>OX359294.1:18540974-23340974 GCA_947179395.2 Pulicaria dysenterica
ACTGAATACCAAACTCGATACAAAAGTTAGCTTTAAATGGGGTAGTGTCATTTTCGGGTTCACCGTCAAGTCGTATAAAAACGGTATAGTGTTTGAGACCATCACATATATTTTTTATATATTTATTTTTTCTATTTACCCTTTTATTTTATATGTTTTATTTTTTCTACCGTACTTTTTTTTAATTTATTCTTAACTGGCAAACTAAATTAGAAACAAATCCACTGTTTTTCTTTTGTTCATTGTCGTTTTGAGACTATCGAGAGAGTAGAGTCCATTGAATTATCAAACACGTCTCTACCCCGTATGTCCTCCACGCACCTGCTTCTTCTTTGTCCTGCCTCACCTCACCTTGTCTCGTCGCCGTTTGCTTCCACCTCCTTGTTTATCTAACCCCGATGTTCTCCCACTTCCTGCTTCGTCTCATGGACCTTCACATGCATATACTTTCTTCCATGCTTCATTTTGATCATCTTGCTTACTCGATATACAGGTACGTACCCTAATTTTTTGTCTGCTGAATTTGTTTTATTTTTGTATGAAATCACGATTTTAGGCCTTCTTTGATTTAGGGCTAATTCTAATTTGTGAAATTCAGGCCAATCTTTCGCCTATTTTTGTTTACATACTGACTTCTGATGTGTTCATTCTACATCCTTCATCTGCATTTTTGGTATAAACCTTTGATAACTGTTGTGAGTTCTACTGTATTTTGTTCCGGTCTTCATTTATTCTATTTTTGGGTTATGTTTCCTGCTCATGTTACACGCAATAATTCGAATTTTTATGGGCGGAGGCTTGCTTAATTTAACCCTGCTTTTAGTATCAATTACTTAATTAACACGCACACTAGGTGTTTGGTTAAAAACTTGAACCAAGTACAACCAATGATGCTAGCCAAATACTTTTTATTAGGACCTTGTTTCTCCATTCTTATTGCCTATGTAGTGTTTGATGAAATGCTTGAATGAATTAGCCTCATGGTTAGCAGTTAAGACTATTAAGTTTCATTGATTTCATACATTGTGGGGTTGTACTTATTGCGTGTTCATGCATCTTCTGTATTGCAAGACCTAACCAAATGTACAATTGGGTTATGGACAAATGGTTAGAACGCAACAAGTAGGGATGATGTTCATTACTTTTAAGTTATTGAAGTTGTTCAAAATGCTCCAATGGTTTATTTCTGCGTGCCCATTTTCCACACTTCCTTTTCTACTTCTCAGTTGCTACTACGTGTTCAGTTATCTACATGCCTCTCATGAAACTACTTTGATTGCTGCCACCTCCTCCTTTTGTTGGTGAAATTGACAGACTTCAAACCAATGATAAACCTACAAACAAATTGGGTTCTTCAATTGGGAGCTTTAATTTGACCCTTGTCATACTTTGTCTACGAACAAATTGGGGGATCAATTTCGATCTACCTGCCATGTAATTGGTCTTCCGTCATGTAATTTTCGTTATTTTCCTGGTTACCCTCTTCCCTGTTCGCGTCTTCTCCTTCTCGCTCACCGCTACGTGTCCATTTGCTAGCCTGACCCTGCGTTGACTCCCTTTAGTTGCTGGTTTGCTGAACTCCTTGTTCCTCTAACGAACAACCATATTGATTGTCTTTGGTCATTAGTTTTTTTTCCGGACTCGGTATCTGAACTGCAAGAAAGGTGATAATCTAGCATTTTACTTATCTTAATTTCTATATGTTATGTTTAAGGTGTGTGCAAATTTGATTTTGGGCTAAAGTTAAACTGAAAAATTATTGAAGAAATTGTTCCTCTTAATCACACCACTTCTTCATCTCCTCCATCATGTTCCTATAATTAGGGTGCAGAGGGGAAAATCAGTTAACCGAAAGAAAATTTATGACATCTCTGTTCAAATATCTTGATCAAGGAAATGAGGTAATGTAAGCCTAACCTTAAGTTATAGTTTTGATTCATGGTTTGGATTTTGGCGTGTAATGATTTTTAATTTTTTTATTGATTTCTTACTTCATGTGTTAGGTCGGTTTTCTTTTGCCTAATTGTTCATGTCTACATATAAAATGGTTACTTTCTATATTCTTTTTAGTTATAGTTTTAAGCTATCAATTATCATTGCTCTCTAACTTTATGATTTAGAAAATGCAAGAATCCACTAATCAGCTACATATACATGTGTTGCTGTGTGTTTTATACGACATGTATCCGTTTATATTTGAAACATATTAGCCAAAATAAATTCAATTTATGTTGTTTTGTTATGGTATGTTGTAGTTTTATATCTCATTAACAAACTGGTTTGTATCAACAACAGGCAAATTGTAGAGGCTATTGCACCGTGGGAATAAGGGGTGGGAATGAGCAAGATGCCAAGATGAGGAAGAGGGGAGTCAGGGGTAGATCAATTGATGTGTGGCTTCAAGAACTTCTTTGGCCTGGTGGGTTGTTTATGATTGTTGGTTCAGTTGTGTTTTATATCAGGTAATTTACCTAAACATGCCTCAACCTAAATCAAGTGTGTCAATTCACCATAACTATGGTTTTTTTTTCTTGAACACTTCTTCATCCAAGTTGAAAATTGGGGCATCTTTGATTTTAATTCTTTTGTGATTTATTTGATTATATGAAAGTTTGAATCTTTCTTTGTTTGTTTTTCAAGTGGGGCAAGTTCGGTCAACTTTGCCATACTCTTTTCCTCAAATTTTCTTAGGCTCCACTAAGCTACAATTATTAACTTCAAGCAGGCAACTAGGAGTACATATACAGATAACCGGTTAAATTTTACCTTTTTAGAAATCATTTCATGTATCTTTTGTAATGCATGCATATTCTTATAAACTTTTAAATTTACATGCAGTCATTCAAATGCCATATTTACCATTGAAGTTGAGCAAACACACAAAGTGAATTATCACTAAAATGAGTCCATGGCTGATGAATATCTATTTGCAAATCCAAGAGTTGCATTTAGTTGACCTTGCTGGATAACAAGAAGCTAAAAGAACAGGTTTTCATGGCATGCGGTTCAAAGATGGTAGTCATTGTGACATTTTTTTTGGGTCTATATTCATTCTTTTTTAAGGGCAAGGTCTGTCAATACTGATTCTAATTTTATCTTGTGAAAAAATGTGTTCATTGATATTAACTTGAGGCTTCTTGCACCTGCAAATCTAATCCTTTCCCCTGGTGATGAGAAGAAACAAGAAAGGTGCTCATTAACTTTATTGAGATCATGAATTTATTCGATTCCTACAAGTTCAGATACAATAACAATTATGCACATGTGAATTTATTTATTGAAAGAATAAGAATTACGGATAATACATTTGGGTTTGTCTTATTTTAATCTATGTTTGGTTACGGTTTTTCCATGCCTTCTTTCTTGTTCTTAAGTTGTGTACTACATTCATGTCTCCTGTGAATACTTGCCTTTGTCATCTAGCATCGTAGGGCCGTGCGTAGCACGGCCAAAGACGGTACCTAGTAACTAGTATATAATAAACCTCTTTGCCCTCCTAATGCCCACATATGCTTTCTCTTTGACTTCCACGCACATGCTTCCCTTTTCCGGTTGCTTTCTCTTGCTTGATCGGTTCCCCGGTTGTTTCCAATGCCCTCTGTCGAACAAGTCTACTTCTCCTCTGAAGGCCACACACCTACTTAGTTCTCCCCTTCTCCTACCTTGTATCGTCTCATCTCATCGGCAGTTTGCTTCCACGTCCTCCTTCATCTCATACCGGTTTTCTTCCACCTCCTGCTTCGTGTCGTTGACCTTTGTCTTCATATACTTTCTTCGAGGCTTCATCGTTTCCATCTTGTTTACTCGATACATAGACAGGTACCAACCCTAATTCTTTATCTTCTGAAATATGCTTTAATTTGGTATGAAATAAAGCGTAGGATATTCTTACTATGTAATTGGTATGTTTTTAGGCCTTCTTTAATTTAGGGCTAATGATAATTTGTGGAATTGAGGTTGAATCTTTTGCCAATTCTTGTTTAGAAAGTGACTTTTGATGTGTAAAATTTGAAATCAATGATTTGATATGGTCAATTATCTGTTCTTGGGTTTTTGTTCAATTTGTTTAGCTAATTTGCAAGGCTAGAGTTCAAATATAAACCAAAGCATTATAGGTTATGCACAAGTGTTTGACAAAATGCTAGAATCAAAATGTATACATCTTCTTAGTCACTTTACCGCTCACTAACTTTCATTACAAATCCAATGCTCTAACAAATAAATTGACTTCCTCCTCATAAGAATATAGAGTATTAAAAAAACATTGACTTACTATCATAATCAATTCATCAATTGTATGGAAAATTCAAAGAATGGAAGATAAAACTCTGGCTCCTAACCCAACCACTAAAAGCTACCATAGAATTGAATAACTCATTTTGACCTCTTAAGTGTTAATCCACTCACTTCAGAATCTAAACCAATTTAGTTAAGATAAGAAGAGGCTGAAATTAAGGTGATGAACAATAATAATATTTGTTTCAAAAGAAATCATGAAATCTAATTATCAAAACAAAAACGTTAAACATACTTTGGCTAATTAACACCCACTATAAGCTGCTTAAAATATTGAATTGATGTAAAACACAGTTGACACCATATCTTGGTCATGCAATAATGCTATCAAGAGTATGTGATTAAAGACAAACCATTGTATACTGAAATTTTGTATATGTTCTAACCTCCAAGTTTGATAGATCTGAGTGTGACATAAACTGTAAGTAGTGGTACATAATAAGAAAAAGATGTAGTGCATGATTCATGTTATTTTTTAAAATTAGTATACTACTACCTGCACAAGAAAATTGTTGCACAAATCTCATGATTAGTAAGTTTAAAATGCCTATAGGAGTTGATGAATTTATAATAAATATGTATTTATAGTTTTCTTTCATGTTTCTTTCTTTAGCACCAACTGTTAAAGTGCTAATGAAATAAATTAATAAGAGATACAAGATGTGAAACTTTGAGTTTGCAGGAGTAAAAACTGAATAAAGTAATAAGAATGTATGGGTAAATAGGAATGAAGATCGTGACAGATTGGTTTACTTTAAATACTTGATAAATATGTGTTATATGTATAATACATTTGTGATGCGCATTAAATTGAGTTTGATCGGATATGTTGTTCAGTTTTTAGGTTGTCGTTTTGGTTTGGCAACTAATAACAATAGAGTTTAAAATGAGTTCCGGTCGAGAATGGATGTATAAATTACGTCTAGAAGGAAATAGGTACATTAATCCCGAGTTCATAGACGGGGTTATATCATTTGTGGACTATGCTTGCCAGCAACAAGCATACATGGACGGTGATAAAATAAGGTGTCCTTGTCTTATGTGTCAAAACCAGAATTTTCTTTTACCAGAAGATGTAAAGTTGCATCTTGTGCAGAAAGGGTTTGTGAAGAAATACTATCAGTGGGTTTGTCAATGGGAACCTTTATTAGGATCGAGCTCTCTACAATCACAAAGCAATCACTCATCAAGTGATGATGTAGAAAGGTCAAATCCATATTGTAACATGGTTATAGATGCAATGGGTCATGATCTCGACCAACACTCTAATGATAATGAAGCCGAGCCACCAGACCCAAAAACGCAAAGATTGTATGACTTGCTTCGTAAAGCTGATGAACCACTATGGCCAGGTTGTTCAAAACTCTCGCAATTGTCTACTGTAGCTAGGTTGTTAAACATCAAAGCAGAGTCTCGTATGACAGAAAAGACATATGATGTTGTGTTGCAATTGTTTAAAGATGCGTTACCGCTTGATAATAAGTTAGTCGGTAGTTTTTATAAGACAAAGAAGTATGTTGCAAATTTAGGTCCTATGTGAGAAAATCCATTGTTGCATTAATGGTTGTATGTTATATTGGGACGAAGATAATGATAGAAAAACTTGCAAATATTGTGATCATCCTCGATATAAACAGGAAAATAGGAGTTCGAAAAAGAGGAAAACTGAGATTTCACACCGGTTAATGCATTACTTTCCTCTCACACCTAGGCTACAAAGGTTGTATGCTTCAAAAATGACAATTAAACATATGAGGTGGCATAGTGAGCATGTTCAAACAGATGGTATCATGTCCCACCCCTCTGATGCCGAGGCATGGAAGCATTTTGATAATATAAACCCTAGTTTTTCATTAGAGACACGCAATGTAAGGTTAGGGTTATGTTTTCAACCATTTGGGCAGTCCGGGCAACAATATTCGTGTTGGCCAGTCATTGTGACACTGTATAATTTACCACCATGGATGTGTATGAAAGATCCCTACATGTTTTTGACTATATATATATATATATATATATATATATATACATATAGGGTATGGCTAAACAAAGAACATCTCTTAAATATAGAACCTAAATGTGACATCCCGTTTCCGGGGGTATCATCATTTACCTTTAGTACAAGTAAAAGAAAGGAACTTCATAACTTTTATTTCATTTTAACATACCTATTACAGCAGCGGAAAAATAAAAATATTACAACTTATAAACTCTAGCTTATCAAAGCTTCACCTTGTTCTTACTCCTCTGTTCCTGAGATACATACATGAATATGTAAGCTTTTAAGCTTAGTGAGTGGTTATGGTTTCATGATAAAACATACTTTACAGGAAATATAATATAAATCCCATGTTCTTTAACTTTCAAACTTTCATGTATAAATCATTTTCTTGAGATCTCACGCTACATGTTAAGTATACTAGCTTGCTCATAGGTTCTTTAACCCTGGGTCCACATAAAGGCTGCCCAATAAGGTCCGTTTGCAAGACGTACTCCATATCCCGTACGTTGGATATTTAATTGTATACTTAATATGTTTAAAAAGACTTTCATATACCACATGGAAATGTGTATTATATAGCATAATCATAATCATAAGATAAAGAAAGTATGAAAAATACTCTTTCATGCATAAAACATTCATATATAGCACATATGTATCTCATTAAAGCACATAGCATACTCACCTTGCCTAAGCCTTGCTTTAGGTATCAAACTTCCTCGTATTCTTCTTAAGCTACTACTATTATTTTGAGAGTATTTGGTTTAAGGGATGAGGAGAAAAACCTAACCCTTGCACTCTATTTATAGTATAAAGGCCTTGCTATAAGGTAGTTGTTCTTCTAGCTTCTTGGTTTGCAAAATCCACAAATATGTGCCACATGTTTGCCTAGGTTTGCTTAGCCTTGCCACAACCATTTTCCTCCTTACAATTCATATTCTAGGCTTGATTTGTCACCAATTGTAGCCTTGCTTAGTCATAGAATTTTTGTGGTCCATATTTGGCCTTGTAAGCTACTTGTGTACTTGCTTACTCTATTTACATTTCTTACCTAAAAGTTGTATTTATCTTATTTTAGTCCTTATAGTTTGTATATCAAGCACTATTAGCTTTATAATAAATTGAGGTGCTTAGTGAAAATATGTTTTACAAAATGTATATATATATATAATTTATATTATGCTGAAAATAGGGCTGTTACAATTCTCCCTTCCTTATAGGAATTTCGTCCTCGAAATTTTACTCAAAGAGGTGAGGGTATTTATTTCGTATTTCTGATTCCACTTCCCATGTGGATTCTATTCCATGGCGACAATCCCAATGGACCAATACTAGGGATACTTCCTTGTTTCGAAGTTTCTTAAGTTTACGTTATGTGATGGCTATGGGTTTTTCTTCAAAATTGAGTTTGTCGTCAACGGTGATTTCTTCAACTGGGATTATGACATCTCTTTCTGTAAAACATTTCTTTAAATTGGACACGTGAAAAGTATTGTGTATTCCTTTTAGTTCTTCTGGTAATTCGAGCTGATATGCCACTGCTCCTATTTTTTCAGTTATTTTATATGGTCCAATATATCGTGGTCGTAACTTACCCTTTTTACCAAAACGTAGAACCCCTTTCCAAGGTGATACTTTTAATAGTACCATATCACCGACTTTGAACTCAATAGGCTTCCTTCTTTTATCGGCGTAGCTTTTCTGTCTGTCTTGTGCGGTCTTGAGTCTTTCCCTGATCTGCGTAACCTTGTCTGCTGTTTGTTGGATAATTTCCGGTCCTAAAAGTTGTTTCTCACCAACCTCCATCCAACAAACGGGTGTTCTACATTTTCTTCCGTATAAAGCTTCATATGGTGCCGCTTTGATACTACTATGGTAACTGTTGTTATAGGCAAACTCAATAAGGGGTAAATGAGCATCCCAATGACCTTTTAAATCAATTGCACATGCTCGTAACATGTCTTCTAATGTTTGAATCGTCCTTTCGCTTTGACCATCAGTCTGAGGATGGTATGCCGTACTCATTCTAATTTGAGATCCTAATTGTTTTTGGAAACTTTTCCAAAAATTTGAAGTGAAACGACGATCTCGATCTGATACAATGGATATTGGTACTCCATGTCTTGAGACAATTTCGTTAATGTACATTTTGGCTAACATTTCTAAGGACTGAGTTTCCTTTATTGGCAAGAAGTGTGCTGTCTTGGTTAATCTATCAACGATGACCCATATGGCATCAAAACCTCTTGGCGTTTTTGGTAACCTTGTGACAAAATCCATAGTAATGTGTTCCCATTTCCAAACAGGGATATCGAGTGGCTGTAATTGTCCATATGGTCTTTGGTGTTCAATTTTAACCTTTAAACATGTAAGACACTTTCCGACGTATTCAGCTATAGACTTCTTCATTCCTGGCCACCAGTATAATTGTTTTAGGTCCTTGTACATCTTATATGTTCCAGGGTGGACTGAATACTTGGATTTATGTGCTTCATCCAGAATTACTTCTCTACAGTTGTCTATCTTTGGAATCCATATTCGTCCTTGAAACCTTTTGATTCCCTTGTCATCAGTTTCCAATAATTTAGCTTGGCCGAAAATCCTTTCTTCTTTCTGACGGTCCTGCTTCAAGGCTTCCTGCTGTGCCTTTTGAATCCTCTCCAGTAAGGTGTTCGTAGCTACCAAATTATATGATTTAATCCGAATGGATTTAATTTGCTCTTTTCTGCTTAGGGCATCTGCTACAACATTTGCTTTTCCTGGATGATATTTGATTTCACAATCATAATCATTTAATAATTCCATCCAACGTCTTTGTCTCATATTTAACTCTTTTTGATCAAATAGATACTTAAGGCTCTTATGATCTGTGTATAATGTGCATTTTGTACCGTACAAATAGTGTCTCCAAATTTTCAAAGCGAATATCACTGCAGCTAGTTCCAAATCATGTGTTGGGTATCGTTTCTCATGTTCTTTTAGTTGTCGTGATGCGAAGGCGATTACCTTATCTCTTTGCATGAGTACGCATCCTAAGCCTTCTTTGGATGCGTCACTGTAGACGACAAAATCTTCAATTCCTTGCGGCAAACTTAAAATTGGTGCACTACATAGTTTACTTTTTAAAGTTTGAAAAGCATTTTCCTGTGTAGTTCCCCAATTGAACTTGCATGCTTTTCTTGTTAATGCCGTAAGTGGAGCTGCTATTTTAGAGAAGTCTTGTATGAATCGTCGATAGTATCCGGCTAATCCAAGGAAGCGTCGTATTTCGGTTGCAGTTTGCGGGGTTTCCCATTTTGTTATACACTCGATTTTCCCTGGATCTACCATAATACCTTCCTTGTTTATAACGTGCCCTAAGAATCGAACTTCTCTAGTCCAGAATTCACATTTTGAAAATTTTGCATAAAGCTTTTCGTTTTTTAGTAATTCCAAAGTTCTCCTCAAGTGTTGCTCATGCTCTTCCTTGCTTTTGGAGTAAATGAGAATGTCATCAATGAATACAATGATGAACTTATCTAAATACGGTTTACATACCCGATTCATAAGATCCATAAATATGGCTGGAGCATTTGTCAGACCAAAAGGCATGACTAAAAATTCGTAATGGCCATATCGTGTTCGAAATGCAGTTTTTGGAATATCTTCCTTTCGTACCTTTAACTGATGATATCCCGATCGTAGGTCTATCTTTGAGAAGAAACTTGCTCCTTGCAATTGATCAAACAAATCATCAATTCGTGGTAAGGGGTACCGATTTTTAATTGTGACTTTATTGAGTTCCCGATAATCAATGCACATTCTCATAGTTCCATCCTTCTTTTTGACAAAAAGTATTGGTGCTCCCCAAGGTGACGAACTTGGGCGAATAAATCCTTTGTCAAGCAATTCTTGTAATTGCTTCATTAGTTCCTGCATTTCCGATGGTGCAAGCCTGTACGGAGCCCGTGCTATGGGTACTGCTCCAGGTATTAGATCGATATTAAATTCTACTTGCCTATCCGGTGGTAGTCCGGGCAATTCTTCCGGAAAAACTTCTGGGTATTCACAGACTATCGGTACTTCTTCTATTCGTTTTCCTACCTTCTTTGTATCTATCAAGTATGCTAAATAGGTTTCACATCCTTTACGTATACACTTCCTTGCTTTTAATACTGAGATAAGATTGAGAGGATTCTTTTTATGATTACTATAAATGATTATTTTCTTACCGTTCTTGTGTTCAATTTTCACTATCTTCTTATGACAAACTATTTGAGCTTGATTTTCTGATAACCAATCCATGCCTATAACAACATCAAACTCACTAATAAACATTGACAAAAGCTTAATAGTGAAATAGTGCCCATCTATTTCTATGGAGCAATTTTCGTATACTTCATCTACGTTTGTGATTCTTCCATCTGCGGTTTCTATCTCTATCTCTTGGTCTAACTTTTTAGCTGTGCAATTTAAAAGTTGGCAAAATTTTGTAGATACCATTGACTTATTAGCTCCTGAATCAAATAGTATTTTAGCAGGCTTATTATTAATTAGAAAGGTACCTGTTACTACGTCCGGTATTTCTTTTGTTTCTTCAGCAGTAAGTTGAAATATCCTTCCTTTGGCTTTTCCTTCTTCTGGTTTATTTCTGCTAGTGGTTGCTATAGCCTTTTGCACATTTTTGGGGCTTGGGCAGTTATACGCCAGATGTTCAGTAGAGCCACAATTGTAACAAGTTTTTCTTTCAGGACAGGCATTAGCCATATGACCAGGTTGGCCACATTTATAGCACACATTTTTGCCCAGCATACATTCTCCAATATGATTCTTGTTACACTTAGGGCAAATTGATTTGCCAATTGTCCTTGCACCATTTGGCCTCGACTTCTTGGATGTTCTACCGAAATTCTGATCATTAATCTTTCGTTTTTCGTTTGATTGCTAACTATTCGGTACATAACTATCTTTTTCGGCTAAAATTGCCAAATTCACAGCTTCTTGGAAAGTCTTTGGTTGGGACATACTGACCAATCTTCGTAAGTCCCTTCTTAGTCCTTGTATGAAACGATATACCTTGCGACTTTCTGTTATTACCATATCAGGTGCAAATCTGGACTTTTCTATAAACATTTCTACATATTCTTCTACAGATTTATTCCCTTGTTCGAGTTTCATAAATTCTTCCTCCATCATTTTTACTCGAGTATTTGGGCAATATCTTTGGTTGACCAAATCTTTGAATTCATCCCATGACATCATTGCTACTCCTGTGGTACCTCGGCTACCTTTGATGGTTTTCCACCAATGAAGTGCATTTGACTTAAATTTGGTGGAAGCGAACCTTACTCGTTGATTAGGAGCACACTGGCATGTATCAAAACAACTTTCCATCTCATCAAGCCAGTTCATAGCAGCTATGGGTCCTCCATTTCCTTCAAATGTTGAGGGACCAGTAGTTTTAAATGCTTTATAGTCACATCCTTCAGTTTGCCCATTATTGAGCTCATGTCGTACTTGATTTTCTCCTGCTCTTGTTCCATGTACTGAATTTTGATTCATTACTGCCTGAACTTGAGCTATTATAGCCGGTAGATTTTCCTGGATGCTTCGGGAGACTTCCGTTGCTAAATTAACTCCTTCAGTGGAATTAACTGGAGTTGTTGACCTATTTTCGTGTGGGTTTGTTTCATGTTCTTGTCCTTGTGGTCTTGTATTTTTCGAATTATTTCTAGTGTTTCTTCGCGTATTCATTCTACAAAATAGCAATGCGAATATAGAGATAAGTTTTCGATTTTGTATATGTTGATACAAAATTGAGACACTTGATACAAAACTTAAGGAAATAAAGTTTTCCTTTTTCATCCCTATGTATATATATATATTTATTTATTTATTCTATTGGGAAACTATCAGGGGCGTAACGGGCTCTTAAAAAGTCTCTAAATTGCCATGCTGGCTGAAAATTGGGAATATCTTCTCCTGGGTGCTGACATCCCTTAATCCATAGGTTAGCTTTCCTGGTTATGCATGTTGCCTTATATTTCCAAAAGCGAATTCTATCCTTAATCCTTATAGTAATGGATCTTTTTGCAATCTTCATCTCTTGTTCATAGATTCTGCATCTAAATCCGAGCTCCCAATTCTGCTCATCTAATTTGATAGTTTGATCCCAAATCCTTTCGTATTCTTCAATACTTATTGGTAACATAACCCAATTTTCAACGTCCTGGTACATCCTCATCTTGGTATACATAGCTAATTTGATCTTCCAAGATCATCTCATCATCAGATATGTGGTTATTCATATCATATGCTGCCATTTCTAAAGAAGAGAAAATAAATAAATTAATAACATACGTCTTTCATAATATTTTGGGATGACGTTTTACAAAATTAAAGGAAGTAGAAGGTGAAAATTCTTCCTTTTTTTGTATCCCTAATACCATTTCTACCTATTTGTCTTGTTCATATATTAAATATTATACATATATATTTAGTTCCTTATATGCCTTCGTTGGGCTGGGAGTTTATAGTCTCGGGCAAAGGAGTTCCTAATAACATGATTAGCATAAGCTAATTCTTCTTGTAGTTGAACAACTTGGGCTTGGGTTTGATTTAGTAATTGGAGAGTTCTTTCCATTTCTTCCTTTGCTTTCCTTAATTCATCTTGCATAGTTAGAGCATACATTCTGACCCTATGTGTCTCCTCTTGTGCTATTGTACATTGATGGTTGCTTTCAGTTATTTGATCTAACAAGTAGTTGAAATCTGCCTGAGTCAATTTTGTAGAGTCCGGAAAATTTTCTCCTACTATGCCTGACGCAGCTTCTATTGTATCTTCTGGGGAAGGGTGCGCCATCTGAGGTAGAGATATAATTTCTTGTTGCCCATAAAATTCCTCTCGCGTTTATGAATTTATGAAGTAATTATTTGCATCTGAAACCTCTACTTGATCCAGATTTGGAACTACTTGTTCTGGTGCTTGATTTGGAGGGTTTAAAAGGAAATAAGGATCTTCATAAGGAAATTCGAGTAGCCATCCATTTCCATACCCTTCATCCCTTGCAGTCATCTGAAATGGGTTAGAACTCCTGATGGATTCTAAAAGAATTTATACCACTATTCCCGAGTTCAAGTCTAGGTTTGACTAATTCTAAAGCCAAACTTAGTTCCCTTGAACCAAAGGCTCTGATACCAACTTGTGACATCCCGTTTCGGGGGGTATCATCATTTACCTTTAGTACAAGTAAAAGAAAGGAACTTCATAACTTTTATTTCATTTTAACATACCTATTACATCAGCGGAAAAATAAAAATATTACAACTTATAAACTCTAGCTTATCAAAGCTTCACCTTGTTCTTACTCCTCTGTTCCTGAGATACATACATGAATATGTAAGCTTTTAAGCTTAGTGAGTGGTTATGGTTTCATGATAAAACATACTTTACAGGAAATATAATATAAATCCCATGTTCTTTAACTTTCAAACTTTCATGTATAAATCATTTTCTTGAGATCTCACGCTACATGTTAAGTATACTAGCTTGCTCATAGGTTCTTTAACCCTGGGTCCACATAAAGGCTGCCCAATAAGGTCCGTTTGCAAGACGTACCTTCTTTCCATATCCCGTACGTTGGATATTTAATTGTATACTTAATATGTTTAAAAAGACTTTCATATACCACATGGAAATGTGTATTATATAGCATAATCATAATCATAAGATAAAGAAAGTATGAAAAATACTCTTTCATGCATAAAACATTCATATATAGCACATATGTATCTCATTAAAGCACATAGCATACTCACCTTGCCTAAGCCTTGCTTTAGGTATCAAACTTCCTCGTATTCTTCTTAAGCTACTACTATTATTTTGAGAGTATTTGGTTTAAGGGATGAGGAGAAAAACCTAACCCTTGCACTCTATTTATAGTATAAAGGCCTTGCTATAAGGTAGTTGTTCTTCTAGCTTCTTGGTTTGTAAATCCACAAATATGTGCCACATGTTTGCCTAGGTTTGCTTAGCCTTGCCACAACCATTTTCCTCCTTACAATTCATATTCTAGGCTTGATTTGTCACCAATTGTAGCCTTGCTTAGTCATAGAATTTTTGTGGTCCATATTTGGCCTTGTAAGCTACTTGTGTACTTGCTTACTCTATTTACATTTCTTACCTAAAAGTTGTATTTATCTTATTTTAGTCCTTATAGTTTGTATATCAAGCACTATTAGCTTTATAATAAATTGAGGTGCTTAGTGAAAATATGTTTTACAAAATGTATATATATATATAATTTATATTATGCTGAAAATAGGGCTGTTACAATTCTCCCTTCCTTATAGGAATTTCGTCCTCGAAATTTTACTCAAAGAGGTGAGGGTATTTATTTCGTATTTCTGATTCCACTTCCCATGTGGATTCTATTCCATGGCGACAATCCCAATGGACCAATACTAGGGATACTTCCTTGTTTCGAAGTTTCTTAAGTTTACGTTATGTGATGGCTATGGGTTTTTCTTCAAAATTGAGTTTGTCGTCAACGGTGATTTCTTCAACTGGGATTATGACATCTCTTTCTGTAAAACATTTCTTTAAATTGGACACGTGAAAAGTATTGTGTATTCCTTTTAGTTCTTCTGGTAATTCGAGCTGATATGCCACTGCTCCTATTTTTTCAGTTATTTTATATGGTCCAATATATCGTGGTCGTAACTTACCCTTTTTACCAAAACGTAGAACCCCTTTCCAAGGTGATACTTTTAATAGTACCATATCACCGACTTTGAACTCAATAGGCTTCCTTCTTTTATCGGCGTAGCTTTTCTGTCTGTCTTGTGCGGTCTTGAGTCTTTCCCTGATCTGCGTAACCTTGTCTGCTGTTTGTTGGATAATTTCCGGTCCTAAAAGTTGTTTCTCACCAACCTCCATCCAACAAACGGGTGTTCTACATTTTCTTCCGTATAAAGCTTCATATGGTGCCGCTTTGATACTACTATGGTAACTGTTGTTATAGGCAAACTCAATAAGGGGTAAATGAGCATCCCAATGACCTTTTAAATCAATTGCACATGCTCGTAACATGTCTTCTAATGTTTGAATCGTCCTTTCGCTTTGACCATCAGTCTGAGGATGGTATGCCGTACTCATTCTAATTTGAGATCCTAATTGTTTTTGGAAACTTTTCCAAAAATTTGAAGTGAAACGACGATCTCGATCTGATACAATGGATATTGGTACTCCATGTCTTGAGACAATTTCGTTAATGTACATTTTGGCTAACATTTCTAAGGACTGAGTTTCCTTTATTGGCAAGAAGTGTGCTGTCTTGGTTAATCTATCAACGATGACCCATATGGCATCAAAACCTCTTGGCGTTTTTGGTAACCTTGTGACAAAATCCATAGTAATGTGTTCCCATTTCCAAACAGGGATATCGAGTGGCTGTAATTGTCCATATGGTCTTTGGTGTTCAATTTTAACCTTTAAACATGTAAGACACTTTCCGACGTATTCAGCTATAGACTTCTTCATTCCTGGCCACCAGTATAATTGTTTTAGGTCCTTGTACATCTTATATGTTCCAGGGTGGACTGAATACTTGGATTTATGTGCTTCATCCAGAATTACTTCTCTACAGTTGTCTATCTTTGGAATCCATATTCGTCCTTGAAACCTTTTGATTCCCTTGTCATCAGTTTCCAATAATTTAGCTTGGCCGAAAATCCTTTCTTCTTTCTGACGGTCCTGCTTCAAGGCTTCCTGCTGTGCCTTTTGAATCCTCTCCAGTAAGGTGTTCGTAGCTACCAAATTATATGATTTAATCCGAATGGATTTAATTTGCTCTTTTCTGCTTAGGGCATCTGCTACAACATTTGCTTTTCCTGGATGATATTTGATTTCACAATCATAATCATTTAATAATTCCATCCAACGTCTTTGTCTCATATTTAACTCTTTTTGATCAAATAGATACTTAAGGCTCTTATGATCTGTGTATAATGTGCATTTTGTACCGTACAAATAGTGTCTCCAAATTTTCAAAGCGAATATCACTGCAGCTAGTTCCAAATCATGTGTTGGGTATCGTTTCTCATGTTCTTTTAGTTGTCGTGATGCGAAGGCGATTACCTTATCTCTTTGCATGAGTACGCATCCTAAGCCTTCTTTGGATGCGTCACTGTAGACGACAAAATCTTCAATTCCTTGCGGCAAACTTAAAATTGGTGCACTACATAGTTTACTTTTTAAAGTTTGAAAAGCATTTTCCTGTGTAGTTCCCCAATTGAACTTGCATGCTTTTCTTGTTAATGCCGTAAGTGGAGCTGCTATTTTAGAGAAGTCTTGTATGAATCGTCGATAGTATCCGGCTAATCCAAGGAAGCGTCGTATTTCGGTTGCAGTTTGCGGGGTTTCCCATTTTGTTATACACTCGATTTTCCCTGGATCTACCATAATACCTTCCTTGTTTATAACGTGCCCTAAGAATCGAACTTCTCTAGTCCAGAATTCACATTTTGAAAATTTTGCATAAAGCTTTTCGTTTTTTAGTAATTCCAAAGTTCTCCTCAAGTGTTGCTCATGCTCTTCCTTGCTTTTGGAGTAAATGAGAATGTCATCAATGAATACAATGATGAACTTATCTAAATACGGTTTACATACCCGATTCATAAGATCCATAAATATGGCTGGAGCATTTGTCAGACCAAAAGGCATGACTAAAAATTCGTAATGGCCATATCGTGTTCGAAATGCAGTTTTTGGAATATCTTCCTTTCGTACCTTTAACTGATGATATCCCGATCGTAGGTCTATCTTTGAGAAGAAACTTGCTCCTTGCAATTGATCAAACAAATCATCAATTCGTGGTAAGGGGTACCGATTTTTAATTGTGACTTTATTGAGTTCCCGATAATCAATGCACATTCTCATAGTTCCATCCTTCTTTTTGACAAAAAGTATTGGTGCTCCCCAAGGTGACGAACTTGGGCGAATAAATCCTTTGTCAAGCAATTCTTGTAATTGCTTCATTAGTTCCTGCATTTCCGATGGTGCAAGCCTGTACGGAGCCCGTGCTATGGGTACTGCTCCAGGTATTAGATCGATATTAAATTCTACTTGCCTATCCGGTGGTAGTCCGGGCAATTCTTCCGGAAAAACTTCTGGGTATTCACAGACTATCGGTACTTCTTCTATTCGTTTTCCTACCTTCTTTGTATCTATCAAGTATGCTAAATAGGTTTCACATCCTTTACGTATACACTTCCTTGCTTTTAATACTGAGATAAGATTGAGAGGATTCTTTTTATGATTACTATAAATGATTATTTTCTTACCGTTCTTGTGTTCAATTTTCACTATCTTCTTATGACAAACTATTTGAGCTTGATTTTCTGATAACCAATCCATGCCTATAACAACATCAAACTCACTAATAAACATTGACAAAAGCTTAATAGTGAAATAGTGCCCATCTATTTCTATGGAGCAATTTTCGTATACTTCATCTACGTTTGTGATTCTTCCATCTGCGGTTTCTATCTCTATCTCTTGGTCTAACTTTTTAGCTGTGCAATTTAAAAGTTGGCAAAATTTTGTAGATACCATTGACTTATTAGCTCCTGAATCAAATAGTATTTTAGCAGGCTTATTATTAATTAGAAAGGTACCTGTTACTACGTCCGGTATTTCTTTTGTTTCTTCAGCAGTAAGTTGAAATATCCTTCCTTTGGCTTTTCCTTCTTCTGGTTTATTTCTGCTAGTGGTTGCTATAGCCTTTTGCACATTTTTGGGGCTTGGGCAGTTATACGCCAGATGTTCAGTAGAGCCACAATTGTAACAAGTTTTTCTTTCAGGACAGGCATTAGCCATATGACCAGGTTGGCCACATTTATAGCACACATTTTTGCCCAGCATACATTCTCCAATATGATTCTTGTTACACTTAGGGCAAATTGATTTGCCAATTGTCCTTGCACCATTTGGCCTTGCTTTAGGTATCAAACTTCCTCTTATTCTTCTTAAGCTACTACTATTATTTTGAGAGTATTTGGTTTAAGGGATGAGGAGAAAAGCCTAACCCTTGCACTCTATTTATAGTATAAAGGCCTTGCTATAAGGTAGTTGTTCTTCTAGCTTCTTGGTTTGTAAATCCACAAATATATGCCACATGTTTGCCTAGGTTTGCTTAGCCTTGCCACAACCATTTTCCTCCTTACAATTCATATTCTAGGCTTGATTTGTCACCAATTGTAGCCTTGCTTAGTCATAGAATTTTTGTGGTCCATATTTGGCCTTGTAAGCTACTTGTGTACTTGCTTACTCTATTTACATTTCTTACCTAAAAGTTGTATTTATCTTATTTTAGTCCTTATAGTTTGTATATCAAGCACTATTAGCTTTATAATAAATTGAGGTGCTTAGTGAAAATATGTTTTACAAAATGTATATATATATATATAATTTATATTATGCTGAAAATAGGGCTGTTACACTAAAGAACCACCCTGGTGATGACATGTGGCATTTTGATTAGGGGCAAAACTGGAAAATTGGAAAAAAAAAGAAACTCACGCGCCACTAGCTCCACCTCCAGCAAACTTAAAAGAAAAAAAGAAAAAAACCCCATTCAACTTTAAATCATTATAACTTATTCGTTTTTAAGAATTTTAGCAAAAAAATTATATCAATAGATTCAGTTTTTCGTTCTCTTTCAAACAAGACCAGGCTTGATATATTTTTGAAACTTTTTTTTTTCAAAATGCAAAAAATTCAGAATTTGCATTTTCTTCTGGGTTTCACTCATGAATGCTAAATGCAAAAAATGTAAAATGCAAATTATCGAAGATGTATGTCAAGCAGATGCTTCCAAAATTCAAATTATGAAAATGCAAAATGCAAACCCCCAACTCTTATATGCATTTCCACTATCTGATTCAATAAACATAAAGCCCAAAATGCAAATTACATATTTCAAACCGAAAAATGCAAAATCCAGATCTAAAGATGATACCAAAATGCAAAATGCAAAACGGAGAAGGCTTGGTCGGACGTTGCCGTCATTACCGTAACTGCTCGATGGTAAAAAACTGAAAATGCAAATACACCATATAAATAAGAAAGAGAAAGAACAGAGGGTGTATAACCCACTAATTTAAAAATTTTACAAACTGCTTTCACTAATCTAGTTAGAATACTTAACATACACGTTCGATTGTGAAGCATCTCAAAAACAGATGGTGAAGTGATGGGTGGTCTTCAACGATCTAAGCCAGAGTCGATGGTGGATGTGGGAGTAGCACCGTCGCCGTCGATCTTGTTCAGATCTGCGACTACTCTACTGCTAAAGCGAACAAAAACCAAACCCATCGTTCAGAACTTGGTTCGCCGCTTCATATGGTGGTTGAAGTATTTGTAGCTGGTGATTACGGAAAAGGGAAACACCAGAGGAAGAAAAAACCTTGAGTAACGGGGGAACGTGCGGCGACACATGACGGGGGAAACCGTGAGTCGGGCGTCGACAGATGACGGGGGAAACCTTGAGTGGGGCGGCAAGCGTTATGTTGAAGAGGTCACTGCAATCGTAGAAGAGAAATGCTAAGGCAGAGAAAATGTTAATTTTGAAATCTAGAGTTGGTAGGTGGGATAAATAAATGGCAGAGATAAGCCATAACAATTTCATTCCCAAATTACCCTTAAGCAAATATAACAGCGCGTGAATGATTAAGTTTATTGATTTGTTTTTTGTTTATAATCTCAGCCGTTGATGTAGAGATCTAATGGATGATATTGGTTCTTTAGGTTCTATGCTTAAGAGGTGGTTCTATATTGATCCATTTTCTATATATATATATATATATATATATATATATATATATATATATATATATATATATATATATATATAAGGTTAAACAAAGAACCTCCCTTAAACAAAGAACCTAAAGAACCTCCCTGGTGATGACATTTGGCACATAGTCTAGGGGCAAAAAAGGAAATTAAAAAAAAAAAAAGAAAATCGGCGCCTACAGCACCAAGCAAATCTTCTCCCAACAAACTTAAAAAAAAAACCCAATTACTTTAAATAATCATAACTCGTTCGTTTTAAACAATTTTAACAAAAAGATTATACCATTAGATTCAGTTTTTCGTCCTCTATCGAACAAGACCGAACTTGATATATTTGTGAAACTTTTTTTTTTTGAAATGCAAAGTTTGCATTTTGAGCTGGGTTCATTCAAACTCAAAATGCAAAATCCGTAGTTTGCATTTTGAGCTGGGTTCATTCAAGCCCAAAATGCAAAATCCGTAGTTTGCATTTTGAGCTGGGTAATTCAAGCCTAAATGCAAAATCCGTAGTTTGCATTTTGAGCTTGGTAATTTAAGCCTAAATGCAAAATCCGTAGTTTGCATTTTGAGCTGGGTAATTCAAGCCTAAATGCAAAATCCGTAGTTTGCATTTTGAGCTGGGTAATTCAAGCCTAAATGCAAAATCCGTAGTTTGCATTTTGAGCTGGGGACAAAAGTTCATGCGAGAACCGTTGTTAGCGCGAGAACCGCGAGAACCAATCTAAGCCGTTCAATTCCCCCTCCTTCAATGTCATTGCCCACCCATGAATTCCTCACATGCACCCTGCCACACCCTATCCCTCCACGCTCTCCATCCATGATACTTCCCACATCCAAGGAACGGCTGAGATTGGTTCTCGCGGTTCTCGCACTAACAACGGTTCTCGCATGAACCCTCCCCTATATAAACAAAAGTTCATGCGAGAACCGTTGTTAGCGCGAGAACCGCGAGAACCAATCTAAGCCGTCCAATTCCCCCTCCTTCAATATCCTTGCCCACCCATGAATTCCTCACATGCACCCTGCCACACCCTATCCCTCCACGTTCTCCATCGATGATACTTCCCATGTTTAAGGAACGGCTGAGATTGGTTCTCGCGGTTCTCGCACTAACAACGGTTCTCGCATGAACCCTCCCCTTGAGCTGGGTTCATTCAAGCCTAAATGCAAAATCCGTAGTTTGCATTTTGAGCCGGGTAATTCAAGCCTAAATGCAAAATCCGTAGTTTGCATTTTGAGCTGGGTAATCCAAAATGCCAAAAAAAAATCATTTTCAAATTTTTTTTAGAAAAGTATAGGAAGAGTGATCTTGTTTGAAAGAGGATTAAAAAACTAAAAGAATAGTATAATTTTTTTGATTAAATTCACAAAACTTAAAAAGTTATGGCAATTTAAAGTTTTTGGAGGTTTTTTTTTTTAAATCGTGGGTGTGGGAGAGGGATAATTACATTTTTGCCCTATTAATCCTAAATTAATATATAATAATTACAGTTTTGCAATCGATCAATCCTATCCATTGATATTGATGATCCGAAGGTCCAGATTGGTTCTTTAGGTTTTTTGTTTAACACATGGTTCTTTATTGATCCAATTTCTATATATATATATATATATATATATATATATATATATACACACACACACATACTAGTATCGTACGCGCAATGTTGCGGCTATAAATATTTCTATTTTGCAATATGTCGTTTTCAAAAATGTAATAATATGTTATTCGCGTAAACGTAATGTTACGAAAAAGGTTTCAACTACATTTATAAAATAAGGAGAGAGAAGTTAATAAAATTTTGGAAATTATGTGTTATTGGGAGAGTATATTGTAAAAAAATAAAAAGTTAAAGTAAATTAGGAAAGTAAAATGGTTAAAGATTGTGTGGATGAGATTAGTTTAAATAAAAAGAAGGGTTGAGATGTATTGTTATTGAATTTTAAGAAGTTTTAAGAGTAAGAGGAGAGAGAGTGTTGTATGGTTTATATATATATAATATAGGGGACGAACGAGAACCGTTTTTCGTACGAGAACTATGGGAACCAATTACAACCATTGATCAAAGATATGGAGGGTTGAGATTCAAAAGTTGTTAATCGATAACCTTAAACTAATCAAACTTAACCATAATTAATTAAGGCTAATTTGGACATTTTTACATTACCCCTACATTTTTTTAACTACTATATACATCAAACGGAAATGTGTTAAATTACGAAAATTACACCAGATTAACGAGAAAATTATGCTCTTTAATATGAGACCGATCTTGATATATTTTTTCAAAAATTTTTTTTGTGTGTTTCCTGGGTTTTTTTTAGTTCAACGACATTTGCAATAGTGCAAAATTTGCACAAGTGCAAAATTTTGCACATGTGCAAATTTTTGCACATGTGCATATGCACAGATTCCCTTAGTTTTTTCAGGACAGATGTAAATATGCACATGTGCAAAATTTGCACTTGTGCACAGTTGAGCTGTACTGAAAAAACCCAGCAAGACATGACTTTTTTTTCTTCGAAAAAAATATATCAAGATCGGTCTTAAATTAAAGAGCATAATTTTCTCGTTAATTTGGTATATTTTTCGTAATTTAACACCTTCTTGTTTGATAGATATATTAGTTTAAAAAAATAGGGGTAATGTCACAATGTCCATACTACCCTTTCCTATTTAAATTAAATATAAAAGACAGGAAATTAAATGATTGGCCAGAAATGGTTCTCGCAGTTCTCGTACGAAAAACATTTCTCGTTTGAACCACACCCTATATATGTATAAACTATTATAAAGCATTTACAGTGGCATCCAGTAGTAGCGGTGTTTGAGTACAGCGGCGGTAGGACTCTTCATAACAGCGTTAGAGTGCATCGGCGGTGAAATCTTCAAGGCGGCAATGGTTTTTAGGGTAGGAACCTTAACTTTAGTTTTATGATGTGAGATAAATAACATATCCGGCAGCAGTCGGCGATTTTCAAGCTCCAACATTGACTAAAGAGCAGATCGTGTGTCTTCATCGGCGGTGGTTTCAGGTTCATGCATTGATTCAAGAATAGATTTTGCGCCTTCATTTCCAGCTGTTTGCTGTGATTTTAGCCGCCGACCAACAATTGTGTTAAATCGAATTTCCGGCTGTGACCTGTGATTTTAGCCGCCAACAAGCAGCTATGTTAAATCGAAGGATCGTGGTTGTGATTTCCCTGCATTTTGGGAAAATGAAACGAGAGGGGAAAGATGTTAGGTGGGGGAGGTGAATTATGAAGAAAGAGGGATTATTTTTTGGAGTATATAGATTCTTAAAATAGGGTTGTTGCCTTGTTGGGGGCGATTTTGAAGGGAATAGAGTTAATATAGTTTAGGAAATGTCTAAATTACCCTTCAATTTAATATGACACGTGTTATCTTTACTTCACATCTTACAGATCTTACACAAATCCACATCTTATTTGATCCTGATTATATATATATATATATATATATATATATATATATATATATATATATATATATATATATATATATATATAATATTATGGTAGAGGCAAGATGAAGGGAAAACAATTTTCATGCAGAGCAGATTTACGTCTTTGAAATCTTGATATAAGGTCTAAAAAATAAGATGCATCTACTATACTTATCACTTTTTATATTTATTTTTTAATATAATTTGAAATCTTATTATTTTATGTTATTGAGAATTAAAAATAAAGGTAATTTTCTTATTTTTCTTGATTTTTGTAAACATAGTTCTGTGTACTGTACTAGATATGTGTTACCACTATAACCTTACCCTATACATGCTAACTAGTACATTTTGACGGGTAAGGCTAACGGGTCACAACGTCATAATAACAAACGCCGAAGCAAACCATAGTTTGACAAAACTTACCAACCCGTATGAACCTAATAGGATGCAAACAAATAAGGGAAAGCCTCTAAATTATAAACCAACTGGGGTCAGCCCCAAGACAATATTACTCAGCTTCAAAACAGCCCCAAGTCAGCCCCGAACACTGATATATGAAGATACTAAAACACACAACAAGAACACCGATTTTTAGCGTGAAAAACCCCAAAACGGGTAAAAATCACGGGACACTTAGTGCAGCTTAAAATCCACTATCAACAAGAGAGATATACAAAGTCTTCTCTAGATAACACTAGAGGCATTCATCAATCATCATACCCTTGGAATTAACACATCAAGAAGTAAGGCAAACAAGCAAGAACAAGAAAGGAAGAATGTCACCAAAAAACTGTGCAATCTGCCCAGCTACGAAACTGACTTCCGGGCCTACAAATCTGATCTCCCTTATTTAGAATCTTCCTTCAAGTGTCAGGAAGCTGCTATCCAAATTTGGTGACGATCCGACTGGCAAACTCCAGGAAACTGCAAAAGAGTTTAGCGGTGCTGGGTGAACAGTAACTCCGAAAATGCTTCTTTATTTTCTCTCTTTTCTTCTACACCTCACTCTCTCTTGTGTCTATCAAACTGACCATCCAAATTATTTGAGTACTTAAGGGTTGGGAAAAAAGAAAGGCCAAATGGGCCTTAATTTGTTGTGCTTCTCATGGGCCAAGGAAAAATAAACCTAACGAATCTCCCCCTTTTCCTCCATATGAGGAAGAGTTCGCCATCCCGGCGATAGAGCAACACACCTTCAACTTTTCCCTCGCTAGAGCCTTCGTAGCATATCGGAAGCGTTATCATCCGTATGAACTCATTCAAGTTCAAACATACCATCTTCAATGACATCTCTAATCCAATGATACCGCACATCAATATGTTTTGTTCTTTTATAAAACATAGAATTCTTGGCAAGGTGAATAATACTTTGATTGTCACAAGGAACCGCATAACATTTTTGCGTGAAGCCAAGTTCTTGCAAAAACCTTTTCAACCACAATAGCTCTTTGCACGCTTATGTTTCTGCCATATACTCAGCTTTAGTTGTAGACAAGGCCACACACTTTTGCAATCTTGATTGCCATGAAAAAGGGGCTCTCCCTGCAAAGATCATCAAATATCCACAAGTGGATTTCATGTTGTCTTTGTTTCCAGCCATATCCGAGTCTGTGTAACCAACAAGCATGGGCTGATCATTCCCAAATGTGATACCCAATTTGGAAGTACCACGCAAATATCTAAAGATCCATTTAACGGCTTCCCAATGCTTCCTACCAGGATTTGATAGAGACCGACTAACAACACCAACTGCATGAGCTAAATCCGGCCTATTACACACCATAGCATACATCAAGCTACCAACCGCTGAGGCATATAGAACTTTATCCCTCTCTTCAATCTCCTTCTCTGTAGAAGGGAAATCTTTATCAGTTAGCTTAAAGTTGGTAGTAAGAGGGGAACTAACCACTTTAGCTTTATCCATGTTGAACCTGCGAAGCACATTATCTATGTATTGCTCTTGTATATATGCAACTTCTTGGCAACTCTATCTCGAGTAATCCGCATGCCAATAATCTGTTTTGCTGGCCCCAAGTCTTTCATAGCAAAAGACTTGCTCAAATCATGTTTCAATTGGGAAATTCTCTTAATGTTCTTCCCAACAATTAGCATATCATCAACATAAAGCAACAAGAAGATGAAGTCATCATCACTAAATCCCTAAAAGAAAACACAGTGATCTGAAGAGGTATTTCGGTAGCCTTGCTTCCCTATAACCGACTCAAATGTCTTGTACCACTGTCTTGGTGCTTACTTCAACCCATACAAACTTTTCTGAAGTCTGCACACATAGTCTTCTTTACCGTTAACTTGAAAACTTTCACGTTGCTCCATATAGGTTTCTTTATACAGATCTCCATGAAGGAAAGTGTTAGGTTTTAAATATTGTATAGAATAGAAGATTACATTTTAGTTGAAGTTTGTATTAAATATACAAACTTAGGGACCAATATTGTAAATACCCTTAGGGGTATATATACTAATGACTAATTGTCATTAGTAAGGTCTTTGACATAATCAAGTGCTTAAGTGTGTGATTACATGGTGTTTATACTTTCTCTCTACAATTCAAGATTATGATCCATTGATCTTCATTAGATTGTTGATACCTGAATCACTTGGGACAAAAAAGTGGTAAGAGAGCTGAATTAGGATTGATTTGAGTGTATTTTGATCAAATTTTTGAAGAATTTTTGAAAATTTTCGAGAAAAAGTGGGCTGAAAATTTCAGAAAATCATAAAAAATTCATACGAGCTCCGATTGATCTGATTTTCGGATATATTGTTCTCCATGATGAAAGAAACGTTTTGCTAAAATTCCGTGCAAAAACTCCATACGGTTTGAGAGATATTCGAATTTCGTTTTCTGGGTTTTTTAAAGCGTTCTTGATGATTTTGCTCAAATTCGAGATTTTTGATACTTGTTTTCGAGTTTGGAGTACATAAAAAGTGTTTGTGGAAGTGGAGATGCATAGATTTGAAGAGAAAAATCGATTTGGTTGAGTTTTGAAAGTTTGTGTTCTTCGTGTTCTTGAGTTTTTCTTGTTGAAGAAGATGAAATGGTTCATGTTTGATCTGATTTAGATGTGTTAGTGTGTGAAAAAGGTGTTTGTAGGTGCTTTTGATAAGTTATCCGGATTTGTTGGTTATCCGGATTTGAAGGTATCCGGATTTTGAGCCTCGGTTTTGTATCATCCGGATTTTGAGCCTCGGTTGTGTATCATCCAGATTTTAAGCCTCTGTTGTGTATCATCCGGAATTTGAGTCTCGATTGTGTATCATCCGGATTTTGAGCATCTGGGTTTTGTATCATCCGGGTTTTGACTAAATCCGGTTGTTGAGTTTACCCGGATTTTAAGAATATCCGGAATTTTGATAATACCCATCAGATTTTGGTTATATCCGGATTTTGAGTTCATCCAGATTTTAAGTTTAACCGGATTTTGAGTTTATCTGGATTTTAAGAATACCCGGATTTTATAAATACCCATTGGTTATTGAATTTATCCGGATTTCCAAGGTTTTATCCGGATTTTGTGAACATTAAATAACGTGCACATTTAATCATCCGAGGCGTATATTTGATTTTGTTTCTCTCGGAAGCAGTGTAAAAGGCGTGTAGTCCGAAAAGGCTATCATGGAAAAGGGAACTATAGTCATGAGCGTTATAAAAGGCTGTCATCAATATATTTTTCAGCTGTCTTTCAAACCGACTTAAAAAGGTGATTGATTATGTGGTAGGGGTTGAGCAAACGCCTTTGTGGGGAATAGAAACATTCTTGATGGTCCTTTTATCATCAATGAGTTTATTTCTTGGGGAAAAAAGGCTAAGAGAAAATCCTTCATTTTTAAAACTGATTTTAATAAAGCTTTTGACTCTTTAAGATGGGATTTTCTTGATGAAATTATGGGGCAATTTTGGTGTTAAATGGAGACGTTGGATTCACGGGTGTCTCTCATCCGCCATGGTCTCCATCTTGATTAACGGGGCCCCCACAAAGGAATTTAAAATGGGGGTAGGGATTAGACAAGGTGACCCGCTTGCCCCTTTTTTATTTATTCTTGCTGCCAAAGCCTTGACTATAGTGATGAAAGAGGCATCTAGAGTCAGGGTTTATCATGGGACCTCTCTTCCTAAGAATGGTCCATTACTTACTCATCTGCAATATGAAGATAATGTAATTTTTGTAGGTGATTGGTCCTTTGCAAACATTTCTAATCTGATCCGGTTATTGAGATGTTTTTATCTTTCCTCTAGGCTTAGAATTAATATGGAAAAAAGTTCTTTATTGGGTATCGGTGTTAATAGTGATGAAGTTGAAGTTATGGTCAGGAAAATACATTGTGTTAGTGCATACATGGTCACACATTAAGAAATGCACTCCTTATTTTGATGATGATAAAAATATGAACAAGTAATATTATTGCTTATCAAATTTATTCATATGTTCATATGCTACATTCTTTAAAGATCAACAAGCTTAAAATTAATGATCAAGTAAAGAACAAATAAGTGAATACTTCAATTCAACAAGAAAAGAAGAAATCAAGATAAAGGAACCTTCACGGTCGATCCCACAGTCGACCGTGAATCAACCGTCGCTGCTCAGCTCACAACTCTAAAATATTGTTCTTCTTCAAGTCAACCGAACGTACTCAACAAGTGAAGATGATATCTTCAAAGCCGATGACGAAGATATCTACAAACAAGAGTTCGAATTATATGAGCTTACAAATAAAATAATCAAATAAGTTTAAGTCTTTATAAAATTATTTTTACAAAAAGTTTTATAAAAATGGACAAATTTTTTATAAACTTATTTGTGTTGGTTGAATTAATCTATGACTTCCCATTTTAGAAAATACCAAACACAATCCCACTTTAAAACAATACACAACCATATTTAGCAAAGGAATCTCCCAAAGGGGTAAAATTCCAACATGCTTTGTGTATTGGTTTCCAAACTTCCATTTTTGTGTTTAAATTCAAACATTAGAAGTATGGGATCAACCAACCTTTTGAACATCTACTTTTCAGTTGATTTTTATGGTAAAAATGAGTTGAGTGTGGTTTAAATAAAGTCCAACGTCTATAATTGAAAGGCTCAAAAAGGTTCCAGGAAGCTGACGGTTTTAGCCACGGTCGACCGTGGCTAAAACTGTGAGATGTCTGGACACTTTTTGAGCTCACTCCTTTTTCCTTATTTAAACTAACTCAAACCTCATTCATTACTCACCTCTTGCACAGTAAAAACACATAACATATATTCATAACTTGTGAGCTCATATACTTTGATATTATTCAATCTTTCAAGATCAAGATCCAAGCAAGAGTGAAAGCCATCAAAGTTCAAACATTACAACTTCATTCATATATTTTGTAATAGTGTGAGGATCATCTCTAGCTTTTAGAATTAGAGAGAAGTAAGGATCATCTCTAGCCTTTAGAATTAGAGAGAAGTAAGGATCATCTCTAGCCTTTAGAATTAGAGAGAAGTAAGGATCAACTCTAACCTTTAGAATTAGAGTGAAGCAAGGTTATCTTTACCCTACTTGCAAGTTTGAAGTGTTAATTCTTGCAAGTGAAAAAGAGAAGTGTAAAAGGTTTATCTCTACCTTCAAAGAGAGAAGCTAGTGGAGCAAACTCTTGGTGGGTGAGGCCAAGGAGTGGATGTAGTGCAAGTTTGTTAACACTTGCATGAACCACTATAAATCTCTTGTCTACACTTGGTGATATCTCTCTACCCTTACTCCCTTTATTTCAAGTATATATATTTGTTGTGTTATAAACTTCAAGAAAAATCTTTTATACACAACTTACAAATTTTATTTGTGAAAAATTGGTAAACTAAGTAAAATAACCTATTCACCCCCTCTAGGTTCCAACACATTGTAAGGCGGGTTCCTTTCCGTTTATTTATCTCGGGGTGCCGGTAGGTGCCTCCATGAATAAAAGTGTGTTTTGGGAGGTAATTGTTAATAAATTCCGGAATAAATTATCTACATGGAAGGCTCGCTCACTTTCATTTGGGGGGAGACTTTTTATAGTTAAATCAGTCTTGGGTAGCCTCGGTTCATATTTCTTTTCCTTATATAAACGCCCAAAAAAAGTCTTGAATAGACTTGAAAGCATTAGAATGAATTTTCTTTGGGGAAGCAAAAATGGGTAACGAAAGATAGCTTGGATTAAATGGGACGGGGTCCTTGCTAGCAAAAGAAAGGGTGGCCTTGGGGTCGGTAGTCTATATGCCACAAACTTATCTTTGCTTGCAAAATGGCTTTGGATATTTTATAAAGAGGATGATTCATTGTGGAAGCGGGTTGTTATTTCTATTCATGGCGATAGTCTTGGTTCCGGTAGTTTATGTCCGAAAGCATCTACCTGTGGGTGGGGTCTGGTCCAATATTTTAAAATTGTTCAAAACTTTCGAGGGTGTTAACATCCCTCTCGAAGCCTGGTTTCAAAGAGATGAAGGTGGTAACGTTTCGTGGGCAATAGGCCCTTCAGGAGTATTCTCGGCTGGTTCTTTAAGGGTTGCTTTTGATGATTTCAGTTTGTCGTTTCCTAATCATGTTCCTATAGACTGGATAAATGGGTGCCCTCAAAATTAAATATCTTAGTCTGGCGAATTTACTATGGTCGAGTACCTACAAAACTCAATTTGGTCAAAAGGGGGATTCAATTAGATAACACTTTATGTTCTGTTTGTAATTTACATGAAGAATCTGTGCATCATGTATTTTTTGATTGCTTCCTGGCGAAAAGTCTATGGGAGGAGGTCATCAAATGGTGGGCCTTGGATGCATCTCTTCTTAACAATAATCCACTTATGTGGGTTGTTGTGGTGGGCTTTCAAGGGAGGAAAAAGCTGGGTCTGCTTAGTGTAATTTTCTCTTGCATATGGCTGTTATGGAAAAACAGGAACGAGTCAACTTTTGCTTCCTAACATTGGGGTCAAAGTTGGGATTTTATTCTCGCAGCTGCAGGCGACGTCTTTTTATTGGATTAATCATCGTTCAGGTGTTGCGTTATTTAAAAGTACGTGGGCTGAATGGTTGTCGTCTCTGGTGGATTGTTTGTAGTTGTATTCTGTTTTTTGTTGTATTCCGTCCTATGCTTTGCACTTGGTTTCTAGCATCTTGCTAGATTATGTTTTAATAATATTTTTGGTCATCTAGGGCGGGGTGATGGCCGAGCCGAAGCTCTGTTCCTAGTTGATCTTTTTGCTTGCCGTTCAAAAAAATTGTTTTGTGTTTAACCGAGAAAAGACTGCCATCGAGAACAGTAGTGTGTTAGGTGCGTGGGTTTATCAATTCATTTAATTGGCGCGTGAAGTGCTTTGTGAGAATTAAATAATCAAAGTATTTTGAGGTGTCATAGATTATTATTTTTTAATTGTTTCATTGAGCTCTCTTACTAAGTTACTGTTTAGCTACTATTTAATATTTATCTCCAGTGGTAAATTAGAAAGAAAAAAAAAGTTAATAACTGAATTCCTCGCTTTTTTTTCTTTTCCCTTTTGCGCGGTTCTCTTACTAAGTTACTATTTAGTTTTTAAATTTATTATTATTATATGTGATATTTAGTTTTTAAATTTATTATTATTATTTTTTTTTGGGAAGGCAAAATTTATTATTATTATATTTATGTTATTATATTTTTGTCTTTTTATTTTTTTATAACTTTTGATATATATCAGAACATTAATATATATATATATATATATATATATATATATATATATATATATATACAATGGGCAAGTATCGATGTGACACTATAATCAGTAAATCTTTTTTTGTCTTTTTCTACATTTTTTATTATTGATATATTATTGTTATTCTGCTTTGCGACAATACTTGCTGCTAGCCTAGATGGGTAACAACCTTCTCACCTTTTGAGAGGTGGGTGTTCGAATCATATAGTATTTAAGTTATTTATTTTTTTCACTCCTGGTACTACAAATATCTATGTAGGTGGGTCCCATACTCCCCCATTAATGTGAGCTGTATTTTGATAACTTACTTTCTACCATGGTGTCATGGTTCCTTACAATTTCTTTGTTTTTTTCGTTTTCATCCCTCTTTACTTTTCAACTCACCTCCCTTATTTTTTTTTTTACTTTTTTATTATTTCTCCATATTTTTTCTAATTTCCTTTTTCATAGAAAGAGTTTTTGTTTTCCATTTCTAAATTTTTATGTCCATTTTTTTCCTTTAGAGATTATATAGAATTTTCCCTGATTTCTTTATTTTTCATCATTCCTAAAGTAACGATTTTAAATTTTATTATTTTACTCAATAATATTATCTACTTGATATGTATTTTTTATATTAATGTATATATATAAACTTTTGTTTGAAATTCAAAAGCAAAAAAAGTAGCTAATAACATATAGTAAAAAGGGCTTAAAAAAGTTGATAATAACATATACTCGCAAAGTAAAAGCTAAAAATGGGCTAAAAAACTGAACTAAATCCGAAGAATGTAAATCCGTAGCAAAGCACGGATTCCTAACACTCGTTAGGCTACATTTAATACTCATATCATAGCCTACTCTTGAGAACAACTGTAGCATGCACATGTCTGCTAAATCTGCCAAATATTAAATAATAACTCAAAATTGATTTAAAGTAAACATCCATTTAATATTCATATGTTATAATTTTAACAATTTTAGCTCAAGATTAACAAAAGATGAACAAGACAATCTTAGAACTTTGAGAGAATGGAAGTAGAAGAAGAAGTAGAAATGTATAACTTATAAAAGTTCATACAAGAGGTGCATTTTCTTCATTACAAGATGGGGTATTTATACTACAAAATACACTATTGATTTACCATCTTCCATTAATTAGGAGACAATGAGTTGATGGTAATGTTGACAATATGGAGCTTGTGTTGAAAATATGATCATCCATATATTGTTATATATATATATATATATATATATTTATACAATCTTATATATATATATATATTTACAACACTCCCCCTTGGATGACACATTATCAAATCAGAGTTCAACTTTGAAGTACTGCCTCATTAAAAACCTTGCTAAAGAAAAACCCAGTGGGATAAAAACTTTAGCGAAGGGAAAAAGAGTGCAGTGTATAATTGACTCTCCCTCATGTAGACAACCATCACATCTGATGAAGATGACGCATTCCAATATTGTGAACATGTTTTCTGAATATTGCAGTAGGTAGTGACTTTGTGAAAAGATCTGCTGAATTATTACTGGATTGAACATATTTCATTTCAATCTGATTGTCCTTTATCAAATCTTGAGTATATGAGAAAAATCTTGGTGGTATATGCTTTGTTCTATCAGTCTTTATATACCCTTCTTTCATTTGTGTAACACAAGCCGCGTTATCTTCATGAATCACAGTCGGATTTTTCTCCCCCTCTAGTCCACATGAAGTCAGAATGTGTTTTGTCATGGATCTCAGCCACACACATTCTCTGCTGGCTTCATGTAGTGCAATGACTTCAGCATGATTTGAAGATGTTGCAACAAGCGTTTGCTTTTGAGATCGCCATGAAATAGCTGTGCCTCCATGCATGAAAACATATCCCGTTTGAGACCTAGCTTTATGAGGATCAGAGAGATAACCTACATCTGTATAACCAACCAACTCTTGTTTCGAGTTAGAATAGAATAGACCTAAATCAACAGTTCCCCGAAGGTATCGAAAAATGTGTTTGATCCCGTTCCAATGTCGTTTTGTAGGAGCTGAACTAAATCTTGCTAACAAATTAACTGCAAAAGAAATGTCGGGTCTAGTACAATTAGTAAGATACATCAGAGCTCCAATTGCACTAAGATATGGCACTTCTTGACCAAGAACCTCTTCATTTTCTTCACGAGGTCGAAATGGATCATTGTTAACATTGAGTGATCGAACTACCATTGGAGTGCTTAATGAATTTGATTTGTCCATGTTGAAACGTTTCGAAATTTTTTCTGTATAATTTGATTGATGGACAAGTATTCCATTATTCATATGCTCAATTTGTAAACCAAGACAGTATTTGGTTTTTCCAAGATCCTTCATTTCAAATTCCTTCTTTAAAAGCATAGCGGATTCATTGATTTCTTTATATGTTCCAATTAGGTTCAAATCATCAACATAAACTGCTATGATCACAAAACCAGATGTTGTTTTCTTAATAAAGACACATGGACAAATTGTGTTATTGGTATAGCCTTTACTTACCAAGTAATCACTTAAACGTTTATACCACATGCGTCCAGATTGTTTCAAACCATATAAAGATCTTTGTAATTTGACCGAATACATCTCTTTGGGTTTAGCACTCAATACTTCAGGCATTTTAAATCCTTCAGGGATTTTCATATAGATATCACTATCAAGTGATCCATATAGATAAGCTGTAACAACATCCATAAGACGCATTTCTAAATTTTTAGAAACTACCAGGCTGATCAAATATCTAAATGTTATTGTATCCATGACGGGGGAATATGTTTCCTCATAATCAATTCCTGGTCTTTGAGAAAAACCTTGAGCTACAAGTCTAGCTTTGTATCTTATAATTTCATCTTTCTCATTTCGTTTTCGTACGAAAACCCACTTATAACCCACAGGTTTCACATTTTTCGGTGTAATGGCAATGCGTCCAAAAACATTACGCTTATTTAACGAATTTAATTCAGCTTGCATGGATTCTTTCCATTTACCCCAGTCATGTCTATTTTGACATTCAATGACAGACTTTGGTTCAGGATCATCATTCATGATTTCACACGCAATAGCATAAGAAAATATTTCATCAATATTTTCTAGTTCATTCCGGTTCCACAATATATTTGTTTGACCATAATTGATGGAAACCTCATTGTTAACATCATTCATTTCCTCTTTTGAAGGAGTTCCAATATCTTGTATTTCTTGAGAAACACTTTCTTTATGGTCATTTGCATTTTCTGCATTCTTTCTTTTTCGAGGATTCTTATCCTTGGAACCAATTGGTCTTCCACGCTTTAAACGTGTTTTAGACTCTTGAGTGACTTTATTACCAGATTTTTCATTTGGTATTTCAATCCGGGCTGGAGCATTAACAGCCGGTATATGTGATTTTGTCACTCTTTTCATATTAGTAAATGCATCAGGCAATCGATTTGCAATTTTCTACAAATGCATTATTTTTTGAACTTCCTTTTCACATTGTTTAGTTCGAGGATCAAGATATAGTAATGATGGCTCACACCATGATACATCCTTTTCTTTGTTTTTCTTTTCTTCTCCCAATATTGGAAATATTGACTCATCGAAGTGGCAATCTGCAAAACGTTCTGTAAAAACATCACCTGTTAAAGGTTCAAGATATCTTATGATGGAACTTGTTTCATACCCAACATATATACCCAACCTTCTTTGAGGTCCCATTTTTGTACGTTGTGGTGGTGCAATGGGAACATATACTGCACAACCAAAAACTCTAAGGTGTGAGATGTTTGGCTCTTGGCCTGAAGCAAGTTGTAAAGGAGAGTATTTATGATATGCACTTGGTCTTATGCGAATCAATGATGCAGCATGTAAAATAGCATGGCCCCATATAGACACAGGGAGTTTTATTCTCATTATTAATGGTCTAGCTATTAATTGAAGGCGTTTAATCAAAGATTCGGCTAGACCATTTTGTGTGTGTACATGGGCAACTGGGTGTTCAACAATGATTCCTACAGACATACAATAATCATTGAATGCCTGAGATGTAAATTCACCAGCATTATCCAATCTTACTCTTTTTATAGTATGATCGGGAAAGTGTGTTTTTAGTTTAATGATCTGTGCAAGAAATTTTGCAAATGCCACATTACGTGTTGATAATAGACAAACATGAGACCATCTACTTGATGCATCTATTAAGACCATAAAGTATCTAAATGGTCCACACGGAGGGTGTATTGGTCCACAAATATCCCCGTGGATTCTTTCAAGAAACACGGGTGTTTCCATATCAATTTTAACAGGTGAGGGTCTTATAATCAACTTACCAAGGGAGCATGATTCACATTGAGTTGTTTTACCTGTATGATGGACTTTGTGATTCTTTAATGGATGACCATGTGTGCTATCAATTATCCTCCTCATCATCGTTGTGCCCGGATGTCCTAACCTGTCATGCCATAAACTAGATATACTAGGATTATGACATTTTTCTTTGACTACCATGCGTGACTCTGCCATATTTATATGTGTGTAATGTAAACCACAATGAAGCAATGGTAGTTTTTCCAATACATGACTTTTATTAGTAATGTGCAAAATTTTCTCATCATGTGTAGTTACGCTTTGTGTGTCATATCCGTTATGATATATGTCCCTGAAACTTAATAAATTTCTCTTTGATTTTGGGGAGAATAAAGCATTGTCTACAAAAACTTTTGTACGATTTGGTAGTATAAAGTTAGCCTTTCTCACACCTTCTATCAAGTCTGCTGGACCAGATATGGTGTTTATGGTTGCTTTTGTTGGTTTTAATTCAGAAAAATATTTCTTAGATTTAAGAATAGTGTGTGTGGAACCACTATCTAGAATACATAGATCTCCAACCAAATCTTGTTGTCGTGCTCCAGTAGAATTCATATCAAACTTGAAAGATAGAGAAAAGAAACTTATTATAAATACGATTTAGAAAAAGTTATTACATGAAAAAGGAAATCCTAGTTACTGAACGAAAATGCATAGATAAATAATAAAGATGATAAACAGAAACATAATTAAAGCTTTAGACATAAGTAGTTATCAACTTCCAAATCACTCCACGTCATTCAAGAAATCAGAAGCGTTTATCTCGGTATTTTCATAGTTAGGCCGATCAATGAAATTCACTTCCTTCTCCTTAAGTGAAGATTGATAAAGCTTACAAAGATGTGAAGGCGTGCGACATGCGCTTGACCAATGATCGGTGCTACCACACCTAAAACAGGAACCTTCAAGGTTTTGAGAAGTACTTGCTTCATCATGTTTTGTGGTCTTATTTTGTGGTTGGGTCTTATTATTACGTGGAGCATAGTAAGTATTATTTCTTTTGTTACGTCCACGGCCACGACCACGACCATAAGAATAACCTCTACCATAATTATGGTTTCGATTTGAAAAATGATTGGGGCCAGAGGAGCGCCTTTGATCAAAACGTCCTCTTCCACGACCACGTCCTCGTCCTCGTGTATTATTTTTAGGACCAATGTTTTCTGTAACATTTACTTCAGGAATTGCTACTGATCCTGTGGGACGGGTCTCGTGATTTTTCATTAATAACATATTATTTTGCTCAGCCATGAGAAGATATACATGCAAGTCAGAATAGCTCGAGAAATTTTGCAATCGCAAATTCTCTTGCAACGTAAGATTTTATGCATGAAATGTGGAGTATGTTTTTTCCAACATATCTTCATTTGTTACAGGCTGTTCACAAAATTCTAGTGTTGAACATATTTTAAACAATGCAGAGCTATAATCAGACACTTGCTTAAAATCTTGGAATCTTAATGATCTCCATTCTTCCATAGCAACAGGGAGTAAAACTCTTTTCTGATTATCAAATCTTCCTTTGAGGGATTTCCATAGAATATACGGGTCTTCTATGTTTGTAAATCCAAATTTTACACCAACATCGATGTGTTTACGAATAATAAAAATTGCCTTCCATTTATCTTGTGATGAGCATTCGTTATTTTCTTTTAGAGTATCCAAAATACCCAACGATGCTAGATATGCTCTAATATCAGTGGACCATGACATATAGTTTTTCCCAGATGCTTCTAAAGCTGGAAATTCGATCTTGGCAATGTTTGACATTCTATAATTATTAAGATTTAACAATCAAAATATTAGAATCGATATATATTACTACATTTGTAAAGCAACATACAACATTGGAAGGATAATGATTACAAGTAGTTGTAAGAAAAAATCAAACTCGTCAGTTGGTAGAATCACCATCGAGATGACAGATATTATAATTAGTACAATAATGAAAATTAAAAACGGGTGAATCATTTTTGAAAGATGCTTCGAATGATCTTTGAAAAAAGATAATCTGTTTATTGTGAAAAATGAGATTAGTAGTTTTCAATTTATAGAAGAGGATATAGCCGTTTACAACGGCTATGTAACCATTACAACGGTTATATGACCGTTGTATATATATATATATATATATATATATATATATATATATATATATATAATATTTTATAAATGATTTTTAGAAATAAAAAGATCAAGATAGATAAACATTGATATATAAGAGTAAAACGTTAGTATGCATAAATAATCGTTAGTAAACGTAAGTAAATGTTAGGTGCATAAATAAAAATTAGTTAACATAAAATAAATGTTAGTAACTTAAATAAAAGTTAGTTAACATGAAAGTAAATGTTAATTGCATAAAAGTAAATGTTAGTATCATAAACGAAAGTTAGATTGTTAGTAGTCCAATACTTGTGAATGTCCGTAATAATGAGTCCTTATTTTGTTTATGAAGTATTGCTTAGTTTTTATTCCATATTATAATTTGTCATTTATGAAATACATACCTTGTTTAAGATTTGATTCTTGTAGTTGATTTCCCTTGATTACGAAGTAGAAACTTTCGTGCTGATAACGTGTTATAATTTTAACAATTTTAGCTCAAGATTAACAAAAGATGAACAAGACAATCTTAGAACTTTGAGAGAATGGAAGTAGAAGAAGAAGTAGAAATGTATAACTTATAAAAGTTCATACAAGAGGTGCATTTTCTTCATTACAAGATGAGGTATTTATACTACAAAATACACTATTGATTTACCATCTTCCATTAATTAGGAGACAATGAGTTGATGGTAATGTTGACAATATGGAGCTTGTGTTGAAAATGTGATCATCCATATATTGTTATATATATATATATATATATATATATATATATATATATATATATATATATATATATTTATACAATCTTATATATATATATTTACAACACTCCCCCTTGGATGACACATTATCAAATCAGAGTTCAACTTTGAATTACTGCCTCATTAAAAACCTTGCTAAAGAAAAACCCATTGGGATAAAAACTTTAGCGAAGGGAAAAAGAGTGCAGTGTATAGTTGACTGAAAATCGTGTAACTGAAAATCGCGCTTATTGCTAAATCATTGTTTATTCGTGTAACTGAAAATCGCGCTTATTGCTAAATCATTGTTTTTTTAATCATTTTAGTTGATTGATTTTTGATCAAATCAAATCATTCCTAAACGATCATATATTTTTCAGGTATCAAGATAGATCTTTCAGATAAGATTCGGGAATTGGAACAACGATTAGAGAATAATTATCAATGTCTACTAAAAACGAGAGAAAAATACTCTGTAACAAGTGATCATCTCTCATGTGCTGAAAGACAAATCAAAAGACTTGAAACAGAAAAGAAAGAGTTAGGTGATTGTCTGTATGAGAAATCAAAAGTTTGTGAAGAATTCAGATCAAGGTGTATGTATTTTCACATAAGAAATGAGGATCTTGAACGACTATTGCGGAACACAGGTAAATCAAATAACGTTTCTGAAGAACCGAATGTGAAGCTTAAAACACAAGAGATTGTTGAATTGACTGTTAAACTTCAAGACTGTGAATCTAAGATTCAACAAGATACAGTAAATTCTAAGAAGAATAATGCCAAGCTCAATGATCAGATTTTCGAAATGTCTGCGGAAATACAATTTATGAAAAAGGAAAATCATCGTTATGAGTTAAAGATTGAACATATATTAGACAATATGAGCAAAAAGGAGAAGCAAAAAGAAGTGGATATTCGAATAGAGCAGAAAAAGTCACAAACCTTGAGGGAAGAAAACTCAATTCTCAAAGAACAGATTGAGATTGACAAGAAACGAGCAAGTGAATTACAAGAAGAAACTGCAAAGTTGAAACGCTTACACAAGAGAATTCTGAAATGTCTGCAAAACTCCAAGAGTTAGCACATAATTCTAAACGATTACATTATGAGAGGCAGAAAGCCTATGATTTGTCCACAGCCAATGCAAAACTCACAGAGTAGGTGTCTGAGCAATTTCAACTTGCCGGACAGAAATGTAGATCTTATGCAGTTGAATTGGAGCAAAAGAAAGTAGATATTGAAACTGCAATAAATAAGGCTAAAGAACTGACACAAGCAAATGCAGAGCTGAATGACAAATTATCTTATGTATTGAAAAATGATACAAAGATCAAAGACAAATTGTGTTTTGAGAAAGCTGAGTTGTAAGAAAAAGTCAAAGGACTTGAACAAAAGCTGCATGTGTCAATTCAAACATATGTTCCTTGTTCAATCTTAGAGAGGAAAATATCTGAACTGCAAATGACACTGGACACTGAAAGAGTACAGTTTGAGAAAGAGAGGAAAGAGTTAATGGCTAAAATTCTGAATGCTGAGCTTAGCGCTGCTAAACTTGCTGAATCAATCAAGACTTCCGCTGACAATATTAATTTTGATTTAGTTTCACATTGTAGTAGCCAATCTGATTCTTATTTCTCTGTTATAGGTTCTGAGCTTTCAGATAAAGATTTCACCAACACATCAACTGTTATGAAGAGTCCTAAGACCATTGAATCTGTTGGATTTTCTATCAAGTGAAATCACCTTCAGCTACAACGACTCACTCTTCTAAACAAAACACTAAATTCAAACAAGCTGCTTGCAATTATAAACAGAATACTTGTACATCAAGTAATTCTAATTTTGCTTATTCTGTGATTACAGATGATACTTTGCCGAAACCAAAACAAACATGGATTTCAAAGCAAAATCTAGTTGCAACATTTGCAAAGTTGTCATCAATCTGTAATTCATCAATTTCAAAGCCTACGAAATCATGGATTGAAAAGAAGAAACCTTCTAAATCTGCACCAAGTACATCAGAATTCAGAGTACAGAAGGTCCTTAATGATGACTTTTCGTCAAATTCAACCTCAACAACGAGGATTCCAAAGAAAGAGAATAGCGCCGATAAGCCAAATCCTATCAATCACAACAACAGACGCCGATCTTTCTCAAAACAAAAATAAAGAGGGGAGTTTGTGCTTAAGATAAACGTCATGTATCCTTTTGTGGTTTACTCAGCAAAGCACTTAATCCGCCTTTCAAAAGAAAAGATCTATAAGATGTCGAAAATCAAACAAGAGTTTGTTGTGAAGAATGGAATTCCTCAATGGCATTCAGGACCACTGAACAAAAAGGTCCATAAACCTGTTATTACTGCAAATACACAAAAATGGATGCCTAAACCTGTGAATCTGGACCTACACGAGAATGGGTACCAATTTTTGTTACTCCGTTTTGCAGGTAAACAAAAAGAGACATTGTTGGAGCACAATGAAGATCATTCAAACTGCAGTGAAGATCGTTGTGTTCAGTGTGCTGAAGTGGTTTAATTCTCATTATCTTTCAAAGATGACGGAGTCTCCTTGCATATCAATTTAAATTCATTTTGTTCAGCATTAGCCCGAGTCTAATGACCTGAGATGCTTATCTTGTGCAGTTTTATCATTTCATGATATAACTTGCTTTCCAATAGATTATTATTTACAGGGGGAGCAAAACATTGTATCTTCACCTAATTGATGAAAAACAATTTTCATTCATCAATTTAGGGGAAGTTTGTTTTTACTGCTTTATATTTTTTTAGAAAAATCAAAAACATTCAAATATTGAAAAGCCAAAAACATTATAAAATTTCAAATTCAAAAAGATTTTTGGTTTTCATTTGTCGTTACTTGTTCAAGAAGGTATTCATTCATTGCTTTATTCTGACACCTTTCTTGATTCTCTCATTTGTTGATCTTTTGAAAGATCACATTTCATTTCCGCGATTCCATCTCATTATCATTTTGATATCCTTCCTTCAAGTATTGAATGTTTCATTCTTTCTGGAACCGTTCATTCATGTGTTATTATTCAAGTGATCAAACGCACCATGAGTGAGGGAGTGTAGGAAATTTATACTCCTATGGTCAATCCATAATCGGAAGGACCTGCCCCGGGAGCTCACCATATTCTAGAAAGCGACAGTAAGGGTTACTTACTAGGTCATCTAGGTGAGCAAAATCTGTTATCACGGGATACTGATTGGTGTGCAAAGGTAAAATTAAACAGAGAGGTGTGGAACAGGAGATGGGGTGCATCTGATCATCAAAATATCTTGAGATTACTGTTAAATCATTTTGTGATATCATTTGTTCAAATATCCTGATTGTTCATATTCCCTGATTGTTCAAATCATCCTTGACAATCCTTCTCAACACTGAATTTCTTAAAATCATTCTTGTTGTAAATCACTATAGGATTTCTCATTCCGGTTACGAATGATAACAAGTGTCCATATGTATCCGACAAACAGAGATACATACATCAATTAAGAAAGAGAGTTTGAGGGAGAAGTTGAAAAATAGTTAGTGAGCTGTGGGTGAGACATAATCAAAAGAAAAGAAAGATCCTTACCAAATAGTATACAGTTGGGTAGCCACATCTGCTACTGGATCTCATTCGTTGAGATTTGGTATTGAAATAGACATCATGGACCCAGTGATGCAATGCACTAACCACACCCAGCTACTCAATTATCTCTTAAAAGATAATTGTTTCAACTTCACACGGAGAATTAGCACATTTCTATTGACATCTCACTTGGAGATTGTTAATATTGAAACAAGGAGGACAGCTACTCCCGTCCCCAACTTCTTTCATGCACTTATCGAGTCTAGAGCTTATTTGAATATAAATTTCATTTCTTAGGACACAAAGTAGAAATATTAAGTGTATCTAGTTTCCGTAACTACTGGAACATCTTGGAGTGATATCTTTTGTGATATTCATGATGATTAGATGGAAATCCTACCAGAATCAACGTTATGTCAGTTCTGAACGTAGGTCACGCAGTTTTTAACTGTTGTGTTAACGAGAATCTATGTGATCTCGGTGTTTTCCATGGGAACTTTGAGACGGTGCCCTAAAGACTGTCTCTGATACTTTCATTGCCATATCATTGTTAGATCAACTGAATCTCATGATATGGATTCTACGTTTCAAATGTTCATATCTTCATGTCAAAATCAACCTGACTTCAGATTTCAAGTACATAATGCTCATGAAGAATCCTGATCATCATGAGGGGGAGAAAATTTTGATACTTATTCAGTTGATTTTGAGCTTATTGATCAAGAACTGATTCATGTGTTGAGGGGGAGACTAAGAGAGCTAATCGATCATATATTCAAGTCAAGGGGGAGCAAAGAAAAGAAAGAGTTCAAATTCAGAACAATGATAGTGCTTAATGAAAATTCAAGAAGTTCTGAAGAAATAAACCAGATCTAGAGCTACATTCAAGGGGGAGAGAACAAATATTCTTTCTAAATCATACTGTTTAAATGCTCAAGATCGCGAATGCTGAAAACCACTTCAAACTAAATTGCTTATACAACCAAAGGTTGAAAATCCTTAGGTTACCGGTGCAAATCCAAAAATCAGAAGAAAAAGGATGTTCTCATGTACTTTGAAGAATTAAGTTCTCATCAACAATTTTAAAGTGAAGACTATTCTTAAAATTGAAGAGTCCATTTTGCAAGATGAGAAGACATTCTGAAGACATCCAATCAAAGGCTGAAGATTTCAAAATGAAATCGTTCAAGTCTTGTCTCCTAAAGCGTTAAAGAATGCAGCAAGAAATCTGCATATTTGCAAGAGGAGATTGTTAGAGTTCGTATGAAGCTGAAAAAACAAACATCTTCTATTTTTATACAAAGGGGGAGATTGTTAGGTTTTAAATATTATATAGAATAGAAGATTACATTTTAGTTGAAGTTTGTATTAAATATACAAACTTAGGGACCAATATTGTAAATACCCTTAAAGGTATATATACTAATGACTAATTGTCATTAGTAAGGTCTTTGACATAATCAAGTGCTTAAGTGTGTGTTTACATGGTGTTTATACTTTCTCTCTACATTTCAAGGTTATGATCCATTGATCTTCATTACATTGTTGATACATTAATCACTTGGGACAAACAGAAAGCTTTCTCAACATCCATTTGCTCAACCTCAAGATCAAAGCTAGCCACTAAACCAAGAACATCTCGAATAGATCCCATCTTTACGATTGGAGAGAAAATCTTATCAAAATCAATACCTCTTTTCTGACTGAAGCCTTTGACCACCAATCTAGCCTTTTATCTAGGCCTAGAAGTATGCTCTTCAGTCTTCAATTTGAAAACCCATTTGTTTTTCAAAGATCTCTTGCCCTTAAGCAACTTCACCAATTCAAAGGTATTGTTCTCATGCAAGGAAGTCATTCATCTTGCATAGCCTCAAAACCACTCTTTCTTATGCTCATCTTCCATAGCTTGTACATAACATTCACGCTCTCCCCCATCAGTGAGTAATACATACTCATCTTCAGAATATCGAGTGGAAGGATGATGATCTCTAGTAGACCGCCTAAGCGGAACGAATTGTGGCACACCTGGGACTGGTAAATCTGGATGAACGTCTTCATCTAACTCTTGTTGCTCTTGAGCATCAATATCATCAGCACCATGTTCTTAATCATTCTGAGAATCATCTCCTAAATGTGAGTCAACATGTTTAGGAGGAACCGGATCCAAGTCAATAAGATCATCATTATGTTGAGGTGTCTCTTTATTGGCCTTCTCAACATCTTTCAAGGTTTGATCTTCCTCAAACACTACAACTCGGCTTCGAATGAGTTTCCTTTGAACTGGATCATGCAACCTGTACCCAAATTCATGTTAACTATAACCGAGGAACACACATGGCTTAGTCTTCACATCAAGCTTTGATCTTTCATCTCTGGGAATATGCGCAAACGCCTTGCATCTAAAGACTTGTAAGTGACTGTCTGAAACATCTTTACCGCTCCAAACCCTGTCAGGAACATATAAATGCAAAGGAACACAAGGGGTTTGATTAATAACATGTATCGATGTATTCAAAGCCTCACCCCAAAAGGAACCAGGAAATCCTGCATGTGTAAGCATCTAAATCTCTTAACCAAAGTTCTGTTCATCCGCTCTGCCAGGCCATTTAACTGTGGTGTCTTTAGATGAATCTTCTAGTGTTGAATTCCTTGCTCTATACAATAAGCATTAAAGGGTTCAATGTATTCACCTCCATTATCTGCTCGAATACATTTAAGTTTCTTCCCTGTCTGCCTCTCAACTAGAGCATGAAACTGCTTAAACACATCCAACACTTGATCTTTAGTCTTCAAGGTATAAACCCACACCCTCCTTGAATGATCATCGATGAAAGTGACAATATAGGAACATCCACTAAGTGTTCTACTCTTCATAGGATAACAAACATCGGTATGTACAAGATCAAGTTTGTTCTCCATTCTGAAGGGAGAACGACTTTTGAAAGCAACTCTAGTTTGCTTTCCTGCCAAACAGTGAGAACAATTTTTCAAGTTAATATCATGCACACCGGATAACACATTCTTCTTAGAAAGAATAGACATCCCCTTTTCACTCATGTGACCAAGTCTTTTATGCCATAACTCGGCCATATCATAATTGTCAACAACATTTACAATGCTCTTGGAGATCTTCGGATGTGTCATATATAACTTTGATTCCCTTTTACCTCTTGTCACAATCAAGGATGCCAGAGTTAGTTTCCACAAACCATTACCAAAGACGTTGTGGTAACCATCTTCATCAAGTAAACCTGTGGAGATAATATTGAGTCTCATATCCGGGACATGTTTTACATTATGCAAAACCAATTCCATCTCCGCGTCAAACTTCAAGCAAACATCTCCAATACGTTGATCTTTGATAACCCAACATTAACCATCCTAACAACACCATAATCACCTGGAGTCTAAGATGAATAGTAATCCCTTCGTGTTGCAACATGACACGAAGCTCCACTATCAAGAATCAAACTTGAATCATCATGAGCAAGGTTAACCATATCATAATCACAACAAACAAAGAACTCATCCGTGGTAGCATTCACTTCAACCTTATCCCCACCATCATAATCTTTTTTGTAATTGTTCTTTTGATTGTTATAGTTTTTCTTCTTGTTCTCCTTTTTCAACTATCTGCAGAATCGAACCGTGTGTCCTTTTCTACCATAGTGATAACACTCAAAATCAGCAAATTTTCCTTTACTAGAACTACTGCGGTGATTATCTCTATTGCTTGGGCCTTTACTTTGACTTTCCCCCCACCTTTCTGTGACCTAGACAATTGACTGTGAAGAAGAACCCTGTGATTTTCTTCTCATTTCTTCATTCAGAATACTGCCTTTAGCCAATTCCATGGTGATAGTACCATCTTATGCAGATTTGGACAAAGATGTCCTAAAAGTCTCCTATGAATCCGGTAATGTACCAAGAAGCCATAAGCCTTGAATCTCATCTTCAAACTTAATACTCATACCTGCAAGTTGATTTATAATACCCTGAAATCATTTAAGTGATAGTAACAGGAGACCCATCAGTGTAAATTAATATCATCATTTACTTAATCAAGAACAACTTGTTATTCCCAGTTTTTCGATCATACAACTGTTCAAGTTTGTTCCAAAGAGTACGAGCATGTGTCTCCCTACTAATATTGTTCAAAACATTATCATCTACTCACTACCTAATATACCCGCAAACCTGTCTATGCAAAATAGTTCATTCTGCATTTGTTTTGTTCTCAGGTTTATCTTCAGAAAAGACAGGTAAGTAGTAGTCTTCAACATAAAGAAGATCTTCTATTTTTCCTTTCCACAAATGATAATTAGCATCATTCAAATTAATCATCCAACTTGTATTAGCCTCCATTATTCAAACAGGTTAAGTCCCTAACCAAGAGCCAATGGCTCTGATACCAATTTGACGGGTAAGGCTAACGGATCACAACTGTATAATAAAAAACACGGAAGCAAACCTTAGTTTGACCAAACTTACCCAACCCGTATAAACCTAATAGGATGCAAACAAATAAGGTAAAACCTCTAAATTAGAAACCAACTAAGGTCAGCCCCAAGACAATATTACTCAGCTTCAAAACAGCCCCAAGTCAGCCCCAAACACTGATATATGAAGACACTAAAACACACAACAAGAACACCAAATTTTAGCGTGAAAAACCCCAAAACGGGTAAAAACCATGGGATACCTAGTGCCTCTTAAAATCCACTATCAACAAAAGAGGTATACAAAGTATTCTCTAGATAACACTAGAGGCCTACAACAATCACCATACCCTTGGAATTAACACATCAAGAAGTATGGCAAACAAGCAAGAACAAGAAAGGAAGAATGTCAACAAAAACCTTTGCAATCTGCCCAGCTACGAAACTAACTTCCGGGACTCGAAATCTGATCTCCACCTTTCAGAATCTTCCTTCAAGTGTCAAGAAGCTGCTGTCCAAATTTGGTGACGATCCGACGGTGCAAACTCCGGGAAACTATAAAAGAGTGCAGTTGTGCTGGGTGAACAGTAACTCCGAAAATGCTTCTTTCTTTTCTCTCTTTTCTTGTACACCTCACTTTCTCTTGTGTCTCTCAAGCTGACCATCCAAACCCTATTTGAGTACTTAAGGGTTGGAAGAAAAAAGGACTAAATGGGCCTTAATTTGTTGGGCTCCTTATGGGTCAAGGAAAAATAAACCCAACACGTCTTTCCTAACCAAATTACCATATTACAAGTTAAGGGATTTAATTTTGCTACTTTCTTATATCTTGAAACTTGATAGCATTGATTCATATTTCATACCGATGCAACCGTTTGATTCTACACAATTTTCTAACTAAATCCAAAAACTAATGAAACAAACCATATCGATTCCTAGAGATAAAACTAAACGAGTCTATCATATCAAATATGTAACATGCTTGAAATCCTGAATCCTGAACCTAAAACTAATACAAGTGTTCTATCAATTCTTTTGAAGTACTAGCTAATCCTTGAGTTCGAGTACGTATATATCTTGCACATTTTGGGTGTCGAACTCGATCCTGTAAAGCACAAAGTATCCTTCAATTCCACGTACATGTGATTTATCACCAGCACTTAAGTAGTCATTCCACGCGAAAAGGATAAATATATGCGAAAAATATTATGGTCTCTTATGTACAAGTTCGTCTTCTTTACATGACCTAATGTTGATTTCCATTAATTTGTACGATGATGAAGGTAATATATCGCAACATTGACGTCTAGGCGCCTGCAACTGCTTCACAAATAAGTCCAAACATAAGATTCAAATTAGGTTTCTTACTAAAAATTAACCAGGTTCTTTTTGTTTTTTTAAATAGAGTCTATGTTTTACACATTATCAACTTGTACTAACGAAATATTGCTAAATGTTTATAGTAGTTATATATAAATAAATTTTGTTACGTACGAATCAACTTTCTCTACTAAAAACAGACCGAGTTCTATTACACATAAAAGAATGTCTAAAAGAAATATGATTTTTTTAATTAAAAAAAGAGATTTAAGAGTTTTTTTAGTCGAGAAAAAAAAACATTACGCCTTAATTATCAGAAAAAAGTATATAACTAAGTAAAATTCACGTGTTCTATTTAAGTCATTCATACTAGTAATTAAGTTTTAATTTTTTTTAATTAAATCCCTCGTACTTTCAAGTAGTCTAAAATAGTAGTTAAGTTTTAAAATATTCCTTTCTTATGAAATGAAATATACTTTTTTTTATATTACCTGATATTCATTATTTAAATGATATAATACAATATAAGAGACATCGATAGTCACAACACATATTTTATATATTATATTGTATTATACTATAATATATAATAAAGTTAAATTATAATATTATATATAATAAAGTTGAATTATAATAAATAAACTAAGTATACCTGATAATCTAAATTTTCTTTTTCTTAGAATGAAACACTTTTAAAAATTAGTTACTATTTTAAAATTATTTAAAAAAACTTAAATACTACAAAGAACTAGTTATAATAATGGTTCTTAATATAAAAAAAATTACCTGTTTAATGTCAAGATTTAACTTCTGAGAATAGACTCTGATCTCTTGGATTCTTCTTGGAGATGACATGCCAAATTTGCAATTATGCTGTTCCATGATTCTATAAATGCTCGTAATCCCATCTTTCGTTGAGTTCACTTTATCCAAGTGAAACACGACCGGTCTTCGACATGGTTCCTGTTGGTGTTGCCTCATGTCGAAGTTAAAATACGTATTAAAAGTGGGACTTTTCAACCATGGCTGAAAGGTAACAGGAACTCGAAGGACATCGGGGAGAAGAACATGGACGCCGAAAACTTCAATGGCATAACCCCATGATATTGAAATTGTCCAAGAATACCAACGGTCGTAGCATACTGTATGTTGCAAGATCCTAAGAGGGTCGAGATTTGCAGCTTTGTATAAGTGGCGTAAAGCGTTTGTTTCGGTCATATTTGGGAATATTGGATCGATGCGATCGGGGTGGTGGAGAGATACCAATGGTGTCATCGGATGTGTCATCAGTAATCCGAATGCGTTTCCGGTAAGATCAATCTATTTGCATACTTAAAACATCAGTGATTAGTTAAGAAAAATTAAAAGTTGGTATATAGTTATGTTTTATCGTCAATTGGATAAAAAAAATTGGGTCTAAAGTGTCTTCATGTTTAATTTAATCTATTAAGTTTCTATAACAAGTGGTTTATCTATGTTTGAAAAATTAATAACTTTTTTAGTTAATTCAAGATAGATCCATCATATTTAATTCACATAAGTATCTAAATCGTTAAATTCAAAAATATTATAAGACATTTTCATAAAAATATTTACTACAAAATTTATTAACATAGATGTGTATGTTTTAATTGTGCCAAGTTTAAATAAATACTGATATTTAGGTGAAATTTTGAAACTTAATTCTGGTTATTTATTATCATGAATTAGAACGGTTATGAATTACAACAAGTAAATTGCGATCATTAAATCTAACATATTAACATCTAATTGATTGTTATGATTATAAATATTCATTCTCTTAATAACTCTCCAACGGTTTTAATTATTTCAGATTATTTTAATAACCTCGTCTTATTTTTTATTTTGAGTGATAATAACCATATTTGTCAGATCAAGAAAGTTCCGGTAAACCCCACCTCAACCCATATAATATAATTCATTAATTTAAGTATAGTAAACTTGTGTTCAATGATGTCAATGCGGACTTGGCCTACTAAAAATTTCTCTGTTAAAAAAGGTATAGTAAACTTGTGAATAATAAACTTGTGTTGTGCACTTGTGCATAGTTCATTGATCTTCGGAATAACAATGGAAATTACCTGATGAAAACCAGGTTCTGTGGTCACCGCAACACCAAGCTCAGCCATACACGATGAAATCCGACCATCACTACCATACAAATGTGCATATCTCTCCAAACACGAGTCAAGAACCTTCGCCAAAACTTTCGCCAACGGGTAACTTATTGCAAATCCAGCTCCTCCATACGCCATAGAAAATGAAAAAAGTCGGTTTTGTACGTAACTTTCTGAATTCGACCCGATATAATACCATAGATTATGATCATATTTCGACAATGTCTTAACAAGGTTTTCTGGAAAGAAAAGTGTATCGTCATCCCCAAACACAAACCACCTTATTAATTCATACCAAAAACAAAAAAAGAAAAAGAAGTCAAAAACATAGATTATATAAATTAATCACTAGTAGAACAAAAACTTTTTTCGACAAATTATTAAGAGCATTGAGTAACTAATTATCTAACGACTGATTTCTAAGAAATTTCTGATCAAAAGTGACCCATTAAAATTTTGTTAGAAATTATAAAACGTTTAAATCCAAAGTATTTCGTCAGAATTTATTTGGAATATAAAAAATCTTTCCAATGGAATTCTGAAATGTGATTCTGTAGAAAATTCAGAATTTCCGACCGAGTTTTAACTTTGAGAACCATAATTTTCGACGGATATTTTTCAATGGAAATATTCATATGTTCCATTGGAAACCTTGTCGCACTTTTTTTATTTGGATACCATTGCAATAACCGTTTTTTCTAGTGATGAATGCTTGGTTTGGATATCAAGCTATACCTAACATTTGAATGGTTCAAGGCAACGGTCTCTGCTACAACACGAGCAACGCGGATTGCAGATCGAAGACCACCACCACCACCCCACGTATAACCAAACCGGGAGGTATCATTCGAGATGCAAATCGGGGGAATGATCGACTCGTAATCAAGAAATGTGTCATTATCTAAAGGAGCATCAAGAAAAATGCAACCACGCATTCTATCATGGTTCCACCACATGTTTACGTAGTTTTTTCTTTTGGACCATGAATTGGTTGTAGAAGCGATTCCAAAAACGATATGATCAAGGGAAGTCGGTACTTGAGAAGATGAAGAATCATTGTTCATGGAGATTCTAGTGCTAGAGAAAAGAGAAAACATAAATGATGAAAGATAGAGGATTAAAGATAGAAAGGATATCACCAAAATTAGGGTTTTCAATTGGGAATTATATAGAATCTTGTTCAATCTAGAACTCCGCATTTTTCAAAGAAAATATTTGGTTTGGACATGAGATCTAAGAGGTTTGACCATGAAGAAAGTCTTATTGTTGATCCTGAGAGGTCGATCAAGGTCAACCCTTTGATGATTAAATTTGTATTTAGACAAAAATAAGGTTTTTGGGTATAGGACACTAGTTTTCATTTCTCTAATTCCAGAAAAGCTTCAAAGTAAACTGAAATTAATTTATTTGAACATGAAAAATGTTTGACCAGCCAAGAAAATTAAAAGGGAATTGATGGTCAAGAAAAAATCGACTTTAATGGAGACCGTTGTATTAATTGATATGACAAGTACATCATTTTTATTGTAAATAAATAACTAATTACTTAAGTTTTAATATATTCATTAAAAACATTTAATTTATAGCTTACGTTATGAGGACAAGTTGGTTAATTACTAGCTTGTTTTTCGATTAGGGGGTTGTCTATAAAGACACCCCTTTTTTACTAATTGACACATTTTTAACAAACTTAATTCGTTGTCCTAATTAATCTCTCATCCTATATTTTAGTGTCTTAAACAATATTGTATTAACATTTATTTTTGTCTTTTTATCTATTATTATTTCAAAATTAATATTGTTTTCTTATTTAATTTTGCATTTCATATTAGAGATTTTATCGTTTTCATTCGAGTTAACCATTTTTTTTGTAAATGCTACAAATTAAAACAAAAAAAAAAATTTTAAACTAAAAATATTGATTTAAAATAATTAAATCAAAATTAAAAAATTTCAAAAATTAAACTAGAAATAAAATAAAAAATAAAAAATTTATATTTTTCACTTCCCTCTTCACTTTTAAACACCAACAAAAAATAATTAAATTGGAACAAAATTAAAAAGTAAATAGTTTGATGCAGACCCCAAGAAAAAATTTATAATTTAAAACAAAAAACCCTACATCCAAAAAACCCTACATATTCACACTCACACTTATCTTCTACCCCTCTCACTTTCCACCATTCCTCCCACTCCCTCTCTCAACTGCCGCCGGCTCCAGCTGTTCTTCATCGGCGATCGCCACCGGCGCCACCTTCGTAGTCACCAACACCGCCGCCGCCTTCGCTTTCGTAGTCTACCACACCGTCGTCGCTCAGCCATCGGCTACCGCCGCTGCATGCTTCAGAAAACAAACACCACCGCCTCCTTCGCAACCAACACCGCCCGCCATCTGCCACCGCCACAGCGCCGCCTTCACTGACTGCCAATACCACCGCAGCCTTCACTCTCTCTCAACGCCGCCTCCGGTACGCCATCTGCAACCGCCGGCGGCGGTCCGCCATCTACTACCGCCACATCGTCGCCGCCGGTCCGCCGTCTGGCAACGCCGCCGCCGCCTTTATCATCTACGAATTCAAAGATGCATACAAGATATGGAACATAATTTTATTACCTTCTTTAGGATCCAACTAATATTAATCACACTTATGTAAATTTTTATTTATAGATCTTAGATCTGAAAGATAATGCTTATCACCAATATCCTGTAGAATATGATTTTTAAATTTTAAAAAAATAGATTGAGATTGTTTGTACCTTATGCATCATGTACCAAATTCAAATTTGCAGATATTTAGAAAGAAAAAACGAAGACCTTTGATCTGTTAAAAAGAAAAGATTTGACTTTGGTCTAAGGGTGTCTTTTAGAATTATTAGGGTGTCTTTATAACACCACCCTTTTCGTTTATATAGGACCGTTTTATTTTAGATTGCTTTATTTTAGTGATAGGTAAGGTTCCGAATAAAATCAATTTTATACATGGAATCAATCTCATCTTTTTAAATTTGAATGATTAATTGTTAAGATTACAACTGAATATGCATTTATTTAAATCGTAAATCAAAGATGCAGTTACAATCTCAAACATTTATAATCCAAATCTAAAGACTAAGATTGGTTATAGGATTATAAACTGATGATTCTTATTCTTTATATTTATATCTGTATTTAACTATTTAAAATACCAATTCAAGTCAAGGTCGTCTCGATTCTTTGCATCAGATATTGTTTTTACTTTTCCCCATGACTCTTAGCATTAAATATTTTATATGTATTATATATAGAGAGAGAAAAATATGATTAACATAGTGCGTAGAGAAATGTTCAATCTAGTCCAAATTTTTTGTGTAGTCCCAAGAGACAAATCTCGGCCATTGGATAAAAAAAAGTCAAATGGTCAAGCTCAACCTCCCAACCACCACCATAACCACAATCACATGTGATTGAATACACAACCACCACCACCACCGCCAGCACCACTGCACGCCACCTCCACCAGTGCGCTCCACCTCCACCGCCCACCAGCACCTCCGGGCATCACCGTAGCCGCCGACCACCAACTCTAGCCGCTGCAATCACATGTGATTGAAGCCACAATCACATGTGATTGCACACCGGCGACCATCACCTCCGGCAACGCAATCACATGTGATTGCACACCGTCGACCACCGTCACCACCGCCGTCGACCACCAAATCCGGTGACGCAATCACATATGATTGAAGCCACAATCACATGTGATTGCACACCGCTGACCACCACCTCCGGCGACGCAATCACAGGTGATTGAAGCCACAATCACATGTGATTGCACACTGCCGGCCACCATAACCTCCGCCGCCGACCACCACCTCCGTTTATCGCATCAAAATCATTTTTCGATGAACTTTTAGAGAAACCGAGGCCAGATCTAAGTTCCTTGGAACAAACCGAGTTGAACCATCACCATCCCTACCCTGAACAACTCCGTCAGCCGGCGAATTTGGCCTCGTCGGCGCCGGATCTGTGACATAAACTCGAACAGGGCTGTTTTTAGCATCAAAATCTTTTTTGAAGCATCCAATGACGAATCTGAGACCAGATCTGAACTCCTCTCATCAAACCGAGTTGAACCACCACCATCCCCACCCTGAACAACTCCGGAAGCCGGGGAATTTGGCCTCGTCGGCGCCGGATCTGAGACATAAAACTCGAACAAGTCTGTTTTTAGCATCAAAATCTTTTTTTGATGCATCCAATGACGAATCCGAGACCAGATCTGAACTCCTCTCATCAAATTGAGTTGAACCATGTGCGCCACCACCATTAACTCCAGCCGTGGTGGTCGGATTTTGCAGCGGCGGCCATGGTGGTCGGATTTTCTGTTTTGCTCGATTTCTCGTTAATGGAGGATCGTGAGGACGATCAGGCTCCATAGTGTAATACCCGTTTTTGAAATGGAAAATATATTTTAGAAATCAAGGATTAAGGTCCTACATATATTATATTGATGATCCAGAAGTTGTTAAGGTTTGATATATTATCGTAATGGTGCTATATTTATATATTGTGGATTGATGAATGGATAGGAATTATTAGAAAGTGATTAATCTAATTAGGTTGGGAGTTGGGCTTTAGCTTTTAGTATTGGACCCTTTAGTAAATTAATGAATTGGGTTTTTTTAGACTTTATATGTGGGCTCAATATTGAGATTGGGCTTGTGATTTAAGTTGGTGTTTTAGGTTTAGGATATTTGGGTGATGTAAGTAAAAGAAAAAGGAAAATAATAGAAATAGATATTGTAGTATTTTATAACATTTAATACTCCCTCCGTCCCATTTTTATTGTCTAGTATGCTATTTTAGTTTGTCCCATAATTATTGTCTACTACTAAAAAAAGATAGTTATATTTAACAAGGATTCCAATATTACCCCTAGTAATAAATACGGATTAACACACATAATTCAAAGCCATATTAATTCGTCATCGTCCAATGTGCCATGCTTTTAATTGTGAGAATAAAACAAAAAAAAAACCAAAAAAAAAACTTAAAGCTCACGCATTTTAGCTGGAATAAGAACACATATAATTCATGCATATGTAATTAAGATAATTGAACTTCTTTAAGGAATCTACAAAAACTTTCATCATTGTTTCTTTACTGAAGTAAATACGAAAATGCATGAGTAAGATCCGGCTTGATGGCATTTGAGTGTGGTCTAAGTGCACCTTCTTTTATTCGTCTATGCAAAGTTGATTTTGAAACACTTAATGCTTTTGCAATAGACCGAATGTTTGTTCGGCGGCGTAATGGGATTTGTGACACTTGATTTAAATCAATTTGGACCTTTTTCCTCCCAACAACTTTTGGCATTTTTGAAGATACATCAATTGTTGACCCGTTGTAGGCTTGAAGTTTAGCCAAATGCCAAATACGGCTTACCGTTCGTGTAGAAACACCGTATTGTGCAGCTAAATCACTTATGGAACCCTTTTTCAACTTTCCATCGGAACTTTGTTGCAATAGGGATCGATATATATCTTGACGTTGGACATTACTTGTGTTTTTTTTAGTGAATGAATTTGTAGAAATATCCATAATTGTGTAAAAACAGATGCAATTAGAGTGGGTTAAAAAGGATCTAATTGACCTTTCATTACCTTAGTATGGAGGGAGAAATTGGAGCCAAAATTTGGTAAAAGAGACTTTAGCTCAAATTCCATAAAGTCATTGAAAAGTTTGGTGGTAATTTTTACCACCAAAAATTACGATTAGCAAAATGGAAAAAAAAACAATTTTTTGGTGACATTAGGAGTCCATTTTGCATGTGTATCTGCAGTAATTAGTGAATCATTAATTACTTTTAGTTTTCAAAGAATACTTCATACGGCTGGATTAATACAAAGGGTAGATATGTCATTTTAAATCAATAAAGTAGTATTAAGTGTAGTTTTCTTAAACTGTGTGCTTGGTTCTTATGGACAATAATTTTGAGACGGAGGGAGTATTAGAGTTTTTGGGATCCCGAGATGAAAAGTAACCAAGAGAGAGAAAGAGCAGTGTTTGCGATAGCTGCTTCTGCACCGGTCGCCGCCCTCCGCCGCCAACCACCGTAACCCCGCCTGAAAACTTCATTTCGAAGGGGAAACTTTCAGGTAACTTTTCTCTACTCCTTCATGAGCTTAGAATTTCATTTTATGTTGTCGTAGTCAAGTTTTTAGAGGGTTTCGTGACTGCCCTATTGTGGTAATGAAGTAGATAGAGAAAATCCGTTTTCGTTGTTGAACCATATATAGAAACTTTAGAACTTAAGGCAGTAGTGTGAGTGGTATGTGTTGTCGAAAAGCAGAGGTTGTGTGCGGGTGTTGAAGTCCCCGGAGAAGATGACAGGTCGTGTGTGTGTGTTAATTTCGTCGGAGACAACAGCCGGTTGTGTGTGTGTGCGACTGCATCGCTGGAACGCGAGGTGTGTGTGTGTCCTTCAATGGAGACGACTGGGTATGGCGAGTGTGTGTGTGTCATGTACTGTTGTGTGTGTTTTTCAGGGAGTGTTCGTGGTGGTGTGTTGACCCCGTCGCAGAGACAGCAGTGTGTGAGTTTGTGTGTGTTTCGCCGGAAAAGAACAACAGTGATTGCGTGGTGCTCGTCGCCGGAGGCGGCAGAGCGTGTGTGTGTGCGACGGTGTCGTGTGAAGGGGATGCGTTTTGGTGTGATGCGATGTCTGTTTCCGATCTCTGTAGCCGCCGGCGACGGCAATCGAATGTGGGTCGCATCCCACCCGTTTTCGTCAGTCAGGGGTGGCTGTGTATGGTCGACGTCAGGTAGCAACGTGAGGCAGTGAGGTGTTTCAGCTAGGGTTTCACCAAGAAGAAGAGGGAGGATTGGTTAGCTGGGCTGGGCCTTATTTAATGTTAAGTGGGCTTGATTTTATGGGTATTTCAGAATTGAGTTTTATTTTCTAATAATCTTGGGCCACATGTTTTATTCAAGTTGGGCTTTCAATTAAGCTAATTTAAGATGGGTTACTAATTGATCTCTTGGGCTTTTATGCCATGAACAAATAAGTGGGTGTAGCTATTTAATCTATTGGGTTCTTAATTTAAATAGATTTGGGCTGAATGATTATTTAAAATCTTGGACTTTTATATCAAGAACAAACTTATGGTGTTTATAATTTAAGCTTGGACTTTCTTTGGCATGCATGTACACATATATATGTATATAGATATAGATATATATAATTTATCTATATGTACGTATATAAACATATATTTAATTATATACATATATATACACATTTATTTATAAATGTGTATATACATACATGTAATTAAATATATAAATATATTAATACATATACTTATTTTATATTTATGTATATATATATATATATATAAGTATATATATAGTGTGTGCGTGTTGCTAAGATCCGACCCTAGGGGTTAGGTGTGCGGATCCGATTTTCGAGGGTTAATATTCAAATTCGACTTAGGTGGGTGCTCAGGATTGACTTGCATAATTAGAGTCCGACTTGAGGATTTCGACGGAAACGCGTGGCGTTCGGCTGAAGGGTTGAGTTGTTGATTAATAATAGGTTCGGCCTTAGGGTGGTTCGACCTAGGAGTTGTGAGTGTCGCGTAATTCAACGATTTTAAACTCAGTATTGTTTTTGGTACGCGTGATGTAGGTTCTGATGACGTGATTCATTAGCTAATATTCAAGGACTAATACTGAACGAGTTGTGTCGACAATAATGTGAGTTACCCTAACTTACTTCCGTTTCCCGTAATGCGTAGTGGTATGTGATGCGAAGTTCTTGATACGTGAAATGAAGTTGTTGATATGTGTTACATGTGTTTTACTGTGATAAATGTTATGTGTATATTGTTATGTGATGTGAATGGACGATCGTGCCTACGTGGCTGGTCGGGGATGATGTACGATATCTAAAGGTGAGTACTCTTACTTACAACCTAACTGGGTGAATTATATGAACATGATGTGTGTATGCTATAGTATACATCAGACCGTTCACTTCGGTGACGGGATAGTAGACCGCACACTTCGGTGTCGGGTATGTTAGACGGCACACTTCGGTGTCGGGTATGTTTAGACCGCACACTTCGGTGTCGGGTATGTTAGACGGCACACTTCGGTGTCGGGTATGTTTAGACCGCACACTTCGGTGTCGGGTATGTTTAGACCGCACACTTCGGTGTCGGGTATTTTTAGACCGCACACTTCGGTGTCGGGTATGTTAGACCGCATACTTTGGTGTCGGGTATGAGACCGTTGTGACGACAACGGGTTGGTAGACCGTTCACCACGGTGACGGGCGTGGCCCGAGATATATGAAGTAGTGATAATAACAGGATGTGATTCTTGTGAGAGGGCGAGACCCGAACAATGTATTGTGTTGATGCAGGTGGTAAGGTAGTGTAATTCACTAAGCTTTCAGCTTACCCGTTGTTGTTGATATATTTTCAGCTGGTTCCTCTGGAATCGGTTGGGACGAGGCTCCGGCACAGCGGCAGTAGCAACATCGTTCAAGTTTTAATAAAACCTGTTACAGAAATTTATTTAATTTAAAGCTTGTGCGATCTGATACAGTTTTAATACTCTTTTACATTCGTCTGTAATTATATGTTTGGAACGCTTGGTTGATGTTTCTTTTACTTATTTTTATTATATCATTAAAATTTTTTTTTGGGGGCGTTACAACTTGGTATCAGAGCCTTGGTTTGAGGGATTCGGACATATAAGTGGTGTGTTCGGACTTAAACCTTGGTTCGAAGTTTTCAAACTGTCTGGTGTAGGTTTCGTGAGTAGGGTTCCTTGCATGTTCTTGTTTGATTGTTGCTTGGGATCCGACTCATGATTCGAAGCCGGGCTGTATTTTGGAATGATTTTACAAATATTTTTAAACGAGCTGTCTGCTGGAGACGAAGGTCCGGGTATGCAATTGTTGACGAGATTATTTCTGAATTATGTGTATTATTCAGATAATTGTGAAGCAAATGATGTTGATACTTAGCATTTTGTGAATTGTATCCGGTCAGTGATGATATTGATGCATAGTATACTTTGAATACCCTAAACGCCATGCGTAAAACTGGAAATATAGGTTTAGAGCACTTGAATTGGCCTTATTTCATGTTCTTGTTTGATTGTTTGGGTATGGTAGATTCAAGTTTTCGACTAGGATTATGCATAGCACCGTATTCACACTATACTGAACTGTTGCGAACGATATGATGCGTATGTAGTGGCCTTTACATGGTGCCTTATACGTGAAACTTTATATGCTTAGAATTTCAGTGATACTTGACCTAAGCCCGTGAATCGAGAGATTTAGTGGTAATGTTAAGATCTGGTATGTATAGTGTGCTGGTAACAATATGAAGGCCTGTATTGTTACAGACACATGGTACACATTAGAATTTGACGGAATAATGAAGTATCTGGTGAATCCGGTGAGGGGTATTTATGTGATGTATTATATGCTTAGCTAGGGTTGCCTTAGTGCACATAGGGCTACTCGTAGATAAGCTAAGTGTGCAAAAGGGAAAGATTTATGTTATGCGAAGTACATGTGGTAACGCCTACCTAATCTATAGTGCGTTATCTGGACTTCGAAATGGTTGATACTCGAAGAAACCGAGATTTGTTTTGTTGTGAAAGGTGCGGATGCACAAGGCGCCTTTACGGATTTGATGAACTGGGCGTGTTGACCCATGTTAGACCGATCAGTGATTACTTTCTGCGACGATATTTGATGTATTTTGAGACCGAGAGGAGCATAAACTACATCATCGAGAGATACTAGCGACTATGAAGCAGGAGAAACGATACGTGAAATTTTTTTAATTATGGATTTGGTTTACGAATGGTTCGGTTATGGGTCATTTCGTGAACCAGTGTGGAATAAGAAGAAGACCCCACCTAGTTTGAGGCCGTGTTAAAGTAGGAACAGCCGAAAAGTCCCACCGAGTCAGAAGTTTTCTAGGATTGGTGAGATGTTACCTACAGTTATCCAAGAAAAGTGAGAAGTTTATCTAGAAAGGTATACAGTAGACGGCATTGAGGAGGCCCTATGACCGAAATTGTGCGAAACTACGGTGTTAACTCCGCGGAGGGTATGGAGGATCTAGTAATTGTGGTGTTGCATCACACTGCTATTTGGGATAAGTACTGATGCAGCTGAGGAGGGTGATTGCTTACGCGTTGAGACATCTTAAACCCCACGGGGGAACTTATCCGACACACGATTGAGAGGTTGTGTCCGTGGTTTCCGCGTTGAAGATTTAGAGACGCTACCTCTACAAGGTTAAGTATACTTTTTACACCGACCACGAGAGTATGAAATAGGTCACAGATTAGCAGATCTCGAGTATGCGACAACAGAGATAGCTGGATTCGACGAAAGATTTATGAGTGCGAGGTTTTATATCACCTTAGTAGAAGTCAATATCGTGGCTGACGCTGGAATCGAACGTCAATGTGGATGCTGCAGAGGGTGAAATGTTTACAGATGACGATGACCACTCGGTTAGACAATTTTATTTGGTCGGCTCAGACTGATGCGGATAAATTAGAAAATCATGACAAGAAACTCGAGTTATCAATGTCTACACTTGGAGGGAAAAGAGAACAGTCTAGGTGCACAAAATGTGGAAGAAATCATACTAGAGAATGCAGACTAGAATTTCAAAGTTTTTTTTAAGTATGATTAAACGGGTTATTTGAGCAGAGCTCGACGCGGTCGTAGGGATTCGTTCGTTAGGTCAGTATATAAATTAGTTGTGATTAATTCAAAGAAGCAAGTAAATCCTTTTGTTGTTATGTTTGTTCTGAACAAGCGCCAGTGGAATTAGAAATGTCTCAGGGGTAGAATTAGCCGATTGCGAGATCTTGGGTGTAATAATTGTGTAGAGAGGTAACATGTTTGAATTGGAGATGAGGAATTATTATCTGGTAGATATTGATCGCTAAAGACTTTTAGGTCATCGTGAGAGCGGAATTGTTAAGTCAGCATCAGGTTGCTGTTACATGAAAACGAGGAGTTAGGATCTAGACTCCTAGTGGGGGAGAAAATCGTCATCACAAAGGGGGGGACTTTACACTAATAATTCGAGTATGAGTAGGGATACGAGTACCGTTCTTAGATCATTTCATGTATGGAGGTGGTATAAACAACGGATCCAGCTAAGATGGAAGCCGTTAAAAAAATGAGTTTCACTAACTCTTATGTTATGATTAGGACACGTGTTCTATGTGATAGTGTAACACCCTCCTTACCGGCCTAGATTAATTAAGGTAATTAATTAATTAATCTGGAAATTTATTTGCTATGTGAATTAATTGTTTTAATTGTTGTTGTGATATTTATTTGTAGAAAAGTGTTAGTTGATTTATTATGTGATTTTGTTTTCTTTTAATTATTTAAGGAAAATATATAGTAATAATTTAATATTTGAGAGAGTAGGGGGGGGGGGGGGGGGGTATGGCCGGTTGGTGGTAAACCCACTCTCCCCTCCATGTCTCTCTTTACTTGTAATATTAGACAAAGTGTTGTGTGTGTTTTGTGTGCTACGGCCGAGAGCAAGAAGAAGAAGAAGAAATCGAATACATTGTTCTATACCATCATCTTGAAGTGTTTAACATTATTAGAAGCTTAGAAATTCAGAAACATTATGTTGATTGATGTTGTTTTTCTGTTTTGAATATATATATATATATATATAGATATATATGTGTGTGTGAAATACGATAGAATGATTATATGATGAATTGATGATCTTAGGATGAATGTATGTTAGATTTTGATGATAGATTATGTTCATTATATGTTTGGAATGACTTCTGGATATATATATATAACTTGCATGCTTAAAATCAGTAGTGATTTAAGTTAGAAATCATTAATGGGGATGAAGTTATGATCTGTCGGATTTGAAGTATGAATGACTCGGAATCCGATTAAATTAACAGAGATGCCTTAACAATCCTCTCTGAATTGCCATTTGACTCGGAATCCGATAGAAGTTTACTCGGATTTGGCCCTAACTCTTTTATGGGATTGTGCATGTTATCGGATTGTATAATTTGATCGGATTTGGCCTCTTTCTCGGATTGTGCATTTTGTCGGAATCCGACTAGATTGGAATTTGTCCTTGCTCGGATTTGGTTGATCGGATTTCATGTTTTATCGGATTTAACCTTATCCCGGATGTGGTTTCATCGGATTTGACTCTTTGAAGATTTAAAGATAAACATGAACTTGTAGCGTTGTCTTATGAAAGGAATGTTCAAATTACCTAAGCTAAGGAGTTGAATGAATTCACAAGATTACAGTAAGTAAAGAGTAATAGTGAATTACAATATATTGTTTGAATATACATAAGTTGATCTGTACTTGTAGATTATTGGTACATGTGATATGTAGAGGTATGTACTTGTTGATTTATGTACATGTTAAGTATTGTGCTTATTGTGTGTTGATTAAGTAAATACTGATTGTTAGTTGTTTATTCAGGTGGAGACAAAACTCAGTAGATAAGTAGAGACTGAGTTACCTGAACTTTTGAAGATATCGGTGAGTGGATATATATCTTGGATGTATAAGATATATCACCTGATTGTTGCTCTTTGAGATGTATTCTCTTGTTGACCGTATATATACATGTAGTTTGGGAGATCAGCTTGGCGGTTGTTTTTCAGCTGGGCCTTGGTTTAGGGATATACAGTACTAGCATTCATCTTGATAGCATTTGTTGTAATCAAGAGTTGCTAGTATTGTTGTCTGTTGTAACTAGGCTATCGGTAAACCTATGCTTTGGCCGGCATTTGGTTGAAGGTCCCGCAAGACCGCCGGTTCTCTTGTTGTTTGAGCATTGTTGGTTTGTGCTTGATGCCTTGTATATTTTTGATATCTATTCTCTCACTTAGCTTTGTGCTAATCCCCCACTGTTGAACTCTTTTACAGGATATTCCTGGTAGGTTGAAGATAGAGGTGAAACTGGAATTATGGACTGATCTAACTCTGATATCGGTTTTGAAATTGTAAAGAGCCTGATTTTGTAGTAACACTGTTGTAGTTTTGTAAAGTTAACCAGAAAAATTGTATTTACCATATTATATTTATTTAATTATGTTATTAGCTTCCGCGCGTATTGAAAAGTTGTGTTTTAGAAAATACGGTGTTACAGATAGTGTGTTTCATGTGACGCAGATGTCGTATCTTGAGCAGCCGTGCTCGTTTGGCCGATGGTCACTATGTCGTATGATGTATTTGGTGTGAATTGTTTTTGTGTTGTGTCTTGAGTCGATGTGCTCGTTTGGCCGGGGGCCACTAGTCGATGTGGTGTATTAGTTGTGTTGTACTTTGTTGTGTTATGTCACAGCGGGTGGGACCCAAGATGTGACAGTAATGTGGGACCTGACTGTGTCCTTTTTGGAAATAGTGTCGAGGCACGGAGTGCCAGTGTCTAGTAGTGTCTGTTTGACATATGAGAGTGATAGTTAGTTCATGGGTGTTTCATAGAGGTGCGGCAGCAAAGTCATACATTCGTACAGTTTATCATCCGACGACAGATTGTCTAAGTGAGAGAGTGATGCAGAGCGAGGGGCAACTAAGACATTTCTTTCCTTTAACAGAATTCACGTTTTATGACCGTTTTCGCGAAATTATTAGAATGACTCGTTACGTGATGTAGTACTGTAAGCAGTGTAGAACCCCTAGATGTTTTGGGTGAAGTGGTGCAGTAAGAGTTCTAAAGTAGAGAGGTAATGCAAAAAACATTTGATAACATTCAGAGAATTCGTGAAGGGTTGCGTACTACGTATAGTAGACAGAATGTTACGCCAATAAACTTCGTTCGGAGTTGGAATTTCAAGTAAGTAACCGTGAGCCGCATTAGTTTTTCCTTGGAAATGAGGGATACGCTTCAGGAAGCTAGGAAGGTGGAGCTCTCGAAGCAGTGGACCCTTTGAGATTTAGTGAAATAATGTGGAAAAACAGAATGAACTCGGGAACCGGAGAGGGAGATTAGTCAGATTTACCGCGAGATGGCAAATGGAGACTTCGAGGACGAAGTCGTGTCTAAGTGGGAGAGAGTTGTAATACCCGTTTTCGAAATGGAAAATATATTTTAGAAATCAAGGATTAAGGTCCTACTTATATTATATTGATGATCCAGAAGTTGTTAAGGTTTGATATATTATCGTAATGGTGTTATATTTATATATTGTGGATTGACAAATGGATAGGAATTATTAGAAAGTGATGAATCTAATTAGGTTGGAAGTTGGGCTTTAGCTTTTAGTATTGGACCCTTTAGTAAATTAATGAATTGGGTTTTATTAGACTTTATATGTGGGCTCAATATTGAGATTGGGCTTGTGATTTAAGTTGGTGTTTTAGGTTTAGGATATTTGGGTGAAGTAAGTAAAAGAAAAAGGAAAATAATAGAAATAGGTATTATAGTATTTACTAGCATTTAATATGAGTTTTTGGGATCCCGAGATGAACAGTAACCAAGAGAGAGAGAGAGCAGTGTCTGCGATGACTGCTTCTGCACCGGCCGCCGCCCTCCGCCGCCGGCCACCGTAGCGCCGCCTGAAAACTTCATTTCGAAGGGGAAACTTTCAGGTAACTTTTCTCAACTCCTTCATGAGCTTAGAACTTCATTTTATGTTGTCGTAGTCGAGTTTTTAGAGGGTTTCGTGACTGCCCTATTGTGGTAATGAAATAGATAGAGAAAACCCGTTTCCGTTTTTGAACCATATATAGAAACTTTAGAACTTAAGGCAGTCGTGTGAGTGGTATGTGTTGTCGAAAAGCAAAGGTTGTGTGTGGGTCTTGAAGTCCCCAGATAAGACGACAGGTCGTGTGTGTGTGTGTTAATTTCGTCGGAGACATTAGCCGGTTGTGTGTGTGCGACTGCATCGGTGGAACGCGAGGTGTGTGTGTGTCCTTCAACGGAGACGACTGGGTATGGCGAGTGTGTGTGTGTCGTGTACTGTTGTGTGTTTTCGAGGGAGTGTTCGTGGTTGTGTGTTAACCCCGTCGCAGAGACAGCAATGTGCGAGTTTGTGTGTGTTTTGCCGGAAAAGAACAGCAGTGATTGCGTGGGTGCTCATCGTCGAAGGCGGCAGAGCGTGTGTGTGTGCGCGACGGTGTCGTGTGAAGGGGATGTGTTTTGGTGTGCTGCGATGTCTGTCTCCAATCTGGGTAGCCGCCGGCGACAGAAGTTGAATGTGGGTCGCATCCTACCTGTTTTCGTCAGTCAGGGGTGGCTGTGTATGGTCGACGTCAGGTAGCAACGTGAGGCAGTGAGGTGTTTCAGCTAGGGTTTCACCAAGAAGAAGAGGGAGGAATGGTTAGCTGGGCTGGGCATTATTTAATGTTAAGTGGGCTTGATTTTATAGGTATTTCAGAATTGAGTTTTATTTTATAATAATCTTGGGCCACATGTTTTATTCAAGTTGGGCTTTCAATTAAGCTAATTTAAGATGGGTTACTAATTGATCTCTTGGGCTTTTATGCCATGACCAAATAAGTGGGTGTAGCTATTTAATCTATTGGGTTCTTAATTTAAATAGATTTGGGCTGAATAATTATTTAAAATCTTGGACTTTTATATCAAGAACAAAATTATGGTTTTTATAATTTAAGCTTGGACTTTCTTTGGCATGCATGTACACATATATATGTGTTAGATTATTAAAGTGAGGGTGAAAATTGTAATTATCTCAAAGTTGGGCAAATGCTATATAAAGGCATTTGCCCCACATTCTAATTTAAGCTTTGCATATCTAAACTCTTGTGTTTGTGTTCTCTCTACTCTCTCTCTCGGCTCACACTCTCTAAACCGAACAAATAAACACACACTAGAAGTCTAATCTTCTAAGCATTGCTTCATCCGTATCATTTATGGGACCATCAATTGGTATCAGAGCCAAACTTGTTTTTGGCTCGTGATTGTTCGAAAACAACAAAGGAAATCTCGAAAAATTCAAGTTCAAAGTGTAGAAAAAGCATTCAACAACAAGGTTATTCAAGAAAGGTATAAGTTCAAACATTTCGAAGATTCGAACACTAACAAGGTATAAAACTCTACGGTTTTCATCTTCTTTTCGGGTCTTGTTCGAAGCATTTTACTGTTTTATAAGGTTTTCTTGAACAACACTTCAAAACCGAGTGGTATTTTTAAAAGGAAAAGGTTGAAAAGCGCATTTAATGCTCGATTTTATGGCATTAAAGTTTCTGGAAATCATGCATTTATGGTGTTCTTGAGATTTAAATGCAGACTTGAAGAAGAAGAATACTGATTTTAATTAAAAATAATTATTTATTCTTCCAAGTTTAAGTATTAGTCAAGGTAACTCAATTACTACCCATACCAATCAAGGTACAAGTAGGTAGGCATCATTAGAGGTAAGGCAATCAGATCTGATTGTGACATTTCCTGATCTATAAGCCAGGCTATTGGTCAACGCGATTGGCCTGTACACGGCTTATAGAGTTCTACCAAAGTTGAATCACCAAGTGTTACTCAAACAGCTATAAGCCGGGTTCAGCGAATCGCATGCGATTGGGTACTTCTAAGGGTTCTATAAGCTATACTAAGAATTTCAAAATTCTAAGTGTTTTCATCAATCGCATTCCATTGTCCAGTGCGATTCAAGGGTTTTGTTCCTAAGCACTATTGATCACCATACACATCCAAGGCCATCGCACACTATTCAGTGAAATTGAATAGCATTCTATTGTGATTAACAATTTATGTTTGGTGTTACAGGATCCAATCGCACACTATTAGTTAACTTATTCAATCGCACGTCTTGAACTATTGGACAAGTGATAGAACCATCTGGACTTGACTTTAAACAAAGAGGACAATTGTACTTAAACTTAAAATTATAATTCAAAATTGAATTTAATCAAACTCAGATATAATTCAAAGGTGAATTAAAATTAACTCAATTCTATATCATTCAAAGCTTAAGTTAATCTTTACAAGATCTAATTCAAAGTTGAATTAAAGAGAATTAGATCCACATTTTATCAATCTGGTTTTCGAACAATCAAACCATACTACAAGTGAACGATCATTTCTTTCAAAAATCACGAATTATGTCAAGTACAAATGAAATGATGTCAATTGGTACCGACAGAAAACCTCCTTTTTTGTTTCGAGGGGAATACAATGTCTGGAAAGGAAGGTTCATGGACTTCCTTGAGCACAATGAACTCTTCGGGGATAAGATAATGGAATGCATCCACAAAGGAAACACCAAATTCACGAGGATCGTTGAAGCTGACCACACCAACAATCCCCCCATTCTCAGACATGAAAGAGAAAAAACCAATGACGAGCTGACTGCTGCTGAGAAGGAAACAAAGAAGGCTGAGAGACTGGCTAAGTACTATATGAAACAAGGTCTCTCATCTGAGATCTATCTGAAGATAGACAGCTTAGGTACTGCCAAGGAAATCTGGGATGAAATAAAAAAGCAACTACAAGGCACTGAGCAGGGAGAGTACATTAAGCGCACTCAACTAGTCAACAGTTACCATGATTTCAAGGCTTGAGAAAATGAAAATCTGAAACATATGGCAGATACTGCAAATTGCAGAATGAGATGAGGTCTAATCAAATTGTCAGAACTGACCTTGATTTGAACTGTGTTTTTCTGAATTCATTAGGTCCTGAGTGGAAGGATTATGCCAAGCTGTACAAACAGATCAACAAAGATCTTACATCTGTCACCTTTCACAACATATTTGAAGACATCAATCAGTATCAAGATGAAATCTTGCAGTCTCACCCGAAACAACCAGTTGCTGACCCTCTTGCTTTGATTGTAGCTGACAGGACCCCTAGAGAATCTTCATCAAGGTCTGCCAAACTCAAACATGTGATGCTCAGTGAATCTGACCATGAGGATGATGATGATAACTCGATAGAAGCTGCATTTCAAGCACTCACAGTTGCCAGCAACAACTTCAAGAACCGGTTCAACAAAACTAACAACAGACAACGGTTCACTTCCGGATCCAGAAGACCTGAAAGGTTTGCTCCTGTTGACAAGCCCAGGTTTCCAAAAGATGAGAGAAAGGAGTAAAAGAAGAATGATCTCAAATGCTACAATTGTGGGAGATCAGGACACATGATAAGGAACTGTCCACAGAAGAGGTCAAAGATGCTGAGTATTACAGACAAAAGTACCGCCTGTCAAAGCAAAAACAGGCTGGGAATGCACTCATGGTGGAAGAAGACCAGTTCCTGGAGGACATAGACACTGAGAGTGATCCAGATGGTGAAGATCATGCTCAGTTCTGTTTAATGGCAAATGGTGAAACAAGTGGTAGAGATGAAGATGATGGTGATTTCTCCGATGCTGAGGAGGAGATCGTTGACAGTGGAAAGGTACCCACTATTTCTAGTTCTAACATGGGTTTTAACTTTGAACATATACAAACCATACTAAACCGCATGAAAAAGTTAGAACTTAAGGTGACCAAACTAACCAAGAAAAATCAAGTGTTAAAGGAGGTCATTCACACACAAGACAAAGAAGCACAAGCTACAATTGAACAATTAGAGAAAAACATAGATGAATCTAAAGTTCAAATAGCTGTGAAAGAATATGAATTTCTTGAATTAACCAACACAACAAATGTGTATATACATACATGTAATTAAATATATAAATACATATACTTATTTTATATTTATGTATATATATAAGTATATATTGTGTGTGTGCGTGTTGCTAAGATCCGACCCAAGGGGTTAGGTGTGCGGATCCGATTTTCGAGGGTTAATATTCAGATTCGACTTAGGTAGGTGCTGAGGATTGACTTGCATAATTAGAGTCCGACTTGAGGATTTCGACGGAAACGCGTGGCGTTCGGCTGAAAGGTTGAGTTGTTGATTAATTACTAGGTTCGGCCTTAGGGTGGTTCGACCTAGGAGTTGTGAGTGTCGCGTAGTTTAACGATTTTAAACTCAGTATTGTTTTTGGTACGCGTGTTGTAGGTTCTGATGACGTGATTCGTTAAGCTAATATTCAAGGACTAATACTGAACGAGTTGTGTCGACAATGAGGTGAGTTACCCTAACTTACTTCCGTTTCCCGCAATGCGTAGTGGTATGTGATGCGAAGTTCTTGATACGTGAAATGAAGTTGTTGATATGTGTTATATGTGTTCTACTGTGATAAATGTTATGTGTATATTGTTATGTGATGTGAATGGACGATCGCGCCTACGTGGCTGGTCGGGGATGATGTACGATATCTAAAGGTGAGTACTCTTACTTACAACCTAACTTGGTGAATTATATGAACATGATGTGTCTATGCTATAGTTTACGTCAGACCATTCACTTCGGTGACGGCAGAGTAGGCCGCACACTTCGGTGTCGGGTATGTTTAGACCGCACACTTCGGTGTCGGGTATGTTAGACCGCACACTTCGGTGTCGGGTATGAGACCGCCGTGACGACAATGGGTTGGTAGACCGTTCACCACGGTGACGGGCGAGGCCCGAGATATATGATGTGATAATAACAGGATGTGATTCCTGTGAGAGGGCGAGGCCCGAGTTATGTATTGTGTTGATGCAGGTGGTAAGGTAGTGTAATTCACTAAGCTTTTAGCTTACCTGTTGTTGTTGATATATTTTCTGGTTCCTCTGGAATCGGTTGGGACGAGGCTCCGGCACAGCGGCAGTAGCAGCAGCGTTCAAGTTTTAATAAAACCTATTACAGACATTTATTTAATTTAAAGCTTCCGCGATCTGAAACAGTTTTAATACTCTTTTACATTCGTCTGTAATTATATGTTTGGAACGCTTGGTTGATGTTTCTTTTACTTATTTTTATTATATCATATTTAAAAAAAAATTGGGGCGTTACACATAGTCTTGTACGGGAGTTAAAAGAGATCACCCTCACCAAAACTCACGATGATCCAACGGTGATTACGTCCAACGGCTGAGATTTGTCCCTCGTGACTTCACAAAAAACATGGACTTTATTGAAAACAACTCATAGTCCCTATGTTTAAATAGAGTTCTCAAAGTTCGAATCTAGACCATTAAATTTCACAATCTAATAATAGCATAATTGTAATTAAGTAAACATTATAAGATTTAATTATGAAAAGAAGTGTATTATGAGAATTATCTATCCCTTAAATCACGTCCCTTCTATTTTTTTCCTTGCAGCAGCCCGAAAACAATAACTTTCTTCCAGCCCCGAAAATGATTATTTTCAGCCGAAAATGATTTTCCAGACACCGAAAATTATAATTTCCATCTATTGAAAATGATAAATTTCCAGCAAAAAATGATAACAATTCCGGGTAAAAATGTTTACATTTTCTAGCCACATAAAATGATAATTTTCCAGCCAAAAATGATAACTTTCTAGCCGAAAATGATAGATTCTAGTTGAAAATCAGACAAAAGTTATAACAATTTACAACAATCAAAATGATAACATTATCCAGATAAAAATAAGAGTTAATTACATTTTTGGTCCCTGTGGTTTACACAAAATTGCAAATTTGGTCCTTAGGCTTCATTAATTACGGATTTCATCCTTGTACATTACCATTTGTTTCAATCTTAGTCCAAATCCACTTAAAAAAACTAAAATACCCTTCTGCCCTTAATTTATTATATTATTTTTAAGCTTTATTTATTTAAATATTATTAATATATAATTAAATAACAATAAATGAATAATTATTATAGTAATAATAATAATAACCCTCCCACCTCCTTTCTGATCCACTCACCTCCCTCCACCCCTTTCTCTCTCTATTGCATTGCACTGCCATAGGCCTCCGCCATCCTCCGCCATCCTCCGCCATACCCCCACCATAGACCTCCCCCCCCCCCTTTCACACCTCACACTTCCTTCAAAGTCTCTCTTTCTCTCTCTCTCTCTCTCTCTTACTGGTGCTAGATCCTCAGCTTCACGGTCACAAGTCAAGGAAATGGCTGGGATTGGTGACAGGAATCTTGATAGCTTCACGATGACGGATCCGGAAAGCACCAACGTCTTCATCGCCTCTAACTTTACAAACTAATAAGAGATTTACAGAAATGAAAGTTGTTCATCAACAGACTGTCATCCAGGACGGAGAAGAACAGGGGACGAAATCAACAGTTGTTCATCTTCATCGCCTAAAAAAATTAGGGTTTTCAGTATCTCGAACTATACAAAAAATTAAGGTTTTCAGTATATATCTTGGCTTATCTGAGATATTCAAGGGCTGTTCATTGACAGTGAAGAACATGGGACGAAATCCAGCGGCAGAGGTGGACGATTTCTGCAAAGAAATTAGGGGGATTCCGGCGAGTTCTCCGGTGCTCTCTCTCCATGCTTTCATACGGTCCACTTATGGTTTTAGATCGATTGTTCTAACTCAAATTATGTTCGCTGGTTCTGATTTTATTTTTTGATTTTTGCTGGGGTACCGGTGGAATGGTGAGCGGTAGATGGCGGTGGTGCGACTGTTAAAGGAGAGATTTGAAGGCTGGAATGGTGTTTATGGTTGATAAATCGGTGACGAACAGTGTGAAAGGGTGACCGGATGTGGTAGTTGAGAGGTCGCCTGTTCTGTGAGAGTGGTGGTCGGAGTTGGTGGCCATATGTGGCAGCTGAGAGAGACGGTGAAGGGGGAAAGGGTGTGGGGGTGGGGTTATATTTTGTGTGACATCCGTCACCAAATCCGGTTAGTCACATAACCGCACCGTTTTGAAACCCTAATTTTGCTCGTATACATTTTAGATTATTTCTAGTATTTATAGAATTATAGTATTAGCCTTAGAATATTTAGAAAACCTAGGTTTAACTTAGTTTGCTTTTGTGCTTAATTAGGTACACTTTTAGAAAAATGCCATAGAATGCCACATTTTATTAATTATAATGTTTAAAAAAAATAATATTTGTTAATTCTTATATATATTTCGGTTTTAATGAACTAGGATAGACTTTATATTATTTTTTTTAATTAAGATTTAAAATATACATATCGTTGTATTTATCCTTAATTTAAACTTAAACCAATCCTTACCCTATATAAGTTAAACCTAAACCCTAGCCCCCCCCCCCCCCCCCCCCCCCACCTTCATTCGGCCGATCAAACTCTCTTTCCTCTCCATATCGTCTACCTCTCCCTCTCCATCTCTCCTTGTCGATCTTCCATCCAAGAGCAAAGTCCAAGCTTCAAACTAGGGTTTTGATCATTGGTATCAAGGTAAACCACTAATCTTTCTAATCTTATAATTCTCTCAAAGTCATCTTCTCATCTTTCATTCATCTCAATCTTGAATCCATGAAAACATGTTTTAACTCAACAAATATATGTTCAAAAACGTTTTCATGAAGGGTCTAAGAGTTTTTATGATAAAAAAACTAGGTTTTTATGCTTTAAGAATCAAAGACATGAAACTGGTTTTTTGGACAGAAAGTATGGTCGTGTTTAAGAAGGCATAACAGGGTCTATTCGTAGAGTTTTAATTCGGTTCTTGTGTCTAGAATGTTGAGTTTTGAGTCTAGTTTTACCAGAACTAGGGTTTGTAATTTTTGAAGGTCTCTTGGTCGGTCAAAAGTATTTTTCCGTAGAGGTGCGCAAGCTGTCAGTGTATTCGACATATTAGAGGGTAAAAGTTTTGGTTTTTAAACCCGTTCAAAACTTAGTATTTTCAAACAATATTTTTACAGTATCATTTTCAAGAGTCTAGGGTATTCTGTATAAATGTTGTGAATTTTAGATGTCATTTACTATTTTTACAAAATTCGATCATTCTGTTGCGCGTGTGCAGGTGTTTTTCTGTCAGTAGTAGTTTTCGTTAATTTTTATAAATATCTAGCTAAGTTTGTTTATTCTGGAAAAATTACACAAGATAGTAGAGACATTGAACCTATTGTACTATAAATTTGAGGATCAAACTCGGACTTTTAGTATTTTTAAAAATTATTTAAAGTTAGCCTATAAAATCAGAAAACTTGTACTGTGGCATTAGGTTAATATAAACAACTTCACATGCCATTGAGCTATACTAGGGTGTTCAAACACCTACCTACATGACTTACGTGCACTTATATTTATTGTAGATTTCGCGCATATTCCTTTTCAAGATTAGTATTCATTGAGAAGCTTAGGTGAGTACTCGTAGCCCTTTTTTGTGTATATCTTTTGGGGGAAAATGACACTCAACATGCTTTACTATACCGTGTTTTAAACTTTTAATGACAATTGTATGTTGCATGACTATGTGCTTGTGTGAAGTTGTATTAGTTGATGCCTATGAGATGACTATATTACTTGAGCCAACTTATGTTCCCGGCCGGCTATAGTATGTTGGAAGACTAATTACTCTTGAACCGAAGTGTTTCGGATATTGCTATGCTCTATTTGTAAGTACTTTATTATCATGCGAAAATTGTCATGACTATATGCTATACACGGTAAACTTATTTCTTTTTTTTAAACAAACGAGCTCACCAAACTTTGTGTTGACGTTTTAGATTGTTCATTTTCAGGTAACGCTAATAACACTACTCAAGGATGACTAAAAGATTCTAGATGGACTTTAGCAAGACTTATCTTTTGCAAGACTTGAGCACGTTTTATTTACGATTACTTTAGATATGGATTTTTTTTTGGTTTTGGGCTTTCATGCCCTGTTTCACCTGCCCCGGGTTGTGTGATTTACATTTGCGTATTCTCTTCCATTACTTTTGACTATGTTGCTGTGAATATCAACTTATCGCGGCACAAGTCCCCTCTTGTGTCGGGGAAACGTCGTGACACGTTGGTTGTTTGCATTTAGTGTTTTTCTCTATAATGGTATCAATGTGTTATGACAATCCTCTCCGTCACGCCTCGCGTTTCCGCCTTGGTGGGGTGTGACAGATTGGTATCAAAGCCATTGGTTATAGAGAATTAGGTGGATTGGCCTAGACTATAACCTAAGTACCACATGTAGTTGCATAATAGGAACTATTTGTGAATTCTTACTTATATAACTTTTCGGGGTTTTGACTACTATATGACCAACAACTCAAGCATGTCGAACAAGGAATACCCATCATACATCATTCCTCCACATCCCGGAGCTCCAAAAAAGCCTTACCGTGTTAACGGCAAAGGGCCCCTTATTTAGGAAATGGCTCGCAAGAGAGTCCCACCGATCCAAAAGATTACCTTCACGATCCCTAAGGAAGCCCTAAAGGAACCGTCTGATAAAAAGGATAATAAACCTAGATCTGACAAAGGTAAGTCTAAAGTCAATGAGGATCAGGTGAATCAACTTCCCAAGTAAGTTGAGAAGTTATCCACCACCAATAATCCCAAAACTGAGGATAAGTTCCCTAAAGGATTATCGAATGATCTATCTCCTATAGTCATTGGTAGAAGAAGATGCTACAAGTGCAGAGATAGAGGACATGAGGCAAAAGACTGTGAAATTGAAATCTTAAGGCCTGAAAAGGAACAAGCTGATCAGCCTACACAGGACTAAGCACCTGCTCAAGCTGACCCGTCAGTTCCACAAGATGAAGCTACTAAGTGCTCATCATCTGAACCTACTATGAAGTGGGTTCTCAAACAAAACTAATGTGTTTAGTTTTCTTATCATGTGCAGGGTTCAAGTAAATGGTACTTGGATAGTTGATGTTCAAGGCACATGACTGGGTGGAAAGGACTTCTTTGTGATTTCCGAGAGGATGAAGGTCCTAAAGTAACATTTGGTGATAACTCCCATGGAAGAACCAAAGGATATGGGAAGATGCATGGTGGCAAGGTGACTTTCCAGAAAGTTGCATATGTTAAAGGTCTTAAACACAATCTGATAAGTATCAGCCAATTGTGTGATGAAGACAATACTGTTACTTTTAGGAGGAAAGTAGGGACTATATATAATGCTAAGGGTAAGCCTGTATTAATAGCAAAAAGAGAAAGAGATGTGTATCTACTTGATCTTAATTCTGCTGATCGTTATACTGAAACCTGCTTATATTCTCAATCTGTTCCTAAGCTGAGTTGGTTGTGACATAAAAGATTATCACATTTAAATTTCAAGAACATAAATATGCTATCAAACAAAGATTTAGTCTCTGCATTGACAAAGATCACATTTGTCAAGGACAAATTGTGTTCAGCTTGTGAACAGGGGAAACATCATAAAGGGTCCTTCTAATCAATGCAAAATTTTTCAATAACAGACCCACTGCATATGTTGCATATGGATCTGTTTGGACCCATAAGTACTCCAAGCCTAAGTGGCAAGAAGTACACTCTGGTGATAGTAGATGAGTTCTCACGATTCACCTGGGTAATATTCCTTAAAGCCAAAAGTGAAACTACCCTAGAGATAATAAGTTTTATAAAACAGGAAGAGTTGCAAAAAGGTAAGTCTGTAAAGCAACTCAGAAGTGAACATGGGACTGAGTTCAGAAACTCAACCCTAGAAGGCTTTTGTGAACAAAAAGGAATATTACAAAATTTATCCTCAGTTAGAACTCCTCAACAAAATGGAGTTGTTGAAAGGAGAAACAGAACCTTAATTGAGGCTGCTAGAACAATGCTATGTGCGGCAGGATTGAAACTCTATTTCTGGGATGAAGCTGTAAGTACAACATGCTATACCCACAATAGGTCAATTATTGTCAAAAGACATGGCAAAACAGCATATGAGATGTATAAATCAAGAAAGCCCAATATAGGTTACTTTCATGTCTTTGGTTCAAAATGCTATGTGCTGAATCAAAGAGATCAGCTCCATAAGTTGGAACCTAAAGCTGATCTTGGAATCTTTGTTGGTTATTCCTCAATCTCCAAATCTTACAAGGTGAGCTGATAAAAGATAAGCTGATCAAACATCATAGCAACACGAGCACGGCCGTGCATTTTACGTCAGCTCTCAATCATTGAGGGGACCATGGATATCTCTCTAAAACTAGAGGAACAAATCCCTTTGACTACATTGCTCCGCCACATACCCCATACTTTACCTAAAAGCTCCCTTTATAACAGCCAGTCACGAACTGCGTTAGAAAGCAATCAAAGCAAAGCAGGTTAATGCTTTGGAATACATGTATCTCCAGTCTCAGGACGAAATGATATTATCTTTCTGAGTTACTCATAACAGAAACCATGAAGTAAGCTCAGGTGTGGGTCGTCCAATCACTTGACCATTGTAAGTACAGGCGAAGTGTTGCGTCTCTTTTCATCCATTGCTGGATAGCGATCAACCACTTCCCTCAGTCTTAATTCAAACTTCCTCCCCTTGAAGAATGAGTGACTGTGGATATTTAGAATGCAAAATAATTCTGGGAAGTTATTAAACATGCTAAGATGGAACACAGTATAGATTCATGAAAATACCCGCCCTTGGCGTATTATTAAATCAAATTTAATAATCGTTATAATATGATATACAATACTGCTTAATGTTCCCAAAGTTTAGTATATCAATATATAACTAAAATAAACTTAAGTCAAGTCCTTTTGCAAAAGGATTTGCATGTAGGCACTAGTATGACAACCATCATCAGCCTATGACTTAAGCTTAATTAAACGGACCAGTCATAATGCTATCCGTTTGTATTCTCATGAAGACCATACCTCCAAACACAACAAAACCAGTAATAAAGTGTTTGTTGACGAGACTATGGTCCTTTGTCCAAGTCCGAGTACCTTCATTACTTCAAAAAAACTCAATAAGGTAAGTGACACTAAGGACAATGGTTCTTATGCAAAAACCATTATACCCTCATTATATCACAAGATACAAATAGGGTCATCAATGTTTTGAGAACCATTCTTACTAACAACTACACGTAAAATAGGATCATGTACTCCGATCTAAATCGGCAGATATCCTTTATAGAAATTAGCACTGGAGTAATAAATTACTCTAAGCTTTTATCTTTCCATAAAATTTTCAAGAACATATCTCAATATTTCTTGTACTCCATAATCAATATAATATTTATAATAATCATTATGGACGAATAACTCCTGAACTAAGCTTTTGAACCAAGCATAGTCTGGACATTTTGTCCAATATAATTATAACAATGCTCCCACTAGCCCTGACATTCATACAAGTTTAATCTTTGCTTTTGAAAAATCACATATATGATCTTCATATCAAAGCAAAGGTTCCAACCCTGAGATGCTTATTTAAGTCTATCAATAGACTTCCATAATTTGCAGAATTTACAAGAATACTTGTGCTCTTAGACTTCACAAGGATGCTTGTGCTTGTAAACAATACAAGGATACTTTTGATGTAAACGACCTCCGGATAGTGTTTTAAACACTACTACATAAAAATTCCTGTTAACGAATGGAGTCCTTATATCAATTTATCATAGCCATAAAAGGGAAGTGATATCTTATAAGTATCTGAGTAAACTTCAACATAACCATTGGAATAAAGTTTCAAAATGATACCAACCACATGGTCAATCATCGAGAACACTTTTCAACTATGCGATATTTGAAGTTGTCTACAAAACTACTTTTGACATAGCCACTGAAAGAAAGTTTCTAGATGATACCTTCCACTTGGTCAATCATCAAGAAAACCTTTCCAATAAGTCGGTATTCAAAATGGTCTACAAATTTACTCTTCGACATTACCACTAAGAGAAAATTTCCAGATGATACCTCCAAACATGGTCAATCATCAAAAAAATCTTTCTATTAGTCGGTATTCAAAGTTGTAAACAAATCCATATTGGTTTCTTTCAAAAAGAACCATATACACTCTATGGGTTTCCACCCCGGTATAGGATAAAAAACAAGTTTCAAACTTGAATATCCTCAATGGATTACATCTCACATTCATTGTCTCTTTTCTACTAGCAGACACTAGGCCCACTACGCTTCCAGTAGTTGATGAGTTATCATCAAGTCGTCTTCCTTAGATATAATAAACTATATCTTTCTGGTCTTATGACGACATATACCAGTCTAAGAGGAAATGACTATATGTCAGATTCTCCAGCCTTCTCATGCTGAATTTTAATCATTTCTGATTATTTGCTAGTCCCAACATCAGGTTATTCCATTCAAGGTTTACTTTTACTTCTACAGACATCCATGGATATTAGTTTTGACGAAAAGAAACTTTTTCCCAGAAAACACTTTGTTTTTATAAAAAAAACAAATATCCCATGGTCTTAGAAGAATACCTAAAGGAGTAACACCTCTAGATTCCGGATTCCTTCACCTCACGTACAAAACGCAGGTTTAGACAATCCAGACTTTGAGATAGACAAGCAAATATACTCTTTCTAGTCTCATCCCCTAAGGTGTAAACTTAACCGTCTTTGTTGGTTTAAGATTAAGAACATATCCCGCCACTACTTTATTATACTCCATGAGTACTAAAGTATAACATATCAATTACCAGACCATATCATGAATGTCCGGTTCCTCCATTATATGACCAATTATACAATGTGTCATAAAAAGAGTTAATTATATGACAAATCCATAATTCAATTGATGGTAATAGAATTTCAGAACATATTTAACTCAATCTACACAATCTACACAAGGATTAACTCGGCTAAAGCTCGACAATCAACCTTTGTGTAACTTGAATCGAGTATCATATTTCTTTATCTATTTTAAATCAGGCACTTCGTTATGGTGTGTCTCTAACACCTACAAGGTTTCAAACACTTAGTCTATCTATGAATAGACATATCCATTTCTTCTACCATCATCGGTAAAGATAACGAAGTATTTGGATTTTATACCTTATGATTTGCTTGAACGGTCTACACGCAAGAGTGTGTACGTAATCCAACAAGCTATCAATCCTCTCACATACAAAAGTGAAGGATGTATAATTAAATTAACCTAATAAATAAGATTTGTTAGTCAATATTTGACCCATGATCAAACGATTCCAAATTCCTTACCACACGGAGTTTGGTGATACAAATCTTGTTTATATGGTAAAGTCAACTATGTCATAAGGATAACTTATCCAAATTATTCATGATCATGATATTACTTCTTAAGCATAAGCTTAATATAAATGCCTTGACATGTATAAATTTTGAAACAATTAGATGGTTCAAAATAATATACATCGCCAACAAATGGCATAATAGATATAATGTTTCTAGCCACGAAAAGTACAAAACAAATATCTATTGAAGTAATTTATTAGCTTGAAGGATAGGCAAGTGTCATACTTCCAATCCTTTCAATAGAAACAACTATCTTGTTTTTCTATTTGAAGTCAAGCTCTCTATGCCTTATATGCATACTTCCCTTTTAATACTTATACTTTGCAGCAAATAAATTTGCAACAAATTTAAATATTATAGCTAGCGTTCAAAAACCTAGCCTATAGAGGTAGCAATAAAAACAATGGAGTTTAATCATGAATGTACCTTAAGTCAAAAAGCTAAAAGAGTCTTTAACCCATTTAGAAAAAATGGTGGCACTAATTTCTAATCTTATCGTGAAGTAGCAAACTACCCCTCATGGAGTCAAATCACCGTAGGCGCAATCACATTGCCCTTTAACTCCAATATAATGGAATGCTTGATTAAAAATCAAAAATTCCATTAAAGGTCAGTTTCTATTTCATTGATTATTTGTTCCTTAGTAGCCTTATTTGGAAATATATGAAGTAATATTCATTGGTCATCTTTAGACTTTGCAGTCTCTAATCATACCATGAAGCTCTATCAAAGAGTTCTTCATTCGGTCCATGTACGCCTTAATAATAAGGACATAGACACATTTATTCCCACCTTCTTGCATCCATCAACCGACTTAGGTCTACACACATAATCCTCACTTGTGTCTACGACACGCATTGTGCGCATCTTATGAACTAGTTCGCATTGGTAGCAAGTGGCTTTAAAAGGTTTTCTCAATAATGTACAAATTTGTCTCAACCAATAATGTTAGACAATTAAGTTTACATATATGAGATTATCCTTTATTAGGAACCGACAGAGTATTAACTTTAATGTGGTGTTGTTAACATGTAAGTTATCTTTAGAGTATACAATTTAGTTAACATTGAAAAAATCCTCGTTAAAATATTTTACCCATTTGATTTATAAAATCTAAATTTTAACAAGGGCTAAGAACCATATTTCACCTTGCACCGTGACGGGTTTTCCGCGGATCACGTGGCAAAGCTATTTAGGCCGGTACAAATTCACCGATTGTAATCCATTGTTACAACTCTTAGTTCCATGCGGGATCCAAGTTGACAACCATAGTTTCAAATTTGGCATGTTTGATCCCTCCACACCAACTTCAAGCTAAGATTTTAAAATAACTCGGCTAGAGCTCGACAATTATTCAAAATATTATTTTGAAATCGTAAATCAACCATCAAGATACACGGTCGTACTCTTGCCCAACGATTGACTCGGCTAGAGCTCGACAATCAACCTTGCGAGTTGCCACATGCGCCTTCCACACAGTCCATACAAAGATTAACTCGGCTAGAGCTCGACAATCAACCCTTGTATAACTAGATTTGGGCGGTGTCATCTTATGGGTAGTGTGTAATTTACATTTAGAAAACGGGATTTAGTTTTCCGGTTTAAAAAACCATTTGAGCGGTTAGATTAACAAATAAGTGACAAAGCACATTTTACACTTTGAATTATAAGCCATAGTTATATTCTCTTTTGTTAATCTTATGCGCGCGCGAGTTTGTTAAACTAATGTTAAAAACTCTTAAGTTTTATTATCGTCAAAAATTGTCTAGCATGCAATAATCCTAATATCCATGCATAAACAATAAATAATAAAACAACCACACGCATACAATAAGATTGGTAACCATGCCCCTAAAACCTATGCGTTTTCCCATGAGCCATTACGGAAAAACGAAGTCATCTAAGGACAATCCTTGACTTGGATGTGCTCCCACTAAACCCGCTACCTCAATTGGACCTCTCGGTTTCGTGTTTGCCAAGACGTCACTACTTGACTCCCGATGGTTGCCTCCAAATTAATTTTACATAGAAAATGAAATAAATGGCATACAAGCCACAATCCAATTTTCTAGTACAAAATACATAACATGGAATTTAAATGGCATGCAAGCCACAAAATAATTTACATACCAAATAAATTAAATAAATTAATTATTACATACCATGTGACATTTAGTCACCAAATGAATGAATAACTAATTTAACACAACCAAACATCCACAAGGTCTAGGGCATTTATTGGTTACCAACATAACATGAACAACATGAACAACATGGTGTGCCACACAAAACCTTGTATACTTATGTATCTTGATTAAGATTATTTCTAAAAACTTAAGGCACTAAATAATCCCATGTATATATGTATTAGTAACAACAAACCATTTTTGATGAAACATATTCATATATACATAATGTAAGTATATGCAATTACTATTTTTATGCCAAAAAATAATAATATACATATAAATACACCAACCAAGATACAAGACATCTTAATATACCAAAAAATAACTTCTGGAACAAAAATCACAGAAACCATTTTTGGATGCCAAAAACCCGACTGCAAAAACTATTTTATAATTTATAAAAAATATGTCTGATCCATTTACGCGCCGCGTAACCCAAAAGGTTCCGCGCCGCGTAATCCACCTGACAGCAAATCCAGTTTTTCAATTTCGGGTTTTTCAGGCCACCAAGGTGCAATACCTATGTAGAGATGGCTCTGATACCACTGTTGGGTTTCGTTGGCCATCTTACCCGCGCGGCGGAAGCGTAAAAAATAGATTTCCGGGTAAATAAGCATGATGGCAACAAGACCCACTAATGGTGGAACTCTACAAAAAGATAAAGCAACCAAATAAAAGAGATGGGATAAGAGATTATACGATGCTCCAGCTTCTGAGATCTTCAAGTTGGGATGAACTCTAAGTCACCAAAAGAGCAACTCTCTATTGCTAGTCCACACCAAGTTTGCTTGATCCCCAAATGCTAGTATGCCAACTTGTGATCTTCAATGCCTTGAAATCACTCCTTGGTACAACTCACAACTTCTAGAAATTCATCAAGAACACTTATGATTTCTGGACTCACTCATGAACACCCAAGAACTCTCATGAAGAGAGTATGCAAGTCTTAGAGAGAAAAAGAAGAAACTTGCTTTCTTTCTTAGTCAAGTATCTAACTACTCTTGACCCCTTGCTTCATTTCAGCAGATAGGCAAGGCCTCAAAGTCGTCCATGATCATTACTTTTGGTCTCAAAAGTTAATAACTTGAACCAAGCAATAACCAAAATGTCAAGTTTCTGGAAGCAAAATGCCATGCGGCCGTAAGGCCCCTTTTTCCAGATTTCAGTTTCTCTCATTTGCGTTGCGTGCTGTCGGGATCAATCCTTGGCATGTGACCCAATAGGCTCGTTTAATATCAGTAGAGTTACTAATCTACGTGTGTCAGTAGGCATATTATCCAACAGTAGCTTCAATGATGGATGGCTCAGCCTGAGCAGAGTGCTTAGCTTGAACCTCTGGATCAGCTTGGGAAGCTCCCCCTTGATTGGATCCCTCTTCTTCAATTTCTGAAGAAGCTGACTCAGCTATCAGTAGCATGGGATCACTCAGACCCACTTGCTCTGGAAATATGTCATTATTGAACATCTTTGAGCTGAGTGTACGAAACAGGAACAGATCATGATCAGCTTCGTAGAGTGCTGTCCCCAGCTCGGCTTCAAATATCAAGGACAGGTACCTTATGAAAGGTACATGAAGATCCCTTGTGGTCTTCATCACTTGGACCCTGAGCTCGTTGAAGATGAGTTGTGCATAGTCTATGTTCCTCGCAAAGTACATGTTGTACAACAGCTGCATCTCGAACTCGTTAACTTGGTCCAGTCCTCCAACCTTGGTACCCAGTGAACGAATCACTGTTGACCCCAGAAAACCCCAAAGGTCCTCATGTTCCTTCCTCAACTATCCAAGTAACTGAAGCAACTGATGAAGCTCCTGTTGTTGAAAGACTGATTATAAAACCTATAAATCAGTGGTCTGATGAAGACAAAAGGCTTGTTAATCTTGATGTTAAAGCAAGAACAGCCTTAGTCTCTGCACTACCAAATGATGTCTAGCATCAAGTTCTTAACTGTAAATCTGCAAAAGAGATGCTAGACACTTTGACTGTTGCATATGAAGGCACTGAAGAAGTGTAGGAGAACAAGAAACTCCTTCTGGTTAGAGAATATGAGTTCTTCTTTGCTCATAAAGGTGAAAGTCTCACTCAGACTTACACCAGATTCAACTGCCTTATTAATGACTTAAGAAGGGCAGATGTTCACAAAAGCAATAAGGAACTTGTAAACAAGTTTCTAGACTCTCTCCCAGAATCTTGGGATCATTTTATCACTGTGCTTAAACATGGTGAGAAAATCAAGGGTCTTTCACTGGTTGGTTTATATGGAAATCTTATGAATCATGAACAATTAGTGAAACAAAGGAAGATCTCTACCAAGGATATGAAGGAGGCTGCAAAAGCTCCATCTACTGCCCTTGTGTCTAAGTATACAAGATCTAGGAGTTTTGCTGCAGTTGTGGATGAGTCCAGTGATGAGAATAAAAAGGAGGAATCTTCTGATGAAGAGCAAGTGGCTGATGGGGATGAAGTTCTGGAGAACATGGACAGCATTGAAGCTGCTGTTGAGCAGGCTGCCATGTTGGTTAAAAGGTTCAAACCTTTCTTGAAAAGAAATGGTGTCAAGAGGTTTGAAAGGAAACCCTTCAAAGGAGAAAGAGCCATGTCAAAACCAAAGGCTTATGAAGATTATTTCTCTTGTAGCAAGACTGGTCACTATGCCAGTGAATGTAAGTCCAAAGGAAACACAGGCTTCAAGGGTTCCTCAAGCTCAGACAGGAAGATTGATTATGAAGCCAAGTATAAGAAGCTTCTTGCTGTTGTCCTTGACAAGAAAAAGAAGAAAGCTCAGAACAGGGTGCTAGTTGCTGAAGAAGAAGATTGGACTGAGGATGATCTCTCAAGTGATGAAGATGAGGTCCTCACAGCTCAGTTCAGTTTGATGGCCAACACAGCAAGTACAAGTTCCTTTGATGAGGATATGAAGAAAGCTGCTAAAGCTTGTACTTCTCCTGACTGGGATCCTTCTTCTATGTATCAGGTTGGAAAATTTATTAACTATGAAGATAATGAAAAGAACACTATGTTTGATTATCTGTGTGTTGAGTTTCAGTCAAATATTCAAAGAGAAAAGAAGCTAAAATTAGAAATATAATCACTAAAAGAGAGATTAAGTCTTAAAGATGAGAAACTTAAACAAATGACAAAACTGGAAGATGATTTAGCTAATCAAAAGATACTTAATCAGATCTTGGTAAAAGAAACCAATGAAGCAACAATAAAGTTTAATGACCTTCAAAAAGTAGTTAGATCTTGGTGTGTTTCTACTGAGAAGACCACTCAGTGTGTCAATGAGCAGATTCCAAAACAAGTTCAAGCTATTATTGGTGGAAATTATTCCCAAGCTACTAACTGTGTTGATTTTAGAAAGAACGTAAATATCTTAGAAAAAGCTGATATTTTACTTCTTACTTTTCAAAAGATCGTAAAAGGAAAAAGTATTATCACTAACAGATTTGTCAAAAGTAAAAGTACTCAGCTGAAAGACTCAACCTCTTCAAAAGTTGGTTCAAGTTCTATTGTCTTAACAGAAAGCAAAAGCACTGAAAATTTAAGTGTAAAGGAAGTAAGTAAAGGAATGGAATCATTTGTTGATACCAAAGAGACATTCTGTTGTCAAACCTTGAAAACTGATACATTAAATTTAGGAACTCAGCTAACTGAAAATTCTTTAGCTAATGATGTTACATCAGCTGATCGAAAAGTAGATGATAACTGCTCAGCTGATAGCCTGTCAGCTGATCATGGATCCTCTTCTGTTTGTTTAGCTGATCAAACATCACTTCAAACTCTTTTAATAGGAGAAACTAAGGGAAAAGGACATTTTGTTTACAAAGAGTCTAAGTCTGCCACACCTAAAGTTGATCAAAAACTCATTTTAACTAAGGGTCAACCTAAGGTGACTATAAACAAAGACCTTATTAGTTTACAGAATCAGCTGCAACAGCTGAATGGTGAAATCTGTCAGCTGATGACCCATAGTCATCAGAAAACAGTTAAGACATCTCTTAGTCAATTACCAAAACATGTTAAAATCTCCAAAAATCAAAAATGTTATAAATGTGGGAGCAAAGAACATAAGGCATGTAATTGTTCTCTAGAAGGTAACTCAAGACAGCGGACTGATTATGATAACATAGCTATTTCTCTCATTCATAAACAACCTAATATAAAGTGGATGGCTAGGTGCAATCCACAGGGGTCCACTTAAATGTGGATGCCCAAATGTCACTAACCTTCTTTCAATCACATATATGCAGGGTCTGAACACATGGTATCTTGACAGTGGATGTTCAAGGACCATTACAGGTTGTAAAGTTTTGCTTAGTAACTACAAGAAGGAAAAAGTTCCAAGAGTAACCTTTGGTGATAACAATTGTGGGCAAACAAAAGGCTACGGAGAACTTCATAATGGGAACGTAACCTTATCCAAGGTATCATATGTTAAAGGACTTAAGTATAATCTCATCAGCATAAGTCAGTTATGTGATGGTGATCATAAAGTCCTCTTTACAAAGACAGGTGGTTCCATTTTAGATCAAGAAGGTAAAACAATAATTTGTGCAAAGAGAACCAAGGATGTATATACTCTTGATATGTCCTCTGGTGATCCATCCAAGTTAACCTGTTTGTATACCAAGTCTGTAACTGACACAAACTGGTTATGGCACAAAAGGCTTTCCCATTTAAACTTCAAAAACATTAACAAGTTGAGCAAGGGTGAACTAGTGTCAGGACTAGCTTCACTGACATATGTTAAGCCTAAACCTTGCTCTGCCTGTGAGAAGGGAAAGCAGCACAAGACTTCGTTTCCATCTAAGCAAGCCTTCTCCATTACTGAACCTTTCTACATGTTGCACATGGATCTATTTGGTCCTGTTGCTACTTCTAGTATTGGTGGAAGTAAGTATGCATTGGTAATGGTTGATGAATTCTCAAGATACACTTGGGTCATTTTCCTAAAAGCAAAGAGTGAGGCTGCTGAAGAGATTATAAGCTTTATTAGAAAGATGGAAGTACTCAATGGAAATCTGGTAAGGATGCTTAGAAGTGATCATGGAACTGAATATAGAAATCAAACTCTTGAAGGTTTCTGTGATGAGAAAGGAATATCTCAAAACTTCTCTGCTCCAAGAACTCCACAACAGAATGGTGTAGCAGAAAGAAGAAACATAACTTTGATTAAGCTGCAAGAACCATGCTGTGTGAGAGTGGGTTAGGATTCAACTTCTGGGCTGAAGCTGTCAGCTGTGCATGTTTTACTCAGAACAAATCCCTTATAATAAAGAGGCACAACAAGACTCCTTATGAAGTGCTTAAGGGAAGGAAGCCCAACATCAGCTTTCTACACATCTTTAGGTGTTAGTGTTTCATTTTGAACCAGAAAGATCAATTGCAAAAATTTGCACCAAAAGCTGACGAAGGTGTGTTCATTGGATATTCTGTGATTTCCAAAGCTTACAGAATCTACAACCTCAGAACAAAGGTCATAGAAGAATCAATCAATGTAAGTTTTAATGAAAATGACTTTGTTGCTTCCTGTTCTACTAATCCATCTACAGGTAAGGAATTTAATGATTTCCTGCGTACTGAAGACAACACTCCAGTATCAGCTGATCCACTCCCATCAGCTGATCCAATCTCATCAGCTGACATAGATGAACCTGTTCCGAATGTACAAAACACCTCTGCACATTCTATCCTAAACCAACCCACACTTTTACTGAATGATGAGAATCATGATTCAACATCAATGGACTCTAATTCCATATGAAACATTCCCTTATCAATAGAAGTCTCATCAGATTGTAATCAAGAAATTCTGTCAGCTGATCAACCAGAAGTCTCATCAGCTGATCCAAACCAAAGAATTTCAACTCCCAGAATCCAAAATGCCTACAAGGACCTCAGAAATCATCCAATTGATCAGGTCATAGGTAACATAGAAGCACCTGTACTAACAAGATCAAAATCTTGTAACTTCTGTTTATATACATGTTTTGTTTCTATGATTGAACCAAAGAAGGTAGATGAAGCTCTAACTGATCCTCACTGGATCAATGCAATGCAAGAAGAATTGGCTGAATTCACAAGAAACAATGTATGGACTTTGGTGCAAAGACGAAAGGACAAATCCATCATTGGCACTAAGTGGGTGTTCAGAAACAAGATGGATGAACAAGGGCTGATCATCAGAAACAAGGCAAGATTAGTTGCTCAGGGGTATTGTCAAGAAGAAGGTATTGATTATGATGAAACCTTTGCCCCTGTTGCAAGACTTGAAGCAATAAGACTATTTCTTGCTTATGCTGCCTTCAAAAACTTCAAAGTATTCCAAATGGATGTTAAGAGTGCCTTCCTCAATGGTGAATTGAAAGAAGAGGTGTATGTCAAACAACCTCCAGGTTTTGAGGATACAAGCAAACCAAATCATGTATACTTCTTGAACAAAGCTTTGTATGGTCTGAAGCAAGCTCCAAAAGCCTGGTATGATACCCTCTCTTCTTTTTTGACCAATAAAGGATTTATAAGAGGAAGCATAGATAGCACTTTCTTTATAACAAAATTCAAGGGTGATGTGATTCTTGTACAGATTTATGTAGATGATATAATATTTGGGTCTACAAATATTGATCTTTGTAAAAAGTTTTCCAAACTCATGTCTGATAACTATCAAATGAGTATGATGGGTGAATTAAACTATTTTCTAGGTCTTCAAATTAAACAAGAGGTTGATGGAATTTTCATTCATCAAACAGAGTACGTAAATGACTTACTTAATAAATTTGAGTTTGAAAATTGTTCTTCAATGAAAACAACCATGTCCACTGCCTTAAAGCTTGGAAAGGACACTGATGGTAAATCAGTGAACATTACAGCTTATAGAGGTATGATAGGGTCTCTTTTATACCTAACTGCTAGTAGACCAGATATTATGTTTTCTACATGTCTTTGTGCTAGATACCAAGCAGATCCCAAAGAATCTCACTTAGCTGCAGTTAAAAGAATTTTCAGGTATCTCAAAGGAACTCCTAATCTAGGTCTTTGGTACCCCAAAGACTCTGATTTTGAGTTAGTTGGATACACTGATTCTGACTTTGCAGGATGCACACTAGACAGAAAGAGTACATCAGGGGGTTGTCAATTATTAGGTGGAAGATTAGTCAGCTGGTCAAGCAAGAAACAGAACTCTGTTTCAACCTCTACAGCTGAGGCAGAATACATTGCTGCTGGAAGCTGCTGTGCTCAATTGCTATGGCTGCAAAATCAACTACTGGATTATGACTTACAGTTTGAAAACTCCCCAATTCTGTGTGACAACACAAGTGCTATATCTATCTCTAATAATCCTGTTTTGCATTTAAAAACTAAGCATATTGAAATCAGACATCATTTTCTTAGAGATAATTTGCAGAAAAAGAAAGTTTCAATGCATTATATCAACACTGATGTTCAATTAGCTGACATTTTTACAAAACCTTTGGATGAGTCTCGATTCAACTTCCTAATATCCAAACTTGGCATGTTAAATTTGAAATATATTCATTTCTTAGGTAGTTAATTTTGTGTGAGAAAATAATTTTTTTGTGTGAAATGAAGTACTTATCTAAGCTTCTACATATTTTACTTATGGTAGATCAGCTAATAGAATTATGTCAGCTGACGATCATCAGCTAACACTATACCTCAGCTGATAAACCATCAGCTAAGACTTAGAAGCTCAGCTAAGTGCATTCATTACCTGACACTTATTTTATCTCAACATGGATCAGCTGACACTCTCGTTTGTCAGCTGATGATTTTCAAAAGTCAAAAATATTGCGTCCCCACACTTATTTTATTAATTTCTCATTTGTATTTATTGTGTTACCAGGTTATTTAATTTAGTTTATTTGTCCGTTTATTGTCTGTGTATTTAATATCTATTCCGTCTATTACCTTTTTGTAGAAGTGACAGTTACTTTTTTGCAAAATATTTCTGTGACAGTTTAGGTTTCCAAGGAAGATTTAAAGGTGTTTTTGAGCGATTATTCATTTCTTAAGCTTTCAAAATTCCCAAACACTCTTTCTCTTTCAAACTTTCAAACCCTAAACTCTCGTTGCTCAAACTTCATTCACTCTGTAATCATGGTGATCTTCAACCCTGCAACTTCTCCAAACGCCATTGCTGGTGAAAATGTTGCACCCAACTCTGAAATCACCATACGCCCAAACAACGTTCTCATAAACACTGATATTCCCTCGAGCAAAGCAAACCAGGGATACGAACCTATGGTAGCTTTCATAACTGCCCATCCCCTGTTCACATGTCTATCTGCTCATCCTCTGTTCATCTTTCCAAACATTGTTGGTGAGATGTGGTACACTGCAAGGTACCATGCTAATCAAGATTTAATCACTTGTACCTGCCTCAATGGTACCATCAACATAAACATCACTACTGATTCTCTTAGACAAGCGATCTCCATACCCCATATGGCCCCATTTCAACCTTTTTCTATAATGGATCAAGTTCTAGAGGTTTTGCCCCTGATTGGCTACCAAGGTGCTGTTTCCCATAGCCAGTATAAACTGTCTGCTCTAGGATACCCATGGAAGTATTTGGCCAGTGTAATCATTCGATGTTTTGGTCACAAGTCTGGCAGCCATGACCAAATGAACCAGTCTGAACTGATGGTGCTACATGCTTTGGTCACAGGGAGGAATATTGACTTCGCACAAGTCATATTCTCTGAAATGGTGGATAAGATCACTCTGGGAACATCAAAGAAATCAAACAAAACCCTAGTCCCTTACATCAGGTATCTAAGTTTAATTGCACTTAGAGATGTTCAAAGGGAACACTATGTTGGGTTAGCTGCCCACTTGCACATAATGACCATCCCTCAAATGGGTCAGAAAACTTTCCATTTGATAAGGGAATTTCAAGGTCCTGCTATAACTGCTCAGATGCAAGAATTGATAGATGTTGCTGCTGAGGAGAATGAAAATGAAGAGGAAGTTGTTGCTGAGAATATTAAGGGACAAATGGCTGATGATTCTGAGTCTCCTGATTTAATCACTGATCATTCTGAGGAGTCTATGACTCATGCTCCAGATGAAGCCTTAGTGGAAGAAGAATTGATGTTTAGAGCAAATGTGTTTGATGAACCAGCACAGGATGAGCCTATTAATCCTGATGCTGAGGGTGATAATGACAATGGTGGTGACAGTGGTACAAATGATCATGGTAAGGATAATGATGACTTACATGGTGGTGATGCTGAAATTTCTTATGCTGAAAATGTTCAAGATACCACCTCCTCATCTTCTCAAATTGGGATGCCACTCTCACACTTTCCTGCCAGTTCCAGCTCAAGCTCTCAACAAAATCAACAAAGTGGAGATGCAGCTGATGGTGATGATGCTGAGGAAGACACAATTTCTGACAATCTCATTCAACTGATTGAGATCAGCAAGACTCAACACATCTCAGGTATACTCTCACTCTCTGAGGATACTCATTTGGTTGACCCCACCAATGAGAACCCATCCTCTCCTCTAGTTGTAACACCCCCACAAATGCCAAGCTCTAGTTAATTCCCAACAGTTGCTAGTTCTACTCCCTTTACAACCCAAATAGAAACAAGGTCAATAGAGATGGTGTATATTGCACTTATCTCAGAGGAAATGCACACTGCACCTCTGACCTCAACTCCTATAGCTACCTCTTATTTTGAGGGGGAGCTTATGGATGTTGCTTTAACCCAATTGCCAGTAGATGTGTCCTCACAATAGGGCATATCTGTAAAAATGGGATTGTTGCAATCTGGGTCACCCTCCCAACAGGGTGATACCATTGAAAGACAGACCTTCTCCCAAGGTCATACTGTGTCTACAACCCCTATGTGTCAAGCCTATCCCCTAGTAAGTTCACAACAACTTGCTACTGTAATAAGGGATACCCCTTTGAGTGCAACCCTCACTCACACTCACATACTTGCACCTGTTTTTGATTTAATTCTTACACATACTAGTGCACTACCTGTCAATACTAGTGGCATAAACCAACCATTGGTACAGGGTACCATTTCTGCTCCCAGTGATCTTAGGCCTATAAACCAAGGTCTAAGTGAGGGACCACAATCCATTCCAGTTCTAAACACAATTTCTCAATCAATTCCAACTCAACCCATTTCCTCTACTTATTCTGAACCCTCACCCCAAATCCTTCAAAGCTTACTATCTATCTCTCAAAAGATGGATAGTCTTCAAGCCTCCTTTACCTCTTTCCAAACTCAAACAGAAACTCAAATCTCTCACCTAACCAATGAGATTGAGTCACTAAAAGCCAACCAACCCAAACCCCAACCCACCCCTGCCCCTGTTGATCTTTCCCCTATTCTTACCAAACTAGATCAACTTCTAAACCAAACCTCTACTCCTATTCCTACACCCTCCCCTCCTATACCTGCCCAAACCATTTCTACCTTAAACCATACCATTTCCAATCTCCTTTCCCAACTTAAAACCCTTAGACCCTCACCCCCTGATATCTCCATTACCATTCCTGAATCTCTTCTAACTGTCCCCACTATCCTAAAAGACATTGATACTGAGGTCAATAGGTCCAGCTTTTGTGCTAGGATACGGCACAGTGATACTCTGAGAGAATTCTCCAATCTCACTGAAGCTATCAACACCATAAAACCTCTTATCTCAACTTCCATTCCTTCTTTCTCTCCTATTCCCTCTCACCTTAGACACTCAACCTCACCTCTCACTCAGCCTCCCATTCCCACTGCCTCACCTTCACCCTCAACCATACCACCCTTTACCTCTACACCTACCCCAACTCCTTATTCTTTCACCACTCCTGATGCCCCTGCAAAGCCTGCTGTTTTTCCCTCCTCTGATGATGACAAAAAGGGGGAGAAGTCAGTTAGGACAAAGTCAGTTTTACAAGCAGAGGATGCATCAACCCCTGATGAAATAGGATCAGCTGTTGAGGGGGAGAATAAATCTGAGAGGGAGTAACCTGCTCAAGAATAGCAGAGGCCAATGAGAAGGCTAAAGCAAATGGCTAGAAGGACAAAGAAATCAAAGCAAGGTGAATCATGTGCTCCAATTGAACTACCATCTGAGGATTCTGATGATGATGATGAAGATAAAATGCCTCTGTCCTCTATGTTCAACATAAAGAAGCAGAGATCCTCCACTATAGCTCCACCAGTCCAAGCTTCCTCTCCAGTTCAATCAAGTTAACCAACTCCCAGCAATTCATCAAGAAGAAAAGGAAAGAAGATAATGACTGCTGAGGAGATTGAAGAAGAAGAAAGAAGAGAGGAAGAGGTAACACAAGAAGAAGAAAGTCTCAGAGAGCTCAGTGAGTTAGCTGCTGCACTTGGTACTTCCATAGAAGAAGTTTTGAAAACCAAGGAAAGACATCAGGACTTCACTTCTCCTGAAGATCTTGCTGCAATTATTGGTGTTACTGATGATGAGTTAAGAGAGCTACAAGAAGAAGAGCTGATTATGATGACCTCTCAATCACATCAAGTACTGGACACACCACAGCAAGATGACCCTTCCAACAAGAAAGCTCCTAAGAGAGGAAAGACTCACAAGGAAGCCATTCAACCTCTGCTGAACTTCAACTTTGGAGGATTAGCTCAGCAAACTGAAAGGCAAGCCAAGGAGTTTAGAGACAACAAAGAAAACTTGGTAAACAGAAGATGTGAAGACATCATGTCAAGGGTTACTCCATACAAAGGTACTGATGAGGGTCCTTATCTCCGAGTGGTGAGAAGAGATGAAAGAAAGACTTATGAAGATACCTATCTTCAACATTGCAAACTTCTCTCCTTCTTTGAAATGATAGAGATCATGTACCATCTCCTCAAGTCCAAAAGTGAAATTGTTCAAAGGTTCATGCCAAAATTTCAATACTGGATTCGGATGTCAATCTGCAATAGGCTCTTCACACATGATCAGTTCATTGAACACATCAATCTGATTGAAGATGCTTTCAAAATGAATTCAAAAGCTTTTGTCACCATTGAACAGATCATTGTCAATCCTGACTATCCTTTTCTTTCTGCTTATGAAAGTCTCAACACTGCTCTACCCTCCAATATTGAGCCAGAAATGTTTAAGTACATAACTGAGCCTGAAAAAGGGATGTTATTCAAGAACAGAGCTGGTGATTGGAGATTCCTAAGAGAAGCTGACATAGGAAGAGCGCCAAGAGCTTTAATTTTTCAAGCTGTAAGACTGGCAAGAGGACAGACAGGAAGTCAACACTTTGAAAGTCTGATGGAGACTAGAGTTGATGAACTAATTTCAACTATTCCAGTTGAACATCGTCCATACATTTAAGAAGAACCTTGGTGGGAATGAAGACCACTTCATAACTAGATTAGATGTAATTTCAATTCCTAGAATAGTTCAACTTCTGTACTTAGTTTAACTCATAGTTAGATTTCTTTGTACAAACTCTGGTGTAAATAATTTGTTTTGTAATCAAGCTTGAAACTTTGATCATGGACTACTTAGCTAAAATGCTAGTATAGATGACTCTTAGTAGATAGCTCACATAGTGTAAATATAGAAAATATCAAAAATCCTAAAAACAGAAAAAGGATAGAAAAGATACCACAAAAACAGAACATGGTACTTCATAAATGAAAAGATTCCCAAAAACAGAATATCAGGGAACATACTTAAAAGAGTTACCAAAAACAGATAGTTAGGTAACCAAATTGCACTTAAAAGTTTTATCTTTACAAATTCGAGTCAAACTGATTCTTCTTAAACAGATAAGGTTTTGTCATCATCAAATAGGGGGAGATTATTGGGGAGATAGCAATATCAAACATAAATCAAACCTATCTATTAAGTAAAATAGGATTTGATGTTAACAAAACCACTTATTCAGTTTAGACTTAGTTAAATGAAAAACATGTGTTGTTTTTCACGTTAGACTTAAAGAAAATTGTAAGAAAGAAGTGTCAGCTGACGAATCATAGTGTCAGCTGAACACTGAGTATCAGCTAAAGGACCAGCTTCAGAAAGATCAGCTGAGAAGAAAAGATCAGTCAAAGAGCATCAGCTGAGGAATCACACTGGATCAGCTGATGACCTAGAACCATCAGCTGATAAAGATTTCAAGATCAGCTGAGCAGTCAAGGATCAGCTGACACAATCACAGTTATCAGCTGATGCCTCCTATTTGTCAGATAAGGTATTTATTACTTATTCAATCTTTTCCTCATAAGCTGACACTACTTAAAATGACTAGCTGAGCCCTTGGGAACAGCTGACAGTTTAGTTTGATCAGTTTATTAGCTATACTCTGATTTGTATTGTTAGCTGAGCATTTCGATCAGCTGAGCAAATCTAGTCAGCTGAGTCTTTCACACTTATCCTTAGCTGAGCAAAATTATATTTGTAGTTCAGTGTCTGTTAACTGAGTCTTTATTATATATCTCAGTTAATAGCTTTTCTATGTAATATTTTCTTAAAGTCAAAGGCAGAACATGTGTTGTTCTTATTATGCCTTAGATCTTTCTTTGTAAAAGTACTTAGCACTTTTTGTATCTGCAAAGAAACAAAAAGGATAGATCTTTATCCCCTGAAAAAGGAGAAAGATACTCTTGAAAAGAAGATCTCGAAGATATGATGTTAAGTATGGCTGGCAACTCCATACTTGGTAAAGTCACATCTTCAGAAAGCATGGTGTTGATTAAACCACAAGCATGAAAGGAGAAGTTTACTTTTCCAAGATATAAAGATAGTAGTTTAATAATATAATAATAGATAGTGGGTATACTCATTACTGAAAAATATGTTCACTTTACACACTTTGTGTATAAAGTTAACTTACTTTTCACCCACTAACTTTATCTATTATAATATTATTAAACCAAGTACCTTTGTCTCCTTCTCTCTTCATCATCCCGGACACACCTTGCTTATATATACTCATGCATGGAAACATGTTAAGTATGCGTTGAAAAGCACTGAAATCTCATAAGTTGAGAATTAGAAGAGTTAGCATTTTACTTTCAGTGTAACAAACTTGTTCATGTGTTGAACGTCTTAGACATTAGTTGTTTAAGATTAGCATTGTCTATGTGTTAGACAAAATTAGTTGCCACCTTTTATTGAACTTAGATTTTCCGCATCTAGTACATGTAATTCTTGATTAACATCAATAAGAATTATATAAAAGTAAACCGTGTGTCTCTTAAATTTTAATTTGCTAAAGTTTGTATTCAACCCCCCTTCTACAAACATTTGTTGTTGTAGTATCCATTCGGGACCAACAAACTCTGTTGAGTTGACTCAATATATACGCTGAGTCACTCAGCTTGAAACACATCAAGCTGAAAGCTCAATATATCTTAGGTGACATACACAGATTATCACACATAGTAATAATCTTACTAAGATATAGTATAAGCTGATCGAACTTATGCTCAGTCTGAAACACTATACGTGTTCAGTCTGATTAAGCCTCATAATTCTGTTTAAGTTATATCTAGAACATATCTAACAAACTTAACTTTGTCTCATCAAATTTCAACTGATGAGATCATCTTCCCAATAGTTATCCTTCAACCTGAGGTATTTGGTTTGGGATGCAGTAACTGTTGTCTCCTTAGTGCGTCCTAATGCCATGCCATAACAGGGCGGTTATAAGAGGCGCATCTAGATTCAGTGGGAGCCGTATTGCCAAATGTAAATATGCAAGAAGGTATTTGCACCTCCTTTTTAGGAGAGATATTTCTGGGCCCCTGACATATTAAAAAAACTGGTAAGTGCACGGCTGTGCCCAAACGAACTGATATATTCTTTGTCGTTTATCACGCAGTTATTGAAATCAAGTATGTCATGAAATAATTCTTGAGATTTTGAGGTTGACACTCTCCATGCTCATGCTCAAAATTTAAATATCGTGTTGCAAGGGACAAACCTAATAATCGTACCCATTCATAAACATGTAGTTTATGATAGTTAGTTCATGAACAGTTAGTGGGAGATTTTGAGATTGCTCATAAACATTTGTTTTATTAGAGTTTAATTTATCACACTTTACTTTGGGGTATAAGAGTTCTTATAACCTGGTTATCCTACTTGTCTTGCTAGGGGACCTCCTTAGGCTAACAATGTACAGTAACTATTACTTATCTTGCACAAATGGGAGTCTGTTAGATTATGTGCAGAGATAATTAATGGGTACATTGTATTCAATGTTATAAGAGACTAAATGGTCACACTGCTACACACCCAATTAGAACAGTTTAGAATTTACCAATATCTGTGTGGAAATAGTTAACAAGTAGAATTAATTATTTAAGAGAGAAATAAATAATAAATAGTTATTTAAAGGGAAATGAAATATTAAGTTTAATATTTAACGGACCAGTTAATTAATAGTTAATTAATTAACTAGTAAAGTCCAGGGGGTCAAAGTGCAAGGAATAAAATTCAATTAAAGTCATGGGCTTTAATTGAATGTGCTTAGGCTTGGATAAGGTTTAAAGTATTTAAGCCTAGAAAAAGCTCATTTATCCTTATGTAATTAATTTGCAAAAAAGAAAAAACCCTAGCCTCCCCCCTTCTCTCCTCTGCATCGACGGCAAGAAGCCCCAAGTTGGTTCTCAGTTTTGTGATCCACACACACACACACATACACGAGGTTCGTGTATTACTCGGGTAATTCCTGCAGCGGTCTAGCAGCTATTTCGTTTGTGGTGCAGTAGTGATGGACTAACTTTAGCAATCCCAAGATTCCAAGAGGTATTGTTTTTCTTAACCTTTTATCTGGATTGTAGATAAGAAACTGATATGACCATTAGAAAGATCCTAACCCTTTTAGGGTTTAGGGGGTTGTGTTCAATCCAGTTCCGCTTTAGGATTGAACAAGTAGTATCAAACCCAGGTTTGACCAGTTTGTGTCTTAGGGTGGTTTGGTCAGATCAAAACCCTTCACTATGTGCCACTTACAACCCCTATTCTATTATGTAAAAGTACTAGATTAGTGGGCCTGCGTGCCTTTGATTATTTTGTAATTTTCATTATTTCTAGTTTTTTAGAATTTAGAATAGACATATAGAATAGATTTGAAGCTAATACAAGGAGCCAGGAACATGGAGCAGGATTGGATGTAGGAGCCAGTGGGAGCTTCAGAGTTTCATGCCATGTTTGTTGTTTTCCACTTAGTTTTTGGACTGTCGGGTTTTTCGTGTAGCTCATGAAACCGACATAAGTTAAGGGCAAGGCTAAGGCATAGTTGTTGTGGTTGTTCTATTTCTTTACATATTATATATGCGTGGTTGTGATTCTCACGATGAAATAAAACAGGGTTTTAATAATAGTAATTATTAAAAAGTGTTTTTCAAAGAAAACTAGCAAAATGCTTTTTAGAAAAATCTTAGATCAGTGTGCTACCCACTATACCCACCTAATAGTACACCTTTCTTGTTAAACAGTACTCGAATGTCGGAAGTGACCAAACCTTGGGCATTCAGGTTCAAACCATTGCGGGGAAGGGTGTGAAAGACTCTACGATAATCGGTAGTCCCGGACAGAGTTCACACTGTCTTAGGTGGTGCGATCTATTTTGGTGATAATCGGGAGTCCCGGCCAAAAATGCACTAGAGGGACTAAATCATGCACGGTTCTTGTAGCCGATGTCCCGCGGATCTAGGAGTCGCGTCCAGGTAGGATACGATTGGTATAGGTCTACCTACCAGAAATAACATTGTGCCGGTGGGAAGTGCCCAAACCTTGCATCGGGAAATGTGAAATATGGATCCTAGTCTAATAATTTATTTTTAAAAGGTAATAATTATTAGAAGATATAATCATATTACTAAATCGGTTTTATCTTTTCTTTTTCCTGTAGATGTCTATTTTATCTGTTATTCCGTTTTACTCACCCGAGGAATCTCTAAGCCTTATCATTGGCAAGTGGAAGCTTTCAGGTCCAAACTTTGCTGTTTGGAAGATGCATATTTAGAATGTATTAGATGCACATGGAAAGCTATACGTCATAGAGACTTTGCCTCTAGGACGACCAGGGGTAGATGCCCAGGATAGTGAGTATGATGCTTACTATCAGTATCTGGCTGATGAATATGATGTTATGTCGATTCTCGTTCACTCAGCTTCATCCGAGTTTACGGATGATCTCCAGGAGAAGTCATCTTTTGAGGTTGTTCAAGCATTAGAGGAAAGGTTCAAGAATAGTGAACGGGCATGTCGTTTCTTGATAATGAAAGAAATTCTTTCGTAGAAAATGAAAGAAAACCAACCTATTAGTGATTATCTCATCAATATGAGAAGACTTTTTGATTGCTATGTGATCCTTGGATCAGAATCAAAGAAACATGAGCTAGTTATGCTCTTGTTTGGTTCCCTATCTGACCATTATCAGTCTAAGGTAATGGGTATCATAGGATGTTTTGATATGACTGTCGCGAGTCTGCACGAGATCCTCATATGCATTAGTGACGATCCAGGTCCATAGAAGCTAGAGTCAACAGTAGTAGACCCTATGCTAGAGGATGACTGGTTGGAAGATCTTTGAGAGATTTGTTACCCAGACTGTGGCAGCAAGGATTCATGCGAGCACTCACTCGACATAGATCAGCTGGACATTGGTTCGCCCAATGAGTCAGGTATTTTTTATGATAGATTGTCTTATTACTTCTTATTAATCATGGGTATTGGATACCGGATGTGATCATAACATTTGCAATCATTTGTAGAGATTTATGAGAAGTATGAAGCTATGACAATGAGATATGGACCTTCGGGTAGGCGAAGGCTACATGGTTGGTGCTGAAGCTGTAGGGACATATTGTCTTAATTTTCCATCGGACATGGTCTTAGAACTAGAACCTTGTTACTATGTTCCTAGACTTATCAAAGACGCTATCTCGTTTGATTTGCTTCTAGACTTTCGTTTCAACTATGTTTTGAATAGTAAAGTTATTTCTTGTTTCAAAATGATGTTTTCTATTTTAAAGCTATTCCACAAAATGGTCTATACACGCTAAATCTAGATAACGATGACAAGGACATATATCATATAATTAAGAGATCCAAGAGTAACTTGAATCAGACTTACCTCTAACATTGTCGTTTAGGACACATAAATGAGAAACGCATAGAGAAACTCCGAGATGACAGAATTCTAGAACCATTTGACTTGGAGTCATATGATATTTGTGAATCTTGTTTGTCCGGTAAAATGACAAAACACTCTTTCAACAGTGAGAATGAAAGGGAAAATGAGCTACTTGGGATAATACACACAGATGTTTGTGGACACTTTACTCCAGAGGCTAGAGAAGGATACCGGTACTTCATTACCTTTACTGACGACTTTAGTAGGTTCGGTTATGTCTAACTTGTGAGACTTAAATCTGAAAGTTTTGACAAGTTCAAACAGTTTCAGAATGAAGTACAAAATCAGCTGGACAAGAAGATAGAGTTGCTTCAGTCTGACCGAGGTGGCGAATATATGAGTCCGGAATTTGACGATCATTTGAAGGAATGTAAGATTGTTTCACAACTCAAACCTCCGTGTACACCTTAGATGAATGGTGTATGATAAAGGAGGAATCGTACATTGCTTGACATGGTACGATTAATGATGAGTCAAAGTTCATTGCCATTGTCGTTTTGGAGGCACGCACTCGAGACAGCGGCGTTCATGCTGAACCGGGTTCCGACAAAATCAGAGGAAAAGACACCGTTATAGATATGGACGGGGAAAGGTCCAAAATGTCTTTTCTCAAGGTTTAGGGATGTGAGGTGTATTTTAAGCGAACATTCACGGATAAACTCAATCCCAAATCAGATAAGTGTATCTTTGTGGGTTATCCCAAGGAAACCATGGGATACTATTTCTATATCCCAGATGAGAACAAAGTTTTTTGTTGCTCATAAGGGGGTGTTCTTGGAAAAGAAGTTTCTAAACTCAGAAAATCCATGAAAGGAAATAGAGCTTCAAGAGATTGAAGAGGAAGATATATCACCACCACCGATAGTCGAACCTTTAATTCAAAAGAGAATTGTTGAATCCCAACCCGAGCCTGTGGTTGAGGATGAAGTGCAAACACAAGACCTTCGTAGATCTAGTAGGTCTTGTCATGAGCCAGATAGGTATCTAGGATTCCTAGTTGCTCAAGACGAAGGGGATCTTTCAGAATCCACCACCTACCAAGATGCTGTTTCAGGTTTAGAATCTAAAAAATGGCTAGAAGCCATGAAGGCATAGATGCAATCCATGTATGTCAACTAAGTTTTGAAGTTAGTGGATTTTCCTCAACACAGCAAAGCAGTTGGGTGCAAATGGGTCTTCAAGAAGAAGAACGACATGGATGGAAAGTTGCATAACTTTAAAGCTAGACGAGTGGCAAAAGGTTTCACGCAAACTCATGGTGTTGACTATCATGAAACATTTTCTCCAGTGGCAATGCTTAAGACCATTAGAATTCTTATGGCCATATCAGCATATTTTGACTATGAGATATGGCAGATGGATGTCAAAACCGCCTTCCTTAATGGGAAGTTGACAGAGGACGTATATATGATACAACCGTATGGTTTTGTGGATCCAAAGAATCCTAATAAAGTTTGCAAGCTGCTAAAATCCATTTATGGGTTGAAGCAAGCATCTAGGAGCTAGAAACATACACTTTGATGAGCGCATCAAAGAGTTTCCTTTTACCAAAAGTGAGTTCGAGTCATGTGTTTACACTAAATTCAGTGGGAGCGCGGTAACCTTCCTAGTCTTGTATGTAGATGACATATTGCTGATAGGAAACAGTGTACCAGTGTTACAAGGAGTAAAATCCTGGTTAGGTAAATGTTTCCAGAAGAAAGACTTAGGAGAAGCTGCTTACATACTTGGTATTAAGATTTATAAGAATAGATCTAAGCAGCTTATCGGACTTAGTCAAAGTGAATACATCGACAAAGACGTGAAAAGATTCATGATGGATGAATCCAAGAAAGGGTTTATTCCAATGCAATCTAGCACGGTTTTGAGCAAGGATCAGTGTTCTGTATATAGTCAAGATCAGAACAAGATGAAGCTGATTCCATATGTATCGGCAATTGGATCAATCATGTATGCCATGCTATGTACTAGGCCCGTGTTGCCTATTCCATAAGTGTCACGAGTAGATACCAGCAAAATCTGGGTGAAGCCCATTGGGTAGCTATCAAGAACATTCTCAAGTATCTGAGAAGGACAAAATACATGTTCCTAGTTTATGGAGGTTCGATGGACGAGCTTAGTGTAACTGGTTACACTGATGCTAGTTTCCAAACCGACAGAGACGACTTTAGGTCGTAGTCAGGATTTGTCTTTACCCTAAATGGAGGAGCTATATCTTGGAAAAGTCAGAAGCAAGATACAATAGCAGATTCGTCTACAGAGGAATAGTATATTGCAGCAAGTGATGCGGCAAAGGAAGTTGTCTGGCTGAAGAATTTTATCTCGGGTCTTAGAGTTGTTGCCATTATCTCTAGACCGATTCATATATTCTGTGATAACTCAGGGGCTATGGCGCAAGCTAAAGAGCCAAGAGATCATCAGCAGACTAGGCATGTACTCAGAAAATATCACCTAATCCGAGAGATTATTGGAAGAGGGGATATTAGACTGCAAAAGATACTGACGGACGACAACGTTGCTGACCCGTTGACAAAGCCGCTAGCTAGAACTAAGCATGAGAGACATACAAATTCTATAGGGATGCAGTACCTAGAATATAACAGCTAGTTCAAGGTTTTGATTAGTACCATAGATGTAACTTGAAACTATTTTATTATGTATTTACATTTCATGGGATTGAAATAGGAGGTATTTACATAATTGTTTCTTGTTGTCTATTTTTATCATGTTTTAACTTATCCATGACAGTTTCAAGTTATGAATTGTCTAAATGCTCGTAGCTACTTAATGTAGTGAGAGCTACATTAGGGAGATGATGATATTATGAATATTTGATCATTTATTTGGGGTTGAATAAAAGCACAAGGTTGGGACCAAATATTTGTAGATATTTATCAGGAGAGATAAATATTGGGAGTGATCCGCATCGAGTTACTTCATGGAGCACCATCATAAGTAAACTTGATAGGTTGTCCTTAGACCTGAGATATTTGGTTTGGGGCATAGTAACTTCTCTGCTTAAGCGCGTTCTAACGTCACGCCGTAACAGGGTGATTATAAGGGGAATGTCTAGGTGCAGCGGAAGCTGTATGCTCAAATTGAAAATAGTGAAGATAGGATTTGCACCTCCTTTTTAGGAGAGATGTTTCAGGGCCCCTCGACGATAGAGACTACTGAAAATGCGTGGCCGCGCTCAGGTAGAATGATAGGTTTCATTCGGTAAACCGTAACTGCAGAGTGTTGAGATCAGAGTCGAGAAAATCTGAGTATTTAGAATAAGATCCCTGCTCCATGTCTAATACTCACATTACGGAATATCGAGATGCAAAAGGAAAAGCCTGAAGAATCTAAGGTGTGGATTATATCTTAAGATGTAAGAGATCTTATAGCCTGGTTAACCTAAGTGTCTAGCTAGGAACCTCGTTAGGCCAACGGTGTACAAGGAGTGTTACTTATCTTGCACAAGTGGGAGTCTGTTAGATTATGTGCAGAGATAGATAACACGTGTCATCGTGTCCAATGCTATGAGACACTAAAGGATCACACTGCTACACACCCGTTTAGAACCATTTGGATTTTTATCTTGTTATATGTGTGGAATAATTAATTAGTTAATTAATTATTGAGAAGGAAAAATAATAACAGTTATTTATTATTTTATAGTTTAAATATTAATCGGACCAATTAATTAATAGTTATTAATTAATTAGAAAGAACAAACGGTATTTTCTGCAAGTTACTAATAGTTTATTTAAAGCTGGGCTTTAATTAAACAGGCTCGGGCCTTAATAAGATTTATAATATAAATAACCTTTTAAGCCTTGGAATCACGTAAGGATTATTAGAATTGCAAAAAAAGAAAATCCCTAGCCTCCTCTACTCCTCCCTCTCTCTGCGTCGACCTCGAAGACCAACCCCAAGGGGGTTTCGACATCGTCGATCAACACACACACGCACGGATTTTCTGCGTGATCGGGTTTTGGTAATTTCCTGTTGCGGTCTAGCAGCCAGTTCGTGGTGGAGCTGTAGCGGTGTTCTACCTTTAGCTATCTGGATTAAAGATTCAAGATTGTTTGCAAAAGGTATAATCTTTATCCTCTACTCATGTTTAGTTTCCTATACGAGTTAGATGAGATCGCTGGAGGGGGTTTTGATTTTATTCCGCTGCGTATGATCATTATTTGATTTTATGACCTACAAAACCATTCACATGACCTATAGTGAAATCGATGGATATACATGTATGTATACATGTATCGATTTCCAGTTATGTTTCTAGGATTGATTGCATGCTTAGTATTAAGTTTAATCCAATCCTATTTTGCTATGGTTATTGTCTGCCCAAAAGGCTATGAGTTTATCATCATTATTTTCGAAAACCATATACATGATAAGCCAAGATCTTTAATCCTTTTGGGTTTTAGGATTAAGTTTATTATTCTATTTCACTTTTATCAATAATATCTGCTTTGTTTGTATACAATTCTGAGTTGGTTCAAACCCGTTTGGTTATGAATCAGGATAACTCAAGTATGATTTGTGACTTATAAAACCCAACAGTGGTATCAGAGTCTCGGCTCAGTTTATCAAGTGTGTTGGTATATCTGTTATTATTGTGTTCTTGGATAATTATTGTGTATGGTGATTTTCAAAAATCTCAAGGATAAGACAAGTTCATGTCAATCCTAGTTTATCCAAAAATAGTTGGTTTCTGGATAAGGTTTGTAGATTTAAACATTTGATCAGAAAGGTAAACCAGTTAGGTTTAACCTGTTAATGGATTAAAACTATAAACAGTTTTTTGTAAATTATATTATTATCTGTTTTATACATATATTTTTCGATTTCTAGGGATTGACCTTGTGTCAGTCTCAGTTTGTTGTTTAAAATGTATATTTTTTAGTTTTTTTTATTTTTTAATCAGCAAAGTTAAACTAGCTAGGTTTACCTGGTTAAAAAGGATTAAAACTATAAATGGTTAACATTTTATGTATTGCAATGTATATATATATATATATATATATATATATATATATATATCTATATATATATATATATATATATATATATATATATATATATAGGGGAGGGTTCAAACAAGAACTGTTTTTCATACAAGAACTGTGATAACCAATCTCAGCCGTTCCTTGGATATGGGAACTTCATGGATGGAGAGCGTGGAGGGGATCAAGTGTGGCAGGGTGCATGTGAGGAATTCATGGGTGGACAATGATATTAAATGAGGGGATATTGGACGACTCAGATTGGTTATAGCAGTTCTCGTACGAAAAACAATTCTCATTTGAACTTTTGCCTATATATATATATATATATATATATATATATATATATATATATATATATATATATGTTAACCAGTTGTGTTAATATGGATTAATTAAGGTTTTTAATCAAAAATTAGTTCAGTTTTAACATTAAAGGATAAACCTTAAAACTAAGAAATTCTATCTTTATCAACGAGTTCTATGTTGATAAATTTGATCTTTAAAATTTAAATGATGAAACAAGTTTTGTTTTAAGATTTGAATTTTTGGATAAAAAGGGAATTTCTGGAATTAATTATATATATATATATATATATATATATATATATATATATATATATGTGTGTGTGTGTGTGTATATATATATTTATTACGTAAATGTTCCGAATTTAATTTAACCGGGAAAAGGTCACTTCATAGAGGTCTCGACCCAAAGGGGCTCCCAAAAGGGAGGTCTTGACCTAAGGGGTTCTCGGCCCAAAGGATCCACGAGCCCAAGCGGATCTCGGCCAAGACGGTCATGGTGCAATGTGATTCTTGGCCTAAGGGCTCACGGCCCATATCCGATGGCCCAGCCCAGTTCGCGGCCCAAATTACTAGGCGCGACCAAAATTGGGCCACGGCTCAATGGTCGTCTCGGCCCAGGCCCAGGCCCCATTGCGGCGGCCTGGCCACCCAAGCAAGTTTATGGCCCAGTTAGGGTTAAACCGGATAGTTCATTAATTTAATTTCATAAAAGCCCAAGTTTTTCTTTTTTATTAAAAATGTTTTTATTTAAGTTAAAATGGGCTTATTTGGACTTAAAGGTGTTTAATAAACTTAATGGGCTTAGTGGCCCAATTTGAAGATCTAAGAAAGGGCTTAGGCCTATAGATCTTGAATGGTTAATTTTTGATAATAATTGGAACAAAATAATAATACAAGGTGCAATATATATATATATATATATATATATATATATATATATATATATATATATATATATTGTGGTTAAGGTTTTATTTTAACTAGTTAAGTTAAAATATAAGTTCAAATTATATTTTTGGATTAAAATATAATAAATAACCATAATGGTGTATTACTGTTATACAATATAAACAAGGATAAATCCTTAATCAATTAAGTGTTTTAAGTTTATAAACCATAAGTTTGTAAAATTATATTTTTGTCAAATATTTTTCTCATCCCAATTAATAGTTTAATTAATTTGAGAAGGAATGAGAAAAAGGAGTATGTTTGCATTATTATTGGTTTATTTTAATGCATGGTTGATTATTTATAAATTGTTTATATATAAATGTTGAATGAGTTTGACTTGTATACTAAAGTCGCATTAGTATTTTTAAGTCGCGTTTGTAGTTTCTACATGTCAACTACAAATGTTTGACTTAAACAAGTCAACAGTATATTCTTGTTATGGTTGGACATGTAGGTTATAGGTTTTGCCAACTTAGACCTGTGGTTGTGTTTTTTTTTCTTTCTGTTTTTTCTTTTTGGTTTTGGGGAGGCCTGCGTGCCATTTACAACCCCTTTCTATAATGTAGTTGTAATAGAATAGACATTTGTATTCTAGATTAGATTAGTTGTAAGCAAAACCGAAGACTAAGGACTTTATGAGATGAAGAAACCAAACGAAGTTGCTCGGGTTAAGACCGGAGGTGTCAAGGCCAGTGGGAGCAAGGATCACGTTCATTAGATCCAGCCACGAGATCTATGTAGCTTAGTTGTCCTTAGATTGACCCCCTAGGACATATATGGCAAAACTATAACATATTATTAACTGCGTGGTTGTGCTTTAATTTTAAGCTTTTTATGCGACAATAAAATTAAAGTAGGTGATTAATAATGGTTTTTATTAATCAAAAGGTAAAACCATGAGTATGATAAAATTGGTATACGACAACAGTTCTATAAAATTTAATATTATATGATTGTCGTATCAGCATTTTAAAAACAGTTTGTTTTTCAAAATGATTTTGTCATAAGACGTATTGTGTACCTAGTATGAGGTATACTAAGAAATATGGATTTTAAAAACAAGATAGTTTTAAAATGGTTTTACAAAACTGGAATCAAGTTTTTCAAACTTGGATAAAACCCACAAAAATCTTAGACCAGTAGTGCTACCCATCTAGTGGTACACCTTTCCTGCTACCGGTACCTTGGTGTGTTGTCGTGCCCAAACCGTGCACACCGGGGTTCAAACCGATGTGGGGATAGGGTGAAAGACTTTGCGATTCCCTAATGTGACGGGCCAGAGTTCATCCCGTCCTAGTTGGTGCGGTCAACTTTGGTGATTCCCTTATGTGACGGGCCCAAAAAGCACTTAGTGTAGAAATAAACATACTTACATAGTTTCATCTAAAAATCTCTACAACGTCTAGGAGTCGTATCAAGTTAGATACGATTAGTAAAGGAATCTACCTACCTGATATAGCACGGGGTTGGTGTTTTCATGCCAAACCGTGCACCAACATGTGTGAAATAAGGATCCTAGGGCTAATACTTAATCATTTAAGGGTTTTTATAAATTTGTTTTTAGCAAAGTCTTATTTGTGTTAATAATTGGAATACATGATTAAATTGTTGATGGCAAACATTACCAACACAAACAACCTCTCACTCCGCTTCATCCTAGAAAAGGATAAGCTCACACGACCTAATTTCCTCAACTGGGAGCGCAATTTGCGGATTGTGCTCAGACACAAGAGGAAATGGTACGTCCTAGAATAGCCGGTGGGAAATGCCCCGGCCAATAATGCGAGGGCGTATGTTAGGAAGGCTTACCAGAAGGGTGTCAATGAAGCGCTAGATGTAAGCTGGCTCAAGCTTGCAACTATGAGTCCAGAGTTGCAAACAAGCATGATGGATACATCGGCATATGACATGATCCGTCAGCTGAGGGACATGTTTCAAGAGCAGGATCGTTCAGAACGTTACGATGTCACGAAAGCTATTAAAACTTGCAAGATAGCCAAGGGCACTTCGGATAGTACCCATGTCATGAAAATGAAAGGGTACATGTACCACCTGGAAAGGCTCGGACACCCGGTTCCGTTCATTGTGAACTACAACATGACCAACATGGAGAAAATCATTGCTGAGTTGCATTCCATGCTTAAGACAGTAAACTCAAATCTGGGTAACAAATCCAAAGATGTCCTTGTGGTGAAGAGTGGAGCTGTCCAGAAGAGGAAGGGCCGCAATGGCAGTGTAAGGGTAAAACAGAGCCAGGACCATCTGCACCCAAGGCCAAGGCAAATGGCAAATGCAAGGGCAAGGGCAAGAAGCTTAAACCGAACAAAGCAAGGGCCGAGAACCGGTGCTTCAAGTGCGGTGAAGTTGGCCATTATAAGGCTAACTACCAGAAGCGTCACAAGGGTGATGGAAATGCCACAGGTACTTTTGTTGACTAACTTCAATATTTTTGCTTTCAACTTATTGTATATAAATGGTGTATTTTGACTTTTGTGACGTTTATTGCAAATAGGTCAATAAGAAGCAAAATGATGTATTGAAATGGTAAAAGACGATGCGTGCGGAAAAAGGATTTTTTTTATAATTCATAGTTTATTTTTGAACTTTAATTTTGAAAAATGTAATGTTTTTCAAGACATTTTTATTTAAACTATTATGAATTATTGGTTGATATATCCTTGCACGCACCTTATGATTATATCTAGTCAAGTATGACTAGAGGATAACTAACAAGTCAAAGTGTTGACTTATTAGTACCTTAGTCTTTAAGCATTGGTTGCCATTTTAGTAATATGATTAATATTGTTGCTTGACTATAACTTATGGAATTACTTGAAGTAACACAACTAGTGTTATATATATATTAGAAAGGTTATGTAATCAAGTTATTATAAGCGTTTATGAAAACAAGTTCATGTTTTGAACTAGAATTAAACACTTCAAATAATAGTCAATATTTCTAAGGCTGTGTTAAAGGGAAAAACATTTATTAATTTGATTGTAATAGGTATTATAACCAAGAATGACTCATATGTTTTAATAAGAATCTATACAAGTGTTTCATACTTGTGGTAATGTAAGTTTTTAGAAACCAATTTCCGTAATAGGAAATGGTAGATATTAGAAAAATCCAAGTTTAAGGTTTCATTAACTTTAAGATTCTTGTTCGAAATCTAAGTTTTAGATTTATACTTAAAATCACGTTTTTTGACTTTTGTATCAAGTTTGACCAAGTCAATAAGGTATTTTAAGTAATGTTGTGTTTTCATAATAGTCAGTGGGAGCAATTGATCTACGCTAAGATATTTACCGGGTTCTGATAAATTAATATACATAAATGTATATTTGCGTAGAAGCAAATAAGTGCTTAGAAAAGCACAAAAATTATTAGCTTATTGAAATTCAAGTACGTATATATTTTTAATGACAAGAATTTTGAGGATACAAAATGAGTCCAGGTAAATAGACTAGTCCCAGGAGATCATAATGATATATTGAAATTTAATGTCATAAATATTAAACATATTAAAAGAGTTAAGTGTTGAGATTAATAAAATGATTATTAGATAAGTGTTTTATGCATTAGATATCTAATTTTTGTTTACGAGTTAATGTAAACAAAAGGGTTTATTATTTCAGTCTATTTCCTGGAATACAAATGTATCTATACATCTACAATATAACCAAGTGTGGTTATGGAATAATTTAATATATTCAGAAACGAGGAGTTAATCAAATTCTCCAACTTTAGATAATATGATAAAATTAAAAAGACTAGACTTGTTTTTCAATGTTTTGTTGGGATTATCAGAACACGCAACGGAAGCAAGAACATCAACAAAGGCATAAAAAGTGTTCAAACATGAAATCCCCAAAGTGGATCATCTCTATGTAAACAAAATAGCAACATGAAAAAGGAGTACAGAAGGTTATACCTTTCTCCTTAGCTCCATAAAACAACTTGATGACTGTTGATGGTGGTGTAGATGCAAGACAAGTCTCCTTCTCCTCTCTCGAAATCACTGTTGGAACACGGTATGGAGCACAAAACACAACGGAAGCAAAAACACGAGTCTATAAAACCGAACACAATCGGGTCCATGCATGTTCCAAAGTGATGATCTTTCTACAAAACAAAATTGCAACTTAAAAGAAACAAGAAGAGGGTAGAGAATACCTCACTACTTTTCTGAAGTCGGCTGTAGCAAATACGAAATCGGGATAAACAAGAGATCCAAGTGTATCTCCTCTATTGCTAGTCCACACCATGGTAGACTCGATCCCCGTATGCTAGTACCCCTTCAAGAAGACATCAACATTGATTCTTCTCTTCTGGAACAACCCACTTGTATCTCCTCTTGCACCAAAAAGCTCACATAACACTCAAGAACTAACTATCTTAGTATATAATGTGTGTTTTCTTCATATTGAGTTACTCCTTATGTTTTAGCCTAAACGGTCTTTACACAAACGTGCAAACGAAATCTAACAAGATTGTATTCCTCTCACATTCACAAGTGAAGGATATGTTAGTTATTTAGGCTTATAAGTAATATTTGCAATCAACAATTGACCCATGGTCAAAAGGTTTCAAGTTCCTAACCACATGGAGCTTGGTGATGCAAGTCTTGTTTATATGGTTAAATCAACTATTTCAGAAGGATAACAATTCCATAATCATTCATAATCATTCCATTACTTCCTTAAGCAAAAGCTTATTATAAATGCCAAGACATGAATAAACTTTGAAATAAATCTCGAAAACCCACAATAACATAATTCAAAGTAATATTCATCGTCATCAAAGGCATAAAAGATACAATGCTTCTTGTCATGCAGGGCGTAAGACAAAGATCTAAACGAAGTAATAGTATAGCTGGATGGAATGGCAAGACTCTTCTTCCAATCCTTTTAGTTAGGGACAACCATCATGTTTCCCTCTCTAAGGTCTAGCTCTCCATGCATCCATTACCTACTCCTGATAAACACCTGCACTTTGCAACAAACAAGTTTGTGACAAACGTGAGTGTTTTGACTAGCGTTCAAAACTCAGTCTTTAGAAGTAGAAGATCAATGGAGTTTGATCATGAATGTACCTGAAGATGATGAGCTAATATTCTTCCGCTTTAGGATACTTAGCTCTTCCAGGCACTTAGGGCAGGCGTGACGGCGCCAATTTCCAATTTCTCCGCAAAAGTAGCAAACTACCCCATGTGGAACATCATCTTGAGGCACAATCTTATTGTCCTCTGACTCCACAGTTACGGATGGCCCAGTCATATAAGGCTTTCCTTTTGAGGTCAGTTTCTCCTTCTTGCTTACTTGTTTCCTAGTAGCCAAAGTGGATGTGGACGAGGCACGATCCATCTCAACCATGTAAGACTGAACAGCCTTCAGGGTGTCTTGAAGTTCGATCAAGGATTTATCCAAATTTTCTTTGTGATAGTTCTTGACAAACATCTCATAAGACGCGGGCAGGGACTGGAGGATCATATCCACCGCAATCTCCCACCCTATTGGAAGTCCAAGTCTCTCCAATTGGTCCATGTATCCCTTTATCATAAGGAAATAGACATTTACATCCTCACCTTCCTGCATCCTACAACCGACCAAAGCCTTTATACACTCAAACCGTTCTTGTCTAACCTGCTGTGGGAACATATCCTTTAGCCGGTTTATCATGTCAGACGCACTCAATTGCTCAAGCTGCTGGCGCAACTCAAAGCTCATAGTCGATAACATGAGACAAGAAATATCTTGTGTATCTCTAACACGCTTCTCAAAAGCGTATCGAGTGGCCAAGTTCGCGTTGGTAGCAGGTGGCTCCGGAAAGGGTCCCTAAAGGATGTGCAACTTTGACTCGTGACGGAGGATAATCCTCAATACACGATACCATTCAGCGAAGTTCACTCCTATGAGTCTCTCCCTTTCTAGGAATAATCGAAGTTTAAAGTTTGGTGTGGTGTCGTTAATGTTTTCCATCTATAAAAGAGTACACGTTTTAGTTAGTTCCGATATAATCGTCGTTAAAATAATTACCCAGCTGATTAAGAAAACCAAATTATCTTAACAAGGGCTAAGAACCTTATTACACCCCAATCCATGATGGGTTTGCCGCGGATCACTTCATGGAGCTATTTATGCCGGTAAACGCTTAACCAATTGCAATCCAAGATTACAAATCTTAGAAACTTGCGGGATCCTAGGTACTCATAGCACCCGTTTGGCATGTTTGTTCCCTTCCCTCACCTATTCCTCATTAATCCACTTTGATAGCTTTGCTAGAGCTCGACAACTACCAAGGCGTATTAAGTCTTGGAATTGTAAATCGACCGTCAAGATACGCGGTGGTACTCTAGCCCAATGACCGGCTCGGCTAGAGCTCGACGACCGATCTTGTTTCACTACATTCGGGTGGTGTCATTTTACGGGAGGCGAGTGATTTACATTTGAGAAAAACAGGTTTTAGTTTTTCAAGTGGTCTTGTGGCGCGCGAGGTTTGTAAACCAATTCAAAACTCTTGGTTTTATTATTTTGAAAAATTTTCAAGTGAGTGAAGAACTAAACAACCACGCAAGAAAATAAACAAAACAACAACCACGCACATGCAATATCCGGTAACATGCCCCTAAACCCTATGCGCCTTCCCCGTGAGCCAAACGAGGAAAGCAAGGCCAAACTTAGGACACAACCATATGGCCCAGCTGGAAGTACTCCTACTGAATCCGTAATCTCCAATCAACCTCCGGATCCACCATAGCCGAGACGTCTCCTCCACGACTCTCGATGGTTGTCTTCGGTCTTATTTTACAAATACATACAAAATATTTGAAAAGAAACGGCGTGCAAGCCGCGAAATGCTAATCTAAGCTAATCTAACAATTACAGAGAATAGCAATCGGCATGCAAGCCAAAATCAAGTACAAAATACAAGACCGAATAAATTTAATTATTACAAACCAATTGTGGTACAAACCACCAAATGAATGAATAATTAAATACAACCAAACAACCAACACATAGGTCTAATGGGCAAGGCGTTACCGGATCAAACAACAACCACAAACAACAACACGGTGTGCCATAACAAAACCGTGTACAAATATCCCAACTAGATTTGTTCCTAAACAACCTAAAACACTCAAGGCACAAGTGAACAAATCTTGTACGTATGCATTAGGAATCCCAAGCACTTTGAAAATCCATATTCATACATACACAACACAAGTATATGCACGTGCGCGTTATCATGCCATAACCGCCCGATACATATAAATATGCGAGTTTGGATATTATGGGGCTTTTCAAGTCCAAATAACTTTGGACGGATTCTGGAAAAACAGAATCGAGAGGAGGCTAAAACCGAAAAATAATTTTTCTTTTTCAAAAAGGACAAAAACACTGTTCATGACATCCTTCACGGCCCAGAAGCCTTCATGGCCTCTCACGGCCCGTGAAGCCCATGACCTCCACGACTCTGACACAGTGAAAAACCTTCACGACCAACACCCCACGAGACTGGTCGTGAGCCTTCACGACCGTGAAGAAAAATCTTCACGAGACTGGTCGTGAGCCGTCACGACCATGAAGAAAAAACCTTCACGAGACTGGTCGTGAGACTTCACGACCGTGAAGAACAAGCCTTCACGACCCGTGAAGACATTCTGGACAGAATGTCCATTTTCGGTCTTCAAGCAAAAAAAGTGCAATTTGTTTGTAGATTTGGCTTTGATACCACTGTTGAAACACGGTATGGAGCACAAAACACAGCGGAAGCAAAAACACGAGTCTATAAAACCGAACACAATCGGATCCATACATGTTCCAAAGTGATGATCTTTCTACAAAACAATATTGCAACTTAAAAGAAACAAGAAGAGGGTAGAGAATACCTCACAACTTTTCTGAAGTCGGTTGTAGCAAATACGAAATCGGGACAGCCCACTTGTATCTCCTATTGCTAGTCCACACCAAGGTAGACTCGATCCCCGTATGCTAGTACCCCTTAAAGAAGACATCAACATTGATTCTTCTCTTCTAGAACAGCCCACTTGTATCTCCTCTTGCACCAAAAAGCTTACACAACACTCAAGAACTAACTATCTTAGTGTATAATGTGTGTTTTCTTCATGTAGCACCAAGAGAGAAGTTAGAGAAAGAGAGAGTAGAGTTCTAAAACTTCATCAATCTGTTCCAGACCCCAAACAATAGTTTTTGGCCGGTTTAGAAAGCCTCAATCTATTTGACCAAAAGATGGTCCAATCAAAAATAAGGTTTTCATGCAGATGGTCCTTCATGGCCTCTCACGGCGCGTGAAGACAAAAATGTGCCACGACTGGCCATAATCCTTCACGGCCCGTGCCGCGTGGAGTGACTCGTGAGGGCGTCATCCTCTACGACCCCTTCACGACCTCTCACGACCCGTGAAGACTCCACGAGCCGTATGAGAGTCGTTGAGTCAAACGTGAGGGCAGTGGGCTTCACGACCCGTGGAGCATCCCTCACGTCCGTGAAGCCCCAAAATCAAACAATTTGATTTTTGGACCTTCTCTTTTTATCAGTAAGCTGTCGGGATCAATCCTTGGTGTGTGACCCAATAGGCTCGCACTTCATCAGCAGTAACACCAATGTACTTGTGTCAGTGGGCAGACACCAACAATCACACCCCGGGTACACGTCTAACAAGTTGTGCTAACAACCTTGTATGATACTTTCTTCCAGAAATATCACTCAAGAACAGCAAGAAAGGTTTCTGGAACTCGAGTTTACTCACAAGATCACCAAATGCTAGGTATCAAGTAAGAGAGTGATAAGAGTGCAAAAGTGAAGTAGCTTAATTTTGAAGTGTGTCAAGAAGAAAATCCAAGTTTAGGAGTTAGAGTCTCTTTAAGGACCTCCAAGAGACCCTGGAGTTCCTTTTGGTGGACCAAATGCAATGATCAACTTAACATCCATTGGCCAAGCTTGGAGGTGATCTTGACATAAAGACCATGCAGCCGTAGCAAATAATTGTACCATTTACAAAGTTCAAATCATAACCATCGTCATACAATTTGTGAAAGGAAATAATGTTTCTAGCCACATTGGGCGAATAGCATACATCGTTAAGGAGAATAACATGGCCGGTTTCGAATGAAAGCTTTAAGTTTCCTTATGCTTCAACTAGGACAACTTCCGACTTTCCCATGACAAGATCCAGCTCTCCTCGCTCCAAGCTCCAACTTGCCTTTAGCACCTGCACCATATTACAGATGTGAGTGCCACAGCCAGTATCCAATACCCAGCCTTTAGAAGTAGAATTATGGTGGAGTTCTATCATGAACGTACCTGATGACTCGTGGCCCAATATGCTCATTGCCTTGAGCTTGTTGAGTCCTTCCAGGTACTTCGGGCAGCTTCGGCGGTAATGGCCCTTGCCCCCGCAAAAGAAGCACTCCGTATCCTCCGGAGTCTTGGCTTGGGGAAGTTTCCCCTTGCCCTTACCCTCAAAGGCCAGGGTAGGCTTGGCCGCGCCAACCTTTCCCTTACCCTTCCTCTTCTACGAAGGGGCGGCCTTCTTCTTTGTGATGCGGCCTTTCCGGATGGCGAGAATGGGATTGGAGGAGAATGGCTTGTTTTTGGTCATGCTAGACTCACCAGTCTTCAGCATACCATGAAGCTTCATTAAGGTCTTATCCATACTGTGCATATGATAACTCATTACGAATTGATCATATGTACTGGGCAGGGATTGGAGGATCAAATCAACCGCCATCTCCCTCTCTATGGAGTAGCCTAATTTTTCCAAGCGCTCGATGTTTTCTTTCATACGCAACACATGCGCTCTCCCGTTCCTTCCTTCTTGCATCTTTCCAGCAAGGGTTTTCTTGAGGCACTCATATCATTCATGCCTGGCCTGCTGTTGGAACATGTCCTTCAGCTGCACGATCAGGTCATAAGCACTTAGATGATCCATTTGCTTTGCCAAATCTTGGTTCATAGTGCTCAATATAAGGCATGTGATCTCCTCAGTCTCCTTGAGGCGATTATCATATCCCTCTCGGATTGCCCTTGTTGCACTAGCAGAAGGTGCCATGGGTAGGGGTTCCTCAATGGTATGCAACTTTCCTTCATACCGCCAGACCAACCTCAGTTGTCTATGCCAGTCCATGAAGTTGCTACCATCGAGTTCCTCCTTTTCAAGAAAAACCCGGAGATAAACATTGGTGGTGTTGTTGGTTGCACTTGTTGATGCCATCTAAAATTATGCAAAGTAGATTTAGTTAGTTTGATATGTTAAGCTTGTTAAAACAATTTACCCATAAGAATCATCTTAACAAGGCTAAGAACCATATTTCATCCCACCATGTGACGGGGTTACCGCGGATCACATAAGTTAACTATTTTACCAATTGCAATCTCTATCGCAATCCTTAGCGCATTGCGGGACCCTACGACATCCATAGGTCGTTTGGCATGTTGGATCTCTACTAGCACCAATTTTAAGTTTGAAATTTTGATTGACTCGTGCTAAGCTCGACAATAATTCAAAGTTTCAAATTCAAAATTGCAAATCGTCCGTCAAGACATACGATGTCAAAGATACCAAGATTGGCTCATGATAAGCTCGATAACCAAAATTGTAGGTTTGCCATACGCACCTTCCACACAGTTTCATGAGAGTTGGCTCGTGCTAAGCTCGACAACCAAAACTCATAAGACTAGATTTGGGTGGTATCGACTTACGGATAGTGCTTGATTTACATTTGTTGGAAAAACGGGCTTTTGTTTCGGGTTTGGTTTTAGATTAACTTATTAGTGACAAATCCTATTTTCAGTAGGTGGGTTAATCTTGTATGTGATCGCGCGCGAGAGTAAACCATTTTCATCAAAACTCTTGTGATTTTATTAATTTAATGAAAAATTATCTAGCATGCGAAACAAGGGGTGGTTTGCTACTTCTGCGGTAGATTTGGATATTGGGGCCGTCATGCCTGCCCTTCGTGCCGAGAAGATATAAAACTTCTCATAAAAGAGAGAGTTAATTTTCCTACTTGAGGTACATTCATGATTATACTTCATTGCTATTCCTTTATGAGCTGGGTTGTTTACCCGAGCTGTAAGACTCACGTTTGTCACAAATTTATTTTGTTGCAAAGTGTAGGTCTGTTCGTTGCAAGAAGGAAAAGCTTGATGAACCGGATCTCTGAAGAAGAAATTTTGTTGATTGTCTTCTACAAGAGAATTGGGAGTGTTGGTCTCGCCATTATTTCCAGATTAATTATTACTTTTGTATTTATGCCCTGTGTGGCAAGACTAGCTTTATTGTATGTTCTTTTGAAGATGATGGATGTTTTTGAATCTTGCATTTTGTTGAAAAAGATTTTTCATTTTGACGGTTTCATTTCAAATTGATCCATGTCAATGCTTATTTGTTATTTTTGACCACTTATGGTGCTCAAATACACATTTGATGACGATGGAAATGGCTTGAAACTGAAACATTTTGAAAAATTGTTTTTTGAGATATTTTGTCAAAACTTATCCATATCATTGCATACATAAAGGATGGTTATAAGTAATAAGGCAATCATGAATAATTGATTCTTAGATCCAAAAGTGGTTTGGATACATTAGCTTTATGGCATAATCAAACTTGACCAAGTAAATAACATTTACATCGCTTAGATCCATGTGGTTAGGATCTTTGTAAAAATTTAGCCTCGGGCTAAATGAAAGATATAAATATTGTTTATTGGACTAGGGTGATTAAGTAATCCTTCACCAATATTGGTAAGAAGGATTATGACTTGTTGGATTTTGATCACACTTGTGTGGATAATCCGTTCAAGTATGCCATATGGGGTGACACTAGTAAAATTCTCCATCCTCATCTTTATGACATTCGTTGGGAGAATGCTTAACTAGACAAAAGGTTTGTCTCTAAAACCTGGAGGTGTTCGAAACTAACCTAAGGAAATTAAGAATCAATAAGGGCATATAGATATCGAATCTTAGATCTAGAAAAGAAGCTAAGTTTCCATTATCTATATTTGTTTAAAAACAAGAAATGAATCATGGGTTTAACCCATAATTCGTTTTCTCAAAGAAACACGTTTGTACATGGTGTTACTTTGAAACACCGGATATCTTTGTTGATGATCTGGTAAACGACAGACCTAAAATATGTATTCAATGTAATTGGTATACATTAATTTTATGAACCAAGTCCTCAATCTAAAACACAACATTATGGTCACTTAAGCATCGAATGAGATTTTGACTAGAAAGAGTCCTTTGCTTTTCAATCTCATAACTTAAAATTATCCAGTCTACATTCAGTGGGAGATGGATGAGTTATAAGTTGATGCCTATATATTTAAGTAGTTCATCTGAGTTTTGGATAATTTTTTCTTAGACTTATGGGAACCATATTTGGTTGCTCAAAAGGAAGAAGGCAATTTACAAAAGCATTCCAGTGGAAGAACGTAAAACTTAAATAAGAGACATAATGTTGACACTAGCATTGAATCACCATAGAGATGCTGGTAAAACCTGACAATATCCATTGCTTCTATAAATCTAATGAAAATCAAGAAGGCTGTTTAGATATGAGGTTGTCATATTTTAGTAACAGCAACTTGATGGTAAATCATTGGGATGTTACCATTCATCGGAAACATAGTGGGACCCTGAGTTCACTAGTGAATATAAGAAGGGAATAGTATATATAGATGTAATCTATTTGCTGCATCCAAGTGCTTGACTTGGGTTAATCCCACACCTGAGGTGTAATCCATGAAAGGGTGAAGGGACTAACATATATGCAATCATAGACAACTTCAAATACTAACTAGAGACAAAGTGTTTCATATTGATTATATGGAGACATGTTCTAGTGGCTATGTTGAAGATAACTTGGATAAAGTGACATATTGTTGTCACCTTGCGGAAACAAGTTAGTTCACCTGGATGTAAGAGACTTGTATCCTTCATAGGATTAAGTTGAGGAAATGCTTAAGGCACTTTCCGAGCGTCTTATTCATCCATAAAATCTAGATTAAGTCTGGATTATGTGAAGCATTGTTGTCGCTTTTGGGGAAACAAGTAAGTTCACATGGAAATAAAAGCCCAAGATCCTTCGCAGGGTTAAGTTGAGGATATGTTTGAAGCACGTTCCTAGGTCTTATATATCCATTATGTCCAAGTTGTGTCCATGACTAAAGTCAGCAAAACTTGCATCTTGTGGCTGTAATCCTGCTTTACGAGAAAGTCAAAAGAATGAGTTTTCTAGAAAGCATGGATTAAGCCAGGTACTCTTGTCAGGGCTAGTGGGAGCTTCATGTGTTCCTAGTAAAATATACTAAATGAAAATAATGTCCTAATTTAGGGTTGTTTTCAACCTATTGATGAAATTATTGTTCTATGAGTATAAATAGAAAATATGGAGTCAAGTGGATTCTAAATTCAAGAAATACTAATGTATGTTCTTGATGTTCGACGAAAGTAGAATTGTCTTTAGTAAGTTTTACTGCAAGTCAATCTATACTAATAAAACTGTCAATTTTAATCGAAGTTTTGGATATTCAAATATGTGGTGTAGATATGACATTTAGATTTAAATGAGTGTCATTGACCCTATTGTGTACTTTGGTTACATTGAGAGTATGTCGACTCTAATAATCATAAGTGTCATTAGTCCTATTGTAGACTTCGGTAACATTGAGGATATGACAACTATGATAACCTTGTGTATGATCTCTTTGATAAACACTATGCAAGTGGTTTAACAAGAGAATACAAAAGAGTACAAAGGGATATCGTGTAGATGATCCCATAGTTAAGCCGTTGTCAAATACTAGTGATGGATCCCATACTAGGTAAAATAGCATTGTTCATGCTTTTGACTAGGCTTGAATATCGTTTTAGTAAATGTTTGATTTACTTATAATCTTAGGGAACTGTAAGCAGTACTGCTAACCGATGATTGTATCGATATATAGTGGAGACTCTATATACGCATGACGCGGTTACCTTCATTGGTCTTTACTGTGTTCCATCTTGGCATGTTTAAACACTTCCCATAATGTTTATAAATTCTAAATTTCCGCAGCCAATCATTCTTCATGGGAAGGAAGCATGAAACGCAACAGTAACCTGTGCTTGAAAGGAGTTTCAAGTGACTGGAAGACCCGCACCCGAGTTCACTTCATGCATCATGGTCAAAGAGTAACTCAGAAGGATAATATCATTACGTCCTTCGACCCGAGATGTATGAATTATTATAGCATGAAACTTTCTTCCTTCAGCTATTTCAAAACGTAGTTCGTAATTGGCTATTATAAAAGGAATAGTTAAGTAAGATAAGGTTCACGCTATGGGATTGTACAGTCAACGGAATTTGTTCCTCTTATATGAGAGATATCCCTGGGGCCCTCGATGATTGGGCGCTGACACCAAAATAAGCATGGCCATGCGCAAAGGAATATTGATTGAGAATCAGATATGTCCTTAAATTTTGGTCACCACCAATCAAGATCGAGAAACATAATCGTTAACGATCTGGAGATTGACATATTAATCCATGTCTCGTGTTCACAAAGATATCGCGAACAAAAGGATGTTTGATCACTTATCAATAGGATCTCTACGTTCTTTTTGTAGGTAATGGTTTTCTGCAAAGAAGCGGAACCCATACTTACTTGGGGGCATTGATGCCTTGCTAGAGACCGCTCTTTGTCTGTGGTTACATGGGTACGGTGCATTATGTGCAAGTGGGAGTTGTTAGAAATATGCCCATTAATGCACGTACGCCATATCGACCGCTGCTGATAATGTATAGGCCCATTGGGTCATACACCGGGGTCTAACCTGACAACAACTTAAGTTAAGGGACCAAATATGACAAAAGACAAAAGTTGACATAGCAGGCCGCGTTAGCGCCACTAACTATAGGAGTTAGCGCCGCTAAGTCCTAAAGGTTAGCGCTGCTACGGCTGCATGTACTTTGTGTCAAATCACTGACAGGGTCGCGTTAGCGCCGCTAACTATTATGAGATAGCGCCGCTAACTCGAAGTAAGCGTCGCTAACCCTGCATCTGCCTTTTTGTCATATCACCTCTTAAATAAGCCAATGCATGTAGACTTCTTGTCTCGTGGTTTGGCCGGTATTTGGGGTCATATGGAGAGCTGGAGGCAGATGAGAACCAATAGAATTCATTCATTTTTAGTTCTCTCTTTCTTTTCTCTCTTAATAATACATACACATTCTTCTTTGGTGCTACAAAGGCCAAGAGAAGGCTTAAGAGAGGATTGTTCCAGATTGGTCTCACATTGTTGCTGTTCCAGAAGTGGTATTCAAGTTGAAGTACCATGGAGGCTTGCTAGCACTTGAGATTGGCGTGTTACCGGGGTACTTCCCATTAGTTGATCCGCATTTCCTTCTTGGAGTATCAACATCACGAGACAAGTAGATTTCTGGAGATATGGAGAAAGGTATATCCTTCTTTCCTTCTTTCAAGTAGCATTTCCTTACATATAGTTTGGTTCTCTTTTGGGATTTCTTGTTTACATGCTTTGTTTGCTTGTACTTTGGACTTTATTTGTTGTACCTTGCTTCCACTGCTAGCCCACGAAATCCCAACAATTTGATCCCACCATGTGACGGGGTTTCCGCGGATCACGTAAGTTAACTATTTTACCAATTGCAATCTCTATCGCAATCCTTAGCACATTGCGGGACCCAACGACATCCATAGGTCGTTTGCCATGTTGGATCCCTAATAGCACCAATTTTAAGTTTGAAATTTTGATTGAATCATGCTAAGCTCGACAATCATTCAAAGTTTCAAATTCAAAATTGCAAATCGTCCGTCAAGACATACGATGTCAAAGCTACCAAGATTGGCTCGTGCTAAGCTCGACAACTAAAATTGTAGGTTTGCCATACGCACCTTCCACACAGTTTCATGAGAGTTTATTCGTGCTAAGCTCGACAACCAAAACTCATAAGACTAGATTTGGGTGATATCGACTTACGGATAGCGCTTGATTTACATTTGTTGGAAAAACGGGCTTTTGTTTCCGGTTTGGTTTTAGATTAACTTATTAGTGACAAATCCTATTCTCACTAGGCGGGTTAATCTTGTATGTGATCGCGCGCGAGAGTAAACCATTTTTATCAAAACTCTTGTGATTTTATTAATTTAATGAAAAATTATCTAGCATGCGAAACCTACACATTCATGCATAGAATAATAAAATCACATCACACGCAATATACAAAATAGTTGGTAACCATTGCCAATAAACCTATGCGTTCTTCCCGTGAGCCAAAACGGGAAGAACTTGGTCAAACTATGGGACAAAACATCTTGACGCAAGCTCCCACTAGAACCACCATCTCTATTGGACTTCATTGGCTTCTAAGAGCATCAAAATTCCATCTTGTCTTGCCTCTACATGTGTCTTCATTCCTACATCATACAAATTATATACAATAGAAAATAAATGGCATACAAACCACAAATCTTCTTATTTATCTAATACTAGTACATGGATGATTGAAATTGCATGCAAGCCACAATATTATTACAATCAAACTGAATTTAATAAAATTACAGCTCCTTATGTGGATTAAAACCACCAAATACATGCTCAATACAAAACAACCAAATAGGCCAAGGCAAGGTTACCAACTCAAATTATCACATACAACCAAACAAAATACTTCACAACTAAAACAACATGCAAGGACCTTTGGAACAAATTTCCAAAAGGTCAAAAGGCCAAAAATTCCCGACACCAAAACTGTTTTAATCTAAAAAATTTAGAAAATAATTTTCTAGTGGCGTTAGTGCCGCTAAAGACAACGAAGTAGCACCGCGATCTTAAGCGTAGCAGCGCTAACCCAAACGGCAGAAATCAAACATTTTGATTTCGGGTTTTTCAGGACACCATGTGTTATTCTAACATATATGTGGCTCTGATACCACTGTTGGGATTATAAGAACACGCAACGAAAGCAAGAACATCAACAAAGGCATAAAAAATGTTCAAACATGAAATCCCCAAAGTGGATCATCTCTATGTAAACAAAATAGCAACATGAAAAAGGAGTACAGAAGGTTATACCTTTCTCCTTAGCTCCAGAAAACAACTTGGTGACTGTTGATGGTGGTGTAGATGCAAGACAAGTCTCCTTCTCCTCTCTCGAAATCACACCCCGGGCACACGTCCAACAAGTTGTGCTAGCAACCTCGTATGATACTTTCTTCCAGAAATATCACTCCAGAACATCAAGAAAGGTTTCTAGAACTCGAGTTTACTCACAAGATCACCAAATTCTAGGTATCAAGTAAGAGAGTGTTAAGAGTGAAAAAGTGAAGTAGCTTAATTTTGAAGTGTGTCAAGAAGAAAATCCAAGTTCAGGAGTTAGAGTCTTTTTAAAGACCTCCAAGAAACCCTGGAGTTCCCCTTTGTCCGGCCAAATGCAATGATCAACTTAACATCCATTGGTCAAGCTTGGAGGTGATCTTGACATAAAGTACATGCAGCCGTATCGCCGCAAAAGTCCTAACCTGTAGCGGCGCGATCGCGGCCTGCCATGATATGACATAAAGCACATGCAGCCATAGCATCGCTAACCACTAACAGTTAGCGAGACTAACCTGTTATGTTTAGCGGCGCTATCGCGGCCCGCATTGCTAACATTCACTTTTGTCATCTTTGGTCCCTTAACCTTATTTGCTGTCATGTTAGACCCCGGTGTGTGACCCAATTAGGCCCATACATCATCGGCAGTGTTCCAAGGCGTACGTATATTATCGGGCAGATTCTAACAAGTTTGCGGAAAATAATTTGTCTAGCAAAATGAGTGGGAGCACTAGTTAAGTGAAAACTCATTTTTAGTTCATAGTAATGTTGTGATATCAAGAAGTGATCCGTGATAAGTCCACTTAAACCAACATAGTAATAAAAATAGACGCGGTGAAAAGAGACCATGGACTAATATTAAATCTCTACTATATTCCAGGAGGGTGAATATGGAGAGTACATTATTAATCGTGTTACTCTTCACAAATTTTGTATGTTTTGGTAATATCCATGAATAATAGGGTTACTATTCAAAAGTCTTGTCTGTGACTACCTATCTTGGTGGGAACCTCAATTAGGGAGATAATAACATCATTGTAATCCTTGGTGGAGATTCATAGTGATTGAAGATAGCTACGAGGAGTGTAAGCCAAGGATGTACGGTATTCACCAGAGGTATGGATATCAGATAGTGACATTATGAAGAATACCGTGTGGTTAACGAGTCAAAGGTATTCGTCACACAGGTTGTCCTCAAGCCTAAGGTACTTGGTTTGGGATGCATGGACTTCTGGCATTTGGGTTGCACCTAACGCTACGCCGTAACTGGGTAGCAATAACGGGCTTATCTGGTGTCAGCGGAAAGCGTGTTGCCAAATGCAAGTAGGTGAGAGGCATTTTGCACCTCCTTTTAGGAGAAATGTTTCCGGGCCCCTTGACTGATGTAGACTGTGGAGGTGCATGGCCATGCCCTAAGGAACTGATTTGTTCTTTGTCGTTTATCTCTCAATTGAAGTCGGATAGTCGAGAAATGGTTCTGAGTGTTCAGAGTTGACTCATTCCATGCTCACACTCAAAATCGAAATATCAGTGATGCAGAGGGAAAAGCCTAAAGTATACCCGATCATAAGACAGGGGGTTCTTATGAAGTTTTGATTATAAAACAGTTTGTTTTGTAACGAATAGATTATCACAGCTGGGTATAAGAGTTTTTATGTGCTTAGCTACCGTAAGGACTTGTCTAGAAGCACCCTTAGGCCAGTATCATCAAGACCACGGGTTGATAGTAAGCACAAGTGGTAGTCTGATAGGATTTGTGTGCATAACCATCGAACCCTCATGATACCCCCAATGCCATAAGACACTCAAGGGTCAGACCTGTGAGGGTACGTAATTCAAGAAGAAAAAAAATTCACACTATGGGAGATATGTGTTATGACAGTTGGTCATAAACTGGTATTGAGAGTTGTGAAATAACCAGGTTAATATAATTACCAAGAATATATGTATTTATTAGTTAATAAATATATATTGTTAATTATTGGATTAATATCTTGGATATTATCTAAAAAGGTTATTATTAGTAATTGTTATTATTATTAAAGAGATAAAATATATTAAAGGATATATATATATATATATATATATATATATATATAGTTATATATAGTTATATTTTATATTAATAATAATAAAAGGATTAAATAAAGTTGCCTAATTAGAGATAACTAGTTAGTTATCTATAAATAGTGGTTTAAACCTAAACAATTAAGTTAATCTTTTGGAAAAAGGAAAAACAAAAACTCTCTCTCTCCTCTTGGATCGGCGGCCGAACACCCCCCCCCCCTTCCCCTCAAGGGTGTTAGTCATTTTTGGTGATTCAAGCAACAAGGAATCAAGAATAAGCATAGTGTGGATTAAGCCTTTCTAGCAGTTCTGTTTCTAGGATTGATTGCATGCTTAGTTTTAAGTTTAATCCAATCCTGTTTTGCTAAGGTTATTGTTTGCGAAAAAGGCTATGAGTTTATCATCATTATTTTCGAACCATATACATGGCATAAACACTTGTGATAAGCCAAAATCTTTAATCCTTTAGGGTTTTAGGATTAACTTTATTATTCTATTTCCGCTTTTATGAATAATAACTGCTTTGTTTGTATACAATTCTGAGTTGGTTGAAACTAGTTTGGTTATGAATGAGGATAACTCAAGTATGAATTGTGACCTGTAAAACCCAACAAGTGGTTCATTTCATAAGGATGGAGAAGCAGATTCACTGGGTTTGACTCAAGCTCCACTCAAAGATCCACTCATCCTGATGACTCAGAAGGTAATACCTTTGACTGTAATTCAGAGAGTCCAATCGTAGGAGGTTACATTGCTCCTATTCCTCCACAATAGGATACTTTTCTGATTGAGACTGTTGGACCTGAGACCCATGATGCTACCAAAACTATGCACCTAAGCTAGAGTGATGATGGTGAGGACTTCATAGGCACTGGTACTGCTGGTGACAACAAAGAAGCTACCACTGATGAGGATTTGGTCTCTTATAAACTTGAACAAATGATTGGCCTTAGCCTTCAGAGACACCCATCAGGTATACTTGTTACTCACCCTGATTACACTCACTTGGTACACCCAACCAGTGAGATCCAATCCTCCCTACATGTTGTTCCACCCCACAACAGCCAAGCTCTAGTACACCTCCAATGGTTACTGGTTCTACTCCCTCTGCTATCCCCATACATTATAGGTCTCTTGAGCATGTGTTTGCTTCACGTGTCTCAAAGGTTGTTGTGTCAACACCTCAGACCTCAACTCCAGTGATTCCCTCTTATGTTGAGAGGGAGCCGATGAATGTTGATAAACCCTTTAAGCTACTGAATACTTCCTTACAACATGATGTATTTGTAAAAATAGGAAGCCTGTAATCTGGGTTACCCTCCCAAAAGGGTGATAGCATTGAAAGAAAGACCCTTACCAAGGGTCATAATGTGTCAACCCTTGCATTGAGTCTGCTTATACCCTTGGTGAGCTCACAACAGCTCACTGATGTTCAAAGGGATGCCCCCATTAAGTGTAACCCTCACTCAACCTCACATCTTTATACCTACTTTTGATTCTATTATTAAACATATTTCTTCACTACCTGCCAATGCTAATGATTTAAACCAATCATTCGTATAGGGTACCAATTCTATTCCCCATGATCTTAGGCTTACAATCCAAATCCTAAGTAAGGGACCATAAACTATTCCTGTTATTGTTTCTTTATCCCCAATCTCACAATCACAATCCTCAACTTCAATCCAATCAGAACCTAACCCTCTCTGACTTCATACCATCCTCTAAATCTCACAAAATATTGATGACTTAAATACCTCCTTCTTCCAATTCCAAACTAAAACAAAAACTCAACTCTCCCATCTAACCCAAGAGATTGAGTCACTAAAGGCTTCTACCTCTAGAAATCAGACAAATTCTACCTCACAAACCCAACCCCAACCCATACCCAACCCTACCCCTACCCCCATGTTGATTTTTCACCAATTCTAACCAAATTAGATCAACTTCCATCCCAACCTTCCACTACAAATATTGTTCCTACTCCTATCCTGCCCTAAGCCAATATAGACCCCCTTAACCAAACCATTTCTAACTTTCTCAACAACCTACACAACATTAAACCTCATACTCCCTCCCTCTACATAGACATCCCTCGTCAAATCCTCCAAGTCCCTAATAGACTTCAATCTGTTGAGGACTCCCAAAACACACAAGCCTTTATCTCCAAATGTAGACAGGATATCCTTATAGGTGAATTTGGTTCTCTTCACAGAGAAATCGGATCCCTTAAACCATATACCTCTACCCCTCAATGTCACTTCTCTCATATCCCCTCTCACCTTAGAATTGATACTCCTCCCTTTACAAAACCTCCAATTCCTCCTACCTTTCCCTCTACCTCACCTAAGCTTACACAAACCACTCCTCAACCTTTTACCCCTTCTACTTTTTCCGCTACTACCCCTGCTAAACCTACTAATCCTTTTGGTGACTTTCCCTACTCCCAATTTGATGATGCCAAAAAAGGGGAGTGTTCATCAGTTCCTAAACAGACGAGCACTTCTTCCAGCTCCTCTTTAGGATCAGAATCACACCTGAAGTAGAACCTCAAACAGCTGAGGGGGAGCAAAGGCCTAAGAGGAGGTTGAAACATCAATTTTAATCCTAGAAATTCTAATTCATTTAAAGTTCTAATTTTAAAACATAACTTGTTTTAAATATTTAACTTTAATTGCCTTTTATCAACATAACTTGATGATAAGGCTTAGAATCTCAAAATTTAAATGTTTGCCATCAAAACATAAACTAATTTCAATCAAAACTTTAAAACATTCATACTAACTCAAACTGGTTAATAATTCATATACTATAATCGATGTACACATATAATCATAGAAACGAAAAAATAAACCTTTATAGTTTTAATTTTTAACCGGTTAAACCTAATTGGTTTAACCTTTCTGATTAAAGATTAAAACCATAAAACTTTTAAAATTCAAAACTGACTGTTTGAATAATAATATTGAAAAAGAATAAAACTGTTTATAGTTTTTTAATACTTTAATCGGTTAAACCTAACTGATTTAACCTTTCTCATTAAAAGAATAAAACAATAAAACCATTAACATTCAAACTAACTGTTTGAATAATAAAATGGGATTAACAGAAATTGTTAATCCCTTATGTTTTTGAACACATACATATATATATATATATATATATATATATATATATATATATATATATATATTAACAAGAACAATAACAATAATTCACTTAACCAACACACTGTGATAAACTTAGCCGTGTCTATGATACCATTGTTGGGTTTTACATATAGCAATTCACATAAACATTAGTTATACTGATTCAAATCTATTTGATTTGAACCACCTCAGAATTGCAACAAAAACAGATACTATTTATTAAAGCGGAACTAAATATATATATATATATATATATATATATATATATATGCATATATATATATGCATATATATATACATATATATATAATTATATTCATATGATAATCAAGATTAGCCATAAACATGTAATGACATCATAATCAAGATCATCAACCAAAAACATTCATCCATACATACATATATGCGATCGATATATATATATATATATATATATATATATATATATATATATATATATATATATATATATTATCGATCGATCATAGAATCAAGAACAAAAACATGAGTTAAACATTATACCTTTTGCTATGGTTTCTCAAGATCGTCCACCCATAATGAGGCAATACAAGTACCTGCTAGAAGGGTTAACCACAAACTTGATCAATCTTCCTTGATGATCAAATGCTCAAATCAAAAAACCCCCTTGGGGTCTTAGGGTCGACTTCGGCCGAATGGGAGGGAAAGAAGGAGAGAGTTTTTTTTTGTGTTAAAACCTTAACCCTAATCAAAGCCATGTTAATCCTTATTTTTAGATGATATCTATTTAGGATTAACTAGGAAACTTTTATAATTTACCAATTACTAATTATTGTTAATTCAAAATATATTATCTATATATTATATATATATATATATATATATATATGTATTTTGTTTTTCCTTTAACAATTAATTAATAATAACTTTATTCAAGATAATTATCCAAAGTATTAATCTTGAATATTATTAATTAACAATATATATTTATTAGCTAATAAATATATACTCTCTTGTTAATTAATTATCATGGTAATTATAACTCTCCATACTCATAATAACTGGTTATAACTAACTGTTTATAAAACCTTTCTCCCAATTTGTGATTATATAACTTCTTGAATTACATGCCCTCACAAGTGTGACCCTTGAGTGCCTTATGGCATTGGGCGTGGCATCAGGGTTCGACGGACGGTTATGCACTCATCCCAAGAGAATATCCAAAGGGAATCATAAGAGCAGTCTCCCATGCTCAAGGAGGTGATCCCTAAGGAGATGGTTGATCATGTAGAAAGGGCTCATGCACTTGGACTTGCACAAGGTGCAACCTTAGATAGTATGAACATCACTAAGACCCAATCTCCCATGCTCAAGGAGGTAATCACTAAGGAGATGGATGATCATGTAGAAAAGGCTCATGAACTTGGACTTGCACAAGGTGCAACCCAAGATAGTATAAACATCACTAACACCCAATCTATGGCAACTTCACAGTTTGATATTTCTTTTGAAATTCCAAACACTAAAGGACCCGGGTGCCAAGAAACCATGCGGGATGTAGGTGCTAATGCTAAGCCTGAGACCTCATCTATTCGCTCCAAAGATCCTGTAATGGTGGTTAACACACCTAAACAAGGTAAGGACAGTTTTACACTACATGAATTGATGGCAAACAAACCTTCACACTTTTCATATGATCCTTCGAAGGTGGTCAACACACCTAATCAAGATGAGGATAGCTTTAACCGAAAGGAATTGATGGGATCTTACACTGCTATGGTGACTGAAATGAAAGCTCAAAGGGAACTTATTCAGGCTTAACAAGGTGCCTTGGCTACTTTAACAATGTTGGTTAAGAAGGTGTTGTTGTCAAAGAAGAAAAGAAAGTTTCAGGGGAAAAAAATTAAAAAGTTTCCCTCTACTACACAGGTAGTTCTCTCCTCCTCTAGCTCCTCTAAGGATGCTACCAAAAAGGGGGAGAAGATCGTTGATGAGACTACTATTAAAGAAGTTAAAACCAAGCTATCAAAAGAAGCGCAAGATATGAAGCTGAATTGGATGCTATGTTGGAAGATGAGGTGATACCATAGAAATTAAAAGATGATGTGATAGAAGATGGTGACATTGATTTGGTAGTGCATGATATTTCTAATATTGAACAAGTCTTAAATGTTCAGCAGATTGAAGAAGAAGGAGATAAGAAAATTGAAAAAGAAAGTGATAAAGGGTCTGAAGTAGCTGTTGAAACAAAACAAACATAACAATCACAAAAGGAAGATCAAGTTTCGAAGGATGAGTTGGATATGGCTGCTGCTCTGCAACATTTTAAAGAGCAAAATGCAAAATACACTAGCATAGGTACAATTAAACCAAAATTGAAAGGAGTCTCCATTGCAGAACCAAGTGTTGTACGAAGTGAAGCTGTTGTAGAAAGATAAAAAAAAGAGACCACTTGGGATCAGAACTACAAAGCATGGTCCTAAGTATGTGCAATTTGATGACTCTTTCAAGGATAAGGGAAAAGGTATTGCTATTGAAGAGGTTAAATTGTCTAAAAAGGAACAATTGAAAAAAGATAGTGAATTGGAAAAGTAAATGCAGACTGAGTTAGATCAAACTATGCAAGAACAGATTGATCGCCTTCTTAAAGATGTGTGGTTATAGTGGAAAGCAGCAAGGGCCTATGAAGTTTGAAAATGTGGTAGGCCTGTATAAAAAGGAGAAAAAGAGGTTAGCTAGTATAGGAGAGGAGGAAAGAATGGCAGTTGAAAGAAGAATAAAAGAAATGTTTGATAGTGTCACCAAACCACTTCCCAAAATGTCAACAGAGTCAAAATCCAAGAAACAGAAAAGTAAACATGAGAGTTACGAACAAGTCTCCAAAAAGATGAAAAAGAGTCCACAAGCAAAGCACCCTGAGTTTTCTGAGGAGGTTAAAGAGAAAAGTAAGTATGAATCATAAAGTTAAAAGAAAGGAAACACTTCCAATGATCAAGAAAATCATGAAAAAGAGGAAGAGTATTTTCACTTACCGGAGATGCCATGTTTTGTAGAAGAACTAGAGGATGTGGAAATAGGAACACAGGAAATTATTATAGTTAAGGATCCTGTGAAACCATTGAATGTTGAGCCTTTAGAAGTGAAATTTCCTAAGGTAGTGCATTGGGATGTGATTGACAGGAACAACAAGAATGTGATTAGGCTGGTAAGAGGTGATAAAACAGAAGAAACACATGGTACATTCAGTGCTATGGTAAGACAGCTGAGAAGGAATGAGTTTATGGTACATTTATGTGTTAAAAAGGAGGAGTGGATCAAGGGAATTCTATCTGGTGGATAAGATATACAAACACTCATACTCAATCATGGTAACAATAAGTTTAGGAGGAGATTGTTAAGGTTAATATAGGTTATCTGTTAGTACTGGCTGTGGATAGTACATGAAATCTATGTTAATACAAGCGTGATCTAAGTTAATACAGGTGACGAGTTTTAAGGAACGGGTTTGAAGATAAGAAGATCAAATGAAAGGCGTATTGTTCGTGATAAGGATAAATTCCTTAATATTAGGGGTGATAGTTACGAGAAGATAAATGCGTATCTATCCGTAACTAAATGATCTCAGTTAATGCCTAATTTATAGGAATTTTGTTGATCATTAGTTAGTATATAAATGCTTTAGAGTATGATCGTAGAAGCGACTTTAGCCTCAAGGTTTTATTCCTTACAATTGAGAAGAATTGTACGTATGTTAGTTCATTATGGATTAATATATTGGGGCTTTGATTAATATTTACGAAATATTCATATTGTTTGTGTTCTTGATAATTCAAAGTGTTATTCCTCAAACTTATTTGTTTACATCTTGGATTATACTTATTCTATTGTGTGTGTTGTTTGATTCAATCCTGACATAAACAAGGTTTGGTTTTAATTTATTTATGTTTACGAAATTTGGTTAACTTTTTTTTTCTTTTTCGAGATTTCGGATTTGTTCTTCTGATATAGGACTTAGTTTCTCATAAGAGTACTTTTTTCTTATTTGGGGCTTGAGTTTTTCTGATTTGTAATATGTATATACTTTGGGTATTACATAGTTTTACATGTTTCATTAATAAATTTGTATTATTTAACTACTGAAATGGTATTTTGAAAATGGTAGTGACCTAGCAAGTATGAGCATTTTAGATATAAATAACATATACCATAAATGGTATTGTCAAAATGGTAGCATTGCGGGTATCATTTCATATATGAAACGTAGCCATTTCAGATACGAAATAACATATACCATACCATTTCCAATATGGTATTGTGAAAATGGAAGCAGTCTAGTCGGTATCATTTCATATATGAAACTAAACCATTTCAAATATGAAAAGACACTCACCATACAACTTCCGAAATGTTTTTTTAAATGGTAGCAGCCATTTCAGATATGAAACGTAGCCATTTCAGATATGAAATAACATATACCATACCATTTCCAATATGGTATTGTGAAAATGGAAGCAGTCTAGTCGGTATCCTTTCGTATATGAAACTAAACCATTTCAAATATGAAAAGACACTCACCATACAACTTCCGAAATGTTTTTTTAAATGGTAGCAGCCTTGCACGTAATTTTCCATATTTGAAACGTAACCATTTCAGATTTGTACTTATGTGTCATACCTGTGTCAGATTACTTTCACATATGTGTCAGATTTCTATTCTAGTCATTGCTTTTTATAAATTACCATTCTCTCCATCTCTACTTAATTCTCTGTATACTGTTTACATATCTTCATTTGTTTACAGATCACCATTCTTTATATGTTGTTTACAAATCTTCAATTGAACAAAGAATAAGCTGGGACAAAGAGAGGTGAAGGTAAAATAAACCCTATAAATGGTAAATTTTGTAAAGAAGAGTGGTCGCCTGAGTAGTTTCCGAAAGAAGATTGGTCGCCGACAAGAAAGAGAGTGAAGGAGGAAAAGTGAGAGAGGAACGGGCAGAGAGTAAGGGTTGTGGCGGGGTCGCCGGAACAAGGATGAAGATGAGTAAGAACGCCGAAAGAAGGGTGAAGTCGTCGGAAAGGAGTGAGCGGTGTGAGACGGCGGTTGGCAGTAAGTTTTGTGAAGATGGGGAGAAGAAAGAGTGGGTGTGCTTGAGTAGAGAGAGAAAGAGAGTATACCGACTTTAAACCACCACACACTTTCTTGGTGGAATAGGTGGTAGAACGGGTGACTGGATTCATGGTTGACACATGAGCCATGGGTGGAGAAGCAAGCTAGGCATTGTGGTGGTGGTTATGGGCGGTGAGGTGTTATACAAGGTACATGGGTCTTTTGCTTAAATGAAGTTGACATAAAGAGAGAATTCAAAAAAAGTATGAGAGAGAAAAAGTTTTGACAGAAATTAAATAATAGAAAGAGAAATGAAGGAAGAAGGTTGCGTATTCTAAAGGAGGTGGGGCCCACATTTAAAGAAGAACTGCTAAAGAGAGAAGACAGTTGTGGGGTCCGTCACAATTGCTACCCACACTAATAGAGTGGGAATAGAATTGTAGTACCCTTTTCTATGGGTTGGTCTATTCGCACGGTGTAGAATTGCATAGGACACTCTTATTTTACAATTTCCAAATGTGAAATATGTACTTATGTGTCATACCAATGTCAGATTACTTTCGCGTATGTGTCAGATTTCTTTTCTAGTCATTGCTTTTTACAAATTACCATTTATTCTCTACTGTATTCTCTCTCTTTTGTTTACTTATCTTCATTTGCTTATAAATCACCATTCTTTATCTGATGATTACAAAACTTCATTTGATCAAAGAATAAGCTGGGACAAAGAGAGGTGAAGGTAAAAAACCCTAAAAATAATAAATTTTGTGAAGAAGAGTGGTCGCCGGATACGAGAAAGAGAGTGAAGGAGGAAAAGTGAGAGAGAAAGGGGGAGAGAGTAAGGGTTGTGGTGGGGTCGCCTGAAAAGGGGTAAAGATAAGTAAGATCGCCGGACGAAGGATGAACCGCTTCAGACGGCGATGGCGGTTAGTTTTATGAAAATGTGGAGAAGAAAGAGTGGGTGTGTTTGAGAAGAGAGAGAAAGAGACTATACCGACTTTGAACCACCACCGGCTTTCTCGCCGGAATAGGTGGTAGAACGTGTGACCGGATTCTTGGTTGACGCGTAAGCCATGGGTGGAGAAGCAAGCTTGGGATTGTGATGGGGGTTATGGCGGTGAGGTGCTATGCAAGGTACATGGGTCTTTTGCTTAAATGAAGTTGACATAAAGAGAGAATTCAAAAAAGTAAGAGAGAGAAAAATAATTAAGTAAAATTAAATAATAGAGAGAGAAGTGAAGGGGAGAGGGTTGCGTATTTCAAAGGGGGTAGGGCCTACAATTAAAGAAGAAAAGTAGAAGAGAGGAAACAGTTATGGGATCCGTCAGAATTGCTACCCACACTGATAGAGTGGGAATAGGAGTACTCTTTTCCACAGGTTGGTCTTTTCGCACAGGGTAGAAATTCTTATGACCCTCTTATTTCTCAATTGCCAAATGAGAAATATGAACTTATGTGTCATTCCCGAGTCAAATTACTTTCGCATATGTGTCAGATTTCTTTTCTCGTCATTGGTTTTTACATATTACCATTCTCTCTCTAGTGTATTCGCTCTCTACTGTTTAAATATCTTCATTTATTTACTAATCACCATTTGTCATCTGCTGTTTACAAAGCATCATTTTAACAAAGAATAAGCTTGTACAAAGAGAGGTGAAGGTAAAATAACCCTAAAAATGATAAGTTTTGTGAAAAAGAGTGGTCGTCGGAGTAGTTGCCGGAAGAAGAGTGGTCTCCGTATACGAGAAAGAGAGTGAAGGAGGAAAATTGATAGAGAAAAAGGAAGAGCGTGACGGTTGTGGTGGGGTCTTCAGAAGAAGGGAGAAGATGGGTAAGATCGGCGGAAGAAGGGTGAAGTCGCCAAAAAGGAGTGGGCAGCGTGAGACGGCGGTGGGTGGTAAGTTTTGTAAAGATGGGAGAAGAAAGAGTGGGTGTGTTTGAGTAAAGAGAGAAAGAGATTATACCGACTTTGAACCACCACTAGCTTTCTCGCCATAATAGGTGCTAAAATGGGTGACCGGATTCTTGCTTGACGCGTAAGCCATGAGTATAGAAGCAAGCTTGGGACTGTGGTGGTGGTTAAAGAAGTGCGGTGCTATGCAAGGTACATGGGAGTTTTGCTTAAATGAAGTTGACATAAAAAGAGAATTCAAAAAAGTAAGAGAGAGAAAAGGTTCTGATATAAATTAAATAATAGAGAGAGATATGAAGGGGGAGAGGGTTGCGGGTTCCGTCAGAATTGCTACCCACACTGATAGAGTGGGAATAGCAGTACCCTTTTCCATGGGTTAGTCTTTTCGCACGTGGTAAAAATTCTTATGACCTTATTTTTGAATTGCCAAATGCGAAATATGTACTTATGTGTCATACCCGTGTCTGATTACTTTCGCATATGTGTCAGATTTCTTTTATATTCATTGCTTTTTACAAATTACCATTCTCTCTCTATTGTATTCTTTCTGCTCTTTACATATCTTCATTTGTTTACAAATTACCATTCTTTATCTGTTGTTTACAAATCTTCATTTGAACAAAGAATAAGCTGGGAGAAAGAGAGATGAATGTAAACAAACCTAGAAATGGTACTTTTTGTGAAGAAGGGTGGTCACGTAGTAGTTGCCGGAAGAAGAGAGGTAGCCGGTCACGAGAAAGAGATTGAAGGAGGAAAAGTGAGAGAAAAAGGGGAAGAGAGTGAGGGTTGTGGTGGGCTGTAACTTTTGTGACGGTGTAGAGAAGAAAGAGTGGGTGTATTTGAGTAGAGAGAGAGAGAGAGAGAGAAAGAGAGTATACCGACTTTGATCCACCACCAGCCTTCTCGTCAGAAGAGATAGTAGAATGGGTGAACGGATTCTTGCTTGACGCGTGACCCATGGGTGAAGAAGCAAGCTAGGGATTGTGGTGGTGGTTATGGCGGTGAGGTGCTATGTAAAGTACATGGGTCTTTTTCTTAAATGAAGTTGACATAAAGAGGAAATTCAAAAAAGTACGAGAGATAAAAAGTTCTGACATAAATTAAGTAATAGAAACGTAAATGAATGGGGAGAGGGTTGCGTATTTTAAAGGGGGGTGGGGCCCACATTTCAAGAAGAAAAGTTAAACAGAGGAGACAGTTGTAGGGTCCGTCAGAATTGTGATAGAGTGGGAATAAATGTACTCTTTTCTGTGGGTCGGTCTATTCGCACGGGGTAGAATTGCATAGGACACTGTTATTACTCAATTGCTAAATGCGAAATATGTACTTATGTGTCAGACCTGTGTCAGATTACTTTCGCATATGTGTCAGATTTCTTTTCTAGTCTTTGCTTTTTACAAATTATCATTCACTCTCAACTGTATTGTCTCTCTACTGTTTACTTATCTTCATTTGTTTACAAATCACCATTCATTATCTGCTGTTTACAAATCTTCATTTGAACAAAGAATAAGCTGGGACAAAGAGAGGTGAAGTTAAAAAATCCTAAAAATGATAAGTTTCGTGAAGAAGAGTGTTCGCCGGAGTAGTTTCCGGAAGAAGAGTGGTCGCCGGATACGAGAAAGAGTGTGAAGGAGGATAAGTGAGAGAGAAAGGTGAAGGGTTTTGATCTGACCAAACCACCCTAAGACACAAACTGGTCAAACCTGGGTTTGATAATACTGGTTCAATCCTAAAGCGGAACTTGATTAAACATAACCCCTAAACCCAATGAAGGTTAGGATCTTTCTAATGATCATATCAGTTTCTTATCTACAATCCAGATAAAAGGTTAGGAAAAACAATACCTCTTGGAATCTTGGGATTGCTAAAGTTAGTCCACCACTACTGCACCACCAACGAACTAGTTGTTAGAGCGCTACAGGAATTACCCGAGTAATACACGAACCTCGTGTATGTGTGTGTGTGTGTGGATCGAAAAACAGAGAACCCCCTTGGGGCTTCTCCCCGTCGACGCAGAGGAGAGAAGGGAGGGACTTTGTTGCAAATTAATTACATAAGGATAAATGAGCCTTTTCTAGGTTTAAATACTTTAAACTTTATCTAAGCCCAAGCCCGTGCAATTAAAGCCCATGACCTTAATTGAAGTTTCATTCCTTGCACTTTGACCCCCTGGACTTTACTAGTTAACTAATTAACTATTAATTTAACTGGTCCGTTAAATATTAAACTTAATATTTAATTTCTCTTTAAATAATAAATAACTATTTATTATTTATTTCTCTCTTAAATAAATAATACCACTCATTAATTATTTCCACACAGATGTTGGTAAATTCCAAACTGTTCTAATTGGGTGTGTAGCAGTGTTACCCTCTAGTCTCTTATTGTTAGAATATGCCCACCGATGCACGTACACCGTTTGGAATCACTACCGATGATGTATGGGCCTATTGGGTCATACACCGGGGTCAAATCTGACAACAACTTAAGTAAAGGGATCAAAGATGACAAAAGAGAAAAGTTGACTTCGCAGGCCGCGTTAGCGCCGCTAACTATTAGGGGTTAGCGCCGCTAAGTCCTAGAGGTTAGCGCCGCTACGGCTGCATGGGCTTTATGTCATGTCAACTGACAAGCCGCGTTAGCGCCGCTAACTTTCATAAGTTAGCGCCGCTACGTTTGGGTTAGCGCCGCTAAGTCCAAACGGCACCTTTTTGTCAAATCACCTCACAAGTTGGCCAATGCATGTGGGTTGCGTCTAGAACTTACTTGGCCGGCTGTGGGAGACTATGAGTTGACTAAAGGCTTATAAAAGAGGACATAAACTCTCTCCTTTGGGTCTCTTGGCAATACACACATTTGAGAGAACTCTTTAGTGCTTATATAGACTTTGTGAGTTCAAGAGAGGGTTTTGGTTCCAGAGATTGATCCTTGCTCGTGGGTTGTTGTTTTCCTACCGATTTTCTACTGTGAAGAATCGAAGGGAGCTTGCTAGCTAAAGAGATTTGGCGTGTTGCCGGGGTATCCACTCGATAGTCGATCGTTCAAGTCACAAGGAGCAAAATCAACCACTTCATCACCTTTTGCTGGAGCTAAGGAGCTGGTATAATCTCCTTTACCCTCTGTTTTGTTGCATTTCATTCCATAGAGATTGGTCCATTATTAGGGTTTTCGCTTTTTATGCTTTATGTGCTTGTACTTTGGGCATTTTATGTTGTACCTTTGCTTCCGCTGCGTGCCCTGAGAACCCCAACAGTGGTATCAGAGCCACCTCTATGATTGTTATGCACTTGGTGGCTTTGAAAACCCGAAATCAAAATTGTTTGTTTTCTGTCGAACAGGGTTAGCGGCGCTAACTAATTTTAGATAGCGGCGCTATCGTCGCTGGTCAGTCATGTTCAAATTTAAAAACAGTTTTTGGTCTCGGGTTTTTAGCCATGTTTTGAGCTTCTGGAAATTTTAATCTTGTTATTTTGATGTTTAAATTCCAGTAGCATGTATGTATGTTTGGTTGTATGTGAAGATGTTAGTTGGTAACCTTGCCTAGACCCTTTGGTTGTTTTGTGTGTTTGGATGCAAATTTGGTTGTATTATTATTCTTATGATAAATTTGTAATAATAATGTGGCTTGCATGCCATTTCATTCTTCCATGTAATTGTAATAGATAGATAGGTATCTTATGGCTTGTATGCCATTTTATTCTATTGTATGTATTTTTATGATGGATGAAGAACACACAAGACGGGTCAAAGGAGATGGAGCTAGGAGCCCATGAAGCCCACGATGGAGTCCAATGAAGATGATGGGATTAATGGGAGCTCGCATCGAAGATTTTGTCCCTAGAATTGACCAAGTTCTTCCCGTTCGGCTCACGGGAAGAACGCATAGGTTTTTATGGCAAGGGTTACCAATTTTAATATTTTATGCGTGTGATGTGATTTTGTATGCATGGATTGTGTAGGATTCGCATGCTAGATAATTTTTTCAAAAATTAACAAAATCAAAAGAGATTTGATAAAAATGGTTTACAACTCTCTCGCGCGCTCACATACAAGATTAACCCACCTAGTGAAAATAGGCTTTTGTCACTTGCATGTTAATCTAAAAGCAAACCGGAAACAAAAGCCCGTCTTTCCACGAAACGTAAATAATGCACCATCCGTAAGATGATACCACCCGAATCTAGTCTTATGGGTTTTGGTTGTCGAGCTTAGCACGAGCCAACTCCCATAAAACTGTGTGGAAGGTGAGTGTGGAAATTCACAATTTTGGTTGTCGAGCTTAGCACGAGCCAACTTTGGTGAATTTGTCACCGTATGTCTTGACGGACTATTTGCAATTTTGGATTTGAAATCTTGGTTAGTTGTCGAGCTTAGCACGAGCTAACCAAAATTTCAAGATTCAAAATTGGTGCAAGAAGGGATCAAACATGCCAAACGACCATTGGATGTCGTAGGATCCCGCAAGGCGCTAAGGATTGCAATAGAGATTGCAATTGGCAAAATGGTTGCCGACCTAAATAATTTTATCGTGTGATCCGCGGTAACCCCGTCACATGGTGGGATGAAATACGGTTCTTAGCCTTGTTAAAGTTAATTCTTTATGGGTAAATTAATTTAACAAGATAATACATATCTATAACAAACTAATTTAAGTCTACTTTGCAATTTTAGATGGCATCAACAAGCGCAAACACCACCACCACCAACGTTTCTCTTAGAGTTTTCCTTGAAAAGGAGAAGCTCGATGGGAGCAACTTCATGGATTGGTATAGGCAACTCAAACTTGTCCTACGCTATGAAGGGAAGATGCACACCATAGAGGAACCCTTACCCGAGGCACCTCCAAGCGGTGCAACTAGGGCAATCCGAGAGGCATATGAAAAACGCCTCAAGGAGACTGAGGAGATTACATGCCTCATGCTGAGCACCATGAGTACCGATTTGCAAAAGCAAATGGACCACTTAAGTGCTCACGACTTGATCGTGCAGCTGCGGGATATGTTCCAGTAGCAAGCGAGGCAAGAGAGGTATGAATGCTTCAAGTCGGCCCTCGCTTGCAAGCTTCAAGATGGAGGGAACGTGAGTGCTCATGTTTTGCGTATGAAAGCAAACATTGAGCGGATGGAGAAGCTAGGATTTACCATCGGGAGGGAGATGGCGGTCGATTTGATCCTCCAATCCCTGCCCAGTGCATATGACCAATTCACTATGAGTTATCATATGCATAGCATGGATAAATCCTTGATGGAGTTGCATGGTATGCTCAAGACTGCCGAAGCGAGCATGACCAAGAGCAAGCCATCCTCCTCCTCCACTCCCGTTCTTGCCATCCGGGAAGGCCGCATAACCAAAAGGAAGGCCGCCCCTTCCAAGAAAAGGAAGGGTAAGGGAAAGGTTGGTGCAACCAAGCCTGCCCCGGCCTCCGAGGGTAAGGGTAAGGGGAAGACCCCCCAAGCCAAGACTCCGGAGGATGCGGAGTGCTTCTTTTGTGGGGGCAAGGGCCACTACCGCCGAAGCTGCCCTAAGTACTTGGAGGGACTCAATAAGCTCAAGGCAATGAGCATATCGGGCCCGGAAACTTCAGGTACGTTCATGATAGAACTTCACCATACTTCTACTTCTAGAGGCTGGGTTTTAGATACTGGCTGTGGCACTCACATATGTAATATGGTGCAGGTGCTAAGGGCAAGTAGGAGCTTGGAGAAGGGAGAACTAGATCTTGTGATGGGAAACTCCGAGATTGTCCCGGTGGAAGCTCAAGGAAGTGTGGAGCTTTCATTCAAGACTAGTTATTCTATTTTATTGAAAAATGTCTGCTATTCGCCCTATGTGGCTAGAAACATTATATCACTTCATGCATTGTATGACGATGGTTACAAATTTTATTTTGATGATGATACTATTATATGCTTTAAAGATAACATTGTTTATTTTAAAGCTTTATCATGTCATGGCATTTATGAAGCAACTGCATACATTAATTCAACAAAGTCTATCATGAACATTGATTCTAGTTCCAAAGATGGTTTGGATAAGTATTCCTTATGGCATGGTCGTCTTGGCCACATAAACAAGACTCGCATCACCAAGCTTCAAGTGGATGGAATCTTGGAGACATTTGACAAAGGGTCGAATGATGTATGTGATTCTTGTTTACTAGGCAAGATGACAAAGGCACCCTTCACGGGGACAAATGAGAGAGGTAAAGACCTCTTGGACATCATCCATACGGATGTATGTGGTCCTTTTAAACATGTTACAAGGAATAACTCGAGATACTTCGTAACCTTTATAGATGACTATAGTAGGTATGGATATGTCTATCTTGTCAAGCACAAGAATGAAACTTTTGAAGTGTTCAAGACATTCCAAAACGAGGTTGAGAATCAATTGGGCAAAACAATAAAGATACTCCGGTCTGATAGAGGTGGAGAGTATCTAAGTACCGAGTTTATCGATCATCTTAAGAATTGTGGAATTATTTCGCAATTAACACCTCCAAGGACTCCACAATTGAATGGAGTCGCTGAGAGGAGGAACCGGACTTTACTAGATATGGTAAGGTCCATGATGAGTCGAACTAAGGTACCTATTAGTTTCTGGGGATATGCCCTAGAAACGGCGGTAAGGATCCTTAACCTTGCACCAACCAAGAAAGTATCGAAAACACCTTATGAAATGTGGCATAATAAGAAGCCGACACTTTCATATCTACGAGTTTGGGGTTGTCAAGCTTACGTGAGACGTGAAACTGAGGACAAACTTGAACCTCGATCGGAAAGGTGTTACTTTATCGGATATCCTTCTGCCGGTGTTGGATATATTTTTTATAAACCTTCTGAGAACAAAGTTTTTGTTGCTCGAAGAGCATTCTTCTTAGAAAGAGAATTGCTATCCAAACAAAGAGGCAACAAGGAAATTGATCTTGAGGAAGTTCAAGGATCAACCGATAAAGAACTTGAGGTTGGCACTAGCTCTCAACCTAGGACGGTTGAAACTGAGCAAGAAAATGCTGCAATACCTGACACTACTTCATCTCTTACTCCAAGGCGTTCCAGTAGAACTCGTTTCGAGCCAGAGAGATATGGTTTCTACATATCTGAGGGCAGCGAGTTAGTAGTGGACTCTGATGAGCCCTCTAACTATAAGGAAGCCATGGCGGGCCCTGAGTCTGCACATTGGAAAGAAGCGATGGAAAGTGAGATGCAATCCATGTCGGATAACCAAGTTTGGGAACTGGTTGATCCTACACCCGGGGTTAGACCCGTAGGATGTAAATGGGTCTTCAAGAAGAAGACCGGCATGGACGGAACCTTGGATACTTTCAAAGCTCGACTTGTAGCAAAGGGTTTCACTCAAACACCCGGTGTTGATTATGATGAAACCTTCTCCCTAGTGGCTATGTTGAAATCAATCCGGATACTTCTGGCCATTGCCGCATTTTATGACTATGAAATATGGCAAATGGATGTTAAAACCGCCTTCCTTAACGGGAAGCTTTCCGAAGAGGTGTATATGACACAACCTGATGGTTTTGAACATCCAGAATATCCGAACAAGGTTTGTAAGCTAAAGAAGTCCATTTATGGACTTAAGCAAGCATCTCGCAGTTGGAATCTGTGCTTTGATGAGAAAATCAAGGAATTTGGATTTTCGAAAAGCAAAGATGAACCATGTGTATATGTCAGGGCTAGTGGGAGCACTATTGTCTTCTTAGTCCTATATGTGGATGACATATTACTCATTGGAAACCATGTTCCGAGCCTTAAGAGTGTAAAAGCTTGGCTCGGGAATTGTTTCTCAATGAAGGACTTAAGCGATGCGAGCTATATTCTGGGAATCAAGATCTATAGAGATAGATCTAGAAAGCTACTTGGGCTTTCTCAAAGTGCATACATAGATAAGGTCGTGAGACGCTTTAAAATGGAGGAATCCAAGAAAGGAAACCTCCCTATGGCGCAAGGCTTGATGTTGAGCAAGACTCAATGTCCTACCTCCCAAGAGGAGATAGAAGTAATGAAGCGAGTACCATATGCTTCGGCTGTGGGATCGATCATGTACGCCATGTTATGCACTCGTCCTGATGTGTCATGTGCTTTGAGCATGACTAGTAGATATCAGGCTAATCCCGGGGAACCTCATTGGAAAGCTGTAAAGAACATTCTTAAGTACCTTAGACGTACAAAAGAAATGTCCTTGGTATATGGTGGGGAAGAAGAGCTAAGAGTAAAGGGTTACTCGGACGCTAGTTTCCAAACGGATAGGGATGACTGCCGATCTCAATCGGGGTTTGTATTCCTTTTAAATGGTGGTGCTGTGAGCTGGAGGAGCTCCAAGCAAGACACGGTGGCTGATTCGACTACTGAGTCGGAATACATTGCGGCAAGTGAAGCTGCAAAAGAGGCCGTGTGGATGAAGAAATTCATCCAAGATCTACAAGTGGTTCCAAGCATCACTGACCCTATTGAGATATTTTGTGACAATGAGGGTGCAGTGGCCTTGGCGAAGGAACCAAGAGCTCACAAGAGAACAAGACACATTTTGCGCAAATACCACTTCATACGAGAAGTAGTTGAGAGTGGTGAAATCATCATAAGCAGAGTAGCAACGGATGAGAACCTTGCAGATCCGTTCACGAAACCATTATCGCAAGCAGCTCATGATTCTCACACTAATGCTATAGGTGTAAGATTTGCTAGCGATTTGGTTTGAGTTTGTATATTTAGTTTGTTTGATATGTAAACTTTATTTTATATTTTGGGAACGATATAGACAGTATTGTAACTTATGCTTGTTTCGATATATAATAGAGATTATATATGCGTATGATACGGTTACATTCATAAGACTCTACTGTGTTCCATCTTAGCATGTTTAATCACTTCCGGAAATATTTTATATTTCAAACTTTCCACGGTCGGTCAATCTTGTGGAAGGAAGATTGAAACAAGACCGAGATAAGCATGTGACCTTGAATTCAATATGGTCGAATTAAGGAGCAATGCCTATCTATACTTGAAAAGAGTTTCAAGTGATTGGAAGACCCGTACCCAAGTATACTCCATGGATTATAGTCACGAGTAACTTGGGATGATAATATCTTACGTCCTTAGACCTGAGATGTATGAACCGCTATATCATATTTCTTTCTTACTTTAGTCTTTTTCAAAAGCAGTTCGTAACTGGATGTGATAAAGGAAATGGCTAAATAAGTTAAGGGGTATGGTTTAGGGTTATGCAGTCAAAAGGGATTTGTTCCTCTGATATGAGAGATATCATTGGGCCCCTCGATGATTAGGAGCTGACACCAAAATTTTGCATGGCCATGCGCAAGGAATATTGATTTAGAATCAGATATGTCCTTAACTTTTGGTCACCACCAATTAAGATCGAGAAACACAATCGTGGACGATCTGGAGATTGACACTCAATCCATGTCTCGTGTTCACATTGATATCGTGAACAAAAGGATGTTTAAGATCACTTATCTATAGGACCTTTCTTTATGAACAGGTTTCATTCGGATAACGAAACCCATACTGACTTGGGGGCAATGATGCTTTTGCTAGAGGCCGCTCATTGTCTGTGGTTTATTAGAAATGGTACATCGTGTGCAAGTGGGAGTTTGTTAGAATATGCCCACCGATGCACGTACACCGTTTGGAATCACTACCGATGATGTATGGGCCTATTGGGTCATACACCGGGGTCAAATCTGACAACAACTTAAGTAAAGGGATCAAAGATGACAAAAGAGAAAAGTTGACTTCGCAGGCCGCGTTAGCGCCACTAACTATTAGGGGTTAGCGCCGCTAAGTCCTAGAGGTTAGCGCCGCTACGGCTGCATGGGCTTTATGTCATGTCAACTGACAAGCCGCGTTAGCGCCGCTAACTTTCATAAGTTAGCGCCGCTACGTTTGGGTTAGCGCCGCTAAGTCCAAACGGCACCTTTTTGTCAAATCACCTCACAAGTTGGCCAATGCATGTGGGTTGCGTCTAGAACTTACTTGGCCGGCTGTGGGAGACTATGAGTCGACTAAAGGCTTATAAAAGAGGACATAAACTCTCTCCTTTGGGTCTCTTGGCAATACACACATTTGAGAGAACTCTTTAGTGCTTATATAGACTTTGTGAGTTCAAGAGAGGGTTTTGGTTCCAGAGATTGATCCTTGCTCGTGGGTTGTTGTTTTCCTACCGATTTTCTACTGTGAAGAATCGAAGGGAGCTTGCTAGCTAAAGAGATTTGGCGTGTTGCCGGGGTATCCACTCGATAGTCGATCGTTCAAGTCACAAGGAGCAAAATCAACCACTTCATCACCTTTTGCTGGAGCTAAGGAGCTGGTATAATCTCCTTTACCCTCTGTTTTGTTGCAATTCATTCCATAGAGATTGGTCCATTATTGGGGTTTTCGCTTTTTATGCTTTATGTGCTTGTACTTTGGGCATTTTATGTTGTACCTTTGCTTCCGCTGCGTGCCCTGAGAACCCCAACACTTATAACATTGGATACAATGTACCCATTAATTATCTCTGCACATAATCTAACAAAAGGCTAACCGGAGTAGTTGTCGGTAAAAGAGTGGTCGTCGGATAAGAGAAAGATAGTGAAGGAGGGAAAGTGAGAGAGAAAGGGGAAGAGAGTGAGGGTTGTGGTAGGGTCTTCGAAAGAAGAGTGAAGATGAGTAACATTGCCGGAAGAAAAATGAAGTCGCCGGGAAGGATTGAGCCCCATGGGTGTGTTTGAGTAGAGAGAGAAAAGGACTAAAACGACTTTGAACCACCACCGGCTTTCTCACCGTTATAGGTGGTAGAACGGGTGACTGGATTCTTGGTTGACGCATTAGCCATGGGTGGAGAAGAAGGCTTGGGATTGTGATGGTAGTTTTGGCGGTGAGGTGCAATGCAAGGTACATGGGTCTTTTGCTTAAATGAAGTTGACACAAAGAGAGAATTCAAAAAAGTAAAGAGAGAAAAAGTTTAACCAGAAATTAAATAATAGAGAGAAAAATGAAAGGAATGAGGGTTGCGTATTTCAATGGCGGGTGGGGCCCACATTTTAAGAAGAAATGTAGAAAATAGGAGACAGATGTGGGGTCCGTTAGAATTGCAACCCACACTGATCGAGTTGGAATAGCAGTACCCTTTTCTATGGGTTGGTCTTTTCTCACGTGGTAGAAATTCTTAAGACCCTCTTATTTCTCAATTGCCAAATGTGAAATATGTACTTATGTGTCATACCCGTGTCAGATTACTTTCGCATATGTGTCAGATTTATTTTCTAGTCATTGCTTTTTACAGATTACTTGCTTGACGCGTGAGTCGTGGGTGGAGAAGCATGGTTGGGATTGTGGTGGTGGTTATGGCGGAGAGGTGATATGCAAGGTACAATGGTCTTTTGCTTAAATGAAGTTGACAAAAAGAGAGAATTCGTAAAAGTAAAAAAGAAAAAAATCTGAAATAAATTAAATAATAGAAATGAAGGGGAGAGGTTTGCGTATTTTAAGAGTGGTTAGGCCCACATTTCAAGATGAAAAGTAGAATAGAGGAGACAGTTGTGGGGTCCGTCAAAATTGCTACCCACACTAATAGGGTAGGAATAGTAGTACCCTTTTGTATTGGTCAAACTATTCACATGGGGTAGAATTGCTTAGGACACTCTTATTTCTCAATTGCCAAATGTGAAATATGTACTTATGTGTCATATATGTGTCAGATTACTTTCACATATGTGTCTGATTTCTTCTCTAGTCATTGCCTTTTACAAATTATCATTCTCTCCCTATTGTATTCTCTCTCTAATATTTACATATCTTTATTTGTTTACAATCACCATTCTTTATCTACTGTTTACAAATCTTCATTTTAACAAAGATTAAGTTGGGACAAAGAGTGGTGAAGGTAAAAAAAAAACCCTACAAATGGTAATTTTTGTGAAAGGAGTAAGTTGCGTTAGAAGGTGGCGGGCGGTAAGTTTTGTGATTGGGTGAAGAAAGCGTGGGTGTGTTTGAGTAGAGAGAGAAAGAGAGTATACCGACTTTGAACCACCACCAGCTTTCTCACATGAATAGGTGGTAGAACGGGTGACTGGATTCTTAGTTGACGCATGAGCCATGGGTGGAGAAGCAAGCTTGGGATTGTGATGGGGGTTATGGCGGTGAGGTGCTATGCAAGGTACATGGGTCTTTTGCTTAAATGAAGTTGACATAAAGAGAGAATTCAAAAAAGTAAGAGAGAGAAAAATAATTAAGTAAAATTAAATAATATAGAGAGAAGTGAAGGGGAGAGGGTTGCGTATTTCAAAGGGGGTAGGGCCTACAATTAAAGAAGAAAAGTAGAAGAGAGGAAACAGTTGTGGGATCCGTCAGAATTGCTACCCACACTGATAGAGTGGGAATAGGAGTACCCTTTTCCACAGGTTGGTCTTTTCGCACAGGGTAGAAATTCTTATGACCCTCTTATTTCTCAATTGCCAAATGAGAAATATGAACTTATGTGTCATTCCCGAGTCAAATTACTTTCGCATATGTGTCAGATTTCTTTTCTCGTCATTGGTTTTTACATATTACCATTCTCTCTCTAGTGTATTCGCTCTCTACTGTTTAAATATCTTCATTTATTTACAAATCACCATTTGTCATCTGCTGTTTATAAAGCATCATTTTAACAAAGAATAAGCTTGTACAAAGAGAGGTGAAGGTAAAATAACCCTAAAATTGATAAGTTTTGTGAAAAAGAGTGGTCGTCGGAGTAGTTACCGGAAGAAGAGTGGTCTCCGTATACGAGAAAGAGAGTGAAGGAGGAAAATTGATAGAGAAAAAGGAAGAGCGTGACGGTTGTGGTGGGGTCTTCAGAAGAAGGGAGAAGATGGGTAAGATCGGCGGAAGAAGGGTGAAGTCGCCAAAAAGGAGTGGGCAGCGTGAGACGGCGGTGGGTGGTAAGTTTTGTAAAGATGGGAGAAGAAAGAGTGGGTGTGTTTGAGTAAAGAGAGAAAGAGATTATACCGACTTTGAACCACCACTAGCTTTCTCCCCATAATAGGTGCTAAAATGGGTGACTGGATTCTTGCTTGACGCGTAAGCCATGAGTATAGAAGCAAGCTTGGGACTGTGGTGGTGGTTAAAGAAGTGCGGTGCTATGCAAGGTACATGGGAGTTTTGCTTAAATGAAGTTGACATAAAAAGAGAATTCAAAAAAGTAAGAGAGAGAAAAGGTTCTGATATAAATTAAATAATAGAGAGAGATATGAAGGGGGAGAGGGTTGCGGGTTCCGTCAGAATTGCTACCCACACTGATAGAGTGGGAATAGCAGTACCCTTTTCCATGGGTTAGTCTTTTCGCACGTGGTAAAAATTCTTATGACCTTATTTTTGAATTGCCAAATGCGAAATATGTACTTATGTGTCATACCCGTGTCTGATTACTTTCGCATATGTGTCAGATTTCTTTTATATTCATTGCTTTTTACAAATTACCATTCTCTCTCTATTGTATTCTTTCTGCTCTTTACATATCTTCATTTGTTTACAAATTACCATTCTTTATCTGTTGTTTACAAATCTTCATTTGAACAAAGAATAAGCTGGGAGAAAGAGAGATGAATGTAAACAAGCCTAGAAATGGTACTTTTTGTGAAGAAGGGTGGTCACGTACTAGTTTCCGGAAGAAGAGAGGTAGCCGGTCACGAGAAAGAGTTTGAAGGAGGAAAAGTGAGAGAAAAAGGGGAAGAGAGTGAGGGTTGTGGTGGGCTGTAACTTTTGTGACGGTGTAGAGAAGAAAGAGTGGGTGTATTTGAGTAGAGAGAGAGAGAGAGAGAGAGAGAAAGAGAGTATACCGACTTTGATCCACCACCAGCCTTCTCGTCAGAAGAGATAGTAGAATGGGTGAACGGATTCTTGCTTGACGCGTGACCCATGGGTGCAGAAGCAAGTTAGGGATTGTGGTGGTGGTTATGGCGGTGAGGTGCTATGTAAAGTACATGGGTATTTTTCTTAAATGAAGTTGACATAAAGAGGAAATTCAAAAAAGTACGAGAGATAAAAAGTTCTGACATAAATTAAGTAATAGAAACGTAAATGAATGGGGAGAGGGTTGCGTATTTTAAAGGGGGGTGGGGCCCACATTTCAAGAAGAAAAGTTAAACAGAGGAGACAGTTGTAGGGTCCGTCAGAATTGTGATAGAGTGGGAATAAATGTACTCTTTTCTGTGGGTCGGTCTATTCGCACGGGGTAGAATTGCATAGGACACTGTTATTACTCAATTGCCAAATGCGAAATATGTACTTATGTGTCAGATTACTTTCGCATATGTGTCAGATTTCTTTTCTAGTCTTTGCATTTTACAAATTATCATTCACTCCCAACTGTATTGTCTCTCTACTGTTTACTTATCTTCATTTGTTTACAAATCACCATTCATTATCTGCTGTTTACAAATCTTCATTTGAACAAAGAATAAGCTGGGACAAAGAGAGGTGAAGTTAAAAAATCCTAAAAATGATAAGTTTCGTGAAGAAGAGTGTTCGCCGGAGTAGTTTCCGGAAAAAGAGTGGTCGCCGGATACGAGAAAGAGTGTGAAGGAGGATAAGTGAAAGAGAAAGGTGAAGGGTTTTGATCTGACCAAACCACCCTAAGACACAAAGTGGTCAAACCTGGGTTTGATAATACTGGTTCAATCCTAAAGCGGAACTTGATTAAACATAACCCCTAAACCCTATGAAGGTTAGGATCTTTCAAATGATCATATCAGTTTCTTATCTACAATCCAGATAAAAGGTTAGGAAAAACAATACCTCTTGGAATCTTGGGATTGCTAAAGTTAGTCCACCACTACTGCACCACCAACGAACTAGTTGCTAGAGCGCTACAGGAATTACCCGAGTAATACACGAACCTCGTTTATGTGTGTGTGTGTGTGGATCGAAAAACAGAGAACCCCCTTGGGGCTTCTCCCCGTCGACGCAGAGGAGAGAAGGGAGGGACTTTGTTGCAAATTAATTACATAAGGATAAATGAGCCTTTTCTAGGTTTAAATACTTTAAACTTTATCTAAGCCCAAGCCCGTGCAATTAAAGCCCATGACCTTAATTGAAGTTTCATTCCTTGCACTTTGACCCCCTGGACTTTACTAGTTAACTAATTAACTATTAATTTAACTGGTCCGTTAAATATTAAACTTAATATTTAATTTCTCTTTAAATAATAAATAACTATTTATTATTTATTTCTCTCTTAAATAAATAATACCACTGATTAATTATTTCCACACAGATGTTGGTAAATTCCAAACTGTTCTAATTGGGTGTGTAGCAGTGTTACCCTTTAGTCTCTTATAACATTGGATACAATGTACCCATTAATTATCTCTGCACATAATCTAACAAAAGGGTAACCGGAGTAGTTGTCGGTAAAAGAGTGGTCGTCGGATAAGAGAAAGATAGTGAAGGAGGGAAAGTGAGAGAGAAAGGGGAAGAGAGTGAGGGTTGTGGCGGGGTCTTCGAAAGAAGAGTGAAGATGAGTAACATTGCCGGAAGAAAAATGAAGTCGCCGGGAAGGATTGAGCCCCATGGGTGTGTTTGAGTAGAGAGAGAAAAGGACTAAAACGACTTTGAACCACCACCGGCTTTCTCACCGTTATAGGTGGTAGAACGGGTAACTGGATTCTTTGTTGACGCATTAGCCATGGGTGGAGAAGAAAGCTTGGGATTGTGATGGTGGTTTTGGCGGTGAGGTGCAATGCAAGGTACATGGGTCTTTTGCTTAAATGAAGTTGACACAAAGAGAGAATTAAAAAAAGTAAAGAGAGAAAAAGTTCAACCAGAAATTAAATAATAGAGAGAGAAATGAAAGGGGAGAGGGTTGCGTATTTCAATGGCGGGTGGGGCCCACATTTTAAGAAGAAATGTAGAAAATAGGAGACAGATGTGGGGTCCGTTAGAATTGCAACCCACACTGATCGAGTTGGAATAGCAGTACCCTTTTCTATGGGTTGGTCTTTTCTCACGTGGTAGAAATTCTTAAGACCCTCTTATTTCTCAATTGCCAAATGTGAAATATGTACTTATGTGTCATACCCGTGTCAGATTACTTTCGCATATGTGTCAGGTTTATTTTCTAGTCATTGCTTTTTACAGATTACTTGCTTGACGCGTGAGTCGTGGGTGGAGAAGCATGGTTGGGTTTGTGGTGGTGGTTATGGCGGAGAGGTGATATGCAAGGTACAATGGTCTTTTGCTTAAATGAAGTTGACAAAAAGAGAGAATTCGTAAAAGAAAAAAAGAAAAAAATCTGAAATAAATTAAATAATAGAAATGAAGGGGAGAGGTTTGCGTATTTTAAGAGTGGTTGGGCCCACATTTCAAGATGAAAAGTAGAATAGAGGAGACAGTTGTGGGGTCCGTCAAAATTGCTACCCACACTAATAGGGTAGGAATAGTAGTACCCTTTTGTATTGGTCAAACTATTCACATGGGGTAGAATTGCTTAGGACACTCTTATTTCTCAATTGCCAAATGTGAAATATGTACTTATGTGTCATATATGTGTCAGATTACTTTCACATATGTGTCTGATTTCTTCTCTAGTCATTGCCTTTTACAAATTATCATTCTCTCCCTATTGTATTCTCTCTCTACTATTTACATATCTTTATTTGTTTACAATCACCATTCTTTATCTACTGTTTACAAATCTTCATTTTAACAAAGATTAAGTTGGGACAAAGAGTGGTGAAGGTAAAAAAAAAAACCCTACAAATGGTAATTTTTGTGAAAGGAGTAAGTTGCGTTAGAAGGTGGCGGGCGGTAAGTTTTGTGATTGGGTGAAGAAAGCGTGGGTGTGTTTGAGTAGAGAGAGAAAGAGAGTATACTGACTTTGAACCACCACCAGCTTTCTCACATGAATAGGTGGTAGAACGGGTGACTGGATTCTTAGTTGACGCATGAGCCATGGGTGGAGAAGCAAGCTTGGGATTGTGGTGGTCGTTATGGCGGTGAGGTGTTATGCAAGGTACATATGACTTTTCCTTAAATGAAGTTGAAATAAAGAGCTAAATCAATAAAGTAAGAACAAGAGAAAAAGTTTTAATAAAAATTAAATAATAGAGAGAGAAATGAAGGGGGTAAGGGTTTCATATTTCAAAGAGGGTGGGGTACACATTTTAAGAAGAAAAATAGAAGAGAGGAGACAGTTGTGTGGTCCGTCAGAATTGCTACTCACACTGATTGAGTGGGAATAGCAGTACCTTTTTCTATGGGTCGGTCAATTCACATGGGGTATAAATTGCTTAGGACACTCTTATTTCTCAATTGCCAAATGCCAAATATGCACTTATGTGTCATATCTGTGTCAGATTACTTTCGCATATGTGTCAAATTTCTTTTCTAGTAATTGATTTGTTGTGAAGATGATATCATAAGTTGAAATTTGATGAGACAAAGTTAAGTTTGTTAGATATGTTCTAGATATAACTTAAACAGAATTATGAGGCTTGATCAGACTGAACACCTATAGTGTTTCAGACTGAGCATAAGCTGTATATAGGCTGAGCATAAGTTCGATCAGCTTATACTATATCTTAGTAAGATTATTACTATGTGTGATAATATGTGTATGTCAACTAAGATATATTGAGCTTTCAGCTTGATGTGTTTCAAGCTGAGTAACTCAACGTATATATTGAGTCAGCTCAACAGAGTTGCTAAATAAGTTCTAGCTAACTCTTAGGACTTCTAAGGATGAGTTTATTAATATACGTGTTAGTTCATGTTGGTTTTCGAGTGTGTTCTCGAAGAACTCAGCTTGATGAGTTTCAAGCTGAGTAACTCAGTCCGAGTAAGAAGTCAGCCTAAAGAAAATTTAAATATGTTTTAAATTTTTTTTAACTCTCTATATTTACGAGAAGGATAAGAAGACTTCAGAATCAAGATTGAAGACTCAAGATAAGAAGATTCAAGATTCAAGATTCCGAGTTATCTGGTAGTTAGTTAGCAAATTAGGATTAGTCCAGTTTGTTAGGAACCGTTGGAACAGGATTATAAATACTTATCTTCCTGATAAGTTTAGAGGTATGAATACAATGACTATTACAACTAAGTGTTGCAGAGCCAAATACCTCACCCCAACCGTATGTGTTACGATTCTTGTATCACTATTTGTCAGTTCAACGTGATCAAGATATTCACATATTGCCAAGCTATTCGTATGTTCGAATACTCAAATTAGTTGTGAGATTGGTAAGTTTTCAATCTGTGATTAAATCCTGTTTAGAGAGTCGTCAGTATCTATAATCATAAGTTGATTATAGATAGCTAAATTTGAAAGATTGAGAGTATATATTAGGTGTTTACATATCAAGAGTTGCTTACTTGATAGAGTCTGTAATCAGTTTCTTATTAATGAAAAGCAAAGCATTCGATTGTGGTTTGATTTACTTTGTGTAACACTTTATTTTGATTTGTTTAATTTCCGTAGAAAGTGTATTTAACCCCCCTTCTACACATCTATTGCTTGTTGTTATTCTCACCAAGGGACCAACAACTGGTATCAGCGCAGGTTGAACAAGCTCATAAGTTGAAAGTTCAAGATTCTGAGAAAGTTCAAGATGGCTACAAGCAACAATTCTTCAAACATTCCTCAGATGTCTGCCAAGGGTTATCCTATCTTTGATAGATATGATTATCCTATGTGGAAATTCAGAGCCATGTTGTTCCTCAAGTCCATTGACAATCGTATGTCCGATGTCATCACCAAAGGACCAATTATCCCCAAGATTTCTGCTGTTGTCAGTGATACGTCCGCTGATAAAACAGACAGAAGTGAAAAAGAAGTAAGGAACCCTTTGCATCCTAGACAGATGAAGACTTTAAACTGTTCAATCTGGATGACAAGGCAAAGAGTGTTCTGGAAAATGCCCTGAACAACGAGATCTTGCATACAGTGACTGGGTGTCAAACTGCAAAAGAGATTTGGGATACATTAAGTATTACATATGAGGGCACTGATCTGGTCAAGCAGCAAAAAAAAGTCATCTGAACAGATCCTATGAAAACTTCTTTTCGAAGAAGAATGAAACCTTGCCTGATTTGGTCACAAAGTTTCACTGCTTGATAAATGACCTGCTAAGTGTAGGTGTGAAGAGAGATGAGGCTGAACTTGTTCTAAAATTTATGGATGTGTTACCAGAAAGGTTCAATGAAGTAACCACAACACTGAGGGCTGGAGGAACACTACATGTGTATAACCTACAGTTCATCTATGGGTTCTTGCTAAATCATGAACAGATCACAAAGCACAAGAGAACTTCTCAACAACAACTTAAGGAGTCTTTGGATAAAGCAGAGATTGTATTAGTTGCACAGAAGAAAAAAGAAAAGTTCCAAGGCATTAGTTGTTGAATCTGAGGCTGAGTCAGAATCTCAAGCTGACCACTCAGACTCTGACTAAGGTGATACTGAAGATGTTCAGACTATCACTGAGTAGATGGCTATGTTGGCCAGACGTTTGAGAAGAGCTCAACGGGGAAGATGAAGATCTGACAGGGGCAAAAGGAAGAGTTCTTTTGATCCTAAGAAGGCTGTGTGCTTCAACTGTCAAAAGAAGGAACCCAGTGCTTCAACTGAGTACAGATTAAAAAAGGAAGAATCAGCATCAGTTGCTAAGAAGAATGCTTACAGAGCTGATAAATACATGAAGAAATGTACTCAGCTCAAGAAAGGAAAGCCAGAAGACAAACCCAGTGCAAAAGGATTATATGCTGAAACCTGGGATACTGAATCATCTACCTCGGATGATGACGTATGTCTAATGGCTCAAGAAGATGAAGAGTTTGAAATTGACGAAGTTGATTATGGTTTGTCTGAGTCAACTTTTGAAGCTGACATGAAGGAAGCTGAGGAAAACAGCAAGCTTAGTGTAGGGATCCGGCTTCCATGTATAAGGTTAGTAATTTCAACACTTACACCAATGAAGAAAAGGGTCTTGCCTTCGACTATTTGTTAAATGATTTCAAGACCATCCTTAAGTCTCAAAAGGACCTCAAAGATGAGATAGCTAAACTGAAGAATGAGATTAAGGAAAATCAATCTATTATTGATGTTGGTAAGAAAGCACAATGTAATCTTGAATGTCAAAGACACATTAATAAAATTCTAAGTGAAGAACTTCAGGAAGCTAAAGTCAAAGCAGACCAACTTCAAAAGGTCACTGAGTCTTGGTGTAAGTCATCAAAGCTTGCTGAAAAGTATGTAAACCAACAAATTCCTAAGCAGGTGCAAGCTGTACTTGGAGGTGACTATCAATCCGCAGCTTATGTAGCTGACGATGAGATAGCAATTACAGACTCTGAGGAGGATAGACAACTGATTGAGTCACAGAAGTTATCCTTAGAGAAGAAACATGGTCAAAACCTTAAATACAATATGTTTGTAAAGGCTAAAGATCATGGAAATGAGTGTTCAACATCCAAACAGCATGGTACGTCTGTGCTGGACAGATTAGGCACTCAGCCTATTCAAAGAACATCAGTCATAGAAAGTCTTAATCCAAATCCTTTCAAAAGACCACATTCTCTATCTAGCTCGGAGAGAAGTTACAAGAATAGGAAGACCACTGTAAGTCAGAGGTCAAATCACAACAATGGTAAGTCCATAGTTGTGGATCTTGGTAAGTCCAAGAAGATCAACAGTGGTAAGTCCAAACTTGTTGAAACTGGCGAGTCCAGTAAGCATGACAAAGGTAAGTCCAAGGTCATGGAAAAGAAGTTTGTTGGTCAAGCTTCTAATCAAAAGGATAACAATCAAAGTCATGACAAAGGTAAGTCCAAAGTCAGTGAGCATCAAGTAAATCAACTTGCAAAGAAAGTTGGAAAGTTATCCACTACATATAATCCTAAGACTGAGAGCAAGTTCTCACAAGGATTATTAGACACTCTACCTCCTATAATCATTGGAAGAAGGAGATGACGTTGAAATCATAAGGCCTGAACAAGAATAGGCTGATCAGCCTACACAGGACTCAGCTCCTGCTTAAGCTGAACAGTCAGTTCAATAAGATGGAGATGCTAAGTGCTCCTCATCTGAACCCACTAAGAAGTGGGTTCCCAAACAAAACTAATATGTTTAGTTTTATTTCATGTGCAGGGTTCAAGTAAATGATAGTTGGATAGTGGATGCTCAAGGCACATGACCTCGTGGAAAGGACTTCTTAGTGATTTCCAGGAAGATGAAGGTCCTAAAGTAACATTTGGAGACAATTCCTATGGAAGAACTAAAGGCTATGGGAAGATGCATGCTGGCAAAGTTACTTTCCAGAAGGTTGCATATGTCAAGGGTCTTAAGCACAATCTGATTAGTATAATCCAATTGTGTGATGAAGATAACATTGTTACTTTTAGGAAGAAAGCAGGAACAATATATAATGCTAAGGGAAAGCCTGTATTAATAGCTAAAAGAGAAAGAGATGTGTATCTACTTGATCTTAATTCTGCTGATCCCAATAATGAAACCTGCTTGTATTCCCATTCTGTTCCTGAGCTGAGTTGGTTATCGCATAAACGTTTGTCTCATTTGAACTTTAAAAATATAAATATGCTGTCTAATAAAGAGTTAGTCTCTGGATTACCAAAAATCACATTTGTCAAGGATAAATTGTGTTCAGCTTTTGAACAAGGGAAACACCATAAAGGGTCCTTTAAATCAAAGCAAAATTTTTCAATAACAGACCCACTGCATATGTTGCATAAGGATCTGTTTGGACCCCTAAGTAATCCAAGCCTAAGTGGCAAGAGGTACACACTAGTGATAGTAGATAAGTTCTCACGATTTACCTGGGTAATATTCCTTAAAGCCAAAAGTGAAGCTGCCCTGGAGATAATAAGTTTTATCAAACAAGAAGAGTTGCAGAAAGGTAAGTCTGTAAAGCAACTTAGAAGTGATCATGGGACTGAGTTCAGAAACTCTACCCTTGAAAGCTTCTGTGAACAAAAGGGAATATTACAAAATTTCACATCTGTCAGAACTCCCCAACAAAATGGAGTTGCTGAGAGGAGAAATAGAACCCTAATTGAGGCTACTAGAACAATGTTGTGTGAGGCGGGATTGAAACTTTATTTTTGGGATGAAGCTGATAGTACAGCCTGTTATACCCAAAATAGATCAATCATTTTCAAAAGACATGGTAAAACATCATATGAAATGTATATATCTAGAAAGCCCAATATAGGTTTTTTCCATGTCTTTGGTTAAAAATGTTATGTGCTGAATCAAAGAGATCAGCTCCATAAGTTGGAACCCAAAGCTGATCCCTGAATATTCGTTGGTTATTCCTCAATCTCCAAATCATACAGAGTGTATAATACTAGGAGAAAGGCTATAGAAGAATCAATTCATGTTTCATATGATAAAGACAGTCTTGATCAAGCTGAGAAAAGACAAGCTGACTTGGTTAGTCTGAGTGAGCTTGAAAAGCCAGAGGTAACCAATATGTCAAATCCTATGTATGTCATGGGATATTATAGTGATGATGATGTGTGTTCATCAAAGAAATCATCACAAGCTCCAACAGATTCTCAAGCTGAGAAGGATGATGAGTTCATCAACCCCTTTGGAGCTGAAGTCACTCAGACTGAGAATCTCAGTGATAATCAGTGTGTTAACAATGCTGCTATTGAGACTGAGGATGTGTGCTCACCTCAAAGTTCTCAACATCACTCAGATCCAGAACCAGATTCTCCCACTACCACATTCAAATTCCTCAAAGACCATCCTCGAGATCAAATCATTGGAAATGTCTAAGAGAGGGTTATGAGTAGATCAAAGGCTACAGCTAACTACGCTGCTCACTTTGGTTTCCTATCTCAAATGAAACCAATGAAGACTGAAGAAGTCTTAGAGGATGAGGATTGGATTGAAGCTATGCAAGAGGAATTAAATGAGTTTGAGAGAAATAAGGTCTTGAACCTTGTCCCTGCCCCCAAGGATCATTCAATTATAGGCACTAAGTGGGTCTAAAGGGATAAAATGGAAAAGGATGGAGTGATAGTTAGGAACAAAGCCAGGCTGGTAGCACAAGGGTATAAGCAAGAAGAACGAATCGATTATGATGACACATTTGCCTATGTTGCTAGAATTGAAGCTATAAGGCTATTCCTGGCTTACGCAGCGTATAAAGACTTCAAAGTCTGTCAAATGGATGTGAAGAGTGATTTCCTAAATGTAAACTTCAGTAGGAAGTATAGTTAAGACTTTGTATGGTCTTAAACAAGCTCCAAGAGCTTTCACCAGAGGTAGTATAGATAAGATACTCTTTATTAAAAAGTGTAAAGGACAGGTGATTCTTGTACAGATCTATGTGGATGATATTATTTTTAGTTCCACAAATGAATCTCTATGTGAATGGTTCTCCAAAATAATGTCACAAAAGTACAAAATGAGCATGATGGGTGAGATGAAATATTTCCTAGGTTTACAAATTCAACAAAATCTTGATGGAATATTCATCAATCAAGGCAAGTATGTTCTTGATTTGATAAAGGAATATGGTTTTGATTCTAGTTCAACCATAAAAACACCCATGTCACCAGCTGTCAAACTGAGTAAGGACTCAGATGGTAAGTGTTGGGATTTCGTGGGCTAGCAGCGGAAGCAAAGTACAAACAAAATAGCCCAATGTACAACACAACAAAGCATAAAAACTAGAAATCCCAAAAGAGGACCAAACTCTATGTAAAGAAATGCAACATGTAAAGGAAAGAGGTGGTTATACCTTTCTCCTTAGCTCCAGAATTCCTCTTGTCTCTCGGTGGTGATGCTCCAAGAATGAAACACGGATCAACTATTGGGATGTACCCCGGGAACGCGTCAAACCACGAGTGCTAGCAAGCCGTTGCGGAACTTCACCAGGAAAACCACTCCGGGACAGTAGCAATATGAGACCAAATCTTCTGGAACTATCCTTCTTAGCTTTCTCTTGTGAAACTCTCACTTGATCTTGAAAGCACCAAAGAGAGTGAATTAAGTGTGTGTGTTTTTTTTCACCTTGAGAGAAAGTGAAGTCCATTACACAAATGAGAGTTCCAGATGTGGTTTTAATCTTCCAAAGCCGGCCATAGTGAAAAACACATGTGGCACATGCATTGGCTAGCATTGGAGGTGTTTTGACAAACAACACATGCAGCCGTAGCGGCGCTAACCCTTAGGGTATAGCGGCGCTAACCTTTTAAGGTTAGCGACGCTAACGCTGCCTGCCAGTGATTTGACACAAAGTACATGCAGCCGTAGCGGCGCTAAACCTTAAGACATAGCGGCGCTAACCCTTAAAGTTAGCGGCGCTAACGCGGCCTGCGATGTCAACTTTTGTCTTTGTCATTTTGGGTCCCTTTACTTTAGTTGCTGTCAGGTTTGACCCCGGTGTATGACCCAATAGGCCCATACATCATCAGCAGCAGTCTATATGGTGTACGTACATTAGTGGGCATATCTCTAACAACTCCCATTTGCACATAATGCACCGTACCCATGCAACCACAGACAAAGAGCGGCCTCTACCAAAGCATCGATGCCCCCAAGTCAGTATGGGTTCCGCTTCCTTGCAGAAAACCATAACCTACATAAGAACGTAGAGGTCCTATATGATAAGTGATCAAACATCCCTTTGTTCGCGATATCCTTGTGAACACGAGACATGGATTAATATGTCAATCTCCAGATCGTTCACGATTATGTTTCTCGATCTTGATTGGTGGTGACCAAAATTTAAGGACATATCTGATTCTCAATCAATATTCCTTTGCGCATGGCCATGCTTATTTTGGTGTCAGCGCCCAATCATCGAGGGGCCCAGGGATATCTCTCATACCAGAGGAACAAATTCCGTTGACTGTACAACCCCATAGCGTGAACCTTATCTTACTTAACTATTCCTTTTATAATAGCCAGTTACGAACTATGTTTTAAATAGCTAAAGTATGAAAGTTTCATGCTATGGTAATTCATACATCTCAGGTCAAAGGACGTAATGATATTATCCTTCCGAGTCACTCTTTGACCATGATCCATTAAGTGAACTCGGGTGCGGGTCTTCCAGTCACTTGAAACTCCTTTCAAGTACAGGTTACTGTTGCGTTTCATGCATTCAATCCTTGAGCAATGCATAACCAACACCTAACCTCAGCCTTATTTCAAACTTCCTTCCCTTGAAGAATGACTGACTGTGGAAGTTTAGAATGTATAAACATTCTGGGAAGTGGTTAAACATGCTAAGATGGAACACAGTAAAGACCAATGAAGGTAACCGCATCATGCGTATATATACTCTCCACTATATATCGATACAATCATCGGTGAGCAGTACTGCTTACCGTTCCCAAAGCTTATAAGTAAATCAAACATTTACTAAAACGATATTCAAGCCTAGTCATAAGCATAAACCATGCTATTATACCTAGTATGAAATTCATCACTAGTATTTGACAACTGCTTAATTATGGGATCATCTACATAATATCCCTTTGTACTCTTTTGTATTATCTTATTAAACCACTTGCAAAGTGTTTATCAAATAGATCATACATAATATTATCATAATCGTCATATCCTCAATGTTACCGAAGTCTACAATAGGATTAATGACACTTAAAATTATTAGAGTCAACATACCCTTAATGTAACCGAAGTTCACAATAGAGTCACTGACACTCATTTTAATTAGAGTCGACATACCCTTAATGTTACTGAAGTACAAAATAGGGTCAATGACACTCATTTGAATTTAAATGTCGTATCTATACCACATATTGGTATATTCAAAATTTCGATTAATAACTTACTCAAGACAACTCGATTTTCGTCGAACATTAAGAACATACTTGTTGGGAAAATGATCTCATCAGATTGAATTTGATGAGACAAAGTTAAGTTTGTAAGATGAGTTCTACATATAACTTAAACAAAATTATGAAGCTTAGTCAGACTGAACACTTAGAGTGATTCAGACTGAGTAAAAGCTGAATATAAGCTGAGCATATGTTGATCAGTTTATATTATACCTTAGTTTGTTTATTAATATGTTTAATAATCTGTGTATGTCACATAAGGTATATATCGAGTAATCAGCTTGATGTGTTTCAAGCTGAGTGACTTAGCTCAAAAGCAGAGTCAGCTCGGCAGAGTTTCTAAATATGTTTTAGTCAACTAAGTTAGACTTCTAAGGATGAGTTTATCAATGTACGTGTTAATTCATGTATGAATTCGGATTTGTTCTTGAAGAACTCAGCTTGATGAGTTTCAAGCTGAGTAACTCAGTCCGAGTGAAGAAGTCAGTCTAAAGATAATTTAAATATGTTTTAAATTCATCTTTATCTCTCTCTATATCTACGACGCGGATAAGAAGACTCCATAATCAAGATTGAAGATAGAAGATTCAAGATTCAAGATTCCGGATTATCCGAGAGTTAGTTAGCGAATTACGTTGAGTCTTAGTTTGTTAGGAACCGTAGGCACAGGATTATAAATACTTATCTCCTGATAAGTTTAGAAGTGCGACTTTGATACAAAAACAACTAAGTGTTGCAGAGCCAAACCTCACCTCACCGTATGTGTTACGAATCTTGATTACTGTTTGTCAGTTCAACGTGATCAAGAAAAACTCACAAATTGCCCAAGTGTTCGTGTGTTCGAACTATCACATCAGTTGTGATATTGGTAAGTTGTCAATCTGTGTGAAATCCTATTTAGAGAGTCGTCAGTATCTATAATCATAAGTTGATTATAGATAGCTATGTTTGAGAGATTGAGAGATTTATATTAGGTGGTTATATATCAAGAGTTGCTTACTTGATAGTTATTGTAATCATCTTCTTATTCAAAGCATTGTAATCATCTTCTTAATAAAAGCATTCGATTGATTGTGGTTTGATTTACTATGTGTAACACTTTTATTTGATTTGTTCAATTTCCGCATAAAGTGTATTCAACCCCCCTTCTACACACATGTTGCTTGTTGTTACTCTCTCATACAAGGGACCAACAACTGGTATCAGAGCAGGTTGAACGATTTCATTAGTTGAAAGTTCTAGATTATGAGAAAGTTGACAATGTCTACAAGCAACAATTCTTCAAACTTTCCACAGATGTCTGCCAAAGGTTGTCCCAAATTTGATGGATCTGACTATCCTATGTGGATGTTCAGAGCCATGCTGTTCCTCAAGTCCATTGAAAACCGTATGTCGGATGTTGTCACTAAAGGACCAATTATCCCCAAGATTCCTGCCACTGTCAGTGAATCGATTCCTGGCAGATCTGAAAAGGAAACAAGAAAGCCAGTTGCATCATGGACTGATGAAGATTGGAAACTTTTCAATCAAGATGATAAGGCTAAAAGTGTTATAGCGAATGCCCTGTCAAATGAAATCTTGCGCACTGTGACTGGGTGTCAAACTGCAAAAGATATCTGGGATACGCTGAGTGTCACGTATGAAGGCACTGATCTGGTCAAGCAGCACAAGAAAAATCATTTGAATAGATCCTATGAAAACTTCTTTTCAAAGAAGAATGAAACCTTGTCAGATTTGTTCACAAGGTTTCACTGCTTGATAAATGACCTACTAAGTGTGTGTGTGTAAAGAAAGATGAAGCTGAACTGGTGCTGAAATTTCCGGAGGTGTTACCAGAAAGGTTTAATGATGTAACTATGGCACTGAGGGCCGGAGTAACACTACACGTGTACAACCTACAGTCTATCTATGCGTTCTTGCTGAATCATTAACAGACCACTGAACACAAGAAATATTCTCAACAACAACTGAAGGAGTCCTTGGAAAAAACTGATATTGCATTAGTTGCACATAAAAAGAAGAAGAAAAGTCCTAAGGCACTAGTTGTTGAATCTGAGACTGAGTCAGAATCTCAAGCTGACTACTCAGACTCAAACTCAAGTGATACTGATGATGTTCAGAATATCACTGAGCAAATGACAATGTTAGCCAGACGTTTGAGAAGAGCTCAAAGGGGAAGAGGAATATCTGACAAGGGCAAAGGAAAGAGTTCTTTTGATCCCAAGAATGTTGTGTGCTTCAATTGTCAGAAAAAGGGACACATTGCTGCTGAGTGCAGATCAAAGAAGGTGGAATCAACATCACTTGTTGATAAGAATGCTTACAGTGCTGATAAATACAAGAAGAAATATACTCAGCTCAAGAAAAGAAAGCCTGAAGACAAACCCAGTGCAAAAGGATTAATTGCTGAAACATGGGATACAGAATCATCTACATCAGATGATGATGTATGTCTATGGCTCAAGAAGATGAAGAGACAGAAATCAATGAGGTTGATTATGGTATGTCCGAATCAATCTTTGAAGCTGACATGAAGGAAGCTCAGGAAAATAGCAAGCTCAGTGATTGGGATCCTGCTTCCATGTATAAGGTCAGTAATTTCTACTCCTACACTAATGAAGAAAAGGGTCTTGCATTCGATTATCTACTAAATGATTTCAAGACCAGCCTTAAGTCTCAGACTAACCTCAAAGCTGAAATAGCTAAACTTAAAGATGAGATTAAGGAAAATCAATCTCTCATTGATGTTGGTAAGAAAGCACAGTGTGACCTTGAATATCAAAGACATATTAACAAACTTCTTAGTGAAGAACTTTAGGAAGCTAAAGACAAAGCTGATCAACTCCAAAAGATCACTGAGTCTTGGTGTAAGTCATCAAAGCTTGCTGAACAGTGCATAAACCAACAGATACCTAAACAGGTGAAGGTTGTACTTGGAGGTGACTATCAAACAGCAGCTTATGTGCTGATGATGAGATAGCAATTACAGATTCTGAGGAAGATAGACAACTGATTAAGTCTCAGAAGTCAGCCTCAGAGAAAAGACATGATCCAAGCCTAAAATTCAATATGTTTGTGAAGGCCAAAGATCATGGTAATGAGTGCTCAACATCCAAAAAACATGGTAAGTCTCTGTTGGACAGATTAGGCACTCAGCCTGTTCAAAGAACTTCAGTCATAGAAAGGCTTAATCCAAATCCTTACAAAAGACAAAATTCTCTATCTGGCTCGGAGAGAAGTTATAAGAACAGGAAGACCACTGTAAGTCAGAGGTCAAATCAACATTGGTAAGTCCAAACCTGTTGAAACTGGTGAGTCCAATAAGCATGACACAGGTAAGTCCAAAGTGATGGAGAAGAAGGTTGTTAGTCAATCTTCTCAGGATAACAAACAGAGACCTGACAAAGGTAAGTCCAAAGTCAGTGATGACCAGGTGAATCAGCTTGCAAAGAAAGTTGAGAAGTTATCCACTATATACAATCCTAAAACTGAGAGCGAATTCTCACAAGGATTGATAGACACTCTACCTCCTGTCATCATTGGAAGAAGGAGATGCTACAAATGCAGAAGTAGAGGTAATGAGGCTAAGGACTGTGATGCTGAAATCTCAAAGCCTGAGCAAGAACAAACTAATCAACCTACACAGGATTCAGTTCCTACTCAAGCTGAGCAGTCAGTTCAACAAGATGAAGCTGCTAAGTGCTCCTCATCTGAACCCACCAAGAAGTGGGTTCCCAAGCAAAAGTAATGTGTTTAGTTCTTATATCATGAGCAGGGTTCAAGTAAATGGTACTTGGATAGTGGATGTTCAAGGCACATGACCGGATGGAAAGGACTTCTCAGTGATTTTCAGGAAGATGAAGGTCCTAAAGTAACATTTGGTGACAACTCCCATGAAAGAACCAAAGGCTATGGGAAGATACAAGCTGGTAAAGTCACTTTCCAGAGAGTTGCATATGTCAAAGGCCTCAAACACAACCTGATTAGTATCAGTCAATTGTGTGATGAGGACAATGTTGTTACTTTTAGGAAGAAAGCAGGAACAATTTATAATGCTAAGGGAAAGCCTGTATTAATAGCTAAAAGAGAAAGAGATGTGTATCTACTTGATCTTAATTCTGCTGATCCCAATAATGAAACCTGCTTGTATTCCCATTCTGTTCCTGAGCTGAGTTGGTTATCGCATAAACGTTTGTCTCATTTGAACTTTAAAAATATAAATATGCTGTCTAATAAAGAGTTAGTCTCTTGATTACCAAAAATCACATTTGTCAAAGACAAATTGTGTTCAGCTTGTGAACAAGGGAAACACCATAAAGGGTCCTTTAAATCAAAGCAAAATTTTTCAATAACAGACCCATTGCATATGTTGCATATGTGAGTTCACTTTGGTGATAGTAGATGAGTTCTCACGATTCACCTGGGTAATATTCCTAAAAGCCAAAAGTGAGGCTGCCCTGGAGATAATAAGTTTCATCAAAAGGGAAGAGTTGCTTAAAGGTTTGTCCGTAAAGAAATTCAGAAGTGATCATGGGACTGAGTTCAGGAACTCAACCCTTGAAAGCTTCTGTGAACAAAAAGGAATAATACAAAATTTCTCATCTGTCAGAACTCCACAACAAAATGGAGTTGCTGAAAGGAGAAATAGAACCTTAATTGAGGTTGCAAGGACAATGCTATGTGAGGTAGGATTGAAACTCTATTTCTGGGATGAAGCTGTTAGTACAGCCTGGTATACTCAGAATAGGTCAATCATTGTGAAAAGACATGGAAAGACTTCATATGAAATGTATAAGTCTAGAAAGCCCAATATAGGTTTATTTCCATATCTTTGGTTCAAAATGCTATGTGCTGAATCAAAGAGATCAGCTCCATAAGTTGGAACCCAAAGCTGATCCTGGAATATTTGTTGATTATTCTTCAATCATCAAATCATACAGAGTATAAAACTCTAAGAGAAAGGCCATTGAGGAATCAATTCATGTTTCATTTGATGAAGACAGTATTGATCAAGCTGAGAAAAGTCAAACTGACTCCGTTAGTCTGAGTGAACTTGAAAGGCCAAGGGAAATCAACATGTCAAATCCTATGTTTGTCATAGGAGATGATAGTGATGATGATGTGTGTTCATCAATGAAATCATCACAAGCTTCAAAGAATTCTCAAGCTGAGATAGATGATGAGTTCGTCAATCCTATTGGAGCTGAAGTCACTTAGACTGAGAATCTTAGTGATAATCAGTTTGTTGACAATGCTGCTGTTGAGACTGAGGAGATAAGTTCACCTCGAGGTCCTCAACGTCACTCAGATTCAGAACCAGACTCTCCAACTACCACATTTATATTCCTCAAAGATCATCCTTAAGATCAAATCATTGGAAATGTCAAAGAGAAAGTCATGACCAGATCTAAGCCTACAGCTAACTATGCTGCTCACTTTGGTTTTCTGTCTCAGATGGAACCAAAGAAGACTGAGGAAGCCTTAGCAGATGAGGATTGGATTAATGCTATGCAAGAGGAATTAAATGAGTTTGAGAGGAATAAAGTCTGGACCCTTGTCCCTGCCCCTGAAGATCATACAATTATAGGCACTAAGTGGGTCTATAGAAACAAAATGGACAAGGATGGAGTGATAGTTAGGAACAAAGCCAGGCTGGTAGCACAAGGGTATAGGCAAGAAGAAGGAATTGATTATGATGAGACCTTTGCCCCTGTTGCTAGAATTGAAGCTATAAGGCTGTTCCTAGCTTATGCAGTATATAAAGACTTCAAAGTCTATCAAATGGATGTGAAAAGTGCTTTCCTGAATGGAAAACTTCAGAAGGAAGTCTATGTGAAACAACCTCCTGGCTTTGTAAGTTCAAAGTTTCCACATCATGTCTATAAGTTGGACAAGGCTTTGTATGGTCTTAAACAAGCTCCAAGAGCTTGGTATGATACACTGTCCACTTATCTAATATCCATGAATTTCACCAGAGGCAGTATAGGTAAGACACTCTTTTTTAAAAAGAGTAAAGGACAGATAATTCTTGTACAATCTATATGGATGACATCATTTTTGACTCTACAAATGAGTCTTTGTGTGATTGGTTCTCCAAAATAATGTCACAAAAGTACAAGATGAGTATGATGGGTGAGATGACATATTTCCTAGGCCTACAAATTCAACAAAAGCCTGATGGAATTTTCATCAATCAAAGCAAATATGTTTTGGATTTGATAAAGAAATATGGTTTTGATTCAAGTTCAACCATGAGAACACCCATGACACCAGCTGTCAAGCTGAGTAAAGACTCAGATGGTAAGCCTGTGTGTCAGTCTACCTATAGAGGAATGATAGGTTCATTACTCTATTTGACAGCTAGTAGACCTAATATCATGTTTGCTACATGTGTTTGTGGAAGATATCAGGCAGATCCTAAAGAATCACATCTTTTACCTGTGAAAAGGATTTTAAGTACCTAAAAGGTACACCAAATCTAGGTCTTTGGTATCCAAAGGATTCTGAATTTGAGTTAGTTGGTTTTTCTGATGCTGACTATACTGGGTGCAAGTTAGATAGAAAATCAACCACTGGAGGATGTCAATTGCTTGGAGGTAAATTAGTAAGCTGGACTAGTAAGAAACAGAACTCAGTGACTACTTCAACTGCTGAAGCTGAGTATGTTGCAGTAGGGAGCTGTTGTGCTCAAATCTTGTGGATGCAGCATCAGTTTCAGGACTTTGGGATGAGTTTCAAGAAAACTCCTATCTTCTGTGATAACCAAAGTGCAATAACCATCACCTACAATCAAGTATTTCACTCAAGAACCAAACATATTGAAATTAGACATCACTTCATAACGGACATCGTGGAAAAAGGTAAAGTTGACATTAAATGTATCTCCACTGATGACCAATTAGCAGATTTCTTTACTAAGCCCCTTGATGAAAAGAGGTTTACGTATCTGCTAAGTAAATTGGGTATGCTCAACCCCTAGCTAAGTGTCTAAAATTTGAGTTCTCAGTTTGACAGAGACTAAGTGTCTTAAGCTGGGTGCACAATTTATAAATAAGTTTTCATAAACTGATCTATATGTCAAACTGAATAATGAGTTCACACGTTTGGTCAGTTCCAAACATAATTCAACTACTCAGTGTGGTTGAAATGTTAGTTTCAGTTAGTCTCGAACAAAGTGACTAAGTGTCATTGAGTCTGAGCTATGTGCTTAACTCACACTGTGTGATTGGTTCACACGTTTGGTAAGTTCCAAACATATTTTACCTACTTAGTGTAGCTAAAATTACATGTTTAAGTCAGTCTTAAACATAAATGACTAAGTGTCATTGAGTCTGAGCTGTGTGCTCCACTCAAGCTAAGTGCTTGAATCAAGCTGAGTTCTTGACTTAGACTGAGTAATATGTTTACTCAGCTTGGTGTGTCCAATCTATGAATTAATTACTAAGTGTTATTAATTTTTCTGTCCATACGTATTTGAATCAGTTTCAATTCGTATCGTATATCAATTGTGTATTGATATATTTACAAAGTGTTTGTAATCTTATTATTTGTTAATATTATTATTTTACACTTGTATCCGTTGGAGAATGTTGTGTTTCTACCCTCTAACTGTTACATCAAGCCGTAATTTTTCGGCGTAACGGATTAAAAAGGGATTCCAACGGTAATTTTTCTCTCTCCTTGAAAAGGTATATATAACGACCTTAACAGCATTTTAGAGGTTTACGCTTCAACTTCTCATCTCTACACCTCTCATCTGCCTATATACGTTTCAACAAATTTGCTACGCGCAATTCCCAGTTCCATCGACTTTGAAACCCTAACTCGTTCGGTGCGAAGATCATTGCTCAGTGCAACGAAATTAGTTACTCAGTATAATATGCAATTTCATCGATGGAAGGAACCACTCTCATTCTCAATGATCGAATGGTTCGTGGTGCTGCGTTGAAAAACAACGGATTACCGCTGATTAAAATCAACAATCAGCGTGCATGCCTTGATATCCCTGCGAGGAAACAAGGGAGAGGATATGAAACATAGGTTGCTTATATTCGGAAATGCCCTTTGGCATTTGCTTTCATTGGAGCGCATGTTCACATCGTTCCACAGCACCTTTTGGAGTTCTGGTACACGTGTACATTCAACCAGAACAGAGGAGAGATCATTGGCACTGTTCTTAATGGCGATAGACCAGTGGCCATCACGGTTCAAGGGCTAAAGGATGTTCTTCGACTCCCTGGTCAAGATGTGTTCGAGTCAACCGTGTCTAGCCAAGTGGCGTCACCCTCAAACTGAAGGGGTGATTAAGAAGGCCACTTTTCCCACCAGCTGGGGCTTTATGGTTTCCACAGTGGTACGTTCACTGGGGACGAAGGTTGGTGGCTTGGATCAGGTGAACGAGTTCGAAATGCAGCTGCTGTATAACATGTTCTTTGATCGCCGTATCGACTATGCACAGCTCATTTTCAACGAGCTCAAGGTCCACGTACTGAAGACCACCAACGATCTTCATGTGCCTTTCATAAGGTACTTGTCCCTGGTGATTGAAGCTGAGTTGGGGGACTTATATGAAGCTGGATGGGATGTGTTCCCTGTTCGTACTCTCAGTTCTATGATGTTTACCAATGACATCTTTCCTCAGCAAGAGGGTCTAAGTGGTCCAATGCTCTTGGTTGCTGAGGGAGCTTCATCGGAAAATGAAGAAGAGGAATCAAATCAAGGGGGAGCTTCTCAAGCTGACACAGAAGTTCAAGCTGAGCACTCTGCTCAGGCTGAACCAGTCCACACTAAAGCAAACTCTGGTAAGACCTCTCCACTTTCTCTTTCTTCTCACTTTTCTCCATCTACCTTTGGAGATAAGACTGCAGTGGAACCAACTCAGTCTAACCCATCTCCACCACCTTCATTCCATCTACAATTCCAATCAGAAGCCACCCCTAGTATGCCCACTGCTAAAGGCATCACTGGAGCTGTGATCATATTGATCCCTCCGGCAGGAGTTGAGGGGGAGACGCCTACTCTCAAGTTGTCAACCTCAAGGCTCTTTAAAACCCAACAGCCTAAACCAGGTGTGGTGTCTACTCAACCCACACTTACTCGTGCCTTGGGAGAGCCTACTTCTGTACCTGAACAGACACATTCAGGTTACATTGAACATATGACCAATCCCCAAGGTCAATCACCCCCCTCTATACCCAAAAGCCAACCACCAACCCATTCACTTCACATTTCGAGCCCTGTTCTTTCTATTCATTTCTCACACTCTAGTGCACGACTTGTCAATGTTTCATCTTCAAACCAGGATGAATCACAGGGTCCAAACTCTGGTGCACATGAATTTGAGGGTCCACACCAACCCTTGGATGATGCACCCAAGTCTCAACCTTTACAAGCTGACTTTGATTCAATTATCACATTTCTGAAAAAGTAAGTTTGAGATCCTTCATTTCAAAAGAAAGAAAACCAAGAAGCATTTGTTGCTGAGGCTAGATCCTCTGGATACTGAGGTGGCAAATCTGAAGTCTGTAGTTGCTGCTCTCCATCAACAACGACCTTAAAACCCTATTGATGATGACAAAAAGGGGGAGAAGGTTCAAGAAGGTGAAGCTGAAGCTGAAGCTTTGTTATTTTTGGCAAAGAGAGCAGATGATCAACTTGAGGTGGAGAAAACAACAGAAAAAGACGCTGAGCTGACTGACAAAGCAAAAGGGAAAAGACCAGCTGTGGTCAGCTCAGGAGAATCAGAACAACTCCCTCAACAGAAGAAAAGGAAAATGAGTCTTAGTGAATCATCTGCCTCAGATGACGATTCTGCAGATAAAATGACTATACAAGAAAGAATGTCACTGCTGGCAGTTAGAAGAATAGAACAAGAGGAAGATGACCAGCTTGGGATATGTGTTGCTGAGCTAAGAGAAAGAAAAGTGAATGCTCAAGTTGTGTTAGTCAGTGAAAAGGAAGCGAGAGTAAGGGCTTGGGCTGAGCAGATCAGAAAACAAAACGAAGAGTTAGCTAAACTCAAGCTGCCTATAGTCCCTAAGGAACAAGAGGAAGAAGAACCTCCGATGGAAGATCAACCAGAGAAGGAGAACATAATGAATTGTTATACAAAATCACTCTTCTCTTCTCAAATTCTCTCACTTAAGTTGAGTTCAGCTCAAGGGATCATTATTCTTGAGTTTGTATTGAGAAATGGCGAGACACCTTCTGTGGAGCTAAATCAACTACACAAACTGGGTTATGAGGAATGGAAGCAAGTGGCAGTGCTCATTAAGCAGATGGAAAGGTCTACTGCTCGAAATCAAGTTAAAGATGAGCTGCTAAGACTACTTGCTAGAGCTGATGTGATGCAATTAATACCCAGGTCTAAGATAGCAACCCTACTGACTTCCTTTCACAAAATAGGAAAGGATAAACTGAAAAAAACCAGCTGGTTTAGCAAAAGCAAACAAGGACAGTCTTGCTCTTCCTGAAGGCATGGAGTTTCAAGATAATACATATGTTGAAAAGCCTCATAAAGGGTTCATGTACTTGGATAGAAATGGTGAAAAATGCTTCCAGGCTGATGCATCAATTTATACATGTGGGGTATCTCAAGTATTTGCTCTGAGACAAATTGTTGAGAAAACTGAACAGACTGCAAGGTTCAGATACAGAATAAACAGGGCAATACGATCACAGAAGGATCAACTTCAACACTTACCTAATCTACAAGAAATACTTGAAGAAATAAATGAAGAGATTAAAGAGTTTGAAGAGCTGCATCCTGAGTAGATTAGTTCTACTGTAAATATTAGATTAGTTGTAATTTTGTAAGCACTTAGTGTGCATGATCTATGTGATCAACAACTTTTGTATTATGATCAGTTTTATTAATACAAATATAAGTTTTGATATGTTCAACTGTATTATGATGTGTTCATAGCTATAAGTCTGATAAGTTTAGCTTAGTGAATAAATGATAAGTTCTTATTCATTTATGTAATTAGTTGGTGTGTTCAACTAAAAACTGGTGTTTTCCAATTTAAATTGATAAGTTCAATTAATATTGATATGCTCAATAAATATTTGATCAGTTCAAATAATAAAATCTTAATAAGTTTAAGATTTAAAACATAATTCTGTTAAACAAACTTAAGAACTATTTGATGGTTTTGTCAACATCAAATAGGGGGAGTTTGTTGGGAAAATGATCTCATCAGATTGAATTTGATGAGACAAAGTTAAGTTTGTAAGATGAGTTCTACATATAACTTAAACAGAATTATGAAGCTTAGTCAGACTGAACACTTAGAGTGATTAAGACTGAGTAAACGCTGAATATAAGCTGAGCATATGTTGATCAGTTTATATTATACCTTAGTTTGTTTATTAATATGTTTAATAATCTGTGTATGTCACATAAGGTATATATCGAGTAATCAGCTTGATGTGTTTCAAGCTGAGTGACTCAGCTCAAAAGCAGAGTCAGCTCGACAGAGTTGCTAAATATGTTTAAGTCAACTAAGTTAGACTTCTAAGGATGAGTTTATCAATGTACGTGTTAGTTCATGTATGAATTCGGATTTGTTCTCGAAGAACTCAACTTGATGAGTTTTAAGCTGAGTAACTTAGTCCGAGTGAAGAAGTCAGTCTAAAGATAATTTAAATATGTTTTAAATTCATCTTTATCTCTCTCTATATCTACGGCGCGGATAAGAAGACTCCAGAATCAAGATTGAAGATAGAAGATTCAAGATTCAAGATTCCGGATTATCCGAGAGTTAGTTAGCGAATTAAGTTTAGTCTTAGTTTGTTAGGAACCGTAGGCACAGGATTATAAATACTTATCTCCTGATAAGTTTAGAGGTGCGACTTTGATACAAAAACAACTAAGTGTTGCAGAGCCAAACCTCACCTCACCGTATGTGTTACGAATCTTGATTACTGTTTGTCAGTTCAACGTGATCAAGAAAAACTCGCACATTGCCCAAGTGTTCGTGTGTTCCAACTATCACATCAGTTGTGATATTGGTAAGTTGTCAATTTGTGTGAAATCTTGTTTAGAGAGTCGTCAGTATCTATAATCATAAGTTGATTATAGATAGCTCTGTTTGAGAGATTGAGAGATTTATATTAGGTGGTTATATATCAAGAGTTGCTTATTTGATAGTTATTGTAATCATCTTCTTATTCAAAGCATTGTAATCATCTTCTTAATAAAAGCATTCGATTGATTGTGGTTTGATTTACTGGTTCAACCTCCCTTCTACACACCTGTTGCTTGTTGTTACTCTCTCATACAAGGGACCAACAATACTTCAGTATTTCTTGAATTTAGTATCCACTTTACTTCACGTTCATACTTGTACTCATAGAACAATAATTCCATCAATAGGTTGAAAACAACCCTAAATTAGGACATTATTTTCATTTGAGTATATTTTACTAGGAACACATAAATCACCCACTAGCCCCGACAAGAGTATCTGACTTAATCTATGCTTTCAAGAAAACTCATTCTTTTGACTTTCTCGTAAAGCAGGATTACAGCCACAAGATGCAAGTTTTGCTGACTTTAGTCATGGACACAACTTGGACATATTGGATATATAAGACCTATGAACATGCTTCAAACATTTCCTCAACTTAACCCTACGAAGGATCTTGAACTTTTATTTCCATGTGAACTTACTTGTTTCCCCAAAGTGACAACAATGCTTCACACAATCCAGACCTAATCTGGATATTATGAATGTGTAAGAGCCTCGGAAAGTGCCTTAAGCATTTCCTCAACTTAATCCTATGAAGGATTCAGGCCTCTTACGTCCAAGTGAACTAACTTGTTTCCTCAAGGTGACAACAAAATTTCACTTTTTGTCCAAGTCATCTTCAACATAACCACTAGAACATGTTTCCATATAATCGATATGAAACACTTTGTCTCTAGCCGATATTTGAAGTTGTCTATGACTGCATATATGTTAGTCCCTTCATCCTTTCTTGGATTACACCTCAGGTATGGGATTAACCCGAGTCAAGTACTTGGATGCATCAAAAGATTACATCTATGTATATCATTCCCTTCTTATATTCACTAGTGAACTCAGGGTCCCACTATGTTTCCGATGAATGGTAACATCACAATGATTCACCATCAAGCTGCTGTTGCAAAAATATGACAACCTCATATCTAAACAGCCTTCTTGATTTCCATCAGATTTAAAGAAGCAATGGATATTGTCAGGTTCTACCAACATCTCTATGTTGATTAGATGCTAGTGTCAACATTATGTCTCTTATTTAAGTTTTACGTTCTTCCTCTAAAATGCTTTTGTAAATTGTCTTCTTCCTTTTTGAGCAACCAAATATGGTTCCCATAAGACTAAGAAACAATTATCCAAAACTCAGATGAACTACTTATATATATAAGCATCTACATATAATTCATCCATCTCCCACTGAATGTAGACTGGATAATTTTAAGTTATGATATTGACAAGCAAATGACTCTTTCTAGTCAAAATCTCATTCGATGCTTAAGTGACCATAATGTTGTGTTTTAGATTGAGGACTTGGTTCACAAAATTAATGTATACCAATCACATTGAATACATGTTTTAGGCCTGCCTTTTACTAGATCATCAACAAAGATATCTGGTTTTCTTTAATGTGACACCATGTACCAATGTGTCTTTTATAGAAAACGAATTATGGGTTAAACCCATGATCCATTTCATATTTAAATCAATATAGATAAGAAAACTTAGCATCTTGTCTTAATCTAAGAATTTTATATCTATATGCCCTTACTGATTCTTAATTTTATTCGAGTTAGTTCCAAACACCACTAGGTTTCAGACACAAGCCTTTTCTCTAGTAACCATTCTCTTAACAACTATCATAAAGATGGTGATGGAGAATTTCACTAGTGTCACTCTTTGTGGCATACTTGAACGGATTATCCACACAAGTGTGATCAAAATCCAACAAGTCATAATCCTTCCTATCAACACTGATGAAGGATTCTATAATCAATCAAGTCCAATAAACAAGATTTATATCTTTCATTTAACCCGAGGCTAAACTTTTACAAAGATCCTAACCACATGGATCTAAGCGATGTAAATGTTGTTTACTTGGTCAAGTTTGATTATGCCATAGAGCTAATGTATCTAAACCACTTTTGGATCTAAGAATCAATTATTCATGATTGCCTTATTTCTTATAACAAGTCTTTATGTATGCTATGATATGGATAAGTTTTGATAAAACATCTTAAAAACAATTTCTCAAAAATTGTTTCAATTCCAAGTGATATCCATCGTCATCAAATGTGTATTTAAGCACTAAAAATAGTCAAAAATAACACATAAGCATAGACATGGATCGAATTTGAAATGAAACTATCAATATGAAAAATCTTTTCATAAAAATACAAGATACAAAATATCCATCATCTTCAAAAGAACATACAATAAAGCAAGTCTTGCCACGCTGGGTATACAAACAAAAGTAATAGATTAATCCGGAATTAATGGCGAGACTAACACTCCCAATTCTCTTGTACAAGACAATCAACAAAATTTCTTCTTCAGAGATCCGGTTCTTCAAGCTTTTCCTTCTTTCATCGAACAGACCTACACTTTGCAACAAAATAAATTTGTGACAAACGTGAGTCTTATAGCTCGGGTAAACAACCCAACTCATAAAGGAATAGCAATGAAGTATAATCATGAATGTACCTCAAGTAGGAAAATTAACCCTCTCTTTTTTGAGAAGTTTTATATCCTCTCGGCACGAAGGGCTGGCATGATGGCCCCAATCCCCAAATCTTCTGCAAAAGTAGCAAACCACCCCTTGTTGAGTCTCTTTGTGCACATCATCAATGTCCATAGACTCAAAACTTGAAGCAAGCTTTGATACTCCAACTTCTTCTTTTAATGGGATCGATTTCTTCTTCTTGGCTAAAAGTTGTTCCTTAGAACCAAGAACGGGAGTGGATGTATGCTAGGACATGTTAGATTCTACAACCTTCAACATTCCATGCAATTCATCTATAGATATTTCCTTTCCATGCATGTGATAGTTCATAACAAACTTTTCATATGAAGCTGGCAGAGACTGAAGTATGGAACTCACACCAAGCTCCCTCCCTATAGGAAAACCTAACCTCTCCATCTGGTCCATGTATGATTTCATCTTCAAAACATGGGCACTAACACTCCCGCCTTCCCGCATCTTACAACCGGTTAGACTTTTAACATACTCATAATGTTCTTGCCTAACTTGCTGTCGGAATACATCCTTCAACTTGTTAATCATGTCATACACAGTCATGTGCTCAAATTGCTTTCGTAGTTCCGAGCTCATACTTGATAACAAGCAACATCGTGCGTATCCCGAACACGCTTTTCATACGCGTATCGAATAGTCCATTCCACATTGATAGCAGGTGGTTGAGGAAGGGGTTCCTCAAGGATGTGCAACTTTGACTCGGCACGTAGGACAATTCTCAATTGCCTAAGCCAGTCAATGAAGTTCACTCCAGTGAGTTTCTCCCTTTCAAGGAACATGCATAGTGAAAAGTTCGACGTGGTGTTGTTTTGATTCGACATCCTATATTTGAATAGAGTACACGAATTAGTTAGTTTGATTTAATCCTCGTTAAAATAATTACGCATATTGTCTCGAAAAATATTTTAACAAGGGCTAAGAACCATATTTCATTCCAATTCATGACGGGGTTGCCGCGGATCACTTCATGGAGCTATTTAGGCCGATAACCATCTTAGCGATTGCAATATCTATTGCAACTCTTAGTCACTTGCGGGATCCTACACCAACCATCGGTCGTTTGGCATGTTTGATCCCTACCTGCACCAATTCCAAATTAAAATTCTTGGTTGACTCGTTCAAAGCTCGAAAATCACTCAAGGATTTTAATTTGCAATTGTAAATCGTCCAACAAGATACACGGTGATACCCCGACAACTACCGTCTCGTGCTAAGCTCGACAACTGATAATTTCAAGATCCCATACTCACCTTCCACACAGATCCACATGGAATAACTCGTGCTAAGCTCGACAATCACTCCATGCTTCACTAGATTCGGGTGGTGTCATCTTTTGGATGGCGCAAGATTTACGTTTTATGAAAACGGGCTTTTGTTTCCGGCTTGGTTACAGATTAACTTGTTTAGTGACAAAACCTATTTCCACTAGGTGAGTTAATCTTGTATGTGTGCGCGCGCGAGAGTTGTAAACAATATTTACCAAATCTCTTGTGATTTTATTAATTTTTGAAAATTATCTAGCATGCGAATCCTAAGCAAACCATGCGAGAATTATAAAATCACATCACACGCATATATTCGAAATAAATTGGTAACCCTTGCCATAAATCCTATGCGTTCTTCCCGTGAGCTAAAACGGGTAGAACGTGGTCAATCTAAGGGATAAAAGGACTCCGATGCGCTCTCCCACTAGAACTGCCATCTCCATTGGATTTCACCGGCTTCTATGGTCATCCTATATCTCCTTTTGACTCCTTTTTGTGTGTTTTCATCCAAATTGTACAAAACATACAATAGAAATTGAAATGGCATACAAGCCACAATATTTTCCTATTTATCTAGTACAAATACACGGATGAATGAAATGGCATGCAGGCCACAATATTATTACAAATTTAACAATTTTAATAAATATTACAGCCCAATGTGATTAAAATCACCAAATGCATCCATAACACACAAAGTCAACCACAAGGTCAAAGGCGAGGTTTACCAATTTCAAATCAACCACATACAACCAAACATAATAAAATGGTAACAAATTTACCAAATCAAAATCTGGAACAAATTTCCAGAATCACAAAAACCCAAAAATTCCCGAGACCAAAACTGTTTTTAACTTTGAACCCAAAATCTGTAGCAGCGTGTTAGCGCCGCTAAGTTTAATAGTTAGCGCCGCTAAATCGAGGTTAGCGCCGCTAACCAGGTTCGAACAGAAAACAAACATTTCGATTTCGGGATTTTTCAGGCCACCATGTGCAAATCTAACAGAGAAGTGGCTCTGATACCACTGTTCGGATTTCGTGGGCTAGCAGCGGAAGCAAAGTACAAACAAAATAGCCCAATGTACAGCACAAGAAAGCATAAAAACTAGAAATCCCAAAAGAGGACCAAACTCTATGTAAAGAAATGCAACATCTAAAGGGAAGAGGTGGTTATACCATTCTCCTTAGCTCCAGAATTCCTCTTGTCTCTCGGTGGTGATGCTCCAAGAATGAAACACGGATCAACTATTGGGATGTACCCCGGGAACACATCAAACCACGAGTGCTAGCAAGCCGTTGTGGAACTTCACCAGGAAAACCACTCCGGGACAGCAGCAATATGAGTCCAAATCTTCTAGAACTATCCTTCTTAGCTTTCTCTTGTGAAACTCTCACTTGATCTTGAAAGCACCAAAGAGAGTGAATTAAGTGTGTGTGTTTTTTTTTCACCTTGAGAGAAGGTGAAGTCCATTACACAAATGAAAGTTCCAGATGTGGTTTTAATCTTCCAAAGCTGGCCATAGTGAAAAACACATGTGACACATGCATTGGCTAGCATTGGAGGTGATTTGACAAACAACACATGCAGCCGTAGCGGCGCTAACCCTTTAAGGTTAGCGGCGCTAACGCGGCCTGCCAGTGATTTGACACAAAGTACATGCATCCGTAGCGGCGCTAAACATTAGGACTTAACAGCTCTAACCCTTAAAGTTAGCGGCGCTAAAGCGGCCTGCGATGTCAACTTTTGTTTTTGTCATTTTTGGTCCCTTTACTTTAGTTGCTGTCAGGTTTTACCCCGGTGTATGACCCAATAGGCCCATACATCATCAGCATCGGTCTATATGGCATAAGTACATTAGTGGGCATATCTCTAACAGTAAGTCTGTGTGTCAGTCTACCTATAGAGGAATGATAGGTTCATTACTCTATTTGACAGCTAGTAGACCTGATATTATGTTTGCTACATGTGTTTGTGCAAGATATGAGGCAGATCCTAAAGAATCACATCTTCAAGCTGTGAAAAGGATCTTTAGGTACCTTAAAGGCACACCAAATCTAGGACTTTGGTATCCAAAGGACTCTGGATTTGAGTTAGCTAGTTTTTCAGATGCTGACTATGATGGGTACAAGTTAGATAGAAAATCAACTACTGGAGGATGTCAAATGCTTGGAGGGAAGTTAGTCAGTTGGACTAGTAAGAAACAGAACTCAGTGGCTACTTCAACTGCTGAAGCTGAATTTGTTGCAGCAGGCAGCTGTTGTGCTCAAATCCTATGGATGCAGCATCAGCTTCAAGACTTTGGTATGAGTTTCAAGAAAACACCTATCTTTTGTGATAACCAAAGTGCTATAGCCATAACTTACAATCCAGTCTTCTACTCAAGAACCAAGAACATTGAAATTAGACATCACTTCATCAGGTACATCGTGGAAAAAGGTAAAGTTGACATAAAATTTATCTCCACTGACGACCAATTGGGAGATATCTTTACTAAACCCCTTGATGAAAAGAGGTTTATGTATCTGCTACGTGAATTGGGTATGCTCAACCCCTAGCTAAGTGTCTAGAATCTGAGTTTTCAGTTTGACAAAGACTATGTGTCTTAAGTTGAGAGCACAGTTTATAAATGAGTGTTTATAAACTGAATAACATGTCAAGCTGAATGATGAGTTCTCACGTTTGGTGAGTTCCAACTGCTCAGTGTAGTTAAGATATATAGTTTGAGTCAGTCTCAAACGTAAATGACTAAGTGTCATTGAGTCTCAGCAATGTGCTTAACTCAAACTGTGTGATTGGTTCACACGTTTGGTAAGTTCCAAATATACATCAACTACTCAGTGTAGTTAAAAATGTAAGTTTGAGTAAGTCTCAAACAGTAATGACTAAGTGTCATTGAGCCTGAGCTGTGTGCTCTACTCAAGATGAGTTTCAATCTCAAGTTGAGTGCTCAATTCAAACTGAGTGTTTAACTTAGGCTGAGTGATAAGTTTACTCAGCTTGGTGTGTACAAACTATGATATAATTACTACGTGTCCTTAATTCATATGTCAATGTGTATTTGAGTCAGTCTCAAATCGCATCGTATATCAATTGCGTATTGGTATAATTTAACAGTGTTTATAATCTTATTATGAGTTAATAATATTATTTTACACTTGTATCCGTTGGAAGATGTTATGTCTCTACCCTCTATCTGTTAAATCAAGCCGTAATTTTTTCGGCATAACAGATAAAAAGGGATTCTAACGGTAACTTTTCTCTCTCCTCAGAAAGGTATATATACCGATCATAACCGGTTTAAAGAAGTTTACGCCAAAAACTGACTTCTTACCTTGTAAAATACCTTTCGGAAACACCTCTATTGCTCAGTGCATTCTTTCATTCAAAACCCTAAATTGCTAAGTGCAGTTTTCGGACCTCTCAGTGCGAATTTTCAGTTGCTCAGTGATTTTTCAACCAATTACTCTGTGTAATTATACAATTCAAGGAATCACATTAGTTCTCGGTGATCAAATGGTTCGAGGTGCTCAGTTTAAAAACAATGGAGTGCCGTTGATCAAAATCTACAATCAACGGGCCTGTCTTGCAATTCCTCCAAGGAAACAAGGCAGAGGATATGAGATATAGGTAGATTACATCCATAAATGCCCCCTGGAATTCGTCTTCCATGGCGTACCACTCCATCTTGTTCCTCAACACCTTTCGGAGTTCTGGTACACTTATACTTACAACCAGAACAGGGGAGAGATTACAGGGACTTTTATCAATGGTGATAGAACAGTTGTCCTTTCCGTTCAGCGGCTAAGGGAAGTTCTTCAACTCCCTGTTCATGATGAGTTCGAGCCTGCTGTCACGAGGCAGGTGGTTAGGTCTGTCCTAGCCACCTTTCCAACCAGTTGGGGTTTTCTGGTGTCAACAGTGATTCGTTCACTGGGTACCAAGGTTGGAGGACTGGACCAAGTTAACTAGTTCGAGATGCAGCTGCTGTACAACATGTACTTTGAGAGGAACTTAGACTATGCACAGCTCATCTTCAACGACCTCAGGGTCTAAGTGATGAAGACCACAAGGGATCTTCATGTACCTTTCATATGGTACCTGTCCTTGGCATTTGAAGCCGAGCTGGGGACATCACTCTACGAAGCTGATCAGGATGTGTTCCTGTTTCCTACACTCAGCTCAAAGATGTTCAATAATGACATCTTTCCAGAGCAAGAGGGTCTGAGTGATCCCATGCTGCTGATAGCTAAGTCAACTTCTTCTGAAAGTGAAGCAGAGGGATCCAATCAAGGGGGAGCTTCACAAGCTGATCTAGAGGTTCAAGCTGAGTACTCTGCTCAGGCTGAGCCAGCCAACATTGAAGTTACCACTAGCAAGATCTCTCCACTTTCTTCTTCTTCTCACTATTCTCTATCCAATGTTGGAGACAGGACTACAGTAAATTCAACTCAGTCTAACCCATCTCCTCTACCTATTTTCCATCTTAAATCCCACTCTGAAGCCACCCTTAGTATGCCTACTGCTGCTAGGGAGAATATCCGCACCTATACAAGAAAGACTTCCAAAGGTGGTGCCACTCCTACAGGCATCATTGGAGCTGAGATCACACTGATCCCTCCGGCAAGAGTTGAGGAGGAGACGCCTACTCTTAAGGTGTCAACCTCGAGGCTCATTTCAACCCAACAGCCTAAACCGGGTGTGGTGTCTACTCAGCCCACACTCTCTAAAGCCATGGGAGAGCCTGTTACTGTGCCTAAGCAGACACACCTAGGTAACATTGAAGAACTGACCAATCCCCAGGGTCAATCACCCCCCTCCAAACCAATTAGCCAATCACATACCCATACACTTCACGTTTCTAGCCCTATTACTTCTCTTCACTTCCCACACCCCCTTGCACGACCTGTCAATGTATCATCTCAGCACCATCACAGGGTCCAAACTCTGGTGCAAATGAGTTTGAGGGTGTACACCAACCCTTAGATGATGCACCCACATACTCACCTACTGTTATTCTTGACTCCTTTTCATCAAAAGTAAAACTTTTTAAGTCTAAGGCCAAGGCTCAGTCTACTCTAGAAGCATCTACCTCCTCAGGTATTCAACAGTTAAAGCAATATTTAGCAGCTCAGTTTGATATGTTCCATCTCAAGCAAAAAAAGGACAAACTTAAGATTTATCTTAGGCTTGAGAGGCTGACTAATGAAGTTAAAGAGATTGCATCTGTCGTTGCCGCTCTATCTGACAAACAGACTTCAACCCCTGGTGATGATGACAAAAAGGTGGAGAAGATTCAAGTTGACGCTGATTTGGTTCAAGCTGAAGCTTTACTAGAATTAGCAAAAGGAGCAGAGAGGCAAGCTCAGTTTAAGGGGGAGCTGGAGATAGAGAAAGAAGAACCTGCTGCTAAGAAACAAAAAGTAACAGAATCTGAGTCTAAAGATGAAGCAGACAGTGTTCCTGAAACTGAGGAAGAAACTGAAGAAGAGAAAGCTACAAGGCTTATGATTGAAATGCTCGAGCAAGAGGAAGCCAACGAGTTAGGCATTTCACTTGAAGAGCTGAGAAAGAGAAAAGAGAAGGAGGCAAAGGACCAAGAAAAAGAAAAACAGACAAAAGCTTTGGCTCAGGCTGAGGCTGACTACACTGGTCCAAGTGTTGGGTTTCCATGAACACAGCAGCGGAAGCATAGCCCAAGAATATGAAGCATTATAAGGCATGAAACCCAAAGTTGACCAACAAATCTATAACTACAAAATACAACATGTAAAAGGAAGAGATGAAATAAGGAATTATATCATGCTCCAGCTTCTGAAATCTTCAAGTTTGGATGAACTCTAAGTCACAAGAGAGCAACTCTCTATTGTTAGTCCACACCAAGTTTGTTTGATCCTCAAATACTAGTATGCCAAGTTGTGATCTTCAAGACTTGAAATCACTCTTTGGAACAACTCACAACTTCCATAAAATCACTAAACACACTTATGATTTTCTGGAAAAGTTCAAGAACAACCAAGAACCTTTTATGAAAGTGTTTGTATGTGTTCTTGAGTGAGAGAGAGAATTCCTCTTTTCTTACTTGATCAATTATTCAACCTATGGACATGTGAATGATCTACCATGACTTTATCACCTTCTACTTCAGATATATCAGGCAACAAAGTCGTGCATGTCATTCCCCAATGTCACCAAAGTCGATAACTTGAGCCAAGCAATAACCAAAAAGTCAAGTTACTGTTACACGGTTTACGCGCAGCGGAAACCAAAAGGTTACGCGGCGCGGAAACACGGTTTCCAGAATATCTATTTCTCTCTTCCTGTTGCGGGTTGTCGGGATCAATCCTTGGCATGTGACCCAATAGGCTCGTGTATCATCAGTAGCATTACTAATATACGTGTGTCAGTGGGCATACTCTAACAAACTCCCACTTGCACATGACACAGCATATCGATAAGTAACACAGACAGAGAGCGCCCTCTAGCAAAGCATCTCTGCCACCCAAGTCAATACGAGTTATGTCATCTCAAGACAAGTACCAAATCATAACCCTATAGGTTCGATATGGCCCTATTGATAAGTGATCAATCATCCTTTCTTACACGATATCCGAGTGAACACGAGACATGGTTAGATGTCAATCTCCAGATCGTTCACGATTATGTTTCTCGATCTTGATTGATGGTGACCCAAAATCTAGTTGCAATCGATCAAATATCATTGTAGCTTGAGCATGGCCATGCATTTTACGTCAGCTCTCAATCATCGAGGGGCCCATGGATATCTCTCTAAAACTAGAGGAACGAATCCCTTTGACTACATTGCTCCGCCACATACCCCATACTTTACCCAAAAGCTCCCCTTATAACACCCAGTTACGAACTGCTTTAGAAAGCAATCAAAGTAAAGCTGGACCATGCTTTGGAACACATGTATCCCCGGTCTAAGGATGAAATGATATTATCATCCTGAGTTACTCGTGACTGAAACCATGAAGTAATCTTAGGTGCGGGTCATCCAGTCACTTGACCATTGCAAGCACAGGCGAAGTGTTGAGTCTCTTTTATCTAATACATTATTATATAGCGACCAACCACTTCCCTCAGCCTTATCTCAAACTTCCACCCCAAGAAGAATGACCGACTGTGGACATTTAGAATGAAAAAACATTCTGGGAAGTATTGAACATGCTAAGATGGAACACAGTAAGGATTCATGAAAATATCCGCCCTAAGTGCATTATTAAATCCCATTTAATAATCGATATAGTATGAAGTACAACACTGCTTTACGTTACCCAAAGAAATATATGTATCAAATTTATAACTAAAACTAACTCAAGCCTTGTTCACTTAGGCCTAGTATGACAATCATCACTAGCCTATAACAACAACTTAGTTAACGGATCCGCTATAAAGCTATCCGTGTGTTCTCTGCCAGTGACCATATCTCTTCCACAACCGATCACTTCTAAAGTATGCGTTGGAGAGATTATGGTCTTTCGTTCAAGCCATTTTTACCTTCATTGTTTCAAAAGATCCCAATAAGGTAAATGAAGCTCAAACTCCAAGCCATCATACCTTCACTGTCTCAAAAGCCCAATAAGGTAAATGATGCTTGGGATTTTAGTTCTTATATGAAAGCCATGATACCCTCATTGTTTCAAAAGATCGCAATAGGGTTAGCGATTCTTTTAAGAACAATTTATGATCAACAACACCAAATTTTGTAGGATCGTAATCTCCAATTAAAATCGGCAGCTATCCCAATCTATTCTTGTATAGAGTACCAAGAACATATCTCAATATTTCTTGATCCCCTAAAACTGGTTTAGTATATTCTATATTCGTTATGGATGCATGATTCCTTAACTTATCTTTTAAAGTAAGGTCAGGACATTATCTCCATTACGATGTATGTGAGTACAAATATAGAATTACAACAACGCTCCCACTAGCCCTGACATTCAGTCATATTTCATTTTTGCTTATTGAAAACTCAAACTTTTGATTTTTCATATTGAAGCAAATTTTGAACTTTGAGATGCATATATATTTAAGTCCATCAGTGGGCTCCTTTTCGTTTGTAAACATTAAGAGATACGTCTGATGTAATAGACCCTCGAAAGTGTTGTCAGCACTTCCTCATAGAATTCCTATTAAGGAATGTAGTTTTTACATCAAATTGTTACAGCCATAAAAAGGCACAATAAGTATCCTGGTAAACTTTGACATAACCACCAGTAGAAAGTTTTAGATAATACCTTCCAAATGGTCAATTATCGTAAAACCATCTCCTATTAGTCGGTTTTTCAAGTTGTCTACAAACTTATTATTCGACATAACCACTGAGATAGAGTTTCCAGACGATACCTTCCATATGGTAAATCATCACTAAAACTTTTCTTATTAGTAGGTATTCGAACTTGCAAATTTATCCATGTTGGTCTCTTTCTACAAAAAACCAATTTCACCCTTTGGGTTGCCACCTTGGTGGATTAACCAAATTCAATACTTGGGTATTCACATGGATTGCATCTCACTATCACTACCTGTATTCTGTTAGTGGACATTGGACCCACTCTGGTTTATCAGTAGTTAATGTATCTATCAATAAGTTGTCTCCCTCAGATATAAAACTATATCTTTTTGGCCTTATGACAACTTCTACTAATTCTATAGAGAGGTAATGAATTTAATGTCAGGTACTCCAATATTGCCATGCTGAGTTACAATCATATCTGATTGTGTGCTAGTGCCAACATCAGGTTCTTCTGTTTAAGGTATATTTACTCTCATTTGCCTTAGTAAAATACCTAACACAGCAGCACCTCTAGATTCCGGGTTCCTCCACCTCACATCTAAACGCAGGCTGGATAATCCAGACTTGAAGATGAACAAGCAAAAACATACTTTCTAGTCTCATCATCTAAGGTGTGTACTGAACCATCTTTGTTGGTATTCGATTAGGAAAAATGCCCACCACTTTCATAATATACTCCATCAAAGACGGACCATTTCTAAAATGTCCGATTCCTCCACTTGGCGACTCATTTCACAATGTGTCCTAGGAGGAATGAATTATGAGATAACATCATAACTCTTATAATGGTCATTTAAAATCCAGAACTAAAGCACTCACCATCTCTATCAGATTTGAGTATTGTAGTCCTTTTGCCCTCTTATTCATATACTTTGTTACAGGTGTGTCTTGAACACCTTTCAAGGTTTCAGACGCTTGTCTAACAAGTTAGATATTCCCTTCCCTTCTACCTTTATTGGTAAAGGTACAAAGTATCCATAGTTACTACTCACTGTTTGCTTGAATGATCTTCACATAAATGTGAACGAAACTCAACAAGCCTTCATTCCTCTCACATACACAAGTGAAGGATATGTAAGTCATTTTAGCCTAATAAACAAGATTTGCAATCAACAACTGATACAAGATCAAAAGATCCCAAGTTCCTAACCACATGGAGCTTGGTGATGCAAGCCTTGTTTATATGGTTAAATTGACTATTGTCATAAGAGTAACTTATATAAACCATTCATGATAATTCTATTACTTGTTTTGCAAATGCCACAACATGGATGAACTTTGAAATGAACTACGAAAAATACATAATTCAAAGCAATATCCATCGTTATCAACGGCATAATAGATTTATAGTTTTCTTGCCTCGAAGGGCATAAAAATCATAGATCTTTTAAAGTAATAGTCTAGCTGGAAGGAGTGGCAAGATCCTGTCTTCCAATCCTTTTCAATAGGGGACAACTATTTTGTTTCCCGTTATGAAGTCCAGCTTTCCACATCTTATATTTCTACTTCTTACCTGAAGCCGAGGAACCACCATTTCTCATTTTGTGTGTCCTTAGCTCTTCCAGGTACTTAGGGCAGGCGTGGTGGCGCCAATTTCCAATCTTCCCACAAAAGTAGCAAACTTCCCCATTAGGAGTCTCATCAAGAGGCGCAATCTCATTGCCCTCAGACTCCTTGGTCATATTGAGCTTAGTTAAACCAAGCTTACCATTTGAGGTAGTTTGCTTGTTGGTAGCCTTAGTGAAAGTAGACAAGGTGAGCTTTACTTTGGTCATGTTAGACTCAAAAGTCTTCAATATGCCATGAGCTCCATTAAGGATTTAACCATACTATGCATGTGATAATTCACAATGAATTTGTCATATGATGGTGGAAGGGATCATAGGATAATATCTACCGTCATCTCCCTTTCAATGGTAAATCCTAACCTTTCCAAGGGCTCAATAAGTGCTTTCATCTCAAGCACATGAATGTTTATGTTCTCACCATCCTGTAGCCGGCAACCAAGTAGGTCATTCAAACACCCAAACCGTTCTTGCCTCGCTTGTTGTTGGAACATGTCCTTCAACACAAGCATTATCTCATAAGCACTCAGATGCTCCAATTGCATTTGCAATTTGGGGCTCATTATGCTTAACATGAGGCAAGAGACCTCGTTGGTGTCCTTCACACGTTTATTATGGGCATCATGAACGGTCTTACTTGCGTTGGTAGCGGGGGCTTCCGGAAGGGGATTCTCAATGGTGTGTAACTTGTCTTCGCATCGTAGGACAATATTCAATTGCCTAGACCAATCCATCAAGTTACTTCCATCGAGTTTCTCCTTCTCAAGAAACATATGTAGAGTAAAGTCGGTGTTGTTGATGTTTGTCGATATCATCTAAAATCGCAGAGAAGTTTTAGTTAGTTTGATAAACATTCTTAGAATAATTACCCAATGTGTTTAAAAACAACTATTTTTTACAAGGACTAAGAACCCTATTTCACCTTGCACCGTGACGGGTTTTCCGCGGATCACGTGGCAAAGCTATTTAAGCCGGCAACCATTGACCGATTGCAATCCATTATTGCAACTCTTAGTTCCTTGCGGGATCCTACTAGACAACTATTGTTTCTAGTTTGGCATGTTTGATCCCTCTACACCAACTTCAAACTAAGATTTTGAATAACTCGGCTAGTGATCGACAATCATCCAATGATCGACTCAGCTAAAGCTCGACAATCGATCTTACAAGTTGCCACACGCTCCTTCCACACAGCACATACAAAGGTCAACTCGGCTAGAGCTCGACAATCAACCTTTGCACGGCTAGATTCGGACGGTGTCATCTTATGGGTGGTGTGTAATTAACATTTAGAAAACGGGATTTTGTTTTCCGGTTATAAAACCGTTTTGAGTTTGATTAACAAAAGTGACAATAACCAAAAGATTTCACTAATCGGATACTAAACCAGTTTTATATCCGTCTTGTTAATCATGTATACGCGCGAGAGTTTGTTAAACCATTGTTAAAAACTCTTGAGTTTTATTATTGTAAAAATTGTCTAGCATGCAATCAATCCTATAATCCATGCATAAACAATAAATAATAAAACAACCACACGCATACATTAAGATTGGTAACCATGCCCCTAAAACCTACGCGTTTTCCCGTGAGCCACTACGGAAAAATGAAGTCATCTAAGGACATTTCCTTGACTTGGATATGGTCCCACTAAACCCGCTACCTCCATTGGGCCTATCGGTTTCGTGTTAATCCTTGACTCCCAATGGTTGACTCCATATTAATTTTACACAGAAAATGAAATAAATGGCATACAAGCTACAAATCCTATTTTCTAGTACAAAATACATAACATGGATTTTAAATGGCATGCAAGCCACAAAATAATTTACATACCAAATAAATTAAATATATTAATTATTACATATCATGTGACTTATAGTCACCAAATGAATGAATAACTAATTTAACACAACCAAACATCCACAAGGTCTAGGGCATCTATTGGTTACCAACATCACATAAACAACATGAACAACATGGTGTGTCACACAAAACCATGTAAACTTATATATCTTGATTAAGATTATTTCTCAAAACTCAAGGCACTAAATAATTTCATGTATATATGCATTAGTAACAACAAACCATTTTTGATGAAACATATTCATATATACATAATGTAAGTATATGCAATTATTATTTTTATGCCAAAAATAATAATATACATATAAATACACCAACCAAGATACAACACATCTTAATATACCAAAAAATAATTTCTGGAACAAAAATTCCAGAAACCAATTTTGGATGTCAAAAACCCGACTGCAAAACTGTTTTTTTTTTTAATTTATAACAATTGTAATATGGATTTGTGGCTTGTATGCCATTTATTTCATTTTCTATGTAATTGTAATTTGGAGGCAACCATCAGGACTCCTTGGAGAGAAGTCTTGGCAAACACGAATCCGAGAGGTCCAATGGAGGTAGCGGGTTTAGTGGGAGCACATCCAAGTCAAGGAAATGTCCTTAGATGACTTCGTTTTTCCGTAGTGGCTCACGGGAAAACGCATAGGTTTTAGGGGCATGGTTACCAACTATTATATATGCGTGTGGTTGTTTTATTATTTATTGTTTATGCATGGATTATAAGATTGCATGCTAGACAATTTTTTGACAATAATAAAATTCAAGAGTTTTTAACAATGGTTTAACAATCTCTCGCGCGCATACTTGATTAACAAAAAGGATATAAAATTGGTTTATATTCCGTAATGAAAACAACTTGTTTTTGTCACTTTTGTTAATCAAACTAAAATGGTTTTTTAACCGGAAAACTAAATCCCGTTTTCTAAATGTAAATCGCATACCACCCATAAGATGACACCACTTGAATCTCGCCGTGCAAGGTTGATTGTCGAGCTCTAGCCGAGTTGACCTTTGTATGTGCTGTGTGGAAGGTACGTGTGGCAACTCGCAAGGTCGATTGTCGAACTCTAGCCGAGTCGACCATTGGGCTAGAGTACCACCGTGTATCTTGATGGTTGATTTACGACTTCAAAATAATATTTTGAGTGATGGTCGAGCTCTAGCCGAGATTGTTCAAAATATTAATTTGAGATTGGTGTGGAGGGATCAAACATGCCAAACTAGAAACGATGGTTGTCTAGTAGGATCCCGTAAGGAACTAAGATTTGCAATAATGGATTGCAATCGGTCAATGGTTGCCGGCCTAAATAGCTTTGTCATGTGATCCACGGAAAACCCTTCACGGTGCAAGGTGAAATAGGGTTCTTAGCCCTTGTTAAAATAGTTGTTTTAATTAAACACTTTGGGTATTTCTTTTAACGAGGATTTCAATCAAACTAACCAAATATCTATTTTGCTTTAATAGATGGCATCAACTAACAACACCAACACCACCAACATTTCGCTAAGGGTTTTTCTTCAAAAAGAAAAACTTGATGGGACCAACTTCATGGATTGGTCAACGCAATTACGCATTGTCCTTCGACATGAAGATAAGTTGGCCACCATTGAGGAACCAATCCCTGAGGCCCCTGCTACCAACGTAAGTAGGTCCATTAAGAATGCTTATGAAAAGCGTCTAAAAGATATCACCGAGATTACTTGCTTGATGTTGAGTACAATGACTCCTGAGATCCAAAGGCAGATGGAGCATCTGAGTGCTTATAACATGATGCTTGAGTTGAAGGACATGTTCCAACAAGAAGCAAAGCAAGAGCGGTATGGTTGTCTTAATGACCTACTTGGTTGCCTGCTGCAGGAGGGCGGGAACATAACCATCCACGTGCTCAAGGTGAAGGCACTTGTGGAGCGCTTGGAGTGGCTTGGTTTTTCCATTGGAAAGGAGATGGCGGTGGATTTAATCCTCCGGTCTCTTCCACCGACATATGATCAATTCGTAGTGAGTTATCATATGCACGGGATGGAGAAATCCATCATGGAATTGCATGGTATGCTGAGGACCGCTGAGTCCAACATAACCAGGCAAAAGTCCTCTGCTCCTGTTCCTGTCTTGGCCATCAAGGAGGGTGAGTCCAAGAAGAGGAAGAAACCGGCCTCTACCCTGAAGGGTAAAGGTAAGGGTAAGGTTGGGGCTCCCAAGCCAAACCCTGCCCCTGAGCCAAAGCAAAAGGGTTTAATCCCTCAAGCTAAGACTCCGGAAGAGGCGGTTTTCTTCTACTCCGGGGTAAAAGGGCACATGCGCCGAAGCTGGCCAAAGTATCTAGAAGGCCTCAAGAAGCTGAGAGCTTCAGGAGCAGGCACTTCTAATTCAGGTACATTCGTGATTGAACTCCATCATACTTCTACATCTAACGGCTGGGTTTTTAATACTGGCAGTGGCACTCACGTTTGTAACATTGCGCAGGTGCTTAAAAGTAGTAGAAGGTTGAGAGATGGAGAGCTGGAGCTAATCATGGGAAACAAGCTGGTTGTCCCTGTATTAGAAAAAGGAAGTGTGGAAATTACTTTCAAGACCGACTCTCTTATTATTTTAAAGGATGTATGCTATTCGCCACTTGTGGCAAGAAATATTTTATCTTTCTATGCTTGTATGACGATGGATATTATTTTAAATTTGAAAATGGTTTTATTTCATGTTTCAAAAATGATGTTTGTTATTTTAAAGCTTATCCATGCCGTGGAATACACGAAGCCGATGCATACATAGAAAATAATAGAGCAATCATGAACATTGATTCTGTATCAAAAAATGGTTTGGATAAGTTTTCCTTATGGCATAGCCGCCTTGTCCATATTAACAAGAAATGCATCACCAAGCTCCAAGCGGATGGGATCTTGGAATCATTTGATCTCGGGTCAAAAGAAGAATGCGAGTCTTTTTTATTAGGCAAGATGACAAAGTCACCCTTTACCGGTGTGGGTGAAAGGGGTAAGGACTTGTTGGATATAGTCAATACCGATGTATGTGGTCCATTCAATTATGTTACAACGAACAACTCTAGATACTTCATTACATTCACTGATGATTTCAGTCGATATGGGTATGTCTATGTTGGTCCCTTGGTGAGAATAAAGCAACAGATGTGTAGAAGGGGGGTTGAATACACTTTCTGCGGAAATTGAACAAATCAAATAAAAGTGTTACACAAAGTAAATCAAACCACAATCAATCGAATGCTTTTATTAAGAAGATGATTACAATGCTTTGAATAAGAAGATGATTACAATAACTATCAAGTAAGCAACTCTTGATATATAACCACCTAATATAAATCTCTCAATCTCTCAAACTTAGCTATCTATAATCAACTTATGATTATAGATACTGACGACTCTCTAAACAGGATTTACAAAGATTGATAACTTACCAATATCACAACTAATGTGATTATTCGAACACACGAATAACTTGGCAATCTGTGAATATATTGATCACGTTGAACTGACAAACAGTGATTCAAAAATCGTAACACATACGGTGAGGTAAGGTTTGGCTGTGCAACACTTAGTTGTTTTTCTAAGTCGTAGTCGTACCTTAGTCGTACCTCTAAACTTATCAGGAGATAAGTATTTATAATCCTATTCCTACGGTTCCTAACAAACTGGACTAATCCTAATTTACTAACTAACTATCGGATAACTCGGAATCTTGAATCTTGAATCTTCAATCTTCAATCTTGATTCTGAAATCTTCTTATCCTTCCCGTAGATATAGAGAGTTAAAACAGAATTTAAAACACATTTAAATTCTTTTAAACTGATTTCTTTAGTCAGGTTGAGTTACTCAGCTTGAAACTCATCAAGCTGAGTTCTTCGAGAACAAACCCGAATTCAAATATGGACTAACATGTATAATTGTTAACTCATCCTTAGAAGTCTAAAGAATTTACTAAAACATATTTAGCAACTCTATTGAGCTGACTAAGTATTCACGTTGAGTCGCTCAGCTTAAAAATCATCAAGCTGAAACTCAATATATATATCTTAGTTTATGCACACAGCTTATCAAACATATTGATAATCTTACTAAGATATAGTCTAAGCTGATCAAACATATGTACAACTTACACTCAGCTTATACTCAGTCTGAATCACTATAAGTGTTTAGTCTGACTAAGCTTCATAGTTCTGTTTTAGTTATATGTAGAACACCTCTTACAAACTTAACTTTGTCTCATCAAATTTAAACTAATGAGATCATTTTCCCAACAAACTCCCCCTATTTGATGATGATAAAACCATCAAAAAGTTCTTAAGTTTGGTTAACAGAATTATGTTTTAAATCTTAAACTTATTAAGATTTTTATATCTGAACTAATCAAATATTGATTGAACATATCTATTTTAATTGAACTTGTCAATTATATGTGGAACAGACCAACTTTTAGTTGAACACACCAACTAAACACATTAATGAATAAGAACTAATCAGTTCTTCATTTAAGCTGAACTTATCAGACTTATAAGTATGAATACATCATAACACAGTTGAACATATCAAACAAATATTTTGTTTTAATTGAACATATCATAATATAAAATGATTGATCACTTAGATCATACACACTAAGTGCTTACAAAAATATTAGAACTAATCTAATACTTACATTAGAATTAATATATTTATCTTTTGAACTCCGGATGTAGAAGCTCCCAGATGCTGATCTCCTTGTTGATCTCATCTAATAGTTTTTCAGCTTCTTCATTTACACTGAGTTCCTTCTGTTGTACCCTGATGATCTTGTTTAGTCTGTATTTCATTAGTTGATTCGAAGCATCATCACCACAACACTTTCTAATTCTCAAGGCATCCTCATCTTTCAGATAACATACTTCATTCAGTTTTTACGAAGCTAGGATTGCCTGCCTGATCCTTAAACATAGAGCCTTGAATAGGTGTGTTGACACTTTGATTTTCCTTGAATTCTACTCCCTCAGGCATTCTGAACAGATTTTCCCACTACAGACCAGGAACTGGAACATACCTCAGTTCTTCAGCTCGAGCAATCAACTTGGAGACCTCAGATAGAATTTCTTGTTTAATTTGACTCCTTTTGAACTTCATGAGCATCATAATTATCCTTTGCCATTCAATGTAACCCATCCTGTGAACGTATCTCAGGTTTATTCCCACTATTGATTTGTTACTAAGTTCAAAAATGAGAATGACAGCTCCATTTACTCTACTCAGAGTCATTCCTCTGATCTCTTTGTTGAAGCTTCTTCTGAAGTAACACTCCTGCAGTTCTGCATTTGAGTATGGGATTAGATCAGGTCTTGGACCAGTGTAAGTAGTTTCAGCTTGTACCAAAGCTTTTCTTTCTTTTTCCTTTTCTTGGTATGTTACTTCTTTCTCTTTTCTCTTTCTCAACTCCTCAAGAGAAATACCTAACTCATTGGCTTCCTCCTGTTCGAGCATTTCAATCATAAGCCTTGTGGCTTTATCCTCTTCTGTTTCTTCCTCAGTTTTAGAAACACTGTCAGCTTCAGGTTCAGATTCTTCTACCTTTTGTTTCTTAGTTGCAGGTTCCTCTTTATTTATTTTAACTCCCCCTCAACATGAGTCTTCCTCTCTGCTCCTTTAGCTAGTACTAGTAGAGCTTCAGCTTCAGCTCGAACTAGCTCATCTTCATTATCAGCTTGAACCTTCTCCCCCTTTTTGTCAACATCAATAGGGGTCGAAGTCCGTTGTTGTTGGAGTGCAGCAACTGCAGAGGCAATCTCTTGAACATCCTTTGTCAGCTTCTCAAGCCTCTGATAGATTTGGTGTTTATGCTTCTTCTGCTTGAGATGGAACAAACCAAACTGAGCAGCAACATAATATTTCAGCTGCTGCATGCCTGAGGAGGCAGTGTCAGTGTGAGGAGAGTCTTTGGGTGCATCATTCCAAGGTTGGTGTTTACCTTCAAATTTACTTGCACCCGAGTTTGGACCCTGTGAATCACCTTGTTTTGAAGATGAAACATTTACAGGTCGTGCGATAGGGTGTGAGAAATAAAGAGAAGTAATGTGGCTCGAAACGTGTAGTGTATGGGTTGTGGTTGGCTTAATGGTTTGGAGGGGAGTGATTGACCCTGGGGATTGGTCATATATTCAATGTTACCCGAGTGTGTCTGCTCAGGTACAGTAACAGGCTCTCCCATGGCACTAGAGAGTGTGGGCTGAGTAGACACCACTCCCGGCTTAGGCTGTTGGGTTGTAATGAGCCTCGAGGTTGACACCTTAAGAGTAGGTGTCTCCCCCTCAACTCCTGCCGGTGGAGGGATCAATGTGATCTCATCTCCAGTGATGCCTGTAGGAGTGGCACCACCTATGGCAGTTTTACGTGAATAGGTTCGGATATGGGTTAGAATGAGTTAGGTTTACTGCAGTCTTGTGTCCAAAAGTGGATGGAGAATAATGAGAAGAGAGAGAAAGTGGAGAGGTCTTACCAGAAGCAGCTTCAGTTTGTGCTGCTTCAGCTTGAGTAGTGTGCTCAGCTTGAACTTCCGTGTCAGCTTGGGAAGCTCCCCATTTATTTGATCCGTCGTCTTCACTTTCTGAAGAAGCTGCCTCAGCAATCAGAAGCATAGGTGCACTCAGACCTACTTGCTCAGGGAAGAAGCTGCCTCAGCAATCAGAAGCATAGCTTCATAGAGTGTTGTCTCCAGCTCGGCTTAAAATGCCAAGGACAGGTACCTTATGAACGGTACATGAAGATCCCTTGTGGTCTTCATCACTTGGACCCTGAGTTTATTAAAAAAAAGCAGAGAATAATCCAGATTTTTGTTGAAGAAAATATTGTACAGAAGCTGCATCTCGAACTAATTTACTTGGTCCAATCCTCCAACCTTAGTTCCTAGTGAACGAACCACTGTTGAAACCATGAAGCCCCAACTGGTTGGAAAGGTGGCCTTTTTTTTACACCCTCTGTCTGTGGGTAACCCATGCGGGGTAGGACTGACCTTGCCACCTGCCTCGTGACAGCAGGCTCAAACTCATCAGAATGAGGGAGTCGAAGAACATCCCTTTGCCACTGCACTGATAGGGCTACTGTTCTATTGCCATTGAGAACAGTCCCTGTTATCTCTCCCATGTTCTGGTCGTAAGTACAGGTATACCAGAACTCTAGTAGATGTTGAGGAACAATGTGGAGAGGTGCGCCAGAGAAGGCGAATGCCAGAGGGCATTTATGAATGTAAGCCACCCAGGCTTCATAACCTCTGCCTTGTTTTCTTTGTGGAATTGCAAGGCAGACCCGTTGATTGTTAATTTTAAGCAACGGCACTCCATCGCTCAGTGCCTTGTTTTCATATTCGAATGATTACACTGAGTAATTTGTGGAAGAAAGCACTGAGCAATTGAAAACACGCACTGAGCGATTTGAAAATTGCACTTAGCAAATTAGGGCTTGGAACAGATGTATGCACTGAGCAATTGAGGTGTTTGTTAAAGGTATTTGAGAATGTGAGAAGTCAGAGTTAAACTTAATGTCAACTTTATCTTTTTCCACGATATCCCGTATGAAGTGATGTCTAATTTCAATGTGCTTGGTTCTCGAGTGGAAGACTGGATTGTAAGTGATTGCTATTGCACTTTGGTTATCACAGTAGATAGGAGTTTTCTTGAAACTCATGCCAAAGTATTGAAGCTGAAGTTGCATCCATAGGATTAGAGCACAACAGCTTCCTGCTGCAACATATTCAGCTTCAGCAGTTGAAGTAGCCACTGAGTTCTGTTTCTTACTAGTCCAGCTTACTAGCTTCCCTCCAAGCAATTGACATCCTCCAGTTGTTGATTTTCTATCCAACTTTCACCCAGCATAGTCAGCATCAGAAAAACCAACTAACACAAATCCAGAGTCTTTTGGATACCAAAGACCTAGATTTGGTGTACCTTTAAGGTACCTAAAGATCCTTTTCACAGGTTGAAGATGTGATTTTTTAGGATATGCCTGATATCTTGCACAGACACATGTAGCAAACATGATATCAGGTCTACTAGTTGTCAAATAGAGTAATGAAGCTATCATTCCTCTATAGGTTGACTGACACATAGACTTACCATCTGAGTCTTTACTCAGCTTGACAGCTGGTGACATGGGTGTTTTCATGGTTGAACTTGAATCAAAACAATATTTCTTTATCAAATCAAGAACATACTTGCTTTGATTGATGAATATTCAATTAGGCTTTTGTTGAATTTGTAGGCCTAGGAAATATGTCATCTCACCCATCATACTCATCTTGTACTTTTGTGACATTATTTTGGAGAACCAATCACACAGAGATTCATTTGTAGAACCAAAGATAATGTCATCTACATAGATTTGTACAAGAATCACCTATCCTTTACTCTTTTTAACAAAGAGCGTCTTATCTATACTACCTCTGGTGAAATCCATTGATCGTAGATAAGTGGACAGAGTATCATACCAAGCTCTTGGAGCTTGTTTAAGATCATACAAAGCCTTGTCTAAGTTATAGACATGATGTGGAAACTTTGAACTTACAAAGCCAGGAGGTTGTTTCACATAGACTTCCTCCTGAATATTTCCATTTAGGAAAGCACTTTTCACATCCATTTGATAGACTTTGAAGTCTTTATATGCTGCATAAGCCAGGAACAGCCTTATGGCTTCAATTCTAGCAACAAGGGCAAGGTTTCATCATAATCGATTCCTTCTTCTTGCTTATACCCTTGTGCTACCCGCCTGGCTTTGTTCCTTACTATCACTCCATCCTTGTCCATTTTATTTCTATAGACCCACTTAGTGCCTATAACTGTATGATCTTTGGGGGCAGGGACAAGGTTCCAGACTTTGTTTCTCTCAAATTCATTCAATTCCTCTTGCATAGCTTCAATCCAATCCTCATTCTCTAAGGCTTCTTCAGTCTTCTTTGGTTTCATTTGAGATAGAAAACCAAAGTGAGCAGCAAAGTTAGCTGTAGCCTTTGATCTGGTAAAAACCCTTTTTGGACATTTGCAATGATTTGATCTTGAGGATGATCTTTGAGGAATTTAAATGTAGTAGTTGGAGAATCTGGTTCAGAATCTGAGTGATGTTGAGAGCCCTGAGGTGTACTAATCTCCTCAGTCTCAACAGCAGCATCAAACTGTTGATCACTAAGATCTTCAGTTTGAGGAATGTCAGCTCCAAATGGATTGACGAACTCATCATCCTAATCTGCTTGAGAATCCATTTGAGCATGTGATAGACACACATCATCATCACTATCATCTCTCATGACATACATAGGATTTGATAAGTTGGTTTCCTTAGGCCTTTCAAGCTCACTCAGAGACCGAGTCAGCTTGTCTTTTCTCAGCTTAAGCAAGACTTTATTCATCAAACGAGACATGAATTGATTCTTCTATGGCCTTTCTCCTAATGTTATACACTTGGTAGGATTTTGAGATTGGGGAAAATCCAACAAATATTCCAGGATCAGCTTTGGGTTCCAACTTTTGGAGCTGATCTCTTTGATTCAGCACATAGCATTTTGAACCAAAGATATTGAAATAACCTATATTGGGCTTTCTAGACTTATACATCTCATATGAAGTATTTCCATGTCTTTTGACAATGATTGACCTATTCTAAGTATAGCATACTGTACTAACAGCTTCATCCGAGGAATAGAGTTTCAATCCTGCCTCACATAGCATTGTTCTAGCAGCCTCAATTAAGGTTCAATTTCTTCTTTCAACAACTCCATTTTGTTGTGGAGTTCTGACAGATGATAAATTTTGTAATATTCCCTTTTGCTCACAGAAGCTTTCGAGGGTTGAGTTTCTGAACTCAGTCCTATGATCACTTCTGAGTTGCTTTACAGACAAACCTTTTTGCAACTCCTCCTGTTTGATAAAACTTATTATCTCCAGGGCAGTCTCACTCTTGGCGTTTAGGAATATTACCCAGGTGAATCATGAGAACTCATCTATTATCACCAGTGTGATCTTCTTGCCACTTAGGCTTGGTGTAACGTCCCAAATTTTTTTTTTAACACGAAATATTTAAACACCGAAACCAACTTTAAAATAGATACTGAGTTAGACTTTAACATATCAATTAATTGCAACAAACCATGATTGTAAACTACTATTCAAACGACCATATAAAACTATAAATGAAAGAGTTGTGGAAACGTTGCTAAAGAAGACGAGCTATCACTAACGCACTGGAGCCCCGCCGTGGTCAATACCTGAAAATGGTTAAACAACAACGGTAAGCATAAAGCTTAGCGAGTACGTTACATACAAACTAATTTAGTTAATCACATTAACAGATAAGTGTTACAGATACAACTTTCATCATTCCCGTCACCGAAGTGCACGGTCTAACTCTCCCAACCGAAGTGCACGGTCTAACTCTCCCGCCACCGAATTGCACGGTCTAACATACCCGACACCGAAGTGTGCGGTCTACACATACCCAACACCGAAGTGTGCGGTCTAAACATACCGATACCGAAGTGTGCGGTCTAAACATACCCGACACCGAAGTGTGCGGTCTAAACATACCCGACACCGAAGTGTGCGGTCTAAACATACCCGACACCGAAGTGAACGGTCTGACGTACACTATAACATAGATACATCATGTTAATATAATTCAGCAAGTTAGGTTGTAAGTAAGAGTACTCACCTGATCTCGCGATTCAGTCAACACAAAAGCTTAACGAGTATTTTGAGTCACGCAACAGTCATTAACCTATATAAACATCTCTTGTTAACTTAGTATAGGGTAATACTCCTTAATTCTAATTATACAATCTTTGTTGTGAATCATTGCTCATTACCTAAAGTGAGTGTAGCAAAATTAGGAACTCAAACTTAGGAACAAAATTAGGAACTTAGGAGGAACTCAAAATTAGAAACTTGCTCAAAATTAGAAACTTGCTCAAAATTAGGAACTTGCTCAAAATTAGAAACTTGAGAACTCAAAATTAGGAACTTGCTCAAAATTAGGAACTTGCTCAAAATTAGGAACTAGCTCAAAATTAGGAACTTGAGAACTAAAAATTAGGAACTTGCTCAAAATTAGGAACTTGCTCAAAATTAGGAACTTGCTCAAAATTAGGAACTTGAGAACTAAAAATTAGGAACTTGCTTGTATCGAATTTTTCATCCATTCTCTCCAAACTATCGAATTTGCATTAAGTACATTCATGAAAGCATTATGTACATATTTGTCATGCACTACCAATGTTCCTAATTTTCCTTCAAAATTAGGAACTTAAAATTAGGAAGTCCAAGTATCGAATTTTGTGTATAAAGCCCAACAATCGAATTTGTAATACCAACTCAAGTTTCGAATTTCTTATCATGCATGTATCGAATTTTCATAAGTACACCTAAGTAAGCATTGTGTACAAGCTAAATAAGGACAAGGTTCATGTTTCGAATTCTCTCTCAGGCAAGTATCGAATTCCAACTATCGAATTTACTACATCAAGTTTCGAATTCTATCTTAACTCAAGTGTCAAATTTTAATATCAGACATCATCTTCTCTACTGGCTCGAAGAACAGTATCCCCAAACGCCATTTTTTAAAATCATAAACTCTTGAAACTTAACCAAATCAATTTCTTTTTGACTCAAAATGTTTCTCCATCTATTTAAATCATTTCCTACCATTTTCATCTCAATGAAACAAGTTTAGATCCTAAAAATACCCATTTCTTTGTTGTACAAAAAAACCCATTAAAACTCCACCTTAGAACTCAGATTCTACTTTCATAACATGGTAAAATTACATATAAAATGCATAGAAAGAATCACCAAGGAACAAGGATCATTACCTTATATTTCTTTTGTTGATTGCTATCATAACCTTAATCACCTTCTTCTTCCTCCTCACGTACACACACACCAGGGACCCTCTCTTTCTCTCTATCTGATTTTTAATGAAACAGTAAGTTTCTTCCCTTTGGAATTTGCCCTAATGTACCCTTAACTCTTCCATCAAAAGGCTTGGGCCCAATTACTTATTAACCATATTAAGCCCACTCACACAACCCTCTTGATTAACTATAAAAGTCCACCTAAATCATCTTATTTAAATCGGCCCAAATACCTGTTAATATATCTTGCTTGAGACTATTAATCAAATCTTTACAACTCGTTAAACTCATAAATGATCGAGATAATAATAATAAAACAAAATAATATTATTATTATTATTTTTTTAATTTTTAACGAAGCGGGTATTACACTTGGAGTACTTATAGGTCCAAATAGATCCATAAGCAACATATGCAGTGGGTCTGTTATTGAAAATTTTTGCTTTGATTTAAAGGACCCTTTATGATGCTTCCCTTGTTCACAAGCTGAGCACAATTTGTCCTTGACAAATGTGATCTTTGGTAATCCAGAGACTAACTCTTTATTGGATAGCATATGTATATATTTTAAATTTAAATGAGATAAGCGTTTATGCCACAACCAATTCAGCTTAGGAACAGATTGGGAATACAAGCAGGTTTCATTATGGGGATCAGCAGAATTAAGATCAAGTAGATACACATCTCTTTCTCTTTTAGCTATTAATACAGACTTTCCCTTAGCATTATAAATTGTTCCTGCTTTCTTCCTAAAAGTAACAATATTATCTTCATCACACAATTGACGATACTAATCAGGTTGTGTTTGAGACCTTTGACGTATGCAACTCTTTGGAAAGTAACCTTGTCAGCTTGCATCTTCCCATAGCCTTTAGTTCTTCCATGGGAGTTGTCACCAAATGTTACTTTAGGACCTTCATCTTCTTGGAAATCACTAAGAAGTCCTTTCCACCCGGTCATGTGCCTTGAGCATTCACTATCCAAGTACCATTTACTTGAACCCTGCACATGAAATGTAAACTAAACACATTAGTTTTATTTAGGAACCCACTTCTTGGTGGGTTCAGATGAGGAGCACTTAGCATCTCAATCCGGTTGAACTGGTTGTTCAGCTTGAGCAGGAGCTGAGTCCTATGTAAGCTGATCAGCTTGTTCTTGTTCAGGCCTTGAGATTTCTGCATCACATTCCTTAGCCTCATGACCTCTACATCTGCACTTATAGCATCTCCTTCTTCCAATGATTACAGGAGGTAGAGAGTATAACAAACCTTGTGAGAACCTACTCTCAGTCTTAGTATTGTATGTGGTGGATAACTTTTCAACTTTCTTTGCAAGTTGATTTACTTGATGATCACTGACTTTGGACTTACCTTTGTCAGATCATTATTTGTTATCCTTAGAAGTTTGACTAACAACCTTCTTTTCCATGACTTTGGACTTACCTTTGCCATGATGACTGGACTCACCAGTTTCAACAGGTTTGGACTTACCACTGTTGATCTTCATGGCCATACCAAGATCTACAACTTTGGACTTACCATTGTTGTGATTTGACCTCTGACTTACAGTGGTCTTCCTATTCTTGTAACTTCTCTCCGAGCCAGATAGAGAATGTTGTCTTTTGAAAGGATTTGGATTTAGCCTTTCTATGACTGAAGTTCTTTGAATAGGCTGAGTGCCTAATCTGTCCAGCACAGACTTACCATGTTGTTTGGATGTTGAGCAATCATTTCCATGATCTTTAGCTTTCACAAACATATTGAATTTCATGTTTGGATCATGTCTTTTCTTTGAGGCTGGCTTCTGAGACTCAATCAGTTGTCTATCCTTCTCAGAGTCTGTACTTGCTATCTCATCATCAGCTACATAAGCTGCTGTTTGATAGTCACCTTCAAGCACAGGCTTTACCTGTTTAGGTATTTGTTGGTTAATGCACATTTCAGCAAGCTTTGATGACTTACACCAAGACTCAGTGACCTTTTGAAGTTGATCGGCTTTGTCTTTAGCTTCCTGAATTTCTTCCCTTAGAAGTTTATTAATGTGTCTTTGGCATTCAAGATCACACTGTGCTTTCTTACCAACTTGAATGAGAGATTGATTTTTCTTAATCTCATCTTTAAGTGTAGCTATTTCAGCTTTGAGGTCATTCTGAGACTTAAGGCTGGTCTTGAAATCATTCAACATATAATCAAAAGCAAGACCCTTTTCTTTATCTGTGTAAAAGTAGAAATTACTGACCTTATACATGAAAGCAGGATCCCAATCACTGAGCTTGTTGTTTTCCTCAGCTTCGTGTTAGCTTCTAAGATTGATTCAGACTGACCATAATCAACTTCGTCAATTTCAAACTCATCATCTTCTTGAGCCATAAGACACACATCATCATCTGAGGTAGATGATTATGTATCCCAGGTTTCAGCATATAATCCTTTTGCACTGGGTTTGTCTTCTGGCTTTCCTTTCTTGAGCTGAGTATATTTCTTCTTGTATTTATCAGCTCTAGCATTCTTATCAACAACTGATGTTGATTCCACCTTCTTTGATCTGCACTCAACAGCAATGTGTCCCTTCTTCTGACAGTTGAAGCACACAACATTCTTGAGATCAAAAGAACTCTTCCCTTTGCCCCTGTCAGATCTTCCTCTTCCCCTTTGAGCTTTTCTCAAACGTCTGGCTAGCATTGTCATTTGCTCAGTGATATTCTGAACATCGTCAGTATCACTTGAGTCTGAGTCTGAGTGGTCAGCTTGAGATTCTTACTCAGTCTCAGATTCAACAACCAGTGTCTTGGAACTTTTCTTCTTTTTCAATGCAACCAATGCAACTTCAGTCTTATCCAGAGACTCCTTGAGTTGTTGTTGAGAAGTTCTCTTGTGTTCAGTGATCTGTTCATGATTTAGCAAGAACCCATAAATGGACTGTAGGTTGTACGCATGCAGTGTTCCTCCAGCCTTCAGTGTTGTAGACATTGCAGACTTTCTCAGAATCTTGAACTTTCAACTTATGAAATTGTTCAGCCTGCTCTCGATACCCGTTGTTGGTCCCTTGGTGAGAATAACAACAAGCAACAGATGTGTAGAAGGGGGTTAATACACTTTCTGTGGAAATTGAACAAATCAAATAAAAGTGTTACACAAAGTAAATCAAACCAAAATCAATCGAATACTTTTATTAAGAAGATGATTACAATGCTTTGAATAAGAAGATGATTACAATAACTATCAAGTAAGCAACTCTTAATATATAACCACCTAATATAAATCTCTCAGTCTCTCAAACTTAGCTATCTATAATCAACTTATGATTATAGATACTGGCAACTCTCTAAACATGATTTACACAGATTGAAAACTTACCAATATCACAACTAATGTGATTATTCGAACACACGAATAACTTAGCAATCTGTGAATATCTTGATCACGTTGAACTGAAAAACAGTGATTCAAGAATCGTAACACATACGGTGAGGTGAGGTTTGGCTCTGCCACTTAGTTGTTTTTCTAAGTCGTAGTCGTACCTTAGTCGTACCTCTAAACTTATCAGGAGATAAGTATTTATAATCTTGTTCCTACGGTTCCTAACAAACTGGACTAATCCTAATTTGCTAACTAACTATCGGATAACTCGAAATCTTGAATCTTGAATCTTCAATCTTCAATCTTGATTCTGAAGTCTTCTTATCCTTCCCGTAGATACAGAGAGTTAAAACAAAATTTAAAACACATTTAATTTTTTTTAAACTGACTTCTTTAGTCAGGCTGAGTTACTCAGCTTGAAACTCATCAAGCTGAGTTCTTCGAGAACAAACCCGAATTCAAACATGGACTAACATGTATAATTGTTAACTCATCCTTAGAAGTCTAAAGAACTTACTAAAACATATTTAGCAACTCTATTGAGCTGACTCAGTATTCACACTGAGTCGCTCAACTTGAAACTCATCAAGATGAAACTCAATATATATATCTTAGTGTACGCACACAGCTTATCAAACATATTGATAATCTTACTAAGATATAGTCTAAGTTGATCAAACATATGTACAGCTTACACTCAGCTTATACTCAGCTTATACTCAGTCTGAATCACTATAAGTGTTCAGTCTGACTAAGCTTCATAATTCTGTGTTATATGTAGAACACATCTTACAAACTTAACTTTGTCTCATCAAATTTAAACTAATGAGATTATTTTCCCAACAGTCTACTTGATCAGGCAAAAGTCTGTGACTTTTGAGGTTTTTAAGACATTCCAAAACGAAGTCCAGAATCAATTGGGCAAGTCTATCAAGATACATCGCTCCGACAGGGGAGGCGAATACTTGAGCTCAGAGTTATGTGATCATTTATCTAGTTGTGGGATTATTTCATAACTAACTCCTCCTAGGACGCCACAATTGAATGGTGTTGCCGAGCGGAGGAATCGGACACTATTAGATATGATCTGATCGATGATGACTCGCACAGATGTACCCATTAGTTTTTGGGGGTACGATCTCGAGTCGGCGGCCAGAATTCTTAACCTCGTACCAACTAAGAAAGTCCAAAAGACACCTTTTGAGATATAGCATGGAGTAGCTCCAAAGGTTCCATATCTTGAGGTTTGGGGATGTCCTGCTTTCGTAAGATGAGAGGTAGAGGACAAGCTTGAACCTAGGTCAGAAAGATGTTATTTCATTGGGTATCCATCCTGCGCCATGGGATATTTATTTTATAAACCTTCTAAAAACAAAGTGTTTGTTGCAAGAAGGGCAGTTTTCCTTGAAAGGGAACTGATATCCATGCAATCCAGAGGTAAGAGGATTGATCTTCAAGAAATTCAAGAACCCATGGAAGAAGGGACTGATGTCGGCACTAGCACTCAACTAGAAGTGGTTGAAACCGAGCAAGATAATGCGTTGATACCTGACAACACTCCATTAATTCCTCGTAGGTCTGGTAGACGACGTCATGAGCCAGAGAGATATGGGTTTCTCATATCTGAGAGCAATGACTTATTGGTAGATCATGATGAACCCACCAACTACCAGGAAGCCGTAGCGGGCAATGAGTCTGCTAGGTGGAAGGAAGCAATGGAGAGTGAGATGTAATCCATGTCGGATAACCAAGTTTGGGAATTGGTTGATCCTACACCCGGATGTAAGACAGTAGGGTGTAAATAGGTCTTCAAGAAGAAGACCGGCATGGATGGATCTATAGATACCTTCAAAGCTCAACTGGTGGCAAAGGGTTTCACTCAAACTTATGGTATTGACTATGAGGAAACCTTCTCACCAGTGGCTATGTTGAAATCTATTAGAATACTCATGGCCATAGTTATGTTTTATGATTATGAGATATGGCAAATGGATGTAAAAATCACCTTCCTTAACGGGAAGCTAAATGAAGTGGTGTTTATGACACAACCCGAGGGTTTTGTACATCCTGAGTATCCTAATAGAGTCTGTAGACTAAAGAAGTCCATTTATGGACTTAAAGAAGCATCGAGAAGCTGGAACATATGCTTTGATGAGAAAATCAAAACGTTTGGATTTTTGAAAAGCAAGGATGAGCCATGCGTATATGTCAGGGCTAGTGGGACCGCTGTAGTATTCCTTGTCTTATATGTAGATGATATTCTACTCATCGGTAACAACATCCCAACTTTGAAAGAGGTAAAATCTTTTCTTTGGATTTGTTTCTAAATGAAGGACTTGGGAGAGGCAGTGTATATCTTGGGCATCAAGAGCTATAGAGATAGATCTAAAAGGCTGATAGGGCTTAGCCAAAGTGCATATGTGGACAAAGTCTTGAAGCGATTCAAGATGGAGGACTCAAAAAAGAGTAACACTCCTATGATGCATGGAATGACATTGAGCAATTCTCAAAGTCCTAGTTCCAAATAGGAACTTGACGTAATGAAGAGGATTCCTTATTTCTCGGTAGTGGGATCAATCATGTACGCCATGCTATGCACTCGTCCTGATGTATCGTGTGCCGTAAGCATGACGAGCAGATATCAGGCTAATCCAGGACAAGCTCATTGGACGGCCGTAAAGAACATTCTCAACTATCTTCGGAGGACAAAGGAGATGTTCTTGGTTTATGGTGGTAAGGAAGAGCGTAGAGTACATGGTTACTCTCAATGGTGGTGCTATTAGTTGGAGGAGCTCCAAGCAAGACACCGTTGCTGATTAAACTACCGAGTCAGAGTACATTGCGGCTAGTGAAGCAACAAAGGAAGCGGTATGGATGAGGAAGTTCATCCAAGATCTTGGAGTGGTTCCTAGCATTACCAACCCTATTGAGATTTTCTGTGACAATGAGGGTGCGGTTGCATTGGCTAAGGAACCAAGAGCTCACAAACGTATGAGGCACATTCCTCAGAAATACCACTTCATCAGAGATGTGATAGAGAGTGGTGAAATTGCCATTAGCATAGTAGCATCAGAAGGCAATTTGGCTGATCCGTTTACTAAACCGTTGTCACAAGCTGTCCATGATTCTCACACCAAGTCAATAAGTGTTAGACTCGCTAGTGACTTGGCTTGAGTATATGATTTGGTTTAAAGTTTGATTTGTAATTGACTTTTGGGAACATTAAACAGTATTGTATTTCATACTATATTGATTATTAAATGTGATTTAATAATGCGCCTAGGGCGAATATTTTATGAATCCTTATTGTGTTCCATCTTAGCATGTTTTAATACTTCCCAGAATGTTTTATCATTCTAAATGTCCACAGTCGGTCATTCTTCATGGGGAGGAAGTTTGAGATAAGACTAAGGGAAGTGGTTGATTGCCATCTAATAATGGATTAGATAATAGAGACACACCACTTCGCCTGTGCTTGACTTGGTCAAGTGATTGGACGACCTACACCTGAGGTTACTTCATGGTTTCTGTCACGAGTAACTAAGGATGATAATATCATTTCGTCCTTAGACTGGAGATACATGTGTTCCAAAGCATGGACCTGCTTTGCTTTGATTGCTTTCAAACGCATTTCGTAACTGGTTGTTATAAAGGAAGCGTTTAGGTAAAGTATGATGTATGTAGCGGAACAATGTAGTCAAAGGGATTCATTCCTCTAGTTTTAGAGAGATATCCATGGGCCCCTCGATGATTGAGCACTGACGTAAAATGCATGGCCATGATCAAGCTGCAATGATATTTGATCGATTGCAACTAGATTTTGGGTCACCATCAATCAAGATCGAGAAACATAATAGTGAACGATCAGGAGATTGACATTTAACCATGTCTCGTGTTCACACGAATATCGCGAACGAAAGGATGATTGATCACTTATCAATAGGGCCATATCAAACCTATAGGGTTGTGATTTGGTACTTGTCTTGGGATGACATAACTCGCATTGACTTGGGGGCAGAGATGCCTTGCTAGAGGCCGCTCTCCGTCTGTGTTACTTATCGATACGATATGTCATGTGCAAGTGGGATTCTGTTAGTGTATGCCCACTGACACATGTATATTAGTAATGCTACTGATGATACACGAGCCTATTGGGTCACATACCAAGGATTGATCCCGATAACTCGCAACAGGAAGAGAGTAACAAAGAATCTGGAAACGGAGTTTCCGCGCCGCGGAAACCGTCTGACAGAATCTTTGACATTTTGTTTTTACTTGGCTCAAGGATTCAATTATTGTGGCATCTAGGACTGACATACACGACTTTGTTGCCTGACATATAAGTTGTAGAGGGTGATAAAAGTCCATGCATGTCTCTCACATCTCATAAGTTGAATTTATTGATCAAGTAATTTCTATAATTCTCTCTCTCACTCAAGAAAACTTGCATACACTCTCATAAGGGTTCTTGGCTGGTCTTGATCTTCTCCAGAAATCATAAGTGTTCTTAAGTGATATCTTGGAGATTGTGGGTTGTTCCAAAGAGTGATTTCAAGTCTTGAAGATCACAACTTGGAAAACTAGCATTAGGGGATCGAACAAACTTGGGGTGGACGTCGGTAGAGGGGAAGCTTGCTTGCTTTCTTGTCAAAAGTTCCAGAAGTTTGAAGAGGGTATAATTTCTTATCCTTCCCTTTTACATGTTGCATTTTGTAGTTATAGAGTTCTTGGCCCATTCTTGGGGTTTCTAGCTTTTAATATTTTTATACATGTCCATTGCTTCCGCTGCGGTGTTCATGAAACACCAACAAAGAGAAATATAGTGAAGGAGGGAAAGTGAGAGAGAAAGAGGAAGAGAGTGATGGTTGTGGTGTGGTCGTCGAAAGAGTAAGATCGCTGAAAGAAGGGTGAAGTCGGCAGAAAGGAATGAGCCGCGCAAGACGGCGGGCGGTAAGTTTTGTGAAGATGGGGAGAAGAAAGAGTGGGTGTGTTTGAGTAGAGAGAGAAAGAGAGTATACCGACTTTGAACCACCAGCAGCTTTTTCTCCGGAATAGGTGGTAGAATGGGTGTCCGGATTCTTGGTTGACGCGTGAGCCATGGGTGGAGAAGCAAGCTTGGGATTGTGGTGGTCCTTATGGCGGTGAGGTGTTATGCATGGTACATATGTCTTTTCCATAAATGAAGTTGAAATAAAGAGCGAAATAAAAAAAGTAAGAGAGAGAGAGAAAAAGTTTTAACAAAAATTAAATAATAGAGAGAGAAATGAAGGTGGTAAGGGTTTCATATTTCAAAGAGGGTGGGGCACACATTTCAAGAAGAAAAGCAGAAGAGAGGAGACAGTTGTGTGGTCCATCAGAATTGCTACCCACACTGATAGAGTGGGAATAGTAGTACCTTTTTCTATGGGTCGGTCTATTCGCATGGGATATAATTTCTTAGGACACTCTTATTTCTCAATTGCCAAATTCCAAATAGATACTTATGTGTCATATGTGTGTTAGATTACTTTCGCATATGTGTCATATTTTATTTCTAGTCATTGCTTTTTACAAATTACCATTCTCTCCCTACTGTATTCTCTCTCTACTGTTTATATATCTTCTTTTATTTACAAATCACCATTCTTTATGTACTGTTTACAAATCTTCATTTGAACAAAGATTAAGCTGGGACAAAGAGAGGTGAAGGAAAAAAACCCTAGAAATGGTAAATTTTTTGAGGAAGAGTGGTCACCGGAGTAGTTGCCGGAAGAAGAGTGGTCATCGGATAAGAGAAAGACAGTGAAGGAGGAAAAGTGAGAGAAAGGGGAAGAGAGTGAGAGTTGTGGTGGGGTCGTCGAAAGAAGGGTGAAAATGAGTAAGATCGCCGAAAGAAGGGTGAAGTCGGCGGAAAGTAGTGAGCCACGCAAGACGGCGGATGGGAAGTTTTGTGAAGATTGGGAGAAGAAAGAGTGGGTGTGTTTGAGTACAGAGAGAAAGAGAGTATACCGACCTTGAACCACCACCAACTTTTTCTCCGGAATAGGTGGTACAATGGGTGACCGGATTCTTGGTACTTGGGTTTTTTCCTTAAATAAAGTTGACATAAAGAACGAATTCAAAAAAGTAAGAGAGAAAAAGTTTTAACAAAAATTAAATAATAGAGAAAGAAATGAAGGGGGAAAGGGTTTCTTATTTCAAAGAGGGTGAGGCCCACATTTCAAGAAGAAAAGTAGAAGAGAGGAGACAGTTTTGGGGTTCTATAGTTGTGTGGTTCTCGCGGTTCTCGTACTAACAATGGTTCTCAAATGAACTTCTTCATATATATATATATATATATATATATATATATATATATATATATATATATATATATATATATATATATATATATATATATATATATAAAGAAAGATCTAATTATTAGTAAGGTACTTACTATACCATGCAAGGGAGAACTTTATCCGTTTACATAAGCGATTGATAGAAAGAAGATGGAAAAGAAAAAAGTCATACCTTAACTAAAAGATACTAGAAAACAAACGCCTAAGTTTATTAAAAGAAATACAGAAGAACTCTTGTATCTAGCAACATGTCACCTATTGACACTTATGACACCTATTTGACACCTATTTTTTCATAAAGACAAACTCCAATTTTTTTTTAATAAAGATTTTTAATGTCCATCGTTTATCTTCAAATGGTATGGAGATGTCATTGCTTGCATCATTTTTAGAAGTCTCTGTATGTACTGTCTATTGTTGGTGTTGTATCATCGTCTGAGGTCTCCTGTATTTCGTCTTCATTTTTTACATCATCTATGCCCATTGTCTCTCCTTCCAATAAGGGGGGTACGGCAGATTTTTTGGGTTTCTGTTAAACCACTAAAATCAAAAATAAAACATAACGAGAATAACATTATGATAGAAGAGTTAGAAAAACTCACTTAAAAGGAAGATGATAGAAACACTAGAGAATTATATGTTGCAGTAGTTCCACGAGAAGGAATTTTTTAGGAGGTTATAATATGAAGACATAAAAGGATATAAGGAATGTGTGGGTATGAAGTAAGATAATAGGTTGAGAGCATTTAGAGAGCCATAGCAAGAAAGAAAGATCTTTTTATTAGTAAGGTACTTACCATACCATGCAATGAAAAACTGCATCGGTTTATATAACTGATTGATACAAAATAAGATGGAGAAGAACAAAGTCCTAACTTAACTAAAAGATAATAGAAAACAAACTCCTAAGTTTACTATAAGAAATACTGATGGTCCCTTAATGTAAGGATGCAACAATGCTAAAGATTAACTTGTTTGTGTTTGAGTGTGTGAATCGGTTTCTAGAGAGAGAAAGCCGAAAGCTAGATAGCAAAAACACAAACAATAGATGTGAATAATGCAAAGCTTAATTCATTTCAAGGAGGCAAATGCCTTTTATAGCATTTGCCTAAGTTTACAATATTGATATATTACACCCTCACTTTTCATAATCTAACATTCTCCCCCTAAGTGAGGTGTGCAACGATTCACAACAAGAAATAAAGAAATTAAACATCATGTCTAGACTTGTTGCATTGAATTGAATTGAATTGATAATTTATGGTCCCTTAATGTAAGGATGAAGCAAAGCTAAAGATTAACTTTTTTGTGTTTGAGTGTGTGAATCGATTTCTAGAGAGAGAGAGCCGAAAGCTAGAGAGAAAAAACACAAACAAGAGATGAGAATAATGCAAAGCTTAATTCATTTCAAGGAGGCAAACGCCTTTTATAGCATTTTCCTAAGTTTATAATATTGACATATTGCACCCTCACTTTTCATATGTGCAACGATTCTCCAGTGTATTCTTCATTTACTCGATTGATCTGAAGGCTTGTCTTTGATATTCTTCAGTCAATTCATTGCGAGCAGCCCACACCTTTTCATGCAGACCATAGTGCAGAAGTTTCAAAGTTGTAACACCACTTTTCTAAAATAGCTTCTAAAACTCTATTACTACATAATTAGCACTTTAAAACATCAGAGTTTGCGGAAAACAAGCTTACATCACTTTAGTCCTAATGGTTTCATAAAAGTAGTGTTAAAAGTACTCTTTTCAAAAGCTTGGAGCTATCCAACTCTACAAAGCACTTGGGGCCTTACCCTTACTGGAATCTGGTCAGCTGCATGCACAACGTGCTGAAACATAAGCTTTCGCTTAGTGAGCATACTAACTGAACAGATAAACACATAAAGCATGAGTAACTCTTCTGGGGATTTCTCACATCTAAGCTAAACACCTGCAAAACTGTTCAAACTATTAACTGGTCCAGGGTATGATCACACCTCGCGCGTAATCAAATCCCTGACACTCTATTTGGGTATAAGGATGTCAATATACCCCTATCTCTGTACTGAACAATATATCTGATTGTTATTATACTGTGTAACAATAGTCTTAACTCATTACATAATCATATCACAACACGGATATCATATTGTTCACCTTGTGCATATATGTATACCGATCATACTAACTACTACAACATAGTGCTACTGAATCTTACATAATCAATCACATATCAAGCATACAATTGATATACTAGTCACTTAATGCATGTACATGTGCTAATCTTTTTAAAGGTAAGTACACTCACCTTAGCATCAATTAAACAGCTATTCTTTATCACCGAAACGTCAACTCTTAATGCCTACAAGCAATAAACCATACTACATAAACATCTGAACTCAACTGGGAAAGACACTGATCAAACATTAGCACAAACAGCTAAACTAAATTCTGGATAACTACCTGCGACCGCAAGCATTACTCATGCGACCGCAATGGTCCTTCACTACCTCCTTATGATCGAAAGGAAATCCTATGTGATCGCAAGAGTCCTAAACAACCAAGATACTGAAAATACATCCTTCCGGCCGGAAGGGATAACCCATGCGATCGCATGGTCTAAAACACTGCCTTGCAATCGCAAGGGGTAACCCATGCGATCGCATGGACAGTCAGCACAGTAAGGTTTCTACTCTGTTCGAACAGCAGCTGTAAAATCCCAAAATTTCACATGAAATCAACTGAAACTCACATTCAATCATTGCAACAAGTTCTAAAACATCACTACTAACTTTTCTACATGAAACTTAACTCAAAACATCAAGGCATCAAAGATTGAATCAAGAATCACTTCTTTGACCCACAACCTCAATGAAATCAAGAAGAACTCATTACCTCTTGCTATTGGATCACTAATCAATCAATTCATATGATCATCTTCACTTTTATGGATTGAATTCAGTAAGGAAAACAAGGGTAGAGGTATGTACGTATGTGTGGCTTGAAATGGAAGAGTTTGACCTACAAGGTCAAATATCTAGTATACATATCATGAACTTTCACCACTTGGTAGAAATGGTCCCTGAACTTGCAACTTTCATCATGTGGCAAGTTTAACCCTTCTACTTTAAAAACACTAAACACATCCCACACAAGGGCAACTTGCTAACCATGTCTAACACTTAAAACATTAACCAATATAACTCATATCTAGGTACTTATGAACTTGGGGCGTTACAAAAGTACCATCCGAGTAGGCCATGCATTCTTCCATTCTTGCAAATATTTTATGTTTCTTTTCATTGTGGAAGACTACACCCCTATCTCCTTTGTAGTTTGAATGGCCATCATAGAATGCGGTCAACTCTTCAAATTGATCAAGATCGGGATGATTCTGGTTTGACTTTAGAAGATTGACCTTTAGATAGTTGTTTTCGGCACGGAGCTGCATGTCATGATCTTGCAACAAAGCTTATGAAATTTCTCATGTACCGCATAAGTTGAGCTCTCCCAAATTGTTCGTCAGGAGTTTTCCCTTGCTTCCGAGACAATGTGTCATAGATGAATGTTATGTCATAAATCTTCACATGTCTCAGATCAGCTTCATTCAGTTGAACCTTTTCACCTTGAGCCCTCTTCACAACGAAGACTGCATACTTATACTTAAAGGAAACCCCTATGAGGACATTTTAGAACTTCAACAATTGGGTAATCAAAGGTGACAATCTGCATTGGGGACTTTGTAGCATGTAAGATATTTTCATATCTTCTTTTCAGATGTTCATCTAGACCCCTCAGCTCTGGAGGTGTGAGCTTGGTAACTTTGTCGCTGTAGATGTCTGGAATTCTATCTTCAAGATGAGTAGCATTGACAAAGTACCTTTTCCAAATCGGTTGTTGCAAAGCAGTTCTTGTGAACATGTTGTTGCTATCTAAGTCTTTGTCACCGGTATACACTGGAGGTGTTGTAGGAATAACATAATTTGGTGGCAGTGGCTACTCTGAATCTTGTCTAGCTTTCTCTGTAGCTTCTTCTTGCACGTTTCTTTGAATGATGTCAGCTGCAGAGACTTGAAACATGTCTGGTGGGTGATGTATGCAAGTCTCCATATAGATCAGTCATTTCGTCATCAGAATCTTCATTAAGATCCACCTACCTAGTCTCAACATGGGACTGCTCCTGAGGTATTTCACCTTTTTCCAGATCAATCAGCCTCGGTTTAGATTCTTGCTGAGGTACAAATAGTACAATCTGCTTGTCAGCATTTTCACGTTGCTGTTGTTCATAAACTTGATCGGTAAATTGTTTTTGTTTCTGCTGCTGACTGCTAGAACCAGTACCTGCAAGTAATAAATAACTTAATGTTGTAACTGGTACTATTGCAGCCACCGAGAGAGAGGACATGTACATTCTTCTTCTTTTCTACCCCTCGGGTTGATCATAAGGGTCTTGATCATCCCGTATCCTCTTGCTACTCTGTGCCTGAGCCTGACAAGCTTGTTCAAGTATGGTCAGTCTGTCAGCAACCTTCTCCATTGTAGTATAGAACCCCTTTCTCACCCTATCAATCTTTTGGTTTACATCTTCGTGAAACTCTTGAAAATCGTCCAAGGAGATTCCCTGTGGCCGTTGTTCGTTGCGAAGAGTTGTCAGAAGGTCTTGGTCATGAGCCGATTCGGGTCTTTGTTCAAACAGTTTGACATATTGAAGGCTCATTAGGGCATCCACTGACATGTTTGCTAGATCAGGTTGCGGCTGAGGTTCAGGAGCTGGAGGTCTTGCAGCAAGGAGTGCTTCTATCCTATCCAACTTCTGATTTGTATCGGTTATTTGTTGTTGGAGAGGTGCCACGGCTTGTTGAATAGTTTCTTGTAGTTCTGCACGTGTAACAAACCCGGAATCACAGAGACTTCCGGTTGACGTACCAGCCAAAGAGGCAGTACCACTCACTGGAGCAGCTTGGATGTAGGCTCCAGCAGGATTTCCTTCTAATCGTCGAATGGCACCTTCAGAGGTACCACCTATAGAAGTTGAGGAGACTTTTTTAACATACAAGCTCAGTGCATCAATTGTGATTTTGTGTTGATCAAGATAAGCGAAAATCCGCGTTATATCAAATTGTGCATTGAATGGAGTCGAGGATGGGGGAGGCGGTCCTCTTGTTTCACTAGGTCTGACTCCCGATTGGAAGCGACCCAGAGTATGTACTATAGCCCTGTGCAATGAAGACGGTGCCTGTTGAGAGACACCATACTGGCTAGGAGGGGTTGAAGTTTGCACGGGTAGGATAACCGCGACTTGTTCAATACGAGACCCAACAATGTTAGGTCCCATAGCAGATGTGGCTTCCTGGCTTTCTGGGGCTAGGGTCCTTCAACACTTTCTTTTGCTTTTCTCACCTCCTCATTCTCACTCACACTCCTAACTACAAAACTATCTCCTTCTTCACCACTACCAGGACCATACCCTGCATATTGATTCAGGGATAATAAAGAATCAGGGTGACATGTCCTATTTCAAAGGACAAGTCCTGAGTTGTAGTAACTGTTGGGAAAATGATCTCATCAGTTTGAATTTGATGAGACAAAGTTAAGTTTGTAAGATGAGTTCTATATATAACTTAAACAGAATTATGAAGCTTAGTCAGACTGAACACTTAGAGTGATTCAGACTGAGTATAAGCTAAATATAAGCTGAGCATATGTTGATCAGTTTATATTATACCTTAGTTTGTTTATTAATATGTTTAATAATATGTGTATGTCACATAAGGTATATGTCGAGTAATCAGCTTGATGTGTATCAAGCTGAGTGACTCAGCTCAAAAGCAGAGTCAGCTCGACAGAGTTGCTAAATATGTTTTAGTTAACTAAGTTAGACTCCTAAGGATGAGTTTATCAATGTACGTGTTAGTTCATGTAAGAATTCGGATTTGTTCTCGAAGAACTCAGCTTGATGAGTGTAAAGCTGAGTAACTCAGTCCGAGTGAAGAAGTCAGTCTAAAGATAATTTAAATATGTCTTAAATTCATCTTTATCTCTCTTTATATCTACGGCGCGGATAAGAAGACTCCAGAATCAAGATTGAAGATAGAAGATTCAAGATTCAAGATTCCGGATTATCCGAGAGTTAGTTAGCGAATTAAGTTAAGTCTTAGTTTGTTAGGAACCGTAGGCACAGGATTATAAATACTTATCTCCTGATAAGTTTAGAGGTACGACTTTGATTCAAAAACAACTAAGTCTTGCAGAGCCAAACCCCACCTCACCGCATGTGTTACGGATTTTGATTACTGTTTGTCAGTTCAACATGATCAAGAAAAAACTCACAGATTGCCCAAGTGTTCATGTGTTCGAACTATCACATCAGTTGTGATATTGGTAAGTTGTCAATCTGTGTGAAATCCTGTTTAGAGAGTCGTCAGTATCTATAATCATAAGTTGATTATAGATAGCTAAGTTTGAGAGATTGAGAGATTTATATTAGGTGGTTATATATCAAGAGTTTCTTACTTGATAGTTATTGTAATCATCTTCTTATTCAAAGCATTGTAATCATCTTCTTAATAAAAGCATTCGATTGATTGTGGTTTGATTTACTGTGTGTAACACTTTTATTTGATTTGTTCAATTTCCGCAGAAAGTGTATTCAACCCCCCTTCTACACACATGTTGCTTGTTGTTACTCTCTCATACAAGGGACCAACAACTGGTATCAGAGCAGGCTGAACGATTTCATTAGTTGAAAGTTCTAGATTTTGTGAAAGTTGACAATGTCTACAAGCAACAATTCTTCAAACTTTCCACAGATGTCTGCCAAAGGCTGTCCGATATTTGATGGATCTGACTATCCTATGTGGAAGTTTAGAGCCATTCTTTTCCTCAAGTCCATTGACAACCGTATGTCGGATGTTGTCACTAAAGGACCAATTATCCCCAAGATTCCTGCCACTGTCAGTGATTCGTCTCCTGGCAGATCTGAAAAGGAAACAAGAAAGCATGTTGCATCATGGACGGATGAAGATTGGAAACTTGTCAATCTAGATGATAAGGCTAAAAGTGTTCTAGCTAATGCCCTGTCAAATGAAATCTTGCGCACTGTGACTGGGTGTCAAACTGCAAAAGACTCAAGTCAAGTGATACTGATGATGTTCAGAATATCATTGAGCAAATGGCAATGTTAGCCAGACGTTTGAGAATAGCTCAAAGGGGAAGAGGAAGATCTGACAGGGGCAAAGAAAGAGTTCTTTTTATCCCAAGAATGATGTGTGCTTCAATTATCAGAAAAAGGGACACGTTGCTGCTGCAGATCAAAGAAGGTGGAATCAACATCAGTTGTTGATAAGAATGCTTACAGAGCTGATAAATACAAGAAGAAATATACTCAGCTCAAGAAAGGAAAGCCTGAATACAAACCCAGTGCAAAAGGATTAATTGCTGAAACATGGGATACAGAATCATCTACATCAGATGATGATGTATGTCTGATGGCTCAAGAAGATGAAGAGATAGAAATCGATGAGGTTGATTATGGTATGTCTGAATCAATCTTTGAAGCTGACATGAAGGAAGCTGAGGAAAACAGCAAGCTCAGTGATTGGGATCCTGCTTCCATGTATAAGGTCAGTAATTTCTACTCTTACACTGATGAAGAAAAGGGTCTTGCATTTGATTATTTGCTAAATGATTTCAAGACTAGCCTTAAGTCTCAGACTGACCTCAAAGCTGAAATAGCTAAACTTAAAGATGAGATTAAGGAAAATCAATCTCTCATTGATGTTGGTAAGAAAGCACAGTGTGACCTTGAATGTCATAGACATATTAACAAACTTCTTAGTGAAGAACTTCAAGAAGCTAAAGACAAAGCTAATCAACTCCAAAAGATCACTGAGTCTTGGTGTAAGTCATCAAAGCTTGTTGAACAGTGCATAAACCAACTAATACCTAAATAGGTGAAGGTTATACTTGGAGGTGACTATCAAACAGCAGCTTATGTAGCTGATGATGAGATAGCAAGTACAGATTCTGAGGAAGATAGACAACTGATTAAGTCTCAGAAGTCAGCCTCAGAGAAACGACATGATCCAAGCCTAATTTTCAATATGTTTGTGAAGGCCAAAGATCATGGTAATGAGTGCTTAACATCCAAACAACATGGTAAGTCCGTGTTGGACAGATTAGGCACTCAGCCTGTTCAAAGAACATCAGTCATAGAAAGGCTTAATCCAAATCCTTTCAAAAGACAAAATTCTATATCTGGCTCGGAGAGAAGTTATAAGAATAGGAAGACCACTGTAAGTCAGAGGTCAAGTCACTACAATGGTAAGTCCAAAGTTGTTGATCTTGGTAAGTCCAAGAAGATCAACAGTGGTAAGTCCAAACCTGTTGAAACTGGTGAGTCCAGTAAGCATGACAAAGGTAAGTCCAAAGTCATGAAGAAGAAGGTTGTTAGTCAATCTTCTCAGGATAACAAACAGAGACCTGACAAAGGTAAGTCCAAAGTCAGTGATCACCAGGTGAATCAACTTGCAAAGAAAGTTGACAAGTTATCCACCATATACAATCCTAAAACTGAGAGTAAATTCTCACAAGGATTGTTAGACACTCTACCTCCTGTCATCACTGGAAGAAGGAGATGCTACAAATGCAGAAGTAGAGGTCATGAGGCTAAGGACTGTGATGCTGAAATCTCAAGGCCTGAGCAAGACATGGAAAGACATGGAAAGACTTCATATGAAATGTATAAGTCTAGAAAGCCCAATATAGGTTATTTCCATATCTTTGGTTTAAAATGCTATGTGATGAATCAAAGAGATCAGCTCCATAAGTTGGAACCCAAAGCTGATCCTGGAATATTTGTTGGTTATTCCTCAATCTCCAAATCATACAGAGTATATAACTCTGGGAGAATGGCCATTGAAGAATCAATTCATGTTTCATTTGATGAAGACAGTATTGATCAAGCTGAGAAAAGTCAAGTTGACTCCGTTAGTTTGAGTGAGCTTGAAAGGCCAAGGGAAAACAACATGTCAAATCCTATGTATGTCATAGGAGATGATAGTGATGATGATGTGTGTTCATCAATGAAATCATCACAAGCTTCAAAGGATTCTCCAGCTGAGAAAGATGATGAGTTCGTCAATCCTTTTGGAGCTGAAGTCACTCAGACTGAGAATCTTAGTGATAATCAGTTTGTTGACAATGCTGCTGTTGAGACTGAGGAGATAAGTTCACCTCGAGGTTCTCAACATCACTCAGATTCAGAACCAGACTCTCTAACTACCACATTTAAATTCCTCAAAGATCATCATAAAGATCAAATCATTGGAAATGTCCAAGAGAAAGTCATGACCAGGTCTAAGGCTACAGCTAACTATGCTGCTCACTTTGGTTTTTTGTCTTAGATAGAACTAAAGAAGACTGAGGAAGCCTTAGCAGATGAGGATTGGATTGATGCTATGCAAGAGGAATTAAATGAGTTTGAGAGGAATAAAGTCTGGACCCTTGTCCCTGCCCCTGAAGATCATACAATTATAGGCACTAAGTGGGTCTATAGAAACAAAATGGACAAGGATGGAGTGATAGTTCGAAACAAAGCCAGGCTGGTAGCACAAGGGTATAGGCAAGAAGAAGGAATTGATTATGATGAGACCTTTGCCCCTGTTGCTAGAATTGAAGCTATAAGGCTGTTCCTGGCTTATGCAGCATATAAAGACTTCAAAGTCTATCAAATGGATGTGAAAAGTGCTTTCCTGAATGGAAAACTTCAGGAGGAAGCCTATGTGAAACAACCTCCTGGCTTTGTAAGTTCAAAGTTTCCACATCATGTCTATAAGTTGGACAAGGCTTTGTATGGTCTTAACCAAGCTCCAAGAGCTTGGTATGATACACTGTCCACTTATCTAATATCCATGAATTTCACCAGAGGCAGTATAGATAAGACACTCTTTCTTAAAAGGAGTAAAGGACAGATAAATCTTGTACAAATCTATGTGTATGACATCATTTTTGGCTCTACAAATGTGTCTCTGTGTGATTGGTTCTCCAAAATAATGTCACAAAAGTACAAGATGAGTATGATGGGTGAGATGGCATATTTCCTAGGCTTACAAATTCAACAAAAGCCTGATGGAATTTTCATCAATCAAAGCAAATATGTTTTGGATTTGATAAAGAAATATGGTTTTGATTCAAGTTCAACCATAAGAACACCCATGACACCAGCTGTCAAGCTGAGTAAAGACTCAGATGGTAAACCTGTGTGTCAGTCTACCTATAGAGGAATGATAGGTTCATTACTCTATTTGACAGCTAGTAGACCTGATATCATGTTTGCTACATGCGTTTGTGCAAGATATCAGGCAGATCCTAAAGAATCACATCTTTTAGCTATGAAAAGGATCTTTAAGTACCTTAAAGGTACACCAAATCTAGGTCTTTGGTCTCCAAAGGATTCTGGATTCGAGTTAGTTGGTTTTTCTGATGCTGACTATGTTAGGTGCAAGTTAGATAGAAAATCAACCACTGGAGGATGTCAATTGCTTGGAGGTAAAATAGTAAGCTGGACTAGTAAGAAACAGAACTCAGTAGCTACTTCAACTGCTGAAGCTGAGTATGTTGCAGCAGGGAGCTGTTGTGCTCAAATCTTGTGGATGCAGCATCAGCTTCAGGACTTTGGGATGAGTTTCAAGAAAACTCCTATCTTCTGTGATAACCAAAGTGCAATAGCCATCACTTACAATCCAGTATTTCACTCAAGAACCAAGCATATTGAAATTAGACATCACTTCATAGGGGACATCGTGGAAAAAGGTAAAGTTGACATTAAATTTATCTCCACTGATGACCAATTAGCAGATATCTTTACTAAGCCCCTTGATGAAAAGAGGTTTATGTATCTGCTAAGTAAATTGGGTATGCTTTAAGTGTCTAAAATTTGAGTTCTCAATTTGACAGAGACTAAGTGTCTTAAGCTGGGTGCACAATTTATAAATAAGTTTTCATATACTGATCTATATGTCAAACTGAATAATGAGTTCACACGTTTGGTCAGTTCCAAACATAATTCAACTACTCCGTGTGGTTGAAATGTTAGTTTGAGTTAGTCTCGAACAAAATGACTAAGTGTCATTGAGTCTGAGCTATGTGCTTAACTCACACTGTGTGATTGGTTCACACGTTTGGTAAGCTCCAAACATATTTTACCTACTTAGTGTAGCTAAAATTACATGTTTAAGTCAGTCTTAAACATAAATGACTAAGTGTCATTGAGCCTGAGCTGTGTGCTCTACTCAAGCTGAGTATCAATCTCAACCAGAGTGCTCCACTCAAGCTGAGTGCTTGAATCAAGCTGAGTGCTTGACTTAGACTGAGTAATATGTTTACTCAGCTTGGTGTGTCCAATCTATGAATTAATTACGAAGTGTTATTAATTTTTCTTTCCATACGTATTCGAATCAGTTTCATTTTGTATCGTATATCAATTATGTATTGATATATTTACAAAGTGTTTATAATCTTATTATTTGTTAATATTATTATTTTACACTTGTATCCGTTGGAGAATGATGTGTTTCTACCCTCTAACTATTACATCAAGCCGTAATTTTTCGACGTAACAGATTAAAAAGGGATTCCAATGGTAACTTTTATCTCTCCTCGGAAAGGTATATATATCGATCATAGTCGAATTAGAGAAGTTACTGTCAGGATCGGATATTACCAAATATCAATAACAAGAATTACCTTTTAGAATTAAATCAGAGTTGTTTAAAGATAATCTTTCAGTTTGATCACAATCAACTAAGAAGTTGCGGAATCACACTTAATTGATGTTTAAGGTTTTATCACAAGAACAATTCAACAATCAACATAAGAAAATACTTTCAAACTCAAGATGTTTATTAATAACCAATGATGATTACAATATTCACCAACACCTCTAATCTAACCCTTTTGTTAGACGAAGAACACAACTTGTTCTTAGGTTTCTATGAAACTTAGAGATCAACACACTTTTAGAAAAACAAATTAATAATAAAATATCAATGCGTAGAATTGCCTTTTAAAACAATATTCTAGTTCTAGTATATATAGGCTCTTGATCCTCCTTGAATAGTTGACAGTTAGGCAATCTTCTATCTTCTGAGATAATCTTGATAATCTTCAAACTTGATAAAGATATACTTCAAATCCACAAAGATAGCATTTTCCATTAATAGCTGAACAGCAACTATATGTTGAATAAACAGTTCTGAATTTCTTCTAACAGTCTTAACTTTAAGGTCTTCTAACAGTTGTGTATAACTGAACTAACAGTTCTGATCTTTTGTACTAACAGTTGTAAAACTTTCAACAACTGCTAGATTCAACTATTTTCACTGATAACTCTAACAGTTTTACTTTGCATGTCCAACAGTTTCAATGACTTAGCAAATTTCCCAACAATCTCCCCCTAAGTTAAAGTATTGAACAATACATTTAAGTTGTTTGTTTTATAGGGTTCAACCACAGAAAAATTAACATAATGAAAGAAAATATTTACATTAAATATGCAAAGTCAAACTGTTACAATCAAAACATAATAAGAAAATTACTTTTGACTTGACTGTAAGAACTCCAGCCTTTTCTTTATCCTTTTTATCAGATCATCCTTCATATCAGCAGGACCAAAGAACTTTGCACTTAACATATTCAGTATCTTTGCTTTACCATGATCAACAAATTCAAAATCAAACCACTGAGTTTGTCCCTTTCCCATCACCATATGATAAACTCTTGCCTTATCATATACTTTAACAGAACTTATTAGGAAGGCTTCGTCACTTATCAAAATGGACATTATCTCCAGTGGATTGCAAATACTCTTTAGATGCCTCATCAACACTCTCACCTCAATCTGTGTTGCATTTTCATATTTGCTTACCCCATAAGCATACATATCTTGAACATCCCTTCTTGTAATGCTACACATCAGATGTAAGAAGTTGGAATAACTTTAAATTGGTTCCTCTTCTTTGACAATAGTAACTCCTTTCTTTCCAGTTTCCCATCTTAACAGTTCAAATCTCCACTCAGTAATGTGGGATTTCTGGCCTCGCTGCTCTGCCACTAATTTATCAATTCTTTCTTCAACCTCTACCCTGAGTCTATCATGAAGAATGGTTTGTACCATACCTACTTTTGCTGAATCTTCAGATGTTTGAACAGATTTGGATTTTTCAGGTTGTCGTGGCTGAGCTGTTTGTTTTATCTTCTCAACTGTTGGTTTGGGAGGTGGAACTGTTTTCTTCCTTTCAACTCTCTTTCTTTTTACTCCCTTATCAAGTTTCTTAGCACTTTCTTCTTCCTCAATCTCCTTAGTAAAATTAGCAGCTAGCTTTTGAGCTAATTCAAGATCTTTCTTCTCTTGCTGTTCAAACTCAGCAGCCATCCTTTGAGCTAACTCATGGTCACGCTCCTCTTGCTGCTCTTTTGTAAGTTTTAGCTTGGTAAGTTCCACAACAATCTCCTTACCCTTACCTTGCACAGAAGGAATCTTCTTCTCCACTGCTTTTTCAGAAATATTGATTCCTTTAAATCCTGGCTTTGGTGCAATAGGTTCCATCTTTGAAGATTTACCATCCAGCCATCTATCTTCAATCTTTTGTTTCATTTGAAATGCACTGCAGTTTAGAGTTTGAGCACACACATCAATCAAATGATCTTGCTTCACTTTTGACCAAGATCCGAATACTTCAGTAGTTTGGTAGTCCCCAGACATAATCATTTGATTAATCAAAACTCTATCAACTGCTGATAATTTTTCTACAACTGTTTGAGCACTTGGTGCAACTGTTTTCTCACTTGGTGCAACTGTTTTCTCTGTAATCTCAGCAACTGTCTGTACACTTTCTTCAATTGTTGGATGATTTGGCAAAACTGTTTTCTCCCCCTTTTTGATTGGAATAGTTGGAGGAGGTCTAGCACCAGCAGTTAACTGTTTCAACACTTGATCATCAAACTGTATCACAGCATTAACCTTTTTCAAACTCTCTGTCAAAAATCTAATTTGCTTGTCTTGCTTAATGATAAGCTCATTATGTTTTGCCAAAAGCTTATCTTGCAAAGAATTTATCTTCTTTAAATGCATGTATGCCGCAAAGAATGGTACAAAATTGGTATCCGTCAAAGCCTTTTGTTTCATACTAGCCTCAATGTCAGGGAGTGTTGACACTGTGAACATATCACTGGCAGAAATAACTGGTGGTTCACTCCTAGAAGATTCCACACCAGTACCCCTCTGTTCTTAGTAAAGACTGCACAAATCGTTGATACATCAAAAAGAGATCGTATTTAGTCCCAAGATGTTTTACCATGCCATCAAATATCATTTTAGAAAAGTTAAAAGAACGGTTATTGGCCAAACATATTAAGGCCAGAGCAATGTTACTCCCAAATTCATTCCATCCAGTTCTTTTAGGGCTTATGCATTCTTGGAGAGTGTGAATCAAATACTTCCAGTGCGAACAGAATTGCCCTTTATAAAAGGTACCCTTTCCCTTACGGACCTCATATCCCAGCTTAAAAAGCTCAGCATGCAGATATTCCAAAGAAACAGAATCAGAATACTCACCTTCGAGATCATCAAGTTGAAGGTATTGTCTTATGATACTCTCAGAGATAGAAACATCATTAGCATCAACCTTGGAGTCAATCCATTTCACTCCATCTTCTTCTCTCAGAGAAGCATTCTTCCAGAACTGATCGATATGCGCAGTATAAATGGTGGAATTGATGGTCAGAGCATGACGTAGGTTGGAAAGTGAAACATATTAAATCACATTGTGAAAAACACTGAGATCATCGGGTTTCAACAGAAAAGCAAGCATGTTGTGTTCCTTAATGAATGGAAGGGGAGCCATGGCGATTTGCGAGTGAGTTTCTAGGGATTTAGCGTTTGAAAGGAGTTCAGAAAGCGTATAGAAAACTGTGAGGAGGGAATGGCTTATATATGTTACGCATATTCAATGCAATTCAAATTCCCTCAAAGTCCCTGCAAAGACTAAAATACCCTGAAAGAAACTAACAATTAAACAAAAAAGAACTAACAGTTGAGAACTGTTTTCTTAATAAACTACAACTGTTACTGAAAAGAAAGACTCCCCCTTGAATGACCATGCAGTTTGCCTAACAGTTGTGGACTCCATGTACTAACAGTTGAAAACTGTTAGTTGCATTATGTATAGCTTTCTCTTGAATACTGACACAAACAGTTGTTAGACTGAATACTAACAGTTTCAAACTGTTAGAGAGAGAAAACACCAAAACACAAGAAAACACAATCAAACATGTGGATCTAAGTTATTCTAAGTTAATCATTCCAATATTTGAGATCAGAAAGTTGAATCTGCTTACATCAAATGCTTTGGTGAACAGACCAGCTAACTGATCATCAGTGTGGACTTTCATAACCTGGATTAACCGTTTCTCATTGCAATCTCTTATAAAATGAAACCTTATCTCTATGTGCTTTGTTTTAGAGTGCTTGACAGGGTTGTTAACAATACTAATAGCACTTATGTTATCAACATAGATAGGTGTATTCAAGAAAGTCATACCATAATCCAGAAGTTGATTCTGGATCCACAAAACTTGTGAACAGCAACTTGATGCAGCAACATATTCAGCCTCAGCTGTTGAAGTGGAAACTGTTGTTTGTTTCTTGCACTGCCATGATACTAACCTGGAGCCAAAGAACTGACATCCTCCGGAAGTTGATTTCCTGTCTACATTAGCTCCTCCATAGTCACTGTCAGAGTATGCCACCAATTCAAAAGGTGAATCCTTAGAATACCAAAGACCCAGTTTTTGTTGGCCTTTGAGATACCTAAAGATCCTCTTTACAGCAAATAGGTGTGACATCTTTGGGCTGCATTGAAACCTGGCACAAACACACACAGCAAACATGATATCTGGTCTAGAAGCAGTTAAGTACATTAATGAACCTATCATAGACCTATACAGGTGTACGTCTACATCCTCCCCCTCAGGATCTACTCCCAACTGTTTGTGTGTTTCCATTGGAGTACTGGCCAGCTTCACATCTTGATAACCAAATTTGTCCAAAATGTCCTTGACATACTTTGACTGACTAAGAAATATACCTGATGGCTTATGCTTTACTTGTAATCCCAAGATAAATGTAAGTTCTCCCATAGAACTCATCTGGAATCTCTTATGCATTATGCCTTCAAACTCCTTGCACAGACTGTCATCAGTGGATCCAAAGATTATATCATCAACATAGATTTGTACAAGCAAAATCTTTGTTTTAATAATCTTTGTAAATAGTATCTTATCTATAGTACCTCTCTTGAAACCATTCTCAAATAGATATGATGTTAATGTCTCATACCAATCTCTAGGAGCCTGATGTAACCCATACAAAGCCTTATCCAACCTATATACCTTATCAGGATATTTTGAGTCTTCAAAACCAAGTGGTTGACACACATATACCTCCTCATCAATAGTTCCATAGAGAAATGCTGATTTGACATCCATTTGATACACCTTGAACCCTTTAAAGCTTGCAAAGGCAAGGAACAGTCTAATTGCGTCTATCCTTGCAACTGGTGCAAAGACATCATCATAGTCTATTCCTTCCTCCTGTGTATAACCCTGTGCAACTAACCTAGCCTTATTCTTGATTACAATGCCTCTCTCATCCTTTTTATTCCTAAACACCCACTTGGTGCCAATAGCTCTCTTGCCTCTTGGAAGGTCAACTAACTTCCAAACTTGCTGAATCTGGAACTGTAAGAGTTTGTCCTGCATTGCTTCCAACCATGAAGGGTCTTTTAATGCCTCTACTGCCTTCTTAGGTTCTATCTGTGATAGAAAGCAGGCATTCACATCAAACTTTCCTAGATCCACACCACTATGTTCACCTTGCAGCATACCCCTAGTTCTGACAGGAGAGATGGTATCACCTATAATCTGCTCAATGGGATGGTCCTTGTGAATTCTTAAGGTAGGGATGATTTCTTCAGTCAGTACATTCCCTAAATTAGACAGATCAACCTCAGATCCACTCTCATTCCAATCAGAATTACATACCTTATCTGCAACTGTTTGATTTTCAGATTCATTGTTTTGTTGGAGAACAGGAGATTCCATATCCTTTGAAGGTTCAGCATCATCATTCATTGGACTAACAGCATTGGAAGAGTCATTTTGAAACAAAGGAATCACTACAAAGTCTTTAGTGGCTTTGTTTCTACCAACAGTTGTTGGACTTGAGCTAACAGTTTCAGAACTGTTTGAGACAGTTTGTGGATTTGCACTAACAGCTGTAGGAAAACCTGTAACTATTTCTGTAGAAAACTCAAAAGAAAGAGAGTTAGACAATGCATCAATATCAAATAACCAATCAGGACCATTGCCTGCAATATTGACCCTATTTTCATTAAAGGAGACATTCATACTCTCTTCTATGATCCTAGTGACATTGTTAAAAACTCTATATGCTTTACTCTGAGTGGAATATCCTACAAAGAATCCTTCTTCTGCTTTACTCTCAAATTTTCCTAATTGTGACTTGGTATTAAGGATAGTGCAGGGACATCCAAATGGTTTGAAGAAGTTGATCAAAGGTTTTCTTTTAAGGAACAACTCATAAGGAGTTTTCCCTTTGGACTTGACTACTTGTACTCTATTCTGAACATAGCAGGCAGTGTTCACAGCTTCTGCCCAGAAGGTCATTGGGAGCCTAGAATCAACTAACATAGATCTAGCAGCCTCTATCAAAGTCCTATTCCTTCTCTCAGCCACTCCATTCTGTTGTGGAGTCCTAGGTGCACTAAACTGCCTTTCAATCCCTTTTTCCTCACAAAAACTGTTTAACTCATAGTTCTTAAACTCAGAACCATTGTCAGATCTAATGACTTTCACTCTCAAATCAGACTGATTCTCTATCCTAAGAATAAGAGACTTAACTAATGCAGCAGTTTCATCCTTAGTTTTAAGAAATTGAACCCATGTAAATCTGGTGAAGTCATCAACTATGACTAAACTGTAGGCTTTCTTCCCTATACTGACCACTGAAGTAGGACCAAAAAGATCCATATGCAACAGTTGTAAGGGTGCAACAATCGAAGAAACTTCTTTAGACTTATAAGAAGTTTTGTGTTGCTTGCCTTTGAGACAAGCCACACAATGATCATCACATGAGAATTCTTTTTGGGGCAAACCTCTTACCAGATTGTTTTTAGCTAACAGATTCATGGTTTTAAAATTCATGTGACACATCCTTCTATGCCAAATGGCAGACTCATCATGAGATGCATTTGATAGTAAAAACCTTAATACATTCTGTTTATAAACCTTTTGAGTGTCCAAATAGTACACATTATCCTTTCTAGGTGTTCTCAAAAGAACATTCTTTTCATCCACTTTAAAATATTTTGAAAGGATAATGCACTCTGTGTCTGTGAACAGGACTTGTCAGGATCGGATATTATCAAATATCAATAACAAAAATTACCTTTTAGAACTAAATCAGAGTTGTTTAAAGATAATCTTTCAGTTTGATCACAATCAACTAAGAAGTTGTGGAATCACACTTAATTGATGTTTAAGGTTTTATCAAAAGAACAATTCAACAATCAACACAAGAAAATACTTTCAAACTCAAGATGTTTATTAATAACCAATGATGATTACAATATTCACCAACACCTCTAATCTAACCCTTTTGTTAGACGAAGAACACAACTTGTTCTTAGGTTTCTATGAAACTTAGAGATCAACACACTTTTAGAAAAACAAATTAACAATAAAATATCAATGCGTAGAATTTCCTTTTAAAACAATATTCTAGTTCTAGTATATATAGGCTCTTGATCCTCCTTGAATAGTTGACAGTTAGGCAATCTTTTATCTTCCAAGATAATCTTGATAATCTTCAAACTTGATAAAGATATACTACAAATCCACAAAGATAGCATTTTCCATTAATAGCTCAACAACAACTGTTTGTTGAATAAACAGTTCTGAATTTCTTCTAACAGTCTTCACTTTAAGGTCTTCTAACAGTTGTGTATAACTGAACAAATAGTTCTGATCTTTTGTACTAACAGTTGTAAAACTTGCAACAACTGTTAGATACAACTGTTTTCACTGATAACTCTAACAGTTTTACTTTGCATGTCCAACAGTTTCAATGACTTAGCAAATTTCCCAACAGTTACGCTTTCAATCCAGACTTCTCACATACTAAAATACCTTTCACTTTCTTTGCTAAGTGCAAATTTTTGTTCCATCGAATTCGAAACCCTAAGTCGCTCAGTACGCAATTGACGATCGCTCAGTTCGAGTTACAAATTGATTACTCTGTGTAATCTAAACATTCAACGATGTAAAGTACCACTCTTGTTCTAGGTGAGCGGATGGTCAGAGGTGCTACTTTTAAAAACAATAGACTGCCAGTGATTAAAATCAACAATCAACGGGCTTGTCTTGCGATTCCTCAGAGGAAACAAGGCATAGGATATGAAATTTGGATTGATTATATCCGTAAATGCCCCCTGGCATTCACCTTCTGTGGCGCATCATTCAACATTGTTCCCCAACATCTATTAGAGTTCTAGTTTACATGCACCTTCAACCAGAACAGAGGAGAGATCATAGGCAATGTTCGTAATGGAGATAGAATAGTGGTCCTCATGGTTCAAAGGCTAAGGGAAGTTCTTCAACTCCCTATTCAAGATGTGTTCGAGTTAACCGTGTCTAGACAAGTGGCGAGGTTAGTTCTACCTCTGATGGGTCACCCTCAAACTGAAGGGGTGATCAAGAAGGCCACTTTCCCAACTGGCTGGGGCTTCATGGTGTCAACAGTGGTACGTTCACTGGGGACTAAAGTTGGAGGCTTTTCAAGTTGAGCATGCCAAACTTAGATACCAACTCAGTAAAGCGACTTTCTTCCAATGGTTTGGTAAACAAGTCAGCTAGCTGATTTTCAGTTGGAACATATTGTAGCTTAATGAGACCTTTCTCTACGTTATCTTTTATGAAGTGATAACGAATATCAATATGCTTAGTTTTAGAGTGGTGTACCGTATTGCAAGAGATGGCTATGGCAGACTGGGAATCGCATAGCAATGGAATTTTGTCATACCTCAAGCCAAAGTCTGATAACTATGTACATATCCAAAGACTTTGAGAGCAGCACAATGCATCAGCAAAATACTCAGCTTCAGCCGTGGAAGTGGATACGCAGTTTTGTTTCTTTGAGGCCCAACAGACTAAACGATCCCCCAGAAAGTGTGCACTGTCAGAGGTGTGACAAAATTCTCTAAATTTTTTTTTTCATAAATTACATGCAAAAGTCTAGGGGGAGTGTGTCTAACAAAATGACAAATCAAAATATCTGGGAAATCATTTTCTTAATTCGTAAAATCCAGATACTTTGAATTTTTTGAAAATTTTCAAGTGTTGGGTTCGATTGAAAACAATCGCATACTATGCTTCTATCGCATGGGATTTCTTGAACTCAACAAACAAAATTTTCTAAGTCTTGGTTTACAAACAAGAAAGGTCAATCGTATGGATTACTATCGCATGGATTGAAACCTGAACCATGATCAACAAGTCAATTGAATGGGAGAAAAAGTCATTTATATGAACCATGAACATAAGGCCAATCGCATGCGATTGAACATCAGTGATCAATAACATGCGATAAACAAACATTCTAACTATGGACCAAGTGTCAATCGCATGCGATTGACAAACCAAAGAGGATTCGCATGCGATTCATCAGTGTTAGCAGTTTAGAGAGGTTTCAAGGCCAATCGCATGGTTCTATCAGCCGCATAGAATTACCATGTGATTACCTCTATCAGCCGCACCCTTTTACCGTGGTTGGTCCAATCAGAACATGATACGTGTCCCATTCACTTTATAACCGTTCCATCCATCCCATCAGTTCATTCACTCGATTGAATTTCAAACTTAAACACATTCTCTCGTTTTTGGTTACTTGATTTCACAAATCCTCACGTTACGCTGCCAAAATTTACAATTTTAGTCTCAAAACACTCATGGTCATATAGGTAACAACTTGTACGGATTACATTTTGAAAATTTTGAGTTAAAATAGTGATTTTTGGCTTTAGAACAGCCATTAGCGATGGACATATTCGAGACTTTGGATTGATTTTTGGGACACGAAACAAACTTGTTTGCTCAATCTAAGTTTGCGATGGGTGTTAGGAACATATGGGGAACACATTGATGCAAAAATATTTCAAAAAAACTCACAAAGTGTTCTTCGTGTTCTTGAGGTGTATGAACTTGTACTTAAAATTCACTTTTTGGTTCAAACAAGGGTGTTATGATGATTTTTTTATTATACTCAAGTACTACAAAGTTGTTTGTTGGTATCTAATTAACATGTTACAAGTGTCCAAACGACTTTTTTATACTTAAAATCATCATGTACAAAATGAGGGTTGTAAATTCATAAATTGTATAGAAATAGGAGTTTCTCTGTAATATACTCATGGAGTATATATAGGGATATGACATATGTAATGTGTAACGTTTTGCTAATAATGCAATAAAGAACTAGGTGTTTTCCAAGGTGCAAACCATATTCTCTCTAGTTTACATATGCAAACCTTCATATATCCTACATGATACTTGAACCACTTGTTATTTGGACCTAACAAGTGGTATCAGAGCCAAGGGAGTGAAGATTTGATCTGAATTCAATAACAAAAGTCGAATTTTTGAAGATTTTTGAAGAAAGATGTATATTCTCGGGTTTGAGATCAAAGTCAAGATCAAATGGAATTTTTTAGTGTTATTTCATTGGATTAGGGTCGCTGTAATCATAGAAACACTCGTGGATCAAAAAGAAGTCAATTCATTCACATATCAGTGGCCAAATTTGAAGATTTTTGACTTTTTAAGTCTTTGAAGTTCTTGAAGAAATTTGATCGATTTGGCTTGATTGATGGATATTAATGATAATTAATGATTTAGGAGTGTAAATCGGGGGTATATAAAGTGATCTGGGCAAGAAATTATCATATTTGAGCAAAATTTCGAGATTTTTGAATCTGAGCGGGATGAAGATGAAGTGATCGGAATTCCAGCTTTGAATTAGTCGGAATTCGCTTGAATCAACCGGAATCCATACATTCCGAGTAGAATTTGACAGGAATTTGTTCATTCCAAGTAAATTCTGATCGGAATTTCCTAATTCCGTGCAAAACTTAATAGGAATTACCATATTCCGAGTAAATTTTGATTGGAATTGTGAATTTGATCTGAATTATCATTCTTCGGAATTGAGTTTTACTCGGAATTTAACTTTCCTCGGAATTCTCTATTTGATCGGAATTCTCACATTGCTCAGAATTCTCTATTTGATCGGAATTCTCACAATGCTCGGAATTCGCTATCAGGGGCGCTGCCCCCGAACCCCCGTCGTCGTTGTTGTAACTGAATTATATTGTCACCTTGATTCCTAAGTCAAGTGTTTGGATTTTTTGGCTGAGTCAGAAGTTCTCAAAGTTTCAGTTATCATTCTGATGTTTCTAGATTCGGGTTTGCTTTGGGTCATTGTTACCATATGTTGAATGTCTAGTACCCTTATGTCTAGTCATCCGGTGCTTTCCTAACTGATTTTTGAGTCTTCTCTCTTTATGGCACCAATTTTTGGTCTCAAAACCAGATTTTGGCCATCCATCCCTTGTTTCTTTTGAATCTTGGTTATCTTTTATCAGTCATCTCCGATGTCCCAGATCACAGTGTTGGTGAAATTGTTTGAAGGATTAACCAACACCAGGTTTCATCAGTTTTTTTTAAAATTTTGTAAGTTAATTCGTGTGCTCTCAAATAAGGATGTATCCGACTCCCTGATCTTATTACAGTTCACAGTCAAATATCCTCTTATGTGTACCCAATTTTGTTTGCATCCGTATGTCATTCAAAAAAATTTCCACTTGTTGTGATCTGGTGAAGGTTGATTACACGGTATTGGGAGATTTACTTGACAACATTAATTTCCAATATCAGCTTACATCCAACACAGAGTTATAAATCTTCAAGAATTCAGATCAAATCGATACCACTCCTCAACTATCAAGAGTGGTTCAAGTATCTATTCATTGTAGGATCCTCCCCACCCCTATTCCATGTTTTTTACAACTGAATCTCATGGTGATGTCTTTTATGCATGATGCTCATAAAGTATTCTAATCATCATGAGGGGAGATAAAAAGTGAAGACATTTTACACTATTGATCAGTTGTTGAGGGGGAGTAAAAGAATATACTGAAAAATTATTGTGTTTACTCATGGGGAAGAGATCATCAGTCTATGTCATGTCTAGGGGAGTAAAGATCTATCATATGAAGACATGGAAACAATCTGAGCTACATTGTAGGGGGAGACAAAAATAAGATTCTTTCCAACACATCAAAAGTGTTTATGCTTCGGATATCAAAAGCTCAGGATACAGCATTGTTTCAGACTGATGTATTTTGTGGGACGCTACATCCTAAACTGCTTATATAATCTAAGGAAGACTTAGGTTACTGGCGTGTACACTCCTATTTCAATACAAAGGGGGAAATTGTAAATTCATAAATTGTATAGAAATAGGAGTTTCTATGTAATATACTCATGGAGTATATATAGGGATATGACATATGTAATGTGTAAGGTTTTGCTCATAATGCAATAAAGAACTAGGTATTTTCCAAGGTGTAAACCATATTCTCTCTATTTTTTTTACATCTTTAAGTGTGTGTTTGATATATTCAATATATGCCAAAGTTACATAGAATGTAAGGAGAACAAGGTATTTATACTTCACACCTAAAACATACATTTTAGACAAAATAAATACTAGATCTTATCACAAATATAGATCTAACAATCTCCCCCTTGATTCGATCTAGTCAATGTTGCGTTCACCTAGAATCCTTTGCCACCTGCGAAAAGTAGATCTTTCTTGCATTTTTGCTTCCATCTATTTCATGACATCAGACATGCTCACTCTTACAGATTGATCAAAGTCATCTTTGAGGCTGAAGTTGTGCTCTCTGATCTTGATAAGCCAGACTCTAAGTGAACCAGCAGAATAAGCATTGAGTTCCTTGGTCCTTAGAAAGATTTTCTCCTTCTTGCTGTTGAAGAGAACTATTCCATCATCTTCTCCAGTCTCATCATCCCTCCAAATAGTTTGAAACATCTCTAGCTCTTCTATTCTGGGATGTGTGGTGTTTGGCTTCAGAACATTGATCTTAGCTTTGTCTGCCTCTGCACCAAGCTGGATGTCATTTCTCTCAGCAAGCCGAATTCTTTGCTTCATAAAGTCTAGCAAGATCTTGTAGCCTGCATTGTTTGCTTTGGAACTGTGTTTCTTTGCTTCAAGTTCTTCCATCATGTATTCAACATCCTCCAAGCTTAAGTGTTTCAGATCTACTTAACTAAACCAGTAAGATTTCTGATCTATTCTTTGCACACAGAAGTAAACCCAAATCACATTAAGAACTTTTCCAAATGAGCACTTCACTTTTCCAATTCACTTGTTTGGTAGACATTTTACATTGTTGATTCAGTTGTTGAGGGGGAGTAAAAGAATATACTAAAAAATTATTGTGTTTACTCATGGGGAAGAGATCATCAGTCTATGTCATGTCTAGGGGGAGTAAATATCTATCATATGAAAACATAGAAACAATCTGAGCTACATTCTAGGGGAAGACAAAAAGAAGATTATTCCCAACACATCAAAAGTGTTTATGCTTCCGCTATCAAAAGCTCAGGATAAAGCATTGTTTCAGACTGATGTATTTGGTGGGACGCTGCATCCTAAACTGCTTATATAATCTAAGGAAGACTTAGGTTACTGGCGTGTACACTCCTATTTCAATACAAAGGGGGAGAATGTAAATTCATAAATTGTATAGAAATAGGAGTTTCTATGTAATATACTCATGGAATATATATAGGGATATGACATATGTAATGTGTAAGGTTTTGCTCATAATGCAATAAAGAATAGGTGTTTTCCAAGGTGTAAACCATATTCTCTCTAGTTTTTTTTACACGTTTTAGTGTGTGTTTGATATATTCAATATATGCCAAAGTTACATAAAATGTAAGGAGTACAAGGTATTTATACTTAACACCTAAAACATACATTTTAGACAAAAAAAGGCTAGATCTAATCACAAATATAGATCTAACAATCTCCCCCTTGATTCGATCTAGTTAATGTTGTGTTCACCTAGAATCCTTTGCCACCTACAAAAAGTAGATCTTTCTTGCATTTTTGCTTCCATCTATTTCATCACATCAGACATGCTCACTCTTGCAGATTGATCAAAGTCATCTTTGAGGCTGAAGTTTTGCTCTCTGATCTGGATAACCCAGACTCTAAATGAACCGTCAGAATAAGCATTGAGTTCCTTGGTCCTTAGAAAGAATTTCTCCTTCTTGCTGTTGAAGAGAACTATTCCATCATATTCTCCAGTCTCATCATCCCTCCCAATAGTTTGAAACATTTCTAGCTCTTCTATTCTGGGATGTGTGGCGTTTGGCTTCAGAACATTGATCTTAGCTTTGTTTGCCTCTGCACCAAGCGGGATGTCATTTCTCTCAGCAAGCCGAATCTTTTGCTTCATAAAGTCTAGCAAGATCTTATAGCCTGCATTGTTTGCTTTGGAACTGTGTTTCTTTGCTTCAAGTTATTCTATCATGTATTCAACATCCTCCAAGCTTTAGTGTTTCAGATCTACTTGACTAAACCAGTAAGATATCTGATCTATTATTTGCACAGAGAAGTAAACCCAAATCACATTAAGAACTTTTCCAAATGAGCACTTCACTTTTCCAATTCACTTGTTTGGAAGACATTTTACATTGTTGATTCAGTTGTTGAGGGGGAGTAAAAGAATATACTGAAAAATTATTGTGTTTACTCATGGGGAAGAGATCATTAGTCTATGTCATGGAAACAATCTGAGCTACATTGTAGGGGGAGATAAAAAGAAGATTCTTCCCAACACATCAAAAGTGTTTATGCTTCCGCTATCAAAAGCTCAGGATAAAGCATTATTTCACACTGATGTATTTGGTGGGACTCTACATCCTCAACTGCTTATATAATCTAAGGAAGACTTAGGTTACTGGCGTGTACACTCCTATTTCAATACAAAGGGGGAGAATGTAAATTTATAAATTGTATAGAAATAGGAGTTTGTATGTAATATACTCATGGAGTATATATAGGGATATGACATATGTAATGTGTAAGGTGTTGCTCATAATGCAATAAAGAACTAGGTGTTTTCCAAGGTGTAAACCATATTCTCTCTAGTTTACATATGCAAACCTTCATCTATCCTACATGATACATGAACCACTCTTTATTTGGACCTAACAAGGGTTTCAGAGTTAGGGTTTTATCATATTTTTTTAACTTGATAGTTTTGGTTAAACTTGGTCAACTTTGACTCATTCACTGAACTTGGACCACAATTCAAAGGTTCTACAAAGTTGAATGATGTCCAATTGCATATCTCTATTTCTTTGACTTAACTGTTTTAATTATCTGTGCAGATAAGATGGCACAAGCAGTACTTCAACCTGAGAAGATAATGCCCCAAGCTGAGTTCCTAAGTTCCAGGACTCATGACAACAACCACTATATTGACATTACAAAATTCAAAAACCCTACCTACCCCATTGTTACTGAAATCCTGAAAATACATCCTTTAAAACACCTTCTTTCATACAACCCATCCACCACCGGCACACATGTACCTGAGCTCTATGTCCAACAATTTTGGAAAACTTGTGATGTCAGTACAAATGACAGGGGCAAGAAGTCATCCATGCTGAGGTTGACAAATACACAGTTGATATTCCTATCAATCGTCTCAGAATAATTTTCAGACTGCCAAAAGCTAACAGCAGGCAACCGGCCACAGATTTTGAGACATCCCATATGAGGAGACCTGCCTTGTCACAATTAGGGCAATGGGATATGATGGAGAGCTCACCAGAAAGAATCAGTTTAAACACACCAACCTGCATCCAAAATATAACACATTCATGACGGTACGAATTTCCCACTGAGCATCAGCTCAAAATCTTTGTGGCGGCTGTCAATTACTTGCATATAGATTATGCATTCTTGCTCTTCCAAGACATCAAAGAAACAATGCTGAGGAAAAATTCCCAGAAGAAGAAGGATGCCAACTTTCTGCCGTATCAAAGATTCATACCCATGATCATCCAGTACCTGATGGATCACAATGCTGATATTCCCCGCCGGGCAGGTTTACCTTCTGTTACTCCTAAACTTTTCATTTATATCAAACCTGCAACCCCGGCCAATATGACTGTTCCTCAACCACTCCCTATATCACTTCTTGACTTGTGTGAGCAGAACAAAATTGTTGTGAGCTATAGGTTGAGTGTAGGACTACCTTCTCTGGTTGTGCCAGCACCGTCCATACCTACCCAAGAAGGTGTAGTACCTGGTGCGGCAATAGAATCTAGGAATCAGACATCTGTGGGGAGATGCTGAGTGGGTCGAGCTGAGAGAAACTTTTGAGGAGAGGGGTGGAGAAGAAGGTGAAGGTGGTGAAATTAGAGAGGTAGGGGATGCTTTTGATCCCACCACTAATCAAACCATAACCCCATCTGATAGATATTGAATGAGTGTATAGTGTGATCCGTAAGTGTATGTGTAGAGAGAGTTTGACATTTACACCTTAATGTGTGTGTTTCTTCTATTGCATATGTCAAAAGTTACATTGAGTCAATGTTTACATACTATTTATACTAAGTACATAAAATGTACTATTTTCATAAAATACAAACTAGATCTAATCATAAAATCTAGATCTAACAATCTCCCCCTTGATTCGATCTAGTCTATGTTCCGTTCACCCAAGATTCTTTGCCATCTACGAAGAGTAGCTCTTTCATGAATCCAAGATTATTTCCATAATATCAGTCATGCTTACTCTTGCTGATTGATCAAAATCATCCTTGAGGCTGAAGCTGTGCTCCCTGATCTTGATAAGCCAGACTCTAAGTGAACCATCAGAATAAGCATTGAGTTCCTTGGTCCTTAGAAAGAATTTCACCTTCTTGTTGTTGAAGAGAACTATTCCATCATCTTCTCTAGTCTCATCATCCCTCCAAATAGTTTGAAACATTTCTAGCTCTTCAATTCTGGGATGTGTGGTGTTTAGCTTCAGAACATTGATCATAGCTTTGGCTGCCTCTGCAACAAGTTGGATGTCATTTCTCTCAGCAACCCGAATTCTTTGCTTCATAAAGTCTAGCAAGATCATGTAGTCTGCATTGTTTGCTTTGGAACTGTGTTTCTTTACTTCAAGTTCTTCCATCATATGTTCAACATCCTCCAAGCTTAAGTGTTTTAGATCTACTTGACTAAACCAGTAAGTTTTCTGATCTATTCTTTGCACAAAGAAGTAAACCCAAATCACATTAAGAACTTTTCCAAATGAGCACTTCACTTTAGAAATTGGATGTTTGGAAGCCACTTGATCTCTTGATTTACCATGCCAATTCATTATCAGTCTTCTACCTGCATCAGAGACATCTGTCACCCCCAGTAGATTGATAGGTAATTGCTCTTGAATTTGTTCAGAATAAATCTCAGGAATTTTCTCTTCAAGAAAAGCCACTGCAACATCAAAAGCACTCCAATTTATGTTTGTCTTATTTAGTGCCTTTGTAGTTAATACCACTCTTTTCCTGATTTCTCTAATGCTTGAAGTCAGAATGGGATCTGGATTATAATTTTTAGGAACCCTCCACTCTGCTCCCCTCTTAAGAATTTTCAATCTTTTCATCTTATCTTGTTCCCTCAACAGATCTCTAGATGTTTTTCTAAATTTTCCCTGAGATGGAGGAAACAAGTCAGCCACTTCTCTGTTTATCCTCAGCACATTTTCAATGTTAAATGGCTCAGGAGTAGGAACTTCATCAACCTCAGGCTTTTCCACCCTTGGTGTTGTCACCGTCCTTGTTTCTTTGATTTTGCTTATCTGTTGTTGAAGAGTTAATTCTTTTTCATGTTCACCAGCTTCTGCTACAAATAACCCATAAACATCAAAGTCTGAACCTGCACCAGTAAGAAAGTCATATGCAATATCCACCAGTCTATCTGTATCCTCTTCTTCTTCATCAACTAAGGCCATTTTCCTTTTTCCTTTACCTCTACCTCTGCCTCTCTTTAGAGTTGGTTGTTTGCTTTGTGAAGATGAAGCAGCAGGTAACTTTGATATCAAAGAAGTGATAGGCACAACATCACGACGGTTCTCCCCCTCAGAATGATCGGGATCAGGATCTTGGTCATTATGTTTTCGCTTCTTTCCTTGTGCCTGACAGGTTTCAAGAGAAGCTTTAAGGGCAGCAGCAATTACAGCTTCCTCTTCAACATCAATTCTTCCTGAAGTCTCCCCCTGAACAATAGTTGGAGGAGCCTCACCCTCAACATCCTTAATGGGATCCATGGCATCCATTCTTTTGTGAAAAGCAACTCCAAGAGCTGCCTTGCTATCTCTCATCTCCTTAAAACTTTCAAAATCTGATTTCTTGTATTCATTTATTAGTAAATCAACGAGAGTAGCATCTTCTTCATTATTATCTGGTCTAGCCATCAGCTTTGCATACAAATGGGATTTCAACTCCTCCACCGACACATCAGGGCCTTGTTTAGCCAACATCCTGTCTAACTTCTCATTTACAACATCAATTTTAGCATGAACGGCAGACAAAGCAGTTTCAAGGTCAGCCTTAGAAACAAATTCTGAGGCAACCTGAGAAACTTTTGAAGGTGTAACAAAACCGGGATCACGTAGATTACCGGTTGAGACTGGAACAAATGGAGGAACAAATCCTTCAGAAGTTGAGCAACCCACATGCACAGCTGTATCAGGGTTGACTGTGGCGGGATTTCCATCTAATCCTTGAAGTCTACGAAGTATAGCTTCTATAGATGTTCTGCTAGGTCCTTCAGGTAGGATCCTAGTTGATGGTACAGATGTGTCCTTGTGTATAGAAAGAATTGGGCTTACAATGTGCTCATCAAAATGAAAGTCGGTAGCCTGGGGAGAAATGGCACCTATTTCAATACCTACTGTCTCAGAAGGAGACTTCGGTAGATTATGTGGTAAAACCCCGTGAGAAGTTGAAACTATTTCTTGTTGAGAAGAAACAGAGTGGCTTGGTGGGGTTTGTGCATGCTCTGGTAGGATGCCAGAGTCTTGTTCAACACCAGGACTGGCCTTGTCAGACCTGATGGTAGATGTGGTTTCCCGGCTATTTGTGGTTGGGGAACTCTCAGCACTCTTATATTCTTTTTCTCCCAGAACAATCTCGTTTTCTATTAACTGTTGGTAGGATGCCAGAGTCTTGTTCAACACCAGGACTGGCCCTGTCAGACCTGATGGTAGATGTGGTTTCCCGGCTATTTGTGGTTGGGGAACTCTCAGCACTCTTATATTCTTTTTCTCCCAGCACAATCTAGTTTTCTTTTAACTGTTCCTCTTCATCTACATTAACTTGGCCAGCAATAATGATATTTTCATATAAGCCCCCAGTATCAAGAGATTCTATGTCAAACAAGTCATCATGCTCATATGCTGGACCCTCCAAGTTAACACCCTCAGGTGTAACAATCATATTGTCTACATTCATCTCAACACCTCTTTCAGGAGTTTCTTGATATTGAGGTTGAGACTTAGAAAGTAACAGACCTATAGGCATTTCATCCTCCTTATCTCCCTCTCTTACATTCTTACCTCCCTCATCCACTTCATCCCCCCTCTCAGAATTTTCTCTCGACTCTCCCCTGTCGGTGTCACCCGAAGACGACTGACTACTAGAATCTGAACCATCGGGTACTACTGTTCTTTGGGTAGGATCAACAGGCTCTTGTCGATCCGGAAGAACGATATTATTCTCACTAATGTATGCCTTTACTATAGGATCATGAAGATCAATCAACATTGCTAATTCAGCAGGCATTACAAAAGCCTGGACCTCCAAGGTCTTTTCAATTTTGTACAATTTATGCATGATATACACCGTTGGCAAAGGATCATTATCCCTCCGATTGATGTCATTTGGATGATCTTGCATGATGCTTTGTACAATCATCGACAGAAATCTGGTGTAAGGAAGAAACTTCTTTGCTTGTCGAGGAATTTGTTTTTGATGAACTGTTTTTGAAATTTCCTGAAAGATGATAGAGGCATAATCTACATGCCAGTGTTTGACCATGGACACCAGAATTTGAAAAGAACTTGAGCTAGCTCCATCAACTCCTTTGGATATGCCAGTGAGGCACCAATTGATAATTGCATATAAAGACTGCCAGATTGGTACCATAATGTTTCTTTTGAATTGGACACTCTTGGTCAACACCCCATTGAATCCCAGATCCTTCACGTGAGGATATACAGCCTTGCTCGATGGAATAGGATCAAACTTGTTCTTGTTAGCATAGGTCCCCTCTCGGATGGTAATCTAAACATTGTTCGTAGTTGGTCAACACCAAAAGTGAATTCATATTGTTCTATTTTCCCAGCTAAAAGTTCCTCTCCCTCATCATTTACAATTTTATGCAGTGAGTGCCACAACTGTTGCACATAGACCTCGGGTACATAAGGTTCTTCCCCATCAGCAATAGGGTTGTAGGAGAATATGTGGTTTAATGGATGTACTTCTATTAGCTCAGAAAGAATAGGGAATTGAGTGGTGATGGTGATGGAGTCAAAGCAATGATTATGCATAAGATTTGGTAAGTACTTATCTGGGTGAAACACTTGTTCAGAGGGAACAAATGCTGGAAGGTTACCTGGGTTAGCCATCTGCAAGAATATACAATAATACCCATGGTTAATTATCAGATGTTCAGCAGATAAGACTATAAGAGATTGTTTCTTCCTTTTGAAAAAAATTTTAAACTTTGAAAATTTTTGAAATTTTTTAAAAATTCTCTAAGTGTTTTGTCGGAATTGATGATTCCAATAAAAACTTAGATGTAATTCCGAGAAAAAACAATCTGGAATTCCGAGAAAACACTTGGAAATTCCGAGAGTTTGGAAATTCCGATAGAATTCCTTGATGGTGGAAATTCCGAGAAAAAACAATCTGGACTTCCGAGAAAAGACCTGGAAATTCCGAGAGTTTGGTATTGGAACACGGTATGGAGCACAAGCACAGCGGAATCAAAAAACAAAAGTCTAAAAAACGAACAAAATGGGGTCCATAACATGTTCCAAAGTGAGATCTTTCTACAAAACACAATTGCAACTAAAAGGAAACAAAGGAGGGCAGAAAATACCTCCTTACCATTCAAGAAATCGGTTGTAGCAATTCTCTAATCGGGACAACCAAGAGATCCAAGTGTATCTCCTCTATTGCTTGATCCACAGACAGGGAGCGGCCTCTAGCAAGGCATCCCTGTGTCCCAATCACCATTGGACACTTGACCAATCACTTCCCTCAGCCTTCATTCAGACTTCCTTCCCGTGAAGAATGACTGGCTGTGGACATTTAGAATGTAAACACATTGAGGGAAGAGGTAAAACATGCAAAGTTGGAACACAATAAGGCTTACTGAGAGTACCCGCTACACGCGCATTACCAAACTCCTTTGATAATCGATACAAGCAGAAGCACAATATTGATTAATGTTCCCAAGAATAAAACATACCAAAACATGACTAAGACATACTTAAGCCAAGTTCATGCAGACCTTAGTATGACTTTCATCACTAGACTGCCACTATAGCTCAGTAAACGGACCATCCACGATGTCATCTGTGTGTACTCTGATATTGACCATATCCCTACTGCAACCACTTCCAAAGTGTGCGTTGATAGGATATCGATCATTTGTCCAAGCCGTTATACCTTCATTGTTTCAAACGAACCCAATAAGGCAAACAATGCTTGGGTCTCAAACATAATGTGCATAAGCCATCGTACCCTCATTGTCTCAAAAGATCTCAATAGAGTCAGCGATGCTTGGTTCTCAGTGATCATATCCCTACTACAACCAACCACTTCCAAAGTGTGCGTTGATGGGATTTTGATCATTTGTCAAAGCAGTTATACCTTCATTGTTTCAAGAAGAACCCAATAAGACAAATAATGCTTGGTTCATTATGATTGAAGTGTATAAGCCATCGTACCCTCATTGTTTCAAAAGATCCAATAGAGTCAGCGATGCTTTAAGAAACACGTAAATTAACAACACCATATTTAAAAGATTACAAACCCCAATCAAGATCGGCGGTTATCCTTTATAGTAGAAGCCATCACAAGAGTAACAACTCACTTTAAGATTCTTCTAACTACACACCACAAGAACATATACTCATATTTCTTGTATTCCATAAACTTCTTTGAATATCCCATATTTATTATGGACGCATAATTCTCAATTTACGCTTCTATCCAAGCTAAATCAAGACATTATCTCCAAAAATATAGTATGTTCTAGGCATACCAAATAGGATTATAACAGCGCTCCTACTAGCTCTGACATCTATCCAAGTTTCATCATTGCTTACTGAAAACTCAAACACTTGATTTTCTTAGCAAAGATTCCAAAACTTAGATTTATTCTAAGCCAAAGAGGACTTCATATTTGTAGACTTCATAAGGATACTCAGGATGTAAAAGACCCTCGGACAGTGTTGTGAGCACTTCCTCATAAAATTCCTATAACGGAATGCGGTCTTTGCATCATACTACCATAAAACGGCATAAGCATCCGCTTAAACTTCAACATAACTACTGGAAGAATGTCTTCATATGATTCCAACCTAATGGTTAATCATCATGAACCCATTTCTTACCAGTCAGTATTTGAAGTTATCTACAAACTTATCCATGCAGGTCTCATTCCCAAAAGTTCTATTTACACCATCAGGTCAAAACCTAGGTGTTGGATTAACCAAGTTCAAAACTTGAAAATCCAACATGGAATGTATCTTATGTTATTACACTCCTCTTCTTAGCAGACTCAAGGGCCCACTACAGCTTCCGGTAGTTGATGCATACATAACGTATCATCAATAAGTCATCATCCTCAGATATAATAAATTATATTCTTCAGGTCTTATGACGATTCTTACCAGACAAATGAAGAAGTAATAACTTTATGCCAAATACTCCAACATAGCCATGTTGAGTTTCGATCATTTCTGATCGTGTGCTAGTGTCAACATCAGGTCTTTTATTTAAATCTCACGTTCTTCCACTGGAATGCTTCAGTTATTTCTTTCCCTTTTCCGAGCAACCAAACCCGGTTCTCAAAATGAAATGAATATCTGAAACTCAGAAAAACTATTAAATACATTAGCATCCTCTAAGTTCATCCATCTCCCACTGAATGTAGACTAGATAACTCTGATCTATGAGATAGACAAGCAAAGAACTCTTTCTAGTCTAATCTCTTTAGATGCTAATTCGACTATCTTTGTTGATTTAAAACAAGAACATTGCCCGCCACTACTCAAGTACACCTATCCAATAGGATACTTAAGTTTAATCCATCAAGACAGAACCATACCCAATATGTTCCATTCCTCCACTTAGCGATCCATGTAAAACATGTATCCTAGGAGAAGTGAATTATGAGGCAACCTCGCAATCTTATGATGGTTTAGAAATTTAGAATGTAGATGCTCAATATCTCACAAGATTTGAGTATCTTTATTCCTTTTTGCCCTGTTTATTATCTAAATTTCTCACGGGTGAGTCTTGAACACCTTTCAGGTTTCAGACAATCGTCTAATAAATTAGACTTACCCATTCCTTCTACCATCATCGGTAAAGGTAACAAATCATATATAGTTAATCCTTATGATTTTGCTTGAACGGTCTTTACACCAACGTGCAAACGAAATCCAACAAGCTTTTATTCCTCTCACATTCACAAGTGAAGGATATGTTAGTTACTTAGCCTTATAAGAAATATTTGCAATCAACAATTGACCCATGGTCAAAAGATTCCAAGTTCCTAACCACATGGAGCTTGGTGATGCAAGTCTTGTTTATATGGTTAAATCAACTTTTTTATAAGGATAACAATTCCATAATCATTCATAATCATTACATTACTTCCTTAAGCAAAAGCTTATTATAAATGCCTAGACATGAATAAACTTTGAAATAAATTTCGAAAACCCACAATAACATAATTCAAAGTAATATTCATCTTCATCAAAGGCATGAAAGATACAATGCTTTTTGCCACGCAGGGCGTAAGACAAAGATCTAAATGAAGTAATAATATAGCTGGATGGAATGGCAAGATTTTTCTTCCAATCCTTTTAGTTAGGGACAACAGACATGTTTCCTTCTCTAAGGTCCAGCTCTTCATGCATCAATTACCTACTTCGGATAAACACATGCACTTTGCAACGAACAAGTTTGTGACAAACGTGAGCGTTTTGACTAGCGTTCAAAACCCAGTCTTTAGAAGTAGAAGATCAATGGAGTTTGATCATGAATGTACCTGAAGATGATGAGCTACCGTTCTTCCGCTTTAGGATACTTAGCTCTTCCAGACACTTAGGGCAGGCGTGAAGGCGCCAATTTCCAATTTCTCCGCAAAAGTAGTGTTAGAATCTGCCCGATAATATATGTACGCCTTAAAGCACTGCCGATGATGTATGAGCCTATAAGGGTCACAAACCGGGGTCTAACATGACAGCAAATAAGGTAGAGGGACCAAAGATGGCAAAAGTGGAAGTTGGCAATGCAGGCCACGTTAGCGCCGCTAACTTAACGAGTTAGCGCCGCTAACTGTTAAAGGTTAGCGCCGCTAAGGCTGCATGTGCTTTATGTCTAATCGAAGTCAGGCCGCGTTAGCGCCGCTACGGGTTAAGGTTTAGCGCCGCTAACTCTTGGTTAGCGCCGCTAAACCTGCATGGACTTTATGTACAAGTCACCTCCACTTGTAGCCAATGGGGAAGAGATTCTAGATCAATCTTGGCCGGCAAAGGGGAGATGAAATGGCTTCATGGTAGTCTATATAAGGCAAAAAGCCTGGAGCCTTTATTGCTCTTGGTCAACATCTCTCTCAAGCACACATACTTCTCTTATACTTGATACCTAGCTTGGTGATTTGGTTAACAAGAGAACAAGGGTTCCAGAGGTCTTATTTTCTGTTCTTGAGTGAAGTTTCCTGGAGGAAGTTTTCTCTCAAGCTAGCTAGCACTTGAAGTTGGACTTGTGCCCGGTTTGTGATTTCGAGAGAAGACAAGAACAAGAAGAAGGAGTTCCTTGCTTCTACAACATTTCAGCCACCATCACGAGATCATTGGAGCTTAGGAGCTGGTATAACTCTCTAACTCTCTTGTTTAATTGCTATTTGTTACATAGAGTAGATCCATGCTTGGGATTTCATTGCTTTGAACACTTGTATGCATGTTTTGTGATGTTCTCGCTTCCGTTGCGTGTTTTATGAAATCTCAACAGTGGTATCAGAGCCACCTCTATGTTAGAATAGCACTTGGTGGCTTGAAAAAACCCGAAATCAAAGTGTTTGTATTCTGCCGTTAGGGTTAGCGGCGCTATCCTAGAGTTAGCGGCGCTAAGTCTCTAGGGTTAGCGGCGCTAACGCTACTGGAAATTGTTTTTCGAAATTTTGAATAAAACAGCTTAAGTCTCGGTATTTTTTAGCACTTGTACCTTCTGGAAATTTGTTCCAAAGATGTTGTTCATGTTGTTCCAGTAGTAGCATGATTAGTTTGGTTGTATGTGTTAACATGAGTTGGTAATCTTGCCTTGGCCCATTTGGTTGTATTGTGTTGTGCATGCAATTTGGTGGTTTTAATCCACATTTGAGGCTGTAAATTTATTAAATTCAGATTGATTGTAATAATTTGTGGCTTGCATGTCATTTCATTCATCCATGTACAAGTATTAGATAAATAGGAAAATTATGTGGCTTGTATGCCATTTATTTTCTATTGTATTATGTATTGTATGATGGAGGGATGAAGACACAAGAGGAGGTAAAACAAGATGGAGCATGGAGCCCTTAGAAGCCAAAGAAATCCGATGGCGATGGTGGTTCTAGTGGGAGCTCGCGTCAATATTGTTTTGTCCCTTAGATTGACCGAGTTCTTCCCGTTTTGGCTCACGGGAGGAACGCATAGGTTTTTTGGCAAGAATTACCGACTATGTTGTATATTGCGTGTGATGTGATTTTATTATTCTATGCATGGATTGTAGGTTTCGCATGCTAGAAAATTTTTGATAAAATTAATAAAATCACAAGAGTTTTTGATAAAATTGGTTTCCTCTCGCGCGCGATCACATACATTGATTAACCCACCTAGTGAAAATAGGATTTGTCACTAATAAGTTAATCAAAACCAAACCGGAAACAAAAGGCCCGTTTTTCCACAAAACGTAAATCATGCACCATCCGTAAGTCGATACCACCCGAATCTAGTCTTATGAGATTTGGTTGTCGAGCTTAGCACGAGCCAATTCTCATGAAACTGTGTGGAAGGTGAGTGTGGCAAATTCACAACTTTGGTTGTCGAGCTTAGCACGAGCCAATATTGGTGGATTTGTTACCGTATGTCTTGACGGACGATTTGCAATTTTAGGTTTGAAATCTTTGTTAATTGTCGAGCTTAGCACGAGTTAACCAAAATTTCAAGACTTAAAATTGGTGCAAGAAGGGATCAAACATGCCAAACGACCATTGGATGTCGTAGGATCCCGCATGTGCTAAGGATTGCGATGGAGATTGCAATTGGCAAAATGGTTGCCGACCTAAATAGTTTTATCATGTGATCCGCGGTAACCCCGTCACATGGTAGGATGAAATACGGTTCTTAGCCTTGTTTAACTAATTCTTATTGGGTAAATTATTAAACAAGATAAAATATCATAATAACTAATATCTACTTTGCAAATTTTAGATGGCATCAACAAGCGCAACAAACACCACCACCAACGTTTCTCTTAGGGTTTTCCTTGAAAAGGAGAAACTCGATGGTAGCAATTTCATGGATTGGCATAGACAACTGAGGTTGGTCTTACGCTATGAAGGAAAGTTGCATACCGTAGGGGAACCCCTCCCCGAGGCACCTCCTGCCGGTGCAACAAGGGCTATCCGTGAGGCGTATGAAAAACGCCTCAAGGAGACTGAGGAAGTCACGTGCCTTATGTTGAGCACGATGAACCAAGATTTGCAAAAGCAAATGGATCATCTTAGTGCTTACGACTTGCTCGTGCAGCTAAAGGACATGTTCCAGCAGCAGGCGAGGCAAGAGAGGTACGAGTGCCTCAAGACAACCCTTGCTTGCAAGATGCAAGAGGGTGGGAACGTGAGCGCGCATGTGTTGCGTATGAAAGCAAACATCGAGCGCATGGAGAAGTTGGGTTTTACAATAGGGAGGGAGATGGCGGTTGATTTAATCCTCCAATCCCTGCCCGGTGCGTATGATCAATTCGTTATGAGTTATCATATGCACAGCATGGATAAAACCTTGATGGAACTTCATGGTATGTTGAAGACCGCTGAGTCTAGCATGACCAAGAACAAGCCATCCTCCTCCACCTCTCATGTTCTCGCCATCCGGGAAGGCCGCATCACGAAGAAGAAGGCCGCCTCTTCCTCTAAAAGGAAGGGAAAGGGAAAGGTTGGCGGGGCCAAGCCTAACCCGGCCTCCGAGGGCAAGGGCAAGGGGAAACTTCCCCAAGCCAAGGCTCCGGAGGATGCGGAGTGCTTTTTCTGCGGGGGCAAGGGCCATTACCGCCGTACCTGCCCAAAGTACCTGGAGGGACTCAACAAGCTCAAGGCAATGAGCATATCGGGTCCGGATACGTCAGGTACGTTCATGATAGAACTCCACCATACTTCTACTTCTAAAGGCTGGGTATTGGATACTGGCTGTGGCACTCACATATGTAATATGGTGCAGGTGCTAAGGGAAAGTAGGAGCTTGGAGCGGGGAGAACTGGATCTTGTCATGGGAAACTCGGAAGTTGTCCCAGTGGAAGCTAAAGGAGATTTGAAGCTTTCATTCAAGACCGGTTTTTCTATTTTTTTAAAGGATGTATGCTATTCGCCCAATGTGGCTAGAAACATTATTTCTTTTCACAAGTTGTATGATGATGGTTTTGATTTTAAGTTTGTAAGTGGTACAATCATTTGTTTTAAAAATGAAATTGTTTATTTTAAAGCTCTACCATGTCATGGCATATATGAGGCAAATGCATACATTGAATCAAGACAATCTATCATGAATATTGATTCTGACTCCAAAAATGGTTTGGATAAATATTCCATGTGGCATAGTCGTCTTGGCCATATAAACAAGACTCGTATCACCAAGCTCCAAGTGGATGGGATCTTGGAATCATTTGATCAAGGATCAAATGAAGTATGCGAATCTTGCTTATTGGGCAAAATGACAAAAGCACCCTTCACGGGAACAAGTGAGAGGGGAAAGGACCTTTTAGACATAATCCATTCGGATGTATGTGGACCTTTCAAGCATGTCACAAGGAATAATTCAAGATACTTCGTAACCTTTATAGATGATTATAGTAGGTATGGGTATGTCTATCTTGTTAAACACAAGAATGAAACCTTTGAGGTGTTCAAGACATTCCAAAATGAAGTTCAGAATCAGTTGGGCAAGACTATAAAGATACTCCGGTCTGATAGAGGTGGAGAGTATCTTAGTACCGAATTCGTCGATCATCTTAAAAATTGTGGAATTGTTTCACAATTAACACCTCCGAGGACTCCACAATTAAATGGAGTCGCTGAGAGGAGGAACAGGACTTTGCTTGATATGGTAAGGTCCATGATGTGTCGAGCAGAGGTACCTATTAGTTTCTGGGGATATGCCTTAGAAACGGCGGTAAGAATCCTTAACCTCGCACCAACCAAGAAAGTTGCTAAAACACCTTATGAAATGTGGCATGGTAAGAAACCGACACTTTCATACCTACGAGTTTGGGGTTGTCAAGCCTACGTGAGACGTGAGGCTGAAGACAAACTTGAACCTCGTTCAGAAAGGTGTTATTTTATCGGATATCCTCCTAACGGTGTTGGATATTTATTTTATAAACCTTCAGAGAACAAGGTATTTGTTGCTCGAAGGGCATTCTTCCTTGAAAGGGAGTTGCTATCCAAACATGGCAGTAAGGAAGTTGACCTTGAGGAAGATCAAGGGTCGGCCGATAAGGGACTTGAGGTTGGCACTAGCCAAAATACCGAGCAAGATAAAGCTGCGGTACCTGACACTCTTGCAACGTCTACTCCTAGGCGTTCCAGTAGGACTCGTTTTGAGCCAGAGAGATATGGGTTTCTCATATCTGAGGGCAATGAGTTATTGGTGGATCATGATGATCCCACCAGCTACAAGGAAGCCATGGCAGGCCCTGAGTCTGCTCAATGGAGGAAGGCAATGGAGAGCGAGATGCAATCTATGTCGGATAACCAGGTTTGGGAACTGGTTGATCCTACACCAGGGATTAAACCCGTCGGGTGTAAATGGGTTTTTAAGAAGAAACCCGGCATAGATGGAACCTTGGATATCTTCAAAGCCCGACTGGTGGCGAAGGGTTTCACTCAGACGCAAGGAATTGATTATGATGAAACCTTCTCCCCAGTGGCCATGTTGAAGTCAATTAGGATACTACTTGCCATTGATGCGTTTCATGATTATGAAATTTGGCAAATGGATGTAAAGACCGCCTTCCTTAACGGGAAGCTTAATGAGGAGGTGTATATGAGACAGCCTGACGGTTTTGAACATCCAAAGTATCCAAACAAGGTTTGTAAGCTTATGAAGTCCATTTATGGACTTAAGCAAGCATCTCGAAGCTGGAATCTTTGCTTTGATGAGAAAATCAAAGAGTTTGGTTTTTCGAAGAGTAAAGATGAACCTTGCGTATATGTCAGGGCTAGTGGGAGCACCATAGTCTTCTTGGTTCTATACGTAGATGATATTCTACTTATTGGAAATCATATCCCAAGCTTAAGAAGTGTCAAAGCTTGGCTAGGGAATTGCTTTTCAATGAAGGACCTAGGCGATGCGAGCTGTATTCTGGGTATAAAGATCTATAGAGATAGATCAAGAAGGCTATTAGGGCTTTCTCAAAGTGCATATATAGAAAAGGTCGTGAGACGCTTTAAGATGGAGGAATCCAAGAAAGGAAACCTCCCTATGTTGCATGGTTTGACTTTGAGTAAAACTCAATGTCCTACCTCCAAGGAGGAGATAGAAGTAATGAAGCGAGTTCCATATGCTTCGGCTGTGGGCTCGATCATGTACGCCATGCTATGCACTCGTCCTGATGTGTCATGTGCTTTAAGCATGACTAGTAGATATCAGGCGAACCCAGGAGAACCTCACTGGAGGGCAGTGAAGAACATTCTTAAGTACTTGAGACGTACAAAAGAGATGTTCTTGGTATATGGTGGGGAAGAAGAGCTGAGAGTAAAGGGTTACTCGGACGCTAGCTTCCAAACTGACAGGGATGACTGCCGATCTCAATCGGGGTTTGTGTTCCTGTTAAATGGTGGTGCTGTCAGCTGGAGGAGCTCAAAACAAGACACGGTGGCTGATTCGACAACCGAATCGGAGTACATTGCGGCTAGTGAAGCAGCAAAAGAAGCCGTGTGGATGAAGAAATTCATCCAAGATCTACAAGTGGTTCCAAGCATCGCTGACCCTATTGAGATCTTTTGTGACAATGAGGGTGCGGTGGCTTTGGCAAAGGAACCAAGAGCTCACAAGAGGACAAGACACATTTCGCGCAAATACCACTTTATTCGGGATGTAATTGAAAGTGGTGAAGTCATCATTAGAAGAGTAGCATCGAATGGAAACTTGGCAGATCCATTCACTAAGCCGTTACCGCAAGCAGCTCATGAATCTCACACTAGAGGGATAGGTGTAAGATTTGCTAGCGATTTGGCTTGATTTGTATATATTAGTTTATTTGATATGTATTAATTTATTTTGGGAACGATACAGACAGTATTGTAATTATGCTTGTTTCGATATGCGAGTGATTCGGTTACATTCATAAGACTTTACTGTGTTCCATCTTAGCATGTTTAACCACTTCCCAGAATGTTTATACATTCTAAATTTCCACAGTCAGTCATTCTTCAAGGGAAGGAAGTTTGAAATAAGGCTGAGGTTAGGTGTTGGTTATGCATTAATCAAGGATTGAATGCATGAAACGCAACAGTAACCTGTGCTTGAAAGGAGTTTCAAGTGACTGGAAGACCCACACCCAAGTATACTTCATGGATTATAGTCACGAGTAACTTGGGATGATAAAATCTTACATCCTCAGACCCGAGATGTATGAATCGCTATATCATAGTTCTTACTTGCTTTAGCCATTTTCAAAAGCAGTTCGTAAATGGCTGTGATAAAGGGAATGACTAGGTAAGTCAAGAGGTATGGTATGGGATTATGCAGTCAAAGGGATTTGTTCCTCCTGTATGAGAGATATCCCTGGGCCCCTCGATGATTGGGAGCTGACACCAAAATATTGCATGGCCATGCACAAGGACTATTGATTGAGAATCAGATATGTCCTTACCTTTTGGTCACCACCAATCAAGATCGAGAAACATAATCGTGAACGATCTGGAGATTGACATTTATTAATCCATGTCTCGTGTTCACAAGGATATCGCGAACAAAAGGATGTCTAAGATCACTTATCTAGGACCACTACTTTAGTATGATGGTTTTCTGCAGGTATTCAGAACTCGTACAGACTTGGGGGCATTGATGCTTTGCTAGAGGCCGCTCTTTGTCTGTGCTTGCCTGGGTACAGTATATTATGTGCAAGTGGGAGTTTGTTAGAATCTGCCCGATAATATATGTACGCCTTAAAGCACTGCCGATGATGTATGAGCCTATAAGGGTCACAAACCGGGGTCTAACATGACAGCAAATAAGGTAGAGGGACCAAAGATGGCAAAAGTGGAAGTTGGCAATGCAGGCCACGTTAGCGCCGCTAACTTAACGAGTTAGCGCCGCTAACTGTTAAAGGTTAGCGCCGCTAAGGCTGCATGTGCTTTATGTCTAATCGAAGTCAGGCCGCGTTAGCGCCGCTACGGGTTAAGGTTTAGCGCCGCTAACTCTTGGTTAGCGCCGCTAAACCTGCATGGACTTTATGTACAAGTCACCTCCACTTGTAGCCAATGGGGAAGAGATTCTAGATCAATCTTGGCCGGCAAAGGGGAGATGAAATGGCTTCATGGTAGTCTATATAAGGCAAAAAGCCTGGAGCCTTTATTGCTCTTGGTCAACATCTCTCTCAAGCACACATACTTCTCTTATACTTGATACCTAGCTTGGTGATTTGGTTAACAAGAGAACAAGGGTTCCAGAGGTCTTATTTTCTGTTCTTGAGTGAAGTTTCCTGGAGGAAGTTTTCTCTCAAGCTAGCTAGCACTTGAAGTTGGACTTGTGCCCGGTTTGTGATTTCGAGAGAAGACAAGAACAAGAAGAAGGAGTTCCTTGCTTCTACAACATTTCAGCCACCATCACGAGATCATTGGAGCTTAGGAGCTGGTATAACTCTCTAACTCTCTTGTTTAATTGCTATTTGTTACATAGAGTAGATCCATGCTTGGGATTTCATTGCTTTGAACACTTGTATGCATGTTTTGTGATGTTCTCGCTTCCGTTGCGTGTTTTATGAAATCCCAACAAGTAGCAAACTACCCCATGTGGAACATCAGCTTGAGGCACAATCTCATTGTCCTCTGACTCCACAGTTACGGATGGCCCAGTCATACAAGTCTTTCCTTTTGAGGTCAGTTTCTCCTTCTTGCTTACTTGTTTCCTAGTAGCCATAGCGGATGTGGACGAGGCACGATCCTTCTCAACCATGTAAGACTGAACAACCTTCAGGGTGTCTTGAAGTTCGATCAAGGATTTATCCAAATTATCTTTGTGATAGTTCTTGACAAACTTCTCATAAGACGCGGGCAGGGACTGGAGGATCATATCCACCTCAATCTCCCTTCCTATTGGAAGTCCAAGTCTCTCCAATTGGTCCATGTATCCCTTCATCATAAGGAAATGGACATTTACATCCTCACCTTCCTGCATCCTACAACCGACCAAAGCCTTTATACACTCAAACCGTTCTTGTCTAACCTACTGTGGGAACATGTCCTTTAGCCGGTTGATCATGTCATACGCACTCAATTGCTTAAGCTGCTGATGCAACTCAAAGCTCATAGTCGATAACATGAGACAAGAAATATCTTTGTTGGTGCATAATTGTAAATCCCTAGTTCTTATCAATCCAATACATACATGTTTACTTGAAATGTTAATTCAAATGTGTTTTGATTAATGGTTTGCATGTTTATACATTCTAAGTGGTTACTTATATTTGTTTTAAGCTTACAAGTACTTAGTCATGTGTTGATATGTGTTTGGAAGTTTAAGTATGAGTGAAGGTCATCACGTGCGTGATGAGCTCACTACGTGCGTAGTGGAGCTCACTACGTGCGTGGTGAGATGGTATATTAAAGTTAAATTAATTATTATTATTACAACTGGTACGTGCGTACTGGACTCGCTTCGTGCGAAGTGTGATACATTACGTGCGTAGTGAAATTAATTACACTATAAATACTCATTAACCGCGTATTAGCGTGGGGAATCGCAGAGTTTGACGGGTAATCGTGAGGTAATCGTCCGTAACCGCATATAACTACCGGAAATCGATCTTAAGCCTTAGTGAGCCTTCGTAATTGTACGTTTAACCTCGGTAATCGCGAACTTAGTGTTAATCTCGAATCCAAGGGCAACCTTAAGCATTCTGTGTGAGTTCTTAGAGTTGTTTTTCGTCCTACTCTGTGTGTTCTTCGTGTTAACTGTGTGCCGGACACCTAAGCAGATCTTAGAATCCTTAGGAGGTTTGGGAAATAGATATTCCGCACTATTTCTCATCCTAGATCAGTCCTAGCATTAGGGTGTTTTAGTTTAGAACCCCCACGGTCCTACAAAGTGGTATCAGAGCCTTGTGCTTTGATTGATCACTTTTCCTTAGGTTTCGTGATCTAGGTGTCGTTTAGGCTTGTTAGCTTTGTCCTTTTTCCGTGTTTTATCGGTCGTTTTAGTCGAAAACAGGTCATTTTTGCGTTAAAAAGGTTTGTTTTTACGTAAATTAATCTTAATCGTTGCAGTTTAATCGTGCGAAGTGCCTTTCATTACGTGCGTATTGATCTTCAGTGCGTGCGTAGTGGGTGGTTGGTCCTCTAGAATCTTCGGTAGCCTGTGTGTCTGCGCGTGCGTAGTGGGTCATCAACACGTGCGTAGTGCTTCTCACTTCGCACGTATTGAGTCTGTGTGTTAAATCTTTTTCTTAAAAAACAATTTACTTGTTTCGTACGTAGTCAAGTCACTTCGTGCGTACTAGGTCCCCATTCCGTACGTACCTAAGACTGTGTGATCTTTTGTCAGTCCGTACGTAGTACAGTTTACTACGTGCGTAGTATGTTCACTTCTTGCGAACCAATCTCACTTCGTGCGTAGTGTTTACGTTTGTTTTAGGCTTTAATCATAATGTCTGACATGAGTGTTATGGCTGCCAAACAAACCATAACTGCCCTAAGTAACTTAATTATGGATAATGAACAAGGAAGTATTAACAAAGTGCCTAGATTGTTAACCATGGAAGACTACCCATTCTGGAAACCACGTTTTGAAATATTTATCGATGGGGTTGATCCACGGTTGCACCGGGCCATTTCTGCTGATTATGTCGTGCCTAAAGGTGAAGGGAATATCGAAGTTCCCTACGATCAGATGAGTGACGATTAGAGGAAGGCTTATGATGCTGAGAAGAAAGCCTACTCTTATTTGATTCAAGCCATTCCTAATGAGATCTTTCACCAGTTCCGACGGTATAGAACGTCACGTTCCTTGTGGAATGCACTTCAAAAGAGGAACGAGGGGAATGCATCTCTGAAAGAGCTCAAGGCCTCATAGTTGAGAAAGGAGTTTGACCATTTCACTTCATACGTGAATGAAAAGCTTCCAGATCTTCTCAGTGAAATGGATAGTTTGGGGGTGCAGATCTCAGAAAGACAACAAGTAGAGACTTTATCCAAGGCACTACCCAAAAGCTGGAGGCCGTTCATTATGATTCTTAAAAATGGTGAAGGTTTTGAGGGCATGGATCTGAATGACTTCATTACTAAGCTGAAAGAGCATGAATAGGAGGAGCAACATCTGGACAGATTGAGCAGCTATGTGCAAAATCCCTCATTATACTGTACTGGACCCATTGCTTCTCCAATCACTTCATCAAATGCTCCATTGCAGACAGCCTTTACATCTAACGTTTGTTCTTCAAGCAAGTCTGCTCCTGAAACTACAAGTGGACCACCATATTCTGCTCCTTCAAGCAAAACGTCTATGCCTACCTTAAACACTGAGCATTTCAAGCATGGCAGCACTGAAGAAGTAAAGGAGCATATGGGGATGCTTAGTGCTTTGGTCACATCATATGATGATCTGCTAAAGGGTAAAATCGGAAATGCCTACCTGACTCAGGAAGATTATGACCAGATAGACAACGATGAAATGGAAAGACAGGACATTCTATGGTCCTATGCTAATCTGGTAAGGAGAGCAAAGGCCTTGGTCAAGAGAACTGGGATGCAGATTACAACAACTAAGGATACAAAGCTGGGCTTCGACAAATCAGCTGTAACCTGCTACAACTGTGGAGAAAAGGGTCATTTTGCAAGAGAATGTGAAAAGCCAAAGAACTCAGGACCCAAGTATCCATTCAGGACATCTCCTGGAAAATCATCAACTTCCACTACCCCAAAGAAAGCTGAAACATCTCATGAGGGATCATCTAAGGCAATGGTAGTTGTTCAGAAAGATGAGGGGATAGACTGGTCAGTACATTTTCAAGATAATGATGCTTTCGAAGTTGCTGAGACCAACCTGGCCAGTGTTCAAGATGTGTTTTGATTAATGGTTTGCATGTTTATACATTCTAAGTGGTTACTTATATTTGTTTTAAGCTTACAAGTACTTACTCATGTGTTGATATGTGTTTGGAAGTTTAAGTATGAGTGAAGGTCATCACGTGCGTGATGAGCTCACTACGTGCGTAGTGGAGCTCACTACGTGCGTGGTGAGATGGTCGATTAAAGTTAAATTAATTATTATTATTACAACTGGTACGTGCGTACTGGACTCGCTTCGTGCGAAGTGTGATACATTACGTGCGTAGTGAAATTAATTACACTATAAATACTCATTAACCGCGTATTAGCGTGGGGAATCGCAGAGTTTGACGGGTAATCGTGAGGTAATCGTCCGTAACCGCATATAACTACCGGAAATCGATCTTAAGCCTTAGTGAGCCTTCGTAATCGTACGTTTAACCTCGGTAATCGCGAACTTAGTGTTAATCTCGAATCCAAGGGCAGCCTTAAGCCTTCTGTGTGAGTTCTTAGAGTTGTTTTTCGTCCTACTCTATGTGTTCTTCGTGTTAACTGTGTGCCGGACACCTAAGCAGATTTTAGAATCCTTAGGAGGTTTGGGAAATAGATATTCCGCACTATTTCTCATCCTAGATCAGTCCTAGCATTAGGGTGTTTTAGTTTAGAACCCCCACGGTCCTACAATCTTGTATATCTCTAACACGCTTCTCAAAAGCGTATCGAGTGGCCCAGTTCGCGTTGGTGGCAGGTGGCTCCGGAAAGGGTTCCTCAAGGACGTGCAACTTTGACTCGTGATGGAGGATAATCCTCAATACACGATACCAGTCAGCGAAGTTCACTCCTATGAGTCTCTCCCTTTCTAGGAATAATCGAAGTTTAAAGTTTGGTGTGGTGTCGTTAATATTTGCCATCTATAAAAGAGTACACGTTTTAGTTAGTTCCGATATAATCCTCGTTAAAATAATTACCCAGCTGATTAAGAAAACCAAATTATCATAACAAGGGCTAAGAACCTTATTTCACCCCAATCCATGACGGGTTTGCCGCGGATCACTTCATGGAGCTATTTAGGCCGGTAAACGCTTTACCAATTGCAATTCGAGATTACAACTCTTAGACACTTGCGGGATCCTAGGTACTCAAAGCACCCGTTTGGCATGTTTGATCCCTTCCCTCACCGATTCCTCATTAATCCGCTTTGATAGCTCGGCTAGAGCTCGACAACTACCAAGGCGTTTTAAGTCTTGGAATTGTAAATCGACCATCAAGATACACGGTGGTACTCTAGCCCAATGACCGGCTCGGCTAAAGCTCGACAACCGACCCTTGCGAGTTGCCACACGCACCTTCCACAGAGTTACGCAAAACCGACCTCGGCTAGAGCTCAACGACCGATCTTGTTTTACTAGATTCGGGTGGTATCATCTTACGGGAGGCGAGTGATTTACATTTTAGAAAAACGGGTTTTAGTTTTTCAAGTGGTCTTGTGGCGCGCGAGGTTTGTAAACCAATTCAAAACTCTTGGTTTTATTATTTTGAAAAATTTTCAAGCAAGCGAAGAACTAAACAACCACGCAAGAAAATAAACAAAACAACAACCATGCACAAGCTATATCCGGTAACATGCCCCTAAACCCTATGCGCCTTCCCCGTGAGCCAAACGAGGAAAGCAAGGCCAAACTAAGGACACAACCACTTGGCCCAGCTGGAAGTGCTCCCACTAAATCCGTCATCTCCAAATAACCTCCGGATCCATCAATAGCCGAGACATCTCCTCCACGACTCTCGATGGTTGTCTTTGGATCCAGCTGGAAGTGCTCCCACCAAACAACCAAAACATAGGTCTAATGGGCAAGGCGTTACCGGATCAAACAACAACCACAAACAAAAACACGGTGTACAATAACAAAACCGTGTAGAAATATCCCAACAAGATTTGTTCCTAAACATCCTAAAACACTCAAGGCACAAGTGAACAAATCTTGTACGTATGCATTAGGAATCCCAAACACTTTGAAAAACCATATTCATACATACACAACACAAGTATATGCACGTGCGCGTTATCAAGCCAAAACCGCCCGATACATATAAATATGCGAGTTAGGATATTATGGGGCTTTTCAAGTCCAAACAACTTTGGACAGATTCTGGAAAAACAGACTCGAGAGGAAGCTAAAACAGAAAAATTATATTACTTTTTCAAAAAGGACAAAAACGCTGTTCATGACATCCTTCATGGCCCAGAAGCCTTCACGGCCTCTCACGGCCCGTGAAGCCCATGAGCTCCACGACTCTGACAAAGTGAAAAACCTTCACGACCAACACCCCACGAGACTGGTCGTGAGCCTTCACGACCGTAAAGAAAAATCTTCACGAGAGTGGTCGTGAGCCTTCACGACCGTGAAGAAAAAACCTTCACGAGACTGGTCGTAGGACTTCACGACCGTGAAGAACAAGCCTTCACGACCCGTGAAGACATTCTGGACAGAATGTCCATTTTCAGTTTTCAAGCCAAAAAAGTGCAATTTGTTTGTAGATTTGGCTCTGATACCACTGTTGGAACACGGTATGGAGCACAAGCACAGCGGAAGCAAAAAACAAAAGTCTAAAAACCGAACAAAATCGGGTCCATAACATGTTCCAAAGTGATATCTTTCTACAAAACACAATTGCAACTAAAAGGAAACAAAGGTGGGCAGAAAATTCCTCCTTACCATTCAAGAAATCGGCTGTAGCAATTCTCTAATCGGGACAACCAAGAGATCCAAGTGTATCTCCTCTATTGCTTGATCCACACCAAGATTTCTTGATCCCAAAGTGCTAGCAATCCATCAAATTGACATCCACATTGATTCCATCTTCTGGAACAGCCCATGATAGTCTCCTCTTGCACCAAATACTCACTCACAACACTCAAGTATCTATCACTTAGTGTATATGTGTGTATTCTTCATGAAGGTACCAAGAGAGCATTTCTAGAGAGAGAGAGTGAACATCTTGCATGCAACTTTCTGATCCAGACCTCAATAACTCGTATTACGCCGGATTAGAAGCCCTCTATCCATTGGACCAATAGATGGCCCAATCAGAAATGAGGATTTAATGCAGACAGTCCTTCACGGCCTCTCACGGCCCGTAAAGACAAAAATGTGCCACAACTGGCCATAATCCTTCACGGCCCGTCCCGCGTCGAGTGACTCGTGAGGGCGTCATCCTCTACGACCCCTTCACGACCTCTCACGACCCGTGAAGACTCCACGAGCCGTTTGAGAGTCTTTGAGTCAAACGTGAGGGCAGTAGGCTTCACGACCCGTGGAGCATCCCTCACGGCCGTGAAGCCCCAAAATCAAACAATTTGATTTTTGGACCTTCTCTCTTTATCAGTAAGCTGTCGGGATCAATCCTTGGTGTGTGACCCAATAGGTTCGTACTTCATCAGCAGTAACACCAATGTACTTGTGTCAGTGGGCAGACACCAACATTTGGAAATTCCGAGAGTTTGGGAATTCCGAGAGAATTCCTTGATGATGAGAATTCCGAGAGTTTTGATTTAACAATGATTTCGATATAATAAGGAATCCGAGAGATCAAAGATTCCGAGAAAATCAAGGATTCTGAGATAATCAAGGAATCCGAGATTATCACTAAATCCGAGAAAACTCTCGGAATGTCAAATTCCGAAATAATCAGAGATTCCTAGAGAATCTAAGATTCCGAGAAAACACTTGTTTGTTTTGCAAATGATGAAAACTCTCGGAATGTTGAATTCCGAGATATTAATAACAGTTTATGAACACAATCAAACCCATATTTTGAAACCCATGATTTTGAACATACAAACTAAAGACGATTATACCCTTTCTCATTCTAAGCATTTTTAACTCTACACTTATCCCCATCAGAGTTGATTTAACATGATTAAGTCCCAAAATAAAACCCGTAAACCAGATACATAAAAAAACTCGAAAAACAGTTTCTCAAATCATACTCAAACAGATGTGAATGCTGAAAATCTAAGCATGGTAACACATATAACTGTTGGGTTTCCATGAACATAGCAGCGGAAGCATAGCCCAAGAATATAAAGCATAAAAGGCTTGAAACCCAAAATGGACCAAGAACTCTATAACTATAAAACGCAACATGTAAACGGAAGAGATGGAAAAAGAAATTATACCATGCTCCAGCTTCTAAAATCTTCAAGTTTGGATGCACTCTAAGTCACAAGAGAGCAACTCTCTATTATAAGTCCACACCAAGTTTGTTTGATCCCCAAATGCTAGTATGCCAAGTTATGATCTTCAAGACTTGAAATCACTCTTTGGAACAACTCACAACTTCCATAAAATCACTAAACACACTTATGATTTTCTGGAAAAGATCAAAAACAACCAAGAACATTTATGAAAGTGTATGTATGTGTTCTTGAGTGAGAGAGAGAATTCCTCTTTTCTAACTTGATCAATTATCCAACCTATGGACATGTGAATGATCTACCATGACTTTATCACCTTCTACTTCTGATATATCAGGCAATAAAGGCGTGCATGCCATTCCCCAATGTCACCAAAGTCAATAACTTGAGCCAAGCAATAACCAAAAAGTCAAGTTACTGTCAGGCGGTTTACGCATCACGGAAACCAATAGCTTACGCGGCGCGTAAACTCCGTCTACAAAATATTTCTTTCTCTCTTCTAGTTACGTGTTGTCGGGATCAATCATTGGCGTGTGACCCAATAGGCTCGCGTATCATCAGTAGCATTACTAATATACGTGTGTCAGTGGGCATTCTCCAATAAACTCCCACTTGCACATGACACAGCATCTCGATAAGTAACACAGACAAAGGGCGGCCTCTAGCAAAGCATCTCTGCCACCCAAGTCAACGCGAGTTATGTCATCCCAAGACAAGTACCAAATCACAACCCTGTAGGTTTGATATGGCCCTATTGATAAGTGATCAATCATCCTTTCTTTCGCAATATTGAGTGAACACGAGACGTGGTTAGATGTCAATCTCCAGATCGTTCACGATTATGTTTCTCGATCTTGATTGATGGTGACCCAAAATCTAGTTGCAATCGATCAAATATCATTGCAACTTGAACATGGCCATGCATTTTACGTCAGCTCTCAATCATCGAGGGGCCCATGGATATCTCTCTATAACTAGAGGAACGAATCCCTTTGACTATATTGCTCCGCCACATACCCCATACTTTACCCAAAAGCTCCCCTTATAACAGCCAGTTACGAACTGCGTTAGAAAGCAATCAAAGCAAATCCGGACCATGCTTCGGAACACATGTATCTCCGGTCTAAGGACGAAATGATATTATCATCCTGAGTTACTCGTGATAGAAACCATGAAGTAATCTCATGTGCGGGTCGTCCAGTCACTTGACCATTGCAAGCACAGGCGAAGTGTTGAGTCTCTTTTATCTAATCCATTATTAGATAGCGACCAACCACTTCCCTCAGCCTTATCTCAAACTTCCTCCCCATGAAGAATGACCGACTGTGGACATTTAGAATGAAAAAGCATTCTTGGAAGTATTAAACATGCTAAGATGGAACAGAGTAAGGATTCATAAAAATATCCGCCCTAAGCGCATTATTAAATCCCCATTTAATAATCGATATAGTATGAAGTACAATACTGCTTTACGTTCCCCAAATAAAAATATGTATCAAACTTATAACTAAAACTAACTCAAGCCTTGTTCACTTAGGCCTAGTATGACAATCATCACTAGCCTGTAACAACAACTTAGTTAACAGATCCGCTATAAAACTATCCGTGTGTTCTCTGCCAGTGACCATATCTCTTCCTCAACCGATCACTTATAAAGTATGCGTTGGAGAGAATATGGTCCTTCGTTCAAGCCATTTTACCTTCATTGTTTCAGAAGATCCCAATAAGGTAAATGAAGCTCGAACTCCAAGCCATCATACCTTCACTGTCTCAAAAGCCCAATAAGGTTAATGATGGTTGGGATTTTAGTTCTTATATGAAAGCCATCATACCCTCATTGTCTCAAAAGATCCCAATAGGGTTAGCGATGCTTTTAAGAACAATTTTTTATCAACAACACCAAATTTTGTAGGATCGTTATCTCCGATTAAAATCGACAGTTATCCCTCTCTATTCAGAAGACAGCACTTGAGTAATAATTTACTCCTAGCTTCTTCTTGTATAGAGCACCAAGAACATATCTCAATATTTCTTGATCCCCTAATATGGTTTTGTATATTCTATAGTCGTTATAGATGCATAATTCCTTAACTTATCTTTTAAAGTAAGGTCAGGACATTATCTCCATTACGTTGTATGTGAGTACAAATATAGAATTACAATAACGCTCCCACTAGCTCTGACATTTATTCATGTTTCATTCTTGTTTATTGAAAACTCAAACTATTGATTTTCATATTTAAGAAAGTATTGAACTTTGAGATGCATATTTATATAAGTCCATCAGTGGACTCTTTTTTTTTTAAACTCTAAAAGGATACGTTTGATGTAACAGACCCTCGGAAAGTGTTGTCAGCACTTCCTCAGAGAATTCCTATTAAGGAATGTGGTTTTTACATCAAATTGTCATAGCCATAAAAAGGCACAATTAGTATCCGAGTAAAATTTAACATTACCACCAGTAGAGAGTTTTAGATAATACCTTCCTTATGGTCAATTATCATAAAACCATCTCTTACTAGTCGGTATTTGAAGTTGTCTACAATCTTATTATTCGACATAACCACTGAGATAAAGTTTCTAGATGACACCTTCCAAATGGTCAATCATTACTAAAACTTTTCTTATCAGTCGGTATTCGAACTTGCAAATTTATCCATGTTGGTCTCTTTCTACAAAGAACCAATTTCACCCTTTGGGTTGCCACCTTGGTGTACGATTAACCATGTCCAATACTTGGGTATCCTCGTGGATTGCATCTCACTATCACTACCTTTTTCTCCTAGTGGACTTTGGGCCCACTCTGGTTTATCAGTAGTTGATGTATCCATCATTAAGTTGTCTCCCTTAGATATAAAACTATATCTTTCTGGACTTATGACAACTTCTACTAATTCTTTAGAGAGGTAATGAATTTAATGTCACGTACTCCAGCATTGCCATGCCGAGTTACAATCATATCTGACTATGTGCTAGTGCCAACATCAGGTTCTTCTGTTTAAGGTATATTTACTCTCATTTGCCTTAATAAAATACCTAACACAACAGCACCTCTAGATTCCGGGTTCCTCCACCTCACGTCTAAACGCAGGCTGGATAATCCAGACTTCGTGATGAAATAGCAAAGACATTCGTTCTAGTCTCATCATCTAAGGTGTGTACTGAACCATCTTTGTTGGTATTCAATTGGGAAAAATGCCCACCACTTTCATAATATACTCCATCAAAGACGGGCCATTACAAAAATGTCCGACTCCTCCACTTGGCGACTCATTTCACAATGTGTCCTAGGAGGAATGAATTATGAGATAACATCATAACTCTTATGATGGTCATATAAAATCCAGAACTAAAGCACTCAACATCTCTATTAGATTTGAGTATTGTAGTCCTTTTGCCCTCTTTCTTATTCATATACATTGTCACAGGTGTGTCTAGAACACCTCTCAAGGATTCAGACGCGTGTCTAACAAGTTAGACATTCACATACCTTCTACCTTCATTGGTAAAGGTAACAAAGTATCCATAGTTACCCCTCACGATTTGCTTTAATGATTTTCACATAAATGTGAACGAAACTCAACAAGCCTTCATTCCTTTCACATAATAAACAAGATTTGCACTCAACAATTGATACAAGATCAAAAGATCCCAAGTTCCTAACCACATGGAGCTTGGTGATGCAAGCCTTGTTTATATGGTTAAATTGACTATTGTCATAAGAGTAACTTATATAAACCATTCATGATCATTCTATTACTTGTTAAGAAAATGCCACAACATGGATGAACTTTGAAATAAACCACGAAAAATACATAATTCAAAGCAATATCCATCGTTTTCAACGGCATAATAGATTTATAGTTTTCTTGCCTCGCAGGGCATAAAACATAGATCTTGTAAAGTAATAGTCTAGCTGGAAGGAGTAGCAAGATCCTGTCTTCCAATCCTTTTCAATAGCGGACAACCATCTTGTTCCCGTTATGAAGTCCATCTCTCCATATCTTATATTTCTACTTCTTACATGCACTTTGCAACAATCAAGATTGTATCAAACGTGAGTATTATGGCCAGTATCCAAAACTTGCCTATAGAAGTATAAGATCAGTAGAGTTTGGTCATGAATGTACCTGAAGCCGAGGAACCACCAGTTCTCATTTTGTGTGTGCTTAGCTCTTCCAGGCACTTAGGGCAGGCGTGGTGGCGCCAATTTCCAATCTTCCCACAAAAGTAACAAACTTCCCCATTAGGAGTCTCATCAAGAGGCGCAATCTCATTGCCCTCAGACTCCTTGGTCATATTGAGCTTAGTTAAACCAAGCTTACCATTTGAGGTAGTTTGCTTGTTGGTAGCCTTAGTGAGAGTGGACAAGGTGAGTTTTCCTTTGGTCATGTTAGACTCAAAAGTCTTCAACATGCCGTGAAGCTCCATTAAGGATTTGACCATACCATGCATGTGATAATTCACAATGAATTGTTCATATGATGGTGGAAGGGATCGTAGGATTATATCTACCGTCATCTCCCTTTCAATGGTAAATCCTAACCTTTCCAAGCGCTCCATAAGTGCTTTCATCTCAAGAACATGAATGCTTATGTTCTCACCATCCTGCAGCCGGCAACCAAGTAGGTCGTTCAAACACCCAAACCATTCTCGCCTCGCTTGTTGTTGGAACATGTCCTTCAACACAAGCATTATCTCGTAAGCACTCAGATGCTCCAATTGCTTTTGCAATTTGGGGCTCATCATGCTTAACATGAGGCAAGAGACCTCGTTGGTGTCCTTGACGCATTTATTATAAGCATCATGAACGGTCTTACTTACGTTGGTAGCAGGGGCTTCCGGAAGGGGATTCTCAATGGTGTGTAACTTGTCTTCGCGTCGTAGGACAATATTCAATTGCCTAGACCAATCCATAAAGTTACTTCCATCAAGTTTCTCCTTCTCAAGAAACATACGTAGAGTAAAGTCGGTGTCGTTGATGTTTGTCGATATCATCTAAAACCGTAGAGAAGTTTTAGTTAGTTTGATAAACCTTGTTAGAATGATTACCCCATGTGTTTAAAAACAACTATTTTTTACAACGGTTAAGAACCCTATTTCACCTTGCACCGTGACGGGTTTCCGCGGATCACGTGGCAAAGCTATTTAGGCCGGCAACCATTAACCGATTGCAATCCATTATTGCAACTCTTAGTTCCTTGCGGGATCCTACTAGAAAACTATTGTTTCTAGTTTGGCATGTTTGATCCCTCCACACCAACTTCAAACTAAGATTTTGAATAAGTCGGTTAAAGCTCGAAAATTATCCAAAATGTTATTTTGAAATCGTAAATAAACCATCAAGATACACGGTGGTACTTTTGCCCAATGATCGACTTGGCTAAAGCTCAACAATTGACCTTGCGAGTTTCCACACGCGCCTTCCACACAGCACATACAAGGGTCAACTCGGCTAGAGCTCGATAATCAACCTTTGCACGGCTAGATTCGGACGGTGTCATCTTATGGGTGGTGTGCAATTTACATTTAGAAAACGGGATTTAGTTTTCCGGTTATAAAACCATTTTGAGTTTGATTAACAAAAGTGACAATAACCAAAAGTTTTCACTAATCGGATACTAAACCAATTTTATATCCGTCTTGTTAATCATGTATACGCGCGAGAGTTTGTTAAACCATTGTTAAAAACTCTTGAGTTTTATTATATTGTAAAAATTGTCTAGCATGCAATCAATCCTATAATCCATGCATAAACAATAAATAATAAAATAACCACACGCATACATTAAGATTGGTAACCATGCCCCTAAAACCTATGCGTTTTCCCGTGAGCCACTATGGAAAACGAAGTCATCTAAGGACATTTCCTTGACTTGGATATGCTCCCACTAAACCCGCTACCTCCATTACGCCTATCGGTTTCGTGTTTGCCAAGACGTCAATCCTTAACTCCCGATGGTTGCCTCCATATTAATTTTACACAGAAAATGAAATAAATGGCATACAAGCCACAAATCCTATTTTCTAGTACAAAATACATAACATGGATTTTAAATGGCATGCAAGCCACAAAATTATTTACATACCAAATAAATTAAATAAATTAATTATTACATACCATGTGACATATAGTCACCAAATGAATGAATAACTAATTTAACACAACCAAACATCCACAAGTTCTAGGGTATCTATTGGTTACCAACATCACATGAACAACATGAACAACATGGTGTGCCACACAAAACCATGTAAACTTATATATCTTGATTAAGATTATTTCTCAAAACTCAACGCACTAAATAATCCCATGTATATATACATTAGTAACAACAAACCATTTTTGATGAAACATATTCATATATACATAATGTAAGTATATGCAATTATTTTTTTTTTATGCCAAAAATAATAATATACATATAAATACATCAACCAAGATACAAGGCATTTTAATATACCAAAAAATAATTTATGGAAAAAAATTCCAGAAACCATTTTTTTATGCCAAAAACCCGACTGCAAAACTGTTTTTAAAAATTTTAAAACAATCTGTCAGACCAATTTACGCGCCGCGTACCCCAAGTGGTTCCGCGCCGCGTAATCTACCTGACAGCAAAACCAGTTTTTCGATTTCGGGTTTTTCAGGCCACCATGTGCATTTTTAGTATAGAGGTGGCTCTGATACCACTGTTGGGTTTCCATGAACATAGCAGCGGAAGCATAGCCCAAGAATATAAAGCATAAAAGGCTTGAAACCCAAAATGGACCAAGAACTCTATAACTACAAAACGCAACATGTAAAAGGAAGAGATGGAAAAAGAAATTATACCATGCTCCAGCTTCTGAAATCTTCAAGTTTGGATGAACTCTAAGTCACAAGAGAGAAACTCTCTATTGTAAGTCCACACCAAGTTTGTTTGATCCCCAAATGCTAGTATGCCAAATTGTGATCTTCAAGACTTGAAATTACTCTTTGGAACAACTCACAACTTCCATAAAATCACTAAACAAACTTATGATTTTCTGGAAAAGATCAAGAACAACCGAGAACATTTATGAAAGTGTATGTATGTGTTCTTGAGTGAGAGAGATAATTCCTCTTTTCTAACTTGATCAATTATCCAACCTATGGACATGTGAATGATCTACCATGACTTTATCACCTTCTACTTCTGATATATCAGGCAATAAAGTCGTGCATGTCATTCCCCAATGTCACCAAAGTCAATAACTTGAGCCAAGCAATAACCAAAAAGTCAAGTTACTGTCAGGCGGTTTACGCGTCGCGGAAACCAATAGCTTACGCGGCGCGTAAACTCCGTCTACAGAATATTTCTTTCTCTCTTCTAGTTGCGTGTTGTCGGGATCAATCCTTGGCGTGTGTCCCAATAGGCTCGTGTATCATCAGTAGCATTACTAATATACGTGTGTCAGTGTTATCAACAAGCCAAATAACAACAAATAACCACTAAATCAACCTAAAGAAGCATCGACAGTGAGGGTTTTCTAAAGCTTAGATCTAAAATACACAAATAGCTGATAGGATGTAAGAAAAATGAATTGTACCATGAGAATCACAACTGAAAACCGATCTAGATCTGATAAACTTGAAGAAATCCAAAGCTTTTTGAAATTTTGATTGTACAGAGAGATTTGGTCAATTTCGAAAGAGAAAACCGAGAAAAAGTCAAAATTCCGAGAGTTTGAAGCTTATAAACACATATGAACTCTCGGATTCCGATAAAATGTGTCGGAATGTATGAATTGAGATCCACTTTCTCGGATTCCGACATAAAATGTCGGAATTTGAAATTCTGACGCAAACAAAGTTTAAATGTTCTCGGAATCCGACATTAAAAGTGTCGGAAATGACCAATTCTAGCATTTAACTTGTAAAAATTTGAACTTTTTTCTCTCTAGACCATTTTTGAACAAATTCAAAGACAAAGAAAATAAAATAAACTCCCCCTCAAATCAACCATCAATTTGAGAAAGAAGAAAAAAAATCTTTTTCCCTTTTTGCTCTTTTTCACATGTTTTTGGATTTTGAAGATTTTGAAATGTTTTTGAGTTTTCTGAAATATACCAAAACAGATAAAACTAAAATGCAATTAACTCTCCCCCTACAAGTATGAACCATCCGTAGTTCCTTACTTGTCAAATCAGATATTACACCCCGGACCTCAAACACCTAAATGTGCAGATTTTGAAGGATAGAATAAAAGTACAGTCAAATACTCAAATTCAACATGCCCAATTTTGAAACTAAAGTGTTGAAACGATTTTCATCCAACGGTTTGGTGAAAATATCAGCAAGTTGATTTTCTATATTAACATACTTTAATTCTATCAAACCTTTTTCAACATAATCTTTTAGAAAGTGATAACGAATGTCGATATGTTTTGCCTTAGAATGATGCACGGGATTGCATGAAATGGCTATGGCACTCTGGGAGTCACATATCAGAGGTATGTAAGAATAGTCCAGTCCAAAATCTGACAGTTGTGTGCGTATCCACAGACTTTGAGAACAGCAGCTGGCAGCAACAACATATTCAGCCTCTGCGGTGGAAGTTGACACGCAGTTTTGCTTCTTCGATGCCCAGCATACTAGCCTGTCTCCCAGAAAATGTGCACTGCCGGGTGTAGTTTTTCTGTCAATCATGCACCCTGCATAGTCAGAATCCGAGTATCCGGTTAGTTCAAAATCAGAATCTCTAGGATACCACAAACCTAGATTTGGGGTACCCTTAAGATATCTTAATATTCTTTTAACTGCCAACAAATGAGACTCTTTAGGATTTGCCTGAAATATGGCACAGAGACAAGTAGCAAACATTATATCTGGCCTACTAGCAGTTAAGTACAATAAGGATCCGATCATACCACGAAAAGTTTTTAAATCTACTGATTTGCCATCAGGGTCAGCAAATAGTTTTGATTTAATTCCCATGGGAGTTGAAATTGCGGAACAATCAGTCATGTCAAATCGTTTTAATAAATCTTTTATATATTTTAACTAATTTATAAAAATCCCATGGTTAAATTGAGAAATTTGCAATCCAAGGAAAAAGTTAACTTCCCCCATCATGCTCATTTCAAACCTCTGTTTCATGGTATTTGCAAAATCATCACCGTACTTTGGGCTAGTTTAGCCAAAGATAATGTCGTCTACATAAATCTGTACAAGAATATAATCTGAACCGATATGCTTTTTGAAGAGTGTTGTGTCTGTGGTCCCTTTTGTATAGGTCTTGCTCAACAAATAATCTGACAGCTCATCGTACCAAGCTCTCGGGCTTGTTTTAATCCATACAAAGCTTTGTCAAGTAGATATACATGTTGTGGGCGTTTGGGATCCACGAAGCCTTCAGGTTGACCAACATAGACTTCCTCTTTGAGTTTACCATTGAGGATTGCAGTTTTAACGTCCATTTGGAAAACCTTAAAATTCTTGAAGGCAGCATAGGCTAGAAATAATCTGATCGCTTCCAAACGTGCGACTGGGGCAAAGGTCTCATCATAGTCAATTCCTTCTTGCTGATTGTACCCCTTAGCCACTAGCCTAGCCTTGTTTCCCACAACTACTCCATCAGAGTCTTTCTTATTTTTGAAGATCCACTTAGTCCCCACAATTGATTTACCTTCAGGTTTGGGTACTAATCGCCAAACTTTCAAACGGTCGAACTGATTCAGCTCATCTTGCATAGCAAGAATCCAGTCCGGATCTTCTAAAGCTTCTGATACACGTGTTGGCTCTATCATACTCAGAAAATTCATATTCAGACATTCGTTTGCGGTTTCGGCACGAGTTCGAACACCGGCGTTCAAACTGCCAATTACTTGAGTGTCAGGGTGACTTCTCAACCATACAGGCTCGGGGGTCCTAACCTGTATGAAGTCATCTACTGGTTGAACGTTCGTTGCAAATGGATTTACCATTTCAACTTCAGCAAATGGATTGACAGTATCATCTGTTGCTGCAGAAGAAGGAGTCGATTGTACAAGAAATGGACTGTTCGTAGCTTCAAACTCAGAACTCTCCTGATCAATGTCCCGTGCAACAAATGGAGTGGTAAGTGTAACTGATTCTTCCAGTTGTGATGTTTCTTGGTCAGCCTTGTTCACATTGACAGAAGAATATTCATTAGTCTTGAAAATTTCAAACATGAAATCCAAATTAATATCTTCATTCTGAATGTGTTAATTATTAGATTTATTTGCTTGGTAAACAGGATTTTTATTAATTGAAGGTTTAGCTGTCAAAGAGTTTAAGTTTACTAAATCATCAAACGTCACATTGATGCTTTCGACAACAACGTTAGTTCTCCGATTTAGAGTTCGAAAAGCCTTTTTGTCATTTGAATACCCCAAAAATATTCCCTCGTCAGCTTTTGGATCAAACTTAGACAGTTTGTCCGTTTCATTCGGAACGAAGCACCTATTACCAAATACATGGAAGTATTTGATATTAAGCACTACTCCGTTGCACAACTCATAAGGAGTTTTATTGAAACGACGGTGAATTAGGGATCTGTTTTGGGTGTAGCATGTTGTATTGACAGCCTCAGCCCAGTAAGATGGAGACAACTTTGAGTACTGTAGCATTGTTCTTGCAGCTTCAACAAGTGTTCTATATTTCCTTTCTACAACTTCATTTTGCTCAAGAGTGTAGGCTGCAGAGAACTGATGTGAGATGCCTTCAGAATCAAGATAAGAATCCAGAGTTCTATTCTGGAATTTTGTGCCATTGTTAGTGCGTATCGCTTTCACAGGTTGTCCTTGCTGTGTCTTGTGCTTAGTCAGAAATAGAATGATTTGTTGTGGCACTTCAGACTTATGATTGATGAACCGAACCCATGTGTAGCGCGAATAATCGTCCACCATTACCATAATATAACGCTTTGAATTTTGAGACTGAACCTTCATAGGTCCACAGAGGTCCATATGTATCAGCTGCAAGGGAGCTGATGTTGTTGAAATCTGAACAACTTTATGTGGTACCCTCTTTAGTTTCCCTAGCTCACAATCCTTGCAAAGATGCTCTTTTTCAAACTTCAGCTTAGGGATACCTCGAACCAGATTCCCATTTACCAGCTTGTTGATATTTTTAAAGTTCAAATGGGACAGTTTCCTATGCCATGACCAGTTCAAATCTGATGCATCTTTAGAAAGCAGGCAAACAGATGAACTTGATCCAGTCAATAGTATAGAGACTTGACTTTCTATTGCAGCCCAAAATCTCAGTCCCTTCCTCAGTTCTCAAAGAGCAGGACTTCTTTTTTAACAGAACTTCCATACCCTTATCACAGAACTGACCTATAGAAAATAGGTTGTGGCCAAGCCCGTCTACATAATATACCTTTTCAATCCTAACATTCCCTGTTTCCAACACTCTGTGGCCGAGGATTGGTGCTACCTGGTCATTCCCAAACTTTACATTTCCATAATATTTGCCCACGAACTATTTGAGAAGACCCTTATCCCCAGTCATATGCTTGGTACACCCGGAATCCATGTACCGAAGATTGCTCTTCTGTACATAGAAACCAAGGGTGAAGACCTTACCCATTGTGCAATGGGACGAGGTATGTTAGAGATAGAAACAGAAGAAATAACAGGATCAACAATCAAAGATTCAGATTTCTTTTGCTGTTTTATCTGCCACTTCTTAGGTTGCCATTTTTGTTTCTTTGCAGCAGGAGGGGCTTTGGTTGGTTTGTTATGTGTATGAACAACAAATTTGTTTTGATGAACTGATTTGTTTTGAAATCTTTTATTCGAAGTCGGTTTATGCCTGCTGATATTTTGAACAGCTTTGTGAGAAACTGATTTATTTGGTGATTTTGCAACTTGTTGTTTAGATTTAAGAAAACAAATCTGTCGCAATGATCGATTGAGTTGTGCTTTCATAGTTGTGCTTCTCTTTCAGAATCAGCCACCTTTCTCATCACTTCTAGATGATTTTCCCACTCACCAGGCAGCATAGGCAGTCTCCTATGTGCATATTTGCATAAGAAGAAACGCAGTTCACTCTTCTTGATCCATTGATGAATGATGTAGCCAGCACGGTTGACAAACCAAGTGAAAATCATATCCTCTTCAGGATTTTTCCAGTTAGGAACTGATTTGAAACCACGCAACATTCGATCTTGATGATATGAACATGCATTTATACAATGACCTTGCACACAGCCAATACTTGCACAAAAAATTTCAACTTTAAATGCTTGTGGTTTAGGAGTATCAGTTTGCCTATTTGAAATATTATCAGACTTTTTCTTCTAATTCAAATCAGACTTACAATTCTTCAAACAACGTTTATGATGAATGAAACAAAAAGAAGGAAAGTAATCATGTTTTCTAAAACTATGTTGTGTCTTGTGTCTCTTGTCCTCAACTTTTGGCTTCTTGACTGTTTTGGGAACATCTGTCTTCTTCTCCGCTTGTGACACTGCTGTCTTCACGCCCTTTCTCACTTCTGGTTTAGTAACAGTTCGTGTGGAACTTTGAAGTTTGATTTTATCTGATTCAGAGGATAAAGAAGAAAATTTGTTAGTTTTCTTAATGCGTGAAGGTTTAGAAGAAGATGATGCAGATGTTGAAGGCTTGGTGCCTGATGTAGACCCTTTTTCACGAATACTCGTTGGATCACAAAACTGATTTCATTTGTGAGATACATATTCTCTACAAGCTTTTGGGCAAGTAGGAATTGCAACACCCCATCCATGTTCCACTTCTTGCACAAGCCGTTTGATTTTTTCATCACGAAGTTGAGTTTCTAGTTCATAGATAATGAGTTGTGGAATCACAAGATGTGCACAATCAAGATGTTCTAAATTAGAATCATTTGATTTTTGAGATTCAATTACTTTCCTTTTTAAATCCTCTCATAACTGAATGATGATTCTTTTATGATTCTCAACTTCCTTCTTTGCTCGTTCCAATTCCTCAGAAAATTCTTGAGATTGATTTGTTGGGGTTCGTGGTACATGGCAACGGAAGCATGCAAGCCCAAAAACGAATTTTTCAAGCAAAAACAATACCACATGGTGAACCCCATCAATGGATCTTACTCTACAACCAAGTAATGCAACTGAAACAGAAAGAAAAGAGAAGATATATACCCCTGATGTCTCTGATGGTTGTGTGTAGCTAGCTTCAAACCTTGGCCCTCTTCTCCTTTGGCTCTTTCTTCAAATCGAAGTCCACCCCGAGTGTCACGTGACCCAAGTGTACTAGCACTCCAAGTATTCTTCACTATCACGAAAATACTTCTGGAACACAACCAAGATACCACCAGGAATCTGCTTTATTTCTCTCTTGATGAACTTAGCAACTCTCACAATTAGTTCTAAGTATATTTCTTTGTAACAAATGGCCAAGAGTGAAAAATGAGAGAAGTGCATGTCTTTTATAAGCCAAGCCATGACCCCAGGTCTCCCCAAGCCGGCCCAAGGCTAATCATCACAAAAACATGCATTAGTGGAAGCTAGAGGTGAAAAGAATAAAGTTGTTTCTGTCAGGCAGGGTTAGCGCCGCTAGCCGCCCACGGTTAGCTCCGCTAACCGCCCATGGTTAGCGCCGCTAACGCGGCTGATTTAGCGACGCCAGGGTTAGCGCCGCTAACCCCTGCTGGAAACCAACTATCATTATTTATCCTTTCTCACCCTCATCTTTTAGGTTGTGTCAAGGTCAATCCCCGGCGTGTGACCCGATAGGCCCATACATCATCGGTAGTGATCATTTGGCGTACGTGTGGCAGTGGTCATACTCCAACAGGCTCCCACTTGCACACGACTCTACGTACCCAATGTATCACAGACAAAGAGCGGCCTCTAGTAAGACATCTCTGCCCCCAAGTCAGTATGGGTTTTGTCTTTTGCACAAAAACCAATCTGCAACCCATGTGAAAAGGTCCTATCGATAAGTGATCAATCATCCTTTTTGTTCGCGATATCCAAGTGAACACGAGACAGGGTACTAAGTCATTCTCCGTTCGTTCACGATTATGTTTCTCGATCTAGACTGGTGGTGACCAAAATATACAAGTTGCAATAAATCAAAAATTATTGCAAGCTTTGAGCATGGCCATGCATTTTGGTGTCAGCGACCAATCATCGAGGGGCCAAAGGATATCTCTCTAAACAGAGGAACAAATTCCTTTGACTCACACTGCCCACCACAGTGATCATACTCTGTCCAACTACTCCCTTTATAACAACCAGTTACGGACTGCGTTTGAAAGTAATTAGAACAAAGCAAACCAAAGTGATGCAGCCACGTGCATCTCCAGTCTGAGGATGAACTGATATTATCATCCTGATTTACTCATGACATGTACCACAAAGTAAAATCAGGTGTGGGTCGTCCAGTCACTTGAAACACTTTCAAGTACAGGCGAAGAATTGCGTCCCCGTGTCCCAATCCCCATTGGACACATGACCAATTAATTCCCTCAGTCTTAGTTCATACTTCCTTCCCGAGAAGAATGACCGACTGTGGACATTTAGAATGCTTGGCATTCAGGGAAGAGCAAAACATGCTAAGTTGGAACACAGTAAAGATTTAAAGAAATACCCGCAACTTGCGTATTACTAAATCTCATTTAATAATCGATAAATACAATAAATACAATACTGCTTCATGTTCCCAAAAAAGGGTAAATACATCAAGTATACTAACCAAATACATAATCAAACCAGATCACTAGCAAATCTAATCCCAATAGCACGCGTATGAGCATCAAGCTTTGCTTGCGATAAAGGTTTGGTGAACAGATCCGCCACATTGCTATCCATGTGTACTCTGTTGATAACAATGTCTCCACATTTGACCACGTCCCGGATGTAATGATACTTCCGCGGAATATGCCTCGTGCGTCGGTGAGACCTTGGTACCTTTGCAAGAGCAATCGCACCCTTGTTGTCACAGAACACCTCAACAGGGTCGGCAATGCTAGGAACCACTCCCAGATCTTGGATGAATTTCTTCATCCATACAGCCTCCTTCACAGCTTCACTGGCCGCAATATACTCCGACTCGGTAGTAGAATCGGCCACAGTGTCTTGCTTGGAGCTTCTCCAGGAAATAGCACCACCATTGAGCAGGAACACAAACCCCGATTGAGATCGGCAGTCGTCCCGATCGGTTTGGAAGCTAGCATCGAAGTAACCAGTCACCCGTAGCTCTTCCACACCTCCATACACTAAGAACATCTCCTTTGTCCTCCGAAGATACTTAGGAATGTTATTCACTGCCGTCCAATGTGGTTCGCCAGGGTTGGCTTGATATCTACTTGTCATACTCAATGCACAAGATACATCAGGCCTAGTACATAACATGGCGTACATGATCGAGCCTATAGCCGAAGCATATGGGACTCGCCTCATTACTTCCTGTTCCTCAGGGGAACTCGGGCCCTAAACCCTAAACCCTAAACCCTAAACCCTAAACCATGTGACATAGGTATGATCCCCTTCTTGGAGTCCTCCATCCTAAATCTCTTTAGGACCTTGTCAATGTACGTACTCTGGCTCAATCCAATCAACCTGCGGGGTCTATCTCTATAGATTTTAATCCCAAGAATGTAAGCTGCATCCCCAAGATCTTTCATTGAGAAACAACTCCCTAGCCAGGCTTTTACCCCTTGCAAAGTTGGGACGTCGTTCCCAATTAGTAGAATATCATCTACATAAAGAACTAGGAATACAACTACGCTCCCACTAGCTCTAATGTAAACGCATGGCTCATCCTTGCTCTTAGAGAAGCCAAACTCTTTGACCTTCTCTTCGAAGCACAGGTTCCAGCTCCGAGAGGCTTGCTTAAGCCCATAAATGGACTTCTTAAGCTTGCAGACTTTATCCGGAAATTTTGGATGTACAAAACCCTCAGGCTGTGTCATATACACATCCTCTGAAAGTGTTCCATTTAGGAACGCGTTTTTGACGTCCATTTGCCAAATCTCATAATCATGAAATGCGGCAATGGCCAAAAGTATCCGGATAGACTTCATCATAGCCACCGGGGAAAAGGTTTCGTCATAGTCTACACCATGAGTTTGAGTGAAACCTTTAGCCACCAGTCTAGCTTTAAAGGTGTCTACCTTGCCATCGATGCCGATCTTCTTCTTGAAGACCAACTTGCACCCTACGGGTTTACACCCCGGCACGGGATCAACCAAGTCCCAGACTTGATTATCCGACATGGACTGAATCTCGGATTCCATTGCTTCTAGCCACTTGGCAGACTCAGGGCCCACCACAGCGTCCCGGTATTTGGTAGGCTCATCAGAGACCACTACCATGTCGGTGCCCTCAGATATATTAAAACCATATCTCTCTGGCTCATCCCGACTTCTACCAGATCTTCTAATAGGCAATGGTTTTACATTATCTCCAGCATCATCATGCTGAGAATCAACCCTTACGGGTTGTGAGCTAGTCCCAACATCAGGTTCTACATTGGCAGGCTCTTGAATTTCTTCAAGATCAACCTTTCTCCCACTAGCATCTTTGGATAGCAGTTCCCTCTCAAGGAACACTGCCCTTCGAGCAACAAATACCTTGTTCTCCGAAGGTTTGTAAAACAAATATCCCATAGAACCGGCGGGATAACCAATGAAAAAGCACCTTTCGGCCCTGGGCTCCAATTTGTCCTCAGCCTCTCGTCTCACGTAGGCAGGACAACCCCAGACCTTTAAATATGAAATGGATGGAACCTTTCCATGCCACATCTCATACGGTGTTTTCTTAACCTTCTTTCTTGGTACGAGGTTAAGGATTCTACCAGCCGTTTCAATCGCATATCCCCAAACCGTAACGGGAACGTCCGTACGAACCATCATAGACCGAACCATATCTAATAATGTTTGGTTCCTCCTCTCGGAGACACCATTTAGTTGTGGTGTCCTAGGAGGTGTTAGTTGCGAGACAATCCCTCAACTTCTTAGATGTTCGCGGAACTCAGAACTAAGATACTCACCGCCTCTATCAGATCGTAGCATCTTAATTATTTTCCCTAGTTGATTTTCCACCTCGTTTTGACAAGTCTTGAACACCTCAAAGGTATCCGACTTTTGTCTCACCAAGTAGACATACCCGTATCGACTATAATCATCAATAAAGGTAACGAAGTAGCGGGAATGATCTCTTGTGGCATGCTTGAACGGACCACACACATCCGTGTGAACGATATCCAACAAGTCTTGCGCCTTCTCACAAACACCGGTGAAGGGTGCTTTGGTCATCTTGCCCAATAAACAGGATTCGCATACTTCATTTGAACCGTGCTCAAATGATTCCAAGATCCCATCCGCTTGGAGCTTGGCGATGCGTTTCTTGTTTATGTGGCCTAACCAACCATGCCATAGAGACAACTTATCCAAAACACTTTTGGATCCCGAATCAACATTCATTATTGATCTATTGTTTTGCAAGTTTACACTTGCCTCATAAATGCCATGACATGGAAAAGCTTTAAAATATAAGACATGATCTTTGTAACATAAAATGCTACCATTCTCAAATTTATAGTCAAATCCAATGTCATATAAAGCATAAAGTGATAAAATGTTTCTTGCCACGCAGGGCGAATAACAAACATTTTCTAAAACAATAGATAAGCCGGAAGGAAAGGCGAGCTCCACACTCCCAATCTTCTCAACCGGGACAACCGCCTTGTTTCCCATGATGAGATCCAGCTCTCCATCAACCAGGTCCCTAATTCTTCTTAGTACCTGCACATTATTACAAACGTGAGTACCACACCCGCTGTCTAAAACCCAGGTGTTAGAAGTAGAAGTGTTATGGAGTTCAATCATGTACGTACCGGAGGCAGCGGCACCTTTAGAGCGAAGCTACTTGAGCTCCTCCGTGTACTTGGGGAAACTACGCCGGTAGTGACCCTTCTCCCCGCAGAAGTAGCAGGTTGCCTCTTCCGGAGAGGTGGCAGTGGGAGCCACTTGTTTCCCCTTCGGCTCCGGGGTTGGGTTGGGTTAGGTTTAGGCTTCGGCCCTTGGGCCTTGGCCTTCTTCTTTCCCTTCCCCTTGGAGCCCGAAGCGGGTTGCTTCCGCTTGTGCCACCTTCGTTGATGGTGAGGACGGCAGTAGAGGTGGAGGGCTTTGCCTTGGCAAGCTCGGACTCAGTTGTCTTGAGCATGCCGTGCAATTCCATAATGGTTTTATCCATACTATGCATATGGAAGTTCACAATGAACGGTCCATATGACGGAGGCAAAGATTGGAGGATTATTTCAACCGCCAACTATTTCCCCATGGGAAAACCCAACTCCTCTAGCTGATCCACATACCCTTTCATCTTAAGGATGTGGGAGCTGACATTGCCGCCCTCCGGCATCTTGCAACCGACAAAGGCCTTGACACACTCATAAAGCTCTTGCCTTGCTTGCAATTGGAACATGTCCTTAAGCTGAGAAATCATCTCAAACGCACTCACTTTCTCGAATTGCCTTTGCAATTCGGGACTCATGGTCGTTAGCATTAGGCAAGTGACATCATTAGTGTCACGGACACGCTTTTCATGCACATCCTTTAAGGCCCTTGGCGCGTTGATTGCCGGTGGTTCCGGAAGAGGTGACTCAAGGACCTCTAGCTTCATCTCTTGACGTAGGACAATTCTCAAAGTCCTATGCCAATCAATGAAGTTCGGCCCGGTGAGTTTCTCCTTTTTTCAAAAATGGACGGAGTGACATGTTGGTGGTGTTGGTGTTACTAGTAGATGCCATATACAAGCAAAGTACGAAATTTGGTTAGTTATGACGTATTTAAATCCTTGTTAAAATAATTACCCACTTGTTATAAAACAAATTATAGTAACAAGGGCTAAGAACCTCAAAATACCCTAATCCATGACGGGTTTTCCGCGGATCACTTCATAGAGCTATTTTAGGCCGGTAAACACTTTACCAATTGTAATCCGTGATCACAACTCTTAGACACTTGCGGGATCGTAGGTACTCTTAGCACCATTTGGCATGTTTGATCCCTCCACACCAATTCCTCATTAATACACTTTGATAGCCCGGCTAAAGCTCGACAACTACCATTGCGTTTAAGTCTTGGAATTTGAAAATCGTCCATCAAGATACACGGTGGTACTCTAGCCCAATGGCCGGCTCCGCTAAAGCTCGACAACCGACCTTGCGAGTTGCCACACGCGCCTTCCACACAGTTACGCAAAATCGATCTCGGCTAGAGCTCGACGACCAATCTTGTTTCACTAGATTTGGGCGGTGTCATCTTACGGGTGGTGTGAGATTTACTTTTGAAAAACGGGTTTTTGTTTCTCCGGTTAAAACACTTTTAACCAGTTCTTGTTTATGTGGCGCGCGGAGTTTGTAAACCGATTTAAAACTCTTTGATTTTATTATTTGAAAATTTTTCTAGCATGCGAAGATCCTAAGCATCCATGCAAGAAAATAAACAAAATAAAATCAACCACGCATGTAATATATATATCCGGTAACGAGCCAATCCTATGCGTCTTGCCCGTGAGCCAACGGGCAAGACTAAGTCATCTAAGGACTAGACCGAATGACCCGATGTGTGCATCTCCCACTTGATCCATTGCGTCTACCACCGACCACCGGATCCAAGTATGCCAAGACATCCTCCATGGTCCTTGTTGGTTGCTTCGGTTCTCCTTTTACAATTTACAAATTTAAAAGGAAATAGCATGCAAGCCACAACTTACTATTCTAAGCTAATACTACAAATTACAAAGAATAGAAAATCGGCATGCAAGCCGTTAAATATACAAACCGAATAATTAAATTAATTATTACAAACCATTGTGGTACAAACCACCAAATGAATGAATACATTAATTTAAACAACCAAACACATCACATAGGTCTCATGGCTCATATTGTTACTGGATTCTAATATCACAACCACATACAAGAAATTTAAAACTACACATGGTGTGCCACACAAAACCATGTAAACTTATATGTCTTGGTTGAGATTATCAAATCACTCAAGGCACTAATAATCCTATGTATATATGCATTAGGAACCTTAACAAGTCAAAATTCCATATTCATATATACACAATGTAAGTATATGCAATTAACTATTTTCATGCCAAAATGTTAATCCACATATAAATACACCAACCAAGACATAAGGCAACTTAAACAGAACCACATCACAAATCTGGAACAATTCCAGCAAGAACAAACAGCCCAAAAAATCCAACAAAATTGATTTTAGAACAAAACTTGCATTCTGCCAGAAAGGGTTAGCGGCGCTAACTATAAAAGTTAGCGCCGTTAACTTCAGGTTAGCGCCGCTATCGCGAGACGGCTTAGCGGCCGCTACGAAAGGTTTAGCGCCGCTAACATGGAAAAGTTAGCGCCGCTAAACTCTGGACAGAACCAAAAATCACATTTTTCGGATTTTCTTGGCCATCTAGTGCAAAACCAGTGTAGAGTTGGCTCTGATACCACTGTTGGGGTTCGTGGTACACGGCAACGGAAGCATGCAAGGCCAAAAACGAATTTTTCAAGCAAAAACAATACCATATGGTGAACCCCATCAATGGATCTTACTCTACAACCAAGTAATGCAACTGAAACAGAAAGAAAAGAAAAGATATATACCCCTGATGTCTCTGATGGTTGTCTGTAGCTAGCTTCAAAGCTTGGCCCTCTTCTCCTTTGGCTCTTTCTTCAAATCGAAGTCCACCCCGAGTGTCACGTGACCCAAGTATACTAGCACTCCAAGTATTCTTCAATATCACGAAAATACTTTTGGAACACAACCAAGATACCACCAGGAATCTGCTCTATTTCTCTCTTGATGAACTTAGCAACTCTCACAATTAGTTCTAAGTATATTTCTTTGTAACAAATGGCCAAGAGTGAAAAATGAGAGAAGTGCATGTCGTTTATAAGCCAAGCCATGACCCCAGGTCTCCCCAAGCCGGCCCAAGGCTAATCATCACAAAAACATGCATTGGTGGAAGCTAGAGGTTGAAAGAATAAAGTTGTTTCTGTCAGGCAGGGTTAGCGCCGCTAGCCGCCCACGGTTAGCGCCGCTAACCGCCCATGATTAGCGCCGCTAACGAGGCTGATTTAGCGACGCCAGGGTTAGCGCCGCTAACCCCTGCTGGAAACCAACTATCATTATTTATCATTTCTCACCCTCATCTTTTAGGTTGTGTCAGGGTCAATCCCCAGCGTGTGACCCGATAGGCCCATACATCATCGGTAGTGATCATTTGGCGTACGTGTGGGAGTGGGCATACTCCAACATGATTAATTAAAACATCATTTTCAAATCTCAGTTGATGCACCACTTCAGAGTTAAATTTACCAAAAGGATTAGCGGAAGACTCTAAGTGAAACAACTGTTCTTTCAACATTTGATTTTCTATGTCTAGAATGATGTTGTTAATTATGTAGTTGGTTTCAAGAATCTCTTGTCGGCGCTGCAATTCCATGTGAGGAATGTACAGGCGTGATGCGTATGACTTGACTGTTTATTCATGATTTTGAAAAATTAGACTTTCAGCATGGATAACAGATTTATTTTTGAATGAGAAACCATCAGTAGTTTCATACGAAGCATTCAGTGAATCATAATTAAATGGTTTTTCGCATTTTGTTGTGGTTTTTCTTTTGAGATCTTCTTCTTGTTTTACTTCCTCAGCACCAACAAACACCATCTTTTCAGTTAGCCCTCGATTCATCCTTTCTGCCTGATAGAGTTGAGTACAATTGATTTTCTTGAAAAATTCACTTTCGTCATACCCTAAACCCTTGTACTTATTTCGAATATCTGGAGTCAAACTCTTGAAAATTGTATGGCGAGTTGTGGGTTTCTTACGAAAAGCTTCTTCAAGATTGTTAACTTTTGTTTCCAAAATTTGTTTTTCTTTCAAAATCAAATTGAAGTTGATTTCAGCACTCAACTTAGCAGCATTTAGATCATGGACCTTTCTTTCTGTTTGCTCTTGTATCTGATTCAATTCATCCTCTTTTTGTTTGATTAACTCCTGGAATAGACTAAGTTTTGTCATGTGCTCAGAATTGCCGGTTTGGTTCATTTTAAGATTAAGGTTTTGTGTTTGCAGCTTTTGATTCTTAGCAGTTAAGGTTTGCACTTGATTAACTAGTGTCATGATGTGATCAGCAGATATATGAGAGTTATCAAGAGATACCTTCTCAGCAGTAGACTCTGACTCGGTTGAGAGAGAACTGGTGCTGGAAGGTGCCGTTTCAGCTTCATCATCACTTTCATACTCACTCTCTTGATCTGACTCATCAAATTTAGCCATAAACCCAGTATCTGCTTCTCCTATCTCTGCATCCTCAACCACAATTTTACCCTCAGCAAACCCCAAATCATCAATCTCATCTTCACTGTTACCATCAGACTCCAGAAATTCATATTCTTCCACATTAGCCATGAGTACGAATTGGGCTTGAACTTCAGCATCTTCCTCTGAATCATCAGTGTCAGATAGGAACTGATCTTCTTTTGCCAGAAGCACTGTTACACTATTCCCCTTTTTGATCAGATTCAGTTTAGATTTATAGTACTCTGAGTCTTTCACTTTGGGCTTTTTGCAGTCTTTTATCACATGCCCTGTGCTTCCACAATTATAGCACTTTTTGGGCTGAGAAGATTGAATCTTTCTCTCATACCTCTTTTCCATATTCACTCTGTCATTTCTTTGAAAATTATTATCTCTTCTGCGAGATCCTGAAGTAAATCTCTGACGGTTATTGGTTTTAGACTTTGTGAACTGATTCTGCAACATGTTGGTCAGATAGGCAACAGCCTGCATAACTTTCTCACTATCAGCTTGCTCCTCAGTGTCAGACTCAGAAGATTCTGATTCTTGTATTTGCTTAAGCTTCAAAGATCTGCTTGAAGATCTGCCTCTTTTATTATTCACAACTAAAGCCAGTGGATCTACATTTTTTTTCTGAGAACTCATGCAGACTTCATCCTGATATTGATTCAGTTCTTCAAATATCATGTGATGTGTGACCTTATTGAGAACCTTTTGGTTTATTTGTCTGTAGATGGTCGCTTGAGTTCTCCACTCAGGTCCAAGTGAATTCAGGAACCTGGTGTTCTTTGTAAGATCAGAATAGCTATCCAGCTTCTGATTTCTAAAATCATTGAGCAGCTTGCTGAATCTACTGTAAGTGTCAACAAGTGTTTCACCTTCCTTAGAATGAAAATGATCAAATGCATTAACTAGAGTAGTTTCCTTGATCCACACCCCTGACTCAGTTCCTTCCATTTGTCTTTCAATTTCATCCCAAATTTCTTTGGCAGTATCAAGCCCATTTATCTTGATGCAGAATTCAGATGAAAGACCATGCTTCAAATAATATTTAGTTTTTTGGTCTGCAGTTGCACGAAGCTTATCTTTTGCTGAATATTCGGCTGGTGTCTTAGGACGATGAATTTCTTGAAGTGGGGGATTGTTGGTTGGATCAGCCGCTTGATGAAACATAAAAATGCCATTCCCTTCTTGGATACTTTGTTTCATTAACTCTCCATATTTTTCATTGATTTCTATAAAATCCATGAACCTCCCTTTCCACACGTTGTATTCTCCACGATAAAGCACGGGAGATTTAGTGTCAGAACCAAACGAAAGGGTTTCACTATAAGCACGCATTGTTAGATCGTTGCTCTGAAAGGTTTCTTGAACTTGTGAAAATTTGTCTAAGTATGAATTCCGAGAAAATTGATTCTTGTTGAATTCCGACAAAACTTAGATTCCGATAAAATCCAAATCCGAGAAAAGTAATTTCCTTTTGAAGAAATCCGATAGAATTGAACAATCCGAGAAAATTTGACAATCCGAGAAACTTGAACAATCCGAGAAAATCGAAATCCGAGAAACTTGAACAATCCGAGAAAATCGAATTCCGATATACTTTTGAATTTCGAGATGAATTCAAATCCGAGAAAATCAAATTCTGATATACTTTTGAATTCCGAGATGAATTCAAATCCGAGAGAATATTGCAATCCCTAGAAAAAATGAATTCCGAGGAAAATCTTCAGTGACCAATCCGAGACAATTTCTGTCGGAATTTATGTATTCCGAGAAAAGTTATGTCGGAATGTAAGAGAATCCGATATAAATTCTATCGGAATGAGTAATTCCTTGATGGAATTTTCACAGAATTAAGGTAATTTCACTCAAATATTCACGGAATTGAGAATTCCGAGAGATTCGAAGCAAGATTCCGAGAACTTCAAGCTATGAATTCCGACAACTTCAACTTTCAGATCTGAAAATCGGAATTTTGAACAAATCTTTTCCAATTGATCTAGGATCCTCCAGATCAGTTCGCAGCACTCCAATGAACTCTTCTAATCCATAATTTCTCAATTTCTAACACAACAAATCGATTTTTCAATGATTTCTCTCAAGAACTCGAAAAACTTCAATCCTTCATATCTTCAAATTCGTTGTTTGTAATAACACCAATCCAATTTTCGAGAGTTATAATGCTAATATCCTTCCCAATGAGCAATTAAACAACAATTTTAAGCCACCTGATCTTCAATTTCAGAATCAATCCGAAAGTGACAAAGTTCTTCAAGAATGCTTCAATTCCGATCAAATCTTCACAACCCAAATGTTGTTCTTGCACGAATTCCTTCAGAAACCAATCAGAGTTGGCTCTAATACCAATTGATAGATATTGAATGAGTGTATGGTGTGATCCTTAAGTGTATGTGTAGAGAGAGTTTGACAATTACACCTTAATGTGTGTGTTTCTTCTATTACATATGTCAAAAGTTACATTGAGTCAATGTTTACATACTATTTATAGTAAGTACATAAAATGTACTATTTTCACAAAATACAGACTAGATCTAATCATAAAATCTAGATCTAACACCATCTATTTCTCAAACCACCCAAATCAAAACTATCCTAGCAGAACTTGGTCTTGACATGTCTGAGTCATCCAGTTCTCAAACTTCCAGTGCTGAGTCAGCCTCTCAACCAGGTGGTGACCCTTCTTTTGAATCGGTCCAATCTCCTATGGGCACCCATGACAGATCAATTGATCAACCAGGAGACAGCACCCCTTCCTTCATGAAGCTCACTGATCCACATACAACTTCTCCTGACTTGACCCACATTGCTCAAACTGAAACTGTCATTCCTCAAACAGGTGGTCTTGTCATTACTCTGAACCCTCCTACCCAAACTTCTGACATTCCTGCAGTCAAAAATGCAATAGTAGCTCCAGGCCATGACATGCCTGTTGTTACTCCAACTCAGGACTTGTCCTTTGAAATAGGATATGTCACACCCCTGATTCTTTATTATCCCCGAATCAATATGCAGGGTATGGTCCTGGTAGTGGTGAAGAAGGAAATAGTTTTGTAGTTAGGAGTGCGAGTGAGAATGAGGAGGTGAGAAAAGAAAAAGAGAGTGCTGAGGGACCCCTAACCCTAGAAATCCGGGAAGCCACATCTGTTATGGGACCTAACATTGTTGGGTCTCGTATTGAACAAGTCGCGGTTATCCCACCCGTGCAAACTTCAACCCCTCCTAGCCATTACGGTGTCTCTCAACAGGCACCTTCTTCATTGCACATGGCTATAGAACATACTATGGGTCGCTTCCAATCGGGAGTCAGACCTATTGAAACAAGAGGACCGCCTCCCTCGTCCTCGACTCCTTTCAATGTACAATTTGATATACCTCGGATTTCCGCTTATCTTGATCAACACAGAATCACAATTGATGCACTGAGATTGTATGTTAAACAAGTCTCCTCAACTTCTATAGGTGGTACCTCTCAAGGTGTCATTCGAGGATTAGAAGGAAATCCTGCTGGAGCCTACATCCAAGCTGCTCCAGTGGGTGGTACACGTGCAGTACTACAAGAAACTATTCAACAATCTGTGGCACCTCTCCAACAACAATTACCCAATACAAATCAGAAGTTGGATAGGATAGAAGCACTCCTTGCTGCAAGACCTCCAGCTCCTGAACCTCAGCCGCAACCTGATCCAGCAAATATGTTAGTGGATGCCCTCAAGAGCCTTCTATATGTCAAACTTCTTGAACAAAGACCCGAATCGGCTCATGACCAAGACCTTCTGACAACTCTTCGCAACGAACAACGGCCATAGGGAATCTCCTTGGACGATTTTCAAGAGTTTCATGAAGATGTAAATCAAAAGATTGATGGGGTGACAAAGGGGTTCTATACTACAATGGAGAAGGTTGCTGACAGACTGACCATACTTGAACAAGCTTGTCAGGCTCAGGCACAGAGTAGCAAGAGGAGACGGGATAATCAAGACCCTGATGATCAACCCGAGGGGGAGAAAAGAAGAAGATTGTACATGTCCTCTCCCTCTGTGGCTACAACAGTACCAATTACAACATTAAGTTCTTTATTACTTGTAGGTACTGGTTCTAATAGTCAACAGCAGAAACAAAAACAATTGGCCGATGAAGTTTATAAACAACAACAACGTGAAATTGCTGACAAGCAGATTGTATACCTCAGGAGCAGTCCCATGTTGAGACTGGGTGGGTGGATCTTAATGAAGATTCTGATGACGAAATGACTAATCTATATGGAGACTTGCACACATCACCCACCATACATGTGGAAGAAGATGAAACTGCTCAGGAAAGGGAGCTCCAGTCTGATTTGTTTGCTGAATATAACTGGGGAAAGACTGAGAGAGCTCAACCAGTAGAGGAGACTGAGGATCCAGAGTTAGACAGACTCTTCAAGAACATTGATGAATATGTTGAGGTTGCAACACATCCAGATTCACCCAGAATGGTCCGCAGGTTTGATCATGATATCAGTGAAAGAGAACTTGCAGCTAAAAAGAAAGAATGGGCTGCAATCTCAAGAAGAGAAGCAAGAAGGAAACCTAAAATGAAGAAATTTACCTTTGATGTATCTCGGGTCCTCAGTGGTATCAATATTGAAGTTCATGAACACTTTCCTCTTCCTCCTGATCAATTTCAACTCCCTGCAGCTGACATCATTCAAAGAAACATGCAAGAAGAAGCTGTAGAGAAAGCTAGACAAGATTCAGATGGCCACTGCCACCCAATTATGTAATCCCTACAACACCTCTAGTGTATACCAGTGACAAAGGCTTAGATAGCAACAACATGTTCACAAGAACTACTATGCAACAGCCGATTTGGAAAAGGTACTTTGTTAATGCTGCTCATCTTGAAGACAGAATTCTAGACATCTACAGCGACAAAGTTACCGAGCTCACACCTCCAGAGCTGGGGGGGTCTAGATGAACTTCAGAAAAGAAGATATGAAAATATCTTACATGCTACAAAGTCCCCAATGCAGATTGTTACCTCTGATTACCCAATTGTTGAAGTTCTGAATGTCCTCACAGGGGTTTCCTTTAAGTATAAGTATGCAGTCTTCGTTGTGAAGAGGGCTCAAGGTGAAAAGGTTCAACTGAATGAAGCTGATCTGAGACATGTGAAGATCCACGACATAACATTCATCTATGACACATTGTCTCGGAAGCAAGGGAAAACTCCTGACGAACAATTTGGGAGATCTCAACTTATGCGGTACATGAGAAATTTCATAAGCTTTGTTGAAGATCATGACATGCAGCTCGGTGCAGAAAACAACTATCTAAAGGTCAATCTTCTAAAGCTAAACCAGAATCATCCTGATCTTGATCAATTGGAAGAGTTGACTGCAATCTGTGAAGGTCATCCGAACTACAAAGGAGATAGGGGTGCAGTCTTCCACAATGAAAAGAAACAGAAAATATTTCTAAGAATGGAAGAATGCATGGCCTACTCGGATGGTACTTTGAAACTTCTGCACTATGGTCTGCATGAAAAGGTGTGGGCTGCTCGCAATGAATTGACTGAAGAATATCAAAGACAAGCCTTCAGATCAATCGAGCAAATAAAGAATACACTGGAGAATAGGAAACAAATGAGGCACTGGCAGGTGGCCCTCGGGATTCGCAACAAGTCTAGACACGATGTTTAATTTCTTTATTTCTTGTTGTGAATCGTTTCACACCTCACTTAGGGGGAGAATGTTAGATTATGAAAAGTGAGGATGTAATATGTCAATTTTGTAAACTTAGGCAAATGCTATAAAAGGCATTTGCCTCCTTGAAATGAATTAAGCTTTGCATTATTCTCATCTCTTGTTTGTGTTTTTGCTCTCTAGCTTTCGGCTCTCTCTCTCTCTAGAATGTAACTGTTCAGAATTCTATTCAAACTCTTTAAGTTGTGCAGTTAAATCAGAATTTTCTCGTGTAAGCTCTTTGAATTTTGAAGTCTCTCTGCTCCATCTAGCACAAGTTTTATCATGCAAGGAAAACATATGATCAAACAATGTTTGGATAAAGGTCTCCTCTTTTGTAAAATGATATGTTGACCTCTCTCATTTCTTAACTACGACCTCAATATGCGCCTTGTCAAAATACGTCAATGAATAATCCATAGTGATACCTGAAAAATAATGATCGTTTAGGAATGATTTGATTTGATCAAAATTAATCAACTAAAATGATTTTTAAAATTAATTTAGTGCAAGTTGATTAATGGCAACAAAAATGTTGACAACAATAATTTAGCAATAAGCGTGATAATATTTCACGATTTGTTCGAAGAATCAATTAATATCAAGCACTTGGATTAATATCAATTGATATCGATTCAAATTAAACAAGAATTTGAATATACATGAAACTTCAGTTAATATTCATGGATACAAGAATTGTTTGACAATTAATTGTTTGACATGGAAATGAATTGTGCCAGACCACTTGGATAATTTAATTGCAACTTTGACAATACAACAATTTGACTCAATTAGATCGAATGTCAGTTTATAGTGTGTAAATTCTGATGAGGCAATTTGAAAGAAAGCAACAATTAATATGGTGGTTCAAATGGTGAGAGATGACAACAAATCAATTAAAATCAATTAAAATATTTCTTCAAGATTGCGGTTGGAAGTAAATGGATTAGTATGACATTAATGCCCACTGCCGAATAAAACAATTTAACAATTAATGTGTGGAGTTGGAATTCTCGATGAACAGTTCACACGTCTACAATTAAATCGATTTGGATATTGTTTGTCTCACGCGCTCAAAATGAATTTTAATTCAAAACAAATTAAAAATAGCAGTTCTTGATGACATTTAATGCTGCTGTCCTCCGTAATTTGATAACTGTCCTTGATAACATTTAATGCTGTTGTTTCACACGCCAACTCTGTCTCGCACGCCAACTCTCCCATATTTAATGCTTGGCCTCGAAAATAATGATATTCTCGAAAATTAAATTCAAGGCTGCATTGATTGGATAGGTCCTATTATCATATCAGATTTAAAAACCTCCGAAGAAAACGCGGCTGATAGGGATACTTGTGCGATAGACTTTTAAAAAACACCCGTGCGATAGGAACTTTTTCTCCCAAAAAGTGTTTGAAAAAACTCAAATTTTGGGTATGGTGACTAGTAGGTGCGGTCTATAGGTATCAAACACGTGTGATAGGATCAAAAAACATCTACAAACACCAATTTTCACACACTAACACATCCAAATTGGATCAAACATGAACAACTACATCTTTTTCACCAAGAACTTCTCAAGAACACCTCAAGAACACAATTTTTAAAGAGGCTTTCGTCAAAATAAGCACCGATGCTTAGACATAAGCCAAAATAAGCTATAAAAAGTCAAATTACGAAAATAAACATCAATTTCGCCCCCAACCCTCTCAGTTTCACCCCTAGCTTCGCCCTCCAATCATTGTCTGCCACGTGTCCTCAGTTTCGCCCCTAGGTCTTCAGTTTCGCCCCCTGTGGACCCCACAAGTCCAGTTTCGCCCCCAAGCCTAAGTTTCGCCCCCCGAGCCTCAGTTTCTTCCTCTGTAGGCCCCACATGTCTGGCCCACCCTTAGATTTTTTCATTTAACCCTTTTTATTTCTTTCAGTTTTTGAAAGTAACCCCTGACTTATTTTATAAAATTTAGACTATATATCTTACTTCTATATAATACATTTACAATCTAAAAACTCTTAATTTTTAAGTAATATCCATCTCTCTCTCCTACTTTACACACTCACCAATAAACATTATTATATAATTACACACTTTCTAAATTAAATAAATAACATTCATCTCTGTTCCTACTTTACGCACTCAACAATAAACATATTATATAATTACACACTTTCTAAATTATAAAAAAATGTTTGATTGTTTTTTTAAAAATATGTTTAAAAAATAAAATAGTATGAAACAATGAAATGAAAAAGAAAATAATTTATGAAAAAAAGAAAATAATTTATGAAAAAAAGAAAAAAATGAAATGACATATTATCAGGTAAAAATTATTTTATCATACTCCTATATTATATAAAAAATGGTATGTTATCGGGTACAAACTATTCGCCTCCGCAGCATTGCGCGGGTACAATGCTACTATACATATAAAGACACAAAAGTTTAGGATATATATATATATATATATATATATATATATATATATATATATATATACACGTTTGTAATTATTTATTTAAATTTAATGTTTGTAGGCATTTATTTGCCCAAAAAGTAAAATTTGATTGCTAGTGTTGAACGTGTATAAGCGAAACATTGTTAACGTTGGTGTAGTTTTTCATTAATTTAAATTGATTTCAATCACGTTGAACAGTGTAATACACATCATACAAAGAAAGGTCTGTCAAATTGTGATAAATGCGGCTGGGTCGGTTCCGCAGCAGTTGAGGCATTAATTTTCTGGTTAGTTGACTTTTGTGATGAAAACGGCATTCTGCAATTGTCTCGGTTGTGTCCACTTTCACCGCATCTAGAGCAGCGTATAGGCGGTACCTGCTCACCCCTTGACGGTATCCTTCTAACAAGTTTTGGTCTCCCAGCCTGCCTTTTATTGAGCAGTGGAGGATGTAGGTTTATGAGATCTGAAGGTAAGTCCCACATATTTTTGTTGGGAACGGAGTTTATACAACCGCTATACGTCGCAAGGTAGGTTTCACTAGTGAACCAATTGAACGCCCACTGGCTTGAATCGGTAAGCCTTAGGAATCTGGAAACTGCAATTTCATGGCTACATGGCAACCCGGAAAGTTGTCATTTACGACAATCGCATGTCATTTATTCTGTATCAACTATGTTAACGTTTTGTTTATGGTCCTCAACCCGAAACCGGTGGTTTGTAATACCCTGTACCTGCCATGTCGAGCACTTTGCCATCCTATGAAGTATTTTCTTCTCTGCCCACGGCGTAACCCTATGCTGGAGTTTCTCTGTTTAAAAAAACTCGTACAATTAATAAATATTTTCAAAGTTGGTGCAGTTGCTATAGGAGAGATGTTTACCTGCTTCCTTACGGCGTTTGAAGAACCAATTTTGAACACTTGCACGGAAGAAATCAATAAGCATGACCACGGGAAGTTTACGCACGTGACGAGAAAGCGAGTTGATGGACTCTTGCGCTGTTAGAGGTCATTATGTTGTATCGATGACCCGAGAAGCAGGCTCTTGTCCATTTGCTTTTTCCACCTCTTCTAGATACTCATACACTCGTGGCGCCGCCCGCTGAATCTTGCCATACCAGTAATGGAATTGATGTTCTGTGTTCGATTTGCATGCCTTCCAGAATAAGAAGGCAATTTTTTTGTGTTTGTTAGCCCTCAGGTTCAAATTCATCTGCAGATGACGACAGCACACGACATGATACGATTCTGGAAATACGTCTCGTACGGCTAGCTCAACAGACGCAACTCGGTCAGAAACAAATGTATAGGTCTTGTGCGGGATGCATGCACGTAGTTTCTCTAGAAACCACGTCCAAGATTCGCCACTCTCGGTTTTGCCTATCCCATACGCTAATGGAAGGATCTGGTTGTTACCGTTCATTGCAACCGCGAGGAAGTTGGTGCCCAGGTGTGTTCCTTTCAGGTGCGCCGCGTCTACTATAATTAATGGGCGAAGGCTGTATGAGAAGCTTCGTAACGATGGTCCAAGAGCAAAAAATAACATTTCAAACCGAGAACAGTCATCCGTAAGTATTTTTGTGGCTGTACCGGGGTTTGCCAACTTCAGATAATGACAGTAACCACGTAGGTCGGCGAAAAAACCAGCATGCGTGCCGTGTAGTTGTTCAAGGGCATACGCTTTCCCCATCCAAGCCTGGGAGTAAGATATGTTACATTTGTAACGTTCATTAACGTCTCTTACTATATCAACCCCTGATAAACACGACTTGGGTCTTGTAGTTAGCCTTTTATGATATTTGACATCACCTTCTTACCCGCTTTGCGCATTGTAGGATACATTTGCATTCTTGAACAGGTGTGTTGGTCTTTTAGCGTAACTACTATGAAACACGGTTATCCACGCCGGCAATGTTTTTGGCCCTGAGTTCCCACACGCAGTCTTTTGATGTGCACTTTGTTGGGGTTTTCAGGGCGCGCAGCGGAAGCAAGGTTACAACACAAAAGGCCCAAGGTACAAGCATGTAAAGCATAAAACGTAAAAACCCCTAACATGGATCATTCTCTATGAAACGAAATGCAACAAAGACAGAGAGTAAAGGAGGTTATACCAGCTCCTTAGCTCCAGCAAAAGTCGGTGTAGTGAATGGATTTGCTTCTCCTTGGCTTGAACGAATCAACTAGAGGATAATACCCCGGCAACACGTCAAATCCCTTGAGCTAGCAAGCTCCTTTGGGTTCTTCTTGCTTGAAAACCGACTAGGAGAACAACAACTCAACACTTAGAACCGAATTCTGGAGCAAAGACCCTAACTCTCTCTCTTGTAGAACTCACCAAAAGTCTTAGTAGCACTTTGTGAGTGTGTATGTATGTGTAACTTATCAAGAGAGACAAATGAGGCTGAATAATGGTCTTTTATAAACTCCAAATCGACATTTCACCTCCCACAGCCGGTCAAGAGAGTCTCAGACTCAACCCCATGCATTGGCCATCTTTTGAGGTGATATGACAAAAAGGTGCCGTTTGGACTTAGCGGCGCTAACCCATACTTAGTGGCACTAACTCTAAAGGGTTAGCGGCGCTAACGCGGCTAGTCAGTTGACTTGACATAAAGCCCATGCAGCCGTAGCGGCGCTATCCTATAGGACTTAGCGGCGCTAACTCCTAATAGTTAGCGGCGCTAACGTGGCCTGCGAAGTCAACTTTTCTCTTTTGCCATTTTTTGATCCCTTTACTTAAGTTGCTGTCAGATTTGACCCCGGTGTATGACCCAATAGGCCCATACATCATCGGTAGTGATTCCAAATGGTATACTTGCATCGGTGGGCATATTCTAACAAACTCCCACTTGAACACGATGTACCATTTCTAATAAACCACAGACAATGAGCGGCCTCTAGCAAAAGCATCATTGCCCCCAAGTCAGTATGGGTTTCGTTATACGAATGAAACCTGTTCACAAAGAAAGGTCCTATTGATAAGTGATCTTAAACATCCTTTTGTTCACGATATCAATGTGAACACGAGACATGGATTGAGTGTCAATCTCCAGATCGTCCACGATTGTGTTTCTCGATCTTGATTGGTGGTGACCAAAAGTTAAGGACATATCTGATTCTAAATCAATATTCCTTGCGCATGGCCATGCAAAATTTTGGTGTCAGCTCCCAATCATCGAGGGGCCCAATGATATCTCTCTTATCAGAGGAACAAATCCCTTTTTGACTGCATAACCCTAAACCATACCCCTTAACTTACTTAGCCGTTTCCTTTATCACAGCCAGTTACGAACTGCTTTTGAAAAAGACTAAAGTAAGAAAGAAATATGATATAGCGGTTCATACATCTCAGGTCTAAGGACGTAAGATATTATCATCCCAAGTTACTCGTGACTATAATCCATGGAGTATACTTGGGTACGGGTCTTCCAATCACTTGAAACTCTTTTCAAGTATAGATAGGCATTGCTCCTTAATTCGACCATCTTGAATTCAAGGTCACATGCTTATCTCGGTCTTGTTTCAATCTTCCTTCCACAAGATTGACCGACCGTGGAAAGTTTGAAATATAAAATATTTCCGGAAGTGATTAAACATGCTAAGATGGAACACAGTAGAGTCTTATGAATGTAACCGTATCATACGCATATATAATCTCTATTATATATCGAAACAAGCATAAGTTACAATACTGCCTATATCGTTCCCAAAAATATAAAATAAAGTTTACATATCAAACAAACTAAATATGCAAACTCAAACCAAGTCGCTAGCAAATCTTACACCTATAGCATTAGTGTGAGAATCATGAGCTGCTTGCGATAATGGTTTAGTGAACGGATCCGCAAGGTTCTCATCCGTTGCTACTCTGCTTATGACGATTTCACCACTCTCAACTACTTCTCGTATTAAGTGGTATTTGCGCAAAATGTGTCTTGTTCTCTTGTGAGCTCTTGGTTCCTTCGCCAAGGCCACTGCACCCTCATTGTCACAAAATATCTCAATAGGGTCAGTGATGCTTGGAACCACTTGTAGATCTTGGATGAATTTCTTCATCCACACGGCCTCTTTTGCAGCTTCACTTGCCGCAATGTATTCCGACTCAGTAGTCGAATCAGCCACCGTGTCTTGCTTGGAGCTCCTCCAGCTCACAACACCACCATTTAAAAGGAATACAAACCCCGATTGAGATCGGCAGTCATCCCTATCCGTTTGGAAACTAGCGTCCGAGTAACCCTTTACTCTTAGCTCTTCTTCCCCACCATATACCAAGAACATTTCTTTTGTACGTCTAAGGTACTTAAGAATGTTCTTTACAGCTTTCCAATGAGGTTCCCCGGGATTAGCCTGATATCTACTAGTCATGCTCAAAGCACATGACACATCAGGACGAGTGCATAACATGGCGTACATGATCGATCCCACAGCCGAAGCATATGGTACTCGCTTCATTACTTCTATCTCCTCTTGGGAGGTAGGACATTGAGTCTTGCTCAACATCAAGCCTTGCGCCATAGGGAGGTTTCCTTTCTTGGATTCCTCCATTTTAAAGCGTCTCACGACCTTATCTATGTATGCACTTTGAGAAAGCCCAAGTAGCTTTCTAGATCTATCTCTATAGATCTTGATTCCCAGAATATAGCTCGCATCGCCTAAGTCCTTCATTGAGAAACAATTCCCGAGCCAAGCTTTTACACTCTTAAGGCTCGGAACATGGTTTCCAATGAGTAATATGTCATCCACATATAGGACTAAGAAGACAATAGTGCTCCCACTAGCCCTGACATATACACATGGTTCATCTTTGCTTTTCGAAAATCCAAATTCCTTGATTTTCTCATCAAAGCACAGATTCCAACTGCGAGATGCTTGCTTAAGTCCATAAATGGACTTCTTTAGCTTACAAACCTTGTTCGGATATTCTGGATGTTCAAAACCATCAGGTTGTGTCATATACACCTCTTCGGAAAGCTTCCCGTTAAGGAAGGCGGTTTTAACATCCATTTGCCATATTTCATAGTCATAAAATGCGGCAATGGCCAGAAGTATCCGGATTGATTTCAACATAGCCACTGGGGAGAAGGTTTCATCATAATCAACACCGGGTGTTTGAGTGAAACCCTTTGCCACAAGTCGAGCTTTGAAAGTATCCAAGGTTCCGTCCATGCCGGTCTTCTTCTTGAAGACCCATTTACACCCTACGGGTCTAACCCCGGGTGTAGGATCAACCAGTTCCCAAACTTGGTTATCCGACATGGATTGTATCTCACTTTCCATCGCTTCTTTCCAATGTGCAGACTCAGGGCCCGCCATGGCTTCCTTATAGTTAGAGGGCTCATCAGAGTCCACTACTAACTCGCTGCCCTCAGATATGTAGAAACCATATCTCTCTGGCTCGAAACGAGTTCTACTGGAACGCCTTGGAGTAAGAGATGAAGTAGTGTCAGGTATTGCAGCATTTTCTTGCTCAGTTTCAACCGTCCTAGGTTGAGAGCTAGTGCCAACCTCAAGTTCTTTATCGGTTGATCCTTGAACTTCCTCAAGATCAATTTCCTTGTTGCCTCTTTGTTTGGATAGCAATTCTCTTTCTAAGAAGAATGCTCTTAGAGCAACAAAAACTTTGTTCTCAGAAGGTTTATAAAAAATATATCCAACACCGGCAGAAGGATATCCGATAAAGTAACACCTTTCCGATCGAGGTTCAAGTTTGTCCTCAGTCTCACGTCTCACGTAAGCTTGACAACCCCAAACTCGTAGATATGAAAGTGTCGGCTTCTTATTATGCCACATTTCATAAGGTGTTTTCGATACTTTCTTGGTTGGTGCAAGGTTAAGGATCCTTACCGCCGTTTCTAGGGCATATCCCCAGAAACTAATAGGTACCTCAGTTCGACTCATCATGGACCTTACCATATCTAGTAAAGTCCGGTTCCTCCTCTCAGCGACTCCATTCAATTGTGGAGTCCTTGGAGGTGTTAATTGCGAAATAATTCCACAATTCTTAAGATGATTGATAAACTCGGTACTTAGATACTCTCCACCTCTATCAGACCGGAGTATCTTTATTGTTTTGCCCAATTGATTCTCAACCTCGTTTTGGAATGTCTTGAACACTTCAAAAGTTTCATTCTTGTGCTTGACAAGATAGACATATCCATACCTACTATAGTCATCTATAAAGGTTACGAAGTATCTCGAGTTATTCCTTGTAACATGTTTAAAAGGCCCACATACATCCGTATGGATGATGTCCAAGAGGTCTTTACCTCTCTCATTTGTCCCCGTGAAGGGTGCCTTTGTCATCTTGCCTAGTAAACAAGAATCACATACATCATTCGACCCTTGGTCAAATGTCTCCAAGATTCCATCCACTTGAAGCTTGGTGATGCGAGTCTTGTTTATGTGGCCAAGACGACCATGCCATAAGGAATACTTATCCAAACCATCTTTGGAACTAGAATCAATGTTCATGATAGACTTTGTTGAATTAATGTATGCAGTTGCTTCATAAATGCCATGACATGGTAAAGCTTTAAAATAAACAATGTTATCTTTAAAGCATATAATAGTATCATCATCAAAATAAAATTTGTAACCATCGTCATACAATGCATGAAGTGATATAATGTTTCTAGCCACATAGGGCGAATATCAGACATTTTTCAATAAAATAGAATAACTAGTCTTGAATGAAAGCTCCACACTTCCTTGAGCTTCCACCGGGACAATCTCGGAGTTTCCCATCACAAGATCTAGTTCTCCCTTCTCCAAGCTTCTACTTGCCCTTAGCACCTGCACCATATTACATATGTGAGTGCCACAGCCAGTATTTAAAACCCAGCCTCTAGAAGTAGAAGTATGGTGAAGTTCTATCATGAACGTACCTGAAGTTTCCGGGCCCGATATGCTCATTGCCTTGAGCTTATTGAGTCCCTCCAAGTACTTGGGGCAGCTTCGGCGGTAGTGGCCCTTGCCCCCACAAAAGAAGCACTCCGCATCCTCCGGAGTCTTGGCTTGGGGAGTCTTCCCCTTACCCTTACCCTCGGAGGCCGGGGCAGGCTTGGTTGCACCAACCTTTCCCTTACCCTTCCTTTTCTTGGAAGGGGCGGCTTCCTTTTGGTTATGCGGCCTTCCCGGATGGCAAGAACGGGAGTGGAGGAGGAGGATGGCTTGCTCTTGGTCATGCTCGCTTCGGCAGTCTTGAGCATACCATGCAACTCCATCAAGGATTTATCCATGCTATGCATATGATAACTCATAGTGAATTGGTCATATGCACTGGGCAGGGATTGGAGGATCAAATCGACCGCCATCTCCCTCCCGATGGTAAATCCTAGCTTCTCCATCCGCTCAATGTTCGCTTTCATACGCAAAACATGAGCACTCACGTTCCCTCCATCTTGAAGCTTGCAAGCGAGGGCCGACTTGAAGCATTCATACCTCTCTTGCCTCGCTTGCTGCTGGAACATATCCCGCAGCTGCACGATCAAGTCGTGAGCACTTAATTGGTCCATTTGCTTTTGCAAATCGGTACTCATGGTGCTCAGCATGAGGCATGTAATCTCCTCAGTCTCCTTGAGGCGTTTTTCATATGCCTCTCGGATTGCCCTAGTTGCACTGCTTGGAGGTGCCTCGGGTAAGGGTTCCTCTATGGTGTGCATCTTCCCTTCATAGCGTAGGACAAGTTTGAGTTGCCTATACCAATCCATGAAGTTGCTCCCATCGAGCTTCTCCTTTTCAAGGAAAACTCTAAGAGAAACGTTGGTGGTGGTGGTGTTTGCGCTTGTTGATGCCATCTAAAATTGCAAAGTAGACTTAAATTAGTTTGTTATAGATATGTATTATCTTGTTAAATTAATTTACCCATAAAGAATTAACTTTAACAAGGCTAAGAACCGTATTTCATCCCACCATGTGACGGGGTTACCGCGGATCACACGATAAAATTATTTAGGTCGGCAACCATTTTGCCAATTGCAATCTCTATTGCAATCCTTAGCGCCTTGCGGGATCCTACGACATCCAATGGTCGTTTGGCATGTTTGATCCCTTCTTGCACCAATTTTGAATCTTGAAATTTTGGTTAGCTCGTGCTAAGCTCGACAACTAACCAAGATTTCAAATCCAAAATTGCAAATAGTCCGTCAAGACATACGGTGACAAATTCACCAAAGTTGGCTCGTGCTAAGCTCGACAACCAAAATTGTGAATTTCCACACTCACCTTCCACACAGTTTTATGGGAGTTGGCTCGTGCTAAGCTCGACAACCAAAACCCATAAGACTAGATTCGGGTGGTATCATCTTACGGATGGTGCATTATTTACGTTTCGTGGAAAGACGGGTTTTTGTTTCCGGTTTGGTTTTAGATTAACATGCAAGTGACAAAAGCCTATTTTCACTAGGTGGGTTAATCTTGTATGTGAGCGCGCGAGAGAGTTGTAAACCATTTTTATCAAATCTCTTTTGATTTTGTTAATTTTTGAAAAATTATCTAGCATGCGAATCCTACACAATCCATGCATACAAAATCAAATCACACGCATAAAATATTAAAATTGGTAACCCTTGCCATAAAAACCTATGCGTTCTTCCCATGAGCCGAACGGGAAGAACTTGGTCAGTTCTAGGGACAAAATCTTCGATGCGAGCTCCCACTAATCCCGCCATCTCCATTGGACTCCATCATGGGCTTCTAGCTCCATCTCCTTTGACCCTTCTTGTGTGTTCATCATCCATCATAAAATACATACAATAGAATAAAATGGCATACAAGCCATAAAATACCTATTTATCTATTACAATTACATGGATGAATGAAATGGCATGCAAACCACATTATTATTACAAATTTATCATAAGAATAATAATACAACCAAATTTGCATCCAAGCACACAAAACAACCAAAGGGTCTAGGCAAGGTTACCAACTAACATCTTCACATACAACCAAACATACATACATGCTACTGGAATTTAAACATCAAAATAACAAGATTAAAATTTCCAGAAGCTCAAAACATGGCTAAAAACCCGAGACCAAAAACTGTTTTTAAATTTGAACAAAAACTGACCAGCGACGATAGCGCCGCTATCTAAAACTAGTTAGTGCCGCTAACTCAAAGTTAGCGCCGCTAACCCTGTTCGACAGAAAACAAACAATTTTGATTTCGGGTTTTCAAAGCCACCAAGTGCATAACAATCATAGAGGTGGCTCTGATACCACTGTTGGGGTTTTCAGGGCGCGCAGCGGAAGCAAGGTTACAACACAAAAGGCCCAAGGTACAAGCATGTAAAGCATAAAACGTAAAAACCCCTAACATGGATCATTCTCTATGAAACGAAATGCAACAAAGACAGAGAGTAAAGGAGGTTATACCAGCTCCTTAGCTCCAGCAAAAGTCGGTGTAGTGAATGGATTTGATTCTCCTTGGCTTGAACGAATCAACTAGAGGATAATACCCCGGCAACACGTCAAATCCCTTGAGCTAGCAAGCTCCTTTGGGTTCTTCTTGCTTGAAAACCGACTAGGAGAACAACAACTCAACACTTAGAACCGAATTCTGGAGCAAAGACCCTAACTCTCTCTCTTGTAGAACTCACCAAAAGTCTTAGTAGCACTTTGTGAGTGTGTATGTATGTGTAACTTATCAAGAGAGACAAATGAGGCTGAATAATGGTCTTTTATAAACTCCAAATCGACATTTCACCTCCCACAGCCGGTCAAGAGAGTGTCAGACTCAACCCCATGCATTGGCCATCTTTTGAGGTGATATGACAAAAAGGTGTCGTTTGGACTTAGCGGCGCTAACCCATACTTAGCGGCGCTAACTCTAAAGGGTTAGCGGCGCTAACGCGGCTAGTCAGTTGACTTGACATAAAGCCCATGCAGCCGTAGCGGCGCTATCCTATAGGACTTAGCGGCGCTAACTCCTAATAGTTAGCGGCGCTAACGTGGCCTGCGAAGTCAACTTTTCTCTTTTGCCATTTTTTGATCCCTTTACTTAAGTTGCTGTCAGATTTGACCCCGGTGTATGACCCAATAGGCCCATACATCATCGGTAGTGATTCCAAATGGTATACTTGCATCGGTGGGCATATTCTAACACACTTCACCTCGAACCTTTTTTTGTTAGAAGTGCTAACTCTGTACTCGAAGCAATCCTGAAGGCATTTCATGCCTAGCTGAACCTTTAGTTCGTCCTTACTATCAAAAAGTTGTCCTTCATAAATGCATGATGACGAATTCTGGCTTGAAGACGATGTAGATGACACTATCACTTGGGGTTCGGGAAGGGGGGCTGGCATGCCATGAATGGTCATGTATGTTGATTCGCTCGGTTGTTTTTCACGTTCATCCTTGTCATCCCCATCTTCTCTGTCTTCTGAATCTCCAAGATCACAAGCTGCTTCGCCGAATGGGTTATTGTCATGGTTATTGGAAGGTGGTCTTTCTGAACTGCCGATAATTTCGGGATGTAATACTGATGGTTGTGTGGGTATGGTTTTTGTTCGGATAAGTATTCATTTCTAGGATAGTCTACGGGGACATTGAAAAACGAACCCGTATTTAGGTGCTGATATTAAGAATTTGGAGGACGTGTATCATATTCAAACTGTTTTTCATAGGCGTTAGTTTGTTTAGGTCCATCATCAGACGGAATGTTTACTGTAAACAACGTTACAGATTTATCGGAGGAGCGGCTTTGTACGTACTCCACGACAACACTTACATCATCATCGTCACATATATATAACGGAGAATCGTATTGTGGGTCTTCGTATGAGAGCATGATGTTGTTACCCGAGCCACACTTTCTACACATGAATCGAAACAGCTCCGTAAACGTTACCACCATAGGAACCTTTGCCACACGTCTAATAAGGTTGGTTGAAATATAGTTGTGAACACCATCAACCAATTGCCACTCACCGCCAGTTCGGTATGAAAATTTAATTGTAGGAACGGAAGTACTCATGCTTGGAAGAAAGTAAAATGATGTTCTTTAACATATTTACGTTGAAAGACTTATGAAAATGGAAACTTGTCTAATAGTATTTATATACGAGAAAGACTTAGGGTTTAGGGGTGAATCAATGTGTGAATGCGACTACTCATCTTTTAGGGGCGAAACACTGTGTAACGTCAGCTTTTGTCTGGAAAAAATACAGTTGATAGCGACTACTCATCTTTTAGGGGCGAAACATTGTGTATGGTCTGCTTTTTGTGAAAGAAAATACAGTTGATAGCGACTACTCATCTTTTAGGGGCGAAACACTGTATAAAGTCTGCTTTTTCAGAAAGACAATAAAGTTGACAGCGACTACTCATCTTTTAGGGGCGAAACACTGTGTAACGTCAGCTTTTTCTGGAAAAAATACAGTTGACAGCGACTACTCATCTTTTAGGGGCGAAACACTGTGTAACGTCTGTTTTTCTAGAAAAAATAAAGTTGACAGCGACTACTCATCTTTTAGGGGCTAAACACTGTATAAAGTCTGCTTTTTCTGAAAGACAATAAAGTTGACAGCGACTACTCATCTTTTAGGGGCGAAACACTGTATAACGTCTGCTTTTTCTGGAAAAAAATAAAGTTGACAGCGACTACTCATCTTTTAGGGGAGAAACACTGTGTAACTTCTGCTTTTAAATATAAACCTTCATCTTCTTCCCATCCTCATACTCACCATCTTCACCCTCTTCCCATATTCATATACATACTATCATGGCTAAACAGCCGACTCATCAATGTCCAACTAGTCCATGCCAAAATCGGCAACGTCAGACTCCAATTCCGCAACACGATGAATACCCGGTACGGGTTCCCTCTCAAGCGGATTAACACCCTTTCCCGCACTATTGTACGACCACTCGTCGTCCATCCAAGATCACCGTTAACCGCAACACCGGTGGCAGTTTCGAGGAATACCCGTCTCCACACTATTGTGGGGCCGAGAGGTGTACGGTTAAAGATATACCCGTGGAAGGGTGGAGTGTGAAGCAGTTTTGTGAGTTCTTGAACTGGAGGTTCCACAAGTTTGTTGATTTATATTATTGTGCCCCTTACGACGTAACCGGTCGGAGGTTCGTATTAGACGATACAGATTTGCAGGCAATGATTTTCCTTGCGGATAGGCTTGGCAGTTTCGACGTTTATTTCGAATATTTTGATGTCGAGGCCGCACTCCAGGAGCTGCAGTCGGGCTACGAATCACCCTAAATAAGCGGCTCTGAATCTATCTCGCTTTAGTTAATTAAGTTTTTAGTTAATTTACTAGTTTAAGTTTTTAGTTAATGTACTAGTTTTTTTTTTTTAGGAATGTAATTTCTTTACTCTAACTGAAATGAAGTGTGTTTTATTTAATTTATTTGAAAAAAAATATTAATTTAGTGTTAAATTTATAAATAAAGATTATTTAGGTTTTTATATAAATGTGAAAAAAATTTGGTGTTTTACTTAACTTACCACTACGGATGTTATTTAGGGTGAAACACTGTTTTTCTGAAAAGAAATACAGTTGATAGCGACTACTCATCTTTTGGGGGCGAAAAACTGTGCACGTCTGCTTTTTCTAAAAAAAAATCCAGTTGATAGCGACTACTCATCTTTTAGGGGCGAAACACTGTACACGATTGGGATTGTATATATACATCCTTATGTAGCAATTGTAGCATTGAAAAAAACGTACCAATCTGAAATTACTACAAAAAAAATGATTGTTTGAAAAAAAGAATGCTTGATATTCAACTAGAATATCAACCCTTTTTCGACGAATACTGTAAATTAAAAAGACAACACGAGCAAGAAATGGATGAAAGTGTAATTCTTGATCCGGTAAATCTAGATGAACACAGTCATCCATGGACAGGAGAGTCACAAAGTAGCAGTAGTAACAACACCTCGTTCATTCTTAATGAAATGAAGTACAAGCTTGATTGCCTAACAGAAGAATACCAACAGTTGAATAAAATGATGCACGTCGATGAAGAACAGGCCAATGAACAAGCACACGATATTGACGAAGAAGTCCAGCTACCCCCGGTTAATTTGGCTGAAGATGTCTACCCATGGAATGAGTTTTCCAAGGCAGCTACTACAGAAGAGTACTACTTGAATGGCGACGTTGGAGTAACGGAGGATATCTACAGAGCATCTTGTCTCATAAAGTGCTTAGGTGATTTGAGGTGTACGAGACATTTTTGGGGCGTCCTTCTAGGAAAAGAACCCAATTCTAATTTGTGGGAAGCAGTAAGCATTGCCAACTTTATAAATTGATAATCATTGTTAAATAATATAATAATGACTTTCTTTTATTTAACAACACTTGAACGCTTGGACTACATGGATGATGAGTCTCGTTAAACATATGGAAAGTGGTAGTGCAGCACCATCGACTAGGTTTATGATACTACGTGCAAGTTTTCATAATGAATTAGCGCTAGGAGATCTCGACGAGATGCAAAAGTATGATGGGAGTACACCCCTACATCCATCTTTTACAGATGCAGACGTGGTACGTGAAACAAATACTTTCGAATTCGTATATTTCAAATTTGATATATGATTTCCTTTCCATTGACTATGAAGGTACTCATGCCTATTCGTTTGAGATCTGATCACTGGTTCCTCTACTCACTGAACCTTAATGACGGTGGCAAAGTAGTAATCTATAACAGTGATAACATGAACACCAACGACGAAGACATGGAAATCAGAATTATTAACATCAAAAATTTGTTCCTTAGCTTTTTACGTAAAATAAACTACTTTTGGATAACCAGGAGGCAAAGTATACACATCAAACGCTGGTCTTTTGCAAAAGTGTGTTAGCAAAGTCGCTGTTTAGGGAATTCTGCTGTGTTTGTATGTAAGTTTATATACCAGCTAATTTGTAACAAGTCCATGGTTTACGATCCAAAAGAGGACTTGGACGAGGCAGCCAAAAAAATCAGACATGGCATGGCAAAACATTTGTATAAGATGCGTGTAGCCTAATTATGTAATAATATGGTTGAATAGACTATTTACCTTTTGTAATAAAATTTTATTATTAAGGCTCAATTTTAAGTGGTTGAATTACTAGTGCGTCTGTATTTTCAGAAAAGATAAGAATGACATCGAATAGTTACCTTTTTCAGAAAATATGACAGCGACAAGTCATCTTTTAGGGGCGAAACACTATACACGTCTGCTTTTTCTGAAAAAAATCTTGTTGATAGCGACTACTCATCTTTTAGGGGCGAATTACCAATATAATTCAAAACAAACTTTGTTCAAATATACATATTATATCAATATACCGTATATTGAGCTTGGATACTCTCGACCATCGTAGATAGCTCCTTCCGCTTTGCGCATTCATACTTGTACTACTCTTTCAGCACATTTAGTTCTTCGTTTGTGTTACACCAAATTGATTGCATTAAAGTCAGCTTTTGGTCTTGCTCTTCAATACAGGCTAATAGCTTATTAAACGCATCAACATTCAGACCATCACTGCCATAAACCGGGATTCCCTCATTTGGTGGGGAACGCTCAGGAGTATTCATATGAAACTGCGGTGTAGGTGCTCTTTCCTCTTCATGTTCGGGGACCTCGACGCCATCACCACCTTCAAAGAATGGAAGACTGGCAACCCACCAACGCTGTCTCTGCTCACTATCCGTGGGAGTCAAGTAGATCGGTGCATACCAGGCTTTGGATGGTCAAAATAAAATGTTACTGATTAAAAAATTAATACGCGTGTATTAAATATAAGGAGACAAAACAAGTATAAACACTAACCTCAGAGCATTTGGCGAATATATTCGTTAACTCATTCGAGTACAACCTACCATGGTATTTTCCAATCGCTCCGCATCTTGGAATCGATCAATCATTGGATATCACCCTAGTAACGGTCGGGAATGTCACGAAAATCCAACACTAAGTGTAAAAAAAATTGTATTAGAAAGTGTAAAAAATATTATCATACCTTAAGGACCCAAATCGGCCCGTAAATAGTGTATTTTGGCACCCCATTTTCTGCAGTACGAACCGCAGCAATCTGGATTCTTCGTTCATTTATGGCGTCGTACAGTTTATCATACGTGTACGTCCATAAATACAACCCCCATGCGAATCTATTCCATGACCGCGGGATATCCTTAAGAAGATGACTCACACCAGTAGCGACGAACCACTCTTGCTTCGCCCCTATAAAACCTTTGTACAGTATGTACAACAGCGCTACTCGAACAACGTCATCATCCCCCAGATTATTAAAATTAGTCTCTGAATCCCAAAGATGACATATGTGGCTCACATGCAGCCGGGAGGATATCTGCTCGTTAAACACACGCCTCATAAATGGCGTGTCGGGAGCACGGTCGTCTAACGTGTACGGCCCGAACCTAAATCCTGTCAACAAACAGAATTCCCTCCGGCCAAAACTTACGGGATTCCCCTCTACGTTAAATTGTAGAGTCTCATACTCGTTTTTACCGACATGAACTTGGGTACACAACAAATAGTGTATGAACAACGGATCATTTTGCCCCGCTTTAATATTTAAGATTGGCGCAAAACAAGTTTGGTTAAATAAGTTAAGACTTTCTTGTCTTAACTCAAGACGGGGTTTAATTTCTTCCTAACCGATTCTCATCCGGTTACGACAAGTAAGACTCGCGTGATAAATTTCCTACAAATAAAAAAATAAACATGATATTAAATATTTTAAAATTATTCTATTTTATGACCTTTTTTTATATACATTATAACTTACTTATTTTACAAATAACTCGCAAAAATATATAAGTAAACTTTCAAAACTATTTTATACTATAATACAATTTTTTTTCAAACTCTCAAATATATTTTTTGGTTATACAATTTTTTTTTGCAACCTCTCTAAAATCGTAAAAATGAAAAATAAAACATTTTGACTAATATAAATTAAATTTTTGTCATTAACTCAAAAATATAATACAATTAAATTATATAATTTTTTTTGTTATCAGCATATTTAACAAATTTTGACTAATATAAGTTTTTTTCCTAATAAATTAATTTTTACATTTGTAACGTTCATAAAATAAACCGTTCATTCAAAAGCAACCATTAGTTGTAAGTGTTCCATAAACAATCATTAATATATATATATATATATATATATATATATATATATATATATATATATATATATATATATATATATATATATATACATTTGGCATCCCTTAAAATAAGCCGAGAATACTGTTCATAATAGGAAAAGCTATAATGCGCCTTACACGTGTTTCTTATTCTCCGTATTACTTCATGTGTTAGGCTTTTTATTTATATATTACTTTCTTTTTCCAAATTTGTCTTCTTTCAATGCCTATTCACTAATAGGTTGCATCTTTTTTATTTCTTTTTTATTTTAAAAGTTTTATTATTATTTATTTATTTCCTATTTCTTGAGATGTAAATTTTAACCCATCAAATATCTGTTTTATGTAATGACGTAATTGTAATCTAAACTCTTTAAAGATTAATAAACTCATCTAAAATCAATTCTTTATATGGTTTTGTTCCTTTTAATTCTTTTATTTTATGTCGTTATGAATAAGGTTATAAAATAATTTTTTATAAACATAAAATTAAGGATATATTTAATCACAATACTTTAAGAAAATAAAAATAACTTATATTTTATTTTGAATGCCCAATGGTTAAGAATATAATATTTAAAACTATGGTTTTTTTACGTTTTCCTTTAATCAAATGCTTTACTCAAATGTTTAAAAAGTTAAATAAATAGTAAGTTTTTCGTTATTTTTCTATAATATATTATAGTGTTCAACCATTAGTAACTAAATACGTATTTTTTTCACTTTAAATATGGATACAAAACGTAAAAACATGCTTTTAAGCTTGTTTTTTTTATTAACATAGATCAACTTCTATTAACAATATATATCAACATTTACCTACTAAGTATATGAAATAAGCTAATAATATGAAACATCATTAAACTAATAACATATCAACCTAATAACACAATAATACTATTTGTTCTAAAAACTTTAATAACATTCAAAAAAATCATAATATGTATAAAAAATTACCTCGTTTAACATGGTTGAAATATAAGAAATGAGTGTCGCCGGATTATTGTTTGCCGGAAAATTTTAGGTGGTGTGGCCGGAATATTGTTCGTCGAAATGATGTTGTGCTCCGATTATTCGTAGACGCAAGTTAACCAACCCTTACACTTTGAACTCGCCTGTATGAACTCGCCGGAATGATTTCATCGAAATGAACTCGCCGGAATTTTTTGGCCGGAAAAAATGGAGAAAACTTTGAATGCAGATGGATTCGCCCCTTGCTTCTCCCTTTTATTTTCGAAATTCAAATGGGCACGAAAACCGAAGTCTGCACATGAGAAGACATGACACAATACATGACAAGACAAGACAAGACATGACAAGACAAGAGAGAATTCTAGAGGGCAAACCTGGCACGAAACACGAGACCAGGCACAAAAAACAACACACTTTTACGGTAACCGAGGCATCAGTTTCGCCCCTAGCACAAAACACGAGACAAATGGGGGCGAAACTGGCACATAATCCGAGACCGGGCACAAAAAACGACACACTTTTACGTTCACCGAGACAAGGCACCAATGTCGAGGTCATGAGGGGCGAAACTCGCATGTAAGGGGCGAAACTGAGCTTGTTAGGGGCGAAACTGAGGACACGTGGCCGGGTATGATTGGAGGGCGAAGCTAGGGGCGAAACTGAGGGGGTTCGGGGCGAAACTGATGCTTAGTTTCGTAGTTTGATTTTTTTTGGCTCAATTTCGTAAATGTTTAAAGTAATTTGCTTATTTACGTAATTGATTTATTTTTTGGTGAAATTTTAAAACTCAAACAAATCAATTTTTCTCTTCAAATCTACTTGTCTCCAGTTACATAAACACCTTTTATGTACTCCTAACTCAAAAACAAGTATTAAAACCCACGAATTTGAAGAAAATTCGTCAAGAACACCTCAAAAATGCAGAAATAAAAACTCAGATTTCTCTTAAACCGTAAGGAGTTTATGCATGAAATTTTAAACGAAGATTCCTTTCATCATGAAGAACAACATATCCGAAAATCAGATCAAACGGAGCTCGTATGATTTTTCTATAATTTTATGAAATTCTCAGCTCATAAAGTGACGAAAATTTTCGAAAAATCCTTGAAAACTTGATCAAAAATAACTCAAATCAATCATAATCAAGCTCTAATACCACTTGTTGGTCCCAGTTGGAACAGGTATCAAAGATTATATGGAAGCAATCTCATAAAGATAGTCTTGGTATGTATGTGTGTGTATGAACATAGAGAGAAACCAATAACTTTGTTAGTGAAATATGACTGCTTCTTTTCATTTAGGCTACATAAGATACATTATATACAAATTTGGGTATTTACACAAAATACCCTTAAGTTTGTATTTTAATACAAACTTCACTTAGAATTCAATCTTCTATTCTATACAATATTTAATTCTAACAAATACAGATAAACTCTTGAATCTAGCAACATGCCACCTACTGACACCTATTTGACACCTATTTTATTAAAGACAAACTCCTATTTTTTTAATAAAGATTTTTAATGTGCATCGTTTATCTTCAAATGGTAGATGTCATGGCTTGTGTCATTTTTACAAGTCTATGTATGTACTGTCTATTGCTGGTGTTGTATCATCGTCGGAGATCCTGTATTTCGTCTTCATTCTTCACATCATCTATGCCAATTGTCTCTTCTTCTAATAAGGGAGTACGGCTGATTTTATGGGTTTATGTAAAACCACTAATATAAAAAATAAAATGTAACGAGAATAACATTAAGATAGAAGAGATAGAAAAACTGTTGGTCCCTTGTATGAGAGAGTAACAACAAGCAACAGTATGTAGAAGGGGGGGGGGGGGGTTGAATACACTTTCTGCGGAAATTGAACAAATCAAAGAAAAGTGTTACACACAGTAAATCAAACCACAATCAATCAAATGCTTTTATTAATCAGAAGATGATTACAATGCTTTGACTAAGAAATGATTACAATGACTATCAAGTAAGCAACTCTTGATATATAATCATCTAATATAAATCTCTCAATTCTCTCAAACTTAGATATCTATAATTAACTTATAATTATAGATACTGACGACTCTCTCTAAACAGGATTTTCACAGATTGAATCAACACATGATTACTTACCAATATCACAACTGATGTGATTAATTTGAACACACGAACTTCTTTGGCAATCTGTGATTAAATCTTGATACTGAATCAAGACTCGTAACACATACGATGAGGTGAGGTTTGGCTCTGCAACACTTAGTTGTTATCGAATCAAAGTCGTACTGAGTCGTACCGAGTCGTACCTCTAAACTTATCAGGAGATAAGTATTTATAATCCTGTTGCTACGGTTCCTAACAAACTAGACTTAGCCTAACTCGCTAACTAACTTTCGGATAAACAGGAATCTTGAATCTTGAATCTTCTTATCTTGAGTCTTCAATCATCAATCTTGATTCTGGAGTCTTCTTATCCGCGCCGTAGATATAGAGAGAGATAAAGATGAATTTAAAACATATTTAAATTATCTTTAAACTGACTTCTTCACTCGGACTGAGTTACTCAGCTTGAAACTCATCAAGCTGAGTTCTTCGAGAACAAACCCGAATTCAAACATGAACTAACATGTATAATTATTAACTCATCCTTAGAAGTCCAAAGAGTTAAATAAAACATATTTGTTAACTCTGTCGAGCTGACTTTGCTTGTGAGCTGAGTCACTCAGCTTGAAACACATCAAGCTGACTACTCGATATATAACTTATGTGACATACACAGATTATTAAACATTATAAACAAGCTAAGGTATAATATAAACTGATCAACATATGCTCAGCTTATATTCAGCTTATACTCAGTCTGAATCACTTGAAGTATTCGGTGTGACTAAGCTTCATAATTCTGTTTAAGTTATATGTAGAACTCATCTTACAAACTTAACTTTGTCTCATCAAATTCAAACTGATGAGATCATTTTTCCAACAAAAACTCACATAGAAAGGAGGTTGATAGAAACACCAAGAACGATTTTTTTAGGGGGTTATAATATGAAGAACGTAAAAGGATATAAGGAATATGTGGGTATGAACTAAGAGAATAGGATGAGAGGATTTAAAGAGCCATAGCAAGAAAAAAATATCTTATTATTAGTAATGTACTTACAATACCATGCAATGAAAAACTTCATCGGTTTATATAACTGATTGATACAAAAGAAGATGAAAAAGAACAAATTCATAACTTAACTAAAAGATACTAGAAAATAAACTCCTATGTTTACTAAAATAAATACACATGAACTCTTGAATCTAGCAACATGCCACCTATTGAAACTTATGACACCTATTTGACACCTATTTTATTAAAGACAAACTCCTATTATTATTTTTAAAGAAGATTTTTAATGTGCATCATTTATCATCAAATGGTATGGAGATGTCATGGCTTGCGTCATCTTTAGAAATCTCTGTATGTATTGTTTATTGTTGCTGTTGTATCTTCAAATCTCCTATATTTTGTCTTCATTCTTCACATCATCTATGCCCATTGTCTCTCCTTCCAATAAGGGGGGTACGGCAGATTTTTTGGGTTTCTGTTAAACCACTAAAATAAAAAATAAAACGTAACGAGAATATAAGATAGAAGAGATAGAAAAACTCACTTAGAAAGAAGGATGATAGAAACACCAGAGAATTATATGCAGCGGTAGTTCCACGAGAAGGATTTTTTATAGGGGATTATAATATAAAGAACGTAAAAGGATATAAGGAATATGTGGGTATGAACTAAGAGAATAGGCTGAGAGGATTTAGAGAGCCATAGAAAGAAAAAAAGATCTTCTTATTAGTAAGGTAATTACAATACCATGCAAGGAAAAACTTCACCGGTTTATATAACCGATTGATACAAAAGAAGATGGAAAAGAACAAAGTCCTAAGCTAACTAAAAGATATTAGAAAACAAACTCCTAAGTTTACTAAAAGAAATATAGATGAGCTGTTGAATCTAGCAACATGCCACCTATTAACACTTATGACAGCTATTTGACACCTATTTTATTATAGGTAAACTCCTATTTTTTTAATAAAGATTTTTAATGAGCATCGTTTATCGTAAATGGTATGGAGATGTCATGGCTTGCGTCATTTTTAGAAGTCTATGTATGTACTGTCTATTGTTGGTGTTGTTTCTTCAAATCTCCTGTATTTCGTCTTCATTCTTAACATCATCTATGCCCATTGTCTCTCTTTCCCCAACAAAAGGGATAAGCATATCCCATTTTTATGTGAGTCCAGATTTGGATGTAGTGTCCTTCTGTTATTAATTTAAAATTTGCCTAGCAGAAGTTTAATGGAATAGCTCTATTTGCTGTGTAAACTTTGCACAAATTTTGAAGTCTATTTCTGTTGATGCTTCGAGTCTCTTTAGAGCTGCTTGTGTTGATGGTTTATGTGAAATGAACACTCTTTTCCTTGCAGTTCTATATGTGTAACTATTTGCTTCTAGGAGAGAATCAAATATTTTGTATCTGACTATAGGAGAAACACTGTGGGACGCTATATTTTGTGATATTAGAATAAACTTTTCTCCAAATTTATCAAGAAGAGCTTCTGTTTTTGGGTTTAGTTTAAACTCGAGATAATCAATCATGCCATTATGGTAAAATTGAAGGATATCTGTTTCAGATAAATTTGAAGTGTTCAAATTAACTTGTAAACATAATGGTCATGTAGTGTGATTGATTTGAGTGTCAGGGTTATCAGAGTGTCTTCTTTGTATAACTGTAACGCGTTTGTATTTGTTTTCTTTAAAAGCAAAGTCTACGATCGTTTGTTGTAATTCTTGTAGATTTAAAGGAAACTCTGTATAGATTTTTTAAGAAATAATATGTTAGTCTTGATTTGTTTACATTCCATCAGCGCTGAAGTTTTCAAAGAAGATTTCAGCAAAAGAAGTTAACTGAAGATTTGCCTCATCAACTTAAATAATGATCATCTGAAGGGCTGAAAGTTTCATCACTGAAACTTTCAGTCAAGGTTTACTGAAGTTTGTCTTCAGCAAATGGTCCCCTCGGTGACGTCATCAACTGTCACTTTCAAGATGGTTTTGCATGAGGAAATCTGTTACTTATCAGTCTACAAGATTGTGACGTGTGTCACTATTTCAACGGCTAGGATTGATAAGGGAAATGTATAAATACTCTTCTCTTTGTTGAGAAGAGTGGCTTGCTTATTCTGTATGTTCAGATAGTAAGAGCTTTGTGCGTCTGTTTACTCTCAAGTTTGTCCTTGAGTTTTTCTTTGAATTTAAGAAGTCTGTTCTTCTTAAATTCCAGTCTGTAAGATTGTTATATCAATATTAATAACCTTAGACATTTCTCTCTGTTCTTATAATTACTTTTTCCACACTTAATATTTCTTTGAGTTAGTATTATTCACAATTTGGGAACAACAATTGGTATCAGAGCAGGTTAAAATTCTTCTATAATTTGAGATCTGCCGAGATGTCTAAAGTTGATTATAATGACAATGGGTCTTCTGGTAAACCACCAAAGTTCTCTTCCGAAAACTTTTCCAGCTGAAAGGAAGAATGCTTCTTTATCTCGAGAACCTAGATACCATGTCTCTGTCTGTTCTAGAAAATGGTCCTATCATTCCAAAAACCATTTCACTTATGAGTGAAGAAGGTGAACTACTGGAATCTCTTCCAAAACCAAGGAACCTATGGACTGATGAAGACAGAAGACAGAAGACAGAAGACAGAAGACAGAAGACAGGTAAACTTGGATGCTAAGATTCGAAACAACATTGCTATCTCACTTCCCAATGATGTCTATCATACAATCTCTAATCTGAAAACTGCAAAGGATATGTGGGAAACCTTGTGTATAGCATATGAAGGAACTGAAGAGGTTAAGGAGAACAAAAGGACGAATGTCATAAGGAAATACGAAAGTTTCTGCTCTCAAGAATCTGAGACTCTCACTGAAGTTTATACTAGGTTTACTTGTCTGTTAAATGATATGTTAGAGGCTGGTGTTCAGAGAGAGAAGATCCAAATTCTCAACAGATTCCTGGATGCTCTCCCTACTGAGTGGGATACTATGTGTCTCGTTCTCAGGACCAATAATAAGTTAAAAAAATTGGACATGAGAAAGTTGTATGGCATATTACTGAATGATGAGCAAACAAGAGCTCATAAACAGGAGCTGAAGAGATAAGCTAAGAAGAGTTTAGCTCTAGTTGCAGAAACTGAAGTATCAGCTCAACAATTCACTGAAGATTCCGACACGGAGACAGAGAATGACTGGGAAGCTGAAGGTGAAAAGGGTAATCCAGAGTTCAAGGTTGAACGAGCTTTCATAATGAAGAACTTCAGCAAGTTCTTAAAATTCAAGGCCAAAACTAATGATCAAGGGTCAGGAATCTTCAAATCTACCACTGATAAATCAAAGCTGGAATGTTTCAAATGTGGTAAGCTTGGCCACTTCGCTGCTAACTGTATTGTCAAATCCTCATCTAAGAGTTATCCATCTAAAGCTGACAAGTACAAGTCTAAGTACAAGGCACTGAAGCTGAAAAATCAAAGTTCAACTGAAAAAAAGAAAGAGAAGGCAATGATAGCTGGAGAATTGAATTGGACTGACTCTGAAACATTTGATGATGATCAAGAGTCTGAAAAAGCGATGTTTGCTGAAGAATTCTCATGGTGTGCTCAGCCCTACATATGTCTGATGGCTACTGAGAGCCAGTTCAAGAAAGACCTAGCTACTGCTGAATGGTTTTGTTCAGCTGAAGGATGGAATTCCTCTATGATGTATAAGGTATCAAACTTTCAGAACTATGAGTCTAATGAGAAAAATGATATGTTTGCTTATTTGGTGTCTGATTTAATTTCTACACATGCTGAACAAAACAAAACCAAGAAAATCTTTTCTGATCAACAGAACCTAATTCATAAAACTGAAACTGAGAATGATATTCTTGTTCAAGAGTCCTGTGTCTTGAAATGTCATCTAGAGTTGGTAGCAAATGAACTAAAAATGACTAAAGCTGAGCTCTCTTTAACAAACGATAAACTCCAAGATCGTCAGTCTATCATTGATCTCTGGCTAAGTCCTAATAAACTTGCTTTTGAGAGTATCAATCATCAAATGATCAGTCAGAGAGAAAGAGTTGGGTTAGGAAAAATCAAAGAAGCTGCCTCGTTCATCAAAAAGTGTAAAACTGTTGATGAAATGTTTTTCAGTGAGTTCACGCGTGAAAACATAGGAAACTCAGATATGCTATATAAAAGATTTAGTAAGGCAGCCAGTTAAGTTCCTGAATTTAATGAGGAAACAAATTCTGAAATTAGAAACATACAGTTGCCTTCCGATAACTTGTTTGAAAATCAGAATGATCCTCAGCAAATTTTTTCCAATTCCACTGAATCTGAACTTACTGTGATCACTGAACTTGAATTAATTACTTCAGCTGAATCTGAACTCATAGCTTCCACCAAAACTGAATCCACTTCAGTTCACATCATCACTAAACCTCTGATAGCTAAAGTTTCACTTGAATCTAGTCATGCAAAATACAGTCAAAAGTTTAATAGATCGAAAACACAAAGTGCTCAGTCTGAAAAGCCTAAATCAAAAAGGTTGAGCATATTTCAAAATTTTGAATCAACACTGAAGATAATGATGAATTAGTTAAAAGAGTTAACTAGATCCAATTCTCAAAAAGATAGCACCAAACATCAAAAGGATACCAAATCCACACGTAAATATTATAAATGTGGTATTAGAGGTCATGAAGCCAAAACATGTGATTCTCCTGTTGCTACTTGTTGCACTTCTTCTGAGCCCATCAGCAGGTGGGTTCACAAAATGGTTTAACTCTTTGTTAACTTGTGCAGGGAGGTCAAGGAAATAACACCTGGTACCTTGACAGTGGATGCTCCCGTCACATGACTGGATGCAAATCGTTACTAACAAAAGTTACTCCAGTCGATGGTCCACAAGTTATGTTTGGTGGAGGAAATTGTGGAAAAACAGATGCCTACGGTCAATCAAGAATATCGCTCATGTCACCGGACTTGAGCATAATATGATAAGCATAAGTCTGATGTGCGATGCAGATTATTCCGTTCTTTTCAAGAAATACAAGTGTTCTATCAGAAACAAAGAAGGCACTGAAGTCCTTCAAGCCAAGAGAATAGATAACATGTACGTTCTCGATTTCAATTCAGTTACTTCTCCCTCAGATGTATGCTTTATCTCACAGTCAGTTAAAGAACTACATTGGTTGTGGCACAAAAGGTTGTCTCATCTGAATTTCAAAAATATGAGTAAACTTGCACAAGGGCAACTAGCAAAAGGGTTGCCTAAGATTAGCTATGTAAAAGACAAAGTTTGTCATGCTTGGAAGAAAGGAAAACAAAAGAAGTATGTTCACAAATCAAAGCACTATGATCAGATCAACAAAGCATTTCAGTTGATTCACATGGATCTCTTTGGTCCAGTCAGTACTCCAAGTATCAGTGGTAAGAAGTACACTCTTGTAATTGTGGATGAATATACACGTTTTACGTGGGTATTCTTTCTATCTAAGAAGAGTGAAACTGCTGAGATCATAATTAGCTTTATCACAAGAATGAATCGTCAGTACGATATTCATGTCAAACAGCTAAGAAGTGATCATGGTACTGAATTCAGAAACAGAACTCTTGAGGACTTCTGTGAAGAGAATGGGATTGTTCAGAATTTTTCAGCAGTGTATACCCCTCAACAGAATGGAGTTGCTGAAAGAAAGAATCGCACACTAATTGAAGCCGCACGAACCATGCTTGCTGAAGCACATATATCATTACGTTTCTGGGCTGAGGCCATCAATACAGCATGTTACACACAGAACAGATCGTTGGTAGTTAAAAGACATTTGAAAACTCCTTACGAATTGTTGCACAATAAGATTCCAAATGTTGGTCATTTGAGAATCTTTTGCAGTACATGCTTTATTCTGAACAGTAAGGATCGGCCGAGCAAGTTTGCACCCAAAGCTGATGAAGGGATATTTCTTGGGTATTCTAGCATCTCAAAGGCATACAGAGTGTTCAACTTCAAAAGCAATACAATCCTTGAAACAATGGATGTCACATTTGATGAATTAGATCTTCAGTCAAGATATTCAAATCAAAACACTGCAAATTCAGACAACTAGGATGCATTGCTTTCTTCTCCATTTGAAGACACTTCAGCCGCTCAGCCAAAAGAAACAGTTTGTGAAGATTATGACGATAACGGCATACCTCCTGTTACTCCTATACCCACTTCAGTGGGCACATTCTGTAAAACACCCATTCCTGAACCCATTAACCACCGAGTATCACTGATTGAATTTGATTCTCAGTCTCCATCTTCAACTGACGTTCCCGCTGATCCTTTTATTGAAGTAAACTCTCCCATTCCTGAATCCCAAACTGAATCACTTCAAGTTCAAAATCCAATACCTCCTAACACCAAATGGACTAAAGCTCATCCTATTGATCAAGTAATTGGAGATTTAAATGAAGGGGTTCGTACTAGAAGATCTGTTACAACCGGCTTTTGTATGTTTGCTGAGTTAATTTCTCAAACTGAACCAAAGAAGGTTAATGATGCTTTAAAAGATTCACACTGGGTTTCAGCAATGCAAGAGGAACTGAATGAATTTACAAGGAATAAAGTCTGGAATCTCGTACCACCCCTTTCGAATCAGTCTGTGATAGGAACCAAATGGGTTTTCAGGAACAAGAAAGATGAATCAGGGGTAGTAATTCGGAACAAAGCAAGACTAGTTGCCAAGGGATATTGTCAGGAAGAAGGAATAGACTATGATGAGACATTTGCTCCCGTTGCACGAATAGAAGCAATTCGCATATTTCTTGCTTTTGCTGCTCATAAAGGATTCAAAGTTTATCAAATGGATGTGAAATGTGCTTTTCTCAATGGAGAACTGAAAGAAGAGGTATATGTTCAGCAACCTCCCGGTTTTGAAAATCCCAAATATCCAAATCATGTATACAAGATAGACAAAGCACTGTATGGATTGAAACAAGCACCTCGAGCCTGGTATGATACTCTTTGAGCATATCTTCTCAAAAAGGGCTTCCAACGAGGTACAATCGATAAAACTCTCTTTCTTGGTCGGGAAAAAGGTGATTTGCTTCTTGTTCAAATTTATGTTGATGACATAATATTTGGGTCTACTAATGAAAATTTGTGTAAGGAATTTGAAAGAATCATGACTAAAAAGTTTCAAATGAGTATGATGGGTGAGCTAACTTACTTTTTAGGTCTTCAGATTAAGCAAACCGAAACTGGTATTTTTATCAATCAAGTAAAGTATATTTCTGAATTACTGACCAAGTTCAAATTCACTGAATGTTCAGTAATGAAAACACCCATAGCTCCCAAAACCAAGTTAACTGCTGATCTTGATGGAAAAGCTGTTGACTTGCCTACTTTTTGAGGGATGATTGGTTCTTTGCTTTATTTAACTGCTAGCAGACCTGATATCATGTTTTCTACATGTTTATGTGCCCGATTTCAAGCAAATCCAAAAGAGTCTCATATGTCTGCTGTGTCGAGGATCTTCAGATATTTGAAGGGTACTCCTCATTTGGGTCTTTGGTACCCCAGAGACTCAGGTTTTGATCTAATGGGCTTTTCAGATTCAGATTATGCAGGTTGTCATTTGGACAGAAAAAGTACTACTGGTGGATGTCAATTGCTTGGACACAAATTAGTCAGCTGGCAAAGCAAGAAACAAAACTCCATTTCTTTATCTACCGCTGAAGCTGAATATATTTCAGCAGGGAGTTGTTGTGCTCAAATCTTGTGGATTCAGCATCAGCTTGCTGACTACGGTGTCTCACTTATCAAGACTCCTATCTATTGTGACAACACCAATGCCATAGCCATTTCAAACAATCCAGTGCTTCATATGCGAACAAAACATATCGATGTTCGTCATCACTTCATCAGAGATCACATTGCTAAAAATGATATTGAGCTATACTTTGTTCCAACTGAACATCAATTAGCTGATATATTCACAAAAGCTCTAGATGAAGCAAGATTCAATTATCTTGTTTCTGAACTTGGTATGCTGAACCTTTGACTCTGCTTATGTTAAACTGAAACATGGTGTACTGAATTCCTCATCTGAAAGTCTTCAGCTGACAGGTAAGTCTTCTTATATCTTTTTGTTAATAAAATATTGGCTGGATTTATGTACATTTGGTTAACTCGATTTATCTTTATTTGGGGTAGCATTTATTACAGCCGTCATTTCATGTTCAGTCTCCATAACAAATAATGATTACTTCTTTTCTTTATCTATCCTTATTTATCTCTTTGTTAATCTCATCCGTTTCATTCTCACCTTCCTTCATCATTTTCCCTCCCTTTCTTACTCTCTTTACTTCCTCTTTCTTCATGGAGATCACGTTCGTCGTTGTCAACCATCCATTCATGTATACCATCACCATTCGTATCAACAACATTGGGCTTGGAGCAACAGTCCAAATCGCTGTTAATCTTCTTGATTAACCAACTTAGCGATCTTCTTTTGACATGGATGCACTATACAATTATCTTCTTTTGGCTATGTGACTTAGATCATTTTTGCTTGTATGCTCCATTGTAACTCTGTTGTTTGAATCTATCATATTAATGGATGATGTTCTTACATTGTGTTCTGTGTTCTTCTTTACATTTTGCTTATTTCACTTTATTTGCTTCAGATAAGTCAATGTAATTCTTAGTTATTCTCATTTAATGTTGTTTCACTGAAATACCCTGATTAACAGTCTTTCAGTTCACAATCATTAATTGCTAATAATAAAAAATTATAAACATTCGCCACAATAAATTTCTTGCTTACAGCTTTTTAGTTATTTACATTTCTTTAAATAATATTCCTTTTGTTTAATGCTTTTTTAGTTTTAACTGTGGTTAGTTTTTGCGGTTTCATCTAACGGTTGAATATCAATTAACTAGGACCCATTTTTTTTTTTGAAATCACCGTCTCTTTTCTCTATTCTCCGTTAACCGCTCTCTTTCTCTAAACCTATAAAACGCTCCATCCTCTTCTTCATTCTTCTCTCTAATGTTTCTCATTTCCTTCGACATACTTTTTCTTCTCTCAATCATCATGTCTCGCCCAACAACCTTGTGTGTTCGTCTACCTGCTTCAGTTGTCCCAATCATCTCCAATGATGAAATCGTTCACAAATCCAACAATATCTCTGTGTCACTCTCTCCTGTTCCTGCAAAATCCAAATTCTTCAATCTTATTCACTTTCTCCGCCATTGCCCTCTTAACTATGCTTTGACCACCCAACTTCCCATGTTTGAAGAACATCTTTGTGAATTCTGGATGATAGCTACTGCCATCGATGAGACTTCTGACAACCCTAAAATCTCCTTCACTCTGCTGAACGGCAAGCACAAATGTCGTATTGATAAATACCTTATTGCTAAAGTACTTCATCTTCCTACTGATGATGAGTCTACTTGTTTTCCTTTCACGAAATCGGCAAAGGATCTTATTTCTGAATATCTGAAGCTACCTGCAACTTCCTTCATCAAAGGAAAAACCCTAGTCAGGAACAAGCTCCCAACCGTCTGGTGTAGTTTCTTCAGTATCCTTACCTTCCTGTATGACTGCCAAAACTGGAGGAATGGATCAAGTGGCTGACAATGTGTTGAGTCTATGTCATGCGCTGATGAACGATACAAAGGTAGACTATGCTTCCTTTGTCTTCAATCTTCTTCTCTCACTTGTCAAGATGAAGAAGAGAAATTCCCATATTCCTTTTCCCCGTTTTCTATCTTTGATGTTTCGACAATTGCTGCGACGATCACACTACTATTCAGCCAATCATTCAGTTGAGTTATCTTCTCTTCCAAACTCTGTCTGGACCAGTACTGACTCTGCTGATCCCATACCACTCACTGAAGCCATGATGGACTATGCACGTATGGATGATTCTCCTGCTATTTCAGTCCGACCATCAACTTCTGCTGAAACTGTTGCACCGCTTTCAGATTCAGAGGCCATTGAACAGCCTTTTGCTCCTTCAGCTGCACCAATTCCTGCTCCAAAGAAGAGAAAGCATCGGTCTCTCAAGTTACCCGCTTCAGTCACTATTACTGACCTTGTGCCTACTTCACACGGTGTTTTTCTTTAGAAGACTTCTTCTACAAAAGGGGCGTCTGATTCAAGTCCGTCTGATCAATCAAAAAGACTGAAGCGTAACACTCTACCTTCTTCTCCTGATACATCTGAAACAACACCTACTGACACTAATGTTCAGCCTACATCTGCTAATGAACCTTAAAGGAAAACACCTCGAATCCTTCATCACAAAAGTTCTTAAATTGGACGTTCAACACCTACTACAACAGCCAAGATGATCATTCTTGATCCAATTTCCACTGTAAGTCCTCTCTCCCCTACTCAAATTACTTCACTCGCATCACAGACCCTTAGTACTCTAGTCGACCTAACTAGTTTACTGGTCCACACAATTGCTAGTGATGTATCGGCTCAATACCAGACCAAACCTGAAGCACAACTATCTCAGCCCACACAAAGTTCAGTGGCACCAACTGAACTTCTTGGGTTTGCCTTTGCAACTAATGATGCATTTGTCAACCCATTTGTTAAAGTTGCTACAACCCCCTCTACCAATGACGAGTGTAAATCACCCTCACACTCTGAGGCTCCAAGAACCAATGATGTTGAGAATATCACAACCTCAACTAAGGTTCTCACCACTTCAGTTGCAGCTCATCCCCCTGCTTCAGATGTCACCACTACTGCTAACGTTTCAGTATCACCAACTGAAACTACAGTTCATCCACAATCCCTTGATAGATCATTCGTCCCAACTGATCTTATGGATTTTACCAATACACATGATATCTCAGAATTCAAACCATCTGAGTCTGATGTATTTCACCTCCGTGATGAATCAGCCAAACCATCTGATTCTGAGAAACCCTCGACTTATGATGTTTCAGATATCCATGATACTGAAGTTATTCCCTTCTCTACCACCTTGGCCATTGATGGTTCAGCTAACCCAACTGAACCTACGGCTATTTCTTTTGCTCATGAAGATGTAGTTATACACATAACTACTACTGAAGCACCGACTATTTTGACCCCTGATGATTCATTAAACCCAAATGTTTCTATGGCTAAATCTGCCCCATCTCCACCCATTACTTTTAAAAATTTAAACAAAGAACAAGGTCTCATTTGGGATCCTGCTTCTGGTTTTGAGTATTCTGTCAATCTTCTTCCTCCCACTGCCAATCAAACTTATCTTGATCAACTGATGGCTTATGGGAAAGAAATCTCCACTAAATATAATGCTCAGTTTCCCTCTCTCAAACACGTACTCTCTGCCAAATCAGTAACCGATCCTCACGACGGTTCTGACAAATCTGAAACCTCCTCTTCCTCCACTGATCATGATTTTCTGGCTGACACAACAACCCCTTTGTCTCCTCCCATCATGCATTCTCCCACTGAGGTTGATGATGAGTCAATGTCTGTTCTTGATGCCTACTTAAACCTAGATGATACCATTCATCTTCTTCAGAGTCAAGTTACCAAAGAATTTCATAGGTTCCATATTCAGTACATGTCCAATGTCAACTTTGTTGATGAAATTAAACTTCTTACTGCGCTCTTGGTTGACTACATCAGTACCTTGAATAAGGAGTTTCAGTTTCACAACCAACTTCGGGTCAGTATTTTGAAACAACTTCGTGACTATATTGCCAATGGTAATAAACGTTACGAGGATGTGTTATCTCAGCTTTCCTCCTCTCAGTCATCTCTATCTGAGTCTCTTTCATCCTTTCAAGCCACATTTCTGAAATCCTTCACTGACACTATCTCACAACTTCGAGACTCACTGAACGCATATCCTTCCAAACGCTATATTCAGTCTTATCACAAAAAGGTAATTCTGAAAGACATGCAACGTCTGTTGTTAGCCACACTTAACAAACACATTGTTCCAAGATTACAAAGAATAGAAGCTGCTACAGTCTTCTCCTCAGCTTCTAAGGGGTAGAAAATTTTGAAATCTTCGGTTGTGGCTAAAGCTATAAGGGCAAACATCAAGAAAAGGAAAATAGAGTCGTTGCGAGATAAGAAAGAAATTAGTCGGTTGAGACAAACAATTGAGGAATATTCAGTCATCAGAGATCAAAACGAAAAAGAAAGGGAAGAGCTACACAGACTCTTTGAGGAATCTTTAAGTGAACCAGGAGATGAGAGCAACACAAAATTCTCTGAAAGGTCATCTCCTGAACATGATTTTAACTTGATGATTCAAACCTCCCCTCAGAAAATCTTTCAACCTGAGATAGCCCTGATAATACACCCCAATGCACCTCATACTGCTGATTGTTCACTCTCTGCCTCTGAAACAAAGATGAATGTTGATGTTCTTAGTCCAAAGGAACTAACCTCCAACATTCTGAAACCAACTTACCTAGAGCAGATCCGGCTAATAATTCCAAAAACTGAGTTTACTTCAGTTATTAGTGAGAAAGCTACCTCACCTATCAGAAATCCTGATAAAGGTAAAGGTATTGTAGATGGCTCTGAGATCGTGAAACCCAAGTTGTTTGACAGTATGAAGGCTATTAGAAATCAGGTGTCCAATACAGGGGGAGGAAAGTCTGAACATCAGATCACTGAAGAAGAAGAAGCTGCTGCTTTTGGGATGACCTTGGAAGAATTCAGAATAGAAAAGGAGATAGCTAAAGAGAATGCTAGATTACAAAGCCTATCTGAAGCAGAAGCATTGAAGACAGCTGAACTTGAAGCTGAAAAACAAAAAGCTTCAAAGAAAATGTCTCCTCAGTGTCTTCAACTTGCTGTTGAACGAAGAGTTGAAGAGGAAAGGATCAAAAAGGAGAAAGCTAAACTGGTTAGAGAACAAAAAGAGAAGGAATGGTTTGAATCTAAATCGAATAGAGTTGATCCTGATCCAATCACAGCAGTCAGAGTCACCAAAGATAAACGTGGAATCATAGTGGAGATCGCAAGAAATAAAAATCGCCTCAAGGTTCAGTATGTCACCAATATCAACCTTACAAAATTCAGTCTGTCTGAATGGGTTGAAATTGGAAAGTGTCTGAACAAACTGAAACTAACGGAACTGGTTAGAACAGTTAAGAGAAGGCTATCTTATCTACAAGAGTCCTATGATCATCTGAAGAAAGTTTGCAACCTACTGAAGGTGACTCTGAAAATCCAGAAAAAGATCAACCAACAAAGAAAAGAAGAAGAAAGTCTTCTAGGAGAACTGAAGAAGAAATCATAAAGCTTATGGCTGATGGCATTCTCCCAAACTGTAGGAATATGGATTGTTCAATTCCTCCAGGCTTCGTGTTCATTGATAAACAGGTCCTTGAAAATCCTAGAGGATTTTTCTTTAAAGATGCTTATGAAAGACCCAGATTTCATAGATTATCAGAACTTGACAATGCTGATTGGTTGCATCTGAAGGCCATTTCATCCTTCTTCGACTCAAGGGATCCTGAAACAGCTGATATTCGACTGAAGATTGTAAAACTGTTTGAAGACAAGAAGCCTAGAGATCCTGAAACTGATATATGGGAAGAAAAGGTCAATGTTCTAGAAAGTACTCAAACTCACAAGCCTTCAAAGAGCTCTTAATTCTATATGTAACTTATCTTCTTGTTTTTATGTATTGTTTTCTTTTCCCTTGTTTATCTGAAATTCAAAAACATTGAAAAATGAAAAGAATCCAAAAACAGTCAGTCTGGATCATGTACATATGAGTTCTTTTATGTAAATAGTTCTATTTGTTTATTCTTTTTAAATAATGATGGATTATAAACAAATAGGGGGAGATTGTTAGTCTTGATTTGTTTACATTCCATCAGCGCTGAAGTTTTCAAAGAAGATTTCAGCAAAAGAAGCTATCTGAAGATTTGCCTCATCAACTTAAATAATGTTCATCTGAAGGGCTGAAAGTTTCATCACTAAAACTTTCAGTCAAGGTTTACTGAAGTTTGTCTTCAGCAAATGGTCCCCTCGGTGACGTCATCAACTGTCACTTTTAAGATGGTTTTGCATGAGGAAATATGTTACTTATCAGTCTACAAGATTGTGACGTGTGTCACTATTTCAACTGCTAGGATTGATAAGGGAAATGTATAAATACTCTTCTCTTTGTTGATAAGAGTGGCTTGCTTATTCTGTATGTTCAGATAGTAAGAGCTTTGTGCGTCTGTTTACTCTCAAGTTTGTCCTTGAGTATTTCTTTGAATTTAAGAAGTATGTTCTTCTTAAATTCCAGTCTGTAAGATTATCAATATTAACAACCTTAGACATTTCTCTCTGTTCTTATAATTACTTTTTCCACACTTAATATTTCTTTGAGTTAGTATTATTCACAATTTGGGAACAACATAATCTGTTCGACCTCTTTAAATTTTCATATGACTGGTTTTAAAATTTGTCTCCAAGAGAGATCTAAGATTCTTGCTTTGAAGCAATCAAAGCTTCTTTCCAATTTTGTGTTTGTTTCTTTCCTTTCTTTAACAATCTATTGAAGCTGTGTATTTTTAGCTTCAAGAACTTCTATTTTCTGTTTAAGCATGTTGTTTCCAATCTGGGATTGTATATACAGTGTATCTTTTCAAGATTTCATAAGCTGTTCTTGTAACATGGCAATAACTTCTTCCTGAGCCTTGATCATTTGTTCAGGATCTGTTTTTCGCCATGTCTGAAAAAGAATTCACTTCTTCTAGTTCTATGTAAAAGTTATTTAAACAAAAACTTTCTCTTTCTATTTCCATAGCATCTGAAAAGTTATAAAAACCTTTATAAATAGGTTAGGACATTGTATATATTTTGTAACTGTTTCACATTTATTGAAAATACCTAGTTTTGTCCCCCTAAAAATTACATAATGAGAAACTTTTGTATTTGTTTTTCAGGGGTTTTTTACTATGTTCATAATATTAAATGCTTAATGCATTTAAAACCTCTACTTTAAACGAAGAAGTTTGTGACATAGTTTTAACATGCTAAAGGTTATCTAACAAACACTGTTGTTTTTCTGTTAAAGTCATGCCTATAATGGGTCTAAATTTTTTATTCTCATCATGGCATACTTGTAAAGCATAGTTTCCATAGCTGAGGACTGAATTAGCCTTACTTTGTGTATTCTGTGTACTTGTTGCTCCAAACTGTGTATAGTACGTTTTTGTAGCACTGTATTTTGCTGCCTCTTATCGGAGTCCATACTTTCTTGGAGGTTTATAAAATTGTGAAAATTGTGGTTGTGTAAAATAGTCGAGTCCTCGCATTGATGACTGCTGTAAAAAATTGTGGAATTTCTTTGTTTGTAAATGTTAGGGTTTCTTGGACACGCAACGGAAGCAAAGTACAACAAACAAAGCCCAATGTACAACCATATAAAGCATAAGAAGTGAAACCCCACTAATGGACCAAACTCTTTGTTAAAAGAAATGTAACAAAAAGGAAGGGAAGAAGGTTATACCAGCTTCCTTAGCTCCAGAAAAATGAGATGAAGATGGTGGTGTTGATTCAAGAAGAAAAATAGCCTCCTCTATCGGTATACACCCCGGGAACAGGTCTAACTCCAAGTGCTAGCAAGCCTTGTGGAACTTCTTCTTGAAAACCACTTAGGAACAACAACACAAAGGGCCAAGTTTCTAGAGTACTTCCTCTCAAATTCTCTCCAAGTCAAGTATGCACTTAAGAGAACTCTTTTGGTGGTTATGTTGGCAAAAGGTACAAATGCATATCAAATGGGGTATTTTATAAACCTCTAGATGACTCTCTATATGCCCAAGCCCGGCCAAGACAACATGATTATCTTCACATTCATTGGCCAAGCTGTTGGTCCCTTGGTGAGAATAACAACAAGCAACAGTGTGTAGAAGGGGGGGGGGGGGGGGGTTGAATACACTTTCTGCGGAAATTGAACAAATCAAATAAAAGTGTTACACACAGTAAATCAAACCACAACTAGTCGAATGCTTTTATTAATATGATGATTATTACAATGCTTTAAATAAGAAGATGATTACAGTAACTATCAAGTAAGCAACTCTTGATATATAATCACCTAATATAAATCTCTCAATCTCTCAAACTTAGCTATCTATAATCAACTTATGATTATAGATACTGACGACTCTCGAAACAGGATTTTTCATAGATTGAATCAACTAATGATTACTTACCAATATCACAACTTATGTGACAATTCGAACACACGAATGATCTGGCAATCTGTGAGTTTCTTGATCACGTTGAACTGACAAACAGTGATTCAAGAATCGTAGCACATACGGTGAGGTGAGGTTTTCGGCTCTGCAATTCTTATTAGAATTGTAGTCGTAGTCTTAGTCGTACCTCTAAACTTATCAGGAGATAAGTATTTATAATCATGTTGCTACGGTTCCTAACAAACTGGACTAATCCTAATTTGCTAACTAACTATCGGATAACTCGGAATCTTGAATCTTGAATCTTCTTATCTTGAGTCTTCAATATTTAATCTTGATTCTGGAGTCTTCTTATCCGCGCCGTAGATATAGAGAGTTAAAACAAAATTTAAAACACATTTAAATTCTTTTAAACTGACTTCTTTAGTCAGGCTAAGTTACTCAGCTTGAAACTCATCAAGCTGAGTTCTTCGAGAACAAACCTGAATTCAAACATGAACTAACATGTATAATTATTAACTCATCCTTAGAAGTCTAAAGAGTTAAATAAAACAAGTTTAGTAACTCTGTCGAGCTGACTCTGCTTCTTAGCTGAGTCACTCAGCTTGATACACATCAAGCTGAATACTCGATATATACCTTATGTGACATACACAGATTATCAAACACATTAATAATTTAACTAAGGTATAATATAAACTGGCCGAACATATGCTCAGTTTACAATCAGCTTATACTCAGTCTGAGACACTATAAGTGTTCAGTCTGACTAAGCTTCATAATTCTGTTTAAGGTATACGTAGAACACATCTTACAAACTTAACTTTGTTTCATCAAATCTTAACTGATGAGATCATTTTCCCAACACAAGCCAAGAGGTGATTTGACAAAAAGTACATGAAGCCATAGCGACGCTAACTTTAAGAGTTAGCGGCGCTAAGCCCTTAAGTGTAGCGGCGCAAACGCGGCCTGCAGCTTTTCATCAAATAGTCATATTTGTGTATAGCGGCGCTAACCATTAAGAGTTAGCGGCGCTAACTCCTTAATGTTAGCGGCGCTAACGCGATCAGTTTCACCAACTTTTGATTTTTTGACATTTTGAGTCCCTATTCTTATGTTGCTATCGAGTTAGACCCCGGTGTGTGACCTAATAGGCTCATACATCATCGGTAGCGACTTAAGCGGTGTGTACGCATCTGTGGGCATATTCTAACAAACTCCCACTTGCACACGATGCACCGTATCCTCAAGTCACAGACAACGAGCGGCCTCTAGCAAAGCATCATTGCCCCCAAGTCAGTATGAGTTTCGTTATTGTAAATTCATAAATTGTATAGAAATAGGAGTTTCTATGTAATATACTCATGGAGTATATATAGGGATATGGCTATTGTAATTGTCAAGGTTTTGCTCATAATGTGAAATAAACTAGGTGTTTTCTATGGTGTAAATTCATATTCTCTCTAGTTTACATATGCAAACCTTCATCAATCCTACATTATACTTGAACCACTTGTTATCAAGGCCTAACAGTTATCAGAAACAAAACCAATTCATAAAGAATAGTCCTATAGATAAGTGATCTTAGACATCCTTTTGTTCAGGATATCCTTGTGAACACGAGACATGGATTAAATGTCAATCTCCAGATCGTTCACGATTATGTTTCTCGATCTTGATTGGTGGTGACCAAAAGTTAAGGATATATCTAATTCTCAATCAATATTCCTTGTGCATGGCCATGCAAAATTTTGGTGTCAGCTCCCAATCATCGAGGGGCCCAGGGATATCTCTCATATCAGAGGAACAAATTCCTTTGACTGTATAACCCTATACCATACTTCTTGTCTTACCTAGTCATTTCCTTTATCACAGCCAGTCACGAACTGCTTTTGAAAATGGATAAAGCAAGGAAGAACTATGATATAGTGGTTCATACATCTCAGGTCTAAGGACGTAAGATATTATCATCCCAAGTTACTCGTGACTATAATCCATGAAGTATACTTGGGTGTGGGTCTTCCAGTCACTTGAAACTCTTTTCAAGTACAGGTAAGCATTGCACCTTAATTCAACCATTTTGATTTCAAAGTCACATGCTTACCTCAGCCTTAATTCAATCTTTCTTCTATAAGATTAACCGACTGTGGAAAGTTTGAAATATAGCATAATATTTCTGGAAGTGGTTAAACATGCTAAGATGGAACACAGTAAAGTCTTATGAATGTAACCGTATCACATGCATATATAATCTCTATTATATATCGAAACAAGCATAAGTTACAATACTATCTTTATCGTTCCCAAAATAAAGTTACATATCAAATGAACTAAATACAAAACTCAAGCCAAATCGCTAGCAAATCTTACACCTATTGCTCTAGTGTTAGATTCATGAGCTGCTTGCGGTAACGGCTTAGTGAATGGATCCGCCAGGTTTCCATCTGATGCTACTCTGCTTATGATGACTTCACCACTTTCATTTACATCTCGTATAAAGTGGTATCTGCGCAATATGTGTCTTGTCCTCTTGTGAGCTCTCGGTTCCTTTGTCAAAGCCACCGCACCCTCATTGTCACAAAATATCTCAATAGGGTCCGCGATGCTTGGAACCACTCCTAGGTCTTGGATGAACTTCTTCATCCACACGGATTCCTTAGCAGCTTCACTTGCCGCTATGTATTCCGACTCAGTAGTCGAATCAGACACCGTGTCTTGCTTCGAGCTCGTCCAGCTCACAGCATCACCATTCAACAGGAATATAAACCCCGATTGTAATCGGCAGTCATCCCTGTCTGTTTGCAAGCTAGCATCCGAGTAACCCTTTACTCTCAGCTCTTCTTCCCCGCCATATACTAAGAACATCTCTTTCATACGCCTAAGGTATTTGAGAATGTTCTTTACAGCTCTCCAATGAGGTTCCCCAGGATTCTCCTGATATCTACTAGTCATGCTTAAAGCACATGACACATCAGGACGAGTGCATAGCATGGTGTAAATGATCGATCCCACAGCCGAAGCGTATGGTACTCGCTTCATTACTTCTATCTCCTCTAAGGAGGTAGGACATTGAGTCTTGCTCAATGTCAATCCATGCAACATAGGGAGGTTTCCTTTCTTGGATTCCTCCATGTTAAAGCGTCTCACGACCTTGTCTATGTATGCACTTTGAGAAAGCCCGAGCAACCTTCTAGATCTATCTCTATAGATCTTGATCCCCAGAATACAGCTCGCATCCAGTAGATCCTTCATTGAAAAGCAACTCCCTAGCCAAGCTTTAACACTCCTTAGGCTCGGGATGTGATTTCCAATTAGTAGAATATCATCTACATATAGGATTAAGAAGACAATTGTGCTCCCACTAGCCCTGACATATACACACGGCTCATCTTTGATTTTCGAAAATCCAAATTCTTTGATTTTCTCATCAAAGCATAGATTCCAACTTCGACACGCTTGTTTGAGTCCATAAATGGACTTCTTCCGTTTACAAACCTTGTTTGGATACTCCGGATGTATAAACCTATCAGGTTGTGTCATATACACCTCTTCGGAAAGCTTTCCGTTAAGGAAGGTGGTTTTAACATCCATTTGCCATATTTCATAATCATGAAATGCAGCAATAGCTAGAAGTATCCGGATAGACTTCAACATTGCCATTGGGGAAAAGGTTTCATCATAGTCTATACCAGGTGTCTGAGTGAAACCCTTCGCCACCAGTCGAGCTTTAAGGGTATCCAAGGTTCCGTCCATGCCGGTCTTCTTCTTAAAGACCCACTTACACCCTACGGTAGGATCAACCAGTTCCCAAACCTGGTTATCTGACATGGAGTGCATCTCACTTTCCATTGCTTCTCTTCACTTTGCAGACTCAGGGCCTGCCATAGCTTCCTTGTAGTTGGTGGGCTCACCATAGTCCACCACTAACTCGCTGCCCTCAGATATGTGGAATCCATATCTCTCTAGCTCATGACGAGTTCTACTGGAACGCCTTGGAGTAGACAATGAACGAGTGTCAGGTACTGCAGCATTTTCTTGCTCAGTCTCAACCGTCTTAGGTTGAGTGCTAGTGCCAACCTCAAGTTCTTTAACAATTGACCCTTGATCTTCCTCAAGGTCAATTTCCTTATTGCCTCTTTGTTTGGATAACATTTCTCTTTCTAGGAAAAATGTCCTTCGAGCAACAAATATTTTGTTCTCAGAAGGTTTATAGAATAAATATCCAACACCGGCAGGAGGATATCCAATAAAGTAACACCTTTCCGAGAGAGGTTCAAGTTTGTCCTCGGCCTCACGTCTCACGTATGCTTGAGAACCCCAAACTCGTAAGTATGAAAGTGTCGGCTTCTTATTATGCCACATTTCATAAGGTGTTTTTACAACTTTCTTGGTTGGTAGGAGGTTAAGGATTCTTACCGCCGTTTCTAGAACATATCCCCAGAAACTAATAGGTACCTCTGTTCGACTCATCATAGACCTTACCATATCTAGTAAAGTCAGGTTCCTCCTCTCAGCGACCCCATTTAATTGTGGAGTCCTTGGAGGTGTCAATTGTGAAACAATTCCACAATTTCTAAGATGATCTGTAAGCTCGGTACTTAGATACTCTCCACCTCTATTAGATCGGAGTATCTTTATTATTTTGCCCAATTGATTCTGAACTTCGTTTTGGAATGTCTTGAACACCTCAAAGGTTTCATGCTTGGGTTTAACAAGTTAGAAATATCCATACCTACTATAGTCATCTATAAAGGTAACGAACTATCTTGAGTTGTTTCTCGTGACATGATTGAAAGGTCCACATACATCAGTATGCACAATATCCAATAGGTCCTTTCCTCTCTCTCACTTGATCCCGTGAAGGGTGCTTTTGTCATCTTGCCTAATAAGCAAGATTCACATATATCACTTGACCCGTGGACAAATGATTCCAAGATCTCATCCGCTTGGAGCTTGGTGATGCGAGTCTTGTTTATGTGACCAAGACGACTATGCCACAAAGAGAACTTGTACAAACCATTTTTGGAATCAGAATCAACATTCATGATAGATTTTCTAGATTCAATGTATGCATTTGCCTCATATATGCCATGACACGGTAATGCTTTAAAATAAACAACATCATTTTTAAGGCAAATAATAACACCATCAATAAAATTGAAGTTAAAACCGTCATCATACCAAGCATGAAAAGAAATAATGTTTCTTACCACTTTGGGCGAATAGCATACATTTTTCAATAAAATGGAATTGCCGGTCTTGAATTGAAGCTCCAAGTCTCCTCTTGCTTCTACTGGGACAATCTCCGAATTTCCCATTACAAGATCTAACTCTCCCCGCTCCAAGCTCCTACTTTTCCTTAGCACCTGCACCATATTACATATGTGAGTACCACAGCCGGTGTCTAAAACCCAGCCTTTGGAAGTAGAAGTTTGATGCAATTCTATCATGAACGTACCTGAAGAGTTGGGTCCCAATATGCTCATCACCTTGAGCTTATTGAGCCCCTCAAGGTACTTTGAGCAGCTTCGGCGGTAATGGCCCTTGCCCCCGCAAAAGAAGCATTGGGCATCCTCCGGTGTCTTTGCTTGGGGAGCTTTCCCTTTGCCTTTACCGTCGGAGGTAGGGTTGGGCTTGGTTTCACCAACCTTTCCCTTACCCTTCCCTTTGGAAGAGTTGCCCTTCCTTTTCTTTTTGGTGATGCGGCCCTCCCGGATAGCCAAGACGGGAGTGGAAGAAGAGGATGGCTTGTTCTTGGTCATGCTCGCCTCCGCAGTTTTGAGCATGCCATGCAACTTCATCACGGTTTTATCCATGCTATGCATATGATAACTCATGATGAATTGATCATATTAACTGGGCAGGGATTGGAGGATCAAGTCGACCGCCATCTCCCTCCCCATGGTAAAACCCAACTTCTCCATGGGCTCAATGTTTGCTTTCATCCGCAAAACATGAGCGCTCACATTCCCGCCCTCTTGGAGCTTGCACGCAAGGACGGACTTGAAGCATTCGTACCTTTCTTTCCTCGCCTGCTGTTGGAACATGTCGTTCAGTTGCACGATCAAGTCATAAGAACTCAAGTGCTCCATTTGCTTTTGCAAATCGGAGCTCATGGTGCTCAACATTAGGCACGTAACTTCTTCAGTCTCTTTGACGCGTTTATCATACGCCTCTTTAACCGCCCTTGAGGCATTGCTAGCAAGTGCCTCGGGTAGGGGTTCCTCAATGGTATGCAATTTTCCTTCATAGCGTAGGACGAGCCTCGGCTGCCTATGCCAATCCATAAAATTGCTACCGTCGAGTTTCTCCTTCTCAAGGAAAACTCGGAGAGAAACGTTGGTGGTGGTGTTGTTTGCGCTTGTTGATGCCATCTAAAATTGCAAAGTAGATTTTAGTTAGTTTGATATTTATCTTGTTAAAACAATTTACCCATAAAGAATCATCTTAACAAGGCTAAGAACCGTATTTCATCCTACCATGTGACGGAGTTACCGCTGATCACATAATAAATCTATTTAGGTCGGCAACCATTTTGCCAATTGCAATCTTCCTTAGCACCTTGCGGGATCCTACAACAACCAATGGTCGTTTGACATGTTTGATCCCTTCTTGCACCAATTTTAAGTCTTGAAATTTTGGTTCACTCGTGCTAAGCTCGACAATTAACCAAGATTTCAAACCTAAAATTGCAAATCGTCCGTCAAGACATACGGTAACAAACTCACCAAAGTTGGCTCGTGTTAAGCTCGACAACCAAAATTGTGAATTTGCAACACTCACCTTCCACACAGTTTTATGAGAATTAGCTCGTGCTATGCTCGACAACCAAATCCCAAAAGACTAGATTCGGGTGGTATCGACTTACGGATGGTGCATGATTTACGTTTTATGGAAAAACGGGCTTTTGTTTCCGGTTTGGTTTTAGATTAACTTATTAGTGACAAATCCTAATTTCACTAGGTGAGTTAATCTTGTATGTGAGCGCGCGAGAGAATTGTAAACCATTTTTAGCAAATCTCTTGTGATTTTATTAATTTTTTGAAAAATTATCTAGCATGCAAACCATGCATATAAAATCACAATCACACACATAAGATACTATAATTGGTAACCCTTGCCATAAAAACCTATGCGTTCTTCCCGTGAGCCGAACGGGAAGAACATGATCAATTCTAAGGGACAAAGTCTTCGATGTGAGCTCCCACTAAAACTGCCATCTCCATTGGATTTCACCGGCTTTTATGATCACCATGCTCCACCTTCTTTGACTCCCTTTTGTGTGTCTTCATCCATCATAAATTACAATACATACGATAGAATAAAAATGGCATGCAAGCCACATTATACCTATTTATCTATTACAATTACATGGATGAATGAAACGGCATTCAAGCCACATTATTATTACAAATTTATCAAATGAATAATAATACAACCAAACAAGCATCCAAACACACAATCAACCATAAGGTCTAGGCAAGGTTACCAACTTATAAATCCACATACAACCAAACATGCATAATAGCTACTTGAATAAAACATAATAACAAATATAAAATTCCAGAAGCTAAAAAAATTGCCAAAAACCCGAGACCATAAACTGTTTTTAACCAAGAACAAAAACTGTTACAGTGAGGATAGCAGCACTAACTTTTAAGAGTTAGCACCGCTAATCCAAGTTTAGCGCCTCTAACCCAAGTTTAGCGCCGCTAACCCTGTTCGACAGAAAACAAACATTTTTGATTTCGGGTTTTGCAGGCCATCATGTGCATAACTAACATAGAGGTGGCTCTGATACCACTGTTGGGGTTTCTTGGGCACGCAACGGAAGCAAAGTACAACAAACAAAGCCCAATGTACAACCATATAAAGCATACGAAGTGAAACCCCACTAATGGACCAAACTCAATGTTAAAAGAAATGCAACAAAAAGGAAGGGAAGAAGGTTATACCATCTTCCTTAGCTCCAGAAAAATGAGATGAAGATGGTAGTGTTGATTCAAGAAGCAAAATAGCCTCCTCTATCAGTATACACCCCTGGAACACATCCAACTCCAAGTGCTAGCAAGCCTTGTGGAACTTCTTCTTGAAAACCACATTGGAACAGCAACACAAAGGGCCAAGTTTCTATAGTACTTCCTCTCAAATTCTCTCTAAGTCAAGTATGCACTTAAGAGAACTCTTTTGGTGGTTATGTTGGCAAAAGGTACAAATGCATATCAAATGGGGTATTTTATAAACCTCCACATGACTCTCTATATACCCAAGGCCGACCAAGACAACATGATTATCTTCACATGCATTGGCCAAACCAAGAGGTGATTTGACAAAAAGTACATGTAGTCGTAGCCCTACTAACCCCTTAAGTGTAGCGGCGCTAACGCGGCCTGTAGCTTTTCATCAAACGGTCATATTTGTGTATAGTGGAGCTAACCATTAAGAGTTAGCGGCGCTAACTCCTTAATGTTAGTGGCGCTAACGCGACCAGTTTGACCAACTTTTGATTTTTGCCACTTTTGTCCCTATTCTTATGTTCCTGTCAAGTTAGACCCCGGCGTGTGATCCAATAGGCCCATACATCATCGGTAGTGACTTAAACGGTGTGTATGCATCTGTGGGTATATTCTAATAGTAAAATCTGTATATTAATCGCCGATTGCATCAGCTTTGTATCAACTGTCTTCTTTTATTCATCTAAGTATCTCTATGATTATATTTATCAAGTTTACAAAGTAAAACGGCTCCCCATCCTTCTTTGCAACCGTCTACTTCAATAATTATATAATCTGTAACTAATGATAACTCTAATGGCTTAATGTTTTTTTACTGCTTCTTTTATTATTTTTACTAAATTAATGTCTTCTGAATTAAAATGTCATTGCCCACTCTTTGTTGTTTTGCTATATAAAGGTCCAGCTAAAAAGGTTTGTATCTGTTTCAAACTTTCAGAATTTTCTAGGAATTCTAGAATTATCGTAGATATATGTGATTGTAATTCAATTTTTCCATTGCCTATTTCTAAGCCAAGAAAATAAAATTTTCTTTTAAATAATTTCATTTTCTTTTTAGAGACAACTATACCGTTCTTTTTAATTTCTTCAAATATCTCCTCAAAGTGATTCTCGTGTTCCTGCAGTGTTTTACTGGCAACTAAAATATCATCAATGTAGACTAAACAAAAGTTGTATATAAGGAAAATACTATCCATAAATCATTTAAATATAGATGGTGCATTTTTAAGTCCAAAACTAATAACGTTCCACTCATACTGTCGTTCTGAACATGTAAAGGCCGTCTTGGGTTTGAAACTCTCTTTTAGTTGTAACTGATTATATCCATATTTTAAATCAAATTTTGAAAATACTTTTTTCTTTTGTATAAGATTTAATAAACTATCTTTATTTGGAATATTATATCCATCATCTTGTGTGTTATCATTTAATAGTTTATAATTATAGACTATCCTTGCTTTTCCTCTTTTAATTTCACTATGATTTCTTACAATAAATGTTGCGGATTTGTGAGGACTTTCTAATGTTGTAATTAATCCTTGTTCTAAATTTCTGGTATTTTCTTTTTAAACTCTTCTTTGTCTAAAGGACTATATTATATATTAGTTGTTCTAATCGTAATATCAGTATTTTTAAGTTTAAATTTACATATGTAAATTATTTTTGATTTCGTAATATCTTCTTCTATAAAACCTATTCTCTCTAGTTGTAATATTATAGGATAATTTAGACTTTTAATAACATCTTTTCCTTTTTCTAATTCATGTGTGAGAAAATCTGTAAGTAATTTTACTGTTTCGTTTTCTATATAAACTTTTTGGTTTTGATTTTGTTTTAAAAATTCTAAATTGCCTAGTCTAACACGCTTTCGAGCGAACTCTGATCTATTTGTATACCAAAGTGTAGGAAAACTATAAATGTGTTTACTGAGTGTAATAAAATTTCTTGTTATTGTTAATGCGCCATTTAATCCTAGTATAAAGTTTAAACCGAGTACAAACTCTGATGATTTTATATATTCTGGATTAACATTTACTTGTGGTATTTCATATTTTATAAGAAAAAGCCGCAGTAATAATCAAAAGTAGTTCCGTATTTCTCGAGTAACTATAATTTCCTGCAAAGTCTAGAAATTGTTTCCCTGTTGGTTCTAGATAATGTGAAATAGTGATCAATCTGTGTTTCACTGTTCTAGTTATTAATTTATATGATAATTCTTTATGGTATTGCTTTGGTACTAAACCATAGGATATAACACTTTTTGTTGCACTTGTATCTAGTAATGCTGTTAAATCTAAGAATTTTTTATCAAATAACCATAGTCAACATTGTAAATTAATCATATTTGTGAAACCTTTTGTTTGTAATAGGGGATGGTTCATTTGAGAATCATTATATATATATATATATATATATATATATATATATATATATATATATATATATATATATATATATATTATATATAGGGTAAGGTTATATAAAGAACCTCTCTTAAACATAGAACATTATAACCTAAATAACTTCCTCTGATGATGACACATGGCACATTGTTTAGGGGTAAAAAAGAAAAATAAAAAAAATAAAAAATCACGTCACCTCACACCCCCTCCAGCGACCCCCAAGATTTTTTTTTAAAAACCCCCACTTACTTTAAATGATCATAACTCGTCCGTTTTTAATAATTTTAACAAAAAGTTATATCATTAGATTCAATTTTTCGTCCTCTTTCAAACAAGACCGGGCTTGATATATTTCTGAAACCTTTTTTTTAATGCAAAGTTTGCATTTTGAGCGGAGTTCATTTTAGATGCAAAATGCAAATAATGGAAAAATGCAAAGTAAGAACATGCAGGTCATACAAATGCTTCCAAAATGCAAAATTATGAAATGCAAAATGCAAACCCAAAACTGATATAATGAAAAATGCAGCCCAAAATGCAAAATTACACATTCAAACCCAAAAATGCAAAATCCGTAGAATGTAAATGCAGAATGCAAAAAAGGAAAACGCAAAAATATAAACATTCACGTTAGGGATGTAAATGAGTCGAGCTACTCGTGAGCTACTCGAGCTCGGATCGTTAAAAGCTCGAAACGAGCCGAGCCTAAACGAGCTCGAGCCTGGTTTTAGGCTCATTTATTAAACGAGCTCGAGCTCGAGCCTTGTATATCAGGCTCGTTTAAGCTCGCGAGCTTAAACGAGCTTTTATATATTTATTATATATTTATTATATTTTCTTATTTACCACTTCATATTTCAATTACCCTTATTAAATATTAAAAAAAATAATAAAACATCAATAATTAATGAAAGACAGTAGGCTTTTCACAAACCCCCAAAATTCCAAAACTTTGAAACCTCTTTGGCTTTTTGTTTTTCCCTCTCGAGTCTCGTCTCTCCGGTTTCCCTATGAAGTTTGTTTCCAACTGCGGTGCGACGGTTCCCTACTAATCTCCCCTATCTTCTTATCATCCCAACGGCGACCGGTGACTGGTGACGGCAACCGGCGAACCCCACTCTCCCGTACACTGTTATCGAACCGGCAAGTACTTCTCCACTTACAGCCGGCAACGAGCTCTTCTCCACCGGCGACCGTCGTTGCTGCGACTCCTATTACGTTCGTTGGGCTTTGTTTACAGGTTAGTTAAAGCTTGTGTGTTGGATTTGATTACACCCTACTGGTAGAAACTCACAATTTCGGGTTTGTTTATAGGGTAGTCGAAAAATCAGTGTTCTTCACATCTTCGTGTCAGGCAACCCACAAATCTACAACCTCTGGTTTGTTTACACTTTACAGGTTAGTAGAAATTTGGGTTATTGTTTCTTTTTTTGCTCTTATCTAATTTATAGATTTCAACATCTCAAACATCATATAGGTTGTGAATCTAAATTTCTAGAAATTTATTTGTACGAGTGTGCTTCAGAGAATAAATCAACATCATCTCTTTTATATTTTTTGTATCTGTTACATGATTACATCCATTGCTCATGTTAGTAACTGTATAAGCATACTATTTTTTTTGGACTTGTTATAATTACTAAATATGCCTATAATTGGTGGAGTTTGTGAAGTATACATGAATGTGTTACTCTTAGGCTTATCCCCTATAGTTGAAAGCTTTTTCCATCCATCATTATTTCCAGAAATAACACTATTATCATCTGAATCATTGATACTTAAAAAAAAATATCTGATAACCATACTTTAAAACATCAGGTCATACAACAGCAGAGAGTTTGTAAGTTTAGTTCAATGCTGAATGTTTCTTACATGTGAATTGTTTATACGTTTCATTTGGGTAGATTGCATTTTAGATACATTTTTTCACATTAGTTTTCACTAATTTTGTCATTCTTCCTAATTTTTCAATTTCTTTTTTAAGGTACACCAAATTAAATATATTGGTTTCTTAATGAACATGGAAGGTGAAACAAATCTGTTGGGAAAATGATCTCATCAGTTAAGATTTGATGAGACAAAGTTAAGTTTGTAAGATGTGTTCTACGTATAACTTAAACAGAATTATGAAGCTTAGTCAGACTGAACACTTATAGTGTTTCAGACTGAGTATAAGCTGAATGTAAACTGAGCATATGTTCGACCAGTTTATATTATACCTTAGTTAAATTATTAATGTGTTTGATAATCTGTGTATGTAACATAAGGTATATATCGAGTATTCAGCTTGATGTGTTTCAAGCTGAGTGACTCAGCTCAGAAGCAGAGTCAGCTCGACAGAGTTACTAAATTTGTTTTATTTAACTCTTTGGACTTCTAAGGATAAGTTAATAATTATACGTGTTAGTTCATGTTTGACTTCGGGTTTGTTCTCGAAGAACTCAGCTTGATGAGTTTCAAGCTGAGTAACTCAGCCCGACTAAAGAAGTCAGTCTAAGAGAATTTAAATGTGTTTTAAATTTTGTTTTAACTCTCTATATCTACAACGCGGATAAGAAGACTCCAGAATCAAGATTGAAGATTGAAGACTCAAGATAAGAAGATTCAAGATTCAAGATTCCGAGTTATCCGATAGTTAGTTAGCAAATTAGGATTAGTCCAATTTGTTACGAACCGTAGCAACAGGATTATAAATACTTATCTCCTGGTAAGTTTATATGTACGATTCTGATACAAATTACAGAGCCAAAAATCTCACCTCACCGTATGTGTTACGATTTTTGAATCATTGTTTGTAAGTTCAACGTGATCAAGAAACTCACAGATTGCCAGATCATTCGTGTGTTCGAATTGTCACATCAGTTGTGATATTGGTAAGTAATCATTAGTTGATTCAATCTGTGAAAAATCCTGTTTAGAGAGTCGTCAGTATCTATAATCTAAGTTGATTATAGATAGCTAAGTTTGAGAGATTGAGAGATATATATTAGGTGATTATATGTCAAGAGTTGCTTACTTGATAATTACTGTGATCATCTTCTTATTCAAAGCATTGTAATCATCTTCATATCAATAAAAGCATTCGACTAGTTGTGGTTTGATTTACTGTGTGTAACACTTTTTGTCAAATCACCTCTTGGCTTGTGTTGGGAAAATGATCTCATCAGTTATGATTTGATGAAACAAAGTTAAGTTTGTAAGATGTGTTCTACGTATAACTTAAACAGAATTATGAAGCTTAGTCAGACTGAACACTTATAGTGTTTCAGACTTAGTATAAGCTGAATGTAAACTGACCATATGTTCGACCAATTTATATTATACCTTAGTTAAATTATTAATGTGTTTGATAATCTGTGTATGTCACATAAGGTATATATCGAGTATTCAGCTTGATGTGTTTCTAGCTGAGTGACTCAGCTCAGAAGCAGAGTCAGCTTGACAGAGTTATTAAATTTGTTTTATTTAACTCTTTGGACTTCTAAGGATGAGTTAATAATTATACGTGTTAGTTCATGTTTGACTTCGGGTTTGTTCTTGAAGAACTCAGCTTGATGAGTTTCAAGCTAAGTAAATCAGCCTGACTAAAGAAGTCAGTCTAAGAGAATTTAAATGTGTTTTAAAGTCTGTTTTAACTCTCTATATCTACAGCGCGGATAAGAAGACTCCAGAATCAAGATTGAAGATTGAAGACTCAAGATAAGAAGATTCAAGATTCAAGATTCCAAGTTATCCGATAGTTAGTTAGCAAATTAGGATTAGTCCAATTTGTTAGGAACCGTAGCAACAGAATTATAAATACTTATCTCCTGATAAGTTTAGAGGTACGATTCTGATACAAATTACAGAGCCAAAAATCTCACCTCACCGTATGTGTTATGATTCTTGAATCATTGTTTGTAAGTTCAACGTGATCAAGAAACTCACAGATTGCCAGATCATCCGTGTGTTCGAATTGTCACATCAGTTGTGATATTGGTAAGTAATCATTAGTTGATTCAATCTGTGAAAAATCCTGTTTAGAGAGTCGTCAGTATCTATAATCATAAGTTGATTATAGATAGCTAAGTTTGAGAGATTGAGAGATATATATTAGGTGATTATATGTCAAGAGTTGCTTACTTGATAATTACTGTGATCATCTTCTTATTCAAAGCATTGTAATCATCTTCATATCAATTAAAGCATTCGACTAGTTGTGGTTTGATTTACTGTGTGTAACACTTTTATTTGATTTGTTCAACTTCCGCAGAAAGTGTATTTAACCTTCCTTCTACACACCTGTTGCTTGTTGTTATTCTCACCAAGAGACCAACAACTGGTATTAGAGCAGACTGAACGATTTCATAAGTTGAAAGTTCAAGATTCTGAGAAAGTTCACAATGTCTACAAGCAATAATCCTTCAAACTTTCCACAGATGTCTGCCAAAGGCTGTCCCATATTTGATGGATCTGACTATCCTATGTGGAAGTTCAGAGACATGTTATTCCTCAAGTCTATTGACATTCGTATGTTTGATGTCATTACAAAAGGACCTATCATCCCCAAGATTCTTGCTACTGTCAGTGATACATCTCCTGGCAAAACTGAAAAGGAAACAAGAAAGCCTATTGCATCTTGGACTGATGAAGATTGGAAACTCTTCAATCTGGATGACAAGGAAAAAAGTGTTCTGGAAAATGCCCTGACAAATGAAATCTTGCGCACTGTGACTGGGTGTCAATCAGCAAAAGATATTTGGGACACACCGAGTGTTACTTATGAGGGCATGGATCTGGTCAAGCAACATAAGAGAAGTCATTTGAATAGATCTTATGAAAACTTCTTTTTAAAGAAGAATGAAACCTTGTCAGATTTGTTCACAAGGTTTCACTGCTTGATAAATGACCTACTAAGTGTGGGTGTAAAGAAAGATGACGCTGAACTTGTGCTGAAATTTCTAGATGTGTTACCAGAGAGGTTTAACAATGTAACTACAGCACTAAGGGCTGGAGGAACACTGCATGTGTGCAACCTACAGTCCATTTATGGGTTCTTGCTAAATCATGAACAGATCACTGAACACAAGAGAACTTCTCAACAACAACTCAAGGAGTCTTTGGATAAGAATGAAGTTGCATTGGTTGCACAGAAAAAGAAGAAAAGTTCCAAGACACTGGTTGTTGAATCTGAGACTGAGTCAGAATCTCAAGCTGACCACTCAAACTCAGACTCAAGTGATACTGATGATGTTCAGAATATCACTGAGCAAATGGCAATGTTAGCCAGACGTTTGAGAAGATCTTAAAGGGGAAGAGGAAGATCTGACAGGCGCAAAGGGAAGAGTTCCTTTGATCCCAAGAATGTTGTGTGCTTCAACTATCAGAAGAAGGGATATATTGGTGCTGAGTGCAGATCAAAGAAGGTGGAATCAACATCAGTTGTTGATAAGAATGCTTACAGAGCTGATAAATACAAGAAGAAATATACTCAGCTCAAGAAAGGAAAGTCAGAAGACAAACCCAGTGCAAAAGGACTATATGCTGAAACCTGGGATACAGAATCATCTACCTCGGATGATGATGTATCTCTGATGGCTCAAGAAGATGAAGAGTTGGAGATATATGAGGTTTATTATGGTTTGTCCGAGTCAACTTTTGAAGCTGACATGAAGGAAGCTGAGGAAAACAACAAGCTTAGTGACTGGGATCTTGCTTCCATGTATAAGGTCAGTAATTTCAACTCTTATACTGATGAGGAAAAGGGTCTTGCTTTTGATTATCTGCTGAATGATTTCAAGACCGTCCTTAAGTCTCAAAATGACCTCAAATATGAGATAACTAAACTCAAGAATGAGATTAAGGAAAATAAGTCTCTCATTGATGTTGGTAAGAAAGCACAATGTGATCTTGAATGTCAAAGACACATTAATAAACTTCTATGTGAAGAACTTCAGGAAGCTAAAGACAAAGCTGACCAACTTCAAAAGGTCACTGAGTCTTGGTGTAAGTCATCAAAGCTTGCTGAAAAGTGCATAAACCAACAGATACCTAAACAGGTAAAGGCTGTACTTGGAGGTGACTATCAAACAGCAGCTTATGTAGCTGATGTTGAGATAGCAAGTACAGACTCTGAGGAGGATAGACTACTGATTGAGTCTCAGAAGTCAGCCTCAGAGAAGAAACATGGTCAAAACCTTAAATACAATATGTTTGTAAAGGCTAAAGATCATGGAGAAGAGTGCTCAACATCCAAACAGCATGGTAAGTCTGTGCTGGACAGATTAAGCACTCAGCCTATTCAAAGAACTTCAGTCATAGAAAGGCTTAATCCAAATACTTTCAAAAGACAACATTCTCTATCTGGCTCGGAGAGAAGTTACAAGAATAGGAAGACCACTGTAAGTCAGAGGTCAAAGTACAACAATGGTAAGTCCAAAGTTGTAGATCTTGGTAAGTCCAAGAAGATCAACAGTGGTAAGTCCAAACCTGTTGAAACTAGTGAGTCCAGCAGTCATGACAAAGGTAAGTCCAAAGTCATGGAAAAGAAGGTTGGTAGTCAATATTCTCATCAAAAGGATAACAAATAGAGATCTGACAAAGGTAAGTCCAAAGTCAGTGATCACCAAGTGAATCAACTTGCTAAGAAAGTTGAGAAGTTATCCACAACATATAATCCTAAAACTGAGAGTAAGTTCTCACAAGGATTATTGGACACTCTACCTCCTGTAACCATTGGAAGAAGGAGATGCTACAAGTGCAGAAGTAGAGGTCTTGAGGCTAAGGACTGTGATGTAGAAATCTCAAGGCCTAAACAAGAACAAGCTGATCAGCCTACACATGACTCAACTCCTGCTCAAGCTGAACAGTTAGTTCAACAAGATGGAGATGCTAAGTGCTCCTCATCTGAACCCACCAAGAAGTGGGTTCCAAAACAAAACTAATGTGTTTAGTTTTTATCTCATGTGCAGGGTTCAAGTAAATGGTACTTGGATAGTGGATGCTCAAGGCACATGACTGGGTGGAAAGGATTTCTTAGTTATTTCCAAGAAGATGAAGGTCCTAAAGTAACATTTGGAGACAACTCACATGGAAGAACTAAAGGCTATGGAAAGATGAAAGCTGGCAAAGTTACATTCCAGAGAGTTGCCTATGTCAAAGGTCTCAAACACAACCTCATTAGTATCAGTCAATTGTGTGATGAAGATAATGTTGCTACTTTTAGCAAGAAAGCAAGAACAATCTATAATGCTAAGGGAAAGCCTGTATTAATAGCTAAAATAGAAAGAGATGTGTATCTACTTGATCTTAATTCTGTTGATTCCTATAATGAAACCTGCTTGTATTACCATTCTGTTCCTAAGCTGAGTTGGTTATGGCATAAACGTTTATCTCATCTAAACTTTAAAAATATAAATATGTTGTCCAATAAAGAGTTAGTCTTTGGATTACCAAAGATCACATTTGTCAAAGACAAATTGTGCTCAGCTTGTGAACAAGGGAAACACCATAAAGGGTCTTTTAAGTCAAAGCAAAATTTTTCAATAACAAACCCACTGCATATGTTGCATATGGATCTGTTTGGACCCATAAGTACTCCAATCCTGAGTGGCAAGAAGTACACACTGGTGATAGTAGATGAGTTCTCACGATTCACCTGGGTAATATTCCTTAAAGCCAAAAGTGAGGCTGCCCTGGAGATAATCAGTTTTATCAAACAGGAAGAGTTGCAAAAAGGTTTGTCTGTAAAGCAACTAAGAAGTGATCATGGGACTGTATTCAGGAACTCTACCCTTGAAAGCTTCTGTGAACAAAAGGGAATATTACAAAATTTCTCATCTGTCAGAACTCCACAACAGAATGGAGTTGCTGAATGAAGAAATAGAACCCTAATTGAGGCTGCTAGAACAATGATATGTGAGGCAGGTTTGAAACTCTATTTTTGGGATGAAGCTGTTAGTACAGCCTGCTATACTCAAAATAGATCAATCATTGTCAAAAGACATGGAAAGACATCTTATGAGATGTATAATTCTAGAAAGCCCAATATAGGTTACTTCCATATCTTTGGTTCAAAATGCTATGTGCTGAATCAAAGAGATCAGCTCCATAAGTTGGAACCTAAAGCTGATCTTGGAATGTTCGTTGGTTATTCCTCAATCTCCAAGTCTTATAGAATATATAATACAAGGAGAAAGGCCATAGAATAATCAATTCATGTCTCTTTTGATGAAGACTGTTTTGGTCAAGCTGATAAGAGTCAAGCTGACCTGGTCAGTCTAAGTGAGCTTAAAAGGCCTAAGAAAACCAACTTATCAAATCCTATGTATGTCATAGGAGATGATAGTGATGATGACGTGTGTTCAACAAAGAAATCATCACAAACTCCAAGGGATTCTCAAGCTGAGAAGGATGATGAGTTCATCAACCCTTTTGGAGTTGAAGTCACTCAGACTGAGAATCTTAGTGATCATCAGTTTGTTGACAATGCTGCTGAGACTGAGGAGATAAGTTCACCTCAGGAATCCCAACATCACTCAGATTCTGAACCAGACTCTCCAACTACAACATTCAAATTCCTCAAAGATCATCCTCAAGATCAAATTATTGGAAATATCCAAGAAAAGGTCATGACCAGATCCAAGGCTACAGCTAATTACGCTGCACACTTTGGTTTCCTATCTCAAATGGAACCAAAGAAGAATGAAGAAGCCTTAGAGGATGAGGATTGAGTTGAAGCTATGCAAGAGGAATTAAATGAGTTTGAGAGAAATAAGGTCTGGAACCTTGTCCTTGCCCCCAAAAATCATTCAATTATAGGCACTAAGTGGGTCTATAGAAATAAAATGTACAAGGATGGAGTGATAGTGAGGAACAAAGCCAGGCTGGTAGCACAAGGGTATAAGCAAGAGGAAGGAATCGATTATGATGAGACATTTGCCCCTGTTGCTAGAATTGAAGCCATAAGGTTGTTCCTAGCTTATGCAGCATATAAAGACTTCAAAGTCTATCAAATGGATGTGAAGAGTGATTTCCTAAATGGAAAACTTCAGGAGGAAGTCTATGTGAAACAACCTCCTGGCTTTGTAAGTTCAAAGTTTCCACATCATGTCTATAAGTTGGACAAGGCTTTGTATGGTCTTAAACAAGCTCCAAGAGCTTGGTATGATACTCTGTCCACTTATCTACTATCAATGGACTTCACCAGAGGTGGTATAGATAAGACACTCTTTATTAAAAAGAGTGAAGGACAAGTGATTCTTGTACAAATCTATGTGGATGATATTATCTTTGGTTCTACCAATGAATCTCTGTGTGAGTGGTTCTCCAAGATAATGTCACAGAAGTACAAGATGAGTATGATGAGTGAGATGACATATTTCCTAGGCTTACAAATTCAACAAAAGCCTGATGGAATATTCATCAATCAAAGCAAGTATGTTCTTGATTTGATAAAGAAATATGGTTTTGATTCAAGTTCAACCATGAAAACACCCATGTCACCAGCTGTCAAGCTGAGTAAAGACTCAGATGGAAAGTCTGTGTGTCAGTCTACCTATAGAAGAATGATAGGTTCATTGCTCTATTTGACAGCTAGTAGACCTGATAGTATGTTTGCTACATGTGTTTGTGCAAGATATCAGGTAGATCCTAAAGAATCACATCTTCAAGCTGTGAAAAGGATCTTTAGGTACCTTAAAGGTACACCAAATCTAGGTATTTGGTATCCAAAAGACTCTAGATTTGAGTTAGTTGGTTTTTCAGATGCTGACTATGCTGGGTGCAAGTTAGACAGAAAATAAACTACTGGAGGATGTCAAATGCTTGGAGGGAAGTTAGTCAGCTGGAATAGTAAGAAACAGAACTCAGTGGCTACTTCAACTGCTGAAGCTGAATATGTTGCAGCAAGTAGCTGTTGTGCTCAAATCCTATGGATGTAGCATCAGCTTTGAGACTTTGGCATGAGTTTCAAGAAAACTCCTATCTTCTGTGATAACCAAAGTGCTATAGTCATCACTTACAATCCAGTCTTCCACTCAAGAACCAAGCATATTGAAATTAGACATCACTTCATTAGGGACATCGTGGAAAAAGGTAAAGTTGACATTAACTTCATCTCCACATATGACCAATTAACAGATATATTTACTAAACCACTTGATGAAAATAGGTTTATGTATTTGCTAAGTAAATTGGGTATGCTCAACCCCTAGCTAAGTGTCTAGAATCCGAGTTTTCAGTTTGACAAAGACTAAGTGTCTTAAGTTGAGTGCACAGTTTATGAATAAGTTTTCATAAACTAAATCTTATCAAGCTGAACAATGAGTTCTTTTGTTTGGTGAGTTCCAAACACACTTCAACTACTTAGTGTAGTTATGATACAGTTTGAGTCAGTCTCAAACATAAATGACTAAGTGTCACTGAGTCTGAGCTATGTGCTTAACTCAGACTGTGTGATTAGTTCACACGTTTGGTTGGTTCCAAACATTCTTTAACTACTCAGTGTGGTTCAAAGGTGCGTTTGAGTCAGTCTCGGACGAAACTGACTTAGTGTCATTGCCCATGAGCTGTGTGCTCTACTCAAGCTGAGTATCAATCTCAAGTTGAGTGCACATTTCAAGTTGAGTGCTTGAGTTAAACAGAGTAATAAGTTTACTCGGCTTGGTGTGTCCAACATCATGTTTAATTACTCAGTGTTATTATTTCATGATTACTCCGTATTTGAGTAAGTCTCAAATCGCGTATTATACTAATTTGGTATTGGTGTAATACAATAGTGTTAATAGTATTTGCGTAGGTCACTAATATTATTTTACGATTGTATCCGTTGGAAGAAGATGTGTTTCTACCTTCTTACTGTTACATCAAGCCGTAATTTTTCCGGCGTAACGGATAAAAAGGGGATTCTAACGGTAACTTTTCTCTCTCCGAAGAAAGGTATATATATCGATCATAACCGGTTTAGAGAAGTTTACGCTTACAACTCTGACTTCTCATCTTCTAATATACCTTTCGCAAACACCTTTATTGCTCAGTGCAATCTTTCGTTCATCTTCTAAACCCTAACTTGCTAAGTGCAGTTTTCAACCCGCTCAGTGCGAATTTTATTTTGCTCGGTGCAACTTCAACATATTACTTTGTGTGATTATACGATGGACGGAACCATTCTTATTATTGGTGATCAAATGGTCAGGAGAGCTGCGTTCAAAAATAATGGTATACCATTGATTAAGATCAACAATCAACGTGCTTGTCTAGCCATTCCGGAATGAAAAATGAACAGAGGCTATGAAGTCTGAGTGGACTACACACGAAAATGCCCGCTGGCATTCCTCTTCACTGGAGCACCACTCCACATAGTTCCTCAGCATCTGTTGGAGTTTTGGTACACTTACTCCGTCAACCAAAACAGAGGAGAGATTATAGGCACTGTTCTGAATGGGAATAGAACAGTGGTCATCACTGTGCAGCGGCTCAGGGAGGCTCTTCAACTCCCTGCCAATAATGTGTTTGAGGCTGCTGTAACAAGACAAGTAGCGAGGTTAGTCCTACCCCAAATGGGTCACCCACAAACTGAGGGTGTAATAAAGAAAGCTACTTTTCCAACCGGATGGGGCTTCATGGTGTCCACAGTGATCCGTTCACTTGGAACCAAGGTTGGAGGCTTGGATCAAGTCAATGAGTTCGAGATGCAGCTGCTCTACAACATGTATCATGCCAGAAATCTGGACTATGCACAGCTCATCTTCAACGAGCTCAAGACCCAAGTGTTGAAAACACCAAGGGATCTACATGTGCCATTCATCAGGTACTTGTCCTTGGTGATTGAAGCTGAGTCGGGAGACCAACTATATGAAGCTGGACAGGATTTGTTCCCTGCTCCAGTACTCAAGTCGAAGATGTTCAACAATGACATATTCCTAGAGCAAGCAGGTCTGAGTGCACCTATGCTTCTAATTGCTGAGGCAGCTTCTTCAGAAAGTGAAGAAGAGGGATCAAATCAAGGGGGAGCTTCCCAAGCTGACACGGAAGTTCAAGCTGAGCACTCTGCTCTAGCTGAACCGGCACAAACTGAAGCTGCTTCTGGTAAGACTATTTCACTTTCTCTTTATTCTCATTTTTCTCCATCCACCTTTGGAGATAGGACTGCAGTGGAACCAACTCAGTCTAACACATCTCCTCCACCTTCATTCCATCGACAATCCCACTCTGAAGCCACCCCTAGTTTGCCCACTTCTGCTATGGAGAATATCCTAACATACCAAAGAAAAACTGCCATAGGTGGTGCCACTCCTAAAGGCATCACTGGAGCTGAGATCACACTTATCCCTCCACAGGCAGGAGTTGAGGGGGAGACGCCTTCTCTTAAGGTGTCAACCTCAAGGCTCATATCAACCCAACAGCCAATATCAGGTGTGGTGTCTACTCAGCCCACACTTACTCGAGCCATGGGAGAACCTGTTACTGTGCATGAGCAGACACACTCAGGTAACATTGAAAATTTGACCAATCCCCAGGGTCAATCACCCCCCTCTAAACCATTTAGCCAACCACCAACCCATACACTTCACATCTCAAGCCCAATAACTTCTCTTCACTTCTCACACCCTCTTGCACGACCTGTCAATGATTCATCTTCAAACCAGGATGAATTACAGGGTCCAAACTCTGGTGCAAATGAGTTTGAAGGTATACACCAACCTTCGGATGATGCACCCAACGAATCTTCTCCAAACAAAGTTGCCTCCTCTGGCATCCAACAGCTAAAGGATTATGTTGCTGCTCAATTTGACCTATTTCATCTCAAGCAAAAGAAACATAAAAGATAAATCTATCAAAGGCTTGAGAGACTATCAAAGGATCTCAAATAGATTGCCTCTGATGTTGCTGCACTTAAACGTTCAAGGCCTTCAACCCCTGTTGATGATGACAAAAAGGGGGAGAAGGTTCAAGTCAACACTGAAGCTGAGCTAGCTAGAGCTGAGGCTGAAGCACTACTAATACTAGCTTCAGGAGCAGAGAGGCAAGCTCAGACTGAGGGGGAGCTAGAAATAAACAGGGAAGATGAACCTGCATCAAAGAAGCAAAAGATATCAGAATCTGAGCCTGAAGCTGACGAGGGTTCTGAAACTGAGCTGGAGACTGAAGAAGAAAGAGCTACGAAAGAATTGATCGAAATGCTAGAGCAAGAAGAAGCAAATAAGCTCAATATCTCTGTAGCTGAACTAAAGAAGAGAAAAGAAAAGGAGCAACTGGACAAAGAAAAAGAAAAGTTAAAGAAAGCTTTAGCTGAAGCTGAAGCTGACTATAATGGTCCAAGACCTGATCCTATCCCATATTCAGATGCTGAAATACAAGAATGCTATTTCAGAAGAAACATCAGTGAAGATATCAAAGGCAAGACCTTGAGCAGAGTCAATGGAGCTGTCATCCTCAACTTTGAATTTGAAAATGGATCAACCATGGGGATGGACCTGAGATACGTTCACAGGATGGGCTACCTAGAGTGGAACAGAATTCTGATGATGCTTAAGAAATTCAAACGAAGCCAAATAAAGCAAGAAATCTTCACTGAAGTCTCAAAGTTGATCAAAAGGGCTGAGGAGCTGAGATATGTTCCAATTCCTGGTCCACAATGGGAAAAACTGTTTTATATACCTGAAGGTGTGGAATTCACAGAAAATACATTCATTGATGCACCTATTCAGGGATTTATGTTCAAGGATCAGGAACGAAAACCTAGCTTCATCAAATTTAATGAAGTATGCTATCTGAAAGCTAAGGATGCTGTCCATATAAGAACTTGTTGTGGAAACAATGACTCAAATCAGCTTTTGAAATACAAGCTGAATAAAATAATTAAAGTTCATCACAAAGAATTCAGAGGAAGTGAAGAAGCTGAAAAGTTACTATATGAAGTAACTAAAGAAATCATTAACTGGGAGCTTCTACACCCTGAATTCATTCAGTAGATTAGTTCTTTTGAAAATATTATATTAGTTCTAATATTTTTGTAAGCACTATGTGTGCATGATCTAAGTGATCAACAACGTTTGTATTATGATTAGTTCAATTAATACAAGTATAAAGTTTGATATGTTCAACGGTGTTGTGATGTGTTCCTATTCATAAGTCTGATAAGTTCAGCAAAAATGAATAACAGATAAGTTCTTATTCATTTATGTAATTAGTTGGTGTGTTCAACTCAAAAGTTGGTGTGTTCCAATTTAAATTGATAAGTTCAATAAAAATTGATATGTTCAATAAATATTTGATCAGTTCAAATAATAAAATCTTAATAAGTTTGAGATTTAAAACATAATTCTGTTAAACAAACTTAAGAACTGTTTGATGGTTTTGTCATCATCAAATAGGGGGAGTTTGTTGGGAAAATGATCTCATCAGTTAAGATTTGATGAGACAAAGTTAAGTTTGTAAGATGTGTTCTACGTATAACTTAAACAGAATTATGAAGCTTAGTCAGACTGAACACTTATAGTGTTTCAGACTGAGTATAAGCTGAATGTAAACTGAGCATATGTTCGACCAGTTTATATTATACCTTAGTTAAATTATTAATGTGTTTGATAATCTGTGTATGTCACATAAGGTATATATCGAGTATTCAGCTTGATGTGTTTCAAGCTGAGTGATTCAGCTCAGAAGCAGAGTCAGCTCGACAGAGTTACTAAATTTGTTTTATTTAACTCTTTGGACTTCTAAGGATGAGTTAATAATTATACGTGTTAGTTCATGTTTGAATTCGGGTTTGTTCTCGAAGAACTCAGCTTGATGAGTTTCAAGCTGAGTAACTCAGCCTGACTAAAGAAGTCAGTATAAGAGAATTTAAATGTGTTTTAAATTATGTTCTAACTCTCTATATCTACGGCGCGGATAAGAAGACTCCAAAATCAAGATTGAAGATTGAAGACTCAAGATAAGAAGATTCAAGATTCAATATTCCGAGTTATCCGATAGTTAGTTAGCAAATTAGGATTAGTCCAATTTGTTAGGAACCGTAGCAACATGATTATAAATACTTATCTTCTGGTAAGTTTAGAGGTACAATTCTGATACAAATTACAGAGCAAAAAATCTCACCTCACCGTATGTGTTACGATTCTTGAATCATTGTTTGTAAGTTCAACGTGATCAAGAAACTCACAGATTGCCAGATCATTCGTGTGTTCGAATTGTCACATCAGTTGTGATATTGGTGAGTAATCATTAGTTGATTCAATGTGTGAAAAATCCTGTTTAGAGAGTTGTCAGTATCTATAATCATAAGTTGATTATAGATAGCTAAGTTTGAGAGATTAAGAGATTTATATTAGGTGATTATATATCAAGAGTTGCTTACTTGATAATTACTGTGATCATCTTCTTATTCAAAGCATTGTAATCATCTTCATATTAATAAAAGCATTTGACTAGTTGTGGTTTGATTTACTGTGTGTAACACTTTTATTTGATTTGTTCAACTTCCGCAGAAAGTGTATTCAACCCCCCTTCTACACACCTGTTGCTTGTTGTTATTTTCACCAAAGGACCAACAAAATCCAATTAGTCCTATGCAAGACTCTACATCGAATCCAACTAGTTCAATGCCACAAGTGTATGAAACCGGTGTAGATGTCGATAAGCAATCAGTTAATCTTGATGATGAGGGCAACATTCAAGCCCATAATATGGCGAATGATCAAAATGAAGGTCCTAGTGTAAGAGAAGCAAATACTCAAACCAGTAAGGGTGGTAGTGAGGGTGATGGTGATGGTGTAGATAAAGTAGAACTAAAGCGTAAGCGTCAAAAGACTTCGACTGTATGGGAGGAATTTGTTGAGGTGACTCTACCGGATGGAAATAAAAAAGCCGAGTGCATTCATTGCAAGGCACGATTGGCTAGAGTTGGAACTGGAACTACATCAACATATAAAAGGCATTTGGAAATTTGTGCAAAGCGCAAACAATACCAACGAATTCAACAATTGCTTAATTTTCCACCTGCAACTTTTGTTGAGGAAATGGGATATGATAAGCTTCATTCATTATTGGATACAAAGTATGATCCTAACAAGATGAGAGAAGCAATAGCTAATTGGATAATGGGTACCGAGCAACCATTCACTGTCGTAGAGAACGACCTATTTGTGATCATGATGAAAGGGCTAATCCTATGTTTCAAAAGATAAGTAGGGCTACAGCAAAGACAGATTGTTTAAAGGTGTATGAACATGAGAGGAAAAGGTTTAAAAGGGCTAATCCATTGTTGTATCCTCCAAATGAAGCTACAAAGAACATTAAAGAAGTGGAGAAAGCACTAGAGGATATGTATTCATACTATTTGGAAATGCACAATTCATTAGTTAAGGAAGCTTTGACACATGCAAGTGGATCTTCAGGATGGAGCAATGCATCCGGTTGTAATGAAGGAGTGTCACTTGAATCCGGGCGGGAGGCATTTGGGCAATTCATTCAAAGTGTGGATGTTGAGGGTCCAGAAAAGTCTGAACTTGCTATGTATTTAGAAGAAGGTGTACATAGGGTGCAAGGACAAGGATGAATGCAATCGTTTAGCGCTTTAGAATGGTGGAACATGCACAAGTTGAAATATCGTGTCTTGTCTAAGATGGCTATGGATGTACTTGCAATTCCTATTTCCAGTGTCGCTTTCGAGTCAACATTTAGCGCGGGCGGTAGAGTCATTGATCCATATCGATCTTTGTTGTCACCTGACACAGTACAAATGCTTATTTGCCGAGGGGATTGGATTAGACAGATTTACAGGGTGAAAAAGATTTTGAAGGTATGCTCTTAAAACTAGAATTATTTTAAATCATCAATTTTTATATTAATTCATTTTAATTTTTTTTTTTTTCACAAGGAAGAAATGGCTACTGAAGTTATATTACCTATAATGAAAACAAGCTAATCGAAGGTATTTTTTATATTGCACTATGATAGATATCATAGTTGAAGTAATGTTTGCATATGTGTATATTACTATTTTGGAGTGGTTATGGCTAAGGTGCTATGTTGGGTAGCTTATTTTTTTCTACAAGAATCTAATTGTATATGTTGGGTAGCTTATTGTTCATCATCTTGATTATGCACCTTATGGAAATTGGAGTGGTTATGGTAAGTTGGTATGTTGGGTTATATATTACAAAGTTACTAACTTACTATATGAAGTTTTTTTGTTTAGTTTCTTTCTTCTTGTCATGACATTTATTGACACAAATGCTTTTTTATGTAGGTAACTTTTCCAACGAAGACAATTTTGTGGATATGGACTTTGGTCTTCTTGGGTTATGAATTGTATTGGATAATTACTATAATGTTGCAAGAATTTACTCGCAATTTTAATCTTACTAGTATAATTTGGTGATGTTACTTTGTAGTTGATATTTTGAGGTATATGTGTTGAACATAGTATATTTAAATGCAGCTATTTCAGTTTTCAAGTTCAATCATTTTTGGTATTCTGAAATTAAACGAGCTCATTAACGAGCTCAGTCTTGTCATTAAACGAGCTCGAGCTTAATTGCTTAACGAGCCGAACTTTAGCTCGTTTAGGCTTGTTGAACTATCGAGTATTAAAGAGCCGATCTCGAGCTTTTATACAGGCCAACGAGCCGAGCTCGAGCCATAAAATACATGCTCGAACGAGCTCGAGCTCGAGCTCGAGCTTCTAAAACTTTAAAAGAGTCTGGCTCGATTAGTGTCAAGCTCGGCTCGGCTCGGCTCGTTTACATCCCTAGTTATCTAGATACTTCCAAAAATGCAAAAATTATGAAAATGCAAAATGCAAATCCAACATGATTCAATGAAAATGTAGCACAAAATGCAAAATTACACATTCAAACCCAAAATGCAAAATCCGTACAAAAACACTACATGCTGCCCAAAATGCAAACAAAATTTTCATGTTGAAAATAAATTTAGAAAAATATGGCAAGAGTGATCTTGTTTGAAAGAGGATTAAAAATCTAAAAGATTAGTATAATTTTTTTGTTTAAATTCACAAAACTCAAAAAGTTATGACAATTTAAAGTTTTTGTGTTTTTTTTTTATTTCGTGGGTTTTTTTTTTTTGGGGGGGGGAGACATTCCATGTTTGCCCTTTTCTTCTTGAATTAATACATGATAGTTACAGTTTTGTTATCGTTAAATCTTTTCCATTGATTTTGATGATCCAATTGTCTACATTGGTTCTTTGGGTTCTTTGTTTAAGATGAGGTTCTATGTTGATGCAATATATATATATATATATAAATAATATATAGGGTAAAGTGAATATGGGGTTGTCTCGCATCTAATTTACATGCGAAACCTCCAAAACTACGTAGTTTTGATAAATACACATCTCCCCTAATTACCTAATAACTTATTGATAAAATTAGAAAATACCCTCAAATCAAACCACGATCTCCTCCCTGCCGTATTACCGTCTTGTTCGTTCTCCTTCCACGAATCGACCTTCTCCTCCATTGTTATTTTACAGTAGCTTATCTATTTGACAGGAGCTTTGAATGCACCACCATAGACACAACAACATAGAAACAAAGCATATAGAATAGAAATCCATATTAACTGTAATGGATATGGATTTGCATTAAGGTCATCCATTACATATGTTTTAAAAGGCTCTTCTCTAAATGAATTTCCATACTAGCTGATTGTATTTTCCATGACCTGTAGCAACAAAATATAAAAATCGACATGTTTAAGTAAAACCAAACATCAGTAATAAGCAAAATATTATAAATATCAAAGAGAAATACTCAATAAGACTAAGTCGTGGATTAATATTTTGATTAATGTGTGGAAAGAATCAATATCTCGTAATATGAAGCAAAAAAAAAAGATTATAATTCATAATTAATAATTGAAGCAAACGAGGGATGGATTGCCCCTCGTATTGCGAAGGGTTAAATTCAAATTCAACAAATTTACAACTAACATAAAAAATTTAAAAATCTTGATCTAAGTTTTTCTATCATTAGATAAGAATTGTTCTAGCTTTAAAATCAAGTTCATAAAAGCGTTGATAGTTTGAATTTGCTAATGCTCATTCCAGCACTAATCAATGGTGCATAGGAAAATAATTATGAGATGCATCTCATGGTTCTACTTGCTCGTTAGAAGACCTTCAATTCTTTTATCAGCTATTCCGAATTAAACTATTTGAATTGTTAAAAGATGCAAAGAAGGCAAGGAATTCAAATGGTTAGCAGGTAATGGTTTTTCGTTTCCCTCTCTCTCTAACACATAAATATGAGAATCTATAATCTTTCATTCAATAGGGTACTTCTTACAAATCTTCAAATACTCCACTAAGTTCCCATTGTCCAATTTTTTGCTTTCAAACTCATCAGCCCCCTTTAACATCAATTAATCGCTTATGAAACTTGCAAATAGTGTGGGATTATCAAGAAGAAACTCTACTCACATCACTCGATCCTTCCCACACCTTTACTCTCACACACTTCTCTCTCATTCTCACCATCGCTACATTCCGGCAGCCCCGCCCTCTTCATTCTGCAACGGCCACCATCACCGCCGAAATCCATCATCTCGTTCGGATTCACTGTCTTCGTCATCACAAAAATCTGCCAACACCACCGTTGCTTTTTGATAAAATTAATAAAGCTAACTTAGAAGTTAGAAAGAAGGGAGAAAACATCACAGTCTGCACTTAGTTGAGAATTACGCAGATGAGAGAAAAAAAGGGGGATGGAGGGTAGCAAAAAGTCACGTGAAATTCAATATCTCGTGATGATGAATAACTCTTAAGTTTTATAGCTAAATGACTAAAACACCCCCATAAATAACATGATAAATTGGTTGGTTAGTCTGCCAATTGATAGAATAGATAATACGTACATGTAGTGGAAATCGCCACTAGAAATATTAATTAACAAATCGATTACATTTGTTACTTTACAATTGAAGATTATAACTACGTATTTGAAGATTATTGAGGATCACACACCCAGTGAAGAAAACGACGGACACTCACCCGATGAAGAAGACGACCGACGATGGTCGTGCGTTTGGAGGATGAAGAATACGGCAACGGCAAGGGAGGAGAAGGTCGATTGAGGAGCATGAAGAGGATGGCAACGACAATGGAGGAGAAGGTCGATTCGTGGAAGGAGGACGAAGAAGACGGTAACGGCAGGGAGGAAATCGTGGTTTGATTTGAGGTTATTTTCTAATTTAATCAATAAGTAATTAGGTAATTAGGGGAGATGTGTATTTATCAAAACTACGTAGTTTTGGAGGTTTCGCATGTAAGTTAGATGCGAGACAACCCCATATTCACTTTACATATATATATATATATATATATATATATATATATATATATATATATATATATATATATATATATATATATATATATATATATATGTATATAGGGGAGGGTTCCATTGAGAACCGATTTTAGTGCGAAAACGTGGAATTCATGGATGGAGAGCGTGGGGGGATCAAGTGTGGTAGGGTGTATGTGAGGAATTCATGGGTGGGCAATGACATTGAAAGAGGGGGAATTGGACGGCTCAAATTGGTTCTCGCGGTTCTCGCACTAAAATTGGTTCTCAATGGAACTTCTTCCTATATATATATACTAATATTTACTACTCTATAAAGCATTTTGCTCTTTTTTTAAGACAAATTTTTAAGTTAAGTAGTACAAGTAATATAGCATGCTTTACAATAACTTTAAGCAACAATCTTAACACTTTTAAAATAGTACAACTGTCATTAAATTCAGGACATTTTTTGTAATTAATTTTTTGACAGTTTTAAAGCATTCATTTTGTATTTAAATTCTGACAGTTTTATGTAATTAAAGTATTTAAAGGTGTTTAAGATCATTGCTGAAACATATTGTAAATAATGCTATTTGGGTTATACTATTTTATATAATCAGTTTCGGTTTTTAAACCGAATTTGAAAACGGTTTCAGTTTTATGTAATTAAAGTATTTATGGTAATCGGTTTCGGTTTTTAAACCGAATTTGAAAACGGTTTCGGCTTTTTCGGTTAAGGAGCGGTTCGGATTTTGGTTAAAACGGTTTATATCAGAATTTTGAACACCCCTATGTCGACAAATGAAACTATTTTACCCCGCCGCATCACGCAGGTAAAATACTAGTACTATATAAATCATTTAACACTTGTTCTCCTTTTCAATCTTAAAAGTTCTTAAAATTTAGTTAATACAAAATCTTAACATTTGATTCTATCTAAATTAATCTCATTTATCCAATTTTTAACCATTCAAACTCTCTTAAATTACTTTAACTTTTTATTCATTTAAAATATATAATCTCCCATGAACACTCTGTAACACAAACACAATTATTGACACACATCAACATAATTTCAAAATTCTTATTAACTTCTCCCTTTAATTCATAAATATAAATCTTTTAACCTATTTTAATGTTTTTTAAATTCTATCTTTAAAAATAATAAAATGGTTTATGCAAATAAAAGAAAATTGAAAAACCAAACATTGCTCGAGAAAATTTTTTTGTGACATTGAATCACGCGAATAACATATCAATACATTCTTGTAAATAACATGTTGGAAAACATAAACTATGTTGGGAGAATGATCTCATCAGTTTGAATTTGATGAGACAAAGTTAAGTTTGTAAGATGAGTTCTACATATAACTTAAACAGAATTATGAAGCTTAGTCAGACTGAACACTTCGAGTGATTCAGACTGAGTAAAAGCTGAATATAAGCTGAACATATGTTGATCAGTTTATATTATACCTTAGCTTGTTTATTAATATGTTTAATAATCTGTGTATGTCACATAAGGTATATATCGAGTAGTCAGCTTGATGTGTTTCAAGCTGAGTGACTCAGCTCAGAAACAGAGTCAGCTCGACAGAGTTAACAAATATGTTTTATTTAACTCTTTGGACTTCTAAGGATGAGTTAATAATTATACATGTTAGTTCATGTTTGAATTCGGGTTTGTTCTCGAAGAACTCAGCTTGATGAGTTTCAAGCTGAGTAACTCAGTCTGAGTGAAGAAGTCAGTTTAAAGATAATTTAAATATGTTTTAAATTCATCTTTATCTCTCTCTATATCTACGGCGCGGATAAGAAGACTCCAAAATCAAGATTGATGATTGAAGACTCAAGATAAGAAGATTCAAGATTCCTGTTTATCCGAAAGTTAGTTAGCGAGTTAGGCTAAGTCTAGTTTGTTAGGAACCATAGCAACAGGATTATAAATACTTATCTCCTGATAAGTTTCGAGGTACGATTCGGTACGATTCAGTACGACTCAGAGACGATTACAACTAAGTGTTGCAGAGCCAAACCTCACCTCATCGTATGTGTTACGAGTCTTGATTCAGTATCAAGATTTAATCACAGATTGCCAAAGAATTTCGTGTGTTCGAATTAATCACATCAGTTGTGATATTGGTAAGTAATCATGTGTTGATTCAATCTGTGAAAATCCTGTTTAGAGAGTCGTCAGTATCTATAATTATATGTTAATTATAGATATCTAAGTTTGAGAGAATTGAGAGATTTATATTAGGTGATTATATATCAAGAGTTGCTTACTTGATAGTCATTGTAATCATCTTCTTATTCAAAGCATTGTAATCATCTTCTGATTAATAAAAGCATTTGATTGGTTGTGGTTTGATTTATTGTGTGTGACACTTTTCTTTGATTTGTTCAATTTCCGCAGAAAGTGTATTCAACCCCCCCCCCCCCTTCTACACACTGTTGCTTGTTGTTACTCTCTCATACAAGGGACCAACAACTGGTATCAGAGCAGGTTGAACGATTTCATCAGTTGAATAGTTCAAGATTCTGAGAAAGATTGAAATGTCAACAAGCAATACTCCTCAGATGTCTGCAAAAGGATGTCCCGTATTTGATGGATCTGACTATCCTATGTGGAAGTTCAGAGTCATGCTCTTCCTAAAGTCCATTGACAACCATATGTCGGAAGTCATCACAAAAGGACCAATCATTCCCAAAATTCCTTCTACTGTCAGTGATACGTCTCCTGGAAAAACTGAAAAGGAAACAAGAAAGCCTACTGCATCCTGGACTGAAGAAGACCGGAAACTCTTCAATCTAGATGACAAGGCAAAGTGTGTTCTAGCAAATTCCCTAACTAATGAAATCTTGCGCACTGTGACTGGGTGTCAAACTGCAAAGGATATCTGGGATACGCTGAGTGTCACTTATGAAGGCACAGATCTGGTCAAGCAGCAAAAGAAGAATCACTTGAATAGATCGTATGAAAACTTCTTTTCAAAAAAGAATGAAACCTTGGCAGATTTGTTCACAAGGTTTCACTGCTTGATAAATGACCTACTAAGTATGGGTGTAAAGAAAGAAGAAGCTGAGCTCGTGCTGAAATTTCTGGATGTGTTACCAGAAAGGTTCAATGAAGTAACCAGTGCACTAAGGGCTGGAGGAACATTACACATGTATAACCTACAGTCCATCTATGGGTTCTTGCTGAATCATGAACAGATCATAGAACACAAAATAGCTTCTCAACAACAACTAAAAGAATCTTTGGACAAAACAGAAGTTGCATTAGTTGTACAGAAGAAGAAGAAAGGTTCAAAAGCTATGGTTGTTGAATCTGAGACTGAGTCAGAATCTCAAGCTGATCACTCAGACTCAGACTCAAGTGATACTGATGATGTTCAGACCATCACTGAGCAAATGGCCATGTTAGCCAGACGTTTGAGAAAAGCTCAAAGGGGAAGAGGAAGATCTGACAGGAGCAAAAGGAAGAGTTCCTTTGATCCCAAGAATGTTGTGTGCTTCAACTATCAGAAAAAGGGACATATAGCTGCTGAGTGCAGATCTAAGAAGGTAGAATCAACATCTGTTGTTGATAAGAATGCTTATAGAGCTGATAAGTACAAGAAGAAGTACACTCAGCTCAAGAAATCAAAGCCTGAAGACAAACCCAGTGGAAAAGGTTTATATGCTGAAACCTGGGATACAGAATCATCCACCTCAGATGATAATGTATGTCTAATGGCTCAAGAAGATGAAGAGCTAGAATTGGATGAGGTTGATTATGGTCAGTCCGAATCAATCTTTGAAGCTGACATGAAGGAAGCTGAGGAAAACAGCAAACTGAGTGGTTGTGATCCTGCTTCCATGTACAAGGTCAGTAATTTCTACTCTTATACAGATGAGGAGAAAGGTCTTGCTTTTGATTATTTGTTGAATGATTTCAAGACCAGCCTTAAGTCTCAGACTGACCTCAAAGCTGAAATAGCTAAACTTAAAGACGAGATTAAGGAAAATAAATCTCTCATTGATGTTGGTAAGAAAGCACAGTGTAACCTTGAATGTCTGTTGGTGAGATAGCAATATCAAACTTTAATCAAACCTATCTATTAAGTAAAATAGGATTTGATGTTAACAAAACCATATATTCAGTTTTGGACTTAGATTGATGAAAAACATGTGTTGTTTTTCTATCTGAGACTTAAAGAATTTCTAAGTAAGAAATGTCAGCTGACGAATCATAGTGTCAGCTGAACACTGAGTATCAGCCAAAGGACCAGCTTCAGAAAGATCAGCTGAGAAGAAAAGATCAGTCAAAGAGCATCAGCTGAGGAATCACACTGGATCAGCTGATGAAGATTTCAAGGTCAGCTAAGCAGTCAAGGATCAGCTGACACAATCACAGTTATCAGCTGATGCCTTCCATCTGTCAGATAAGGTATTTCCTACTTTTCCAATCTTCTCTTTTTAAGCTGACTATACTCAAATGATTAGCTGAGCCCTTGGGAACAGCTGACAGTTGAGTTAATCAGTTTATTAGCTGTTGCTACGATTTGTATTATCAGCTGAGTAATTTGATCAGCTGAGCAAGTCTAGTCAGCTGAGTCTTTCACACTTATCCTTAGTTGAGCAAAATTATATTTGTAGTTCAGTATCTGTTAACTGAGTCTTTATTGTATATCTCAGTTAATAGCTTTTCTATGTAATATTTTCTTAAAGTCAAAGGCAGAACATGTGTTGTTCTTATTATGCCTTAGATCTTTCTTTTGTAAAAGTACTTAGCACTTTTTGGATCTACAAAGATGCAAAAAGGATAGATCTTTATCCCCTGGAAAAGGAGAAAGATACTCTTGAAAAGAAGAACTCGAAGATATGATGTTAAGTATGGCTGGCAACTCCATACTTGGTAAAGTCAAATCTTCAGAAAGCATGGTGTCGATTAAAGCACAAGCATGGAAGGATAAGGTTACTTTCTCAAGACATAAAGGTAGTAACTTAATAATATAATAATAGATAGTGGGTATACTCATTACTGAAAAGTATGTTCACTTTACACACTTTGTTTATAAAGTTAACTTACTTTTCACCCACTAACTTTATCTATTATTATATTATTAAAGCAAGTACCTTTGTCTCCTTCTCTCTTCATCAACCCGGACACACTTTGCTTATATATATTCATGCATGGAAACATGCTAAATATGCGAGTGTGTTGAAAAGTACTGAAATCTCATAAGTTGAGAATTAGAAGAGTTAGCATTTTACTTTCAGTGTAACAAACTTGTTCATGTGTTGAACGTCTTAGACATTAGTTGTTTAAGATTAGCATTGTCTATGTGTTAGACAAAATTAGTTGCCACCTTTTATTGAACTTAGATTTTCCGCATCTAGTTCATGTAATTCTTGATTAACGTCAATAATAATTATATAAAAGTAAACCGTGTGTCTCTTAAATTTTAATTTGCTAAAGTTTGTATTCAACCCCCCTTCTACAAACATTTGTTATTGTAGTATCCATTCGGGACCAACAACTGGTATCAGAGCAGGCTAGGTAATCCATATCTAAGATCTGTTTTGCTTACTCTTCAACTGCTTCTACCCCACACTACAAAATGGCCACTTCTGTTGCTGCCTCTAATGGTTCTTCTAACAATGGTTCACTCACAAGGTGTCCTATATTTGATGGAGAGAACTTCTCTCTCTGTAAGAGTAGAGTTCTTCTCTATATGTCAAGCCTTGATGATGTGATGCTTAAAACTGTTACTGAAGGTCTTCATGTTCCTTCCTCAACTATCCAAGTAACTGAAGCAACTGATGAAGCTCCTGCTGTTGAAAGACTGATTATAAAACCTATAAATCAGTGGTCTGATGAAGACAAAAGGCTTGTTAATCTTGATGTTAAAGCAAGAACAGCCTTAGTCTCTACACTACCAAATGATGTCTATCATCAAGTTCTTAACTGTAAATCTGCAAAAGAGATGCTAGACACTTTGACTGTTGCATATGAAGGCACTGAAGAAGTGCAGGAGAACAAGAAACTCCTTCTGGTTAGAGAATATGAGTTCTTCTTTGCTCATAAAGGTGAAAGTCTCACTCAGACTTACACCAGGTTTAACTGCCTCATTAATGACTTAAGAAGGGCAGATGTTCACAAAAGCAATAAGGAACTTGTAAACAAGTTTCTAGACTCTCTCCCAGAATCTTGGGATCATTTTATCATTGTGCTTAAACATGGTGATAAAATCAAGGGTCTTTCACTGGTTGGTTTATATGGAAATCTTATGAATCATGAACAATCAGTGAAAAAAAGGAAACTCTCTACCAAGGATATGAAGGAGGCTGCAAAAGCTCTAACTACTGCCCTTGTATCTAAGGATACAAGATCTAGGAGTTTTGCTGCAGTTGTGGATGAGTCCAGTGATGAGGAGAAAGAGGAGGAATCTTCTGATGAAGAGCAAGTGGCTGATGGGGATGAAGTTCTAGAGAACATGAACAGCATTGAAGCTGCTGTTGAGTAGGCTGCCATGTTGGTTAAAAGGTTCAAACCTTTCTTGAAAAGAAAGGGTGTCAAGAGGTTTGAAAGGAAACCCTTCAAAGGAGAAAGAGTCATGTCAAAACCAAAGGCTTCTGAAGGTTGTTTCTCTTGTGGCAAGACTGGTCACTATGCCAGTGAATGTAAGTCCAAAGGAAACACAGGCTTCAAGGGTTCCTCAAGCTCAGACAGCAAGATTGATTATGAAGCCAAATATAAGAAGCTTCTTGCTGCTGTCCTTGACAAGAAGAAGAAGAAAGCTCAGAACAGGGTGCTGGTTGCTGAAGAAGAAGATTGGACTGAGGAAGATCTCTCAAGTGATGAAGATGAGGTCCTCACAGCTCAGTTCAGTTTGATGGCCAACACAGCAAGTACAAGTTCCTTTGATGAGGATATGAAGAAAGCTGCTAAAGCTTGTACTTCTCCTGACTGGGATCCTTCTTCTATGTATTATGTTGAAAAATTTATTAACTATGAAGATAATGAAAAGAACACTATGTTTGATTATCTGTGTGTTGAGTTTCAGTCAAATATTCAAAGAGAAAAGAAGCTAAAATTAGAAATAGAATCACTAAAAGAGAGATTAAGTCTTAAAGATGAGAAACTTAAACAAATGACAAAACTGGAAGATGATTTAGCTAATCAAAAGATACTTAATTAGATCTTGGTAAAAGAAACCAATGAAGCAACAATAAAGTTTAATGACCTTCAAAAAGTAGTTAGATCTTGGTGTGTTTCTGCTGAGAAGACCACTCAGTGTGTCAATGAGCAGATTCCAAAACAAGTTCAATCTATTATTGGTGGAAATTATTCCCAAGCTGCTAACTGTGTTGATTTTAGCAAGAACATAAATATCTTAGAAAAAGCTGATATTTTACCTCTTACTTTTCAAAAGATTGTAAAAGGAAAAAGTATTATCACTAACAGATTTTTCAAAAGTAAAAGTACTCAGCTGAAAGACTCAACCTCTTCAAAAGTTGGTTCAAGTTCTATTGTCTTGACATAAAGCAAAAGTACTGAAAATTTAAGTGTAAAGGAAGTAAGTAAAGGAATGGAATCATTTGTTGATACCAAAGAGACATTCTGTTGTCAAACCTTGAAAGCTGATACATTAAATTTAGGAACTCAGCTGACTGAAAATTCCTTAGCTAATGATATTACATCAGCTGATCAAAAAGTAGATAATAACTGCTCAGCTGATATCCTGTCAGCTGATCATGGATCCTCTTCTGTTTGTTTAGCTGATCAAACTTCACTTCAAACTCTTTTAATAGGAGAAACTAAGGGAAAAGGACATTTTGTTTACAAAGAGTCTAAGTCTGCCACACCTAAAGTTGATCAAAAACTCATTTTAACTAAGGGTCAACCTAAGGTGACTGTAAACAAAGACCTTATTAGTTTACAGAATCAGCTGCAACAGCTGAATGGTGAAATCTGTCAGCTGATGACCCATAGTCATCAGAAAATAGTTAAGACATCTCTTAGTCAATTACCAAAACATGTTAAAAGCTCCAAAAATCAAAAATGTTATAAATGTGGGAGCAAAGAACATAAGGCAGGTAATTGTTCTCTAGAAGGTAACTCAAGACAGCGGACTGATTATGATAACACAGCTGTTTCTCTCATTCATAAATAACCTAATATAAAGTGGATGGCTAGGTGCAATCCACAGGGGTCCACTTAAATGTGGATGCCCAAATCTCACTAACCTTCTTTCAATCACATCTATGCAGGGTCTGAACACGTGGTATCTTGACAGTGGATGTTCAAGGACCATGACAGGTTGTAAAGCTTTGCTTAGTAACTACAAGAAGGAAAAAGGTCCAAGAGTAACCTTTGGTGATAATAATTGTGGGCAAACAAAAGGCTACGGAGAACTTCATAATGGGAACCTAACCTTATCCAAGGTATCATATGTTAAAGGACTTAAATATAATCTCATCAGCATAAGTCAGTTATGTGATGGTGATCATAAAGTCCTCTTTACAAAGACAGGTGGTTCCATTTTAGATCAAGAATGTAAAAAAATAGTTTGTGCAAAGAGAACCAAGGATGTATGTACTCTTGATATGTCCTCTGGTGATCCATCCAAGTTAACCTGTTTGTATACCAAGTCTGTAACTGACACAAACTGGTTATGGCACAAAAGGCTTTCCCATTTAAACTTCAAAAACATTAACAAGTTGAGCAAGGATGAACTAGTGTCAGGACTACCTTCACTGACGTATGTTAAGCCTAAACCTTGCTCTGCCTGTGAGAAGGGAAAGCAGCACAAGACTTCGTTTCCATCTAAGCAAGCCTTCTCCATTACTGAACCTTTCTACATGTTGCACATGGATCTATTTGGTCCTGTTGCTACTTCTAGTATTGGTGGAAGTAAGTATGCATTGGTAATGGTTGATGAATTTTCAAGATACACTTGGGTCATCTTCCTAAAAGCAAAGAGTGAGGCTGTTGAAGAAATTATAAGCTTCATTAGAAAGATGGAAGTGCTCAATGGCAATCTGGTAAGGATGCTTAGAAGTGATCATGGAACTGAATTTAGAAATCAAACTCTTGAAGGTTTATGTGATGATAAAGGAATATCTCAAAACTTCTCTGCTCCAAGAACTCCACAACAGAATGGTGTAGCTGAAAGAAGAAACATAACTTTGATTGAAGCTGCAAGAACCATGCTGTGTGAGAGTGGGTTAGGATTCAACTTCTGGGCTGAAGCTGTCAGCTGTGCATGTTTTACTCGGAACAGATCTCTTATAATAAAGAGGCACAACAAGACACCTTATGAAGTGCTCAAGGGAAGGAAGCCCAACATCAGCTTTCTACATATCTTTGGGTGTCAGTGTTTCATTCTGAACCAGAAAGATCAATTGCAAAAATTTGCACCAAAAGCTGATGAAGGTGTGTTCATTCGATATTCTGTGATTTCCAAAGCTTACAGAATCTACAACCTCAGAACAAAAGTCATAGAAAAATCAATCAATGTAAGTTTTAATGAAAATGACTTTGTTGCTTCCTGTTCTACTAATCCATCTACAGGTAATGAATTTAATGATTTGTTGCGTACTGAAGACAACACTCCAGTATCAGCTTATCCACTCCCATCAGCTGATCCAATCTCATTAGCTGACATAGATGACTTAGATGAACCTGTTCCGAATGTACAAAACACCTCTGCACATTCTATCCTAAACCAACCCACACTTTTACTAAATGTAGGGAATCATGATTCAACATCAATGGAATCTAATTCCATATCAAACATTCCCTCATCAGTAGAAGTCTCATCAGATTGTAATCAAGAAATTCTGTCAGCTGATCAACCAGAAGTCTCATCAGCTGACCCAAACCAAAGATTTTCAACTCCCAGAATCCAAAACGCCTACAAGGACCTCAGAAATCATCCAATTGATCAGGTCATAGGTAACATAGAAGCACCTGTACTAACAAGATCAAAAGCTTGTAACTTCTGTTTATATACAGGTTTTGTTTCTATGATTGAACCAAAGAAGGTAGATGAAGCTCTAACTGATCCTCACTGGATAAATGCCATGCAAGAAGATTTGACTGAATTCACAAGAAACAATGTATGGACTTTGGTGCGAAGACCAAAGGACAAATCCATCATTGGCACTAAGTGGGTATTCAGAAACAAGATGGATGAACAAGGGCTGATCATCAGAAACAAGGCAAGATTAGTTGCTCAGGGGTATTGTCAAGAAGAAGGTATTGATTATGATGAAACCTTTGCCCCTGTTGTAAGACTTGAAGCAATAAGACTATTTCTTGCTTATGCTGCCTTCAAAGACTTCAAAGTATTCCAAATGGATGTTAAGAGTGCCTTCCTAAATGGTGAATTAAAAGAAGAGGTGTATGTCAAACAACCTCCAGGTTTTGAGGATACAAGCAAACCAGATCATGTATACTTCTTGAACAAAGCTTTGTATGGTCTGAAGCAAGCTCCAAGAGCCTGGTATGATACCCTCTCTTCCTTTTTTACCAATAAAGGATTTATAAGAGGAAGCATAGATGGCACTTTATTTATAAGAAAATTCAAGGGTGATGTGATTCTTGTACAGATTTATGTAGATGATATAATATTTGGGTCTACAAATGTTGATCTTTGCAAAAAGTTTTCCAAACTCATGTCTGATAACTATCAAATGAGTATGATGGGTGAATTAAACTATTTTCTAGGTCTTCAAATTAAACAAGAGGTTGATGGAATTTTCATTCATCAAACAAAGTATGTAAATGACTTACTTAATAAATTTGAGTTTGAAAATTGCTCTTCAATGAAAACACCCATGTCCACTGCCTTAAAGCTTGGAAAGGACACTGATGGTAAATCAGTGAACATTACAGCTTATAAAGGTATGATAAGGTCTCTTTTGTACCTCACTGCAAGTAGACCAGATATTATGTTTTATACATGTCTTTGTGCTAGATACCAAGCAGATCCCAAAGAATCTCACTTAGCTGCAGTTAAAAGAATTTTTAGGTATCTCAAAGGAACTCCTAATCTAGGTCTTTGGTACCCCAAAGACTCTGATTTTGAGTTAGTTGGATACACTGATTCTGACTTTGTAGGTTGCACACTAGACAGAAAGAGTACATCTGGGGGTTGTCAATTATTAGGTGGAAGATTAGTCAGCTGGTCAAGCAAGAAACAAAACTCTGTTTCAACCTCTACAGCTGAGGCAGAATACATTGCTGCTGGAAGCTGCTGTGCTCAATTGCTATGGCTGCAAAATCAACTACTGGATTATGACTTACAGTTTGAAAACTCCCCAATTCAGTGTGACAACACAAGTGCTATATCTATCTCTAATAATCCTGTTTTGCATTCAAAAACTAAGCATATTGAAATCAGACATCATTTTCTTAGAGATAATGTGCAGAAAAAGAAAGTTTCAATGCATTATATCAACACTGATGTTCAATTAGCTGACATTTTTACAAAACCTTTGGATGAGTCTCGGTTCAACTTCCTAATATCCAAACTTGGCATGTTAAATTTGTAATATATTCTCTTCTTAGGTAGTTAATTGTGTGTGAGAAAATAATTTTATTTGTGAGTGAAATGAAGTACTTATCTAAGCTTCTACATATTTTACTTATGGTAGATCAGCTAATAGAATTATGTCAGCTGACGCTATACCTCAGCTGATAAACCATCAGCTAAGACTTAGAAGCTCAGCTAAGTGCATTCATTAGCTGACACTTATTTTATCTCAACATGGATCAGCTGACACTCTCGTTTGTCAGCTGATGATTTTCAAAAGTCAAAAATATTGTGTCCTCACACTTATTTTATTAATTTCTCATTTGTATTTATTGTGTTACTAGGTTATTTAATTTAGTTTATTTGTCCGTTTATTGTCTGTGTATTTAATATCTATTCCGTCTATTACCTTTTTGCAGAAGTGACAGTTACTTTTTACAAAATATTTCTGTGACAGTTTAGGTTTCCAAGGAAGATTTAAAGGTGTTTTCGAGCGGTTATTCATTTCTTAAGCTTTCAAAATTCCCAAACACTCTTTCTCTCTCAAACTTTCAAACCCTAAACTCTCGTTGCTCAAACTTCATTCACTCTGTAATCATGGTGATCTTCAACCCTGCAACTTCTCCAAACGCCATTGCTGGTGAAAATGTCACACCCAACTCTGAAATCACAATACACCCAAACAACTTTCTCAAAAACACTGACATTCCCGCGAGCAAAGCAAACCAGGGATACGAACCTATGGTAGCTTTCATAAATGCCCATCCCCTGTTCGCATGTCTATCTGCTCATCCTCTGTTTATCTTTCCAAACATTGTTGGTGAGATGTGGTACACTGCAAGGTACCATGCTAATCAAGATTTAATCACTTGCACCTGCCTCAATGGTACCATTAACATAAACATCACTACTGATGCTCTTAGACAAGCGATCTCCATACCCCATATGGCCCCATTTCAACATTTTTCTACAATGGATCAAGTTTTAGAAGTTTTGCCCCTGATTGGCTACCAAGGTGCTATTTCCCATGGCCAGTATAAACTGTCTGCTCTAGGACACCCATGGAAGTATTTGGCCAGTGTAATCATTTGATGTTTTGGTCACAAGTCTGGCAGCCATGACCAAATGAATCAGTCTGAATTGATGATTCTTCATGCTTTGGTCACAGGGAGGAATATTGACTTCTCACAAGTCATATTTTCTGAAATGGTGGATAAGATCACTCTGGGCACATCAAAGAAATCAACCAGAACCCTAGTTCCTTACATCAGGTATCAAAGTTTAATTGCACTTAGAGATGTTCAAAGGGAACACTATGCTGGGTTAGCTGCTCACTTGCACACAATGACCATCCCTCAAATGGGTCAGAAAACTTTCCATTTGATAAGGGAATTTCAAGGTCCTGCTATAACTGCTCAGATGCAAGAGTTGATTGATGTTGCTGCTGAGGATGCTGAAAATGAAGAGGAAGTTGATGCTGAAAATATTGAGGGACAAATGGCTGATGATTCTAAGTCTCCTGATTTAATTACTGATCATTCTGAGGAGTCTATGACTCATGCTCCAGATGAAGCCTTAGTGGAAGAAGAATTGATGTTTAGAGCAGATGTGTTTGATAAACCAGCACAGGATGAGCCTATTAATCCTGATGCTGAGGGTGATAATGACAATGATGCTGACAGTGATCAAAATGATCATGATGAGGGAGATGATGACTTTCATGGTGGTGATGCTGGATTTCATTATACTGAAAATGTTCAAGATACCACCTCCTCATCTTCTCAAACTGGGATGCCACTCTCACATTTCCCTGTTCCTTCCAGCTCAAGCACTCCACAAGACAAACAAAGTGGTGATGCAGCTGATGGTGATGATGATGAGGAAGACACAATTTCTGACAATCTCATTCAACTAATTGAGATCAGTAAGACTCAGCACATCTCAAGTATAATCTCTACCACTCTTGAGGATACTCATTTGGTTGACCCCACCAATGAGAACCCATCCTCTCCTCTAGTTGTAACACCCCCACAACTGCCAAGCTCTAGTCAACTCCCAACAGTTGCTAGTTCTACTCCCTTAGTAACCCAAATAGAAACAAGTTCATTAGAGATGGTGCACACTGCACTTATCTCAGAGGGATTGCACACTGCACCTTTGACCTCAACTCCTATAGCTACCTCTTATTTTGAGGGGGAGCTCATGGAAGTTGATATAACCCTACAACCAGTAGGTGTGTCCTCACAACAGGGCACATCTGTAAATATGGGATTGCTGCAATCTGGGTCACCCTCCCAACAGGGTGATGCCATTAAAAGACAGACCCCCTCCCAAGGTCATACTGTGTCTACAACCCCTATGTGTCAAGCCTATCCCCTAGTAAGTTCACAACAACTTGCTACTGTAATAAGGGATACCCCTTTGAGTGCAACCCTCACTCACACTCACATATTTGCACCTATTTTTGATTCAATTCTTATACATGCTAGTGCACTACCTGTCAATACTAGTGGCATAAACCAGTCATTAGTACAGGGTACAACTTCTGTTCCCAGTGATCTTAAGCCTCTATACCAAGGTCTAAGTGAGGGACCACAATCCATTCCAGTTCTAAGCACAATTTCTCAATCAATTCTAACCCAACCCATTCCCTCTACTACTTCTGAACCCTCACCCCAACTACTTCAAACCTTATTATCTATCTCTCAAAAGATGGATAGTCTTCAAGCCTCCTTTACCTCTTTCCAAACTCAAACAGAAACTCAAATCTCTCACCTAACCAATGAGATTGAGTCACTTAAGGCTAACCAACCCAAACCCCAACCCACCCCTGCTCCTGTTGATCTTTCCCCTATTCTTACCAAACTAGATCAACTTCTAAACCAAACCTCTACTCCTATTCCTACACCCTCCCCTCCTATACCTGCCCAAACCATTTCTACCTTAAACCATACCATTTCCAATCTCCTTTCCCAACTCAAAACCCTTGGACCCTCACCCCCTGATATCTCCATTACCATTCCTGAATCTTTTCTAACTATCCCCTCTCTCCTAAAAGACATTGATACTGAGGTCAATAGGTCCAGCTTTTGTGCTAAGATAAGGCACAGTGATACTCTGAGAGAATTCTCCAATCTCACTGAAGCTATCAATAGCCTAAAACCTCTTATCTCAACTTCCTTCCCTTCTTTCTCTCCTATTCCCTCTCACCTTAGACACTCAACATCACCTTTCACTCAGCCTCCCATACCCACTGCCTCACCTTCATCCTCAACCATACCACCATTTACCTCTACACCTACCCCAACTCCTTATTCTTTCACCACTCCTGATGCCCCTGCAAAGCCTGCTATTTTTCCCTCCTCTGATGATGACAAAAAGGGCGAGAAGTCAGTTAGGACAAAGTCAGTTTTACAAGCAGAGGATGCATCAACCCCCGATAAAATAGGATCAGCTGTTGAGGGGGAGAATAAATCTGAGGGGGAGCAACCTGCTCAAGAAGAGCAGAGGTCAAAGAGAAGGCTAAAGCAAATGGCTAGAAGGACAAAGAAATCAAAGCAAGGTGAATCCTGTGCTCCAATTGAACTACCATATGAGGATTCTGATGATGATGATGAAGATGAAATGCCTTTGTCCTCTATGTTCAACATAAGGAAGCAGAGCTCCTCCACTACAGCTCCACCAGTCCAAGCTTCCTCTCCAGTTCAATCAAGTCAACCAACTCCCAGCAGTTCATCAAGAAGAAAAGGAAAGAAGATAATGACTGCTGAGGAGATTGAAGAAGAAGAAAGAAGAGAGGAAGAGCTAAATCAAGAAGATGAGAATCTCAGAGAGTTAAGTGAACTGGCTGCTGCTCTTGGTTCAACCATTGAAGAAGTTCTTAAAGCCAAAGAGAGACACCAGGATTTCACTACCACTGAGGATCTTGCTGCTGCAGTTGGTATCACTGATGATGAATTGAGAGAATTACAAGAAGAAGAAATCATCATGCTATCCTCTCAATCACATCCAACACAGGTTGCATCACGGCAAGATGATCCTTCTGTCAAGAAAGTTCCTAAAAGAGGAAGAACTCACAGAGAAGCCATTCAAGCATTGCATGAGTTCAACTTTGGAGTTACAACTCAGCAATCTGAAAGGGAGATCAAAGAGGTCTTGGATAACAAGAAGAACTTGATAGAAAGAAAGGATCCAAATCTCATTTCCAGAGTCACTCCATATAAGGGAACAGATGAAGGGCCATATCTCAGATTAGTAAGAAGAGATGAAAGACAAACACATGAGAATGCCTATATCCATCACTGCAAACTGTTCTCCTTCACTGAGATAATTGAGACTTTGTACCACCTCCTTAAATCCAAAAGTGAAATTGCCCCAAGGTTCATAAACAAATTCGAATTCTGGATCAGAATGGCTGTTTACCACAGGATATGCACTCATGATCAATTTTTGGAACACATTGATGTGATTGAGGATGCCTTCAAGAAATCCTCCAAAGCTTTTGTACCTGCTGAACGGATAATACTTAATCCTGATCATCCTTACCTGTCTGCATATGAAAATTTCAACACTGCTTTGCCCTCCAACATTGAGCCAGAAATGTTTAAGTACATAACTGAACCTTGTTGTTTAAGATTAGCATTGTCTATGTGTTAGACAAAATTAGTTGCCACCTTTTATTGAACTTAGATTTTCCGCATCTAGTTCATGTAATTCTTGATTAACGTCAATAATAATTATATAAAAGTAAACCTTGTGTCTCTTAAATTTTAATTTGCTAAAGTTTGTATTCAACCCCCCTTCTACAAACATTTGTTGTTGTAGTATCCATTCGGGACCAACAACTGGTATCAGAGCAGGCTAGGTAATCCATATCTAAGATCTGTTTTGCTTACTCTTCAACTGCTTCTACCCCACACTACAAAATGGCCACTTCTGTTGCTGCCTCTAATGGTTCTTCTAACAATGGTTCACTCACAAGGTGTCCTATATTTGATGGAGAGAACTTCTCTCTCTGTAAGAGTAGAGTTCTTCTCTATATGTCAAGCCTTGATGATGTGATGCTTAAAACTGTTACTGAAGGTCTTCATGTTCCTTCCTCAACTATCCAAGTAACTGAAGCAACTGATGAAGCTCCTGCTGTTGAAAGACTGATTATAAAACCTATAAATCAGTGGTCTGATGAAGACAAAAGGCTTGTTAATCTTGATGTTAAAGCAAGAACAGCCTTAGTCTCTACACTACCAAATGATGTCTATCATCAAGTTCTTAACTGTAAATCTGCAAAAGAGATGCTAGACACTTTGACTGTTGCATATGAAGGCACTGAAGAAGTGCAAGAGAACAAGAAACTCCATCTGGTTAGAGTATCCATTCGGGACCAACAATGTCAGAGGCACATTAATAAACTTCTTAGTGAAGAGCTTTAGGAAGCAAAAGACAAAGCTTATCAATTTCAAAAGATCACTGAGTCTTGGTGTAAGTCATCAAAGTTTGCTGAACAATGCATAAACCAACAGATACCTAAACAGGTGAAGGCTGTACTTGGAGGTGACTATCAAGCAGCAGCTTATGTAGCTGATGATGAGATAGCAAATACAGATTCTGAGGAAGATAGACAACTGATTAAGTCTCAGAAGTTAGCCTCAGAGAAAAGACATGATCCAAACCTAAAATTCAATATGTTTGTGAAGGCCAAAGATCATGGTAATGAGTGCTCAACATCCAAACAACATGGTAAGTCTGTGTTGGACAGATTCGACACTCAGCCTGTTCAAAGAACTTCAGTCATAGAAAGGCTTAATCCAAATCCTTTCAAAAGACAAAATTCTCTATCTGGCTCGGAGAGAAGTTAAAAGAACAGGACGACCACTGTAAGTCAGAGGTCAAATCACAACAATGGTAAGTCCAAAGTTGTTGATCTTGGTAAGTCCAAGAAGATCAACAGTGGTAAGTCCAAACCTGTTGAAACTGGTGAGTCCAGTAAGCATGACAAAGGTAAGTCCAAAGTCATGCAGAAGAAGGTTGTTAGTCAATCTTCTCAGGATAACAAACAGAGACCTGACAAAGGTAAGTCCAAAGTCAGTGATCACCAGGTGAATCAACTTGCAAAGAAAGTTGAGAAGTTATCCACCATATATAATCCTAAAACTGAAAGTAAATTCTCACAAGGATTGTTAGACACTCTACCTCCTGTCATCATTGGAAGAAGGAGATGCTACAAATGCAGAAGTAGAGGTCATGAGGCTAAGGACTGTGATGCTGAAATCTCAAGGCCTGAGCAAGAACAAACTGATCAGCCTACACAGGATTCAGTTCCTGCTCAAGCTGAGCAGTCAGTTCAACAAGATGAAGCTGCTAAGTGCTCCTCATCTGAACCCACCAAGAAGTGGGTTTCCAAGCAAAACTAATGTGTTTAGTTTTTATATCATGTGCAGGGTTCAAGTAAATGGTACTTGGATAGTGGATGTTCAAGGCACATGACCGGATGGAAAGGACTTCTCAGTGATTTCCAGGAAGATGAAGGTCCTAAAGTAACATTTGGTGACAACTCCCATGGAAGAACCAAAGTCTATGGGAAGATGCAAGCTGGTAAAGTCACTTTCCAGAGAGTTGCATATGTCAAAGGCCTCAAACACAACCTGATTAGTATCAGTCAATTGTGTGATGAGGACAATGTTGTTACTTTTAGGAAGAAAGCAGGAACAATTTATAATGCTAAGGGAAAGCCTGTATTAATAGCTAAAAGAGAAAGAGATGTGTATCTACTTGATCTTAATTCTGCTGATCCCAATACCGAAACCTGCTTGTATTCCCATTCTGTTCCTGAGCTGAGTTGGTTATGGCATAAACGTTTGTCTCATTTGAACTTTAAAAATATAAATATGCTGTCCAATAAAGAGTTAGTCTCTTGATTACCAAAAATCACATTTGTCAAAGACAAATTGTGTTCAGCCTGTGAACAAGGGAAACACCATAAAGGGTCCTTTAAATCAAAGCAAAATTTTTCAATAACAGACCCATTGAATATGTTGCATATGGATCTGTTTGGACCCATAAGTACTCCAAGCCTAAGTGACAAGAAGTACACTCTTGTGATAGTAGATGAGTTCTCACGATTCACCTGGGTAATATTCCTAAAAGCCAAAAGTGAGGCTGCCCTGGAGATAATAAGTTTCATCAAAAGGGAAGAGTTGCAGAAAGGTTTGTCTGTAAAGCAACTAAGAAGTGATCATGGGACTGAGTTCAGGAACTCAACCCTTGAAAGCTTATGTGAACAAAAAGGAATATTACAAAATTTCTCATCTGTCAGTACTCCACAACAAAATGGAGTTGCTGAAAGGAGAAATAGAACCTTAATTGAGGCTGCAAGGACAATGCTATGTGAGGCAGGATTGAAACTCTATTTCTGGGATGAAGCTGTTAGTACAGCCTGCTATACTCAGAATAGGTCAATCATTGTCAAAAGACATGGAAAGACTTCATATGAAATGTATAAGTCTAGAAAGCCCAATATAGGTTATTTCCATATCTTTGGTTCTAAATGCTATGTGATGAATCAAAGAGATCAGCTCCATAAGTTGGAACCTAAAGCTGATCTTGGAATATTCGTTGGTTATTCCTCAATCTCCAAGTCTAATACAAGGAGAAAGGCAATAGAAGAATCAATTCATGTCTCTTTTGATGAAGACTGTTTTGATCAAGCTGATAAGAGTCAAGCTGACTTGGTTAGTCTGAGTGAGCTTGAAAGGCCTAAGGAAACCAACTTATCAAATCCTATGTATGTCATAGGAGATGATAGTGATGATGATGTGTGTTCATCAAAGAAATCATCACAAACTCCGAGGGATTCTCAAGCAGAGAAGGATGATGAGTTCGTCAACCCCTTTGGAGCTGATGTCACTCAGACTGAGAATCTCAGTGATAATCAGTTTGTTGACAATGCTGCTGTTGAGACTGAGGAGATAAGTTAACCTCAAGGTTCTCAACATCACTCAGATTCAGAACCTGACTCTCCAACTACCACATTTAAATTCCTCAAAGATCATCCTCAAGATCAAATCATTGGAAATGTCCAAGAGAAAGTCATGACCAGATCTAAGGCTACAGCTAACTATGCTGCTCACTTTGGTTTTCTGTCTCAGATGGAACCAAAGAAGACTGAGGAAGCCTTAGCAGATGAGGATTGGATTGATGTTATGCAAGAGGAATTAAATGAGTTTGAGAGGAATCAAGTCTGGACCCTTGTCCCTGCCCCCAAAGATCATTCAATTATAGGCACTAAGTGGGTCTATAGAAATAAAATGGACAAGGAAGGAGTGATAGTTAGGAACAAAGCCAGGCTGGTAGCACAAGGGTATAAGCAAGAGGAAGGAATCGATTATGATGAGACCTTTGCCCCTGTTGCTAGAATTGAAGCTATAAGGTTGTTCCTGGCTTATGCAGCATATAAAGACTTCAAAGTCTATCAAATGGATGTGAAGAGTGCTTTCCTAAATGGAAAACTTCAGGAGGAAGTCTATGTGAAACAACCTCCTGGCTTTGTAAGTTTAAAGTTTCCACATCATGTCTATAAGTTGGACAAGGCTTTGTATGGTCTTAAACAAGCTCCAAGAGCTTGGTATGATACACTATCCACTTATCTACTATCCATGGATTTCACCAGAGGTAGTATAGATAAGACACTCTTTATTAAAAAGAGCAAAGGACAGGTGATTCTTGTACAAATCTATGTGGATGATATTATTTTTGGTTCAACCAATGAATCTCTGTGTGAGTGGTTCTCCAAAATAAAGTCACAAAAGTACAAGATGAGTATGATGGGTGAGATGACATATTTCCTAGGCCTACAAATTCAACAAAAGCCTGGTGGAATTTTCATCAATCAAAGCAAATATGTTTTGGATTTGATAAAGAAATATGGTTTTGATTCAAGTTCAACCATGAACACACCCATGTCACCAGCTGTCAAGCTGAGTAAAGACCTATAGAGGAATGATAGGTTCATTACTCTATTTGACAGCTAGTAGACCTGATATCATGTTTGCTACATGTGTTTGTTCAAGATATCAGGCTGATCCTAAAGAATCACATCTTCAAGCTGTGAAAAGGATCTTTTGGTACCTAAAAGGTACACCAAATCTAGGACTTTGGTATCCAAAGGACTCTGGATTTGAGTTAGTTGGTTTTTCTGATGCTGACTATGCTGGGTGCAAGTTAGATAGAAAATCAACCACTGGAGGATGTCAATTGCTTGGAGGTAAATTAGTAAGCTGGACTAGTAAGAAACAGAACTCAGTGGCTACTTCGACTGCTGAAGTTGAGTACGTTGCAGTAGGGAGCTGTTGTGCTCAAATCTTGTGGATGCAGCATCAGCTTCAGGACTTTGGGATGAGTTTCAAGAAAACTCCTATCTTCTGTGATAACCAAAGTGCAATAGTCATCACTTACAATCCAGTATTTCACTCAAGAACCAAGCATATTGAAATTAGACATCACTTCATAAGGGACATCGTGGAAAAAGGTAAAGTTGACATTAAATTTATCTCCACTAATGACCAATTAGCAGATATCTTTACTAAGCCCCTTGATGAAAAGAGGTTTATGTATCTGCTAAGTAAATTGGGTATGCTCAACCCCTAGCTAAGTGTCTACAATTTGAGTTCTCAGTTTGACAGAGACTAAGTGTCTTAAGCTGGGTGCACAGTTTATAAATAAGTTTTCATAAACTGATCTATATGTCAAACTGAATAATGAGTTCACACGTTTGGTCAGTTCCAAACATAATTCAACTACTCAGTGTGGTTGAACTGACTAAGTGTCATTGAGTCTGAGCTATGTGCTTAACTCACACTGTGTGATTGGTTCACACGTTTGGTAAGTTCCAAACATATTTTACCTACTTAGTGTGGCTAAAATTACATGTTTAAGTCAGTCTTAAACATAAATGACTAAGTGTCATTGAGCCTGAGTTGTGTGCTCTACTCAAGCTGAGTATCAATCTCAAGCTGAGTGCTTCACTCAAGCTGAGTGCTTGAATCAAGCTGAGTGCTTGACTTAGACTGAGTAATATGTTTACTCAGCTTGGTGTGTCCAATCTATGAATTAATTACTACGTGTTATTAATTTTTCTGTACATTCGCATTTGAATCAGTTTCAATTCGTATCGTATATCAATTGTGTATTGATATATTTACAAATTGTTTGTAATCTTATTATTTGTTAATATTATTATTTTACACTTGTATCCGTTGGAGAATGATGTGTTTCTACCCTCTAACTGTTACGTCAACCCGTAATTTTTTCGGCGTAAAGGATTAAAAAGGGATTCCAACGGTAATTTTTCTCTCTCCTCAAAAAGGTATATATACCGACCTTAACAGCATTTTAGATGTTTACGCTTCAACTTCTCATCTCTACACCTCTCATCTTCCTATATACCTTTCAACAAATTTGCTACGTGCGATTCTCAGTTCCATCGATTTTGAAACCCTAACTCGCTCAGTGCGACACTCATTGCTCAGTGCAAGTAAAGTAGTTCCTCAGTGTAATCTGCAATTTCATCGATGGAAGGAACCACTCTCATTCTCAGTGATCGAATGGTTCGTGGTGCTGCGCTGAAAAACAACGGATTGCCTCTGATCAAAATCAACAATCAGCGTGCATGTCTTGATATCCCTGCGAGGAAACAGGGGAGAGGATATGAAGCATGGGTTGCTTATATTCGGAAATGCCCTTTGGCATTTGCTTTCATTGGAGCGCCTGTTCACATCGTTCCACAGCACCTGTTGGAGTTCTGGTTTACATGCACCTTCAATCAGAACAGAGGAGAGATAACCGGCACTGTTCGTAATGGCGATAGAACAGTGGCCCTCACGGTTCAACGGCTAAGGGATGTTCTTCAACTCCCTGTTCAAGATGTGTTCGAGCCAACCGTGACTAGACAAGTGGCGAGGTCAGTTCTACCTCAAATGGGTCACCCTCAAACTGAAGGGGTGATTAAGAAGGCCACTTTCCCAACCAGCTGGGGCTTCATGGTTTCCACAGTGGTACGGTCACTGGGGACCAAGGTGGGAGGCTTGGACCAAGTTAACGAGTTCGAAATGCAGCTGCTATACAACATGTTCTTTGATAGGCGTATCAATTATGCACAGCTCATATTCAACGAGCTCAAAGTCCATGTAATGAAGACCACCAGGGACCTCCATGTACCATTCATAAGGTATTTGTCCTTGGTGCTTGAAGCTGAGTTGGGGGATTTATATAAAGTTGGATGGGATGTGTTCCATGTTCCAACTCTCAGTCCGAAGATGTTTAACAATGACATCTTCCCAGAGCAAGAGGGTCTAAGTGGTCCAATGCTCTTGGTCGCTGAGGGAGTTTCATCTGCAAGTGGAGATGAGGGATCGAATCAAGGGGGAGCTTCTCACGCTGACACCGAGGTTCAGGCTGAGCTCTCTGCTCAAGCTGAACCAGCACATACAGAATCTTCTTCAGGTAAAACCTCTCCACTTTCTCTTTCTTCCCGCTTTTCTCCATCCACTTTTGGAGATAAGACTGCAGTAGAACCAACTCAGTCTAACCAGTCTCCTCCACCTTCATTCCATCTACAATTCCAATCTGAAGCCACCCCTAGTATGCCCACTGCTGCTAGGGAGAATACCCAAACCTACCAAAGAAAAACTGCCAAAGGTGGTGCCACTCCTAAAGGCATCACTGGAGCTGAGATCACATTGATCCCTCCGGCAGGAGTTGAGGGGGAGACGCCTACTCTCAAGGTGTCGACCTCACGGCTCATTCAAACCCAACAGCCTAAACCGGGTGTGGTGTCTACTCAGCCCACACTTGCTCGTGCCATGGGAGAGCCTACTTCTGTGCCTGAACAGACACATTGAGGTTACATTGAACATATGACCAATCCCCAGGGTCAATCACCCCCCTCTTTACCCAAAAGCCAACCACCAACCCATACACTTCACGTCTCGAACCCTATTCGTTCTATTCATTTATCACACTCTAGTGCACGACCTGTCAATGTTTCATCTTCAGACCAGGGTGATTCACAGGGTCAAGACTCTGGTGCAAATGAGTTTGAAGCTATACACCGACCTTCGGATGATGCACCCAAATTCCAACCTACTCAAGCTGACTTGGATGATCTGCTAACATTCTTTAAAGGTCAGTTTGATACATTGCACCTCAAAAGGAAGAAAGCAAAGAAAGATATGCTGATGATTCTTGATAATCTGGATGAAGAGGTGTTGATGTTAAAATCTGCTGTTGCTGCCTTACAAAAACAAAAGACTTCAACCCCTATTGATGATGACAAAAAGGGGGAGAAGGTTCAAGAATTTGAAGCTGAGTCAGTCAAAGCTGAAGCTCTACTATTATTGGCAGAGGGAGCAGATCAGATTGAAGGGGAGAAAGAAACAAAGAAAGAACCTGAGCTGACTGAGAAAGCAAAAGGCAAAAGACCAGTATTGGTCAGCTCAGATGAATCAAACTCAACAGAAGAAAAGGAAAATGATTCTTAGTGAATCATCAGCCTCGGATGAAGACTCGGCTGACAAAATGACACTTCAAGAAAGAGCTTCACTGATGGCTACTAGGAGAATGGAAAGGGAGGATGTTGACCAGCTTGGGATCTCGGTCGAAGAACTAAGAAGAAGACAATTAGATGCTCAAGTTGTTTTAGCTAGAGAAAAAGAAATAAGAGAACAAAACTGGGCTGAGCTGATCAGAAAGTAGAATGAGGAATTGACAAAACTCAGACTGCCTATCGTGCCCAAGGAAGAAGAAGAGGAACTTCCTATCCAAGATCAAACTGAGGAAGAAGATATAACTCAATGTTATGAAAAATTGTACTTCTCTTCTCAGATTGATTCACTCAAGTTGAATTCAGTTCAAGGGATCATTATCATGGAGTTCGTTTTAAAGAATGGTGAAACACCTTCTCTGGAGCTGAATCAACTTCATAAGCTGGGTTATGAGGAATGGAAGCAAGTAGCAGTGCTCATTAAACAGATGGAAAGGTCCACAGCTCGGAATCAAGTTAAAGATGAGCTGCTGAGACTACTTGCTAGGGCTGATGCGATGCAATTAATACCCAGGTCTGAGATAGCTACCCTACTAACTTCTTTTCATAAAGTTGGAAAGAAGAAGCAATCGAAGCCAGCTGGACTAGAAAATTTAGATAAGTACAGTCTTGCTCTTCCTGAAGGCATGGAGTTTCAAGAGAATACATATGTTGAAAAGCCTCAGAAAGGGTTTATGTACTTGGACAGAAATGGTGAAAAATGCTTCCAGGCTGATGCTAACATTTATACTTGTGGGGTATCTCAGGTATTTGCTATGAGACAAATTATAGAAAAGACTGAACAGACTGCAAGGTTCAGATACAGAATCAACAGGGCAATACGATCACAGAAGGATCAGCTTCAACATATACCTAATCTGCAAGAAATCCTTGAAGAAATAAATAAAGAGATTAAGGGGTTTGAAGAGCTGCATCCAGAATAGATTAGTTCTGTTGTAAATATTAGATTAGTTCTAATATTTTTGTAAGCACTATGTGTGCATTATCTAAGTGATCAACAACTTTTGTATTATGATCAGTTCTATTAATACAAATATAAAGTTTGATATGTTCAACTGTATTATGATGTGTTCATAGCTATAAGTCTGATAAGTTCAGCTTAATGAATAAATGATAAGTTCTTATTCATTAATATAATTAGTTGGTGTGTTCAACTAAAAATTGGTGTGTTCCAATTTAAATTGATAAGTTCAATTAATATTGATATGTTCAATAAATATTTGATCAGTTCAAATAATAAAATCTTAATAAGTTTAAGATTTAAAACATAATTCTGTTAAACAAACTTAAGAACTGTTTGATGGTTGTCATCATCAAATAGGGGGAGTTTGTTGGAAAAATGATCTCATCAGTTTGAATTTGATGAGACAAAGTTAAGTTTGTAAGATGAGTTCTACATATAACTTAAACAGAATTATGAAGCTTAGTCAGACTGAACACTTCGAGTGATTCAGACTGAGTATAAGCTGAATATAAGCTGAGCATATGTTAATCAGTTTATATTATACCTTAGCTTGTTTATTAATATGTTTAATAATCTGTGTATGTCACATAAGGTATATATCGAGTAGTCAGCTTGATGTGTTTCAAGCTGAGTGACTCTGCTCAGAAGCAGAGTCAGCTCGTCAGAGTTAACAAATATGTTTTATTTAACTCTTTGGACTTCTAAGGATGAGTTAATAATTATACATGTTAGTTCATGTTTGAATTCGGGTTTGTTCTCGAAGAACTCAGCTTGATGAGTTTCAAGCTGAGTAACTCAGTCCGAGTGAAGAAGTCAGTTTAAAGATAATTTAAATATGTTTTAAATTCATCTTTATCTCTCTCTATATCTACGGCGCGAAAAGAAGACTCCAGAATCAAGATTGAAGATTGAAGACTCTAGATAAGAAGATTCAAGATTCAAGATTCCGGTTTATCCGAAAGTTAGTTAGCGAATTAGGCTAAGTCTAGTTTGTTAGGAACCGTAGCAACAGGATTATAAATACTTATCTCCTGATAAGTTTAGAGGTACGACTCGATACGACTCAGTACGACTCAGAGACGATTACAACTAAGTGTTGCAGAGCCAAACCACACCTCATCGTATGTGTTACGAGTCTTGATTCAGTATCAAGATTTAATCACAGATTGCCAAAGAAGTTCGTGTGTTCGAATTAATCACATCAGTTGTGATATTGGTAAGTAATCATGTGTTGATTCAATCTGTGAAAATCCTGTTTAGAGAGTCGTTAGTATCTATAATTATATGGTAATTATAGATATCTAAGTTTGAGAGAATTGAGAGATTTATATTAGGTGATTATATATCAAGAGTTGCTTACTTGATAGTCATTGTAATCATCTTCTTATTCAAAGCATTGTAATCATCTTCTGATTAATAAAAGCATTATATTGATTGTGGTTTGATTTACTGTGTGTGACACTTTTCTTTGATTTGTTCAATTTTCGCAGAAAGTGTATTCACACCCCCCCCCCCCCCCCCCTACACACTGTTGCTTGTTGTTACTCTCTCATACAAGGGACCAACAAACTATTTACCGCCGCAACATTACACGGTATACGGATACGATGCTAGTACGATAAATAAATAAATAAAGGAAATCAAAGTAAAGTTTCTGATGATATTCCCAACGTAAAATACAATGCTTTAAATAGAAATGGCTGCCTAATTTAGCTAACTACCTTGCTATGAATTAAGGAATCATGGGTCAGGACCATTATTCAACAACTCCTAACAAAATGGAAAATGCATGCAAAATTCTAGGGAGAACATGGTATACTCCCATACACTCAGTGAAGTGAGACCAAGTAAAACCAAAGTGAACGTTGAGTAACAAAATTCAATCTTGAAATCATGCTGGCAGGGGGCCTCATTGTAGTTGTTTCGGCCAACGACTGGGCTAGTCCATGTGGTAGCTGGACTGGATCGACCATCATATCATGTATTCACTTGAGTATGAACTAGACCTCTTCTACAACACATTTGGGGCATCTGCATCTAAAACCGTAGTCTGCAAGCAATGCTTGTCTCTCTTCCAATTCCAAGTCTTCATCTATGTAAGATATGGTAACCTGCAAAAATCGCATTTTTCCTATTAATTGAAATAAAGATTCTTGTCAAGGAGCAAAAGTTTTTCCTTAAGTGGTGGTAAATAGGTAACTTTGTATTTCCTTACTGCGGGTGCCAGGTGGTTTAAAATTCATTATCAAAAGGAACTTGAATCAGAAGTGTAATATTCATATAAACATTCAAAATAGATCATCAACAACTTCAAACTGCAGTAATTGGATAACGAGTTCCAAAAAAAACAAATCCAAACAACCCCCTTTGTGACAGATAGTCATCTTTCTAATGTTTTGTGCTTTTATGGATAAACTAGACCTTTGGCTAATGGCGAACGTTCTTGCAAGATATTGATGGCATTGATGGTGATTCACATCATGAGGGACATTTTACATGGTTAACTAATAGTCGATAATTTCATTAGACTATTTTCTCTGTTGCATTTTAAAAGGAAAGAGAACACAAAATCTAGAATTAATTGTTGCAATAATAATAAAACAGAAATGAAGAATAATGACATCACCTCTTCTCCCTTTTTGATGGGTCTGCAGGCAATTATGGTTGCTTGGCCATCTCTGTCCTGCAGTTAATACAAGGAGAAATATATATTATGAAAATATCTTCTCTATAACTAAAAGAATATTTAATGGCACTATTCTTATAAGTTTGGCCATTCCTAAAAGATTCTGCCACTATTGTTGATGAACAGAGAAACAGCAAAAAATTCGTTTGAGAGGAAGGTGGCTGTGTTTCTAATAACCTTTTTATGGCCAATTTTAGGCTTCTGCTCACTGCTCACTCAATTTTATACTGATGTTCTTAAACACTAAGTTCATATTGCACAAATGTCTTTTCATAGGATTGTTTAAGATCGCAACCTGCGAATCTGGAGGATGGTATATGATTGAGTAGAGGAAAGTAGTACATGTAAATCCATTGCAGCCTTCATTTTCAGTTATGAAGCATTAATTTCGAACAGAAGTACACAAAGATTGACACAAATTGATCTGAAAGTGGATGCCTTAATTCATTGTACATATGCATATGCCAATGGGGTTTAGCCCATTTGGTATGGCACCCCCCTTCCTCGCAAGAGGTTGGGGATCAAATCCTGCTGCATGCAGTGGGTTGGAGGTTTTTCCCTTAGGGGTTTCCTCCATGGAGTGAAGGTGTGGTGCTCGAACCTTGGTTAAAGCCAAATAACGAGGTGTGGTTGAAAACCCGCCACCAAGCAATTCGAACCCACACTGGAGACGCGGGGAAGTGTCTCCATTAATTTGCCGGTCAAAAAAAAAGAAACGGTAGTTGGGGGTGGTTATATTGCCGCCAACTTGGGCGGTTGTTCCCTCCAAAAACCGTAGAGTATTATGTGTCACACACACATATGTTACACGATAATGACACAAGTTCCATAATGTTAATACTAATACTAATAGTTCGTAACAAATGATAGTAATATTTAAGAATTTTCTAACAATGTCCTCCCTAAATATTATATCATTTGTTGCACTTCTTGACATTGATCTTCAAAGTATGATGACAAAATCATCACCATCCTTGCTTCCATTTGCCAAAGTCTTCATCCGAGTTGCATTGTGTTGCCCTATCTTGAGTTTGAACTTGTTTCGATCCTCGAGTATGTCCAATGTTACCAGCTACACCACTTTCAATGCCAACATTGTCCAATGTGATATTGTAGACCAATCCAACATTCCGATCTTCGAAACTCGAAACTCTCCCAAACTTTTCAATCCAAACTCATAGTACTCATGCGGTATCAATAGATATTGATCAAAGAATTTCTTCAAGGTTTGTTCATAGCAATCCGGATATCCGAAGCCCGTGGCTATTTCTTCCCATTTGTTTTCTTATGATATTGTACAGTGTCCTCCCAAATTCATAATAAGCTTATAAACAGATCAAGTAAGCAAATGTCCAAACCAACGCTCTTAGGTGGTAGTGCAATGCTTGTTCCATCTTTCATCTTGAAGAACCAACTTAAAGCCTTATCAAACTTTCATCTAGAAAGATCCAAATCTTGCAACACATTTTGTCTCTATTTGCCAATACCATAAAAGAAACATAATCATCGAAATTATCAATGATTAATGGTACCATATTTCCTCTAATTTCGATGACATCTTCGATTGTACTTGCCCCACTTTCATTTGTGAATTGAGTATTTTCTAACTCATTTGTTGAAGTGGTAATGTGTTTATCATAAACTTGACCTTGTCAGGTCATACATATATGAGTCGATATGCATCCATTATCCTTGATTTCAATTTCAAAACCTTGAAATATGAGTTGTTTCAAACTAAATACGTTTATTTTTATGGCGGGTGCATATGACACATGGAATCAAGAACGTTGTGTTGTTTATTTCCACTTCGACTTCCCCAATCCCATGTATAGTAAATTCATCATGATGATCTTCATTATCGATACTATAACAATCCCTAAAGATTGTAAACAAGTCTCGATTGGAGGTCAAGTATTTTGAGATAATAGAGTTGGCATACTAAATCGAATTCCATGCCCCTCTATCGGTTCCTTCCACCATGTAGTCCCCGTTTATGAAAATGTGATTCATGTAAGATTGCATGTAGGGTTGGCTTTGAAAAGGTTCGATTGTGGCGTTAGGGACTGCCTCCTTTTCTTCTTGACAGTCCCTACCCAATATTCATCTCCTCACCAAAATCAAATGGGAAGACCGACGGGAACGAGGTCTATGTTTCAGTTTGTGGTCAAAAGTACTCTCCTAATCACAAGTGTTCTGTAGGTCAGATGTGTGTTCTTCTCCTTGCCGGATGGTGAAGATCTAACAAATGAAGATGAATTTTGTACCATCAACGCCCTCGATCAAGCCGAGCCAGCCGCAGATGGTGAATTTCAGTCCCTCGAACTCATCGAATTCTCAATGGATTCTTCCTTGCATCTGAAACACTTAAACTGATGGGTGAATTACATGGTTATCCGGCGCTAATTCTAATTGGTAGCGGTGCTACACATAATTTCTTATCCAAACGGTTGTGTGTGGCTTTGGGATCCCTCCATCGACTCGGCGATGGAACACGAGTCTGAAAAGCTGAATAATGTCATGATATTTCCCATCATTTTGGGGCTTTCGAGTGTATGTTGATGCTTTTCAAAACCGGGTTGATAAACATCGGCTTGATGTGTCTTTGAAACCCCAACCTCACCGTCAACGATCCGTCAAAGGATTCATTAGAAACTATCCCCATGTTTCTATCGTCCTTCCCTCATTGACAAATTAGGCCCGACAACCTACAAACTTTAATTGCCAGATTCTACTAAAGTACATCTTGTCTTCCATGTGTCGCTTCTCAAGAGAGCTGTTGGAAATTCACTTGTTAAGGTTGTCCTATCACTTGGAATGGAAGAAGATCAGACCAAACCACTTATATCCCTAAAGTGTTAATCCACATGTACATCACCTCTGGCAATAATTCCACCCATCAATGGTTAATTCAATGGCACCCTATGCAGTTATCGCGGTGGGAAATCAAATAGCGGTCAAAGTCCTTGATTTGGGATAGCGGTTATCGCGGTGAGATAGCGGATATTAATATTACGTAAAATATATATTTATATATATAAAAAAAATTATAAAACATTAATTAAAAGCATTATATAAAACTTAGCACACTAATATAGTAAATAGTAGTATGGGAATCGACTGTGGAGTGTAAACCGAAAAATCTGCCAAACAAAACAAAAAAAAAATCAAAAAAAGTGCAAACCGCTATCCCACCGCTATTTTGCCTCAACTAGTGGAAATAGCGCTCAAATAGCGGAAATAGCGGCGCTATTAGCGCCTCCACTATTTCACACCGCTATTTTGCCTAGATCCGCTAACCGCTATCCCACCTTTATCCCACCGCTATTGACTGCATAGATGGCACCATGGTACTGATAAAGACTCAACTTGTGAGGATGCTCACATTTCAACTTCAATACCCAAGGCTTGAGGACAAGCCTGATCTTCAAGGGGCGGCGAATAATCCAAGCCGAGCCCATTCATTTGGATAACAGGCCCAAAAAGCCCAACATTTGGAGAGTCTAAAAAAATATATAGAAGGCCTAGACACGAGTAAGGTTGTCAAAGAGGCAGTTACTTAGTCTATTGAGAATAGGAATCTCAATTAAGATATTTCTATAGAAAAGAAATAGGAGAATAGCATGTTTAGCAGGATGTTCACTATCGGCAGAATTGCTTTGGCACGGGGTCTCCTCTCCTTCTCAGGAGTTTCCTGATTATTGTTTTAATTTCAATCAAATTATCTCTCCTTTTCAGAAAATTACATGTTCTATATTTCAGTATCTATCATCATCTCTCCACAAAATTCAAACCATTCGACCCATCAGCGCACCATACCTACTCAATATCCTACCTATAAGTGTAAGCCTATTATGTAGGTTTTAGAGTTGTTATAAGGGTATAGCATGTTTCATCACAACCTTTCCTCTTTGTGTCTCATTTCCTAACAAGAAAGCATTTCATAATTCCAACTATAATGTTGGTGACTGAAAAGTAAAAGATGCATCAAATGTGTGTCCAAAGAAAGAAGTATTTAGGAAGGTTAATTTCAGTTATTTGAGGTGAATACTACTTGAGTTTAAAGACCATCAATGAAAACGATTTACAATTTATTTCTTGAACCTTGTCAATATGGGAAATAACGATGCCAACCAAACATTTGAGCAGTAAGAAAAATCAAATTCTGCAGTTCTTATGTGGTCTAAAAGATAGAGTATAAATTAGAATAGTGTTATATTGCATGGGTGTTTTTATATGTCCGTTCAGAAATTCAGCATGTGATATATACAGAATCAAAATTAGATAATCAGTTGTGTTTTAAAAAACAGGATGTAAAAGATGATGAAAAGTATTTGAGTTTGCTTGTGTTGTTTCAAGTTCTAGTAATCAGATAATTAAGCCTTTGGCAAATTCTGATCATCTATGGAATTAATAGATAATATGACCACAGATGTCATTTATATGAAAAAAAGAGATAGTATGCCAAACCGGATTAAAAATTAACCGATTAACGAGTGTGAGTATTTTCCATTTGAAAAGAAAACATAATTTTGTTTCTTTTTAATTATTGTTCTATGGCAGCCTACATATGAACTGATTATATAACCAGATAATCATAACAAAATACCTTTATCCAAACATAAAAACTCATAATCCGTACTTAAAGCATACCTCATCTCGTTTAAAAGCCCTAGCACTGGGACAACAAGAATGATTCATGCAACTCTGAAGCGGGAAAAAAGCTGTGCCTGCAAATTCAAAATCGAAAAATCGATTAATATTTTTAAAGATAAAAAAAAAGTAATCATTTTTTAGGTGGCAACACTTTTGGTTCGTTTAAACAGTACAAACAAGTAACTTTACGGTTGGTCACCATGGATTTGGTCGTCGTCATTTTATTTCTAATATCATAAATAAATATATATACACAACATCAAGAACAACCGTAGCCAATCCCGCAAGAGTTTCAGGTCAACCCGACCCGTAGTGTATGGGTTTACCCGTTATCCAACCCAAGAGCATCAACATTACCTTGGCAACAAACTGAATAGTCATCCCCAAGAGCATCAAGAAAAGGCCGTGTTATTTCATCAGCTTCTTTCTGTAGGTAATTTATAAAGAGAAAGATATATAAGGGAAAATGTCATAAAAATCATATGTATTTTTTTCAATTGTCCATATTGGTAGTTATACTTTTATTAATTAAATTTTGTGCCAAGGTGCAAATTTAGTAATTTAAGCACGAAATGAGAGATTAAAGATGACAAGCGGCAGATTATTACTCATGTTACATACTTACATCATTCATTGTAACTAGTTGTGTTGGTCATTATATGCTTCAGTTACCAAATTAGCACATCAACATAAAGTACAATTACCAAAAACGAGATAGAAAAAAGTATAACAACCAAATTGGGAGAATTAACAAAAGTATGCTGCTATGTATGACATTTTTTGAATGTGTAACAAACATGAAAGTGGAATTTTATATTCGTATAGAACATTCATTTATCTTCTTCTAACCTTCTCAGCTTCTGGAAGATCGTCTATATACAAAAAGTAATCCTCCACTGGAGATGCTACAACTAAATCACTGTACCATGAAAAACATAAGATTCTTAGAAGTACATGTAAGTAGGGAAATTATGTAGTGCAGAAATCTGACACATTTAGTTCACTGTAGATAGGGAAAAACAGGTCGGGTTGGTTAGGCTAAGTAATGAGTCAAATTGGGTTTATTTTGTACATGAAAAAACAAGTGGGGTTGGGTTGACATGATCACATGAAATAACTTTTCTCAATATTTTTACATTTGTATTGAAAACTAGGAGTTATGTTCAATAAAGTCCATATAAAAAACATAGTCCTGAAATTTTAATATTCAAACACATGTGATTCAGTATACAATCACATGTGATTGTAAAAGCATCACATGTTAATTACGAAAATGCCACTCCGCCCAAAATTTTAAAATTCAAGCTGGACTATTGATGGGCCTGATCCAAAGGCTAAGATTAGTCCCTCAGGACTATGAATTATGGACTATATTGAACATTTCTCTGAAAACTAGTGTGTTAAATATGATTAGATAGATTATATTATATCAACAATAATCCTATTTGTTGAATAAAATATGGTAAAGGAGGTTTTATGCACTTAAAATATACTTACCCTAACTTTCAAGTTTCAACAACCCAATTGACTCATTTTATTTTAAGCTTATTTTTGTTATTTTATTTGTTAAAGATAAAACATAACCTAAACCGACCAAAATAGAATCAAATGCATTATGATGAATAGAAGACTTACAGGTTATTTAGCTCAAACATGCCAATAATATGCCCATATATTTCTAGGGAGAACACTTGAAAGAATTAAGGAGTAGAATGTATCATGTGTTATTTACCATCAGGTCCACCCTTACAGGTTACTGTTTAAACATATAAGTGGGTCGGAAGACGGGCAGGTCATATTTGTTGTGTAAGCGGTCATAATGGGTTAAGGTCAAAAGATCTTTTCAAGTCTGGGTCAGGTTTGGTTATTTTATTTTGTCCGTAATACTTGTATATACATATATATATACACACACATACACGCTCCCTTTTTTTATATATTTGTTCATTTTAATCATTTAATGTACTTTAATTGCTTTTTTTTCTTATTATTTTATTGAATTTTAATTTTTTTCTCTCTTTCGCTACCGAAGGCCTTCGTGGAAGCAATATCTCTACCTACGGGTAGAGGTAAAATTGTCTACATCTTACCTCCCCCATACCCCGCTGAGGCGGGATTAGGTATTGTTGTAGTTGTCTTTTAGAAACAATTGTAAAAACAGTTAATATGCTTCTAAAAACTATTTTAGTAAAATAATACTCTAAGTTGAAAAAAAGAAAAATGATTTAGGAGAATATAAGCATTTGAATACAATTTAGGCCACTTTTGATCCATTTTCTTTATAGCTAATCTTTATAATCTTACCCTTTTGACCCATTAGAATTAACTTGCAACCTAATTTGGACCGGTTTTCATTTGAACGGTTTAATCGTCACCATTGTTTATTAAGTAATTGCATTAAATTTGATGGTTGCATAGATTTAATCGTGTATTAAACAAGAACATCATGAAATATATTAAATTACAAGCACTTTTAAGGATACATGGCAAACATTCCTCGTCGAATATCACTGCCTTCAAGAGTTCCAAGGACTAGAAAAGTTAAACCAATGATCAGCGTTTTAATAACAAAAACATCATTAAGAAACAGCAATACCCAAAAATATATATATATAAAATTTTATAAACTCTATAAACCATGCACTGCAATGCCAGATTAATAAACTTCTGAGTATATTTTGTTATTGGATCTCCATAACAAAAGTTTATCTCTGAAGACGAGGTCCATGAGGCATCAGATATTAATACATTTAAGAGATTAACAAAATTCAAATTTGATATGTTGATAGAGAGATTCACATTTAAAGAGAATATACGTCTAGGAGTTAAATAAGGATTAAAGAATTATTTAAATATCCTATTTAAATTTTAACGTTGAGTTTTACATAAACTACAACTAAGAAGCTTTATCTTTTATCCTATAAGGTAGATTGCGTTAGACGTCATATAGGATTTATTATTGTGGCCTACAAAGACATACTTTAAGGTTTTTGAAAGATATGATTCCAATAAGTACATAAAACTATATTATCAGTTATCAGCCAATTGTACTAAAATGAGTGGAGCAGAGGTGGCAACTTCAATCCATTTACTCAAAAAATGAGTCAATTTGAAATGTACTTTTATCTGTGTGCTTTCAATTGGGTAAACTTCAAAATGGCAAAAAATTAAATAGGTATAAATGAAAAATGTGTCAAGAGGTTCGAAAGTTGCCCCAAAGTGCACTTAAATGCTTGTAGCCTCCTAAATTGTGTTATTCAAGAAATTGAGATGTAGTAGATGGTATACTAAATATAAAATTCCGGCAACTTTTAACTTGTAACTTGTTTAACCCGTTCAACCCTTTTAAAGTTTTGGCTGAATAAAATTTATTTCAGACATTTGACCTATTAGAGATATAAGAAATAGAAAATAAAAAAAACGAACCAACCCGTTTGTAAACCTTTTTTTCGAAAGGGAATATGATACGAAATGTAAACTGAATACAGGACAGATGTTACTAATCGATGCTTAGAACAGGTCGAATAGAAACGATTACAATAGAATAGAACAAAGAAGATAAACCTCAATCAACCAACAATGGAAGATTGATCCAGGGCTGTGCCCTCTCTCGATAGCCGACTACAAGAGCCAAACGTACTAATTCTCTGCCTGCTAACTCACGCCTCGCACACCTCTATATATTAACTTCACTTTACTAACTATTATCAACCTATTTTACTCTTTTGACCCCTCTAGAATAAGACTTGTCTATTTCCTATCATTACTCCCGCTTTCAAAAAAGTCTTGTCCTCAAGACTTGCTTCTAAACGAGGCCCGTGATCCGGTGGTTTCGGCGGTTTAGGAAGACTCGGAGGCTGATGATCAAGAAACAAACACCAGGTAGCAAAGAGGTTTACACAATCCGGGGGTTTGAGTGGCTTACGACCCCATACAACATACGAAATCGTAATCATCAATCCTCTAACCCAAGTTGGTGCTAGACATTCATCAAGCACCTTGTGTTTGTGTGCACAACCCAAGACTGGATTTGTGAAATAATGCACGGTGAAATGAGTCTCGGAGTGTAACTGTGGAACCATAACAGTGTGATATCGAATAAAGTCCTCCATAGCGGTTAGCTTAGGTCCCGTTTTTGTCTCCGGTGGCTTGAGTGTAGTTTCGAGGACAGGCTTAGGTGCCAACATAATTGCTCTATTCTCAGTCGAAATAACGATACATCTGGAATGAATTCCCCAACATGAAGCTTATGAGAATCGCCACAACTAGAGACACCATTGACACCATCACTAGCAAGATCCTTCACACCCCCATCAGAATCGGAAACATTCTCGGGACCACGATCTCCCTTCCAAACAAAATCAGGGTCCTGTTGGTTTATCCATCCCAACATAACCTTACGAAATTCCCTTTCTTCAATTCGATCGGCTTCCCAGGTCTTTTTGAGTGCAGAAACATCCAATTGGAGTTGTTGAAGCTGCTCCTCGTGAATATCCAATCGAGAATGTATAGATCAAATATCCATGGAAAATGACAAGAAGAACCAAGGAATCAAATCAGCAGGCACACCCTCAATTAACAGCCAACTAATGCAATACAGTGTAGCAATACAAATGGCAGATCCATCCCCAGAATTGAAACAGCAAAACCAATATGAAAAGCAACAAGGACAGGTTCAAAGAGCAATGAAATCAACAACCACGGAAGAACTATCGATAGTTTTCAACTTAACAGACCAATCAATAGACAGATCCTCAGACGACAGCAAACAAATTGCAATAAGGTGTTGCAAAATCAAATCGCGGATTCAATTCGTGAACATAGAAACGTAGGTACGCTATAATGCCTGCGTACCGCGTACCGAACGAAAAGTACCAGATCGTGGTACATTCGCGTCCCGGTCGCTCCTGGTTCGCGATTTGGGTACTGTAATGAATCGTTCCTAATTCAATTCCGATTCGATATTGGGTACGACAATTCAACGTTCCTAATCGGTTGGAAAACTTGACTCGATGAAGAGTAGATCGCGTTTTGGTACGGGAAATCTGGATGTACTGAATATTCCAGCTACGCAATTACGGAAACGATTGAGGCCTTCTTGGAAACGATTGAGGCCTTCTTGGAAACGATTTCGATTCCTATCAATACGCCTCTTTTATTTCAGCCACGATTTCCCACCAAAATTAAAGCCACACTATTATTATTATTATATATATGCTACGTATTAGGCTATTACAGTATAGTACGCCTCCCCTAATCCTCTCCTAATCGAAACAGAGTCTGTCTCTGTTCTTCAATTTTCCTTCTCACAATTCATACTAGCAAGATTAAATCATGGTGTTTGGTAAGAGTAGCAGCACTCAAGAGACTGAAATACCAGAGACTCAAGAAACTGAAGTTCCAGAGTCTGATTTCGTCAATCTGGAGGACGAGGACCAGGGTCACCCACATACCAACAGTTAGTGATTCATGCTTTAATTTATTCATATGATCAGCTTTTTGTTTTTACTAGTTATTCTCTGTTTTGTATATCAAAATTATGCTATTTGTGTTTTTATTTGGCCACTGTTATCCCACATTCCCCTGTTATGCTCTGTTTTTTCATTGGTATATTGTGTGGACTGTGGATCAACTAAAGGCTTTCATATGTTAGTTTAGGGAAATTATAATCTAAACCAAGTTGAATGCTGAATGCTGGCTGTCGAACAGTCAAACTCCTCTTTGTTATTTAGATTTTGTTTTAAATCAATTTAACTTTTGAAAAACTTAGATGATTAGTTGATAAAAATATGATATTGAATCTTAATTAGTTGATTAGTAGTTGATTATACAAGTTTTTTGGGCTGTTTTTTTTCCAGTTGATTACTGTTTTTTTTAGTTGATTAATTAGTTTTTGAACAGAGTTGATTAGTTGATTAAACAAATTCATCAAACTGCTCTTTGTTATTTAGATTTTATTTTAAATCAATTTAACTTTTGAAAAACTTAGTTGATTACTGATTTTTTAGTTGATTACTAATTTTTTAGTTGATTAGTTGATTAATTAGTTGATTAAACAAGTTTTTTGGGGCTGTTTTTTTAGTTGATTAATTGTTTAAATTTTAAAATATGATCATGAATCTTGATTAGTTGATTAAACAAGTTTTTTGGGACTTTGATTACTGTTTTTGGGGCTGTTTTTTACTGTTTTTATCATGTTAAAGGTACCCAACAACATGATCCTACTAAGCCTTTGTTAGAAGAAGTCACGTTAGTTGGTACGGGTAACAGTAAAAACGCAGGAGGTTCTAAAGTCTGGATTTGCAAGCATCGCAAGGTCAAGTATACGAGCTCTTACACTAGAATACACACATTTTTTTGGGGCTGCAGCGGGGAAGAAAGCTGAAATTAGGAGATGCCCTACTTTGCTTAAAGACCGGGAAACATACCAAAGACTTTTTAACAAGGTGAAAGAAGCCGAAAGTGCTGGAGTTTCCAAGCCTTTGAAAAATTCCGTAATCTCAAAAAACGCATCCTCAAAAAAACGAATTGAGGAATCGTTTGGATTGTTGGCGAGAAATGCGGTTGATATGAAGATTATCAAAGGATTATGTGCAAATGGTATTCCCTTCAATGTATTGCGTAATCCTCATTTCATTGAGATGATTAATGCAATACAAAAGGCACCGGATGGGTACAAACCACCTTCTAGTGATAAAGCTAGAACGGTGTTGCTAGACGAGTGCTGCAGGGAAGTTGAAAAAGATTTAACGCCGGTGAAAGATACTTGGTATACACAAGGCGTGTCAATTGTCTCCGACGGGTGGTCAAATGTTAAACGTAACCCACTTGTCAATGTTCTTGCTGTTAATTCTCGGGGTGCAATGTTTATGTATGCGGAGGATTTTTCGGGGGTCGAGAAAACGGGGGTGGAGATATCAAAATTTTTACTTGGAGCTATCGAGATTATATGACCAAGTAATGTTCTTCAAGTGGTGACAGATAATGCTGCGAATTGCAAAGTAGCAGGAAGAGAGATTGAGAAAATCTATGGACATATCTTTTGGACGCCATGTTGTGTACACACACTTAATTTGATATTCAAAGACTTTGCAAATGAATTCTTGTGGTTAAGGGATACATACAAGAAGGGTAAATCTATAGTTAAGTATTTTCTTAACCACAACCATGCCTTGGCAATGTTTAGAGAAAATTCTAAATTGGAGTTATTGAAGGTGGCCAAGACGCGATTTGCATCACATTACGTCTTGTTAAAAAGACTAATCGATTGTAGAGAGAGTCTTGCCACAACCATCGTCCTCAATTCATGGAGGCAATATATAAAAAGTGGTGATGAAAACACACGAATGCTTGGGGCGAAAGTTGTTGACACGATAAAAGATGACAACTTTTGGGAAGATGTTGAAAATATATTGGCTATTACTAAACCAATTTTTTTATGTATCAAGTTTGGTGATGGAGAGGGTCCTAAAATGGGAGAGATTTATGAAAAAATGGACAACATGCTTGGTGAGATTCAAGAGGCCATGAAAGAAAACAAGTATTCCTATTATTGGGAAGATGTTAGGAAAATTGTTGTCGCTCGCTGGGAGAAAATGACAACCCCGTTACACTGTTTGGCGTTTGCTCTAAATCCTAGATTTTATGATAGACAATATCTTGAAGAGTTAGCACCTGGTGGCATTCCGAGAAAAGCTCCAAACCAAGACAAAGAAGTCGTAGTCGGTGTTATGGAAGCATTTAAAAGAATTTCTGAAAATGAAGATGAAGAACGGATGTTAAGAGAGCAGTATGTGAACTTTCATATGAAGAGAGGGATATACGCCATGGCTTCAACTCAAGCTGATGCGGTGACGATGGATGCAATAGATTGGTGGTCGACATATGGATCGGAAACTCCTAGTTTAGCGGAAGTTGCAAAAAAAGTTCTTTCACAACCTATTAGCAGCTCCTCAGCGGAGAGAAACTGGAGCACCTACTTCTATATCCATAATGTCAAGAGAAACCGCCTCAATGCCAAAAGAGCAGACAAGCTTGTTTTCATCCATTCTAACCTTCGTCTTTTATCTCGATTTTCAGAAAGTTATAAAAGTGGACCACACAAAAGGTGGGATGTGAATCATGAAAGTACATATATGGATGGTCCAAGTGCAAGATTGGAAGACGTAGCTTGGGAAAATTTGGATGACGAAGTTGTTGACAATGGGAAAGGGAAAAGACCAAGAGAGGACGATTTCTAGAATCTAGACATGGTTTTATGTTTTTTGGTTTATGTAATTTGAATTTTGGTTAATATGTTTGAATATTGAAGTATTTAAATTTGAAGTATTTTGGTTAATGTGTTTAAAGTTTCTTAAATTTGAAGTATTTTGGCTTATGTAAATTATATGTGTTTGAACTTTAAATTAGATATGTAAAAAAATAAACTTATGTTTAAGAGTAAATGTGGTACACCGTACCAAAACGAAAGGTACACCGTACCGGACCACGTACCGAAATGAACCTACCCCCCTCCGTACCGGATACATCTAATCTAGCGAACCGCGTTCCCGACCCTCGTTCCCGTACCGAGGCGAACCGCGAACCATGTGACTATGTTCGTGAAGCACGTAATTCTCAAATCCCAATTCAACAGTGACGGACCAAACGTGAAAACGAACAGCAGCAAATGATCGATGATTTCACAAAGCCACAGCACCACAAAAACAAACAGACTAATCGATACTTACCGAGCGTGATTGCAACTGGATCCCAAAAAAATGAAATCAGAAAAAGTGCCGTCGTGATTGGAAGTCGCCGATGAAATTGAACGGAAATTGCAAGCCAGCAGAGTTTCGAAATTGGCAAATCGAGCAAGGAAATTGAAGTCGTGGAACATGATTGCTTTTCGAGACTGCTTAATCGGTGATCGATGTAGCACTTTGACGTGGAACAAATCGGAGATGGCAAACCAGCAGGTCGACGGAAAGGTCGGACCAATGATACGAAACGTTAACTGGATATAGGACAGATGTTGCTAATCGATGCTTAGAACAGGTTGAATAGTGTTATCAGAAACTGAAAAGGATATATTATTTCTCTCTATATCTTATAACAAGATACAATAGGGTATATATATACATAAAAGGGAAAACCAAAGGTCAAGTTAAAACCCCAAAGCTAACCCTATAACTTCTTGACTCTTTATCTTCTAATATTGATTAAGAATATTTATTCTAACACTCCCCCTCAAGCTGGAGCATAGATATTTATCATGCCCAGCTTGTTACAAATATAATTAACTCTATTCCCCGGCAAGGCTTTAGTGAATCCATCATCAAGCTGATCGCCTGTCCTCACATGAGCGGTTGTAATCGTTCCATCTTCTATCTTTTCTCGAGTGAAATGACAATCCACTTCAATGTGCTTTGTCCGCTCATGAAATACTGGGTTATTGGCAATATGAATAGCAGCCTGGTTATCACACCATAGATTCATTGGTTTTGACTGGGGAAAACCAATCTCATCAAGTAGATTGCGTAACCATACAAGTTCACAAGTGGTTTGAGCCATAGCACGATATTCAGATTCAGCACTTGATCTTGATACAACATTCTGCTTGTTACTCTTCCAAGACACCAGATTGCCTCCAACAAAAACACAATAGCCTGTTGTGGACCGTCTGCTAATAAGGTCTCCACCATAGTCAGCATTAGTAAACCCTTCTATCTTGTGATGACCATGATTTTGATATTTGATGTCATAACCAGGAGCCCCTTTCAGATACTTCAAAATATGACAAACTGCATCCCAATGCGAGGTTCTCGGGGACGACATGAATTGACTAACTACACTTACCGGAAAAGCAATGTCAGGACGTGTGATTGTCAGGTAGTTGAGCTTTCCCACGACTCTTCTATACTTCTCCGGATTTTCAAGGTCACCTTCATCAGCTTTCAACTTCACATTTGGAATCATGGGAGCCTCACAGGGTTTCGCCTCGATCATACCCGAATCAGTAAGGATGTCTAAACAATACTTGCTTTGTGACAAACAAATCCCTTTACGAGTCCGAGAGACTTCGATTCCCACGAAATACTTCAAAGAACCAAGATCCTTAGTCTGGAACTGAGATGCAAGAAAGTCTTTCAATTTCTTGATTCCATTTTCATCACTCCCGGTAACAATGATATCATCAACATATACAACTAGCAGTATACATCCTGAATTGGATGAAGCAAAAAACACCGAGTGGTCATATGCGCTTCTATGTAAACCAAACTTCGTAGCTGCTGTACTAAAGCGTCCAAACCAAGCGCGAGGAGATTGTTTTAGACCATACAACGACTTTCGTAATTTGCATACTTTACCACACTCCCCCTGAGCAACAAACCCGGGTGGTTGCTCCATATAGACTTACTCGAGTAAATCACCATGTAAGAAGGCATTTTTCACATCTAACTGATAGAGGGGCCAATTATAAGTTGCAGCCAAAGAGATGAACAAACGAATAGATGATAACTTGGCGACAGGAGAAAATGTCTCTGAATAATCAACCCCATAGGTTTGAGCATATCCTTTTGCAACCAATCGCGCTTTTAATCTAGCTACCGATCCATCTGGATTAACCTTTACATTGAACACCCACTTACAACCAATGGCCTTCTTACTCGCCGGTAACTGTACTAAAGTCCATGTATTATTGTGCTAAAGAGCATTCATTTCTTCGATCATAGCATTTCTCCAACCTGGATGAGCAAAATCCTCTCCAATAGTTTTAGGGATGGATATGGAATCTAACGAAGCAACCAAAGATCGAGAAGTTGTAGACAACTTAGCATAAGATACATAGGAATCAACTCGATAAGTGCACAAACGTTTACCCTTCCGAAGAGCAATAGGAACATCCTGATCAGAATCATGAGATGATGAATTGGATCGAGTATCCCCAACTGTATCTGAATCTAAGTTGTTGTTATCAGATTGAGGATCCCCTGCCGTATCTGATTCACTACTAGATGATGGATCACATGTTGGAACTCAAGGTCTGGAGGTACATGGCCAGAAGTTGGAGCCACAGGTGGAACCACATGAGATTCTGAAATAGGTCGGCGTTGCCGACTATATACATGAATCACTGGCGGTCGTGTTGGTTTCGAAGGGCTGTTCTGAAGATTCTTCTGGGGTAGATGGAACTGGAGAGTCAACAGCCGAATTCGGAATCGGTATAGTATAGATCAGCAAATCATCGTTTTCATGATTAGGAGAAGTGGGTACAGGGAAGAAGGGTGTTTCCTCCACAAATGTGACATCGCGTGAAACAATGTAACGATTGAGGGTAGGAGAAAAACACCTATAACCTTTCTAAAGACGCGAATATCCAAGGAAAACACACTTGAGAGACTTTGGATCTAATTTACTAACTTGAGGTCGAGTATCTCGAACAAAACAACTGCACCCAAATATCTTAGGTTCAATTGGGAATAAACGTTGATTAGGAAAGAGCATAGACATTGGAATTTCCCCACAAAGAACAGCTGATGGCATACGGTTGATTAGAAAACAAGCAGTAGAGATCGCATTGGCCCAGAATGGTTTCGGAACAGTCATCTGAAATAGTAGTGCACGAGCCACTTCAAGAAGGTGGTGGTTCTTTCGTTCAGCAACCCCATTCTGGGCAGGAGTATCTACACATGAAGATTCATGAAGGATACCTTGCTGACGCATGTATGCCTGAAAGGTTTCAGAGGTATATTCCTTCGCATTGTCACTACGTAGAGTTTTCACCGAGACGTCAAATTGTGTTTTTACTTCAGCTACAAAGGAACGAAAATGAGTGAATACTTCAGATCTATTCTTCATCAAATATAGCCAAGTAACCCTGGAAAAGTCATCGACAAAAGTCACAAAATACTTGAATCCAGTTAGAAGTGATGGGACAACTGACAAGGACCCCATACATCTGAGTGAACTAATTCAAACGGAGTCGCAGCTCGTTTATTAACTCTTGGGCTCAAATGAACACTGTTATCAGAGAAGACCACAGAGAGAGGAAACCACTATTGCATATTATCTGATTACTTTCTTACTAAATAACAAGGAAGGAAACAATATATACATAAGAAACCCTAAAGCCCATAAGAGCCCATATCTAACTAACAAACCCAAACTATGTTAGCCCAATATCAAGAATGATCAACTAAAGAATATTAACACTAACACTCCCCCTCAAGCTGGAGCATAGATATTGATCATGCCCAGCTTGTTACAAATATAATTAACTTTATTCCCCGGCAAGGCTTTGGTGAATCCATCAGCTAGCTGATCTCCTGTTCTCACATGAGATGTTGTAATCGTTCCATCTTCTATCTTTTCTCGAGTAAAATGACAATCCACTTCAATGTGCTTAGTCCTCTCATGAAATACTGGATTATTGGCAATATGGATAGCAGCCTGGTTATCACACCATAGATTGGTTTTGACTGGGGAAACCCAATCTCATCAAGTAGATTGCGTAACCATACAAGTTCACAAGTGGTTTGAGCCATAGCACGATATTCAGATTCATCACTTGATCTGCTTCTTACTCTTCCAAGACACCAGATTCCCTCCAACGAAAACACAATAGCCTGTTGTAGACCGTCTGCTATTAGGGTCTCCACCATAGTCAGCATCAGTAAACCCTTCTATTATGTGATGACCATGATTTTGATATATGATGCCATAACCGGGAGCTCCTTTCAAATACTTCAAAATATGACAAACGGCATCCCAATGTGAGGTCCTCGGAGACGACATGAATTGACTTACCACACTTACTGGAAAAGCAATATCAAGACGTGTGATGGTCAGATAGTTAAGTTTTCCCACAACTCTTCTATACTTCTCTGGATGCTCAAGAGGATCACCATCATCTGCTTTCAACTTCACATTTGGGATCATAGGAGCCTCACAGGGTTTCGCCTCAATCATACCCGAATCACTCAAGATGTCTAGACAATATTTGCGTTGAGACACACAAATTCCTTTGTGTGTATGAGACACCTCAATTCCCAAGAAATATTTCAGTGGACCAAGATCTTTTGTCTGGAATTGAGATGCAAGGAAATCCTTTAACTTCTTAATTCCATCTCCATCACTGCCTGTAACAACGATATCATCAACATATACCACTAACAGTATACATCCAGATTTAGACGAGGCAAAAAACACCGAATGATCATATGAGCTCCTTTGTAGCCCGAATTTGGTAACTACCGAACTGAACCGACCAAACCAAGCACGAGGAGATTGTTTTAACCCATACAAAGACTTTCGCAATTTGCAGACTTTACCACACTCCCCCTGAGCAACAAAACCGGGTGGTTGCTCCATATAGACCTCCTCGAGTAAATCACCGTGCAAGAAAGCATTTTTCACATCTAATTGATGAAGAGGCCAATTGTAAGTAGCAGCAAGAGATATGAACAAGCGAACCGATGATAACTTAGCAACAGGAGAGAATGTCTCTGAATAATCGACCCCATAGGTTTGAGCGTATCCTTTTGCAACCAAACGAGCTTTTAATCTAGCTACCGATCCATCTGGATTAACTTTTACAGTGAACACCCACTTACAACCAATGGCCTTCTTGCTTGTCGGTAACGCTACTAAAGTCCACGTGTCATTGTGCTCAAGGGCATTCATTTCTTCGATCATAGCATTTCGCCAACCAGGATGAGCTAAAGCCTCTCCAACAGTTTTAGGAGTGGATATAGAGTCTAACGAAGTAACCAATGACCGAGAAGCTATAGACAACTTCGCATATGACACATAAGAATCAATCGGATAAGTACACGAACGCTTACCCTTCCGAAGGGCAATAGGAACATCATGATCAGACTCTTCAGATGATGAATCAGATTGAGGATCATTTGTTGAATCGGACTCACTGCTAGGTGATGGATCACATGCTGGAACCTCAAGGTCTGAAGTGACATGACTAGAACTTGGAGCCACAGGAGGGACCACAGGATGCTCAAGGGCATTCATTTCTTCGATCATAGCATTTCGCCAACCAGGATGAGCTAAAGCCTCTCCAACAGTTTTAGGAGTGGATATGGAGTCTAACGAAGTAACCAATGACCGAGAAGCTGTAGACAACTTCGCATATGACACATAAGAATCAATCGGATAAGTACACGAACGCTTACCCTTCCGAAGGGCAATAGGAACATCATGATCAGACTCTTCAGATGATGAATCAGATTAAGGATCATTTGTTGAATCGGACTCACTGCTAGGTGATGGATCACATGCTGGAACCTCAAGGTCTGAAGTGACATGACTAGAACTTGGAGCCACAGGAGGGACCACAGGAGGTTCAGAAGTAGGTCGGCGTTGCTTACTATATACATGAATCACTGGTGGTCTTGGCGGTTCTGAGGACTGTTCAGAGGTAGATGGAATTGAGGATTCAAGAGTTGAATTCGGAATCGGTATAGTATAAATCAGCAAATCATCCTTATTTTCACGATTAGAAGAAGTGGATACCGGGAAGAAAGGCGCTTCCTCCATAAATGTGACATCGCGTGAAACGATGTAACGATTGAGAGTAGGAGAAAAACACCTATACCCTTTCTGAAGACGAGAATATCCAAGGAAAACACACTTGAGAGACTTTGGATCTAATTTACTAATGTGAGGTCGAGTGTCTCGAACAAAACAACTACAACCAAACATCTTTGGTTCAATTGGGAACAAGCGTAGTTTAGGAAAAAGAACAGACATTGGAATCTCACCATGCAGAACTGCTGATGGCATACGGTTGATCAGAAAGCACGCAGTAGCGATTGCATCAGCCCAGAATGGTTTCGGAACTGTCATCTGAAATAGTAGTGCACGAGCCACTTCAAGAAGGTGACGGTTCTTTCGTTCAGCAACTCCATTTTGGGCAGGAGTATCTACACATGAAGATTCATGAAGAATACCTTGCTGACGCATGTATGCTTGAAAGGTTTCAGAGGTATATTCCTTTGCATTGTCACTACGTAGAGTTTTCACTGAGACATCAAATTGTGTTTTAATTTCAGCCACAAAGGAACAAAAATGAGTGAATACTTCAGATCTATTCTTCATCAAATATAACCAAGTAACCCGAGAAAAGTCATCCACAAAAGTCACAAAATACTTGAATCCAGATTTCGAAGTGATGGGACAAGGACCCCATACATCTGAGTGAACCAATTCAAACGGAGTTGCAACTCGTTTATTAACTCTTGGGCTCAAATGAACACGATGGTGCTTAGCAAATTGACATGCGTCGCAATTTAGGGACGAGAAATGAGAAAGTTGAGGATATAATTTCTTCAAACTTTGAAGGGATGGGTGCCCTAACCGACAATGTATTTCGAGAGGGGATAAAGATGTTAAACCTGCTTGTGGTTTTACATCCTGAGGTTCAAATACATAAAGCCCACCAGATTCTCGTCCTCTACCAATGATCTGATTTGTTGAAAGATCTCGAAAGATACAATAATCAGGATAAAAAGAGACACTGCAATTCAATCCACGGGTGATTCTACTGACTGATATCAAATTAAACGTAAATTTAGGTAGGCTTAATACTGACGATAATGACATAGATTGAGAAAGTTTAACTGTTCCGGACCAGTTACTTCAGAAATAGATCCATCAGCAACAACCACCTTATCAAAAGATCGATGTTTACTAAATTCAGAGAGCAAATTATGATTACCCGTCATGTGATCCGAAGCACCAGAATCTATAACCCATTCAGAAGCAGATGACAGTAAACAAGTAGAATTACATCTCTCAACAAATGTAGATATTGACGCAGATGGTTTCAGATTAGCCATAATCAACAATTCAGAAACTCTAATTAAGTCTCTCGAGTCCAAATAAAAACAACTTGAACAAATTTCGATGATGTCAAAGAAAAGAAATTATCATCCAAGATTAACCAATCAGCTATCATAACCCGAATATTGTACGAGGAAACTTAGACTTTAGTCCACCGGATCAAGATTTTCACACACAATTTCTACCAGATCAGATGTTTCATATGTTTTCACAAGAGACGAATAGCCAACATAGAAGCAAAAGCCTCCAACCAAATGAGATTATATCCAGACACAGCAACTATATTCAGAAGCCTCCAACTATCACAACCTGATAATTACTTTCAACAAGCTTTTTTTTTTTTCAAGACAAAATTCTATCCAGATATTTCAGATTCAGAATTTAAACAACCTTACACATCCATCAATCAGATTTCAGATGAAATCAGTAAACCCAGAAGGAACAAAGCACTGTGTTCAAGAACTCATGTGAACCATAAGTCACCAATCGATAGTATGACAACAGGAACCAAGTCGGAATGATGAGAAATAGGTACCTCAGAAGACACGACGGCAAACAACTGTGACAGAGGCAATCACGCGCCGGCGTGTGAACAGTCGCCGGAGATTAGTGGCGGCGCGTGGCCGGCGTACAGTGGTCGGAAATGGTGGCACACTTACAGGTGCCCTAATCGGAGGTTTCTGAGACAGATTAGAGTGGAGGTGAGACCAGAGGCACGGTAGGCAGGTGCTTAATCGAAGACCTAGCTTCAAATGTACTTTGATGCAGAATTTGAAGACCAGATGAATCTTGGACTTGGATGGATATTCAGACGAAAGACCAGATGAAGAATCGGAGGTAAGGAGAAAAGATGAAACTAGTTCACTCCATAGCGTACAACTTCTGATACAGAGAGTACAACTTCCTGATGCAAAGAGTACAACTTCCCGATGCTGGCTTTGATACCATGTTATCAGAGAAGACCACAGAGAGAGGAAACCACTATTGCATATTATCTGATTACTTTCTTACTAAATAACAAGGAAGGAAACAATATATACATAAGAAACCTTAAAGCCCATAAGAGCCCATATCTAACTAACAAGCCCAAACGATGTTAGCCCAATATCAAGAATGATCAACTACAGAATATTAACACTAACAAACGCGATGGTGCTTAGCAAATTGGCATGAATCGCAATTTAGGGACGATAGATGAGAAAATTGAGGATATAACTTCTTTAAGCTTTGAAGGGATGGATGCCCTAAACGACAATGTATATCAAGAGGGGATAATGATGCTAAGCCTGCTTGTGGTTTTTCATCTTGAGGTTCAAATACATAAAGTCAACCAGATTCTCGTCCTCTCCCGATAATCTGCTTTGTTGAAAGATCTCGAAAGATACAATAATCACGATAAAACGAAACACTACAGTTCAATCCGCGGGTAATTTTACTGACTGAAATCAAATTAAACGAAAACTTAGGTAGATCTAATACTGAGGACAGTGACATAGATTGAGAGAGTTTCACAGTTCCAATCCCAATCACTTGAGAGATAGATCCATCGGCAACTATAACCTTATCAGATGATCGTTGTTTACTGAAGTTAGAGAGCAGACTATGATTACCGGTCATATGATTTAAAGCACCAGAATCAATTACCCATTCTGAAGCGGATGATAATAAACAAGTAGGATTACAGCCCTCAACAAATGTAGAGATTGAGGTAGATGGTTTTAAATTAGCCATAACAGAGTGTTCTCAGTTCAAACAATGTAATACAGTCTCCAAAACAGTTAACCAGATAGAGAAATCCCAAGCAAAGAGAATAAAACCCACACATGAAAAATCACCCTTACAGATCAGATGACAGAATTACTGATTGAACATATGAATCCTCAAATTTAAGCCTTACGCAACCAGATTGGAGCTTCCAATTCTTAAGCAAATAAAATTCTCCAAGCAACCAGATATACCAGGGAATACTACTTTCTGAAATTAAGCAAGTAAGCAACTATACCCAAATAGAACAGATAATCACGATGTTACTTCAGAAACTCTCATCAGCAGAAAATTTCATTAGTTAAAACCCTCATAAGAGTATACAACATAAGGTAAATTTCTAAACTATCACCGGAGCTGAGAAATCAAACCAGGGACAAAACATCCAATCAATAGCTGAAAGATAGGGTCAATGGAGGCTGAAACAGAATTCACACACCTGAAAACAAGTCGAAACAGTAGGATACTACCAGAGGCAGCTTTACAACAGCGAACACCGGCGGTGGCGGCGATCACGCGCCGGCGCGTGACAAAAACGGCAGAGAGCTGGGCGGCGCGTGAAGGCCGTGGGATGGCGGCCGGAGCCTAAGTTTCCGGCGAACGGTTGCCTTTCTGTTCCGAGAATGATGGTACCGGAGGTGAGACCAGAGGAGCACTCGATGGGATACTGACCAGCGAAGATGGAGCAGTGAACTGAACTGATGCTTCGGATACAAGCTTCTGATGCACAGAGTACAATTCCTTGATGCAGGCGTACAACCTTATGAGCACAGACTACATGGCTCTGATACCATGTTATCAGAAACTGAAAAGGATATATTATCTCTCTATATCTTATAACAAGATACAATAGGGTATATATATACATAAAAGGGAAAACCAAAGGTCAGGTTAAAACCCCAAAGCTAACCCTATAACTTCCTGACTCTTTATCTTCTAATATTAATTAAGAATATTAATTCTAACAAATAGAAACGATTACAATAGAATAGAACAAAGAAGATAAACCTCAATCAACCAACAATGGAAGATTGATTCACGGTTGTGCCCTCTCTCGATAGCCAAAAGGCTATGAGCCGACTACAAGAGCCAAACGTACTAATTCTCTGCCTGATAACTCATGCCTCGCACACCTCTATATATTAACTTCACTTTACTAACTATTATCAACCTATTTTACTCTTTTGACCCCTCTAGAATAAGACTTGTCTATTTCCTATCATAATATAACCCGTTCATATATTAAATGGGTTGAAATTGCCACCTCTAAATTTATGCCAAGGAGGCAAGGACTGACCTCAAATGCAAGCTGCCTTATTTGCATTCTAAAATCAGCTTCATCACAAGTATCAACATCATCTGGCAAAGCAATGCAATCCCACCACCTATGCAGAAAAAATATATCAAGAATCATTCATCACAAGAACACTTTTCCGAATATTACATATAATTAAGTGTTTATTATGAGTTTATGACTAGAAGGAATTATATTACCACATTAACAATCTTATTTGTAATCGATTTAGAAGGTTTTATGCATTTGAATTCTTTCTTTTCTTTAATAATATTATTTTTAAATCGATGTAGAAGGTTTATGCATTTGAATTCACTCCGGATATATTGCGACCCAGTTGACCAGATTCCTTATTCGTTAAATCTTTTGTTTAACTCTTTAAAGATATATAATAACCAAATCGACCTGTATGTAGCTAAATGGGTCAAAATTGCCACTTCTAACGAAAGCAAAATACGTATAAATAATCAAGAGAGCTGAAGTTGATTATATTCATATACATTCACCCAAAAAAATAGAAGAAAGAAAAAAAAAAGATAATATTCATATACCTCCTCTTGTATCCCATTGATAAAGGCCTCCAAGCCTTTAAAAGAAGAGAATAATTATGGTTCTCTAAAACATCAGAAATGTGATTCTTCTCTTTCTCTTTATTGTGTTCTGCTTTCAACTTCCTGTACTTTAAGATTGTAAAAGAAATCGCCTAGAAATGGAAGCCAAAGAAATATATTTTATTTATTGTATATCAATAAAAAGCTCATTTTTTTTATATATGCAATTCAATGGTTGTAATCTCTTGGGAAACAACAGTGAAAACTTACCTTGGCAGCAAGAAGGAAAATATCATTTGTTTCTACAGGGTAAGATGAAAATAAAATTTTAAATTTAAGGAGAAAGGGAAAACATCAGGGAAAATATATGTTAAAATGACTTTATGTTTCAGAATTACCGTTGGCATGTTCTGTAAATTTTATAATTGCCTTCTTGCTTAGAGATTTTGACCCTTCTCCAGGACAAAGTAAAGAATGGCATACATCCCAATCAGCCTGCGCACAAGATTCACTACAAAAAATCGACATATATCATTTAAATAATCTGTAAGACAAGAAATGAATTGATACGTGTGCCTATAACTAAATTTGTCAATGAAAAATATTCTGTTAAAGAAGATTGGGAAAAGGCATAAGATTTAAGTAATTTTGGAAATAGAGAGAAACAACAGAGTTATTGTTCATATTAATGGTTAAAAAATGTGGGGATGGCTTATTATTCAAAGAAGTGTATGTGAAAAAAGGGGTGAGTTCAGTAAATATTTAGGATGGATGAAAAATTGTTGGTTAATAAAACACTTCTTTGTCCATTTTTCATTCTAATGAATTGATATGGTTGAAAGGTAATACAATAGTAATCCAGAGTTTTTAGTTACAGCAATTTAGGAGGTTGTAAAATCATGAGTATCCTTTAGGAGTCTCTTAAACCGTTCAACCTATTTGACCAGACTTATCATCTTACATGCTGCTATGAAGAAAACATAACCCAGATTGACCATTTACACATAAATGGATTAAAATCACTCCCTCTGAAAACATGGCAATTTCACATCCTCATCAAAGTAAAATCATTGATTTTGAACTTGATGTCAATTTCAATTTAGCCACGAGTGTAGTTCGACAATTGTTGTTAAACTTTATATCTTACTAAAAATAAAATAGAATTCATACAATATTGTTTATGTCCCTTATCGCATGATCTATGTGTGAATCCTATACCTTTCCCCTATAATTGACATCTAGAATTTAAGGTTTAAAGTTTTGTGTTTTAAGGGTTAGGGTACCCACCTACAGTAGTATACTTCTTTACATCCACCAGGACAATTGATAATCGAAGGCAATGGAAAATTCTTTGAGTAAGGCAATGCTAATTTCTCGTGCATTAATGACTCCACGCTTTCGGTAGGAAGATGAAAATTATTTCTGGAACTGAAAGAAGAACAATTTTGATAGCAATCATTTGGATTGCCTAAACCTTGCAAATAGAGCTTTCTCCCAATTTGAAGTTCTATTGAGCCGATAAAACGAAAGCAGCAACCACATACAAGACAATCTATCTGCACAAAAAAATATGTGAAATCCAAGAGAAGGAATATTCAAAATAAATAAATACATGGTTGGAGTAAAGAAATATAAGCATAATAATAATTATAAAAAAAGTTAATTTTCAAACTGAGCCACCTTATTTGAGGAATGCTGCACACCAACTAGCATTTGGTCTCTCAAAACAAGGTCCCCTTCTTTAAAGTCCATGTTAGCATAAATGCCTGCACAGTTCCAGTTTTCAAGTGTCAGTCTAAGTAAATACAAATAGCTGGAGATAAAATGACTATATATTGGTATATTGTAATCATTGTACTATCACCGTTAATAGATATTAGATTTTTGGCTACTACCAAACTTGCAACTTTTTTCTTGTTCTCAATATGAGTCACTACATATACACACTTCCACTTGTGTGAACTGTGAAGAAATACTTTGTGACAAATTGCTTCTAAATCTCCATACTTTAAACAAATAGAGAATTTGATTAGAGCTCTACATATTTAAGTGTGGACAACTTGGTTTAAAAACTACCCTGATCTGCACAAATTCTTTCCTCATCTCCAGCCTTTAGATGAAGATTTTCTTTTTTCCAATCTTAGTTTCTACCTATTTCTACACATTTATAATGATAAATTTGTTTAGGGTTTTACACATTTATGAGTATGGATTATTTTGTTATTTCTATTATTTCTACACACGGTATTAAAGAATAGCTACAGAATTGGGAGAAGAGCATTTATGTAAATAGATACAAAAGTGAAAAGTTTGGTCTCTCACGCAATATATCAAACAGGTGGTGTGCGAAAGAATGAAACAACACCCATTGCTTATTAAAACTTATAAACACTAGACCTTGAGACGCAAAATCATTTAGCGTATATGCATCAAATAACTGATCAAATGGGTTGTTCCTAAATTTGTTTTAATTAACATTTGCAAGTAGTGATACTGTTAACTTTGTTGCTACCAAAAGCAAAAGGAAGAGTACCTTTTCCGTAATCGTTGGTTGGCTTGACTTGAATCTCGTCGCATTGTTTACTTGTTATAAGCTCGCCGAAGTACTCCTGCAAGTCATTGAGTATGCAAATAACATTTTCCGGTGGGAATTACAGATAGTGAAACAAAGAGAGAGATATAGATGGACAGAGAGAGATTGCCTGAACTTGAAGAGGTGAAGGTGGTTGGAGGAAAAGAGAAATTTGGTGAGCGAACTGGGCATCGATTGGGCAAACGACCTCCATTGCTAATGAGGTTCCCTAATGAAAGCTCGAATGCTCGATGGTCGACTGTACGGAGAAGAGAACGGCTCTACGTTGTTGACATTGTTTGTACCTCCAAGGCTCAATAACAAGGGTCAAAACCCCAATTGAAATAAAAGTGACAAGAATAGTCCTCGAAATACTTTGTGATTTGCATAAATCGTCTCTTGATTTAATGATGAGTTAGGCCCTCAAATCAATCAGCATGAGCTTTATCTTATCAATCCAAATATTTTTCTCTCCTCACTCTTTTTACAAAAATAAAAAAATGAAAAAGTTGTCGGATTCTATCGGTTTAGCCAACTTGAAATGGAGGAGGAGGTGGAACCCAAAACCCCCTTAAGGGTGTTCCTATGTGAAGCCAAAGAGCTCGGAGTGGGAACCCGTGACCGCTACGCATGGCCTTATGTTGTCTGTGCATTGCAACGGGTACTTATGCACACTTAATCGGTGTAAGTGTTGTTGCGCTAGATAGAAAGAATTGGCCTTCACATATAAGATAAGTTCACATTAATGGAAATGCTTAAAAAGAAAATTATAAGAAAAACCTCAAGTTCAATATAATCAACAAAAGTATTTCTGGAAAAGATTAAAAAATTGAGTTAATTACATTTTGCTCTCTATTTTGCAAGAAATTGCGAGTTTAGTCCTTAAGTTTGAAAACGTATGTATTCGGGATGTAACGACCCCTGTAAATTCATAAATTGTATAGAAAAAGGAGTTTGTATGTAATATACTCATGGAGTATATATAGGGATATGGCTATTGTAATAGCTAAGGTTTTGCTCCGTACTTCGTTTCCCGGGACGGGCGGCTCCCTCTTTCTTCCGGTAAGAAAGCGGTTTTTCCCTCAGGTTCCTCCCTGACCTTAGATATCAAAATAAATGCTTAAGGAAAGGCGCCCTCGAAGCTGACGCGTCAGTCCTCTCTTATTGCCTTATTTGCACCGGCGTAAGGAGGTTCAGTCAAGTATAGTATAGTGCGGCTTATGGTTCTAGTAGCACAAAATATATAAACTATACTATGCTAGTTAAAGAACCAGGTGTTTTCAAGGTGTAAATACACTTTCTCTCTAGTTCTACATATGCAATCCTTCATCAATCCTACATTATACTTGAAACACTTGTTATCAAGGCCTAACAAGTGGTATCATAGCCAAGGGAGTGAAGATTTGATCTGAATTCAACAACAAAATTCGAATTTTTGAAGATTTGTGAAGAAAAAAAGTGTAGTCTCGGGTTTGAGATCAAAGTCAAGATCAAATGGAATTTTTGATTGTTAATTGATTGGATTAGGGTCGCAATGATCATAGAAACACTCGTTGAGCAAAAAGAAGTCAATTCATTCATAGATCAGTGGCCAATTTGAAGATTTTTGACTTTTTAAGTTTTTGAAGTTCTTGAAGAAATTTGATCGATTTGGCTTGATTGATGGATATTAATGATAATTGATGATTTATGAGTGTATTTCGGGGGTATATGAAGTGATCTAGGTAAGAAATATACAGATTCGTGCAAATTTGAAGAATTTTTGAATCTGAGCGGGATGAAGATGAAGTGTTCGGAATTCCAGGGTTGAATCATTCGGAATTGGGTTTGAATCATTCGGATTTGCTGCATTCCGAATAGAAATTGCTCAAATTTGTTGAATTCCGCATACAAATTGTTCGGATTTCCTTTATTCCGAATAAAAGTTGTCAAGATTTTCTTGATTCCGAATAGAAGTTGTTCGGTTTTCGTACTTGATTCCTTCCATGTTATTCGGATTTCAAGATTATTCGGAATTCAACTTTGATCGGATTTCAAGTTTATTCGGATTTCATGTTCGGATTCCATGTTATTCGGATTTTAAGATTATTCGGAATTCAAGATTGTTCGGATTTGATGTATCCGGATTTACACACATTTTTAGGATTTAATGTATCCGGATTTACCCCTTGGACCCCGCCAGGGGTGCCACACCTTGGAGCCCGCTATCAAGGGCGCTACCTGTAACGATTATGAAAAGTGTACAGCGGAATTAAACACCAATTACAAAAACAACGTGGTTTGACTCGGCTAATTAATTACATCAAAAGTTAAGCCAAGTTCATTTACTACAAGCGTTACCTACAAGTTTTTCCGACCATCGGATCCATACATACCACAACGTGTTCCCCAAAAGACATATACAACAAAAGCTACCATCAGTACCCGCCTCACCAGGCCTCTAGCATCAACCTGCGAAAAAAATAAATCTTGCACCGTTAGCTACAACTAGCTAGTGAGCACCAATTACACATAAGCAACGATAAGCAGGCTATCATGTATCAGAACAGCGTACAGGGCTATCCTATCATATTGAGGCGAGCCAAACATGTCAGCAGTAGTTGTATGTTGCAGGGGAGCCAACCCCGCTCAACAACCCAACAACAGTCCACGTGGTACACCATATCTTTTATGCTGGTTCCAATCTATCAAGGAACCCAGTCCCAGAGAGGAACGGCGGCCTGCAGAGCCCTACCCAAGTGTATACTACTTGAGTACCGTTAGTTCCCCAATCCGTAGTCCCTAAGGACCCTGGGAACCCAGCCAGATACTAACACCCGTCTACCTGACTGACCTCCGTGTTCTCCATTTCAGTGTCCGGACATAACTTCATAAACAAATAGCTGATCCAATAAGGATCCCGTTCATGCGCGCATATAATCACAACAATATCTTTCATATCAATAATAATCATGCTTGTACAACTCTATCATAACATACCTCCATTTTCACGTATCAACACACCAATCACATGTCAACAAGTACCACAGATAACTTACCTACTGAGACTCATGGGAAACCGGTACTCACCTCGAAACTACAAGAGGCAGATATGCAATAGGGAATCCCAAGAGCACACAGAATCGTCCGAGTCACCTAACACCAATAACATAGATAAACGCCACTTAGTATACACTACAACAGACTGCACTAACAACAGTCTCAACAAAAGGTCAACATGGCTTTTGACAGCCTCCTACGGCCGTAGGAACATGTTCCTACGCCCGCAGGACAACTTTCCAACACGTACTACGGCCGTAGTATTTATACACTACGCCCGTAGCAATTCTTACCAAAGAACCATGACCTACGCCCGTAGTAACCATATCCTACGCCCGTAGTAGGTATCCTTTGGGTAACTACGGCCGTAGGTTATATACCCACGCCCGTAGTCTTGCTTCCATCACCCGTGGGTGGTAATCCTCTTGAATTCAATCCTACGGCCGTAGCAACCATTTACTGCGACCGTAGTAACTACAACAACACCCTACGGCCGTAGTAACATTATACTACGCCCGTAGGAACCACATTTACAGCGTGTTCTTGCTCTGTTCGAGCACAGCTACGGTTTTACGGGTTTTTAACTCAAAATCCAACTTGAATCCATATTCAAGTGTTTATACAAGTTGTCTAACATATATATAAACTTCCTAACATGATTTGGACACAAAACCAACATCACAACACATCCCAATCTATAAAAACGGGTCTTTCACCATTACAACACAAAACTAGGTTTAGGCTTCAAGAACACTTACAAGGTTGAAGATGACAGATTTATCACTTGCGAAATCAGCTAAGACAACCTCAAACAACATATTTGCTTCACGAATTAATCTCCAAAAGATCAAGGTTTGTGAGTTTGTGTTTGTACGTATGTATGAAAGTGTGTATGTGTGTTATTAGATTCAACAGGGGATAAGGAAGGCTGTTAAGCCGACCTTAAAAGCTAATACCCCCTCTCGGGTATTTCGTTCTCCTATTCAACTTAAAACACAACTTAGGGTTATCCGTTTCAACTAACGGAGATATTTTTAGAACCCTTATCTAAAACCGTTCAACTATTTGTCAACATGGTCAACTTACAATACTTTTCATAATTCTACATTTATATCCACATTTAACACCAGTTAACACCAATTAACACCAATTAGCACCAATTCATGTTTAAAACACCAACTAACATTTAGGACACCATTTAACAACATGTTACTACATTTAACAACAAGACACCAGTTAATGTCAACGTACAACTATTCAAGATACAGTTACAACAATTTACAACTAGGCTTCATTTTGGGGTGTTACAAATCTACCCCCCTTAAGAAGATTCCGTCCTCGGAATCTGTTCGTCTACAAACAAGTGAGGGTATCTACCTTTCATGTCATCTTCCGTTTCCCATGTCATATTCGAACCCAGGTTATGCTTCCATTTGACTAACACCAGTTTAATCATCTTTCTGCGCAACTTCTTGGTTTTAGAACCAAGTATTTCAACAGGTTCTTCAACTAGGCCCTTTGAAGCGTCAACCTTCAATTCCTGTAGAGGCAGAACCTGGTTCTCCTCCACCTTACACTTTCGCAAATAACACACGTTGAATGTGTTGTGAATTCCAGAAAGCTCTGGAGGCAACTCTAGCGTAACAGTCTGATCATTAACCACGCGAATGATCCGAAATGGACCAATATAACGTGGACTCAACTTGCCCTTTCTACCAAAACGAATCACACCTTTCCAAGGAGAAACTTTCAGGAACACCCGATCGCCCTCCTGGAATGCAACTGGTCTGCGCTTAGGGTCAGCATATACTTTCTGTCTGTCACGGGCCGCTTTGAGCTTTTCCCGCGCAATCTTCACTTTATCTGCCGTAATTTGAACAATTTCAGGTCCAGCAAACTGCTTTTCACCGGGTTCTAGCCAACACGTGGGAGTATGACAACGCCTCCCATACAACATTTCATAAGGTGGCATCCCAATACTGGAGTGGTACGAGTTATTATAAGCAAACTCGACCAACGGCAAGTGAGAATCCCACGCGCTACCAAATTCAAGAACACATGCGCGAAGCATGTCCTCCAACGTCTGGATCGTTCTTTCCGACTGGCCATCTGTCTGTGGATGATACGCCGTGCTCAGATGAACACGTGTACCAAGTTCATGCTGCAAACTCTGCCAAAAATGTGAAGCAAATCTCGCATCACGGTCAGACACATTTGAACATGGCAAACCATGTCGTGACACCACTTCATCTACATATAACTTTGCTAACTTCTCCAGCGGAGTAGACTCGCTGATAGCTAGAAAATGAGCGCTCTTGGTCAATCTATCGACAATGACCCAAATAGCATCATGACCCCTGAGGGTCTTCGGCAATTTCGTCACAAAATCCATCGTAATATGATCCCACTTCCATTCAGGGATCTCTAGTTGCTGCAAACTGCCATAAGGCTTCTGATGTTCTGTCTTAACTTGCGCGCAAATCTGACATTTTTCCACAAAAGAAGCAATATCTCGCTTCAAAGTAGGCCACCAGTACAATGCCTTTAAATCATGATACATCTTTGTGCTGCCCGAATGAACCGACAGCCTAGATTTGTGAGCTTCCTGTAGTATCAGCTCACAATTATCACCATGAAAAGGTACCCACACGCGAGACTGAAAAGTCTTAAGTCCGCGAGTATCATCAACAAGTTTATCTTTCAGCTTTTTCATCATTTCTGTTTTGAGATTATCATCTTGCAACGCCACTTGCTGCGCTTCCTTCAATCGAGCAATGATATCGGGAACCACAGTAAGTTTCATAAATCTAGCATCTGCAGTAGAGCTCTTGCGACTCAAAGCATCCACCACCACGTTGGCTTTACCAGGATGGTAGCGAATTTCACAATCGTAGTCTTTTATCAACTCGAGCCATCTGCGTTGTCTCATGTTGAGCTCTTTCTACGTGAACACATATTGCAGGCTCTTGTGATCCGTACAGACCACACACTTGGTGCCATAGAGATAGTGCCTCCACAATTTCAACGCGAACACCACCGTTGCCAACTCAAGATCATGAGTCGGATAGTTGCCTTCATGGGGGTTCAATTGCCTTGAAGCATAGGCAATCACTTTATCTCGCTGCATCAACACACACCCCAATCCAGAATACGAAGCATCACAGTAGACAATGAAGTCTTCAGATCCCTCTGGCAAGGTAAGTATTGGAGCCTCACACAGTAGCCGTTTCAAAGACTGAAACGCTTGTTCTTGAGCTTCCGCCCAAACGAATGCAACATCTTTGCGAGTTAATTTAGTTAAAGGACCCGCAAGCTTAGAAAAGTCGCGGATAAACCGCCGATAGTAACCAGCTAAGCCGAGAAAACTTCTAACTTCAGAAGGAGTTCGAGGAACTCCCCAATTTATAACCGCTTCGACTTTTGCCGGATCAACTTTCACGTCATCGCTGCAGATCACATAGCCGAGAAAATGAACTTCTCGCAACCAAAACTCACACTTCGAGAATTTAGGGTAAAGCTTCTCCCGTTTAAGAATTTCAAGAACCTCTCGCAAATGCAACTCATGTTCAGCTTCAGTCTTAGAATAGATAAGAATATCGTCAATAAACACAATCACCGATTTATCAAGAAATGGACGACAAACCCGATTCATCAGGTCCATGAAAACCGCAGGAGCATTGGTTAAGCCGAAAGGCATCACCAAAAACTCATAATGACCATAACGAGTACGGAAAGCCGTCTTCGGAACATCTTCGTTAGCCACTAGCACTTGGTGGTATCCAGACCGCAGATCAATCTTTGAGAAGCACGTCGCTCCCTGCAGTTGATCAAACAAATCATCTATCCGCGGCAAAGGATACTTGTTCTTTACCGTTCGCTTATTCAACTCCCGGTAATCAATGCACATTCTCATCGTCCCGTCTTTCTTTTTCACAAATAGCACCGGAGCACCCCAAGGAGAAGAACTCGGGCGAATAAAGCCTTTGTCTAGCAACTCCTGAATCTGCGTCATCATCTCGCGAACCTCGGAAGGAGCAAGACGATATGGAGCTTTAGCCACAGGGGTAGCCCCCGGAACAAGATCAATTCGATACTCGACATCTCTGACTGGCGGTAACCCAGACAACTCATCAGGGAATACCTTTGGATAATCGGTTACCACTGGAATATCACGAACGACACGTTTCTCGAATTTAGCATCAATCACATGTGCTAGGAAGCAATCGCAGCCTTTCGAAACCGACTTACGAGCTTTCATAAGAGAAATGATAGGAACATCGGATTTTCGCCTTTCGCCACGAGCCACAGCATATGACCCGTTAGGTAAAGGAACTTTGATCAACTTTTTGGAACAGAAAATCTCAACGTTCGACTTGCTAAGCCAATCCATCCCAATCACAACATCGAATCCCGCAATCGGCATAAGAAGAAGAGAAACAGGAAAACTACTCCCGTCGATATCAATAACCACTTGAGGGATATTATCTACCACTGGAACTACTTTACCACTAGCAGTCTCTATTCTTACGGGCTCAGACAACACAGATATAGGCATTTGCAGTTTATCACAGAAAGATACAGACACAAAAGAATACGTAGCTCCAGAATCAAACAATACACATGCTGGGGTAGAGTTAATAAGAAAAATACCAGTAATCACATCCCCAGCACCCTTTGCCTCTTCCTTCGTCATATGGAACGCCCGCCCTTTAGCACGGGGAGTGTTGTCTTTCTTCTGCCCTGAGGCAGATCCTCCAGCTCCAACATCCGTCTTTGAACGACAATCTGTAATCCGGTGCCCTGGCTTGTGACATTTATAGCAGACATTCTCTTTAAACTCGCACTCATTCACCGAGTGCCCTTTCTGACCACATCTAAAACAACGAGTAGTGGCCTTCGAACAATCACCGGTATGGTAGGTGCGACATAGAGAGCACCACGAACCCTCGAACTTAGCCTTCTTCGACGAATCAGGCTTTCCACCAGTTGACGACTGCCCCTTGGAAGTAACAGATTTTGAGAACTGCTGAAACTTCCGTTTCTGACTCTCAGCAGCGTGATCCCCCTTCCCCTGGCGTCTATCCCCATCAATCTGTCGGGCTATCTCAAACGCCCGATCCAAAGTAGCCGCAGCTCTCACATGAGCGCGATAATCAAGTGGCAGCATGTTCACAAACTTTCGCATCTTGGCTTTCTCGTCAGTCACCAAATACGGTATGAATCTAACCTTATCCGTAAAAGCATGAATAAGGTCCTCAACAGGCTTGTCCCTCTTACGGAGACTACTGAACTCGTTCTCCAGTCGCTCCAGATCATAATCTGTACAATACTTAGATTTCAACTTCTCAGAAAACTGCTCCCAAGTCAGAGCATCAATCACCTCCGGGCTCAACGTGTCTTTCACTGTATCCCACCAATCCAGAGCTGGCCCTTTTAACATCCGAACAACATATCTGACGCGGAGCTCACGTTTACATTCACAAGCTTCGAACACCTGATTCGTCTCACGTAACCAACGAATAGTCTCAGAGGGATTATCACTACCCTCGTAAACCTTCGGCCCACAAGACATAAACTTCTTGTACGAGCACTTCTCTGGTTTCTTTCCTGCCAGAGCGTTCTATAATAGCTCCCTCGTCAATCGGAGCTCCTCCTCTAACAATCTAACATATGCAGCCAGCTCTTGATCATGCCTTGGCGACTCCACATTATGCTGAGAAGCTTCGTCCTCAGCTTCCCTTCGTTCACTGGAGGCCTCGTCCTCCATTCGTTTGAGAGCCTCTTCTGTCGTAGCTCTACGTTCGACCATTTCTACTCAACTAACTATTTACACGTAGACCACAGTTAGTACACCATTTATTCACCATTTACAAATACTACAGTTAATCTATCATATAGGACAGCCACATAACGCTCAACTCACCCCAATTACCCTGATAGGAACACTTAACGATAGTCGGGCCCGAGCTTGAGATTGAATACTTCGACGAGTATCCAATTCCTCAAACTTAGGCTCTGATACCTACTTGTAACGCCACCCCTAACGAGCTTAAAATTAGAGTTAATTAAAACTTTTTAAACAACGATTATCAAAAGTGTACAGCGGAATTAAACACCAATTACAAAAACAACGTGGTTTGACTCGGCTAATTAATTACATCAAAAGTTAAACCAAGTTCATTTACTACAAGCGTTACCTACAAGTTTTTCCGACCATCGGATCCATACATACCACAACGTGTTCCCCAAAAGACATATACAACAAAAGCTACCATCAGTACCCGCCTCACCAGGCCTCTAGCATCAACCTGCGAAAAAAATAAATCTTGCACCGTTAGCTACAACTAGCTAGTGAGCACCAATTACACATAAGCAACGATAAGCAGGCTATCATGTATCAGAACATCACACAGGGCTATCCTATCATATTGAGGCGAGCCAAACATGTCAGCAGTAGTCGTATGTTGCAGGGGAGCCAACCCCGCTCAACAACCCAACAACAGTCCACGTGGTACACCATATCTTTCATGCTGGTTCCAATCTATCAAGGAACCCAGTCCCATAGAGGAACGTCGGCCTGCAGAGCCCTACCCAAGTGTATACTACTTGAGTACCGTTATTTCCCCAATCCGTAGTCCCTAAGGACCCTGGGAACCCAGCCAGATACTAACACCCGTCTACCTGACTGACCTCCGTGTTCTCCAATTCAGTGTCCGGACATAACTTCATAAACAAATAGCTGATCCAAAAAGAATCCAGTTCATGCGCGCATATAATCACAACAATATCTTTCATATCAATAATAATCATGCTTGTACAACTCTATCATAACATACCTCCATTTTCACGTATCAACACACCAATCACATGTCAACAAGTACCACAAATAACTTACCTACTGAGACTCATGGGAAACCGGTACTCACGTCGAAACTACAAGAGACAGATATGCAATCGGGAATCCGAAGAGCACACAGAATCGTCCGAGTCACCTAACACCAATAACATAGATAAACGCCACTTAGTATACACTACAACAGACTGCACTAACAACAGTCTCAACAAAAGGTCAACATGGCTTTTGACAGCCTCCTACGGCCGTAGGAACATGTTCCTACGCCCGCAGGACAACATTCCAACACGTACTACGGCCGTAGTATTTATACACTACGCCCGTAGCAATTCTTGCCAAAGAACCATGAACTACGCCCGTAGTAACCATATCCTACGCCCGTAGTAGGTATCCTTTGGGTAACTACGGCCGTAGGTTATATACCCACGCCCGTAGTCTTGCTTCCATCACCCGTGGGTGGTAATCCTCTTGAATTCAATCCTACGGCCGTAGCAACCATTTACTGCGACCGTAGTAACTACAACAACACCCTACGGCCGTAGTAACATTATACTACGCCCGTAGGAACCACATTTACAGCGTGTTCTTGCTCTGTTCGAGCACAGCTACGGTTTTACGGGTTTTTGACTCAAAATCCAACTTGAATCCATATTCAAGTGTTTATACAAGTTGTCTAACATATATATAAACTTCCTAACATGATTTGGACACAAAACCAACATCACAACACATCCCAATCTATAAAAACGGGTCTTTCACCATTACAACACAAAACTAGGTTTAGGCTTCAAGAACACTTACAAGGTTGAAGATGACAGATTTATCACTTGCGAAATCAGCTAAGACAACCTCAAACAACAGATTTGCTTCACGAATTAATCTCCAAAAGATCAAGGTTTGTGAGTTTGTGTTTGTACGTATGTATGAAAGTGTGTATGTGTGTTATTAGATTCAACAGGGGATAAGGAAGGCTGTTAAGCCGACCTTAAAAGCTAATACCCCCTCTCGGGTATTTCGTTCTCCTATTCAACTTAAAACACAACTTAGGGTTATCCGTTTCAACTAACGGAGATATTTTTAGAACCCTTATCTAAAACCGTTCAACTATTTGTCAACATGGTCAACTTACAATACTTTTCATAATTGTACATTTATATCCACATTTAACACTAGTTAACACCAATTAACACCAATTAGCACCAATTCATGTTTAAAACACCAATTAACATTTAGGACACCATTTAACAACATGTTACTACATTTAACAACAAGACACCAGTTAATGTCAACATACAACTATTCAAGCTAAAGTTACAACAATTTACAACTAGGCCCCATTTTGGGGTGTTACACTACCCCCGAACCCCCGTCGTTGTTGTGACTGTTTTATCTTGTCACCTTGATTCCTAAGACAAGTGTTTGGATTTTTTGGCTGAGTCAGGAGTTCTCAAAGTTTCAGTTATCATTCTGATGTTTCTAGATTTGGGTCATATTCTGTTTTCCCGTGAACCGGGTGTTTAATGTCTAGTACCCTTACGTCTAGTCATCCTGGCCTTTCCTAACTGATTTTTGGTTCTTCTTTCTTAGTTTAACCAATTTTTTGTCTCAAAACCAGATTTTGGCCATCCATCCCTTGTTTCTTTTGGATCTTGGTTATCTTTTATCAGTCATTTCTGAAGACCCAGATCACAGTGTTGGTGAAATTGTTTGAAGGATTGACCTAAATCAAATTGCTTCAGGTTTTTAAGAAGATTTTGTATTACATGCGCGGACCACGGGTAATTTTATTAGACGGACTTTACTTAATCAATACTGTTTTCTTTGCCGACGCTGCCCTTTGCTACCTTTTTTCCCGACCGTTGTAACTCGCCGGAAAAGGTCACCGGCCTCCGCCTTCAGACTCGCCGACTCCCGGCCACCGCCTGCAGGCTCCCCTGAATCTATCGAAGTCTCAGATTTTTTTTACCCCGCCTCACGCAGCTAACGCGGAGGAACTCAACAGCCTCCCGCCTCATCGTCGGGTACGACCACCTCGCCACCTCCTGGCTCACGGCTGACAGCATCCGTCGACACCAGTTTGTTACCTGTGGTTTTCTTTTTCTTTTTTTTCGGGTTGATTTTTTTTCCAGGACGTCCGAACAGGAGCTAGAGCTGTTGGTAAATGGCCGGGAAATCACAAACTCGTGGCCGGGAAAGTAGCTGGAAATCGGCAGTTAGGAGCTTCTCCAACCTTGTTGTCGGGAAAGGACGCATCGTCACCGGCCAGTGGTAAACGGCCGGCAGGTATATTTTTTTTCTCCAACATTCTTTCTTCGGTGACCTAATTTGACTTCTTATTCCTTTTACCCTTCTCCTTTCTTTAAGTAAGTACCTTTAATTTCTTAATCATATTTGTATATATTTGGATTTTTTAGTACTTTTGTTTAGAAACAAAAACAAACTGTCGTTAGTGTAAGATTTTTTTTTAACTATTATGGTATTTAATACTTTCATTTTGTGAGTACTCTTTTGTTTTACTATTTATCTATTAAGGGTCTTCGCGCTAGTGTTAGTCCTCTGTTTAGCCGTTTAACACTTTTACAGCGGTTTTTTACGACTCTAGTATAGAGCCCAATTATCATGTTAGACACTTGAGATCATGTCCCACGCCACAGGAGTCGAGTGGGTTTAGGGTTCATAGAAGGAGTGGATCTCGTGAGAAAGGACACAAGCTTAGATTTGGTAGCTGGAATGTGGGTACTTTAACAGGCAAGTTTTTGGAGTTAATAGATTTGTTAAGAGAGCGTAAGGTAGATATAACATGTTTTCAAGAGACAAAGTGGAAGGGTAACCGCTCTAGAGAAGGTAATGGTTATAAGCTTTGGTACTCAGGATCGGGCACTGCTAAAAATGGAGTAGGAATTGTCTTATCAGCTAGAGTAAAGGACAATGTAGTAGATGTGATAAGGTGTAATGATAGAATTATAGCGATTAAAATCGTTTTAGGTGAAGCGGTAGTCCATGTAGTGAGTGCTTATGTCCCTCAGGCAGGTTTGGGAGAATCAGAGAAGGTTAGCTTTTGGAAGACACTAGATGACCTTGTGAGAGGGGTCCCAGATGATCAACTGTTGTATATAGGGGGTGATTTTAATGGTCATATAGGTGCAGGTGAGGATGGGTACCCAGGGGTTCATGGAGGATTTGGTTTTAGGGCGAGAAACGAAGAAGGGCTTTCCTTACTTGAGTTTGCGTCTGCACATGACATGGTTATCACAAACTCCTTCTTTAAGAAACGGGAATCCCATTTAATCACTTATAAGAGTGGAGGAAGTAGCACGCAGATCAACTACTTTCTTGTGCGTAAGAGGGATTTTAGGAATTGCAAAGACTGTAAGGTCCTTCCTAGCGAGTCTGGACATTCACTGCATCGTTTACTAGTGTTAGATATCCTTTTCAGGTATGGAGCCCTTAGAGACAGAAGAGAGGGTAAGCCTAGGATTCTATGGAGAAACCTTAGAGGTATGGGAAAAGAGGAATTCAGAAAGAAAGTCATTGAAGAGCTTAGTAGAAACCCCCCGGGGGATGCAGATCGGGCTTGGAACCACTTGGCTAAGACAATTAGAGAGGTAGCAAAAGAAACCTTAGGATTTACTTCAGGTAAGATCCGAGCCCATAGGGAATCGTGGTGGTTTAATTTTGAGGTGCAGGATAAGGTTAAAAGAAAACAAACTTGCTATAAGGAGCTAGTCTTAGCTAGAGAAGGTGGAGAGGAAGATAGAGTGAGAGCTTTGAATCTCTATAAAGAAGCTAAGAGAGAAGCGAAGAAAGTTGTAGCCCAGGCTAAAGAAAGAGCGTTCGTAGACTTATACAAGAGATTAGATTCTAAAGAAGGGTTTAATGAAATCTTCAAATTAGCTAAAGCCAGGGAGAGGAGAAAGAGAGATTTAGGGAGCATTAAATGTATTAAGGATGATAAGGGGAGTGTGATTTCGAAGGATAGAGAAATTAGGCACAGATGGGGAGAGTACTTTTCTCACCTATTTAACCAGGAGACAGGACTTGATATGAGGGGTAGTGGAGATAGCTACGAGGGGGGCCACCGCGCCCTTAACGACTGTTATTGCACTAGCATCTCTCAAGGGGAAGTTAAAAGTGCCCTACGTAAGATGGGGAGTGGAAAAGCGGCATGACCGGATCAAATCCTTGTCGAGGTTTGGAGGTGTCTTGGAGACCAGGGCATTAACTGGCTAATGAAACTTTTTAACCTGATTCTTCGCACCGCTAAGATGCCTGATGAATGGAGATGGAGTACGGTTATTCCAATTTTTAAGAACAAGGGAGACGCCCAAATTTGTGCGAATTATCGTGGTATTAAACTTCGTAGTCATACTATGAAGCTGTGGGAGAGGGTGATAGAAAACAGGTTACGACGTGAAACAAAAGTCTCCGAAAGTCAATTTGGGTTTATGCCAGGGAGGTCGTCGATCGAAGCAATTCATCTGATCAGAAGCCTCATGGAAAAACATAGGGAAAGACAACGGGATTTGCATATGGTGTTCTTAGACATAGAGAAAGCTTATGATAGTCACACCTAGGGAGCTTATCTGGAAGACTTTAAACGATAGAAAAATCCCACAGAGATATATTAGAGTCTTGAAAGACATGTATGACGGAGCCCTGGCCTGCGTGAGCACACCGGTAGGAGAGAGTGAGTTTTTCCCTGTTTTACGAGGTCTCCACCAAGTTTCTGCACTTAGCCCTCTCATTTTTGCTATCATTCTTGACCAACTAACAAGAGGGATTCAAGGAGCCGTCCCATGGTGTATGATCTTCGCAGATGACATTGTCTTGGTTTCCAATTCGAAAGAAGAGATTAACAGAGGATTAGAACATTGGAGGATAGCGTTAGAGGACTCAGGACTTAAGATAAGTAGAGGTAAGACCGAGTATCTTTATTGCCAATTTAGCAAGACCGAAATCGAGGAGAGCCTAGATATACGCATAGGGGGACATGTGTTGAGACCCCAAGAGTCTTTCAGGTATTTAGGCTCCATACTACACAAAACGGGAAGGGTAGACGAGGATGTCGAAAACCGTATTCAGGCGGGGTGGCGAAAGTGGAAAGCGGCATCAAGAGTGCTATGTGACAAGAAAGTACCGCTTAAGCTTAAAGGGAAATTCTACAGACTAGCTGTTAGACCTGCCATGTTATATGGATCTGAGTGTTGGCCCCCGAAAAAAGCACAAGAGGAGAAGTTAGAAGTAGCGGAGATGAGGATGCTTAGATGGTCTTGTGGAAAGACGTTGTTAGATAAAATTCCAGTTGGTGTTTTTAGAAACGAATTAAGAGTAACATCTATTACCAACAAGCTGAGAGAAGGGAGACTGAGGTGGTACGGACACGTTAAAAGGAGGGAACCTTCAGCACCTGTCCGGAGAGCAGAGTCGATTTTAGTGGATGGAACTAGAAGGCGTGGTCGCCCTTTCCTGAGGTGGGAAGATAGAGTAAGAGCGGATTTGCATGAGCTTTCTCTTTCTGTGGACATGATCTCAGATAGGCCCTTATGGAGAAGGAAGATTAGGATACAGGAATAGGTAATGTTTTCTTAGCAGCATAGGGTTTGGGATTAGGGGACGACCTTGCTTTGGCTTTTTAAGTACTTTCCTCGATTTAGGTTTGACTAGCTTTTTTAGCGTTGGGTGTCCCCCAGGTGTGGGGAAATTTACCCCCCCCCCTCCCTTTTTGATTTTTTTATTTTATTTTATATGTATTATTACTTTTATAACTATATTATATTTTATTATACTTGTATTTTATTTTTTGGTCTACGCTTCCTTTCTTTTTGATTTTTTTATTTTTGTGTTATATGTATTATTACTGTTATAACTATATTATATTTTATTATACTTGTATTTTTATTTTTTTCTATTTTTCTATTTTTCTATTTTTTATTATTTTTTTATTATTTTTATTTTTATTTATTTTTATTATTTTTTTTTTTTTTTTTTTTTTTTTTTTTTGGTCTACGCTTTTTATTGTCTTCGCTGCCGGAGGTCTCTCAGGAAGCAATCTCTCTACCCATGGGTAGGGGTATGATTGTCTACATCCACCTCCCCCATACCCCGCTTTAGCGGGATTGGGTATTGTTGTTGTTGTTGTTGTTGTTGTTTGTATTACATGCGCATGCTCACTGCATATCAATCTTTTGGTGCTCTTGAATAAGGATGAATCCGACTCACTGATTATTATATCAAAGTCACATACCCACTTATGTGTACCCAAGTTCATTTGCACCCGTATGTCTTCCGAAATATTTTTGGACTTGCGGTGATCTGGTCAAGGTTGATTACACGGTATTGGGAGACTTACTTGACAACATTATTCTCCAATATCAGATTACATCCAACACAGAGTTATAAATCTTCAAGAATTCAGATCAAATCATTACCACTCCTCAACGATCAAGAGTGGTTCAAGTATCTATTTATTGTAGGATTTTCCCCACCCCTCGTCCATGTTTTTGCAACTGAATCTCATGGTGATGTCTTTTATGCATGATGCTCATAAAGTATTATAATCATCATGAGGGGGAGATAAAAAGTGAAGAAATTTTACATTGTTGAAGATATTCGGTTGTTGAGGGGGAGTTTGAATGTTTTTATTGATAAAATCATTGTGTTTACTCATGGGGAAGAGATCATCAGTCTATGTCATGTCTAGGGGGAGTAAAGATCTATCATATGAAGACATGGGAACAATCTGAGCTACATTGTAGGGGGAGACAATAAGAAGATTCTTCCCAACACATCAAAAGTGTTTATGTTTCACTTTCAAAAGCTCAGGATAAAGCATTGTTTCAGACTGATGTATTTGGTGGGATGCTACATCCAAAACTGCTTATATAATCTAAGGAAGACTTAGGTTACTGGCGTGTACACTCTTATTTAAATACAAAGGGGGAGAATGTAAATTCATAAATTGTATAGAAATATGAGTTTGTATGTAATATACTCATGGAGTATATATAGGGATATGGCTATTGTAATAGCTAAGGTTTTGCTCATAATTGAAATAAAGAACTAGGTGTTTTCAAGGTGTAAATACACTTTCTCTCTAGTTCTACATATGCAATCCTTCATCAATCCTACATTATACTTGAACCACTTGTTATCAAGGCCTAACAACCCCAAACTCAGGCATTTATGTATAAACTATGTATTTAATGAGACCTATATATGAAGTATCAATTAGTGTGACATGTGGGTGTTTTTGCTTATTTGGTCTGGTTTAAATAATAGTTTATATAAAATCTTATAACTAAAGCTAAATCATTTAAAACTTGAAGTAAATTAAACTTCTCTTGAATTCTTAGCAAATTTGAATACAATATTCAAACATGAACTTATTAAACATTTATATTATAACCTAAACTTTTGGTGTTACATTTGTTAATCTCACAACCATTAATCAAATAAGTACGAAATTCAAGAACTACCTATAATTCAATAATCAAAGCAATAGCCAAGCCCGTAGCAACTACCGATATATGCGTTTTTATGCATGTTTTACATGCTAAAACCCCCATTCTTAGCACAAGTCCAAGGTGCTTAGTATAATTAATGATCTAAATTGTTTATTATTCACTATGTAGTCTAAAAAGAGCTTAAAATGAGATATACATGGGCAAAACAAGTGAAAAAATGAAGAAAGCTGAAGATCTGGTAAAAACACACCCTTACCCCCGCAAAGGAATCCCCTTGCGGCCGCAAGGGACTCCAGAATAGAAAGCTTCGTTAACCGAGTTCAGAGTTGCTTTATAGTGAAGAAACATCCTTGCGCCCGCAAGGGTTATCCCTTGCGGCCGTAAGGGAACCTTATCCACTAACCGCCCATTCTACAACTTGCAACTAGCATGTCAGAGTCACCGCCCAACTTGCGGCCGTAAAGAGCTTGCTTGCGGCCGTAAACACTCTCCATTTACAAGGGAGTTGCCATTTTTTTACCCAATTCGGATTATTCACCCCCGAACACTCTCCCCAGACCCCAAACACTCCAGGGAACTCAACTTGGAGATTTATAAGGAAAGAGAGCATGAATTGAAGTCTTGGAACAACATTTGGAGCTTGAATTTACAAGTTTAACTTTTCTTAGCTTGGGTATAATCTTTCCATCTTTGATTTTGATCATGTATCCATGTGTTCCAGATGTTGTTGTACTTATTATGATGTATATGGATAGCTAAACTCATTTCACTTGGCCCGAGATGATTCTTGGCTAGTTATGGCATTATAATGTTTACTTTGACTTTTATATTGATTTGTTCAAATAAGCATGTTTGATCTTTGATATAAGTGTGTATAATCATGTTTGTGTGTTTAGTCTGACCATATTCATGTATGATGATGTGTTGGTGTAATATCACATGTTAAAGTATGTGAATATTCTTGAATGCTATGTTGACTTTTTAGAATTTCATACTATTTTGTTACTAGAAATTGTACATATTGCATGATTGATATTTGAAAGCATTTTTGGAACATGTTTTGGATCATTCTAGATCTATTCATTTTGGTTTTGTTATTCACATGTTGGTTTTGTTATTTACATGTTGGTTTTATGCATGCCTTATTATCTTAGATGCAAATCTAGGTGATTTGGTGTGTTCATTGGTCAAATATGCTTTGTAAATGAATGAATGATTCACAATATGCTTTTGGGTATGTTACATGTTGAAATGAACTCACATGTATGCCATGGATAATATGATATTAGTGTTTATTGAGCATATTCACATGATTCGTGTTTAAAGTGTGGTGACTTTGCTAGAAATGGTAAGTTGACATGTTAATATCTTAGGAAATCATGTTGCTTAATCTTGAATCCCATTGTGTGATTTGAGTTTTGATGAGTTTATGACTTCATTGTACCCATTTGCATGTGTTTATGATCTTAGATGAAAGTCTAGATTGTTGTGTGTTGTTGAAAGCCTTTGTGAAAAATGAACTGTAATGTCAGACCTGACCTTGCGGCCACAAGCATGGACCACCCTTACGGCCCCAAGGGAAACCCTTGCAGCTGCAAGGACTCTTTTTACCACAATTTGTTGTTTTTGCTTGTTTTAACTGTTTTAATTGCTTTGACACATTTTTGGGTTCTAACTTCTGGATATGTCATTTGAAAAGATGCGTGTTTATGTAGTCTGATTTGACGCGATCTGGTGGATCTGTAGTAGAATTCTGATATGTCATTGCTTGTTTAATCATGTTTGATTGTTGAGTATGAGTCTCGATAACTTGAGTGATGATTCATTGCATGATAATGTGGTTTTGTTAAGTATTAGAATAGTATGCTTTGCACTTAATCTACTTTAATGTCAAGTCTTTATAGTCTGATTTATATTGTAGTATTGCCATGACTGGTTAGGATGACTCAAAAGCCTAAGTGAATCTTTTCCTGATTGTGCCTTCGGTGTTAATCTGATTTTGTTGCTTAGTTTAATTAGTTATCTTGTTAATTGTTTGCCTAATTATTCTGCTGATCAAACAAAATGATGATAGAGTATTGTTAGCTCTATGTCCCTGTGGTACGATATCCGGTCTTACCGAGTATATACTACTATTGGCCAAGTCATACTTTCTTGTGACAAAAGATTTTACTCCAAATTAACCCGCAGTAAACAACACACCTAGTGGCGCCGCTATCGGGGACATGCTGATGGGGTTCCATGAACACAACGGAAGCAAAGGTACAACATGCAAAGCTAATGGTACAAGTATACAAAGCATAAAAAACCCCATGAATGGACCATGCTCTATGTCTATCATTTGCAACATGTAAAAGAGAAGGAAACAAGAGTATACCCTTATGAAACTTCTGGAATAAAGATGAGGATGTAGATGATGACTAGAAAGCCAAGTAGCTCATCTCTATTGCAAGTCCACCCCGGGTATATCCTACCTCCTTCTACTAGCAAGCTCTTGGTGATCTTCAAGCCTTGGAATCCCCTTGAGAACAGCCTTTGAAAGGATTTGTGTGCATAACCATCAAACCATGATGCCACGTCCAATGTCATAAGGCACTCAAGGGTCACACTTGTGAGGGCATGTAATCCGAGAAGTAATGCAACCACAAGTGGGAGAATGGTTTAATAACAGTTAGTTATAAACCAGTAATAGTAGGTTATGGTTTTAACTTACGGAGAGGATTAATTACCAAGTTATTAATTGACAAGATTAATAAATATATATATTAATTAGTTAAATAAATATATATTGTTAATTAATAAGATTAATAATTTAAGTTTAAATTATTGGATAATGTTAATATAATAATAATAAAGAAATAATAAAGTATATAATATATATATGTTTTGAGATATATGGCCGACGCCATATAACTCAAATTACAATATATTATTATTATTATTATTATTATTATTATTATTATTATTATTATTATTATTATTATTAAATCATTATTAAGACAACATGGTGATTAAGTTACCCTAATTCAAGATAAGGAAATATTCAAAAAGGTTTCCTAATTTAATCCTTATACCTATTATTATAAATTGGGGATTAGATGGTGAATTAAGGTTAATGATAATTCAAGATTATGAATTAGAAATCTCTCCTCTTTCTCCCTTATAGTTTTCGGCCGAATACCATAGACTAACCGAGGATCGGTTTTTCGTCGATCAACAAGTCAGGGTGATCGCATGGTTCGTGGTTGCTACCTTTCTAGTGGGATCTCGTGTTGCTTCATCACGGGTGGATTAATACTTTAGCAACCCTAGGTAAGTAAAGGTATGAACATCATCTTCATCCTCTTGTTCTTGATTGTCGATCATGATATATATATATATATATGTGTGTGTGTGTGTGTGTGTGTGTTTGTGTGTGTTCGATGATATATATATATATATATATATATATATATATATATATATTGTTAGATCTAGAATTTATGATTAGATCTAGTCTATATTTTATGTAACTAGTACATTTGATGTTCTTAGTATAAATAGATGTTGAACATGAACTCAATGTAACCTTTTGACATATTGAATAGAAAACACACACTTAAAGGTGTTCTTGACATATTCTCTCTACTTGCATATTCGAATTCATCACTATACACTCATATTTGACTTTCAATTGGTATCAGAGCCAACTCTGATTGGTTTCTGAAGGATCACAAGCAAGAACAACAGCAGATTGGTGGAGATTTGATCCGATTTTCAAGTTTTTCAAGAACTTCATCTTTTTCGGGTTGAATTCTGAATTTGACGAATTAATGGCTTAGAATTGTTGAATTTGTGTTCATTGGGAAGGATTTAAGTAACATAATACTCGACGATTGAATTTGGATCATTAAAAACAACATACTTGAAGTTATGATTGATTGAAGGGTTTTCGAGTTCTTGAGAAAATTTGTAAAAATTGATTTGTTGTGCTAGATATCGAGAAATAATGATTTAGAAGAGTCATTTGGAGTATTGCGAACTGTTCTGAAGAATACTAGATCAATTGGAAAGGATTTGATCAAAATTTCGATTTTCAGATCTAAAAGTTGAAGTTATCGGATTCTACGTGTTGAAGTACTCAGAATTCAAGTTTGAATATCTCGGATTTCACAATTCCGTGAACATTTGGGTAAATACCGTGAAAATATCACTAAATCCGATAGATTTTATATCGGATTCCTTTCAATTCCGATAGAAGTGTTCTCGGAATACCTCAATTCCGACAGAAAGTTTTCTCGGATTAGCAATTTCCTTCTCGGATTTGGAACATATCGGTTTTTGAATTTCTCGGATTTGGACTTCATCGGATTTGCAATTCTCGGATTTGAATTTTACCGGATTGTTCAAAATTCTCTCGGATTGTTCAAAGTTCTCGGATTTCCAGTTTCATCGGATTGTTGAAGGTTATCGGATTTCAAGTTCTTCAAAGTTCTCGGATTTCAAAGTTCTCGGATTTCAAGTATTCTCGGATTTCAAGTATTCTCGGATTTCAAGTTCTTCAAAGTTATCGGATTGTTCATTCTCGGATTTGGAGTTTAGTTTTATCGGAATTCACACTTAGTCAAATTTTCACCAGCTAAAGAAACCTTTCAGAGAAACGATCTAAACATGAGTGCTTATAGTGAAACGTTGTCATTTGGATCTGACACTAAATCTCCCGTACTGTATCGAGGAGAATACAATGTATGGAAAGGGAGGTTTATGGACTTTATAGAAAATAATGAAAAATACGGAGAGCTAATGAAGTTGAGTATCAAGGAAGGAAATGGTGTCTTCATGTTTCATCAGGCAGCTAATTCAACAAACAACCCCCCAATTCCAGAAATTAATCATCCCAAAACACCTGCTGAATATTCAACTGATGAAAAGCTTCGAGCAACAGCAGATCAAAAGGCAAAATATTATTTGAAGCATGGTTTATCTGCAGAATTCTATATTAAAATCAATGGGCTTGATACAGCCAAAGAAATTTGGGATGAGATTGCAAGACAAATGGAAGGAACTGAATCAGGAGTTTGGATCAAGGAAACTGCATTAGTAAATGCATTTGATCACTTTCGTTCTAAGGAAGGTGAAACATTGTTTGATACCTACAACCGATTCTGCAAACTGCTCAATGATCTTAGAAATCAAAAGCTGGATAGCTATTCTGATCTCACAAAGAACACCAGGTTCATGAATTCACTTGGACCTGAGTGGAGAACTCAAGTGACCATCTATCGACAAATGAACCAAAAGGTTCTCAATAAGGTCACTCATCACATGATCTTTGAAGAATTGAATCAATATCAAGATGAAGTTGGTATGAGTTCTCAAAAGGAAAATGTTGATCCTTTAGCATTGGTTGTGAATGATAGAAGAGGCAGATCTTCAAGCAGATCATTGAAACTTAAGCAAATACAAGAATCTGACTCTTCTGAGACTGACACTGAGGAGCCAACAGATAATGAGAAAGTTATGCAGGCAGTTGCTTACCTCACCAACATGTTGCAGAACCAGTTCACAAAGTCTAAAACCAATAATCGTCAGAGATACACTTCAGGATCTCGATGAAGAGACAATAATGTTCAAAGGAATGATAGTGTAAATCTGGAAAAGAGGTATGAAAGGAAGATTCAAACTTCACAGCCCAAGAAGTGTTATAACTGTGGAAGCACAGGGCATGTTATCAAAGACTGCAAAAAGCCGAAGGTAAAAGATTCGGAATACTACAAAGCTAAGCTGAATCTGATCAAAAAGTGGAACAGTGGTACAATACTTCTGGCAGAAGAAGATCAGTTCTTGTCTGATACTGATGATTCAGATGAAGATGATGATGTTCATGCTCAATTTGTTCTCATGGCTAATGTTGAAGAATTTGAATTTTTGGAGTCTGATGGTGAGAGTGAAGATGAGATTGATGGGTTGGAGTTTGCTGAAGACACAATTGTGGTTGAAGATGCAGAGATAGGAGATGCAGATACTGGGTTTATGGCTAAGTTTGATGAGTCAGATCAACAGAGTGAGTATGAAAGTGATGATGAAGCTGAAATGGAACCTTCCAGCTCCAGTTCTCTCTCAACTGAGTCAGAGTCTACAACTGAGAAGGTATCTCTTGATAACTCTCATATCTCTACTGATCAAATCATGGCACTTGCTAATCAAATTCAATACTTAACTGCTAAGAATCAAAAGCTGCAAACACAAAACATTAATCTTAAAATGAATCAAGCCGTCAATTCTGAACACACGACACACCTTAATCAACTTTAGGAATTAATTAAACAAAAGGAGGATGAATTGAATCATATACATGAGCAAACAGAAAGAAAGGTTCATGATCTAAATGCTGCTAAGTTGAGTGCAGAAATCAATTTTAATTTGATTTTGAAAGAAAAACAAATTTTGGAAACAAAAGTTAACAATCTTGAAGAAGTTGTTCGTAAGAAACCCACAACTCGTCATATGCTTTTCAAAACTTTAAATCCAGATCTTCGGAAAAAATACAAGGGTTTAGGATATGATGAAAGTGACTTTTTCAAGAAAATCAATTGTACTTAACTCTATAAAGCAGAAAGGATGAATTGTGGATTAACTGAAAAGATGGTTTTAATTGCTACTGAGGAAGTTAAACAAGAAGAAGATTTCAAGAGAAAGACCACAACAAAGTGTCAAAAATCATTTGATTATGATTCACTGAATGCTTCGTATGAAACTACTGAAGGTTTCTCATTCAAACATAAATCTGTTTTCCATGATGAAACTCTAATTTTTCCAAATCATGAGCAAAATGTCACGTCATATGCACCACGCTTGTACATTCCTCACATGGAATTGCAGCGTCGACAAGAAATTCTTGAAACAAACTGCATAGTTAACAACATCATTTTAGAAATTGAAAATCAAATGTTGAAAGAAGAGTTGGCTCACTTAAAATCTTCCGCTGTTCATTGTTATACATCTAACTCTGAAGTGATGAATCAACTGAGATTTGAAAATGATGTTTTAACTAATCAAATTCAAGAATTTTCTGAGAAATTGGAACAAACAAAGAAGGATGTTGAGAATGATAAACGAACCATCATTCAGTTGAGTGAAAAGTTAAAAAGCAAAGTAAACGAGTCTCAAAAATCAGATGTTTCTACTTTAGAACATTATGATTATGCACATCTAGTAATTCCTCAGCTTATTATTTTTGAACTGGAAACTCAACTTCGTGAGGAAAAGATCAATCGGCTTCTAGAAGAAGTGAAACGTGGCTGGGGTGTGGCAATTCCTACTTGTCCCAAAGCTTGTAGAGAATATGTATCACACAAATGCGATCAGTCTTGTGATTCAACAAAGTATTCGTGAAAACGGGTCTACATCAGGAACCAAGTCTTCATCATCTGCATCATCTTCTTATAGAATTTCATTCATTAAGAAATCTAACAAATCTTCTTTGTTCACTTGTGAATCCGATAAAAACAAAACTGTTTTCCAAACAGAAGTGAGCAAGGAAGAGAAGGCAAAAGTTCCACAAGTCAGGAAGAAGCCGAATGCTTATCATCCAATCAAGCAGACAACAGTTGAAGACAAGTGTCAAATCACCAAACATCATTTTAGAAAACATAATATCTTTCCTTCTTTTTGTTCAATACATCATAAACGTTGTGCGAATAATTGTAATTCTAGTTTCATTTGGCAAAAAAAGACTGATATTGTTTCAAACAATCAAAATCATGTTTCAAAATCACAAGTTGTGAAAGATGAAATTTTTTGTGCAAGTGTTGGTTGTGTTGAGGGTCATTGTATAAATGCATGTTCATGTCATCAAGAATGAATGTTGCGTGGTTTCAAATCTGTTCCAAACTGGAGGAATCCTGAGGAAAATACGATCTTCACTTGGTTTGTTAACCGTAAGGGTTATATTATCCATCAATGGATCAAGAAGAGTGAAATGCGATTTTTCCTTCGTAAATATGCACATCGAAGGTTACCTATGCTGTTTGGTGAATGGGAAAACATCTTGAGGAAATGCGCATGGTAGTTGAATCTGAGAGGAAAGTTAAAATACAAAAGATTGAAGTGTAGAAACTCAATCGTTCACTGCGTCAAATATTTTTGAATAAATCTAAACCTCAGGCTGCAAAATCACCAAATAAATCAGTTTCTCACAAATTTGTTAACAAACCATTTTTTAATTTGTCCAAACCACAGGTAACAGTGAACTCTAAATCAAGCAAATCACAAACAAGTCAATCTTCTCATAAATAAGTTCATCAACATAACAAATCAACCAAAGTCCCTCCTGATACAAAGAAACGAAAATGGCAACCTAGGAAATGGCAGATAAAACAGCAAAAGAAATCTGAATCTTTGATTGCTGATCCTATTATGTCTTCTGTTTCTAACATACCTCATCCCATTTCACAATGGGTAAGGTGTTCACCTTTTGTCTCTATGTGTAGAAGAGCAATCTTTGGGACATGGACTCCGGGTGTACCAAACATAGGACTGGGGATAAGGGTCTTCTCAAACAGTTCGTGGACAAAATCTCTGGAAATGTAAAGTTTGGGAATGACCAGGTAGCACCAATCCTCGGCCACGGAGTGTTGGAAACAGGGAATGTTAGAATAGAAAAAGTATCTTATGTAGAGGGACTTGGTCACAACCTATTTTCTATAGGACAGTTATGTGATAAGGGTATGGAGGTTCTTTTCAAAAAGAAGTCTTGCTCTTTGAGAACTGAGGAAGGAACTGAGATTTTGGGCGGTAACAGAAAGTCAAATCTGTATACTATTGACTTGTCTGACAAAAGATCTAGTTCTTCTGTTTGCCTGCTGTCTAAAGCTGCATCAGATTTCAACTGGTCATGGCATAGAAAATTATCCCATTTGAACTTCAAAAACATCAATAAATTGGTGAACGGGAATCTGGTTAGAGGCATCCCTAAACTTAAGTTTGAAAAAGAGCATCTCTGCAAAGATTGTGAGCTAGGGAAGCTTAAGCGGGTACCACACAAGATTGTCCAAGTTTCAACAACATCAGCTCCTTTGCAGTTGATTCATATGGATCTTTGTGGGCCTATGCGAGTACAGTCCAAAAACGGAAAAAGATATATTCTGGTGATGGTAGACGACTATTCTCGGTACACATAGGTTAGGTTTATCACTCACAAGTCTGAAGTGCCTCAACAGATCATTCTGTTCCTGAAAAAGCACAAGACTCAACAAGGTCAACCCGTAAAAGCAATTCGTACAGATAATGGCACAAAATTCAAGAATAGAACTCTGGATTCTTATCTTGATTCTGAAGGCATGTCACATCAGTTCTCTGCAGCCTACACTCCTGAGCAAAATGGAATTGTAGAAAGGAAAAATAGAACACTTGTTGAAGCTGCAAGAACAATGCTACAGTACTCAAAGTTGTCTCCATCCTACTGGGCTGAGGCTGTCAATACAGCATGCTACACCCAAAATAGATCCCTAATTCAACGTTGTTTCAATAAAACTCCTTATGAGTTGTGCAACGGAGTAGTGCCTAATATCAAATACTTCCATGTATTTGGTAATAGGTGCTTCGTTCTGAATGAAACGGACAAACTGTCTAAGTTTGATCCAAAAGTTGATGAGGGAATCTTTTTGGGGTATTCAACTGACTGAAAGGCTTTTCGAATTCTAAATAGGAGAACTAACGTTGTTGTCGAAAGCATCAATGTGACGTTTGATGATTTAGTAAACTTAAACTCTTTGACAGCCAAACCTGCAAATAATAAAGATGCTGTTTTCCAAACCAACAAATCTGATAATCAACACATTCAGAATGAAGATATTAATTTGGATTTCATGTTTGATTTTTTCAAAGGTAATGATACTTCTTCTGTAAATGTAAACAGGGCTGATCCAGCACCTCAACAAGAGGAATCAGTCACAGTCACCACTTCTTCTGTTGTACGGGACACTGATCCGGAAAGTTCCGAGTTAGAAGCTACAAATAGTCCATTCCTTGTACAACAGACGCCTTCTACTGCTGAAATAGATGACAATGTAAATCCGTTTGCTGAAGTTGAAATGGTAAATCCATTTGCAACGGACGTTCAACCAGTAGATGACTTCATACAAGTTAGGACCCCCGACCCTGTATGGTTGAGAAGTCACCCTGACACTCAAGTAATTGGCAGTTTGAAAGCCGGTGTTCGAACTCGAGCCGCAACTGCAAACGAATGTTTGAATATGAATTTTCTAAGTATGATAGAGCCAACACGTGTATCAGAAGCTTTAGAAGATCCGGACTGGATTCTTGCTATGTAAGACGAGCTGAATCAGTTCGACCGTTTGAAAGTCTGGCGGTTTGTACCCAAACCTGAAGGTAAATCAATTGTGGGAACTAAGTGGATCTTCAAAAATAAGAAAGACTCTGATGGAGTAGTTGTGCGAAACAAGGCTAGGCTAGTGGCTAAGGGGTACAATCAGCAAGAAGGAATTGACTATGATGAGACCTTTGCCCCTGTAGCCTGGTTGGAAGCAATCAGATTATTTTTAGCCTATGCTGCCTTCAAGAATTTCAAGGTTTTCCAAATAGACATTAAAACTGCATTCCTCAATGGTAAACTCAAAGAGGAAGTCTATGTTGGTCAACCTGAAGGTTTTGTGGATCCCAAACGCCCGCAGCATGTATATTTACTTGACAAAGCTTTGTATGGATTAAAACAAGCCCCGAGAGCTTGGTATGATGAGTTGTCAGATTACTTGTTGAGCAAGGGCTATGCAAAAGGAACCACAGACACAACACTCTTCAAAAAGCAGATTGGTTCAGATTATATTCTTGTACAGATTTATGTAGACGACATTATCTTTGGCTCAACTAGCCCAAAGTATGGTGATGATTTTGCTAATACCATGAAACAGAGATTTGAAATGAGCATGATGGGGGAAGTTAACTTTTTCCTTGGATTGCAAATTTCTCAATTTAACCATGGGATTTTTATAAATCAGTCAAAATATATAAAATATTTATTAAAACGCTTTGACATGACTGATTGTTCTCCACTTTCAACTCCTATGGGAATTAACACTAAACTGTTTGCTGACCTTGACGGCAAATCAGTAGATTTAAAAACTTTTCGTGGTATGATCGGATCCTTATTGTACTTAACAGCTAGTAGGCCAGATATAATGTTTGCAACTTGTCTCTGTGCCAGATTTCAAGCAAATCCTAAAGAGTCTCATTTGTTGGCAGTGAAAAGAATATTAAGATATCTTAAGGGTACTCCAAATCTAGGTTTGTGGTATCCTAGAGATTCTGATTTTGAACTAATTGGATACTCGGATTCTGATTATGCAGGATGCATGCTGGACAAAAAAAGTACATCTGGCAGTGCATTTTTCTGGGAGACAGACTAGTATGCTGGGCATCAAAGAAACAAAACTGCGTGTCAACTTCCACCGCGGAGGCTGAATATGTTGCTGTTGCCAGCTGCTGCTCTCAAAGTCTGTGGATTCGTACACAAATATCGGATTTTGGATTGGAATATTCTCACATACCGCTGATGTGTGACTCTCAGAGTGCCATAGCCATTTCATGCAATCCCGTGCATCACTCTAAAACAAAATATATAGACATTCGGTATCATTTTCTCAAAGATTATGTTGAAAAAGGTTTGATAGAATTAAAGTATGTTAATACTGAAAATCAACTTGCTGACATTTTCACCAAACCGTTGGATGAAAATCATTTTAATACTTTAGTTTCAAAATTGGGCATGTTGAATTTGAGTATTTAAGTGTACTTTTATTTTATTAATCACAATCTGCACAGTTAGGTGTTTAAGGTCAGGGGTGTATAATCTGTGTTGACAAGTTATGAATTACGGATGATTCATACTTGTAGGGGGAGATTCATTTGCATTACTGTTATCTGGTTTATAATTCTGAAAAATCCAAAAACATTTCCAAAATATTAAAATGTCAAAAAGATTTTTTTTTTCTTTTTCAAAATTGGTCAAGTGAGAAATTTTGTTAAATTTTTCAAGGAAAAATCAAAATTTGATCAATTCCGATACTTTTTGTCGGAATCCGAGGGTTTGAATATCACATTCAACATTCCGACACATTTTCTCGGAATCCGACACTTTTGTGGGCCTACATGTTATGAACTCTCGGATTGTTGACCTTTACTCGGTTTTCATCTCCAAAATTTGACCATTTCTCTCTGTTTGATCAAAATTTCGAAAGACTTCAGATTTCTTCAACGTTCTAAGCTCTACATCGGTTTTTTATTGCGATTCTCATGGTACACTTTGATTTCTCTACGTTGTATTACATCTTTGTGAATGTTAGATTTTATAGGTTGAAAACCCTCGTTATGTCGATGCTATTATTCACTGTTTTTATGCTTGTTACTGGTCAATCAACTTGTTACTAACTTGGGTATGCTTAGTTAAAAATGTTACATGTATTACTATTGTTAGATTACTTCTATTGTCTCTGTTTAAGATGGATTTGGGTGAATTTTAGTCTGATTTGAGTAACTGAGTTACGGGTTGTACATTGTGTATTTAGCATGTCTAATAAACACTGATGGGGATACATGTTTTGTTAATAATGATTAGAATGACAAATGATACAATCGACTTGAATGTGTTTGTTGAAATTTTGACTTTTAAAAATCTGATTTGGAAGGGTGATACTCTGTTATGATTCTCTCGGAATTCTTAATTCCGAGAGTTTTCATTGTTTGACATGCCTCGGATTCTATGTTTATCGGATTACGATATTTTTATCGGATTCCGATATTTTTATCGGATTGTAGGTTTTATCGGATTCAAGGGTCACATTTGATTTGTATGATTTTCTCGGATTCGAGGTTTTATCGGATTGGGAGGTTTTATCGGATTCCGAGGTTTTATCGGATTCCAAGGTTTTATCGGATTCTTGGTTATCTCGGATTCTTGATTCTATCAGAATCTCATTGTTTCTTCGGAATCTCACAACTTCTCGGAATCTGACATTGTCTCGGATTTCTTGTTATATCGGAATTTTACACTCAAGGAATTCTGTCGGAAATCACAAACTATTGGAATTCCAACTTGTTTTTCCTCGGATTTCCTCCTAAGTTTTTGTCGGATTCTTCAATTCCGACAAAACACTTAGCAAAATTTGAAATTTTTCAAATTTTTCAAGGTTTAAATTTTTTTTCAAATCAAAGGAAGGAACAACTTTTTCTAGTCTTATCTGCTGAACATCTGATCATTAACCATTGGTATTATTATCTTCTTGCAGATGGCTAATTCTAGTAACCTCTCAACATTAGTTCCTTCTGAACAACTGTTTCCCCCAACCAACTACTTACCCAATCTCATGAATAATCATTGTTTTGATTCCATCACCACCACCACTCAATACCCTATTCTTTCTGAACTCATAGTTTCACATCCATTAAACCACATATTCTTATATAACCCTACTACTGACGGAGAAGAACCTCATGTTCCAGAGGTGTATGTACGACAATTGTGGCACTCCCTGCAAAATACTGTTAATGATGAAGGAGAGGAAATCCTAGCTGGTCAGATTGAAAATTTCAAATTCTCTTTTGGTGTTAACCAGCTAAGGACTATGTTTAAACTACCATCAGAAAGGGGCATTTATGCTGGCAAAACTAGTTTTGATCCAATTCCATCCAGCAAAGTTATATATTCACATGTGAAGGATCTGGGGTTTAATGGAGTGTTGACCAAGAGTGTCCAATTTAAGAGAAACAACATGGTGCCAATTTGGCAGTCTTTATATGCAATAATCAATCGATGCCTCACTAGCATTTCTAAAGGAGTTGATGGTGCTAGCTCTAGTTCATTTCAAATTCTGGTTTCAATGGTCAAACACTGGCATGTGGACTATGCATCTATAATCTTTCAAGAAATTTCCAAAGTTGTCCATCTGAAACAAATACCACAACAAGCTAAGAAATTTCTTCCATATCCGAGGTTTCTCTCGATGATTGTTCAAAGTGCAATGCTAGATAATCCTACTGATATCAATCGAAGAGATAATGATCCTCTGCCAACGGTGTACATTATGCAGAAACTGTATAAGATTGAAAAGACGTTTGATGTTCAGGCTTATGTTATGCCTGTTGATCTGTTAATGTTAATGGATCTAGATGATCCCATAGTTCAGGCATATGTGAGTGAGCATAATCTAGTTCTTCCGGATCGACAAGAACCTGTTGATCCTATCCAAAGAACTGTAAAACCTGAGGGAATAGATTCTAGTAGTCAGTCGTCTTTGGGTGACACTGACGGGGAAGAGTCGAGGGAAAAGTCTGAGAGGGGTGAAGAAGTGGCTGAGGGAGATGAAAGTGTAGGTGCGGGAGATGAGGAGGATGATATGCCTATAGAAAAATTTATTGAAAAAACTCAGTCTCAGGAAACACCAGCTCAGGGTGTAGAATATAATGTTGAAAGTATGATTATTACACCTGAGGAAACAACAAAGGAAACAACTGTGTTTGCACATGATGATATGTTTGACTTTGATTTTGATGTAGAAGAAGAAAGATTAAAAGAAAAAGAAAATGAAAGTGAGCAAAAAGAAAATAAGAGTGCTGAGAGTTCCCCAACCACAAAAAGCCGGGAAACCACATCTGCCATCGGGTCTGACAGGGTCAGTCCTGGTGTTGAAAAAGACTCTGGCATCCCACCAGAGCATGCACAAACCCCTCCCACCTACTCAGAATCCTCTCAAAAGTGTAACGCCGAGGGTTTTCAGAAGCTTAATTAATAAAATATAATTAAGACACCAATTGTTTAACCAAAAGATATCGTTTAACAAAGATAGCGGAAGTATTTAACTAACTAATTTTACAAATTGTAGTATAAATTTTAACAAAATACCCAACGGTGTTACCAATATCGGCCGACCATTAATCAACATCATAGTAAACAAAAGCGAGAGCAAGAAGTGTTCCCCAAAATTACCAATGAAATAACCATAGCATGGCAACCCGTTCTAGCCAACAACTATTTACCTGCAATTAGAAAGCAGTACATGGACGGGGTTAGCTATAAATAGCTAGTGAGTAACGATTAAACATAAGTATCGTAACAAAGACGTTATAGCATGCAGAAGATATCACAGAATAACAAACAAGTCTATCCAAACAGCTAGCGATGTTCCGGTGTCCAGGAGGAGTCACATCTTGCAGGGTTATAAGCCCAGCTCAATGATCCAAACTGGGGGAAACCGAATACATCAGTTATATCGCGCAGGTGAGGGAGCGGGTAGCAGCCCACCATTGCATAAACGAGCTGGGAAATCTGATGAGAGCCCCTTTAACGAGCGGGGAGATCAGTAAAACTGAGAGCCCCTATAACGAGCGGGGAAATCTGGTGAGAGCCCCTAGCTGAGGCACGTAGGTTCTGCAGAACCCCGATTTGCGGCCGCAAATCACCGTACCCCAGACAGCATCAAAGTGCCGGCACGAACACGTATTGGCCGACTCTGGCCGCATCATAACATAATTGGCCTACTCAAGCCATAACATATCATATTGGCCTACAAAAAGCCATAACATAACATACTGGCCTACAAAAAGCCATAATACCAGCATATACCAAGTTTATAACATGACTGGCCTACTCAAGCCTAACATAAGTGCATAGCAGCGTATACCATAGCAAATTAACAACACATAAACCATAACTTACCTTAAGCTTGTTATAACATGTTTATCACGAAACCTAAGGTTAACCGGTACTCACCTTAATAGCTACAGTAGGCAAACGTAGTGCTCACTATCTTCTGGTTCCTCAGAAGTGCCTAACACAGCATATACAAGCCTGTTAACACCTAAACACTTATTACATAATACGAATTACAAGTTATTCATACTTGATAGGGGTCCTACGGCCGCAGAAGACCAAACAACCCTACTACGGCTGTAGAGAACATCCCCTACACCCGTAGAAGTAGTTCTTTGGGTTCCTAAGGTCGTAGATTATGTACCCACGCCCGTAGGCTTCGTTCCATCACCCGTAGTTGGTAAACTACATAAAACACACTCCTACGGCCGCATAAACCTTTTCCTACGGCCACAGAAGGCTTAATTTCAATAACCCTGAAAAAACCCTCCTACGGCCGTAGGAACATCCTCCTACGGGGGTAGGAACTAAATTTCTACAAATATGAAAAACATCCCTCCTACGGCCGTAGGAACATTCTCCTACGGGGGTAGGAGGTTCCTGCATAGCAGGCCTTCGTCTCTGTTCGAACACAGCGGCTGTAACTTGCGTTTTTAGCATGGAATTCGACCAAAACTCAATTACAATTGTTCATAAACATTACTTGACATCCATTGAAGCTATGGATACATTAGACACAAAAGAAAAACATCAAAACACAACTTAAAGCATCAAAATTGATCATCTTCCTCACTAAGCTCAAGAACTAGACTTTTGGTACAAAATACTTACAAATTGAAGACAACACAAGCTGAAGATGATGACTTTAGCAAGGAAATCAGTAGACAAACTCGAGATCAAAGCTTCCTCCTTGATTTTCTTCTTTGAAATTGAAAGAGCCTATGGTGTGTGTGTGTTTACGTATATGTGTGTGTGTTTTGTGGGTGTTTTGGTTCTTCCCAGGGGATAAGGGAGAAAAGAAGACCGACTTAGGTTGGTTAATTATTAACACGCGGTATTTTGTTCCCCTTTTTAACTTACAACTAATCCGTCGTTAACCCGTTTCACCTAACGAGGATATTTTTGGAACCATTATCTAAAACCGGTTACTAACTTATCAATTTTATCTATTATTATAATTATCTTGCATAACACCTTTTTATCAAGTATAATCAACAAATAATACATTTAGCAACTAAACACATTGATTAAAATCAATGTACAAGTATACAAACACATAGTACAACACGGTACAACTAGGGCATATATTGGGATGTTACAAATCTACCCCCCTTAAGAAGATTCCGACCTCGGAATCTGTTCTACCGCGAACAAAAGAGGGTATCGAGCTTTCATCTCATTCTCTGCCTCCCAAGTCAGGTTAGGACCTAAATTGTGTTTCCACTTAACTAGGATCAATTTGTTCATCATCGTTCTTACCGTTTCTTAAATAACACACATCGAATGGTTATGAATACTAGACAACTCAGGTAGAAGTTCAAAAGATACTATTTCATTTTAAGATAGTAATCCAATGCATGGATCCGCTTGTAAACTTAGCTTAAACTGAACGTGTTTTTCAAAACTTACCTAAACAACGGAACATCTAAAAGTGGCTATTAATTACAAGCAAAATTAGCCACGATACTTAAAGTACTGTTGGTGTTAATGACATTGTCCACCGACTACATAAACAAATACATACAAACATAAATACAAGGATAAGTGTCCCTCCCAAAAACATACTTAAAACCAGCTGTCACCCAATCTCACGCGCCTAAGCATCATCGAAGAGGCTAAAGGCTACAGTAAACAGATATCATGATCGTCTCGTTCGTCAGAGTCGCTCTGTTCACCTGCATTCCTTGCCTCGTTTGCAGTCATTTGAAAGGCTCTCCCTTGTGCACGAAAAGCACTTCCCTTTTTCTGGGTAACATCTCCAGATGATCCACCGGCACCCGAACCTTGCCACTGAGGGCAATCAGCTATTCTGTGTCCAGACTTATGACACTTAAAACAGACGTTATCTTTGAATCTACAGTCACGCGTTTGGTGACCCTTTGTTCCACACCTGCCACATTTAATCACGTCCCAGCTCCCAAATCTCTGAGACGAATCACCACTTGGTTTATATCCAGATCCACTATCACCTCTCCTACTACCAGATGACTGTTCAAAGTTTCTCTTGTTCTCTCCTCTTTATTGTTGTGGTTCTGCCTTCGGCTTTTGTCTATAATCGTCCTCGGTCTGCCGAGCTATATCGAAAGCCGCATCCAGTGTTGCTACAGACCTCACAGCAGAGCGGTACTCAACTGGTAAGGCATTGACAAACTTACTGATCTTTGCTCTCTCGTCTGGTAGTAGATGAGAAACAAACTTCATCTTATCCGAAAACTTCGATATCAAATCCTCCACGGGTTTATCGCCTTTCTGAAGAGCTCTAAACTCGTCCTCAATCTTCTGCATATCGTAATCTGAGCAGTACTTCTTCCGAAGCTTTATCAAAAAATCCTCCCAGGTTAAAGCATCCAGAACCTCTGGCGGTGTGACACTCACAACCGTATCCCACCAGGTAAGTGCACGATCTCGTAACATTTGTCTAGCAAAGGTGACTTTCTTCTTCTCTTCACACTCGCTGGAATCGAAAGCATTTCGCATGTTCCGAATCCAAGTTTCTACAACAGAAGGAATATTTACACCATTGAAAACAAGAGGCTTACAGCTCATGAAATTCTTATAACCAGCGGATTTAGAAACTTCGTGAGCGATTCCCTATCGTTTGCTTGTTTCAGTTGAGTCTCTAACTGACGAATGTAGGAATCCCTGTCTTTGTTACCGGAGGAACTAGCCATTTGATTCAGTTTCTATACCAAAACAAGAACACTAGCTATAACTCTAGTAATTTTAACAGGTATCACATACCAGTATTAATCTAACACATAACAATTTACACATAACGCTCATCACACCCCAATACCACCCAGGGAACACTTAATAATAGTCGTGCCTGGGTTTGAGATTGAATACTCCTCAAAGTACCCAATTCCCTCAAACCAAGGCTCTGATACCAACTTGTAACGCCGCGGGTTTTCAGAAGCTTAATTAATAAAATATAATTAAGACACCAATTGTTTAACCAAAAGATATCGTTTAACAAACACAGCGGAAGTATTTAACTAACTAATTTTACAAATTGTAGTATAAGTTTTAACAAAATACCCAACGGTGTTACCAATATCGGCCGACCATTAATCAACATCAGAGTAAAAAAAGCGAGAGCAAGAAGTGTTCCCCAAAATTACCAATGAAATAACCATAGCATGGCAACCCGTTCTCACCAACAACTATTTACCTGTAATTAGAAAGGAGTACATGGAGGGGGTTAGCTATAAATAGCTAGTGAGTAACGATTAAACATAAATATCATAACAAAGACGTTATAACATGCAGAAGATATCACAGAATAACAAACAAGTCTATCCAAAGAGCTAGCGATGTTCCGGTGTCCAAGAGGAGTCACATCTTGCAGGGTTATAAGCCCAGCTCAATGATCCAAACTGGGGGAAACCGAATACATCAGTTATATCGCGCAGGTGGGGGAGCGGGTAGCAGCCCACCATTGCATAAACGAGCGGGGAAATCTGATGAGAGCCCCTTTAACGAGCGGGGAGATCAGTAAAACTGAGAGCCCCAATAATGAGCGGGGAAATCTGGTGAGAGCCCCTAGCTGAGGCACGTAGGTTCTGCAGAACCCCGATTTGCGGCCGCAAATCACCGTAGCCCAGACAACATCAAAGTGCCGGCACGAACACGTATTGGCCGACTCTGGCCGCATCATAACATAATTGGCCTACTCAAGCCATAACATATCATATTGGCCTACAAAAAGCCATAATACCAGCATATACCAAGTTAATAACATGACTGACCTACTCAAGCCTAACATAAGTGCATAGTAGAGTATACCATAGCAAATTAACAACACATAAACCATAACTTACCTTAAGCTTGTTATAACATATTTAGCACGAAACCTAAGGTTAACCGGTACTTACCTTAATAGCTACAGTAGGCAAACGTAGTGCTCAGTATCTTCTAGTTCCTCAGAAGTGCCTAACACAGCATATACAAGCCTGTTAACACCTAAACACTTATTACATAATACGAATTACAAGTTATTCATACTGGACAGGGGTCCTACGGCCGCAGAAGATAAGGCCTACGGCCGCAGAAGATAAGGCCTACGGCCGCAGAAGACCAAACAACCCTACTACGGCTGTAGAGAACATCCCCTACACCCGTAGAAGTAGTTCATTGGGTTCCTAAGGTCGTAGGTTATGTACCCACGCCCGTAGGCTTCGTTCCATCACCCGTAGGTGGTAAACTACATAAAACACACTCCTACGGCCGCAGAAACCTTTTCCTACGGCCACAGAAGGCTTAATTTCAATAACCCTGAAAAAACCCTCCTACGGCCGTAGGAACATCCTCCTACGGGGGTAGGAACTAAATTTCTACAAATCTGAAAAACATCCCTCCTACGGCCGTAGGAACATTCTCCTACGGGGGTAGGAGGTTCCTGCATAGCAGGCCTTCGTCTCTGTTCGAACACAGCGGCTGTAACTTGCGTTTTTAGCATGGAATTCGACCAAAACTCAATTACAATTGTTCATAAACATTACTTGACATCCATTGAAGCTATGGATACATTAGACACAAAAGAAAAACATCAAAACACAACTTAAAGCATCAAAATTGATCATCTTCCTCACTAAGCTCAAGAACTAGACTTTTGGTACAAAATACTTACAAATTGAAGACAACACAAGCTGAAGATGGTGACTTTAGCAAGGAAATCAGTAGACAAACTCGAGATCAAAGCTTCCTCCTTGATTTTCTTCTTTGAAATTGAAAGAGCCTATGGTGTGTGTGTGTTTACGTATATATGTGTGTGTTTTGGTTCTTCCCAGGGGATAAGGGAGAAAAGAAGACCGACTTAGGTTGGTTAATTATTAACACGCGGTATTTTGTTCCCCTTTTTAACTTACAACTAATCCCTCGTTAACCCGTTTCACCTAACGAGGATATTTTTGGAACCATTATCTAAAACAGGTTTCTAACTTATCAATTTTATCTATTATTATAATTATCTTATGTAACACTTTTTTATCACGTATAATCAACAAATAACACATTTAGCAACTAAACACATTGATTAAAATCAATGTACAAGTATACAAACACATAGTACAACACGGTACAACTAGGCCATATATTGGGATGTTACAAAAAGGATACTGTTTCATATTCTCACGGGGATTTTAAAGGGTTTTGTAAGGTATAAAAACATATAAAAACTTGCACGACGGAATAAAAACCCCCTCCAGTGATCTCATCTAACTCGTACCGAAAACTAAAAGAGGAAGAGGGTTAGAAATTTATACCTTTGATGTAAACACAAAACTTTCTTTATGCCCCTAGACAGCTGCAGGTTATCCACCGCTACTGCACCACCTCGAACAGGCTGCTAGACCTCCTAAGGATTAAACCCGGATCAAAACGTGACCCGTGTGTGTGTGTGTGTACTTTGCGTAGCCGCCGGCCGCCGCCCTCGGTGGTCAGTTTCTGCTTGCGCCGCCGTCGTCGAGAAAAGGAGAGAGGGAGAGAGCTTTAGGGTTATAACTTTAATCTTGTAATTGACTTATGTGATTAATGAGAGGTTAATAAGGTTTATATAATAAACCCTTATTAGGCCCCAAGCCCGTTTAATTAAAGCCCAGCTTTAATTAAACCATTAATCAATTACATAAAGTACCCTTGACCTTTCTAATTAATTAATAACTATTAATTAATTGGTCCCGTTAATATTTAAACTAAATATTAACTTCTCCTTTTTAATAAATAACTATTATTATTTTCTTTTTCTCAATAATTAATCAGACTATTAATTATTGTGATACACAAACATGTAAAATCCAACAGGTTCTAATTGGGTATGCAGCGGTGTGATCCTTTAGTGTCACATAGTATTGGACACGATAGTACATGTTATCTATCTTTGCACATAATCTAACAGATTTAACACATGATCTACCGAAGTCTCCTTCTGAGACAGTATGTATTGAAACAGGTGCCAGTTCTCCCTAGGCTACCTAATTTCATTTTCAAGAGCACATCGCAAGCCCAATTCTTTCTAAACACGAAGATACATCTATACCACCAACTAGGATCCTACCTGAAGGACCTAGCAGAACATTTATAGAAGCTACTTTTCGTAGACTTCAAGGATTAGATGGAAATCCCGACACAGTCAACCCTGATACAGCTGTGCACACGGGTGGCTCAACTTCTGAAGGATTTGTTCCTCCAGTTGTTGAAGTCTTAACGGGCAATCTAGGTGATCCCGGTGTTACAACTCCAAAAGTTTCTCAGGTTGCCTCATAATTTGTTTCTAAGGCTGACCTTGAAAATGCTTTGTCTGTGGTTAATGTAAAAATTGATGTTGTAAATGAGAAGGTGGATAGACTGCTGGGTAAATAAGGTCCGGATGTTTCGGTAGAGGAGTTGAAATCCCAGTTGTATGCAAAGCTAATGGCTAGGCCAGATAATAATGAAGAAGATGCTACACTGGTTGATTTATTAAGAAATGAATACAAGAAATCTGACTTTGAAAGTTTCAAGAAGGAGATGAGAGATAGTATGGCGGCTTTTGGAGCTGCTTTTCACAAAAGAATGGACGCCATGGATCCCATTAAGGATGCTGAGGGTGAAGCTTCTCCAGCTTTTGTTCTGGGGGAGACTTCAGGGAGAATTAATGATGAAGAAGAAGCTGCTCTTGCTGCTGCACTTAAGGCCTCTCTTGAGGAAACTTGTCAGGCACAAGGAAAGAAGCGAAAGCATAATGATCAAGATCCTGATCCCGATCATTCTGAGGGGGAGAAACGTCGTGCAACTGTGCCTGTAACATCTTTACTATCAAAGATACCTGCTGCTTCGTCTTCACAAAGTAAAGAACCAACACCAAAGAGGAGTAGAGGTAAAGGCAAGGGTAAAAGCACAGGAAAGATGCAGTTAATTGATGAAGTAGTGGATGAGGTGCATGAGACATTTGATTTTCTTCATGGAGCTGAGAATGTATTTGATGCTTACGGGTCTTTTGAAACTGAGGCTGATACTAGCAATCTTACTCTACAGCAACAGATAGACAAGATCAAAGAATCAAGGGTCATTACAACACCAAGGGTTGAAAAGCCTGAGGTAGAAGAGGTGCCAACACTAGAGCTAATGAATATAACAAATGTTCTGAGGATTAACAAAGAGGTTGCTAATCTGTTTCCTCCATCTCCGGGCAAATTCAGAATCACACCCAAAGATATTATGAGAGAAAACAAGAGGAAAGAAAAGGAAGAAGAGCTGAGAAAGGATGCAGAATGGGAGGTACCTAAGGGATACACAGTGGATCCAATCAATACTGGTGCATTGAGAGATCTCAAAAGAAGGGTTATTCTAACAAAAGAAGCACTAGACAAACCAAGAACCAACTGGAAATTTCAAGATATAGCAGTTGCATTTCTAGAAGAAAAGATTGGAGCAATATTCAGTGAGGAACTTGAAGAAATGCGATCAATTGACATGATTGGTATTGATGATGTATCTGAGGTTGGTAAAAAGTTACTACTGAACTGGCATGGAAAGACAAAAGATCAAGTAGCTTCAAAACATTCAATCTTAAATGTTAAGTGTTCTTTTCAAAATGTTCTGCATTATACTTGGGTCCATTTTGCTGTCAAACGTGCTGATCAGAAAGTCTACAACTTTAGTCAAGTGGATTTGAAATATCTAAGTCTGGATGATTTGGATTACTTGTTGGAAATTCTGGAACCAAGAATTTTACGTTCGAAAGCTGATAAAGCGGGATATACTGAACTCTGGAAATTCATTGCTCAAAGAATTCTGGCTGCAGAATACACAGATCTTCAGATTGGAGCTGAATCAGACAAAATCAAGATTAATGCTTTAAAACCTGATACCTGTCATCCAAAGTTGAATCAAATGGAGATGTATCAAATTGTTTGGAAAGGTGTGGATGATGAATCAGAAGATGGCATTGTACTTTTCAATAGTAAACAAGAAAAGTTCTTGTTAAGACTGAAGGATATGGGATGCTATTCAGATGGTTCATTGCGAGTATGGATGTTCAAGATAAGAGAACATAGTCTCAGTATGATACATGATCCTCATCATTCAACAAGAGTTGCATTGTCTGAAGTAATTGATGCTTTTCAGGAAAAGCTAAGTGAACGTGTGATGATCAGAAGATGGCCAAGAAACCTAGGAGAGAGAAACATAGTCTAGATCGAATCAAGGGGGAGATTGTTAGATCTAGAATTTATGATTAGATCTAGTCTATATTTTATGTAACTAGTACATTTGATGTTCTTAGTATAAATAGATGTTGAACATGAACTCAATGTAACCTTTTGACATATTGAATAGAAAACACACACTTAAAGGTGTTCTTGACATATTCTCTCTACTTGCATATTCGAATTCATCACTATACACTCATATTTGACTTTCATATATATATATATATATATATATATATATATATATATATATATATATATATATATATATATACACATATATACAAGTTTGTATATTATTCTTGAATATTAATATGAATGTTCTTATTTCCATGTTTCATATTATTATTGTTGTACATACATTTATCTCGGTTTTTATACATATATTATGTGATAAACAAAGATTCTAACCCTTTAGGATTTTTGGGTGGTTGATCTTTCAAGTTCCGCTTTATGAATGATTAATCAGTTTTCATCCTTGAGTCTGTTCAGACCAGTTTGAGTTGAATCAGTATGACACATAGGAGGTGCTTTAAAACCCAACAGTGTATCAGAGCCACGGCTCAGTTTATCACAATGTATAGTATATTGTTTGATCTGTTTATTTGTTCTTGTTCTTATATATATATATAATCGAAAATGTAGGGATTAACAAGTTTTGTTAATCTCAGTTTATAAGTTTTAATATTCGAACATTTAGATTTGAATATTGAAAGATTTTATAGCTTTTAATTTTTAATCAGAAAGGTTAAATCAGTTAGGTTTAACCGGTTAAAGAATTAAAACTATAAAGGTATATTTTTCGTTCATGTATATATATTTGTATATATGTCGATTTTATATGATACAAATATTAATCAGTTTGATTAATATTGTTTTAAAGTTTTTAATCTAAACTAGTTTAGTTTTAGATTAAAGGATAAACTTTAAAGGTTTTTGAAATCCTAGTTATTATCAACAAGTTATGTTGATAAGGATAATTAAAGTTTAAATATTTAAAACAAGTTTTGTTTTAAAAGTTTTGAACTTTAAATGTATTAAGGATTTCTAGATTTAATTTCGATATATGTAAAATTGTTCATATTATTATTCCGTTTTTTTATTTGACCGGAAATCGTCACTGGCGACCACCGCGTGACTGCCGGCGGCGGCCCAGTTACGGCAGCCCAGTGTTGCGGCAGTCTCGGCCCAGATAAGGCAGCCGGTGGTGGTGATGAATCGGCGGTTATGGCCCAAAATGAGGGCAGCCCAGTGAGGTTCGGCCCAGGATAGGGTCCGCCCAGTTAGTTCTTTTTGTCCAACTTTTAGACTAAGGTCCAAATAGAAATTTTTGTCTTTTATAGTTCTTAAACTAAAATTATTTATAATTGTTGTTTTTAGGACTTAAATTATTTTGGCTTATAAAGTTTTTTATGCGCTTGATGGGCTTCTCGGCCCAGTTAGGGAAAACCGAGAACGGGCTCTTGGACCAAAGGCTATGCTTTTTAATACCGTTTGTATTTTTTGGACTCATAATTCGGAATAATTTAATAATACAAGATTGTATATATGTATTAATTTTACGTACTTAAAATTAGTATATACATATATACAAATTATAGTTAAAAGAATTGAAAAATGTTCAATATAGTCCATACTTATTGCATAGTCCTGAGGGACTAATCTTAGCCCTTGGATCAGCCCCATCAATGGTTCAGATTGAATTTTAAAAGTTTGGGCGGAGTGGTATTTTCGTAATTAACATGTAATAATTTTACCATCAAATGTGATTGTATAGTGAATCACATGTGATTTTATATTGAATCACATGTGATTAAATATTAAAATTTAGGGCTATGTTTTTTATATGGAATATATTAAACACAACTCTAAAAGAATTATTTTAACTAGTTAAGTTAAAATAAAGAATTATTATATTTTTGGATTGAAATATAATATTTAACCGTAATGGTGTATTATTGTTGAACAAAGTAAGACAATGACAATTTTAATCAATTAGGTATTTTTGGATTAAAACACATTTGGAATAGTAGTTTTTATACCAATAGTAAATAATTGATTAAAAAGGATGACAAAGTTTTTGTCATATTTCTCGTCTCAATTAATAGTCTAATTAATTGAGAGGTAACGAGAAAAGTTAATAGATCAAGGATGTATGTATGTTGTTTGCATTATTGATTGTTTATATGTAATGCGTGGTTGTTTTTTATATATTGTTTATATATAAATGGTGAATGGGTTTGACTTGTATACTAAGTCGCATTAGTATTTTTAAGTCGCGTTTGTGGTTTCTACATGTCAACTACAAATGCTTGACTTAAACAAGTCAACAATATATTCTTGTTTTGGTCGGACATATAGGTTATAGGTTTTGCCAACTTAGACCTGTGGTTGTGTTTTTTCCTTTCTGTATTTTGTTTTTGGTTTTGGGGAGGCCTGCGTGCCTCTTACAACCCCTTTTATAATGTAAAAGTAATAGAATAAGATTTAATGTATTCTAGTTTAGTTTCTTGTAACCAAAACCAAGGACGAAGATCTATCAAGATGGAGTTTTTCAAAGATGGAGGAACAAGATGGAATTGCTCGAGTCAAGACCAGAGGTGTCAAGGCCAGTGGGAACAAGGAGACTAAACACAAGATCAAGCCACGGGATCAAGCCTTGTCTAGTTTGTCCTTAGTTGCCCCCTTAGGACATAGTTGGCAAAATTATAACAAGTTTATTATCTGCGTGGTTGTGCTTTACTTTTATGATTATTATGCGACTATAAAAATAAAGCAGGAGGTTAATAATAGTTTTTATTAATCAGAGGTAAAACCACGGTATATGATAAAATTGGAATACGACAACAGTTTTATAAAATTAAATATTTTATGATTGTCGTATCAGCATTTTAAAACAGTTTGTTTTAAAGATGGTTTTATCATAAGACGTATTGTGTACCTAGTTCAAGGTATACAAAGATATACAGATTTTAAAACAGATAGTTTTAAAATGGTATTACAAAACTGGAAAATTAAAATTTTAAACTTAATTATAAAACCCAAGAAAATCTTAGATCAGTGTGCTACCCACCTAATGGTACACCTTTGCTGTTAAACGGTACTCGGGTGTCGGAAGTGCCCAAACCTTGGGCATCCGGGTCCAAACCATTGCGGGAAAGGGTATGAAAGGTTGTGTGATAATCGGGAGTCCCGGCCATAATTCATACTGTCTTAGGTGGTGCGATCTATTTTAGTGATAATCGGGAGTCCCAGCCCAAAATGCACTAGAGTAGAGTTAAACATACTAGATTTTGTCTAAGTACTCTACGAGGTTCTAGGAGTCGTATCAGATAGGTACGATTGGTACAGGGTGTTACCTACCAGAAATAACATGACTTGGCGGGAAGTGCCTAAACCTTGCGTCACGTGTGTGAAATATGGATCCTAGGGATTTGTATTTGCAAAGTCTATTGTGTGTTACTAATTGATCTACATGATTGAGATTGTAGATGGAAAACACATCCAACACTAATAACCTCTTACTCCATTCTATCCTTGAGAAGGATAAGCTCGCCGAACCTAACTTTCTCAACTAGGAGCACAATCTTCGGATCGTGCTCAGGCATGAGAGAAAGTGGTATGTCCTCGAGGAGCCGGTGGGAAATGCCCCAGCCAATAGTGTATGAGCATGAAGGAAACATCGGCTTATGACATGATCCGCCAGTTGAGGGACATGTTTCAAGAGCAGGTTCGTACAGGACGGTACGATATCACGAGGGCCCTGAACACTTGCAAGATGGCTAAGGGTACTTCGGTTAGTACCCATGTCATGAAAATGAAAGGGTACATGGACCACCTAGAAAGGGTTGGACACACAATACCGTTGCAGCTGGCAATAGATATGATGCTTAACTTGTTGTCTGATGACTATAAGCCTTTCATAGTCAACTACAACATGAACAACATGGAGAAATCCATAGCTGAGCTTCATTCGATGCTCAAGATAGTTAAGTCTAATATGGGTACTAAGTCCAAAGATATTCTCATGGTAGATAAGGGTAGTAGTAATAAGAGGAAGGGGCGCAGCGGCAGGGGCAAGGGTAAAACCAAGCCAGGACCATCTGCACCCAGGACCAAGGTAAATGACAATGGCAAGGGCAAGAGATTTAAACCGAACAAAGCAAAATCCGAGAATTGGTGCTTTAAATACGGTGAGATTGGCCAATATAAGGTCAACTGCCCGAAGCATCACGAAGGTGGTGTTTAGTCTAACACCACAAGTAACTTCGGTGACTAACTTCAGTATTTGCTTTCAACTTATAAGTAGTGTTTGACATTTGCAATCATTTACTGCAATAGGTCAATGAAAGCGAAAGGTGCCAAGAATGCAAGGATCCCACGTGAAGAAGCAAGAATATTAATAATTCATAGTTAAAAGTATTTTTTATGCTGTTTTTAAAATATTAATGAATTATTTAGTGACATATCCTTGCACGTTGTTTGTGATTATATCTAGTCAAGTTTGACTAGAGGTTAACTAACAAGTCAAAGTTTTTGACTTATTAGTGGTTGATCCTATGTATTAATTATTGCCATTGAGATATATATATATATATATATATATATATATATATATATATATATATATATATATATATATATATATATATATATATATATCAATATTAATTGCTCGACTAAACTTATAGAACTACTTGAATCAACACGGTTGGTGTTGCTGATTAGAAGGTTTATCTAATCGAGTAATTGTAAGTATTTATGAAAAGAAGTTCAAGGTTTGAACTAGTATTAAACACTTGAAATAATAGATATTATTTCTGGAAATGTGTTTAAGGATAAAACATTGGTGAGCATGATTATAATGGATACTCACATGTTTAAAATAAGAATCCGTACAAGTGTGTTATACTTGTAATCATGTAAAGTTTCGAGAAACCAATTTCCGTAATAGGAAATAGTGGGTATGTGGAAAATCCAAGTCTAAGGTTTCGTCGATTCTAAGATTCTTATTCAAAATCTAAGTTTTAGATTTATACTTAAAATCAGTATTTTGACTTTAGTGTCAAGTTTGACCAAGTCAATAAAGTATTTTAAGTAATGCTATGTTTTCATAATAGTCAGTGAGAGCAATTGACCTACGCAAAGGTATTTATCAAGTTTTGATAAATTGAAATATATATGTATATATATATTTGCGTAGAAGCTAATAAGTGTTTTGGATAAACGCAATGATTATTAGCTTGTTGAATTTCAAGAACGTATATAATTTTAATGACGGGTTTTTGAGGATTCAAAGTGGTCCAGGTGTTAGGACTAGTCCCAGGATGTCATAATTATATATTGAAATTCGATGTCCAATATTAATATATATAAAAGAATTAAGTGTTGAAAATAATAAAAAACATATTAGATAAGTGTTTATACACTAAGTATCTAATTTTGTTTGCGGGTTAGTGTAAACAAAATGTTTATTATTTTAGTCTATTTCTTGGAATAGAAAAGTTTTATACATCTACAATGTAACTAGGTATAGTTACGGGATAATTCTATATATTCAGGAACAAGGAGTTAATCCAGTTCTCCAAGTTCAGGGAATATGATAAAATTAAAAAGACTAGACTTGTTTTTTAAGGTTTGCGGAAAATAAATCATCTAGCAAAATGAGTGGGAGCACTAGTTAGTGCAAACTTGTTTTAGTTCATAGTAATATTGTGGTTTCAAGAAGTGATCCGTGATAAGTCCACTTGAACCAACATAGTAACACAAATAGACGAGGTGAATTGTGACGATGAACTAGTATTAATTTTGTACTATATTCCAGGAGGGTGAATATGGAGAGTACATTATTAATCCCATTACTCTTCACAGATTTTGTATGTTTTGGTAATATCCATGAATAAAAGATTTTTATTCAAAATCTTGTTCGTGACTACCTATATTGGTGGGAACCTCGATCAGGGAGATATTAACGTTATTGTAGTCCTTGGTAGAGATTCATAGTGATTGAAGATAGCTACCAGGAGTGTAGGCTAAGGATGTACGGGTAATCACCGGGGGTGTGAATACTGGATAGTGACATCGTGAAGAATACCGCGTGGTTAATGAGTCAAAGGTATTCGTCACATAGGTTGTCCTCAACCCTAAGATATTTGGTTTAGGATGCGTGGACTTCTGGCATTTGGATCGCACCTAACGCTACGCCGTAACTGGGTAACAATAACGGGCGTATCTGGTGTCAGTAGAAAGCGTGTTGCCAAATGCAAGTATGCGAGAGGCATTCTGCACCTCCTTTTTAGGAGAGATGTTTCTGGGCCCCTTGACTGATGTAGACTGTAGAAGTGCATGGCCATGCCCAAACGAACTGATTTGTTCTTTGTCGTTTATCACATCAGTCGAAATCGGATAGTCGACAAAAGTTTCTGAGTGTTCAGAGTTGACTTACACCATGCTCACACTCACAATCGAAACATCATGATGCAAGGGGAAAAGCCTAAAGTATACATGATCATAAGACAGGTGGTTCTTATGAAGTTTTATTATAAAACAATTAGTTTTATAAATTATAAAACAGTTTGTTTTATAAGGATTTATTATCACACTTGGGTATAAGAGTTCTTATCGCTTGGTTAACCTAAGGACTTGTCTAGAGGTATCCTTAGGCCAGTGTGATTAAGGTACCCTGGTTTACGACAAGCACAAGTGGGAGTCTGAAAGGATTTGTGTGCACTTTGTTCGAACCCTGATACCACGTGCAATGCCATAAGGCACTCAAGGGTCATACCTATGAGGGCATGTAATCCGAGAAGTAATGTAACCACAAGTGGGAGAATGGTTTAATAACAATTAGTTATAAACCAGTAATAGTAGGTTACGGTTTTAACTTACGGAGAGGATAAATTACCAAGTTATTAATTGACAAGAAAATATATATTTATTAGTTAAATAAATATACATTGTTAATTAATAATATTAATAATTTAAGTTTAAATTATTGGATAATGTTAATATAATAATAATAAAGAAATAATAAAGTATATAATATATATATGTTTTGAGATATATGGCCGACGCCATATAACTCAAATTATAATATATTATTATTATTATTATTATTATTATTATTATTATTATTATTATTATTATTATTATTAAATCATTATTAAGATAGCTTGGTGATTAAGTTACCCTAATTCAAGATAAGGAAATATTCAAAAAGGTTTCCTAATTTAATCCTTATACCTATTATTATAAACAGGGGATTAGATGGTGAATTAAGGTTAATGATAATTCAAGATTATGAATTAGAAATTCTCCTCTTTCTCCCTTCTAGTTTTCGGCCGAATACCATAGACTAACTGAGGATCGGTTTTTCGTCGATCAACAAGTCAGGGTGATCGCATGGTTCGTGGTTGCTACCTTTCTAGCGGGATCTCGTGTTGCTTCATCACGGGTGGATTAATACTTGAGCAACCCTAGGTAAGTAAAGGTATGAACATCATCTTCATCATCTATATATGTGTGTGTGTGTGTGTTCGATGAAATATATATATATATATATATATATATAAATATAAATATACAAGTTTGTATATTGTTCTTGAATATTAATATGAATGTTCTTATTTTCATGTTTCATATTATTATTGTTGTACATACACATATCTCGGTTTTTATACATATATTGTGTGATAAACAAAGATTCTAACCCTTTAAGGTTTTTGGGTGGTTGATCTTTCAAGTTACGCTTTATGAATGATTAATCAGTTTTCATCCTTGAGTCGGTTCAGATCGGTTTGAGTTTGAATCAGTATGACACATAGGAGGTTCTTTAAAACCCAACAGCCTTCACCTTCTATTTTCTGGAAATCTCCTTGATTGCACACAAGAACACTCTAAACGACATCTCTAAGTGTATCAAGTGTGCATATTGCCAAAGAGTATCAATAAGAGGTAATGAGGGTTTTTTTATAGACCTAAAGTGTAACTCGAATACCCTTCACAACCGGCCATGAGGCTGTCAAAAGAAGCCCCGTGCATTGGGTAACAAGAGAGGTGGAAAAACACAATTATTGCATACCAAAAGGAATCGAGGCGCGAATTCCGCCTGCATACCAATATTTCCACTTTGACACTTTTAGTCCCTCCAACTTATGGGCTGTCGAGATAGATCCCCGGTGTGTGACCCAATAGGCCCATACATTATCGGCAAAGATCTATATGGTGTACGTGCGTCAGTGGGCATACTCCAACAAACTCCCACTTGCACATGACACACTGTACTCACAAACCACAGACAAAGAGCGGCCTCTAGTAAGGCATCTTTGCCCCCAAGTCATTATGGGTTTTGTCATCTAGAACAAAAACCAAATCTAGAATCAGTATGAAATGGTCCTATAGATAAGTGATCATTCATCCTTTCGTTCGCGATATCCTTGTGAACACGACACATGGTTATACGTCAATCTCCACATCGTTTACGATTATGTTTCTCGATCTCGATTGATGGTGACCCAAAATCAAGGTACAATCAATCAAATATCATTGCAACTCGAGCATGGCCATGCATTTTACGTCAACGCTCAATCATCGAGGGCCCATGGATATCTCTCTAAAACTAGAGGAACGGATCCCTTCGACTACATTGCTCCGCCACACATGCACCATACTTTACCTAAAGGCTCCCTTTATAACAGCCAGTTACGAACTGCGTTTGAAAGCAATTAAGGAAAATCAGACCCATGCTTTGGAACACATGTATCTCCAGTCTAAGGACAATATGATATTATCATCCTGACTTACTCGTGACATAAACCATGAAGTAAGTTCAGGTGCGGGTCGTCCAGCCACTTGATATAGTCAAGCACAGGCGAAATGTTGCGTCGCTTTTATCTAATCCATTATTAGATAGCGACCAACCACTTCCCTCAGTATTATCTCAAACTTCCTCCCCATGAAGAATGACCGACTGTGGACATTTAGAATGAAAAAGCATTCTGGGTAGAATTAAACATGCTAAGATGGAACACAGTAAACATTCATAAAATATCCGCCCTTGGCGTATCATTAAATCACATTTAATAATCAATACAATATGAAATACAATACTGCTTAATGTTCCTAAAATACAAGTACATATCAAACATAAACCAAATATTAGACTCAAACCAAGTCACTAGCAAATCTTACACCTATCGATCTAGTGTGAGAATCATGTACAGCTTGTGACAACGGTTTAGTGAAAGGATCGGCCAAATTGCCTTCCGATGCTACTCTGCTGATGGCAATGTCACCGCTCTCTATTACATCTCTGATAAAGTGCTATTTTCGAGGAATGTGCCTCGTCCGCTTATGAGCCCTTGATTCCTTAGCTAGAGCCACCAAACCCTCATTGTCACAAAAGATCTCAATATGGTCGAATATGCTACAAAGCACTCCAAGGTCTTGGATGAACTTCTGTTAGTCCCAAGTGATTCAGGTATCAACTAATCTCATGAAGATCAATGCAACATAATCTTGAAATGTAGAGATAGTATGATAAACACCATGAAAAGCACACACTTAAGCTTTGATTATACCAAAGACCTTACTAATGACAATTAGTCATTAGTATATATACCTCTAAGGGTATTTACAATATTAGTCCCTCTAGTTTGTATATTTAATACAAACTTCAACTAAAATGTAATCTTCTATTCTATACAATATTTAAAACCTAACAATCTCCCCCTTTGTATAGAAATAGAAGATGTTTGTCTTTTCAGCTTCATACGAACTCTAACAATCTCCTCTTACAAATATGCAGATTTCTTGCTGCATTATTTAACGCATTAGAAGACAAGACTTGAACGATTTCTTTTTGAATCTTCAGTCTTGAATTGGATGTCTTTAGAATGTCTTCTCTTCTTGCAAAATGGACTCTTTAATTTTAAGAATAGTCTTCACTTTAAAATTCTTGATGAGAATTTGAATCTTGAAAGCACACAGTAACATCCTTTTTCATCTGATTTTCAGATTTGCACCAGTAACCTAAGGATATTCAACCTTTGGTTGTATGAACGGTTTAACATGTAGTGGTTTTCAGCATTCGCGATCTTGAGCATTTAAACAGTATGGTTTAGGACGAAAATTTGTTCTCTCCCCCTTGAATGTAGCTCTAGATCTTGTTTATACTTTTAGAACTTCTTGAATTTTCATTAAGCACTTTCACTGTTCTGAATCTTTATTCTTTTTCCCTTTTCTTTAAACATTTTCCTTGTTCTTTTCTTTGCTCTCCCTTGACTAGACATGTATGATCTTTTAGCTCTCTTTGTCTCCCCCTCAACACATGAATCATTTCTTGATCAATAGATTCAAAATCAACTGAATTTGGTATTACAATTTTCTCCCCCACAGAATCAACTGATATTTCTCCCCTCAAAATCAACTCATATTTCTCCCCTCAAAACCAACTCATATTTCTCCCCCTCATGATGATCAGGATTCTTCATGAACATCATGTATTTGATTTTGTCATGAACAAATAATCACTTGAAGCTTAGAACCCTTATCATGAGATTCAGTTGAATGATGGTGTCACTACAATGATATGGCAATGAAGTATTAGAGACAGTCTTTAGGGCACCATCTCAAAGTTCCCGTGGGGTAACACCGAGATCACATAGATTCTCGTTAACATAGCAGTTTAAATAAACTGTGTGACCTACGTTCAGAACTGGCATAATGTTGATTCTGGTAGGATTTCCATCTAATCATCGTGAATATCACAAAAGATATCACTCCAAGATGTTCCGGTAGTTACGAAAACTAGATATGCATTATAAATCCAACATGTGTCCTAAGAAATTAAATATAAATTCAAATAAGCTCTAGACTCTATAAGTGCATAAAAGAAGTCGGGGACTGGAGTAGCTGTCCGCCTTGTTTCAATATCAACAATCTCTAAGTGAGATGTCAATAGAAATGTGCTAATTCTCCGTGTGAAGTTGAAACAATCATCTTTTAAGAGATAATTGAGTAGCTGGGTGGGGTTAGTGCATTGCATCACTGGGTCCATGATGTCTATTTCAATACCAAATCTCAACGAATGAGATCCAGTAGCAGATGTGGCTACCCAGATGTATACTATTTGGTAAGGATCTTTCTTTTCTTTTGATCCTGTCTCACCCACAGCTCTCTAAATATTTTTCAACTTCTCCCTCGAACTCACTAACCAAAATTTATGTATGTATCTCTTGTTAGATACACTTGGACACTTGTTATATTTCGTAACCGGATGAGAAATCATGTGATTTACAACAAGAATGATTTTCAAGAAATTCGATGTTGAGAAGGATTGTCAAGGATGATTTGAACAATCAAGGAATTTGAACAATCAGGGTATCTTGACAAAAATGTCACAGAATGATTTAACAGTAAGCTTAAAATGATATTGTTGATCATATGCACCTCATCTCCTGTTCCACCCCTCTCAGATTCATTTTACCTCTGCACACCAATCAGTATCTCCTGATAACTGATTCTGCTCACCAAGTTGACCTAGTAAGTAACCCTTACTATCTCTTTCTAGATTATGGTGAGCTCCTGGGGCAGGTCCTTCCGGTTCTGGATAGACCATAGGAGTATAAATGCCTACACTCCCTCACTCATGGTGCCATTTCGATAACTTGAATACTATTTATCATGAATGAGCAGTTTCCAGAAAGAATGAAACACTTAGCACAAAAGGAAGGATATTAATGAGATAATGAGATGGAAACGCGGAAATGAAAGATGATCATGCGAAGATCAACAACAAATTTAATCAAGAAAGGTATCAGAATATAGCAAAGAATGAATACCTTCTTGAAGAGATAGCAGTAAATGAAAAGCAGCAAATCTTTTTGTATTTTGAAATTTTATAATGTTTTTGGCTTTTCAATATTTGAATGTTTTTGAAGTTTTTTTTAAAGATATAAATCAGTAAAAACAAACTCCCCCTAAATTGATGCATGAAAATCGTTTGACATCAATTAGGTGAAGAATTTTTTTTTTGCTCCCCCTGCAAATAACAATCCAGTTTAAAACAAGTTATATCATGAAATGATAAAACTGCACAAAATAAAGCTCCTCGGGCATTAGACTCGGGCTAATGCTGAACAAAATGAAATTTGGATTGAAATTGGAGGGAAACTCTATTTTCTTTAAAAGAAATGAGATTTAAACCATTTCAGCACACTGAACACAATGATCTTCACTGCAAACTGAATAATCTTCATTGTGCTCCAACAATGTCTCTCTTTGTTTACCTGCAAAACGGATTAATAAAAATTGGTACCCATTCTTGTTTGGGTCCAGATTTGTTAGTCGCAGGTTTGGGCATCCATTTTTGTGTATTTGAAGTAATAACAGGTTTATGGACCTTTTGCTTCAATCATCCATACAAGTGGTAACAACTTCCTCATCCATACAGCCTCTTTTGCTGCTTCACTAGCCGCAATGTACTCCGACTCGGTAGTTGAATCAGCTACGGTGTCTTGCTTAGAGCTCCTCCAACTTATAGCACCACCATTGAGAAGGAACACGAACCCCGATTGTGATCGGCAGTCGTCCTTATCAGTTTGGAAGCTAGCGTCAGAGTAGCCATGTACTCTAAGCTCTTCCTTACCACCATAGACCAAGAATATCTCCTTTGTCCTCCGAAGATACTTGAGAATGTTCTTTACCGCAGTCCAATGGGCTTGCCCGGGGTTTGCCTGATATATACTCGTCATGCTCAAGGCACACGATACATCAGGACGAGTGCATAGCATGGCGTACATGATTGATCCTATTGCCGAAGCATAAGGGACCCTCTTCATTACGTCTAGTTGCTCCTTGGAATTAGGACATTGAGTCTTGCTCAACGTCACTCCATGCAACATAGGGGTGTTACCCCTCTTTGAGTCCTCCATCTTGAATCGCTTCAAGACCTTGTCGACATATGCACTTTGGCTAAGACCTATTAGCCTCTTGGATCTATCTCTGTAGATCTTAATGCCCAAGATATATGCTGCCTCTCCCAAGTCCTTCATTGAGAAACAACTCCCAAGAAAAGATTTAACCTCTTTCAAGGTTGGGACATCGTTCCCAATAAGTAGAATATTATCTACATACAGGACAAGGAATACTACAACGATCCCACTAGCCCTGACATATACTCATGGTTTATCCTTTCTTTTTGAAAATCCAAATTCTTTAATTTTCTCATCAAAGCAAAGGTTCCAACTGCGAGATGTTTGCTTAAGTCCATAAATGGACTTCTTTAATCTGCAGACTCTATTAGGATACTCAGGATGTACAAAACCCTCGGGTTGTGACATAAACACCTCTTCATTAAGCTTTCTGTTAGCGGTTTTTACATATATTTGCCATATCTCGTAATCATAAAATCCAGCTATGGCCATAAGTATTCTAATAGACTTCAACATGGCCACTAGTGAAAAGGTTTCCTCATAGTCAATCCCATGAGTTTGCGTGAAACCTTTAGCCACCAGTCGGGCTTTGAAGGTATCTACAGATCCATCTACGCCGGTCTTCTTCTTGAAGACCCATTTACACCCTGCTGTCTTACACCAAGGTGTAGGATCAACCAATTCCCAAACTTGGTTGTCCGATATGGATTGCATCTTAGTCTCCATTCCTTCCTTCCACCCAGCAGACTCTCTGCCCGCTACGGCTTCCCGGTAGTTGGTGGGCTCATCATGATCCACCAATAAGTCGTTGCCCTCAGATATGAGAAACCCATATCTCTCTGGCTCATTACATGGTCTACCGTGATGGGGTTTGAGGAACACAGCGGAAGCAAAAGTACAACATGCAAAGCTAATGGTACAAACATACAATGCATAAAACCCCATGAATGGACCAAGCTCTATATCTAATACTTGCAACATGTAAACAAGAAGGAAAGAGAGGATTATACCCTTGATGAATCCCTGGAACAAAGAAGAGGATGTTGGTGATGACTAGAAGCTCAAATCAAGCTCCTCTCTATTGTTGATCCACCCCGGGTTTCCACAATCCACTTGTACTAGCAAGCTTGGATGAGCTTCACCTTCAAGAACTCACCACAAGAACATCATCTCCTTCTTAATTTCTGGACTAACTCACAAGAACACTCTTATATGAAGCCTCAAATGCTCTAAGTGTTTGTAAGTTCAAGTATGCAATAGTATCTCAAGGAATGACAAATGAGGGACTTTTATAAACCCTCAAATGCCATTTCATCTCCCCAAACCGGCCACAAGGTTTCCAAAAAGAAAGCCATGCATTGGCTAGAAAAGGAGCTGGAAACAAAATGATTGCATGCAGTGTGACAAACGATCGCGCCGCGAACTCCTAAAGAAATAGAGGCGCAATCTACCTACAAGATCGAGCCGCGATTCCACAAGTGGATCGAGGCGCTATCTTCGCCTGCACACCAACCCTTTCCACTTTGACACTTTTAGTCCCTCAACTTAGGTTGCTGTTAGGATTGATCCCCGGCGTGTGACCCAATTGGCCCATATTATATCGGAAGTGATCTAAATGGCGTACGTGCGTCAGTGGGCATACTCCAACAAACTCCCACTTGCACATGACACACCGTACTCATAAACCACAGACAAAGAGCGGCCTCTAGTAAGGCATCTCTGCCCCCAACCAGTTTGGGTTTTGTCATCTAGAACAAAAACCAAATCCAAAATCAGTTACGAAATGGTCCTATAAATAAGTGATCATTCATCCCTTCGTTCGCGATATCCGTATGAAGACGAGACATAGTTAAAAGTCAATCTCCAGATTGTTCTAGATTAGATTTCTCGATCTCGAGTGATGGTGACCCAAAATCTAGTTGCAATCGATCAAATATCATTGCAACTCGAGCATGGCCATGCATTTTACATCAGCGCTCAGTCATCTAGGGGCCCATGGATATCTCTCTAAAACTAGAGGAACGAATCCTTTCGACTACATTGCTCCACCACATACACCATACTTTACCTAAAGGCTCCCTTTATAACAGCTAGTTATGAACTACGTTTGAAAGCAATCAAGGCAAAGCAGATCCATGCTTTGGAACACATGTATCTCCAGTCTAAGGATAAAAATGATATTATCATCCTGACTTACTCGTGACATAAACCATGAAGTAAGTTCAGGTGTGGTCTTCCAGTCACTTGACCATTGCAAGCACATACGAAGTGTTGCGTCTCTTTTATCTAATCCATTATTAGATAGCGACCAACCACTTCCCTTAGTCTTATCTCAAACTTCCTCCCCATGAAGAATGACCGACTGTGGACATTTAGAATGTAAAAGACATTCAGGGAAGTTTTAAACATGCTAAGATGGTACACAGTAAGGATTCATAAAATATTCGCCCTTGGCGTATCATTAAATCATATTTAATAATCAATATGGTATGAAATACAATACTGCTTAATGTTCCTAAAATACAAATACCAATCAAACATTAACCAAATAATACACTCAAACCAAGTCACTAGCAAATCTAACACCTATCGATCTAGTGTGAGAATCATGTACAGCTTGTGACAACGGTTTAGTGAATGGATCGGCCAAATTGCCTTCCGAAGCTACTCTGCTGATGGCAATGTCACCACTCTTTATAACATCTCTGATGAAGTGGTATTTTCGAGGAATGTGCCTCGTCCGCTTATGAGACCTTGGTTCCTTTGCTAGAGCCACCACACCCTCATTGTTACAAAAGATCTCAATGGGGTCGGATATGCTAGGAACCACTCCAAGGTGTTGGATGAACTTCCTCATCCATACCACCTCTTAGCTGCTTCACTAGCCGCAATGTACTCCGACTCGATAGTTGAATCAACTACGGTGTCTTGCTTGGAGCTCCTCCAACTTATAGCACTACCATTTAGAAGGAACACAAACCCCGATTATGATCGGCAGTCGTCCTTGTCCATTTGGAAGCTAGCGTCAGAGTAACCATGTACTCTAAGCTCTTCCCCACCACCATAAACCAAGAACATATCCTTTTTCCTCCGAAGATACTTGATAATGTTCTTGACCGTAGTCAAATGGGCTTGCCCGGGGTTAGCCTAATATCTACTCGTCATGCTCAAAGCACAAGATACAACAGGACGAGTGCATAGCATGGCTTACATGATTGATTCTATTGCCGAATCATAAGGGACCCTTTTCATTATGTCTAGTTCCTCTTTGGAACTAGGACATTAAGTCTTGCTCAACGTCATTCCATGCAACATAGGGGTGTTACCCCTCTTTGAGTCCTCCATCTTGAATCTCTTCAAGACCTTGTCGACATATGCACTTTGACTATGCCCAATTAGCCTCGTGGATCTATCTCTATAGATCTTGATGCCCAAGATATATGCAACTTCTACCAAGTCCTTCATTGAGAAACAACTCCCAAGAAAAGATTTAACATTTTTCAAAGTTGGGACGTCATTCCCAATGAGTAGACTATCATCCACATATAGGACAAGGAATACTACAGCGCTCCCACTAGCCCTGACATACACGCATGGTTCATCCTTGCTTTTCGAAAATCCAAACTCTTTGATTTTTTCATCAAAGCAAAGGTTCCAGCTGCAAGATGGTTGTTTAAGTCCATAAATGGACTTCTTTAACCTGCAGACTCTATCAGGATACTCAGGATGTACAAAACCCTCGGGTTATGACATAAACACCTCTTCATTAAGCTTCCCGTTATGGAAGACAGTTTTTACATCCATTTGCCATATCTCGTAGTTATGAAATGCAGCTATGGCCATAAGTATTCTGATAGACTTCAACAAGGCCACTGGTGAAAAGGTTTTCTCATAGTCAATCTCATGAGTTTGCGTGAAACCTTTGGCCACCAGTCGGGCTTTGAAGGTATCTACAGTTCCATCCATGCCGGTCTTCTTCTTGAAGACCCATTTACATCCCACTGTCTTACACCCAGGTGTAGGATCAACCAATTCCCATACTTGGTTGTCCAACATGGATTGCATCTCACTCTATATTGCTTCCCTCCACCTAGAAGACTCAACGCCCGCTACGGCTTCCCGCTAGCTGGTCGGTTCATCATGATCCACTAATAAGTCATTGCCCCTAGATATGAGGAACCCATATCTCTCTGGCTCATGACGTGGTCTACCGGACCTACAAGGAATCAAAGAAGCGTTGTCAGGTACCGACGCATCCTCTTGCTTGGTTTCAACCACTTCTGGTTGAGTTCTAGTGCCGACACTAGTCCATTCTCCATCGGGTTCTTGATCTTCTTCAAGATCAATCCTCTTTCCACCGGATTGCATGGATATCATCTCCCTTTCAAGGAAGACAGACGGTTGGATACCCAATGAAGTAACACCTCTCAGATCTAGGTTCAAGTTTGTCCTCTACCTCTCGTCTAACGAAGGCAGGACATCCCCAAACCTTGAGATATGTGATCTTTGGAGCAACTTCATGCCACATATCATAAGGTGTCTTTTGGACTTTCTTAGTCGGTACGAGGTTAAGGATCCTAGCCGCCGACTCGAGAGCGTACCCCCAAAAACTGATGGGTACTTCCGTTCGAATCATCATTGATCGAACCATATCCAACAATGTCCGATTCCTCCGCTCGGCGACACCATTCAATTGTAGCGTCCTAGGAGGAGTTAGTTGTGAAATAATCCCACAACTAGCAACATGATCACGGAACTCCGAGCTCAAGTATTCGCCTCCCCTATCGGAGCGAAGTACTTTGATAGTCTTGCCCAATTGATTCTGGACTTCGTTTTGGAAAGTCATAAAGGCCTCAAAGGTCTCAGACTTATGCCTAATTAAGTAGACATACCCATATCTACTGAAATCATCAGTAAATGTAACGAAGTATCTAGAGTTGTTCCTTTTAACATGCTTGAACGGACCGTATACATCCGTATGCACTATTTCCAACAAGCATTTAGCCCTTTCACCCACACCGGTAAAGGGTGACTTAGTCATCTTACCTAATAAACAAGATTCACATGCTTCATTTGACCCAAGGTCAAATGATTCCAAGATCCCATCCGCTTGGAGCTTGGTGATGCGTTTCTTGTTTATATGGACAAGACGACTATGCCATAAGGAAAACTTATCCAAACCATTTTTGGATCCAGAATCAATGTTCATGTTTGCTCTATTATTTTCTATGTATGCATCAGCTTCATTTATTCCACGACATGGATAAGCTTTAAAATAACAAACATCATTTTTAAAACAACAAATATAACCATTTTCAAATTTAAAACAATATCCATCGTCATACAAAGCGTAGAGAGACAAAAGGTTTCTAGCCATAAGTGGCGAATAACAAACATCTTTTAAAATAATAGAGTATCCGGTCTTGAAAGTAAGCTCGACACTTCTGTTCTCTAACACGGGGACGACCTCCTTGTTCCCCATGGTTAGCTCCAGCTCCCCATCTCTCAGCCTTCTATTCCCTTTAGCACCTGCACAATATTACAAATGTGAGTGCCATAGCCGGTGTCTAAAACCCAGCCGTTAGATGTAGAACTATGATGGAGTTCATTAAAAAACGTACCTGAAGTAGAAGCGCCCGCCCCCGAAGCTCGTAGCTTCTTCAGGCCCTCTAGGTACTTAGGGCAGCTCCGGCGCATATGCCCCTTACCTCCGCAAAAAAAGCAAACCGCCACTTCCGGAGTCTTTGCTTGAGGGCTAGGACCCTTTTGCTTAGGCTCCGGGAAAGGGTTCGGCTTGGGTGCCCCAACCTTACCCTTACCTTTAACCTTCGGGGTAGAGGCCAGTTTCTTCCTTTTGTTGGACTTACCCTCCTTGATGGCCAAGACTGGAACGGAGGTGGATGGCTTTTGCTTGGTCATGTTGGACTCGGCGGTCCGCAGCATACCATGCAATTCCATTAGGGATTTATCCATCCCATGCATATGAACGAATTGATCATATGACGGTGGGAGAGACCGTAGAATCAAGTCTATCGCCATCTCTCTCGCGATGGCAAATCCCAACCTCTCGAGGCGTTCCACCAACGCTTTCATCTTAAGAACGTGGTGGGACATATTCCTGCCCTCCTGCAACTGGCAACCGAGTAGGTCATTGAGACAAGCATACCGTTCTTGCTTCGCTTGTTGTTGGAACATGTCCGACAACTCACGCATCATGTCGTAAGCACTCAAGTGCTCCATCGACTTTTGCAAGTCGGAGCTCATAGTGCTTAGCATGAGGCAAGTAACCTCGGTGATGTCTTTGAGGTGTTTTTCATATGCCTCTTTAACTGCCCTACTTGCGTTTGAAGCAGGGGCCTCAGGGATGGGTTCCTCAATGGTGGCCAACTTATCCTCATGACGGAGGACTATTCTTAGTTGCCTTGACCAATCCATAAAACTGGTCCCATCGAGTTTGTCTTTCTCAAGGAAAATCCTTAGAGAGAAAGTGGTGTTGTTGTTGATGCTAGTTGATGCCATCTATAAAATGCAAAGTAGATCTGGTTAGTTCGATTGAAATCCTTGTTAAAATAATCACCCCAAGTGTTTAATAAAACAAGTATTTTAACAAGGGCTAAGAACCCTATTTCACCTTGCACCGTGACGGGTTTTCCGCGGATTACGTGGCAAAGCTATTTAGGCCGGCAACCATTGACCCATTACAATCCATTATTGTAACTCTTAGTTCCTTGCAGGATACTACTTGACAACCATTGTGCCAAGTTTGGCATGTTAGATCCCTCCACACCAATCTCAAAGTAATATTTTACACAACCTCGGCTAGAGTTCGACGATTATATGAAATATTAATTTGAAACCGTAAATCAACCATCTGTTGGAGTATGCCCACTGCCACACGTACGCCAAATGATCACTACCAATGATGTATGGGCCTATCGGGTCACACGCCGGGGGTTGACCTTGACACAACCAAAAGATGAGGGTGAGAAAGGATAAATAAAGATAGTTGGTTTCCAGCAGGGGTTAGCGGCGCTAACCCTGGCGTCGCTAAGTCAGCCGCGTTAGCGGCGCTAACCGTGGGCGGCTAGCGGTGCTAACCCTGCCTGACAGAAACAACTTTATCTTTTCACCTCTAAATCCGACCAATTCATGTAAAAAGGCAATCATGACTTCTGGGGCCGAGAGAGGAGACCTGGAGTCGGGGGTTGCTTTATAAAAGGCATGCATTACTCTCATTTTCTACTCTTGGCCATTTTACACACACTTAGAACTCTTGTGATAGTTGCTAAGTCTATCCAAGAAAGAAAGAGAGCAGATTCCTGGTGGGTTTTGGTTGTGTTCCAATTGCTTATCTTCTTGTTGGATTGAGCTAAAGGAGTGCTAGTACACTTGGGTCATGAGATTCTCGGGGTGGACCTCGATAGTGCGTGAAGGAGCCGAACAAGAAGGATCACGACTCGGAGCTAGCCAGACACAGCAACCAGAGACATCTAGGGTATAAAATCTCTTCTCTCTTTTCTGGTTTAGTTGCATAACTTGGTTGTAGAGTTAGATCCATTGATGGGGTTCACCATGTGGTCTTATTTTTGCTTGAAAAATTTATTTTTGGGCTTGCATGCTTCCGTTGCCTTGTTCCACGAACCCCAACAGTGGTATCAGAGCCAGCTCTACACTGGTTTTGCACTAGATGGCCAAGAAAATCCGAAAAATGTGATTTTTGGTTCTGTCCAGTGTTTAGCGGCGCAATCTTTTCCATGTTAGCGGCGCTAAACCTTAGTTAACGGCGCTAAAGTCGAAGTCAACAGTCGTCTTTGCTCAACTGACTTGGTAAACTGTCGTCTCGCGATAGCGGCGCTAAACTGTGTTAGCGGCGCTAACTCGTTATAGTTAGCGGCGCTAACCCCTTACTGGCAGAATGCATGGTTTTTGCCTTAAGTCAATTTTGTTGGATTTTTGGGTTATTTGTTCTTGCTGGTATTGTTTCAGATTTGTGTTGTGATCATGTTAAAGTTGCCTTATGTCTTGGTTGATGTATTTATATGTGGATTAACATTTTGGCATGTAAATGGTTAATTGCATATACTTACATTGTGTATATATGACTATGGAATTTTGAATTGTTTAAAGTTCCTAATGCATATGTACATAGGATTATTTGTGCCTTGAGTGTTTTGATAATCTTAACCAAGACATATAAGATTACATGGTTTTTGTGTGGCACACCATGTGTAGTTTTAAATTTCTTGTATGTGGTTATGATATTAGAATCCGGTAACAATATGAGCCATAAGACCTATGTGATGTGTTTGGTTGTTTAAATTAATGTATTCATTTATTTGGTGGTTTGTACCACAATGGTTTGTAATAATTAATTTAATTATTCGGTTTGTATATTTAACGGCTTGCATGCCGATTTTCTATTCTTTGTAATTTGTAGTATTAGATTAGAATAGTAAATTGTGGCTTGCGTGCCATTTCCTTTTAAATTTGTAAATTGTAAAAGGAAAACGAAGCAACCAACAAGGACCATGGAGGATGTCTTGGCGTACTTGGATCCGGAGGTCGGTGGGAGACGCAATGGATCAAGTGGGAGATGCACACATCGGGTCATTCGGTCTAGTCCTTAGATGACTTAGTCTTGCCCGTTGGCTCACGGGCAAGATGCATAGGATTGGCTCGTTACCGGATATATATATTACATGCGTGGTTGATTTTATTTTGTTTATTTTCTTGCATGGATGCTTAGGATCTTCGCATGCTAGAAAATTTTTCAAAGTAATAAAATCAAAGAGTTTTAAATCGGTTTACAAACTCCGCGCGCCACATAGACAAGAATTGGTTAAAGGTGTTTTAACCGGAGAAACAAAAACCCGTTTTTCAAAAGTAAATCTCACACCACCCGTAAGATGACACCGCCCAAATCTAGTGAAACAAGATTGGTCGTCGAGCTCTAGCCGAGATCGATTTTGCATAACTGTGTGGAAGGCGCGTGTGGCAACTCGCAAGGTCGGTTGTCGAGCTTTAGCCGAGCCGGCCATTGGGCTAGAGTACCACCGTGTATCTTGACGGACGATTTACAAATTCCAAGACTTAAACGCAATGGTAGTTGTCGAGCTTTAGCCGAGCTATCAAAGTGTATTAATGAGGAATTGGTGTGGAGGGATCAAACATGCCAAATGGGTGCTATGAGTACCTAGGATCCCGCAAGTGTCTAAGAGTTGTGATCACGGCTTACAATTGGTAAAGTGTTTACCGGCCTAAAATAGCTCTATGAAGTGATCCGCGGAAAACCTGTCATGGATTAGGGTATTTTGAGGTTCTTAGCCCTTGTTACTATAATTTGTTTTATAACAAATGGGTAATTATTTTAACAAGGATTTAATACGTCATAACTAACCAAATTTCGTACTTTACTTGTAGAAACTCACCGGGCCGAACTTCATTGATTGGCATAGGACTTTGAAAATTGTCCTACGTCAAGAGATGAAGCTAGAGGTCCTTGAGTCACCTCTTCCGGAACCACCGGCAATCAACGCGCCAAGGGCCGTAAAGGATGCGCATGAAAACCGTGTCCGTGACACTAATGATGTTACTTGCCTAATGCTAACGACCATGAATCTCGAATTGCAAAGGCAATTCGAGAAAGTGAGTGCGTTTGAGATGATTTCTCAGCTTAAGGACATGTTCCAATTGCAAGCAAGGCAAGAGCTTTATGAGTGTGTCAAGGCCTTTGTCGGTTGCAAGATGCTGGAGGGCGGTAATGTTAGCTCCCACGTACTAAAGATGAAAGGGTACGTGGACCAGCTTGAGGAGTTGGGCTTTCCCATGGGGAAAGAGTTGGCGGTTGAAATAATCCTCCAATCTTTGCCTCCGCCATATGGACCGTTCATTGTGAACTTCCATATGCATAGTATGGATAAAACCATTATGGAATTGCACGGCATGCTCAAGACTACTGAGTCCAAGCTTGCCAAGGAAAACCCCTCCACCTCCACTGCCGTCCTCACCATCAACGAAGGTTGGCACAAGCGGAAGCAACCCGCTTCGGGCTCCAAGGGGAAGGGAAAGAAGAAGGCCAAGGCCCAAGGGCCGAAGCCTAAACCTAACCCAACCCCTGAGCCTAAGGGGAAGCAAGTGGCTCCCGATGCCACCTCTCCGGAAGAGGCAACCTGCTACTTCTGCGGGGAGAAGGGTCACTACCGGCGTAGTTGCCCCAAGTACACGGAGGAGCTCAAGAAGCTTCACTCTAAAGGTGCCGCTGCCTCCGGTACGTACATGATTGAACTCCATAACACTTCTACTTCTAACACCTGGGTTTTAGACAGCGGGTGTGGTACTCACGTTTGTAATAATGTGCAGGTACTAAGAAGAAGTAGGAACCTGGTTGATGGAGAGCTAGATCTCATCATGGAAAACAAGGCGGTTGTCCCGGTTGTGAAGATTGGGAGTGTGGAGCTCGCCTTTCCTTCCGGCTTATCTATTGTTTTAGAAAATGTTTGTTATTCGCCCTGCGTGGCAAGAAACATTTTATCACTTTATGCTTTATATGACATTGGATTTGACTATAAATTTGAGAATGGTAGCATTTTATGTTACAAAGATCATGTCTTATATTTTAAAGCTTTTCCATGTCATGACATTTATGAGGCAAGTGTAAACTTGCAAAACAATAGATCAATCATGAATGTTGATTCGGGATCCAAAAGTATTTTGGATAAGTTATCTCTGTGGCATGGTCGGTTAGGCCACATAAACAAGAAACGCATCGCCAAGCTCCGAGCGGATGAGATCATGGAATCATTTGAGCACGGTTCAAATGAAGTATGCGAATCTTGTTTATTGGGCAAGATGACCAAAGCACCCTTCACCGGTGTATGTGAGAGGGCGCAAGACTTGTTGGATATCGTTCACACTGATGTGTGTGGTCCGTTCAAGCATGCCACAAGAGATCATTCCCGCTACTTCGTTACCTTTATTGATGATTATAGTCGATACGGGTATGTCTACTTGGTGAGACAAAGGTCGGATACCTTTGAGGTGTTCAAGACTTATCAAAACGAGGTGGAAAATCAACTAGGGAAAAGAATTAAGATGCTACGATCTGATAGAGGCGGTATCTTAGTTCTGAGTTCCGCAAATATCTGAGGAGTTGTGGGATTGTCTCGCAACTAACACCTCCTAGGACGCCACAACTAAATGGTGTTGCCGAGAGGAGGAACCGAACGTTTTTAGATATGGTTCGGTCTATGATGGTTCGTACGGACGTTCCCGTTACGTTTTGGGGATATGCGATTGAAACGGCTGGTAGAATCCTTAACCTCGTACCAACAAAGAAGGTTAAGAAAACACCGTATGAGATGTGGCATGGAAAGGTTCCATCCATTTCATATTTAAAGGTCTGGGGTTGTCCTGCCTACGTGAGACGTGAGGCTGAGGACAAATTAGAGCCCAGGGCCGAAAGGTGCTTTTTCATTGGTTATCCCGCTGGGTCTATGGGATATTGGTTTTACAAACCTTCGGAGAACAAGGTATTTGTTGCTCGAAGCGCAGTGTTCCTTGAGAGGGAACTGCTATCCAAAGATGCTAGTGGGAGAAAGGTTGATCTTGAAGAAATTCAAGAGCCTGCCAATGTAGAACCTGATGTTGGGACTAGCTCACAATCCGTAAGGGTTGATTCTCAGCATGATGATGCAGGAAATAATGTAAACCCATTGCCTATTAGAAGATCTGGTAGAACTCGGCATGAGCTAGAGAGATATGGTTTTAACATATCTGAGGGCACCGACATGATAGTGGTCTCTAATGAGCCTACCAAATACCGGGACGCTGTGGTGGGCCCTGAGTCTGCCAAGTGGCTAGAAGCAATGGAATCCGAGATTCAGTCCATGTCAGATAATCAAGTCTGGGACTTGGATGATCCCGTGCCAGGGTGTAAACCCGTAGGGTGCAAGTGGGTCTTCAAGAAGAAGATCGGCATGGATGGCGAGGTACGCACCTTCAAGGCCCGACTGGTGGCTGAAGGTTTCACTCAAACTCATGGTGTAGCCTATGATGAAACCTTTTCCCTGGTGGCTATGATGAAGTCTATCCGGATACTTTTGGCCATTGCTTCATTTCATGATTATAAGATTTGGCAAATGGACGTCAAAACCACGTTCCTAAATGGAACACTTTCAGAGGATGTGTATATGACACAGCCTGAGGGTTTTGTACATCCAGAGTTTCCGGATAAAGTCTGCAAGCTTAAGAAGTCCATTTATGGGCTTAAGCAAGCCTCTCGGAGCTGGAACCTGTGCTTCGACGAGAAGGTCAAAGAGTTTGGCTTCTCTAAGAGCAAGGATGAGCCATGCGTTAACATTCGAGCTAGTGGGAGCGTAGTTGTATTCCTAGTTCTTTATGTAGATGATATTCTACTAATTGGGAACGACGTCCCAACTTTGCAAGGGGTAAAAGCCTGGCTAGGGAGTTGTTTCTCAATGAAAGATCTTGGGGATGCGGCTTATATTCTTGGGATTAAAATCTATAGAGATAGATCCCGCAGGTTGATTGGATTGAGCCAGAGTACGTACATTGACAAGGTCCTAAAGAGACTTAGGATGGAGGACTCCAAGAAGGGGTTCATACCTATGTCACATGGTTTAGTGTTGAGCAAAGCTCAAAGCCCGAGTTCCCCTGAGGAACGGGAAGTAATGAGGCGAGTCCCATATGCTTCGGCTATAGGCTCGATCATGTACGCCATGTTATGTACTAGGCCTGATGTATCTTGTGCATTGAGTATGACAAGTAGATATCAAGCCAACCTTGGTGAGGCACATTGGACGGAAGTAAAGAACATTCTCAAGTATCTTCGGAGGACAAAGGAGATGTTCTTAGTGTATGGAGGTGCGGAAGAGCTACGGGTGACTGGTTACTCCGATGCTAGCTTCCAAACCGATCGGGACGACTGCCGATCTCAATCGGGGTTTGTGTTCCTACTCAATGGTGGTGCTATTTCCTGGAGAAGCTCCAAGCAAGACACTGTGGCCGATTCTACTACCGAGTCGGAGTATATTACGGCCAGTGAAGCTGTGAAGGAGGCTGTATGGATGAAGAAATTCATCCAAGATCTGGGAGTGGTTCCTAGCATTGCCGACCCTGTTGAGGTGTTCTGTGACAACGAGGGTGCGGTTGCTCTTGCAAAGGAACCAAGGTCTCACCGACGCACGAGGCATATTCCGCGGAAGTATCATTACATCCGGGACGTGGTCGAATGTGGAGACGTTGTTATCAGCAGAGTACACACGGATAGCAATTTGGCGGATCCGTTCACCAAACCTTTATCGCAAGCAAAGCATGATGCTCATACGCGTGATATTGGGATTAGATTTGCTAGTGATTTGGTTTGATTATGTATTTGGTTAGTATATTTGATGTATTTACCATTTTTGGGAACATGAAGCAGTATTGTATTTATTGTATTTATCGATTATTAAATGAGATTTAGTAATACGCAAGTTGCGGGTATTTCTTTAAATCTTTACTGTGTTCCAACTTAGCATGTTTTGCTCTTCCCTGAATGCGCAAGCATTCTAAATGTCCACAGTCGGTCATTCTTCTCGGGAAGGAAGTATGAACTAAGACTGAGGGAAGTAATTGGTCATGTGTCCAATGGGGATTGGGGCACGGGGACGCAATTCTTCGCCTGTACTTGAAAGTGTTTCAAGTGACTGGATGACCCACACCTGATTTTACTTTATGGTACTTGTCATGAGTAAATCAGGATGATAATATCAGTTCATCCTCAGACTGGAGATGCACGTGGCTGCATCACTTTGGTTTGCTTCGTTCTGATTGCTTTCAAACGCAGTCCGTAACTGGCTGTCATAAAGGGAGTAGTTGGGCAGAGTATGATCACTGTGGTGGGCAGTGTAAGTCAAAGGAATTTGTTCCTCTGTCAAGAGAGATATCCTTGTGCCCCTCGATGATTTGGTCGCTGACACCAAAATGCATGGCCATGCTCAAAGCTTGCAATAATTTATGATTGATTGCAACTTGTATATTTTGGTCACCACCAATCTAGATCGAGAAACATAATCGTGAACGAACGGAGAATGACTTTGTATCATGTCTCGTGTTCACTTGGAGATCGCGAACAAAAGGATGATTAATCACTTATCGATAGGACCTTTTCACATGGGTTGTAGATTGGTTTTTGTGCTGAAGACAAAACCCATACTGACTTGGGGGCAGAGATGTCTTACTAGGGGCCGCTCTTTGTCTGTGATGCATTGGGTACGTAGAGTCGTGTGCAAGTGGGAGTCTGTTGGAGTATGCCCACTGCCACACGTACGCCAAATGATCACTACCAATGATGTATGGGCCTATCGGGTCACACGCCGGGGGTTGACCTTGACACAACCAAAAGATGAGGGTGAGAAAGGATAAATAAAGATAGTTGGTTTCCAGCAGGGGTTAGCGGCGCTAACCCTGGCGTCGCTAAGTCAGCCGCGTTAGCGGCGCTAACCGTGGGCAGTTAGCGGCGCTAAACGTGGGCGGCTAGCGGCGCTAACCCTGCCTGACAGAAACAACTTTATCTTTTCACCTCTAAATCCGACCAATGCATGTAAAAAGGCAATCATGACTTCTGGGGCCGAGAGGGGAGACCTGGAGTCGGGGGTTGCTTTATAAAAGGCATGCATTACTCTCATTTTCTACTCTTGGCCATTTTACACACACTTAGAACTCTTGTGATAGTAGCTAAGTCTAACCAAGAAAGAAATAGAGCAGATTCCTGGTGGGTTTTGGTTGTGTTCCAATTGCTTATCTTCTTGTTGGATTGAGCTAAAGGAGTGCTAGTACACTTGGGTCACGAGATTCTCGGGGTGGACCTCGATAGTGCGTGAAGGAGCCGAACAAGGAGGATCACGACTCGGAGCTAGCCACATACAACAACCAGAGACATCTAGGGTATACAATCTCTTCTCTCTTTTCTGTTTTAGTTGCATAACTTGGTTGTAGAGTTAGATCCATTGATGGGGTTCACCATGTGGTCTTGTTTTTGCTTGAAAAATTTGTTTTTGGGCTTGAATGCTTCCGTTGCCGTGTACCACGAACCCCAACACCATCAAGATACACGGTGGTACTCTAGCCCAATGATCGACTCTGCTAAAGCTCGACAATCGACCTTGCGAGTTGCCACACGCACTTTCCACACAACTCACATAAAAATTGATTCGGCTAAAGCTCGACAATCAACCATTGTGTGGTTAGATTCGAGTGGTGTCATCTTATGGATGACGTGAGATTTACATTTAGAAAACGGGGTTTAGTTTTCCGGTTAAAAAACCATTTTGAGTTTGATTAACAAAAAGTGACGAAAACCACAAGTTCTCACTAAACGGATACTAAACCAATTTATATCCTATTTTTTAATCAAGTATGCGCGCGAGAGTTGTTAAACCATTTTTAAAAACTCTTGGTTTTGTTATTTATCAAAAAAATTGTATAGCATGCAATAGTCCTACAACTCATGCATAAAAAATATATATAATAAAACCATCACACGCATACAATATAGTTGGTAACCATGCTCCTAAAACCTGTGTGTTTTTCCCTTGAGCCACAACGGGAAAAACAAGTCATCTAAGGACAAAATTCCTTGACTTGGATGTGCTCCCACCAAACCCGCCACCTCCATTGGGCCTTTTGGATCCGTGTTCGCCAAGACGTCACTCCATGGACTCCCGATGGTTGCTCCATATTACAAGTACATAGAAAAAGGAAATAAATGGCATGCATGCCAAAACTCCTAACTTCTAGTACAAATACATAATATGGAATATTTAAATGGCATGCAAACTACAAATACAAAATTACATACCACATAAATAAATAAATTATTATTACAAACCATGTGACTTCAAGTCACTAAATGAATGAATAATAATAAAACAACCAAACATCCACAAGATCTAGGACATTTCTATGGTTACCAACAACGAGAACAACTAGTGAACATACATGAACAACAACATGGTGTGCCACACAAAACCATGTTAACTTATGCATAATGGTTAAGATTATTTAAATCACTCAAGGCACAAAATAATCCCATGTACTTATCATTAGTAACACCAAACCATTTTTGGTGAAACACATTCATAAATACATAATGTAAGTATATGCAAATTATCATTTTCATGCCAAGAACGAAATGCGGATCGACTAGTGGGTAGTACCCCGGGAACACGTCTAACCACAAGAGCTAGCAAGCCATCGTGTTTCTCCACTCTGAAAAACACTCTGGAACAGCAACTAATCAAGACCAATCTGCAACAATGACCTTGAACTCTCTTGCTCACCTAAAACTCTCTCAAATTCACAAGGCACTTTAGAGAGTATGTTGTGTGTGTGTATTTTCACCAAGAGAAAATAATGAGTTCACTCTTCAATTTGTTCCAGAATTCGTCACTTAACCCCACCAAACCGGCCAAGCTTCGAGACTAGATATCTACATGCATTGGCTGATTTAGGAGGTGTTTTGACAAATGTCACATGTAGGGTTTAGTGGCGCTAACTCAAAATAGTTAGCGGCGCTAACACGCCCTGTCAGCGATTTAACACAAAGTATATGCAGCCGTAGCGGCGCTAACCTCTAGGACTTAGCGGCGCTAACACCTTAGAGTTAGCGGCGCTAACACCTTAGAGTTAGCGGCGCTAACGCGGCCTACGATGTCAACTTTTGTCTTTTGCCATATTTGGTCCCTTAACTTAAGTTGCTGTCAGGTTAGACCCTGGTGTATGACCCAATAGGCCCTTACATCATCAGCAGCGGTCCATATGGCGTACGTGCATTAATGGGCATATTTCTAACAAACTCCCACTTGCACATAATGCACCGTACCCATGTAACCACAGACAAAGAGCGGCCTCTAGCAAAAGCATCAATGCCCCCAAGTCAGTATGGGTTCCGCTTCTTTGCAGAAAACAATTACCTACAAAAGGAACGTAGAGGTCCTATTGATAAGTGATCAAAACTCCTTTTGTTCGCGATATCCTTGTGAACACGAGACATGGATTGATACGTCAATCTCCAGATCGTTCACGATTATGTTTCTCGATCTTGATTGGTGGTGACCAAAATTTAGGACATATCTGATTCTCAATCAATATTCCTTTGTGCATGGCCATGCTTATTTTGGTGTCAGCGCCCAATCATCGAGGGGCCCAGGGATATCTCTCATATCAGAGGAACAAATTCCGTTGACTGTACAATCCCATAAGCGTGAATCTTATCTTACTTAACTATTCCTTTTATAATAGCCTGTTACGAACTACGTTTTGAATTAGCCGAAGTAATAAAGTTTTATGCTATAGTAATTCATACATCTCGGGTCGAAGGACGTAATGATATTATCCTTCCGAGTCACTCTTTGACCATGATCCATGAAGTGAACTCGGGTGTGGGTCTTCTAGTTACTTGAAACTCTTTTCAAGCACATGTTATTGTAGCATTTCATGCATTCAATCCTTGATCAATGCACAATCAACACCTAACCTCGGCCTTATTTCAAACTTCTTTCCCTTGAAGAATGACTAGCTGTGGAAATTTAGAATGTATAAACATTCTGGGAAATGGTTAAACATGCTAAGATGGAACACAGTAAAGACCAATGAAGGTAACCACATCAAGCGTATAGATAGTCCCCACTATATATCGATACAATCATCAGTGAGCAGTACTGCTTACCGTTCCCAAAGCTTATAAGTAAATCAAACATTTACTAAAGCGATATTCAAGTCTAGTCACAAGCATGAACAATGCTATTATACCTAGTATGAAATCCATCACTAGTATTTGACAACGACTTAACTATGGGATCATCTACACGATATCCCTTTGTACTCTTTTGTACTCTTTTGGCTCTGTAACTCGTTGAAAGTAGTCGTCGTACCTTAAAACTTATCAGGAGATAAGTATTTATAATCCTGTTCCTACGGATCCTAACAAACTAGAACTTATCCTAATCTGCTAACAAACTAACGGATAACCCGGAATCTTGAATCTTGAATCTTCTTATCTTGAGTCTTCAATCTTCAATCTTGATTCTGGAATCTTCTTATCCTTGCCGTAGATATAGAGATATAAAATGAATTTGAAACATATTTAAATTCTCTTAAACTGACTTCTTTAGTCGGACTGAGTTACTCAGCTTGAAACTCATCAAGCTGAGTTCTTCGAGAACAAACCCGAAAACAAACATGTACTAACACGTATAATGATTAACTCATCGTTGGAAGTCATAAGAGTTAGGTAGAACTTATTTAGCAACTCTGTTGAGCTGACTCAGTCTATACGCTGAGTCACTTAGCTCGAAACACATCAAGCTGAATACTCAACCTATATCTTATGTGACATACACAGTCTATCAAACACATTGATAATCTTTCCAAGATATAGTCTAAGATGATCGAACATATTCTCAGCTTATATTCAGCTTTTGCTCAGTCTGAAACACTATAAGTGCTTAGTCTGATCAAGCCTCATAATTCTGTTTAAGTTATATTTAGAACACATCTTATAAACTTAACTTTGTCTCATTAAATTTAAACTGATGAGATCATTTGACCAACACAACCCCCCTTCTACACATTACTTGCTTGTTGATACTCTCACCAAGGGACCAACAACTGGTATCAGAGCAGGCTGAACTATTCATAAGTTAAAGTTCAAGATTATGAGAAAGTATAATTGTTGGAGTATACCCACTGCCTCACGTACGCCAAATGATCACTACCGATGATGTATGGGCCTATTGGGTCACACGCCGGGGGTTGACCTTGACAAAACCTAAAAGATGAGGGTGAAAAAGGATAAATAATGATAGTTGGTTTCCAGCAAGGGTTAGCGGGCGTCGCTAAGTCAGCCGCGTTAGCGGCGCTAACCATGGGCGGTTAGTGGCTCTAACCGTGGGCGGCTAGCGGCGCTAACCCTGCCTGACAGAAACAACTTTATTCTTTTCACCTCTAGCCTCCACCAATGCATGTTGTTTGTGATGATTAGCCTTGGGCCGACTTGGGGAGACCTGGGGTCGTGGCTTGGCTTATAAAAGACATGCACTTCTCTTATTTCTTACTCTTGGCCATTTTGTTACAAAGAAATACACTTAGAACTAATTGTGAGAGTTGCTAAGTTCATCAAGATAGAAATAGAGAAGATTCCTGGTGGTATCTTGGTTGTGTTCCAGAAGTATTTTCGTGATAGTGAAGAATACTTGGAGTGCTAGTACAATTGGGTCACGTGACATTCGGGGTGGACTTCGATTTGAAGAAAGATCCAAAGGAGAAGAGTACCAACCTTTGAAGCCAGCTACACACAACCATCAGAGACATCAGGGGTATATATCTTCTCTTTTCTTTCTGTTTTAGTTGCATTACTTGGTTGTAGAGTAAGATCCATTGATGGGGTTCACTTTAATGGTTGATTTTTTATTTGTAAATTGTTATTTGTACTTGCATGCTTCCGTTGTGCTCAACCTCAAACCCCAACAGTGGTATCAGAGCCAACTCTACACTGGTTTTGCACTAGATGGCCAAGAAAATCCGAAAAATGTGATTTTTGGTTCTGTCCAGAGTTTAGCGGCGCTAACTTTTCCATGTTAGCGGCGCTAAACCTTTCGTAGCGGCCGATAAGCCGTCTCGCGATAGCGGCGCTAACCTAAAGTTAACGGCGCTAACTTTTATAGTTAGCGGCGCTAACCCTTACTGGCAGAATGCATGGTTTTTGCCTTAAATCAATTTTGTTGGATTTTTGGGCTATTTGTTCTGGCTGGAATTGTTCCAGATTTGTGATGTGATTCTATTTAAGTTGCCTTATGTCTTGGTTGATGTATTTATATGTGGATTAACATTTTGGCATAAAAATGGTTAATTGCATATACTTACATTGTGTACATATGACTATGGAATTTTGAATTGTTTAAAATTCCTAATGCATATGTACATAGGATTATTTATGCCTTGAGTGATTTGATAATCTTAACCAAGACATATAAGATTACATGGTTTTTGTGTGGCACACCATGTGTAGTTTTAAATTTCTTGTATGTGGTTGTGATATTAGAATCCGGTAACAATATGAGCCATAAGACCTATGTGATGTGTTTGGTTGTTTAAATTAATGTATTCATTCATTTGGTGGTTTGTACCACAATGGTTTGTAATAATTAATTTATTTATTCGGTTTGTATATTTAACGGCTTGCATGCCGAATTTTTATTCTTTGGAATTTGTAATATTAGCTTAGAATAGTAAATTGTGGCTTGCATGCCATTTCCTTTTAAATTTGTAAATTGTAAAAGGAGAACCGAAACAACCAACAAGGACCATGGAGGGTGTCTTAGCATACTTGGATCCGGAGGTCGATAGGATACGCAATGGATCAAGTGGGAGGAGCACACGTCGGGTCATTCGGATTTTATCCTTAGATGACTTTGTCTTGTCCGTTGGCTCACGGGCAAGACACATAGGATTGGATCGTTACCGGATATGTATTATATGCGTGGTTGATTTTATTTTGTACTTTTTCTTGCATGGATGTTTAGGATCTTCAGATGCTAGAAACTTTTTCAAAATAATAAAATCAAAGAGTTTTTAAATTGGTTTACAAACTCCGCGCGCCACATAGACAAGAATTGGTTAAAAGTATTTTAACCGGAGAAACAAAAACCTGTTTTTCAAAAGTAAATCAAACACCACCCATAAGATGACACCGCCCAAATCTAGTGAAACAAGATTGGTCGTCGAGCTCTAGCCGAGATCGATTTTGCATAACTGTGTGGAAGGCGCGTGTGGAAACTCACAAGGTCGGTTGTCGAGCTTTAGCCGAGCCGGCCATTGGGCTAGGGTACCACCGTGTATCTTGACGGACGATTTACAAATTACAAGACTTAAACGCAATGGTAGTTGTCGTGCTTTAGCCGAGCTATCAATGTGTTTTAATGAGGAATTGGTGTGGAGGGATCAAACATGCCAAATGGGTGCTAAGAGTACCTAGGATCCCGCAAGTGTCTAAGAGTTGTGATCACGGATTACAATTGGTAAAGTGTTACCGGCCTAAAATAGCTCTATGAAGTAATCCGCGGAAAACCCGTCATGGATTAGGGTATTTTGAGGTTCTTAGCCCTTGTTACTATAATTTGTTTTATAACAAGTGGGTAATTATTTTAACAAGGATTTAATACGTCATAACTAACCAAATTTCGTACTTTGCTTGTAGATGGCATCTAATAGCAACACCAACACCACCAACATGTCACTCCGTCCATTTTTGGAAAAGGAGAAACTCACCGGGCCAAACTTCATTGATTGGCGTAGGACTTTGAGAATTGTCCTATGTCAAGAGATGAAGCTAGAGGTCCTTGAGTCACCTCTTCCGGAACCAGCGGCAATAACGCGCCAAGGGCCGTAAAGGATGCGCATGAAAAGCATGTCCGTGACACTAATGATGTCACTTGCCTAATGCTAACGACCATGAGTCCCGAATTGCAAAGGCAATTCGAGAAAGTGAGTGCGTTTGAGATGATTTCTCATCTTAAGGACATGTTCCAATTGCAAGCAAGGCAAGAGCTTTATGAGTGTGTCAAGGCCTTTGTTGGTTGCAAGATACCGGAGGGCGGCAATGTCAGCTCCCACATCCTTAAGATGAAAGGGTATGTGGATCAGCTAGAGGAGTTGGGCTTTCCCATGGGGAAAGAGTTGGCGGTTGAAATAATCCTCCAATCTTTGCCTCCGTCATATGGACCGTTCATTGTGAACTTCCATATGCATAGTATGGATAAAACCATTATGGAATTGCACGGCATGCTCAAGACTACTGAGTCCGACCTTGCCAAGGCAAAGCCCTCCACCTCCACTGCCGTCCTCACCATCAACGAAGGTGGACACAAGTGGGAGCAACCCGCTTCGGGCTCCAAGGGGAAGGGAAAGAAGAAGGCCAAGGCCCAAGGGCCGAAGCCTAAACCTAACCCAACCCCGGAGCCGAAGGGGAAGCAAGTGGATCCCGCTGCCACCTCTCCGGAAGAGGCAACCTGCTACTTCTGCGGGAAGAAGGGTCACTACCGGCGTAGTTACCCCAAGTACATGGAGGAGCTCAAGAAGCTTCGCTCTAAAGGTGCCGCTGCCTCCGGTACGTACATGATTGAACTCCATAACACTTCTACTTCTAACACCTGGGTTTTAGACAGCGGGTGTGGTACTCACGTTTGTAATAATGTGCAGGTACTAAGAAGAAGTAGGGACCTGGTTGATGGAGAGCTGGATCTCATCATGGGAAACAAGGCGGTTGTCCCGGTTGAGAAGATTGGGAGTGTGGAGCTCGCCTTTCCTTCCGGCTTATCTATTGTTTAAGAAAATGTTTGCTATTCGCCCTGCGTGGCAAGAAACATTTTATCACTTTATGCTTTATATGACATTAGATTTGACTATAAATTTGAGAATGGTAGCATTTTATGTTACAAAGATCATGTCTTATATTTTAAAGCTTTTCCATGTCATGGAATTTATGAGGCAAGTGTAAACTTGCAAAACAATAGATCAATCATGAATGTTGATTCGGGATCCAAAAGTGTTTTGGATAAGTTATCTCTATGGCATGGTCGGTTAGGCCACATAAACAAGAAACGCATCGCCAAGCTCCAAGCGGATGGGATCTTGGAATCATTTGAGCACGGTTCAAATGAAGTATGCGAATCCTGTTTATTGGGCATGATGACCAAAGCACCCTTCACCGGTGTTTGTGAGAGGGCGCAAGACTTGTTGGATATCATTCACACGGATGTGTGTGGTCCGTTCAAGCATGCCACAAGAGATCATTCTCGCTACTTCGTTACCTTTATTGATGATTATAGTCGATACGGGTATGTCTACTTGGTGAGACAAAAGTCGGATACGTTTGAGGTGTTCAAGACTTATCAAAACGAGGTGGAAAATCAACTAGGGAAAAGAATTAAGATGCTACGATCTGATAGAGGCGGTGAGTATCTTAGTTCTGAGTTCCGCGAACATCTAAGGAGTTGTGGGATTGTCTCGCAACTAACACCTCCTAGGACGCCACAACTAAATGGTGTCGCCGAGAGGAGGAACCGAACATTATTAGATATGGTTCGGTCTATGATGGTTCGTATGGACGTTCCCGTTACGTTTTGGGGATATGCGATTGAAACGGCTGGTAGAATCCTTAACCTCGTACCAACAAAGAAGGTTAAGAAAACACCATATGAGATGTGGCATGGAAAGGTTCCATCCATTTCATACTTAAAGGTCTGGGGTTGTCCTGCATACGTGAGACGTGAGGTGGAGGACAAATTGGAGCCCAGGGCCGAAAGGTGCTTTTTCATTGGTTATCCCGCCGGGTCTATGGGATATTTGTTTTACAAACCTTCGGAGAACAAGGTATTTGTTGCTCGAAGGGTAATGTTCCTTGAGAGGGAACTACTATCCAAAGACGCTAGTGGGAGAAAGGTTGATCTTGAAGAAGTTCAAGAGCCTGCCAATGTATAACCTAATGTTGGGACTAGCTCACAACCTGAAAGGGTTGAATCTCAGCATGATGAAGCTGGAGATAATGTAATACCATTGCCTATTAGAAGATCTGGTAGAAGTCGGCATGAGCCAGAGAGATATGGGTTTCACATATCTGAGGGCACCGACATGGTAGTGGTCTCTGATGAGCCTACCAAATACCGGGACGCTGTGGTGGGCCCTGAGTCTGCCAAGTGGCTAGAAGCAATGGAATCCGAGATTCAATCCATGTCGGATAATCAAGTCTGGGACTTGGTTGATCCCGTGCCAGGGTGTAGACCCGTAGGGTGCAAATGGGTCTTCAAGAAGAAGATCGGCATAGATGGCGAGGTAGACACCTTCAAGGCCCGACTGGTGGCTAAGGGTTTCACTCAAATCATGGTATAGACTATGAGGAAACCTTTTCCCCGGTGGCTATGATGAAGTCTATCCGGATACTTTTGGCCATTGCCGCATTTCATGATTATGAGATTTGGCAAATGGACGTCAAAACCGCATTCCTTAATGGAACACTTGCAGAGGATGTTGGAGTCTGCCCACTGACACAAGTACATTGGTGTTACTGCTGATGAAGTGCGAGCCTATTGGGTCACACACCAAGGATTGATCCCGACAGCTTACTGATAAAGATAGAAGGTTCAAAAATCAAATTGTTTGATTTTAGGGCTTCACGGCCGTGAGGGATGCTCCACGGGTCGTGAAGCCCACTGCCCTCAGGTTTGACTTAACGACTCTCATACGGCTCATGGAGTCTTCACGGGTCGTGAAGAGGTCGTGGAGGGGTCGTGAAGGAGACGCCCTCATGAGTCACTCGAACGCGGCACGGGCCGTGAAGGACTATGGCCAGTCGTGGCGCATTTAGTCTTCACGGGCTCTTCACGGGCCGTGAGAGGCCGTGAAGGACTGTCTACATGAAAGGTGGAGTCATGGTGGACGTCCGCTTGACGGAGTACTAGCATACGGGGATGGAGCAAACTTGGTGTGGATCAAGCAATAGAGGAGGACGCACTTGGGTTCTCGGATTCATCCCGTGTGGTGCATGTTCAGCCGATTTTGGAGCTTGTAAGGAGGTATATTTTCTGTCCTTCTTGTTCCTTGTAAGTTGCATTTTGTTTTGTAGAAGACTATCCCTTTGGAACATGTATGGACCCGTTTTTGTACGGTTTTTGAAACTCTTTGTTTTTGCTTCCGCTGTGTTTTGCTCCATACCGTGTTCCAACAGTGGTATCAGAGCCAAATCTACAAACAAATTGCACTTTCTTGGCTTGAAAACCGATAATGGACATTCTGTCCAGAATGTCTTCACGGGTCGTGAAGGATTATTCTTCACGGTCGTGAAGTATCACAACCAGTATCGTGAAGGTTTTTACTTTACGGTCGTGATGGCTTACGACCTGTCTCGTGAAGATTTTTCTTCACGGTCGTGAAGGCTCACGACCAGTTACGTGGGGTGTTAGTCGTGAAGGTTTTTCACTGTGTCAGAGTCGTGGAGCTCATGGGCTTCACGGGCCGTGAAAGGCCGTGAAGGCTCCTGGGTCGTGAAGGACGTTGTGAACAGTGTTTTTGTCCTTTTGGTAAAAGAAAAATATTTTCGGTTTTAGTTTTTCCAGAATCTGTCCAAAGTGTTTGGATGTTGAAAAGCCCCATATGTGTCTTGATTCATGCATTTATATGTATTGGGTGATTTTTGGCATGAAATGCACACATGCATATACTTGTATAGTATATATATGAATATGTATGCTCAAAGTGTTTGGGGTACTAATGCATATGTACAAGGATTGTTCACTTTGTGCCTTGAGTGTTTTAGCTAGGTTTGAACAATCTTAATCGAGATACATTTCACACGGTTTTGTTGTGGCACACGGTGTTGTTGTTTGTGGTTTGTTGTTTGATCCGGTAACGCCTTGCCCATTAGACCTATGTGTTGGTTGTTTGGTTGTGTTTAATTATTCATTCATTTGGTGGTTTGTACCACAATTGGTTTGTAATAATTAAATTTATTCGGTCTTGTATTTTGTACTTGATCTTGGCTTGCATGCCGGTTGCTTTTCTTTGTAATTGTTAGATTAGCTTAGATTAGCATTTCCCGGCTTGCACGCCGTTTCTTTTCAAATATTTGTATGTATTTGTAAAAGAAGACCGAAGACAACCATCGAGAGTCGTGGAGGAGGCATCTCGGCTATGGTGGATCCGGAGGTTCATTGGAGATGACGGATTCAGTGGGAGCACTTCCAGCTGGGCCAAGTGGCTGTGTCCTTAGTTTGGCCTTGCTTTCCTCGTTTGGCTCACGGGGAAAGCGCATAGGGTTTAGGGGCATGTTACCGGATATTACTTATGCGTGGTTGTTGTGTTGTTTAGTTTCTTGCGTGGTTGTTTATTTTCTTCGCTCGCTTGAAAACTTTTTAAAATAATAAAACCAAGAGTTTTGAGTTGGTTTACAAACCTCGCGCGCCACAAGACCACTTTAAAAACAAAATCCCGTTTTTATCAAATGTAAATCACTCGCCTCCCGTAAGATGACACCACCCAAATCTAGTGAAACATGATCGGTCGTCGAGCTTAGCCGAGGTCGGTTTTGCGTAACTGTGTGGAAGGTGCGTGTGGCAACTCGCAAGGGTCGGTTATCGAGCTTAGCCGAGCTGGCCATTGGGCTAGAGTACCACCGTGTATCTTGACGGTCGATTTATAATTTCAAGACTTAAAACGCCTTGGTAGTTGTCGTGCCCATACCGAGCTATCAAAGTGGATTAATGAGGAATCGGTGAGAGAAGGGATCAAACATGCCAAATGGGTGCTTTGAGTACCTAGGATCCCGCAAGTGTCGAAGAGTTGTAATCTCGGATTGCAATTGGTAAAGCGTTTACCGGCCTAAGTTGCTCCATGAAGTGATCCGCGACAAACCCGTCATGGATTGGGGTACTTTGAGGTTCTTAGCCCTTGTTAAGATAATTTGGTTTTCTTAATCAGCTGGGTAATTATTTTAACGAGGATAATATCGAAACTAACTAAAACGTGTACTCTTTTATAGATGGCAAATATTAACGACACCACACCAAACTTTAAACTTCGATTATTCCTAGAAAGGGAGAGACTCATAGGAGTGAACTTCGCTGACTGGTATCGTGTATTGAGGATTGTCCTCCGTCACAAGTCAAAGTTGCACATCCTTGAGGAACCCTTTCCGGAGCCACCTGCTACCAACGCGAACTGGGCTACTCGATACGCTTTTGAGAAGCGTGTTAGAGATACACAAGATATTTTTTGTCTCATGTTATCGACTATGAGCTTTGAGTTGCGTCAGCAGCTTGAGCAATTGAGTTCGTATGACATGATAAACCGGCTAAAGGACATGTTCCCGTAGCAGGTTAGACAAGAACGGTTTGAGTGTATAAAGGCCTTGGTCGGTTGTAGGATGCAGGAAGGTGAGGATGTAAATGTCCATTTCCTTATGATGAAGGGATATATGGACCAATTGGAGAGACTTGGAATTCCAATAGGGAGGGAGATTGCAGTGGATATGATCCTCCAGTCCCTGCCCACGTCATATGAGAAGTTTGTCAAGAACTTTCACAAAGACAATTTGGATAAATCCTTGATCGAACTTCAAAACATGCTGAAGGCTGTTCAGTCTTACATGGTTGAGAAGGATCGTGTCTCATCCACATCCACTATGGCTACTAGGAAACAAGTAAGCAAGAAGGAGAAACTGACCTCAAAAGGAAAGTCTAGTGTGACTAGGCTATCCGTAATTGTGGAGTCGAAGGACAATGAGATTGTGCCTCAAGATGATGTTCCACATGGGGTAGTTTGCTACTTTTGCGGAGAAATTGGAAATTGGCGCCGTCACGCCTGCCCTAAGTGCCTAGAAGAGCTAAGTATCCTAAAGCGGAAGAACGTTAGCTCATCTTCAGGTACATTCATGATCAAACTCCATTGATCTTCTACTTCTAATGACTGGGTTTTGAACGCTAGTCAAAACGCTCACGTTTGTCACAAACTTGTTTGTTGTAAAGTGCAGGTGTTAATCAGAAGTAGGTAATGGATGCATGGAGAGTTGGATTTTAGAGAAGGGAAGCATGGTGCTTGTCCCTAACTAAAAGGATTGGAAGAAGAGTCTTGCCATTCCATCCAGCTAAACTATTGCTTCATTTTGATCTTTGTCTTACGCCCTGCATGGCAAGAAGCATTGTATCTTATTTGCCTTTGATGACGATGAATATTACTTTGAATAACGTTATTGTGGGTTTTCGAGTTTTATTTCAAAGTCTATTCATATCGTGGCATTTGCAATAAGTTTTTCTTAAGAAGTAATGGATTGATTATGAATGATTATTGAATTGTTATCCTTATGAAATAGTTGATTTAACCATATAAACAAGACTTCCATGTGGTTAGGAACTTGGAATCTTTTGACCATGGGTCAACTTTTGATTGCAAATATTGCTTATAAGGCTAAATAACTAACATATCCTTCACTTGTGAATGTGAGAGGAATAAAGGCTTGTTGGATTTCGTTTGCACGTTTGTATAAAGACCGTTCAGGCAAATACATAAGGATTAACTATATGTGATTTGTTACCTTTACCGATGATGGTAGAAGGAATGGGTAAGTCTAATTTATTGGACGAATGTCTGTAACCTGAGAGGTGTTCAAGACTCACCCTTAACAAATTAAAGATGAAGAGGGCAAAAGTGAATAAAGATACTCAAATCTTGTGAGATGTTGAGCATCTACATTCTAAACCATCATATGAATTGTGAGTTTGCCTCATAATTCACTTCTCCTAGTATACATGTTTTACATGGATCGCTAAGTGGAGGAATGGAACATATTGGTTATGGTTCCGTCTTGATGGATTAAACTTAAGTAACCTGCTTGATAGGTGTACTTGAGTAGTGACGGGCAATGTTCTTTTTTTAAATCAACAAAGATGGTCAAATTAGCATCTAAGGAGATTCGATTAGAGAGTGTTCTTTGCTTGTCAATCTCATAGATCAGAGTTATCCAGTCTACATTTAGTGGGAGATGGATGAACTTAAAGGATGCTAATGTATTTAATGGTTCTTCTGAGTTTCAGATATTCATTTCATTACCTTTTGAGAACTGGTTTTGGTTGCTCGTAAAGGGAAATGAACAACTGAAGCATTCCAGTGGAAGAACGTGAGATTTAAATAAAAGACCTGATGTTGACACTAGCACTCAATCAGAAATGATTGAAACTCAACATGGATATGTTGGAGTATCTGGCATAAAGTTATTACTTCTTCATATGTCTGGTAAGAGTCGTCATAAGACCAGAAGAGTATAATTTATTATATCTGAGGACGATGACTTATTGATGATACGTGATGTATGCATCAACTACCGGAAGCTGTAGTGGGCCCTTTTGAGTCTGCTAAGAAGAAAAGTGTAATAACATAATATATATTCCATGCAGGATTTTCAAGTTTTGAACTTGGTTAATCCAACACCTATGTTTTCACCTGATGGTGTATATAGATCTTTTGGATATAAGATCTGCATGGATTAATTTGTAGATAACTTCAAATACTGACTGGAAGGAATTGGTTTCATGGTGATTAACCATTGGGTAGGAATCACATGAAGACATTCTCTCAGTAGTTATGTTGAAGTTTAAGGGGATGCTTATGCCGGGTTATGGCAATATGATGCAAATACCGCATTCCGTTATAGGAATTTTATGAGGAAGTGTTCACAACACTGTCCGAGGGTCTTTTACATCCTGAGTATCCTTATGAAGTCTACAAAGGAGGAGTCCTTTTGGGCTTAGAATAAATCTAAGTTTTGGAATCTTTGCTAAGAAAATCAAGTGTTTGAGTTTTCAGTAAGCAATGATGAAACTTGGATAGATGCCAGAGCTAGTGGTAGCGCTGTCATAATCCTATTTGGTATGTCTAGAACATACTATATTTTAGAGATAATGTCTTGATTTAGCTTGGCAACAAGTGTAAATTGAGAATTATGCGTCCATAATAAATATGGGATATTCAAAGAAGTTTATGGAATACAAGAAATATGAATATATGTTCTTGTGGTGATGTAATTAGCAGAAGCTTAAAGTGAGTTTCTACTCTTGTGATAGCTTCTACTTTAAAGGATAACCGCCGATCTTGATTGGGGTTTGTGATCCTTTTCGAAATATGGTGTTTTTAAGTTACGTGTGTCTTAAAGCGTCGTTGACTATATTGGGTTCTTTTGAGGCAATGAGAGTACGATGGCTTATACGCACTAAACTTTGTGAATCAAGCATTGTTTACCTTATTGGGTTCTTTTGAAACAATGAAGGTATAACTGCTTGGATAAATGATCAAAATCCCATCAACGCACACTTTGGAAGTGGTTGGTTGCAGTAGGGATATGATCAATATCAGAGTACACACGGATAACATCGTGGATGGTGATCCGTTTACTGAGCTATAGTGGCAGTCTAGTGATGAGTGTCATACTAAGGTCTGCATGAACTTGGCTTGAGTATGTTATGTCATGATTCGATATGTTTTACTCTTGGGAACGTTAAGCAATATTGTGCTTCTGCTTGTATCGATTATCAAAGGGGTTTGGTAATGCGCGTGTAGCGGGTACTCTCAGTAAGTCTTATTGTGTTCCAACGTTGCATGTTTTACCTCTTCCCTGAATGTGTTTACATTCTAAATGTCCACAGCCAGTCATTCTTCACGGGAAGGAAGTCTGAATGAAGGCTGAGGGAAGTGATTGGTCAAGTGTCCAATGTGATTGGGACATATGGACGCAATACTTTACTTGTACTTGAAAGGAGTTTCAAGTGACTGGACGACCCACACCTGAATTCATTTTGTGGTACTTGTCATGAGTGATTCAGGATGATAATATCAGTTCATCCTCATACTAAAGATGCATGTGTCTGCATCACTTTGGTTTGCTTTGCTCTAGTTGCTTTCAAACGCAGTCCGTAACTGGCTGTTATAAAGGGAGTAGCTGATCAGAGTATGATCACTGTGGTGGGCAATGTAGTCAAAGGAATTTGTTCCTCTGTTTAGAGAGATATCCTTGGGCCCCTCGATGATTGGGCGCTGACACCGCAATGCATGGCCATGCTCGAGTGTGCAATGATTTGGGTAATCGATTGCAACTTGTTTATTTTGGTCACCACCAATCTCGATCGAGAAACATAATCGTGAAGGACTGAGAATGACTTAGTACCATGTCTCGTCTTCACATGGATATAGTGAACAAAAGGATGGTTGATTACTTATCTAGGGCCATTTCAAACCTTTGGTTGTGAAGTGGTACTTGTCTATGGTATGACATACCTCGTACTGACTTGGGGGCAGGGATGCCTTGCTAGAGGCCGCTCCTTGTCTGTGATACCTCTATGTACGTTGTTTCATGTGTAAGTGGGAGTCTGTTGGAATCTGCCCACTGACACAAGTACATTGGTGTTACTGCTGATGAAGTGCGAGCCTATTGGGTCACACACCAAGGATTGATCCCGACAGCTTACTGATAAAGAGAGAAGGTCCAAAAATCAAATTGTTTGATTTTAGGGCTTCACGGCCGTGAGGGATGCTCCACTGGTCGTGAAGCCCACTGCCCTCAGGTTTGACTTAACGACTCTCATACGGCTCATGGAGTCTTCACGGGTCGTGAACAGGTTGTGGAGGGGTCGTGAAGGAGACTCCCTCACGAGTCACTTGAACGCGGCACGGGCCGTGAAGGACTATGGCCAGTCGTGGCGCATTTAGTCTTCACGGGCTCTTCACGGGCCGTGAGAGGCCGTGAAGGAATGTCTGCAAGAAAATCTCTTATTTCATTGGGACATCTTGTGGTCCAATGGATGGAGACTTCTAATCCGACCAAATCGGTGGTATTGTGGTTTGGAACAGATGCAACTTCACTCTACTCTCTCTCAATTCTCTCTTGGTACCATACATGACATAAAAACAATATACACTAAGTTGGTATTACTTGAGTGTTGTGTGAGCTCCATTGGTGCAAGAGGAGAAGCTTGTAGGCTGTCCCAGAAAGGTGGAGTCATGGTGGACGTCCGCTTGACGGAGTACTAGCATACGGGGATGGAGCAAACTTGGTGTGGATCAAGCAATAGAGGAGGACGCACTTGGGTTCTCGGATTCATCCCGTGTGGTGCATGTTCAGCCGATTTTGGAGCTTGTAAGGAGGTATATTTTCTATTCTTCTTGTTCCTTGTAAGTTGCATTTTGTTTTGTAGAAGACTATCACTTTGGAACATGTATGGACCCGTTTTTGTACGGTTTTTGAAACTCTTTGTTTTCGCTTCCGCTGTGTTTTGCTCCATACCGTGTTCCAATAGAGGATGTGTATATGACATAACCTGAGGGTTTTGTACATCCAGAATTTCCGGATAAAGTCTGCAAGCTTAAGAAGTCCATTTATGGGCTTAAGCAAGCCTCTCGGAGCTGTAACCTGTGCTTTGACGAGAAGATCAAAGAATTTGGTTTCTCTAAGAGCAAGGATGAGCCATGCGTTTACATTAGAGCTAGTGGGAGCGTAGTTGTATTCCTAGTTCTTTATGTTGATGATATTCTACTAATTGGGAACGACGTCCCAACTTTGCAAGGGGTAAAAGCCTGGCTAGGGAGTTGTTTCTCAATGAAAGATCTTGGGGATGCGGCTTACATTCATGGGATTAAAATCTATAGAGATAGATCCCGCAGGTTGATTGGTTTAAGCCAGAGTACGTACATTGACAAGGTCCTAAAGAGATTTAGGATGGAGGACTCCAAGAAGGGGTTCATACCTATGTCACATGGTTTAGTATTGAGCAAAGCTAAAAGCCCGAGTTCCCCTGAGGAACGGGAAGTAATGAGGCGAGTCCCATATGGTTCGGCTATAGGCTCGATCATGTACGCCATGTTATGTACTAGGCCTGATGTATCTTGTGCATTGAGTATGACAAGTAGATATCAAGCCAACCCTGGTGAGGCACATTGGACGGCAGTAAAGAACATTCTCAAGTATCTTCGGAGGAAAAAAGAGTTGTTCTTAGTGTATGGAGGTGCGGAAGAGCTACGGGTCACTGGTTACTCAGATGCTAGCTTCCAAACCGATCGGGACGACTGCTGATCTCAATCGGGGTTTGTGTTCCTGCTCAATGGTGGTGCTATTTCCTGGAGAAGCTCAAAGCAAGACACTATGGCCGATTCTACTACCGAGTCAGAGTATATTGCGGCCAGTGAAGCTGCGAAGGAGGCTGTGTGGATGAGGAAGTTCATCCAAGATCTGGGAGTGGTTCCTAGCATTGCCGACCCTGTTGAAGTGTTCTATGACAACGAGGGTGCGGTTGCTCTTGCAAAGGAACCAAGGTCTCACCGACGCACGAGGCATATTCCGCGGAAGTATCATGACATCCGGGACGTGGTCGAATGTGGAGACATTGTTATCAGCAGAGTACACACGGATAGCAATGTGGCGGATCCGTTCACCAAACCTTTATCGCAAGCAAAACATGATGCTCATACACGTGCTATTGGGATTAGATTTGCTAGTGATTTGGTTTGATTATGTATTTGGTTAGTATATTTGATGTATTTATCCTTTTGGGAACATGAAGCAGTATTGTATTTATTGTATTTATCGATTATTAAATGAGATTTAGTAATACGCAAGTTGCGGGTATTTCTTTAAGTCTTTACTGTTATCCAACTTAGCATGCTTTGCTCTTCCCTGAATGTGTAAACATTCTAAATGTCTGCAGTCGGTCATTCTTCTCGGGAAGGAAGTATGAACTAAGACTGAGGGAAGTAATTGGTCATGTGTCCAATGGGGATTGGGGCACGGGGACGCAATTCTTCGCCTGTACTTGAAAGTGTTTCAAGTGACTGGACGACCCACACCTGATTTTACTTTGTGGTACATGTCATGAGTAAATCAGGATGATAATATCAGTTCATCTTCAAACTGGAGATGCACGTGGCTGCATCACTTTGGTTTGCTTTGTTCTAATTGCTTTCAAACGCAGTTCGTAACTGGCTCTTATAAAGGGAGTAGTTGGGCAGAGTATGATCACTGTGATAGGCAGTGTGAGTCAAAGGAATTTGTTCCTCTGTTTAGAGAGATATCCTTGGGCCCCTCGATGATTGGTCGCTGACACCAAAATGCATGGCCATGCTCAAAGCTTGCACTAATTTATGATTGATTGCAACTTGTATATTTTGGTCACCACCAATCTAGATCGAGAAACATAATCGTGAACGAACGGAGAATGACTTAGTACCATGTCTCGTGTTCACTTGGATATCGCGAACAAAAGGATGACTGATCACTTATTGATAGGACCTTTTCACATGGGTTGCAGATTGGTTTTTGTGCAGAAGACACAACCCATACTTACTTGGGGGCAGAGATGTCTTACTAGAGGCCGCTCTTTGTCTGTGATGCATTGGGTAAGTAGAGTCGTGTGCATTGGGTACATAAGTTGGAACTTAAAGCTGATCTTGGAATCTTTGTTGGTTATTCCTCAATCTCTAAGTCTTACTAAAGTGTATAACTCAAGTAGAAAGGCAATAGAAGAATCAATTCATGTCTCATTTGATGAAGACAGTTTTGATCAAGCTGATAAAAGACAAGCTGACTTGGTCAGTCTGAGTGAGCTTGAAAAGCATGAGGAAACCAATATGTCAAATCCCATGTATGTCATGGATGATGACAGTGATGATGATGTGTGTCCATCAAAGAAATCATCACAAGCTCCAAGGGACTCTCAAGCTGAGAAAGATGATGAGTTCGTCAATCCCTTTGGAGCTGACATTACTCAGACTGAAGATCTTGGTGATCAACAGTTTGATGACAACGCTGCAATTGAGACTAAGGATGTAACTTCACGTCATAGTCCTCAATATCACTCAGATCCAGAACCACAATCTCCTACTACAACATTTAAATTCCTCAAAGATCATCCTCAAGATCATATAATTGGTAATGTTCAAGAGAGAGTCATGACCAGATCAAAGGCAACAACAAACTATGCTGCTTACTTTGGTTTCCTATCTCAAATGGAACCAAAGAAGACTGAAGAAGCCTTAGAGGATGAAGATTGGATTGAAGCTATGCAAGAGGAATTAAATGAGTTTGAGAGAAACAAGGTTTGGAGTCTTGTCCCAGCCCCCAAAAATCATACAATTATAGGCAGTAAGTGGGTCTATAGAAACAAAATGGACAAGGATGGAGTGATTGTTAGGAACAAATCCAGGCTGGTAGCACAAGGGTATTAACAAGAAGAAGGAATAGATTATGATGAGACATTTGCCCCTGTTGCTGGAATTGAAGCCATCAGGTTGTTCTTAGCCTATGCAGCATATAAAGACTTCAAAGTCTCTCAGATGGATGTGAAGAGTGCTATCCTAAATGGAAAACTTCAGGAGGAAGTCTATGTGAAAGAACCTCATGGCTTTGTTAGACAAGACTTTGTATGGTCTTAAACAATCTCCAAGAGCTTGGTATGATACCCTGTCCAACTATTTACTATGAATCTCTATGGTATGATACCCTGTCCAACTATTTACTAAACAATCTCTATGTCACCAGAGGTAGTATAGATAAGACACTCTTTATTAAAAAGAGTAAAGGACAGGTGATTCTTGTACAAATCTATGTGGATGACATTATTATTGGTTCTACAAATGAATCTCTATGTGAATGGTTCTCCAAAATTTTGTCAAAAAGGTACAAGATGAGTATGATGGGTGAAATGACATATTTCCTAGGCTTACAAATTCAACAAAAGCCTGATGGAATATTCATCAATCAAAGCAAGTATGTTCTTGATATGATAAAGAAATATGGTTTTGATTCAAGTTGAACCATGAAAACACCCATGTCACCGGTTGTCAAGCTGAGCAAAGACTCAGATGGTAAGTCTGTATGTCAGTCTACCTATAGAGGAATGATAGGTTCAATACTCTATTTGACAGCTAGTAGACCTAATATCATGTTTGCAACATGTGTTTATGCAAGATATCATGCAGATCCTAAGGAATGACATCTTCAAGCTGTGAAAAGGATCTTTAGGTACCTTAAAGGTACACCAAATCTAGGCCTTTGGTATCCAAAGGACTCTGGATTTGAGTTAGTTGGTTTTTCAAATGCTGACTATGCTGTGTGCAACTTAGATAGAAAATCAACAACAGGAGGATGTCAAATGCTTGGAGGGAAGTTAGTAAGCTTGACTAGTAAGAAACATAACTCAGTGGCTATTTCAACTGCTGAAGCTGAGTATGTTGCAGCAGGAAGCTGTTGTGCTCAAATCCTATGGATGAAACATCAGCTTCAAGACTTTGGTATGAATTTTAGGAAAACTCCTCTCTTTTGTGATAACCAAAGTGCTATAGCCATCACTTACAATCCAGTCTTTTACTCAAGAACCAAGCATATTGAAATTAGACATCACTTCATGAGGGACATCGTGGAAAAAGGTAAAGTTGACATCAAATTTATCTCCACTGATGACCAATTGGCCGTATCTTTACATAACCACTTGATGAAAATAGGTTTAGGTATCTGCTAAGTGAATTGGGTATGCCCAACCCCTAGCTAAGTGTCTAGAATTTGAGTTTCAGTTTGACAAAGACTAAGTGTCTTAAGCTAAGTGCATAGTTTATAAAAAAGTTTTCATAAACTGAATATATTGTCAAGCTGCATAATGAGTTCACACGTTTGGTAAGTTCCAAACATAGTTTTAACTGCTAAGTGTAGTTAAAATATAAGTTCGAGTAAGTCTCGTATAAAAATGACTAAGTGTCATTGAGCCTGAGCTGTTTGCTCTACTAAAGCTGAGTATCAATCTCAAGCTGAGTGCCCAAATCAAGCTGAGTGCTTGACTTACGCTGAGTGATAAGTTTACTTAGCTTGGTGTGTCCAAACCATGTTTTAATTACTATGTGTTATTAATTCATGAGTCATTGTGTATTTGAGTCGGTCTTAAATATTGTTTTATACCGATTATGTATTCGTATAATAATACAGTGTAAATAATATTGTTGTAACTCAATAATATTAATTTACAAGATTAACCGTTGGGAGATGATAACTTTCATCTCGATTACTGTTACATTACGCCGTAAATTTGTTACGTGTAACGGATAAAAAGGGATTTCCAACGGTAACTTTTCTCTCTCCTTGGAAAGGTATATATAACAACCATAACCGATATTCAGAGGTTTACGCTTACATTTCTCATTCTTAAACTTCTACTATACACAAATACCTTCCACAAACACCTCTCCTTGCTTAGTACAATCAACCGTTCAGATTCAAAACCCTAATCGCCCAGTGCGAATACGATTAACTCAGTGTCAATCGATAAACATACTCAGTTACAACATGGACGGAACCCTTCTCATTCTCAGTGATAGAATGGTTAGAGGTGCTCAATTGAAGAACAATGGTGTGCCGTTGATTCGAATCAACAAGCAACGTGCCTGTCTCACAATTCCAGAGAGGAAACGAGGCAGAGGATACGAAGTATGGGTGGACTACATTCAAAAATGCCCCTTGGCATTCGCTTTTTCAGGAGCACCACTCCATATCGTTCCACAACACCTGTTGGAGATCTGGTATACTTGTACTTATAACCAGAACAGGGGAGAGATAACTAGCACTGTTCTGAATGGGGATAGAATAGTTGTCCTTACTGTGCAGCGGCTAAGGGAAGTTCTTCAACTCCCTACAAATGATGTATTCGAAGCTGCTGTAACAAGACAAGTGGCAAGGTCTGTCCTACCCAACATGGGTCACCCACAAACAGACGGTGTGATAAAGAAAGCCACTGTTCCCACTAGATGGGGCTTCATGGTGTCCACTGTGATACGTTCACTTGGCACTAAGATTGAAGGCTTGGATCAAGTCAATGAGTTCGAGATGCAGCTGCTCTACAACATGTATAATGCCAAAAATCTGTACTATGCACTGCTTATCTTCAATGAGCTCAAAGCCCAACTTATGAAGTCACCAAGGGATCTCCATGTACCATTCATACGGTACTTATCCTTGGTGGTGGAAGTTGAGTTGGAAGAACAACATTATGAAGCTGGACAGGATGTGTTCTCTACTTCAACACTCAGCTCAAAGATGTTCAACAATGACATCTTTCCAGAGCAGGAATGTCTGAGTGACCCAATGCGATGGATAGCTGAGAGAGCTTCATCTGCAAGTGAAGCTGAGGAGTCGGATCAAGGGGAGCATCTGGAGCTGAACCAGATCATCGAGCTGAGCAGCCTGCTCAAGCTGAGCCTTCCTCTGCAGCTGATGGTGCTTCATCCTCCTCTGGTTCTAAGTCATGTTCAGAGTCTGCATCTGTTGCAAGACTCAGACCAGGTATCACTACTCCTCTCTCAACTTCTTCTCACTTCTCTTCATCATCTTTTGGAAATAAGACTGTGTTAAACCCAACCCAGTCTAACCCATCTCCTCCACCTTTCATTTAACTCAACTCTGAAACCACCCCTAGTATGCCCACTGCTACTAGGGAGAATATCCAAATCTATGCACGCAAAACTGCCAAAGGTGGTGCCACTTCAAAAGGAATCACTGGAAATGAGATCACATTGATCCCTCCCCAGGCAGGAGTTGTAGGGGAGACTCCTACTCTTAAGGTGTCAACCTCGAGGCTCATTTGAACCCTACAGCCTTATCCGGGTGTGGTGTTTACTTAGCCCACACTCTCCAGTTCCATGGGAGAGCCCACTACTGTGCCTCAGCAGACACACTTAAGTTACATTAAAAGAATGACCAATCCTAAGGGTCAATCACCCCCCTCCAACCCACTAAGCCAACCACCTACCCATACACTTCACATCTCGAGCCCAATTACTTCTCTTTACTTCTCACACCCACTAACACGACCTGTCAATGATTCATCTACACACCAAGGTGAATCACAGGGTCCAAACTCTGGTACACATGATTTTGAGGGTATACACCAACCCTTGAATGATGTACCCATGTCCCAACCTTCTCAAGCTGACTTGGATGATTTATTGAAATTCTTTAAAGTCAGTTTGAAACATTTTACCTCAAGAGAAGACAAACAAAGAAGCATATGTTGAAGATTCTAGACTCTCTGGATGAAGAGGTGCTGAGGTTAAAATCTGTGGTTGCTGCCCTATCTCAAAAACAGACTTCGAACCCTATTAATGATGAAAAAAAAGGGGAGAAGGTTCAAGAGGCTGAAGCTGAGTCTGTCCAACCTGAAGCCTTGTTACTACTAGCTAAGGAAGCAGATCAGATTGAGGGGGAGAAAGAAAAGAAGATAGAAGTTGGGCTGACTGAAAAGGATAAAGGAAAGAGACCTGTAGTAGTCAGCTCAGATGATTCAGAACCCCCCAAGCAGAAAAGAAGAAAAATGAATCTTAGTGAATCAGCCTCAGATGAAGACTCTGTAGACAAGATGACATTACAAGAAAGAACTTCTCTGTTGGTAGTGAGAAGGATGGAACAAGAGGATGCTGACCAGCTTGGGATTTCAATCAATGAATTAAGAAGAAGGCAAATGAACGTACAAGCTGAGTTAGCACATGAGAAAGAAGCAAGGGAACAGGCGTGGGCTGAACAGATCAGAAAGCAGAATGAGGAACTAGCAAAACTCAGACTGCCTATTGTGCCTAAGGACGAGGAAGTAGAAGAACTTCTTGTTAATAATCAACAAGAGGAGGAAGATATAACTCAGTGTTATAGAAGGACCTACTACTCTTCTCAAATCAAATCACTCAAGTTGAGCTCAGTCTAAGGGATAGTTATTCTGGAGTTCATCTTAAGAAATGGTGAAACACCTTCCATGGAGCTGAATCAACTTCACAGACTGGGATATGAAGAATGGAAGCAGGTAGCCATACTTATTAAGCAAATGGAAAAGTCCTCTGCTAGAAATCAGGTAAAAGATGAAATACTAAGGCCTCTTGCAAGAGCTGATGCAATGGAAATCATTCCCAGATCTTAGATAGCTACCCTACTGACTTCTTTTCACAAAGTTGTGAAAAGAGATCATCAAAGCCAGCTGGATTAGCAAAAGCAGACAAGTACAGTCTTGATCTTCCTGAAGGCATGAAATTAAAAAAAATACTTATGTGGGAAAGCCTCAGAAAGGATTCATGTACTTAGACAGAAATGGTGAACAATGCTTCCAGTTTGATGCAAATATATTTACATGTGGGTTATCTCAAGTGTTTGCTCTCAGATTACTAGTGGCAAAGATTGAACAGAATGCAAGGTTCAGGTACAGACTAAGCAGAGCAATAAGATCACAAAAGGATTAGCTTCAACACTTGCCAAATCTACAAGAACTTCTTGAAGAAATTAACAAGGAGATTAAAGAGTTTGAAGAGCTGCATCTGAAAAAGATTAGTTCTATTGTATGTACATTAGATTAGTTCTAATTTTTGTAAGCACTAAGTGTGCATGATCTTAGTGATCAAAATTTTTGTATTCTGATATGTTTAATGATACAAATATTTATTTGATAGGTTCAACTGTTTATGATATGTTCATAAATGTTAGCCTGATATGTTCAGTTTGAATGAACAAAATGATAAGTTCGTGTTCATTTAAATGTTTGGTTGGTATGTTCCACTTATAATTGATAAGTTCAATTAATATTTGATTAGTTCAAATATAAAATTTTATTAAGTTTAAGATTTAAAACATAATTCTGTTAAACAAACTTAAAAACTGTTTGATGGTTGTCATCATCAAATAGGGGGAGTTTGTTGGGAATATGATCTCATCAGTTGAAATTTGATGTGACAAAAGTTAAGTTTGTAGGATGTGTTCTAAATATATTATGAGGCTTGATCAGACTGAGCACTTATAGTGTTTCAGACTGAGCACAAGCTGAATATAAGTTGAGCATATATTCGATTAGCTTAGACTATATCTTAGTAAGATTATCAATGTGTTTGATAAGCTATGTGTGTCACCTAAGATATAGGTTCAGTATTCAGCTTGATGCATTTCGAGCTGAGTGACTCAGCTTACATACTGAGTCAGCTCAATAGAGTTGCAAAGTAAGTTCTAGCTAACTCTTACAACTTCTAAGGATTAGTTAATCATTATACGTGTTAGTACATGTTTGTTTTCGGGTTTGTTCTTGAAGAACTCAGCCTGATGAGTTTTAAGCTAAGTAACTCAATCCGACTAATGAAGTCAGTTTAATAGAATTTAAATATGTTTTAAATTCCTTTTATCTCTCTATATCTCTGACAAGGATAAGAAGATTCTAGAATCAAGATTTAAGATTGAAGACTCAAGATAAGAAGATTCAAGATTCAAGATTCCGGATTATCCGTTAGTTTGTTAGCAGATTAGGATAAGTTCTAGTTTGTTAGGATTTGTAGGAACATGATTATAAATACTTTTCATCTGATAAGTTTGGAGGTACGACGACTATTCATCGAGTTACATAGCCAAACTCAGTTTACCTCAACCTATTGATCGTATGTGTTATGAATCTTGATTCACTGTTTGTAAGCTCAACGTGATCAAGAAAACTCACAGATTGCCAATTGTTCATGTGTTCGAATCTTCACATCTGTTGTGAAGTTGGTAAGTATTCAATCTGTGATTAAATCCTGTTTAGAGAGTTAGTTCATATCTATAATCATAAGTTGATTATATATAGCAAAGTTTGAGAGATTGAGAGATTTGATTTACATTAGGTGTTTACATATCAAGTGTTGCTTACTTGATTGTGTCTGTAATCATCTTCTTATTAATGAAAGCAAAGCATTCGATTGTTTGTGGTTTGATGTGTGTTAACACTTTTTATTGATTTGTTCAATTTTCTGCAGAAAGTGTATTCAACCCCTTTCTACATATTACTTGATTGTTGATACTCTCACCAAGGGACCAACAACAAGCAACAATTCTTCAAACTTTCCTCAGATGGCTGCTAAAGGATGTCCCATATTTGTTGGATCTGATTATCCTATGTGGAAATTCAGAGCCATGCTCTTCCTTATGTCCATTGACATCAGGATGTATGATGTCATAACTCGTGAACCAACCATCCCCAAGATTCCTACTGCTGTCAGTGATAAGTCTCCTGACAAGACTGAAAATGAAGTCAAGAAGCCTTTAGCATCCTTGACTGAAGAGGATTAGAAATTGCGTTCTCTGGATGACGAAGCAAAGAGTGTTTTGGCAAATGCCCTGACCAATGAGATCTTGCATACTGTGACTGGGTGTCAAACTACAAAAGAGATCTGGGATACTATGAGTATTACATACAAGGGCACAGATCTGGTCAAGCAGCAAAAGAAGAATCATCTTAACAGATCTTGTGAAAACTTCTTTTTCAAGAAGAATGAAACCTTGCCTGATTTATTCACAAGGTTTCACTGCTTGATTAATGACATGCTAAGTATAAGCATTAATAAGGATGAAGCTGACCTAATGCTGAAATTTCTGGATGAGTTACCGGAAAAAATTAATGAAGTAACTGTAGCACTAAGGGCTGGAGGTACATTACACATGTATAACCTACAGTCCGTATATGGGTTGTTGCTTAATCATGAACAGATCACAGAACACAAGAAATCTTCTCAACAACAAATGAAGGACTCTCTTGATAAACATGAATCTGCATTAGTTACAGAAAGGAAGAAAAAGAGTTCAAAAGCCTTCATTGCTGAATCTGAGACTGAGTCAGACTCTCAAGCTGACCACTCAGACTCAAACTCAAGTGATACTGATGATGTTTAGACTATCACTTAACAAATGGCTATGCTTGCCAGAAGACTGGGAAGAATTCAGAGGGGAAAAGGAAGATCTGACAGGGGAAAAGGAAATAGTTCTTTTGATCCCAAGAAAGCTGTGTGCTACAATTGTCAGAAGAAGGGACACATTGTTGCTGACTGCAGATTAAAGAAGGGTGAAACAGCTTAAGTAGCTAACAAGAATGCTTATAGAGCTGATAAGTATAAGAAGAAATATACTCAGCTACAGAAAGGAAAGTCTGAAGACAAGCCCAATGCAAAAGGACTTTATCCTGAAACTTGGGATACAGAATCATCTACCTCAGATGATGATGACAAGTGTCTGATGGCTCAAGAAGATGAAGAGTTTGAATGAGATGAAGTTGATTATGGTCTGTCTGAATCAACTTTTGAAGCTGACATGAAGGAATATGAGGAAAACAACAAACTAAGTGACTGGGATCCGTCTTCCATGTACAAGGTTAGTAATTTCAACTCTACCGATGAAGAAAAAGGTCTTACATTTGGGTATTTGTTAAACGACTTTAAGACCAGCCTTAAGTCTCAAGCTAACCTCAAAGCTGAAATCACTAAGCTCAAGAATGAGATTAAGGAAAAATAAACTCTCATTACTGCTGGAAAGAAAGCAAAATGTGATCTTGAATGTCACTGAATCCTGGTGTAAGTGATCAAGGCTTGCTGAACAGTGCATCAACCAGCAGATCCCTAAACAGGTAAAGGCTGTACTTTGAGGTGACTATCAATCTGCAGCTTATGCAGCTGATGATGATGAGATAGCAAGTACATATTCTGAGGAAGATAGACAACTGATTGAGTCTCAGAAGTCAGACTCAGAAAAGAAACATGATCCAAGCATAAAATACAATAAGTTTTTTAAAGGCAAAGGATCATGGGAATGAGTGTTCAACATCTAAACAACATATTAAGTCTGTGCATGATAGATTAGACACTCAGCCTATTCAAAGAACATCTGTTATTGAAAGATTGAATCCAAATCCTTTCAAAAGACAACACTCTCTATCTGGTTCAGAGAGAATTTTCAAGAATAGGAAGACAACTGTAAGTCAGAGGTCATATCAGAACAATGGTAAGTCCAAAGTTGTTGAAATTGGTAAGTCCAAAGAACTCAACAGTGGTAAGTCCAAAGCGGCTGAAATTGGTAAGTCTAGAAAACATGACAATGCTAAGTCCAAAGTTAATGAAAAGAAGTTTGTTGGTCAAACTTCTGATCAAAAGGATAATAAATCTAGATCTGACAAAGGTAAGTCCAAAGTTAATGAGCATCAGGTGACTCAGTCTGCAAAGAAAGTTGAGAAATTATCCACATCCTATAATGCCAAAACTGAGAGCAAGTTCTCAAAAGGATTATCGGATAACTTACCCCTTGTAGTCATTTGTAGAAGGAAATGCTACAAGTGTGGAGGTAGAGGACATGAGGCCAAGGATTGTGGAAGTGAAATCTTAAGGCCTGAAAAGGAACAAGTTGATCAGCCTACACGGGACTCAACACCTCCTCAAGCTGACAAGTCAGTTCCATAAGATGAAACTGCTAAGTGCTCATCATCTGAACCTACTACAAAGTGGGTTCCCAAACAAAACTAATATGTTTAGTTTTCTTTTCATGTACAGGGTTCAAGTAAATGATACTTAGACAGTGGATGCTCAAGGCACATGACAGGGTGGAAAGGACTTCTAAATGAATTCCAGGAAGATGAAGGTCCTAAAGTAACATTTGGTGATAACTCCCATGGAAGAACTAAAGGATATGGGAAGATGCATGCTGAAAAGGTGACTATCCAGAAAGTTGCATATGTCAAGCTGAGTAAAGATTCAGATGGTAAGTCTGTGTGTCAGTTTACCTATATAGGAATGATAGGTTCATTACTCTATTTGACAGCTAGTAGACCTGATATCATGTTTGCTACATGTGTTTGTGCAAGATATCAGACAGATCCTAAGGAACCATATCTTCAAGCTGAGAAAAGGATCTTTAGGTACCTTAAAGGTACACCAAATCTAGGTCTTTGGTATCTAAAGGACTCTGGATTTGAGTTAGTTGGTTTTCAGATGCTGACTATGCTGGGTGCAAGTTAGATAGAAAATCAACAACAGGAGGATGTCAACTGCTTAGAGGGAAGTTAGTCAGCTGGACTAGTAAGAAACAGGACTCAGTGGCTACTTCAACTGCTGAAGCTGAATATGTTGCAGCACGAAGCTGTTGTATGCAGCATCAAGAAAACTCATATCTTCTGTGATAACCAGAGTGCTATAGCTATAACTTACAATCCAGTCTTCTACTCAAGAACCAAGCATATTGAGATTAGACATCACTTCATCAGGGATATCATGAAAAAAGGTAAAGTTGACATTAAATTTATCTCCACTGATGACCAATTAGCTGATATCTTTACTAAACCACTTGATGAGAAGAGGTTTATGTATCTGCTAAGTGAATTGGGTATGCTCAACCCCTAGCTAAGTGTCTAGAATATGAGTTTTCAGTTTGACAAAGACTAAGTGTCTTAAGTTGAGTGCACAGTTTATGAATTAGTCTTCATTAACTGAAAATTCTGTCACACTAAATGTTGAGTTCACACGTTTGGTGAGTTCCAAACATTTTGTTAACTACTAAGTGTGGTTAACATATTAGTTTGAGTTAGTCTCAAACAAATGACTAAGTGTCATTGAGTCTGAGCTATGTGCTTAACTCAAGCTGTGTGATGAGTTCACATGTTTGGTTGGTTCCAAACAAGTTTTAACTACTCAGTGTAGCTAATATACATGCTTGGGTCAGTCTCAAACAAAAATGACTCCGTGTCATTAAGTCTGAGCTGTGTGCTCTACTCAAGCTGAGTACTAAACTCAAACTGAGTGCTTGAATCAAGCTGAGTGCTTGACATAAACTGAGTAATAAGTTTACTTAGACTTTGTGTGTCCAAAACCATGTTTTAATTACTAGGTGTTATTAATTCATGAGTCTCTGAGTATTTGAGTCAATCTCAAATCGAGTATTATACTAATTCGGCATTGGTGTAATACAACAGTGTTAATAATATGTGTAAGTCACTAATATTATTTTACACTTGTATCCGTTGGAAGATGATGTGTTTCTACCCTCTCAATGTTACATCAAGCCGTAAGTATTTCCGGCGTAACGGATAAAAAGGGGAATCCAACGGTAACTTTTCTCTTTCCTCAGAAAGGTATATATACCGATCCTAATCGGTTTAGAGAAGTTTACGCTTACAAATCCGACTTATCACCTTCTAAGTACCTTACACAAATACCTAAATTGCTCAGTGCATACATCCGTTCAAACCCTAAATTGCTAAGTGCAATTTTTGAACCAAATCGCTCAGTGCTTTTTCAACAAATTACTCCATGTAACTAAACAATAATGGACAAAACCATTCTCATTCTTGGTGATAGGATGGTCAGAGGTGTTGCGTTCAAGAACAATGGGATTCCGGTGCTAAAAATCGATAATCAACGTGCCTACTTGGTAATCCCAAAACGCAAACAGAACAGAGGCTATGAAGCCTGGGTGGACTACATCAGAAAATGCCCTTTGGAATTAGCTTTTACTAGCGTACCACTTCACATAGTTCCACAACATCTGTTGGAGTTCTGGTACACCTATACCTACAACCAGAACAGGGGAGAGATCATTGGCACTATTCTAAATGGCGATAGAACAGTTGTTGTCACTGTCCAGAGGCTGAGGAATGTTCTTCAACTCCCTGCTAATGATGTGTTCGAGCCTGCTGTGACAAGGCAGGTGGCAAGGTCGGTCGTACCCTGTCTTGGACACCCACAAATAGAGGGTGTAATAAAAAAGGCCACCTTCCCAACAAGTTGGGGATTTATGGTTTCTACGGTGATTCGTTCACTGGGAACAAAGGTTGGGGGCTTGGACCAGGTCAATGAGTTCGAGATGCAGCTGTTGTACAATATGTTCTTTGCCAGAAATCTAGACTATGCACTGCTCTTCTTCAATGAGCTCAAGGTCCAAGTGCTAAAGACACCAAGGGATCTCCATGTGCCTTTCATAAGGTACTTGTCCTTGGTGATTGAAGCTGAGTTGGGAGATCAACTATACGAAGTTGGGCAGGATTTGTTCCCTGCTCCAGCACTAAGCTCGAAGATGTTCAATAGTGACATCTTTCCAGAGCAGGAAGGTCTGAGTGACCCAATGTGATGGATATCTGAGCAAACTTCTTCCGAAAGTGAAGCGGAAGGATCCAATCTAGAGGGAGCTTCCCAAGCTGACACGAAGGTTCAAGCTGAGCTCTTTGCTCAAGCTGAACCAGCAAACACTGAAGCTGCTTCTGGTAAGACCTCTCCACTTTCTCTTTCTTCTCATTATTCTTCATCCACCTTTGGAGATAAGACTGCGGTAAACCTAATCCAGTCTAACCCATCTCCTCCACCTTCATTTCATCTACAATCCCACTCTGAAGCCACCCCTAGTATGCCCACTGCTGCTAGGGAGAATATCCGAACCTATACACGAAAAACTACCATAGGTGGTGCCACTCCTAAAGGCATCACTAGAGCTGAGATCACGCTGATCCCTCCACCAGAAAGAGTTGAGGGGGAGATGCCTACTCTTAAGGTGTCAACCTCGAGGCTCATTACAACCCAACAGCCTAAACCGGGTGTGGTGTCTACTCAGCCCACACTCTCTAGTGCCATGGGTGAGCCTACTACTGTGCCTAAGCAGACACACTTAGGTAACATTGAATATATGACCAATTCAGGGTCAATCACCCCCCTCCAAACCAATTAGCCAACCACCTACCCATACACTTCACGTCTCGATCCCCATTACTTCTCTTCATTTCCCACACCCACACGCACGACCTTTAGACGATTCACCCAAATTCCAACCTTCTCAGGCTGACTTGGATGAAGAAGAAAATTGATTCTAACTGAATCATCAGCCTTAGATGAAGACTCTGCGGATAAAATGACCTTACAAGAGAGAGCTTCACTGATGGCAGTAAGAAGATTGGAACAAGAGGATGCTGACCAGCTTGGGATGTCGATTAATGAATTAAGAAGAAGACAAATGGATGTTCAAGCTGTCTTAGCAGATGAGAAAGAGAGAAGATAAAGAGCTTGGGCTGAACAGATCAAGAACCAGAATGAAGAGATATCTAGACTCAGACTGCCAATCATGCCCAAGGAGGAAGAAGTAGAGGAGCTTCCTGTCCAGGATCAAACTGAAGGGGAAGACATAACTCAGTGTTATAAAAGGATCTACTTCTCCTCTCAAATAAATACACTAGGGTTGAGTTCAGTTCAAGGGATTATCAATCTAGGGTTTGTCTTAAGGAATGATGAAACACCCTCTCTGGAACTGAGTCAACTGCATAAACTGGGATATGAAGAATGGAAGGAAGTGGCCGTACTTATCAAACAGATGGAAAAGTCATCTGCCAGAAGTCAAGGTAAAGATGAACTGTTGAGGCTACTTGCAAGAGCTGATTCGATGAAACTCATACCCAGGTCTGAGATTGTAACCCTACTTTTCCTTTCACAAAATGGGGAAGGACAAGTTGAAAAAGCCAGCTGGGTTAGCAAAAGCAGATAAGTACACTCTGAATATTCCTGAAGGCTTGAAGTTTAAAGAAAACACCTATGTGGAAAAGCCTGGGAAAGGATTCATGTATCTGGATAGAAATGAAGAACACATATGGGGTATCTCAAGTGTTTGCTCTTAGACAAATTATGGAAAAGACTGAACAAATTGCAAGGTTCAGATACAGAATAAACAGAGCAATCAGATCTCAGAACGATCAGCTTGAACACTTACCTAATCTGCAAGAAATCCTTGAAGAAATAAATAAGGAGATCAAGGAGTTTGAATAGCTGCATTCTGATTAGATTAGTTCTAATATTTTAAGCACTAAGTGTGCATGATCTACGTGATCAAAAACTTTTGTATTATGATATGTTCAATTAATACAAGTATGAGTTTGATATGTTCAACTGTTTTATGATATGTTCATAATTATTAGTCTGATAAGTTCAGCTTGAATGAATAACTGATTAGTTCTTATTAATTAATGTATTTAGTGGGTTTGTTCAACTAAAAGTTGGTTCGTTCCACTTATAATTGATAAGTTTAATTAAAATTGATAAGTTCAATTGATATTTGATTAGTTCAAATATAAAATCTTGATAAGTTTAAGATTTAAAACATAATGCTGTTAAACAAACTTAATAACTGTTTGGTGGTTTTGTCATCATCAAATATGGGGAGTTTGTTGGGAAAATGATCTCATATGTTTTTATTTAATGAGACAAAGTTAAGTTTGTATAATGTGTTCTACATATAACTTAAACAGAATTATGAAGCTTAGTAAGACTGAAAACTCACAGTGATTCAGACTGAGTATAAGCTGAGTATAAGCTGTATATATGTTTGATCAGCTTAGACTATATCTTAGTAAGATTATCAATGTGTTTGATAAGCAGTGTGTGTCACCTAAGATATGTATATTGAGTTTCAACTTGATGAGTTTCAAGCTGAGTAACTCAGTCCGAGCAAGAAGTCAGTTTAAAAAGAATTTAAATATGTTTTAAATTTATTTTTTAACTCTCTATATCTACGGGAAGGATAAGAAGACTCCAGAATCAAGATTGAAGATTGAAGACTCAAGATAAGAAGATTCAAGATTCAAGATTCCGAGTTATCCGATAGTTAGTTAGCAAATTAGGATGAGTCATAGTTTGTTAGATTCCGTAGGAACAGGATTATAAATACTTATCTCCTGATAAGTTTAGAGGTATGACTACAACGACAATTACAACTAAGTGTTGCAGAACCAAATACTTCACCTCAACCGTATGTGTTACGATTCTTGAATCACTGTTTGTCAGTTCAACGTGATCAAGATATTCACAGATTGCCAAGCTATTTGTCAGTTCAATCTGTGAATAAATCCTGTTTAAAGAGTCGTCAGTATCTATAATCATAAGTTGATTATAGATAGCTATGTTTGAAAGATTGAGAGATTTATATTAGGTGTTTACATATCAAGAGTTGCTTACTTGATAGAGTCTGTAATCATCTTCTTATTAATGAAAAGCAAGCATTCGATTGTGGTTTGATTTACTTTGTGTAACACTTTTCTTTGATTTGTTCAATTTCCGCAGAAAGTGTATTCAACCCCCCTTCTACACATCTGTTGCTTCTTGTTATTCTCACCAAGGGACCAACAAAATTGTGTTTTACTCAGTGCAAATTGCGTTTTACTCAGTGTGAATCGACAACATTCTACGATGAACGGAACCATTCTAAATCTTAGTGATCGAATGGTAAGGGGTGCTGCCTTCAAGAACAACGGATTTCCGTTGATTAAAATCAACAATCAACGAGCTAGCCTAGCAATCCCTGAACGCAAGAGAAACAGGGGCTACGAAGCGTGGGTTGATTATATCCGTAAAAGCCCACTGTCATTCGTTTTTACTAGAGCACCAATCCAATTGGTTCCTAAGCACTTACCGGAGTTCTGGTACACGTGTGTTTTTTACCTTGACAGAGGCGACATCAGAGGCACGGTGCTGAATGGGGAGAGAACCATTGTTCTCACAGTTCAACAGCTACGGAAGGTTCTTCAACTTCCTCAAAATGATGCGTTCGAGCCGGCTGTGACGAGGCAGGTGGCAAGGTCAGTCTTACCCAGAATGTGTCACCCACAAACAGAGGGTGTAATAAAAAAGGCCACCTTTCCAACCGGATGGTGTTTTATGGTATCCACAGTGATCCGTTCACTTGGAACCAAGGTTGGAGGATTGAACCAAGTAAATGAGTTCGAGATGCAGCTGCTCTACAACATTTAGTTCACACGCAATCTGGATTATGCAATGCTCATCTTCAACAAACTCAAGGTCCAAGTGATGAAGACCACGAGGGATCTTCATGTACGTTTTATAAGGTACCTGTCCTTGGCATTTAAAGCTGAGCTAGGGACATCACTGTATGAAGCTGGTCAAGATTTGTTCCTTATACCAGCACTCAGCTCCAAGATGTTCAACAATGACATCTTTCCAGAGCAAGAAGGCCTAAGTGAGCCTATGCAATGGATAGCTGAGAGGGCTTCATCTGAAAGTGAAGCTGAGGGGTCTACTCAAGGGGGAGCAGCTCAAGCTGACCCAGAGGTTCAAACTGAGCACTCTACTCAAGCGGAGCCAGAAATATTCTAGCTGCACCAGGTATGACTTCTCCACTTTCTTCTTCTTCTTACTTTTCTCCATCTTCTTTTGGAGATAAGACTGTGGTAAGCCCAACCTAGTCTAACCTATCTCCTCCACCTTATTTCCATCATAAAATCCATTCTGAAGTTAACCTTGGTGTGGCCACTGCTAGCAAGGTAAATATCCAAACCTATATTAGAAAAACTACCAAAGGTGGTGCAACAACTAAAGGTACCACTGGAGCTGAAATCACATTGATTCCTCCACCGGCAGGAGTTGAGGGGGAGACACCTACTCTTCAGGTGCCAACCTCAAGGCTCATTCAAACCCAACAGCCTAAACTGGGTGTGGTGACGACTCAGCCCATACTTACTCGAGCCATGGGAGAGCCTACTACTGTGCCTGAGCATACACACTCATGTAACATTGAAGATATGACCAATCCCCAAGGTCAATCACCCCCCTCTCACAAAATAAGCCAACCACCAACCCACTCTCATCATGTTTTGAGCACAATTACTTCTCTTCACTTCTCACACTCTCCAGCACGACCTGTCAATGATTCATCTCAATACTAAGGTGAATTACAGGGTCCAACTTCTGGTGCACATGACTTTGAGGGTATCCACCAACCCTTGGATGATGCACCCAAATCCCAACGCTCTCAAGCTGCCTTGGATGATTTATTGCTATTCTTTAAAGGTCAGTTTGAAACACTACATCTCAAGAAGAGAAAGGCCAAGTAACATATGTTGCTGACATTGGACTCCCTGGATGAAGAGGTGCTTAGACTGAAATCTACAGTGGCTGCTCTAACACAACAACAGACTTTGAACCCTATTAATGATGAAAAAAAGGGGGAGAAGGTTCAAGAGGCTGAAGCTGAGTCAGTTCAAGCTGAGGCGCTGTTACTTCTTGCTAAGGGAGCAGAAAAGCCACATCAGGTTATGGGGGAGATAGAGAAAGAGAAAGAATCTGAAGCTGAGCTTACTAACCAAGCTAAAGGAAAAAGACCTCAAGTAGTCAGCTCAGAGGATTCAGAAGCCCCAAAGTAGAAAAGAAGAAAAATGATTCTTGGTGAATCAGACTCAGATGAAGATTTTGCAGATGGCATGACTTTGAAGGAAAGAGCTTCTCTGATAGCAATTAGAAGATTGGAACAACAAGACGCTGACCAGCTTGGGATGTCTGTGGATGAACTAAGAAGAAGACAAGTGAGTGTACAAGCTGAGTTAGCAAATATTCAGAATGAGAAAGAAGCAAGGGATCAGGCTTGGGCTGAACAGATAAGAAAGCAGAATGAGGAGTTAGTCAGACTCAGACTGCCTATAGAGCCAAAGGAGGAAGAAGTAGAGCTTCCTGTTGAAAATTAACCAAAGGAAGAAGACATTACTCAGTGTTATGTCAAGACACACTTCTCCTCTCGGATGAAAACACTTAAGCTGAGCATAGTCAAAGGGATCGTAATTCTATAGTTAGTCCTATTAAATTGTGAAACACCTTCTCTAGATCTGAATAAACTACACAGACTGTGATATGCTGAATGGAAGCAAGTAGCCATACTCATCAAGAAGATGGAAAAGTCATCTACTAGAAATCAAGTAAAGGATGAGATCTTAAGGGTGCTAGCAAGAGCTGATACAATGGAAATCATACCCAGTTCTGAGATTAGAACCTTACTTACTTCTTTTCAAAAGGTAGGAAAGAAAAAGTTATCAAAGCCAGCTGGATTAGCAAAAAGAAGCTAGTACGATCTTGATCTTCCTGAAGGCATGGAGTTTAAAGAAAATACTTATGTTGAAAAGCCTCAGAAAAGATTTATGTACTTGGACAGTAATGGAGAACAATGCTTCCAGGCTGATGCATCAATTTATATATGTGGGGTAGCTCAGGTGTTAGCTCTGAGATTATTAGTGGAGAAAACTGAACAAAATGCCAAGTTTAGATATAGACTAAACAAAGCGATCAGATCACAAAAGGATGACCTTCAACATTTGCCAAATCTGAAAGAACTTCTTGAAGATATTAACAAGGAGATCAATGAATTTGAAGAATTGCATCCTGATCTTTTGTAATAGATTAATTCTATCTGTAATTATTAGATTAGTTCTAATAATATGTAAGCACTTAGTGTGCATGATCTAAGTGATCAAAATTTTGTATTCTGATATGTTCAATTTAATGAATACAAGTATTGGTTTGATATGTTCAATTGTTTATGATATGTTCATATTTCTTAGTCTGACGAGTTCAGCTTGAATGAACAATTTGATTAGTTCGTGTCCATTATTATGATTGGTTGGTATGTTCAACTTATATTTGATAAGTTCAATTAAAATTGATAAGATCAATTAATATTTGATTAGTTCAAAAACAAAATCTTAGTAAGTTTAAGATTTGATACATAATTTTGTTCAACAAACTTAAAAACTGTTTGATGGTTTTGTCATCGTCAAATAGGGGGAGTTTTTTGGTCAAATTATCTTATTAGTTGAGATTTGATGAGACAAAGTTAAGTTTGTAAGGTATGTTCTAAATACAACTTAAACAGAATTATGAAGCTTGATCAGACTGAACACTTATAGTGTTTCAGACTGAGCATAAGCTGAATATAAGCTGAGCATATAGTTGATATGCTTAGACTATATCTTAGTCGGTTTATCAATGTGTTTGATAAGATGTGTGCGTCACTTAAGGCATAGGTTGAGTATTCAGCTTGATGCATTTCGAGCTGAGTGACTCAACTTATAGACTGAGTCAGCTCAACAGAGTTGCTAAGTAAGTTCTAACTAACTCTTATGACTTCTGAGGATGAGTTAGTCATTATACATGTTAATACATGTTTGTTTTCGAGTTTGTTCTCGAAGGACTCAGCTTGATGAATTTCAAGCCGAGTAACTCAGCCCGACTAAAGAAGTCAGTTTAAGAGAATTTAAATATGTTTTAAATTCCTTTTACTCTCTATATCTACGGCATGGAAAAGAATATTCCAGAATCAAGATTGAAGATTGAAGACTCAAGATAAAAGATTCAAGATTCAAGATTCCGGTTTATCCGTTAGTTTGTTAGCAGATTAGGATAAGTTCTAGTTTGTTAGGATCCGTAGGAACAAGATTATAAATACTTATTTCCTGATAAGTTTAGAGATACAAGTACCAGACTCTAATATCACTTCAACCTATTCATCGTATGTGTTACGAATCTTGATACACCGTTTGTAAGTTCAACGTGATCAAGAAATTCACATATTGCCAACATTGTTCGTGTGTTCGATCTTCACGTCTGTTGTGAAGTTGGTAAGTATTCAATCTATGAATAAATCCTGTTTAGAGAGTCAGTTCGTATAGCAAAGTTTGAGAGATTTGATTTACATTAGGTGTTTACATAGCAAGTGTTGCTTACTTGATTGCTCCTGTAATCATCTTCTTATTAATGAAAGCATTCGATTTCATGTGGTTTGATTAGTGTAACACTTTTTATTGATTTGTTCAATTTTACGCAGAAATTGTATTCAACCCCCCTTATACAAATTACTTGCTTGTTGATACTCTCACCAAGGAACCAACAAGAAGGCCCAACCCAAGAAATTAAGAACCCTAGCTGATTTCATCTTCCTCCAAAATCGACGCCTCCTTTCTGGTAATCTCCTCCGATCCACATCTGGCCACTCTCGGCGGCGACGTTCTCTCCGGTAGCTAAACACCCAAGAGTCACGATGGCTGGTGGGGTACAACTCTGACTCGCCGGCAACTAGATCTTCGCCGCACTCTCACACATACGACTCGGAGGTCGAAAAATCTCTCTCTCACACACACACGTATGCTTCTTACTTCCCAGCCTTCACCGGTGTACCAGGGCGAGGATCGACGCTGTGTACTCTCTCTTTCTTTTCCGTCTCCGACGGCTCATAAGCTCGATCTGTGTCGTCTCTGACGAAGTTTACACATACACACACGTCGCCTTCTCCGGCGACTTACACGCACAAACTGTCGCACACACTATCTCTCTCTACTTTTTTCTGCCATTGATGTCACATTCGAACACACACACACACAACCTTGACACTGTTATCTCTTCCGGAACACAAACACACACACACAGTCACACGCACACCCTGAGTTGCTCCGGCGAAGCTCAATACGAACATGGAAAGTCACTATAGGATAAAGCCCTGATTTCTCATAGTTGCTAAGGTACGGGTTCGATAATCAGTTATGGGTGGTTGAGTCTATTTCATCTATCTCAAACATGGCACTCTTTAGAGCTAGAAACTAAACTAAATCGATGAAACTGAAGCTAAAAGTTCGTTAGGGAGGGTTAGAATGATACCTGGTGGTTTTCACTCGAAAATGGTGGTTTCCGGCGGCGGTCTAGGGCGGCGATGCGGCAGCGATGACGGCAGCGCACGACGATCCGGCGAGACAGATAGGGGTGACTCTCTCTTCTCTTGGATGGCCGGCTGCCCTTGGTCCATGTGCCCTAACATTATTAAATGCTATTTAAGACATCTATATATTATATTATCCATTTTCTCCTATCTTTTTTTTCTTTTTCTTAATACAACACAAACCCTAATTTTCTTTCTTTTATTAACACAACACTAAGCTTAATACTAAGCCCAATAATAAAACTAATTGATCAAAAACCCAACTCCACTTTTGGGTTCATCATAAAATGCAAGCCCACTCATGTATTCATAAGAAGAACTTAATCCAATAACCACTTTATCATAAAACCAATACTTAAGTGTAATTGCATACATGTATCTCGTTCTTAATCCCACTACAATCCTTTTATAAACATAATTATTGATATATCTCTTGATATCCAAACCGTTCCTAATAAATAATCATCTTTAATATATATATATATATATATATATATATATATACATTTATCTCGTTCTTAATCTTAAGATGATCGATAAAATCGGTACTTAGATACTCTCCACCTCTATCAGACCGGAGTATCTTTATTGTTTTGCCCAATTGATTCTCTACTTCGTTTTGGAATGTCTTGAACACCTCAAAGGTTTCATTCTTGTGCTTGACAAGATAGACATATCCATACCTACTATAGTCATCTATAAAGGTTACGAAGTATCTTGTGTTATTCCTTGTAACGTGTTTGAAAGGCCCACATACATCCGTATGGATGATGTCTAAGAGGTCTTTACCTCTCTCATTTGTCCCCGTGAAGGGTGCCTTTGTCATCTTGCCTAGTAAACAAGAATCACATACATCATTCGACCCTTGGTCAAATGTCTCCAAGATTCCATCCACTTGAAGCTTGGTGATGCGAGTCTTGTTTATGTGGCCAAGACGACCATGCCATAAGGAATACTTATCCAAACCATCTTTGGAACTAGAATCAATGTTCATGATAGACTTTGTTGAATTAATGTATGCAGTTGCTTCATAAATGCCATGACATGGTAAAGCTTTAAAATAAACAATGTTATCTTTAAAGCATGTAATAGTATCATCATCAAAATAAAATTTGTAGCCATCGTCATACAATGCATGAAGTGATATAATGTTTCTAGCCACATAGGGCGAATAGCAGACATTTTTCAATAAAATAGAATAACTAGTCTTGAATGAAAGCTCCACACTTCCTTGAGCTTCCACCGGGACAATCTCGGAGTTTCCCATCACAAGATCTAGTTCTCCCTTCTCCAAGCTCCTACTTGCCCTTAGCACCTGCACCATATTACATATGTGAGTGCCACAGCCAGTATCTAAAACCCAGCCTCTAGAAGTAGAAGTATGGTGAAGTTCTATCATGAACGTACCTGAAGTTTCCGGGCCCGATATGCTCATTGCCTTGAGCTTATTGAGTCCCTCCAAGTACTTGGGGCAGCTTCGGCGGTAGTGGCCCTTGCCCCCACAAAAGAAGCACTCCGCATCCTCCGGAGTCTTGGCTTGGGGAGTCTTCCCCTTACCCTTACCCTCGGAGGCCGGGGCAGGCTTGGTTGCACCAACCTTTCCCTTACCCTTCCTTTTCTTGGAAGGGGCTGCCTTCCTTTTGGTTATGCGGCCTTCCCGGATGGCAAGAACGGGAGTGGAGGAGGAGGATGGCTTGTTCTTGGTCATGCTCGCTTCGGCAGTCTTGAGCATACCATGCAACTCCATCAAAGATTTATCCATGCTATGCATATGATAACTCATAGTGAATTGGTCATATGCACTGGGCAGGGATTGGAGGATCAAATCGACCGCCATCTCCCTCCCGATGGTAAATCCTAGCTTCTCCATCCGCTCAATGTTTGCTTTCATACGCAAAACATGAGCACTCACGTTCCCTCCATCTTGAAGCTTGCAAGCGAGGGCCGACTTGAAGCATTCATACCTCTCTTGCCTCGCTTGCTGCTGGAACATATCCCGCAGCTGCACGATCAAGTCGTGAGCACTTAAGTGGTCCATTTGCTTTTGCAAATCGGTACTCATGGTGCTCAGCATGAGGCATGTAATCTCCTCAGTCTCCTTGAGGCGTTTTTCATATGCCTCTCGGATTGCCCTAGTTGCACCGCTTGTAGGTGCCTCGGGTAAGGGTTCCTCTATGGTGTGCATCTTCCCTTCATAGCGTAGGACAAGTTTGAGTTGCCTATACCAATCCATGAAGTTGCTCCCATCGAGCTTCTCCTTTTCAAGGAAAACTCTAAGAGAAACGTTGGTGGTGGTGGTGTTTGCGCTTGTTGATGCCATCTAAAATTGCAAAGTAGACTTAAATTAGTTTGTTATAGATATGTATTATCTTGTTAAATTAATTTACCCATAAAGAATTAACTTTAACAAGGCTAAGAACCGTATTTCATCCCACCATGTGACGGGGTTACCGCAGATCACATGATAAAATTATTTAGGTCGGCAACCATTTTGCCAATTGCAATCTCTATTGCAATCCTTAGCGCCTTGCGGGATCCTACGACATCCAATGGTCGTTTGGCATGTTTGATCCCTTCTTGCACCAATTTTGAATCTTGAAATTTTGGTTAGCTCGTGCTAAGCTCGACAACTAACCAAGATTTCAAATCCAAAATTGCAAATAGTCCGTCAAGACACACGGTGACAAATTCACCAAAGTTGGCTCGTGCTAAGCTCGACAACCAAAATTGTGAATTTCCACACTCACCTTCCACACAGTTTTATGGGAGTTGGCTCGTGCTAAGCTCGACAACCAAAACCCATAAGACTAGATTCGGGTGGTATCATCTTACGGATGGTGCATTATTTACGTTTCGTGGAAAGACGGGCTTTTGTTTCCGGTTTGGTTTTAGATTAACATGCAAGTGACAAAAGCCTATTTTCACTAGGTGGGTTAATCTTGTATGTGAGCGCGCGAGAGAGTTGTAAACCATTTTTATCAAATCTCTTTTGATTTTGTTAATTTTTGAAAAAATTATCTAGCATGCGAATCCTACACAATCCATGCATACAAAATCAAATCACACGCATAAAATATTAAAATTGGTAACCCTTGCCATAAAAACCTATGCGTTCTTCCCATGAGCCGAACGGGAAGAACTTGGTCAATTCTAGGGACAAAATCTTCTATGCGAGCTCCCACTAATCCCGCCATCTCCATTGGACTCCATCATGGGCTTCTAGCTCCATCTCCTTTGACCCTTCTTGTGTGTTCATCATCCATCATAAAATACATACAATAGAATAAAATGGCATACAAGCCATAAAATACCTATTTATCTATTACAATTACATGGATGAATGAAATGGCATGCAAGCCACATTATTATTACAAATTTATCATAAGAATAATAATACAACCAAATTTGCATCCAAACACACAAAACAACCAAAGGGTCTAGGCAAGGTTACCAACTAACATCTTCACATACAACCAAACATACATACATGCTACTGGAATTTAAACATCAAAATAACAAGATTAAAATTTCCAGAAGCTCAAAACATGGCTAAAAACCCGAGACCAAAAACTGTTTTTAAATTTGAACAAAAACTGACCAGCGACGATAGCGCCGCTATCTAAAACTAGTTAGCGCCGCTAACTCAAAGTTAGCGCCGCTAACCCTGTTCGACAGAAAACAAACAATTTCGATTTCGGGTTTTCAAAGCCACCAAGTGCATAACAATCATAGAGGTGGCTCTGATACCACTGTTGGGGTTCTTAGGGCACGCAACGGAAGCAAAGGTACAACATAAAAGGCCCAAAGTACAAGCACATAAAGCATAAAACGAAAACCCCAATAATGGACCAATCTCTATGAAATGAAATGCAACAAAACTGAGGGTAAAGGAGATTATACCAGCTCCTCAGCTCCAGCAAAAGTCGGTGTAGTGAATGGATTTGCTTCTCCTTGGCTTGAACGAATCAACTAGAAGATAATACCCCGGCAACACGTCAAATCCCTTGAGCTAGCAAGCTCCTTTGGGTTCTTCTTGCTTGAAAACCGACTAGGAGAACAACAACTCAACACTTAGAACCGAATTCTGGAGTAAAGACCCTAACTCTCTCTTGTAGAACTCACCAAAAATCTTAGTAGCACTTTGTGAGTGTGTATGTATGTGTAACTTGTCAAGAGAGAGCAATGAGGCTGAATAATGGTCTTTTATAAACTCCAAAATGACATTTCACCTCCCACAGCCGGTCAAGAGAGTCTCAGACTCAACCCCATGCATTGGCCATCTTTTGAGGTGATATGACAAAAAGGTGCCGTTTGGACTTAGCGGCGCTAACCCATACTTAGCGGCGCTAACTCATAAAAGTTAGCGGCGCTAACGCGGCTAGTCAGTTGACTTGACATAAAGCCCATGCAGCCGTAGCGGCGCTATCCTATAGGACTTAGCGGCGCTAACTCCTAATAGTTAGCGACGCTAACGTGGCCTGCGAAGTCAACTTTTCTCTTTTGCCATTTTTGATTCCTTTACTTAAGTTGTTGTCAGATTTGACCCCGGTGTATGACCCAATAGGCCCATACATCATCGGTAGTGATTCCAAATGGTGTACGTGCATCGGTGGGCATATTCTAACACTTAATCCCACTACAATCCTTTTATAAACATAATTATTGATATATCTCTTGATATCCTAACCGTTCCTAATAAATAATCATCTTTAATATATATATATATATATATATATATATATATATATATATATATATATATATATATATATACATATGTATATATATATTCACCCTCTAAATTGATCCATTAATTAAATAATAAGTCCAATACTAACAACTCTTTATCTATTAAAATATAGCCTTAAGTCTCGATTTATAATAAAAATCTAAGTTTCGAAAACGGGTATTACAACTCCCCCCACTTAGACTCGACTTCGTCCTCGAAGTCACTGCTCGACTAACACGGGTAGTAGTTCATACGGGTAGTAGTTCATATTATCGTCTCCCGTTTCCATGTCCATTCGTGAACTTGACTATATTCTTATTGAACTTTCTCCTATCACCATATACTTATTTCTAACCTTAAGCCCAATGTTGAGTTCAATAGCCAACATTTCATACCTATAAGGTATAGGCCCAATTCATTTAATCACTTATGAGTCAAATAACAAAAACGTATCTAGTTATTAATATATACATACACGCTTGCATATATGTATTTATATATATCATAAACTCCCAAGTCCATGCTAATCATAAAAACCCAACTACGAATCTCGAAGTCCAAAATAATGTTCATACCATCTTCGTTTCATGATCCATGATGGCGACAGGCCATTTCATGTAAATAAGATTCTCATTGACCTTAAAACTTTCTAACGAATAACGATACAAAAATATAATCGTCTCCTAAACACTAACTCAGGGGTGGCATATGAAACGCGTTGTGAATTCTCAAAAGTTCCACAGACAGTCCTACCCACATGCTACCACTCTCACTCGTGCAATAACTTTTAATGAACAGATAATTTAGAATTTAGTTGACCTCACTTTCTAAATTGTATTATCCCTTCTCACGGTGAATGTTTAGGAAACACAAACTTTCCAACCTGATATTCTCAGTCTGGTCGTCTACTACATGTGTAATACTCGTGTCGACCTTGAGCTGCGCGTAACTTTACCCGGATTTTATGACAACTACCAAGAACCCGGTGACCAACCTCACTGATGATCCCGTATATACTACGGATGAATCAATGCTAGATGATAATCTTGCTAGTGTGTGTTTGTGTGTGTGTTCGGTTTGAGAGAGAGAGAGCCGATAGCAATGTAGAGAGAAACACAAACACAAGATATGTTGTAAATGCAAAGCTTAATTAGAAAAGGTGAGGCAAATGCCTTTTATAGCATTTGTCCAAGTTACAATATTTACATATTTGCACCCTCACTTTTTATAATCTAACATTCTCCCCCTAAGTGAGGTGTGCAATGATTCACAACAAAGAAAGAAATATATCTATTCATAGGCTGATTTGTTGCGAATCCCAAATGCCACTTGCCACTTCCTTACATTCCTTCTGTTTGACAGTGTAGTCTTCATCTGTTCTATAGCGCGATAGGCCTGGACATGTTGATCATAAGTATAGGCCTCATGCTTATCCCATACCTTCTGATGTATCTTGTGATGAAGGATTTTCAATGTGCCGTCTGAGTAGGACATCAACTCATCAAGTCTTATGAAGATCTTTTCACCTTTGGTATTCTTGGAGATGACTCCTCGTTCACCCTTGAAGATTTCATGTCCTTCATCAATCACAGTCAACTCTTCAAGCTTTTCTAAGTCTGGATGGCTCTTGTTAGGCTTTAAGAGATTGATTTTCCTGTAATTTTTCTCGGCTCCAAGTTACAGATCATGCTCCTCTATGAATTCCATCAGGTTTCTTAAGTATCTCATCAAAGTAGCTCTCCCAAATTCTTCTTCTGGCCACTTTCCTCTCTTCTGAGAAAGAGTGTCAAAGATAAAGCTAATGTCTTCAACTTTAACAAACCTAAGATCTGCTTGGGTGAGGAAGTATGTTAGGTTGTTTTCTCTCTTGACGTGAAAGATGGCATACTTTATTCTGAACGTGGTTTGAGTGTAGACATTGATAAGTTCAACGATTGGATATTCTGATTTGTTCTCTTCTGGATTACACATAGACTGAGTGAGGATGTGTTCGTATCTTCTTATTTGCTTATCATCCATGTTCCGCAACTCGGGAGGGATAACCTATATTTGTTCGCTGCAAAAGATGCCTGAGATTCTTTCTTTAAGATTGGCAGCATTAACATAATAGTTTTTCCATAAAGGTTGCAGGCTTGCACTTCTAGTGAACATGTTGCTTGTATCCATACCTGGATCTCCACGGTACAATGGAGGAGAAGGTGGTACTATGAAGTGTGGTGGAAAGTGCCACTCTGATTCTCTTCAAACTTTCTCAGCGGCTTCTCTCTGTCTATTTCTTTCCAATATGTCTGTAGCTGATTCTTGAAATTGACCACAAGGAGGAGGGAAGCTTTCATGAACTTCAATATTAACTTCACTGAGAGCCCTGGACACGTCGAAGGTGGTTTTCTTCTGTTTAGGTTTCCTTCTAGCTTCCCTTCTAGAGATTGCTGCCCATTCTTTTCTTTTAAGGGCAAGTTCTCTTTCACTGATGACATCATCAAATCTGTGGATAACTCTGCGTGAAGCTGGACATGTAGTGTCTTTCACATATTCATCTATATCTTTGAAGAGTCTTTCAATTTCAGGATCCTCAGTTTCCTCCTCTGGTTGAGTAGAACTGCTTTCTTCCTTATGCCATGTAGGTGATGTGTGTATAGACTCATATAAATCCTTCATTTCATCTTCTGAGTCACTAAACAAGTTAAACATCTTGGCATGGGACTGCTCATAAGGTATTTCACCTTCTTCAAGATCGATTGGCCTCGGTTCAGATTGTTGCTGAGGTACATAAAGTACAATTTGTTTGTCAGCATTCTCCTTTTGTTGTTGTTCATAAACTTCATCGGCCAATTGTTGTGCAGTTTTCTGTTGCTGTTGTTGTTGACTTCCAGACCCAGCTGAACTTGTACCTGCAGACAAGTATGAACTGAACGTGGAACAAGTACAGTAGCAACTACAGAGGGAGAAGTCATATTCAATCTTCTCCTTTTCTCCCCCTTGGGTTAATCATCAGGATCCTGATCATCCGGTCTACTCTTGCTGCCTTGAGCCTGAGCCTGACAAGTTTGTTCAAGTAATGCCAGCTTCTAAGTAACCTTCTCGAAAGAGGTGTAGAAGCTTCTAGTTACCCCATCGATCTTGTTGTTGACATCTTCATGAAACTCTTGAAAGTTATCCATGGAGATTCCCTGTGGACGTTGTTCATTGCGTAGAGTTGTCAGAAGGTCTTGATCATGAGTAGATTCTGGCCTTTGTTCCAGAAGTTTAACATACAACAGGCTCTTCAAGGCATCTACTGATATGGTTACTGGATCAGGTTACGGCTGAGATTCTGTTACTGGAGGTCTAGCAGCAAGGAGTGCTTCAATCCTGTTTAGTTGTTGAGCTTGGGCCTAGGACGATTGTTCTATCCGATCCAATTTTTGATTTGTCTCATACAGTTGTTGGTGGATTGGTGCCACGGCTTGTTGAATATATTCTTGAAGTTTTGCACGTGTCACAAACCCGGAACCACGAAGACTTCCGGTTGAGGTACCAGCCACAGAGGCAGTACCACCTAGTGGAGCATCTTGGATGTAGGCTCCAGCAGGATTTCCTTCTAATCCTCGAATGGCACCTTGAGAGGTACCACCTATAGAAGTTGAGGAGACTTGACTGATGTACAAGATCAGTGCATCGATTGTAACATGGTGTTGATCAAGATATGCGGAAATCTGCGGTATATCGACTTGTGCGTTGAAAGGAGTCGAGGACGAGGGAGGCGGTCCTCTATGTTCAATAGGTCGAACTCCCGATTGGGATTGACCTAGAGTATGTGCTATTACCCTGTGCAATAAAGACGGTGCCTGTTGAGAGACACCATAGTAGCTTTGTGGGGCATAAACTAGCACGGGTGGGATCACCGTGACTTGTTCAATATGAGGCCCAACAATGTTAGGCCCCATAGCAGATGTGGCTTCCCGGCTTTCTAGTTTTAGGGGACCCTCAGCACTCTGTTTTTCTTTTCTCACCTCCTCTCTTTCACTCGTACTCCTAACTACATAACTATCACCTTCTTCACCACTACCAGGACCATACCCTGCATATCGATTAAGGGACAAGAAAGAATCAGAGGTGACGGATCCGGCAGGATTTCCTTCCAATCCTCGAATGGAACCTTGAGAGGTACCACCTTTGAAAGTTAAGGAGACTTGTTGGACATACAAACTCAATGCATCAATTGTAACCCTGTGTTGGTCAAGATAAGTGGAGATCCGCGGTATATCAAATTGTGAATTGAAAGGAGTCGAGGACGAGGGAGGCGGTCCTCTATGTTCAATAGGTCGAACTCCCGATTGGGATTGACCTAGAGTATCTGCTATTACCCTGTGCAATAAAGACGGTACCTGTTAAGAGACACCATAGTAGATGTGGCTTCCCGGCTTTGTGGGTTTTGGGGACCCTCAACACTCTGTTCTTCTTTTCTCACCTCCTCATTTTCACTCATACTCTTAACTACATAACTATCTCCGTCTTCATTACTACGAGGACCGTACCTGGCGTATCGATTTGGGGACAGTAAGGAATCAGGGGTGACGGATCTGGTATCAACAGACAACTCCTGAGAAGGAGTAACAACAGGCATGTCCTGGCCTGGAGCCACTATGTCAGGTTATACAGCCGGAGTGTCGGGAATTTGGGTTGAAGGATTCAAATTAATGACCAGACCACCAGTTTGAGGAATGACTTGACTATTTTGAGCAGTATGGGTCTGGTCAGGAGAGGTAGTATGTGGGTCGGTAAGTTTCATGAATGAAGGGGTGCTTTCAGCTGGCTGTTCAATGGGTCTGTCAGGGGTGCCCAAAGGTGATGGGATAGATTCAAATGCAGGGGCACCTCTTGGTTTAGAAAGAGACTCAACTTGGGAAGATTGGGAACTGGATGACTCAGAAGCGTCAAGACCAAGTTCTTCTATAACAGCTTGGGTGCGGGTGGTTTGAGAGATAGATTGGATAATGGTTTGAACTGTGGCGGGATCATACATATCCCCTCCCTCTCTAATTACTCCACCTTCACCATCTTCTCCACCCCTCTCTTCATTTTCTCTCTCCAGTTCCCTCTCAGCATCTCCCATAGATGTCTGAGGCCTATCCTCTAAGTCCTCACCGGGAACTACTCCTCTCTGGGCAGGTATGACTGGTTCTGGCACAACCATGGGAGGTATTCCTACACTCTCCCTATAACTCACAAGAATATCATTCTGCTCACATAGATCAAGGAGAGATATAGGGAATGGTCTTGGGATAGGCAGATTGGCCGGAATGGCATGTTTAATATTCATGAAAAGTTGAGGAATAATAGAAGGTAAACCTGGCCGGCGAGGAATTTCTGCATTCTGATCCAACAGATACTGGATGATCATGGGTAGAAATCAGTGGTACAGCAGCATGTTGGCATCCTTTTTCTTTTAAGAATTCTTTCTGAGCATTGTAGCCTTGATATCTTGGAACAGTAGGAAGGAAAAGTCCACATGCAAATGATTAGCCGCTGCCATAAAGATTTTGAGCTGATGCTCCGTTGGAAATTCATACCCTGAATGCTTGGGGGTGAGACACCGTTGAAGCACTGTCATAAGAGTGTTGTACTTGTGATGTAGACCGGTGTGTTTGAATTGATTCTTACGGGTGAGCTCACCATCATAACCCATTTCCATGATTGCTGCAAGACAAGATCCCTTATCTGGAATCTCCTCAAAGTTTGTAGCAGGAGGTCTACTATCAGCAGTGGGTAGGTTAAAGTTTGTTCTGAGGCGAGTGAGAGGTATATTGACTTGGAATTCATCGACTTCGGCATGAATGACCTCATTCCCACTATTGTTTGTACGAACATCACATGTTTTCCAGAATTGTTGGACGTATAGCTCAGGGGCATGTATGCCGGTTGTAGCTGGCTTGTATGTCAGGAGGTGGTTCAGTGGGTGTATTTTTAGAATTTCCGTGACAATGGGGTAGGTAGGGTTTTTCAGTTTGGCCAGGTCTATATAGTGGTTGTTTTTATGAGTCCTGGTATTAAGGAACTCAGCTTAGGCATAATCTCCTCAGGGTCACGCACTACTTGAGCCATCTTATATGTACAGATAGATAAAATAATTAAGTTAAAGACAAAGAGATATGCATGAAAACATTATTCAACTTTGAATTGTGATCAAACTTTGGTGAGTGATTCAAAGTTGACCAATTTTGACCAATACTATAAAGTTTGAAAATTGTAAGAAAACCGTAACTCTGAAAGCCCCATTGTGTACCTGATGATTTTAAGTATAAAAAAGTTGTTTTGACACTTTTAATATGGCAATTAGATAGCAATAAACAACTTTGTAGTACTGGAGTATAGTCCAAATATCATCATAACCCCTTTTTGAATCAAAAAGGGAACTTTTAGTGTAAGTTAATACTCCTCAAGAACACGAAGAACACTTTTTGAGATTTTTGAAATACTTTTGCATCAAAGTGTTCCCCATGTGTTTACAACACCCATCGCAAACTTGGATTGATGAAACAAGTTTGTTTCGTGTCCCAAAAATCCATCAAAAGTCTCGAAAGTCACTATCGCAGGTGGCTGTTTGAAGGCCAAAAATCACCATTTTAACTCAATATTTTCAAAATGTAAACTGTACAAGTTGTTACCTATATGATCACGAATGTTTTGAGAATAAAATTATAAATCTTAGCAGCGTAACGAGATGATTTGCTAGTTTAAGTAACCAAAAACGAGAGAGAGTTCTAAGTTTAAATTTTGAATTGTATGGAGTAAGAATGAAACTGATGGGATGTTAAAAAGGTGAAATGGACACATGTCATGCTCTGATTTGTTACAACAGCGGTGAAAAACACGGCTGATAGAGTAAAAAAAACCATGCGGTTGATAGAAGTTGGAATAGCTTGCGATTCACCCTTTGGTGTGTTAATCGCATGCGATTGAGCCTTGGAGGTGAAGTAAAAATGCTAACTCTTGGCTAATCGCATGCGATTCCGCTCTGATGTGTCAATCACATGCGATTGGCACTTGATTCCTTTTATTCTAAGGCACGCGATTGATACTTGGTTCATTGGTTCATTAACAGTCTATCGCATGCGATTGAGACATAATGATCCATAGTTGTTAACCCATGTGATTGACTGATCATGCGATTGTGGTCCATGCGATTGAACAATGACTTTGAAAATTTAATGTTGTTGAGTTTCAAGAAATCCCATGCGATTGAAGCATATGATGCGATTGTTTGAAATAGAAATCCCACTTGGAGTTTCCCAGATATCTTGATTTGAGTGTTTGTTTGACACACTCCCCCTATATTCTTGCATCTGTTTGTGAAAAATTTAAAACTGTAGGGAATGTGTCAGTGGTAAGACTTCTCCCCCTACACATGTGCATTATGTGAATGATTTTCTCCCCCTACACATTTGTAACATGTGTACAACAAGAAATGCAATTCCCCTTTGAGTGTTGTATCAGTAATCTGCACAAAGAACAAGTAGTATAACACCTATTCTAAACAATAGAAAAGAAAGGAAAAGTATAGCAACAATATGTTATATTTTCAAGTTTAGCATACCTAACTTGGATACCAACTCAGTGAAGCGACATTCATCTAAGGGTTTGGTAAACAAGTCAGCTAGCTGATTTTCAGTTGAAACATACTGTAACTCAATGAGACCTTTCTCTACATTATCTTTTATGAAGTGATAACGGATATCCATATGTTTAGTTTTAGAGTGGTGTACCGGATTGCAGGAGATAGCGATGGCAGATTGGGAATCGCATAGCAGTGGAATTTTGTCATACCTGAGACCAAAGTCTGATAATTGTGTACGTATCCATAGACTTTGTGAACATCACATTGCAGCAGCGACATACTCAGCTTCAGCTTTAGAGGTGGATACGCAATTTTGCTTCTTTGAGGCCCAGCAGACTAAACGATCTCCCAGGAAGTGTGCACGCCCAGAGGTGCTTTTCCTATCAATCTTGCAACCGGCATAGTCAGCATCCGAGTAAGCATGGAGATCCAGATTGGAATCTTTGGGATATCACAACCCAAGATCCATAGATCCTTTGAGATATCTGAATATCCGCTTAACTGCCAGAAGATGTGACTCTTTAGGATTCGCCTAGTATCTGGCACAGAGACAGGTAGAGAACATGATGTCTGGACGACTTGCAGTTAGATACAGTAACGATCCAATCATCCCACGGTAAGTTTTCAGATCTACTGAAGAACCATCCAAATATGCTGATAGTTGTGCCTTAGCAGCCATGGGAGTGGATATGGGTGTGCAGTTAATCATATCATACTTCGTGAGAAGATCTTTGTGTTGGGGTTTCATGAACACAGCAGCGGAAGCATAGCTTAAGAATATGAAGCTTACAAGCTAGAAACCCCAAGAATGGACCAAGAACTCTATAACTATAAAATGCAACATGTAAAAGGAAGAGATGGAATAAGGAATTATACCATGCTCCAGCTTCTGAGATCTTCAAGTTAGGATGAACTCTAAGTCACAAGAGAGCAACTCTATTTTGATAGTCCACACCAAGTTTGTTTGATCCCCAAATGCTAGTATGCCAATTTGTGATCATCAAGACTTGAAATCACTCTTTGGAACAAGTCACAACTTCCATAAAATCACTAAACACACTTATGATTTTCTGGAGATACACAAGAACACTTAGAAAAGTGTATGCAAGTGTGTTTGAGTGAGAGAGAGAATTCCCTTTTGATCCTTGATCAATTATTCAACATATGACATGTGCAAGACATCCAAAGACTTTTATCAAGTTCTACAACTGATATGCAAGGCAACAAAGTTGTGCATGTCATTCCTAGATGTCCCATAACTCAATTACTTGAGCCAAGCAATAACCAAAAAGTCAAGTTACTGTCAGACGGTTTCCAAAATATTTATTTCTCTCTTTGTGTTGCGGGTTGTCGGGATCGATCCTTGGTGTGTGACCCAATAGGCTCGTGTATCATCGGTAGTATTACTAATCTGCGTGTGTCAGTGGGCATAATCCAACACTTTGATGTACTTGGATTGGCAAATAAAACTGCCATGACATAACTGCTTCACCTGGAGTCCGAGAAAGAATGACATCTCCCCCATCATACTCATTTGAAATCTGTTCGCCATGATCTTAGCAAATTCGTCACTGTATTTTGGATTTGTAGACCCAAAAATTATGTCATCCACATATATTTGAACTAAAATTTTGTCCCTACCTTTGGTCTTTGTGAACAGACTGGAATCAGTCTTTCCTTTTGAGTAGCCCTCACCAATCAAATATTCAGATAAGACATCGTACCATGCACGTGGAGCTTCCTTTAACCTATACAAAGCCCTATCTAAGATATAGTGTTGGTCCCTTGGTGTGAATAACAACAAGCAATAGTGTGTAGAAGGGCGGGTTGAATACACTTTCTACAGAAATTGAATAAATCAAATAAAAGTGTTACACAAAGTAAATCAAACCACAATCAATCGAATGCTTTTATTAATATGAAGATGATTATAATGCTTTGAATAAGAAGATGATTACAGTAATTATCAAGTAAGCAACTCTTGACATATAATTACCTAATATAAATCTCTCAATCTCTCAAACTTAGCTATCAATAATCAACATATAATTATAGATATTGACGACTCTCTAAACAGGATTTACACAGATTGGATCAACACATGATCACTTACCAATATCACAACTAATGTGATTAATTCGAACACACAAACGTCTTTGGCAATCTGTGATTATCTTGATACTGAATCAAGATTCGTAACACATATGGTGAGGTGAGGTTTTGGCTCTGTAATTTTTATCAGAATTGTAGTCGTACCTCTAAACTTATCAGGAGATAAGTATTTATAATCCTGTTGCTATGGTTCCTAACAAACTGGACTAATCCTAATTTGCTAACTAACTATCGGATAACTCGGAATCTTGAATCTTGAATCTTCTTATCTTGAGTCTTCAATCTTCAATCTTGATTCTGGAGTCTTCTTATCCGCGCCATAGATATAGAGTGTTAAAACAGAATTTAAAACACATTTTAATTCACTTAGACTGACTTCTTTATTCAGGCTGAGTTACTCAACTTGAAACTCATCAAGCTGAGTTCTTCGAGAACAAACCCGAATTCAAACATGAACTAACATGTATAATATTAACTCATCCTTAGAAGTCTAAAGAGTTAAAGAAAACATATTTATTAACTCTGTCGAGCTGACTCTGCTTCTGAGCTGAGTCACTCAGCTTGAAACACATCAAGCTGAATACTCGATATATACCTTATGTGACATACACAGATTATCAAACACATTAATAATTTAACTAAGGTATAATATAAACTGGTCGAACATATGCTCAGTTTATATTCTGCTTATACTCAGTGTGAAACACTATAAGTGTTCAGTCTGACTAAGCTTCATAATTATGTTTAAGTTATATATAGAACACATCTTACAAACTTAACTTTGTCTCATCAAATCTTAACTGATGAGATCATTTTCCCAACAAACTCCCCCTATTTGATGATGACAAAACCATCAAACAGTTCTTAAGTTTGTTTAACAGAATTATGTTTTAAATCTCAAACTTATTAATATTTTATTATTTGAACTGATCAAATATTTATTGAACATATCAATTTTAATTGAACTTATCAATTTAAATTGGAACACATCAACTTTTGAGTTGAACACACCAACTAATTACATAAATGAATAAGAACTTATATGTTATTCATTTTTGCTGAACTTATCAGACTTATGAATAGGAACACATCACAACACAGTTGAACATATCAAACTTTATACTTGTATTAATTGAACTAATCATAATACAAAAGTTGTTGATCACTTAGATCATGCACACATAGTGCTAAAAAAAATATTAGAACTAATCTAATATTTACATTAGAACTAATCTATTCTGGATGCAGCTCTTCAAACTCCTTAATCTCCTTATTTATTTCTTCAAGGATTTCTTGCAGATTAGGTATATGTTGAAGTTGATCCTTTTGTGATCTGATTGCTCTGTTGATTCTATATCTGAACCTTGCAGTCTGTTCAGTCTTATTCACTAGCTGTTTCAGAGCAAACACCTGAGATACCCCACATGTATAGATATTTGCATCAGACTGGAAGCACTTGTTTCGATTTCTATCTAAGTACATGAAACCTTTTTCTGGCTTTTCTACATAAGTGTTTTCTTTGAACTCCATGCCTCCAAGAAGGTTAAGACTGTACGAGTCTAGATTTGCTAATCCAGCTGGCTTTGTTAGCTTCTTTTTCCCAACTTTATGAAAAGAAGTAAGTAGGGTAGCTATCTCAGATCTGGGTATTAATTGCATTGCATCAGCCCTAGCAAGTAGTCTCAGCAGCTCATCTTTAATTTGATTATGAGTTGTGGACCTTTCCATCTTTTAATGAGCACTGCTACTTGCTTCCATTCCTCATAACCCAGTTTGTGCAGTTGATTGAGCTCCAGAGAAGGTGTCTCACCATTCTCTAAAGAAAATTCCATGATAATGATCCCTTTAACTGAATTCAACTTGAGTGAATCAATCTGAGAAGAGAAGTACAATTTTTCATAACATTGAGTTATATCTTCTTCCTCAGTTTGATCTTGGATAGGAAGTTCCTCTTCTTCTTCCTTGGGCACGATAGGCAGTCTGAGTTTTGTCAATTCCTCATTCTGCTCTCTGATCAGCTCAGCCCAGTTTTGTTCCCTTATCTCTTTTTCTCTAGCTAACACAGCTTGAGCATCTGATTGTCTTCTTCTCAGTTCTTCGACCGAGATCCCAAGCTGGTCAGCTTCCTCTTGTTCTATTCTTCTGACTGCCAGCAGTGAAGCTCTCTCTTGTAATGTCATTTTGTCAGCAGAGTCTTCATCTGAGGCTGATGATTCACTAAGAATCACTCTTCTTCTTTTCTGCAGTAGGGGTTCTGATTCTTCCAAGCTGACTACTACAAGTCTCTTTCCTTTAGCCTTTTCAGTCAGTCCAGTTCTATTTCCATTTCTTTCTCCCCCTCAACTTGATCTACTTCCTTTGCCAATAATAGTAGAGCTTCAGCTTGAATAGACTCAGCTTCAGCTTCTAGAATCTTCTACCCGTTTTTGTCATCCTCAACAGGGGTTGAAGTCCTTTGTTGTTGTAGAGCAGCCACTGTAGATTTTAAATGTTGAACATCTCCCTCTAGAGAATTCTAAATCATTAGCATGTTGTTCTTGTCTTGTTTTCTCTTGAGGTGCAACTTGTCAAACTGACTTTTGAAAAAGTTCATTAAGTCGTCCAAGTCAGCTTGAGAGGGTTAGAATTTGGGTGGATCATCCGAAGGTTGGTGTTTACCTTCAAACTTATTTGCACCAGAGTTTGGACCCTGTGACTCATCTTAGTTTGAAGATGAATCATTGACAGGTCGTGCAAGAGGGTGTGAGAAGTGAATAGAAGTTATTGGGCTCGAGATGTGAAGTGTTTGGGTTGTTGGTTGGCTAATTGGTTTAGAGGGGGGTGATTGACCCTAGGGATTGGTCAAAATTTCAATGTTACCTGAGTGTGTCTGCTCAGGCACAGTAACAGGCTCTCCCATGGCTCTAGTAAGTGTGGGCTGAGTAGACACCACACCCGGATAAGGCTGTTGGGTTTGAATGGGCCTTGAGGTTGACACCTTAAGAGAAGGCGTCTCCCCCTCAACTTCTGCCGGTGGAGGGATCAATGTGATCTCAGCTCCAGTGATGCCTTTAGGAGTGGCACCACCTATAGCAGTTTTTCGTTGGTAGGTTCGGATATTCTGCCTAGCAGCAGTGTGCATACTAGGGGTGGCTTCAGATTGGGATTGTAAATGGAATGAAGGTGGAGGAGATGGGTTAGACTGAGTTGGTTCCACTGCAGTCTTATCTCCAAAGGTGGATGGAGAAAAGTGAGAAGAAAGTGAAAGTGGAGAGGTTTTACCTGAAGCAGCTTCTGTATGTGCTGGTTCAACTTGAGCAGAGTGCTCAGCTTGAACCTCGGTGTCAGCTTGAGAAGCTCCCCCTTGATTCGATCCCTCTGCTTCACTTTCAGATGAAGCTGCCTCAGCTATTTGGAGCATGGGCTCACTCAGTCCCTCTTGCTCTAGGAAGATGTCGTTGTTGAACATCTTGGGGCTGAGTGTTGGAAACAGGAACACATCCTGATCAGCTTCATAGAGTGCTGTCCCCAGATCGGGTTCAATTGCCAAGGATAGGTACCTTATAAATGGTACATGAAGATCCCTTGTGGTCTTCATCACTTGGACCTTGAGTTCATTGAAGAAAAGCTAAGCATAGTCCAGATTTCTATTGAAGTAAATATTGTACAGCAGCTGCATTTCGAACTCATTTACCTAGTCCAGTCCTCCAACCTTAGTCCCCAGTGAACGAATCACTGTTGAAACCATGAAGCCCCAACTGGTTGGAAAAGTGGCCTTCTTGATGACACCCTCTGTCTGTCGGTGACCCAATCGAGGTAGGACAGACCTTGTCACTTGCCTTGTGACAGCCGAATCGAACTCATCAGAATGAGGGAGTCAAAGAACATCCCTTAGCCGCTGCACTGAAAGGGTTACTGACCTATTGCCATTTAGAACATTCCCTATTATCTCTCCCCTGTTCTGGTCGTAAGTACAGGTGTACCAGAATTCTAGTAGATGTTGAGGAACGATGTGAAGGGGTGCGCCACAAAAGGCGAATGCCAGGGGGCATTTACGAATATAAGCCACCCATGCTTCATAACCTCTACCTTGTTTTCTCGGAGGAATTGCAAGGCAGGCCCGTTGATTGTTGATTTTAGTCAACGGCGCTCCATCGTTCTTAAACTGAGCACCTCGAATCATCTGATCACTGAGAACTAACGTGATTCCGTCCATGTTGGGTTAATTACACTGAGTAATCGGAAATTCGCACTAAGCGATTAAAAAAATTACACTTAGAAAAGTAGGGTATTGAATCGGACGTATGAACTAAGCAATAGGTGTAATATTTGCTAGCGATATGTAGTTGAAAGTGGTGAAGTCATCATAAGCAGGCAGGTCATGACTCTCACACTAGTGCAATAGGTGTAATATTTGCTAGCGATTTGGCTTGAGTTATGTATTTAGTTAGTTTGATATATAAATTTTATATTTTGGGAACGATAAAGACAGTATTATAACTTATGCTTGTTTCGATATGTAATAGAGATTATATATGCTTGAGATACGGTTACATTCATAAGACTCTACTGTGTTCCATCTTAGCATGTTTAATTACTTCCAGAAATATTATTCTATATTTCAAATTTTCCACAGTCAGTCAATCTTGTGGAAGGAAGATTGAAATAAGACTGAGATAAGCATATGACCTTGAATTCAATATGGTCGAATTAAGGAGCAATGCCTATCTGTACTTGAAAAGAGTCTCAAGTGACTGGAAGACCCACACCCAGGTATACTTCATGGATTATAGTCACGAGTAACTTGGGATGATAAAATCTTACGTCCTTAGACCTGAGATGTATGAACTGCTATATCATAATTCTTCCATGCTTTAGCCATTTTCAAAAGCACTTCGTAACTGGCTGTGAGAGATATCCCTTGGCCCCTCGATGATTTGGAGCTGACACCAAAATTATGCATGGCCATGCTCAAGGAATATTGATTGAGAATCAGACATGTCCTTAACTTTTGGTCACCACCAATCAAGATCGAGAAACACAATCGTGAACGATCTAGACAATGACATTTAATCCATGTCTCGTGTTCACATAGATATCACAAACCAAAGGATGTTTAAGATCACTTATCTATAGGACCTTTCTTTGTGAATAGGTTTTTATTCTGGATAACGAAACTCATACTGACTTGGGGCAATGATGTTTTGCTAGAGGCCGCTCATTGTCTGTGGTTTATAAGGAACGGTGCATCGTGTGCAAGTAGGAGTTTGTTAGAATATGCCCACTAATGCGAGTACACCATTTAAATCACTACCGATGATGTATCGGCCTATTGGGTCATACAACGGGGTCATACATGACAACAACCAAAGTAAAGGGACCAAAATTGATGAAATACAAAAGTTGACATCACAGGTCGCGATAGCGCCGCTAACGTTAAGGTTTTAGCGCCGCTAAGGCTGTATGTACTTTGTGTCATGTCACTTTGCAGGCCGCATTATCGCCGCTAACTTTAAGGGTTAGCGCCGCTAAACCTTAAAGGTTAGCGCCGCTACGGCTGCATGTGCCTTTTTGTCAAATCACCTCTAGACTTAACCAATGCATGAAGGCTTCTTGATGGGGTCTTGGCCGGCCTTGGGCATACCAAGTGGTCTCTGGATGTTTATAAAAGACATCCTTTGAACCTCATTTGTATCTCTTGGCCATTCATACATTTACCATATTCTCTTGAATGCTTTGAAGACTTAGAGAGATCTAGAGAGAAAAGGTTCCAAAAATACACTCTTGGTTATTGTTCTCTAGTGATTTTCTAAGGAGAAGAATCACAAAGGAGCTTGCTAGCACAAAAGATTGACGTGTTACCGGGGTGTTACTCAATAGTTGATTCGTTCTTTGGAGCAAAAGGAAGATCATCATCAATACATTCAGATTCTGGAGCTTAGGAGACTGGTATAATCTTTTCTCCTTCATCTTTGTTGCATTTCTTTACATAGAGTGAGATCCATGTTTGGGATTTCATGTTTTATTCCTTGCATGTTTGTTTTATGGGCTTTTATGTTGTTTCTTGCTTCCGTTGCGTGTCCTTGAAATCCCAACAGTTATCCTCAGAGTGATGTCTGGTCCACTTTATCTCGTGGGAAGTAGAAGATGAAGGAATAATATCTTGTAAGTGTCGTGCTTCCTCTTCATTTTCACGGGAGAAATGTGGGTCTGAATCAAACACAGGCGGGCTCTCTGGGTAAGAAATTTGTGAGGTCACAGGGGGATGAGTGACTGATAGAGATGTGAAATCCCCAGCATATAAATCGGCAAATGGATTCGTCTTAGTAACCGTAGGAGCCGTGATAGTAGCACTTGTTTATACAGCTGTGTGGTTCCTGTTGTCAGTTAAAACATGAGAGGATTCAGATCTAAAGAAATCAAACAAAAAGTCAAGATTAGTATTTGAACTGGACGGATTGTTTGATTCTTTATTTTGAAAAACCGGTCCTGAACTGGTATGTTCAGAAACGTTTTCTGTTGATTTAGGTGAAAATTTTGTAACATTCAATGCGTCATCAAATGTTACATAGATACTTTCAACAATGCTCTTTGTTCCTTTGTTTAAAACTCTGTAGGCTTTGGACTCAGTAGAATAACCTAGGAAAATAGCTTTATCAGCTTTGGGAGCAAATTTTCCTAGATTATCCTTGTCATTAAGTACAAAGCACCTATTACCAAAGACATGAAAGTAATTTATATTAAGTACTATGCCATTGGCCAGTTCATATGGAGTTTTATTAAAGCGTTTATTAATAAAAGAGCGATTATGCGTATAGCAGCCAGTGCTGATTGCTTCAGCCCAAAAGGAAGGAGGGAGCCCGGAAAATGATAGCATGGTGCGGGCAGCTTCAACCAAAGTTCTATTTCATCTTTCCACGATACCGTTTTGTTGTGGAGTATATGCCGTGGAGAACTGATGGTTGATCCCAACAAGGTCACAAAACCTCTTCAGAGTTCTGTTTTTGAATTTAGTTCCATTGTCTGTGCGGAATGAAACAACACTCTGACTGTGCTTATTCTGCTGTTGCTTGATGAAGGAAATGATTGTTGGAGTGGCTTCATCTTTTGATCGCAGAAACTTGACCCAAGTATATCTGGAGTAGTCATCCACCATGACTAGAATATACTTCTTCCCACTTTTTGACTGAATCCGCATAGGACCACAGAGATCCATGTGTAGGAGTTCCAAAGGCTTTGTAGTGCTGAACACTTGTTTAGATTTATGTTAAGCCTTTTTCATTTTCCCTTTCTCACAATCTGCACACAGATGATCTTTTTTGAATCTTAACTTGGGAATGCCTCTCACCAAGTCACTAGTGACTAGCTTGTTGATATTTTGAAAGTTCAGGTGAGAGAGTTTTCTGTGCCATTGCCAAGTAAGATCTGATGATGCTTCGAACAGTAGACACACAGAGGTAGGAGAGTCATAATTTTCCAAATCAATGGAATACATGTTAGATTTCCTTGAACCTGCCAGTAATTCATCTCTATTTTTCAGTTAAAACAGAACATTTGTTCTTCTTAAACACTACCTCTAGGTCCTTATCACAGAACTGTCCGATGCTAAACAAATTGTGACCCAACCCTTCAACATAGGAGACTTTCTTGATCTTGATGTGCTTCTTCTCTATGTCTCCGTACCCCATTATTGGCGCAACATTGTCATTCCCAAAACGTACATTCCCGGAGTACTTAGGAACATAATTTTTGAGAAGGCTCTGGTTGCCAGTCATATGCTTGGTACAACCGGAGTCCAGGTACCACAAGTTAGGCGCCTGCAAAAAGAAAATAAAGCACGTTTAGGTCCCCATATATGAATGGGTCCTTGATTGTTAGTTACTAGAAGTGGTTGAGGATTAATTGTTTCAAATGGTGGTTGTAAAACTTCTAATGATCTATCCTTAGGTACCCAAGTGGGTTTAAGCTTTTGTCGAGAAGGAATAGATTGAGACATAATTGGCTTAGTCGGAAGTTGTGGTACCACCTTTGGTTTAACAGTTGATGGAATCGGAGGTTTTGGATTCGGAAGAGTTGCGGAAGCGTTATATTTGCGAATACAAGATTTACAGGAATTCTTAAGAATTCATAGTGACCTCGGTGTATCAACTTGCTTTTGCTGAACTTGAGCCTTGGGAGCAGTAGATTGTACTACTCGTCTGTAGACTTCCAGTTATTTGATCGTCAGTAATCGTTTTGATTTGTTTAAAAGTTTGAGTGCATGTGACTGACGAGTGGTGATCCATTGATGAATGATATATCCTTTGGAAATTAGAAATGGAACACAGATTTGATTAGCGTAAAAGTCTGTCCAGTCCTCACATGGTTTAATTCCAATTTGTTTTCTTAATTGATCATATTCACAATTAAATTCACAATGACCATGGAGACAACCATCACTAATACAAAACATTGAAGAGGCAACATTATCATGCAAACTTGAATGATTACAGACTGAATCAAACATCAAAAATTGTTCACATGTTTGTCTAGTTTTTGAACATTTCCTATGTGACCTAGGAATGACTCTCTTCCAAGTTATGTTTATTTTACTCTCTTCACTCCCAAGCTTCTTCTTCACATCTGCAGTAGAATGTTAAATGTTATAAACGAGTCGTGGTCGACTAGCAGCAGCTTTTGAGGATTCAGGTATGGTTGTGTTTAAGCGAGAAATGTGACTAGAATTGGAAGTGGATGTCTATTTGAAAATATGTTTTTACTTTAGAGCATTCAAAATCGGATTGTTAAAAGATTTTATTTTGGGTTGGACATCTTGAGAAGATGTAGACACATGTTTGGAATCTTCAATTCGTTCATCAAAGGTAGTTACATGTTGAGAGAAGGTGAATGGAATAGGTGGATCCATTTCAGTTTCGACCTGTTTGATTCGCTCGTGCAACGCGAAGTTTTTTTTGCACAAGTTTGTTGGAGTCTGCCCACTGACACAAGTACATTGGTTTTACTACTGATGAAGTGCGAGCCTATTGGGTCACACACTAAGGATTGATCCCGACAGCTTACTGATAAAGAGAGAAGGTCCAAAAATCAAATTGTTTAATTTTGGAGCTTCACAGCCGTGAGGGATGCTCCACGGGTCGTGAAGCCCACTGCCCTCACGTTTGACTCAACGACTCTCATACGGCTCGTGGAGTCTTCACGGGTCGTGCGAGGTCGAGGAGGGGTCGTAAAGGAGACGCCCTAACGAGTCACTCGAACGCGGCACGGGCCGTGAAGAACTATGGCCAGTCGTGGCACATTTAGTCTTCACGGGCTCTTCACGGGCCGTGAGAGGCCGTCAAGGTATGTCTGCATGAAATCCTTATTTCTGATTGGGCCATCTTGTGGTCCAATGAAATGAAGGTATTAACTCCGGCCAAAAGGATGCCTTTATGGTTTGGATCAGTTAGAACATGCATGAGACATAATTTCACTCTCTCTCTCTAGAATATCTCTTGGAACCTAGTTGAAAGATACACACACTAATACACTAAGTGAGGATCTTAAGTGTTGAGGTGAGTGGATTTGGGTGCAAGAGGACAAACCTTCAAGGCTGTTCAAGAAGAGTGGAGTCATTGGTGACGTCCATTCGGAGGTGTACTAGCATACGGGGATCATGGTTACTTTGTGTGGATCATTCAATAGTGGAGAAGACATTTTTGGATTCTCTCTTGTCACCCGCATGCATACTACAGCCGATTTGTCTAATGGTAAGAAAGTATTTTCTGCCTTCTTCTTGTTTCTTTAAGTTGCAATTTGGTTTTGTAGAAAAATCATCACTTTGGAACACGATACGGACCCGTTTTTGTACGGTTTTAAACTTTTGTTTTTGAGCTTCCGCTGTGTTCTGCTCCATACCGTGATCCAACAAAGTCATCAATGATCTTGCCATCAAGATTAAATACTGTTTGAAGACGCTTGTGGAGGATGGTGTTTTTTTGAGCCAGTTGAGAAGGTTCAGTGAGTTGTTCAGAACCTAGGATGTTTTCAGGTGTGATTTCTTTTTGGAATGCTTTTGTAATGTATCCGTGTATCAGATGTGTGAAGCAGAACTATTGTAAGGTTTGAAACCTAAGTTGTAATTCCTTGTGGGGAATGTATTGGAATTGGGGTTTTGGCACTTCAGGAGCATAAAGTTCCTCATCTGTATAGATTGGAATGGTGACAGGTGAAGTCAGTGTTTGAGATGGGTAAGTGAAGTATGAGTCATTGAGGTTAGAATAAGTGAAGGGAGTTTCAATTTTGAGATGCAATGTTCGTTTGACATCCTCTTCAAGTCGTTCTTCATCTTGACCAACAAATACCATTCGTTGAGTTAGTCCTTCGCCAAATATATTTGCATTGTATAATTGTTTGGCAGATACTTTACTCAGAACATTAGGGTTTTCAAAACCAAGTCCATCGAATGTTCATCTTGAAAAAGGTCGTTCCTTTTGTTTGTACAGAAAAATGGTTTGTTCACTTTGCCCTCTTTGAATTAGAAGGTCTTCCAGTTCTTTAATTTTTAGACAAAGAATGTGTTGATCATTTTCAAGAATTTCTGAATCCTTTTCTGCACCAATACGTTCTGCTTTGAGATCATGTATGATTACATTTGGTTTATTAGTTAATTCAAAAAATTCAGATTCTTTTACAGCTAGTTGAACCTTAGATTCATCTATGTTTTTCTCCAATTGTTCAATTGTAGCTTGTGCTTCCTTGTCTTGTGTGTAAATGACCTCTTTTAACACTTGATTTTTCTTTGTTAGTTTGGTCACCTTAAATTCTAACTTTTTCATGCGATTTAATATGGTTTGTATATGTTCAAAGTTAAAACCAATGTTAGAGTTAGAGATAGAATGTACCTTTTTCGCTTTCAATGATCTCCTCCTCAGCATCGGAGAGATCACAACTATCTTCATCTCTACCGCTTGTTCCACTAGTAGCCATGAAACAGAACTGCGCGTGATCCTCACCATCTAGATCACTTTCGGAGTCTGTGTCCTCCAGGAACTGGTCTTCCTCCACCATAAGTGCATTCCCATCATGCTTTTGCTTTGACAGGCGGTACTTTTGTCTGTAGTATTCAGCATCCTTGACCTTCTTCTGTGGACAGTTCCTTATCATGTGACCAGATCTCCCACAGTTGTAGCACTTCAAATCCGTCTTCTTTTCCTCATTTCTCTCATCCCTTTGAAATATGGGCTTGTCAATATGAGCAAGCCTTTCTAGTCTTATGGAGCCGGAAGTAAACCTTTGTCTGTTGTTGGTTTTATTAAAGCGATTTCTGAAAGTTCTACCAACAACTGAGAGGGCATGAATGCCATTTTCAACTGAGTCTTCATCATCATCTTCTGGTTCTGATTCACTAAGAATCACCTTATTGAACTTCATGGATCTTGATGAAGATTCTCTTGGAATTCTCTCAGTAGCCACCAATGCTAAAGGATCTGCAGCTGGTTGTTTAGGGAGAGTCTTCAGTATTTCATCGTGGTATTGATTGAGGACTTTGAATATGTTATGGAAGGTGACTGTGGTAAGATCTTTATTGATTTGCTTGTACAGTCTAACATATTCTTTCCATTCTGGACCTAGTGACTTTAGAAAAACACAATATAGATCTAGGTCAGTTCGGATGATTTGATTGGACCTCATCTCAATTTGCAGCTTGCAAAATCTACCATAGGTTTCAGAAAGAAGTTCATTCTCTCTAACACTTAAGTCATGATAGCTGTTGACTAGTTGGGTACGCTTGATATACTCTCCTTGCTCAGTACCATGCAACTGCTTCTTGATCTCATCCCATATTTCCTTAGCAGTGGCTAAGCTATCTATCTTGGTGTAGATCTCTGAAGAGAGTCCTTGTTTCAGATAGTACTTAGCCAATCTTTCAGCCTTCTTGATTTCCTTTTCTTCAGCTGTGAGCTCGTCAACAGTCTTTTCCCTCTCATGACGGAGAATGGCGAGATTGTTGTTTGGATCAGCCTCAACAACTTTAGTGAACTTTTTGTTCCCATTCATGATGCAATCAATCATCATCTCTTCGTGTGTTTCATTGTGCTCCAGGAAGTACATGAACCTTCCTTTCCAAACATTGTATTCACCTCGAAACAGAACAAGAGATTTTGTATCGGTACCGATGGACATCATTTCATTTGAACTTGACATTGTGAGAGTTTAATTAAGAAATGATCGTTCACTTGTTATATATGGATTGATTGTTCGAAAACTTAATTGACTAAATGAGGAGCTAATTCAATTAAATTCAATTTTGAATTAGATTTTGTAAAGATTAAATTCAATTTTGAATTATATAGAATTGAATTAATATAATTCAACTTTGAATTATATCCGAGTTAGATTAAATTCAATTTTGAATTATAATTTTAAGTTTTAAGTTCGATTGTCCTCTTTGTTCAATGTCAAGTCCCAATGGTTCTATCACTTGTCCAATAAGTTTAAGGTATGCGATTGATGTTATGCGATTGGAGAAAATCCTTGAAAATTGAGCAGAGTAACTTCTTGGCAGTGATTGAATAGGGTAACCAATAGAGTGCGATTGATTCCTGTAGCATCAATCACTTAGAAATAAACTGTTAGTCACTGCAATCGAATGCTATTCAAGTTAACTGAATCAAATGTGATTGCCTTTGATGTGTTTGAAATCAAACCCTTGAATCGAACTTGCCAACACTTAGAATTGAACAGAAACTTATGCGGCTGATAGATCACTTTTGAGCATCCAATCACATGCGATTGATCCTATGCGGCTGATAGCTTTAATAGTAACACTTAGTAAATTCAGCTTTGTAAGAACTCTATAAGCTGCCTAAACCAGTCAATCGCATTGACCACAAACCCGGCTTATAGGATCTGGTGTGTCCCTATCAGATCTGAAGGCCTACCCCTTACGGTGTCTACCTACTTGTATCTTGATTGGTATGGGTAGTACTTGAGTTGCCTTGTTCTACACTTAAACTTTGAAGAATAAATAATTATTTTTAATCAAAAAGCAAATTACTCTTCTTCAATACTGCATTTAAACCTCAAGAACACCATAAATGCTTGATTTCCAGAAAACTAAATGCCATAAAGTCTAGCATTTAATGAACTATTGGACTTTTTCCTTTAAAAACACCACTCGGTTTTAAGTGTTCTTCAAGAAACCTTTATAAAATAGTAGAAAGCCATGAACAAACCCGAAGAAAAAGTAGTGTCGTATACCTTAAATGTGTTCTACCTTCAGGAAATGCTTGAACTCGAACCTTTCTTGAACTTAAACTTGTAGTTGTATGCTTTGTAGAACTCGAACCTTGTTCTTCACCTTGAGCTTGAAATCTTCGAGTTTTACTTGTTGTTTTCGAACAATCACGAGCCAAAAACAGTTTGGCTCTGATACCAATTGATGGTCCCGTATATACTACCGATGAAGCAATGCTAGATGATAATCTTGCTAGTGTGTGTTTGTGTGTGTGTTCGGTTTGAGAGAGAGAGCCGAGAGCAATGTAGATCGAAACACAAACACAAGATATGTTGTAAATGCAAAGCTTAATTAGAAAAGGTGGGGCAAATGCCTTTTATAGCATTTGCCAAAGTTACAATATTTACATATTTGCACACTCACTTTTTATAATCTAACACTCACCCCAACAAACCGTGGTTCTAAACCACTTCCTGCATAACATTTCATACAGAGGCATCCTAATACTCGCATGGTACTAAGACTGTACAAGAATTCACCTAAAGGAAGGTAGGTATTCCAACTACCACCAGAATCTAGAACACACGCACTCAGTATAATCTCTAGAGTTCAAACTACCGTCCCACTCTGACCATCAATATGTGAACGATAGGCCGTACTAAAAAGGCAACTTTGTTCCCAAGTCGCTATGAAACATTTCCCAGCATCTCGAAAAATCTCATATCTCTGTCGGACACCCCCCACACAGGTACATCATGCCTATAGATTACTTCCTTCATATACACACTCGCCAAAACTGCAGATGAATAAGTTTCACGAATTGGTACAAAGTGTGCACTCTTAGTTAGCCTATCCACTATTACTCCAATCGTATTAAAATTTCTCAGTTTCCGCGGGGGTTACTAATGAAAAAATATCGTAATGTGTTCCCCATTTCCGTTCCAAAAATTCCAACAGCTTCAACTTGCCATGCGGTCTCTGGTGCTTGGTCTTGACCTTCAGACAGGTCAAACATCCTCCAACCTATTTAGCAACATCATTTCTTCATCTCGGGCTATCGGTAATCTATTTTCAAATCTTGTACATCTTTGTTGCCCACGGATAAATAGAAAATTTCAATTTATGTGTCTCCTCTAATAATGTTTCCCTAACATTGGTCTATAACGCGTGAGTGAAACTCAAATGTCCTTTACTAAATTCTTTACTTGACATTTGATTCGTTCTCTGTTATGGTCCCCTGGCTCTAATGCCTCGATCTGTGCGGACTAAAACAAGTCAAACGCATTGGCAGCTGTCATCCGTAAACATTTCACTAAAAATGATGTACATCTGACTTATGTCTTGAGACACCAATCAAAACATTAGCCTTATCCGGTGATATAAGATTTCACCATCATAATCCTTTGCAGAATTTAGTCTTCTCGCTGTCCAACATTCTACGTTCTCTGATCTGCGAAATGTTTTAAACTCTTAAGATCGGTGTACTTAGTACACCTAACCCCGTAAAGGTAAAATCTCTCGATTATTAACGCAAAAACCACGGCCGTAAACTCTAAATCATGTATCGTATAATTACCCTCATGTGGTTTAAGCTGTCTTCACGGGTAAGAAACTACCCCTCCTCGCTGTATTAGAACACAACTCAAACTATGATACAATGCTTCACAATAAGCCACTAAGTCTTCCATATCTTCCACAAAGGTGAACACCGAAGTTTCGCACAATTTATGCCTTAAGGTTGCAAAAAGCCGTCTGATGTGCATCTCACTAGATAAACTTTTCACTTTTCTTAGTTAACTTCGTTAGTGGCGTGACAATCTCTAAAAATCTCGGACAATTATTCTGCAATATCCTGCCAATCTTAGAAAACATATAATCTCGGTAAAAACTTTCAACTATTCCCGCTTTAACACGACTTCAAACTTGGCGGGATCTACTGATACGGCGTCCTAGCTATCGGTGCCGTACCCGGCACTAGATCTACCTATGATTGTACCTGACGCTCCGACGTTACTCCCGACACGTTCTTTTGGAATAACGCGAGATATTTTCCCACCTTCAACATGTCACTTATTTCCACCGCTCTCTAATCTTTTGCATCGTTGATCACATATGCTAGAAGCACATAACTCCCGTGCTGAAGTTACTTCCTCGCATTCACGTAGAAGGTCATGTATCTCTTCTCATGTTTCCCAACAGGTACTAGTTCTCCCCCACTTGGGTTTGAATCCCTATTTAGCGTCACCTGCAATCCATCGTAGTTTGTGCTGACTCCACTAGTCCACTCTGACACCGTCATGTAGTTCTTGCCCCTTACTAGCCATCTGCTTAACATTTTTGGACGAATCTGTTCCAAAGTCTTGCCCACAAAAGCTACCATTCACTTATTTATTATAGGGAAATTCACGTTTCCACCCCAGCAGTGGTTACCCTCAACTGATATCTCGAGGTACATTCGCAGCTTCTTGATGGTCCCGTATATACTACGGATGAAGCAATGTTAAATGATAATCTTTCTAATGTGTATTTGTGTGTGTATTCGGTTTGAGAGAGAGAGCCGAGAGCAATGTTGAGAGAAACACAAACACAAGATATGTTGTAAATGCAAAGCTTAGATTAGAAATGGTGGGGCAAATGCCTTTTATAGCATTTGCCCAACTATACAAGAATTACATATTGCACCCTCACTTTTTATAATCTAACATTATCCCCCTAAGTGAGGTGTGCAACGATTCACAACAAACTAATACATAAATCTATTCATAAGATGATTTGTTGCGAATCCCGAAAGCCACTTGCCACTTGCGTATTTGCCTTCTGCTTGACAATGTCGTTCTCATCTTCTCTCTAGCACGATAGGCTTGAGCATGTTCTTTATCAGTGAAGGCTGCACAGTTATTCCATATTTTCTGATGTATCTTATGATGAAGGATTTTCAAGGTGCCGTCTGAATATGACATCAGTTCATCAAGTATGATGAATATATTTTCACCTATTGTATTCCTTGAGACGACGCCTCGATCACCTTTGAAGTTTGGATGCCCATCATAGATAACTGTCAACTCTTCAAGCTTTTCTAAGTCTGGATGGCTCTGGTTAGGCTTTAAGAGATTGACTTTTAAGTAGTTGTTTTCAGCTCCGAGTTGCAGATCATGTTCTTCAAAATATTCCATCAGATTCCTCATATATTTCATCATAGCAACTCTTCCAAACTCTTCTTCAGGCCACTTCCCTCGTTTCTGAGAGAGGGTGTCACAGATAAAGCTGATGTCTTAATTTCTCAGCTGCTTCTTTCTGTCTGTTTCTTTCTAGTACATCAGTAGCTGATTCTTGATACTGACCACGACGAGGAGGGAATTGTTCATGAACTTCTATGTTTACTCCACTGAGAACCCTGGATACGTCAAAGGTGGTTTTCTTCTGTTTAGGTTTCCTTCTAGCTTCCCTTCTAGAGATTGTTGCCCATTTTTTTCTTTTAAGTGCAAGTTCCATTTCACATATGACATCATCAAATCTGTAGACAACTCTGGGTGAAGCTGGACGTGTAGTGTCACGAATTTCATCTATATCTTTGACCATGTCACGAATTTTAGGATGCTCAGGTTCCTCCTCTGGTTTAGCAGAACTGCTTTCTCCCATATGCCTTGCAGGTGATGTGTGTATAGACTCATATAAATCCTCCATTTCATCATCTGAGTCACTAAACAAGTTAAACATCTCTGCATGGAACTGCTCATAAGGTATTTCACCTTCTTCAAGATCGATTGGCCTCGGTTCAGATTGTTGCTGAATTATATAAAGTACAATCTGTTTGTCAGCATTCTTCTTTTGTTTGTTGTTCATAAACTTCATCGGCCAATTTTTGTGCAGTTTTCTGTTGTTGTTGTTGTTGACTTCCAGACCCAGCTGAACTTGTACCTGTAGATAAGTATGACCTGAAACGTGGAACAGGTACAGCAGCAACCATAGAGGGAGTAGTCATGTATACTCTTCTTCTTTTCTCCCCCTCGGGTTGAGCATCAGGGTCTTGATCATCCCGTCTCCTCTTGCTGCCTTGAGCCTGAGCCTGACAAGTTTGTTCAAGTACTGTCAGCTTCTCAGTAAGCTTCTCCAAAGAGGTGTAGAAGCTTCTAGTCACCCAATCGATCTTGCTGTTGACATCTTCATGAAACTCTTGAAAGTCATCCAAGGAGATTCCCTGTGGACGTTGTTCGTTGCAAAGAGTTGTCAGAAGGTCTTGATCATGTGCAGATTATGGCCTTTGTTTCAGAAGTTTAAAATACAGCAAGCTCTTCAAAGCATCCACCGACATGGTTGCTGGATCAGGTTATGGCTGAGTTTCTGGTACTTGAGGTCTAGCAGTAAGGAGTGCCTCAATCCTGTTGAGTTGCTGTTGCTGGGCCTGGGAGGATTGTTCTATCTGATCCAACTTTTGATTTGTATCATGCAGTTGTTGGTGGATTGGCGCCATGGCTTATTGAATATAGTATTTAAGTTCTGCACGTGTAACAAACCCGGAATCATGAAGACTTCCGGTTGAGGTACCAGCCACAGAGGCAGTACCACCTAGTGGAGCAGCTTGGATGTAGGATCCAGCAGGATTTCCTTCTAATCCTCGAATGGCACCTTGAGAGGTACCACCTATAGAAGTTGAGGAGACTTGACTGATATACAAGCTCAGTGCATCGATTGTAACCTGGTGTTGATCAAGATATGCGGAAATATGCGGTATATCGACTTGTGCGTGGAAAGGAGTCGAGGACGAGGGAGGCGGTCCTCTATGTTCAATAGGTCGAACTCCCGATTGGGATTGACCTAGAGTATGTGCTATTACCCTGTGCAATAAAGACGGTGCCTGTTAAGAGACACCATAGTAGTTTTGTGGGGCATAAACTAGCACGGGTGGGATCACCGTGACTTGTTCAATACGAGGCCCAACAATGTTAGGCCCCATAGCCGATGTGGCTTCCCGGCTTTCTGGGTTTAGGGGACCCTCAACACTCTGTTTTTCTTTTCTCACCTCCTCTCTTTCACTCGTACTCCTAACTACATAACTATCACCTTCTTCACCACTACCAGGACCATACCCTGCATATCGATTAAGGGACAAGAAAGAATCAGAGGTGACGGATCCGGTTTCGACAATCAACTCCAGAGAAGGAGTAACAACAGGCATATCTTGACCTGGAGCTACTATGGCAGGTTGGACAGTAGGAATGTCTGGTACTTGGGTAGAAGGATTCAAATTAATGACCAGACCACCAGTTTGAGGAATAACTTGACTAGTTTGAGCAGTATGGGTCTTGTCAGGAGAGGTAGTATGTGGGTCAGTAAGTTTCATGAATGAAGGGGTGCTTTCTGCTGGCTGTACAATGGGTCTGTCAGGGGTGCCCAAAGGTGATGCGATAAATTCAAAGGCAGGGGCACCACCTGGTTGAGAAACAGACTCAGCTTGGGAAGATTGGGAACTGGATGACTCAGAAGTGTCAAGACCAAGTTCTTCTATAACAGCTTGGGTGGGGTAAGTAGGGTTTTTCAGTTTGATTAGGTCAATATAGTGGTTGTTTTAATGAGTCCTTGTGTTGAGAAACTCAGCTTGGGGCATGATCACTTCTGGGTCACGTACTACTTGAGCTATCTTATCTGTACAGATAGATAAAACAGTTAAGTTAAAGATAAAGAGATATGAATGAAAACATTATTCAATCTTGGAATTGTAATCCAACTTTGGTGAGAGAGTCAAAGTTGACCATTTTTTACCAACACTATAAAGTTTGCAAATTGTGAGAAAACCTTAACTCTGAAAGCCCCATTGTGTACATGATGATTTTAAGTATAAAAAGGTTGTTTTGATACTTTTAATATGGCAATTAGATAGTAATAAACAACTTTGCAGTACTTGAGTATAGTCCAAATATCATCATAACCCCCTTTTTAGAACCAAAAAGTGAACTTTTAGTGAAAGTTCATACACCTCAAGAACATGAAGAACACTTTTTGAGATTTTTGAAATATTTTTGCACCAAAGTGTTCCCCATGTGTCCAAACCACCCATCGCAAACTTAGATTGTGCAACCAAGTTTGTTTCATGTCCCAAAAACCCATTCAAAGTTTCGAAGTGTTCTATCGCCGTCGGCTGTTCTAAGGCCAAAAATCAACAGTTTATCTCAAAATTTTCAAAATGTAAACCGTACAAGTTGTTACCTATATCATTAGGAATATTTTGATATAAAAATTGCAAATTTTGGCAGAGTAACGAGAGAGTTCGTGAAAAACTTAAAGGGTTTTGAATTCTGATCGCATGAATGATCTGATGGGAGGATGGGACGGTTATAAGGTGAAAAGCCACGTGTCGTGTGTTGATTGGACCAAAAATGAGTAAAAATTGCAGCTGATAGGCAATCGCATGGTTAAAAAACATGCGGCTGATAGAGTTTGAATCGCATGCGATTAACCCTTTGGTGTGTTAATCGCATGCGATTGAGCCTTAGTATTGAACAATTTGTCTAAATCGCATGCGATTCACCCTTTGGTGTATTAATCACATTCGATTGGTCATTGATTCTTTTGTCTTATTCTAAGGCATGCGATTGAGACGTGGTTCTGGGCATGTGATAGTCTATCCCATGCGATTGAGGGATAATTAACAAGTGTTGTAATCCCATGCGATTGACTGTCTATTCGATTGAAGCCATGCGATTGAACCAAGACTTAGAAAAATTAAATTTTGTTTAGTTTCAAGAGATCCCATGCGATTGGAGCATAGAATGTGATTGTTTGTAACAAAACCCAACACTTGGAATTTTTCTGAGAATTCAAAATATCTGGATTTTTAGAGTTGAAAAATTGATTTTCCTAGATACATTGATTTGAGCATTTGTTTTGACTCACTCCCCCTAGACTTTTGCATCTGTTTATGAAAATTTTTAAAATTTATGGAATGTGTCAGTTGTATACTTCTCCCCCTACACATGTGCATAATGTGTATGATTTTTCCCTCCTACACATATGTAACATGTGTACAACCAGAAAGTCACTCCCCCTTGAGTGTTGCATCAGTAATCTGCACAAAGAACAAACAGCGTAACACCTATTCTAAACAAAAAAGAAAGAAAGGAAAAATGAAGCAACAATATGTTATATTTTCAAGTTTAGCATGCCTAACTTGGATACCAACTCAGTGAAACGACTTTCATCTAATGGTTTGGTAAACAAGTCAGCAAGCTGATTTTCAATAGTAACATACTGAAGCTCAACAAGACCTTTTTTGACGTTATCTTATATGAAGTGATAACGGATATCAATGTGTTTAGTTTTAGAGTGGTGTAGCGGATTGCAGGAGATAGCGATGGCAGACTGGGAATCACATAGTAATGGAATTTTAACATACCTGAGCCCAAAGTCTGATAACTGAGTACGTATCCAGAGACTTTGTGAGCAGCACATTGCAACAGCAACATACTCAGCTTCAGCTGTAGATGTGGATACGCATTTTTGCTTTTTTGAGGCCTAGTAGACTAAACGATCTCCCAGAAAATGTGCACTTCGAGAGGTACTTTTCCTATCAATCTTGCAACCGGCATAGTCAGCATCTGAGTAAGCATGGAGATCCAGATTTGAATCTTTGGGATACCACAGACCAAGATCCATAGATCCTTTAAGATATCTGAATATCCGCTTAACTGCCAGAAGATGTGACTCTTTAGGATTCTCCTGGTATCGGGCACAGAGACACGTAGAGAACATGATGTCTGGACGACTTGCAGTTAGATACAATAATGATCCTATCATCCCACGGTAAGTTTTCAGATCTACTGTAGAACCTTCCAAATCTGCTGATAGTTGTGCCTTAGCAGCTATGGGTGTGGATATGGGTGTGCAGTTAATCATATCATACTTCGTGAGAAGGTCTTTGATGTACTTGGATTGGAAAATAAAACTGCCATGACTTAACTGCTTCACCTGGAGTCCGAGAAAGAATGACATCTCTCCCATCATACTCATTTGAGATCTGTTTGCCATGATTTTAACAAACTCGTCACTGTATTTGGGATTCGTAGACCCAAAAATGATGTCATCCACATATATTTGAACTAAAATTTTGTCCCTACCCATGGTCTTTGTGAACAGAGTGCTATCAGTCTTTCCTTTTGAGTAGCCCTCACCAATCAAATATTCAGATAAGACATCGTACCATGCACGTGGAGCTTGCTTTAATCCGTACAAAGCCTTATCTAAGATATAGACATGATTTGGATATTTTGAATTGATGAAACCTTCAGGTTGTGAGACATATACTTCTTCTTTGAGAACACCGTTAAGAAAAACTGTCTGCACGTCCATCTGAAAGACACGAAAGCTTCTGGACGCTGCATATACAAGAAATAGTCTGATAGCTTCAATACAAGCAACGGGGGCAAATGTTTCATCATTGTCAATGCCATCTTGCTGATTGTAGCCTTTAGCAACCAATCGAGCTTTGTTTCGAATAACCACTCCATCCGAATCCCTCTTGTTCTTGAACACCCACTTAGTTTCGACAACAGATTTTCCATATGGAAGAGGAACTAATCTCCAGCCTTTGAGACGATCGAATTGGTATAGTTCTTCCTGCATTGCAAATACCCAATCCGGATCATCCAATGCGTCAGAAGTCTTGGTGGGTTCAATGATGCTTAGAAAACCCAAATATTGACATTCGTTTGCTGTTGCTGCTCGTGTTTGAACGCCAACTGAAGGATTTCCTATGATGTTATCCTCAGAATGATGTCTGGTCCACTTTATCTCGTGGGAAGTAGAAGATGAAACAATAAGATCTTGTAAGTGTCGTGCTTCCTCTTCATATTCGTGGGAGAAATGTGGGTCTGAATCAAACACAGGAGGACTCTCTGGGTCAGAAATCTGAGAAGTCACAGGGGACGAGTGACAGAAACAGATGTAGAATCCTCAACATATAGATCTGCAAATGGATTTGTCTCAGTGACCGTAGGAGCCGTAATAGTAATACTTTTGTGTACAGCTGTGTTGTTCCTGTTGTCAGTTAAAACAGGAGTTGATTCAGATCTAAAGAAATCAAACAAAAAATCAAGATTAGTATTCAAACTGGTCGGATTGTTTGAATCTTTATTTTGAAGCACCGGTCCTGAACTGGTATGTTCGGAAACGATTGCTGTTAATTTTGGTGGAAAATCTGTAACATTCATTGTATCATCAAATGTTACGTTGATACTTTCAACAACGCTTTTTGTTCTTTTATTTAAAACTCGATAGGCTTTAGATTCAGTAGAATAACATAGGAAAATAGCTTCATCAGCTTTTGGAGAAAACTTTCCTAGATTATCCTTGTCATTAAGCACAAAGCATCTATTACCAAAGAAATGAAAGTATTTGATATTAGGTACTATGCCATTGGCCAGTTCATATGGAGTTTTATTAAAGCGTTTATTAATAAAAGAGCGATTCTGCATATAGCAGGCAGTGCTGATTGCTTCAGCGCAAAAGGAAGGAAGGAGCCCAGAATATGATAGCATAGTATGGGCAGCTTTAACCAAAATTCTTTTTCGTCTTTCTACGACACCGTTTTGTTGTGGAGTATATGCAGCCGAGAACTGATGGTTGATCCCAACAAGATCACAAAAGATTTTCAGAGTACTGTTCTTGAATTCAGTTCCATCGTCTGTTCGGATTGAGACAACACTCTGACTATGCTTATTCTGTTGTTGCTTATTGAAGGAAATGATTGTTGGAGTGGCTTCATCTTTTGAGCGTAGAAACTTGACCTAAGTATATCTAGAGTAGTCATCCACCATGACTAAAATATACTTCTTCCCACTTTGGGACTGGATTCTTATAGGACCACAGAGATCCATGTGCAGGAGTTCCTAAGGCTTTGTAGTGCTGAACACTTGTTTAGATTTGTGTGAAGCCTTTTTCATTTTTCCTTTCTCACAATCTGCACACAGATGATCCTTTTTGAATCTTAACTTGGGAATGCCTCTCACCAAGTCACCAGTGACTAGCTTGTTGATATTTTGAAAGTTCAGATGAGAGAATTTTCTGTGCCATTGCCAAGTAAGATCTGGAGAGGCTTCGGACAGTAGACATACGGAGGTAATGGAGTCGTATTTCTCCAAATCAATGGAATACAGGTTAGATTTCCCAGAGCCTGCCAGTAATTCTGTAACACCGGTTTTCACGCGCTTAAAATTAGGGAATATTTTAGCTTTTTAAACTTATATAACAAACGCCAGCAGCGGAAGTAACCACGTTTTACAAAAGATAATATTGTTTATCTGACTTGGTAATGTAAAAGTACAACACCATAAACCAAGTCCCAAAAATACTACCGCGTGTTACCCAACTAACCGACACTACCGACCATCGGATCACAAATAATTACAACGAGCAGTGTTCCGCAAAAGATATGTACAACAACTACCAACAAGTCCCACCTCACCAGGCCAACTACTTCGCATCTGCAAAAAGGGAAATTAGGCACCGTTAGCTACAACTAGCTAGTGAGTACAGATTAACACATAAGTATCAATAAGCAGGTTATCCCAACTACGGGACAGCACACAAGGCTATCCTAACACATAGTGTCGCGCCAACGAGTCAGTAGGAATCATATCTTGCAGGGTGGGAACCCCGCTCAACGATTAAAACTGGGGACCATCAGCAACAACTAACCGCTATGGTGGGGGAGCGAAGAGCAGTCTACCAAACGCGTTACGAAGCTCGAAGCTCAACATCTTGGATCTCAACTGAAGTTAAGATCCCAACTCACGTTAAGGAGCGGCGGTTTGCAAGACCACCCCGGCGTGCTGCACACCGAGTACCGTTGATCCCCGTTATTCCATCAAAGGGATCCAGCCTTCGGGAAGAAAGCTGACCTTAACCATGCCACATCGGTCCGGACCAGTACAACATACAACTACTACCCGTAATGGGTTCAACTATACGCATGTGATTCATAACCAACGTATAAAGCAACTTAGCATGGCAACAATGTACAACAACATGTATAACATACCTCATACGCACGTGTGCGACATCGACAACATATTTCAACAAACAATAGACAACGCTACTTACCGAGACTCATGGGAAAACCGGTACTCACCTCGAGGTTATAAGAGGCAGATATGAATTCGGGAATCCCAGGAGCACACGGAATCGTCCGAATCACCTAACACATCATGTGTAGGTTCAGTCAACGTCTAAAAGTACTATCATTGCTTCTACGTAAACGTACAACGAACAACAAGCAACAGGCAACCTGGAACAGCTCCTACGGCCGCACTAGATGTGTCCTACGGCCGCAGGACACCTTCCAAACACCTCCTACGGCCGTAGGAATACATCCTACGCCCGCAAGAGTTCACTTCCAAGAAACCATACCCTACGGCCTAAGGGACCATACCCTACGCCCGTAGAAGTGATTCTTTGGGTAACAACAGTCGTAGGTTATGTACCCACGCCCGTAGGCTTCTTTCCTTCACCCGTAGGTGGTAAACCACATAAAATACACAAAATACCCTCCTACGGCCGTAGAAACCTTTTCCTACGGCCAAAGAAGGCTTAATATTTAATATTCCTGAAAAACACCTTCCTACGGGGGTAGGAACTTTTCCCTACGGGGGTAGGGCTAAATTTCTATAAATCTGAAAAACACCTTCCTACGGGGGTAGGAACTTTTCCTTACGGGGGTAGGAGCTAAATTTTTACAAATCTGAAAAACACCCCTCCTACGGCCATAGGAACATTCTCCTACGGGGGTAGGAGGTTCCTGCATAGCAGGCCTTCGTCTCTGTTCGCGAAACAGGCCTGAAACTCGCGTTTTTCACCATTTTTATCGACTGAAACTTCATTTTAATTGTTCTTACACATTATTAAACTTCCCTACAACATCCTTACATGTTTCCTACCTCAATCCATCATCTAGCTACTTGATTTATACCCAAATTAGTATCATCCCTAACAAAACACATTAATTAGGTTCTCAAGTCAAGAACACTTACAAGGACAGCAAGGAGATGATATTAATCAACCAAATCAACAGCCACAACCCCAAATCAGATTGTTCCTCCTTGATTCTTCTTCAAATCACCAAGTATGGGTGTGTGTATGGCTTAGTACGTACGTATGTATGTGTTAAATGTTTTGTGTGCTTTGAAAGCTGAAGCAGGGGATAAGAAAGGCTACAAACCGACCCCAAGTGGGTATAATACCCCACGAGGGTATTTCGTTCTCCTATTCAACTTAAAACTCGACCTAGGTTTATCCGTTTCAACTAACGGAGATATTTTCGGAATCATTATTTGAAACCGTTCAACTTATTACCAACATTATCTATTTATGATATATTTCCATCTTTAGCTACATAACCACGTGTACCAACAAATAACAACAATTAATCAACAAAACAACTTAAACAACTTGGTTAAAGTCAAGGTACAACTATACAAACACAATGTACAACAAGCTACTACTAGGCCCTAAATTAGGATGTTACAAATCTACCCCCCTTAAGAAGATTCCGTCCTCGGAATCTGATCGTCTACGAACAAGTGAGGGTATCTAGATCGCATGTCATCTTCGGTCTCCCAGGTCATATTCGAACCTAGGTTATGCTTCCACTTGACCAAAACCAGCTTTATCATTTTTCTGCGTAACTTCTTGATCTTTGAACCCAGTATTTCCATCGGTTCTTCAACTAGACGTTTTGAAGCGTCTACTCTCAACTCTTGCAGAGGCAGAATCTGGTTCTCCTCCACTTTGCATTTACAGAAGAGCTTTTTCTACTCAAGGCATCTGCCACCACATTGGCCTTACCAGGATGGTAGCGAATTTCACAATCATAGTCTTTTATCAACTCAAGCCATCTGCGTTGCCTCATATTGAGCTCTTTCTGCGTGAAGACATATTGGAGGCTTTTGTGATCTGTGCAGACCACACATTTGGTACCGTAAAGATAGTGTCTCCACAATTTCAACGCAAACACTACAGCGGCCAACTCCAGATAAACCTTCATGAGGTTTCAATTGCCTTGAAGCATAGACAATCACTTTATCACGCTGCATCAACACACACCCCAATCCGGAGTACGAAGCATCACAATAAACAACAAAATCTTCAGATCCGTCTGGTAACAAAAGAATTGGTGCTTCGCACAATAGCCGTTTCAGAGACTGAAACGCTTGTTCTTGAGTTTCCGCCCAAACAAATGCAACATCTTTGCGAGTTAGTTTAGTTAGAGGACCCGCAAGTTTAGAAAAGTCGTGGATAAACCGCCGATAATAACCAGCTAGGCCAAGAAAGCTTCTAACTTCAGAAGGAGTTCGGGGAACTCCCCAATTCATCACCGCCTCAACCTTCGCTGGATCAACCTTCACGCCATCGCTGCAAATCACGTGACCAAGAAAACGGACTTCTCGCAACCAGAACTCACACTTCGAGAATTTAGCATAAAGCGTCTCTCGTTTAAGAGTTTCAAGGACTTGTCGCAGATGCAACTTGTGTTCAGCTTCGGTTTTAGAATAAACGAGAATATCATCAATAAACACGATCACCGACTTATCAAGAAAAGGACGACAAACCCGGTTCATCAGGTCCATGAAAACAGCAGGAGCATTGGTTAAGCCAAAAGGCATCACCAAAAACTCGTAATGACCATAACGAGTACGGAAAGCCGTCTTTGCGACATCTTCGTCAGCAACTAACACTTGATGATAACCCGACCGCAGATCGATCTTTGAGAAGCATGTCGCTCCCTGCAGTTGATCAAACAAATCATCTATCCACGGCAAAGGATACTTGTTCTTTACCGTTCGCTTATTCAGCTCCCGGTAATCTATACACATTCTCATCGTCCCATCTTTCTTCTTTACGAATAGTACAGGAGCGCCCCAAGGAGAAGAACTCGGGCGAATAAAGCCTTTGTCTAGCAACTCCTGAATCTGCGTCATCATCTCGCGAACCTCTGAAGGAGCAAGACGATATGGAGCTTTGGCAACAGGGGTAGCCCCCGGAACAAGATCGATGCGATATTCAACATCTCTAACTTGCGGCAACCCAGGCAACTCAGCGGGAAACACTTCTGGATAATCGGTTACCACCGGAATATCACGAACAACACGTTTCTCCAATTTAGCATCAATCACATGTGCCAGATAACACTCGCAACCTTTTGAAACTGCCTTTCTCGCTTTTATTAGAGAAATGACAGGAATATCCGATTTACGTCTTTCACCGCGAGCCACAGCATATGACCCGTCAGGTAGAGGGACTTTAATCAACTTCTTGTAACAGAAAATCTCAGCGTTCAACTTGCTAAGCCAATCCATCCCAATTACAACATCGAATCCCGCAATCGGCATAAGAAGAAAGGAAACAGGAAAACTACTCCCATCGATATCAATAACCGCTTGAGGGACATTATCAACAACTGGAACTACTTTACCACTAGCAGTCTCTACTCTTATTGGCTCAGATAGTACAGATACAGGCATGTGCAGTTGATCACAAAAAGAGACAGATACAAAAGAATACGTAGCTCCAGAATCAAACAATACACATGCTGGGGCAGAATTAACAAGAAATGTACCAGTTATCACGTCTCCAGCACCCTTAGCTTCCTCAGCTGTCATCTGAAATGCTCGCCCTTAAGCTCGGGGAGCACCATCCTTTTTCTGCCTAGAGGCAGATCCACTAGCACCGGTACTTGGCTTTGACCGGCAGTCAGATATTCTGTGCCCTGGCTTGTGGCACTTGTAACAAACATCCTCCTTGAACTCACACTCGGCAACCACATGCCCCTTCTGCCCACACCGTAAGCATCGAGCAGTGGCTTTAGAACAGTCACCACTGTGATACGTACGGCAAGTTGCACACCACGGACGATCCACCCACGGCTTCTTCTGGGAATCAAACTTCCCACCAGCAACAGATTTTCCTTTAGAAGGACCCGGCTTCGAGGATTGTTGAAACTTCCTCTTATGACTTTCACCAGCTCGGTCATCCTTGCCCTGAGTACGATCATCTTCAATCTGTCGAGCCATTTCAAACGCTCGATCCAAACTCCCAGCCATTCTAACAATAGCACGATAATCAGCAGGCAACTTTCCTACAAACTTTCTCATCTTTGCAGCTTCATCATTCACCAAGCTAGGAATAAACCTCACTTTATCGATAAAGGTTTGAATCAAAACATCCACCGACTTATCTCCCTTACTAAGAGAGTTAAACTCTCTTTCCATCTTCTCCATGTCATAGTCTGTACAATACCGTCTGGTTACTTTCTGAGTAAACTGCTCCCATGTCATGGCAGCCACAATCTCTTTACTCAACGTCGCTTTCACTGAATCCCACCAGAATAACGCGCTACCCTTCAACATCTGTGCCGCGTATTTGACACGAAGCTCTGCTTCACAATCACAAGAATCGAACACACCCTAGGTTTCTCTAAGCCACCTCACGGCATCCGAAGGACCATCACCGCCCTCAAATTCTTTCGGACCGCAAGAACGGAATTTCTTAAACGAACACTTCTCTGGTCTACGCCCTTGTACAGCCGCTACTAACAGCTCCCGTGTAAGTCGGAGCTCTTCCTCCAGACGTGCAATACGCGCTACTTGTTCTGGATCTTGCCTTATCGGCTCATAATTATGCGGAGCAGATCCCTCATCGGCTTCAGGATGAACGCTTGAAGCTTCATCCTCCATACGTTTAAGAGCCTCTTCAGTATTGAGTCGTTGCTCAGCCATTCTATGTCAACTTACTACACATGGGAACAACGTTTAGTACTCTATTTACTCAACAACTACTAATGCTACCAGTTAGTTTACACATGCAACTACCACATAACGCTCATACTCAACCCCAATTACCCAACTAGGAACACTTAACGATGGTCGGGCCCGAGCTTGAGATTGAAGACTCCTACGAGTACCCAATTCCTCAAACTTAGGCTCTGATACCTACTTGTAACACCGGTTTTCACGCGCTTAAAATTAAGGAAAATTTTAGCTTTTTAAACTTATATAACAAAAGCCAGCAGCGGAAGTAACCACGTTTTACAAAAGATAATATTGTTTATCTGACTTGGTAATGTAAAAGTACAACACCATAAACCAAGTCCCAAAAATACTACCGCGTGTTACCCAACTAACCGACACTACCGACCATCGGATCACAAATAATTACAACGAGCAGTGTTCAGCAAAAGATATGTACAACAACTACCAACAAGTCCCGCCTCACCAGGCCAACTACTTCGCATCTGCAAAAAGGGAAATTAGGCACCGTTAGCTACAACTAGCTAGTGCGTACAGATTAACACATAAGTATCAATAAGCAAGTTATCCCAACTACGGGACAGCACACAAGGCTATCCTAACACATAGTGTCGCGCCAACGAGTCAGTAGGAATCATATCTTGCAGGGTGGGAACCCCGCTCAACGATTTAAACTGGGGACCATCAGCAACAACTAACCGCTATGGTGGGGGAGCGAAGAGTAGTCCACCAAACGCACGTTTGCGACATCGACAACATATTTCAACAAATAATAGACAACGCTACTTACCGAGACTCATGGGAAAACCGGTACTCACCTCGAGGTTATAAGAGGCAGATATGAATTCGGGAATCCCAGGAGCACACGGAATCGTCCGAATCACCTAACCCATCATGTGTAGGTTCAGTCAACGTCTAAAAGTACTATCATTGCTTCTACGTAAACGTACAACGAACAACAAGCAACAGGCAACCTGGAACAGCTCCTACGGCCGCAGTAGATGTGTCCTACGGCCGCAGGACACCTTCCAAACACCTCCTACGGCCGTAGGAATACATCCTACGCCCGCAAGAGTTCACTTCCAAGAAACCATACCCTACGGCCGAAGGGACCATACCCTACGCCCGTAGAAGTGATTCTTTGGGTACCAACAGTCGTAGGTTAAGTACCCACGCCCGTAGACTTCTTTCCTTCACCCGTAGGTGGTAAACCACATAAAATACACAAAATACCCTCCTACGGCCGTAGAAACCTTTTCCTACGGCCAAAGAAGGCTTAATATTTAATATTCCTGAAAAACTCCTTCCTACGGGGGTAGGAACTTTTCCCTACGGGGGTAGGGCTAAATTTCTATAAATCTGAAAAACACCTTCCTACGGGGGTAGGAACTTTTCCCTACGGGGGTAGGAGCTAAATTTTTACAAATCTGAAAAACACCCCTCCTACGGCCGTAGGAACATTCTCCTACGGGGGTAGGAGGTTCCTGCATAGCAGGCCTTCGTCTCTGTTCGCGAAACAGGCCTGAAACTCGCGTTTTTCACCATTTTTATCGACTGAAACTTCATTTTAATTGTTCTTACACATTATTAAACTTCCCTACAACATCCTTACATGTTTCCTACCTCAATCCATCATCTAGCTACTTGATTTATACCCAAATTAGTATCATCCCTAACAAAACACATTAATTAGGTTCTCAAGTCAAGAACACTTACAAGGACAGCAAGGAGATGATATTAATAAACCAAATCAACAGCCACAACCCCAAATCAGATTGTTCCTCCTTGATTCTTCTTCAAATCACCAAGTATGGGTGTGTGTATGGCTTACTACGTACGTATGTATGTGTTAAATGTTTTGTGTGCTTTGAAAGCTGAAGCAGGGGATAAGAAAGGCTACAAACCGACCCCAAGTGGGTATAATACCCCACGAGGGTATTTCGTTCTCCTATTCAACTTAAAACTCGACCTAGGTTTATCTGTTTCAACTAACGGAGATATTTTCGGAATCATTATTTGAAACCGTTCAACTTATTACCAACATTATCTATTTATGATATATTTCCATCTTTAGCTACATAACCACGTGTACCAACAAATAACAACAATTAATCAACAAAACAACTTAAACAACTTGGTTAAAGTCAAGGTACAACTATACAAACACAATGTACAACAAGCTACTACTAGGCCCTAAATTAAGATGTTACAAATTCATCCCCAGTTTCAGTTAGCACAGAACAAGTGTTCTTCTTGAATACTACCACCAAGTCCTTACCACAGAACTGTCGGATGCTAAAAAAATTGTGACCCAACCCTTCAACATAGGAGACTTTCTTGATCTTGATGTGCTTCTTCTCTATGTCTCCGTACCCCATTATTGGTGCAACATTGTCGTTCCCAAAACGTACATTCCCGGAGTACTTAGGAACATAATTCTTGAGAAGACTTTTGTTTCCGGTCATATGTTTGGTACAACCGGAGTCCAGGTACCACAAGTGAGGCACCTGCAAAAAGAGAGTAAAGCACGTTTAGGTCCCCATATATGAAAGGGTCCTTGATTGTTAGTTCCTAGAAGTGGTTGAGTAGGTTGAGTAGTAACTATGTCTATTTGTGGTGGTGAAACTTCTAGTGATCTATCCTTAGGTACCCATGTGGGTTTAATCATTTGTCGAGAAGGAATAGATTGAGAAAGAGTTGACTTATTTAGGAGTTTCTCTACGACCGTTTGTTTGATAGTTGATGGAATCGGAGACTTAGGATTCGGTAGAGTTGCGGGAGCGTTATGTTTGCGAATCCATGTTTGCGAGGAATTTTGAAGAATTTTCTTTGGCCTCGGAGCATCAACTTGCCTATGCTGAACTGGAGCCTTGGGAGCAGAAGGTTGTACTACTCGTTGAGTGGGTATCGGCTTAGGTTTAGAAGATTTGGCATTTTTGGAAGGTTGATTGCGTGATCGTTTTTGAGAATGCAAGTGTTGTTCGTGAGCAATCCATGCCTTTTTGAATGCTTCGTAGTCTTGCCGTCTGTAGACTTCCAGTTCTTTGATCGTCAGTAATCGTTTTGATTTGTTTAAACGTTTGAGTGCATTTGACTGACGAGTGGTGATCCATTGATGAATGATATATCCTTTGGAATTTAGAAATGGAACACAGATTTGATTAGCGTAAAAGTTTGTCCAGTCCTCACATGGTTTAATTCCTATTTGTTTTCTTAATTGATCATATTCACAATTAAATTCACAATGCCCATGGAGACAACCATGACTAATACAAAACATTGAAGAGGTAACATTATCATGCAAACTTGAATGATTACAGACTGAATCAAACATCAAATTTTTTACACATGTTTGTCTAGTGTTTGAACATTTCCTATGTGGTCTAGGAATGACTCTCTTCCAAGTTATGTTTATTTTACGCTCTTCACTCCCGAGCTTCTTCTTCACGTCTGCAGCAGAATGTAAACTGTTAGAATTGAGTTATGGTCGACTAGCAGCTGCTTTTGAGGATTCAGGTATGTCTGTGGTTAATTAAGAAATGTGATGAGAACTGGAAGTGGATGTCTGTTTGAAAATCTGTTTTTGCTTCTTCACGTCTGAAACATTTTTCATGATGACCACAAGTAAAGACTTTGGACATCATGAGGGGGAGATATAAAGATTTATTCAGTTGGTTACTGCTTGAGACATATTTTAGCAGGTATTCAGTCTAGGGGGAGAAGTACTCAGATAAAAAAGCAAGTCAAATTCTCGCCCCAAATTTTGTCAAGGATCAAGAGCAACATTGTAAGGGGAGGGTTTCCCCGTTCGTGATTCTAGGGGGAGTAAGCAACATATTCTCTCCTGTTGATGAATCCTTATATGCTTCCGCTGATGCTACCAATGCTCAAGGATCCAGATGCTGAAAACATCTATATGCTAAATTGATTATATAACCGAAGGCGATCAATGCCTTAGGTTACTGGAGCGCTACAAGACAATAAGCACAAGACCCTCAAGATGCTGAAGAGATCAAGACTCCTGTTCATTTTATTCTACAACTCCTATTACATTCCAAAGGGGGAGATTGTTAGAACTGTATTATTGTAATAGAATAGGAGTTATAACAATAGTTGAGGGTGCTTATTGTAAATATACCTTATAGGTATATAAGCCTTGTGCTAGACAAGGAAATGTAAGGATTGCACACAACTCTTGAAATAAACTATGTGTGTTTTAAGGTGAAATGAGATTCTCTCTCAACCTATCATAGTTACATATTGCAATCCTTCAATCTACCGCTTGTTTATTACTAACACTAACAATGGGCTACTTACTCAATTCATCAAGTTCTTACTGATACTTAAGATTACAACCAATTTTAGATCAAGGTTTATACCAAATGATTGACCATATAATTTGTCTATCCTTAGAAAGGATTCAACACTCTAATGATAGGACTTTTGTCTTGCAACAATTTATACAAAATAGACAATTGGTCTTCAAAGGAAATAAATTTTATTACACAAACTCTTTAGTGAACACATCATTAATAAATATCACCATGTTCTTAGTTTTAGAAAGAACCCCAAACACTATAGGGTTTTAGTCTACAAAAATTATACAAAAGGCTTTAATCACTAGGATTACGCAAAGGCCAAATCCACTCAAATATGTTATAACAATATCCCAATAAAAAAAATACAATTTGAAACCATCAATTTTATAATTCTTATCTCCTCTAAGAACCTAAATATTTCTAAGAATAGTTTACCACATTTGATTGAATACGTGAGAACTTATATGACTAAAAGATTTTTAGCTCAGACTTATACCTTTCACTACACGTCTCAACATGAAACTCATTAGACAACAATATTTCATGAATGTTTTTAACAAGAAACTCAAGATGGTTGGACTAAACCATACTATTTCAACGGTAACACAATATATATTCTTCCATTGAAGAAAATTTTATTCAGAAGAAAATTTCTATTCCTTTCTAAGAAACATTGAAACACTGTTTCATAGATATATCGTAGTAAGTCTGCCATGAATAGAAAAGAAACTAGTAATTCCAATTACAAACTTAACCAATGGATTGTGAAAGGCCCACGACCTAAAGTACTTACTACCACACAACTCAAAATCATATGGGAAGGCACAAAAGGAAATCTAATCTATAATAATGTTATTGATAAAACCTGCAACCGCAGTCGCCTAAAGGATTCATTATATTTATTAAGTTATCTTTTCTATGTTGTTTCACATCAAGTGCCTCCCTTCTTTGACTAAAGATAAACAACACCTTTATGATCCATCTTCATACTATGAAGTACATCACTTCCTCACCTTACTATCCATGAGGTGATAGTCAAGGTTTACAAAACACAACTATGGTTTGTTATTCTTTAAATGCTTATCATTAAACTTTAACCCAAATGTCACATGATTCTACTTATAATGTTATCTTCAATTGTCCTTTTCTCATCCTTAGACTTTAGAGCATCCAATAAATTATGAAGGAAATATTTCTTCTCTAATATCACGGTATCATAAAAAAAAGTCTTCTAAGGACTTAAATCAAATTATTCACCTTAAATTAATGATTGCAAGAAATTTTCTATCATCCCTCAGAATTTCAATCTCAGTAAAGATTGTTACTCATAGTATTCATGTAGGGTTTTATAACACCTCCTATGTGTAATGTTGCAAGAATGTAAAACTGCAAATGCAAATGCAAGTATGAAAAATTTAAGGGTTTTGAGAGATGACACCGATATTTTATCGTGGTTCGGTTAAACTCCAACCTACATCCATGCCTTGACCTACGTCAAGATTTCCACTAGCACCACGTGCAAATTTTCTCTTAGCCCGGAAGAGATCACCGAATACAATCACCTTTAAGGGTAGATGACAACCATCATAAGTTATAATCCAAGAACTCAAAAGTGTTCTTGACCAAGAACACTAATCTTCTTCAACAAGAATATGAACACCAAGTTCTTCACCAAGAACTATGAACACACAAAATACAAGACGGGGAATAGTCAAACCCATCAAGAACAACAATGTTCTTCACTCAAGAACAACTCAGCAAGAACACAAACACCCAACAATGGCGTAGATCTCTAAACTCTCAAACAAGAGGAGTATGTAGAAGATAAAGAACACTCAATAGATGTTTCTTACTTCGCATTTGCTAGATCTTGAAATATAGTTTGAATATATCAAAATGTATACACAACTTCAAGAACCACACATAGAAAGTATAAAAATTTGTAAGATCACAAGTGTGTGAAAGTGTATAGGAGAGAAAAGTTCATATTGCAAAAGATTGGAATGAAGGAGAAGAAGGGTTGTATTTATAGAAAGAGAATAGAGAGAGAAGGTGATCTTCCAAGGGGCCAGACTAGATATATATTCATGGTCCGACCGTCGCCCACTCGGCAACCATTTCGTGCGGTTAAAAATGATTCCATTATGTTTCGGCCTTCTCTTTTAAACTGGCAATTTGGATGTAAGATATCCCGAAATAAATAACGTTACACTGTATATTTGGATTGGCTTTATTTTCAAATGAGCACATGGTTAAATGTGGTGGTGACACCTCATTGTACTTTGTGTGTCATAAGATCCACCAAATCAATTATATACCCAATCATTTGATACACAGTATAATAATAACTCTTAAAGATATTTATCTTGTAAACCAAAATATGTATATTCACATTTGCCAATAGATAAAGAATATTTTCATTTAAATTAGTTGGCAAAATTTTATAAAAACTTTGTTCCATGAATAAATATCTTTTAAGTCTGTATGGAACATTTTTATAAGTGAAAATATATTATTGTTAAAAATGACTTTAAAATTTTAAATTCCGATTGAAAGTCATTTTTATTTTTAACCATCATCATTGTTTGGCAGTATATAAAATTTGCAACTGTATTTCTCGTGTTTTATCGGTGTTGTGATTAAAGCAAATTTATATAAATTATTTTTTTGTCAAACTTATTATTTTAATATTAACTGGGTTTTTAATATTGATATTTTTCTTTTTATTTTATTATTACAAGTGCATCTTCAAAATAATATATATAATTAAATATTTTAATCTCTTGATTGCACTAACAATCTCCCCTTTTTTTATGATGACAATTTTAATATAATCCAAGTTAATATTTCCATAATATGTTTTGATAAAATAATATTAGTGTGATTCAAGAAGTTGACCTTCCGTGGTGTGTTTGAGTCTTCAAGCAATTTGAGAGATAGTTGATTTGACATTGATACTTTGAATCACTTTTATCTCTTTTGGTCTTCTTAAAATTTATAAATATATATCCCCTTTGACATCATAAAAAAGGTGTGTACCCCTTTTTGATATAATTTATTCAAACTTTTTCCTCATTACTTCACCCCCGTTGGTAATTGTTGGTGGCATGAATACGTGAGCTCCCCCTTAAATATTGCTTGATTGCACCTTGAATTTGCTCATTATGTTTTTCAAATTTTGACAATATAATAAGGAGGGGTTAGTTGTAAAAATCATTGTAAAATTTATAAACGGATCCCATTTCCGTTTTTTATGATGCTACTCGCCTTATCACTCCAATTTTTTTGTATTTGAATCCTCCCGCTCATTTTATGAATATTAGCTCCCCCTTATATATAATCATTTTATAAATTATTAACCTCCCCTTCAAATTAATAATTCTATAATTTTTAAAGTAGATTGAAATTTCTTTTTACTTTGGGCACAATTTTGAACATATCCTCCCTTTTAAAATTTGTCTCTCTTCATGTTTTCTTTCTTTCTCAAGCAACTTATTAAAATAATAAGACAAAACAATTTATGCAGTCTTTGTTTGATTAAGTTAGCTAATCAATAATGTTCATGGATATAGTATGCAAGCAACCATGACTTGGTTTTGCCTATTGAATATTCAAGATTTGATGTAGAAATAAAGTAACATATATTTTGTTGGTCCCTTGGTGAGAATTACAACAAGCAACAGATGTGTAGAAGGGGGATTGAATACACTTTCTGCGGAAATTGAACAAATCAAAATAAAGTGTTACACAAAGTAAATCAAACCACAATCAAATGCTTTGCTTTTCATTAATAAGAAGATGATTACAGACTCTATCAAGTAAGCAACTCTTGATATGTAAACACCTAATATAAATCTCTCAATCGTTCAAACTTAGCTATCTATAATCAACTTATGATTATAAATACTAACGACTCTCTAAACAGGATTTAATCACAGATTGAAAACTTACCAATCTCACAACTAATGTGAGTATTCGAACACACGAATAGCTTGGCAATCTGTGAATATCTTGATCACGTTGAACTGACAAACAGTGATTGAAGAATCGTATACATACGGTTGAGGTGAGGTATTTGGCTCTGCAACACTTAGTCGTAATCGTTTCAGAATCGTAGTCGTTTCTGAGTCTTACCTCTAAACTTATCAGGAGATAAGTATTTAAAATCCTGTGCCTACGGAATCTAACAAACTAAGACTCAACCTAATTTTCTAACTAACTATCGGATAACCCGGAATCTTGAATCTTGAATCTTCTTATCTTCAATCTTCAATCTTGATTCTGGAGTCTTCTAATCCTTTCCGTAGATATAGAGAGTTAAAAAGATATGTTTAAAACATATTTAAACTTTCTTTAGGCTGACTTCTTACTCGGACTGAGTTACCCAACTTGAAACTCATCAAGCTGAGTTCTTCGAGAACAAACTCGAAAACCAACATGAATTAACACGTTTATTAATAAACTCATCCTTAGAAGTCCTAAGCGTTAGCTAGAACTTATTTAGCAACTCTGTTGAGCTGACTCGGTATATACGCTGAGTCACTCAGCTTGAAACACATCAAGCTGAAAGCTCAATATATCTTAGGTGACATACACAGCTTATCACACATAGTGATAATCTTACTAAGATATAGTATAAGTTGATCGAACATATGCTCAACTTATATTCAGCTTATGCTCAGTCTGAAACACTGTACGTGTTCAGTCTGATCAAGCCTCATAATTCTGTTTAAGTTATATCTAGACATATCCAACAAACTTAACTTTGTCTCATCAAATCTAAACTGATGAAAACATTTTCCCAACAAACTCCCCCTATTTGATGATGACAAAACCATCAAACAGTTATTAATTTTGTTTAATAGAATTATGTTTTAAATCTTAAACTTATCAAGATTTTAAATTTGAACTAATCAAATATTAATTGAACATATCAATTTTAATTGAACTTATCAATTTTAAGTGGAACAAACCAACTTTTAGTTGAACACACCAACCATATATCAATGAATAAGAACTAATCAACTATTCATTTAAGCTGAACTTATCAGACTAATAATTATGAACATTTCATAACACAGTTAAACATATCAAACTTATACTTGTATTAATTGAACAAATCTTAATACAAAAGTATTAATCACATAGATCATGCACACTAAGTGCTTACAAAAATATTAGAAGTAATCTAATATTTACATTAGAACTAATCTAATCAGGATACAGCTCTTCAAACTCCTTGATCTCCTTATTTATTTCTTCAAGGATTTCTTGCAGATTAGGTAAGTGTTGAAGCTGATCCTTTTGAGATCTGATTGCTCTGTTTATTCTGTATCTGAACCTTCCAGTTTGTTCAGTCTTTTCCACAATTTGTCTCAGAGCAAACACTTGAGATACCCCACAGGTGTGTATGTTTGCATCAGACTGGAAGCATTGTTCTCCATTTCTATCTAGGTACATGAATCCTTTCTCAGGCTTTTCCACATAGGTGTTTTCTTTAAACTCCAAGCCTTCAGGAAGATTCAGAGTGTACTTATCTGCGTTTGCTAATCCAGCTAGCTATTTCAACTTGTCCTTCCCCATTTTGTGAAAGGAACTTTGTAGGGTTACAATCTCAGACCTAGGTATGAGTTTCATCGAATCAACTCTTGCAAGTAGCCTCAACAGTTCATCTTTAACTTGACTTCTGGCAGAGGACTTTTCCATCTGCTTGATAAGTACAGCCACTTGCTTCCATTCTTCATATCCCAGTTTATGAAGTTGATTCAGCTCCAAAGAAAATGTGTCACCATCTTTTAAGACAAACTCCATGATGATGACTCCTTGAGCTGAACTCAACGTTAGTGAATTTACTTGAGAGGAGAAGTAGTTCCTTGTATAACACTGAGTTATATCTTCCCCTTCAGGTTGATCTTGGATATGAAGTTCCTCTACTTCTTCCTCTTTGGGCACAATTGGCAGTCTGAGTTTGGCTAGATCCTCATTCTGCTTTCTGATATGCTCAGCCCATACTTGTTCTCTTCTCCTTTTCTCATCTTCTAACACAGCTTAAGCATCCAATTGTCTTCTTCTTAATTCTTCGATAGATATCCCAAGCTGGTCAGCATCTTCTTATTCCATTCTACTCACTGCCATCAGTGAAGCTCTTTCTTGTAAAGTCATTTTGTCAGCAGAGTCTTCATCTGAGGCTGATGATTCACTGAGAATCGTTTTTCTTCTTTTCTTCTGAGGGGGTTCTGACTCTTCTGAGCTGACCACTGCTGGTCTCTTGCCTTTGGCTTTTTCAGTCAGCTCAGCTTCTTTTTCTATTTCTGTCTCCCCCTAAATCTGTTAGCTCCCTTTACCAATAGTAGTAGAGCTTCAGCTTCTGACTCAGCTTCAGCATCTTGAAGCTTCTCCCCCTTTTTGTCATCATCAATAGGGGATGAAGTATTTTGTTTTTGTAGGGCAGTAATGGAAGATTTCAAGTTTAACATCTCCTCATCTAAAGAATCTAAAATCATGAGCATGCCCTTCTTGGTCTGCTTTCTCTTGAGGTGCAGCTTGTCAAACTGACTTTTAAAGAATTTCATCAAGTCATCCAAGTCGACCTGAGAGGGTTGGAATTTGGGTGCATCATCCAAGGGTTGGGGTATACCCTCAAACTCATTTGCACCAGAGTTTGGACCCTGTGAATCACCTTGGCATGAAGATGAAACATTGACAGGTCGTGCGTGTGGGTGTGAGAAGTGAAGAGAAGTAATGGGGCTCGAGACGTGAAGTGTATGGGTAGGTGGTTGGCTAATTAGTTTGGAGGGGGGTGATTGACCCTGGGGATTGGTCATTTCTTCAATGTTACCTAAGTGTGTCTGCTTAGGCACAGTAATTGACTCTCCCATGGCACTGGAGAGTATGGGCTGAGTAAACACCACACCCGGTTTAGGTTGTAGGGTAGATATGAGCCTCGTGGTTGACACCTGAAGAGTAGGCGTCTCCTCCTCAATTCCTACTGGTGGAGGGATCAGTGTGATCTTAGCTCCAGTGATGCCTTTAGGAGTGGCACCACCTAAGGCAGTTTTTCTAGTATAGGTTCGGATATTCTCCCTAGCAGCAGTGGGCATACTAGGGGTGGCTTCAGAGTGGGATTGTAGATGGAATGAAGGTGGAGGAGATGAGTTAGACTGGGTTGGATTTACCACAGCCTTATCTCCAAAAGTAGATGGAGAATAATGAGAAGAAAGAGAAAGTGGAGAGGTCTTACCAGAAGCAGCTTTAGTGTGTACTGGTTCAGCTTGAGTAGAGTGCTCAGTTTGAACCTCCGTGTCAGATTGGGAAGCTCCCCCTTGATTTGATCCCTCTTCTTCACTTTCGGAAGAAGCTGCCTCAGCTATCAGAAGCACAGTTTCACTCAGACCTTCTTGCTCTGGGAAGATGTCATTGTTGAACATCTTGGGGCTGAGTGTAGGAAACAGGAACACATCCTGATCAGCTTCATAGAGTGTTGTCCCCAGCTCGGCTTCAAATGCCAAGGACAGGTACCTTATGAAAGGTACATGAAGATCCCTTGTGTTCTTCATCACTTGGACCCTGAGTTCGTTGAAGATAAGCTGAGCATAATCCAGATTTCGAGCAAAGTAGATGTTGTATAAAAGCTGTATCTCGAACTCATTCGCCTGGTCCAATCCTCCAACCTTAGTTCCTAGTAAATGAATCACTGTTGAAACCATGAAGCCCTAACTGGTTGGAAAGGTGACCTTTTTTATTACACCCTCTTTCTGCAGGTGACCCATTATGGGTAAGACTGACCTTGCCACCTGCCTCGTGACAGCAGGCTCGAACTCATCAGATTGAGGGAGTTGAAGAACTTCCCTTAGCCGCTGCACGGATAGAACCACTTTTCTATTTCCATTAAGAACAGTCCCTGTAATTTCTCCCCTATTCTGGTCATACGTACATGTGTACCAGAACTCCAGTAGATGTTGAGGAACAATATGGAGAGGTGTGCCACAGAAGGCGAATGATAGGGGGCATTTACGGATGTAAGCCACGTAGAATTCATATCCTCTGCCTTGTTTACTTCGAGGAATTGCAAGACAGGCCCGTTGATTGTTGACTTTAAGAAACGACACTCCATTGTTCTTAAACTGAGCACCTCGAATCATTTGATCACCGAGAACTAACGTGATTCCATCCATTTTGGATTTATTACACTGAGTAATTTGTAATTCGCACTGAGTAGTTCAGAAATTGCACTTAGCAATTTAAGGTTTTGAACGGACGAATGCACTAAGCAATTGAGGTGTTTGCGAAAGGTATTTTAGAAGGTGAGAAGTCAGATTTGTAAGCGTAAACTTCTCTAAACCGATTATGATCGGTATATATACCTTTCTGAGGAGAGAGAAAAGTTACCGTTAGAATCCCATTTTTATCTGTTACGCCGGAACAATTACGGCTTGATGTAACAGTAAGAGGGTAGAAACACATCATCTTCCAACGGATACAAGTGTAAAATAATATTAGTGACCTACACCAATATGATTAACACTGTTGTTTTTCATCAATACCGAATTAGTATAATACGCGATTTGAGACTGACTCAAATACGCAGAGACACATGAATCAATAACACTTAGTAATTAAAACATGGTTTTGGACACACCAAGTTTGAGTAAATTTATTAATCAGTTTATGTCAAGCACTCAGCTTGATTCAAGCACTCAACTTGATTCAAGCACTCAGCTTGAGTTAAGCACTCAGTTTGAGATTGGTACTCAGCTTGAGTAGAGCACACAGCTCAGGCTTAATGACACGTAGTCATGTATGTTTAATACTGACATAAACATGTAATTTAGCTACACTAAGTAGGTAAAATATGTATGAAACTTACCAAACGTGTGAACCAATCACATAGTTTGAGTTAGGCACATAGCAAGACTCAATGACACTTAGTCATTTATGTTTGAGACTGACTCATAACTACACTAAGAAGTTAAAATATGTTTGGAACTCACCAAACATGTGAACTCATCATTCAGCTTGACATGTTATACAGTTTATGAAAACTTATTTATAAACTGTGCACTCAGCTTAAGACACGTAGTCTCTGTCAAACTAAAACTCAGATTCTAGACACTTAGCTAGGGGTTGAGCATACCCAATTCACTTAGAAGATACATAACCCTCTTCTCATCAAGTGGTTTAGTAAAGATATAAGCTAATTGGTCATCAGTGGAGATAAATTTAATGTCAACTTTACCTTTTTCCACGATGTCCCTGATGAAGTGATGTCTAATTTCAATATGCTTGGTTCTTGAGTGGAAGACTGGATTGTACGTTATGGCTATAGCACTTTGGTTATCACAGAAGATAGGAGTTTTCTTGAAACTCATACCAAAGTCTTGAAGCTGATGCTGCATCCATAGGATTTGAGCACAACAGCTTCCTGCTGCAACATATTCAGCTTCAGCAGTTGAAGTAGCCCCTTAGTTCTGTTTCTTACTGGTCTAGCTTACTAATTTCCCTCCAAGTTGTTGACATCCTCCTGTTGTTGATTTTCTATCTAACTTGCACCCAGCATAGTCAGCATCTGAAAAACCAACTAACTCAAACCCAGAGTCCTTTGGATACCAAAGACCTAGATTTGGAGTACCTTTAAGGTACCTAAAGATCCTTTTCACAGCTTGAATATGTGATTCTTTAGAATCTGCCTGATATCTTGCACAAACACATGTAGAAAACATGATATCAGGTCTACTAGCAGTCAAATAGAGTAATGAACCTATCATTGCTCTATAGGTAGACTGACACACAGACTTACCATCTGAGTCTTTACTTAGCTTGACAGCTGGTGACATGGGTGTTCTCATGGTTGAACTAGAATCAAAACCATATTTCTTTATCAAGTCAAGAACATACTTGCTTTGATTGATGAATATTCCATCAGGCTTTTGTTGAATTTATAGGCATAAGAAATATGTCATCTCACCCATCATGCTCATCTTGTAGTTTTGTGACATTATGTTTGTCCATTATAACAAGTGATTCAAGTAATATGTAGGATAGATGAAGGTTTGCATATGTATAAGTAGAGAGAATGTGTAAAAACACCACGAAAACACATAGTTCTTTATTTCATTGTGTGCAAAACCTTATCTATTACAATAGCCATATCCCTATATATACTCCATGAGTATATTACATAGAAACTCCTATTTCTATACATTTTATGAATTTACATTCTCCCCCTTTGTATTGAAATAGGAGTGTACACGCCAGTAACCTAAGTCTTCCTTAGATTATATAAGCAGTTTTGGATGTAGCGTCCTGCCATATACATCAGTCTGAAACATTGTTTTATCTTGAGCCTTTGACAGGGGAAGCATAAACACTTTAGATGTGTTGGGAAGAATCATCTTTTTGTCTCCCCCTACAATGTAGCTCACATTGTTTCCATGTCTTCATAAGTCTGATAATCTTGACTACCCCTAGACATGATATAGACTGATGTTTCTTTTTCTGTCTCCCCCTTGAGTAGACACCCTCAACAACTGAGTCAACAATGTAAAATTTCTTCACTTTTTATTCTCCCCCTCATGATGATTATAATACTTTATGAGCATCATGCATAAAAGACATCACCATGAGATTCAGTTGCAAAAACATGGAAGAGGGTTGGGGAGGATCCTACACTTCAAGTTAAAATAATCTTCAAACATTCCCTGACTTGAATAGATGCTTGAACCACTCTTGATCGTTGAGGAGTGGTAATGATTTGATCTGAATTCTTGAAGATTAATAAATCTTTGTTGGATGTAGTATGATATTGGAGAATAATGTTGCCAAGTATGTTTCCCAATACCGTATAATCAACCTTGACCAAATCATCACAAGATACAAAGATTTTGAAATACATACGGGTGCAAATGAACTTGGGAACACATAAGAGGGTAGGTGACTTTGAAATAATAATCAGTGAGTCGGATTCATCCTTATTCAAGAGCACCAATAGATTTACTTTGATATAATAATCAGTGAGTCGGATTGATATGCACGTGAGCAAGCGCGCATGTAATTCAAAATCCTCTCAAAAACCTGAAGAAATTTGATGTTGGTCAATTCTTCAAATAATTTCATCAACAATGAGATCTGGGTTTTCAAATATGACTGATAAAGGATAACCAAGATTCAAAAGAAACAAGGAATGGATGGCCAAAATCTGGTTTTGAGACCAAAAATTAGTGACACTAAGAAAGAAGACCCAAAAATCAGTTAGGAAAGCACCGGATGACTAGACATAAGGGTACTAGACAATTAAACACATGGTTCACGGGAAAAGAGTATGACCCAAATCTAGAAACATCACAATGATAACTGAAACTTTGAGAACTCCCGACTCAGCCAAAAAATCCAAACACATGACTTAGGAATCAAGGTCAAAAGATAATTGTAACACCGCTATTTTTTTTTAAACACTGCGGAAGCGAATACAGACAAATACAACCTAATCACATAGGTAGTATAAAATGAGTAATTAAACCGACACAAAAGACAAACATCTCAAAAGCCGGCGTTACATAGTTTACAACAGGCTCGACTGACACAAAATATCATAGTGCAGTTCAAACATTCCTAAAAAGCAAACGCAACACCCGGCCAACAGCCAAACTTACCGCAACCTGCAAAAGGGGGTTTATGTGGGGAATTAGCACAAAGCTAAGTGATGGAGATTTAACAAACGAACAACATCAGTTACAACAAGTAACGACATACAATAAAATCACATAATTGCCATCAAACATTTATCACCCGGGTCATGCAATCAGGGATATCCAGAGGACCGGCGGTTCTGCAGAACCTGCAACCAAATGCCGGCCTAGCATAGGTTTACCGATAGCACATTGCTACTCAGCTCAGTTAACCGTTTTTGTTGTCTCAAAACACATCAGAAACCCTTAACTGAAAACCAAAAGCAAACAGCGCCCAGCCTACAAAACTGTCACGGCTGACCTCGTTCAAAACAACCAAAAGTCCAGACATCATAGTTGTCCCTGATTACAAAGCACATATATAGATCAAAACATATTCTCATAACGCAATTCAACGATTAACTATCATAAGCAAAGATGATCAAATTATCATATGGAACATTCTGCTTATAAAATCAAGCATAAAAACAATTGCAACCGTAACCGTTACAACCACTACAACTCGTGCGTTAAAAGTCCACTCACCTGCGTCCTCAACCAATCCAAAATCCACACTCAGTTGTCTTATATCACTGAGTCTTTGAGTCCCCTGAGAATACAATATAAATAAGTCAATAACTCAAATTATAATTAACTCCAAAAGTCAAACCAATTCACTAACAAGTCAAAGCTTACCCGTTACACTTAATCATGTATAACCAACAAGAAATACACTCAAAATCATTTAGAATATCATTATATAAGATACTAAACATGTAGCAATCAACAAGGCATTCATAAGCTTCATCTATCTCCCATTAATCCACAAACGGGTCAAAACCCAACCCGTTAGGCTTAATTCACCAAATCAACTTGAAACACATGTGAAACAACTTAGGAACTCTTAATATATCATATAAAACATGTAGCAATCGATGAAACACAAACCCGAGTCATCTAAGTCCGTTTCATACAATTAAAGTAGGCATTGATCATTAAATTAGCATAATTAATTCAAGGTCTTCCTTAACATGATTCATCATCATAAACACCTTATAAACATCATATAAACATACATATAACAAGTACTAACAATGAACAACAACTCATAAGAGCTTAAGGTCAAATACTAAATAAAACCTTGTTTTACATTTGTCAAATACACTTTCCAATCTGACACAGCTGCTGTAAATCGATTTTTAGGCCAACTTACAGATCAAATTAGCTTCTGGACTCTAAATAAAAGTTAAAGTAGACATCTCCAGCTTTCCAACGATAAAAAATACGACCTCTAACGATGCTTCGTTGATTTTTAATGATTTTTAGAAAACAGGCCAGAATTTGAAGACAATTCCGAACACCAGCAGACGCAATCTGTTTTTACATTAATTCGACCAGCAGCTATTTCACACACATAAAATCTATTTGCTGGTCTGAAAACTCATCTTTTGACACTCCTAAGCATCATATAACATCAACTAACATACTAGAAACATTTTACAACATCAAAACACATCAAAGTACATCAAACCTTGAATCTCAAATCAAGTTTCATCCAATGCTTCCATTAATGGAGTTCTACCCTTGATTAACGAATTTCACAATATATAAACACAAATTGATAACAAATTCAATATATATGTGTAACTAAACATACCAAGACATACCAACAACACACTTAGAAACATTAATTCATAAAATCTCCAATTCAAGTTTAATCATACACCTCCATTAATGGGTTTCTTGAGCTCCATCTTCAAAACACAGCAATTACTCAAATTATATAAATGAAATCGGTGAGTTTATGATTCATGAACATGGCAAAACACATAATCAAGCTTAATTTCTCATATACCCAACTTATCCTTAAACCCTAGAATTCAAGAATGGGTTTTGTTTCTAAAATACATCAAGAACTAACAAGAACTAAATAATAAATACATACATACCTTCAATTTGCAGCAGAAAACACAAATATTTAGAGATTATGGGCTGTACTTGTTTTGTTCTTAAGTAAGCTTCACCACCAAGAAGGCATACATACGTAATACACTAAATTTGACTCTACTGAAGTCAACAAAAACTAAGGTCGGCTGGATGATGGATTAAAACAACACGCAGTATAAAATACTGTTATCTAACATACAGGAACTCAATTAAAGCGGTCCTATTTAATTTATTAACATGCAACGAGTTATTATTTGGGACCCTTGTGTAAAAACGAATCATATGGCATCAACTAATAGATAAAATATTTAAACTAATATTTCACCTTTTTATTTCGCGGTCCAATTAAATCATCAATCAAATAGTCAAATTAATAAAAAACAATTAATCAATTTACAGTTTTACACTAACAATTAAGTATAAATAATAAACAAATAGTTTACCATTCGTGCGTAAACTACCAGGCCCATTGGGAGGATGTTACAAATCTCCCCCCCTTAACAGGATTCCATCCCCGGAATCTCACCACGTTACTAACCCAACGGTTCTTCCACTGATCACTTCTCAAGTCAACCTTCAATTTATATATCAAAAGAATCTCCTGTCAACTCAGCATGAAGATCAAAAGTAATCATCTGTTAGTTTACTACTTATCGTATGCAAAACTGATCAAATATAATAAGGAGGTAACTCCTAGCACTTCCCAATGCAAATTATTCTCTTTCAGAGTAGTAGATCTGCGTACAATTTCTGTCTCACACATTAGCAACCTTCTCAACTGTTACCTGAACAATATCGGAACCCGCAACTGTTTCTCATTTGTCTCTAACCAACACATTGGAGTATGACAGTGATGATCGCATAATATTTCGTAAGGTGTCACATCGTTACTCAGGTAATAAGAATTTCATACGCGAATTTAATCAATGGTTGGTGCAAATCCCAAGACTTACCACAATCTACACATACACATGTAACATATCCTCAAATCTCTGAATGGTTCATTTCATTTGACTGTCTGTCTGATGATGATAAGCTGTACTTAAATTAACCCGTGTTAACAATTCCCGTTGTAAGTTCTTCTAGAAGTTTAAAACAATTCTAGAATATTTGTCAGAAACAATCAATAATGGAATATCGTGTCAAGATACAATCCCATCACTATACATCCAAGTTAATCTGTTGTGAGAAAATTATCTCACCGGTGGCAAGAAAATAAACATTATTCGTCAATTAATCACGATCACACAAGTCACATCATAATTCTGTTGAGTACGTAGGAGTTTGGTTACAAAATCCATCATAATCTGCTCCCACTTCCATTCTTGAATCTCTGGCTATTTCAAAATTCATAAAGTTCGTGGCACTCTACTATAACATGGGCACAAATATATCAAAATTCCACGAATTATGCAACATCTGTCTTCATCATGGATCACCAATTCAGCATTTTAAGATTATTATTCATTTTAATGCTACCTGATTTAACAGACAATCTAGACTGGTAAGTCCCTGTCAAAGTCAAATCGCAAAACTCTCGAAGCAAAGGCACATAGACACTAGACCCGGAAGTCTTTAATCCTCGAAATTCATCAACTAAATCCTCTTTTCTCTTTAATATAACTTCTGACTTCAAATTTCCTGAATTCGACAATTTCATTTGAACAATTTCAGTCTATCCACTAAGTCAAAACAATCCCAATTTGCATAAAACAAATATTATCATCGACTCCATCGCATTTCCAAGCATAGGCTACTGTATTAGCTTTCCAAGGTTGATGACGAAATTTTGCAATCATAGTGATAAATCAATTCTAAATACTATCTTTATCTCATATTCAACTTTGTAGACAGAAAACACATACCGCAAGCCCGAATGATCAGTACAAATTACACATTTCATATCATATCAATAATATATCCTTTGTGTTTAATATAGACAACAGCTGCAAACTCCAAGTCATATTAAGGAAATATTACTACGCACTAAAATCATCAAATCCATCGAGTAGTACAAATATAGGTGTCTGACAAGATAACCATTTCAAAATCTGAAATACTGCTTCTATTCATCATTCCATCAAATCAAATCTCTTTACAGGTTAGCCAGGTCAAATGTCTCACAATCTAAAATCCATTTTCATTAAAACATTTCTGAGTAATCCAAAGCCCTCAAATATCAAAGATTATCTGTCTTCTCCATTTCAACCCAAATTGAATACTTTTGTACACAAAATGAGAAGATAACTCTTCACGGCGAAACAAGAACGAAATCAATTGTGTTTTAACAATTAACTAAACACAATACATCATATAGCATGCAATTCAACTAATCAGAAAACAACTTCTTATGGCATTTAATAACTACTCTATACTGGCCCAAACAATACACACTTAATAGTATATCAAACCCAGATATAGGCATCAACAGAAAATGAACTAAAAACATTTATCATCAATTACCTCTACTTCTAGTAGAACAGTAGCATCAAAAGCAGGCATATTCAATTATCACATAAAGCCACAGAGATAATTGAGCATTCAACTCTAGAATCACATAACATACATAAAGGTATAAAGTTCATCAAAACATACCTGTACTATCATCTTCAGCAATGGTAGCATCATCTACCAAACTCTGAATTGCTCTACTCTTTGGCGAAGAAGGGTTCTTTCTCTTTTGTCTCACCGCTGACGAAGATCCCCCGACAGCTCCCGCTACCCCTGACCCTGACCCTGTTTTCTTGGCAGAAGGACATTCACCAGATTTGTGACCCTCTTTCTGACAATTCCAGCACACGTTACAAGTAATCGTACAATAGTTTATCACATGACCTAGTATTATGAATCAATTACAATGTGTAGTTTGGGGTGTGCAAGGCCCAATATGAGAAGGTCTACAGTCACCATCACAGATTTTGATTAAACCTACCTGACATAGGCTTAATGCGTTGACTTCCTTGTTCCTGACTAACATGTCTTTTCCGCTTTTGAAGTATTACTTTGTTCAAATCTAGACTTCTGTTGAGGAATCATATCTTGGTTCATCATGTCTCTAGCCATCATATCACTTCCTAATATCATAGGATTCATGCTACTAATGTATACAAGCGGTTGATAATCCAAAAATGACTTATAATCGCAAGGTTCGATAAATCTCATATATGGATAAGGATATACTCCCTGAGGTGCAATTGGATAATGAAATAGTTGTTGTGTCCACTGTGATGCAGAAGCAAATGGAAAAGTAACCAAAGGAATAACAGTCAAATAACTCTTTAACTTGTTCATTCAGTATAAGCATCTGTTATTCAAATCTACTAACAGTATCTCTCAATCCCTGTATCTCACTTTCCAATTTATGGAAGTACTCAAGCAGATCAAGTTCAAAATTAATACCAGAAATCACAATATAAGTAGATGTTTCCACATTAGGAGTTGATGATGTTCCTGCTAGTGCCAGGGTTACACGAATCTCTATCGGGATTTCTTTGTCAGCCATCTGTAAACAATCACAACATCTCGCCACTTATTAGGTAAACCGTTAGTACATACATACTAATCACAACACGCAACAAACTCCAATCGCTTTAATCCCCACACAAACAAGGAATGTTTGACTAGACTCGAGCAAAGATTTAGGAATTGAACACTCCACCTATGCACGCATCCCAAACCAGGGCTCTGATACCAAATTGTAACACCGCTATTTTTTTTAATCACTGCGGAAGCGAATACAGACAAATACAACCTAATCACATAGGTAGTATAAAATGAGTAATTAAACCGACACAAAAGACAAACATCTCAAAAGCCGGCGTTACATAGTTTACAACAGCCTCGACTGACACAAAAAGAAAACGCAACACCCGGCCAACAGCCAAACTTACCGCAACCTGCAAAAGGGGGTTTATGTGGGGAATTAGCACAAAGCTAAGTGATGGAGATTTAACAAACGAACAACATCAGTTACAACAAGTAACGACATACAATCAAATCACATAATTGCCATCAAACAATTATCACCCGGGTCATGCAATCAGGGATATCCAGAGGACCGGCGGTTCTGCAGAACCTACAACCAAATGCCGGCCTAGCATAGGTTACCGATAGCACATTGCTACTAAGCTCAGTTAACCGTTTCTATTGTCTCAAAACACATCAGAAACCCTTAACTGAAAACCAAAAGCAAACAGCGCCCAGCCTACAAAACTGTCACGGCTGACCTCCTTCAAAACAACCAAAAGCCCAGACATCATAGTTGTCCCCGATTACAAAGCACGTATACAGACCAAAACATATTCTCATAACGCAATTCAACGATTAACTATCATAAGCAAAGATGATCAAATTATCATATTGAACATTCTGCTTATAAAATCAAGCATAAAAACAATTGCAACCGTAACCGTTACAACCACTACAACTCGTGAGTTAAAACTCCATTCACCTGCGTCCTCGACCAATCCAAAATCCACACTCAGTTGTCTTATATCACTGAGTCTTTGAGTCCCCTGAGAATACATTATAAATAAGTCAATAACTCAAATTATAATTAACTCCAAAAGTCAAACCAATTCACTAACAAGTCAAAGCTTACCCGTTACACTTAATCATGTATAACCACAACAAGAAATACACTCAAAATCATTTAAAATATCATTATATAAGATACTAAACATGTAGCAATCAACAAGGCATTCATAAGCTTCATCTATCTCCCATTAATCCCCAAACGGGTCAAAACCCTACCTGTTAGGCTTAATTCACCAAATCAACTTGAAACACATGTGAAACAACTTACGAACTCTTAATATATCATATGAAACATGTATCAATCGATGAAACACAAACCCGAGTCATCTAAGTCCGTTTCATACAATTAAAGTAGGCATTATCATTAAATTAGCATAATTAATTCAAGGTCTTCCTTAACATGATTCATCATCATAAACACCTTATAAACATCATATAAACAAACATATAACAAGTACTAACAATGAACAACAACTCATAAGAGCTTAAGGTCAAATACTAAATAAAACCTTGTTTTACATTTGTCAAATACACTTTCCAATCTGACACAGCTGTTGTAAATCGATTTTTAGGCCAACTTACAGCTTTCCAACTTACAGCTGTTGTCAAATACACTTTCCAATCTGACACATTTGTCAAATACACTCTCCAGCTTTCCAACGATAAAAAATACGACCTCTAACGATGCTTCGTTGATTTTTAATGATTTTTAGAAAACAGTCCAGAATATGAAGACAATTCCGAACAGCAGCAGACGCAATCTGTTTTTACATTAATTCGACCAGCAGCTATTTCACAAACATAAAATCTATTTGCAGGTCTGAAAACTCATCTTTTGACACTCCTAAGCATCATATAACATCAACTAACATACTAGAAACATTTTACAACATCAAAACACATCAAAGTACATCAAACCTTGAATCTCAAATCTTCAAGTTTCATCCAATGCTTCTATTAATGGAGTTCTACCCTTGATTAACGAATTTCACAATATATAAACACAAATTGATAACAAATTCAGTATATATGTGTAACTAAACATACCAAGACATACCAACAACACACTTAGAAACATTAATTCATAAAATCTCCAATTCAAGTTTAATCATACACCTCCATTAATGGGTTTCTTGAGCTCCATCTTCAAAACACAGCAATTACTCAAATTATATAAATGAAATCGGTGAGTTTATGATTCATGAACATGGCAAAACACATAATCAAGCTTAATTTCTCATACCCTAGAATTCAAGAATGGGTTTTGTTTCTAAAATACCTCAAGAACTAACAAGAACTAAATAATAAATACATACATACCTTCAATTTGCAGCAGAAAACACAAATATTTAGAGATTATGGGCTGTACTTGTTTTGTTCTTAAGTAAGCTTCACCACCAAGAAGGCATACATACGTATACACTAAATTTGACTCTACTGAAGTCAACAAAAACTAAGGTCGGCTGGTGGATGGATTAAAACAACACGCAGTATAAAATACTGTTATCTAACATACAGGAACTCAATTAAAGCGGTCCTATTTAATTTATTAACATGCAACGAGGTATTATTTGGGACCCTCGTGTAAAAACGAATCATATGGCATCAACTAATAGATAAAATATTTAAACTAATATTTCACCTTTTTATTTCGCGGTCCAATTAAATCATCAATCAAATAGTCAAATTAATAACAAACAATTAATCAATTTACAGTTTTACACTAACAATTAAATATAAATAATAAACAAATAGTTTACCATTCGTGCGTAAACTACCAGGCCCATTGGGAGGATGTTACAATAATTCAGTCACAACAACGACTACGGGGGTTCGGGGGTAGCGCCCCTGATAGCGGGGTCCAAGGGGTGGCAACCCCTGGCGGGGTCCAAGGGGCAGAGCCCCTGGCTGCGGTCGAGCTTAGCTTTGAAAAATAAGTGTAAATCCAGGTGATATTGAATTCCGATAAAATTGACAATTCCGAGCACTGAGAGAATTTCGATGAAATAGAGAATTCCCAGAAAATAGAGAATTCCGAGAAAATAGTGAATTCCGAGAAAATATGAATTCGGAGTAAATTCACCAAATCCGGTCAACAACCAATTCCGGTCAAGTTGAATTCCGAGAAAGTTTGAAATCCGATACAATTTTCTCGGATTATAGCAATTCCAACCAATTCAACTCGGAATTCAGCAATTCCGACATATTTCTTCTCGGAATTCGACAATTCCGACCAAATTATTCTCGGAATTCAGCAATTCCGACATATTTCTTCTCGGAATTTGACAATTCCGACAAAATTATTCTTGGAATTCAGCAATTCCGACGGATTCAAAGGACAATTCCGACACCTTCAAACCTGGAATTCCGATAGCTTCAAGATCTTACCCGCTTAGATTCAAAAAATCTCGAATTTTGCCCAAATCTGATAATTTTTTGTCCAAATCACTTTGCCTACCCCCGATTTACACTTCTCAATCAACAATAATCATAAACAACGATCAAATGAGTAGATTCGATCGATTTTCTTCAAGAACTTCACAAACCCGAAAACACAAAAATATTCAAATTCGGCCACTGATTTGTGAATGAATTAACTCCTTTTTGATCAACGAGTGTTACTATGATAAATGCGACCCTAATCCAAGCAATTACCACTCAAAAACTCCATTAAATCTTCACTTTGATTTCAAACCCGAAAGTACACTTTTTCTTTAAAAATCTTCAAAAATTCAACTTTTGTTGCTGAATTCAGAATCAAATCTTCACTCCTTTGGCTCTGATACCGCTTGTTAGTCCTAAGTGATTCAGTTATCAACAATGTAATTAAGATCAATGTAACATAATCTTGAATATTAGATAGAAAGTGATTAACACCATGAAAAGCACACACTTAAGCTTTGGATTATGACAAAGACCTTACTAATGACAATTAGTCATTAGTATATATATCCCTAAGGGTATTTAATACAAACTTCAACTAACATGTAATCTTCTATTCTATACAATATTTATAACCTAACAATAGCCTTTCTATGACTAAAGTTCTTTGAATAGGCTGAGTGCCTAATCTGTCCAGCACATACTTACTATGTTGTTTAGATGTTGAGCACTCATTTCCATGATCTTTAGCTTTCACAAACATATTATATTTCAAGTTTGGATCATGTCTTTTCTCTGAGGCTGACTTCTGAGACTCAATCAGTTGTCTATCCTCCTTAGAGTCTGTACTTGCTATCTCATCATCGGCTACATAAGCTGTTGTTTGATAGTCACCTCCAAGTACAACTTGTACCTGTTTAGGAATTTGTTGGTTTATGCACTTTTTAGCAAGCTTTGATGACTTACACCAAGACTCCGTGACCTTTTGAAGTTGGTCAGCTTTGACTTTAGCTTCCTGAAGTTCTTCACTTAGAAGTTTATTAATGTGTATTTGACAATCAAGATCACACTGTGCTTTCTTACCAAAATCAATGAGAGATTGATTTTCCTTAATCTCATTCTTCAGTTTAGCTATCTCAGCTTTGAGGTCTTTTTGAGACTTAAGGATGGTCTTGAAATCATTTAACAAATAGTCGAAGGCAAGACTCTTTTCTTCATCGGTGTAAGAGTTGAAATTACTAACCTTATACATGGAAGCAGGATCCCAATCATTGAGGTTGCTGTTTTCCTCAGCTTCCTTCATGTCAGCTTCAAAAGTTGACTCGGACAAACCATAATCAACTTCGTCAATTTCAAATTCTTCATCTTCTTAAGCCATTAAACATACATCATAATCTAAAGTAGATGATTCAGTTGTTGGAACACGGTATGGAGAAAAACACAGCGGAAGCATAAAACAAAAGTTTAAAACCGAACGAAATCGGGTCCGTATCGTGTTCCAAAGTGATAGTTTCTCTACAAAAACAAAATGCAACTTAAAAGAGCAACAAGGACAGAAAATATACCTCCTTTGTATGCTCCACAATCGAGATTGGTGGTGACCAAAATAAACAAGTTGCAATCGATTACCCAAATCATTGCATACTCGAGCACGACCATGCATTTTGGTGTCAGCGCCCAATCATCAAGGGGCCCAGGGATATCTCTCTGAACAGAGGAACAAATTCCTTTGACTACATTGCCCACCACAGAGATCATACTCTTATCAGCTACTCCCTTTATAACAGCCAGTTACGGACTGCGTTTGAAAGCAACTAGAGCAAAGCAAACCAAAGTGATGCAGACACATGCATCTCCAGTATGAGGATGAACTGATATTATCTTCCTGAATCACTCATGACAAGTACCACAAAGTGAATTCAGGTGTGGGTCATCCAGTCACTTGAAACCCCTTTCAAGTACAGGCGAAGTATTGCGTCCCTCAACCTTCATTCAGACTTCCTTCCCTTGAAGATTGACTGGCGGTGGACATTTAGAATGTAAACACATTCAGGGAAGAGGTAAAACATGCAAAGTTGGAACACAATAAGGCTTACTGAGAGTATCCGCTACACGCGCATTACTAAACTCCTTTGATAATCGATACAAGCAGAAGCACAATATTGCTTAATGTTCCCAAAGATAAAGCATATCAAAACTTTAACTATAACATACTCAAGCCAAGTTCATGCAGACCTTAGTATGACATTCATCACTAGACTGCCACAATAGCTCAGTAAACGGAACATCCACGATGTCATCCGTGTGTACTCTGACATTTAACATATCCCTACTACAACCAACCACTACCAAAGTGTGCGTTGATGGGATTTTGATCATTTGTTTAAGCCTTTATACCTTCATTGTTTCTAAAGAACCCAATAAGGTAAACAACGCTCGAGTCTCAAATTTAATGTGCATAAGCCATCGTATCCTCATAGTTTTCACAAAGATCTCTATAGAGTCAGCGATGCTTCTTTCTCAGTGATCATATCCCTACTACAACCAACCACTTCTAAAGTGTGCGTTGATGGGATTTGATCATTTGTCCAAGCAGTTATGCCTTCATTGTTTCATAGAGAACCCAATAAGGCAAACAATGCTTGGTCCACAGAAATTAACGTGTATAAGCCATCGTACCCTCATTGCCTCAAAAGAACTCAATAGAGTCAACGATGCTTTAAGTAACACGTAAATTAACAACACCATATTAAAAAGGATTACAAACCCCAATAAAGATTGACGGTTATCCTTTCAAGTAGAAGCTATCACAAGAGTCGCAACATCACCACAAGAACATATACTCATATTTCTTGTATTCCATAAACTTTTTTGAATATCCCATATTTGTTATGGACGCATAATTCTCAATTTACACTTGTTGCCAAGCCAAATCAAGACATTATCTCCAAAACATAGCATGTTCAAGACATACCAAATAGGATACTAACAACGCTCCCACTAGCTCTGGCATCTATCCAAGTTTTATCATTGCTTACAGAAAACTCAAACAATTGATTTTCTTAGCAAAGATTCCAAAACTTAGATTTATTCTAAATCCAAAAGGACTCCATGTTTGTAGACTTCATAAGGATACTAGGAATGTAAAAGACCCTCGGACAGTGTTGTGAGCACTTCCTCATTAAACTTCCTATAACGGAATGCGGTCTTTGCATCATACTGCCATAACACGGCATAAGCATCCCCTTAAACTTCAACATAACTACTGAGAGAATGTCTTCATGTGATTCCTACCCAATGGTCAATCACCATGAAACTAATTCCTTCCAGTCAGTATTTGAAGTTATCTACAAATTAATTCATGCAGATCTTATATCCAAAAGATCTATACACACCTTATAGTTCAAAACTTAGGTGTTAGATTAACCAAGTTCAAAACTTGGAAATCCAGCATGGAATGTATTTTATGTTATTACACTTCTCTTCTTAGCAGACTCAAAGGGCCCACTACAGCTTCCGGTAGTTGATGCATACATCACGTATCATCAATAAGTCATTGTCCTCAGATATAATAAATTATATTCTTCTGGTCTTATGACGACTCTTACCAGACATATGAAGAAGTAATACCTTTATGCCAGATACTCCAACATAGCCATGTTGAGTTTCGATCATTTCTGATTGAATGCTAGTGTTAACATCAGGTCTTTTATTTAAATCTCACGTTCTTCCACTGGAATGCTTCAGTTGTTCATTTCCCTTTTCGAGCAACCAAACTCGGTTCTCAAAAGGTTATGAAATGAATATCTGAAACCTAGAAGAAGTATTAAATACATTAGCATCCTTTAAGTTCATCCATCTCCCACTAAATGTAGACATGATAACTCTGATCTATGAGATAGACAAGCAAAGAACTCTTTCTAGTCAAATCTCTTCAGATGCTAATTCGACCATCTTTGTTGATTTAAAACAAGAACATTGCCCGCCACTACGCAAGTACACCTATCCAGTAGGTTACTTAAGTTTAAGCCATCAAGTCGGAACCATAACCAATATGTTCCATTCCTCCACTTAGCGATCCATGTAAAAACATGTATCCCATGAGAAGTGAATTATGAGGCAACCTCACAATTCTTATGATGGTTTAGAAATTTAGAATGTAGATGCTCAACATCTCACAAGATTTGAGTATCTTTATTCCCTTTTTGCCCTCTTTATTATTTAAATCTGTTAAGGGTGAGTCCTGAACACCTCACAGGTTTCAGACACTCGTCTAATAAATTAGACTTACCCATTCCTTCTACCATCATCGGTAAAGGTAACAAATCATATATAGTTAATCCTTATGATTTTGCTTGAACGGTCTTTACACCAATCGTGCAAACTAAATCCAACAAGCTTTTATTCCTCTCACATTCACAAGTGAAGAATATATTAGTTATTTAGCCTTATAAGCAATATTTGCAATCAACAATTGACTCAAAGTCAAAAGATTCCAAGTTCCTAACCTCTTGGATCTTGGTGATGCATGTCTTGTTTATACGGTTAAATCAACTATTTCACAAGGATAACAGTTCTATAATCATTCATAATCATATTATTACTTCTTAAGCAAAACTTATTGCAAATGCCACGACATGAATAGACTTTGAAATAAATCTCGAACCCACAATTTCATAATTCAAAGTAATATTCATCGTCATTACATGCAAATAAGATACAATGCTTCTTGCCACGCAAGGCGTAAGACAAAGATCTAAATGAAGTAATAGTATAGCTAGATGGAATGGAAAGACTCTTCTTCCAATCCTTTTAGTTAGGGACAACCACCATGTTTCCCTCTTTAAGTTCCAGCTCTCCATGCATCCATTACCTACTTCCGATTAACACCTGCACTTTGCAACAAACAAGTTTGTGACAAACGTGAGCGTTTTGACTAGCGTTTAAAACCCAGTCATTAGAAGTAGAAGATCAATGGAGTTTGATCATGAATGTACCTGAAGCTGAGCTAACGTTCTTCCGTTTTAGGATACTTAGCTCTTCCAGGCACTTAGGGCAGGCGTGACGGCGCTAATTTCAAATTTCTCCGTAAAAGTAGCAAACTACCCCATGTGGAACATCATCTTGAGGCACAATCTCTTTGTCCTCCGACTCCATAATTACGGATGGCCCAGTCATACAAGGCTTTCCTTTTGAGGTCAGTTTCTCCTTCTTGCTTACTTGTTTCCTAGTAGCCATAGTGGATGTGGACGAGACACGATCCTTCTCAACCATGTAACACTATACAGCCTTCAGCATGTCATGAAGTTCGATCAAGGATTTATCCAAATTGTCTTTATGATAGTTCTTGACAAACTTCTCATAAGAAGCGGGCAGGGACTGAAGGATTGGTCCATATATCCCTTCATCATAAGAAAATGGACATTTACATCCTCACCTTCCTGCATCCTACAACCGACCAAAGACTTTATACACTCAAACCGTTCTTGTCTAACCTGCTGCGGGAACATGTCCTTTAGCCGGTTTATCATGTCATACGCACTCAATTGCTCAAGCTGCTGACGCAACTCAAAGCTCATAGTCGATAACATGAGACAAGAAATATCTTGTGTATCTCTAACACGCTTCTCAAAAGCGTTTCGAGTGGCCCAGTTCGCGTTGGTAGCAGGTGGCTCCGGAAAGGGTTCCTCAAGGATGTGCAACTTTGACTCGTGACTGAGGACAATCCTCAATACACGATACCAGTCAGCGAAGTTCACTCCTATGAGTCTCTCCCTTTCTAGGAATAATCGAAGTTTAAAGTTTGGTGTGGTGTCGTTAATATTTGTCATCTATAAAAGAGTACATGTTTTAGTTAGTTTCGATATTATCCTCGTTAAAATAATTACCCAGCTGATTAAGAAAACCAAATCTTAACAAGGGCTAAGAACCTCAAAGTACCCCAATCCATGACGGGTTTGCCGCGGATCACTTCATGGAGCTACTTAGGCCGGTAAACGCTTTACCAATTGCAATACGAGATTACAACTCCTAGACACTTGCGGGATCCTAGGTACTCATAGCACCCATTTGGCATGTTTAATCCCTTCTCTCACCGATTCCTCATTAATCCACTTTGATAGCTCGGTATGGGCAAGGCAACTACCAAGGCGTTTTAAGTCTTGGAATTGTAAATCGACCGTCACGATACACGGTGGTACTCTAGCCCAATGGCCGGCTCGGCTAAGCTCGACAACCGACCCTTGCGAGTTGCCACACGCACCTTCTACACAGTTACACAAAACCGTTATCGGCTAAGCTCGACGACCGATCTTGTTTCACTAGATTCGGGTGGTGTCATCTTACGGGGAGGCGAGTGATTTACGTTTGATAAAAAAACGGGATTTTGTTTTTTAAGTAGTCTTGTGGCGCGCGAGGTTTGTAAACCAATTCAAAACTCTTGGATTTTATTATATTGAAAAGTTTTAAAGCGAGCGAAGAAACTAAACAACCACGCAAGAAACTAAACAAAACAACAACCACGCACAAGTTATATTCGGTAACATGCCCCTAAACCCTATGCGCCTTCCTCGTGAGCCAAACGAGGAAAGCAAAGCCAAACTAACGACACAGCCACTTGGCCCAGCTGGAAGTGCTCCCACTGAATCCATCATCTCCAATGAACCTCCGGATCCACCATAGCCGAGACGTCTCCTACACTTTTCTCGATGGTTTTCTTCGGTCTTCTTTTACAAATACATACAAATATTTGAAAAAAACGGCGTGCAAGCTGCGAAATGCTAATCTAACCTAATCTAACAATTACAAAGAAAAGCAATCGGCATGCAAGCCAAAATAAAGTATAAAATACAAGACCGAATTAATTTAATTATTACAAACCAATTGTGGTACAAACCACCAAATGAATGAATAATTAAACATAACCAAACAACCAACACATAGGTCTAATGGGCAAGGCGTTACCGGATCAAACAACAACCACAAACAACAACACGGTGTGCCACAACAAAACCGTGCAAAATGTATCTTGATTAAGATTGTTCAAACCTAGCTAAACACTCAAGGCACAAAGTGAACAATCCTTGTACATATGCATTAGTACCCCAAACACTTTGAGAATACATATTCATATATACACAATACAAGTATATGCATGTGTGCATTTCATGCCAAAAATCACCCAATACATATAAATGCATGAATCAAGACACATATGGGGCTTTACAAAAATCCAAACACTTTGGACAGATTCTGGAAAAACAGAATCGCAAGGAGGCTAAAACCGAAAACAATTTTCTTTTTCAAAAGGGACAAAAATACTGTTCACGAGCTCCTTCACGACCCATAAGCCTTCACGGCCTCTCACGGCCCGTGAAGCCCATGAGTTCCACGACCCTGACCAGTGAAAAACCTTACACGACCAAGCATCCCACGAGACTGGTCGTGAGCCTTCACGACCGTGAAGAACAAGCCTTCACGACCCGTGAAGAAATTTTGGACAGAATGTCCAGTTTCGGTTTTTAAGCCAAAAAAGTGCAATTTGTTTGTAGATTTGGCTTTGATACCACAGTTGGAACACGGTATGGAGCAAAACACAGCGGAAGCATAAAACAAAAGTTTAAAACCGAACGAAATCGGGTCCGTATCGTGTTCCAAAGTGATAGTAACTCTACAAAAACAAAATGCAACTTAAAAGAGCAACAAGGACAGAAAATATACCTCCTTTGTATGCTTCACAATCGGCTGGAAATGCAATAAACCGGTATGACCAAGAGATCTAAGAGCACCTCCTCTATTGCTTAATCCACACCAAGATTCCGTGACCCCAAAGGGCTAGCAATCCATCGGGTAAACATCCATCACGATTTCACCTTCTGGAACAGCCCACTAGAATATCTCCTCTTGCACCAACACACTCACCACACTCAAGATCTTAGTAACTTAGTGTATGTGTGTATGTGTATCATCAAGATACAAAGAGAAAATGAGAGAGAGAACCCTTTTGGGTAGTCTTGCATGCATGCTCTACTGTTCCAGCCACAATAACTCGTATTTGGCCGGTGTAAGAGTGGTAATCCTATTGGACCACAAGATGGCCCAATCAGATATAAGAATTTCATGCAGATGGTCCTTCACGGCTTCTCACGGCCCGTGAAGAGCCCTTGAAGACAAAATGCACCACGACTAGCCATCGTCCTTCACGGCCCGTGCCGTGTTCGAGTGACTCGTGAGGGCGTCTCCTTCACGACCCCTTCACGACATCTTCACGACCCGTGAAGACTCCACGAGCCGTGTAAAAGTCATTGAGCCATTCGTGAGGGCAGTGGGCTTCACGACCCGTGGAGCATCCCTCACGGTCGTGAAGCCCCAAAATCAAACAATTTGATTTTAGGACCTTCTCTCTTTATCAGTAAGCTATCGGGATCAATCCTTGGTGTGTGACACAATAGGCTCGCACTTCATCAGCAATAACACCAATGTACTTGTGTCAGTGGGCAGACTCCAACATCAGTATCCTAGGTTTCAGTATATAATCCCGTTGCACTGGGTTTGTCTTCTGGCTTTCCTTTCTTGCGCTGAGTATATTTCTTCTTGTATTTGTCAGCTCTGTAAGCATTCTTATCAGCAATAGATGTTGATTCTTCCCTTTTTAATCTGCACTCAGTAGCAATGTGTCCCTTCTTCTGATAGTTGAAGCACACAACCTTCTTGGGATCAAAGGAACTCTTCCCTTTGCCCCTGTCAGATCTTCCTCTTCCCCGTTGAGCTCTTCTCAAACGTCTAGCTAGCATGGCCATCTGCTCAGTGATGGTCTGAACATAATTAGTATCACCTGAGTCTGAGTCTGAGTGGTCAGCGTGAGATTCTGACTCAGTCTCAGATTCAACAACTAATGCCTTGGAACTTTTCTTTTTCTTCTGTGCAACTAATGCAATCTCTGCTTTATCCAAGGGCTCCTTAAGTTGTTGTTGAGAAGTTCTCTTGTGCTCTGTGATCTGTTCATGATTGAGCAAGAACCTATAGATAGACTGTAGGTTGTACACGTGCAGTGTTCCTCCAGCCCTCAGTGTTGTGGTTACTTCATTGAACCTTTCTGGTAACATATCCAGAAATTTCAGCACAAGTTCAGCCTCATCTTTCTTAACACCTACACTTATCAGGTCATTCATCAAGCAGTGAAACCTTGTGAACAAATCAGGAAGGGTTTCATTCTTCCTCGGAAAGATGTTTTCATAGGATCTGTTCAGATGACTCTTCTTTTGCTGCTTTACCAGATCAGTGCCCTCATACGTAATACTTAGTGTATCCCAGATCTCTTTTATAGTTTGACACCCAGTCACTGTATGCAAGATCTCGTTAGTCAGGGCATTTTCCAGAACACTCTTTGCCTTATCATCCGGATTGAACAGTTTCCAGTCTTCATCTGTCCAGGATGCAACAGGCTTCCCTACCTCTTTTTCACTCTTGTCTGTTTTATCAGCGGACGTATCACTGACAACAGCAGAGATCTTTGGGATAATTTGTCTTTTGATAATGACATCGGACATACGATTGTCAATGGACTTGAGGAACAACATGGCTCTGAATTTCCACATAGGATAGTAAGATCCATCAAATACGGGACAACCTTTGGCTAACGTCTGTGGAAAGTTTGAAGAATTGTTGCTTGTAGGCATTGTAAACTTTCTCAGAATCTTGAACTTTCAACTTATGAAATCGTTCAGCCTGCTCTGATACCAGTTGTTGGTCCCTTGGTGAGAATAACAACAAGCAACAAATGTGTAGAAGGGGGGTTGAATACACTTTCTGCGGAAATTGAACAAATCAAAATAAAGTGTTACACAAAGTAAATCAAACCACAATCAAATGCTTTGTTTTTCATTAATAAGAAGATGATTACAGACTCTATCAAGTAAGCAACTCTTGATATGTAGACACCTAATATAAATCTCTCAATCTTTCAAACTTAGCTATATATAATCAACTTATGATTATATATACTGACGACTCTCTAAACAGGATTTAATCACAGATTGAAAACTTACCAATCTCACAACTAATGTGAGTATTCGAACACACGAATAGCTTGGAAATATGTGAATATCTTGATCACGTTGAATTGAAAAACAGTGATTCAAGAATAGTAACACATACGGTTGAGGTGAGGTATTTGGCTCTGCAACACTTAGTCGTAATTGTTTCAGAATCGTAGTCATTTCTGAGTCGTACGTCTAAACTTATCAGGATATAAGTATTTATAATCCTATGCCTACGGAATCTAACAAACTAAGACTCAGCCTAATTTTCTAACTAACTATCGGATAACCCGGAATCTTGAATCTTGAATCTTCTTATCTTCAATCTTCAATCTTGATTCTGGAGTCTTCTTATCCTTCTCGTAGATATAGAGAGTTAAAAAGATAAGTTTAAAACATATTTAAACTTTCTTTAGGCCGACTTCTTACTCGGACTGAGTTACTCAGCTTGAAACTCATCAAGCTGAGTTCTTCGAGAACGAACTCGAAAATCAACATGAATTAACATGTTTATTAATAAACTCATCCTTAGAAGTCCTAAGAGTTAGCTAGAACTTATTTAGCAACTCTGTTGAGCTGACTCAGTATATACGCCGAGTCACTCAGCTTGAAACACATCAAGCTGAAAGCTCAATATATCTTAGGTGACATACACAGCTTATCACACATAGTGATAATCTTACTAAGATATAGTATAAGCTAATCGAATATATGCTCAGCTTATATTAAGCTTATGCTCAGTCTGAAACACTGTACATGTTTAGTCTGATCAAGCCTCATAATTCTGTTTAAGTTATATCAAGAACATATCCAACAAACTTAACTTTGTCTCATCAAATCTAAACTAATGAAATCATTTTCCCAACATATTTGTTTAAAATTTGATTAGATAGGCAGATTATATTAGAATATGTTTTATATGCAAATATGAGAAACAGAGTAAGAAATTAGCATATTAGCGTTAAAAACAGTTAAAAGTGTGAAAATTTGAAAGTTGGTGGAAACAGCATACCCACGGTCGACCGCGGTCGCGACCAGCAGAACACCACCAATTTCACAATTGATGCCTTCTGCAACCGTGGTCGGCCGTCGATCTGTATGTGTTGTATTTTTATCATGTTTTTCACGTAATATACATATATAACGCATATAAAACCAATCATAATCATAAACTAACACACAATGATCCTAATCTTACTAAAGCATATAAGATAGTTTGTGGAATCCAACACAAAATCTCAACTCACACATAATTGTTTGAAAGCCCAAACCGGGCAACTCACAACACAAATTTAAATTGTTTGAGATTGTTTGATAAATAAGCATTGGTTAAGTAGAGTGAGAGCGAGATAGACTGGCAACACGAGTAGATGATGTTCCTTGTTGGTCAAATGATCTTATCAGTTGAGATTTGATGAGACCAAGTTAAGTTTGTAAGATATGTTTTAAATACAACTTAAACAGAATTATGAAGCTTGATCAGACTAAGCAATTATAGTGTTTCAGACTGAGCATAAGCTGAGTATAAGCTGAGCATATAGTTGATCAGCTTAGACTATATCTTAGTCAGCTTATCACTATGTTTGATAAGTTGTATGTGTCACCTAAGGTATAGGTTGAGTATTTAGCTTGATGCGTTTCGAGCTGAGTGACTCAGCTTCGAGACTGAGTCAACTCCATAGAGTTCCTAAGTAAGTTCTAGCTAACTCTTATGACTTCTAAGGATGAGTTAGTCATTATACATGTTATTACATGTTTGATTTTGAGTTTGTTCTCGAAGGACTCAGCTTGATGAGTTTCAAGCTGAGTAACTCAGCCCGACTAAAGAAGTCAGTTTAAGAGAATTTAAATTTATTTTAAATTCCTTTTACTCTCTATATATACGGCATGGATAAGAATACTCCAAAATCAAGATCGAAGATTGAAGACTCAAGATAGAAGATTCAAGATTCAATATTCCGAGTTATCTGTTAGTTTGTTAGCAGATTTGGATAAATTCTAGTTTGTTAGGATCCGTAGAAACATGATAATAAATACTTATCTCCTGATAAGTTCAGAGGGATGGAACCAGATTCCAATATCACCTCAACCTATTTGTCGTATGTGTTACGAATCTTTATACACCATTTGTAAGTTCAACGTGATCAAGAAATTCACACATTGCCAACATAGTTTGTGTGTTCGATCTTCACGTCCGTTGTGAAGTTGGTAAGTATTGAATCTATGAATAAATCCTGTTTAGAGAGTCAGTTTGTATCTATAATCATAAGTTGATTATAGATAGCAAAGTTTCAGAGATTGAGAGATTTGATTTACATTAGGTGTTTACATATCAAGTGTTGCTTACTTGATTGTTATTGTAATCATTTTCTTATTAATAAAAGCATTCGATTTCATGTGGTTTGATGTATGTTAACACTTTTTATTGATTTGTTTAATTTTCCACAGAAAGTGTATTCAACCCCCCTTCTACACATTACTTGCTTCTTGATACTCTCACCAAGGGACCAACAACTGGTATCAGAGTAGGCTGAACTATTCATAAGTTTATGTTCAAGATTCTGAGAAAGTATAATATGTCGAGAAGAAACAATTCATCAAATTTTCCTCAGATGGCTGCTAAAGGATGTCCCATATTTGATGGATCTGATTATCCTATGTGGAAATTCAGAGGCATGCTCTTCCTTATGTCCATTGACATCAGAATGTATGATGTCATAACCCGTAGACCAATTATCTGTTAGAATATGCCCACTGATGCATATACACCATTTAAATCACTACCGATGATGTATGGGCCTATTGGGTCATACACCGGGGTCAAACCTGACAGCAACTAAAGAATAGGGACCAAAATTGGCAAAAGACAAAAGTTGACCATGCAGGACGTGTTAGCGCCGCTAACTATTAGGTGGTAGCGCCGCTAACACTTAATTGTTAGAGCCGCTACGGCTGCATGGGCTTTGTCTCAAATCATCTGACATGGCCCGTTAGCGCCGCTACAGGTTAAGGGTTAGCGTCGCTAACTTTTAAAAGTTAGCGGCGCTACGCCTGCATGTGCTTTTTGTCAAATCACCTCTTGAGCTGGCCAATGCAAGGGAGACTTGTGGATGAACCTTTGGCCGGCCATAAGCAACTCAAGTGGCGGTTTTGGAGTTTATAAAAGCACATGACTTGTGTTCATTTGATACTTTTGCCACTTTCATACACACGCACACACTCTTAAGTGCTAAAAGACTTGGAGAGTAAAGGTTAGCAAAAGGGTTCCAGAAATAGTTCTTTGTTGCTGTTCTAGAGTGGTATTCAAGTTGAAGTACCACAAAGGTGAGCTAGCACTCGTGGTTTGGCGTGTTACCGAGGTACATCCCAATAGACGATTCGGTTATTTCGTTCTTTACATAGAGTTTGATCCATGTATAGGGTTTCATTATTTTTGCTTTGTGTTGTTGTACCTTGGGCTTTGTTTGTTGTACTTTGCTTTTGTTGCGTGCCCGAGAAACCCCAACAGTGGTATCAGAGTCACCTCTATGTTAGTTATGCACATGGTGGCCTGAAAAACCCGAAATCAAAAATGTTTGTTTTCTGTCGAACAAGGTTAGCGGCGCTAAACTTGTGTTAGCGGCGCTAACTCTTAAAAGTTAGTGGCGCTAACCTCGCTGTAATAGTTTTTTGTTCTTAGTTAAAAACAGTTTATGGTCTCGGGTTTTTGGTATTATTTTGAGCTTCTAGAATTTTAATTTCATATTATAGTATGTTATTCCAGTAGCTATCATATATGTTTGGTTGTATGTGGATTTATAAGTTGGTAACCTTGCCTAGACCTTGTTGTTGATTTGTGTTTGGATGCTTGTTTGGTTGTATTATTATTCATTTGATAAATTTGTAATAATAATGTGGCTTACATGCCATTTCATTCATCCATGTAATTGTAATAGATAAATAGGTATATTGTGGCTTGCATGCCATTTTTATTCTATTGTATGTATTATAATCTTGGTGGACGAAGACACACACGAAGGGGTCAAATAAGATGGAGCATGGTGTCCATGAAGCCGGTGAAATCCAATGGAGATGGCGATTTTAATGTGAGCTCGCATCGAAGACTTTGTCCCTTAGATTTGACCAAGTTCTTCCCGTTCGGCTAACGGGAAGAACGCATAGGTTTTTATATGCAAGGGTTACCAATTATAGTATATTATGCATGTAATGTGATTTTGTATGCATGGGTTGCTTAGGATTCACATGCTAAACATTTTTTCAAAAATTTAAAAAATTACAAGAGATTTGCTAAAAATGGTTTACAATTCTCTCGCTCGTTCACATACAAGATTAACTCACCTAGTGAAATTAGGATTATCACTAATAAGTTAATCTAAAACCAACACGGAAACAAAAGCCCGTCTTCCACAAAACGTAAATCATGCACCATCTGTAAGTCGATACCACCCGAATCTAGTCTTATGGGATTTGGTTGTTGAGCTTAGCACGAGCCAATTCTCATAAAACTGTGTGGAAGGTGAGTGTGGCGAATTCACAATTTTTGTTGTCGAGCTTAGCACGAGCCAACTTTGGTGAGTTTGTTACCGTATGTCTTGACGCACGATTTGCAATTTTAGGTTTGAAATCTTGGTTAATTGTTGAGCTTAGCACAAGTTGACCAAAATTTGAAGACTTAAAATTGGTGCAAGAAGGGATCAAACATGCCAAACGACACTTGGTTGTCGTAGGATCCCGCAAGTTGCTAAGGATTGTAATAGAGATTGCAATTGGCAAAATGGTTGCCGATCTAAATAGTTTTATCATGTGATCCGCGGTAACCCCGTCACATGATAGGATGAAATATAGTTCTTAGCATTGTTAAGATAATTCTTTATGGGTAAATTGTTTTACCAAGATAAAATATCAAACTAACTAAAATCTACTTTGCAATTTTAGATGGCATCAACAAGCGTAAACAACACCACCACCAACGTTTCTTTCCGAGTTTTCCTTCAGAAGGAGAAACTCGATGGTAGCAACTTCATGGATTGGCATAGGCAGCTGAGGGTCGTCCTACGCTATGAAGGAAAGTTGCATACCATTGAGGAGCCCCTACCCGAGGCGCCTTCTGCTAATGCGACAAGGGCAATCCGAGAGGCATATGATAAACACCTCAAGGAAACTGAGGAAATCACATGCCTTATGTTGAGCACTATGAACCAAGATTTGCAAAAGCAAATGGATCATCTACGTGCTTACGACCTGATCGTGCAGCATAAGGACATGTTCCAACAGCAGGCGAGGCAGGAAAGGTATGAGTGCCTCAAGACAACCCTTGCTTGCAAATTGCAAGATGGCGGGAATGTGAGTGCTCATGTTTTGCGGATGAAAGCAAACATTGAGCGCATGGAGAAGTAGGTTTTACTATGGGGAGGGAGATGGCAGTCGATTTGATCCTCCAATCCCTGCCCAGTGCATATGATCAATTGGTCATGAGTTATCATATGCATAGCATGGATAAAACCGTGATGGAGTTGCATGGCATGCTCAAAACTGCCGAAGCGAGCATGACCAAGAACAAGCCATCCTCTTCTTTCACTCCCGTTTTGGCTATCCAGGACGGCCGCATCACCAAGAAGAAGAAGAAGGGAAACTCTTCCAAAGGGAAGGGTAAGGGAATTGTTGGTGTAACCAAGCCCAACCCTACCTCCGATGGTAAGGGCAAGGGGAAAGCTCCACAAGCCAAGACCCCGGAGGATGCCCAATTCTTCTTTTGCGGGGGGAAAGGGCCATTACCGCCGAAGCTGCCCAAAGTACCTTGAGGGGCTCAATACGCTCAAGGCTATGAGCATATCGGGGCACGACTCTTCAGTTACATTCATGATAGAACTCCATCAAACTTCTACTTCTAAAGGCTGGGTTTTAGATACCGGCTGTGGCACTCACATATGTAATATGGTGCAGGTGCTAAGGATAAGTAGGAGCTTGGAGCGGGGTGAGCTGGATCTTGTAATGGGAAATTCGAAAATTGTCCCAGTGGAAGCAAAGGGTGACTTGGAGCTTTCATTCAAGACCGGCTATTCTATTTTATTGAAAAATGTATGCTATTCGCCTAAAGTGGCTAGAAACATTATTTATTTTCACGCTTTGTATGATGACGATTTTAACTTCAAATTTATTGATGGTGTTATTATTTTCTTTAAAAATGATGTTGTTTATTTTAAAGCATTACGGTGTCATGGCATATATGAGGCTAACACATACATTGAAACTAGAGAATTTATCATGAACATTGATTCTAGTTCCAAAAATGGTTTGGACAAGTTTTCTTTGTGGCATAGCCGTCTTGGCCACATAAACAAGACTCGCATCACCAAGCTCCAAGAGGATGGGATCTTGGAATCATTTGACCATGGGTCAATGTATGCGAATCTTGCTTATTGGGCAAGATGACAAAAGCACCCTTCACGGGATCTAGTGAGAGGGGAAAGAACCTTTTAGATATCATCCATACGGATGCATGTCACAAGGAATAACTCGAGATACTTCGTAACCTTTATAGATTATTATAGTAGGAATGGATATGTCTACCTTGTTAAACACAAGCATGAAACCTTTGAGGTGTTTAGGACATTCCAAAACAAAGTTCATAATCAATTGGGCAAAACGATAAAGATACTCTGGTCTGATAGAGATGGAGAGTATCTAAGTACCGAGTTTACCGATCATCTTAAGAATTGTGGAATCATTTCACAATTAACGCCTTCAAGGACTCCACAATTAAATGGGGCCCTACCTCCAACTGAGTCGTTTCCAGGGTAGGCAGACTGTTAAACAGAAAAGATAACTCTTCTCGAGGCCCCCACCGACGTCTCCGGACTCCCTAAAGTTGCCGTCAACCGCCACGTCCCGGTTCAGGAATTTTAACCCGATTCCCTTTCGAAGCTCGCGCGAAACGCGCTATCTGACGGGCTTCCCCCGTCTCTTAGGATCGACTAACCCATGTGCAAGTGCCGTTCACATGGAACCTTTCACCTCTTCGGCCTTCAACGTTCTCATTTGAATATTTGCTACTACCACCACACCTAAGGTTTTGCAGCGACCGCCGCGCCCTCCTAGCTTCCGATTCACGGAATAAGTAAAATAACGTTAAAAGTTGTGGTATTTCACTTTTGCCCGAGGGCTCCCACTTATACTACACCTCTCAAGTCATTTCACAAAGTCGGACTAGAGTCAAGCTCAACAGGGTCCGGAGCGTTGCCTGTTGATCCTAGTTCGATGCTTGACTTGTCGGCCACAACGGTGTTGGGACATGTCTTGCAACGGACGTGTTGGATCCGGGTAGAACTCCAGAACTGACGGTGACCCTTTCCGATGCAACACTCACATATGTAATATGGTGCAAGTGCTAAAGGCAAGTAGGAGCTTGGAGCGGGGAGAGCTGGATCTTGTATTGGGAAACTCGGAGATTGTCCCAGTGGAAGCTAAAGGGAACTTGGAGCTTTTGATGAGACAAAGTTAAGTTAGTAAGATAAGTTCTAAATACAACTTAAACAAAATTATGAAGCTTAGTCAGACTGAACATTTATAGTGATTCAGACTGAGTATAAGCTGAGTATAAGCGGAGCATATGTTCGACCAGCTTAGACTATATCTTAGTAAGAGTGGTCGTTACCGAGACGGGGCCTAAAAATCGTGGTCGCTACCGAGACGGGGCCTAAAAATCGTGGTCGTTACCGAGACGGGGCCTAACCAGCCTGGTCTCAACACGGGGAAACTTACCAGGTCCAGACATAGTAAGGATTGACAGACTGAGAGCTCTTTCTTGATTCTATGGGTGGTGGTTCATGGCCGTTCTTAGTTGATGGACGCTGAGAGGAGGAACCGGACTTTACTAGACATGGTAAGGTCTATGATGAGTCGAACGGAGGTACCTATTAGTTTATAGGGATATGCTCTAGAAACGGTGGTAAGAATCCTTAACCTCGTACCAACCAAGAAAGTTATAAAAATACCTTATGAAATGTGGAATGATAAGAAGCCGACACTTTCAAACCTACGAGTTTGGGGTTGTCAAGCCTACGTAAGACGTGAGGCCGAGGACAAACTTGAACATCGCTCAAAAATATGTTACTTTATCAGATATCCTCCTGCCGGTGTTGGGTATTTATTCTATAAACCTTCTGAGAACAAAGTATTTGTTGCTTGAGGGCATTTTTCCTAGATAGAGAAATGCTATCCAAACAAAGAGGCAATAAGGAAATTGACCTTGAGGAAGATCAAGGGTCAACTGATAAAGTACTTGAGGTTGGCACTAGCACTCAACCTAATACGGTTGAGACTGAGCAAGAGAATGCTATAATACCTGACATTCTTTCATTGCCTACTCCGAGGCGTTCCAGTAGAACTCGTCATGAGCCAGAGAGATATGGATTTCACATATCTGAGGGCGGCGAGTTAGTGGTGGACTATCATGAGCCCACCAACTACAAGGAAGCCATGGCAGGCCCTGTGTGTGCAAAATGGAGAGAAGTAATGGAAAGTGAGATGCATTCCATGTCGGATAACCAGGTTTGGGAACTAATTGATCCTACGCCCGGGGTGAGACCCGTAGGGTGTAAATGGGTCTTCATGAAGAAGACCGGCATGGACGGAACCTTGGATACCTTCAAAGCCCGACTGGTGGCAAAGGGTTTCACTCAGACACCTGGCATAGACTATGATGAAACCTTTTCCCCAGTGGCGATGTTGAAGTATATCCGGATACTTCTAGCTATTGCTGCATTTCATGATTATGAAATATGGCAAATGGATCTCAAAGTGTATATGACGCAACCTGATGGTTTTGTATATCTAGAGTATCCAAACAAGGTTTGTAAACTAAAGAAGTCCATTTATGGACTCAAACAAGCATCTCGTAGCTGGAATCTATGCTTTGATGAGAAAATAAAGGAATTTGGATTTTCGAAAAATAAAGATGAGCCATGTGTATATGTCAGGGCTAGTGGGAGCACTATGGTCTTCCTAGTCCTATATGTAGATGATATTCTACTCAATGGAAATCACACCCTTAGCCTAAGGAGTGTTAAAACTTGGCTAGGGAGTTCCTTTTCATTGAAGGACCTAGGGGATGCGAGCTGTATTCTGGGGATCAAGATCTATAGAGATAGATCTAGAAAGTTGCTCGGGCTTTCTCAAAGTGCGTACATAGACAAGGTTGTGAGACGCTTTAACATGGAGGAATAAAAGAAAGAAAACCTCCCTATGTTCCATGGCTTGACATTGAGCAAGACTCAATGTCCTACCTCCCAAGAGGAGATAGAAGTAATGAAGCGAGTACCATATGCTTCGGCTGTGGGGTTGATCATGTACGCCATGTTATGCACTCGCCTTGATGTGTCATGTGCTTTAAGCATGACTAGTATGAAGGGTTTTGTATGGTATAAAAACATATTAAAGGTAAAACACCGCTACTGCACCACCTTGACCAGGCTGCCAGACCGCCAAGGATTTTACCGATGATCAAAACTTGATCCCGTGTGTGTGTTTGTGTATCACGTCACCGACCCCTTGGGGTTCTCGGCTTTTTGCGCCGATCGAGAGAGAGAGAGAGGGAGGATTAGGGTTTTTTTGTAGCTTGTAATTCTCTTCTACTAATCCTAAGGTTTAATAAGATATATATATATATATATATATATATATATATATATATATATATATATATATATATATATATATATATATATATATCCTTATTAAAGCCCAAGCCCGTTTTAATTAAACTATTAAGTAATTACAGAAAATACCCTTTGACCTTTCTAATTAAATAATAACTATTAATTAATTGGTCCTGTTAATATTTAAACTAAATATTAACTTCTCCTTTAAATAATAAATAATTATTATTCCTTTTCTCTTAATAATTAATTAACTAATTAATTATTCTTACACACTGTAAAATCCAGATGGTTCTAATTAGGTGTGTAGCAGTGTGATCCTTTAGTGTCACATAGCATTGGATACGATGGTACATGTTATCTATCTCTGCACACAATCTAAAAGACTCCCACTTGTGTAAGATAAGTAACACTTCTTGTATATCGTTGGCCTAAGGAGATCCCTAGCTAGACGCTTAGGTTAACCAGACTATGAGATCTCTTATATCTAGAGACATAATCCACCCCTTGGATTATCTAGGCTTTTCCTTTTACATCGTGATATTCCGTAATGTGAGTATTAGACATGGAGTAGGGATCTTATTCTAAATACTCAGATTTTCTCGACTCTGATCTCGACACTCTGCAGTTACGGTTTTCCGAATGAAAATATCTCTCCTAAAAAGGAGGTGCAAATCCATCTTGACTATTTGCAATTTAAGCACATGGCTTCCGCTGTACCTAGACATGCCCCTTATGATTACCCTGTTACGGCGTGACATTAGAACACGCTAAAGTACATAAGTTATCATGCCCCAAACCAAATATCTCAGGTCTAAGGAAAACCTATAAAGTTTACTTATGTTGACGCTCCATGAAGTAAACTCGATGTGGATCTCCCCAATACTTATCCCCTGATAAATATCTATGAACATTTTGTCACAACCTTGTGCTTTTATTCATCCCCGAATAAATCATCAAATATTCATAATAGCGTTACCTCCCTAATGTAGCTCCCACTACATTAAGTAGCTACGGGTATTTAGATAATTCATCACTTGAGTTGTCATGGATAGGTTTAAACATGTTAAAAATAGACAACTAGAAACAATTATGCAAATACCTCCTATTTCAATCCCATGAAATGTAAATACATAATAAAAGAGTTTCAAGTTACATCTATAGTAATAATAAAAAAACATGAACTAGCTGCTATGTTCTAAGTACTGCATTCCTATAGAACTCGCATGTCTCTCATGCTTAGCCCTAGCTAGCGGCTTCGTCAACGGGTTAGCAACGTTGTCATCCATCGGTATCTTTTGTAATCTAATATCATCTCTTCCAATGATCTCTCAGTTGAGGTGATATTTCCTGAGTACGTGCCTAGTCCGCTGATGATCTCTAGGCTCTTTAGCTTGCGCTACAGCCCTAGAGTTGTCACATAATATATCGATCAGTCTAGAGATACTGGAAACAACTCTAATATCCGAGATAAAATTCTTAAGCCAGACAGCTTCCTTTGCCGCATCACTTGCCGCAATATACTCTGCTTCTGTAGTAGAATCTGCTATTGTATCTTGTTTCTGACTTTTCCAAGATATGGTTCCTCCGTTTAGGGTAAAGAGAAATCCTGACTGCGACCTGAAGTCGTCCCCGTCGGTCTGGAAATTAGCATCAGTGTAACCAGTTACACTGAGCTCATCCATCGAACCTTCATAAACTAGGAATATGTCTTTCGTCCTTCTCAGGTACTTGAGAATATTCTTGACGGCTACCCAATGAGCTTCACCAGGATTTTGCTGATATCTACTCGTGACACTGATAGAATAGGCAACATCGGGCCTAGTACATAGCATGGCTTACATTATTGAACCAACTGCCGAGGCATATGGTGTCAATTTCATCTTGTCCTGATCTTGACTTGACACAGGACACTGAGCCTAGCTCAAAATCGCGCCAGATTGTATAGGAATAAATCCTTTCTTGGATTCATCCATCTTGAATCTTTTCACGACTTTGTCAATATAAGTACCTTGACTAAGTCCGATAAGCCGCTTAGATCTATTCCTATGGATCTTTATACCTGGTATATAAGCAACTTCTCCCAAGTCTTTCATCTGGAAACATTTACCTAACCAGGATTTTACTCCTTGTAACACTGGTATATTGTTTCCTATTAGCAGTATGTCATCTACATACAAGACTAGGAAGGTTACCGCGCTCCCACTGAATTTAGTGTAAACACACGACTCGACTCACTTTTGGTGAAACCAAATTCTTTGATACGCTCATCAAAGTGTAAGTTCCCGCTCCTAGATACTTGTATTAATCCATAAATGGATTTGAGCAACTTGCATACTTTATTAGGGTTCTTTGGATCTGCAAAACCATCCGGCTGTATCATATATACGTCCTCTATCAGCTTCCCGTTAAGGAAGGCGGTTTTGACATCCATCTGCCATATCTCATAGTCAAATCATGCTGATATGACCATAAGAATCCTAATAGTCTTAAGCATTACCACTGGGGAAAAAGTTTCATCATAGTCAACGCCATGAGTTTGCGTGAAACCTTTTGCCACTAGCCTTGCTTTAAAAGTATGCACTTTTCCATCCATGTCGGTCTTCTTCTTGAAGACCCATTTGCACCCAACAACTTTACTGTGTTGAGGCATATCTACTAACTCCCAGACCTGGTTGTCATACATGGATTGCATCTCTGCCTTCATGGCTTCTAGCCATTTCTCAAATTCTAAACCCGAGGCAGCTTCTTGGTAGTAGTGGGTTCTAAAAGATCCCCTTCGTCTTGAGCAACTAGGAATCCCAGATACCTATCTGGCTCATGACGAGGCCTACTAGAACTGCGAAGGTCTTGTGTATGCACCTCTTCCTCAACCACAGACTCGGGTTGGGATTCAACAACTCTTTGTTGAACCACGGTTTCAATTATCGGTGGTGGTGTTATCTCTTCCTCTTCAATTTCTTGAAGCTCTCTTTCTTTTCTTGGAGTTTCTGAGTTAAGAAATTTCTCCTCCAAGAACACCCCTTTACGAGCAACAAAGACTTTGTTCTTATCTGGGTTATAGAAATAGTATCCCATGGTTTCCTTAGGATAACCCACGAAGATACACTTATCTGATTTGCGATTGAGTTTATCTGTGAATGTTCGCTTAACATACACCTCACATCCCCAAACCTTGAGAAAAGACATTTTGGGTCTTTTCCTCGTCCATACCTCGAACGGTGTCTTTTCAACCGATTTCGTCGGAACCCGGTTCAGCTTGAACGCCGGTGTCTCGAGTGCGTGCCCCTAAAACGACAATGGCAGTGAACTTTGACTCATCATTGATCGTACCATGTCAAACAGTGTACGATTCCTCCTTTCTGATACACCATTCATCTGAGGTGTATACGGAGGTGTGAGTTGTGAAACAATCCTACATTCCTTCAAATGATCGTCGAATTCCTGACTCAGATATTCGCCACCTCGATCCGACCGAAGCAACTTTATCTTCTTGTCCAGCTGATTTTGTACCTCATTCTGAAACTGTTTGAACTTGTCAAAACTTACAGATTTGAGTCTCATGAGGTAGACATAACCGAACCTACGGAAGTCGTCAGTATAGGTTATGAATTACCGGTATCCTCCTCTAGCTTCTGGAGTAAAGGGTCCACACACATATGTGTGTGTAATCCCTAATAACTCACCAGCCCTTTCATTTTCTCTGTTGAAAGGCTGCTTTGTCATTTTACCAGACAAAGAAGATTCGCAAATATCATATGACTCTAAGTCAAATGGTTCTAGAATTCCGTCATCTTGGAGTTTCTCTATGCGTTTCTCATTTATATGTCCTAAACGACAATGCCAGAGGTATGTTTGATTCAAGTTACTCTAGTTTCTCTTACTTATATGATAGATGTCATTGTTATCTAGATTTAGCGTGTATAGATCATTTTCTTGAATAAGTTTAAAATAGAAAATATCATTTTTGAAACATGAAATAACCTTTTCATTCAAAACATAATTAAATCCATAGTCTATAAGCAAATCAAACGAGATAACATTTTTAATAAGTCTAGGAACATAGTAACAAGGTTCTAGTTCTAAGACCATGCCCGAAGGCAAACTAAGACAATATGTTCCTACAGCTTCAGCACCAATCATGGAGCCTTCGCCTACCCGCAGGTCCATATATCCTTGTCTTAGCTTCTTACTTCTCTTGAATCCCTGCAAATGATTGCATATGTGATGACCACATCCGGTATCCAATACCTATGATTCATAAGAAGTAATAAGACAAGCTATCATAAGGATACCTGAGTCATTGGGCGAACCAATGTCCAGTTGATCTATGTCGAATGAGTGCTCGCATGAATCCTTGCTGCCACAGTCTGGGCAACAAATTTCTCCAAGCTCTTCCAGCCAGTCATCTTCCTGCATAGGGTCCACAACTGTTTACTCTAGCTGTTTTGGATTCAACTCATCGCTTATGCACATAAGGATTTCGTGCAACCCTGCGACAGTCATCTTAAAATCACCGAGAACATACATTACCCACTTTTGGTAATAGTCCGATAAAGAACCGAACAAGAGAATAACTAGCTCATGTGGTTTTGATTTTGACGCAAACTTTCATAGCAATCCAGGAGCCTTCTCATATTAATGAGATGATCGCTAATCGGCTGGTTTTCTTTCATCTTTGCTGAAAGAATTTCCTTCATCAGCAGGATGCGACATATTCGTTCACTATACTTGAACATACGCTCCAGTCCCTGAACAACCTCATAAGATGACTTCTCACGGAGATCATCCGTAAACTCGGATGACGCTGTGAGAATGAGAATCGACATAACGTCAGACTCGTCAGCCAGATACTGATAGTAAGCGTCAGCCAGTTTCCACTTGCCGATGATGAGACTTAGAGATTCCTTTGGTGAATAGAATGGAATAACAGATATAAAAGGCATCTACAGAAAAGAAAAGATAAAAAACCGATTCAGTATTGGCTATATCTTCCAATAATTATTATCTTTTAAACAATAAATTATTAGACTAGGATCCATATTTCACATATTCCGATGCAAGGTTTGGGCACTTCCCACCGGGACAATGCTATTTCTGGTAGGTAAACCTATACCAATCGTATCCAACCTGGACACGACTCCTAGATCCGCGGGACATCAGTTATAAGAACCGTGCATGTTTAGTCCATCTAGTGCTTTTTGGGCCGGGACTCCCGATTATCACCAAAATAGATTGCACCACCTAAAACAGTGTGAACTCTGGCCGGGACTCCCGATTATCGTAGAGTCTTTCACACCCTTCCCCGCAATGGTTTTAACCCAAATGCCCAAGGTTTGGTCACTTCCGACACCTGAGTACCGTTTAACAGGATAGGTGTACCATTAGATGGGTAGCACACTGAACTAAGATTTTTCTAAAAAGGATTTCAAAGTTATTAACGAGAAAAACATTCGCCAGTTTTCTTTTAAAACACTGTTTAATAATTAACTATTATTAAAACCCTTGTTTTTGTTGGAGTATGCCCACCTACACACGTACGCCAATTGATCACTACTGATGATGTATGGGCCTATCGGGTCACACGCCGGGGGTTGATCTTGACAACAACCTAAAAGAGGGTTAGAAATGAATAATTAAAGATAGTTGGTGATCCTGTCAGGGTTAGCGACGCTAACCATGCTATCGCTAACCATGCCGCGTTAGCGGCGCTAACCCATCTGACAGATTACAACTTTATTCTTTTCACCTCCACTCTCCACCAATGCATGTTACTTTATGTGTCCGGTCTTTGGGAGTTCAAGAGGACGTTTTTGGGCTATTAAATACACATGCATTCTCTCATTTGCCTTCTTGATGGTATAAAGAAAACACACACACATAGAAGACATTTTTGAGTTGTTCTTGTGTGAGTAAAAAAGTGAGAGCCAAGAGAGGAGAGTTCTGGAGTTGGGTTGCTGTTCCAGAGAAGTGTTTTCATATGGTGTAGGACACTTTGATGGCTCGCTAGTACGAGAAGGTCACGGCTTTTCCCGTGGTGGACTTCGATAGTCAAGAAGAAGGTTGCCACTAGTTTGGATCCGTGATCTATTCCAGCTCCAGGGGACTTCAAGGGTACATTTCTTCTCCACTCTTTCTGTTATAAGTTACATTTCTTGTTGTAGAGATTGGTACACATTTGGGGTTCCTTTTGTGATTTGTTTTTCTTTTAAAATTTCGTTTTTTTCACTTGCATGCTTCCGCTGTGATGAACCACGAACCCCAACAGTGGTATCATAGCCACCTCTACACTAGATTTGCACTTGGTGGCTTTGAAAATCCGAAAAATATGATTTTTGGTTCTGTCCAGGGTTTAGCGGCGCTAACCTGTCCGTAGCGGTTGCTATCTCGTCTCGCGTTAGCGGCGCTAAGTAGGAGTTAGCGGCGCTAACTCTTATAGTTAGCGGCGCTAACCCGTCTGGCAGAATGCATTTTGCCTAAAATCAATTTGGTTGGATAGCTTGAGCTACTTGTACTTTCTAGATTTTTTCAGAATTTTGGATGTGATGTATTTAATTTGCCTTATGTCTTGGTTGGTGTATTTATATGTGGATTAACATTATGGCATGAAAATGGTTAATTGCATATACTTACATTATGTATATATGAATATGGAATTTTGACTAGATTAAGGTTCCTAATGCATATGTACATAGGATTATTAGTGCCTTGAGTTATTAGATAATCTTAACCAAGACATATAAGATTTACATGGTTTTGTGTGGCACACCATGTGTAGTTTGTGATTTCTTGTATGTGGTTGTAGTATGTGCATCCGGTAACGATTGAGCCTTTAAGACCTATATGGTGTGTTTGGTTGTGTAAATTAATTTATTCTTTCATTTGGTGGTTTGTACCACAATGGTTTGTAATAATTTTATTTTATTCAGTTTGTATATTTAACGGCTTGCATGCCGATTTCTATTCTTTGTAATTTGTAGTATTAGCTTAGAATAGAGAATTGTGGCTTGCAAGCCATTTCCTTTTAAATTTGTAAGTTGTAAAAGGAGAACCGAAGCAACCAAAAACAACCATTGGAGGGTGTATTGGGGAACTTGGATCCGAAGGTCGGTAGGAGACGCGATGGATCAAGTGGGAGAAGCACACATCTAGTTATTCGGTCTAGTTCTTAGATGACTTAGTCTTGCCCGTTGGCTCACGGGCAAGGCGCATAGGATTGGCTCGTTACCGGATTATATTACATGCGTGGTTGATTTTATTTTGTATTTTTTCTTGCATGTATGTTTAGGTTCTTCGCATGCTAGAAAATTTTTCAAAATAATAAAATCGAAGAGTTTTAAATCGGTTTACAAACTCCGCGCGCCACATAGACAAGACTTGGTTAAAATTGTTTTAACCGGCAAAAACAAAATCCTGTTTTTCAGAATTGTAAATCTCACGCCATCCGTAAGATGACACCACCCGAATCTAGTGAAGCAAGATTGGTTGTCGAGCTCTAGCCAAGTCGGTTTTGTGTAACTGTGTGGCAGGTGTGTGTGTGGCAACTCGCAAGGGTCGGTTGTCAAGCTCTAGCCGAGCCGGCCATTGGGCTAGAGTACCACCGTGTATCTTGACGGTTGATTTACGATTCCAAGACTTAAAACGCCTTGGTAGTTGTCAAGCTCTTGCCGAGCTACCAAAGTGGTTTAATGATGAATGGTGTGGAAGGGATCAAACATGCCAAATGGGTGCTATGAGTACCTAGCATCCCGCACGTGCCTAAGAGTTGCGATCCCGGATTGCAATTGGTAAATTGTTTACCTACCTAAAGTAGCTCCATGAAGTGATCTGCGGCATGATTAACCAGCTAAAGGACATGTTCCCACAACAAGTTAGACAAGAACTTTTTGAGTATGTCAAGGCTTTAGTCGGTTGTAGGATGCAGGAAGGCGGGGATGTAAGTGTTCATGTCCATAAGATGAAGGCGTACATGGACCAAATGGAGAGACTTGGATTTCCCATAGGGAGGGAACTGATGGTGAACTTGATTCTCCAATCCCTGCCCATGTGTTATGAGAAGTTTGTCATGGAATATCTCAAAGACAATATGGATTGGTCCTTAAGTGAGCTACATGGCATGTTAAAGGCTGCTGAGTTGAACATAGCCAAGTGTAAGCTAATCTCGTCCACACCCGCTAAGGCTACTGGGAAACAAAAACAGAAGTAGAAGAAACTGACCTCAAATGGAAAGCTTGGTTTGACTAAGCCTACCATAACCGTGGAAGTTGAGGGAAATGAGATTGTGCCTCAAGATAACGTTGCACTTGGGGTAGTTTGCTACTTTTGTGGGGAAATTGGAAATTGGCGTCGTCACGCCTGCCCTAAGTGCCTGAATGAGCTAAGTATCCTAAAGTGGAAGAACGTTAGCTCCTCGACTTCAGGTACATTCATGATTATAATCCATTGATCTTCTACTTCAATAGACTGGGTTTTTTGAACGCTAGTCAAAGCACTCACGTTTGTTACAAACTTGTTTGTTGCAAAGTGTAGGTGTTTATCAGAAGTAGGCCGATGATGCATGGAAAGCTGGATGGAGTTAAGGGAAGCAGAAGTGCTTGTCTCTCACTAGAAGGATGTGAAGAGTTGATCTTGCCATTCCTACCGGCTAAATTATTACTTCATTAGATAGATGTTTTACGCCCTGCGTGACAAGAAGCATTGTATCTTTTATGCTATTGATGACGATGAATATTACTTTGAATTATGTTTTTGTAGGTTTTAGAAATTTATTTCAAAGTTTATTCATGTCGTGGCATATGTAATAAGCGTTTGCATAAGAAGTAATAATATAATCATGAGTGTTTATTGATTAGTTATCCTTATAACATTGGTGATTTGACCATATAAACAAAACTAACATCACCAAGGTCCATGTGGAAAGGAACTTGGAATCTTTTGACTTTGAGTCATTAGTTGATGTTGAATTTTGCTTATAAAGTTAAATAACCAAGACGTCCTTCACTACCTGATGTGGGAGGAATAAAAGTTTGTTGGACTACGCTTGCACTTTTGTGTAAGGGGCAATCAAACAAAGTCATAAGGATCAACTAAGTATAATTTGTTACCTTTACCAATGATGGTAGAAGAAAATGGTATTAGAAAAGTGTTTGAAACCTGAGAGGTATTCAAAACTTACCCGTAACGAATTCATAACAAAAGAGGGCAAAAAGGAACTAAAATACTCAAATTTTATGAGTTGTTGAGATATAATAGATTCCTTGTTTATCATAAGAATTATGGGAATGTCTCATAAATCACTTCTCCTAGGATACGTGTATTACATGGATCGCCAAGTGGACAAACGGAACATACTAGTTATGATTCCATTTGATGGCTTAAACTTAAGTAACCTGTCAGATGGTTATACTTGAGTTGTAACGGGAAATGTTCCTATATTACAACAAAGATGGTCAAATTAGCAACCATGGAGGTTAGACTAGAAAGAAAGATTTGCTTGTCTATCTCATGGATTAAAGTCATCTAGTCTACCTCAAGTGGGAGATGGATGAACTTTAAAAGATGCTAATACATTTAATAGGTTCTTCTTTGATTTAGATGTTCTTTCCATAACCTTTTGAGAACTGAGGTGAGTTGCTCGAAAAGGGAAATGAACAACTGAAGCATTCCAGTGGAAGAACGTGTGTATTAAATAATGACCTGATGTTGACACTAGCATTCAATCAGTAATGATTGGAACTTAACATGGCAATGTTGAAGTACTTGGCATTATGACATTACCTCTTGATAAGTCTGGTAAAAGTCATCATAAGGCCGGAAGTGTATTACATACATGAGGACGATGACTTGTTGATACATTAAGTATATATCAATTACCGGAATCTGTAGTGGACCTTGGGTCTACTAAGATAAGGAAAAGGTAATGAGATAAGATATAATCCATGCCGGATTTCAAGGATGAGCTTGGGTAATCCAACACCTAGATGTAATCTGTATGGTGTATCAAGATCTTCTGGAGATAAGATCTGCATGGATTAGTTCATAGATAACTTCAAATACTGACTGGTGGGAATTGGTTTCATGATGATAGACCATGTGGAAGGTATCATATGAAGACATTCTTCCAGTAGTTATGTTGAAGTTTACATAGACACTTATGCCGTTGTCATGGCAGTATGATGCAAAGACCAAATTCCATCAAAGGAATTTAATGAGGAAGTGTTTATAACACTGTCCGAAGGTTCTTTACATCTAAAGTATCATTTTAAAATCTACAAAACGTGGAAAAGGTTGTCTTGGACTTCAACAAACATCTAAGGTTTGTGTTTTGCTATGAAAATCATGTGGTTGAGTTTTCGATGAGCAATGATGAAACTTGGATGGATGCCAGAGCTAGTGGGAGGGCTGTGGTTATCCTATGTAATATGTCTTGGACATATTTAATAATGGAGATAATGTCTTGATCATGTTTGGCTGTAAGTTTGAATAAAGGATTATACATCCGTTAAGGATAAGCAAAGCAATTTGTAAAGTACAAGAAATATCAAGATATGTTCTTGTTGATCAAAAGAAATGAGAGTAAATTATTACTCTTAATGATAGTTTATGTTTTTAAGGATAACCGCCAATTCGATTGGGGTTTGTGATCCTACAAACATTGTGTCGTTAATAAGTGTGATTATTAAAGCATCGGTGACTCTATAGAGATCTTTAAGAAAACTATGAGAGTACGATGGCTTGATCACATAAAATTTTATTATTAAAGCATCGGTGACTCTATAGAGATCTTTATAAAAACTATGAGAGTACGATGGCTTAAGCAGATAAGATTTTATTCTTAGAGCATCAATAACTCTATAGAGATCTTTATGAAAACTATGAGAGTATGATGGCTCATGCACATTAAAATATTAGATCGAAGCGTTGTTTGTCTTATTGGACAAATGAAAGTATAACTGTTTGGACAAATGATAATAATCCCATCAACGCACACTTAGGAAGTGGTTGGTTGGAGTGGGATACGATCATTATCAGAGTACACACGGAGAGCAATGGTGGCGGATCCGTTCACTAAACAAAAGTAGCAGGTTAGTGATTATCATCAGACTAGGGCCTGCATACACTTGGCTAAAGTTCGTTTTAGTAATGTTTTGATATACCTTTCTTTTGGGAACATTAAGCAATATTGTGCTTCTGCTTGTATCGATTATCAAAGGGGTTTGATAATGCGCGTGTAGCTGGTACTCTCAGTAAGCCTTATTGTGTTCTAACTTAGCATGTTTTACCTCTTCCCTGAATGTTTTAACATTCTAAATGTCCACAGTCGGTCATTCTTCGTGGGAAGGAAGTCTGAACTAAGACTGAGGGAAGTGATTGGTCAATTGTCCAATGATTTATCATCGATTGGGATACAGGGACCCAATACTTCACCTATACTTGAAATGTTCAAGTGACTGGACGACCCACACCTGATTTTACTTTATGGTACTCGTCATGAGTAAATCAGGATGATAATATTAGTTCATCCTCATACTGGAGATACATGTGTTTGCATCACGTTGGTTTGCTCTGCTCTAGTTGTTTTCAAACGCAGTCCGTAACTGGTTGTTATAAAGGGAGCAGCTGGGCAAAGTATGATCACTGTGGTGGGAAATGTAGTCAAAGGAATGTGTTCCTCTGTTTAGAGAGATATCCCTGGGCCCCTCGATGATTGGTCGCTGACACCAAAATGTACGGCCGTGCTCAAGTGTGCAATGATTATAGTATCTGATTGCAACTTGTATGTTTTGGTCACCACTAATCTCAATCGGGAAACATAATCGTGAACGAATGGAGAATGACTAAGTACCATGTCTCGTTTTCACATGGATATCGAGAACAAAAGGATGTTTGATCCCTTATCAATAGGACCATTTCACACAGGTTGCAGTTTGGTTTTTGTGAAGACAAAACCCATACTGACTTGGGGGAAGGATGCCTTACTAGAGGCCGCTCCTTGTCTGTGATACTTTGGGTACGGTGTGTCATGTGCAAGTGGGAGTTTGTTAGAGTATGCCCACCGACACATGTACGCCAATTGATCACTACCGATGATGTATGGGCCTATCGGGTCACACGCCGGGGTTTGATCTTGACAACAACCTAAAAGAGAGTTAGAAATGAATAATTAAAGATGGTTGGTGATCCTGTAAGGGTTAGCGACGATAACCATGCTGTCGCTAACCGTGACACGTTAGCGGCGCTAACCTTAAGTGGTTAGCGGCGCTAACCTTGGGCGGTTAGCGGCGCTAACCCATCTGACAGATTACAACTTTATTCTTTTCACCTCCACTCTCCACCAATGCATGTTACTTTATGTGTCCGGTCTTTGGGAGTTCCAGAGGACGTTTTTGGGCTATTAAATACACATGCATTCTCTCATTTGCCTTCTTGATGGTCTAAAGAAAACACACACACATAGAAGACATTTTTGGGTTGTTCTTGTGTGAGTAAAAAAGTGAGAGCCAAGAGAGGAGAGTTATGGAGTTGGGTTGCTGTTCCAGAGAAGTGTCTCCATATGGTGTAGGACACTATTATGGCTCGCTAGTACGAGAAGGTCACGGCTTTTCCCGGGGTGGACTTCGATAGTCAAGAAGAAGGTTGCCACTAGCTTGGATCCGTGATCTATTCCAGCTCCAGGGGACTTCAAGGGTACATTTCTTCTACACTCTTTCTGTTATAAGTTGCATTTCTTGTTGTAGAGATTGGTACACATTTGGGGTTCCTTTTGTGGTTTGTTTTTCTTTGAAAATTTCATTTTTTTTACTTACATGCTTCCACTGTGATGAACCACGAACCCCAATAGTTTTATTTCATCGTGAGAATCACAACCACGCATATATATAATATGTAAAGAAATAAAACAACCACAAACAACTACCCCCTAGCCTTGCCCTTAGCTAATGTCGGTTTCGTGAGCCACACGAAAACCCGACGGTCAAAACCTAAGTGGAAAAACACAACACACATGGCATGGCACTCTAAAGCTCCCACTGGCTCCAGCATCCAATCCTGCTCCCTGGTCCTTGCTCCTTTGTAATGTTTTCAAATCTATTCCAAAAAAAAAAATACACTATTCTATTCTAAAAACTAGAAATCAAAAAAATTACAAAATAATCAAAGGCACGCAGACCCGCTAATCTAATACTTTTACATAATAGAATAGGAGTTGTAAGTGGCACGCATGCCTCCCCACACCATATAATTGAATAAACCAATCACAACCACAAGTGCAAAAAGTAAACAATCCACAAGGTCTAGGGCTCGGCTATGGCATCCCAAACATGTATTAAAACGAATACATTCAACAACTGATTCTAATTATCATATCCTGACAAATTATCTTGAGTTTAAGTAACGGTTAAAATCACCTGGTTTAATAATTGTCATATTATGTATTAATTATTGTTATGCGTCTAAAAAACACTAAAATTAACTAATTTCAACCAACACTTGATTATTGGAATAATAATCATGATTAAAATTAAGAAATTCTAAACATAAGTTTTTACAAAATAAAAACTTATAGTAACCTTTTAGTTTTATCCTGTTAGGAGTTACCCTAAACTAAAACTAAAATAACCTTTGGGCCTCAAAACTGGGCCAAAAGACAGACCATGGGCAAACCACACAACTGGGCCGCAAATACGGTTGGGCCGTGGCTGCTGGGCCGAAGCCACGACCCTGGCCACTGCCTGGCCGCCGCCGACCTGCCTCAGACCACCACCCTGGCCACCACCGACTTGCTGGCCGATGACAACCACCTCGCAGCCGACCAAAAACGTGTGGCAACGAGGCTGCCGATGCCGAAACAGCCGGCCGAAACCGACCCCCGACGCCGGCCGTGGTGCTCCATCGTGAAACCGCCGCCGAACTCGGTGGCGTTACCGCCTCCGGCAACCATATCGCATAAACAATAAATAATAAATAAAAAATAACAACTTTAAATCTAAGAATTTAAAATTTAAACCTTATCCTTTTATCATAACTAATTTTTGTTATCCATTTAAAATTCAAAACTTGATTTTTTAATTACTTGGATAAACAAAAGAAAAGTTAATCCTTGATAAAAAGAAACGTATTCATCATGATAAAAAGAATCCTACCTAGTTCCCTACGAGGTTAGAAGTGGCTCTGATACCACTGAAGGGTTTTGTAGGGTATAAAAACAGATCAGAAAAACATGCACATCGGAATAAAGCGAAACCCCCTCCAGTGATCTCATCTAACTCGTACAGAAAGTAAAAGAGAAGTAGAGGATTAAAAGTTATAACTTTGCAGTTCAACTTGAACTTCAATCCTAGAATGCTAAAGGTAGAACACTGCTACTGCACCACGTTGAACAGGCTGCTAGACTGCCATAGATTTTACCGATGATCAAAACTTGATCCCGTGGGGTTCTCGGATTTTTTCCCCTATCGAGAGAGAGAGAGAGATAGAGAGAGAGAGAGAGAGAGGGAGGATTAGGGTCTTTTTTTGTAGCTTGCAATTCTCTTCTACTAATCCTAAGGTTTAATAATATATATATATATCCTTATTAAAGCCCAAGCCCGTTTAATTAAAGCTCAGCTTTAATTAAACTATTAAGTAATTACAGAAAATACTCTTTGACCTTTCTAATTAATTAATAACTATTAATTAATTTGTCCTGTTAATATTTAAACTAAATATTAACTTCTCCTTTAAATAATAAATAATTATTATTTTCTTTTATCTTAATAATTAATTAACTAATTAATTATGATTACACACTGTATAATCCAGATGGTTCTAATTGGGTGTGTAGCAGTGTGATCCTTTAGTGTCACATAGCATTGGATACGATGGTAGATGGTATCTATCTCTGCACACAATCTAACATAGTAGATCAATCTAACATAGTAGATGTCAGGCAAATCCCGGGGAACCTCATTGGAGAGCCGTAGAGAACATTCTCAAATACCTTAGGCGTACGAAAGAGATGTTCTTAGTATATGGTGGGGAAGAAGAGCGGAGAGTAAAGGGTTACTCAGATGCTAGCTTCCAAACAGAGAGGGATGATTGCCGATCACAATCGGGGTTTGTATTCTCTTTGAATGGTGTTGCGGTCAGCTGGAGGAGCTCGAAGCAAGACACGGTGGCTGATTCGACTACCGAATCGGAGTACATTACGGCACGTGAAGCCGCAAAAGAGTCCATGTGGATGAAGAAATTCATCCATGATCTAGGAGTTGTTCCAAGCATCGCTGACCCTATTGAGATATTTTGTGACAATGAGGGTGTGGTGGCTTTGCAAAGGAACCAAGAGCTCACAAGAGTACTAGACACATATTGCGCAAATACCACTTTATACAAGATGTAATTGAAAGTGGTGAAGTCTTCATCAACAGAGTAGCATCGGATGGAAACCTGGCGGATCCATTCACTAAGCCGTTACCGCAAGCAGCTCATGAATCTTACACTAGAGCAATAGGTGTAAGATTTGCTAGCGATTTGGCTTGAGTTTTGTTTTTAGTTCGTTTGATATGTAATTTTATTTTGGGAACGATAAAGACAGTATTGTAACTTATGCTTGTTTCGATATATAATAGAGATTATATATGCGTATGGTACGTTTACATTCATAAGACTTTACTGTGTTCATCTTAGCATGTTTAATCACTTCCAGAAATATTATACTATATTTCAAACTTTCCACAGTCGGTCAATCTTATGGAAGAAAGATTGAATTAAGACTGAGATAAGCATATGACCTTGAATTCAAAATGGTTGAATTAAGGTGCAATGCCTATCTGTACTTGAAAAGAGTTTCAAGTGACTGGAAGACCCACACCCAAGTATACTTCATGGATTATAGTCACGAGTAACTTGGATGATAATATCTTACATCCAGTAGACATGAGATGTATGAACCGCTATATCATAGTTCTTCCTTGCTTTAGCCATTTTCAAAAAGCAGTTCGTGACTGGCTGTGATAAAGGAAATGACTAGGTAAGCCAAGAAGTATGGTATAGGGTTATGTAGTCAAAGGAATTTGTTCCTCTGATATAAGAGATATCCCTGGCCCCTCGATGATTGGGAGCTGACACCAAAACTATGCATGGCCATGCGCAAGGAGTATTGATTGAGAATCAGATATGTCCTTAAATTTTGGTCACCACCAATCAAGATCGAGAAACATAATCGTGAACGATCTAGAGATTGACATTTAATCCATGTCTCGTGTTCACACAGATATTTGGAACAAAAGGATGTCTAAGATCACTTATCTATAGGACCATTCTTTATGAATTGGTTTTGTTCTTGATAACGAAACTCATACTGACTTGGGAGCAATGATGCTTTGCTAGAGGCCGCTCATTGTCGGTAATTTAAAGACACGGTGCATCGTGTGCAAGTGGGAGTTTGTTAGAATATGCCCATTGATGCATATACACCGTTTAAATCACTACCGATGATATATGTGCCTATTGGGTCATACACCAGGGTCAAACCTGACAGCAACTAAAGAATAGGGACCAAAATTGGCAAAAGACAAAAGTTGACCATGCAGGCCGCGTTAGTGCCAATAACTATTAGGTGGTAGCGCAGCTAACACTTAATTGTTAGAGCCGCTACGGCTGCATGGGCTTTGTGTCAAATCATCTGACATTGCACGTTAGCGCCGCTACAGGTTTAGGGTTAGCGCCTCTAACTTTTAATTGTTAGAGCCGCTACGGCTGCATGAGCTTTGTGTCAACTCATCTGACATGGCCCGTTAGCGCCGCTATAGGTTAAGGGTTAGCACCGCTAACTTTTAAAAGTTAGCGGCGCTACGCATGCATGTGCTTTTTGTCAAATCACCTCTTGAGCTGGCCAATGCAAGAGAGACGTGTGGATGAACCTTTGGCCAGCCATAAGCAACTCAAGTGGCGGTTTTGGAGTTTATAAAAGCACAAGACTTGTGTTCATTTGATACTTTTGCCACTTTCAAACACACCCACATACTCTTAAGTGCTAATAGACTTGGAGAGTGAAGGTTAGCAAAAGGGTTCCAGAAATAGTTCTTTGTTGCTGTTCTAGAGTGGTATTCAAGTTGAAGTACCACAAAGGTGAGCTAGCACTCGTAGTTTAGCGTGTTCCCGGGGTACATCCCAATAGAAGATTCGGTTATTTCGTTCTTGGAGCATCAACAGAACCATACTTAAGGTTTTTGTAGCTAAGGAGGCTGGTATAATCTCTCCTCCTTTCTCTTTATGTTGCATTTCTTTACATAGAGTTTGATCCATGTATGGGGTTTCATGATTTGTGCTTTATATGCTTGTACCTTGGGCTTTGTTTGTTGTACTTTTCTTCCGTTGCGTGCCCAAGAAACCCCAACATTATCCCCAAGATTTCTTTTGCTGTCGGTCATAAGTCTACTGATAAGATTGAAAAGGAAGTCAAGAAGCCTTTGGCATCCTAGACTGATGAGGATTGGAAATTTCATTCTTTGGATGACAAAGCAAAGAGTGTTCTGGAAAATGCCCTAACCAATGAGATCTTGCACACTGTGACTAGGTGTCAAACTGCAATAGAGATCTGGGATACTTTGAGTATTACATATGAGGGTACAGATCTGGTCAAGCAGCAAAAGAAGAATCATCTTAACAGATCTTATGAAAACTTCTTTTCCAAGAAGAATGAAACCTTGCCTGATTTGTTCACAAGGTTTCACTGCTTGAGTAATGACCTGCTAAGTGTAGGCATTAAAAAGGATGTAGCTGACCTAGTGCTGAAATTTCTGGATATGTTACCAGAGAAATTCAATGAAGTGACTATAGCACTAAGGGTTGGAGGTACATTACACATGTATAACATACAGTCCTATATGGGTTCTTGCTTAATCATATATAGATCAGAGAACACAAGAAATCTTCTCAACAACAAATGAAGGACTCTCTTGATAAACATGACACTACATTAGTTGTAGAGAGGAAGAAAAAGAGTTCAAAAGCCTTCATTGCTGAATCTGAGACTGCGTTAGACTCTCAAGCTGACCACTCAAACTCAGACTCAAGTGATACTGATGATGTTTAGACTATCAATGAACAAATGGCCATGGTTGCTAGAAGGTTGAGAAGAATTCAAAGGGGAAAAGGAACATCTGACAGGGGCAAAGGAAAGGGTTATTTTGATCCCAAGAAAGTTGTCTTCTACAACTGTCAAAAGTAGAGACACATTGTTGCTGAGTGCAGATTAAAGAAGGATGAAACAGCTTCAGTAGCTGGCAAGAATCCTTATAGAGCTAATAAGTATAAGAAGAAATATACTCAGCTCAAGAAAGGAAAGCCTGAAGACAAGCCCAATGCAAAAGGAATTTATGCTGAAACTTGGGATACAGAATCATCCACCTCAGATGATGATGATAAGTGTCTGATAGCTCAAGAAGATGAAGAGTTTCAATTAGATGAAGTTGATTATGGTGTGTCTGAATCAACTTTTGAAGCTGACATGAAGGAAGCTGAGGAAAACAACAAACTAAGTGACTGGGATCCTTCCTCAATGTAGAAGGTTAGTAATTTCAACTTTTACACCGATGAAGAAAAAGGTCTTACATTTGGTTATTTGTTAAACAACTTTAAGAACAGCCTTAAGTCTCAAGCTGACGTCAAAGCTGAAATCACTAAGCTCAATAATGAGATTAAGGAAAATCAAACTCTCATTACTGCTAGAAAGAAAGCACAATGTGATGTTGAAGGTCAAAGACACATTAATAAACTTCTAAGTGAAGAGCTTCAGGAAGCCAAGGATAAAGCTAACCAACTTCAGAAGGTCATTGAATCCTGGTGTAAGTCATCAAGGCTTGCTGAACAGTGCATCAACTAGCAGATCCCTAAACAGGTAAAGGCTATACTTAGAGGTGACTATGATTCTGCATCTTATGTGGCTGATGATGATGAAATAGCAAGTACAGATTCTGAGGAAGATAGACAACTGAATGAGTCTCAGAAGTCAGTCTCAGAAAAGAGACATGATCCGAGCCTCAAATACAATAAGTTTGTAAAGTTAAAGGATCATGGGAATGAGTGTTCAACATCTAAACAACATGGTAAGTCTGTGCTCGATAGATTAGGTACTCAGCCTATTCAAAGAACATCTGTTATTGAAAGGTTGAATCAAAATTCTTTCAAAAGACATCACTCTCTATCTGGTTCAGAGAGAAGTTTCAAAAATAGGAAGACAATTGTAAGTCAGAGGTCATATCACAACAATGGTAAGTCCAAAGTTGTTGAAATTGGTAAGTCCAAAGAATTCAACAGTGGTAAGTCCAAAGCTGTTGAAACTGGTAAGTCCAGAAAACATGACAATGGTAAGTCCAAAGTCAATGAAAAGAAGTTTGTTGGTCAAACTTCTAATCAAAAGGATAATAAACCTAGATCTGACAAAGGTAAGTTCAAAGTCAATGAGCATCAGGTGAATCAGCCTGCAAAGAAAGTTGAGAAATTATCCACATCCAATAATTCCAAAACTGAGAGCAAGTTCTCGAAAGGATTATCGGATAACCTACCCCATGTAGTCATTTTTAGAATGAAATACTACAAGTGTAGAGGTAGAGGACATGAGGCCAAGGAATGTGGTAGTGAAATTTTAAGGCCTGAGAAGGAACAAGCTGATCAGCCTACATAGGACTCAACACCTGCTCAAGCTAACCAGTCAGTTCCACAAAATGAAACTGCTAAGTGCTCATCATCTGAACCTACTAGAAAGTGGGTTCCCAAACAAAACTAATATGTTTAGTTTTCTGTTCATGTGCAGGGATCAAGTAAATGGTACTTAGATAGTGGATGCTCAAGGCACATGACAGGGTGGAAAGGACTTCTAAGTGAATTCCAGGAAGATGAAGGTCCTAAAGTAACATTTGGTGATAACTCCCATGGAAGAACTAAAGGACATGGGAAGATGCATGCTGGCAAGGTGACTTTCCAGAAAGTTGCATATGTTAAAGGTCTTAATCACAATCTGATAAGTATCAATCAATTGTGTGATAAAGACAATGTTGTTACTTTTAGGTAGAAAGAAGGAACAATATACATTGCCAAGGGTAAGCCTGAGCTAATAGCTAAGTGGGAAAGAGATGTGTATCTACTTGATCTCAATTCTGATGATCCCAATACTGAAACCTGCTTATATTCCCAATCTGTTCCTAAGCTGAGTTGGCTGTGGCATAAAAGGCTATCACATTTAAATTTCAAGAATATAAATATGCTATCCAATAAAGAGTTAGTCTCTGGATTGCCAAAGATCACATTTGTCAAAGACAAATTGTGCTCAGCTTGTGAACAAGGGAAACATCACAAAGGGTCCTTCAAGTCAAAGAAAATTTTTTTAATAACAGACCCACTGGTGACAGTGGATGAGGTCTCAAGATTCACCTGGGTAATATTCCTTAAAGCCAAAAGTGAAGCTGCACTGGAGATAATAAGTTTTATCAAACAGGAAGAGTTGCAAAAAGGTAAGTCTGTTAAGCAACTCAGAAGTGATCATGGGACTGAGTTCAGAAACTCAACCCTAGAAGGCTTTTGTGAACAAAAAGGAATATTACAAAATTTATCCTCAGTAAGAACTTCTCAACAAAATGGAGTTGCTAAAAAGAGAAACAGAACCTTAATTGAGCCTGCTAGAACAATGCTGTGTTAGGCAGGATTGAAACTCTATTTCTGGGATGAAGCTGTCCGTACAACATGTTATACCCAAAATAGATCAATCATAGTCAAAAGAAATGGCAAAACTGCATATGAAATGTATAAATCAAGAAAGCCCAATATAGGTTACTTCCATGTGTTTGGTTGAAAATGCTATGTGCTGAAGCAAAGAGATCAGCTCCATAAGTTGGAACCTAAAGCTGATCCTGGAATTTTTGTTGGTTACTCCTCAATCTCCAAGTCATACAGAGTGTATAACTCAAGGAGAAAGGCAATAGTAGAATCAATTCATGTCTCTTTTGATGAAGACAGTGTTGATTAAGCTGACTTAGTCAGTCTGAGTGAGCTTGAAAAGCCGGAGGAAACCAAAATGTCAAATCCTATGTATGTCATAGATGATGACAGTGATGATGATGTATGTACATCCAAGAAATCAGCACAAGCTCCAAAGGACTCTCAAGCTGAGAAAGATGATGAGTTCATTAATCCATTTGGAGCTGATACTACTCAGACTGGAGATCTTGGAGATCAACAGTTTGATGACAATGCTGAAATTGAGACTGAGGATGTAAGTTCACCTCAGAGCCATCAATATCACTCATGTCTAGAACCACAGTCTCCTACTACAACATTTAAATTCCTCAAAGATCATCCTCAAGGTCAAGTAATTGGTAATGTTCAAGAAAGAGTAATTACTAGATCTAAGGCAACAACAAAGTATGTTGCTTACTTTGGGTTTCTATCTCAAATGGAACCAAAGAAGACTGAAGAAGCTTTAGAGGAAGAGGACTGGATTGAAGCTATGCAAGAGGAATTAAATGAGTTTGAGAGAAACAAGGTATGGAGTCTTGTCCCAGACCCCAAAGATCATACAATTATAGGCACTAAGTTGGTCTATAGAAACAAAATGGACAAGGATGTAGTGATTGTTAGGAACAAAGCCATGCTAGTAGCACAAGGGTATAGACAAGAAGAAGGAATCGATTATGATGAGACATTTGCCCCTGTTGCTAGAATCGAAGCCATTAGGCTGTTCTTAGCTTATGCAGCATATAAAGACTTCAAAGTCTATCAAATCGATGTGAAAAATGCTTTCCTAAATGGAAAACTTCAGGAGGAAGTCTATGTGAAACAACCTCCTGGCTTTGTTAGTTCAAAGTATCCACATCATATCTATAAGTTAGAAAAGGCTTTGTATGGTCTTAAACAAGCTCTAAGAGTTTGGTATGATACCTTGTCCAAATATCTACTATCAATGGACTTTACTAGATGTAGTATTGATAAGACACTCTTCATGAAAAAGAGTAATGGACAGGTAATTCTTCTACAAATCTATGTGGATGACATTATCTTTGGTTCTACAAATGAATCTCTGTGTGAATGGTTCTCCAAAGTTATGTCAAAAAGGTACAAGATGAGTATGATGGGTGAAATGACATATTTCCTAGGCTTGTAGATTCAACAAAAGCCTGATGGAATATTCATTAATCAAAGCAAGTATGTTCTTGATTTGATTAAGAAATATGGTTTTGATTCTAGTTCAACCATGAAAACACCCCTGTCACCAGCTGTCAAGCTGAGCAAGGATTCAGATGGAAAGTCTGTATGTCAGTCTACGTATAGAGGAATGATAGGTTCATTAGTCTATTTGACAGCTAGTAGACCTGATATCATGTTTGCTACATGTGTTTGTGCAAGATATCAGGCAGATCCTAAGGAATCACATCATCAAGCTGTGAAAAGGATCTTTAGGTACCTTAAAGGTATACCAAATCTAGGTCTTTGCTTGGATTGTAGTTAGTAAGCTGGACTAGTAAGAAACATAACTCAGTGGCTACTTCAACTATTGAAGCTGAGTATGTTGCTGCAGGTAGCTGTTTTGCTCAAATTCTATAGATGTAACATCAGCTTCAAGACTTTGGTATAAACTTTAGGGAAACTCCTATCTTTTATGATAACCATAGTGCAATAGCCATGACATATAATCCAGTCTTCCACTCAAGAACCAAGCATATAGAAATTATACATCACTTCATCAGAGACATCATGGAAAAAGGTAAAGTTGAAATAAATTTTATCTCCACAGATGATCAATTAGCAGATATCTTCACCAAACCTCTGGATGAGAAAAGGTTTTCATATCTGCTAAGTAAATTGGGTATGCTCAACCCCTAGATAAGTTTTTAAAACTGAGTTTAAGATTGACAAAGACTATGCGTCTTAAGCTGAGTTTATATATATGTCTCTAAAACTGTTTAGTTGGTCAAGCTGAGTGATAAGTTCACACGTTTGGTCTGTTCCAACCATGTTTTAAAAGCTAAGTGTGGTTAAAATATCGATTTGAGTTAGTCTCAACTAAAAATGACTAAGTGTCATTGAGCCTGAGCTGTGTGCTCCACTCACGCTGAGTGTCAATCTCAAGCTGAGTGCTTAAATCAAGCTGAATGCTTGACTCACGTTGAGTGATACGTTTACTCAGCTTGGTATATCCAAACCATGTTTTAATTACTATGTGTTATTAATTCATGCATTATTATACTTGAGTCAGTCTCATATCACATTTATACCGATTATATATTGGTCTAATACAACAGTGTAAATAATATTTTTGTAAGTCAAGAATGTTATTTTACAAACTTATCCGTTGGGATATGATGTGTTTCATCTCAATTACTGTTACATCAATCTGTAAGTTCGTTAGAGTAACGGATAAATAGGGATTTCCAGCGGTAACTTTTCTCTCTCCTCAAAAAGGTATATATATCGGTTGTAACTAAAATTCAGACGTTTACGCTTACTAAACTTCTGATATACTCCATATACCTTCTGAGACCACCTATTTGCTAAGTGCATTTCACCGTTCAATCGCTTTTGAAACCCTAAATCGCTATGTGCGAATTGCGTATTTACTCAGTGTGAATAAAAAAATTTCTACAATGAACGGAACCATTTTAAATCTTAATGATCGAATGGTAAGGGTTGCTGCCTTCAAGAACAACGGATTTCCGTTGATTAAAATAAACAATCAAGGTGCTTCTGTAGCAATGCCTGAATTCAAGAGAAACAGGGGCTACGAAGCGTGAGTTGATTATATCCGCAAATGCCCACTGGCATTCGATTTTACTGGAGCACCAATCTATGTGGTTCCTCAGCACTTACTGGAATACTGGTACACGTGTGCTTTCGACCAGAACAGTAGGGAAATTCGAGGCACGGTGCTGAATGGGGAGAGAACCATCGTTCCCATAGTTCAACGGCTAAGGGAGGTTCTTCAACTTCCTCAAAACGATATGTTCGAGCCTGCTGTGACGAGGCAGGTGGCAAGGTCAGTCTTATCCAGAATGGGTCACCCACAAGCAGAGGGTGTAATAGAAAAGGCCACCTTTCCAACCGGATGGGTTTTTATGGTATCCACAGTGATTCGTTCACTTGGAACCAAGGTTGGAGGATTAGACCAAGTAAATGATTTTGAGATGCAGCGGCTATGCAACATCTACTTTGCATGAAATCTAGATTATGCAATGCTCATCTTTAACGAACTCAAGGTCCAAGTGATGAAGACCACGAGGGATCTTCATGTACCGTTTATAAGGTACCTGTCCTTGGCATTTGAAGCTGAGCTAGGGACAACACTGTATGAAGCTGGTTAGGATTTCGTCCTCACACCTACACTCAGCTCTAAGATGTTCAACAATGACATCTTTCCAAAGCAACAAGGCCTAAGTGAGCCTATGCACTGGATAGCTGACAGGGATTCTTCTGAAAGTAAAGCTGAGGGGTCTACTCAAGGGGGAGCAGCTCAAGCTGACCCAGAGGTTCAAGCTACGCACTCTGCTCAAGCTGAGCCAGCAAACATTCAAGCTGCACCTGGTAAGATCTCTCCACTTTCTTCTTCTTCTTATTTTTCTCCATCTTCATTTGGAGATAAGACTGTGGTAAACCCAACCCAGTCTAACCCATCTCCTCCACCTTCTTTCCATCATAAAATCCACTATAAAGCCAACCTTGGTGTGCCCACTGCTACCAAGGAAAACATCCAAACCTATATTAGAAAAACTGCAAAAGGTGGTGCCATACCTAAAGGTACCACTGGAGCTGAAATCACATTGATTCCTCCACCGGCAGGAGTTGAAGGGGAGACACCTACTCTTCAGGTGCCAACCTCAAGGTTCATTCAAACCCATCAGCCTAACCTAGGTTTGGCGTCTACTCAGCCCACACTTACTCGAGCTATAGGAGAGCCTACTTCTGTGCCTGAGCAGACACACTCAGGTAACAATGAAGATCTGACCAATTCCCAGGGTCAATTACCCCCCACTCACCACATAAGCCAACCACAAACCCACTCTCATCACGTTTTGAGCCCAATTACTTCTCTTCTTTTCTCACACTCTCCAGCATGACCTATCAATGATTCATCTCAATACCAAGGTTAATTACAGGGTCCAACTTCTGGTGCACATGACTTTGAAGGTGTACACCAACCCTTGGATGACGCACCCAAACACTCTCCTATGAACCTTGACTCTTTCACTACAGAGGATCAACAATTTGAGTTCCAGGGAAGGAGTCTGTCTCCTCAGGATGAAGTTGCCTCATCAGGCATTCAAAAGCTCAAGACATACATTGCAGCTCAGTTTGGCTTGTTCCACCTCAAACAAAAGAAGCACAAATGCCAAATCTATCAGAGGCTTGACAAGCTGACCAATGAGTTAGTCCCTTGGTGAGAAGAACAACAAGCAAGTAATGTGTAGAAGGGGGGTTGAATACATTTTCTGCGGAAAATTGAACAAATTAATAAAAACTGTTAACACACATCAAACCACAAACAATCGAATGCTTTGCTTTCATTAATAAGAAGATGATTACAGGAACAACCAAGTAAGCAACACTTGATATGTAAACACCTAATGTAAATCAAATATCTCAATCTCTCAAACTTTGCTATATATAGTCAACTTATGATTATAGATACGAACTAACTCTCTAAACAGGATTTATTCACAGATTGAATACTTGCCAACTTCACAACAGACGTGAAGATTCGAACACACGAACAATTGGCAATCTGTGAATTTCTTGATCATGTTGAACTTACAAACTGTGTATCAATATTCGTAACACATACGATCAATAGGTTGAGGTGATTTGAGTCTGGCTCAGTAACACGTACTTCTAAACTTATGAGAAGATAAGTATTTATAATCCTGTTCCTACGGATCCTAGCAAACTAGAATTAATCCTAATATGCTAACAAACTAACGGATAACCCGGAATCTTGAATCTTGAATCTTCTTATCTTGAGTCTTCAATCTTCAATCTTCAATCTTGATTCTGGAATCTTCTTATCCATGTCGTAGATATAGAGAGTAAAAGGATTTAAAACATATTTAAATTCTCTTCAACTGACTTCTTTAGTCGGGCTGAATTACTTAGCTTGAAACTCATCAAGCTGAGTTATTCGAGAACAAACCCGAAATCAAACATGTACTAACACGTATAAAGACAAACTCATCCTTAGAAGTCATAAGGGTTAGCTAAAACTTACTTAGCAACTCCGTTGAGCTGACTATGTCTATAAGCTGACTCGTTCAGCTCGAAACGCATCAAGTTGAATACTCAACCTATATCTTAGGTGGCATACACAGCTTATCAAACACATTGATAATCTTACTAAGATATAGTCTAAGCTGATCAAACATACTCTTAGCTTATATTCAGCTTATGCTCAATCTGAAACACGATAAGTGCTCAGTCTGATCAAGCTTCATAATTATGTTTAAGTTATTAAGAACATATCCTACAAACTTAAGTTTGTTTCAACTGGTGAGATTATTTGACCAACAAACTCCCCCTATTTGATGATGACAAAACCATCAAACAGTTCTTAAGTTTTTTTAACAAAATTATGTTTAAAATCTTAAACTTACCAAGATTTTAATTTTTGGGCTTATCAAATATTAATTGAACTTATCAATTATAAGTTGAACATACCAACCAATCATATTAATGAACAAGAACTAATCAGTTATTCATTCAAGCTGAACTAATCAGACTACGAATTATGAACATATCATAAACAGTTGAACATATCAAACTAATACTTGTATTCATTGAACATATCAAAGTACAAAATTTTGATCACTAAGATCATGCACACTTACTGCTTACAAACTATTAAAACTAATATAATAATTACATATAGAACTAATCTATTACAAAAATTCATTTCTTGATTTCTCTGTTAATCTCTTCTAGTAGGCTTTCTGATTCTACATCTCCTTTAAGTTCCTTTTGTTGCACTCTGATGATTTAATTCAGCTTGTATTTCACGAAATGATTTGAGCTATCACCATAGCAAATTCTTATGTGTATGGCATCCTTAGCTTTCACATAACAAATTTCATTAAGCTTGATGAAGCTAGGATTTCCTGCCTAATCCTTAAACATGAATCCCTGAACAGGTGCATCAATACCTTGATTCTCTTTGAACTCCACACCTTCAGATATCTCAAATAATCTGTCCCATTGCAGACCAGGAACTGGGACACACCTCAGCTCCTCAGCTCAAGAAATCAGCTTAGAGACTTCAGTTGTAATCTCTTGCTTGATCTGACTCTTCTTGAATTTCTTAAGCATCATAATTATTCTTTGCCATTTAAGGTAGCCCATCCTGTGAACATATCTCAGGTCCATTCCTACTGTCAATTTGTCATAAAATAGGAAGGTGAGAATGATGGCTCCATCTACACTGTTCAGATTCATACTCTTGATTCCCTTGCTGGTGCTACGTCTGAAGTAGCACTCCTGAATGTCTGCATCTGTGTATCTGATCTGATCAGGCCTTGGACCAGTGTATTCAACTTCAGCTTGAGCCAAAGATTTTCTTTCTCTTTCTCTTTCTTGGTCCTTTGCCTCTTTCTCTTTCCTTTTTCTTAGCTCATCAAGTGATATGCCTAGCTTAGCAGCTTCCTCTTGTTCGAGCATTTCAATCATAAGCCTTGTGGCTTTTTCTTCCTCAGTGTCAGACTCACTGTCAGCTTCAAATTCTACAACCTTTCTTTTCTTTGCTTCAGGTTCCACTTTCTCTAACTCCAACTCCCTCTCAAACTGAGCTTGCCTCTCTGCTCCTCTTGCTAGCACTAGTAGTGCTTCAGCTTCATCTTGAACTAACTTAGTGTCAACTTTAGCTTGAACCTTCTCCCCCTTTTAGTCATCATCAATAGGGTTCGAGGCCTGTTTTTGTTGTAGAGCAGCAACCGTAGAGGCAACCTCTTTAACGTCATTTGTCAGCTTCTCAAGCCTCTGATAGATTTGGCGTTTATGTTTCTTCTGTTTGAGATGAAATAGATCGAACTGAGCTGCAATGTATGTTTTCAGCTCTTGAATGCCTGAGGAGACATTTTCATTCTTAGGAGACTGACTTCCCCCCTTAAACTCGAAATGTTTATCCTCTGAATTGAAGGAGTTAAGAACATCAATTGGTGAGCGTTTGAGTGCTGTTGGGGTTCTATGTACACAGAGGAAGCAACAAAGTACAACAAACAAAACACAATGTACAAGTATTTAAAGCATAAAACCCCAAGTCATGAACCAAACTCTATAGCTAATAATTTGCAACAGGTAAAAGAGAAAGAAAATAAGTTATACCCTCTCCTTAGCTCCAGAAAAACGTAAGTGTGGTGGTGATGACTAGAAAAGCAAAGTAGCGTCCCTCTATCGAAGTCCACCACGGGTATAATCCTTCCTCCTTGTACTAGCAAGCTTGGGAGATCTTCAAAGCCTTTGAAATCCCCTCAAGAGCAGCCTCAAAATTCTAGAAGTTCGGACCTCTTGAAGTACACACAAAGAACACTCTCAAAGAACTTAACTAAGTGTTTATTATGTGTATTTGGAAAAAAGGATGGTAAGTCATACAAGAGAGTTCATTTTATAAACCCCAAGTGACACTTAGATACCACATAAACTGTCCAAGAGGTCTGCCCAAGGAAGGCCATGCATTGGACAATAGTGGAGGTGGAAAAGTCAATGATTGCATGCAATCTGACACAATTCCGCGCCGCGTAAAAAGTTTCCACGCCGCGGAACACCGTGCCGCGAACCTCAATTCCGCGTCGCGGAACTTGTTTGCATGCCAAATTTTCCATTTTGACACCATTGGTCCCTCCATCTTTTAGGCTGTCGAGATAGGTCCCCGGTGTGTGACCCAATAGGCACATACATCATCGGTAGTAATCTATATGGCATACGTGCGTCAGTGGGCATACTCCAAAAAACTCCCACTTGCACATGACACACCGTACCCATAAGCCACAGACAAAGAGCGGCCTCTAGTAAGGCATCTCTGCCCCCAAGTCAGTATGGGTTTTGTCATCTAAAACAAAAACCAAATCCAGAATCAGTTATGAAATGGTCCTATAGATAATTTATCATTTATCCCTTTGTTCGCGATATCCTTGTGAACACGAGACATGGTTGAAAGTCAATCTCCAGATCGTTCATGATTATCTTTCTCGATCTTGATTGATGGTGACCCAAAATCCTGTTGCAATCGATCAAATATCATTGCAACTCGAGCATGGCCATGCATTTTACGTCAGTGCTCAATCATCGAGGGGCCCATGGACATCTCTCTAAAACTAGAGGAATGAATCCTTTTGACTACATTTCCCCGCCACATACACCATACTTTACCTAAAATCTCCCTTTATAACAACCAGTTACGTACTGCGTTTGAAAGAAATCAAGGCAAAGCAGATCCATGCTTTGGAACACATGTATCTCCAGTCTAAGAACAAGATGATATTATCATCCTGAATTACTTGTGACATAAACCATGAAGTAAGTTCAGGTGTGGGTCGTCCAGTCACTTGACCATTGCAAGCACAGGTAAAGTGTTGCGTCTCTTTTATCTAATCCATTATTAGATAGCGACCAACCACTTCCCTCAGTCATATCTCAAACTTCCTCCCCATGAAGAATGACCGACTGTGGACATTTAGAATGTAAAAGGCATTCAGGGAAGTTTTAAACATGCTAAGATGGAACACAGTAAGGATTCATAAAATATTTGCCCTCGGCGTATCATTAAATCACATTTAATAATCAATATAGTATGAAATACAATACTTCCTAATGTTCCCAAAAAACAAGTACAAATCAAACATAAACCAAATAATACACTCAAACAAAGTCATTAGCAAATCTTACACCTATCGATCTAGTGTTAGAATCAAGTACAGCATGTGACAACGGTTTAGTGAAAGGATCGGGCAAATTGCCTTCCGATGCTACTCTGCTCATGGCAATTTCACCACTCTCTATAACATCTTTGATGATGTGGTATTTTCAAGGGATATGCCTCGTCTGCTTATGAGCCCTTGGTTCCTTAGCTAGAGAACCCGCACCCTCATTGTCACAGAAGATCTCAATAGGGTCGGATATGCTAGGAACCACTCGAAGGTCTTGGACGAACTTCCTCATCCATACCGCCTCTTTAGCTGCTTCACTAGCCACAATGTACTCCGACTCAGTAGTTGAATCAGCTACGGTGTCTTGCTTGGAGCTCCTCCAACTTATAGCACCACCATTTAGAACGAACACGAACCCCGATTGTAATCGGCAGTCGTCCTTATCCGTTTGGAAGCTAGCGTCAGAGTAGCCATGTACTCTCAGCTCTTCCCCACCACCATAAACTAAGAACATCTCCTTTGTCCTCCGAAGATACTTGAGAATGTTCTTAACCGCAGTCCAATGGGCTTGCCCGGGATTGGCCTGATATCTACTTGTCATGCTCAAGGCACACGATACATCAGGTCTAGTGCATAGCATGGCGTACATGATTGATCCTATTGCCGAAGCATAAGGGACCATCTTAATTACGTCTAGTACCTCCTTGGAACTAGGACATTGAAGCTTGGTGAACGTCACTCCATGCAACATAGGGGTGTTACCCCTTTTAGAGTCCTCCATCTTGAATCGCTTCAAGACCTTGTCGACATATGCACTTTGGCTAAGCCCAATTAGCCTCTTAGATCTATCTCTATAGATCTTTATGCCCAAGATATATGCCGCTTCTCCCAAGTCTTTCATTGAGAAACAACTCCCAAGAAAAGATTTAATGTATTGCAATGTTGGGACGTCATTCCCAGTTAGTAGAATATACGCATGGTTCATCCTTGCTTTTCGAAAATCCAAACTCTTTGATTTTCTCATACAAGCACAGGTTCCAGCTTCGAGAAGCTTGTTTAAGTCCCTAAATGGACTTCTTTAATCTACAGACTCTATCAGGATACTTAGGATGTACAAAACCATCGGATTGTGACAAAAACACCTCTTCATTGAGCTTCCCGTTAAGGAAGGAGGTTTTTACATCCATTTGCCATATCTCGTAATCATAAAACGCAGCTACGGCCATAAGTATTCTAATATAGTTCAACATGTCCACTGGTGAAAAGATTTCCTCATAGTCAATCCCATGAGTTTGCGTGAAACCTTTAGCCACTAGTCGGGCTTTGAAAGTATCTACATATCCATCCATGCTGGTCTTTTTTTAAAGACCCATTTACACCCCACTGTTTTACACCCGGGTGTAGGATCAACCAATTCCCAAACTTGGTTATCCGACATGGATTGCATCTCACTCTCCATTGCTTCCTTCCACCTAGCAGATTCACTGCCCGCTACGTCTTCCCGGTAGTTGGTCAGTTCAGCATGATCCACCAATAAGTCATTGCCCTCAGATATGAGAAACCCATTTCTCTCTGGCTCATGACGTGGTCTACCGGTCCTACGAGGAATTAATGGAGCGTTGTCAGGTACCGACGCATCCTCTTGCTCAGTTTCAACCACTTCGGGTTAATTGCTAGTGTCGATACTAGTCCCTTCTCCATTAGGTTCTTGAATTTCTTCAAGATCAATCCTCCTTCCACCGGATTGCATGGATATCAACTCCCTTTCAAGGAAGACGGCCCTTCGCGTGATAAATACTTTGTTTTCGGAAGGTTTGTAAAACAAATATCCCATGGCTCCGGTTGGATACCCAATGAAGTAACACCTCTCGGATCTAGGTTCAAGTTTGTCCTCTACCTCTCGTCTAACGAAGGCAGGACATCCCCATACCTTGAGATATGCGACCTTTTGAGCAACTCCATGCCACATCTTATAAGGTGTCTTTTGGACCTTCTTGGTCGGTACGAGGTTAAGGATCCTTGCCGCCGACTTGAGAGTGTACCCACGAAAACTAATGGGTACTTCCGTGCGACTCATCATAGATCGGACCATATCCAACAATGTCCGATTCCTCCGCTCGGTGACACCATTCAATTGTGGCGTCCTAGGAGGAGTTAGTTGTGAAATAATCTCACAACTAGCAAGATGATGACGGAACTCCGAGCTCAAGTATTCGCCTTCCCTATCGGAGCGAAGTACTTTGATAGTCTTGCCCAATTGATTCTGGACTTCATTTTGAAATGTCTTAAAGACCTCAAAGGTCTCAGACTTATGCCTAATCAAGTAGAAATATCCATATCTATTGAAATCATCAGTAAATGTAACAAAATATCTTGAGTTGTTCCTTGTAACATGCTTGAACGGACCGCATACATCCGTATGCACTATTTCCAACAAGCATTTAGCCCTTTCACCCACACTGGTAAAGGGTGACTTAGTCATCTTACCTAATAAACAAGACTCGCATGCTACACTTGACCTGAGGTCAAATGATTCCAAGATCCCATCCGCTTGGAGCTTGGTGATGCGTTTCTTGTTTATATGGCCAAGACGGCTATGCCATAAGGAAAACTTATCAAAACCATTTTTGGATCCAGAATCAATGTTCATGATTGCTCTATTATTTTCTATGTATGCATCGGCTTCGTATATACCACGACATGGATAAGCTTTAAAATAACAAAGATCATTTTTGAAACAACAAATATAACCATTTTCAAATTTAAAACAATATACATCGTCATACAAAACATAAAATGATAAAATGTTTCGAGCCATAATCGGCGAATATCATACATCTTTCAAAATAATAGAGTAGACATATTACAAGTCGGCTCCACACATCCTTTCTCTAACACGGGGACGAACTCCTTGTTCCCCATGGTTAGCTCCAGCTCTCTATCTCTCAGCCTTCTACTTCTCTTTAGCACCTGCACCATATTACAAATGTGAGTGCCACAGCCGGTGTCTAAAAACAGCCGTTAGATGTAGAAGTATGATGGAGTTCAATCACAAACGTACCTGAAGTAGAAGCGCCCGCTCCCGAAGCTCGTAGCATCTTCAGGCCCTCTAGGTACTTAGGGAAGCTCCGGCGCATATGCCCCATTACCCTGCAGAAAAAGCAAACTACCTCTTCTGGAGTTTTGGCTTGAGGGATTGGACCATTCGGCTTGGCTCCGGGGTAGGGTTCGGCTTGGGTGCCCCAACCTTACGCTTACCTTTACCCCTTGATGTGAAGGCCAGTTTCTTCCTCTTCTTGGCCTCACCCTCAATGATGGCCAAGACGGGAATGGAGGTAGATGGCTTTTGCTTGGTCATGTTGGACTCGGCGGTCCGCAGCATCCCATGCAATTCCATAAGGGATTTGTCCATCCCGTACATATGATAATTCACAATGAATTGATCATATGACGGTGGGAGAGACCGTAGAATCAAGTCTACCGCCATCTCTCTCGCCATGGCAAATCCCAACCTCTCAAGGCGTTACACCAACGCTTTCATCTTAAGAACGTGGTGGGACACGTTCCCGCCCTCTTGCAAACGGCAACCGAGTAGGTCATTTAGACAACCATACCGCTCTTGCTTCGCTTGTTGTTTGAACATGTCTGACAACTCACGCATCATGTCATAGGCACTAAGATGCTCCATCGACTTTTGCAAGTCGGAGCTCATCGTGCTAAGCATGAGGCAAGTAACCTCGATGATGTCTTTGAGGCGCTTTTCATACGCCTCTTTGGTTGCCCTACTGGCGTTGGATGCAGGGACTCGCGGATGGGTTCCTCGATGGTGGCCAACTTATCCTCCTGACGGAGGACTATTCTTAGTTGCCATGACCAATCCATAAAATTGGTCCCATCAAGTTTGTCTTTCTCAAGGAAAATCCTTAGAGAAAACGTGGTGTTGTTGTTGGTGCTAGTTGATGCCATCTATAGACGCAAAGTAGATTTGGTTAGTTTGATTGAAATCGTTGTTAAAATAATTACCCCAAATGTTTACTGAAAAACAACTATTTTAACAAGGGCTAAGAACCTTATTTCACCTTGCACCGTGACGGGTTTTCCACGGATCACTTGGCAAAGCTATTTAGGCCGGCAACCATTGACCGATTGCAATCCATTATTGCAACTCTTAGTTCTTTCGGGATCCTACTTGACAACCATTGTGCCAAGTTTGGCATGTTTGATCCCTCCACAACAATTTCAAAGTAATATTTTATATAACCTCGGCTAGAGCTCGACGATTACATGAAATATTAATTTGAAACCGTAAATCAACCATCAAGATACACGGTGGTACTCAAGCCCAATAATCGACTCGGCTAAAGATCGACAATCGACCTTGCGAGTTGCCACACGCACCTTCCACACAACTCACACAAAAATTGACTCGGCTAAAGCTCGACAATCAACCCTTGTGCGGTTAGATTTGGGTGGTGTCATCTTATGGACGGCGTGAGATTTACATTTAGAAAACGGGATTTAGTTTTCCGGTTTAAAAAACCATTTTGAGTTTGATTAACAAAAAGTGACGAAAACCACATGTTCTCACTAATCGGATACTAAACCAATTTAAATCCGTTTGTTAATCAAGTGTCCGCGCGAGAGTTGTTAAACCATTTTTAAAACTCTGGGTTTTATTATTTACCAAAAAATGTCTAGCATTCAATTGTCCTACAACTCATGCATAAACAATATAATAACACCATCACACGCATACATATAGTTGGTAACCATCCCCTTAAACCTATGAGTTTTTCCCGTGAGCCACTACGGGAAAAACAAGTCATCGAAGCACAAATTCCTTGACTTGGATGTGCTCCCACTAAACCCGCCACTCCATGGACTCCCGATGGTCGCTCCATATTACAATTACATAGATAATTAAATAAATAGCATGCAAGCCACAAATTCCTATTTTCTAGTGCAAATACATAATATGGAATATTTAAATAGCATGCAAGTCACAAAACAAATTACATACCAAATAAATAATCTTAATTATTATTACAAACCATGTGACTTAAAGTCATCAAATGAATGGATAATAGTAAAAATCACACAACCAAACATCACAAGGTCTAGGGCATTTCTAGTGGTTACCAACAATACAAGAACAACAAGATTCACTAATGAACAACATCAACAACATAGTGTGCCACACAAAACCATGTAAACTTATGTATAATGCTTAAGATTTTTACAAAAAACACTCAAGGCACTAAAAATCCCATGTACTTATGCATTAGTAACACCAAACCATTTTTTATTAAATATATTCATAAATACATAATGTACGTATATGCAATTACCATTTTCATGCCAAAATAATAATATACATATAAATACACCAACCATTATACAAGGTAACTTCAAAAACCAAATTTTAATTTCTGGAAAAAAATTCCAGAAACCAAAATTTAGTGCCAAAAACCCAAAAATATTTTTTCTTTAAATAAAAAGTTCAAAAACAGAATTTGTCCAGTGGAGTTCCGCGCTGCGTACCAACGAGTGGTCCGCGCCGCGGAAACCGCCGAACAGAAAACAGAAAAACTTATTTTCGGGTTTTTCATGCCACCATGTGCAAATATAGTATAGATGTGGCTCTGATACCACTGTTGGGGTTCTATGTCCACAGCTGAAGCAACAAAGTACAACAAACAAAACACAATGTACAAGTATTTAAAGCATAAAAACCCAAGTCATGGACAAAACTCTATAGGTAACAATTTGCAACATGTAAAAGAGAAAGAAAATAAATTATACCATCTCCTTAGCTCCAGAAAAATGTAGGTGTGGTGGTGATGACTAGAAAAGCAATGTAGCCTCCCTCTATCAAAATCCACCCCGGGTATAATCCTTCCTCCTTGTACTAGCAAGCTTGGGAGATCTTCAAAGCCTTTGAAATCCCCTCAAGAACAACCTCAAAATTCCAGAAATGCGGATCTCTTGAAGCACACACAGAGAACACTTTCAAAGAACATAACTAAATGTTTATTTTGTGTATTTGGAAAAAAGGATGATAAGTCATACATGAGAGTTCTTTTTATAAACCCCAAGTGACACTTAGTGTTGGAGTTCGTGGTACACAGCAACGGAAGCATGCAAGGTCAAACATAAAAATGAAACCACAAGATGAACCCCATAAGTGGATATAACTCTACAACAAAGTTATGCAACAAAACAGAAAGAAAAGAGAGGATATATACCACTGATGTCTCTGATGGTTGTGTGTGTCCGGCTAGCTCCAAGCTTTATCCTCCTTGAGCTCCTTTTCTTGCACAATCGAAGTCCACACCGAGAAACAAGGTGACCCAAGTGTACTAGCACTCCAAAGCACTCTTCCATGCTTGAAAGCACTTCTGGAACACAACCAACTCCAGGGAACTCTCTCTTTTCTCTCTGGACTTAGCAACACAAAAAGGTTCTAAGTGTTTTTCTCTCAAAAAATTAGTCAAGAGAGGAAAATGAGAGTCTTATGCATGTATATATAACCCAACTGATGACTCCAGGTCTCCCCAGCCGGCCCCAAAAGCTTATCATTAGATTTTACATGCATTGGTGGATTTAAGAGGTGAAAAGAATAAAGTTGTTTCTGTCAGGCAGGGTTAGCGCCGCTAGCCGCCCATAGTTAGCGCCGCTAACCTTCCATGGTTAGCGCCGCTAACGCGGCTGATTTAGCGACGCCAGAGTTAGCGCCGCTAACCCCTGCGGGAAACCAACTATCATTATTTATCCTTTCTCACCCTCATCTTTTAGGTTGTGTCAAGGTCAACCCCCGGCGTGTGACCCGATAGGCCCATACATCATCGGTAGTGATCATTTGGCGTACGTGTGTTCGTGGGCATACTCCAACAGACTCCCACTTGCACATGACTCTACGTACCCAATGCATCACAGACAAAGAGCGGCCTCTAGTAAGACATCTCTGCCCCCAAGTCTGTATGGGTTTTGTCTTCTGCACAAAAACCAATCTGCAACCCATGTGAAAAGGTCCTATCGATAAGTGATCAATCATCCTTTTGTTCGCGATATCCAATGTGAACACGAGACATGGTACAAAGTCATTCTCCGTTCGTTCCCGATTATGTTTCTCGATCTAGATTGGTGGTGACCAAAATATACAAGTTGCAATCAATCATAAATTATTGCAAGCTTTGAGCATGGCCATGCATTTTGGTGTCAGCAATCAATCATCGAGGGGCCCAAAGATATCTCTCTAAACAGAGGAACAAATTCCTTTGACTTACACTGCCCACCACAGTGATCATACTCTGCCCAACTACTCCCTTTATAACAGCCAGTTACGAACTGCGTTTGAAAGCAATTAGAACAAAGCAAACCAAAGTGATGCAGCCACGTGCATCTCCAGTCTTAGGATGAACTGATATTATCATCCTGATTTACTCATGACATGTACCATAAAGTAAAATCAGGTGTGGGTCGTCCAGTCACTTGAAACACTTTCAAGTACAGGCGAAGAATTGCGTCCCCGTGCCCCAATCCCCATTGGACACATGACCAATTACTTCCCTCAGTCTTAGTTCATACTTCCTTCCCGAGAAGAATGACTGACTGTGGACATTTAGAATGCTTGCGCATTCAGGGAAGAGCAAAACATGCTAAGTTGGAACACAGTAAAGATTTAAAGAAATACCCGCAACTTGCGTATTACTAAATCCCATTTATTAATCGATAAATACAATAAATACAATACTGCTTCATGTTCCCAAAAGGGTAAATACAACAAATATATTAACCAAATACAAAGGCATGATCAAACCAAATCACTAGCAAATCTAATCCCAATAGCTCGAGTATGAGCATCATGCTTTGCTTGCGATAAAGGTTTGGTGAACGGATCTGCCACATTGCTATCCGTGTGTACTCTGCTGATAACAATGTCTCCACATTCGACCACGTCCCGGATGTAATGATACTTCCGCGGAATATGTCTCGTGCGTCGGTGAGACCTTGGTTCCTTGGCAAGAGCAACCGCACCCTCGTTGTCACAAAACACCTCAACAGGGTCGGCAATGCTAGGAACCACTCCCAGATCTTGGATGAATTTCTTCATCCATACAGCCTCCTTCACAGCTTCACTGGCCGCAATATACTCCGACTCGGTAGTAGAATCGGCCACAGTGTCTTGCTTGGAGCTTCTCCAGGAAATAGCACCACCATTGAGCAGGAACACAAACCCCGATTGAGATCGGCAGTCGTCCCGATCGGTTTGGAAGCTAGCATCTGAGTAACCAGTCACCCGTAGCTCTTCCGCACCTCCATACACCAAGAACATCTCCTTAGTCCTCCGAAGATACTTGAGAATGTTCTTTACTGCCGTCCAATGAGCTTCACCAGGATTGGCTTGATATCTACTTGTCATACTCAATGCACAAGATATATCAGGCCTAGTACATAACATGGCGTACATGATCGAGCCAATTGCCGAAGCATATGGAACTCGACTCATTACTTCCCGTTCCTCAGGGGAACTCGGGCTTTGAGCCTTGCTCAACACTAAACCATGCGACATAGGTATGAACCCCTTCTTGGAATCCTCCATCCTAAATCTCTTTAGGACCTTGTCTATGTACGTACTCTGGCTCAATCCGATTAACCTGCGGGATCTATCTCTATAGATCTTGATCCCAAGAATGTAAGCCGCATCCCCAAGATCCTTCATTGAGAAACAACTCCCTAGCCAGGTTTTTACCCCTTGCAAAGTTGGGACGTCGTTCCCAATTAGTAGAATATCATCTACATAAAGAACTAGGAATACAACTATGCTCCCACTAGCTCTAATGTAAACGCATGGCTCATCCTTGCTTTTAGAGAAGCCAAACTCTTTGACCTTCTCGTCGAAGCACAGGTTCCAGCTCCGAGAGGCTTGCTTAAGACCATAAATGGACTTCTTTAGCTTGCAGACTTTATCCGGAAACTCAGGATGTACAAAACCCTCAGGCTGTGTCATATACACATCCTCTGCTAATGTTCCATTAAGGAACGCGGTTTTGACGTCCATTTGCCAAATCTCATAATCATGAAATGCGGCAATGGCCAAAAGTATCCGGATAGACTTCATCATAGCCACCGGTGAAAAGGTCTCCTCATAGTCTATACCATGAGTTTGAGTGAAACCCTTAGCCACCAGTCGGGCCTTGAAGGTGTCTACCTCGCCATCCATGCCGATCTTCTTCTTGAAGACCCACTTGCACCCTACGGGTTTGCATCCCGGCACGGGATCAACCAAGTCCCAGACTTGATTATCCGACATGGACTGAATCTCGGATTCCATTGCCTCTAGCCACTTGGCGGACTCAGGGCCCACCACAGTGTCCTGGTATTTGGTAGGCTCATCAGAGACCACTACCATGTCGGTGCCCTCAGATATGTGAAAACCATATCTCTTTGGCTCATGCCGACTTCTACCAGATCTTCTAATAGGCAACGGGTTTACATCATCTCCAGCTTCATCATGCTGAGATTCAACCTTCTCAGGTTGTGAGCTAGTCCCAACATCAGGTTCTACATTGGCAGTCTCTTGAATTTCTTCAAGATCAACCTTTCTCCCACTAGCGTCTTTGGATAGCAGTTCCCTCTCAAGGAACATTGCCCTTCGAGCAACAAACACCTTGTTCTCCGAAGGTTTGTAAAACAAATATCCCATAGACCCAGCAGGATGACCAATGAAAAAGCACCTTTCGGCCCTGGGCTCCAACTTGTCCTCAACCTCACGTCTCACGTAGGCAGGACAACCCCAGACCTTTAAATATGAAATGGATGGAACCTTTCCATGCCACATCTCATACGGTGTTTTCTTAACCTTCTTTGTTGGTACGAGGTTAAGGATTCTACCGGCCGTCTCAAGCGCATATCCCCAAAACGTAACGGGAACGTCCGTACAAACCATCATAGACCGAACCATATCCAACAATGTTCGGTTCCTCCTCTCGGCGACACCATTTAATTGTGGCGTCCTAGGAGGGGTTAATTGCGAGATAATCCCACAATCCCTTAGATGTTCACGGAACTCGGAACTAAGATACTCACCGCCTCTATCGGATCGTAGCATCTTAATCCTTTTCCCTAGTTGATTTTCTACCTCGTTTTGATAAGTCTTAAATACCTCAAAGGTATCCGACTTTTGTCTCAACAAGTAGACATACCCGTATCGACTATAATCATCAATAAAGGTAACGAAGTAGCGGGAATGATCTCTTGTGGCATGCTTGAACGGACCACACACATCCGTGTGAACGATATCCAACAAGTCTTGCGCCCTCTCACAAACACCGGTGAAGGGTGCTTTGGTCATCTTGCCCAATATACAAGATTCGCATACGTCATTAGACCCGTGGTCAAATGATTCCAAGATCCCATCCACTTGGAGCTTGGCGATGCGTTTCTTGTTTATGTGGCCTAACCGACCATGCCATAGAGACAATTTATCCAAAACGTTTTTGGAACCCGAATCAACATTCATGATTGATCTAGTGCTTTGCAAGCTTACGCTTGTTTCATAAATGCCATGACATGGAAATGCTTTGAAATAAAAGACATCATCTTTGTAACATAAAATGCTACCATTCTCAAATTTAAAAGTGAATCCATCGTCATACAAGGCATACAATGAAATAATGTTTCTTGCCACGCAGGGCGCAAAAGATACATTTAACAAAACAATAGATAAGCCGGAAGGAAAGGCGAGCTCCACACTCCCAATCTTCTCAACCGGGACAACCGCCTTGTTTCCCATGATGAGATCCAGCTCTCCATCAACCAAGTCCCTACTTCTTCTTAGTACCTGCACATTATTACAAACGTGAGTACCACACCCGCTGTCTAAAACCCAGGCGTTAGAAGTAGAAGTGTTATGGAGTTCAATCATGTACGTACCGGAGGCAGCGGCACCTTTAGAGCGAAGCTTCTTGAGCTCCTCCGTGTACTTGGGGCAACTACGCCGGTAGTGACCCTTCTCCCCGCAGAAGTAGCAGGTTGCCTCTTCCGGTGAGGTGGCAACGGGAGCCACTTGCTTCCCCTTCGGCTCAGGGGTTGAGGTAGGTTTGAGCTTCGGTCCTTGGACCTTAGCCTTCTTCTTCCCCTTGCCCTTCTTGCCCGAAGCGGGATGCTTCCGCTTGTTACCACCCTCGTTGATGGTGAGGACGGCAGTGGAGGTGGTGGGCTTTGACTTGGCAAGCTCGCCCTCGGCGGTCTTTAGCATGCCATGTAATTCCATAATGGACTTGTCCATACTATGCATGTGGAAGTTCACAATGAACGGACCATATGCAGGAGGCAAGGATTGGAGGATGATATCAACCGCCAACTCCTTCCCCATGGGAAAGCCCAACTCCTCGAGCTGATCCACGTACCCTTTCATCTTAAGTACGTGGGAGCTCACATTGCCGCCCTCCTGCATCCGGCAACCGATGAAGGCCTTGACGCACTTATAGAGTTCTTGCCTAGCTCGCTGTTGGAACATGTCCTTCAGCTGAGAAATCATCTCAAACGCACTCACTTTCTCGAATTGCCTTTGCAATTCGGGACTCATGGTCGTTAGCATAAGGCAAGTCACGTCATTTGTGTCCTTGAGGCGTTTTTCATACGCCTCGCGGACGGCCCTCGCCGCGTTGGTAGCAGGAGCCTCCGGAAGAGGTGACTCAAGGACCTCTAGCTTCATTTCATGACGTAGGACAATTCTCAAAGTCCTATGCCAATCCATAAAGTTTGGCCCCGTGAGTTTCTCCTTCTCCAAAAATGGACGGAGTGACATGTTGGTGGTGTTGGTGTTGCTAGTAGATGCCATCTACAAGCAAAGTACGAAATGGTTAGTTATTGTTGTATTAAATCCTTGTTAAGATAATTACCCTCTTGTTATAAAAACAAATTATATTAACAAGGGCTAAGAACCTCAAAATACCCTAATCCATGACGGGTTTTCCGCGGATCACTTCATAGAGCTATTTTAGGCCAGTAAACTATTTACCAATTGCAATCCGTGATCACAACTCTTAGGCACTTGCGGGATCCTAGGTACTCTTAGCACCCAATTGGCATGTTTGATCCCTCCACACCAATTCCTCATTAACCCACTTTGATAGCTCGGCTAGAGCTCGACAACTACCAATGCGTTTTAAGTCTTGGAATTGTAAATCGTCCGTCAAGATACACGGTGGTACTCTAGCCCAATGGCCGGCTCGGCTAGAGCTCGACAACCGACCTTGCGAGTTGCCACACGCGCCTTCCACACAGTTACGCAAAACCGGTCTCGGCTAGAGCTCGACAAACCGATCTTGTTTCACTAGAATCGGGCGGTGTCATCTTACGGGTGGTGTGAGATTTACTTTTGAAAAACGGGTTTTAGTTTTTCCGGTTAAAACATTTTTAACCAATTCTTGTCTATGTGGCGCGCGGAGTTTGTAAACCAATTTAAAACTCTTTGATTTTATTATTTTGAAAAATTTTCTAGCATGCGAAGAACCTAAACATCCATGCAAGAAAATATATAAAATAAAATCAACCACGCATGTAATATAATCCGGTAACGAGCCAAATCCTATGCGTCTTGCCTGTGAGCCAACGGGCAAGACTAAGTCATCTAAGGACTAGACCGAATGACCTGATGTGTGCTCCTCCCACTTGATCCATTGCGTCTCCTACCGACCTCCGGATCCAAGTACACCAAGACACCCTCCACACGGTTCTTGTTGGTTGCTTCGGTTCATCTTTTACAATTTACAAATTTAAAAGGAAATGGCATGCAAGCCACAATTTCTATTCTAAGCTAATTCTACAAATTACAAAGAATACGAAATCGGCATGCAAGCCGTTAAAATTACAAACCGAATAAATAGATTAATTATTACATGCCATTGTGGTACAAACCACCAAATGAATTAATACATTAATCTAAATCAACCAAATACATCACATAGGTCATATGGCTCAAAAACGTTACCGGATATACATACAACAACCACATACAAGAAATCACACATCAACACATGGTGTGCCACACAAAACCATGTAAATCTTATATGTCTTGGTTAAGATTATCTAATCACCCAAGGCACTCATAATCCTATGTACATATGCATTAGGAACCTCAAACAAGTCAAAATTCCATAGTCATATATACACAATGTAAGTATATGCAATTAATCATTTTCATGCCTAAATGTTAATCCACATATAAATACATCAACCAAGACATAAGGCAACTTTAATCTGAACACAACTCAAATCTGGAACAATTCCAGCAAGAACAAATAGCCCAAAAATCCAACAAAATTGATTTAAGGCAAAACCATGCATTCTGCCAGTAAGGGTTAGCGCCGCTAACTATAAAGAGTTAGCGCCGCTAACACAGTTTAGCGCCGCTATCGCGAGACGACATTAAAACAAGTCAGTTTAACAAAGAGGACTGTTGACTCCGACTTTAGCGCCGTTAACTAAGGTTTAGCGCCGCTAACATAGAAAAGTTAGCGCCGCTAAACACTGGACAGAACCAAAAATCACATTTTTCGGATTTTCTTGGCCATCTAGTGCAAAACCAGTGTAGAGCTGGCTCTGATACCACTGTTGGAGTTCGTGGTACACAGCAACGGAAGCATGCAAGGTCAAACATAAAAATGAAACCACAAGATGAACCCCATAAGTGGATCTAACTCTACAACAAAGTTATGCAACAAAACAGAAAGAAAAGAGAGGATATATACCCCTGATGTCTCTGATGGTTGTGTGTGTCCGGCTAGCTCCAAGCTTTATCCTCCTTGAGCTCCTTTTCTTGCACAATCGAAGTCCACACCGAGAAACAAGGTGACCCAAGTGTACTAGCACTCCAAAGCACTCTTCCTTGCTTAAAAGCACTTCTGGAACACAACCAACTCCAGGGAACTCTCTCTTTTCTCTCTGGACTTAGCAACACAAAAAGGTTCTAAGTGTTTTTCTCTCAAAAAATTAGTCAAGAGAGGAAAATGAGAGTCTTATGCATGTATATATAACCCAACTGATGACTCCAGGTCTCCCCAGCCGGCCCCAAAAGCTCATCATTAGATTTTACATGCATTGGTGGATTTAAGAGGTGAAAAGAATAAAGTTGTTTCTGTCAGGCAGGGTTAGCGCTGCTAGCCGCCCATAGTTAGCGCCGCTAACCTTCCATGGTTAGCGCCGCTAACGCGGCTGATTTAGCGACGCCAGAGTTAGCGCCGCTAACCCCTGCGGGAAACCAACTATCATTATTTATCCTTTCTCACCCTCATCTTTTAGGTTGTGTCAAGGTCAACCCCCGGCGTGTGACCCGATAGGCCCATACATCATCGGTAGTGATCATTTGGCGTACGTGTGTTCGTGGGCATACTCCAACACTTAGATACCCCATAAACCGGCCAAGAGGTCTGCCCAAGGAAGCCCATGCATTGGGCAAGAGTGGAGGTGGAAAAGACAATGATTGCATGCAATCTGACACAATTCCGCGCCACGTAAAAAGTCTCCGCGCCGCGAACCTCAATTCCGCGTCGCGAAACTTTTTTGCACACTAACTTTTCCATTTTGACACCTTCGGTCCCTCCATCTTTTAGGCTGTCGAGATAGGTCCCCGGTGTGTGACCCAATAGGCCCATACATCATCGGTAGTGATCTATATAGCGTACGTGCATCAGTGGGCATACTCCAACAGGTGCATCATTCAAAGGTTGGTGTATACCCTCAAAATCATGTGCAGCAGAGGTTGGACACTGTAATACACCTTGATATGTAGATAAATTATTGACAGGTCATGCTGGTGAGTATGAGAAGTGAAGAGAAGTAATTGGGATCAAAATGTGATGTGTATGGGTTGGTGGTTGGCTTATTGGGTTAGAGGGGGTGATTGACCCTGGGGATTGGTCATTATATCAATGTAACCTGAGTGTGTCTACTTAGGCACAACAGTAGGCTCTCCCATGGCTCTGGAGAGTGTGGGCTGAGTAGTCACCACACCCGGTTTAGACTTTTTGAATGAGCCTCGAGGTTGGCACCTTAAGAGTAGGTGTCTCCCCCTAACCTCCTACCGGTGGAGGAGTCAATGTAACTTCAGCTCCAGTGATACCTTTAGGTGTGGTACCACTTTTGGCAGTTTTTCTATTATAGGTTTAGAGATTTACCTTAGCAGTAGTGGGCACACCAAGGTTGGCTTCAAAGTGGAGTTTATGATGGATAGAAGATGGAGGAGATGGGTTAGACTGTGTTGGGTGTACTGCTATCTTGTCTCCAAATGATGATGGTGAAAAGTGAGAAGAAAAAGAAAGTGGAGAGATCTTACCAGAAGCAGCTTTAATGGTGGCTGGCTCAGCCTGAGCAGGGTGCTCACCTTGAACCACTGGATCTGCTTGAGCTGCACCCCCTTGATTCGATCCCTCAGCTTCACTTTCAGATGAAGCTTCCTCAGCTATCCAACGCATAGGATTACTAAGACCTTCATGATCTGGAAATATGTCATTTTTAAACATCTTTGAGCCGAGTGTTGGTGTTAGGAACACATCCTGATCAGCTTCATACATTGTTGTCCCCAGCTCCGTTTCATATGCCAATGACAGGTACCTTATGAATGGTACATGAAGATCCCTTGTGGTCTTCATCACTTAGACCTTGAGTTCATTGAAGATAAGCTGTGTGTAATCCAAATTCCGCGCAAAGTACATGTTGTAGAGCAGCTGCATCTCAAACTCATTCACTTGGTCCAGTCCTCCAACCTTGTTACCCAGTGAACGAATCACCGTGGACACCATGAAACCCCATCCGGTTGGAAATGTGGCTTTTTTATAACACCCTTTGTTTGTGGGTGACCCATTTTGGGTAAGACTGACGTTGCTATCTGCCTCGTCACAACAGGCTCAAACACATCACTCTGAGGAAGTTGAAGAACCTCCCTTAGCCTTTGCACTGTGAGAGCAATGGTTCTCTCCCCATTCAGCACCGTGCCACGGATTTCGCCACTGTCCTCGTCATAGACACACGTATACCAGAACTCCAGCATATGCTTAGGAACCACATGTAGCGGTGCTCCAGTGAAAACGAATGCCAGAGGGCATTTGCGGATATAATCCACCCACGCTTCGTATCCCCTGTTTCTCTTGCTTTCAGGGATTGCCAGACATCCTCGTTGATTATTGATTTTAATCAGCGGCAATCCATTGTTTTTCAAGGTAGCACCCCTTACCATTCTATCACCTAGATTGAGAATGCTTCCATCCATTTTTGATTATACGAATTCACACTGAGTAAATATGTAGTTCGCACTGAGCGATTTAGGGTTTCTCGAACGAATGAACGGTGAATTACACTTAGCAAATACGTAGTTGTAGAAGGTATAGAGAGAATATCAGAAGTTTAGTAAGCGTAAACGTCTGAATTTCGGTTACAACCGATATATATACCTTTTTGAGGAGAGAGTAAAGTTACCGTTGTGAATCCCTATTTATCCGTTATGCCAACGAAATTACGGCTTGATGTAACACTAATAGAGTAGAAACACATCAACTCCCAATGGATAAGTATGTAAAATAACATCCTTGACTTAAAAAAATATTATTTACACTGTTGTATTACACTAATACATAATCGGTGTAAAACGTAACTTCAGTCTAACTCAAATATAACGCGCATGAATTAAGAACACATAGTAATTAAAACGTGGTTAGGGACACACCATGCTGAGTAAACTTATCACTGTTGGGGAGATATCAATATCAAACCTAAATCAAACCTATCTATTAAGAAAAATAGGATTTGATGTTAACAAAACCATATATTCAGTTTTGGACTTAGATTGATGAAAAACATGTGTTGTTTTTTATCTTAGACTTAAAGAATTTCTAAGTAAGAAATGTCAGCTGACGAATCATAGTGTCAGCTGAACACTGAGTATCAGCCAAATGACCAGCTTCAGAAAGATCAGGTGAGAAGAAAAGACAAGTCAAGAAGCATCAGCTGAGGATCTACAATGGATCAGCTGTGGTCCAAAATCATCAGCTGAGGAAAATTTCAAAGATCAGCTGAGCTATCAAGGATCAGCTGACACAATCACATCGATCATCTGATGCCTCCCATCTGTCAGATAAGGTATATACTACTTATCCAATCTTTTCTTCATAAGCTGATCATACTCAAACGATTAGCTGAGCCCTTGGGATCAGCTGACAGTTTAATTTGATCAGTTGGTTAGCTATACCCTAATTTATCCTTAGCTGAGCATTTTGATCAGCTGAGCAAATCTAGATAGCTGAGTCTTTCACATTTATCCTTAGCTGAGCAAATTTACATATGTAGTTCAGGTCTGTTAGCTGAGTCTTTATTCAACATCTCAGTTAATAACTTTTCTATGTAATATTTTCTTTAGTTAAAGGCAGAACATGTGTTGTTCCTATTATGCCTTAGATCTTTCTTTGTAAAAGTACTTAGCACTTTTTGTATCTGCAAAGAAACAAAAAGGATAAATCTTTATCCCTTGGAAAAGGAGAAAGATACTCTTGAAAAGAAGATCTCGAAGATATGATGTTATGTATGGCTGGCAACTCCATAGTTGGTAAAGTCAAATCTTCAGAAAGCATGATGTTTATTAAAGCACAAGCATGAAAGGAGAAGTTTACTTTTCCAAGATATAAAGGTAGTACTTTAATAATATAATAATAGATCGTGGGAACACTCATTACTGAAAAGTATGTTCACTTTAGACACTTTGTGTATAAAGTTAACTTACTTTTCACCCACTAACTTTATCTATTATAATATTATTAAACCAAGTACATTTGTCTCCTTCTCTCTTCATCAACCCGGACACACCTTGCTTATATATATACTCATGCATGGAAACATGCTATGTATGCATTGAAAAGCACTGAAATCTCATCAGTTGAGAATTAGAAGAGTTAGCATTTTACTTTCAGTGGAACAAACTTGTTCGTGTGTTGAACATCTTAGACATTAGTTGTTTAAGATTATCATTGTCTATGTGTTAGACAAATCTAGTTGCCACCTTTTATTAAACTTAGATTTTCCGCATCTAGTTCATGTAATTCTTGTTTAACATCAATAAGAATTATATAAAAGTAAACCGTGTGTCTCTTAAATTTTAATTTGCTAAAGTTTGTATTCAACCCCCCCCCCCCCTTCTACACACATTTGTTGTTGTAGTATCCATTCGGGACCAACAACTGGTATTAGAGCAGTCTAGATTACTCATATCTAAGATCTACTTTGCTTACTCTTCAACTACTTCTACCCCACAATACTAAATGGCCACTCCGGTTGCTGCTTCAAATGGTTCTTCAAATAATGGCTCACTCACTAGATGTCCAACTTTCGATGGAGAAAACTTTTCTCTCTGGAAGAGTAGAGTTCTTCTCTATATGTCAAGCCTAGAAGATGTGATGCTCAAAACTGTAACTGAAGGTCCTTATGTTCCTTCCTCAACTATCCAAGTAACTGAAGCCACTGATGAAGTTCCTGCTGTTGAAAGACTAATTATAAAGCCTATAAATCAATGGTCTGATGAAGACAAAAGGCTTGTTAATCTTGATGTTAAAGCAATAACAACCTTAGTCTCTGCACTACCAAATGATGTCTATCATCAAGTTCTTAACTGCAAATCTGCAAAAGAGATGCTAGACACCTTGACCGTTGCATATGAAGGCACTGAAGAAGTGCAGGAAAACAAGAAACTCCTTCTGGTAAGAGAATATGAGTTCTTTTTTGCTCATAAAGGTGAAAGTCTTACTCAGACCTACACCAGGTTCAACTGCCTTATTAATGACTTAAGAAGGGCAGATGTTCCCAAACGCAATAAGGAACTTGTAAACAAGTTTCTAGACTCTCTCCCAGAATCTTGGGATCATTTTATCACTGTGCTTAAACATGGTGAGAAAATCAAGGGTCTTACACTGGTTGGTTTATATGGAAACCTTATGAATCATGAACAATCAGTGAAACAAAGGAAACTCTCTACCAAGGATATGAAGGAGGCTGCAAAAGCTTGAACTACTGCCCTTGTATCTAAGGATACAAGATCTAGGAGTTTTGCAGTAGTGGTGAATGAATCAAGTGATGAGGAAGAAGAAGAGGAAACTTCTGATGAAGAGCAGGTGGCGGATGGGGATGAAGATCTGGAGAACATGGACAGCATTGAAGCTGCTGTTGAGCAGGCTGCCATGTTGGTTAAAAGGTCCAAACCTTTCTTGAAAAGAAATGGTGTCAAGAGGTTTGAGATGAAACCCTTCAAAGGAGAAAGAGCCATGTCAAAACCAAAGGCTTCTGAAGGTTGTTTCTCTTGTGGCAAGACTGGTCACTATGCCAGTGAATGTAAGTCCAGAGGAAACACAGGCTTCAAGTGTTCCTCAAGCTCAGACAGCAAGATTGATTATGAATCTAAATATAAGAAGCTTCTTGCTACTGTCCTTGACAAGAAGAAGAAGAAAGCTCAGAACAGGGTGCTGGTAGCTGAAGAAGAAGATTGGGCTGAGGAAGATCTCTCAAGTGATGAAGATTAGGTCCTCACAGCTCAGTTGAGTTTGATGGCTAACACATCAAGTACAAGTTCCTTTGATGAGGACATGAAGAAAGCTGCTAAAGCTTGTACTTCTCCTGACTGGGATCCCTCTTCTATGTATCAGGTTGGAAAATTTATTAACTATGAAGATAATGAAAAGAATACTATGTTTGATTATCTATGTGTTGAGTTTCAGTCAAATATTCAAAGAGAAAAGGAGCTAAAATTAGAAATAGAATCACTAAAAGAGAGATTAAGTCTTAAAGATGAGAAACTGAAACAAATGACAAAATTGGAAGATGAGTTAGCTAATCAAAAGATACTTAATCAGAACTTGGTAAAAGAAACCAATGAAGCTACAATAAAGTTTAATGACCATCAAAAAGTAGTTAGATCTTGGTGTGTATCTGCTGAGAAGACCACTCAGTGTGTCAATGAGCAGATTCCAAAACAAGTTCAAGCTAATATTGGTGGAAATTATTCCCAAGCTGCTAACTGTGTTGATTTTAGCAAGAACATAAATATCTTAGAAAAAGCTGATATTTTACCTCTTACTTTTCAAAAGATTATAAAAGGAAAAAGTATTATTACTAACAGATTCGTTAAAAGTACAAGTACTTAGCTGAAAGACTCAACCACTTCAAAAGTTGATTCAAGTTCTATAATTTTGACAGATAGTAAAAGTACTGAAAATTTAATTGTAAAGGAAGTAAGTAAAGGAATGGAATCATTTGTTGAGACCAAAGAGACATTCTGTTGTCAAACCTTGAAAACTGATACATTAAATTTAGGAACTCAGCTGACTGGAAGTTCTTTAGCTAATGATATTACATCAGCTGATCAAAAAGTAGATGATAACTGCTCAGCTGATATCCTATCAGCTGATCATGGATCCTCTTCTGTTTGTTTAGCTGATCAAACATCACTTCAAACTCTTTTAATAGGAGAAACTAAGAGTAAAAGACCTTTTGTTTACAAAAAGTCTCAGTCTGCCATACCTAAAGTTGATCATAAACTCATTTTAACTAAGAGTCAATCTAAGGTAACTGTAAACAAAGATCTTATCAGTTTACAGAATCAGTTGCAACAACTGAATGGTGAAATCTGTCAGCTGATGACCCATAGTCATCAGAAAACAGTTGATACATCTCTTAGGCAATTACCTAAATATGTTAAAGGCTCCAAAAATAAAAAATGTTATAAATGTGGGAGCAAAGAACATAACGCAAGTAATTGTTCTCTTGAAGGTAACTCAAGACAGCGGACTGATAATGATAACACAGTTGTTTCTCTCATTCATAAACAACCTAATATAAAGTGGATGGCTAGGTGTAATCCACAGGGGTCCACTTAAATGTGGATGCCCAAGTGTCACTAACCTTCTTTCAATCACAACTATGCAGGGGCTGAACACATGGTATCTTGAGAGTGGATGCTCAAGGACCATGACAGGTTGTAAAGCTTTGCTTAGTAACTACAAGAAGGAAAAAGGTCCAAGAGTGACCTTTTGTGATAACAATTGTGGGCAAATAAAAGGCTATGGAGAACTTCATAATGGGAAGCTAACCTTGTCCAAGGTATCATATGTTAAAGGACTTAAGTACAATCTCATCAGCATAAGTCAACTATGTGATGGTGATCATAAAGTCCTATTTACAAAAACAGGTGGTTCCATTTTAGATCAAGAAGGTAAAATAATAATTTGTGCAAAAAGAACCAAGGATGTATATACTCTTGATATGTCCTCTAGTGATCCATCAAAGTTAACCTGTTTGTATACAAAGTCTGTATCTGACACAAACTGGTTATGGCACAAAAGGCTTTCCCATTTAAACTTCAAAAATATTAACAAGCTAAGCAAGGGTGATCTAGTGTCAGGACTACCTTCACTAACATATGTTAAGCCTAAACCTTGCTTTGCTTGTGAGAAGGGAAAGCAGCACAAGACGTCTTTTCCATCTAAGCAAGTCTTCTCCATTACTGAACCATTCTACATGTTACACATTGACTTATTTAGTCCTGTTGCTACTGCAAGTATTGGTGGAAGTAAGTATGCATTAGTCATGTTTGATGAATTCTCAAGATATACTTGGGTGATCTAATTCAAAGCTAAGAGTGAGGCTGGTGAAGAGATAATGAGCTTTATTAGAAAATGGAAGTGCTAAATGGTAATCTGGTAAGGATGCTTAGAAGTGATCATGGAACTGAGTTTAGAAATCAAACTCATGAAAGCTTCTTTGATGAAAAAGGCATATCTCAAAACTTCTCTGCTCCAAGGACTCCACAACAGAATGGTGTAGCTGAAAGAAGAAACAGAACATTAATTGAAGCTGCAAGAACCATGCTGTGTGAGAGTGGGTTAGGATTTAACTTCTGGGCTGAAGCTGTCAGCTGTGCATGTTTTACATCGAACAAAAGTCTTGTGATCAAGAGGCACAACAAAACTCCCTATGAAGAGCTTAAGGGAAGGGAGCCAAACATCAGTTTCTTTCACATCTTTGGGTGTCAGTGCTTCATACTGAACCAGAGAGATCAACTGCAAAAGTTTGCACCCAAGGCAGATGAAGGTGTTTTTGTTAGATATTCTGTGATCTCCAAAGTTTACAAAATTTACAACATCAGAACAAAGGTCATAGAAGAATCAATCAATGTAAGTTTTAATGAAAATGACTTTGTTGCTTCCTGTTCTACTAATCCATCTACAGGTAAGGAATTTAATGATTTGCTGCATACTGAAGACAACATTCCAGTATCAGTTGATCCACTCCCATCAGCTGATTCACTCTCGTCAGCTGACTTAGATGAACCTGTTCCAAACTTACAAAACATCTCTACAAAACCTATCCTAAATCAACCCACACTTTTACTGAATGATGGGAATCTTGCTTCAACATCAATGGACTCTAATTTCATATCAAACATTCCTTCATCAGTAGAAGTTTCATCACCTGACATTCCTGAAATTCTGTCAGCTGACCAACTAGAAGTCTCATCAGCTGACCCAAACCAAAGAATTTCAACTCCCTTGATCCAATGAAATCCAAACTCTCCCAGAATCCAAAATGCCTACAAGGACATCAGAAATCATCAAATTGATTAGGTCATAGGTAATATAGAAGCACCTGTACTAACAAGATCAAAAGCTTGTAATTTATGTTTATATACAGGTTTTGTTTCTATGATTGAACCAAAGAAGGTGGATGAAGCTCTAAATGATCCTCACTAGATTAATGTCATGCAAGAAGAATTGGCAGAATTCACAAGAAACAATGTATGGAATTTGGTGCCAAGACCAAAGGATAAATCTATCATTGGTACTAAGTGGGTGTTTAGAAACAAAATGAATGACCAAGGGCTGATCATCAGAAACAAAGCAAGGTTAGTTGCACCGGGGTATTGTCAAGAAGAAGGTATTGATTATGATGAAACCTTTGCCCCTGTTGCAAGACTTGAAGCAATAAGACTGTTTCTAGCCTATGCTGCCTTCAAAGACTTCAAAGTTTTCCAAATGGATGTTAAGAGTGCTTTCCTCAATGGAGAATTGAAGGAAGAAGTGTATGTCAAACAACCTCCAGGTTTTGAGGATGCAAGAAAGCCAGATCATGTACACTTCTTGAACAAAGCTTTGTATGGTCTAAAGCAAGCACCAAGAGCCTGGTATGACACCCTCTCTTCTTTTCTAATTAACAAAGGTTTTATAAGAGGAAGCATAGATAGCACTTTGTTTATAAGGAAATTCAAGGGTGTTGTGATTCTTTTACAAATATATGTAGATGATATAATATTTGGGTCTACAAATTTGGATCTTTGTAAAAAGTTTTCAAAACTCATGTCTGATAACTATAAGATGAGCATGATGGGAGAACTAAACTATTTTCTAGGTCTTCAAATCAAACAAGAGGTTGATGGAATTTTCATTCATCAAACAAAGTACGTAAATGACTTACTTAAGAAATTTGAGTTTGAAAATTGTTCATCAATGAAAACACCCATGTCCACTGCCTTAAAGCTTGGAAAGGACACTGATGGTAAATCAGTGAACATTACAGCTTATAGAGGTATGATAGGGTCTCTTTTATACCTCACTGCAAGTAGACCAGATATTGTGTTTTCTACATGTCTTTGTGCTAGATACCAAGCAGATCCCAAAGAATCTCACTTAGCTGCAGTTAAAAGGATTTTCAGGTATCTCAAAGGAACTCCTAATCTAGGTCTTTGGTACCCCAAAAACTCTGATTTTGAGTTAGTTGGATACACTGATTCTGACTTTGCAGGTTGCACACTAGATAGAAAGAGTACATCTGGGGGTTGTCAATTATTAGGTGGAAGATTAGTCAGCTGGTCAAGCAAGAAACAGAACTCTGTTTCAACTTCTATAGCTGAGGCAGAATACATTGCTGCTGGAAGCTGCTGTGCTCAATTGTTATGGCTACAAAATCAACTACTGGATTATGACATACCGTTTGAAAACTCCCCAATTCTATGTCACAACACAAGTGCTATATCTATCTCTAACAATCCTGTTTTGCATTAAAAAACTAAGCATATTGAAATCAGACATCATTTTCTTAGAGATAATGTGCAGAAAAAGAAGGTTTCAATGCACTATATAAACACTTATGTTCAATTAGCTGACATTTTTACAAAACCTTTGGATGAGTCTCGGTTCAACTTCCTAATATCCAAACTTGGCATGTTAAACTTGTAATATATTCTATTCTTAGATAGTTAGTTTTGTGTGAGAAAATAATTTTATTTGTGTGCGAAATGAAGTACTTATCTAAGCTTCTACATGTTTTACTTATGGTAGATCAGCTAATGGAATTATGTCAGCGGACGATTATCAGCTGACACTATACCTCAGCTGATAAACCATCAGCTAAGACTTATAAGCTCAGCTAAGTCCACTCATTAGCTGACACTTATTTTATCTCAACATGGATCAGCTGACACTCTCTTTTGTCAGCTGATGATTTTCAAAAGTCAAAAAATTCTGTGTCCCCACACTTATTTTATTATTTTCTCATTTGTGTTTAATATGTTAACTAGGTATTTAATTTCTGTTAACTTGTCTGTTAGTTTTTCGTATATTTATTATCTTATTCGTTTATCACATTTTTGCAGACGTGACAGTTACTTTTTGAAATATATTTTGGTGACAGTTTAGGTTTCCAAGGAAGATATAAAGCTGTTTTCAGGCGGTTCTTCATTTCTTACGCTTTCAAAATTCCAAACACTCTTTCTCTCTAAAATCTTCAAACCCTAAACCTTCGTTGCTCAAACTGTTTCACTCTGTAATCATGGTAACTTTCAACTCTGCTTCTACTCCTCTTGCCATTGCTGGTGAGAATGTTGCACCCAACTCTAAACTCACCATTCGTCCCACTAACTTTCGAATAACCACTGAAATTCCCTCAAACAAGGCAAACCAGGGATACGAACCCATGGTTGCGTTTATTACTGCCCATCCCCTGTTTCCTTGTCTCTCTGCTCATCCTTACTTCGTTTTCCCTCACATTGTTGGTGAGATGTGGTACACTACTAGGTACCAACCAAATCAAAACCTCATCACCTGCACCTGTCTGAATGGCCACATCAACATAAATTTCACTGTCGACACTCTACGACAGGCCATCTCTCTGCCAAACTTGGCTCCTTATCAACCATTTGCTCAAATGGATCATGTTTTGGAGGTACTACCACTAATTGGCTACAATGCTCCTATTGCCCATGGTCAGTACAAGCTGTCTGTGCTGGGACACCCGTGGAAGTATTTGGCAAGTGTTATCACTCGCTGCTTTGGTCCCAAAACTGGAAGCTTCGATCAAATGAACCAAACAGAGCTGATGGTACTTCATGCCTTAGTCACAGGGAGGAATATTGACTTTGCCCAAGTCATATTCTCGGATATGGTGGACAAAATCACTCTTGCTACTTCAAAGAAGTCCACAAGGACTATTGTTCCCTACATAAGGTACATGAGCTTACTTGTCCTTCATCAGATGCAATGGGAACAGTATACTGGGATAGCTGTTGTGCTTGATGCAATGCCCATGCCTCAAATGGGTCAAAAGATCTTTAATCTAATATGTGAAGAGCAAGGTCCAGCTATTACTGCCCAGATGCAAGAACTAATATATATTGCTGGTGATGAAGCTGAGGTTGAAGAAGAGGTGTTTGCTGCAAACTTGGAAGAACAAATGGCTGATGATTCTGAATCTCCTGATATGATCACTGAGCATTCTGAAGAGTCAGTGACTCATGCTCAAGATGAAGCCATGATTGAAGAAGAAAGGATGGATGAAGGGTTGATGGACACTTCTGATCATGAAATAATGTTTAGAGCAGATGTGTTTGATGAACCAGCACAGGATGAGTCTATTAGTCCTGTTGCAGAGGATGTACAAGAAGCAGATAGTGGTGATGAAAGAGTTGATGCTGGCTATGGTCACACTGAAAATATTCAAGCTACAACCATCTCATCTTCTCCTAAAGGGATGCCAATCACTGAATTTCCTGTCAGTTCCAGTTCTACCACAACACAAACTCAACACAGTGAAGAAGAATTTGATGATGATTCTCCAAGTAGGACTCTAGGTGGCATAATTGCTTATCCCAACCCTGATCAATAACAAGGATCAAGTGACTCTGTTCATAGAGCATCAAGTGATGAAGATGAAGAGGTTCCTGATGCTGAAGAGATCTCTGATAAGCTGGTGGAGCTCATAGAGATCAGCAAAGCCAAACGAATCTCAGCTATACCTTTATCACTCCCTGAGGACACTCATTTGGTTGACCCCACCAATGAGAACCCATCCTCTTCTCCAGTTGTAACACCCCCACAACTGCCAAGCTCTAGTCAACTCCCAACAGTTGTTAGTTCTACTCCCTCTTACACCCATACTGATTTTAGGTCACAAGAGCTTGTGCACTTTCCACAAGTCTCTGAGGTAGTGTTATCCACACTTCTGACCTCAACTACTATAGCTACCTCTTATGTTGAGGGGGAGCTTATGGATGTTGCTTTAACCCAATTGCCAGTGGATGTGCCCTCAGAAAAGGTCACATTCGTAAATATGGGATTGCTGCAATCTGGGTCACCCTCTCAACAGGGTGATACCATTGAAAGACAAACCTCCTCCCAAGGACACACTGTGTCTATAGCCCCTATGAGTCAAAACCTTTCCCTTAGTAATGTCACAACAACTTGCTACTGAAATAAGGGATACCCCATTGAGTGCAACCCTCTCTCAAACTCACATACTTGCACCTATTTTTGATTCAATACTTACACATACTAGTGCACTGCCTGTCAATACTAGAGGCATAAACCAGCCATTGGTACAGGGCATACTCTCTGTTCCTAGTGATCTTAGGCCTATAAACCAAGATCTAAGTGAGGGATCTCAATCTATTCCTGTTCTTGGCACCTCAACTCAATCAATTCCCACCCAACCCCTTCCCTCTACGTTCTCTGAACTCTCACCCCAACTAATTCAAAGCCTACTGTCCATCTCTCAAAATATGGATAGTCTTTAAGCCTCCTTCACCTCCTTTCAAACTAAAATAGAAACTCAACTCTCTCTTTTAACCTAAGAGGTTGAGTCACTAAAGGCTACCCAATCCCAACCCCAACCCACCCCTGCCCCTGTTGATCTTTCACCAATTCTCACTAAATTAGATCAACTTCTTACCCAAACTTCTAATCCTACTCCTATTCCTTCACCTACCATCTCAAACCAAACAATTACCAACCTCAACCAAACCATTTCTAACCTTTTAACCCAACTTCACACCTTAAGACCTTCCCCTCCTAACATTTCAGTAACCATACCTGAATCTCTTCTTAGAGTCCCTTCTCTTCTCCAAACCATAACCACTGACCTCCAACACCTAAACAACTACTCCATCCAAAAGCACAGTGAAACCCTAAAAGAATTCACCAATATCACTGATGCTATCCTAAGCCTGAGAAGACCTCCATTCTTCACCCAACCTCCTATCCCCACTACCTCTCCTTCCACTTCACCTATCCCTCCCTCTACCTCCACTCCTTCTCTATCTCCTTATTCTTTTATCCCTCCTTCTCTTGCTAAGCCCTCTGACAACTTTCCTTTTACATTTGCTGATGACAAAAAGGGGGAGAAGTCAGTTAGAAAAGAACCTTCACCAGATACAATCAGAGCAACTGTTGATGCATATACAGCTGAGGTTCAGGCTACGCAAGCAGAGGATGCATCTGCCCCCAATGAAACAGAAACACAAAGAAAATAAGATGTTGAGGGGGAGAATCAATCTGAGGGGGAGCAACCTGCTCAAGATGAGCAGAGGCCAAAAAGAAGATTCAAAAAAATGGCTAGAAGGAAGAGTGCCAAAAAGACAAGACAAGATGAATCTTGTGCACCAATAAATGTGCCATCAGAAGATTCTGATGATGATGATGATGATGAAGATAGGGTGCCTCTGTCCTCTCTTCTCAACATGAAAAAGCAGAGCCTCTCAACTCAAGCTCCAACAGTCCAAGCTTCCTCTCCAGTACAATCAAGTCAACCAACTCCCAGCAGCACATCAAGGAGAAAAGGAAAGAAAATAATGTCTGCTGAGGAGATTGAAGAAGAAGAAAGAAGAGGGGAAGAGTTAAATCAAGAGGATGAGAATCTCAGAGAGCTAAGTGAACTGGCTGCTGCTCTTGGTACAACCATTGAAGATGTTCTGAAAACCAAGGAGAGACACCAGGATTTCACTACTCTTGAAGATCTTGCTGCAATCATTGGTGTCACTGATGATGAATTGAGAGCATTACAAGAAGAAGAAATCAACATGCTATCTTCTCAATCACATCCAACACAGGTTGAATCACAGCAAGATGATCCTACTGTCAAGAAAGTTCCTAGAAGAGGAAGAACTACCAGAGAAGCTATTCAAGCATTGCATGAGTTCAACTTTGGAGTTACAACTCAGCAATCTAAAAGGGAGATCAAAGAGGTCTTGGATAACAAGAAGAACTTGATAGAAAGAAAGGATCCAAATCTCATTTCCAGAGTCACTCCATATAAGGGAACAGATGAAGGGCCATATCTCAGATTAGTAAGAAGAAATGAAAGACAAATACATGAGAATGCCTATATTCACCACTGCAAACTGTTTTCCTTCACTGAGATGATTGAGACTCTGTACCACCTCCTTAAATCCAAAAGTGAAATTGCCACAAGGTTCATAAACAAATTCGAATACTGGATCAGAATGGCGCTCTACCACAGGATATGCACTCATGATCAATTTGTGGAACACATTGATATGATTGAGGATGCCTTCAAGAAATCCTCCAAAGCTTTTGTACCTGTTGAACAAATTATACTTAATCCTGATCATCCTTACTTGTCTTCATATGAAAATCTCAACACTACTCTGCCCTCCAACATTTAACCTGAAATGTTTAAGTACATAACTGAACCTGAAAGAGGGATGTTCTTCAAGAACAGAGCTGGTGTTTGGAGATTCCTAAGAGAAACTGACTTAGGAAGAGCCCCTGGAGAGTTAATCTTTCAAGTTGCAACTTCAACAAGGGGACAGACAGGAAGTGAACATTTTGAAAGTCTGATTCAAACAAGAGCTGAAGAGTTGTTGGCTGCAAATCCACTAGACAGACTTCTTAATGTAAAAGAAGAACCTTGGTGGGAAGAAAACTGAAACTTCATAACTAGATTAGATGTAATTTCAAATTCCTATAATAGTTCAACTTCTGTACTTAGTTTAACTCATAGTTAGATTGCTCTGTACAAACTATCTGTAAATATTAGTTTTGTAATCAAGCTTGAAACTTTGATCATGGACTACTTAGCTAAAATGCTAGTATAGATGACTCTTAGTAGATAGCTCACATAGTGTAAATATAGAAAATATCAAAAATCCTAAAAACAGAAAAAGGATAGAAAAGATACCAAAAAATCAGAACAATGGTACTTCATAAATGAAAAGATTCCCAAAAACAGAATAGCTAGGTAACCAAATTACACTTAAAAGTTTTATCTTTACAAATTCGAGTCAAACTGATTCTTCTTAAACAGATAAGGTTTTGTCACCATCAAATAGGGGGAGATTGTTGGGGAGATAGCAATATCAAACCTAAATCAAACCTATCTATTAAGAAAAATAGGATTTGATGTTAACAAAACCATATATTCAGTTTTGGACTTAGATTCATGAAAAACATGTGTTGTTTTTTATCTTAGACTTAAAGAATTTCTAAGTAAGAAATGTCAGCAGACGAATCATAGTGTCAGCTGAACACTGAGTATCAGCCAAAGGACCAGCTTCAGAAAGATCAGCTGAGAAGAAAAGACAAGTCAAGAAGCATCAGCTGAGGATCTACAATGGATCAGCTGATGGTCCAAAATCATCAGCTGAAGAAAATTTCACAGATCAGCTGAGCTATCAAGGATCAGCTGACACAATCACATTGATCAGCTGATGCCTCCCATCTGTCAGATAAGGTATTTACTACTTATCCAATCTTTTCTTCATAAGCTGATCATACTCAAATGATTAGCTGAGCCCTTGGGATCAGCTGACAGTTTAATTTGATCAGTTGGTTAGCTATACCCTGATTTATCCTTAGCTGAGCATTTCGATCAGCTGAGCAAATCTAGTCAGCTGAGTCTTTCACATTTATCCTTAGCGGAGCAAATTTACATATGCAGTTCAGTGTCTGTTAGCTGAGTTTTTATTCTACATCTCAGTTAATAACTTTTCTTTGTAATACTTTCTTTAGTTAAAGGCAGAAAATGTGTTGTTCCTATTATGCCTTAGATCTTTCTTTGTAAAAGTACTTAGCACTTTTTGTATCTGCAAAGAAACAAAAAGGATAAATCTTTATCCCTTGGAAAAGGAGAAAGATACTCTTGAAAAGAAGATCTCGAATATATGATGTTATGTATGGCTGGCAACTCCATAGTTGGTAAAGTCAAATCTTCAGAAATCATGGTGTTTATTAAAGCACAAGCATGAAAGGAGAAGTTTACTTTTCCAAGATATAAAGGTAGTACTTTAATAATATAATAATAGATAGTGGGAACACTCATTACTGAAAAGTATGTTCACTTTACACACTTTGTGTATAAAGTTAACTTACTTTTCACCCACTAACTTTATCTATTATAATATTATTAAACCAAGTACCTTTGTCTCCTTCTTTCTTCATCAACCCGGACACACCTTGCTTATATATATACTCATGCATGGAAACATGCTATTTATGCATTGAAAAGCACTGAAATCTCATCAGTTGAGAATTAGAAGAGTTAGCATTTTACTTTCAGTGTAACAAACTTGTTCATGTGTTGAACATCTTAGACATTAGTTGTTTAAGATTAGCATTGTCTATGTGTTAGAGAAATCTAGTTGCCACCTTTTATTAAACTTAGATTTTCCGCATCTAGTTCATGTAATTCTTGATTAACATCAATAAGAATTATATAAAAGTAAACCGTGTGTCTCTTAAATTTTAATTTGCTAAAGTTTGTATTCAACCTCCCCCCTTCTACAAACATATGTTGTTGTAGTATCCATTCGGGACCAACAATCACTCAGCGTAAGTCAAGCACTCAGCTTGATATGAAAACTCAACTTGAGATTGACACTCAGCTTGAGTGGAGCACACAGCTCAGAATCATTGACACTTAGTCATTTTTATTTGAGACTAACTCAAATTTATATTTTCTCCACGCTGAGTAGGTAAAATATGTTTGGAACAAACCAAAGGTGTGAACTTATCACTCAGCTTGACAACGTAGGCAGTTTATGAAAACTCATCTATAAACTGTGCACTCAGCTTAAGACTCTTAGTCTTTGTCAAGCTGAAGCTCAGATTCTTAGACACGTATCTAAGGATTGAGCATACCTAATTCACTTAGCAGATAAAAAAACCTCTTTTCATCAAGTGGTTTTGTAAATATGTCTGCTAATTGATCATCAGTGATGTCTCTGATGAAGTGATGTCGAATTTCTATGTGCTTGGTTCGTGAGTGGAAGACTGGATTATATGTAATGGCTATTGCACTTTGGTTATCACAAAATATGGGTGTTTTCTTGAAATTCATAACAAAGTCTTGAAGCTGATGTTGCATCCACAAGATTTGAGCACAACAGCTACCTGCAGCAACATACTCAGCTTCAGCGGTTGAAGCAGCCACTGAGTTATGTTTCTTACTGGTCCAGCTTACTAACTTTCCTCCAAGCATTTGACATCCTCCGGTTGTTGATTTTCTATCTAAATTGCACCCAGCATAGTTAGCATCTAAAAAACCAACTAACTCAAATCCAGAGTCCTTTGGATACCAAAGACCTAGATTTGGTGTACCTTTAAGGTACCTAAAGATCGTTTTCATAGCTTGAAGATGTGATTCCTTAGGATCTGCCTGATATCTTGCACAAACACATGTAGCAAACATGATATCAGGTCTACTAGCGGTCAAATAGAGTAATGAACCTATCATTCCTTTATAGGTAGACTGACAAACAGAATTTCCATATGTGTCCTTGCTCAGCTTGACAGCTGGTGGCATGGGTGTTTTCATGGTTGAACTAGAATCAAAACCATATTTCTTTATCAAATCAATAACATACTTGCTTTGATTAATGAATATTCCATCAGAATTTTGTTGAATTTGCAAGCCTAGGAAATATGTTATTTAACCCATCATACTCATCTTGTACCTTTTTGACATAACTTTGGAGAACCATTCACACAGAGATTCATTTGTAGAACCAAAGATAATGTCATCTACATAGATTTGTACAAGAATTACATGTCCTTTACTCTTTTTAATAAAGAGTGTCTTATCTATACTACCTCTGGTGAAGTCCATTGATAGTAGATAGTTGAACATAGTATCATATCAAGCTCTTGGAGGTTGTTTAAGACCATACAAAGCCTTGTCTAACTTATAGACATGATGTGGATACTTTGAACTGACAAAACCAGGAGGTTGTTTCACATAGACTTCCTCCTGAAGTTTTCCATTTAGGAAAGCACTTTTCACATCCATTTGATAGACTTTGAAGTCTTTATATGCTACATAAGCTTAGAAAACCCTAATGGCTTCAATTCTAGTAACAGGAGCGAAAGTCTCATCATAATCGATTCCTTCTTCTTGTTTATACCCTTGTGCTACCAGCCTGGCTTTGTTCCTAACAATCACTCCATCCTTGTCCATTTTCTTTCTATAGACCCACTTAGTGCCTGTAATTGTATGATCTTTGGGGGCTGTGACAAGACTCCAGTCCCCATCCTCTAAGGCTTCTTCAGTCGTCTTTGGTTCCATTTGAGATAGGAAACCAAAGTAAGCAGCATAGTTTGTTGTTGCCATCGATCTGGTCATTACTCTTTCTTGAACATTACCAATTATTTGATCTTGAGGATGATCTTTGAGGAATTTAAATGTTGTAGTAGGAGATTGTGGTTCTAGATCTGAGTGATATTGAGGACTCTGAGGTGAACTTACATCCTCAGTCTCAATTGTAGCATTGTCATCAAACTGTTGATCACCAAGATCTTCAGTCTGAGTAATGTCAGCTCGAAAGGGATTAACGAACTCATCATCCTTCTTAGCTTGACAGTCCCTTGGAGCTTGTGATGATTTATTAGATGGACACATATCATCATCACTGTCATCACCAATGACATACATAGGATTTGACATTTTGGTTTCCTCAGTCTTTTCAAGCTCACTCAGACTGACCAAGTCAGCTTGTCTTTTATCATCTTGATCAAAGCTGTCTTCATCAAATGAGATAGGAATTGGTTCTTCTATAGCCTTTCTCCTTGTGTTATACACTCTGTAAGACTTGGAGATTGAGAAATAACCAACAAAAATTCCAGGATCAGCTTTAGGTTCCAACTTATGGAGCTGATCTCTTTGATTCAACACATAACATTTTGAACCAAAGACATGGAAGTAACCTATATTGGGCTTTCTTGATTTATACATCTCATAAGCAGTTTTGCCATGTATTTTGACTATGATTGATCTATTCTGGATATAGCATGATGTACTTACAGCTTCATCCTAGAAATAGAGTTTTAATCCTGCCTCACATAGCATTGTTCTTGCAGCCTTAATTAAGGTTCTGTTTCTCCTTTCAGCAACTCCATTTTGTTGAGGAGTTCTGACTGAGGAAATTTTTGTAATATTCCTTTGTGTTCACAAAAGCCTTCTAGGGTTGAGTTTCTGAACTCAATCCCATGATCACTTCTGAGTTGCTTAACATACTTACCTTTTTGGAACTCCTCCTGTTTGATAAAACTTATTATCTCCGGGGTAGCTTCACTTTTGGCCTTAAGGAATATTACCTAGGTGAATCGTGAGAACTCATCTACTATCATTAGAGTGTACTTCTTGCCACTTAGGCTTGGAGTACTTATGGGTCCAAACAGATCCATATGCAACATATGCAGTGGGTTTGTTATTGAAATATTTTGCTTTGACTTGAAGGACCCTTTATGATGTTTCCCTTGTTCACAAGTTGAACACAACTTGTATTTGACAAATGTGATCTTTGGCAATCCAGAGACTAACCCTTTGTTGGATAGCATATTTATATTCTTGAAGTTTAAATGTGACAACCTTTTATGCCACAGCCAACTCAGCTTAGGAACAGATTGGGAATATAAACAGGTTTCAGTGTAAGGATCAGCAGAGTTAATATCAAGTAGATACACATCCCTTTCTCTCTTTTCTATTAGCACTGGCTTACCCTTTACATTGTATATTGTACCTGCTTTCTTCCTAAAAGTAACAACATTGTCTTCATCACACAATTGGCTGATACTTATCAGATTGTGTTTAAGACCTTTAACATATGCAACTTTCTGGAAAGTCACCTTGCCAGCATGCATCTTCCCATATCCTTTAATTTTTCCATGGGTTGTATCACCAAATGTTACTTTAGGACCTTCATCTTCCTAGAATTCACTAAGAAGTCCTTTCCACCTAGTCATGTGCCTTGAACATCCACTATCCAAGTACCATTTACTTGAACCCCGCACATGATAAGAAAACTAAACAAATTAGTTTTGTTTGGGAACCCACTTTCTAGTAGGTTCAGATGATGAGCACTTAGCAGCTTCATACTTTGGAACTAATTGGTCAGCTTGAGCAGGTGTTGAGGCCTGTGTAGGCTGATCAGCTTGTTCCTTTTCAGGCCTTAAGATTTCACTTTCACAGTCCTTGGCCTCATGTCCTCTACCTCTACACTTGTAGCATTTCCTTCTACCAATGGCTACATGATATAGATTGTCCGATAATCCTTTAGGGAACTTATCCTCAGTTTTAGGTTTATGGTTTATGGATAACTTCTCAACATTCTTTGCAAGCTGATTCACCTAATCCTCATTTACTTTGGACTTACCTTTGTCAGATCTAGGTTTATTATCCTTTTGATTTGAAGCTTGACTGACAAACTTCTTTTCAATGACTTTGGACTTACCATTGTCATGTTTCATGGACTTACCAGTGTCAGCAGTCTTGGACTTACCACTTTTGAATTCTTTGGACTTACCAATTTCAACAACTTTGGACTTACCATTGTTGTGATATTACCTCTGACTTACAGTAGTCTTCCTATAATAACAGAAGTTCTCTTTTGAAAGGGTTTGGATTCAGCCTTACAATAACATAAGTTCTTTGAATAGGCTGAGTGCCTAATCTATCAAGCACAGACCTACTATGCTGTTTAGATGTTGAGCACTCGTTTCCATGATCCTTTTCCTTTACAAACTTAATGTATTTTAGGCTTGGATCATGTTTCTTTTCTGAGGCTGACTTCTGAGACTCAATCAGTTGTCTATCTTCCTCAGAGTCTGTACTTGTTATCTCATCATCATCAGCTTCATACGCTGCGGATTGATAGTCACCTCCAAGTACAGCTTGTACTTATTTAGGGATTTGTTGGTTGATGCACTTTTCAAGAAGCCTTGATGACTTACACCATGATTCAGTGACCTTTTGAAGTTGGTCAGCTTTATCCTTGGCTTTCTGAAGTTCTTCACTTAGAAGTGTGTTAATGTGTCTTTGACATTCAAGATCACATTGTGCCTTTTTACCAACATCAATAAGAGTTTGATTTTCCTTAATCTCATTTTTCAGTGTAGTTATTTCAGCTTTGAGGTCAGTTTGACACTTAAGGCTGGTCTTGAAATCATTTAGTAGATAATCAAATGCAAGACCTTTTTCTTAATCGGTGTAAAAGTTGAAATTACTAACCTTGTACATGGAAGAATGATCCCAGTCACTAAGTTTGCTGTTTTCCTCAGCTTCCTTCATGTCAACGTCAAAAGTTGTTCAGATAAACCATAATCAACTTCATATAATTCAAACTCTTAATCTTCTTGAGTCATCAGACATTTATCATCATCATCTGAGTTAGATGATTCTGTATCCCAAGTTTCAGCATAGAGTCCTTTTGCATTGGGCTTGTCTTCAGGCTTTCCTTTGTTGAGCTGAGTATATATATTCTTATACTTATCAGCTCTGTAAGAATTCTTATCAACTACTGAAGCTGATTCATACTTCTTTATTCTGCACTCAGCAGCAATATATCCCCTCCTTTGACAATTGAAGCACACAACTTTCTTGGGATCAAGAGAACTTTTTCCTTTGCCTCTGTCAGATCTTCCTCTTCCCCTTGGAGCACTTCTCAATCGTCTGGCTAGCATGGTCATTTGCTCAGTGATTGTCTGAACATCATCAGCATCACTTGAGTCTGAGTCTGAATGGTCAGTTTGAGAGTTTGACTCAGTCTCATATTCAACAACTAAGGCTTTTGAATTTTTCTTCTTTTTCTGTGCAACTAATGCAATATCAGTTTTATCAAGAGAGTCCTTCAGTTGTTGTTGAAAAGTTCTCTTGTGCTCTGTGATCTGTTCATGATTAAGCAAGAACCCATATATGGACTGTAGGTTATACATATGTAATGTTCCTCCAGCCCTTAGTGTTGTAGTTACTTCATTGAACTTTTCTGGTAACACATCCAAAAATTTCAGCACAAGTTCAGCTTCATTCTTTTTAATTCCTATACCTAGCAGGTCATTAATCAAGCAGTGAAACCTAGTAAACACATCGGCTAAGGATTCATTCTTCTTAGAGAAGAAGTTTTCATAAGATCTGTTCAAATGATTCTTCTTTTGCTGTTTGACCAGATATGTACCCTCATATGTAATACTCAGTGTATCCCAGATCTCTTTTGCAGATTGACACCTAGTTACAGTATGCAAGATCTCATTTGTTAGGGCATTAGCCAGAACACTCTTTGCCTTGTCATCTAGAGAATACAGTTTCCAATCTTCTTCAGTCTAGGATGCAACGGGCTTCTTTAGTTCCTTTTCAGTTTTGTTAGTAGACGTATCACTGACAACAGCAGGAATCTTGGGGATGATTGGTCCTTTAGTGATGACATCGTACATACCATTGACAATGGATTTGAGGAAAATCATGGCTCTGAATTTCCACATAGGATAATCAGATCCATCGAATATAGGACATCCTTTAGTAGCCATCTGAGGAAAGTTTGATGAATTTTTGCTTGTCGACATTGTATACTTTCTCAGAATCTTGAACTTTGAACTTATGAAATCGTTCAGCCGGCTCTGATACCAGTTGTTGGTCCCTTGGTGCGAATAACAACAAGCAACTAATGTGTAGAAGGGGGGTTGAATACACTTTCTGCGGAAAATTGAACAAATCAATAAAAAGTGTTAAACACATCAAACCACAAACAATTGAATGCTTTGTTTTCATTAATAAGAAGATGATTACAGGAACAACCAAGTAAGCAACACTTGATATGTAAACACCTAATGTAAATCAAATCTCTCAATCTCTCAAACTTTTCTATCTATAATCAACTTATTGATTATAGATACGAACTTACTCTCTAAACAGGATTTATTCACAGATTAAATACTTACCAACTTCACAACATACGTGAAAATTCGAAAACACTAACAATTGGCAATCTGTGAATTTCATGATCACGTTGAACTTACAAACTGTGTATCAAGATTCGTAACACATACGATCAATAGGTTGAGGTGATTTGAGTTTGGCTCGGTAACTCGTACCTCTAAACTTATCAGAAGATAAGTATTTATAATTCTTTAGTCGGGCTGAGTTACTCAACTTAAAACTCATCAAGCTGAGTTCTTCGAGAACAAACCCGAAATCAAACATGTACTAACATGTATAATGACTAACTCTTCCTTAGAAGTCATAAGGGTTAGCTAAAACTTACTTAGCAACTCTGTTGAGCTTACTCAGTTTATAAGCTGAGTCACTCAGCTCGACACGCATGAAGTTGAACACTCAACCTATATCTTACGTGACATACACAGCTTATCAAACACATTGATAATCTTACTAAGATATAGTCAAAGCTGATCAAACTTATGCTTAGCTTATATTCAGCTTATGCTCAGTTTGAAACACTCTAAGTGCTCAGTCTGATCAAGCTTCATAATTCTGTTTAAGTTATATTCAGAACATATCCTACAAAAAGAGTTCTAGTATGTTCTTAATCATTCTTAGTGTTTTGATTCGGGGGAGTTTGTTCTATTTACATTTTTTTCATCTCACTTTGATGTGTTTTGCTTAAATGTTTATAAGTGATCTTGAAGTTACTGACAGTTTATTGCTGAGTGCAGTACTAACAGTAATTAAGATTCATAGATGAGAAACTCATTTCATGCGAGATGGAACCCCACTAAGCACGAGTTACAGCTCACATTGTGCGTAGTGCAGGTAAGGGCATAACGAAAGGTATTCGTTTAGCATTCTGCTGTATGAATTTTGCTGTGTGCAAATTTTTGCTTAGTACATTCTGCTGTGTGCATTTTGCTTTGTGCATTTTACTTTGTGGAGTTTTTGCTTAGTGCAATGGTTATTGATAGAACTAGGTCTTAGGGGGAGTTTGTTGGTGCATATTTGTGAATCCCTAGTTCGTATCAATAAAGTATATTCATGTTTATTAATTCAAATGTGTTTTGATTAATGGTTTGCATGTTTATACATTCTTAGTGACTCTTTGTGATGATCTTAAGCTTACAAGTACTTAATCATGTGTTGATGTGAGTTTGGAAGTTTAAGTGTGTGTGAAAGTTCATCACGTGCGTGATGTGTTCACTGCGTGCGTGGTGAATTCACTACGTGCGTAGTGAAGGTCAACTCGCACGTGGTGATTAGGTCGGTTAAAACGAAATTAATTATTATTAAACTAACCAGTACGTGCGTACTGGACACACTTCGTACGAAGTGTGATACATTACGTGCGTAGTGAATTAATTACTCTATAAATAGAGCTTAACCCCGCATTAGCGTGGGTAATCGAGAATCGACGAATCTACGAGTAACCTACGAATCAATCGAGTAATCAACCGGGAGCCTTCATAATCGACCTTATCCGATCTAAGCATTACTAAATCGTGACTTTAAACCTCGTAAACGAATACTGTGTGTTTAATCCGAATCCAAGGGCAGCCTTAAGCATCTCTGTGTGAGTTCTTAGAGTTTTTTCTTGTTTCTACTCTGTGTATTTCTTAGTGTTACTGAGTGCCGGACACCTAAGCAGATCTTAGAATCCTTAGGAGGTTTGGGAAATAGAAATTCCGCACTATTTCTCATCCTAGATCAGTCCTAGCATTAGGGTGTTTTAGTTTAGTTTAGAACCCCGTCCCCCAGCCGGTCCTACAGAGGTTATGCAAGACCTAGAGGAGCACTTCAAGAACAGTGAGCGCTTTGAACGTTGTTTGGTCATGTAGGACAATCTTTCATAGGGGATGAAAGAAGGCCAGTTGTTGAGTGATCATCTCATTAACATGAGAAGGTTGTTTGATTTCTTAATGATTCTGGGATTACAAGTTAGTGAACATGAACTTGTGATGCTCTTGGTTGGATCCCTAACGGACCGCTATCAGGCAGAGGTAGTGGACAAGGATGGAGAACCAGATACAACAGTAGTTGGCATGCACGAATTCTTAATGTGCATAGAAGACCAGGTGCAGCCAGACCTTCTAAATACAACAGTAGTTGAGTCAATGGAGGTAGATAACTATATTGATGTGCTACTAGATGTTTGTTTCCCAGTTTGCGGTAGCAAAGATATCTGCGAGCACTCAGTCGACATTGATCAGCTGGGCATCGGTTCTACCGATGCGTCAGGTATATTTATGATAGATTTTTAGTTACTTCTTTTGAATTATGGGTACTCGATACCGGATGTGGTCATCACCTTTGCAATCACTTGCAGAGATTCAAGAGGAGTAGAAAACTAAGGAAGGGGGACATGGACCTACGGGTAGGCGAAGGCTCCATCATTGGTGCTGAAGTTGTACGAACTTATTATCTCAGGCTACCTTCGGGATTAATCATACAACTAGATAATTGATATTATGTTCCTAGATTATTTAAAAATGTAATCTCGTATGATTTATTAATAGGTAATGGTTTTACCTATCAGTCAGTAGGAAAAACAATTTTGGTCTTTAAAGATGATTTATTTTATTTTAAAGCAAGTTCACAAAATGCTCTATACATGATAAATCTACAAGATGACAAGGAAATCTATCATATAAGTAAAAGGTCAAAGGACACTTTGAACCAAACATACCTTTGGCATTGTCGGCTTGGACATATAAATAAGAAACGCATAGAGCAACTTCATGAAAATGGAGTTCTAGGCTCATTTGATATTGAATCAATTGACAATTACGAATCTTGTTTATCCGATAAGATGACAAAGAAACCTTTCGACAGCTTGAATGAAAGGTCAAAGGAACTACTAAGAATTATACACACAGATGTGTGTGGTCCTTTCAGTCAATATGCCAGGGGAGCATACCGGTACTTCATTACCTTTACTGACAATTTTAGTAGGTCTGGTTATTTGTATCTGATGAGACATAAGTCTGAAAGATTTGATTTCTTCAAACTGTTTCAGAATGAAGTACAAAACCAGCTTGACAAGAAGATAAAGATGCTTTAGGTCTAACCGTTGTGGTAAATATCTGGGTCAAGAGTTTGACAATCATCTAAAAGAATGTGGGATTGTTTCACAACTCATACCTCCGTATACGCCACAGTGGAATGGTGTGTCAGAAAGGAGGAATAGAACCTTGCTTGACATGGTTCGTTCTATGATGAGTCGAACTAGTCTACCAATGTCGTTCTAGGTACATGCACTCGAAACGACTGCTTTTATGCTGAACCGAGTTCCAATGAAATGTGTGGAGAAAGGAAAGACACTGTATGAGTTATGGACGGGGAAAAGCCCAAGTTGTCTTTCATAAAGATTTAGGGTTGTGAGGGGTTCGTTAAACGACCGTTCTCGGATAAAATCAAGCCCAAATCAGATAAGTGTATCTTTGTGGGTTATCCTAAGGAAACCTTAGGGTACTATTTCTATAATCCCGATGAGAACAAAGTATTTGTTGCTCAGTCAGGGACCTTTTTAGAGGACAAGTTTCTAAGTTCGGAAACTTCTAGAAAAGAAATAGACATTCAAGAATTTGAAGAGGATGAAGGTATGCCTCCACCATATGCGGAAGCCGTAATTCAACAAAGAATCGTTGAATCCCAACCCGAGTCTGTGGTTGAGAAAGAAATGGAAACACAAGACATTCGCAGGTCCAGTAGGATTCGGACTGAGCCAAATAGATATCTAGGATTTCTAACTGCTCAAAATGAAGGGGATCTTTATGAACCCACATCCTACGGGGATGCTATGTTGGGAAGTGAGTCTGACAAGTGGCTAGACGCCATGAAGGCACAGATGCAATCCATGTATGACAACCAAGTTTGGGAGTTAGTAGACTTGCCATAACATAGTAAAGTTGTTGGATGCAAGTGGGTCTTCAATAAGAAGACCGATATGGAGGGAAATGTTCATACTTTTAAAGCTAGGCTTGTTGCGAAAGGTTACACTTAGACTCATGGCATTAATTATGATGAAACCTTTTCGCCAGTAGCTATGCTTAAGTGTATTAGGATTCTTATGGCCATATCTGCGTACGTCAATTATGAGATATGGCAAATGGATGTCAAAACCGCTTTCCTTAACGGGAAACTAACAGAGGATGTGTATATGTCACAACTGGACGGTTTTAAGGATTCCAAGAATCCAGGTAAAGTATGCAAGTTGCTAAAATCCATTTTTGGATTTAAGCAAGCATCTAGAAGCTGAAACTTGCAATTTGATGAGCGCAACAAGGTATTTGGTCTTACTAAAAGCGAGTTCGAATCATGTGTTTACACAAAGTTCAGTGGGAGCATAGCAATCTTCCTGGTCCTGTATGTGGATGACATACTGATGATAGGAAACTGTTGGCGTTTCGTGGTACATGGCAACGGAAGCACGCAAGCCCAAAAACAAAATTTTCAAGCAAAAACAAGACCACATGGTGAACCCCATCAATGGATCTAACTCTACAACCAAGTTATGTAACTAAAACAGAAAAGAGAGAATAGATTTTATACCCTAGATGTCTCTGGTTGTTGTGTGTGGCTAGCTCCGAGTTGTGATCCTCCTTGTTCGGCTCCTTCACGCACTATCGAGGTCCACCCCGAGAATCTCGTGACCCAAGTGTACTAGCACTCCTTTACCTCAATCCAACAAGAAGATAAGCAATTGGAACACAACCAAAACCCACCAGGAATCTGCTCTTTTTCTTTCTTGGTTAGACTTAGCAACTATCACAAGAGTTCTAAGTGTGTGTAAAATGGCCAAGAGTAGAAAATGAGAGTAATGCATGCCTTTTATAAAGCAACCCCCGACTCCAGGTCTCCCCTCTCGGCCCCAGAAGTCATGATTGCCTTTTTACATGCATTGGTCGGATTTAGAGCTGAAAAGATAAAGTTGTTTCTGTCAGGCAGGGTTAGCGCCGCTAGCCGCCCACGGTTAGCGCCACTAACCGCCCATGGTTAGCGCCGCTAACGCGGCTGACTTAACGATGCCAGGGTTAGCGCCGCTAACCCCTGCTGGAAACCAACTATCTTTATTTATCCTTTCTCACCCTCATCGTTTGGTTGTGTCAAGGTCAACCCCCGGCGTGTGACCCGATAGGCCCATACATCATTTGTAGTGATCATTTGGCGTACGTGTGGCAGTGGGCATACTCCAACAGACTCCCACTTGCACACGACTTTACGTAGCCAATGCATCACAGACAAAGAGCGGCCCCTAGTAAGACATCTCTGCCCCCAAGTCAGTATGGGTTTTGTCTTCAGCACAAAAACCAATCTGCAACCCATGTTAAAAGGTCCTATCGATAAGTGATCAATCATCCTTTTGTTCGCGATATCCAAGTGAACACGAGACATGGTACAAAGTCATTCTCCATTCGTTCACGATTATGTTTCTCGATCTAGATTGGTGGTGACCAAAATATACAAGGTGCAATCAATCATAAATTATTGCAAGCTTTGAGCATGGCCATGCATTTTGGTGTCAGCGACTAAATCATCGAGGGGCCCAAGGATATCTCTCTTAACAGAGGAACAAATTACTTTGACTTACACTGCCCACCACAGTGATCATACTCTGCCCAACTACTCCCTTTATGACAGCCAGTTACGGACTGCGTTTGAAAGCAATAAGAAATAAGCAAACCAAAGTGATGCACCCATGTGCATCTCCAGTCTGAGGATGAACTGATATTATCATCCTGATTTACTCATGACAAGTACCATAAAGTAAAATCAGGTGTGGGTCGTCCAGTCACTTGAAACACTATCAAGTGCAGGCGAAGAATTGCGTCCCCGTGCCCCAATCCCCATTGGACACATGACCAATTACTTCCCTCAGTCTTAGTTCATACTTCCTTCCCGAGAAGAATGATCGACTGTGGACATTTAGAATGAATGCGCATTCAGGGAAGAGCAAAACATGCTAAGTTGGAACACAGTAAAGATTTAAAGAAATATCCGCAACTTGCGTATTACTAAATCTCATTTAATAATCGATAAGTACAATAAATACAATACTGCTTCATGTTCCCAAAAAGGGTAAATACATCAAATATACTAACCAAATACTTAATCAAACTAAATCTCTAGCAAATCTAATCCCAATAGCATGCGTATGAGCATCATGCTTTGCTTGCGATAAAGGTTTGGTGAACGGATCCGCCACATTGCTATCCGTGTGTACTCTGCTGATAACAACATCTCCACATTCGACCACGTCACGGATGTAATGATACTTCCGCGGAATATGCCTCGTGCGTCAGTGAGACCTTGGTTCCTTTGCAAGAGCAACCGCACCCTCGTTGTCACAGAACACCTCAACAGGGTCGGCAATGCTAGGAACCACTCCCAGATCTTGGATGAATTTCTTCATCCATACAGCCTCCTTCACAGCTTCACTGGCCACAATATACTCCGACTCGGTAGTAGAATCGGCCACTGTGTCTTTCTTGGAGCTTCTCCAGGAAATAGCACCACCATTGAGCAGGAACACAAACCCCGATTGAGATCGGCAGTCGTCCCGATCGGTTTGGAAGCTAGCATCGGAGTAACCAGTCACCCGTAGCTGTTCCGCACCTCCATACACTAAGAACATCTCCTTTGTCCTCCGAAAATACTTGAGAATGTTCTTTACTGCCGTCCAATGTGCCTCACCAGGGTTGGCTTGATATCTACTTGTCATACTCAATGCACAAGATACATCAGGCCTAGTACATAACATGGCATACATGATCGAGCCTATAGCCGAAGCATATGGGACTCGCCTCATTACTTCCCGTTCCTCAGGGGAACTCGGGCTTTGATCTTTGCTCAACACTAAACCATGTGACATAGGTATGAACCCCTTCTTGGAGTCCTCCATCCTAAATCTATCTAGGACCTAGTCAATATACGTACTCTGGCTCAATCCAATCAACCTGCGGGATCTATCTCTATAGATTTTAATCCCAAGAATATAACCCGCATCCCCAAGATCTTTCATTGAGAAACAACTCCCTAGCCAGGCTTTTACCCCTTGCAAAGTTGGGACGTCGTTCCCAATTAGTAGAATATCATCTACATAAAGAACTAGGAATACAACTACGCTCCCACTAGCTCTAATGTAAACGCATGGCTCATCCTTGCTCTTAGAGAAGCCAAACTCTTTAACCTTCTCGTCGAAGCATAGGTTCCACCTCCGAGAGGCTTGCTTAAGCCCATAAATGGACTTCTTAAACTTGCACACTTTATCCGGAAACTCTGGATGTACAAAACCCTCAGGCTGTGTCATATACACATCCTCTGAAAGTGTTCCATTTAGGAACGCGGTTTTGACGTCCATTTGCCAAATCTCATAATCATGAAATGCGGCAATGGACAAAAGTATCCGGATAGACTTCATCATAGCCACCGGGGAAAAGGTTTCGTCATAGTCTACACCATGAGTTTGAGTGAAACCTTTCGCCACCAGTCGGGCCTTGAAGGTGTCTACCTCGCCATCCATGCCGATCTTCTTCTTGAAGACCCACTTGCACCCTACGGGTTTACACCCTGGCACGGGATCAACCAAGTCCCAGACTTGATTATCCGACATGGACTGAATCTCGGATTCCATTGCTTCTAGCCACTTGGCAGACTCAGGGCCCACCACAGCGTCCCGGTATTGGGTAGGCTCATCAGAGACCACTACCATGTCGGTGCCCTCAGATATGTTAAAACCATATCTCTCTGGCTCATGCCGACTTCTACCAGATCTTCTAATAGGCAATGGGTTTACCTTATTTCCAGCATCATCATGCTGAGAATCAACCCTTACGGATTGTGAGCTAGTCCCAACATCAGGTTCTACATTGGCAGGCTCTTGAATTTCTTCAAGATCAACCTTTCTCCCACTAGCATCTTTGGATAGCAGTTCCCTCTCAAAGAACACTGCCCTTCGAGCAACAAATACCTTGTTCTCTGAAGGTTTGTAAAACCAATATCCCATAGACACAGCGGGATAACCAATGAAAAAGCACCTTTCGGCTCTGGGCTCCAATTTGTCCTCAGCCTCACATCTCATGTGCTCCAATGAAAAAGCACCTTTCGGCTCTGGGCTCCATACTGATGATAGGAAACTGTTGGGGTTCGTGGTACACGGCAACGGAAGCAGGCAAGCCCAAAAATAGAATTTTCAAGCAAAAACAAGACCACATGGTGAACCCCATCAATGGATCTAACTCTACAACTAAGTTATGCAACTAAAACAGAAAAGAGAGAAGAGATTTTATACCCTAGATGTCTCTGGTTGTTGTGTGTGGCTAGCTCCGAGTTGTGATCCTCCTTGTTCGGCTCCTTCACGCACTATCGAGGTCCACCCCGAGAATCTCGTGACCCAAGTGTACTAGCACTCCTTTAGCTCAATCTAACAAGAAGATAAGCAATTGGAACACAACCAAAACCCACCAGGAAGCTACTCTTTTTCTTTCTTGGTTAGACTTAGCAGCTATCACAAGAGTTCTAAGTGTGTGTAAAATGGCCAAGAGTATAAAATGAGAGTGATGCATTCCTTTTATAAAGCAACCCCCGACTCCAGGTCTCCCCTCTCGGCCCCAGAAGTCATGATTGCCTTTTTACATGCATTGGTCGGATTTAGAGGTGAAAAGATAAAGTTGTTTCTATCAGGCAGGGTTAGCCCCGCTAGCCGCCCACGGTTAGCACCGCTAACCACCCATGGTTAGCGCCGCTAATGCGGCTGACTTAGCGACGCCAGGGTTAGCGCCGCTAACCCCTGTTGGAAACCAACTATCTTTATTTATCCTTTCTCACTCTCATCTTTTGGTTATGTCAAGGTCAACCCCCGGCGGGTGACCCGATAGGCCCATACATCATTGGTAGTGATCATTTGGCGTACGTGTGGCAGTGGGCATACTCCAACAGAAACGATGTACCAGCATTACAAAGAGTGAAATCCTAGTTAGGTAAATATTTCCAGATGAAGGACCTACGAGAAGCCGCATACATACTTGGTATTAAGATCTATAGAGATAGATCTAGACAGCTGATCGGACTTCGTCAAAGTACATACATTGATAAAGTGTTAAAACGCTTTAAGATGGAAGATTTCAAGAAAGGTTCATTCCAATGGGATCTGGAATACCATCGAGCAAGGCTCAATGTCCTACTTCTCCAAAATAGCAGAAGAGGATGAAATTGGTTCCTTATGTTTCAACAGTAGGATCGATTATGTATGTCATGCTATGTACTAGGCCCGATGCTGCTTACTCCATAAGCCTTACGAGTAGATATCAGCAAAATAAGGGTGAAGCCCATTGGGTGGCTGTCAAGAACATTCTCAAGTATTTGAGAAGGAAAAGGAAATTTTCTTGGTCTTTGGAGAAAGCACAGATGATCAGTGTAACCGATTACACAGATTCGAGCTTCCAGATGGACAGAGATGACTTTAAGTCGCAGTCAGGGTTTGTATTTACCCTAAACGGAGGAGTTGTATCTTGGAAAAGCAAGAAGCAAGATACAATAGCAAAATCAACTACAGAGGCTAAGTACATTGCAGCAAATGATGCGGCAAAGGAAGCGGTTTGGCTGAGGAATTGTATCTCGGATGTAAGAGTTGTTGGCACTATCTCTAGACCAATTGATTTATTCTGTGATAACATGGAAGCTTTAGCGCAAGCAAAAGAACCAAGAGATGAATAGAGGACAAGGCACGTATTTAGAAAGTATCACATCATCCGAGAGATCATCGGAAGGGGGGATGTAAGGATATGCAAGATACCAATAGAAGACAACGTGGCTGATCCGTTGACAAAGGTGCTAGCTAGAGAAAAGCATGAGAGACATGCAAGTTCCATTGGAATGCATACATGAGACCTAGCAGCTAGTTTTTCATTATTTAATTAAAATTGTATGGATTTAGTTTTAAAACTTATGATTATGAATTAAACATTTATGCGTGATGGAAATATGAGGTTTAGTATAATCGTTTTAAATTTCTCTATTTTTTGCATATTTATCTATCAATGATATACAAGTCTTGTTATATCAAAATTACTCCGTAGCTACTTGATGCGGTGGGAGTCACATCAGAGAGATACTAACGCTATTATAAATACTTGATTGATTATTCGTGAAGAGAATAACAACACAAGTATTGTGACCAAGTATTTATAGATATTTTTCAGGGGTACAAATATTGGAGGTGATCCGCATCAATCTAACATCATGGAGCCTATCGACATAAGTTAGCTGATTAGTTGTCCTTAGACATGAGATATTTTGTTTGGGGCACGATGACTTCTGTACTTTGGAACGTTCTAACGTTACGCCATAACAGGGTGACTATAACGGGCGTATCTGGGTGCAACAGAAGACGTGTGCTCAAATTCAAACAGTCAAGATGGGATTTGCACCTTCTCTTATAGAGAGGAGATATTCCAGGGCCCTTGATGGTTAAGACTAAATAAAATGCGTGGCCGCGCTCGGATAAAAATGATGGGACATCATTTTGTAACTCTGTAACTACAGTTAGTCGTGATCAGAAGTCAAGAAACATAATCTGGATTTTTCAGAATAGATCACGTGCTCCATGTCTGAAATCCACATTACGGGATATCGCGATGCAAAAGGAAAAGTTGGGTAATCAAAGTAAATGATTACAAAATCTTTAGACATCAGATAACTTATAGTCGTGGTTAACCTAAGTGTCTGGCTGGGCACCTTCTTAGGCCCGTGATGAACAAGGGAGTGTAACTATCATGCACAAGTTGGAGTCTGAAAGATTGAGTGCAGGGACAGTGTACACGTGTCATCACATCCATGAACACTATAAGTCAACAAAAGGGTCACACAGCTGCATACCCAACTAAAGAACCAGAAAACAATACGATGTGTGTAAGAAAGATAAATAATAGTTAATTAATTATTGGGAAAAGAGAAAATAATAAATTGATATTTATTATTTAACGGAAATATTAAATATTAGTTAATATTTAATATAATTAAGTTTTGGTTGGATATATATTAATTAATAGTTTATTATTTAATAAATCAAAACTAGAGGGTGCAATAGTTGTGTATCCCCCTCTAGCAGTTCAGGGTATACTTTCTTATCCTCTTCATAACTGATATGGACTTGAGCATATAATATATCTGTTATTATTAGAATTACATGTTTTGTTTCCCCACTTAATCCAGTTGTGATCTTGGGATGTATTTACCGTTTTTATATTCTGTTGTGCTTCTTGTACCCTGTAAATCCCTACAGATGGGTCTATTGAGGACAAGAGGACGGTTTTTTATTGGAATCCTAGGAACTATATTCAAGGTGACTTGTGGTGCATTTTGGCCAATGTTATCACTATTGGTTTGGGTAGGTTGTCTAGACCTAGAAGGATTTCTCATTATTAAACGGCCACATGTTCGAATTTTTATGTGACTAAAGGTAGGAAAATAAGTTCCTCATTATTAGTTAGTCACTTATGAACTCGGATCGTGTGACCATTCGGTAATGTATCGCCACACATTCAAATATTTATGTGGCTAAAGGTTACAGCTATTTTTTGGCTGATTATTTACCACATATGAATTTGGAAAACGTGACTAGATGCTATAAATGGTCACACACTTAATTTATTGTGACAAAATTTTGTCACACACTTGAATTACTGTGACTAAATGCCATATATGGTCACATGAAATAATTGTTTATGTGTCTATATCATAGATTCAAAATTGTTACACATGTGTTAAGTGTAGCCAAAATCGTACATATGGTCACGCAACTTATTATGTGTGTAAAGTTTAACGGCGCCAAAAGGGAAAGTATATAGTCACACTTATTTCTAGCACCATCATGTGTGACTATATGGCTTTCTAATAGCCACACATCATGACAAATGTGTATCTAAATACTGTTTATGGCCACATTAAGTGTTTTTGTGTCTAAATCATGAGTCTACATATGGTCACATTAAGTAATTGTTTATGTGTCTAAATCATAGATTCGAAATTGTCACACATGTGTTAAGTGTAGCCAAAACCGTATATATGATCACGCAACTTATTATGTGTGTCTAAAGTTTAACGGCGCCAAAAGGAAAAGTATATAGCCACATTTATTTCTAGCACCATCATGCGTGAATATATTGCTTTCTAATAGCCACACATCATGACAAATGTGTATCTAAATGTTGTTCATGGCCACATTAAGTGTTTGTGTGTCTAAATCATGAGTATACATATGGTCACATGAAGTAATTGTTTATGTGTCTAAATCATAGAATCGAAATTGTCACACATGTGTTAAGTGTAGCCAAAATCGTACATATGGTCACGCAACTTATTATGTGTAACACCGCAAAATACAAGCCATATTTTTTTTATATCACAGCGGAAGTATTACGTCATAAATCTAAAAAGGAAATAACATTAAAAGTTAAAGCCAACTCTGTACAAACATACAGTGCCTCGTTTAGTGTTACAAACATTTCATAAAGTATGGCTCATCCTTTCTAAACCCAAAATATCAGAGCTACGGTCAAACTTTCCCTGTACACAAAACTGCAACCTACCGTGCTCTCAAAACCTGAAACAGAGAGTTAGGGTGGGGAATTAGCACAAAGCTAAGTGAATGGAAATCAAGTCACAAACAATTAAAGGAGAACCACAACGATCACAAGAACAGTTTATCTCAAATATCAAAGGACCGGCGGCTCTGCCGAGCCTACGACCAATGGTGGCCATAGCAATGATCTACCGATAGCCATCTGCTAACTGGCACAGTTAAACCCCCTCTGCTACAACAAATGCAACAGAGGATCTAAAACTGCCTAACCAGAAGCAATTGACCCAGCCCAAAACCACGCTTAGCTGACCTCTGTCACAAACATCATGAGCACAATTTCATGCCTTGATACTCATATCTTGAACTGACAGGCAATAATCACCAAATAACCAGTCAAACAATCAAATCAGACTAAACAGTCTATTACATGATTAATAGTATAAAAGTCAAGTAACCATAACGTTTGCAACTAAAACCGCCAGTGAATTAAAGTCCACTCACCTGTGTCCTCGATACCCACCAAGCCCAGTTGTCTAATTTCACTGAGGCTTCAGATTTCCTGAGAACACAACATAACTAGATTAGGGAATTAAATCCCAATAAATTCTAAAAAGTCAAATTCAATAGTAAATGGTTCAAAACTAAACCATTACGCAAAACTCATATAATCAACATGGAATACATCTAATATCATTCATAATATCCATATATGTTATCAACTAGGTATAGCAATCAGCAAAACACATTTAAAGTCCATATATCACAACTTAACTTACTAACGGTTCAAATCCAACCCGTTTGGTTTAAAAAATGCTAAACTAACTTGTCATACATGTTCAATACTATAAAAACATCATATATAATATATAAAACATGTATGAATTACTGGAACACGAATACATGTCATCTACGTCCAATTCTTGCAAATAAAGTGAGCATTTAACAATAATTTAGCATACAAAGTTCATGACCCTTCTAATCATATTTCATCAACAAAAGACTTCTATAAATATCTTATAATACATACTTAACCTGTAATAACATCAAACAACAGCATACGAGAAACGACGACACGAAACAAATCAAAAAAACACAAAGTACTGAGCTGTGCAGAGGGTACCGCGGCGCTGGTTCCGCGCCGCGGAATTTCGCGAACAGCAGCAGGATTATTCTCTGTTCTGTTCTATTTCCAGCAATTCACAGCCACATACAAATCGATTTTGCAGCAGTTTCATCAACTAAAATCAGTTCTATACATCCAAGAACTTCAAGAAACATACTAGGAACATTTAATCAACATCAAAACACCTTAACTAAGATCAATTCATGAATTTAAATCTTCAAAATAACCTAAAACTCCATTAATGGATTCTAAGCTTTATTCCAACAAAAACACAGAAATCTTCATGCTAAGTAACTCGAAATCAGTAAATAACAACTATTGAACATGGACAAATTTCGGATTTGATATAAACCCACATAATCTTGAACCCTCAAATTTTCAAACAAGAGATTGAAAGAAAGAACTCATCAAGGATTGATCAAGAACAATGCAAATCAGATTGCAAGATGAAAACTTACTTTAATTTCAGCTAAGAATCACTTAAAATCACGATCCAATTAAATACCAAGTAATCATCAAACATTTATATAAATAAATAGCAAATAATTATAAACAATTAAATATACAAATATGTTGGGGTTTCTTGGGCACGCAACGGAAGCAAAGTACAAAACAAAAGGCCCAAGGTACAAGCATGTAAAGCATAAAACATGAAATCCCAATAGTAGATCTAACTCTATGAACAGAAATGCAACAAAAGGAGAGAGTTAAGAATGTTATACCAGCTCCTAAGCTCCAGAAAATCGATGAAGATGATGAAGTTGCTCCTTGTGGCTTGAACGAATCAACTAGAAGGTTATACCCCGGTATCAAACAAATCACTTGAGCTAGCAAGCTCCTTGAGGTTCTTCTTTCACGAAAACACAGTAGGAGAACAGCAACCAAACACTAAGGGACCGAATTCTGGAACTCAAACTCTCTTAGAACTCTCCAAGTCTCTTGTAGCACTTGAGAGAATAACCAAAATGTGTGTAAGTGTATTGCCAAGAGAGAGCTAATGAGACAGCCTTGGAGTGTTTATAAAACCCTCAAGACGTCTATTAACTTACCCAAGGCCGGCCCAAGTCGAAACAAGGTTCTTACATGCATTGGCTAAGTGGATAGGTGATTTGACAATAAGTCACGTCTGGCCGTAGCGGCGCTAACCCAGAGTTAGCGGCGCTAACTTTTAAAGCGCATGCATCTGTAACGGCTCTAACCCATAAGTTTTAGCGGCGCTAACCATGCCTGCGATGTCAACTTTTATCTTTTGTCATTTTTGATCCCTTTACTTAAGTTGCTGTCAGACTTGACCCCGTTGTATGACCCAATAGGCCCATACATCATCGGTAGTGATTCAAATGGTGTACTCGCATCAGTGGGCATATTCTAACAAACTCCCACTTGCACACGATGCACCATTTCAAACAAATCACAGACAATGAGCGGTCTCTAGCAAAAACATCATTGCCCCCAAGTCAGTATGGGTTTCGTTATCTCAATGAAACCTGTTCTTAAAGAAAGGTCCTATAGATAAGTGATCTTAAACATCCTTTTGTTCACGATATCAATGTGAACACGAGACATGGATTGAGTGTCAATCTCCAGATCGTCCACGATTGTGTTTCTCGATCTTGATTGGTGGTGACCAAAAGTTAAAGAAATATCTGATTCTAAATCAATATTCCTTGCGCATGGCCATGCATAATTTTGGTGTCAGCTCCCAATCATCGAGGGGCCCAGTGATATCTCTCATATCAGAGGAACAAATCCCTTTTTGACTGTATAACCCTAAACCATACCCCCTAACTTATCTAGTCATTTCCTTTATCACAACCAGTTACGAACTGCTTTTGAAGATGGCTAAAGTAAGAAAGAAGTATGATATAGCGGTTTATACATCTCAGGTCTAAGGATGTAAGATATTATCATCCCAAGTTGCTCGTGACTATAATCCATGGAGTATACTTGGGTGTGGGTCTTCCAGTTACTTGAAACTCATTTCAAGTACAGATAGGCATTGCTCCTTAATTCGACCAAATTGAATTCAAGGTCACATGCTTATCTCGGTCTTAATTCAATCTTCCTTCCACAAGATTGACTGACCGTGGAAAGTTTTGAAATATGAAATATTTCCGGAAGTGATTTAACCATGCTAAGATGGAACACCGTATCATACGCATATATAATCTCTATTATATATCGAAACAAGCATAAATTACAATACTGTCTATATCGTTCCCAAAAATAAAATAAAGTTTACATATCAAACAAACTAAATACATAACTCAAGCCAAATCACTGGCGAATCTTACACCTATAGCACTAGTGTGAGAATCATGAGCTGCCTGCGATAATGGCTTCGTGAATGGATCCGCAAGGTTTCCATCCGATGCTACTCTGCTTATGACGATTTCACCACTCTCAACTACTTCCCGTATGAAGTGGTATTTGCGCAAAATATGTCTTGTTCTCTTGTGAGCTGTTGGTTCCTTTGCCAAAGCCACTGCACCCTCATTGTCACAAAATATCTCAATAGGGTCAGTGATGCTTGGAACCACTTGTAAATCTTGGATGAATTTCTTCATCCACACGGCCTCTTTTGCAGCTTCACTTGCCGCAATGTATTCCGACTTGGTAGTCGAATCAGCCACCGTGTCTTGCTTCGAGCTCCTCCAGCTGATAGAACCACCATTTAATTGGAATACAAACCCCGATTGAGATCGGCAGTCATCCCTATCCGTTTGGAAGCTACCGTCCGAGTAACCCTTTACTCTTAGCTCTTCTTCCCCACCATAAACTAAGAACATTTATTTTGTACGCCTAAGGTACTTAAGAATGTTCCTTACAGCTTTCCAATGAGGCTCCCCGGGATTCGCCTGATATCTACTAGTCATGCTCAAAGCACATGACACATCAGGACGAGTGCATAACATGGCGTACATGATCGAGCCCACAGCCGAAGCATATGGTACTCGCTTCATTACTTCTATCTCCTCCTTGGAGGTAGGACATTGAGTTTTACTCAAAGTCAAACCATGCAACATAGGGAGGTTTCCTTTCTTGGATTCCTCCATCTTAAAGCGTCTCACGACCTTTTCTATGTATGCACTTTGAGAAAGCCCTAACAGCCTTCTCGATCTATCTCTATAGATCTTTATACCCAGAATACAGCTCGCATCGCCTAGGTCCTTCATTGAAAAGCAATTCCCTAGCCAAGCTTTGACACTCCTTAAGCTTGGGATATGATTTCCAATAAGTAGAATATCATCTACATATAGAACCAAGAAGACTATGGTGCTCCCACTAGCCCTGACATATACGCAAGGTTCATCTTTACTCTTCGAAAAACCAAACTCTTTGATTTTCTCATCAAAGCAAAGATTCCAGCTTCGAGATGCTTGCTTAAGTCCATAAATGGACTTCATAAGCTTACAAACCTTGTTTGGATACTTTGGATGTTCAAAACCGTCAGGCTGTCTCATATACACCTCCTCATTAAGCTTCCCGTTAAGGAAGGCGGTCTTTACATCCATTTGCCAAATTTCATAATCATGAAACGCAGCAATGGCAAGTAGTATCCTAATTGACTTCAACATGGCCACTGGGGAGAAGGTTTCATCATAATCAATTCCTTGCGTCTGAGTGAAACCCTTCGCCACCAGTCGGGCTTTGAAGATATCCAAGGTTCCATCTATGCCGGGTTTCTTCTTAAAAACCTATTTACACCCGACGGGTTTAATCCCTGGTGTAGGATCAACCAGTTCCCAAACCTGGTTATCCGACATAGATTGCATCTCGCTCTCCATTGCCTTCCTCCATTGAGCAGACTCAGGGCCTGCCATGGCTTCCTTGTAGCTGGTGGGATCATCATGATCCACCAATAACTCATTGCCCTCAGATATGAGAAACCCATATCTCTCTGGCTCAAAACGAGTCCTACTGGAACGCCTAGGAGTAGACGTTGCAAGAGTGTCAGGTACCGCAGCTTTATCTTGCTCGGTATTTTGGCTAGTGCCAACCTCAAGTCCCTTATCGGCCGACCCTTGATCTTCCTCAAGGTCAACTTCCTTACTGCCATGTTTGGATAGCAACTCCCTTTCAAGGAAGAATGCCCTTCGAGCAACAAATACCTTGTTCTCTGAAGGTTTATAAAATAAATATCCAACACCGTTAGGAGGATATCCGATAAAATAACACCTTTCTGAACGAGGTTCAAGTTTGTCTTCAGCCTCACGTCTCACGTAGGCTTGACAACCCCAAACTCGTAGGTATGAAAGTGTCGGTTTCTTACCATGCCGCATTTCATAAGGTGTTTTAGCAACTTTCTTGGTTGGTGCGAGGTTAAGGATTCTTACCGCCGTTTCTAAGGCATATCCCCAGAAACTAATAGGTACCTCTGCTCGACACATCATGGACCTTACCATATCAAGCAAAGTCCTGTTCCTCCTCTCAGCGACTCCATTTAATTGTGGAGTCCTCGGAGGTGTTAATTGTGAAACAATTCCACAATTTTTAAGATGATCGACGAATTCGGTACTAAGATACTCTCCACCTCTATCAGACCGGAGTATCTTTATAGTCTTGCCCAACTGATTCTGAACTTCATTTTGGAATGTCTTGAACACCTCAAAGGTTTCATTCTTGTGTTTAACAAGATAGACATACCCATACCTACTATAATCATCTATAAAGGTTACGAAGTATCTTGAATTATTCCTTGTGACATGCTTGAAAGGTCCACATACATCCGAATGGATTATGTCTACAAGGTCCTTTCCCCTCTCACTTGTTCCCGTGAAGGGTGCTTTTGTCATTTTGCCCAATAAGCAAGATTCGCATACTTCATTTGATCCTTGATCAAATGATTCCAAGATCCCATCCACTTGGAGCTTGGTGATACGAGTCTTGTTTATATGGCCAAGACGACTATGCCACATGGAATATTTATCCAAACCATTTTTGGAGTCAGAATCAATATTCATGATAGATTGTCTTGATTCAATATATGCATTTGCCTCATATATGCCATGACATGGTAGAGCTTTAAAATAAACATTTTCATTTTTAAAACAAATGATTGTACCACTTACAAATTTAAAATCAAAACCATCATCATACAACTTGTGAAAAGAAATAATGTTTCTAGCCACATTGGGCGAATAGCATACATCCTTTAAAAAAATAGAAAAACCGGTCTTGAATGAAAGCTTCAAATCTCCTTTAGCTTCCACTGGGGCAACTTCCGAGTTTCCCATGACAAGATCCAGTTCTCCCCGCTCCAAGCTCCTACTTTCCCTTAGCACCTGCACCATATTACATATGTGAGTGCCACAGCCAGTATCCAATACCCAGCCTTTAGAAGTAGAAGTATGGTGGAGTTCTATCATGAACGTACCTGACGTATCCGGACCCGATATGCTCATTGCCTTGAGCTTGTTGAGTCCCTCCAGGTACTTTGGGCAGGTACGGCGGTAATGGCCCTTGCCCCCGCAGAAAAAGCACTCCGCATCCTCCGGAGCCTTGGCTTGGGGAAGTTTCCCCTTGCCCTTGCCCTCGGAGGCCGGGTTAGGCTTGGCCCCGCCAACCTTTCCCTTTCCCTTCCTTTTAGAGGAAGAGGCGGCCTTCTTCTTCGTGATGCGGCCTTCCCGGATGGCGAGAACATGAGAGGTGGAGGAGGATGGCTTGTTCTTGGTCATGCTAGACTCAGCGGTCTTCAACATACCATGAAGTTCCATCAAGGTTTTATCCATGCTGTGCATATGATAACTCATAACGAATTGATCATACGCACCGGGCAGGGATTGGAGGATTAAATCAACCGCCATCTCCCTCCCTATGGTAAAACCCAACTTCTCCATGCGCTCGATGTTTGCTTTCATACGCAACACATGCGCGCTCACGTTCCCACCCTCTTGCATCTTGCAAGCAAGGGTTGTCTTGAGGCACTCGTACCTCTCTTGCCTCGCCTGCTGCTGGAACATGTCCTTTAGCTGCACGAGCAAGTCGTAAGCACTAAGATGATCCATTTGTTTTTGCAAATCTTGGTTCATCGTGCTCAACATAAGGCACGTGACTTCCTTAGTCTCCTTGAGGCGTTTTTCATACGCCTCACGGATAGCCCTTGTTGCACCGGCAGGAGGTGCCTCGGGGAGGGGTTCCTCTACGGTATGCAACTTTCCTTCATAGCGTAAGACCAACCTCAGTTGTCTATGCCAATCCATGAAATTGCTACCATCGAGTTTCTCCTTTTCAAGGAAAACCCTAAGAGAAACGTTGGTGGTGGTGTTTGTTGCGCTTGTTGATGCCATCTAAAATTTGCAAAGTAGATATTAGTTATTATGATATTTTATCTTGTTTAATAATTTACCCAATAAGAATTAGTTAAACAAGGCTAAGAACCGTATTTCATCCTACCATGTGACGGGGTTACCGCGGATCACATGATAAAACTATTTAGGTCGGCAACCATTTTGCCAATTGCAATCTCCATCGCAATCCTTAGCACATGCGGGATCCTACGACATCCAATGGTCGTTTGGCATGTTTGATCCCTTCTTGCACCAATTTTAAGTCTTGAAATTTTGGTTAACTCGTGCTAAGCTCGACAATTAACCAAGATTTCAAACCTAAAATTGCAAATCGTCCGTCAAGACATACGGTAACAAATCCACCAAAATTGGCTCGTGCTAAGCTCGACAACCAAAGTTGTGAATTTGCCACACTCACCTTCCACACAGTTTCATGAGAATTGGCTCGTGCTAAGCTCGACAACCAAATCTCATAAGACTAGATTCGGGTGGTATCGACTTACGGATGGTGCATGATTTACGTTTTGTGGAAAAACGGGCCTTTTGTTTCCGGTTTGGTTTTGATTAACTTATTAGTGACAAATCCTATTTTCACTAGGTGGGTTAATCAATGTATGTGATCGCGCGCGAGAGGAAACCAATTTTATCAAAAACTCTTGTGATTTTATTAATTTTATCAAAAAATTTCTAGCATGCGAAACCTACAATCCATGCATAGAATAATAAAATCACATCACACGCAATATACAACATAGTCGGTAATTCTTGCCAAAAAACCTATGCGTTCCTCCCGTGAGCCAAAACGGGAAGAACTCGGTCAATCTAAGGGACAAAACAATATTGACGCGAGCTCCCACTAGAACCACCATCGCCATCGGATTTCTTTGGCTTCTAAGGGCTCCATGCTCCATCTTGTTTTGCCTCCTCTTGTGTCTTCATCCCTCCATCATACAATACATAATACAATAGAAAATAAATGGCATACAAGCCACATATTTTTCCTATTTATCTAATACTTGTACATGGATGAATGAAATGGCATGCAAGCCACAAATTATTACAATCAATCTGAATTTAATAAATTTACAGCCTCAAATGTGGATTAAAACCACCAAATTTCATGCACAACACAAATCAACCAAATGGGCCAAGGCAAGATTACCAACTCATGTTAACACATACAACCAAACAAATCATGCTACTACTGGAACAAATTTCCAGAAGGTATAAGTGCTAAAAATCCCGAGACCTAAGCTGTTTTATTCAAGATTTTCGAAAACAATTTTCCAGTAGCGTTAGCGCCGCTAACCCTAAAGACTTAGCGCCGCTAACTCTAGGATAGCGCCGCTAACCCTAACGGCAGAATACAAACACTTTGATTTCGGGTTTTTCAAGCCACCAAGTGCTATTCTAACATAGAGGTGGCTCTGATACCACTGTTGTGATTTCAAAAACACGCAACGGAAGCGAGAACATCACAAAACATGCATACAAGTGTTCAAAGCAATGAAATCCCAAGCATGGATCTACTCTATGTAACAAATAGCAATTAAACAAGAGAGTTAGAGAGTTATACCAGCTCCTAAGCTCCAATGATCTCGTGATGGTGGCTGAAATGTGGTAGAAGCAAGGAACTCCTTCTTCTTGTTCTTGTCTTCTCTCGAAATCACAAACCGGGCACAAGTCCAACTTCAAGTGCTAGCTAGCTTGAGAGAAAACTTCCTCCAGGAAACTTCACTCAAGAACAGAAAATAAGACCTCTGGAACCCTTGTTCTCTTGTTAACCAAATCACCAAGCTAGGTATCAAGTATAAGAGAAGTATGTGTGCTTGAGAGAGATGTTGACCAAGAGCAATAAAGGCTTCAGGCTTTTTGCCTTATATAGACCACCATGAAGCCATTTCATCTCCCCTTTGCCGGCCAAGATTGATCTAGAATCTCTTCCCCATTGGCTACAAGTGGAGGTGACTTGTACATAAAGTCCATGCAGGTTTAGCGGCGCTAACCAAGAGTTAGCGGCGCTAAACCTTAACCCGTAGCGGCGCTAACGCGGCCTGACTTCGATTAGACATAAAGCACATGCAGCCTTAGCGGCACTAACCTTTAACAGTTAGCGGCGCTAACTCGTTAAGTTAGCGGCGCTAACGTGGCCTGCATTGCCAACTTCCACTTTTGCCATCTTTGGTCCCTCTACCTTATTTGCTGTCATGTTAGACCCCGGTTTGTGACCCTTATAGGCTCATACATCATCGGCAGTGCTTTAAGGCGTACATATATTATCGGGCAGATTCTAACAATATATCCAACACCGGCAGGAGGATATCCGATAAAGTAACACCTTTCCGATCGAGGTTCAAGTTTGTCGTCAGTCTCACGTCTCACGTAGGCTTGACAACCCCAAACTCGTAGGTATGAAAGTGTCGGCTTCTTCTTGTGCCACATTTCATAAGGTGTTTTCGATACTTTCTTGGTTGGTGCAAGGTTAAGGATCCTTACCGCCGTCTCTAGGGCATATCCCCAGAAACTAATAGGTACCTTCGTTCGACTCATCATGGACCTTACCATATCTAGTAAAGTCCGGTTCCTCCTCTCAGCGACCCCATTTAATTGTGGAGTCCTTGGAGGTGTTAATTGCGAAATAATTTCACAATTCTTGAGATGATCGGTAAAGTTGGTACTTAGATATTCTCCACCTCTATCAGACCGGAATATCTTTATTGTTTTGCCCAATTGATTCTCAACTTCGTTTTGGAATGTCTTGAACACCTCAAAGGTTTCATTCTTGTGCTTAACAAGATAGACATATCCATACCTACTATAATCATCTATAAAGGTTACGAAGTATCTCGAGTTATTCCTTGTAACATGTTTAAAAGGCCCACATACATCCGTATGGATGATGTCCAATAGGTCTTTACCCCTCTTACTTGTCCCCGTGAAGGGTGCCTTTGTCATCTTGCCTAATAAACAAGAGTCACATACATCATTCGACCCTTGGTCAAATGACTCCAAGATTCCATCCGCTTGAAGCTTGGTGATGCTGGTCTTGTTTATGTGGCCAAGACGACCATGCCACAAGGAATACTTATCCAAACCATCTTTGGAATTAGAATCAATGTTCATGATAGATTTTGTTGAATTAATGTATGTAGTTGTTTCATAAATGCCACGACATGGTAAAGCCTTAAAATAAACAATATTATCTTTAAAGCATATAATATCACCATCATCAAAATGGAAGTTGTAACCATCGTCATACAATGCATGAAGTGAAATAATGTTTCTAGCCACGTAGGGCGAATAACAGACATTTTTCAATAAAATAGAGTTGCTAGTCTTGAATGAAAGCTCCACACTTCCTTGAGCTTCCACCGGGACAATCTCCGAGTTCCACATCACAAGATCTAGCTCTCCCTTCTCCAAGCTCCTACTTGCCCTTAGCACCTGCACCATATTACATATGTGAGTGCCACAGCCAGTATCCAAAACCCAGCCTCTAGAAGTATAAGTATGGTGAAGTTCTATCATGAACGTACCTGAAGATTCCGGGCCAGATATGCTCATTGCCTTGAGCTTATTGAGTCCCTCCAAGTACTTAGGGCAGCTTCGGCGGTAGTGGCCCTTGCCCCCACAAAAGAAGCACTCCGCATCCTCTGGAGTCTTGGCTTGGGGAATCTTCCCCTTACCTTTACCTCCGGAGGCCGGGGCAGGCTTGATCGCGCCAACTTTCCCCTTTCCCTTCCCTTTCTTGGAAGGGGCGGCCTTCTTTTTGGTTATGCGGCCTTCCCGGATGGCTAGAACGGGAGTGAAGGAGGAGGATGGTTTGCTCTTGGTCATGCTCGCTTCGGCAGTCTTGAGCATACCATGTAGCTCCATCAAGGTTTTATCCATGCTATGCATATGATAACTCATAGTGAATTGATCATATGCACTGGGCAGGGATTGGAGGATCAAATCAACCGCCATCTCCCTCCCGATGGTAAACCCTAGCTTCTCCATGCAATCAATGTTTGCTTTCATACGCAAAACATGAGCGCTCACGTTCCCTCCATCTTGAAGCTTGCAAGCGAGAACCGACTTGAAGCATTCATACCTCTCCTGCCTCGCCTGCTGCTGGAACATATCCCGCAGCTGCACGATCAGGTCGTGAGCACCCAAGTGGTCCATTTGCTTTTCCAAATCGGTACTCATTGTGCTCAACATTAGGCATGTGATCTCCTCAGTCTCCTTGAGGCGTTTCTCGTACGCCTCACGGATTGTCCTCGTTGCACCGCTTGGAGGTGCCTTGGGTAAGGGTTCCTCTATGGTGTGCATCTTCCCTTCATAGCGTAGGACAAGTTTGAGTCGCCTATACCAATCCATGAAGTTGCTCCCATCGAGCTTCTCCTTTTCAAGGAAAACTCTAAGAGAAACGTTGGTGGTGGTGGTGTTTGCGCTTGTTGATGCCATCTATAATTGCAAAGTAGACTTAATTTAGTTTTTATAAATATGTATTATCTTGTTAAATTAATTTACCCATAAAGAATTAACTTTAACAAGGCTAAGAACCGTATTTCATCCCACCATGTGACGGGGTTACCGCGGATCACATAATGAGATTATTTAGGTCGGCAACCATTTTGCCAATTGTAATCACTATCATAATCCTTAGCTTCTTACGGGATCCTACGACATCCAGTGGTCGTTTGGCATGTTTGATCCCTTCTTGCACCAATTTTAAATCTTGAAATTTTGGTTAACTCGTGATAAGCTCGACAATTAACCAACATTTCAAACCTAAAATTGCAAATCGTCCATCAAGACATACGGTAACAAACTCAACAAAGTTGGCTCGTGCTAAGCTCGACAACCAAAATTGTGAAATTTTGCCACACTCATCTTCCACACAGTTTTATGGGAATTGGCTCGTGCTAAGCTCGACAACCAAATCCCATAAGACTAGATTCGGGTGGTATCGTCTTATGGATGGTGCGTGATTTACGTTTTGAAGAAAGACGGGCTTTTGTTTCCGGTTTGGTTTTAGATTAACATATAAGTGCAAAAACCTATTTTCACTATGTGGGTTAATCTTGTATGTGAGCGCGCGAGAGAGTTGTAACCAATTTTATCAAATCTCTTGTGATTTTGTTAATTTTCATAAAATTGTCTAGCATGCGAATCCTACACAATCCATGCATACAAAATCACATCACATGCATAAAACACTATAATTGGTAATCCTTGCCATAAAACCTATGCGTTCTTCCCGTGAGCCGAACGGGAAGAACTTGGTCAATACTAGGGACAAAGTCTTCGATGCAAGCTCCCACTAATCCCGCCATCTCCATTGGACTTCATCGGCTTCATGGGCTCCAAACTCCATCTCTTTTGACCCATCATGTGTGTTCATCATCCATAAATGCAATAATACATACAATAGAATAATAATACAACCACCATGCATTCAAACACACCAAAAACCAAATGGGCCTAGGCAAGGTTACCAACTTATATACACATACAACCAAACATATACATATATGCTACTGGAATTTAAACATCAAAATAACAAGATTAAAATTTTCCAGAAGCCAAAACCAAGGCTAAAACCCGAGACCAAATCTGTTTTTAAACATGAACAAAAACTGACTCAGCGACGCTAGAGCCGCTATCTTGAAAACGTTAGCGCCGCTAACCTCTGTCCGACAGAAAACAAACAATTTCGATTTCGGGTTTTCAAAGCCACCATGTGCATAACTCTCATAGAGGTGGCTCTGATACCACTGTTGGGGTTTCTTGGGCACGCAACGGAAGCAAAGTACAAAACAAAAAGCCCAAGGTACAAGCATGTAAAGCATAAAACATGAAACCCCAATAGTAGGTCTAACTCTATGAACAGAAATGCAACAAAAGGAGAGAGTTAAGAATGTTATACCATCTCCTAAGCTCCAGAAAATCGATGAAGATGATGAAGTTGCTCCTTGTGGCTTGAACGAATCAACTAGAAGGTGATACCCCGGTAACAAGCAAATCACTTGAGCTAGCAAGCTCCTTGAGGTTCTTCTTTCACGAAAACCCAGTAGGAGAACAGCAACCAAACACTAAGGGACCGAATTCTGGAACTCAAACTCTCTTAGAACTCTCCAAGTCTCTTGTAGCACTTGAGAGAATAACCAAAATGTGTGTAAGTGTATTGCCAAGAGAGAGCTAAAGAGACAGCCTTGGAGTGTTTATAAAACCCTCAAGATGTCTATTAACTTACCCAAGGCCGGCCCAAGTCGAAACAAGGTTCTTACATGCATTGGCTAAGTGGAGATGTGATTTGACAATAAGTCACGTCTGGCCGTAGCGGCGCTAACCCAGAGTTAGCGGCGCTAACTTTTAAGAGTTAGCGGCGCTAACGCGGCCTGTCAGAAGACTTGACGTAAAGCGCATGCATCTGTAGAGGCTCTAACCCATAAGTGTTAGCGGCGCTAACGCGGCCTGTCAGAAGACTTGACGTAAAGCGCATGCATCTGTAGAGGCTCTAACCCATAAGTGTTAGCGGCGCTAACACCTTATGGTTAGCGGCGCTAACCATGCCTGCCATGTCAACTTTTATCTTTTGTCATTTTTGATCCCTTTACTTAAGTTGCTGTCAGACTTGACCCCGGTGTATGACCCAATAGGCCCATACATCATCGGTAGTGATTCAAATGGTGTACTCGCATCAGTGTGCATATTCTAACATCTGTTGGGATCTCGTGGGCACGCAGCGGAAGCGAATGTACAACAAAAACAGCCCATGGTACAAGCAATCAAAGCATAAAACCGAAATCCCAAACATGGACCAAACTCTATGTATAAAAAATGCAACTAGTAAAGGAAAGAAATGGTTATACCTTTCTCCTTAGCTCCTGAATCAGATTGTCTCGTTGTATGAAGCTCCAAGATGGATACGCGGATCAACTAATGGGTAGTACCCCGGGAACACGTCCAACCACACGAGCTAGCGAGCCTTCGTGTTTCTTCACTATGATAAACACTCCGGTACAGCAACTAACGATACCAATCTTCTGGAGCTATCCCTCTTGTATCCTCTCTTGGTCTCTTGTAGCACCAAAGAAGAAGAATTGTATAGAATACTTAGAGAGAAAAAGGAGAGAACCAAAAGTAAAACCCAAGAGTTCCCTCTCATTAACTGGTTGCAGAAACGTATATGACCCCTTGAACCCGGCCAAGCCTCGAGATATACACATCCACATGCATTGGCCAGTTTTGGAGGTGTTTTGACAAATGTCACTGGCAGAGTTTAGCGGCGCTAACTCAAAATGGTTAGCGGCGCTAACGCGCCATGTCAGTGATTTGACACAAAGTACATGTAGCCGTAGCAGCGCTAACACCTTCAGGTTAGCGGCGCTAACGCGGCCTGCCATGTCAACTTTTGTCTTTTGTCATATTTGGTCCCTTAACTTAAGTTGCTGTCAGGTTAGACCCCGGTGTATGACCCAATAGGCCCATACATCAACAGCAGTAGTCCATATGGCGTACATGCATTAATGGGCATATTTCTAACAAACTCCCACTTGCACATAATGCACCATACCCATGTAACCAAAGACAAAGAGCGGGCTCTAGCAAAAGCATCAATGCCCCCAAGTCAGTATGGGTTCCGCTTCTATGCAGAAAACCATTACCTACAATAAGAACGTAGAGGTCCTATTTGATAAGTGATCAATACTCCTTTTGTTCGCGATATCCTTGTGAACACGAGACATGGATTGATATATCAATCTCCAGATCGTTCACGATTATGTTACTCGATCTTGATTGGTGGTGACCAAAATTTAAGGACATATCTGATTCTCAATCAATATTCCTTTGCGCATGGCCATGCTTATTTTGGTGTCAGCGCCCAATCATCGAGGGGCCCAGGGATATCTCTCATATCAGAGGAACAAATTCCGTTGACTGTACAACCCCATAGCGTGAACCTTATCTTACTTAACTATTCCCTTTATAGTAGCCAGTTACGAACTACGTTTTGAAATGGTTAAAGTAAGAAATTGTCATGCTATAGCAATTCATACAACTCGGGTCGAAGGACGTAATGATATTATCCTTCCGAGTCACTCTATGACCATGATCCATGAAGTGAACTCGAGTGTGGGTCTTCCAGTTACTTGAAACTCCTTTCAAGCATAGGTTACTGTTGCGTTTCATGCATTCAATCCTTGATTAATGCCTAACCAACACCTAACCTCAGCCTTAATTCAAGCTTCCTTCCCTTGAAGAATGACTGGCTGTGGAAATTTAGAATGTATAAATATTCTGGGAAGTGGTTAAACATGCTAAGATGGAACACAGTAAAGACCAATGAAGGTAACCGCATCATGCGTATATATAGTCCCCACTATATATCGATACAATCATCGGTTAGCAGTACTGCTTACCGTTCTCAAAGCTTATAAGTAAATCAAACATTTACTAAAAAGATATTCGAGCCTAGTCATAAGCATTAACAATGCTATTATACCTAGTATGAAAATCATCACTAGTATTTGACAACGGCTTAATCATGAGATCATCTACACGATATCTCTTTGTGCACTTTTGTATTCTCTTATTAAACCACTTGCAAAGTGTTTATCAACTAGATCATACACAAGGTTATCATAGTCGTCATATCCTCAATGTTACAGAAGTCTACAATAGGATTAATGACACTTATGATCAGAGTCGTCATACTCTCAATGTAACGGGAGTTAACAATAGAATCACTGACACTCATGTTTATTAGAATCGACATACCCTTAATGTTACCAAAGTACACAATAGGGTCAATGACACTCATGGAATCTCAATGTCGTATCTGCACCACATATTTGAATATTCTAAACTTCGATTAAAATCGACAGTTTCATAAGTATAGATTTGCTTGCAGTAATAACTTACTCAAGACAACTCTATTTACGTCGAACATCAAGAACATACATCAGTTTTTCTTGAATCTAAACTCCAATTGATTCCATATTTTCTATTTATACTCATAGAACAATAATTCCAACATTAGGTTGTAAAACAACACTAAATTAGGACATTTTCTTTTGTTGAGTATATTTTACTAGGAACACATGAAGCTCCCACTAGCCCTGACAAGGGTATCTAGCTCAATCTATGCTTTCTAGAAAACTCATTCCTATGACTTTCTTGCAAAGCAGAATTACAGCCACAAGATGCAAGTTTTGCTGACTTTAGTCATGGACATAACTTGGATATTATGGATATATTAGACCTCAGAATATGCTTCAAACATTTCCTCAACTTAATCCCGCGAAGGATCTTGGTCTTTTATTTCCATGGGAACATACTCGTTTTCCCAAAGTGACAACTATGTTTCACATAATCCACACCTAATCTGGATATTATGGATGAATAAGACCCTCGGATAATGCCTTAAGCATTTCCTCGATTTAATCCTACGAAGGATACAGGTCTCTTACATCCAAGTGAACTAATCTTGTTCCCGCAAGGTGACATCAATATTTCACTTTATCTAAGTTACCTTCAACATAATCACTAGAACATGTTTCCATATTTAAACAATATGAAACGCTTTGTCTCTAGTCGGTAATTGAAGTTGTCCATAATTGCATATATGTTAGTTCCTTCACCCTTCTCGGATTACACCTTAGGTGTGGGATTAACCCAAGTCAAGTACTTGCATGCAGCAAGTAGATTACATCTATGTATACCATTCCCTTCTTATATTCACTAGTGAACTCAGGGTCCCACTATGCTTCCGATGAATGGTAACATAACAATGATTTACCATCAAGCTGCTGTTATTCTTATATGACAACATCATATCTATAACAACCTTCTTGATTTCCATCAGATATAAAGAAGCAATGGATATTGTCAGGTTTTACCAGCATCTCTATGCTGATTAAAAGCTAGTGTCAACATTAGGTTTCTCATTTAAGTTTTACGTTCTTCCACTAGAATGCTTTTGTAAATTGTTCTTTCCCTTTGAAGCAACCAAATATGGTTCTTATAAGTTCAAGAAACAATTATCCAAAACTTGGACGAACTACTTAAATATATAAGCATCAACTTATAATTTATCCATCTCCCACTAAGTGTAGAATGGATAATTTTAAGTTGTGAGATTGACAAGCAAAGAACTCTTTCTAGTCAAAATCTCATTGGATGCTTAAGTGACCACAATGTTGGAGTTTTAGATTGAGGACTTGGTTCATAAAATTAATGTATACCAATCACGTTGAATACATATTAAAGGCCTGCTTTTTACCAGATCATCAACACAGATATCCGGTTTTTCTTTAAAGTAACACCACGTACAAAATGTGTTTCTTAGAGAAAACGAAGTATGGGATAAACCCATAATTTATTTCATGTTAAAATCAATATAGATAATAGAAACTTAGCATCTTATCTAGATATAAGAATCGATATCTATATGCCCTTATTGATTCCCAATTTCTTAAGGTTATTTCCGAACACCTCCAGGTTTCAGACACAAACCCCTTATCTAGTTAAACATTCTCCCAACTACTATCATAAAGATGGTGATGGAGAATTTTACTAGTGTCACTTTACATGGCATACTTGAGCGGATTATCCACACGAGTGTGATCAAAATCCAACAAGATATAATCTTTCCTACCAATACTGGTGAAAGATTTCTTAATCATCCTAGTCCAATAAACAAGATTTGCATCATTCATTTAGCCCGAAGCTAAACTTTACAAAGATCCTAACCACATGGATCTAAGTGATGTAAATGTTGTTTACTTGGTCAAGTTTGATTATGCCATATACTTAATGTATCCAAACCACTTTTGGATCTAAGAATCAATTATTTCATGATTGCCTTATTACTTATAACGTGTCTTTATGTATGCAATGATATGGATAAGTTTTTGATAAAACATCTCAAAATAATTTTTCAAAATTGTTTCAATTCCAAGCAACATCCATCGTCATCAAATGTGTATTTGTGCACCAAAATGGTCAAAATAACACATAAACTTAGACATGGATAGAAAATGAAATGAAACCATCAGAATGAAAAATCTTTTAAACAAAAATACAAGATACAAAAATATCCATCATCTTCAAAAGAACATACAATAAAGCGAGTCTTGCCACGCAGGGCGTACATTCAAAAGTAATAATTAATCCGGAATTAATGGCGAGACCAACACTCCCAATTCTCTTGAAGAAGATAATCAACAAAATTTCTTCTTTAGAGATCTGGTTCTTCAAGCTCTTCCTTCTTGCAACGAACAGACCTACACTTTGTAACAAAATAAATTTGTAACAAACGTGAGTCATATAGCTCAGGTAAACAACCCAGCTTATGAAGTATGATCATGAATGTACCTCAAGTAGGAAAATTAACTCTCTCTTGTCTGAAAAGTTTTATATCCTCTCGGCACGGAGGGCAGGCATGACGGCCCCAATCCCCAAATCTACCGCAGAAGTAGCAAACCACCCCATGTTGAGTCTCTTTAGGCACATCATCAATGTCCATAGACTCAAAACTTGAAGCAAGCTTGGATACTCCAACTTCTTATTTTGATTGGATCGATTTCTTCTTCTTGGCTAAAAGTTGTTCCTTAGAACCATGAATAGGAGTGGATGAGGATGATTCATGCTTGGACTTGTTAGATTCTACAACCTTCAACATTCCATGCAATTCATCTATAGATATTTCCTTTCCATTCATATGATTGTCCATTACAAACTTTTCATATGATACGGGCAGAGACTGAAGTATGAAGTTCACACCGAGCTCCCTCCCTATAGGAAAACCAAGCCTATCCATCTGGTCCATGTATGACTTCATCTTCAAAACATGGGCACTTACACTCCTGCCTTCCCGCATCTTACAACCGGTTAGACTTTTAACACACTCATAATGTTCTTGCCTAACTTGCTGTTGGAATACTTCCTTCAGCTTATTAATCATGTCATACACAGTCATGTGCTCAAATTGCTTACGCAGTTCCAAGCTCATACTTGATAACATGAGGCTAGCAACATCGTGCGTATCCCGAACACGCTTTTCATACGCGTATCGGATGGTCCATTCCGCATTGATAGCAGGTGGTTCAAGAAGGGGTTCCTCAAGGATGTGCAACTTAGACTCGACACGTAGGACAATCCTTAATTGCCTAAACCAGTCAACAAAGTTCACTCCCGTGAGTTTCTCCCTTTGTAGGAACATACGAAGTGAAAAGTTCGACGTGTTGTGGTTTTGATTCGACATCCTATAATTAAAGAGAGTATGCGAATTAGTTAGTTTGATTTAATCCTCGTTAAAATAATTACCCATATTGCCTCGAAAAAATATTTTAACAAGGGCTAAGAACCATATTTCACTCCAATCCATGACGGGGTTGCCGCGGATCACTTCATGGAGCTATTTAGGCCGATAACCATCTTACCGACTGCAATCTCTATTGCAACTCTTAGACACTTGCGGGATCCTATGACAACCATTGGTCGTTTGGCATGTTTGAACCCTACTTGCACCAATTCCAAATTAAAATTCTTGGTTGAATCGTGCTAAGCTCGACAATCACTCAAGGATTTTAATTTGCACCTTCCACACAGTTTTGTGAGAGTTGGCTCGTCCTAAGCTCGACAACCAAAACCCATAAATCTAGATTCGGGTGGTATCGACTTACGGATGGCGCAAGATTTACGTTTTATGAAAAACGGGCTTTTGTTTTCGGCTTGGTTACAGATTAACTTGTTTAGTGACAAAACCTATTTCCACTAGGTGAGTTAATCTTGTATGTGAGCGCGCGAGAGTTGCAAACCATTTTTACCAAATCTCTTGTGATTTTATTAATTTCGAAAAATTATCTAGCATGCGAATCCTAAGTAAACCATGCAAGAAATAAATAAAATAAAATCACATCACACGCATATAAACGAAGTAAATTGGTAACCCTTGCCAAAATCCTATGCGTTCTTCCCGTGAGCCAAAACGGGTAGAACGTGGTCAAACTAAGGGACGGAAAGTCTTCAATGCGAGCTCCCACTAGATCCGCCATCTCCAATGAATTTCACCAGCTTCTATGGACACGCTCCATCTCCTTTCCGACTCCTAATTGTGTGTCTTCATCCAATTTGTACAAAACATACAATAGAAAAAGAAATGGCGTACAAGCCACAATAACTTCCTATTTATCTAGTACAAATACACGGATGAATGAAATGGCATGCAAGCCACAATATTATTACATACCAAACTGAATTAATACATATCATAGCTCAAATGTGATTATAATCACCAAATTGCATCCAAACACACAAAGTCAACCACAAGGTCAAATGCAAGGTTACCAATTTCACATCAACCAAATACAACCAAACATAATGGTAACTAAAATACCAAAACCAAATCTGGAACAAAATTCCAGAAACATCAAAAGGGCTAAAATTTCCGAGACCAAAACTGTTTTTATCTTTAAAACAAAAAAAACCGTAGCTGCGCGATAGCGCCGCTAACCCTGTTCGAACAGAAAACAAACATTTCGATTTCGGGATTTTTCAAGCCACCAAGTGCAAATCTAACATAGAGGTGGCTCTGATACCACTGTTGGGATCTCGTGGGCACGCAGCGGAAGCGAATGTACAACAAAAACAGCCCATGGTACAAGCAATCAAAGCATAAAACCGAAATCCCAAACATGAACCAAACTCTATGTATAAAAAATGCAACTTGTAAAGGAAAGAAATGGTTATACCTTTTTCCTTAGCTCCTAAATCAGATTGTCTCGTTGTATGAAGCTCCAAGATGGATACGCGGATCAACTAATGGGTAGTACCCCGGGAACACGTCCAACCACACGAGCTAGCGAGCCTTCGTGTTTCTTCACTATGATAAACACTCCGGTACAGCAACTAAAGAGACCAATCTTCTGGAGCTATCCCTCTTGTATCCTCTCTTGGTCTCTTGTAGCACCAAAGAAGAAGAATTGTATAGAATACTTAGAGAGAAAAAAGCGAGAACCAAAAGTAAAACCCAAGAGTTTGTTGGGAAATTTACTAAGTCATTGAAACTATTGAACATGCAAAGGTAAAACTGTTAGATATGAAAACAGTTGTAACTAACAGTTGCTGCAAGTTTTAGAACTGTTAGTTGGCAAAGTCAAAACTGTTAGAAGACCTTGAAGCTGAAGACTGTTAGAAGGATAAAGAACTGTTGTGTTCATTAAACAGTTTCTGTTGAGCTATATTTGGAAAATCCTATCTTAGAAGATATCTCGAAATACTTTGAAGATTATCAAGATTATCTCAGAAGATAGAAGATTACCTAACTGTCAACAATTCAAGGAGGATCAAGAGTCTATATATACTTCATTAGATGATCAATTAATTTAGTACGACGACTTGATCTCATTATTCAAAGCATTTGTTCTTATTGTTATTTTTTTCAGAAAGTGTTTTAGCCTCTAAGTTTCTTGTTGAAACCTAAGAACAGTCTGTGTTCTTCGTCTAACAGAATAAGTTAGATTAGGGGTGAAGTTTGCTTTTGTAATCATTCTGGTTGATTAATAAAACTACTGTTTGATTGAATTGATTCGTGTTTTAAAACCTTCTTTAATCAATTAAGTGTGATTCCGCAACTTCTTAATTGATTGTGATCATAGTTAAAGATTAACTTTTATTTTACTCTGATTTATTATTTAAAAGTTAGTTCTTGTTATTTGATATAATATATATCCGATCCTGACAAGTGGTATCAGAGCCTTATCATTAAGGTTCCTTTGATCACCAGTTGAAGGTTTTTGCTTTACCTTGCTTTATTTTTCAAAACTGTTTTTTGTTTAAATCAATTTGTTTCAATGGATTCGGGAGGTTCTTCTGATAACAGTGGATCAGGGTCCAACATTCGTGTTCCCATGCTCAAACCATCTGATTTTGAGATGTGGAAACTAAGAATTAAACAGCATGTCCAACTAATGGACTATGCTGTTTGGCAAATCATTGAAACTGTTCCTACTAATCCCATTGAACTGGATGAGAATGGAAAACCAAAGAAGAAACCACCACCAAAGACAGATGCTGAAAAGAAGGATAGAATGATTGAGATGAAAGCCCTCAGGATCCTTCAGATTGCTATTCCCAATGAGTATCAACATCAATTCAAGAAATTTGATGATGCTCATGAACTTTGGAATGCTCTGGAGAAGAGGTTTGCTGGGAATGCTAGTTCTAAGAGAAACCAAAGAGACCTTCTTAAACAAGCCTATGAGAACTTCACCAGTGGGAAGAATGAGAGTATCACCCAAATCTTTGATAGGTTTTACAAACTAGTGAGTCAACTGGAGAGTGCTAAGGTTAGGCTTGATCAAGATGAGATAAGTAGAAAATTTCTTAGGTCTCTAGGTGATGAATGGACTGTGTTTGCTGCACAATGGAGAACCAAGGATTCTCTTGAAGACATAGAGTTAGATGACCTCTATAATAGTTTGATAGTGTTTGAGGGAGAGATAGAGGGAAAAAGAAAAACTGCTATCCCTAGCCATAATGCTGCTCTCCTATCTTCCTCAGGTATGGAATCAAACCATTCATTAACTAACTCTCTCGATAGTGGTGCAGGTACTAGTTCTGTTGTTGGACTAGATATGAATACTCCAGATGCAGTTCTTGAAGCTTTCTTGCCAGCCATGCACATTCAACCCTCACCAATGAGGATCTTGAACAAGTGCACCCTGATGATCTTGAGGAAATGGATCTCAAATGGTAGATGGCCATGCTTACCGTTAGAGCCAAGCGATTCATTAAAAGAACTGGAAGGCAAAACATGAATTTCAGAGCTGATGGCAAGGCTGGATTTGACAAGTCAAAGGTTAGATGCTTCAAATGTCAACAACTTGGCTACTTTGCAAGAGAATGCAGATCTGGTGGACAAGTTCAGAATCAAGGTCAGAGGCCAACTCAGAACCATACCTCATCAGCATTGGTCTCACAAGAAGGCCATGGATTTGATTGGAGTGATCAAGCAGAGGAGGCTACCAGCAACAAAGCTTTGATGGCATTGACTGACTCCTCCATCAAGATGGATTCTCCAGAATCTGAGGACATACAGGTATCTTCTAAACTATGTCCTGGTGAATGTAGAGCTATTGTTAAGAGATTTAGAGAGCACAATAAGAAAGTATGTGCTGCTCTAAGTAAAATGGAGGAGAGAAGGTATGAGTATACTGCTGTGATAGAAGATTTTGAAAAGAAAATTAAAGACTATCAGGCTAATGAACTGCAAATGGACTATGATAGAAAATATCATAAGTGGGAGAAACAGCAGTTTCAAGATGAGATTGATAGTCTGAAAAAGAAATTAGCTGAAAAAGAAAGCAAGGTGGATGAACTCACAAAGAAATTGGAGGGTGTGGACATTGATCTTTGAATGTTCAAGGCTGCAAACCTTAAGGTTGAGACTCTGCTACAATCTCAAGTGAGAGACAAGGTGAAAACTGGTCTAGGATACAAACAAACCCCACCTCCATACAACCAAAACTACATAACTCCAATGTCTGAGGTAGCTGACAGATATGTTAATGAACCTTTGGAAGATGAACTTAAGTCAGCTGATCCAAAGTTTGAAAGTTATGAAGATGAAGTTGTGTCAGTAGTAAGTGTTGAAGATAATGAGGAAGTTGTGAAGAAGGATGAAGGTATTCCATATGAAAATCACATCCTGTGTGAGCCCATTCCCACAAAATCATCTTTACAACCTGTGGTGTTTGTAAAAGCATCCACTGAACCCCTCACCAATGAGCCAAAACCCTCAAAAACTGTTAACTCTATTAGCAGTTCCACAACTGTTACAAATAGTCCCCATCTTTACACTAACAGTTCCAACAAGAACCCAAACAGTTCTAAGCTAAAAAGCCCAACTGTTAGTACCAAAGCCAAAGGAAAGGAGAAAGTTGGTGAAGTTGTGTATACCAGGAAGAAGAAGGAAGCTGCAAAACCTCAGGCTAAACCCAAATCTAAGAAAAGGCATACTGAAGTGCCTGCATGCACATGTCAAAAACATGGTGTCCAAAAGTTTCCTCAATCTGCAGCTGTTAGAGGAAATCAAAGAAATAGGAACCAATTCTGGTCACAAAGAACTGGTTTACCTATTGTGAAAACCAAAAAGTGCTACATTTGTGGAAGATCTAATCATTTAGGTCAAGATTGTTACTATAACCCACAGACCAATGGCACTCAAAACAAAAGTCCCAAACTACAGAATAACAGTTCTAAAACTGTTAAGTCAAAACAGATCAACAGTTCTAAGACTGCTAAGCCAAAACTGGCAAACAGTTCTAAAACTGTTACATCCAAACCAACTAACAGTTCCAAAACTGTTTTAGCAAAACCAAAAACTGCTGGTTTGGCTTGGATGAAAATTCAAAAACAAACTGATTCTGGAGAGGGTAAGACTGTTTTTCAAACTAAAAATCAAAAGGAATCACAATTTGATTCAACTGTTTTACCAACTCCACCAGCTGTTTGTTCAAAGGTGTCCACTGTTAATCACAACAGTTGGAAACCACATGTTCTTACAAAGTATTCTTCACACAAGTTAGGGAAATCTAATTTGGATGAAATCAAAAAGAACAAAACTCTGTTTAAGTATTATGACTTGAACGGTGTACCCAAGACCTGCATGGCCTGGGTACTTCCTGCTACTAACTGATTGCATTTGTGCAGAGCATTCATAGGGCGAATCAAGGAGGAATTTGGCATGTGGATAGTGGATGCTCAAGGCACATGACTGGAAATCCACAATGTTTGAAGGATTTCAAAAGAATCAATGGAGGATTTGTAGCATTTGGAGGAAATCCAAAGGGAGGAAAAATCACAGGTAAAGGAGCTGTTGAGGCAGGTACACTTACATTTAATGATGTTTTCTTTGTTGAACAGCTTAAGTACAATTTGTTAAGTGTATCTCAAATCTGTGACAATGGAAACAAAGTTTTATTTACAGATTCAGAATGCATTATTCTTTCAAAAGATTTTAAATTAAATGAGAAGGATGTTCTTTTAAGAACACCTAGAAAAGATAATGTATATTGTCTTGATCCACAAAAGATTGCTAAACAAAATGTGTTAAGCTGTTTACTCTCCAAAGCATCTCATGATGAGTCTGCCATTTGGCATAGAAGGATGTGTCACATGAATTTTAAAACCATGAACTTGTTAGCTAAAAACAGTTTGGTAAGAGGTTTGCCCCAAAAAGAGTTCTCATGTGATGATCATTGTGTGGCATGTCTTAAAGGCAAGCAACACAAAACTTCTTATAAGACCAAAGAAGTTTCTTCTATTACTGCACCTTTACAATTGTTACACATGGACCTTTTTGGTCCTACATCTGTGGTGAGTATAGGGAAGAAAGCGTATTGTTTAGTCATAGTTGATGACTTCACCAGGTTCACATGGGTTCAATTCTTAGAACAAAGGATGAAACAGCTGAGTTAGTTAAGTCTCTTATTCTTAAAATTGAAAATCAATCTGATTTGAAGGTGAAAGTCATTAGATCTGACAATGGTTCTGAATTTAAGAACTATGAGCTAAACAGTTTTTGTGAAAGTAAAGGTATTAAAAGACAGTTTAGTGCTCCTAGGACTCCACAACAGAATGGAGTTGCTGAGAGAAGGAATAGGACTTTGATAGAGGCTGCTAGGTCAATGTTAGCCGATTCTAGGCTTCCAATGACATTCTGGGCAGAAGCAGTGAACACTGCCTGTTATGTTCAGAATAGAGTACAAGTAGTCAAGTCAAAAGGGAAAACTCCTTATGAGTTGTTTCTAAAGAGAAAACCTTTAATCAACTTCTTCAAACCATTTGGTTGTCCTTGCACTATCCTCAATACCAAGTTACAGTTAGGCAAGTTTGAGAGTAAGGCTGAAGAAGGTTTCTTTGTAGGATACTCCACTCAAAGTAAAGCTTATAGAGTTTTTAACAATGTCACTAGAATCATAGAAGAGAGTATGAATGTCTCTTTCAATGAAAATAGGATCAATATTGCAGGTAATGGACCTGATTGGTTATTTGATATTGATGCATTGTCTAAATCTCTTTCTTTTGAGTATTCTACTGAAATAGCTACAGGTACCCCAACAACTGTTGGTGAAAATCATCAAACATCTTCCTCCAGCCCAAACAGTTTTGACACTGTTAGCTCAAAACCAACAACTGTTGGTTCAAACAAAGTTACTGAAGACTTTGTTGTGATTCCTATGCTTCAACAAGAGTTCTCCAATGCTGTTGATCCATTGATGGATGCTGAATCTTTAAAGGACATGGAATCCCATGATCCTCAACACCACACTGACTCTGCTGATCAAGTGTGTGATAGCGCTGAAAATTCAAGTGAATGTGAGTTTGATCTGTCTAATCTAGGGGATGAACTGACTGAAGAAAACATTCCTACATCAAGAGTTCACAAGATTCATCCAATATCACAAATAATTGGAAATCCAACCACTCCTATCAGAACAAGAAATATGCTGCAAAATGAAAATAGTGGTGTGGATCTTGCCCAATTTGACGTGAATGCTTGCTTTTTGTCTCAAATAGAACCAAAGAAAGCAATTGAGGCATTGAAAGATCCTTCATGGGTAGAGGCAATGCAAGAGGAGCTCTTACAATTTCAAATTCAGCAAGTTTGGAAGTTGGTTGAGCTTCCAAGAGGTAAAAGAGTAATTGGCACCAAGTGGGTGTTCAGAAACAAGAAAGATGAAAGAGGGATTGTTATCAAGAACAAAGCAAGACTGGTTGCACAAGGATACACACAAGAGGAAGGAATAGACTATGATGATGTTTTTGCACCTATTGCAAGGATTGAAGCCATTAGGCTATTTCTTGCTTTTGCAAGCTTCAAAGGATTTAAGGTGTATCAAATGGATGTCAAGTCTGTTTTTCTCTATGGCACTATTGATGAGGAGGTATATGTGTGTCAACCCCCTGGCTTTGAAGACTCAAAGTACCCTGACAAGGTATATAGGTTAGATAAAGCCCTATATGGTCTACATCAAGCTCCTCGAGCTTGGTATGAGACATTGTCATCATATCTCCTTGAGAATGGTTTTAAGAGAGGCACAATTGACAAAACATTGTTTACAAAGATTGTTAAAATAGAGATTTTGCTTGTTCAAATCTATGTTGATGATATAATCTTTGGATCCACAAATGACAGCTTGTGCAAAGAATTTGAAGTCATTATGCACAAAAGATTTCAGATGAGTTCAATGGGTGAACTCACATTTTTCTTGGGATTACAAGTCAAACAAAAGCCCACTGGTATTTTTCTAAGCCAATCTAAGTATGTCAAGGACATATTGGACAAGTTTGGCTATCAAGATGTGAAGCTGGCAAGTACTCCAATGGAAACACACAAACAGTTGGGAGCAGATTCTGAGGGGGAGGATGTTGATATACACCTCTATCGATCAATGATTGGTTCATTAATGTACTTAACTGCTTCTAGACCTGATATAATGTTTGCTGTTTGTGTTTGTGCCAGGTTCCAATGCAGTCCGAAGATGTCACACCTGTTTGCTGTAAAGAGAATCTTTAGATACCTCAAAGGCCAACCAAAAGTGGGACTTTGGTATCCTAAAGATTCACCTTTTGATTTGGTGGCATATTCTGATAGTGACTATGGTGGAGCCAATGTGGACAGAAAATCAACCTCTGGAGGATATCAATTCTTTGGATCAAGGCTGGTCTCATGGCAATGCAAGAAACAAACAACAGTTTCAACTTCAACAGCTGAGGCTGAATACATTGCTGCATCAAGCTGCTGTTCACAAGTGTTATGGATCCAAAATCAGCTTCTGGATTATGGTTTGTCTTTCTTAAATACTCCTATTTATGTTGATAACACCAGTGCTATTAGCATAGTTAATAATCCAGTGAAGCATTCTAAAACCAAGCACATTGAAATCAGATTTCACTTCATAAGAGACTGCAATGAAAAGAGATTAATCCAAGTTATGAAAATTCATACTGATGATCAATTAGCTGATTTGTTCACTAAAGCTTTTGATGTGAGCAGATTCAACTTTTTGATTTCCAACATTGGAATGATTAACTTGGACTAACAGTTGTTCATTATTCCATGTTTTTCACACTAACAGTTTGCAACTGTTAGTTACGTTTTCTAACAACTGTTATCCTTTAAGTATTCAGAGAGGGAAATGCAATTTCACACATCAGTTTTGGACATATCTGCTGACCTGTCTCACAAACAGTTTTTCACACTCGTGACTGTCCTTGTTATGAGGTAAAGGTAAATTCACTTTCTTGAATCAACAGTTCCAAACTGATAAAGGTGAGTCATTTTGCTTGTTCTATAGTGCATTTGATATGACCAGTCACTGCATGCTATTAATGGAAATTACTGGATATTAATGGTCATTAATGGCTATTAATGGACATTAATGCCTCCTAGTTTCTCTATAAATAGTCTTGCACCCATCCTTCACAAATCACACCTACATTTGCACACTCTTCTCTCTGCAAATGGATACTAACTTTTTCTTATAACCCTCAAAGATATTAATGTTAGACAAAGTTATGTAACCATCCCTGCCCCATTTGTAAGAATGCATGAGCTTTGGCATTACTCATCATGTGTTCTTGAGATGCATGATGATCGAGATAGGTTCACCTTGACACAACATCCAGATCCACGTAGGCCAAATAAACCAAATGATCATATTCGTATAAGAGGTGATTTTGAAAATTTCACTCTCTTCCATGAATTGCCTACACCATGTTGTCTAAGATTCGTCTTGAACCTAGCAGGCACTACAAACTCCGTAGTGTGGTTCCATGTTCGAAGATATAATACTCGTAACCACCAGAGGGCCTCAGATGATGAGGCAGTGGAAGTCACTGTCATAGATGACTAGTTCCACTGCACACCCACGAGGCAAATTATGACAATCGTCTCTGGTGATGCATATGATGAGAAGGTCTACTGCACACCCATTGGTAGGTAGTATGTTTTGACAATTGTCTAAGGCTTGTCAACAGTTGACGGAGAAACTTGTCTACACTTACGGTGTAGATCATTGTTCTCCCACACCTACGAGACGGCCTTGCACAATTAGATAAGCAGTACCAACAATGGCTCGTGTCTTACATGACCATTCTTTAAAGACAGGCTTCTCAGTAAGGCGATGGTGGCACTGTAGAGGCTATTCTGAACTCGATTCTTAAATAACGAAGACAGTCTTGAGCAAGAATGTGATGATGATTGTCTTCCCTTAAAGTTCAGATTTGATGATACAAACTGTTATCGATAATTTGTCATATGTAGATCTAGGAGTTAAGACAGTTCTTATAAGCTGTGTTTAGATCTATAGCACAAGACAGTATTGTTTGTCTCAATATTATTGTAACTCCATTGTGATTATCTTGAATAAAATATATCTTATGTTGATGACTGTGTTCTCTAATGTTTTATTTTTATTGCTTCAGCATTTGATATATGTGAGCTGAAAGTTTGTTTGACAGTTGCACATTTCTGTTTCAATCAATACTAACAGTTTTTCAACTGTTAGCATATGGCTTCGGCGACTGTTAGACAAAGTCCATGTGCAACTGAGGGGGAGAAATTTGTCAACTAAGGGCGAGAAATGAAGAACAGTTGTAAACCCTAAACAACTGTCAATTCATATAAATGATCAAACAAAAGGGAGTGAACTTTTGAATAACAGTTGTTACATCTTATGAAAACAGTTTCTCAACTGTTAGTTCATTTTTGTCCGTCAACTGTTAAGCTATTAAAGGGTGCTTTGGTCTTTGCAGGATTTTGGAAGCCTTTGGATTGCGTTCAACAATCGAAACATATATAAACCATTCCCTCCTCAGAGGTTTCTTTACGCATACTGAACTTCGTTTGAACGCTAAAACCCTAGAATTCTGCTATCAAATCGCCATGGCTCCCCTTCCATTCGTCAAGGAACATAATATGCTTGCTTTTCTTTCAAAACCCGATGATCTTCACATGTTTCACGATATGATTGATTATCTCTCATTGTCCGATCTCAACACTGCACTCACCATCAATCCTACCATATACACTTCTTACATTGATCAGTTTTGGAAACATGCTCAACTTCGAACAACTGATGACGTGCAATGGATTGATTCTACCATTGATGAGTTGACCGTCTCAATCTCTGAGGACACCATTCGCCACCTTCTACAACTCAATGATAGTGAGGGTGAGTATTCTGATTCAGTTTCACTAGATTTTTTGCATTTCGAGCTTGTTAAGCTTGGGTATGAGGGTCCTTCAGGGAAGGGTACATTCTATAAGGGACAATTTTGTGCTCACTGGAAGTATTTAATCCATACTCTCCAGCAGTGCATTAGTCCTAAAAGAACAGGATGGAACGAATTTGGAAGCAACATTGCGTTGGCCTTAATCTGTTTGGCCAACAATCGTTGCTTCAATTTTTCAAAATTAATTTTCAATGGCATGGTAAAACATCTAGGGACCAAGTATGGTCTCTTTTTGATGTATCCTCGATTTGTGCAAGTATTGTTAAACTTTTTGATGCCAAATCTAAAAACACATAAGAGGGTCATTATTCCCTCTGCTCATGTGGCTTCCACTTTGAGCAAACTGTTGATTAATGGCAAGAGTTTCTCTGGTGCCATAACTCCTCCACTCTCTGAAATGGTGGAGTTTTTGTCAAGAAACAGGACTGCCAGTGTTGAGCATGAAACCCATCGTATTGCTACACCACCAACACTGGAACCCACAGTCCAAGATACTCAAAATTTCCAACCTGCTTCCTTTGAAAAAGCTACAACACAAGCCCCTGCACTAAAAGTATTTAAAAAGAAGAGAAAAACTGTTGGTGTTCCTTCCACCACAGTTAGTGAACCCCAAACTGTTAGCCCTGCACAGGAGCATTCACCTGTGCAGAATATCGAAAGGGAACTTTTGGTGCTGTCTCCCAGGCACAATGAGGAGGTGATCATTCCTCAAGAGGGTGATCATATGTTCTTTGAGGCTGACACTACTGTTTTATCCGCAAGGGATAAACAGGACAGTGTTAACATAGCTAAGACCTCAACCATGGCAACAGAGACTAGTAAAACAGTTTCTGGTAATCCCCAGAACCAAGAACAGAGGGGTACTGATGGTGATACTCAGGGGAGTAAGCCACCAGTGAAAAATGTCGATGATATGGTCACAGTGGAAACACTAACTGACATTGAGACTAGACTGAAACAACATGCATTGACGGATCCTAACTTTGCACCTTACCTTGCTGCTCATTTACATCTAAAGAAAAGGATTGCTCTTCAAAACAAAAGGATAGTTTCTCAAGATGAGAAGATAAAAGAACTGACTGAACAGTTGGAGAAGGCAACCGAAGTACTCAAGGTGGTAGCAGTTCACAATGAGGTGTTAATAAGGCAAGATAAGCAGCTGAACTTTCTTGATGAGAATCTGAAGAAAGCAACAAATGTTCTTCATACTCATGAGATGTTGCTTAAACCCAAATCCTTGGTGAAAATCTCTTCAGCTGCTCAAGCTAAAGGAAGAAGAAAATCCAAGCAGGAAGAAGTTAAGCAGACAGTTTCACAGGATAAACAAACAGTTGTTGCTCCAAATGAGCAAACAGTTGCAACACAACAACCAACAGTTGTAACTTCAAATCAATTAACAGTTGCAAGTATCCAAGCGGTTAATGAAGTAGAAGAAGAACAGCTTTCAAGTGTTGATAGGATGCTAATCAACAGGATGGTATCGACTGCAGATGTTCCAAGCACTGAGATTTTCAAATCGTGGTCAACAGTTAAGCAGAACTATTTGGTTGATATTAGTGCTCAATATCTGGGAATAAGTTCTTCTAGAATGGCACAGAAAATCGATGATGGATGGCTTGATGGAAAGGTTGCTACATTAGAATCTTTACCACCAAAGAAAGGGTATAAAGGGATAGTCATCCAGGAAGGAAAGAAAGAATCTGAGTTGCCTCCTGTTTCAGGCAAAGGTAAAGAAATTGTTGTTGTTTGTCCTAAACTCAAGCTTTCAAGACAGTAACAAGAAGAGCGTGATCATGAATTTGCATTAAGGCTAGCAGCTGAGCTAAGAGAACAAGAACAGTCTGATTTTGAGATAGCAAAGAAGCTGGCTGATGAGATTACTACTCAGATTGATGAAGAAGAGAAAGTAAAGGAAGCTGCTGGTAAGGGAGTAAAAAGAAAAAGAGTTGTAAAGAAGAAAACAGTTTCACCTCCCAAGTCAGTAGTGGAAAAGAAGAAACCCCAATCAGTCCAAAAACCCCAACAGTCTGAAGAAAAAGCCAAAACAGTCTTGGTCAAAACTATTCTGCAAGATAGACTCTCAAAAGAGATAAAAGAAAAAATTGATAAATTTGAAGCTCAAAAGTCGCATATCAAAGAATGGAGGTTTGAAATGCTGAGAGTGGAAACTGGAAAGCAGGGTGTCACCATTGTTAGAGAGGTGGAACCAATTGAAAGCTATGTCAGTTTCTCTGCACTGATGGATAGTGTGACCAGGAGAGATGTACAAGAAATGTATGAATATGGGGTAAGTCATTTTGGAAAGGATGCTGAAATTGAGATAAAAGTATTTTTGGTACATTTATCGAGTATATGCAATCCACAGAGAGTAATGTCAATACTGACAAATGATGAAAGATTTCCAATATTGACTGTGAAAGTTTTTGAAAGATCAAGGGTGTATAATCTTGTGACAAAAAATGCTAAAACCCAGTGGTTTGATCATAATTTTGTTGATCACAGTAGGACCAAGCTGATGTACATGGTAAAGGCAAGGTTCTATGGTCCTGTAAGATTAAGGGAAGATCTGGGAAGAAGACTGAAAGAAAGGATGGAGCTGATAGAGAAAGAGAAAATGTAATTTTTCTTTCATATTTTGATTATAACAATTTTACTTTGCAGAATTAATGTTAATATGTTCTTTGCTTATGTGAATGTTTTTATGGTTGAACCCTATAAAACAACTTAAGTGTATTGTTCAATACTTTAAGTTAGGGGGAGATTGTTGGGAAATTTACTAAGTCATTGAAACTATGGAACATGCAAAGGTAAAACTGTTAGATATGAAAACAGTTGTAACTAACAGTTGCTGCAAGTTTTAGAACTGTTAGTTGGCAAAGTCAAAACTGTTAGAAGACCTTGAAGCTGAAGACTGTTAGAAGGATAAAGAACTGTTGTGTTCATTAAACAGTTTCTGTTGAGCTATATTTGGAAAATCCTATCTTAGAAGATATCTCGAAATACTTTGAAGATTATCAAGATTATCTCAGAAGATAGAAGATTACCTAACTGTCAACAATTCAAGGAGGATCAAGAGTCTATATATACTTCATTAGATGATCAATTAATTTAGTACGACGACTTGATCTCATTATTCAAAGCATTTGTTCTTATTGTTATTTTTTTCAGAAAGTGTTTTAGCCTCTAAGTTTCTTGTTGAAACCTAAGAACAGTCTGTGTTCTTCGTCTAACAGAATAAGTTAGATTGGGGGTGAAGTTTGCTTTTGTAATCATTCTGGTTGATTAATAAAACTACTGTTTGATTGAATTGATTCGTGTTTTAAAACCTTCTTTAATCAATTAAGTGTGATTCCGCAACTTCTTAATTGATTGTGATCATAGTTAAAGATTAACTTTTATTTTACTCTGATTTATTATTTAAAAGTTAGTTCTTGTTATTTGATATAATATATATCCGATCCTGACAGAGTTCCCTCTCATTAACTGGCTCCAGAAACATATATGACCCCTTGAACCCGGCCAAGCCTCGAGATATACACATCCACATGCATTGGCCAGTTTTGGAGGTGTTTTGACAAATGTCACTGGCAGAGTTTAGCGGCGCTAACCAAAAGTTAGCGGCGCTAATTCAAAATGGTTAGCGGCGCTAACGCGCCATGTCAGTGATTTGACACAAAGTACATGCTGCCGTAGCGGCGCTAACCTTTAGACTTAGCGGCGCTAACACCTTCAGGTTAGCGGCGCTAACGCGGCCTGCGATGTCAACTTTTGTCTTTTGTCATATTTGGTCCCTTAACTTAAGTTGCTGTCAGGTTAGACCCCGGTGTATGACCCAATAGGCACATACATCATCAGCAGTAGTCCATATGGCGTATGTGCATTAATGGGCATATTTCTAACAAACTCCCACTTGCACATAATGCACCATACCTATGTAACCACAGCCAAATAGCGGCCTCTAGCAAAAGCATCAATGCCCCCAAGTCAGTATGGGTTAAACAATTAAATAACTTACCACCGCCACGAACGACTAGGCCCTAAACGCGAATGTTACATTATGTGTGTCTAAAGTTTATCATGGCCAAAAGGTAAAGTATATAGTCACATTTATTTCTAGCATGATCATGTGTGACTATATGGCTTTATAATAGCCACACATCATGAATGATGTGTATCTAAATGTTGTTTATGGCCACATTAAGTGTTTGTGTGTCTAAATCACGAGTCTACATATGGTCACATGAAGTAATTGTTTATGTGTCTAAATCATAGAATCAAAATTGTCACACATGTGTTAAGTGTAGCCAAAATCGTACATATGGTCACGCAACTTATTATGTGTGTCTAAAGTTTAACGGGGCCAAAAGGTAAAGTATATAGTCACATTTATTTCTAGCACGATCATGTGTGACTATATGGTTTTATAATAGCCACACATCATGAAAGATGTGTATCTAAATGTTGTTTATGGCCACATTAAGTGTTTGTGTGTTTAAATCATGAGTCTACATATGGTCACATGAAGTAATTGTTTATGTGTCTAAATCATAGAATCGAGTTTGTCACACATGATTATGTGTAGCCAAAATACGGTACATATGGTCACATAACTTATACATTGTGACTAAAGTTTATCGTGTGTTTTCAAAATTAAACAGTTAATTAAATTTGATATTTAGTCACATATTAAGTGTGTGTGTGTGTCTAAATCATGAGTCTTTATATGGTCACTTGAAATAATTATTTTTGTGTCTAAATCATATAGTTGAGTTTGTCACACATGAGTTAAGTGTAGCCAAAATCCAATACATATGGTCACATAAATTAATTTATTCATTATTCATTTCCCCCAAGTTTGACTTTAGATTGTCAAAATGGATAATCTTGTAAATTCAAAATTGGAACCGTTTTGAATTTGAAATTGGGACTCGTTTTGGTTAGTTCAATAGAGGATGTTGTTTGTATTCAATTGAACTACACAAACAACGAATATTACAGCAAACAACAGACAATATTCATTGATTAACATCTGTGAATTTTCAAAACATTACATCAAGAGACAGATTATAAAAAAGAAAAAAACTAATCTAGATAATCAACAAGCCCATGAGAGTACAAGTTTTGAGAGTCAATAGACTTGATAATCTGCTCACATAATTGGTTATTCGTAGGATGCATACTTGTGTGATGAGCCAATTGAGAATTAAGAAAATCAATATGGGCCCTGTCGAAAACCAAAATCTTCGATTCAGAATTAATCTGAGAAATACGGAGATTCAATTCGTCTACATTCATCTGAATATCAGCAATAGCCATTTCAACATCTGCAAGTCTTTTCTTGTCCTTCAAGATGTATTGATCAACCTCTTTCATCAAGAAACTAAAGTATGTGTATTTTTTTTCCGTTCCGGTTTGAAGGGTTTTGCGATTCAGGAAGATCCATTTTTTGGGAATGAAATTAGATGAAAGGGTAGTATGTTCGTGAAACAGATGGAAGATGAAATATTTATAATAGATGGTGTTGGGAAATAATCTAAGTTATTGAGTATAAAAATGAGAACTGTTTGGTAAAGGTTGGTGAAACAGTTTAAAACTGTTTGTTGAAAATATGAAAACAGTTGAAAACTGTTAGTATAAACATCTACAACTGTTTGAAGACCTTGAAGTGAAGACTGTTAGAAGACTAAAGAACTGTTGTGTTCATTAAACAGTTTCTGTTGAGCTATATTTGGAAAATCCTATCTTAGAAGATATCTCGAAATACTTTGAAGATTGTCAAGATTATCTCAGAAGATAGAAGATTACCTAACTGTCAACAATTCAAGGAGGATCAAGAGTCTATATATACTTCATTAGATGATCAATTTAGTACGACGATTTGATCTCATTATTCAAAGCATTTGTTCTTATTGTTATTTATTTTCTGAAAGTGTTTAGCCTCTAAGTTTCTTGTTGAAACCTAAGAACAGTCTGTGTTCTTCGTCTAACAGAATAAGTTAGATTGGGGGTGAAGTTTGCTTTTGTAATCATTCTAGTTGGTTAATAAAACTACTGTTTGATTGAATTATTCTTTGTTTAAAACCTTCTTTAATCAATTAAGTGTGATTCCGCAACTTCTTAATTGATTGTGATCATAGTTAAAGATTAACTTTTATTTTACTCTGATTGATTATTTAAAGTTAGTTCTTGTTATTTGATATAATCTATATCCGATCCTGACATGTGGTATCAGAGCCTTATCATTAAGGTTCCTTTGATCACCAGTTGAAGGTTTTTTTTTTTTTTTTGCTTTACCTTGCTTTATTTTTCAAAACTGTTTTTTGTTTAAATCAATTTGTTTCAATGGATTCGGGAGGTTCTTCTGATAACAGTGGATCAGGGTCCAACATTCGTGTTCCCATGCTCAAACCATCTGATTTTGAGATGTGGAAACTAAGAATTAAACAGCATGTCCAACTAATGGACTATGCTGTTTGGCAAATCATTGAAACTGTTCCTACTAATCTCATTGAACTGGATGAGAATGGAAAACCAAAGAAGAAACCACCTCCAAAGACAGATGCTGAAAAGAAGGATAGAATGATTGAGATGAAAGCCCTCAGCATCCTTCAGATTGCAATTCCCAATGAGTATCAACATCAATTCAAGAAATTTGATGATGCTCATGAACTTTGGAATGCTCTGGAGAAGAGGTTTGCTGGGAATGCTAGTTCTAAGAGAAACCAAAGAGATCTTCTTAAACAAGCCTATGAGAACTTCACCAGTGGGAAGAATGAGAGTATCACCCAAATCTTTGATAGGTTTTACAAACTGGTGAGTCAACTGGAGAGTGCTAAGGTTAGGCTTGATCAAGATGAGATAAATAGAAAGTTTCTTAGGTCTCTAGGTGATGAATGGACTGTATTTGCTACACAATGGAGAACCAAGGATTTTCTTGAAGACATAGAGTTAGATGACCTTTATAATAGTTTGATAGTGTTTGAGGAAGAGATAGAGGGAAAAAGAAAAACTGTAGTCCCTAGTCACAATGCTGCTTTCCTGTCATCCTCAGGTATGGAATCAAACCATTCATTAACTAACTCTACTGATAGTTGTGCAGGTACTAGTTCTGCTGTTGGACTAGATATGAATACTCCAGATGCAGTTCTTGAAGCTTTTCTTGCCAGCCATGCACATTCAACCCTCACCAATGAGGATCTTGAACAAGTGCACCCTGATGATCTTGAGGAAATGGATCTCAAATGGCAGATGGCCATGCTTACTGTTAGAGCCAAGCGATTCATTAAAAGGACTGGAAGGCAAAACATGAATTTCAGAGCTGATGGCAAGGCTGGATTTGACAAGTCAAAGGTTAGATGCTTCAAATGTCAACAACTTGGCCACTTTGCAAGAGAATGCAGATCTGGTGGACAAGTTCAGAATCAAGGTCAGAGGCCAACTCAGAACCATACCTCCTCAGCATTGGTCTCACAAGAAGGCCATGGATTTGATTGGAGTGATCAAGCAGAGGAGGCTACTAGCAACAAAGCTTTGATGGCATTGACTGACTCCTCCATCAAGATGGATTCTCCAGAATCTGAGCACATACAGGTATCTTCTAAACTATGTCCTGGTGAATGTAGAGCTATTGTTAAGAGATTTAGAGAGCACAATAAGAAAGTATGTGCTGCTCTAAGTAAAATGGAGGAGAGAAGGTATGAGTATACTGCTGTGATAGAAGATTTTGAAAAGAAAATTAAAGACTATCAGGCTAATGAACTGCAAATGGACTATGATAGAAAATATCATAAGTGGGAGAAAGAGCAGTTTCAAGATGAGATTGATAGTCTGAAAAAGAAATTGGTTGAAAAAGAAAGCAAGGTGGATGAACTCACAAAGAAATTGGAGGGTGTGGACCTTGATCTTGGAATGTTCAAGGCTGCAAACCTTAAGCTTGAGACTCTGCTACAATCTCAAGTGAGAGACAAGGTGAAAACTGGACTTTGATATAAGGAAACCCCACCTCCATACAATCACACATACATAACACCCTTGTCTGAGGCATCTGAAAGATATGTCAATGAACCTTTAGCAGATGAATTAAAGTCAGCTGATCCAAAGTTTGAGAGCTATGAAGATGAAGTTCTGTCTGTAGTTAGTATTGAAGATATTGAGATAGTTGTGAAGAAAGATGAAGTGATTCCATATGAAAATCACATCTGTTGTGAACCCATTTCCACAAAACCATCTTTCAATCCTGTGGTGTTTGTAAAAGCATCCACAGAATCCCTCATCACTGAGCCAACACCTTCAAAAGCAATCCATTCCATTGAAAGTTCCACAACTGTTGCAAATAGTCCCCATTTTTACACTAACAGTTCACACAAGAACCTAAACAGTTCTAATCTAAAAAGCCCAACTGTTAGTACCAAAGCCAAAGGAAAGGAGAAAGTTGGTGAGATTGTGTATGGAAAGAAGAAAATGGAAGCTTCAAAATCTCAGGCTAAACCCAAGCCTAAGAAAAGGCATACTGAAATGCCTGCATGCACATGTCAAAAACATGGTGTCCAAAAGTTTCCTCAATCTGCAACTGTTAGAGGAAATCAAAGAAATAGGAACCAATTCTGGTCACAAAGAACTGGTTTACCTATTGTGAAAACCAAAAAGTGCTACATTTGTGGAAGATCTAATCATTTAGTTCAAGATTGTTACTATAACCCACAGACCAATGGCACTCAAAACAAAAGTCCCAAACTACAGAATAACAGTTCTAAAACTGTTAAGTCAAAACAGATCAACAGTTCTAAGACTGCTAAGCCAAAACTGGCAAACAGTTCTAAAACAGTTACATCCAAACCAACTAACAGTTCCAAAACTGTTTTAGCAAAACCAAAAACTGCTGGTTTGGCTTGGATGAAAATTCAAAAACAAACTGATTCTGGATAAGGTAAAAATGTTCTTCATACTGAAAATCAAAAGGAATCACAAGTTGATTCATCTGTTTTACCAACTCCACTAGCTGTTTGTTCAAAGGTGTCCACTGTTAATCACAATAGTTGGAAACCACATGTTCTTACAAAGTATTATTCACACAAGTTAGAGAAATCTAATTTGGATGAAATCAAAAAGAACAAAACTCTGTTTAAGTATTATGACTTGAATGGTGTACCCAAGACCTGCATGGCCTGGGTACTTCCTGCTACTAACTGATTGTATTTGTCTAGAGCATTCATAGGACGAATCAAAGAGGAATTTGGCATGTGGATAGTGGATGCTCAAGGCACATGACTGGAAATCCACAATGTTTGAAGGATTTCAAAAGAATCAATGGAGGATTTGTAGCATTTGGAGGAAATCCAAAGGGAGGAAAAATCACAGGTAAAGGAGCTGTTGAGGCAGGTACACTTACATTTAATGATGTTTTCTTTGTTGAACAGCTTAAGTACAATTTGTTAAATGTATCTCAAATCTGTGACAATGGAAACAAAGTTTTGTTTACAGATACAAAATGCATTATTCTTTCAAAAGATTTTAAATTAAATGAGAAGGATGTTCTTTTAAGAACACCTAGAAAAGATAATGTATATTGTCTTGATCCACAAAAGATTGCTAAACAGAATGTGTTAAGCTGTTTACTCTCTAAAGCATCTCATGATGAGTCTGCCATTTGGCATAGGAGGATGTGTCACATGAATTTTAAAACCATGAATTTGTTAGCTAAAAACAATTTGGTAAGAGGTTTGCCCCAAAAAGAGTTCTCATGTGATGATCATTGTGTGGCATGTCTTAAAGGCAAGCAACACAAAACTTCTTATAAGTCCAAAGAGACTTCTTCCATTACTGCACCTTTACAACTATTGCATATGGATCTTTTTGGTCCTACTTCTGTAGTGAGTATAGGGAAGAAAGCCTACTGTTTAGTCATAGTTGATGATTTCACCAGGTTTACTTGGGTTCAATTTCTTAGAACTAAGGATGAAACTGCTGAGTTAGTTAAGTCTCTTATTCTTAAAATTGAAAATCAATCTGATTTAAAGGTGAAAGTCATTAGATCTGACAATGGTTCTGAATTCAAGAACTATGAACTAAACAGTTTTTGTGAAAGTAAAGGTATTGAAAGACAGTTTAGTGCCCCTAGGACTCCCCAACAGAATGGAGTTGCTGAGAGAAGGAATAGGACTTTGATAGAGGCTGCTAGATCCATGTTAGCTGATTCTAGGTTTCCAATGACATTCTGGGCAGAAGCAGTGAACACTGCCTGCTATGTTCAGAATAGAGTACAAGTAGTCAAGTCAAAAGGGAAAACTCCTTATGAGTTGTTTCTCAAGAGAAAACCTTTAATCAACTTCTTCAAACCATTTGGTTGTCCTTGCACTATCCTCAATACCAAATCACAGTTAGGCAAGTTTGAGAGTAAGGCTGAAGAAGGTTTCTTTGTAGGATACTCCACTCAAAGTAAAGCTTATAGAGTTTTTAACAATGTCACTAGAATCATAGAAGAGAGTATGAATGTCTCTTTCAATGAGCATAGGATCAATATTGCAGGTAATGGACCTGATTGGTTATTTGATATTGATGCATTGTCTAAATCTCTTTCTTTTGAGTATTCTACTGAAACAGCTACAGGTATTTCAACAAAACCAACAACTGTTGGTAAAAATCATCAAACAGCTTCAACAAGCCCGAACAGTTTTGACACTGTTAGCTCAAAACCAACAACTGTTGGTTCAAACAAAGTTACTGAAGACTTTGTCGTAATTCCTCTGCTTCAACAAGAGTTATCAAATGCTGTTGATCCATTGATAGATGCTGAATCTTCAAAGGACATGGAATCTCATGATCCTCAACACCACACTGACTCTGCTGATCAAGTGTGTGATAACGCTGAAAATTCAAGTGAATGTGAGTTTGATCTGTCTAATCTAGGGGATGAACTGACTGAAGAAAACATTCCTACATCAAGAGTTCACAAGATTCATCCAATATCACAAATAATTGGAAATCCAACCACTCCTATCAGAACAAGGAATATGCTGCAAAATGAAAACAGTGGTGTGGATCTTGCCCAATTTGACGTGAATGCTTGCTTTTTGTCTCAAATAGAACCAAAGAAAGCAATTGAGGCATTGAAAGATCCTTCATGGGTAGAGGCAATGCAAGAGGAGCTCTTACAATTTCAAATTCAGCAAGTTTGGAAGTTGGTTGAGCTTCCAAGAGGCAAAAGAGTAATTGGCACCAAGTGGGTGTTCAGAAACAAGAAAGATAAAAGAGGGATTGTTATCAAGAATAAAGCAAGACTGGTTGCACAAGGCTACACACAAGAGGAAGGAATAGACTATGATGATGTTTTTGCACCTGTTGCAAGGATTGAAGCCATTAGGCTATTTCTTGCTTTTGCAAGCTTCAAAGGATTTAAGGTGTATCAAATGGATGTTAAGTCTGCTTTTCTCTATGGAACTATTGATGAGGAGGTATATGTGTGTCAACCCCCTGTCTTCGAAGACTCAAAGTACCCTGACAAGGTATATAGGTTGGATAAAGCCCTATATGGTCTACATCAAGCTCCTCGAGCTTGGTATGAGACATTATCATCCTATCTCCTTGAGAATGGTTTTAAGAGAGGCACAATTGACAAAACATTGTTTACAAAGATTGTTAAAACAGAGATTTTGCTTGTTCAAATCTATGTTGATGATATAATCTTTGGATCCACTAATGACAGCTTGTGCAAAGAATTTGAAGTCATTATGCACAAAAGATTTCAGATGAGTTCAATGGGTGAACTCACATTTTTTCTGGGATTGCAAGTCAAACAAAAGCCAACTGGTATTTTTCTAAGCCAATCTAAGTATGTCAAGGACATGTTGGACAAGTTTGGCTATCAAGATGTGAAGCTGGCAAGTACTCCTATGGAAACACACAAACAGTTGGGAGCAGATTCTGAGGGGGAGGATGTTGATATACACCTCTATCGATCAATGATTGGTTCATTAATGTACTTAACTGCTTCTAGACCTGATATAATGTTTGCTGTTTGTGTTTGTGCCAGGTTCCAATGCAGTCCGAAGATGTCACACCTGTTTGCTGTAAAGAGAATCTTTAGATACCTCAAAGGCCAACCAAAACTGGGACTTTGGTATCCTAAAGATTCACCTTTTGATTTGGTGGCATATTCTGATAGTGACTATGGTGGAGCCAATGTGGACAGAAAATCAACCTCTGGAGGATGTCAATTCTTTGGATCAAGGCTGGTTTCATGGCAATGCAAGAAACAAACAACAGTTTCAACTTCAACAGCTGAGGCTGAATACATTGCTGCATCAAGCTGCTGTTCACAAGTGTTATGGATCCAAAATCAGCTTCTGGATTATGGTTTGTCTTTCTTAAATACTCCTATTTATGTTGATAACACCAGTGCTATTAGCATAGTTAATAATCCAGTGAAGCATTCTAAAACCAAGCACATTGAAATCAGATTTCACTTCATAAGAGACTGCAATGAAAAGAGATTAATCCAAGTTATGAAAATTCATACTGATGATCAATTAGCTGATTTGTTCACTAAAGCTTTTGATGTGAGCAGATTCAACTTTTTGGAATGATTAACTTGGACTAACAGTTGTTCATTATTCCATGTTTTTCACACTAACAGTTTGCAACTGTTAGTTACGTTTTCTAACAACTGTTATCCTTTAAGTATTCAGAGAGGGAAATGCAATTTCACACATCAGTTTTGGACATATCTGCTGACCTGTCTCACAAACAGTTTTCACACCCGTGACTGTCCTTGTTATGAGGTACAGGTAAATTCACTTTCTTGAATCAACAGTTCCAAACTGATAAAGGTGAGTCATTTTGTTTGTTCTATAGTGCATTTGATATGACAAGTCACTGCATGCTATTAATGGAAATTACTGGACGTTAATGGTCATTAATAACTATTAATGGACATTAATGCCTCCCAGTTTCTTTATAAATAGCCTTGCACTCATCCTTCACAAATCGCACCTACATTTGCACACACTTCTCTCGGCAAATGGCTACTAACTTCTTTCTCATAAACTTCAAAGATATTAATGTTAGACAAAGTTATGTAACCATCCCTGCCCCATTTGTAAGAATGCATGAGCTTTGGCAATACTCATCATGTGTTCTTGAGATGCATGATGATCGAGATAGGTTCACCTTGACACAACATCCAGATCCACGTAGGCCAAATAAACCAATTGATCATATTCGTATAAGAGGTGATTTTGAAAATTTCACTCTCTTCCATGAATTGCCTACACCATGTTGTCTAAGATTCGTCTTGAACCTGGCAGGCACTACAAACTCCGTAGTGTGGTTCAATGTTCGAAGATATAATACTCGTGACCACCAGAGGGCCTCAGATGATGAGGCAGTGGAAGTCATTGTAATAGATGACTAGTTCCACTGCACACCCACGAGGCAAATTATGACAATCGTCTCTGGTGATGCATATGATGAGAAGGTCTACTGCACACCCATTGGTAGGTAGTATGTTTTGACAATTGTCTAAGGCTTGTCAACAGTTAACGGAGAAAGTTGTCTACACTTACGGTGTAGATCATTGTTCTCCCACACCTACGAGACGGCCTTGCACAATTAGATAAGCAGTACCAACAATGGCTTGTGCATTACATGACCATTCTTTGAAGACAGGCTTCTCAGTAAGGCGATGGCGGCACTGTAGAGGCTATTCTGAACTCGATTCTTAAAAAACGAAGACATTCTTGAGCAAGAATGTGATGATGATTGTCTTCCCTTAAAGTTCAGATTTGATGATACAAACTGTTATCGATAATTTGTCATATGTAGATCTCGGAGTTAAGACAGTTCTTATAAGCTGTGTTTAGATCTATAGCACAAGACAGTATTGTTTTCTCAAAATTATTGTAGCTAAATTGTGATTATCTTGAATAAAATATATCTTATGTTGATGACTGTGTTCTCTAATGATTTATTATTATTGCTTCAGCATTTGATATATGTGAGCTGAAAGTTTGTTTGACAGTTGCACATTTCTGTTTCATTCAATACTAACAGTTTTCAACTGTTAGCATATGGCTTCGGCAATTGTTAGACAAGGTCCATGTGCAACTGAGGGGGAGAAATTTGTCAACTAAGGGAGTTAACTTTTGAATAACAGTTGTTACATCTTATGAAAACAGTTTCTCAACTGTTAGTTTATTTTGTCCGTCAACTGTTAAGCTATTAAAGGGTGTTTTGGTCTTTACAGAATTTTGGAAACTTTGAATTGCATTCAACATTCGAAACATATATAAGGCAATTCCCTCCTTACCAAGCAACTCACACGTCCAAAACGAACTTCGATCAGAAACAAACCCTAACCCTCAACAACTCTCAGAGATCGAAATCAAAATGTCTCCTCTTCCATTTGTCAAAGAGCACAATGTGATCGCTTATCTTGAAAAACCAGAAAATCTTGACGCTTTGCACGTCATGATTGATTATCTCACGGTATCAAACATTCATTATGCTCTAACTGCCAACCCCACGATTTATACCTCACATATTGAGAACTTCTGGAAGAATGCCAAAGTACAAGAAGTTGATGAAGTGCAACAGATTTCTACAACTGTTGATGATGTGGAGGTTTCTATAACCGAAGACACTATTCGCCATGCACTACAACTGAATGATCTTAATGGTGAGTATTCTGATTCGGTTGCGTTAGAATATCTACACACCGAGTTACTGAAACTTGGGTATGAGGGCCCTGGGGGTAAGGGTACCTTCTACAAAGGGCAGTTTTGCGCACACTGGAAGTTCATTATCCATACTCTCCAGCAGTGCATAAGCCCTAAGAGAACGGGCTGGAATGAGTTTGGGAGCAACATTGCTCTCGCACTCATCTGTCTAGCCAACAACAGATGTTTTAATTTTTCAAAATTGATATTTAATGGTATGGTAAAACATCTAGGGACCAAGTATGGTCTCTTTTTGATGTATCCTCGATTTGTGCAAGTATTGTTAAACTTTTTGATGCCAAATCTAAAAAAACACAAGAGGGTCATTATTCCCTCTGCTCATGTGGCTTCCACTTTGAGCAAACTGTTGATTAATGGCAAGAGTTTCTCTGGTGCCATAACTCCTCCACTCTCTGAAATGGTGGAGTTTCTGTCAAGAAACAGGACTGCCAGTGTTGAGCATGAAACCCATCGTATTGATACACCACCAACACTAGAACCCACAGTCCAAGATACTCAAAATTCCCAACCTGATTCCTTTGAAAAAGCTACAACACAAGCCCCTGCACTAAAAGTATTTAGAAAGAAGAGGAAAACTGTTGGTGCTCCTTCCACCACAGTTAGAGAACCCCAAACTGTTAGCCCTGCACAGGTGCATTCATCTGTGCAGAATATCGAAAGGGAACCTTTGGTGCTGTCTCCCAGGCACAATGAGGAGGTGATCATTCCTCAAGAGGGTGATCATATGGTCTTTGAGGCTGACACTACTGTTTTATTCGCAAGGGATAAACAGGACAGTGTCAACATAGCTAAGACCTCAACCATGGCAACAGAGACTAGTAAAACAGTTTCTGGTAATCCCCAGAACCAAGAAAAGAGGGGTACTGATGGTAATACTCAGGGGAGTCAACCACCAGTGAAAAATGTCAATGATATGGTCACAGTGGAAACACTAACTGACATTGAGACTAGACTGAAACAACATGCATTGACGGATCCTAACTTCGCACCTTACCTTGCTGCTCATTTACACCTAAAGAAAAGGATTGCTCTTCAAAACAAAAGGATAGTTTCTCAAGATGAGAAGATAAAAGAACTGACTGAACAGTTGGAGAAGGCAACTGAAGTACTCAAGGTAGTAGCAATTCACAATGAGGTGCTAATAAGGCAAGATAAGCAGCTGAAATTTCTTGATGAGAATCTGAAGAAGGCAACTAATGTTCTTCATACTCATGAGATGCTGCTTAAACCCAAATCCTTGGTGAAAATCTCTTCAACTGCTCAAGTTAAAGGAAGAAGAAAATCCAAGCAGGAAGAAGTTAAACAGACAGTTCCACAGGATAAACAAACAGTTGTTGCTCCAAATGAGAAAACAGTTGCAACACAACAACCAACAGTTGTAACTTCAAATCAACTAACAGTTGCAAGTGTCCAAGCGATTAATGAAGAAGAAGAAGAATAGCTTTCAAGTGTTGATAGGATGCTAATCAACAGGATGGTATCAACTGCAGATGTTCCAAGCACTGAGATTTTCAAATCTTGGTCAATAGTTAAACAGAACTACTTGGTTGATATTAGTGCTCAATATCTGGGAATAAGTTCTTCTAGAATGGCACAGAAAATCGATGATGGATGGCTTGATGGAAAGGTTGCTACGTTAGAATCTTTACCACCAAAGAAAGGGTATAAAGGGATAGTCATCCAGGAAGGAAAGAAAGAATCAAAGTTGCCTCCTGTTTCAGGCAAAGGTAAAGAAATTGTTGTTGTTTGTCCTAAGCTCAAGCTTTCAAGACAGCAACAAGAAGAGCGTGATCATGAATTTGCATTAAGGCTAGCAGCTGAGCTAAGAGAACAAGAACAGTCTGATTTTGAGATAGCAAAGAAGTTGGCTGATGAGATTACTGCTCAGATTGATGAGGAAGAGATAGTAAAGGAAGTTGCTGGTAAGGGAGTTAAAAGAAAAAGGGTAATAAAAGATAAAACAGTTACAGTTAAGCCAACCAAGAAACTTCCCACTTCAAACAAAGCTGCTGTGGTTCACAAAATTTTGAAAGATAAACTGACAGTAGACGTTCAGCAAGGGATTAACAAATTGGAAAAAGAATTAGGTGAAAAGTATCATGTTGTTGAATGGAAGTTTGAAGAAAAATCAAGTGATAAACATTATATTACTATTGCAAGGGAAGATTGATTTGTTGAGATGTATGACAATTTTGTACAAATGATGACAAGAATATCACCAGAAGATGTACAAGAATTGTATGCATATGGAATTAAGCATTTAGTGACTCAAATGAAGGAATCAAGATTCTAATGGAATATCTTACAAGCATTTGCAACCCATTGAAGATTATGCCCAAACTGACAGCAGAGGAAGCTTTTCCCATAAAGGCAGTGAAGGTATATGCAAGATCAAGGACGTATTCCGTGGTAATGGGAAATACATTGCATGAGTGGTTTGATTTGAACTTCATTGAGCATCACAAGACTAAGCTGGAGTTTTTGATTAAAGCTAAATACCATGGAGACTCAAAACAGAAGGAAGACTTACTGAACAGATTCAAAAGGAGATTAGAAGAAATGTGACTCATTACTTATATCAATTTGTCTATGATCAAACCAACAACTTAAATGTATTGTTCAATACTTTAAGTTAGGGGGAGATTGTTGGGAAATAATCTAAGTTATTGAGTATAAAAATGAGAACTGTTTGGTAAAGGTTGGTGAAACAGTTTAAAACTGTTTGTTGAAAATATGAAAACAGTTGAAAACTGTTAGTATAAACATCTACAACTGTTTGAAGACCTTGAAGTGAAGACTGTTAGAAGACTAAAGAACTGTTGTGTTCATTAAACAGTTTCTGTTGAGCTATATTTGGAAAATCCTATCTTAGAAGATATCTCGAAATACTTTGAAGATTGTCAAGATTATCTCAGAAGATAGAAGATTACCTAACTGTCAACAATTCAAGGAGGATCAAGAGTCTATATATACTTCATTAGATGATCAATTTAGTACGACGATTTGATCTCATTATTCAAAGCATTTGTTCTTATTGTTATTTATTTTCTGAAAGTGTTTAGCCTCTAAGTTTCTTGTTGAAACCTAAGAACAGTCTGTGTTCTTCGTCTAACAGAATAAGTTAGATTGGGGGTGAAGTTTGCTTTTGTAATCATTCTAGTTGGTTAATAAAACTACTGTTTGATTGAATTATTCTTTGTTTAAAACCTTCTTTAATCAATTAAGTGTGATTCCGCAACTTCTTAATTGATTGTGATCATAGTTAAAGATTAACTTTTATTTTACTCTGATTGATTATTTAAAGTTAGTTCTTGTTATTTGATATAATCTATATCCGATCCTGACAGATGGAGAGGATGTATCTTCGCGTAACAGATGCAATATATTGGAAGGCATATAAATACCAAAAAATAGAGGCAAAAGTGCAGGAAAAAATAGGGTGAAAAAGGCGCAAAAATAGTATCAAACATTTTGACTAAATTGATCTGATTAATATCCCATTTCCCCGAATTTTGACTTTAGATAGTCAAAATGTGAATTATTTTGAAGTCAGTTGCCGTTTTGTTGAATTGACACAGATAAAATGGGAACTGTTGTAAATCTAATATTTTGAATCTGTTATGATCAACAGATTTCGAATATATTATGGTAATTTGCAAGTATAAATGGCAATATATGTACTAAAAAGATACAAATTATCATCTATATGAGTTAAGCAAAAAATACAATGAACTTTAGAGTATCCCAACTTCACCAAGAGATTGTTCACTTCAATTTGCGTATAACAATACCGCCACAGTCAGTTCGATAGTAATCGTCTCGTGATTCATTACCCAAGTCACGTCGATCTACTTGTGGCAATATGTTATCATTGTGGGGGTGAATGACAGTAATAAATTCCTCATCAACTTCGTCATATGTATCTTTGTAATTCTTGGGAGGTGTCTTAAAGACAATAGACAGTTTTTTATCTAGCTGATCTTTCACATAAAATACTTGTCGTGCTTGTGAGGCTAATATGAACGGATCAACCTTGTGGCCTAAATTATTCAGGTCAACCAATGTATAACCAATATTAGTATCGCGTTTCACTCCACCAGCTCTATGATTTACCCAATCACATTTGAAAAGAGGAATTTTCCTGAAACGATAATCTAGTACCCATATTTCTTGTAAAATCCCATAATAAAATCTTTGTCTTGTGGTTGCAACTTCTTTGAATATGTGCAGATCTATTGCCTCAACACTAACCCCACTGTTCTGGTAAACCCTGCCATCACAAGATTTTGTACGAAATGCATACCCATTGACGTTATATGCGTCGTATTTGGCGCGTGGTCCATATGAAATCCACCTTACGATTTCTAATACACTTTCTTTGGAGATCGCTAACTCACTTGCAACCTGAATTTTATTATTATATTACAAGTATATATGAGCTTCAAATTTAAGGAACAACAAGCAACAAATATAAATAACATACGGGTTACCTCATTGCGTAACCAATTAGCAAAAGATTTACTGTGCTCATACTCCAGCAATACTATTCGTTTACCCGGGTTTTCTGTTTCCAAAAGCTGCTTGTGTCGCCTGAAACAAGGTGTTTGATTAATTATTATATATGATAGAACATTATAAGTAACAAAATAGACATGTGTTAGTAATACTTACTCAATATACGGTACAATTTCATCTGTATTCTGTATTACACACAAATGTGCTTTCTGAAAGAGTTCCGCAAAAACTTCACTTAATTTGCCGGCCGACATTGGTTTTCCTTCCTCATCTTCATCAGTTTCATGTTTTATCAGGTGGGATACCAATAGTTTTCATTGATTTTTGATATTCACTGAAAAACTCAATTGTTTCTTCTGCAATAGTCTCCTCACCAATGCATCCCTCTGGTCAAATTCTGTTTCGCACATGTCCTTTAATAACCTTCATACATCTTTCGAAGGGATACATCCACCGAAAGCATACAAGACCACATAATTTTACCTCCCTAGTTAGTTGCACAGTCAAATGGACCATAATATCAAAAAATGACAGAGGAAAGAATTTCTCCAGAAGGCACAGTGTCACACAGAGTTCTTCTTGCATCTTATCTAGTTCTTGTAATGTGATTTCTTTGCTACATATCGATTTAAAGAAAAATCAAAACCTGATAATAGCATATCGTGTAGCTTGAGGCATTATTGAACGAATTGCAATGGGCAAAAACTCTTGCATTAGCATGTGATAGTCATGCGATTTAAGGCCAATGAGCTTCTTTTCCTTTAGGCTGACCAAACTAGAAAAATTTTAACAATAGCCTTGTCGTACCCTGATGTTGTTTAATATTTCACAAAATATGGCCTTTTCAACATTCGTTAATGTGTAACCTGCTGGAGGTAGTGTTGTTTTTTCTGCTTCTTGCCTAGCAAACAACTCTGGTTTTTTTACCCAACTCAACCAGATCCAATCGAGCATTCAGTCCATCTTTTGTTTTTCCCCGAATATTTAGCAAAGTTCCGACTAGACTCTCACCAACATTCTTTTCTATATGCATGAAATCAATACAATGTTGAACAGAATTATGCCTCCAATACCTAAGTTTTCGATATAATTAGATATAATTAGATATAAAATCAAGAGTTTATACAACTTTGATTGGTTATCATTTACAAAATATCCACTACAGTGTTAGTTACAAAACAGGATCTAACAAAAATCTTTGACATCAGAGTAATGGTCGGTCCAAAATCCCAGTCTTCATTATCTATAAACTCATCGCGGAGTATCTGCAAAACAATCTAGTGGGGAATTAGCATACAACTAAGTGAGGGAACCAATATCTAATCATACACAAGGCAAACATGCCTAAACCCAAATAGCTCACGAATCCCAGGAGAATCGGCGGTGTTACAACCACCTACAACCAAGGTCGGCCAAAACCAAGGTTTACCGATAGCCCTGCTAACATGGATAACAATACCAGCCTTCTTGTGTACAACAAATGTACCACAAGATCTGATATGGTAAATCCCCAAGCCATAGGCCCAGACTCAATCTGATCTCCAAATAACATGTATATACAATCCAAACAAGAGCATTCCAAATAGGATATCATATCCTGTATATCAGTTGATATAAATCCACTCACTACAATCAGCACTGTTGGATCACACTCAGATGACTAAATTCACTGAGTCTTCTCAGTTCCTGAGATTAAAGTAATACAAGTAAGTATTCAATTCCCAATACCGATTCATAATAAATAACACATGCATTCATACATCACATGTTAAATATTTATATATAACTATTGTGTATATTAAATCATATTTTGATTGCTGAGAATAACTCTAAAATCCCAGATTCTGATTAAATCCAATTCCAATCGAAGTCGGATTCCGAGTGAAAGGACAATTCCGATCATAATCCAATTCCGAGAAAAGGCACAATCCGAGAAAAGGCACAATCCGATCAATGGTAATTCCGATAGAATAGAAATCCGACAAAAGTGTTAGAGCATATATCAATTCCGAGCAAATAGGATTCCGATAGATCTCAATTCCGATAAATGTCCAATTCCGATCAAATCCGTTTTATCGGAATTCAACACATTCCGAGTAAATTGTCCCGGGATTCATGTATTCCGATAATCTTTTAATCGGAATTCTCAATTCCGATAGCTTCATATCTCAATCCGACAGATTCATATGTTCTTGCATAAAATCGATTTCTAACTTAAAACTATAATTTCTAACATGAAAACATCCTATAATCATCAATCATCACATAAGCATTTTATCGGAATTCATATATATTTACAAAACCGAATAAATTAACAATCAACCAACTATAAATCAGTGTTCTAACCTTTAGATTATATCAAATACTCAACTAAAATGCAAGCAAATAAGAAGCTCGATTTCTTTTTTTTCTTTTCTTTTCTTTTTCTTCCCGGCCGAGAACACACACAACACACTTTGTATAATTTCACAAGCAATAAGGTATGGTGAGGGAGTGGGTGCCTATAACCACCAAAACCGGCAACACTCCCCCACCAACTCAAATATTAAATTAATATAATCATTTACTTAAAATAATAAAACAAAATAATATTACAAACAATTATCAGTTAACACATATTTATAAACAATTCACATAAACAAATTAAATTTCCAGATTAATTAATTAATTACCTTAATTAATCTAAGCCGATCGAGAGGGTGTTACAAATCTACCCCCCTTAAGAAGATTCCGTCCTCAGAATCTCATCGCGCTCAGACAAGGAAGGATACCGGCTTCTCATCTCTGCTTCCGACTCCCAAGTCAAGTCTGAACCCCAACTATGTTTCCACTTAACCAAAACCATGGGTATCTGTTTCTTTCTCAATTTTGTGACTTTACAATCCAGCAGTTCAATTGGTTCCTCAATAAGTTTCTGGTTAATATCCACACGAAGATCCTGTATTGGTAGAACCTGTGTCTGATCTTCTACATTACACTTGCGCAGATAACATACATTGAAGGTATCATGAATACCCGCTAGTTCAACAGGAAGATCTAAAGCAACTGCCTGATCGTTAACCACTCCTTTGATTCTGAAAGGACCAACGTAATGGGGAGCCAACTTCCCGCGTTTCCGAAAACGAATCACACCCTTACACGGAGAGACTTTTAAATAAACTATTTCTCCCACAACAAAAGACACCGGTCGACGACGCGGATCTGCATAAATATTCTGTCTATCCCTTGCAGCTTTTAGTTTATCCCGCGCAATCACAACGTTGTCAACTGTCATCTGTACAATATCAGGCCCTGCAAATTTCTTTTCCCCGGCCTCTAACCAACAAGTTGGAGTTCTACAAGGACGACCATACAACATTTCATACGGTGGCATACAAATACTATAATGATAGGAATTGTTGTAGGCAAACTCAACCAAAGGAAAATGTGAATCCCATGAACCTCCAAACTCTAATACAAATGCTCGTAGCATATCTTCTAAAGTATGAATGGTTCTCTCTAATTAACCATCTTTCTGTGGATGATAAGTTGTACTCAGATTTACCCTGGACCCTAGTTCCTGTTGCAGTCTGTTCCAGAAGTTAGACACAAACCTCGAATACCGATCTAAAACAATGGACAATGGAATTCCATGTCTTGATACTATATCATCTATGTACAATTGTGCTAGTTTACTCAAAGGAGCAGTTTTAGCAGTAGCATGTCAACTATTACCCAAATCATATCATGACCTCTTTGAGTTCGTGGAAGTTTAGTTACAAAATCCATCGTAATGTGATCCCACTTCCACTCAGGTATATCCAATTGTTTCAATGATCCATACGGTTTCTGATGTTCAGCTTTAACTTGCGCACAAATGTGACATGTCCCAACAAATTTGGCAATATCTGTTATCATTGTCGGCCACCAATAACGAGTCTTTAAATCACAGTACATCTTTGTACTACCCGGATGTATCGACAATCTAGACTTATGAGCCTCATTTAGAATTAATTCCCTCAAGCTACCAAATTTCGGTACCCACACGCGCTTATGATAAACCGTCAAATCACGCGAATCGGTAGTTAATTCATGATGCCACTTGATCATCAGTTCATCCTTCAGATTCTCATCTTTCAAAGCTTCAAACTGTGCAGCCACAAGTTGATCCACTAAATCAGATTTAATCTCTAATCGCATGAATTTTACAGTAGCCGAAGATCCCTTCCGACTGAGTGCATCTGCAACTACATTAGCTTTACCCGGATGATACTGAATGTCACAATCGTAATCCTTGATCAATTCTAACCAACGACGTTGTCTCATATTCAGTTCTTTCTGTGTAAACACATACTGAATACTTTTGTGATCAGTGCAAATCGTGAACTTGGTTCCATATAGATAATGTCTCCACAGTTTCAAAGCAAATACCACAGCTGCAAGTTCTAAATCATGAGTTAGGTAATTTCTTTCATTCGGTTTCAACTGTCTCGAAGCATACGCAATTACTTTACCTTTCTGCATCAAAACACAACCCAACCCGGCGTGAGAAGCATCACAGTATACAACAAAATCCTCTGAACCCTCAGGTAAAGAAAGGACAGGAGCCTGACACAACAACTGTTTCAACATCTGGAAAGCATCTTCCTGGGATGAACCCCACTGAAAAGGAACATCATTCCGAGTCAACTTAGTTAACGAACCAGCGAGCTTAGAAAAATCTTTGATAAACCTGCGATAATAACCCGCCATACCAAGAAAACTCTTTATCTCAGTTGGTGTTTTCGGTGCACTCCAATTCATTACTGCTTCAATCTTGGACGGATCCACTTTGATACCATCTTGACAAATTCCATGACCCATAAACTGAACTTCACGTAACCAGAATTCACATTTTGAAAACTTGGCATACAACTTGTGTTGTTTGAGAATCTTCAAAACCTGTCTCAAATGTTGATCGTGCTCATCCTCTGTCTTCGAATACACCAAAATGTCGTCGATAAACACAATGACAAATTTATCTAAGAAAGGTCTGCACACGCGATTCATCAGATCCATAAATACTGCAGGAGCATTTGTCAAACCAAACGGCATCACAAGAAATTCGTAGTGACCATACCGAGTACGAAAAGTAGTCTTGGGTATATCTTCTTCTGCTACTCTGACTTAATGATACTATGATCTCAGATCTATCTTTGAGAAATAAGACGCCCCTTGTAGTTGATCAAACAAGTCATCAATTCTATGCAATGGATACTTATTCTTGATGGTTCTCTTGTTCAGATCTCTGTAGTCAATACACATGCGAAGAGTTCCATCCTTCTTCTTTACAAACAAAACTGGTGCACCCCATGGCGAAGAACTCGGACGAATAAATCCCTTGTCAAGTAACTCTTGAATCTGTGACATCATCTCTCGGATTTCCGAATGAGCCAAATGATACGGAGCATTTGCAATCGGTGTAGTACCTGTCACCAATTCTATCTTATACTCAACATACCGCAAAGGTGGTAACCCTGACAAATCATCTGGAAACACTTCTGGATATTCAGAGGCAACACGAACATCGGTAACAGGTCCCTTCTCCCTTTGGCTAGAGATTTTCTAGCCTTCATATACGAGATGATTGGAAAAGAAGATCGAGATCTATCCCCACGAGCCACGACATGCGACCCGTCAATCAAAGGAATAGTAATCAGTTTCTTATGGCACTGGATACTAGCCCTATAGAGACTTAACCAATCCATGCCTAGTACTAAGTCAAACCCCGTTATAGGCATCAACAAACAGTCTACAGCCAAACTAGTACCATCAATGTCTATCGACACCCTAGTCACATAAGAAGTTACAGGAACTATCTTACCATCTGCTATCTCTACTTCTAAAGGAGTAGTAATCACAGAAGCATGCAGTTTCAATTTATCACATAGAGATATAGACATGAAAGATCTATTGGCACCAGAATCAAATAACACACTGGCAGGTACAGAGTTTACAATAAACATACCCGTGATCACATCACTGTCTTCAGCAGCCTCTGTAACAGTCATCTTGAAGGATCTCCCTTCAGCAGAAGGTGCAATCTTTCTCTTCTGACCTGCAGAAGACGATCCCCCGACATTTGCTACCCCCTGTCCTGTCCCCTTTAGCCTCGGTTTTGTGCAGACTCCAGCTCTATGACCCTCTTCTTGACAATTCCAGCAAACATTTGTTTTAAACCGGCAGGCTGATGGTTCGTAGCCAAATCCACCACAATGCAAACATCGTTTCGTCTGAGTAGTGCAAGGTCCAGTGTGACTAGAGTTGCAAGGTTTACACCACGGCTTGTTCTGATAAGACCCCGAACCTTTTGATTTCTGATCTCCTCGGTTCTGATTATTCTGCCACCTTCCTTTAATCCCGCCTTGATTTTCACCAGATTTGTGAGACGGCCCTTTCTCACGATTCATTCTTTCTCGAGCCCTCACGTCACCTTCTGCAACCCGAACAACAGTAAATGCATGAACCAACGATGTTGCCATCCGGGTGTTACCCCGATACTCAGGCAACAGGGCTTGAACGAAATGATCTATCTGTGATGGTTCATCGGGTACCCAGTATTTTGCGAACCTCAGTTTTTCATTAAACTTTGCAATCAATTCATCCACTGACATCTTGTCGTCCTGAGCTAGATCCATGAACTCCCGTTTCACCTGAGCCAAATCATAGGTATTGCAGAACTGTTCACAAAATTTGGCTTGAAATTGATCCCAGGTAACAGAATTTACAACCTCCCTGGATAGATGAGCAGTTAGAGAATCCCACCAGGTTGCAGCTTGACCCTTCAACCTCCGAGTTGCAAAACTAATCCTATCGGATTCCTCACAATTGCATTTGAACTTCCAGAATACTCAGGTGGCTGGCAACCCATAAAATCCTTGTATTGCCCTTTCTGTTTAAAGCCTCCTTGAGTTGGTTACTAAGGAATGAAAAAGTTCTGCTGTTGAGGTTGGTGCTATTGTTGGGGTTGTGATACCGGCGGTATAGTAACAAATAGTAAAGAACTAAATGGTGTTGACACTGTATTGAAGGGTGCAGCAGAGTAAACAGGAGGTGGTATCGACTGAGTAAATACAGCTGACTCTCGGGGCATATGAATGGTCTGAGTTTGACGAGAGGACTGAGTATGATGTTGCTGCTGTTCCAACTCCAGAACCCGATCTCTCCAACTTTGCAGAGTGTCTTCCAATTGCAGTACATAATCCTGCTGATCAGATTCACCATTATGTTAATTACCAGCTCTGTTGTGTTTCTCATTTGCTGTGGTGGAGGATGTTAGAATCTGCCCCGATAATATATGTACGCCTTAAAGCACTGCCGATGATGTATGGGCCTATATGGGTCACAAACCGGGGTCTAACATGACAGCTAATTAAGTTGAGGGACCAAAGATGGCAAAAGTGGAAGTTAGCAATGCAGGCTATGATAGCGCCGCTAACTTAACGAGTTAGCGCCGCAAACTGTTAAAGGTTAGCGCCGCTACGGCTGCATGAGCTTTATGTCACTTCGAAGTCAGGCCGCGTTAGCGCCGCTACGGGTTAAGGTTTAGCGCCGCTAACTCAGGGTTAGCGCCGCTAAAACTGCATGGACTTTATGTACACATCACCTCCACTTGTAGCCAATAGATGAGAGATTCTACAATTATTATGGCCGGCTAATGGAAGTTCTATGGAAAGTTTATGGTCTTTAAAAAAACAAGTTTCCTGGAACTATATCTCTCTTGGCTAATTCTCTCTCTAATACTCTCATACATTCATATATTCACTTAATACCTAGACTAGGTGATTGGGTGGATATAAGGCTTTGGTCCAGAGATAAGTTTGTTGTTCTTGGGTAAGATTTCCAGTGAAGATCTTGCTCTAGCTTGCTAGCACTTATTGTTGGACTTGTTCCCGGTTTGAGATTTCGAGAAAGAGGCCAAGAACTAAGAAGAAGGAGTTCCTTCCTTCAACATTCACGATCAGCCACCAACAAGAACGTCACTGGAGCTTAGGAGCTGGTATAACTCCTTTTCTTTCTTGTCTTGTTGCTATTTTGTACATAGAGTAGATCCATGCTTGGGATTTCTTTGATTTGAACACTTATATGCATGTTTTTCCTTGTTCTCGTTTCCGTTGCGTGTTCATGAAATCCCAACAGTGCTATCAGAGCCACCTCTATGTTAGAATAGCACTTGGTGGCTTGAAAAACCCGAAATCAAAATGTTTGTATTCTGCCGTTAGGGTTAGCGGCGCTAAGTCTCACGCGTTAGCGGCGCTAACGTTACTGGAAATTGTTTTTTGAAAATTATGAATAAAACAGTGTTGGTCTCGGGATTTTTGGCACTTACACCTTCTGGAATTTTGTTCAAAAGGTGTTTTTTCATGTTGTTCCAGTAGTAGCATGATTTGTTTGGTTGTATGTGATAACATGAGTTGGTAATCTTGCCTTGGCCCATTTGGTTTGATTTGTGTTGTGCATGTAATTTGGTGGTTTTAATCCACATATGAGGCTGTAAATTTATTAAATTCAGTTTGATTGTAATAATTTGTGGCTTGCATGCCATTTCATTCATCCATGTACAAGTATTAGATAAATAGGAAAATTATGTGGCTTGTATGCCATTTATTTTCTATTGTATTGTAATTTGTATGATGGAGAAATGAAGACAAAAGAAAGAGGCAAAACAAGATGGAGTTTGATTCCCTTAGAAGCCAATGAAGTCCATAGAGATGGTGGTTCTAGTGGGAGCTTGCATGAAGATTGTTTTGTCCTTAGTTTGACCGAGTTCTTCCCGTTTTGGCTCACGGGAGGAACGCATAGGTTTAATGGCAAGGATTACCGACTATGTTGTATATTGCGTGTGATGTGATTTTATTATTCTATGCATGGATGTGTAGGTTTCGCATGCTACAAATTTTTTGATAAAATTAAGAAAATCACAAGAGTTTTGTTAAAATTGGTTTCCTCTCGCGCGCGATCACATACATTGATTAACCCACCCAGTGAAAATAGGATTTGTCACTAACAAGTTAATCAAAACCAAACCGGAAACAAAAGCCCGTTTTTCCACAAAAAGTAAATCATGCACCATCCGTAAGTCGATACCACCCAAATCTAGTCTTATGAGATTTGGTTGTCGAACTTAGCACGAGCCAATTCTCATGAAACTGTGTGGAAGGTGAGTGTAGCAAAATTCACAATTTTGGTTGTCGAGCTTAGCACGAGCCAACTTTGGTGAATTTGTTACCGTATGTCTTGATGGACGATTTGCAATTAGGTTTGAAATCTTGGTTAATTGTCGAGCTTAGCACGAGTTAACCAAAATTTCAAGACTTAAAATTGGTGCAAGAAGGGATCAAACATGCCAAACGACCATTGGATGTCGTAGGATCCCGCATGTGCTAAGGATTGCCATGGAGATTGCAATTGGCAAAATGGTTGCCGGCCTAAATAGTTTTATCATGTGATCCGCGGTAACCCCGTCATATGGTAGGATGAAATACGGTTCTTAGCCTTGTTAACTTAATTCTATATGGGTAAATTATTTAACAAGATAAAATATCAAACTAACTAATATCTACTTTGTAATATTTTAGATGGCATCAACAAGCGCAACAAACACCACCACCAGTGTTTCTCTACGAGTTTTCCTAGAAAAGGAGAAACTCGATGGAAGCAACTTCATGGACTGGCATAGACAACTGAGGTTGGTCTTGCGGTATGAAGGTAAGTTACATACCATAGAGGAACCCCTCCCCGAGGCACCTCCTGCTGGTGCAACAAGGGCCGTCCGTGAGGCGTACGAAAAACGCCTCAAGGAGACTGAGGAAATCACGTGCCTTATGTGGAGCACGATGAACCAAGATTTGCAAAAGCAAATGGATCATCTTAGTGCTTATGACCTGCTCCTGTAGCTAAAGTACATGTTCCAGCAGCAGGCGAGGCAGGAGAGGTACGAGTGCCTCAAGACGACCCTTGCTTGCAAAATGCAAGAGGGTGGAAACGTGAGCGCGCATGTGTTGCGGATGAAAGCAAACATCGAGCGCATGGAGAAATTGGGTTTTACCATAGGGAGGGAGATGACGGTTGATTTAATCCTCCAATCCCTGCCCGGTGCATATGATCAATTCGTTATGAGTTATCATATGCACAACATGGATAAGACCTTGATGGAACTTCATGGTATGTTGAAGACCGTTGAGTCTAGCATGACCAAGAACAAGCCATCCTCCTCCACTTCTCAAGTTCTCGCCATCCGGGAAGGCCGCATCACGAAGAAGAAGGCCGCCCCTTCCAACAAGAGGAAGGGTAAGGGAAAGGTTGGCGTGGCCAAGCCTAACCCGGCCTCCGAGGGGAAGGGCAAGGGGAAACTTCCCCAAGCCAAGGCTCCGGAGGATGCGGAGTGCTTTTTCTACGGGGGTAAAGTCCATTACCGCCATACTTACCCGAAGTACCTGGAGGGACTCAACAAGCTCAAAGCAATGAGCATTTCGGGTCCGGACATGTCAGGTACGTTCATGATAGAACTCCATCATACTTCTACTTCTAAAGGCTGGGTTTTGGATACTGGCTGTGGCACTCACATATGTAATATGGTGCAGGTGCTAAGGGAAAGTAGGAGCTTGGAGCGGGGAGAACTAGATCTTGTGATGGGAAACTCGGAGGTTGTCCCAGTGGAAGCTAAAGGAGACTTGAAGCTTTCATTCAAGACTGGTTTTTCTATTTTGTTAAAGGATGTATGCTATTCGCCCAATGTGGCAAGAAACATTATTTCTTTTCACAAATTGTATGACGATGGTTTTGATTTTAAATTTATAAGTGGTACAATCATTTGCTTTAAAAATGAAGTTGTGTATTTTAAAGCTTTACCATGTCATGGCATATATGAGGCAAATGCATACATTGAATCAAGACAATCTATCATGAATATTGATTCTGACTCCAAAAATGGTTTGGATAAATATTCTATGTGGCATAGTCGTCTTGGCCACATAAACAAGACTCGTATCACAAAGCTCCAAGCGGATGGGATCTTGGAATCATTTGATCAAGGATCAAATGAAGTATGCGATTCTTGCTTATTAGGCAAAATGACAAAGGCACCCTTCACGGGAACAAGTGAGAGGGGAAAGGACCTTTTAGACATAATCCATACGGATGTATGTGGACCTTTCAAGCATGTCACGAGGAATAATTCAAGATACTTCGTAACCTTTATAGATGATTATAGTAGGTAAGGATATGTCTATCCTGTTAAACACAAGAATGAAACCTTTGAGGTGTTCAAGACATTCCAAAACGAAGTTCAGAATCAGTTGGGCAAGACTATAAAGATATTCCGGTCTGATAAAGGTGGAGAGTTTCTTAGTACCGATTTCGTCGATCATCTTAAGAATTGTGGAATTATTTCACAATTAACACCTTCGAGGACTTCACAATTAAATGGGGTCGCTGAGAGGAGGAACCGGACCTTGCTTGACATGGTAAGGTCTATGATGAGTCGAGCGGAGGTACCTATTAGTTTCTGGGGATATGCCTTAGAAACTGCGGTAAGAATCCTTAACCTCGCACCAACCAAGAAAGTTGCTAAAACACCTTATGAAATGTGGCATGGTAAGAGGCCGACACTTTCATACCTACGAGTTTGGGGTTGTCAAGCCTACATGAGACGTGAGGCCGAAGACAAACTTGAACCACGTTCAGAGAGGTGTTATTTTATCGGATATCCTCCTAACGGTGTTGGATATTTATTTTATAAACCTTCAGAGAACAAGGTATTTGTTGCTCGAAGGGCATTCTTCCTTGAAAGGGAGTTGCTATCCAAACATGGCAGTAAGGAAGTTGACCTTGAGGAAGATCAAGGGTCGGCCGATAAAGGACTTGAGGTTGGCACTAGCCAAAATACCGAGCAAGATAATGCTGCGGTACCTGACACTCTAGTAACGTCTACTCCTAGGCGTTCCAGTAGGACTCGTTTTGAGCCAGAGAGATATGGGTTTCTCATATCTGAGGGCAACGAGTTATTGGTGGATCATGATGAACCTACCAACTACAAGGAAGCCATGGCAGGCCCTGAGTCTGCTCAGTGGAAAAACGCGATGGAGAGCGAGATGCAATCTATGTCGGATAACCAGGTTTGGGAACTGGTTGATCCTACACCAAGGGTAAAACCCGTTGGGTGTAAATGGGTTTTTAAGAAGAAACCCGGCATAGATGGAACCTTGGATATCTTCAAAGCCCGACTGGTGGCAAAGGGTTTCACTCAGACTCAAGGAATTGATTATGATGAAACCTTGTCCCCAGTGGCCATATTGAAGTCAATCCGGATATTACTTGCCATAGCTGCATTTCATGATTATGAAATTTGGCAAATGGATGTAAAGACCGCCTTCCTTAACGGGAAGCTTGATGAAGAGGTGTATATGAAACAGCCTGACGGTTTTGAACATCCAAAGTATCTGAACAAGGTTTGTAAGCTCATGAAGTCCAATTATGGACTTAAGCAAGCATCTTGAAGCTGGAATCTTTGTTTTGATGAGAAAATCAAAGAGTTTGGATTTTCAAAGAGTAAAGATGAACCTTGCGTATATGTCAGGGCTAGTGGGAGCACAATAGTCTTCTTGGTTCTATATGTAGATGATATTCTACTCATTGGAAATCATATCCCAAGCCTAAGGAGTGTCAAAGCTTGGCTAGGGAATTGCTTTTCAATGAAGGACCTAGGCAATGCGAGCTGTATTCTAGGAATAAAGATCTATAGAGATAGATCTAGAAGGCTGCTAGGGCTTTCTCAAAGTGCATACATAGAAAAGGTCTTGAGACGCTTTAAAATGGAGGAATCCAAGAAAGGAAACCTCCCTATGTTGCATGGTTTGACTTTGAGTAAAACTCAATGTCCTACCTCCAAGGACGAGATAGAAGTAATGAAGCGGGTAACATATGCTTCGGCTGTGGGCTCGATCATGTATGCCATGCTATGCACACGTCCTGATGAGTCATGTGCTTTAAGCATGACTGGTAGATATCAGGCGAACCCAGGAGAGCCTCACTGGAGGGCAGTGAAGAACATTCTTAAGTACTTGAGACGTACAAAAGAGATGTTCTTGGTATATGGTGGGGAAGAAGACCTAAGAGTAAAGGGTTACTCGGATGCTAGCTTCCAAACTGACAGGGATGACTGCCAATCTCAATCGGGGTTTGTGTTCCTGTTAAATGGTGGTGCTGTCAGCTGGAGGAGCTCAAAGCAAAACACGGTGGCTGATTCGACTACCGAATCGGAGTACATTGCGGCTAGTGAAGCAGCAAAGGAAGCCGTGTGGATGAAGAAATTCATCCTAGATCTGCAAGTGGTTCCAAGCATCGCTGACCCTATTGAGATCTTTTGTGACAATGAGGGTGCGGTGGCTTTGGCAAAGGAACCAACAGCTCACAAGAGGACAAGGCATATTTCGCGCAAATACTACTTTATACGGGATGTTATTGAAAGTGGTGAAGTCATCATTAGCAGAGTAGCATCGAATGGAAACTTGGCAGATCCATTCACTAAGCCGTTACCGCAAGCAGCTCATGAATCTCACACTAGTGGGATAGGTGTAAGATTTGCTAGCGATTTGGCTGGAGTTGTATATATTAGTTTATTTGATATGTATTAATTTATTTTGGGAACGATACAGCCAGTATTGTAATTTATGTTTGTTTCGATATGCGAGTGATTCGGTTACATTCATAAGACTTTACTGTGTTCCATCAGTCAGTCATTCATTCCACTTCCCAGAATGTTTATACATTCTAAATTTCCACAGTCAGTCATTCTTCAAGGGAAGGAAGTTTGAAATAAGGCTGAGTTTAGGTGTTGGTTATGCATTAATCAAGGATTGAATGCATGAAACGCAACAGTAACATGTGCTTGAAAGGAGTTTCAAGTGACTGGAAGACCCACACCCAAGTATACTTCATGGATTATAGTCACGAGTAAATTGGGATGATAAAATCTTACATCCTCAGACCCGAGATGTATGAATTGCTATATCATAGTTCTTACTTGCTTTAGCCATTTTCAAAAGCAGTTCGTAACTAGCTGTGATAAAGGGAATGACTAGGTAAGTCAAGAGGTATGGTATGGGATTATGCAGTCGAAGGGATTTGTTCCTTCTGTATGAGAGATATCCCTGGGCCCCTCGATGATTGGGAGTTGACGCCAAAATATTGCATGGCCATGCACAAAGGAATATTGATTGAGAATAAGATATGTCCTTACCTTTTGGTCACCACCAATCAAGATCGAGAAACATAATCGTGAACGATCTGGAGATTGACATTTAGTAATCCATGTCTCGTGTTCACAAGGATGTCTTAGCTCACTTATCTAGGACCACTACTGTTAGTATGATGGTTTTCTGCAGGTATTCAGAACCCATACAGACTTGGGGGCATTGATGCTTTGCTAGAGGCCGCTCTTTGTCTGTGCTTGCCAGGGTACAGTATATTATGTGCAAGTGGGAGTTTGTTAGAATCTGCCCCGATAATATATGTACGCCTTAAAGTACTGCCGATGATGTATGGGCCTATATGGGTCACAAACCGGGGTCTAACATGACAGCTAATTAAGTTGAGGGACCAAAGATGGCAAAAGTGGAAGTTAGCAATGCAGGCCATGATAGCGCCGCTAACTTAACGAGTTAGCGCCGCTAACTGTTAAAGGTTAGTGCCGCTACGGCTGCATGAGCTTTATGTCACTTCGAAGTCAGGCCGCGTTAGCGCCGCTACGGGTTAAGGTTTAGCGCCGCTAAAACTGCATGGACTTTATGTACACATCACCTCCACTTGTAGCCAATAGATGAGAGATTCTAGAATTATTATGGCCGGCTAATGGAAGTTCTATGGACAGTTTATGGTCTTTAAAAAGACAAGTTTCCTGGAACTATATCTCTCTTGGCTAATTCTCTCTCTAATACTCTCATACATTCATATATTCACTTGATACCTAGACTTGGTGATTGGGTGGATACAAGGCTTTGGTCCAGAGATAAGTTTGATGTTCTTGGGTAAGATTTCCAGTGAAGATCTTGCTCTAGCTTGCTAGCACTTGTTGTTGGACTTGTTCCCGGTTTGAGATTTCGAGAAAGTGGCCAAGAACCAAGAAGAAGGAGTTCCTTGCTTCAACATTCACGATCAGCCACCAACAAGAACGTCACTGGAGCTTAGGAGCTGGTATAACTCCTTTTCTTTCTTCTCTTGTTGCTATTTTGTACATAGAGTAGATCCATGATTGGGATTTCTTTGATTTGAACACTTATATGCATGTTTTTCTTTGTTCTCGCTTCCGTTGCGTGTTCATGAAATCCCAACAGAGGATTGATTGTTTCTTCTGGGGGACGCAGGGGTAGTTGTCTGGTTCACGTTATCAGACATTTCTGTTCTATTCACAGCATCTCACCAGTTGTTAGATATAATCCGTTAGTATAAACACAATAACCACCCTCAAAGCTACACTACTAATTACCCACCCTGGGAATACTGGACTGACCAGAGCCTCGGTTCGAGTATTGCACAAATCAGTAATGCAATTCCTCAAACCAGGGCTCTGATACCAACTTGTAACACTGTACTTTTTAATTAACAATAAACTGCGTGCGGAAGCTAATTACATATAATTAGATATAAAATCAAGAGTTTATACAACTTTGACTGGTTATCATTTACAAAATATCCACTTTAGTGTTAGTTACAAAACAGGCTCTAACAAAAATCTTTGACATCAGAGTAATGGTCGGTCCAAAATCCCAGTCTTCATTATCTACAAACTCACCGCGGAGTATCTGCAAAACAATCTAGTGGGGAATTAGCACAAAGCTAAGTGAGGGAACCAATATCTAATCATACACAAGGCAAACATGCCTAAACCCAAATAGCTCATGAATCCCAGAAGAATCGGCGGTGTTGCAACCACCTACAACCAAGGTCGGCCAAAACCAAGGTTTACCGATAGCCCTGCTAACATGGATAACAATACCAGCCTTCTTGTGTACAACAAATGTACCACAAGATCTGATATGGTAAAACCCCAAGCAATAGGCCCAGACTCAATCTGATCTCCAAATAACATGTATATACAATCCAAACAAGTGCATTCCAAATAGGATATCATATCCTGTATATCAGTTGATATAAATCAACTCACTACAGTCAGCACTGCTGGATCACACTCAGATGACTAAATTCACTGAGTCTTCTCAGTTCCTGAGATTAAAGTAATACAAGTATTCAATTCCCAATACCGATTCATAATAAATAACACATGCATTCATACATCACATGTTAAATATTTATATATAACTATCGTGTATATCAAATCATATTTTGATTGCTGAGAATAACTCTAAAATCCCAGATTCTGATTAAATCCAATTCCAATCGAAGTCGGATTCCGAATTAAAGGCCAATTCCGATCATAACCCAATTCCGAGAAAAGGCACAATCCGAGAATAGGCACAATCCGATCAATGGTAATTCCGATAGAATAGAAATCCGACAAAAGTGTTAGAGCATATATCAATTCCGAGCAAATAGGATTCCGATAGATCTCAATTCCGATAAATGTCCCATTCCGATCAAATCCGTTTTATCGGAATTCAACACATTCCGAGTAAATTGTCCCGGGATTCATGTATTCCGATAATCTTTTAATCGTAATTCTCAATTCCGATAGCTTCATATCTCAATCCGACAGATTCATATGTTCTTGCATAAAATCGATTTCTAACTTAAATCTTACTGATTTTAAACAAGCAAGAGTTCTAAGTTTCCAGAAATCATTCTAAGCATGTTATGAACATATTCTAACTATAATTTCTAACATGCAAACATCCTATAATCATCAATCATCACATAAGCATTTTATCGGAATTCATATATATTTACAAAACCGAATAAATTAACAATCAATCAACTATAAATCAGTGTTCTAACCTTTAGATAATATCAAATACTCAACTAAAATGCAAGCAAATAAGAAGCTCGATTTATTTCTTTTCTTTTCTTTTTCTTCTCGGCCGAGAACACCCATGAACACACACAACACACTTTGTATAATTTCACAAGCAATAAGGTATGGTGAGGGAGTGGGTCCCTATACCCACCAAAACCGGCCACACCCCACCCCCCACCAACTCAAATATTAAATTAATATATTCATTTACCTAAAATAATAAAACAAAATAATATTACAAACAATTATCAGTTAACACATATTTACAAACAATTCACATAAACAAATTAAATTTCCAGATTAATTAATTAATTACCTTAATTAATCTAAGCCGGTCGAGAGGGTGCTACAAATATGCACTGTTTTTTTCATTTACTTGGCTTGAACTACCCTCTACTTGTTATATTTTTCTTTTCTGCTTTTAAATTTTCCCACCTCTGCCTCTCGTATCTTCTTGGTTTTCTGATGTCTTATTGTTTGTTTGTTTTCCTTTTCCCCACTTATTTTCAATATGTTGTACCTCGTTGTATATTTGTTCCCCGGTCATTGGATTTTGAGAGCGGCCAAATTCTTGTTGTCCATTAAACGCCTTCTTTTGCTTTCTGAACGGATGGTTATATGGTAGATATCGTCTGTGACCAGCATAACTTTGTTTTGATGCGGCAGGAAGTCTAACACAATATATATCTTTCCCACATACTACACAACCTTTGAATCCACTGCATGGGTAGCCACATAATGTACCAAGTGCAGGGTAATCATTTATTTTCCATAACACAACGGCACGTAGATTAAAGTTTTCTTTTGTGGAAGCATCATATGTATCAACACCTTCCTCGAATAAGCGTTGCAGAATATCAACTAAAGGTTCCAAAAAAACATCAATATCATTTCCCGGGTATCCTGATATTAATACCGAAAGCATGATAAACTTTTTTTTCATTCACAACCATGGAGGAAGGTTATATATGACAGTTAAGACTGGCCATACACTGTGATGCCTATTTCCTCTGTTGACGTCAACTCCATCAGCCGATATTCCTAACCGTAGATTTCTTGGATCCTTACCAATTTCGGAGAATTTTTCATCTATGGTACGCCATGCCTGTGAATCTGCCGGGTAACGTAAAACACCATCTGTTATCCTCCTTGTCGCATGCCATCTTAAGTCTTCTAAAATACTTTGTATCTTGAAGAGTCGTTGCAGTCTTGTATAACTGGGAAGTACCACATTACCTTTGCTAAAATGTTTTCGTACACTTTATGTGTCTTATTATCCACCTTCCATCTTGAATCCCACAAGTTCGGCACTTAGTCAATTTCTCGTCCTCCTTCCAGTAAAGAAGGCAGTTGTTGATACATACCTGTATCTTTCTGTATCCTGACCCCATCAATTTCATAGTTTTTTTGGCCTCATAAGTATTTTCCACCAATTCGTTACCATCAGGGAGCATATTTTTTAACAATCCTAGTAACTCAGTAAAGAACTTATCTGAACATCCGTACTTGCTCTTCAAGTTGAGTAGTTGGACTATTGCAGACAACTTTGTAAAGTCAGGACATTCTTTGTAAAGTGGCTTCTCTACGTCTAATAATAGTTCTTGAAACATGACATGGTCTTCCTCATCAAAATTATCTTTAGTAGCATTAACCATTTCTACTGTTTCTAGTCCATCTGTTGGAATTTGTGAACCAAATTCCGTGTTTTCAACAAACTCTGCTGTAACATTGTCAGGTTTTGCCCCACTTGTTGATGGCTCATCCTTTTCCCCATGTTTAATCCTCTTCATGTAGTTTAGATCAATCCTATTGATGAACAAATGGTGATGCACTTCTTCCACTTTATGCTCTATGTGGTTTAAACATTTGGAACACGGACATGGCATTTTTAGATGTTGTTTATTCATTCGTGGGTAAGCGTTCCTCATCTTCGTCAAGTTCTGCAATGCGTAATTAATAAACTCTGATACTCCTTAAATATAAGGTATCATGGTCCTATATGTACCCATCCAAGACTTTTCCATGTTTAAAAGTGTCAAAGAACAAGAAATAGAGAAGATTAAATTGGATGAAACAGTTGGAAATTTAGGGATTTAAGCCTTCGAATATCGTATACTCTTTGCGGCGTATTTAATTAGAGACAAACCGATTAAAAGAGTTCTCCGTAATTAATGTGTGTTTAATTTAAAAAGGAAAAGATCATTTACTCTCACCGGTTGATTTTTCAAAGAAGATTGTATTTGTTTGAATTAAGTGATTTTCCACACGTACTGCACCTGCACGTCGGTTCAGTTATCGGCATTTGCAGACGATCTTTTGATCATCCAAAAAAACAACCCAAACAGTTTCAAACCCTAGTATCACTAGTCATTTTCAACGATCACAATGGAAGCTTCTACTTCAAACAAACGACAAAAAACTGAAAAAAGAGAAACAACATTGAGTGATCTTCCTATGGGAGTTATGGAGAAAAATTTTGTGCACTTGGGGGCCGTCTCTGCCATCGATTGTGTGCGGTAAAAATGCATGTAAGTTTCTAATACAATCTGTCTATTTTTTAATCTATTTGCTAAAATTGTTAACTTGTACATTAAGAAATAAATTTTTTGTGTATCTTAATTATTATAGTAGCCACGCTTTTTTGGAGGCCTCTAATAGCGAAGAGGTCTACAGAAGAATGGAAGTAGATAGTATACAAAGGGTAAGGAAGGGGTTGTTTAGCCTGGGTAGAAGTGAGCTCGTCAACAGATGTAGAGCAGCAGCAAAACTCAAACATCATGTATAGAGAAGGAATGGTATATATACGTATACATTTACTGTTTGTTATCTATTGAAGTAATTAAGTTTAATTATACATTTTATTGAACTTTGTTTTTTTTTAATTTCGTGTTATACATACATTTCAGATGAAGTTATTCAACTTTGATGAAGAGGAACAAAAGAGAGTAGGGAAGGAGATGCTTGAGAATGCATCTGGCTTAGGACAAATGGATGCAAAGTTTGTTCTAGGGATCATAAAGATGGGAGAAGGCGACGACATCAGCATTAAAGAGGAAGCTATTGGCATGTTGAATGATGTTTTCCCTTCCGATAGAGCTGAGATTTTGAAGCGAACGTTAAACACGATACAAGTCATAATGAGGGTTCGGCGGGACGATTTGCAAGAAATACATTTCAGTTTGTACAATTTCGGCTGTCCCGACCACTTTATAGATACTTCAAAGCTAAGTATTGTAGATAGGGGTTTTGATAATGACATTCCATGGGTCTTTAATTGTAAAGTTTGTTGTTGTATAGCTTGTTTTGTTAAATTTGCTAGAATATTATGGATACGCTATTAGCTAGATTGTGAATGAGTAAATTAAATACTGTTTGGGAATATTGTAATCCAATACTTTTTTGGTATATATATGTATATATATATATATATATATATATATATATATATATATATATATATATATATATATATATATATATATATATATATAGGGTAAGTATCAACAAAGACCCCCCTTTAAACAAAGACCCTAAATGCCCAATCTCAGCCACTCATCTAAAAGGCAAGATGGGAAATTAATAATTTTGATCATAAAATTCACGCCATACTCCAACCTTCTAAAAAACACATTTTTTTTACCCCTCAAATCTTTAAATAATCATAACTATTTCAATTTTTTGAATTTGAGCAAAAAAATTATACCAATCTTCTCATTTTTTAATCCTCTTTCAAATGAGCCCACTCTTGTAATGTCGTGGGTTTTCAGAACCTTAATTAATAAAATATAATTAAGACACCAATTGTTTAACCAAAAGATATCGTTTACCAAACACAGCGTAAGTATTTAACTAACTAATTATACAAACTGTAGTATAAATTTTAACAAAATACCCAACGGTGTTACCAATATCGGCCGACCATTAATCAACATTAGAGTAAACAAAAGCGAGAGCAAGAAGTGTTCCCAAAAATTACCAATGAAATAACCATAGCATGGCAACCCGCTCTCACCAACCACTATTTACCTGCAATTAGAAAGGAGTACATGGAAGGGTTAGCTATAAATAGCTAGTGAGTAACGATTAAACATAAGCATCATAACAAAGATGTTATAGCATGCAGAAGATATCACAGAATAACAAATAATTTTACCCTAGCAGCAAGCGATGTTCCGGTGTCCAGGAGGAGTAACATCTTGCAGGGTTATAAGCCCAGCTCAATGATCCAAACTGGGGGAAACCGAATACATCAGTTATATCGCGCAGGTGGGGGAGCGGGTAGCAGCCCACCATTGTATTAACGAGCGGGGAAGTCTGATCAGAGCCCCTTTAACGAGCGGGGAGATCAGTAAAACTTAGAGCCCCTTTAACGAGCGGGGAAATCTGGTGAGAGCCCCTAGCTGAGGCACGTAAGTTCTGCAGAACCCCGATTTGCGGCCGCAAATCACCGTACCCCAGACAGCATCAAAGTGTCGGCACGAACACGTATTGGCCGACTCTGGCCGCATCATAACATAGTTGTCCTACTCAAGCCATAACATATCATATTGGCCTACAAAAAGCCATAACATAACATATTGGCCTACAAAAAGACATAATACCAGCATATACCAAGTTTATAACATGATTGGCCTACTCAAGCCTAACATAAATGCATAGCAGCGTATACCATAGCAAATTAACAACACATAAACCATAACTTACCTTAAGCTTGTTATAACGTGTTTATCACGAAACCTAAGGTTAACCGGTACTCACTTTAAGCTCACAAGAAGCCGACACAACGATCAACCGTTTCCGTTTCCTCACGAACACCTAGTACAACACATACATGACTGGTCATCACTTATACATAGCACCCTTAAGTTAAACATAAATTAAACAAGCTACTATTCCTGGACCATTGCTTGCGGTCGCAAGTAACTGAATTGCGGTCGAAAGGTTCCCCTAACCACATCCCTTACAGTCGCAAGGTTATCCCTTGCGGCCGTAAGAGGCCCTTATCAATATCTAATGCTTCCGATCGCAAGGGACATCTCCTTTTGATCGCAAACATGATTCAAGGGTTGGTTACGATCGCAAGTTACATACTTACGGTCGCAAACCTTATTTCCTTCACTCGTAAGTGGTAACACCACCAAAACAGACCCATGTGATCGCATAGACCAACCATGCGATCCCAAACATTTACGCGACGCGTCATCCTAACCTTCCGCAGCGCGGAATTCACAAACACCCCCTTACGGTCGCAAGAACCCTGCCTTGCGATCGCAAGGGATCTACACTCCCCATGCGATCGCATGCAGTATCCATACGACTGCATGACCTTCCAAAACAGAACCCTTCGTCCCTCTTCGTGGACAGACTTGCAACTTCGCGTTTTAACCATCAAAACTCGATCACAAACAAGATTCAAATGCCTCTACATGTTACTTATGACCAACACAACCTTGCTAACATAAACCTAACTAAAATCAACCATTATAATCCATTTTGAACCCTCAAAATGGATCATCTTTGCACTTGACTCAAGAACATGAAATCAAAACAGAATACTTACAAATAGAGGATGATTACAGCTGATTGACACCCGAGTTCATGATTGATTTCAGAAACTAAGCCATTCTCTCTTGATTTCTGCTTTGGATTTGCTAGAGTTTGAGAGGTGTTTGTGTTCGTATGATAGTGTGTGTGTGTGTTAGTGTGTGTACTTTGTGTTTCTCCAGGGGATAAGGGAGAAGCATAGACCGACTTTGTGGTCTATTAATCAGATCACGGGTATTTTGTTCCCCTTTTCAACTTACAACTAATCCCTCGTTTACCCGTTTTACCTAACGAGGATATTTTTAGAACCATTACCTAAAACCAGTTACTAACGTACCAATTTTACCTATTATTATAACTATTTCTCATAACACCTTTTTATCACGTATAATTAGCAAACAACATATTTAGCAACAAAATACATTGATTAAATCAATGTACAAGTATATAAGCATATAGTACAAACATGGTACAACTAGGCCCTATTTTGGGATGTTACAACTCTTCCTATATTTCTGGAAAAAAAAATTTGACGAAAATGACGAAAATGATGAAATGAAGAAAATTATCATTTTCGGCTGTTAGAAAACAGTAACACCTACCAGTTTAATCATTTTCGCTCATCACCTTCATATCCATAACAACTAAAAGTTTTCATCATTTTCGGACCCCTGTTCACCTTTTTTTTTTTTTACAAAAATGATAAAAATGACTAAAATTATCATTTTCGTCACTTGCTGTTACGTGACATACAAGGGGCACGAAAATGATGAAAAATGATGAAATTTATCATTTTCGTGCCCCCTTGTATGTCACGTAACAGCAGGTGACGAAAATGATAAATTTCGTCATTTTCATCATTTTCGTGTCACTTACATATCACGTAAACAGCAGGCCCCGAAAATGATGAAAATGAAGAAATTTATCATTTTCGTCACTTGCTATTACGTGATATACAGGGGGAACGAAAATGATGAAAAATGACGAAATTTATCATTTTCGGCTGCCCCATATATATCACGTGATAGTATGTCCCGAAAATGATAAATTTCATCATTTTCGTGCCCTTTGTATGTCACCTCACAACACGTGACGAAAATGATAAATTTTGTCATTTTCGTCATCACTTTCATATCTATAACACCTACCAGTTTTCATCATTTTCGTAACCTATTATAGCAATCAGTTTTATCATTTTCAGGACCTGTTATAACAGTCAGTTTTATCATTTTCAGGACCTGTTATAACAGTCAGTTTTATCATTTTCGGGACCTTTATAACAGTCAATTTTATCATTTTCGTCATCACTTTCATATCTATAAGACCTACCAGTTTTCATCATTTTCGGAACCTGTTATAACAATCAGTTTTATCATTTTCGGGACCTGTTATAACAATCAGTTTTATCATTTTCGGGAACTGTTTAATGGGTTTCATCAGTTTTATCATTTTCGCACCTGTTATTACACTCAGCCAATTTTTATCATTTTGGTCAAAAAAAAATTTCCAGAAATATAGGAAGAGTAGTCTCGTTTGAAAGAGGATTAAAAAATGAGTGGATTTGTATAATTTTTTTGCTCAAATTCTAAAAATGGAAATAGTTATGTTCATTTAAAGATCTAAGGGGTAAAAAAAATTTAAAAAAGGGGTTTTGAACATAACTATTTCAAACATATGAAAATAGAGAGTTTATTCAGTCACAGGTTCTGGTTTAGTAAGAATAGACGTCAACTGATCATCAGATGTAGAGCAGCAAGAAACCCAAACGTGATGGATAGAGATGGAATGGTACGTATTTAAACCTTGTGTGTACATTTAATTTACTGTTTATGTTATTGAAAGTTAAGTTTTTTAAATTTAATTTATTAATTTTTGTATTATTGACTTTTGTGTTATACATTTAAGATGAAATTGTTCAACTTTGATGAAAAAGAACAAAAGAGGTTAGGGATGGATATGCTTCAAAATGCATCTGCCTTAGGACAGAAGGATGCAAAGTTTGTATTGGGGATAATGAAGATGGCAGAAGGCTTTGAAAGGAAACCGAAAGCTCTTGCCATGTTGAGTGATGCCTTCCGTTCCGATAGAGCTCGGATTGTGCCACCGATAGTAGAGAGGATACAAAGTATCATGTTTGTTCGGCGGAACGATTTGTAACCAGTACAATTCTCCGAATGCCTTCTGACCTGTACCGAACACAAAATTCTTTCAACCCATCCTCTAGATACGGGTTTTTACAATTTAGAAGCATGGTTATTCACCTGTAATGTTTGCTTATGGGACATTTGTTATGTTAAATTTGCTAGAATATTTAATTAGGATAATTTATAATTAGATTGTGAATGACTAAATACTTTTGGTGAATGTAATTAATACTTATTTTGGTATATGATATATCACTAGATTCTGAATGACTTAATTATTGTTTGTGAATGATTTAATTAATGTTTGTGAATGACTTAAATACTGTTTGGTAGGAAATGTTTGGGAACTCCTTTGCATGAATTTATGCAACTGAGTTCACTAACAGTTCCTACCAAACAGTACTATGATAAATGGAATTCTGACTTTGGATAGTCAACTTCCATGGTTATTCAATTGTAAAGTTTGTTTATGGAATACTGACTTTTGATAGTCAACTTCCATGGTTATTTGGATTGTGAATCACTAAATAATGTTTGTGAATGTAATCCAATACTTTTTTTGGTATATGAATATATTTAGATTGTGAATGACTTAATAACAGTTTCCTAGGAACTGTTAGAGAACTCAGTTGCATGAAAATGGAACAAAATAGACATGGAATAATGACTTTTGATAGTTAAACATGATAAATGGAATACTGACTTTTCTGTTTTGTTAAATGGAATACAGACTTTTTTGTTTTGATAAATGTAATACTGATATTTAGCTTCACATAAGAGACTTGAAATGATTGAAGCAAAGGAAACAGATTATAATACCATGTTCATATACCATATTTAGATAACAAAACATAAGAGAGATAAATATCATAGTAAAAGCCAAAAATAATTTCCATTTTATGGAGTGAAACTGTTGTGATTTCAGTTTACAAAAGAAACATTGTTTAACATGTACAAACAAAAAACATCCAGAAAAGATAGATACGTCAACTACCATAGTAGTCTAATATAATCACATTCTCTTTGGAACTCCCTGGTACACCATCATGACTTTTATTCAGATTCTTGAGCAACAGTCTTTGACTTCTTCTTCTGGTCTTAATTTCTCGAACTGGATTAACCTCTTCAGCTGCCTTATCATCTTCACCTTGAATTGGCTCTTCAACTTTAACTTGTACTACGACTTCAGCAACCTTAGCAACCCCAGCAACATGAATTGGATCTTCCACTGGAACTAACACTTCTTGAACTGGCACTTCTTTAGCTGCACCTAAATATCTTCTAGGCTTACCAAGTCTTATTGATTTTCTGTAACAAATGGCAAAAGTCATAACCCTTCTTGAATGATTCATTAACTGAACACAGTAATCGTGTGGGAATTTAATTATTTTGGGGATGAAGATGAAGAGGATTTGCACAAACTACATTATCTGTCTTATGGGGGTTAGGGTTTATTATATGGTACAATGACTCAACACATGAGATAAAGAAGAAAAATCGATCAACATTCTTACCTCATAACGATGACACGTGAACCATATTAATTAACCATGACCCATGACACTTATTAATTACTGATTGTCACCAGTCAGGGTGGTAGTAACCATGACACATGAACAAGAAACATATTACACATGAACCATATTATTGTCTTGTTCTTAGTCACAACCCCCCCTAAACCCTAAACCCAACCATGACACATGAACCATATTTATTAACCGTGACCCATTACACTTATTAAAACTTATTGTCACAGGTCACGGTGGTAGTAACCATGACACATGAACATGAACCATATTACACATGAACCATATTACTGACTTGTTCTTAGTCATAACCCAATACACGTGACCCATGACCCATGTTAATTACCGATTGTCTAAATTTTATATTATCTAAAATTAATTTTATAATTATATTATCTAAAATTTTATATATTATAGATTAAAGTCACCTGAATTTTTTAAATATTGTTAATTACGCCTTGTAAAAAGTTAAATTCTTATTTAATTAGGCCTTTAGAGCCAAAATTTTCAACTTTACTTTCAAAAAAGGGCAATTCAGTTTTCTGAAATTTCAAAATAAGGCAATTCCGACTATTCAGTTTCCTTACATTTCGATTATTACCGATTAGGGGATGAAAAAAATTCAAAACTTTTGTTCTCCCGCCAACCAACTATTTGAATTTTTTAACACATTCTGGCCAGTCATGAAGACGTGTTGTATATATTCTGTAACAAAAAATCAATTGAAAATTTTTAAACTCTTTCCTGTTCGATTGATTCCTAAACAACTAATTAAAAATTATAATATTTCCCTTTTACAAATATCTACTCAAGAATTATGGAACTTGCTCAAGTCGATGATCAGGACCATCATCTTGTTAATCATGATATGGGTGACAACATTCTTGGATATGAATCAGAGGATTGTTAGAACACCAAAAAGTGAGGGTGTTTTATGTAAATACTCTAAGGCTATAAAAAGCCTCTTTGCGATTTCTTATCTAAGCTTTTGCAATCATTCTACACAATTTCCAAGGTGTTTGTGTGTGTATCTCTCAAAGCCAAAAGCAAAGCTTCTCGATTCAGACCTAACAAGTGGTATCAGAACCAATTCTTCTTTTAAATTGGTTCTTGATTTTTGTTCCAATCATTAGCAATTATCTTCTCAATCAAATCAAGTGCAAATGATGAAGATTCCTGTATCGATTTCTGTGTTACAAAGGTAATTCTTCATCTTAAATTGGTGCTGGAAGAGCTTCTCAAATTCTGTGTTTTTGTGATTATTGTTTGAAGAGTCATGGATCAATCATTGGTTAATCATTGAGTAATCATTGCACAATCATTGCTGATTCAATCATTGATCAATCATTGTTGGAAAGTTCTTCATCTTTAATCGTTCTTCACTGCTTGCTGTTCTTTGTGAAGGTTTGAAGTTTCTCTATAAAATTCAACATTCTTCTTATCTAATCATTGGAATGATGATTAAAAGTGATTAGCAATCATTACCTACTGTACTTTTTGTCACACATCTACTGTCACATCAACTGTTCTTAAAGAAAGTGAAGGTTCAAAAATGGAAGTTTCAGTTTGACGAGAATTTTAAATTTACGAATTATCTATTGAAGATTGGTTTTGAACTCAAATTGGTTCTATGGAGGTCGCCAATCATGGAATTGTACTTTGCAAGTTGTTTTGAAAAGATTGATTCGATAATCATTGTTTTCTGAAACTTTGAAATTTGAGCTTAAGAACACTAAGAACAATTCAGATCTGAGATTTCAATCCATTAATTTGAGAAACACCTACTGGAAGGTGTTTGTAGGTGAAAGTTTGTTACTAATTGGAAAGTTTGTTACTAATCGAAGAGGGTAGGTGTAACAAACGAGTTCAACCAAGTCTAATTGTGATTGCATGCAATTGGTATTACATTCTAATCAGATTCCATTCGATTTACTTGGACAAGTATTACTGAGTTCCACTTTGATTGCATTGACTTAAACTTTAAGTTGACTCCGATTCAAGCTACAAGTTACAAGTTCAAGTGTGGATTGCATCCAATTGACAACTAAGGATTGCATGCAATTGGTTTTACTTAGTTTGTGTAACACCCACATACCCGGCCTAGATTAATTAAGGAAATTAGTCAAATAATTTTTGGAACTTAATGTATTTTCTTGTGGATTAATTGCTTATTGTGAGATTATTTTTCTTTTAATTAATTATGTGTTATTAGTTAATTAATTAAATAGAGATAATGGATGGTGAGGTGGCGCGTTTTAGCTTAGTTAGTCACCACACATAGTTGTTTAGTCATTTGCATGTAAGTACCATCGTGTGTGTGTGTGTTTTGAATTCTCTCGACCGAGAAAAGAAAAGAAAAGAAGAAAATAATTTAATCAATTTGATCATTAATCTTGCATGCAATTAGATTTCTGAATTCCTAACAATAACAAGGTTAGATTACTGATTTGTATTGGTTAAATGTTATTTGTTTTTGGTTTTGAGTATATATGATGAATTTCGATTGATATTGATAAACTATGAACTTAGGAAGCATGTATGATAAATTTTATGATGGTTATTTGTTCTTTACATGTTTAGAATGATTCTGGAAAACATAGAACACTTGCATGCTTAAAATCAGTAGTGATTTATGTTAGAAACCGAAATTGGGGAAGAATTTATGAGTTTATCGAATTTGGGGATGAATCTGTCGGAATTAGATGAATTCCGATGGATTTGATTGGTATTGAATAAAATCCGATAGATTCTATCGGTATTAGATAGGAATCCGACAATTCATTTGTGGATTTTGCCCTAACTCTTTTATTGGAATCCTTGTTTACTCAGATTTAAACATATATCGGGATTTATGACTTTAACTATGAAATCATGCCTTAACTCTTTTCTCGGAATTCCATTTTATCGGTATTGAACATTTACTCGGATTTTGCCTATACTCGGAATTGGGATAATATATCGGAATTGCTTACTTCTCGGAATTGATGAAACCGATAACTATTTTGGTATAGAGGATAAAACCGAAAGATTCTATCGAGATTGGATATTTATTCGGTATTGGATATTTCTCGATATATGATCTATGCCCTAGCACTTCTATCGGTATTGCTATTCTCGGGATTTCATTTCTCGGTATTTGACAGTTTCTCGGATTGTAAATTATATCGGATTGTGTAACCTATCGGAATGAGCCTTTGCTCGGGATTTGATTTTATCGGAATTGGATATTATCGGTATTTGGCCTTTACTCGGAATTCAACTTAATCGGATTTGGATTCAATCGGATTTGAAGATTTGAAGATAAACATGGTTAGTATATCTTTGGGGTTTATGTATGATGAATATATGTATATTTGCAATTGTGCACATACATGATTTACATGGTTAGATGTGATATTTATTTTGGGTCAGTATTATGAATTGAATACTGACTTGGGTTACTTCAATCTCAGGATCTGAGAAGACTCAGTAAATTTAGTCAACTGAGTGGGACTCTACAGTGTAGACTGTGGTGAGTGGATTTATATCTATTGATATACAATATATGATATCCTATTTGGAATGCTATTGTTTGGATTGTATATACATGTTAATTTGGAGATCAGTTTGATGTTGGGCCTGTTGCTTGGGGGATTTATAGTATCTGATCTTGATGTACTATTGATGGTACTTAAAGGGGCTGATATTGTGGTCCATTTTAGCAAGGCTATCGGTAAACCTTGGTTTTGGCCGATCTTGGTAGTAGGTGCTTGCAACACCGCCGGTTCTCCTGGGATTCATGAGCTATTTGGTTTAGGCATGTTTGCCTTGTTTATGATTAGATATTGGTTCCCTCACTTAGATTTGTGCTAATTCCCCACTAGATTGTTTTGTAGATACTCGGTGGTGAGTTTTGATGATTTTGGCTGGGAATATGGACAGACCGTACTCTAATGTCAAGAAATTTGAAAGAGCCTGTTTTGTTATTAACACTGTAGTGACTATTTTGTAAACGTTAACCATAGAAAGCTGTAATTATTTTTGGTTTAAATATAAGTATATGTAATTAGCTTCCCCATGCAGTAAATATCATGTATAAAAAGTACCGTGTTACAGTTTGATTTAAGACTCGTGGTTGATTCAAAATACCCATTTTGATTACATGGATCGCATTCGATCAGAAGAGAACATGGTGTTGAGAACAAGACAAAATTGCATTCGATCACTTTGATCAGATTGCATCCAATCAGAAGAGAACTTTCAGTTTGAAAACAGAACAGAATCGCATGCAATTGCTTCGATTGCATCCGATTGCTTTGATTGTATTCGATTTATCAGAAGACTTGGAGTTTGAAAATAGCACTTGATTGCATTCAATTGCTTTGATTGCATTCGATTAATTAGAAAGTTTCAGAACAAAAAAGAATCGCATCCGATTGTCTTGATCGCATCCGATTACCTCGATTGCATTCAATTCATACTGTGTTGAGTTAATTCTTTAAGTGAATTGAACAAAGTTTCTAATTTCATAGGAGAACTGATCAACAAAATGTCAAACTCAAATGAGATGCTTGCAATTGGCACTGATACAAAACCCCCGGTTTTGTTTAGGAATGATTATCATGTTTGGAAGGGAAGGTTTATGGATTTTCTAGAACACAATGATATGTATGGACAAGCAATGCGGGATTGCATTGAACATGATAACAAACAATTTTTTAAAGTCATTCCTGCAATTCCATACAATAATCCTAAAATTCCTACTGATAGAAGAGAGAAATCTTTTGATGAGCTCACTGCTCAAGAGAAACAAGTGAAAAAGGCTGAAAGAATGGCTAAGTATTATCTCAAACAAGGTTTATCATCAGAGATATATACAAAGGTGGATAGTCTTGAGATAGCTAAACAAATCTGGGATGAGCTAAAAAGGCAACTACAAGGTACTGAACAGGGTGAATACATCAAAAAGACTCAACTGGTGAATAGTTTTCATGACTTCTCTACTAGGGAAAAGGAATTACTGCATGAAACTTATAGACGGTTTTGTAGACTGTTTAATGAGCTTAGGTCGAACAAGATACCTCGATCAGATCTTGATTAGAATTGTGTCTTTCTGAAGTCTTTGGGAAGTGAATGGAGCGAGCATGTGATGTTATACAAACATGTTAACAAAGACTTGACACAAGTAGCATTTCATAATATCTTTGAAGATCTGAATCAATATCAATTAGAAGTCTCAAAGTCCGTGCCTAAAGTTTCAACTGCTGATCCTCTAGCTCTAGTAGCTGCTGACAAACATTCCAGAGAATACACAAGATCTACCAAATACAAACAGGTTGTGTTCAGTGATTCAGATCTGGAAGATTCAGATGTAGACTCTGTGGAAGCAGCTATTCAATATTTATCTTTTGTAACTTAGACCTTCCAGAATCGGTTTAACAAGACAAACAACAAGCAGAGGTTCACTTCTAGATCCAGGCGTCTTGAGAACTACTAGTCTAATGAAAAACCCAGGTCTCAACGAGAAGAGAAGAAGGTGGATAAAAGAGGAGAAATGAAATGTTACAGTTGTGGAGGATCGGGTCATCTTATCAGGAATTGTCCTCAAAAGAAAACCAAGGATGTAGAATACTACAAACAAAAGTACCACCTGTCCAAATAGAAGAAGGCTGGGAAAGTTTTGATGGTTGAGGAGGATCAATTCTTATGTGATACAGACACTGACAGTGATCTTGAAGTTGATGAACAAGCACAATTTTGTTTCTTGGGAAAGCACGGAGAGTCAGATGAGGAGAGCAACCCTAATCTTGACAAATCAGACTCAGAATCCAAACAGGTAGATACTAACATTAATTTGCTTGCAGGTGTTAATAGTGCACATATCCAAACAATTCTTAAAAAGATGAAAAACCTAGAATCAAATGTTAGTAATCTGAAAAATAAAAACAAGTCACTAAAACAAGTAATTCAACGTCAAGATCAAGAGGCACAGGGAATAATTGATCAACTTGCAAAAGATTTGCAATTGTCAAAAGATCAATTAAAAGCAACAAGTTCCAAACTCTCAGACTTAACAACTGAATCACAAACCACCATTCAAGATCTCAAGGCTGAACGCTTGAGGGCTGAAAAAGATTATGAGGTTCTTCAAACCAAAAATTGTGAATTGTCCACTAAGATTAAACAGCTTGAAGATTTCATTATTAAAAGAAATCAAAGTGAACAAACAATTTTCTTGAACAAACAAAAAGAAAGACCTTACAGTCGATAGACATTTGAAGGCTTAGGGTTTGAGAATCCTCATATGTTAAATAAAGTCACTTGTAAACAACTGTTCAATGTGGACTTGTTCAACATGGGTCTAACAGCAAGAATGAAATTTGTTGGACAAGAGGAAGCACAAATTGAGGAGGAGATGAAAAGAAGTCTTCAGGAACATGCGGAAATATCTTTTGATTACACTGCCCTGAATGAATCATACAACTCTGAATTTCCAATGACTTCGATTTCCAAACACACTTCTTCTGTTTATACAGATGAAGAGTTGTATGCCCCTTCTGTCCCTAAACCTCTGTTGGAGTATATTCCTTCTAATAAGCTGTTGAAGCAATTCTACACTCTTCAGGAATATTGCTTCACCTCTCAGATCATAAATGATCTCTCTTATTTGGTTCTTACACATGCATCAAAATTAGATACTCATTGTTGAAAATCTGATGAAGCATACACTTCAGATTCTTCTCTTCATGTTGAGCTTTTCTTTCTCACACGTCAAGTCGATGAATTGAAGTTAGCAAATGAAGTTCTTCATTCAGAATTATCACATATTCTGAAACACGATGAAGGAATCATTGACAGATTGTGTGTTGAGAAATTTGAACTTGAAAGTCAAATCCAGAAGCTGAGCTCAACTCCACGAGCAAACAAGGATTATGATGCCAAAGATATCTTCTATCAGAATTCGTCCTTGATAGATCATACAACATCCAATGATGTGTCATCAATTTCATCTGTTACTAAAACAGTCACTCTAGTGACATCTGTTTCAAACTCGATTTTTCAAAATAAATTAAAACAGATTGTTCATGCAAGTTGACACTCTTCATCTCTTTTACATGAGAAACCAGAAACTTCAGCAGCAGCTGCACGTCGTCCAAAATTGAAATCTAATTTGTTTGATTTGCCTGCAGATGTGAAGAAAGCAGACGTGAAGAAGAAATTAAAAGCTGAATGGAAAAGAGTCATACCTAAATCTAATAGGATATGCACTAAATTTTCTTCTATTTGTCAAAACATACTTATGTTTGAACAAACATGTTTAGGTTTTAATGAAAGAGAAAATGTTGCCATGAATATGTTTTGCATGAGTGATGGATGTTTGCATGGTCACTGTGAATTTCAGTGAGAGTATGATCAACTTGGAAAATCTTTTGGAATTAAACCATGTGCACATTGGTTAGATTTCAAGTTGTGTTTCCATTTCTCAATTCAAAAGGATGTGTCCTACACATCTGGATAACCAAACGACAGGCATATGTGTTTGAGCAGTTAAACAAGTCTCGCAGGTTACTGACAATACGTGAATTGCAAGCTTATCAGCATCATGGTTACCAAGCAGTTCACAATGCAGGGCTTGCACGTGAGTAGAAATTCAAGCACAAATCACGTTCCAAACGTACTTCATCATCAAAATTCACTCACACTTCCTCTGTTACATCAAAGTCCCAACAATGGGTGGTTAAGAATTCTATTCCTGTTGTTTCCGAAAAACAACAACCTCTTGAGGTCAAGAAGTCCATATCTGCTTCTAAGCACTCTGTTTCTAAGTGGATATCCAAGTCAATCGCTTCCGCAACATGTGTAACTCGTACACCTTCTAAACCTCAATCGTCCTCATCCCCAGTTCCACTATGAAATTGCAACCAAAACACAAACAGGTTAACCCATACAAGAAGTTAACTTTCAAATGGATTCCAAAGAATTCATCCAACGCTGTTAATACTGTTACATCACATTCACACCTAGATTTAGAGACTCATCCTTCATCAACTGACCAATCATGACCCATTCGTACACGGGGACCTAAATCTTCTTTGTTTTCTTTTTGCAGGAACCTGATTTATGGTACCTGGACTCCGGCTGCACTAAGCATATGACGGGTGACAAAAGTCTTCTAAAAAATTATGTTTCTAAGTACTACGGAAATGTAAGATTTGAGAATGACAATATCGCACCAATTTTGGGGTACGGAGATATTGGAAAGAAAAATATAAAAATAAAGAAGGTTTCATATGTAGAAGGATTGGGTCATAATCAATTCAGCATTGGACAATTCTGTGATAAAGACTTGGAAGTGGTGTTTAAAAAGAATTCTTGTTCAGTATCTACTGAATCTGGTGATACTCTTCTTTCAAGATCAAGAAAGTCAAACTTATACTCCATAGATCTGAACAACTGTTAGATTATTAAAGTGAGGGTGTAATATGTAAATAACTCAAAGTTGGGCAAATGCTATATAAAGGCATTTGCCCCACAATTCTAAGCTAAGCTTTGTATTTCAACATATCTTGTGTTTGTGTTTTACTCTCAAGCTCTCGGCTCTCTTTTTCTAACCGAATACACACACAAACACTCACTAGCAAGATTACACAATAGCATTGCTTCATCCGTAATATTTACGGGACCATCAATTGATATCAGAGCCAAACTTGTTTTTGGCTCGTGTTTGTTCGAAAACATCAAAGGAAATATCGAAAAGTTCAAGTCTAAAGTGAAGAACAAGCTCTCAGATTTAACAATATATACAACAACAAGGTTGGTTCAAGAAAGGTGCGATTTTGAATATTTCCGAAGATAGAACACGTTGAAGGTATAAAAACACTACTTTAATATCATCCTTTCGGGTTTATTTGAAGATATTCACTGTTTTATAAGGCTTTCTTGAAGAACACTTCAAAACCGAATGACATTTTTAAAGGATAAAGTCCAATAGGTCATTAAATGCTCGATTTCTTGGCATTTAATTTCTGGAAATGAATCATTTATGGTGTTCTTGAGGCTTAAATGCAGATTTGAAGAAGAAGAAGTCGGTTTTTAATTAAATTTAAATATTTATTCTTCAAAGTTTAAGTGTTTCACAACGAAACTCAAGTACTACCCATACCAATCAATGTACAAGTGGGTAGACACCATAAGCTGTAAGGCCTTCAGATTTGATAGGGACACATCTGATCCTATAAGCCGGGCTGTTGGTCAATGCGATTGACTAGTGTATGTGGCTTATAGAATTCTGTCAAGATTGGAATTCACAACGTGATAGTGCTATCAGCCGCGTAGGTTCAATCGCATGCGATTGGATGGTTTAAAGTGCTATTAGCCGGTCTTGGTTCATCAATAGCATTCTATTGGCCATTGCGATTCAAGGGTTTGATTACACACAAAGGGAATCACATTCGATTCAGGTTACTTGAATAGCATTTGATTGTAGCAACTAATAGTTTATTCTAAGTGTTTGGTGCTACAGGAATCAATCGCACACTATTTGTTACACTATTCAATCACTACCAAGAAGTTTGCTCAATTTTCAAGGGTGGTTTCCAATCGCAACACACCTATCGCATACCTTGAACTTATTGGACAAGTGAAAGAACCATTGGTACTTGACTTTAAACAAAGAGGACAATCGGACTTAAAACTTAAAATTCTAATTCAAAATTGAATTTAATCAAACTTAGATATAATTCAAAGTTGAATTAAAATTAACTCAATTCTATTTAATTCAAAGTTGAATTTAATCTTTACAAGATCTAATTCAAAGTTGAATTAAAGTGAATTAGTTCCACACTTTGTTTATCAAGTTTTTCGAACAATCAATCCATATATAACAAGTGAACGATCATTTCTTAATTAAATTCTCAAAATGTCAAGTTCAAATGAAATGATGTCCATCGGTACCGATACAAAACCACCAATTTTGTTCAGAGGTGAATACAATGTATGGAAAGGAAGTTTTAGAGACTTCCTTGAGCACAACGAGACACACGGAGAAATGATGATAGAATGTATTGAAAAAGGAAACAAGAAGTTTATTAAAGTTGTTGAGGCTGATCCGAACAACAATCCCGCCATTCTCCGTCATGAAAGGGAAAAGACTGCTAATGAGCTCACAGCACAAGAATAGGAGATTAAGAATGCCGATATACTGGCTAAGTACTATCTAAAACAAGAACTCTCCTCTGAGATCTACACCAAAATAGATAGCTTAGCCACTTCTAAAGAAATTTAGGATGAAATCAAGAAGCAGTTGCAGGGTACTGAACAAGGAGAATACATCAAACGTACCTAACTGGTCAACAGCTATCATGACTTCAATGTTCGAGAGAACGAGCTGCTTTCAGAAACCTATGGTAGATTTTGCAAATTGCAAAATGAAATGAGGTCAAACCAAATCATCAGAACTGACCTAGACTTGAACTGTGTTTTTCTGAAGTCATTGGGTCCTGAGTGGAAGGAATATGATCGACTGTATAAGCAAATCAACAAAGAGCTCACCACAGTCACCTTTCACAACATATTTGAAGACCTCAATCAGTACCAAGAAGAAATACTGAAGTCTCTTCCCAAACAACCAGCTGCAGATCCTTTGGCCCTGGTAGCAGTCGAAAGAATTCCAAGGGAATCATCATCCAGAATAATGAAATTCAAACAGGTGATTCTCAGTGAATCTGAACCGGAAGATGATGATGAAGATGTTGTTGAAGCTGCCATTCATGCTCTCTCTGTTGTTGGCAAAACCTTCAAAAATCGATTCAATAAAACCAACAACAAACAAAGGTTCACCTCTGGGTCTAGGAGACCTGAAAGGCTTGCTCCTATTGACAAGCCTAGATTTCAAATAGAAGAAAGGAGAGACGAAAAGAAAACAGACTCAACGTGCTACAAATGTGGAAGATCTGGCCACATGATCAGAAATTGTCCATAAAAGAAAGTCAAAGATGCTGAGTACCACAGACAAAAGATCAGTTCCTGGAGGATACACACTCCGACAGTGATCCAGATGGTGAGGATCAAGCACAGTTCTGTTTCATGGCTAACAATGGAGCAAGTGATAGGGATGAAGAAAGTGGTGATCTCTCCGATGCTGAGGACGAGATCGTTGAAAGCGGAAAGGTACATTTTATCTCTAACTCTAACATGGGTTTTAATTTTGAACATATACAAACCATACTAAACCGCATGAAAAAGTTAGAATTTAAGGTGACAAAATTAACAAAGAAAAATCAAGTTTTAAAAGAGGTTATCCATACACAAGACAAAGAAGCACAACTCACAATTGAACAGTTAGAGAAAAATATAAATGACTCTAAAGTTCAATTAGCAGAGAAGGAATCTGAATTTCTTGAATTAACTGATAAAACCAACATCATCATACACAATCTCAAAGCAGAACGTATTGGTGCAGAAAAGGATTAGGAAATTCTAAAAAATGATCAAAGTGTTCTTTGTTTGAAAATTAAAGAATTGGAAGACCTTCTAATTAAGAGAGGGCAAAGTGAACAAACCTTCTTTATGTACAAACAAAAAGAACGACCTTTTTCAAGATGAACATTCGATGGACTTGGTTTTGAAAACCCAAATGTCCTGAGTAAGGTATCAGCCAAGAAATTATACAATGCAAATCTCTTTGGCGAAGGACTAACTCAACGAATGGTATTTGTTGGTCAAGAAGAAGAACGACTTGAAGAAGACGTCAAACGAACCCTATATCTCAAAAATGAAACTCCCTTCAATTATTCTGATCTCAATGACTCATACTTCACTTACCTCATTCCAACACTTAACTCTGTTGTCACCACATCAGTATATACAGATGAGGAACTATACACTCCTGAAATGCCAAAACCCCAATTTCTAGACATTTCCCACAAGGAATTGCCGCAAAGGTTCCAAACCCTACAGCAGTTTTGCTTCACTCATCTGGTACAAGGAGACCTTTCCAAAGCTTTCGACTCTGAACCACTCCCTGAATCTTCTCAACTAGTTCAAGAAAACTCCATTCTCCACAAGCGTCTTCAAACAGTAGTCAATCTTGATGGCAAGAAAATTGATGAATTGTGCAAAGAAAACTTCGCATTGCAGGAGAAATCAAGCTAGTCAAAATTGAGATGCAGCCTTCTACTCCATTCACATTCTCTCCATACGTAGAATTGAAGATTCTAAGCTTGCGTCTACTTCTACCCAAGATGTCAAACCTACAATAAAATATGTTCATAATTCGATTTTGAAAACTCTAAAGCAAAAATAGATTTTCAAACAGACATCCACTTTCACTTCTAATCACATTTCTCGTATGAACTCTGACATACCAGAATCCTCAAAGGCGGCTGCTAGTCGACCACGACTCAATTCTAACAGTTTACATTCTACTGCAGGTGTGAAGAAGCTTGGGAGTGATGATCGTAAAATAAACATCACTTGGAAGAGAGTCATTCCTAGATTACATAGGAAATGTTCAAACACTAGTCAAACATGTAAACAAATTTTGATGTTTGATTCAGTCTTTAATCATTCAAGTTTACATGATAATATTGCCTCTTCAATTTTTTGTATTAGTGATGGTTGCCTCCATGGTCATTGTGAATTAAATTGTGAATATGATCAATTAAGAAAACAACTAGGAATTAAACCATGTGAGGACTAGACAGACTTTTACGCTAATCAAATATGTGTTCCATTTCTAAATTCTAAAGGATATATCATTCATCAATGGATCACCACTCGTCAGTCACATGCACTCAAACATTTAAACAAATCAAAACGATTACTAACGTTCAAAGAACTGGAAGTCTACAAACGGCAAGGCTACGAAGCATTCAAAAAGGCATGGATTGCTCACGAACAACATTTGCATTCTCAAAAACGATCACGCAATCAACCTTCCAAAAATGCCAAACCTTCCAAACCCAAGCCGACACCAAATCAACGAGTAGTACAACCTTCTGCTCCAAAGACTCCAGTTCAGCATAAGCAAGTTGATGTTCTGAGGCCAAAGCCAATTCGTCAGAATTCCTCACAAACATGGATTCACAAACATAATGCTTCCGTAACTCTATCGAATCCTAAGACTCCGACTCCATCAACTGTCAAACCAACAGTGGTCACGAAACTTCCGACTAGGCTAATTGTTTCTAAATCTATCCCCTCTAGACAAAATATTAAACCCACTTGGGTACCTAAGGATAGATCACTGGAAGTTTCACCACCAAAAATTGAAATAGTCACAACTCAACCACTTCTAGGAGCTAACAATCAAGGACCCATTCATATATGGGGACCTAAACGTGCTTTACTCTGTTTTTGCAGGCGCCTCACTTATGGTACCTGGACTCCGGTTGTACCAAGCATATGGCTGGCAACAAAAGTCTTCTCAAACATTATGTTCCTAAGTACTCCGGGAATGTACGTTTTGGGAATGACAATGTTGCACCAATAATGGGGTACGGAGACATAGAGAATAAGCACATCAAGATCAAGAAAGTCTCCTATGTTGAAGGGTTAGGGCATAATTTGTTTAGACAGTTCTGTGACAAGGACTTGGTAGTAGTGTTCAAAAAGAACAAATGTTCTGTGATAACTGAAACAGGGGATGAATTGTTGGCAGACTCTAGGAAATCTAACCTGTATTCCATTGATTTGAAGAAATACGACTCCCCTACCTCTGTAAGTCTACTGTCCAAAGCTTCAATAGATCTTACTTGGCAATGGTACAGAAAACTCTCTCATCTGAACTTTCAAAATATTAACAAGCTAGTCACTGGTGACTTGGTGAGAGGCATTCCTAAATTAAGATTCAAAAAAGATCATCTATGTGCAGACTGTGAGAAAGGAAAAATGAAGAAGGCTTCGCATAAATCAAATCAAGTGTTCAGCACTACCAAGCCTTTGGAACTCTTGCATATGGATCTCTATGGTCCTTTGAGAATTCAGTCCAAGAACGGGCAGAAGTATATCCTAGTCATGGTGGATGACTACTCCAGATATACTGGGGTCAAATTTCTATGCTCTAAAGATGAAGCCACTCCAACGATCATTTCCTTCATCAAGCAACAGCAGAATAAGCATAGTCAGAGTGTTATCTCAATCCGTACAGACAATGGAACTGAATTCAAAAACAGTACTCTGAATAGCTTTTGTGACCTAGTTGGGATCAATCATCAGTTCTCTACTGCATACACTCCACACCAAAACGGTATAGTGGAAAGAAGAAATAGAACTTTGGTTGAAGCGGCCCGCACCATGTTGTCATACTCCGGGCTCCCACCTTCATTCTGGGCTGAAGCTATCAGCACTTCCTGCTATACGCAGAATCGCTCTTTTATTAATAAACGCTTTAATAAAACTCCATATGAACATGCCAACGGCATAGTGCCTAATATTAAATACTTCCATGTCTTTGGTAATAGGTGCTTTGTACTAAATGACAAGGATAATCTAGAAAAATTTGCTCCAAAAGCTGATGAAGCTATTTTTCTAGGTTATTCTACTGAGTCCAAAGCCTACAGAGTTTTAAACAAACGAACAAAGAGCATTGTTGAAAGTATCAATGTGACATTCGATGATGCATTAAATGTTACAGATTTTCCACCTAAATCAACACAAAATGTTTCTGAGCATACCTGTTCAAGACCGGTGCTTCAAAATAAAGAATCAAACAATCCATCCAGTTCAAATTCTAATCATGACTTTATGTTTGATTTCTTTAGATCTGAATCTTCTCCTGTTTTAACTGACAACAGGGAAAACACAGCAGTACAAACAAGTGTTACTATAATGGCTCCTACGGTCACTGAGACGAATCCCATTTGCAAACCTCTATGCTGAGGATTCTACTTCTATTTCTGTCACTCGTCCCCCTGTGACTTCTCAGATTCCTGACCCAGAGAGCCCTCCTGTGTTTGATTCAGACCCACATTTCTCTCCTGAAGATGAAGAAGAAGCACGACACCTACAAGATATCTTTCCTTCATCTTCCACTACCCATGAAACAAAGTGGACCAGACATCACTCTGAAGAGAACATCATCGGAGATCCTTCACTTGGCATTAAAACAAGATCAGCAACAGCAAAGGAATGCCAATTCTTGGATTTCTTAAGCATCATTGAACCCACCAAGCCTTGTGAAGCATTAGATGTTCCAGATTGGGTAATTGCAATGCAGGAAGAATTACACCAATTTGATCGTCTCAAAGTCTGGAGATTAGTTCCTTTACCATATGGAAAATCTGTAGTTGGAACTAAGTGGGTGTTCAAGAACAAACGGGATTTGGATGGAGTGGTTATCCATAACAAAGCTAGGTTGGTTGCTAAAGGCTACAATCAACAGGAGGGCATTGACTATAATGAAACATTTGCCTCTATTGCTCGTATAAAGGCTCTTTCTTGCATATGCAGCCTCCAGAAGCTTCCGTGTATTTCAAATGGATGTGCAGACAGCTTTTCTTAATGGTGTACTCAAAGAAGAAGTCTATGTCTCACAGCCTGAGGGGTTCATCAATTCAAAACATCTAAATCATGTCTATATCTTAGATAAGGCCTTGTACGGGTTAAAGGAAGCTCCAAGTGCATGGTACGACGTCTTATCTGAATATTTGATTGGTGAAGGCTACTCCAAAGGAAAGGCTGATACCACTCTGTTCACAAAGACCAAAGGTCGGGACAAGATTTTGGTTTAAATATATGTCGACGATATCATTTTTGGGTCTACAAATCCAAATACAGTGACGAGTTTCCTAAGATCATGGCAAACAGATTTCAAATGAGTATGATGGGGGAGATGTCATTCTTTCTCGGACTCCAGGTGAAGCAGTTAAGTCATGGCAGTTTTACTTGCCAATCAAAGTACATCAAAGATCTTCTAACGAAGTATGATATGATTAACTGCACACCCATATCTACACCCATGGCTGCTAAGGCACAGTTATCAGTAGATCTTGATGGTTCTCCCGTAGATCTGAAAACTTACCGTGGGATAATTGGATCGTTACTGTATCTCAGTGTGAGTCGTCCGGACATCATGTTCTCTACCAGTCTATATGCCAGATTCTAGGCGAATCCTAAAGAGTCACATCTTCTGGCAGTTAAACGGATATTCAGATGTCTCAAAGGATCTATGGATCTTGGTCTGTGGTATCCCAAAGATTCAAATATGGATCTCCATGCTTACTCAGATGCTGACAATGCCGGTTGCAAGATTGATAGGAAAAGCACATCTGGTAGTGCACACTTCCTGGGTGATCGTTTAGTCTGCTGGGGCTCAAAGAAGCAAAATTGCGTATCCACTTCTACGGCTAAAGCTGAGTATGTTGTTGCTGCAATGTGTTGTTCACATAGTCTCTGGATACGAACACAGTTATCAGACATTAGCCTTAGGTATGAAAAAATTCCATTGCTATGCGATTCCCAGTTTGACATAGCTATCTCCTGCAATCCGGTACACCACTCTAAAACTAAACACATTGATATCCGTTATCACTTCATAAAAGATAACGTAGAGAAAGGTCTAATTGAGCTCCAGTATGTTCCTACTGAAAATCAGCTCGCTGACTTGTTTACCAAACCCTTAGAGGAAAGTCGCTTCACTAAATTGGTATCTAAGTTAGGTATGCTAAACTTGAAAATATAACACACTGGTGCCTCATTTTTTCCTTTTCTTTCTTTTTTTTAGAGTAGGTGTTACACTGTTTGTTCTTTGTGCAGCTTCATGATGCAACACTCAAGGGGGAGTGAATTTCTGGTGATACACATGCTACATATGTGTAGGGGGAGAAAATTCATACACATTATGCACATGTGTAGGGGGAGAAATATACAACTGGCAAATTCCCCAAATACTTTGGAATTTTTCATAAACAGATTCAAGAGTCTAGGGGGAGTGTGTGAAAACAAACAATCAAATCAAGATATCTTGGGAAATAAAATTTTCAAACTCTCAAAATCCAGATATTTTGAATAATCAGGAAATTTCTAAGTGTTGAGTTATGTTTCAAACAATCGCATTCTATGCCTAAATCGCATGGGATCTCTTGCCACTCAACAAAATGAATTTTCTAAGTCTTGGTTCAATCGCATGTGATTGAAGTGAAATAGGGGGAATCGCATGCGATTCAGACTACTTGATAGAACTTGTCTAACTCAGGCTTAATCGCATGCGATTAACACACCAAAGGGTGAATCGCATGCGATTCGAAAATTCTATCAACCGCATTTTTTTCACCACCCTTACACCTAATCAGCGCTTGACACGTGTCCAAGTCACCTTTTTAACATCCCATCAGTTACTAACTTACTTCATACGATTCAAACCTTCAGAACTCACATACTCTCTCATTTTTTGCTACGAAAATTTACGAACTCTCTCGTTACTCTGCCAAAATTTACAATTTTAGTCTCAAAATAGCCATTTTTGGCCGGTTTACATTTCGAAAATTTTGAGTTAAAAGGGTGATTTTTGGCCTTCAAATAGCCATTTACGAAAGTGGGTTTCCAGACTTCGAAGGGACTTTTGGGACACGAAACAAACTTGTTAGATCAAACCAAGTCTGCGATGGGCATTTTGAACACATGGGGAACACTTTGATGTAAAAATATTTCAAAAATCTCGAAAAGCGTTCTTCGTGTTCTTGGGGAGTATGAACATACACCAATAATTTGGTTTTTGATTCAAAAAGGGGTGTTAGGATGATTTTTGGACAATGCTCCAGTACTACAAAGTTGTTTATTACTATCTAATTTCCATATTAAGAGTGTCAAAATAACTTGTTTATCCTTAAAATCATCATGTACACAATGGGGCTTCCAGTGTTGGGGTTTTTCACAAAATTTTTATACTTGGTATTTTTGGTTAACAAGGGTCAACTTTCTCTCAATCACTAAAGTTTGACCAAAATTCAAAGCTGAACGTTGTTTAACATGCATATCTCTTTATCTTAAACTTGACTATTTTATCTATTTGCACAGATAAGATGGCTCAAGCTGTACGCGACCCTGAGGAGATCATGCCCCAAGTTGAGTTCCTTAACACTTGGACTCATGCAAACAACCACTACATTGACCTAACCAAACTGAAAAACCCTACTTACCCCATTGTCACTGAAATTCTGAAGATACACCCACTAAACCACCTCCTGACATACAACCCGTCTACAACTGGCACACATGTTCCTGAGCTCTACGTTCAACAATTCTGGAGGACATGTGATGTACAAACAAATGAAAGAGCACATGAGGTCATTCATGCTGAGGTCGACAAATTTCAAGTTAATATACCTCTCAATCGCTTCAGAACAATCTTTGACCTACCCACTGCAGGCAGCAGACCTCCCGCAACAGACTTTGAGGAAATCCCAGATGAGGATGCATGTCTTGCAGCTATCAGGGAAATGGGCTATGATGTTGAGCTCACCCACAAAAATCAGTTCAAATGCACCGGCTTACATCCCAAGTACAACACATTTATGACGGTGCTTCAACGGTGTCTCACCCCCAAGCATTCAGGCTATGAATTTCCAACGGAGCATCAGCTCAAGATGTTTGTTGCAGCAGCCAACCACTTTCATGTGGATCATGCATTCCTTTTCTTCCAAGACATCAAAGCTACAATGCTAAGGAAGAACTCCCAAAAGAAGAAGGATTCCAACATGTTGCCATACCACCGCTTCATACCAATGATCATCTAATATGTGATGGATCACAATGCTGAAATCCCTCGCTGGGCAGGTTTACCCTTTATTATTCCTAAGATTTTTATACATATTAAACCTGCCATTCCTGCCAATCTGCCTATTCCATGACCATTCCCTGTATCTCTCCTGGATTTATGTGAGCAAAATGACATAGTTGTGAGTTATAGGGAGAGTGTAGGAATACCTCCCATGGTTGTGCCAGAGCCGGCCATACCTGCCCAGGGAGGAGTAGCACCTGGTGAGGAATTAGAGAATAGGCCTCAGACATCTATGGGAGATGCTGAGAGGGAAGTGGAGAGAGAAAATGTTGAGAGGGGCGGAGATGCGGGTGAAGGTGGTGAGACTAGAGAGGGAGGGGATGCATATGATCCCGCCACCGTTCAAACAATTATCAAATCTCTTTCTCAAACCACCCAAACCCAAGCTGTACTAGAAGAACTTGGTCTTAACGCTTCTGAGTAATCCAGTTCTGAATCTTCTCACGATGAGTCTGCTTCCCAACCAGGAGGTGCCCCTACCTTTGAACCTGTCACTTCTCCTATGGGCACCCCTGAGCAACCAATTGAATAGCCAGCTGAAAGCACACCCTTCTTCATGAAACTAACTGACCCCCATACTACCTCTCCTGACCAGACCCAAACAGTTCAACCTATCCTTCCTCAACCAAGTGGCCTGGTCATAACCTTACATCCTCCTATTCAACCTACTGATTTTCCTACTACCGGACAGGCAATTGTAGCCCCAGAACATGACATTCCAGTCACTTCTCCAACTCATAGCCCATCTGTTAAAACTGGCTCTGTAACCCCTGATTCTCTACTTGAACCTGATCAATATGCGGGGTATAGTGCAGGTAGTGGTGAAAATGAAGATAGTATTGTGGTTAGGGATATGAGTGAAAGAGACGAGGTGAGAATAGAAAAACAGAGTGCTGAGGGTCCCCTAAACCCAGAAATCAGGGAAGCCACATCTGCTATGGGGCCTAACATTGTTGGGCCTCATATTGAACAAGTCGTGCTGATCCCACCCGTGCAAGTTTCTGCCCCACCAAGCTACTACCGTGTCTCTCAACAGGCACCGTCTTCATTGCATAGGGCTTTATCACATACACTAGGTCTACCCCAATCGGGAGTTAGACCTATTGAACATAGAGGACCGCTTCCCTCGTCCTCGACTCCTTTCAATGTACAACTTGATATACCGCGGATTTCCGCCTATCTTGATCAACACCGGGTTACAATCGATGCACTAAGCTTGTACGTCAGTCAAGCTTCCTCAACTTCTATAGGTGGTACCTCTTACGGTGCCATTCGAGGATTAGAAGGAAATCCTGCTGGAGCCAACATCCCTGCTGCTCCAGTAGGTGGTACTACCTCTGTGTCTGGTACCTCAACCGGAAATCTTCGTGATTCCGGGTTTGATACACGTGCAGAACTTCAAGATTATATTCAACAAGTCGTGGCACCAATCCACCAACAACTACAGAAGACAAATCAAAAGTTGGATCAGATAGAACGATCCTCCCAGGCCCAAGCTCAACAATTAAATAGGATTGAGGCACTTCTTGCTACAAGATCTGCTGCTCCTGATTCACAGCCGCAACCTGATCCAGCAACCATGTCTGTGGATGCTTTGAAGAGCCTTCTGTATATCAAACTACTGGAACAAAGGCCCGAATATGCTCACGATCAAGACCTTCGGACAACTCTTCGCAACGAACAACGTCCACAGGGAATCTCCTTGGATGACTTTCAAGAGTTTCATGAAGATGTTAACAGCAAGATTGATGGGGTGACCAGAGGCTTCTATACTTCATTGGCAAAGGTTACTGAACGACTGACGATTCTTGAACAATCTTGTCAGGCTCAGGCACAGAGTAGCAAACGGAGACGGGATGATCAGGACCCTGATGATCATCCCGAGGGGGGGAAAAGAAGAAGATACATGTCTCCTTCCTCTGTGGCTGCAAAGGCAACTGTACCGGTTACTTCACTAAGTTCTTTACTACCTGCAGGTAGGAGTTCTAGCCAGCTGCAGAAACAACAACATTTGGCCGATGAAGTTTATAAACAACAACAAAAAGAAAATGCTGACAAACAGATTGTACTTTATGTACATCAGCAACAATCTGATCAGAGGCCAATCAATCTTGAAGAAGGTGAACTACCTTATGATCAGGTTCATGCCGAGATGTTTAACTTGTTTAGTAACTCAGATGATGAAATGGAGGATTTATATGTGTCTATACACACATCACCTGCAAGGCATAAGGGAGAAAGCAGTTCTGCTCAACCAGAGGAGGAAACTGGGGATCCTGAAATGGAAAGACTCTTCAAAGGCATTGATGAATATGTTGAGATTGCTACACGCTCAAATTTACCCAGAGTGGTGGACAGATTTGATGATGACATGAGTGAAAGAGAACTTGAACTCAAAAGAAAAGAATGGGCTGCAATCTCAAGAAGAGAGGCAAGAAGGAAGCCTAAAAAGAAGAGATCTACCTTCGATGTTTCTAGGGTTGTCAGTGGGGTAAACATAGAAGTTCATGAAAGCTTCCCTCCTCCTCGTTGTCAGTTTCAAGAATCAGCTGCCGATGTACTAGAAAGAAACAGGCAGAAAGAGGCAGCTGAGAAAGTTAGAAAAGAATCTGAATGGCCCTTGCCACCACACTTCATAGTACCACCTTCTCCTCCAGTGTACCAAGGAGATCCAGGTATGGATGCAAGCAACATGTTCACTAGAAGTGCAGGCCTGCAACCTTTATGGAAATAACTATTATGTTAATGCTGCCAATCTTGAAGAAAGAATCTCAGATATCTTTTGCAGCGAACAAATACAGGTTATCCCTCCCGAGTTGCAGAACATGGATGATAAGCAAAAAGAAGATATGAACACATCCTCACTCAGTATATGTCTAATACAGAAGAGAACAAATCAGAATATCCAGTCGTTGAACTCATCAATGTCTACACTCAAACCACCTTCAGAATAAAGTATGCCATCTTTCACGTCAAGAGAGCAAACAACCTAACATACTTCCTCACCGAAGCAGATCTTAGGTTTGTTAAAGTTGAAGACATTAGCTTTATCTTTGACACTCTTTCTTAGAAGAGAGGAAAGTGGCCAGAAGAATAATTTGGGAGAGCTGCTTTGATGAGTTACTTAAGAAATCTGATGGAATTCATAGAGGAGCATGATCTTCAACTTGGAGCCGAGAACAATTAAAGGAAAATCAATCTCTTAAAGCCTAAACAGAGCCATCCAGACATAGAAAAGCTTGAAGAGTTGACTGTGATTGATGAAGGACATGAAAGCTTCAAGGGTGAACGAGGAGTCATCTCCAAGAACACCAAAGGTGAAAAGATCTTCATAAGACTTGATGAGCTGATGTCCTACTCAGACGACACATTGATTATCCTTCATCACAAGATACATCAGAAGGTATGGGATAACCGTGAGGCCTACACTTATGATCAACATGTCCAGGCCTATCGCGCTATAGAACAGATGAAGACTACACTGTCAAACAGAAGGCATGTAAGGAAGTGGCAAGTGGCATTCGGGATTCGTAACAAATCATCCTATGAATGATTTATGTATTTATTTGTTGTGAATCGTTGCACACCTCACTTAGGGGGAGAATATTAGATTATTAAAGTGAGGGTGTAATATGTAAATAACTCAAAGTTGGGCAAATGCTATATAAAGGCATTTAGCCCACATTCTAAGCTAAGTTTTGCATTTCAACATATCTTGTGTTTGTGTTTTACTCTCAAACTCTCGGCGCTCTCTCTAACCGAATACACACACAAACACTCACTAGCAAGATTACACAATAGCATTGCTTCATCCGTAATATATACGGGACCATCAACAACTACAACACTCACACTTCTATCTGTTTATTGTCCGAAGCATCTTCAAACTTAACTTGGCAATGGCACAGGAAACTGTCTCATCTGAACTTCCGAAGCATAAACAAATTAATCACAAATGATTTGGTTCGAGGCTTGCCAAGGTTAAGGTTTAAAAAGAATAATCTGTGTGCAGACTGTGCTAAATGCAAATTACGGAAGTCATCCCATTTAAGCAAACAATAGATGAGTACCACTAAATCGCTTCAACTGCTACACATGGATTTGTGCAGGTCAATGAAAGTTCAGTCTCGAAATGGGAAGAAGTATATCTTAGTCATGGTGGATGACTATTCCATATATACTTGGGTAAAGTTCTTGCATTCAAAGGATGAAGCTGCTTCAATCATCATTACTTTTATCAAGCAGCAGCAAAACAAGCACAATCAGAGTGTTGGTGCCATTCGATCTGATAATGGAACAGAATTCAAGAACAATACTCTAAAAAGCTACTTTGACCTTCTGGGAATTACACAATAATTTTCTTCCACATACACACCTCACCAAAAAGGTGTGGTGGAACGACGCAACCGAACTCTGGTTGAGGCTGCTCATACCATGTTGTCCTATTCTAGATTCTAGACTCCCACCTTCCTTCTGGGCTGAAGCAATCAGCACTGCATGTGTAAATTCATAAATTGTATAGAAATAGAAGTTTCTATTTAATATACTCATGGAGTATATATAGGGATATGGCTATTGTAATAGCTAAGGTTTGGCTCATAATGAAATAAATAAACTAGGTGTTTTCATGGTGTAAATACATACTCTCTAGTTTACATATGCAAACCTTCATCTATCCTACAATATACTTGAATCACTTGTTATCAGGGACTAACAAATGGTATCAGAGCCTAAGGAGTGTGATTTGAATCTAAATTCAACAACAAAAGTCAATATGTTTGAAGATTTGAAAAAAACCGAGTGCAAAAGTGAAGATTTCCGGGTTTTCATCAAATTTTGAGATTTTTGTGAAGATTATGGTTGTTTGATGCTCGATTATCATGTTAGAATCATTCTGGAGTTTACGAGATCAAATTACCAACAAAACAGCAAACAAATCGAAGATTATTGTATGTTTTGTGAAAAACGGGTTTTGAAGAAAATTGCTTAATTTTGTATCAATTTGTTGTTGTTTATTGACAAATTTGATATAGTATTGATTGTTATTGATAGGCGAAGTGATCTGGGCAAGAAATTATCAGATTTGGGCAAAATTTTGAAATTTTTGAATCTGAGCTGGATGAACTTGAAGTGTCCGGAATTACAGGGTTGAATCATTCGGAATTGAGTTTGAATTATTTGGATTTGCCGCATTCCGAATAGAATTTGCTCAAAGTTGCTGAATTCCTCATACAAATTTTTTGGAATTACTTAATTCCGAATAAAAGTTGTTCGGATTTCGTACTTGATTCCTGAAAATGTTTGGAGTTTGACTACATACTGTAACACCCTCTTGCCCGGCCTAGATTAATTAAGGTAATTAATCAAATTTAGTTTGAGATTTAATTTAATCTATGTGAATTAATTGTTATTTTGTTTAATTGCCAATTAATTGAAAATATTATCGGATAATTAATTTAAATTAATATAATTAGATAGTGGATTTAGTGAGGTGGCCGGTTTTGGTGTTTAGTCACCACCTCACCATCTCTTTCTCACATTACATGCAAATAGCCATAGTGTGTGTGTGTGTATGTGCTCTCGGTTAAGAAGAAGAAAGAGCAAGAGAATCATCGTTGAATTGCAAAGTTAATCATTGAATTGGATAATCGAGTTCTGCTATAAACTGATCAAGAGGTTAGAATGCTGAATTCAAGTTGTTAATTATTAGATTATTCTAATTTTGAATGTTAAATATGAATTCCGATTGAAGCTTGAGATATGATTTGATGAATTAGGATGAATGCATGATAGAATTTATGATCTATACATGTTACTGATATGTTTAGAATGATTACTCGAAACATATATGACTTGCATGCTTAAAATCAGTAGTGATTTAAGTTAGAAATCAAAAATGGGGATGAACACTTGAATTAGTCGGAATTGGGGTTTGAATGAGTCGGAATTGTTGAATTCCGACGGAATTGGTCGGAATCCGACAGAAACAGTCGGAATTGGATGAAATCAGACTAAACACTTGTCAATTTCCCTAACTCTAACTCTATTACTCGGAATTGAATTGTATCGGAATCCGACTACTATATCATTGAAATGCCTTAACACTTCACTCGGAATCATATTCTCTCGGAATTGCCTAATTACTCGGAATTAACGATTGCCTTTGCTCGATATTCTATTTCCTCGGAATTCAGTTGATCGGATTGTACCTTTACTCGGAATTGAACATGTCTCGGAATTTGGTATTCAATCGGAATTGGATCATTTACTCGTATTATGCCTATGCTCGGATTTGGATTATGATACTATCGGAATTTGGTTTTCTACTAGGAATCCGACTTCAATCGGAATTGAACTTAGTCAGATTTGGTGATTTGAAGATAAACATGAATTTCTGTATCTTTTGGGATATTGTATTAAAGTTGATGAATGTATATGTATATGTGCATATGTTATTTATTATTGGATCAGTATTATGAATTGAATACTGACTTGGGTTACTTCAATCTCAGTAACTGAGAAGACTTAGTGAATTTAGTCATCTGAGTGTGCCAAGGTTTTGAAGACTTTGGTTAGTGAATCTATATCTTTTGATATACATGATATGATATCCTATTTGGAATGCTCTTGTTTGGATTGTATATACATGTTATTTGGAGATCAGCATGATGTTGGGCCTGTTACTTGGGGAATTACCGTATCAGATCTTGATGTACATTTGTTGTACACAAGAAGGCTGGTATTGTAATCCATATTAGCAGGGCTATCGGTAAACCTTGGTTTTGGACGACCTTGGTTGTAGGTGGTTGCAACACCGCCGGTTCTCCTGGGTTTCATGAGCTATTTGGGTTTAGGCATGTTTGCCTTGGTTATGATAAGATATTTATTCCCTCACTTAGCTTTGTGCTAATTCTCCACTAGACTGTTTTGCAGATTAACCTCGGTGAGCTTTGAAGCTTTAGACTGGGAATAGGGATAGACCTTACTCTGATGTCAAGTTTTTGAGAGAGTCTGTTTTGTTATTAACACTGTAGTGATTATTTTGTAAATATTAACCTGTAAAAGTTGTATTTACTTATTGGTTTAAATCTAATTATATGTATTTAGCTTCAGCATGCGATTTAATTATATGATTTAAGTTAGAAATCAAAAATGGGGATGAACACTTGAATTAGTCGGAATTGGGGTTTGAATGAGTCGGAATTGGTGAATTCCGACGGAATTGGTCGGAATCCGACAGAAACAGTCGGAATTGGATGAAATCCGACTAAACACTTGTGAATTTCCCTAACTCTAACTCTAATAATCGGAATTGAATTGTATCGGAATCCGACTAGTATATCATTGAAATGCCTTAACACTTCACTCGGAATCCTATTCTCTCGGAATTGCCAAATTACTCGGAATTGACGATTGCCTTTGCTCGATATTCTATTTCCTCGGAATTCAGTTGATCGGATTGTACCTTTACTCGGAATTGAACATGTCTCGGAATTTGGTATTCAATCGGAATTGGATCATTTACTCGGATTATGCCTATGCTCGGATTTGGATTATGATTCTATCGGAATTTGGTTTTCTACTAGGAATCCGACTTCAATCGGAATTGAACTTAGTCGGATTTGGTGATTTGAAGATAAACATGAATTTGTGTATCTTTTGGGATATTGTATTAAAGTTGATGAATGTATATGTATATGTGCATATGTTATTTATTATTGGATCAGTATTATGAATTGAATACTGACTTGGGTTACTTCAATCTCAGGAACTGAGAAGACTCAGTGAATTTAGTCATCTGAGTGTGCCAAGGTTTTGAAGACTTTGGTTAGTGAATCTATATCTTTTGATATACAGGATATGATATCCTATTTGGAATGCTCTTGTTTGGATAGTATATACATGTTATTTGGAGATCAGCATGATGCTGGGCCTGTTACTTGGGGAATTACCGTATCAGATCTTGATGTACATTTGTTGTACACAAGAAGGCTGGTATTGTAATCCATATTAGCAGGGCTATCGGTAAACCTTGGTTTTGGACGACCTTGGTTGTAGGTGGTTGCAACACCGCCGGTTCTCCTGGTTTTCATGAGCTATTTGGGTTTAGGCATGTTTGCCTTGGTTATGATAAGATATTTATTCCCTCACTTAGCTTTGTGCTAATTCTCCACTAGACTGTTTTGCAGATTAACCTCGGTGAGCTTTGAAGCTTTAGACTGGGAATAGGGATAGACCTTACTCTGATGTCAAGTTTTTGAGAGAGCCTGTTTTGTTATTAACACTGTAGTGACTAATTTGTAAATATTAACCTGTAAAAGTTGTATTTACTTATTGGTTTAAATCTAATTATATGTATTTAGCTTCAGCATGCGATTTAATTATATGATTTAAGTTAGAAATCAAAAATGGGGATGAACACTTGAATTAGTCGGAATTGGGGTTTGAATGAGTCGGAATTGGTGAATTCCGACGGAATTGGTCGGAATCCGACAGAAACAGTCGGAATTGGATGAAATCCGACTAAACACTTGTGAATTTCCCTAACTCTAACTCTAATAATCGGAATTGAATTGTATCGGAATCCGACTAGTATATCATTGAAATGCCTTAACACTTCACTCGGAATCCTATTCTCTCGGAATTGCCAAATTACTCGGAATTGACGATTGCCTTTGCTCGATATTCTATTTCCTCGGAATTCAGTTGATCGGATTGTACCTTTACTCGGAATTGAACATGTCTCGGAATTTGGTATTCAATCGGAATTGGATCATTTACTCGGATTATGCCTATGCTCGGATTTGGATTATGATTCTATCGGAATTTGGTTTTCTACTAGGAATCCGACTTCAATCGGAGTTGAACTTAGTCGGATTTGGTGATTTGAAGATAAACATGAATTTGTGTATCTTTTGGGATATTGTATTAAAGTTGATGAATGTATATGTATATGTGCATATGTTATTTATTATTGGATCAGTATTATGAATTGAATACTGACTTGGGTTATTTCAATCTCAGAAACTGAGAAGACTCAGTGAATTTAGTCATCTGAGTGTGCCAAGGTTTTGAAGACTTTGGTTAGTGAATCTATATCTTTTGATATACAGGATATGATATCCTATTTGGAATGCTCTTGTTTGGATAGTATATACATGTTATTTGGAGATCAGCATGATGCTGGGCCTGTTACTTGGGGAATTACCGTATCAGATCTTGATGTAAATTTGTTGTACACAAGAAGGCTGGTATTGTAATCCATATTAGCAGGGCTATCGGTAAACCTTGGTTTTGGACGACCTTGGTTGTAGGTGGTTACAACACCGCCGGTTCTCCTGGGTTTCATGAGCTATTTGGGTTTAGGCATGTTTGCCTTGGTTATGATAAGATATTTATTCCCTCACTTAGCTTTGTGCTAATTCTCCACTAGACTGTTTTGCGTATTAACCTCGGTGAGCTTTGAAGCTTTAGACTGGGAATAGGGATAGACCTTACTCTGATGTCAAGTTTTTGAGAGAGCCTGTTTTGTTATTAACACTGTAGTGACTATTTTGTAAATATTAACCTGTAAAAGTTGTATTTACTTATTGGTTTAAATCTAATTATATGTATTTAGCTTCAGCATGCGATTTAATTATATGATTTAAGTTAGAAATCAAAAATGGGGATGAACACTTGAATTTGTCGGAATTCGGGTTTGAATGAGTCGGAATTGGTGAATTCCGACGGAATTGGTCGGAATCCGACAGAAACAGTCGGAATTGGATGAAATCCGACTAAACACTTGTGAATTTCCCTAACTCTAACTCTAATAATCGGAATTGAATTGTATCGGAATCCGACTAGTATATCATTGAAATGCCTTAACACTTCACTCGGAATCCTATTCTCTCGGAATTGCCAAATTACTCGGAATTGACGATTGCCTTTGCTCGATATTCTATTTCCTCGGAATTCAGTTGATCGGATTGTACCTTTACTCGGAATTGAACAAGTCTCGGAATTTGGTATTCAATCGGAATTGGATCATTTACTCGGATTATGCCTATGCTCGGATTTGGATTATGATTCTATCGGAATTTGGTTTTCTACTAGGAATCCGACTTCAATCGGAATTGAACTTAGTCGGATTTGGTGATTTGAAGATAAACATGAATTTGTGTATCTTTTGGGATATTGTATTAAAGTTGATGAATGTATATGTATATGTGCATATGTTATTTATTATTGGATCAGTATTATGAATTGAATACTGACTTGGGTTACTTCAATCTCAGGAACTGAGAAGACTCAGTGAATTTAGTCATCTGATTGTGCCAAGGTTTTGAAGACTTTGGTTAGTGAATCTATATCTTTTGATATACAGGATATGATATCCTATTTGGAATGCTCTTGTTTGGATAGTATATACATGTTATTTGGAGATCAGCATGATGCTGGGCCTGTTACTTGGGGAATTACCTTATCAGATCTTGATGTACATTTGTTGTACACAAGAAGGCTGGTATTGTAATCCATATTAGCAGGGCTATCGGTAAACCTTGGTTTTGGATGACCTTGGTTGTAGGTGGTTGCAACACCGCCGGTTCTCCTGGGTTTCATGAGCTATTTGGGTTTAGGCATGTTTGCCTTGGTTATGATAAGATATTTATTCCCTCACTTAGCTTTGTGCTAATTCTCCACTAGACTGTTTTGCAGATTAACCTCGGTGAGCTTTGAAGCTTTAGACTGGGAATAGGGATAGACCTTACTCTGATGTCAAGTTTTTGAGAGAGCCTGTTTTGTTATTAACACTGTAGTGACTAATTTGTAAATATTAACCTGTAAAAGTTGTATTTACTTATTGGTTTAAATCTAATTATATGTATTTAGCTTCAGCATGCGATTTAATTATATGATTTAAGTTAGAAATCAAAAATGGGGATGAACACTTGAATTAGTCGGAATTGGGGTTTGAATGAGTCGGAATTGGTGAATTCCGACGGAATTGGTCGGAATCCGACAGAAACAGTCGGAATTGGATGAAATCCGACTAAACACTTGTGAATTTCCCTAACTCTAACTCTAATAATCGGAATTGAATTGTATCAGAATCCGACTAATATATCATTGAAATGCCTTAACACTTCACTCGGAATCCTATTCTCTCGGAATTGCCAAATTACTCGGAATTGACGATTGCCTTTGCTCGATATTCTATTTCCTCGGAATTCAGTTGATCGGATTGTACCTTTACTCGGAATTGAACATGTCTCGGAATTTGGTATTCAATCGGAATTGGATCATTTACTCGGATTATGACTATGCTCGGATTTGGATTATGATTCTATCGGAATTTGGTTTTCTACTAGGAATCCGACTTCAATCAGAATTGAACTTAGTCGGATTTGGTGATTTGAAGATAAACATGAATTTGTGTATCTTTTGGGATATTGTATTAAAGTTGATGAATGTATATGTATATGTGCATATGTTATTTATTATTGGATCAGTATTATGAATTGAATACTGACTTGGGTTATTTCAATCTCAGGAACTGAGAAGACTCAGTGAATTTAGTCATCTGAGTGTGCCAAGGTTTTGAAGACTTTGGTTAGTGAATCTATATCTTTTGATATACAGGATATGATATCCTATTTGGAATGCTCTTGTTTGGATAGTATATACATGTTATTTGGAGATCAGCATGATGCTGGGCCTGTTACTTGGGGAATTACCGTATCAGATCTTGATGTACATTTGTTGTACACAAGAAGGCTGGTATTGTAATCCATATTAGCAGGGCTATCGGTAAACCTTGGTTTTGGACGACCTTGGTTGTAGGTGGTTGCAACACCGCCGGTTCTCGTGGGTTTCATGAGCTATTTGGGTTTAGGCATGTTTGCCTTGGTTATGATAAGATATTTATTCCCTCACTTAGCTTTGTGCTAATTCTCTACTAGACTGTTTTGCAGATTAACCTCGGTGAGTTTTGAAGCTTTAGACTGGGAATAGGGATAGACCTTACTCTGATGTCAAGTTTTTGAGAGAGCCTGTTTTGTTATTAACACTGTAGTGACTATTTTGTAAATATTAACCTGTAAAAGTTATATTTACTTATTGGTTTAAATCTAATTATATGTATTTAGCTTCAGCATGTGATTTAATTATATGATTTAAGTTAGAAATCAAAAATGGGAATGAACACTTGAATTAGTCGGAATTGGGGTTTGAATGAGTCGGAATTGGTGAATTCCGACGGAATTGGTCGGAATCCGACAGAAACAGTCGGAATTGGATGAAATCCGACTAAACACTTGTGAATTTCCCTAACTCTAACTCTAATAATCGGAATTGAATTGTATCGGAATCCGACTAGTATATCATTGAAATGCCTTAACACTTCACTCGGAATCCTATTCTCTCGGAATTGCCAAATTACTCGGAATTGACGATTGCCTTTGCTCGATATTCTATTTCCTCGGAATTCAGTTGATCGGATTGTACCTTTACTCGGAATTGAACATGTCTCGGAATTTGGTATTCAATCGGAATTGGATCATTTACTTGGATTATGCCTATGCTCGGATTTGGATTATGATTCTATCGGAATTTGGTTTTCTACTAGGAATCCGACTTCAATCGGAATTGAACTTAGTCGGATTTGGTGATTTGAAGATAAACATGAATTTGTGTATCTTTTGGGATATTGTATTAAAGTTGATGAATGTATATGTATATGTGCATATGTTATTTATTATTGGATCAGTATTATGAATTGAATACTGACTTGGGTTATTTCAATCTCAGGAACTGAGAAGACTCAGTGAATTTAGTCATCTGAGTGTGCCAAGGTTTTGAAGACTTTGGTTAGTGAATCTATATCTTTTGATATACAGGATATGATATCCTATTTGGAATGCTCTTGTTTGGATAGTATATACATGTTATTTGGAGATCAGCATGATGCTGGGCCTGTTACTTGGGGAATTACCGTATCAGATCTTGATGTACATTTGTTGTACACAAGAAGGCTGGTATTGTAATCCATATTAGCAGGGCTATCGGTAAACCTTGGTTTTGGACGACCTTGGTTGTAGGTGGTTGCAACACCGCCGGTTCTCCTGGGTTTCATGAGCTATTTGGGTTTAGGCATGTTTGCCTTGGTTATGATAAGATATTTATTCCCTCACTTAGCTTTGTGCTAATTCTCTACTAGACTGTTTTGCAGATTAACCTCGGTGAGTTTTGAAGCTTTAGACTGGGAATAGGGATAGACCTTACTCTGATGTCAAGTTTTTGAGAGAGCCTGTTTTGTTATTAACACTGTAGTGACTATTTTGTAAATATTAACCTGTAAAAGTTATATTTACTTATTGGTTTAAATCTAATTATATGTATTTAGCTTCAGCATGCGATTTAATTATATGATTTAAGTTAGAAATCAAAAATGGGAATGAACACTTGAATTAGTCGGAATTGGGGTTTGAATGAGTCGGAATTGGTGAATTCCGACGGAATTGGTCGGAATCCGACAGAAACAGTCGGAATTGGATGAAATCCGACTAAACACTTGTGAATTTCCCTAACTCTAACTCTAATAATCGGAATTGAATTGTATCGGAATCCGACTAGTATATCATTGAAATGCCTTAACACTTCACTCGGAATCCTATTCTCTCGGAATTGCCAAATTACTCGGAATTGACGATTGCCTTTGCTCGATATTCTATTTCCTCGGAATTCAGTTGATCGGATTGTACCTTTACTCGGAATTGAACATGTCTCGGAATTTGGTATTCAATCGGAATTGGATCATTTACTTGGATTATGCCTATGCTCGGATTTGGATTATGATTCTATCGGAATTTGGTTTTCTACTAGGAATCCGACTTCAATCGGAATTGAACTTAGTCGGATTTGGTGATTTGAAGATAAACATGAATTTGTGTATCTTTTGGGATATTGTATTAAAGTTGATGAATGTATATGTATATGTGCATATGTTATTTATTATTGGATCAGTATTATGAATTGAATACTGACTTGGGTTATTTCAATCTCAGGAACTGAGAAGACTCAGTGAATTTAGTCATCTGAGTGTGCCAAGGTTTTGAAGACTTTGGTTAGTGAATCTATATCTTTTGATATACAGGATATGATATCCTATTTGGAATGCTCTTGTTTGGATAGTATATACATGTTATTTGGAGATCAGCATGATGCTGGGCCTGTTACTTGGGGAATTACCGTATCAGATCTTGATGTACATTTGTTGTACACAAGAAGGCTGGTATTGTAATCCATATTAGCAGGGCTATCGGTAAACCTTGGTTTTGGACGACCTTGGTTGTAGGTGGTTGCAACACCGCCGGTTCTCCTGGGTTTCATGAGCTATTTGGGTTTAGGCATGTTTGCCTTGGTTATGATAAGATATTTATTCCCTCACTTAGCTTTGTGCTAATTCTCCACTAGACTGTTTTGCAGATTAACCTCGGTGAGCTTTGAAGCTTTAGACTGGGAATAGGGATAGACCTTACTCTGATGTCAAGTTTTTGAGAGAGCCTGTTTTGTTATTAACACTGTAGTGACTATTTTGTAAATATTAACCTGTAAAAGTTGTATTTACTTATTGGTTTAAATCTAATTATATGTATTTAGCTTCAGCATGCGATTTAATTATATGATTTAAGTTAGAAATCAAAAATGGGGATGAACACTTGAATTAGTCGGAATTGGGGTTTGAATGAGTCGGAATTGGTGAATTCCGACGGAATTGGTCGGAATCCGACAGAAACAGTCGGAATTGGATGAAATCCGACTAAACACTTGTGAATTTCCCTAACTCTAACTCTAATAATCGAAATTGAATTGTATCAGAATCCGACTAATATATCATTGAAATGCCTTAACACTTCACTCGGAATCCTATTCTCTCGGAATTGCCAAATTACTCGGAATTGACGATTGCCTTTGCTCGATATTCTATTTCCTCGGAATTCAGTTGATCGGATTGTACCTTTACTCGGAATTGAACATGTCTCGGAATTTGGTATTCAATCGGAATTGGATCATTTACTTGGATTATGCCTATGCTCGGATTTGGATTATGATTCTATCGGAATTTGGTTTTCTACTAGGAATCCGACTTCAATCGGAATTGAACTTAGTCGGATTTGGTGATTTGAAGATAAACATGAATTTGTGTATCTTTTGGGATATTGTATTAAAGTTGATGAATGTATATGTATATGTGCATATGTTATTTATTATTGGATCAGTATTATGAATTGAATACTGACTTGGGTTATTTCAATCTCAGGAACTGAGAAGACTCAGTGAATTTAGTCATCTGAGTGTGCCAAGGTTTTGAAGACTTTGGTTAGTGAATCTATATCTTTTGATATACAGGATATGATATCCTATTTGGAATGCTCTTGTTTGGATAGTATATACATGTTATTTGGAGATCAGCATGATGCTGGGCCTGTTACTTGGGGAATTACCGTATCAGATCTTGATGTACATTTGTTGTACACAAGAAGGCTGGTATTGTAATCCATATTAGCAGGGCTATCGGTAAACCTTGGTTTTGGACGACCTTGGTTGTAGGTGGTTGCAACACCGCCGGTTCTCCTGGGTTTCATGAGCTATTTGGGTTTAGGCATGTTTGCCTTGGTTATGATAAGATATTTATTCCCTCACTTAGCTTTGTGCTAATTCTCTACTAGACTGTTTTGCAGATTAACCTCGGTGAGTTTTGAAGCTTTAGACTGGGAATAGGGATAGACCTTACTCTGATGTCAAGTTTTTGAGAGAGCCTGTTTTGTTATTAACACTGTAGTGACTATTTTGTAAATATTAACCTGTAAAAGTTATATTTACTTATTGGTTTAAATCTAATTATATGTATTTAGCTTCAGCATGCGATTTAATTATATGATTTAAGTTAGAAATCAAAAATGGGAATGAACACTTGAATTAGTCGGAATTGGGGTTTGAATGAGTCGGAATTGGTGAATTCCGACGGAATTGGTCGGAATCCGACAGAAACAGTCGGAATTGGATGAAATCCGACTAAACACTTGTGAATTTCCCTAACTCTAACTCTAATAATCGGAATTGAATTGTATCGGAATCCGACTAGTATATCATTGAAATGCCTTAACACTTCACTCGGAATCCTATTCTCTCGGAATTGCCAAATTACTCGGAATTGACGATTGCCTTTGCTCGATATTCTATTTCCTCGGAATTCAGTTGATCGGATTGTACCTTTACTCGGAATTGAACATGTCTCGGAATTTGGTATTCAATCGGAATTGGATCATTTACTTGGATTATGCCTATGCTCGGATTTGGATTATGATTCTATCGGAATTTGGTTTTCTACTAGGAATCCGACTTCAATCGGAATTGAACTTAGTCGGATTTGGTGATTTGAAGATAAACATGAATTTGTGTATCTTTTGGGATATTGTATTAAAGTTGATGAATGTATATGTATATGTGCATATGTTATTTATTATTGGATCAGTATTATGAATTGAATACTGACTTGGGTTATTTCAATCTCAGGAACTGAGAAGACTCAGTGAATTTAGTCATCTGAGTGTGCCAAGGTTTTGAAGACTTTGGTTAGTGAATCTATATCTTTTGATATACAGGATATGATATCCTATTTGGAATGCTCTTGTTTGGATAGTATATACATGTTATTTGGAGATCAGCATGATGCTGGGCCTGTTACTTGGGGAATTACCGTATCAGATCTTGATGTACATTTGTTGTACACAAGAAGGCTGGTATTGTAATCCATATTAGCAGGGCTATCGGTAAACCTTGGTTTTGGACGACCTTGGTTGTAGGTGGTTGCAACACCGCCGGTTCTCCTGGGTTTCATGAGCTATTTGGGTTTAGGCATGTTTGCCTTGGTTATGATAAGATATTTATTCCCTCACTTAGCTTTGTGCTAATTCTCTACTAGACTGTTTTGCAGATTAACCTCGGTGAGTTTTGAAGCTTTAGACTGGGAATAGGGATAGACCTTACTCTGATGTCAAGTTTTTGAGAGAGCCTGTTTTGTTATTAACACTGTAGTGACTATTTTGTAAATATTAACCTGTAAAAGTTATATTTACTTATTGGTTTAAATCTAATTATATGTATTTAGCTTCAGCATGCGATTTAATTATATGATTTAAGTTAGAAATCAAAAATGGGAATGAACACTTGAATTAGTCGGAATTGGGGTTTGAATGAGTCGGAATTGGTGAATTCCGACGGAATTGGTCGGAATCCGACAGAAACAGTCGGAATTGGATGAAATCCGACTAAACACTTGTGAATTTCCCTAACTCTAACTCTAATAATCGGAATTGAATTGTATCGGAATCCGACTAGTATATCATTGAAATGCCTTAACACTTCACTCGGAATCCTATTCTCTCGGAATTGCCAAATTACTCGGAATTGACGATTGCCTTTGCTCGATATTCTATTTCCTCGGAATTCAGTTGATCGGATTGTACCTTTACTCGGAATTGAACATGTCTCGGAATTTGGTATTCAATCGGAATTGGATCATTTACTTGGATTATGCCTATGCTCGGATTTGGATTATGATTCTATCGGAATTTGGTTTTCTACTAGGAATCCGACTTCAATCGGAATTGAACTTAGTCGGATTTGGTGATTTGAAGATAAACATGAATTTGTGTATCTTTTGGGATATTGTATTAAAGTTGATGAATGTATATGTATATGTGCATATGTTATTTATTATTGGATCAGTATTATGAATTGAATACTGACTTGGGTTATTTCAATCTCAGGAACTGAGAAGACTCAGTGAATTTAGTCATCTGAGTGTGCCAAGGTTTTGAAGACTTTGGTTAGTGAATCTATATCTTTTGATATACAGGATATGATATCCTATTTGGAATGCTCTTGTTTGGATAGTATATACATGTTATTTGGAGATCAGCATGATGCTGGGCCTGTTACTTGGGGAATTACCGTATCAGATCTTGATGTACATTTGTTGTACACAAGAAGGCTGGTATTGTAATCCATATTAGCAGGGCTATCGGTAAACCTTGGTTTTGGACGACCTTGGTTGTAGGTGGTTGCAACACCGCCGGTTCTCCTGGGTTTCATGAGCTATTTGGGTTTAGGCATGTTTGCCTTGGTTATGATAAGATATTTATTCCCTCACTTAGCTTTGTGCTAATTCTCCACTAGACTGTTTTGCAGATTAACCTCGGTGAGCTTTGAAGCTTTAGACTGGGAATAGGGATAGACCTTACTCTGATGTCAAGTTTTTGAGAGAGCCTGTTTTGTTATTAACACTGTAGTGACTATTTTGTAAATATTAACCTGTAAAAGTTGTATTTACTTATTGGTTTAAATCTAATTATATGTATTTAGCTTCAGCATGCGATTTAATTATATGATTTAAGTTAGAAATCAAAAATGGGGATGAACACTTGAATTAGTCGGAATTGGGGTTTGAATGAGTCGGAATTGGTGAATTCCGACGGAATTGGTCGGAATCCGACAGAAACAGTCGGAATTGGATGAAATCCGACTAAACACTTGTGAATTTCCCTAACTCTAACTCTAATAATCGAAATTGAATTGTATCAGAATCCGACTAATATATCATTGAAATGCCTTAACACTTCACTCGGAATCCTATTCTCTCGGAATTGCCAAATTACTCGGAATTGACGATTGCCTTTGCTCGATATTCTATTTCCTCGGAATTCAGTTGATCGGATTGTACCTTTACTCGGAATTGAACATGTCTCGGAATTTGGTATTCAATCGGAATTGGATCATTTACTCGGATTATGCCTATGCTCGGATTTGGATTATGATTCTATCGGAATTTGGTTTTCTACTCGGAATCCTACTTCAATCAGAATTGAACTTAGTCGGATTTGGTGATTTGAAGATAAACATGAATTTGTATATCTTTTGGGATGTTGTATTAAAGTTGATGAATGTATATGTATATGTGCATATGTTATTTATTATTGGATCAGTATTATAAATTGAATACGGACTTGGGTTACTTCAATCTCAGGAACTGAGAATACTCAGTGAATTTAGTCATCTGAGTGTGCCAAGGTTTTGAAGACTTTGGTTAGTGAATCTATATCTTTTGATATACAGGATATGATATCCTATTTGGAATGCTCTTGTTTGGATTGTATATACATGTTATTTGGACATCAGAATGATGCTAGGCCTGTTGCTTGGGGAATTACCGTACCAGATCTTGATGTACATTTGTTGTACACAAGAAGGCTGGTATTGTAATCCATATTAGCAGGGCTATCGGTAAACCTTGGTTTTGGCCGACCTTGGTTGTAGGTGGTTGCAACACCGCCGGTTCTCCTAGGTTTCATTAGCTATTTGGGTTTAGGCATGTTTGCCTTGTTTATGATTAGATATTTATTCCCTCACTTAGCTTTGTACTAATTCCCCACTAGACTGTTTTGCAGATAAACCTCGGTGAGCTTTGAAGCTTTAGACTGGGAATAGGGAGAGATCTTACTCTGATGTCAAGTTTTTGAGAGAGCCTGTTTTGTTATTAACACTGTAGTGACTATTTTGTAAATATTAACCAGTAAAAGTTGTATTTACTTATTGTTTTAAATCTAATTATATGTATTTAGCTTCCGCATACGATTTAATTATATGATTTAAGTTAGAAATAAAAAATGGGGATGAACACTTGAATTAGTCGGAATTGGGGTTTGAATGAGTCGGAATTGGTGAATTCCGACGGAATTGGTGAATTCCAACGGAATTGGTCGGAATTCGACAGAAACAGTCGGAATTGGATGAAATCCGACTAAACACTTGTGAATTTCCCTAACTCTAACTCTATTACTCGGAATTGAATTGTATCGGAATCCGACTAATATATCATTGAAATGCCTTAACACTTAACTCGGAATCCTATTCACTCGGAATTGCCTAATTACTCGGAATTAACTATTGCCTTTGCTCGATATTCTATTTCCTCGGAATTCAGTTGATCGGATTGTACCTTTACTCGGAATTGAACATGTCTCGGAATTTGGTATTCAATCGGAATTGGATCATTTACTCGGATTATGCCTATGCTCGGATTTGGATTATGATTCTATCGGAATTTGGTTTTCTACTCGGAATCCGACTTCAATCAGAATTGAACTTAGTCGGATTTGGTGATTTGTAGATAAACATGAATTTGTATATCTTTTGGGATGTTGTATTAAAGTTGATGAATGTATATGTATATGTGCATATGTTATTTATTATTGGATCAGTATTATAAATTGAATACGGACTTGGGTTACTTCAATCTCAGGAACTGAGAATACTCAGTGAATTTAGTCATCTGAGTGTGCCAAGGTTTTGAAGACTTTGGTTAGTGAATCTATATCTTTTGATATACAGGATATGATATCCTATTTGGAATGCTCTTGTTTGGATTGTATATACATGTTATTTGGACATCAGAATGATGCTAGGCCTGTTGCTTGGGGAATTACCGTACCAGATCTTGATGTACATTTGTTGTACACAAGAAGGCTGGTATTGTAATCCATATTAGCAGGGCTATCGGTAAACCTTGGTTTTGGCCGACCTTGGTTGTAGGTGGTTGCAACACCGCCGGTTCTCCTAGGTTTCATTAGCTATTTGGGTTTAGGCATGTTTGCCTTGTTTATGATTAGATATTTATTCCCTCACTTAGCTTTGTACTAATTCCCCACTAGACTGTTTTGCAGATAAACCTCGGTGAGCTTTGAAGCTTTAGACTGGGAATAGGGAGAGACCTTACTCTGATGTCAAGTTTTTGAGAGAGCCTTTTTGTTATTAACACTGTAGTGACTATTTTGTAAATATTAACCAGTAAAAGTTGTATTTACTTATTGTTTTAAATCTAAGTATATGTATTTAGCTTCCGCATACGATTTAATTATATGATTTAAGTTAGAAATCAAAAATGGGGATGAACACTTGAATTAGTCGGAATTGGGGTTTGAATGAGTCGGAATTGGTGAATTCCGACGGAATTGGTCGGAATTCGACAGAAACAGTCGGAATTGGATGAAATCCGACTAAACACTTGTGAATTTCCCTAACTCTAACTCTATTACTCGGAATTGAATTGTATCGGAATCCGACTAATATATCATTGAAATGCCTTAACACTTAACTCGGAATCCTATTCACTCGGAATTGCCTAATTACTCGGAATTAACTATTGCCTTTGCTCGATATTCTATTTCCTCGGAATTCAGTTGATCGGATTGTACCTTTACTCGGAATTGAACATGTCTCGGAATTTGGTATTCAATCGGAATTGGATCATTTACTCGGATTATGCCTATGCTCGGATTTGGATTATGATTCTATCGGAATTTGGTTTTCTACTCGGAATCCGACTTCAATCGGAATTGAACTTAGTCGGATTTGGTGATTTGAAGATAAACATGAATTTGTGTATCTTTTGGGATATTGTATTAAAGTTGATGAATGTATATGTATATGTGCATATGTTATTTATTATTGGATCAGTATTATGAATTGAATACTGACTTGGGTTACTTCAATCTGAGGAACTGAGAAGACTCAGTGAATTTAGTCATCTGAGTGTGCCAAGGTTTTGAAGACTTTGGTTAGTGAATCTATATCTTTTGATATACAGGATATGATATCCTATTTGGAATGCTCTTGTTTGGATAGTATATACATGTTATTTGGAGATCAGCATGATGCTGGGCCTGTTACTTGGGGAATTACCGTACCAGATCTTGATGTATTTACTTATTGTTTTAAATCTAATTATATGTATTTAGCTTCCGCATACGATTTAATTATATGATTTAAGTTAGAAATCAAAAATGGGGATGAACACTTGAATTAGTCGGAATTGGGGTTTGAATGAGTCGGAATTGGTGAATTCCGACGGAATTGGTCGGAATTCGACAGAAACAGTCGGAATTGGATGAAATCCGACTAAACACTTGTGAATTTCCCTACTCTAACTCTATTACTCGGAATTGAATTGTATCGGAATCCGACTAATATATCATTGAAATGCCTTAACACTTAACTCGGAATCCTATTCACTCGGAATTGCCTAATTACTCGGAATTAACTATTGCCTTTGCTCGATATTCTATTTCCTCGGAATTCAGTTGATCGGATTGTACCTTTACTCGGAATTGAACATGTCTCGGAATTTGGTATTCAATCGGAATTGGATCATTTACTCGGATTATGCCTATGCTCGGATTTGGATTATGATTCTATCGGAATTTGGTTTTCTACTCGGAATCCGACTTCAATCGGAATTGAACTTAGTCGGATTTGGTGATTTGAAGATAAACATGAATTTGTGTATCTTTTGGGATATTGTATTAAAGTTGATGAATGTATATGTATATGTGCATATGTTATTTATTATTGGATCAGTATTATGAATTGAATACTGACTTGGGTTACTTCAATCTCAGGAACTGAGAAGACTCAGTGAATTTAGTCATCTGAGTGTGCCAAGGTTTTGAAGACTTTGGTTAGTGAATCTATATCTTTTGATATACAGGATATGATATCCTATTTTGAATGCTCTTGTTTGGATAGTATATACATGTTATTTGGAGATCAGCATGATGCTGGGCCTGTTACTTGGGGAATTACCGTATCAGATCTTGATGTACATTTGTTGTACACAAAAAGGCTGGTATTGTAATCCATATTAGCAGGGCTATCGGTAAACCTTGGTTTTGGACGACCTTGGTTGTAGGTGGTTGCAACACCGCCGGTTCTCCTGGGTTTCATGAGCTATTTGGGTTTAGGCATGTTTGCCTTGGTTATGATAAGATATTTATTCCCTCACTTAGCTTTGTGCTAATTCTCCACTAGACTGTTTTGCAGATTAACCTCGGTGAGCTTTGAAGCTTTAGACTGGGAATAGGGATAGACCTTACTCTGATGTCAAGTTTTTGAGAGAGCCTGTTTTGTTATTAACACTGTAGTGACTAATTTGTAAATATTAACATGTAAAAGTTGTATTTACTTATTGGTTTAAATCTAATTATATGTATTTAGCTTCAGCATGCGATTTAATTATATGATTTAAGTTAGAAATCAAAAATGGGGATGAACACTTGAATTAGTCGGAATTGGGGTTTGAATGAGTCGGAATTGGTGAATTCCGACGGAATTGGTCGGAATTCGACAGAAACAGTCGGAATTGGATGAAATCCGACTAAACACTTGTGAATTTCCCTAACTCTAACTCTATTACTCGGAATTGAATTGTATCGGAATCCGACTAATATATCATTGAAATGCCTTAACACTTAACTCGGAATCCTATTCACTCGGAATTGCCTAATTACTCGGAATTAACTATTGCCTTTGCTCGATATTCTATTTCCTCGGAATTCAGTTGATCGGATTGTACCTTTACTCGGAATTGAACATGTCTCGGAATTTGGTATTCAATCGGAATTGGATCATTTACTCGGATTATGCCTATGCTCGGATTTGGATTATGATTCTATCGGAATTTGGTTTTCTACTCGGAATCCGACTTCAATCGGAATTGAACTTAGTCGGATTTGGTGATTTGAAGATAAACATGAATTTGTGTATCTTTTGGGATATTGTATTAAAGTTGATGAATGTATATGTATATGTGCATATGTTATTTATTATTGGATCAGTATTATGAATTGAATACTGACTTGGGTTACTTCAATCTCAGGAACTGAGAAGACTCAGTGAATTTAGTCATCTGAGTGTGCCAAGGTTTTGAAGACTTTGGTTAGTGAATCTATATCTTTTGATATACAGGATATGATATCCTATTTGGAATGCTCTTGTTTGGATAGTATATACATGTTATTTGGAGATCAGCATGATGCTGGGCCTGTTACTTGGGGAATTACCGTATCAGATCTTGATGTACATTTGTTGTACACAAAAAGGCTGGTATTGTAATCCATATTAGCAGGGCTATCGGTAAACCTTGGTTTTGGACGACCTTGGTTGTAGGTGGTTGCAACACCGCCGGTTCTCCTGGGTTTCATGAGCTATTTGGGTTTAGGCATGTTTGCCTTGGTTATGATAAGATATTTATTCCCTCACTTAGCTTTGTGCTAATTCTCCACTAGACTGTTTTGCAGATTAACCTCGGTGAGCTTTGAAGCTTTAGACTGGGAATAGGGATAGACCTTACTCTGATGTCAAGTTTTTGAGAGAGCCTGTTTTGTTATTAACACTGTAGTGACTAATTTGTAAATATTAACATGTAAAAGTTGTATTTACTTATTGGTTTAAATCTAATTATATGTATTTAGCTTCAGCATGCGATTTAATTATATGATTTAAGTTAGAAATCAAAAATGGGGATGAACACTTGAATTAGTCGGAATTGGGGTTTGAATGAGTCGGAATTGGTGAATTCCGACGGAATTGGTCGGAATTCGACAGAAACAGTCGGAATTGGATGAAATCCGACTAAACACTTGTGAATTTCCCTAACTCTAACTCTATTACTCGGAATTGAATTGTATCGGAATCCGACTAATATATCATTGAAATGCCTTAACACTTAACTCGGAATCCTATTCACTCGGAATTGCCTAATTACTCGGAATTAACTATTGCCTTTGCTCGATATTCTATTTCCTCGGAATTCAGTTGATCGGATTGTACCTTTACTCGGAATTGAACATGTCTCGGAATTTGGTATTCAATCGGAATTGGATCATTTACTCGGATTATGCCTATGCTCGGATTTGGATTATGATTCTATCGGAATTTGGTTTTCTACTCGGAATCCGACTTCAATCGGAATTGAACTTAGTCGGATTTGGTGATTTGAAGATAAACATGAATTTGTGTATCTTTTGGGATATTGTATTAAAGTTGATGAATGTATATGTATATGTGCATATGTTATTTATTATTGGATCAGTATTATGAATTGAATACTGACTTGGGTTACTTCAATCTGAGGAACTGAGAAGACTCAGTGAATTTAGTCATCTGAGTGTGCCAAGGTTTTGAAGACTTTGGTTAGTGAATCTATATCTTTTGATATACAGGATATGATATCCTATTTGGAATGCTCTTGTTTGGATAGTATATACATGTTATTTGGAGATCAGCATGATGCTGGGCCTGTTACTTGGGGAATTACCGTACCAGATCTTGATGTATTTACTTATTGTTTTAAATCTAATTATATGTATTTAGCTTCCGCATACGATTTAATTATATGATTTAAGTTAGAAATCAAAAATGGGGATGAACACTTGAATTAGTCGGAATTGGGGTTTGAATGAGTCGGAATTGGTGAATTCCGACGGAATTGGTCGGAATTCGACAGAAACAGTCGGAATTGGATGAAATCCGACTAAACACTTGTGAATTTCCCTAACTCTAACTCTATTACTCGGAATTGAATTGTATCGGAATCCGACTAATATATCATTGAAATGCCTTAACACTTAACTCGGAATCCTATTCACTCGGAATTGCCTAATTACTCGGAATTAACTATTGCCTTTGCTCGATATTCTATTTCCTCGGAATTCAGTTGATCGGATTGTACCTTTACTCGGAATTGAACATGTCTCGGAATTTGGTATTCAATCGGAATTGGATCATTTACTCGGATTATGCCTATGCTCGGATTTGGATTATGATTCTATCGGAATTTGGTTTTCTACTCGGAATCCGACTTCAATCGGAATTGAACTTAGTCGGATTTGGTGATTTGAAGATAAACATGAATTTGTGTATCTTTTGGGATATTGTATTAAAGTTGATGAATGTATATGTATATGTGCATATGTTATTTATTATTGGATCAGTATTATGAATTGAATACTGACTTGGGTTACTTCAATCTCAGGAACTGAGAAGACTCAGTGAATTTAGTCATCTGAGTGTGCCAAGGTTTTGAAGACTTTGGTTAGTGAATCTATATCTTTTGATATACAGGATATGATATCCTATTTGGAATGCTCTTGTTTGGATAGTATATACATGTTATTTGGAGATCAGCATGATGCTGGGCCTGTTACTTGGGGAATTACCGTATCAGATCTTGATGTACATTTGTTGTACACAAAATGGCTGGTATTGTAATCCATATTAGCAGGGCTATCGGTAAACCTTGGTTTTGGACGACCTTGGTTGTAGGTGGTTGCAACACCGCCGGTTCTCCTGGGTTTCATGAGCTATTTGGGTTTAGGCATGTTTGCCTTGGTTATGATAAGATATTTATTCCCTCACTTAGCTTTGTGCTAATTCTCCACTAGACTGTTTTGCAGATTAACCTCGGTGAGCTTTGAAGCTTTAGACTGGGAATAGGGATAGACCTTACTCTGATGTCAAGTTTTTGAGAGAGCCTGTTTTGTTATTAACACTGTAGTGACTAATTTGTAAATATTAACATGTAAAAGTTGTATTTACTTATTGGTTTAAATCTAATTATATGTATTTAGCTTCAGCATGCGATTTAATTATATGATTTAAGTTAGAAATCAAAAATGGGGATGAACACTTGAATTAGTCGGAATTGGGGTTTGAATGAGTCGGAATTGGTGAATTCCGACGGAATTGGTCGAAATCCGACAGAAACAGTCGGAATTGGATGAAATCCGACTAAACACTTGTGAATTTCCCTAACTCTAACTCTAATAATCGGAATTGAATTGTATCGGAATCTGACTAGTATATCATTGAAATGCCTTAACACTTCACTCGGAATCCTATTCTCTCGGAATTGCCAAATTACTCGGAATTTACGATTGCCTTTGCTCGATATTCTATTTCCTCGGAATTCAGTTGATCGGATTGTACCTTTACTCGGAATTGAACATGTCTCGGAATTTGGTATTCAATCGGAATTGGATCAATTACTCGGATTATGCCTATGCTCGGATTTGGATTATGATTCTTTCGGAATTTGGTTTTCTACTAGGAATCCTACTTCAATCAGAATTGAACTTAGTCGGATTTGGTGATTTGAAGATAAACATGAATTTGTATATCTTTTGGGATATTGTATTAAAGTTGATGAATGTATATGTATATGTGCATATGTTATTTATTATTGGATCAGTATTATGAATTGAATACGGACTTGGGTTACTTCAATCTCAGGAACTGAGAAGACTCAGTGAATTTAGTCATCTGAGTGTGCCAAGGTTTTGAAGACTTTGGTTAGTGAATCTATATCTTTTGATATACAGGATATGATATCCTATTTGGAATGCTCTTGTTTGGATAGTATATACATGTTATTTGGAGATCAGCATGATGCTGGGCCTGTTACTTGGGGAATTACCGTATCAGATCTTGATGTACATTTGTTGTACACAAGAAGGCTGGTATTGTAATCCATATTAGCAGGGCTATCGGTAAACCTTGGTTTTGGCCGACTTTGGTTGTAGGTGGTTGCAACACCGCCGGTTCTCCTAGGTTTCATTAGCTATTTGGGTTTAGGCATGTTTGCCTTGGTTATGATAAGATATTTATTCCCTCACTTAGCTTTGTACTAATTCCCCACTAGACTGTTTTGCAGATAAACCTCGGTGAGCTTTGAAGCTTTAGACTGGGAATAGGGAGAGACCTTACTCTGATGTCAAGTTTTTGAGAGAGCCTGTTTTGTTATTAACACTGTAGTGACTATTTTGTAAATATTAACATGTAAAAGTTGTATTTACTTATTGGTTTAAATCTAATTATATGTATTTAGCTTCAGCATGCGATTTAATTATATGATTTAAGTTAGAAATCAAAAATGGGGATGAACACTTGAATTAGTCGGAATTGGGGTTTGAATGAGTCGGAATTGGTGAATTCCGACGGAATTGGTCGGAATCCGACAGAAACAGTCGGAATTGGATGAAATCCGACTAAACACTTGTGAATTTCCCTAACTCTAACTCTAATAATCGGAATTGAATTGTATCAGAATCCGACTAATATATCATTGAAATGCCTTAACACTTCACTCGGAATCCTATTCTCTCGGAATTGCCAAATTACTCGGAATTTACGATTGCCTTTGCTCGATATTCTATTTCCTCGGAATTCAGTTGATCGGATTGTACCTTTACTCGGAATTGAACATGTCTCGGAATTTGGTATTCAATCGGAATTGGATCATTTACTCGGATTATGCCTATGCTCGGATTTGGATTATGATTCTATCGGAATTTGGTTTTCTACTCGGAATCCTACTTCAATCAGAATTGAACTTAGTCGGATTTGGTGATTTGAAGATAAACATGAATTTGTATATCTTTTGGGATGTTGTATTAAAGTTGATGAATGTATATGTATATGTGCATATGTTATTTATTATGTGATCAGTATTATAAATTGAATACGGACTTGGGTTACTTCAATCTCAGGAACTGAGAATACTCAGTGAATTTAGTCATCTGAGTGTGCCAAGGTTTTGAAGACTTTGGTTAGTGAATCTATATCTTTTGATATACAGGATATGATATCCTATTTGGAATGCTCTTGCTTGGATTGTATATACATGTTATTTGGACATCAGAATGATGCTAGGCCTGTTGCTTGGGGAATTACCGTACCAGATCTTGATGTACATTTGTTGTACACAAGAAGGCTGGTATTGTAATCCATATTAGCAGGGCTATCGGTAAACCTTGGTTTTGGCCGACCTTGGTTGTAGGTGGTTGCAACACCGCCGGTTCTCCTAGGTTTCATTAGCTATTTGGGTTTAGGCATGTTTGCCTTGTTTATGATTAGATATTTATTCCCTCACTTAGCTTTGTACTAATTCCCCACTAGACTATTTTGCAGATAAACCTCGGTGAGCTTTGAAGCTTTAGACTGGGAATAGGGAGAGACCTTACTCTGATGTCAAGTTTTTGAGAGAGCCTGTTTTGTTATTAACACTGTAGTGACTACTTTGTAAATATTAACCAGTAAAAGTTGTATTTACTTATTGGTTTAAATCTAATTATATGTATTTAGCTTCAGCATGCGATTTAATTATATGATTTAAGTTAGAAATCAAAAATGGGGATGAACACTTGAATTAGTCGGAATTGGGGTTTGAATGAGTCGGAATTGGTGAATTCCGACGGAATTGGTCGGAATCCGACAGAAACAGTCGGAATTGGATGAAATCCGACTAAACACTTGTGAATTTCCCTAACTCTAACTCTAATAATCTGAATTGAATTGTATCAGAATCCGACTAATATATCATTGAAATGCCTTAACACTTCACTCGGAATCCTATTCTCTCGGAATTGCCAAATTACTCGGAATTTACGATTGCCTTTGCTCGATATTCTATTTCCTCGGAATTCAGTTGATCGGATTGTACCTTTACTCGGAATTGAACATGTCTCGGAATTTGGTATTCAATCGGAATTGGATCATTTACTCGGATTATGCCTATGCTCGGATTTGGATTATGATTCTATCGGAATTTGGTTTTCTACTCGGAATCCTACTTCAATCAGAATTGAACTTAGTCGGATTTGGTGATTTGAAGATAAACATGAATTTGTATATCTTTTGGGATGTTGTATTAAAGTTGATGAATGTATATGTATATGTGCATATGTTATTTATTATGTGATCAGTATTATAAATTGAATACGGACTTGGGTTACTTCAATCTCAGGAACTGAGAATACTCAGTGAATTTAGTCATCTGAGTGTGCCAAGGTTTTGAAGACTTTGGTTAGTGAATCTATATCTTTTGATATACAGGATATGATATCCTATTTGGAATGCTCTTGCTTGGATTGTATATACATGTTATTTGGACATCAGAATGATGCTAGGCCTGTTGCTTGGGGAATTACCGTACCAGATCTTGATGTACATTTGTTGTACACAAGAAGGCTGGTATTGTAATCCATATTAGCAGGGCTATCGGTAAACCTTGGTTTTGGCCGACCTTGGTTGTAGGTGGTTGCAACACCGCCGGTTCTCCTAGGTTTCATTAGCTATTTGGGTTTAGGCATGTTTGCCTTGTTTATGATTAGATATTTATTCTCTCACTTAGCTTTGTACTAATTCCCCACTAGACTGTTTTGCAGATAAACCTCGGTGAGCTTTGAAGCTTTAGACTGGGAATAGGGAGAGACCTTACTCTGATGTCAAGTTTTTGAGAGAGCCTGTTTTGTTATTAACACTGTAGTGACTACTTTGTAAATATTAACCAGTAAAAGTTGTATTTACTTATTGGTTTAAATCTAATTATATGTATTTAGCTTCAGCATGCGATTTAATTATATGATTTAAGTTAGAAATCAAAAATGGGGATGAACACTTGAATTAGTCGGAATTGGGGTTTGAATGAGTCGGAATTGGTGAATTCCGACGGAATTGGTCGGAATCCGACAGAAACAGTCGGAATTGGATGAAATCCGACTAAACACTTGTGAATTTCCCTAACTCTAACTCTAATAATCGGAATTGAATTGTATCAGAATCCGACTAATATATCATTGAAATGCCTTAACACTTCACTCGGAATCCTATTCTCTCGGAATTGCCAAATTACTCGGAATTTACGATTGCCTTTGCTCGATATTCTATTTCCTCGGAATTCAGTTGATCGGATTGTACCTTTACTCGGAATTGAACATGTCTCGGAATTTGGTATTCAATCGGAATTGGATCATTTACTCGGATTATGCCTATGCTCGGATTTGGATTATGATTCTATCGGAATTTGGTTTTCTACTCGGAATCCTACTTCAATCAGAATTGAACTTAGTCGGATTTGGTGATTTGAAGATAAACATGAATTTGTATATCTTTTGGGATGTTGTATTAAAGTTGATGAATGTATATGTATATGTGCATATGTTATTTATTATGTGATCAGTATTATAAATTGAATACGGACTTGGGTTACTTCAATCTCAGGAACTGAGAATACTCAGTGAATTTAGTCATCTGAGTGTGCCAAGATTTTGAAGACTTTGGTTAGTGAATCTATATCTTTTGATATACAGGATATGATATCCTATTTGGAATGCTCTTGCTTGGATTGTATATACATGTTATTTGGACATCAGAATGATGCTAGGCCTGTTGCTTGGGGAATTACCGTACCAGATCTTGATGTACATTTGTTGTACACAAGAAGGCTGGTATTGTAATCCATATTAGCAGGGCTATCGGTAAACCTTGGTTTTTGCCGACCTTGGTTGTAGGTGGTTGCAACACCGCCGGTTCTCCTAGGTTTCATTAGCTATTTGGGTTTAGGCATGTTTGCCTTGTTTATGATTAGATATTTATTCCCTCACTTAGCTTTGTACTAATTCCCCACTAGACTGTTTTGCAGATAAACCTCGGTGAGCTTTGAAGCTTTAGACTGGGAATAGGGAGAGACCTTACTCTGATGTCAAGTTTTTGAGAGAGCCTGTTTTGTTATTAACACTGTAGTGACTACTTTGTAAATATTAACCAGTAAAAGTTGTATTTACTTATTGGTTTAAATCTAATTATATGTATTTAGCTTCAGCATGCGATTTAATTATATGATTTAAGTTAGAAATCAAAAATGGGGATGAACACTTGAATTAGTCGGAATTGGGGTTTGAATGAGTCGGAATTGGTGAATTCCGACGGAATTGGTCGGAATCCGACAGAAACAGTCGGAATTGGATGAAATCCGACTAAACACTTGTGAATTTCCCTAACTCTAACTCTAATAATCGGAATTGATTTGTATCAGAATCCGACTAATATATCATTGAAATGCCTTAACACTTCACTCGGAATCCTATTCTCTCGGAATTGCCAAATTACTCGGAATTTACGATTGCCTTTGCTCGATATTCTATTTCCTCGGAATTCAGTTGATCGGATTGTACCTTTACTCGGAATTGAACATGTCTCGGAATTTGGTATTCAATCGGAATTGGATCATTTACTCGGATTATGCCTATGCTCGGATTTGGATTATGATTCTATCGGAATTTGGTTTTCTACTCGGAATCCTACTTCAATCAGAATTGAACATAGTCGGATTTGGTGATTTGAAGATAAACATGAATTTGTATATCTTTTGGGATGTTGTATTAAAGTTGACGAATGTATATGTATATGTGCATATGTTATTTATTATTGGATCAGTATTATAAATTGAATACGGACTTGGGTTACTTCAATCTCAAGAACTGAGAATACTCAGTGAATTTAGTCATCTGAGTGTGCCAAGGTTTTGAAGACTTTGGTTAGTGAATCTATATCTTTTGATATACAGGATATGATATCCTATTTGAAATGCTCTTGTTTGGATTGTATATACATGTTATTTGGACATCAGAATGATGCTAGGCCTGTTGCTTGGGGAATTACCGTACCAGATCTTGATGTACATTTGTTGTACACAAGAAGGCTGGTATTGTAATCCATATTAGCAGGACTATCGGTAAACCTTGGTTTTGGCCGACCTTGGTTGTAGGTGGTTGTAACACCGCCGGTTCTCCTAGGTTTCATTAGCTATTTGGGTTTAGGCATGTTTGCCTTGTTTATGATTAGATATTTATTCCCTCACTTAGCTTTGTACTAATTCCCCACTAGACTGTTTTGCAGATAAACCTCGGTGAGCTTTGAAGCTTTAGACTGGGAATAGGGAGAGACCTTACTCTGATGTCAAGTTTTTGAGAGAGCCTGTTTTGTTATTAACACTGTAGTGACTATTTTGTAAATATTAACCAGTAAAAGTTGTATTTACTTATTGTTTTAAATCTAATTATATGTATTTAGCTTCCGCATACGATTTAATTATATGATTTAAGTTAGAAATCAAAAATGGGGATGAACACTTGAATTAGTCGGAATTGGGGTTTGAATGAGTCGGAATTGGTGAATTCCGACGGAATTGGTCGGAATTCGACAGAAACAGTCGGAATTGGATGAAATCCGACTAAACACTTGTGAATTTCCCTAACTCTAACTCTATTACTCGGAATTGAATTGTATCGGAATCCGACTAATATATCATTGAAATGCCTTAACACTTAACTCGGAATCCTATTCACTCGGAATTGCCTAATTACTCGGAATTAACTATTGCCTTTGCTCGATATTCTATTTCCTCGGAATTCAGTTGATCGGATTGTACCTTTACTCGGAATTGAACATGTCTCGGAATTTGGTATTCAATCGGAATTGGATCATTTACTCGGATTATGCCTATGCTCGGAATTGGATTATGATTCTATCGGAATTTGGTTTTCTACTCGGAATCCGACTTCAATCGGAATTGAACTTAGTCGGATTTGGTGATTTGAAGATAAACATGAATTTGTGTATCTTTTGGGATATTGTATTAAAGTTGATGAATGTATATGTATATGTGCATATGTTATTTATTATTGGATCAGTATTATGAATTGAATACTGACTTGGGTTACTTCAATCTCAGGAACTGAGAAGACTCAGTGAATTTAGTCATCTGAGTGTGCCAAGGTTTTGAAGACTTTGGTTAGTGAATCTATATCTTTTGATATACAGGATATGATATCCTATTTGGAATGCTCTTGTTTGGATAGTATATACATGTTATTTGGAGATCAGCATGATGCTGGGCCTGTTACTTGGGGAATTACCGTATCAGATCTTGATGTACATTTGTTGTACACAAGAAGGCTGGTATTGTAATCCATATTAGCAGGGCTATCGGTAAACCTTGGTTTTGGACGACCTTGGTTGTAGGTGGTTGCAACACCGCCGGTTCTCCTGGGTTTCATGAGCTATTTGGGTTTAGGCATGTTTGCCTTGGTTATGATAAGATATTTATTCCCTCACTTAACTTTGTGCTAATTCTCCACTAGACTGTTTTGCAGATTAACCTAGGTGAGCTTTGAAGCTTTAGACTAGGAATAGGGATAGACCTTACTCTGATGTCAAGTTTTTGAGAGAGCCTGTTTTGTTATTAACACTGTAGTGACTATTTTGTAAATATTAACCTGTAAAAGTTGTATTTACTTATTGGTTTCAAATCTAATTATATGTATTTAGTTTCAGCATGCGATTTAATTATATGATTTAAGTTAGAAATCAAAAATGGGGATGAACACTTGAATTAGTCGGAATTGGGGTTTGAATGAGTCGGAATTGGTGAATTCCGACGGAATTGGTATGAATCCGACAGAAACAGTCGGAATTGGATGAAATCCGACTAAACACTTGTGAATTTCCCTAACTCTAACTCTAATAATCGGAATTGAATTGTATCAGAATCCGACTAATATATCACTGAAATGCCTTAACACTTCACTCGGAATCCTATTCTCTCGGAATTGCCAAATTACTCGGAATTTACGATTGCCTTTGCTCGATATTCTATTTCCTCGGAATTCAGTTGATCGGATTGTACCTTTACTCGGAATTGAACATGTCTCGGAATTTGGTATTCAATCGGAATTGGATCATTTACTCGGATTATGCCTATGCTCGGATTTGGATTATGATTCTATCGGAATTTGGTTTTCTACTCGGAATCCGACTTCAATCAGAATTGAACTTAGTCGGATTTGGTGATTTGAAGATAAACATGAATTTGTATATATTTTGGGATGTTGTATTAAAGTTGATGAATGTATATGTATATGTGCATATGTTATTTATTATTGGATCAGTATTATAAATTGAATACTGACTTGGGTTACTTCAATCTCAGGAACTGAGAAGACTCAGTGAATTTAGTCATCTGAGTGTGCCAAGGTTTTGAAGACTTTGGTTAGTGAATCTATATCTTTTGATATACAGGATATGATATCCTATTTGGAATGCACTTGTTTGGATTGTATATACATGTTATTTGGACATCAGAATGATGCTAGGCCTGTTGCTTGGGGAACTACCGTACCAGATCTTGATGTACATTTGTTGTACACAAGAAGGCTGGTATTGTAATCCATATTAGCAGGGCTATCGGTAAACCTTGGTTTTGGCCGACCTTGGTTGTAGGTGGTTGCAACACCGCCGGTTCTCCTAGGTTTCATTAGCTATTTGGATTTAGGCATGTTTGCCTTGTTTATGATTAGATATTTATTCCCTCACTTAGCTTTGTACTAATTCCCCACTAGACTGTTTTGCAGATTAACCTCGGTGAGCTTTGAAGCTTTAGACTGGGAATAGGGAGAGACCTTACTCTGATGTCAAGTTTTTGAGAGAGCCTGTTTTGTTATTAATACTGTAGTGACTATTTTGTAAATATTAACCAGTAAAAGTTGTATTTACTTATTGTTTTAAATCTAATTATATATATTTAGCTTCCGCATACGATTTAAGTATAGGAATTAAGTTAGAAATAAAAAATGGGGATGAACACTTGAATTAGTCGGAATTGGGGTTTGAATGAGTCGGAATTGGTGAATTCCGACGGAATTGGTATGAATCCGACAGAAACAGTCGGAATTGGATGAAATCCGACTAAACACTTGTGAATTTCCCTAACTCTAACTCTATTACTCGGAATTGAATTGTATCGGAATCCGACTAATATATCATTGAAATGCCTTAACACTTAACTCGGAATCCTATTCTCTCGGAATTGCCAAATTACTCGGAATTAACGATTGCCTTTGCTCGATATTCTATTTCCTCGGAATTTAGTTGATCGGATTGTACCTTTACTCGGAATTGAACATGTCTCGGAATTTGGTATTCAATCGGAATTGGATCATTTACTCGGATTATGCCTATGCTCGGATTTGGATTATGATTCTATCGGAATTTGGTTTTCTACTCGGAATCCGACTTCAATCAGAATTGAACTTAGTCGGATTTGGTGATTTGTAGATAAACATGAATTTGTATATATTTTGGGATGTTGTATTAAAGTTGATGAATGTATATGTATATGTGCATATGTTATTTATTATTGGATCAGTATTATAAATTGAATACGGACTTGGGTTACTTCAATCTCAGGAACTGAGAATACTCAGTGAATTTAGTCATCTGAGTGTGCCAAGGTTTTGAAGACTTTGGTTAGTGAATCTATATCTTTTGATATACAGGATATGATATCCTATTTGGAATGCTCTTGTTTGGATTGTATATACATGTTATTTGGACATCAGAATGATGCTAGGCCTGTTGCTTGGGGAATTACCGTACCAGATCTTGATGTACATTTGTTGTACACAAGAAGGCTGGTATTGTAATCCATATTAGCAGGGCTATCGGTAAACCTTGGTTTTGGCCGACCTTGGTTGTAGGTGGTTGCAACACCGCCGGTTCTCCTAGGTTTCATTAGCTATTTGGGTTTAGGCATGTTTGCCTTGTTTATGATTAGATATTTATTCCCTCACTTAGCTTTGTACTAATTCCCCACTAGACTGTTTTGCAGATAAACCTCGGTGAGCTTTGAAGCTTTAGACTGGGAATAAGGAGAGACCTTACTCTGATGTCAAGTTTTTGAGAGAGCCTGTTTTGTTATTAACACTGTAGTGACTATTTTGTAAATATTAACCAGTAAAAGTTGTATTTACTTATTGTTTTAAATCTAATTATATGTATTTAGCTTCCGCATACGATTTAATTATATGATTTAAGTTAGAAATCAAAAATGGGGATGAACACTTGAATTAGTCGGAATTGGGGTTTGAATGAGTCGGAATTGGTGAATTCCGACGGAATTGGTCGGAATTCGACAGAAACAGTCGGAATTGGATGAAATCCGACTAAACACTTGTGAATTTCCCTAACTCTAACTCTATTACTCGGAATTGAATTGTATCGGAATCCGACTAATATATCATTGAAATGCCTTAACACTTAACTCGGAATCCTATTCACTCGGAATTGCCTAATTACTCGGAATTAACTATTGCCTTTGCTCGATATTCTATTTCCTCGGAATTCAGTTGATCGGATTGTACCTTTACTCGGAATTGAACATGTCTCGGAATTTGGTATTCAATCGGAATTGGATCATTTACTCGGATTATGCCTATGCTCGGATTTGGATTATGATTCTATCGGAATTTGGTTTTCTACTCGGAATCCGACTTCAATCGGAATTGAACTTAGTCGGATTTGGTGATTTGAAGATAAACATGAATTTGTGTATCTTTTGGGATATTGTATTAAAGTTGATGAATGTATATGTATATGTGCATATGTTATTTATTATTGGATCAGTATTATGAATTGAATACTGACTTGGGTTACTTCAATCTCAGGAACTGAGAAGACTCAGTGAATTTAGTCATCTGAGTGTGCCAAGGTTTTGAAGACTTTGGTTAGTGAATCTAAATCTTTTGATATACAGGATATGATATCCTATTTGGAATGATCTTGTTTGGATAGTATATACATGTTATTTGGAGATCAGCATGATGCTGGGCCTGTTACTTGGGGAATTACCGTATCAGATCTTGATGTACATTTGTTGTACACAAGAAGGCTGGTATTGTAATCCATATTAGCAGGGCTATCGGTAAACCTTGGTATTGGACGACCTTGGTTGTAGGTGGTTGCAACACCGCCGGTTCTCCTGGGTTTCATGAGCTATTTGGGTTTAGGCATGTTTGCCTTGGTTATGATAAGATATTTATTCCCTCACTTAGCTTTGTGCTAATTCTCCACTAGACTGTTTTGCAGATTAACCTCGGTGAGCTTTGAAGCTTTAGACTGGGAATAGGGATAGACCTTACTCTGATGTCAAGTTTTTGAGAGAGCCTGTTTTGTTATTAACACTGTAGTGACTATTTTGTAAATATTAACCTGTAAAAGTTGTATTTACTTATTGGTTTAAATCTAATTATATGTATTTAGCTTCAGCATGCGATTTAATTATATGATTTAAGTTAGAAATCAAAAATGGGGATGAACACTTGAATTAGTCGGAATTGGGGTTTGAATGAGTCGGAATTGGTGAATTCCGACGGAATTGGTATGAATCCGACAGAAACAGTCGGAATTGGATGAAATCCGACTAAACACTTGTGAATTTCCCTAACTCTAACTCTAATAATCGGAATTGAATTGTATCAGAATCCGACTAATATATCATTGAAATGCCTTAACACTTCACTCGGAATCCTATTCTCTCGGAATTACCAAATTACTCGGAATTTACGATTGCCTTTGCTCGATATTCTATTTCCTCGGAATTCAGTTGATCGGATTGTACCTTTACTCGGAATTGAACATGTCTCGGAATTTGGTATTCAATCGGAATTGGATCATTTACTCGGATTATGCCTATGCTCGGATTTGGATTATGATTCTATCGGAATTTGGTTTTCTACTCGGAATCCGACTTCAATCAGAATTGAACTTAGTCGGATTTGGTGATTTGAAGATAAACATGAATTTGTATATCTTTTGGGATGTTGTATTAAAGTTGATGAATGTATATGTATATGTGCATATGTTATTTATTATTGGATCAGTATTATAAATTGAATACTGACTTGGGTTACTTCAATCTCAGGAACTGAGAAGACTCAGTGAATTTAGTCATCTGAGTGTGCCAAGGTTTTGAAGACTTTGGTTAGTGAATCTATATCTTTTGATATACAGGATATGATATCCTATTTGGAATGCTCTTGTTTGGATTGTATATACATGTTATTTGGACATCAGAATGATTCTAGGCCTGTTGCTTGGGGAATTACCGTACCAGATCTTGATGTACATTTGTTGTACACAAGAAGGCTGGTATTGTAATCCATATTAGCAGGGCTATCGGTAAACCTTGGTTTTGGCCGACCTTGGTTGTAGGTGGTTGCAACACCGCCGGTTCTCCTAGGTTTCATTAGCTATTTGGATTTAGGCATGTTTGCCTTGTTTATGATTAGATATTTATTCCCTCACTTAGCTTTGTACTAATTCCCCACTAGACTGTTTTGCAGATTAACCTCGGTGAGCTTTGAAGCTTTAGACTGGGAATAGGGAGAGACCTTACTCTGATGTCAAGTTTTTGAGAGAGCCTGTTTTGTTATTAACACTGTAGTGACTATTTTGAAAATATTAACCAGTAAAAGTTGTATTTACTTATTGTTTTAAATCTAATTATATATATTTAGCTTCCGCATACGATTTAAGTATATGATTTAAGTTAGAAATCAAAAATGGGGATGAACACTTGAATTAGTCGGAATTGGGGTTTGAATGAGTCGGAATTGGTGAATTCCGACGGAATTGGTCGGAATTCGACAGAAACAGTCGGAATTGGATGAAATCCGACTAAACACTTGTGAATTTCCCTAACTCTAACTCTATTACTCGGAATTGAATTGTATCGGAATCCGACTAATATATCATTGAAATGCCTTAACACTTAACTCGGAATCCTAGTCACTCGGAATTGCCTAATTACTCGGAATTAACTATTGCCTTTGCTCGATATTCTATTTCCTCGGAATTCAGTTGATCGGATTGTACCTTTACTCGGAATTGAACATGTCTCGGAATTTGGTATTCAATCGGAATTGGATCATTTACTCGGATTATGCCTATGCTCGGATTTGGATTATAATTCTATCGGAATTTGGTTTTCTACTCGGAATCCGACTTCAATCGGAATTGAACTTAGTCGGATTTGGTGATTTGAAGATAAACATGAATTTGTGTATCTTTTGGGATATTGTATTAAAGTTGATGAATGTATATGTATATGTGCATATGTTATTTATTATTGGATCAGTATTATGAATTGAATACTGACTTGGGTTACTTCAATCTCAGGAACTGAGAAGACTCAGTGAATTTAGTCATCTGAGTGTGCCAAGGTTTTGAAGACTTTGGTTAGTGAATCTAAATCTTTTGATATACAGGATATGATATCCTATTTGGAATGCTCTTGTTTGGATAGTATATACATGTTATTTGGAGATCAGCATGATGCTGGGCCTGTTACTTGGGGAATTACCGTATCAGATCTTGATGTACATTTGTTGTACACAAGAAGGCTGGTATTGTAATCCATATTAGCAGGGCTATCGGTAAACCTTGGTTTTGGACGACCTTGGTTGTAGGTGGTTGCAACACCGCCGGTTCTCCTGGGTTTCATGAGCTATTTGGGTTTAGGCATGTTTGCCTTGGTTATGATAAGATATTTATTCCCTCACTTAGCTTTGTGCTAATTCTCCACTAGACTGTTTTGCAGATTAACCTCGGTGAGCTTTGAAGCTTTAGACTGGGAATAGGGATAGACCTTACTCTGATGTCAAGTTTTTTAGAGAGCCTGTTTTGTTATTAACACTGTAGTGACTATTTTGTAAATATTAACCTGTAAAAGTTGTATTTACTTATTGGTTTAAATCTAATTATATGTATTTAGCTTCAGCATGCGATTTAATTATTTGATTTAAGTTAGAAATCAAAAATGGGGATGAACACTTGAATTAGTCGGAATTGGGGTTTGAATGAGTCGGAATTGGTGAATTCCGACGGAATTGGTATGAATCCGACAGAAACAGTCGGAATTGGATGAAATCCGACTAAACACTTGTGAATTTCCCTAACTCTAACTCTAATAATCGGAATTGAATTGTATCAGAATCCGACTAATATATCATTGAAATGCCTTAACACTTCACTCGGAATCCTATTCTCTCGGAATTGCCAAATTACTCGGAATTTACGATTGCCTTTGCTCGATATTATATTTCCTCGGAATTCAGTTGATCGGATTGTACCTTTACTCGGAATTGAACATGTCTCGGAATTTGGTATTCAATCGGAATTGGATCATTTACTCGGATTATGCCTATGCTCGGATTTGGATTATGATTCTATCGGAATTTGGTTTTCTACTCGGAATCCGACTTCAATCAGAATTGAACTTAGTCGGATTTGGTGATTTGAAGATAAACATGAATTTGTATATCTTTTGGGATGTTGTATTAAAGTTGATGAATGTATATGTATATGTGCATATGTTATTTATTATTGGATCAGTATTATAAATTGAATACTGACTTGGGTTACTTCAATCTCAGGAACTGAGAAGACTCAGTGAATTTAGTCATCTGAGTGTGCCAAGGTTTTGAAGACTTTGGTTAGTGAATCTATATCTTTTGATATACAGGATATCATATCCTATTTGGAATGCTCTTGTTTGGATTGTATATACATGTTATTTGGACATCAGAATGATGCTAGGCCTGTTGCTTGGGGAATTACCGTACCAGATCTTGATGTACATTTGTTGTACACAAGAAGGCTGGTATTGTAATCCATATTAGCAGGGCTATCGGTAAACCTTGGTTTTGGCCGACCTTGGTTGTAGGTGGTTGCAACACCGCCGGTTCTCCTAGGTTTCATTAGCTATTTGGATTTAGGCATGTTTGCCTTGTTTATGATTAGATATTTATTCCCTCACTTAGCTTTGTACTAATTCCCCACTAGACTGTTTTGCAGATTAACCTCGGTGAGCTTTGAAGCTTTAGACTGGGAATAGGGAGAGACCTTACTCTGATGTCAAGTTTTTGAGAGAGCCTGTTTTGTTATTAACACTGTAGTGACTATTTTGTAAATATTAACCAGTAAAAGTTGTATTTACTTATTGTTTTAAATCTAATTATATATATTTAGCTTCCGCATACGATTTAAGTATATGATTTAAGTTAGAAATCAAAAATGGGGATGAACACTTGAATTAGTCGGAATTGGGGTTTGAATGAGTCGGAATTGGTGAATTCCGACGGAATTGGTCGGAATTCGACAGAAACAGTCGGAATTGGATGAAATCCGACTAAACACTTGTGAATTTCCCTAACTCTAACTCTATTACTCGGAATTGAATTGTATCGGAATCCGACTAATATATCATTGAAATGCCTTAACACTTAACTCGGAATCCTATTCACTCGGAATTGCCTAATTACTCGGAATTAACGATTGCCTTTGCTCGATATTCTATTTCCATGGAATTCAGTTGATCGGATTGTACCTTTACTCGGAATTGAACATGTCTCGGAATTTGGTATTCAATCGGAATTGGATCATTTACTCGGATTATTCCTATGCTCGGATTTGGATTATGATTCTATCGGAATTTGGTTTTCTACTCGGAATCCGACTTCAATCAGAATTGAACTTAGTCGGATTTGGTGATTTGAAGATAAACATGAATTTGTATATCTTTTGGGATGTTGTATTAAAGTTGATGAATGTATATGTATATGTGCATATGTTATTTATTATTGGATCAGTATTATAAATTGAATACGGACTTGGGTTACTTCAATCTCAGGAACTGAGAATACTCAGTGAATTTAGTCATCTGAGTGTGCCAAGGTTTTGAAGACTGTGGTTAGTGAATCTATATCTTTTGATATACAGGATATGATATCCTATTTGGAATGCTCTTGTTTGGATTGTATATACATGTTATTTGGACATCAGAATGATGCTAGGCCTGTTGCTTGGGGAATTACCGTACCAGATCTTGATGTACATTTGTTGTACACAAGAAGGCTGGTATTGTAATCCATATTAGCAGGGCTATCGGTAAACCTTGGTTTTGGCCGACCTTGGTTGTAGGAGGTTGCAACACCGCCTGTTCTCCTAGGTTTCATTAGCTATTTGGGTTTAGGCATGTTTGCCTTGTTTATGATTAGATATTTATTCCCTCACTTAGCTTTGTACTAATTCCCCACTAGACTGTTTTGCAGAATAACCTCGGTGAGCTTTGAAGCTTTAGACTGGGAATAGGGAGAGACCTTACTCTGATGTCAAGTTTTTGAGAGAGCCTGTGTTGTTATTAACACTGTACTGACTATTTTGTAAATATTAACCAGTAAAAGTTGTATTTACTTATTGTTTTAAATCAAATTATATGTATTTAGCTTCCGCATACGATTTAATTATATGATTTAAGTTAGAAATCAAAAATGGGGATGAACACTTGAATTAGTCGGAATTGGGGTTTGAATGAGTCGGAATTGGTGAATTCCGACGGAATTGGTCGGAATTCGACAGAAACAGTCGGAATTGGATGAAATCCGACTAAACACTTGTGAATTTCCCTAACTCTAACTCTATTACTCGGAATTGAATTGTATCGGAATCCGACTAATATATCATTGAAATGCCTTAACACTTAACTCCGAATCCTATTCACTCGGAATTGCCTAATTACTCGGAATTAACGATTGCCTTTGCTCGATATTCTATTTCCTCGGAATTCAGTTGATCGGATTGTACCTTTACTCGGAATTGAACATGTCTCGGAATTTGGTATTCAATCGGAATTGGATCATTTACTCGGATTATGCCTATGCTCGGATTTGGATTATGATTCTATCGGAATTTGGTTTTCTACTCGGAATCCGACTTCAATCAGAATTGAACTTAGTCGGATTTGGTGATTTGAAGATAAACATGAATTTGTATATCTTTTGGGATGTTGTATTAAAGTTGATGAATGTATATGTATATGTGCATATGTTATTTATTATTGGACCAGTATTATAAATTGAATATGGACTTGGGTTACTTCAATCTCAGGAACTGAGAATACTCAGTGAATTTAGTCATCTGAGTGTGCCAAGGTTTTGAAGACTTTGGTTAGTGAATCTATATCTTTTGATATACAGGATATGATATCCTATTTGGAATGTTCTTGTTTGGATTGTATATACATGTTATTTGGACATCAGAATGATGCTAGGCCTGTTGCTTGGGGAATTACCGTACCAGATCTTGATGTACATTTGTTGTACACAAGAAGGCTGGTATTGTAATCCATATTAGCAGGGCTATCGGTAAACCTTGGTTTTGGCCGACCTTGGTTGTAGGTGGTTGCAACACCGCCGGTTCTCCTGGGTTTCATTAGATATTTGGGTTTAGGTATGTTTGCCTTATTTATGATTAGATATTTATTCCCTCACTTAGCTTTGTACTAATTCCCCACTATACTGTTTTGCAGATTAACCTCGGTGAGCTTTGAAGCTTTAGACTGGGAATAGGGATAGACCTTACTCTGATGTCAAGTTTTTGAGAGAGCCTGTTTTGCTATTAACAATGTAGTGACTATTTTGTAAATATTAACCAGTAAAAGTTGTATTTACTTATTGTTTTAAATCTAATTATATGTATTTAGCTTCCGCATACGATTTAATTATATGATTTAAGTTAGAAATAAAAAATGGGTATGAACACTTGAATTAGTCGGAATTGGGGTTTGAATGAGTCGGAATTGGTGAATTCCGACGGAATTGGTCGGAATCCGACAGAAACAGTCGGAATTGGATGAAATCCGACTAAACACTTGTGAATTTCCCTAACTCTAACTCTATTACTCGGAATTGAATTGTATCGGAATCCGACTAATATATCATTGAAATGCCTTAACACTTAACTCCGAATCCTATTCACTCGGAATTGCCTAATTACTCGGAATTAACGATTGCCTTTGCTCGATATTCTATTTCCTCGGAATTCAGTTGATCGGATTGTACCTTTACTCGGAATTGAACATGTCTCGGAATTTGGTATTCAATCGGAATTGGATCATTTACTCGGATTATTCCTATGCTCGGATTTGGATTATGATTCTATCGGAATTTGGTTTTCTACTCGGAATCCGACTTCAATCAGAATTGAACTTAGTCGGATTTGGTGATTTGAAGATAAACATGAATTTGTATATCTTTTGGGATGTTGTATTAAAGTTGATGAATGTATATGTATATGTGCATATGTTATTTATTATTGGATCAGTATTATAAATTGAATACGGACTTGGGTTACTTCAATCTCAGGAACTGAGAATACTCAGTGAATTTAGTCATCTGAGTGTGCCAAGGTTTTGAAGACTGTGGTTAGTGAATCTATATCTTTTGATATACAGGATATGATATCCTATTTGGAATGCTCTTGTTTGGATTGTATATACATGTTATTTGGACATCAGAATGATGCTAGGCCTGTTGCTTGGGGAATTACCGTACCAGATCTTGATGTACATTTGTTGTACACAAGAAGGCTGGTATTGTAATCCATATTAGCAGGGCTATCGGTAAACCTTGGTTTTGGCCGACCTTGGTTGTAGGAGGTTGCAACACCGCCTGTTCTCCTAGGTTTCATTAGCTATTTGGGTTTAGGCATGTTTGCCTTGTTTATGATTAGATATTTATTCCCTCACTTAGCTTTGTACTAATTCCCCACTAGACTGTTTTGCAGAATAACCTCGGTGAGCTTTGAAGCTTTAGACTGGGAATAGGGAGAGACCTTACTCTGATGTCAAGTTTTTGAGAGAGCCTGTGTTGTTATTAACACTGTACTGACTATTTTGTAAATATTAACCAGTAAAAGTTGTATTTACTTATTGTTTTAAATCAAATTATATGTATTTAGCTTCCGCATACGATTTAATTATATGATTTAAGTTAGAAATCAAAAATGGGGATGAACACTTGAATTAGTCGGAATTGGGGTTTGAATGAGTCGGAATTGGTGAATTCCGACGGAATTGGTCGGAATTCGACAGAAACAGTCGGAATTGGATGAAATCCGACTAAACACTTGTGAATTTCCCTAACTCTAACTCTATTACTCGGAATTGAATTGTATCGGAATCCGACTAATATATCATTGAAATGCCTTAACACTTAACTCCGAATCCTATTCACTCGGAATTGCCTAATTACTCGGAATTAACGATTGCCTTTGCTCGATATTCTATTTCCTCGGAATTCAGTTGATCGGATTGTACCTTTACTCGGAATTGAACATGTCTCGGAATTTGGTATTCAATCGGAATTGGATCATTTACTCGGATTATGCCTATGCTCGGATTTGGATTATGATTCTATCGGAATTTGGTTTTCTACTCGGAATCCGACTTCAATCAGAATTGAACTTAGTCGGATTTGGTGATTTGAAGATAAACATGAATTTGTATATCTTTTGGGATGTTGTATTAAAGTTGATGAATGTATATGTATATGTGCATATGTTATTTATTATTGGACCAGTATTATAAATTGAATATGGACTTGGGTTACTTCAATCTCAGGAACTGAGAATACTCAGTGAATTTAGTCATCTGAGTGTGCCAAGGTTTTGAAGACTTTGGTTAGTGAATCTATATCTTTTGATATACAGGATATGATATCCTATTTGGAATGTTCTTGTTTGGATTGTATATACATGTTATTTGGACATCAGAATGATGCTAGGCCTGTTGCTTGGGGAATTACCGTACCAGATCTTGATGTACATTTGTTGTACACAAGAAGGCTGGTATTGTAATCCATATTAGCAGGGCTATCGGTAAACCTTGGTTTTGGCCGACCTTGGTTGTAGGTGGTTGCAACACCGCCGGTTCTCCTGGGTTTCATTAGATATTTGGGTTTAGGTATGTTTGCCTTATTTATGATTAGATATTTATTCCCTCACTTAGCTTTGTACTAATTCCCCACTATACTGTTTTGCAGATTAACCTCGGTGAGCTTTGAAGCTTTAGACTGGGAATAGGGATAGACCTTACTCTGATGTCAAGTTTTTGAGAGAGCCTGTTTTGCTATTAACAATGTAGTGACTATTTTGTAAATATTAACCAGTAAAAGTTGTATTTACTTATTGTTTTAAATCTAATTATATGTATTTAGCTTCCGCATACGATTTAATTATATGATTTAAGTTAGAAATAAAAAATGGGTATGAACACTTGAATTAGTCGGAATTGGGGTTTGAATGAGTCGGAATTGGTGAATTCCGACGGAATTGGTCGGAATCCGACAGAAACAGTCGGAATTGGATGAAATCCGACTAAACACTTGTGAATTTCCCTAACTCTAACTCTATTACTCGGAATTGAATTGTATCGGAATCCGACTAATATATCATTGAAATGCCTTAACACTTAACTCCGAATCCTATTCACTCGGAATTGCCTAATTACTCGGAATTAACGATTGCCTTTGCTCGATATTCTATTTCCTCGGAATTCAGTTGATCGGATTGTACCTTTACTCGGAATTGAACATGTCTCGGAATTTGGTATTCAATCGGAATTGGATCATTTACTCGGATTATTCCTATGCTCGGATTTGGATTATGATTCTATCGGAATTTGGTTTTCTACTCGGAATCCGACTTCAATCAGAATTGAACTTAGTCGGATTTGGTGATTTGAAGATAAACATGAATTTGTATATCTTTTGGGATGTTGTATTAAAGTTGATGAATGTATATGTATATGTGCATATGTTATTTATTATTGGATCAGTATTATAAATTGAATACGGACTTGGGTTACTTCAATCTCAGGAACTGAGAATACTCAGTGAATTTAGTCATCTGAGTGTGCCAAGGTTTTGAAGACTGTGTTTAGTGAATCTATATCTTTTGATATACAGGATATGATATCCTATTTGGAATGCTCTTGTTTGGATTGTATATACATGTTATTTGGACATCAGAATGATGCTAGGCCTGTTGCTTGGGGAATTACCGTACCAGATCTTGATGTACATTTGTTGTACACAAGAAGGGTGGTATTGTAATCCATATTAGCAGGGCTATCGGTAAACCTTGGTTTTGGCCGACCTTGGTTGTAGGAGGTTGCAACACCGCCTGTTCTCCTAGGTTTCATTAGCTATTTGGGTTTAGGCATGTTTGCCTTGTTTATGATTAGATATTTATTCCCTCACTTAGCTTTGTACTAATTCCCCACTAGACTGTTTTGCAGATTACCCTCGGTGAGCTTTGAAGCTTTAGACTGGGAATAGGGAGAGACCTTACTCTGATGTCAAGTTTTTGAGAGAGCCTGTGTTGTTATTAACACTGTAGTGACTATTTTGTAAATATTAACCAGTAAAAGTTGTATTTACTTATTGTTTTAAATCAAATTATATGTATTTAGCTTCCGCATACGATTTAATTATATGATTTAAGTTAGAAATCAAAAATGGGGATGAACACTTGAATTAGTCGGAATTGGGGTTTGAATGAGTCGGAATTGGTGAATTCCGACGGAATTGGTCGGAATTCGACAGAAACAGTCGGAATTGGATGAAATCCGACTAAACACTTGTGAATTTCCCTAACTCTAACTCTATTACTCGGAATTGAATTGTATCGGAATCCGACTAATATATCATTGAAATGCCTTAACACTTAACTCCGAATCCTATTCACTCGGAATTGCCTAATTACTCGGAATTAACGATTGCCTTTGCTCGATATTCTATTTCCTCGGAATTCAGTTGATCGGATTGTACCTTTACTCGGAATTGAACATGTCTCGGAATTTGGTATTCAATCGGAATTGGATCATTTACTCGGATTATGCCTATGCTCGGATTTGGATTATGATTCTATCGGAATTTGGTTTTCTACTCGGAATCCGACTTCAATCAGAATTGAACTTAGTCGGAATTGGTGATTTGAAGATAAACATGAATTTGTATATCTTTTGGGATGTTGTATTAAAGTTGATGAATGTATATGTATATGTGCATATGTTATTTATTATTGGATCAGTATTATAAATTGAATACGGACTTGGGTTACTTCAATCTCAGGAACTGAGAATACTCAGTGAATTTAGTCATCTGAGTGTGCCAAGGTTTTGAAGACTTTGGTTAGTGAATCTAGATCTTTTGATATACAGGATATGATATCCTATTTGGAATGCTCTTGTTTGGATTGTATATACATGTTATTTGGACATCAGAATGATGCTAGGCCTGTTGCTTGGGGAATTACCGTACCAGATCTTGATGTACATTTGTTGTACACAAGAAGGCTGGTATTGTAATCCATATTAGCAGGGCTATCGGTAAACCTTGGTTTTGGCCGACCTTGGTTGTAGGTGGTTGCAACACCGCCGGTTCTCCTGGGTTTCATTAGATATTTGGGTTTAGGCATTGTTGCCTTGTTTATGATTAGATATTTATTCCCTCACTTAGCTTTGTACTAATTCCCCACTAGACTGTTTTGCAGATTAACCTCGGTGAGCTTTGAAGCTTTAGACTGGGAATAGGGAGAGACCTTACTCTGATGTCAAGTTTTTGAGAGAGCCTGTTTTGTTATTAACACTGTAGTGACTATTTTGTAAATATTAACCAGTAAAAGTTGTATTTACTTATTGTTTTAAATCTAATTATATATATTTAGCTTCCGCATACGATTTAAGTATATGATTTAAGTTAGAAATCAAAAATGGGGATGAACACTTGAATTAGTCGGAATTGGGGTTTGAATGAGTCGGAATTGGTGAATTCCGACGGAATTGGTCGGAATTCGACAGAAACAGTCGGAATTGGATGAAATCCGACTAAACACTTGTGAATTTCCCTAACTCTAACTCTATTACTCGGAATTGAATTGTATCGGAATCCGACTAATATATCATTGAAATGCCTTAACACTTAACTCCAAATCCTATTCACTCGGAATTGCCTAATTACTCGGAATTAATGATTGCCTTTGCTCGATATTCTATTTCCTCGGAGTTCAGTTGATCGGATTGTACCTTTACTCGGAATTGAACATGTCTCGGAATTTGGTATTCAATCGGAATTGGATCATTTACTCGGATTATTCCTATGCTCGGATTTGGATTATGATTCTATCGGAATTTGGTTTTCTACTCGGAATCCGACTTCAATCAGAATTGAACTTAGTCGGATTTGGTGATTTGAAGATAAACATGAATTTGTATATCTTTTGGGATGTTGTATTAAAGTTGATGAATGTATATGTATATGTGCATATGTTATTTATTATTGGATCAGTATTATAAATTGAATACGGACTTGGGTTACTTCAATCTCAGGAACTGAGAATACTCAGTGAATTTAGTCATCTGAGTGTGCCAAGGTTTTGAAGACTGTGTTTAGTGAATCTATATCTTTTGATATACAGGATATGATATCCTATTTGGAATGCTCTTGTTTGGATTGTATATACATGTTATTTGGACATCAGAATGATGCTAGGCCTGTTGCTTGGGGAATTACCGTACCAGATCTTGATGTACATTTGTTGTACACAAGAAGGCTGGTATTGTAATCCATATTAGTAGGGCTATCGGTAAACCTTGGTTTTGGCCGACCTTGGTTGTAGGAGGTTGCAACACCGCCTGTTCTCCTAGGTTTCATTAGCTATTTGGGTTTAGGCATGTTTGCCTTGTTTATGATTAGATATTTATTCCCTCACTTAGCTTTGTACTAATTCCCCACTAGACTGTTTTGCAGATTAACCTCGGTGAGCTTTGAAGCTTTAGACTGGGAATAGGGAGAGACCTTACTCTGATGTCATGTTTTTGAGAGAGCCTGTGTTGTTATTAACACTGTAGTGACTATTTTGTAAATATTAACCAGTAAAAGTTGTATTTACTTATTGTTTTAAATCAAATTATATGTATTTAGCTTCCGCATACGATTTAATTATATGATTTAAGTTAGAAATCAAAAATGGGGATGAACACTTGAATTAGTCGGAATTGGGGTTTGAATGAGTCGGAATTGGTGAATTCCGACGGAATTGGTCGGAATTCGACAGAAACAGTCGGAATTGGATGAAATCCGACTAAACACTTGTGAATTTCCCTAACTCTAACTCTATTACTCGGAATTGAATTGTATCGGAATCCGACTAATATATCATTGAAATGCCTTAACACTTAACTCCGAATCCTATTCACTCGGAATTGCCTAATTACTCGGAATTAACGATTGCCTTTGCTCGATATTCTATTTCCTCGGAATTCAGTTGATCGGATTGTACCTTTACTCGGAATTGAACATGTCTCGGAATTTGGTATTCAATCGGAATTGGATCATTTACTCGGATTATGCCTATGCTCGGATTTGGATTATGATTCTATCGGAATTTGGTTTTCTACTCGGAATCCGACTTCAATCAGAATTGAACTTAGTCGGATTTGGTGATTTGAAGACAAACATGAATTTGTATATCTTTTGGGATGTTGTATTAAAGTTGATGAATGTATATGTATATGTGCATATGTTATTTATTATTGGATCAGTATTATAAATTGAATACGGACTTGGGTTACTTCAATCTCCGGAACTGAGAATACTCAGTGAATTTAGTCAACTGAGTGTGCCAAGGTTTTGAAGACTTTGGTTAGTGAATCTAGATCTTTTGATATACAGGATATGATATCCTATTTGGAATGCTCTTGTTTGGATTGTATATACATGTTATTTGGACATCAGAATGATGCTAGGCCTGTTGCTTGGGGAATTACCGTACCAGATCTTGATGTATATTTGTTGTACACAAGAAGGCTGGTATTGTAATCCATATTAGCAGGGCTATCGGTAAACCTTGGTTTTGGCCGACCTTGGTTGTAGGTGGTTGCAACACCGCCGGTTCTCCTGGGTTTCATTAGATATTTGGGTTTAGGCATTGTTGCCTTGTTTATGATTAGATATTTATTCCCTCACTTAGCTTTGTACTAATTCCCCACTAGACTGTTTTGCAGATTAACCTCGGTGAGCTTTGAAGCTTTAGACTGGGAATAGGGAGAGACCTTACTCTGATGTCAAGTTTTTGAGAGAGCCTGTTTTGTTATTAACACTGTAGTGACTATTTTGTAAATATTAACCAGTAAAAGTTGTATTTACTTATTGTTTTAAATCTAATTATATATATTTAGCTTCCGCATACGATTTAAGTATATGATTTAAGTTAGAAATCAAAAATGGGGATGAACACTTGAATTAGTCGGAATTGGGGTTTGAATGAGTCGGAATTGGTGAATTCCGACGGAATTGGTCGGAATTCGACAGAAACAGTCGGAATTGGATGAAATCCGACTAAACACTTGTGAATTTCCCTAACTCTAACTCTATTACTCGGAATTGAATTGTATCGGAATCCGACTAATATATCATTGAAATGCCTTAACACTTAACTCCGAATCCTATTCACTCGGAATTGCCTAATTACTCGGAATTAACGATTGCCTTTGCTCGATATTCTATTTCCTCGGAATTCAGTTGATCGGATTGTACCTTTACTCGGAATTGAACATGTCTCGGAATTTGGTATTCAATCGGAATTGGATCATTTACGCGGATTATTCCTATGCTCGGATTTGGATTATGATTCTATCGGAATTTGGTTTTCTACTCGGAATCCGACTTCAATCAGAATTGAACTTAGTCGGATTTGGTGATTTGAAGATAAACATGAATTTGTATATCTTTTGGGATGTTGTATTAAAGTTGATGAATGTATATGTATATGTGCATATGTTATTTATTATTGGATCAGTATTATAAATTGAATACGGACTTGGGTTACTTCAATCTCAGGAACTGAGAATACTCAGTGAATTTAGTCATCTGAGTGTGCCCAGGTTTTGAAGACTGTGGTTAGTGAATCTATATCTTTTGATATACAGGATATGATATCCTATTTGGAATGCTCTTGTTTGGATTGTATATACATGTTATTTGGACATCAGAATGATGCTAGGCCTGTTGCTTGGGGAATTACCGTACCAGATCTTGATGTACATTTGTTGTACACAAGAAGGCTGGTATTGTAATCCATATTAGCAGGGCTATCGGTAAACCTTGGTTTTGGCCGACCTTGGTTGTAGGTGGTTGCAACACCGCCGGTTCTCCTGGGTTTCATTAGATATTTGGGTTTAGGCATTGTTGCCTTGTTTATGATTAGATATTTATTCCCTCACTTAGCTTTGTACTAATTCCCCACTAGACTGTTTTGCAGATTAACCTCGGTGAGCTTTGAAGCTTTAGACTGGGAATAGGGAGAGACCTTACTCTGATGTCAAGTTTTTGAGAGAGCCTGTTTTGTTATTAACACTGTAGTGACTATTTTGTAAATATTAACCAGTAAAAGTTGTATTTACTTATTGTTTTAAATCTAATTATATATATTTAGCTTCCGCATACGATTTAAGTATATGATTTAAGTTAGAAATCAAAAATGGGGATGAACACTTGAATTAGTCGGAATTGGGGTTTGAATGAGTCGGAATTGGTGAATTCCGACGGAATTGGTCGGAATTCGACAGAAACAGTCGGAATTGGATGAAATCCGACTAAACACTTGTGAATTTCCCTAACTCTAACTCTATTACTCGGAATTTAATTGTATCGGAATCCGACTAATATATCATTGAAATGCCTTAACACTTAACTCCGAATCCTATTCACTCGGAATTGCCTAATTACTCGGAATTAACGATTGCCTTTGCTCGATATTCTATTTCCTCGGAATTCAGTTGATCGGATTGTACCTTTACTCGGAATTGAACATGTCTCGGAATTTTGTATTCAATCGGAATTGGATCATTTACTCGGATTATTCCTATGCTCGGATTTGGATTATGATTCTATCGGAATTTGGTTTTCTACTCGGAATCCGACTTCAATCAGAATTGAACTTAGTCGGATTTGGTGATTTGAAGATAAACATGAATTTGTATATCTTTTGGGATGTTGTATTAAAGTTGATGAATGTATATGTATATGTGCATATGTTATTTATTATTGGATCAGTATTATAAATTGAATACGGACTTGGGTTACTTCAATCTCAGGAACTGAGAATACTCAGTGAATTTAGTCATCTGAGTGTGCCAAGGTTTTGAAGACTGTGGTTAGTGAATCTATATCTTTTGATATACAGGATATGATATCCTATTTGGAATGCTCTTGTTTGGATTGTATATACATGTTATTTGGACATCAGAATGATGCTAGGCCTGTTGCTTGGGGAATTACCGTACCAGATCTTGATGTACATTTGTTGTACACAAGAAGGCTGGTATTGTAATCCATATTAGCAGGGCTATCGGTAAACCTTGGTTTTGGCCGACCTTGGTTGTAGGTGGTTGCAACACCGCCGGTTCTCCTGGGTTTCATTAGATATTTGGGTTTAGGCATTGTTGCCTTGTTTATGATTAGATATTTATTCCCTCACTTAGCTTTGTACTAATTCCCCACTAGACTGTTTTGCAGATTAACCTCGGTGAGCTTTGAAGCTTTAGACTGGGAATAGGGAGAGACCTTACTCTGATGTCAAGTTTTTGAGAGAGCCTGTTTTGTTATTAACACTGTAGTGACTATTTTGTAAATATTAACCAGTAAAAGTTGTATTTACTTATTGTTTTAAATCTAATTATATATATTTAGCTTCCGCATACGATTTAAGTATATGATTTAAGTTAGAAATCAAAAATGGGGATGAACACTTGAATTAGTCGGAATTGGGGTTTGAATGAGTCGGAATTGGTGAATTCCGACGGAATTGGTCGGAATTCGACAGAAACAGTCGGAATTGGATGAAATCCGACTAAACACTTGTGAATTTCCCTAACTCTAACTCTATTACTCGGAATTTAATTGTATCGGAATCCGACTAATATATCATTGAAATGCCTTAACACTTAACTCCGAATCCTATTCACTCGGAATTGCCTAATTACTCGGAATTAACGATTGCCTTTGCTCGATATTCTATTTCCTCGGAATTCAGTTGATCGGATTGTACCTTTACTCGGAATTGAACATGTCTCGGAATTTTGTATTCAATCGGAATTGGATCATTTACTCGGATTATTCCTATGCTCGGATTTGGATTATGATTCTATCGGAATTTGGTTTTCTACTCGGAATCCGACTTCAATCAGAATTGAACTTAGTCGGATTTGGTGATTTGAAGATAAACATGAATTTGTATATCTTTTGGGATGTTGTATTAAAGTTGATGAATGTATATGTATATGTGCATATGTTATTTATTATTGGATCAGTATTATAAATTGAATACGGACTTGGGTTACTTCAATCTCAGGAACTGAGAATACTCAGTGAATTTAGTCATCTGAGTGTGCCAAGGTTTTGAAGACTGTGGTTAGTGAATCTATATCTTTTGATATACAGGATATGATATCCTATTTGGAATGCTCTTGTTTGGATTGTATATACATGTTATTTGGACATCAGAATGATGCTAGGCCTGTTGCTTGGGGAATTACCGTACCAGATCTTGATGTACATTTGTTGTACACAAGAAGGCTGGTATTGTAATCCATATTAGCAGGGCTATCGGTAAACCTTGGTTTTGGCCGACCTTGGTTGTAGGTGGTTGCAACACCGCCGGTTCTCCTGGGTTTCATTAGATATTTGGGTTTAGGCATTGTTGCCTTGTTTATGATTAGATATTTATTCCCTCACTTAGCTTTGTACTAATTCCCCACTAGACTGTTTTGCAGATTAACCTCGGTGAGCTTTGAAGCTTTAGACTGGGAATAGGGAGAGACCTTACTCTGATGTCAAGTTTTTGAGAGAGCCTGTTTTGTTATTAACACTGTAGTGACTATTTTGTAAATATTAACCAGTAAAAGTTGTATTTACTTATTGTTTTAAATCAAATTATATGTATTTAGCTTCCGCATACGATTTAATTATATGATATAAGTTAGAAATAAAAAATGGGGATGAACACTTGAATTAGTCGGAATTGGGGTTTGAATGAGTCGGAATTGGTGAATTCCGACGGAATTGGTCGGAATCCGACAGAAACAGTCGGAATTGGATGAAATCCGACTAAACACTTGTGAATTTCCCTAACTCTAACTCTAATAATCGGAATTGAATTGTATCGGAATCCGACTAATATATCATTGAAATGACTTAACACTTCACTCGGAATCCTATTCTCTCGGAATTGCCAAATTACTCGGAATTGACGATTGCCTTTGCTCGATATTCTATTTCCTCGGAATTCAGTTGATCGGATTGTACCTTTACTCGGAATTGAACATGTCTCGGAATTTGGTATTCAATCGGAATTGGATCATTTACTCGGATTATGCCTATGCTCGGATTTGGATTATGATTCTATCGGAATTTGGTTTTCTACTCGGAATCCGATTTCAATCAGAATTGAACTTACTCGGATTTGGTGATTTGAAGATAAACATGAATTTGTATATCTTTTGGGATGTTGTATTAAAGTTGATGAATGTATATGTATATGTGCATATGTTATTTATTATTGGATCAGTATTATAAATTGAATACGGACTTGGGTTACTTCAATCTCAGGAACTGAGAATACTCAGTGAATTTAGTCATCTGAGTGTGCCAAGGTTTTGAAGACTTTGGTTAGTGAATCTATATCTTTTGATATACAGGATATGATATCCTATTTGGAATGCTCTTGTTTGGATTGTATATACATGTTATTTTGACATCAGAATGATGCTAGGCCTGTTGCTTGGGGAATTACCGTACCAGATCTTGATGTACATTTTTTGTACACAAGAAGGCCGGTATTGTAATCCATATTAGCAGGGCTATCGGTAAACCTTGGTTTTGGCCGACCTTGGTTGTAGGTGGTTGCAACACCGCCGGTTCTCCTAGGTTTCATTAGCTATTTGGGTTTAGGCATGTTTGCCTTGTTTATGATTAGATATTTATTCCCTCACTTAGCTTTGTACTAATTCCCCACCAGACTGTTTTGCAGATTAACCTCGGTGAGCTTTGAAGCTTTAGACAGGGAATAGGGATAGACCTTACTCTGATGTCAAGTTTTTGAGAGAGCCTGTTTTGTTATTAACACTGTAGTGACTATTTTGTAAATATTAACCAGTAAAAGTTGTATTTACTTATTGTTTTAAATCTAATTATATGTATTTAGCTTCCGCATACGATTTAATTATATGATTTAAGTTAGAAATCAAAAATGGGGATGAACACTTGAATTAGTCGGAATTGGGGTTTGAATGAGTCGGAATTGGTGAATTCCGACGGAATTGGTCGGAATTCGACAGAAACAGTCGGAATTGGATGAAATCCGACTAAACACTTGTGAATTTCCCTAACTCTAACTCTATTACTCGGAATTGAATTGTATCGGAATCCGACTAATATATCATTGAAATGCCTTAACACTTAACTCCGAATCCTATTCACTCGGAATTGCCTAATTACTCGGAATTAACGATTGCCTTTGCTCGATATTCTATTTCCTCGGAATTCAGTTGATCGGATTGTACCTTTACTCGGAATTGAACATGTCTCGGAATTTGGTATTCAATCGGAATTGGATCATTTACTCGGATTATGCCTATGCTCGGATTTGGATTATGATTCTATCGGAATTTGGTTTTCTACTCGGAATCCGACTTCAATCAGAATTGAACTTAGTCGGATTTGGTGATTTGAAGATAAACATGAATTTGTATATCTTTTGGGATGTTGTATTAAAGTTGATGAATGTATATGTATATGTGCATATGTTATTTATTATTGGATCAGTATTATAAATTGAATACGGACTTGGGTTACTTCAATCTCAGGAACTGAGAATACTCAGTGAATTTAGTCATCTGAGTGTGCCAAGGTTTTGAAGACTTTGGTTAGTGAATCTATATCTTTTGATATACAGGATATGATATCCTATTTGGAATGCTCTGGTTTGGATTGTATATACATGTTATTTGGACATCAGAATGATGCTAGGCCTGTTGCTTGGGGAATTACCGTACCAGATCTTGATGTACATTTGTTGTACACAAGACGGCTGGTATTGTAATCCATATTAGCAGGGCTATCGGTAAACCTTGGTTTTGGCCGACCTTGGTTGTAGGTGGTTGCAACACCGCCGGTTCTCCTGGGTTTCATTAGATATTTGGGTTTAGGCATTGTTGCCTTGTTTATGATTAGATATTTATTCCCTCACTTAGCTTTGTACTAATTCCCCACTATACTGTTTTGCAGATTAACCTCGGTGAGCTTTGAAGCTTTAGACTGGGAATAGGGATAGACCTTACTCTGATGTCAAGTTTTTGAGAGAGCCTGTTTTGCTATTAACAATGTAGTGACTATTTTGTAAATATTAACCAGTAAAAGTTGTATTTATTGTTTTAAATCTAATTATATGTATTTAGCTTCCGCATACGATTTAATTATATGATATAAGTTAGAAATAAAAAATGGGGATGAACACTTGAATTAGTCGGAATTGGGGTTTGAATGAGTCGGAATTGGTGAATTCCGACGGAATTGGTCGGAATCCGACAGAAACAGTCGGAATTGGATGAAATCCGACTAAACACTTGTGAATTTCCCTAACTCTAACTCTAATAATCGGAATTGAATTGTATCGGAATCCGACTAATATATCATTGAAATGACTTAACACTTCACTCGGAATCCTATTCTCTCGGAATTGCCAAATTACTCGGAATTGACGATTGCCTTTGCTCGATATTCTATTTCCTCGGAATTCAGTTGATCGGATTGTACCTTTACTCGGAATTGAACATGTCTCGGAATTTGGTATTCAATCGGAATTGGATCATTTACTCGGATTATGCCTATGCTCGGATTTGGATTATGATTCTATCGGAATTTGGTTTTCTACTCGGAATCCGATTTCAATCAGAATTGAACTTACTCGGATTTGGTGATTTGAAGATAAACATGAATTTGTATATCTTTTGGGATGTTGTATTAAAGTTGATGAATGTATATGTATATGTGCATATGTTATTTATTATTGGATCAGTATTATAAATTGAATACGGACTTGGGTTACTTCAATCTCAGGAACTGAGAATACTCAGTGAATTTAGTCATCTGAGTGTGCCAAGGTTTTGAAGACTTTGGTTAGTGAATCTATATCTTTTGATATACAGGATATGATATCCTATTTGGAATGCTCTTGTTTGGATTGTATATACATGTTATTTTGACATCAGAATGATGCTAGGCCTGTTGCTTGGGGAATTACCGTACCAGATCTTGATGTACATTTTTTGTACACAAGAAGGCCGGTATTGTAATCCATATTAGCAGGGCTATCGGTAAACCTTGGTTTTGGCCGACCTTGGTTGTAGGTGGTTGCAACACCGCCGGTTCTCCTAGGTTTCATTAGCTATTTGGGTTTAGGCATGTTTGCCTTGTTTATGATTAGATATTTATTCCCTCACTTAGCTTTGTACTAATTCCCCACCAGACTGTTTTGCAGATTAACCTCGGTGAGCTTTGAAGCTTTAGACAGGGAATAGGGATAGACCTTACTCTGATGTCAAGTTTTTGAGAGAGCCTGTTTTGTTATTAACACTGTAGTGACTATTTTGTAAATATTAACCAGTAAAAGTTGTATTTACTTATTGTTTTAAATCTAATTATATGTATTTAGCTTCCGCATACGATTTAATTATATGATTTAAGTTAGAAATCAAAAATGGGGATGAACACTTGAATTAGTCGGAATTGGGGTTTGAATGAGTCGGAATTGGTGAATTCCGACGGAATTGGTCGGAATTCGACAGAAACAGTCGGAATTGGATGAAATCCGACTAAACACTTGTGAATTTCCCTAACTCTAACTCTATTACTCGGAATTGAATTGTATCGGAATCCGACTAATATATCATTGAAATGCCTTAACACTTAACTCCGAATCCTATTCACTCGGAATTGCCTAATTACTCGGAATTAACGATTGCCTTTGCTCGATATTCTATTTCCTCGGAATTCAGTTGATCGGATTGTACCTTTACTCGGAATTGAACATGTCTCGGAATTTGGTATTCAATCGGAATTGGATCATTTACTCGGATTATGCCTATGCTCGGATTTGGATTATGTTTCTATCGGAATTTGGTTTTCTACTCGGAATCCGACTTCAATCAGAATTGAACTTAGTCGGATTTGGTGATTTGAAGATAAACATGAATTTGTATATCTTTTGGGATGTTGTATTAAAGTTGATGAATGTATATGTATATGTGCATATGTTATTTATTATTGGATCAGTATTATAAATTGAATACGGACTTGGGTTACTTCAATCTCAGGAACTGAGAATACTCAGTGAATTTAGTCATCTGAGTGTGCCAAGGTTTTGAAGACTTTGGTTAGTGAATCTATATCTTTTGATATACAGGATATGATATCCTATTTGGAATGCTCTTGTTTGGATTGTATATACATGTTATTTTGACATCAGAATGATGCTAGGCCTGTTGCTTGGGGAATTACCGTACCAGATCTTGATGTACATTTTTTGTACACAAGAAGGCCGGTATTGTAATCCATATTAGCAGGGCTATCGGTAAACCTTGGTTTTGGCCGACCTTGGTTGTAGGTGGTTGCAACACCGCCGGTTCTCCTAGGTTTCATTAGCTATTTGGGTTTAGGCATGTTTGCCTTGTTTATGATTAGATATTTATTCCCTCACTTAGCTTTGTACTAATTCCCCACCAGACTGTTTTGCAGATTAACCTCGGTGAGCTTTGAAGCTTTAGACAGGGAATAGGGATAGACCTTACTCTGATGTCAAGTTTTTGAGAGAGCCTGTTTTGTTATTAACACTGTAGTGACTATTTTGTAAATATTAACCAGTAAAAGTTGTATTTACTTATTGTTTTAAATCTAATTATATGTATTTAGCTTCCGCATACGATTTAATTATATGATTTAAGTTAGAAATCAAAAATGGGGATGAACACTTGAATTAGTCGGAATTGGGGTTTGAATGAGTCGGAATTGGTGAATTCCGACGGAATTGGTCGGAATTCGACAGAAACAGTCGGAATTGGATGAAATCCGACTAAACACTTGTGAATTTCCCTAACTCTAACTCTATTACTCGGAATTGAATTGTATCGGAATCCGACTAATATATCATTGAAATGCCTTAACACTTAACTCCGAATCCTATTCACTCGGAATTGCCTAATTACTCGGAATTAACGATTGCCTTTGCTCGATATTCTATTTCCTCGGAATTCAGTTGATCGGATTGTACCTTTACTCGGAATTGAACATGTCTCGGAATTTGGTATTCAATCGGAATTGGATCATTTACTCGGATTATGCCTATGCTCGGATTTGGATTATGATTCTATCGGAATTTGGTTTTCTACTCGGAATCCGACTTCAATCAGAATTGAACTTAGTCGGATTTGGTGATTTGAAGATAAACATGAATTTGTATATCTTTTGGGATGTTGTATTAAAGTTGTTGAATGTATATGTATATGTGCATATGTTATTTATTATTGGATCAGTATTATAAATTGAATACGGACTTGGGTTACTTCAATCTCAGGAACTGAGAATACTCAGTGAATTTAGTCATCTGAGTGTGCCAAGGTTTTGAAGACTTTGGTTAGTGAATCTATATCTTTTGATATACAGGATATGATATCCTATTTGGAATGCTCTTGTTTGGATTGTATATACATGTTATTTGGACATCAGAATGATGCTAGGCCTGTTGCTTGGGGAATTACCGTACCAGATCTTGATGTACATTTGTTGTACACAAGACGGCTGGTATTGTAATCCATATTAGCAGGGCTATCGGTAAACCTTGGTTTTGGCCGACCTTGGTTGTAGGTGGTTGCAACACCGCCGGTTCTCCTGGGTTTCATTAGATATTTGGGTTTAGGCATTGTTGCCTTGTTTATGATTAGATATTTATTCCCTCACTTAGCTTTGTACTAATTCCCCACTATACTGTTTTGCAGATTAACCTCGGTGAGCTTTGAAGCTTTAGACTGGGAATAGGGATAGACCTTACTCTGATGTCAAGTTTTTGAGAGAGCCTGTTTTGCTATTAACAATGTAGTGACTATTTTGTAAATATTAACCAGTAAAAGTTGTATTTATTGTTTTAAATCTAATTATATGTATTTAGCTTCCGCATACGATTTAATTATATGATATAAGTTAGAAATAAAAAATGGGGATGAACACTTGAATTAGTCGGAATTGGGGTTTGAATGAGTCGGAATTGGTGAATTCCGACGGAATTGGTCGGAATCCGACAGAAACAGTCGGAATTGGATGAAATCCGACTAAACACTTGTGAATTTCCCTAACTCTAACTCTAATAATCGGAATTGAATTGTATCGGAATCCGACTAATATATCATTGAAATGACTTAACACTTCACTCGGAATCCTATTCTCTCGGAATTGCCAAATTACTCGGAATTGACGATTGCCTTTGCTCGATATTCTATTTCCTCGGAATTCAGTTGATCGGATTGTACCTTTACTCGGAATTGAACATGTCTCGGAATTTGGTATTCAATCGGAATTGGATCATTTACTCGGATTATGCCTATGCTCGGATTTGGATTATGATTCTATCGGAATTTGGTTTTCTACTCGGAATCCGATTTCAATCAGAATTGAACTTACTCGGATTTGGTGATTTGAAGATAAACATGAATTTGTATATCTTTTGGGATGTTGTATTAAAGTTAATGAATATATATGTATATGTGCATATGTTATTTATTATTGGATCAGTATTATAAATTGAATACGGACTTGGGTTACTTCAATCTCAGGAACTGAGAATACTCAGTGAATTTAGTCATCTGAGTGTGCCAAGGTTTTGAAGACTTTGGTTAGTGAATCTATATCTTTTGATATACAGGATATGATATCCTATTTGGAATGCTCTTGTTTGGATTGTATATACATGTTATTTGGACATCAGAATGATGCTAGGCCTGTTGCTTGGGGAATTACCGTACCAGATCTTGATGTACATTTTTTGTACACAAGAAGGCCGGTATTGTAATCCATATTAGCAGGGCTATCGGTAAACCTTGGTTTTGGCCGACCTTGGTTGTAGGTGGTTGCAACACCGCCGGTTCTCCTAGGTTTCATTAGCTATTTGGGTTTAGGCATGTTTGCCTTGTTTATGATTAGATATTTATTCCCTCACTTAGCTTTGTACTAATTCCCCACCAGACTGTTTTGCAGATTAACCTCGGTGAGCTTTGAAGCTTTAGACTGGGAATAGGGAGAGACCTTACTCTGATGTCAAGTTTTTGAGAGAGCCTGTTTTGTTATTAACACTGTAGTGACTATTTTGTAAATATTAACCAGTAAAAGTTGTATTTACTTATTGTTTTAAATCTAATTATATGTATTTAGCTTCCGCATACGATTTAATTATATGATTTAAGTTAGAAATCAAAAATGGGGATGAACACTTGAATTAGTCGGAATTGGGGTTTGAATGAGTCGGAATTGGTGAATTCCGACGGAATTGGTCGGAATTCGACAGAAACAGTCGGAATTGGATGAAATCCGACTAAACACTTGTGAATTTCCCTAACTCTAACTCTATTACTCGGAATTGAATTGTATCGGAATCCGACTAATATATCATTGAAATGCCTTAACACTTAACTCCGAATCCTATTCACTCGGATTTGCCTAATTACTCGGAATTAACGATTTCCTTTGCTCGATATTCTATTTCCTCGGAATTCAGTTGATCGGATTGTACCTTTACTCGGAATTGAACATGTCTCGGAATTTGGTATTCAATCGGAATTGGATCATTTACTCGGATTATGCCTATGCTCGGATTTGGATTATGATTCTATCGGAATTTGGTTTTCTACTCGGAATCCGATTTCAATCAGAATTGAACTTAGTCGGATTTGGTGATTTGAAGATAAACATGAATTTGTATATCTTTTGGGATGTTGTATTAAAGTTGATGAATGTATATGTATATGTGCATATGTTATTTATTATTGGATCAGTATTATAAATTGAATACGGACTTGGGTTACTTCAATCTCAGGAACTGAGAATACTCAGTGAATTTAGTCATCTGAGTGTGCCAAGGTTTTGAAGACTTTGGTTAGTGAATCTATATCTTTTGATATACAGGATATGATATCCTATTTGGAATGCTCTTGTTTGGATTGTATATACATGTTATTTGGACATCAGAATGATGCTAGGCCTGTTGCTTGGGGAATTACCGTACCAGATCTTGATGTACATTTTTTGTACACAAGAAGGCCGGTATTGTAATCCATATTAGCAGGGCTATCGGTAAACCTTGGTTTTGGCCGACCTTGGTTGTAGGTGGTTGCAACACCGCCGGTTCTCCTAGGTTTCATTAGCTATTTGGGTTTAGGCATGTTTGCCTTGTTTATGATTAGATATTTATTCCCTCACTTAGCTTTGTACTAATTCCCCACCAGACTGTTTTGCAGATTAACCTCGGTGAGCTTTGAAGCTTTAGACTGGAAATAGGGAGAGACCTTACTCTGATGTCAAGTTTTTGAGAGAGCCTGTTTTGTTATTAACACTGTAGTGACTATTTTGTAAATATTAACCAGTAAAAGTTGTATTTACTTATTGTTTTAAATCTAATTATATGTATTTAGCTTCCGCATACGATTTAATTATATGATTTAAGTTAGAAATCAAAAATGGGGATGAACACTTGAATTAGTCGGAATTCGGGTTTGAATGAGTCGGAATTGGTGAATTCCGACGGAATTGGTCGGAATTCGACAGAAACAGTCGGAATTGGATGAAATCTGACTAAACACTTGTGAATTTCCCTAACTCTAACTCTATTACTCGGAATTGAATTGTATCGGAATCCGACTAATATATCATTGAAATGCCTTAACACTTAACTCCGAATCCTATTCACTCGGAATTGCCTAATTACTCGGAATTAACGATTGCCTTTGCTCGATATTCTATTTCCTCGGAATTCAGTTGATCGGATTGTACCATTACTCGGAATTGAACATGTCTCGGAATTTGGTATTCAATCGGAATTGGATCATTTACTCGGATTATGCCTATGCTCGGATTTGGATTATGATTCTATCGGAATTTGGTTTTCTACTCGGAATCCGATTTCAATCAGAATTGAACTTACTCGGATTTGGTGATTTGAAGATAAACATGAATTTGTATATCTTTTGGGATGTTGTATTAAAGTTGATGAATGTATATGTATATGTGCATATGTTATTTATTATTGGATCAGTATTATAAATTGAATACGGACTTGGGTTACTTCAATCTCAGGAACTGAGAATACTCAGTGAATTTAGTCATCTGAGTGTGCCAAGGTTTTGAAGACTTTAGTTAGTGAATCTATATCTTTTGATATACAGGATATGATATCCTATTTGGAATGCTCTTGTTTGGATTGTATATACATCTAATTTGGACATCAGAATGATGCTAGGCCTGTTGCTTGGGGAATTACCGTACCAGATCTTGATGTACATTTGTTGTACACAAGAAGGCAGGTATTGTAATCCATATTAGCAGGGCTATCGGTAAACCTTGGTTTTGGCCGACCTTGGTTGTAGGTGGTTGCAACACCGCCGGTTCTCCTGGGTTTCATTAGATATTTGGGTTTAGGCATGTTTGCCTTGTTTATGATTAGATATTTATTCCCTCACTTACCTTTGTACTAATTCCCCACTATACTGTTTTGCAGATTAACCTCGGTGAGCTTTGAAGCTTTAGACTGGGAATAGGGAGAGACCTTACTCTGATGTCAAGTTTTTGAGAGAGCCTGTTTTGTTATTAACACTGTAGTGACTATTTTGTAAATATTAACCAGTAAAAGTTGTATTTACTTATTGTTTTAAATCTAATTATATGTATTTAGCTTCCGCATACGATTTAATTATATGATTTAAGTTAGAAATAAAAAATGGGGATGAACACTTGAATTAGTCGGAATTGGGGTTTGAATGAGTCGGAATTGGTGAATTCCGACGGAATTGGTCGGAATCCGACAGAAACAGTCGGAATTGGATGAAATCCGACTAAACACTTGTGAATTTCCCTAACTCTAACTCTAATAATCGGAATTGAATTGTATCGGAATCCGACTAATATATCATTGAAATGACTTAACACTTCACTCGGAATCCTATTCTCTCGGAATTGCCAAATTACTCGGAATTGACGATTGCCTTTGCTCGATATTCTATTTCCTCGGAATTCAGTTGATCGGATTGTACCTTTACTCGGAATTGAACATGTCTCGGAATTTGGTATTCAATCGGAATTGGATCATTTACTCGGATTATGCCTATGCTCGGATTTGGATTATGATTCTATCGGAATTTGGTTTTCTACTCGGAATCCGATTTCAATCAGAATTGAACTTAGTCGGATTTGGTGATTTGTAGATAAACATGAATTTGTATATCTTTTGGGATGTTGTATTAAAGTTGATGAATGTATATGTATATGTGCATATGTTATTTATTATTGGATCAGTATTATAAATTGAATACGGACTTGGGTTACTTCAATCTCAGGAACTGAGAATACTCAGTGAATTTAGTCATCTGAGTGTGCCAAGGTTTTGAAGACTTTGGTTAGTGAATCTATATCTTTTGATATACAGGATATGATATCCTATTTGGAATGCTCTTGTTTGGATTGTATATACATGTTATTTGGACATCAGAATGATGCTAGGCCTGTTGCTTGGGGAATTACCGTACCAGATCTTGATGTACATTTTTTGTACACAAGAAGGCCGGTATTGTAATCCATATTAGCAGGGCTATCGGTAAACCTTGGTTTTGGCCGACCTTGGTTGTAGGTGGTTGCAACACCGCCGGTTCTCCTAGGTTTCATTAGCTATTTGGGTTTAGGCATGTTTGCCTTGTTTATGATTAGATATTTATTCCCTCACTTAGCTTTGTACTAATTCCCCACCAGACTGTTTTGCAGATTAACCTCGGTGAGCTTTGAAGCTTTAGACTGGAAATAGGGAGAGACCTTACTCTGATGTCAAGTTTTTGAGAGAGCCTGTTTTGTTATTAACACTGTAGTGACTATTTTGTAAATATTAACCAGTAAAAGTTGTATTTACTTATTGTTTTAAATCTAATTATATGTATTTAGCTTCCGCATACGATTTAATTATATGATTTAAGTTAGAAATCAAAAATGGGGATGAACACTTGAATTAGTCGGAATTCGGGTTTGAATGAGTCGGAATTGGTGAATTCCGACGGAATTGGTCGGAATTCGACAGAAACAGTCGGAATTGGATGAAATCTGACTAAACACTTGTGAATTTCCCTAACTCTAACTCTATTACTCGGAATTGAATTGTATCGGAATCCGACTAATATATCATTGAAATGCCTTAACACTTAACTCCGAATCCTATTCACTCGGAATTGCCTAATTACTCGGAATTAACGATTGCCTTTGCTCGATATTCTATTTCCTCGGAATTCAGTTGATCGGATTGTACCATTACTCGGAATTGAACATGTCTCGGAATTTGGTATTCAATCGGAATTGGATCATTTACTCGGATTATGCCTATGCTCGGATTTGGATTATGATTCTATCGGAATTTGGTTTTCTACTCGGAATCCGATTTCAATCAGAATTGAACTTAGTCGGATTTGGTGATTTGAAGATAAACATGAATTTGTATATCTTTTGGGATGTTGTATTAAAGTTGATGAATGTATATGTATATGTGCATATGTTATTTATTATTGGATCAGTATTATAAATTGAATACGGACTTGGGTTACTTCAATCTCAGGAACTGAGAATACTCAGTGAATTTAGTCATCTGAGTGTGCCAAGGTTTTGAAGACTTTAGTTAGTGAATCTATATCTTTTGATATACAGGATATGATATCCTATTTGGAATGCTCTTGTTTGGATTGTATATACATCTAATTTGGACATCAGAATGATGCTAGGCCTGTTGCTTGGGGAATTACCGTACCAGATCTTGATGTACATTTGTTGTACACAAGAAGGCAGGTATTGTAATCCATATTAGCAGGGCTATCGGTAAACCTTGGTTTTGGCCGACCTTGGTTGTAGGTGGTTGCAACACCGCCGGTTCTCCTGGGTTTCATTAGATATTTGGGTTTAGGCATGTTTGCCTTGTTTATGATTAGATATTTATTCCCTCACTTACCTTTGTACTAATTCCCCACTATACTGTTTTGCAGATTAACCTCGGTGAGCTTTGAAGCTTTAGACTGGGAATAGGGAGAGACCTTACTCTGATGTCAAGTTTTTGAGAGAGCCTGTTTTGTTATTAACACTGTAGTGACTATTTTGTAAATATTAACCAGTAAAAGTTGTATTTACTTATTGTTTTAAATCTAATTATATGTATTTAGCTTCCGCATACGATTTAATTATATGATTTAAGTTAGAAATAAAAAATGGGGATGAACACTTGAATTAGTCGGAATTGGGGTTTGAATGAGTCGGAATTGGTGAATTCCGACGGAATTGGTCGGAATCCGACAGAAACAGTCGGAATTGGATGAAATCCGACTAAACACTTGTGAATTTCCCTAACTCTAACTCTAATAATCGGAATTGAATTGTATCGGAATCCGACTAATATATCATTGAAATGACTTAACACTTCACTCGGAATCCTATTCTCTCGGAATTGCCAAATTACTCGGAATTGACGATTGCCTTTGCTCGATATTCTATTTCCTCGGAATTCAGTTGATCGGATTGTACCTTTACTCGGAATTGAACATGTCTCGGAATTTGGTATTCAATCGGAATTGGATCATTTACTCGGATTATGCCTATGCTCGGATTTGGATTATGATTCTATCGGAATTTGGTTTTCTACTCGGAATCCGATTTCAATCAGAATTGAACTTAGTCGGATTTGGTGATTTGTAGATAAACATGAATTTGTATATCTTTTGGGATGTTGTATTAAAGTTGATGAATGTATATGTATATGTGCATATGTTATTTATTATTGGATCAGTATTATAAATTGAATACGGACTTGGGTTACTTCAATCTCAGGAACTGAGAATACTCAGTGAATTTAGTCATCTGAGTGTGCCAAGGTTTTGAAGACTTTGGTTAGTGAATCTATATCTTTTGATATACAGGATATGATATCCTATTTGGAATGCTCTTGTTTGGATTGTATATACATGTTATTTGGACATCAGAATGATGCTAGGCCTGTTGCTTGGGGAATTACCGTACCAGATCTTGATGTACATTTTTTGTACACAAGAAGGCCGGTATTGTAATCCATATTAGCAGGGCTATCGGTAAACCTTGGTTTTGGCCGACCTTGGTTGTAGGTGGTTGCAACACCGCCGGTTCTCCTAGGTTTCATTAGCTATTTGGGTTTAGGCATGTTTGCCTTGTTTATGATTAGATATTTATTCCCTCACTTAGCTTTGTACTAATTCCCCACCAGACTGTTTTTCAGATTAACCTCGGTGAGCTTTGAAGCTTTAGACTGGGAATAGGGAGAGACCTTACTCTGATGTCAAGTTTTTGAGAGAGCCTGTTTTGTTATTAACACTGTAGTGACTATTTTGTAAATATTAACCAGTAAAAGTTGTATTTACTTATTGTTTTAAATCTAATTATATGTATTTAGCTTCCGCATACGATTAAATTATATGATTTAAGTTAGAAATCAAAAATGGGGATGAACACTTGAATTAGTCGGAATTGGGGTTTGAATGAGTCGGAATTGGTGAATTCCGACGGAATTGGTCGGAATTCGACAGAAACAGTCGGAATTGGATGAAATCCGACTAAACACTTGTGAATTTCCCTAACTCTAACTCTATTACTCGGAATTGAATTGTATCGGAATCCGACTAATATATCATTGAAATGCCTTAACACTTAACTCCGAATCCTATTCACTCGGAATTGCCTAATTACTCGGAATTAACGATTGCCTTTGCTCGATATTCTATTTCCTCGGAATTCAGTTGATCGGATTGTACCTTTACTCGGAATTGAACATGTCTCGGAATTTGGTATTCAATCGGAATTGGATCATTTACTCGGATTATGCCTAGGCTCGGATTTGGATTATGATTCTATCGGAATTTGGTTTTCTACTCGGAATCCGATTTCAATCAGAATTGAACTTAGTCGGATTTGGTGATTTGAAGATAAACATGAATTTGTATATCTTTTGGGATGTTGTATTAAAGTTGATGAATGTATATGTATATGTGCATATGTTATTTATTATTGGATCAGTATTATAAATTGAATACGGACTTGGGTTACTTCAATCTCAGGAACTGAGAATACTCAGTGAATTTAGTCATCTGAGTGTGCCAAGGTTTTGAAGACTTTAGTTAGTGAATCTATATCTTTTGATATACAGGATATGATATCCTATTTGGAATGCTCTTGTTTGGATTGTATATACATGTTATTTGGACATCAGAATGATGCTAGGCCTGTTGCTTGGGGAATTACCGTACCAGATCTTGATGTACATTTGTTGTACACAAGAAGGCTGGTATTGTAATCCATATTAGCAGGGCTATCGGTAAACCTTGGTTTTGGCCGACCTTGGTTGTAGGTGGTTGCAACACCGCCGGTTCTCCTGGGTTTCATTAGATATTTGGGTTTAGGCATGTTTGCCTTGTTTATGATTAGATATTTATTCCCTCACTTACCTTTGTACTAATTCCCCACTATACTGTTTTGCAGATTAACCTCGGTGAGCTTTGAAGCTTTAGACTGGGAATAGGGAGAGACCTTACTCTGATGTCAAGTTTTTGAGAGAGCCTGTTTTGTTATTAACACTGTAGTGACTATTTTGTAAATATTAACCAGTAAAAGTTGTATTTACTTATTGTTTTAAATCTAATTATATCTATTTAGCTTCCGCATACGATTTAAGTATATGATTTAAGTTAGAAATCAAAAATGGGGATGAACACTTTAATTAGTCGGAATTGGGGTTTGAATGAGTCGGAATTGGTGAATTCCGACGGAATTGGTCGGAATCCGACAGAAACAGTCGGAATTGGATGAAATCCGACTAAACACTTGTGAATTTCCCTAACTCTAACTCTAATAATCGGAATTGAATTGTATCGGAATCCGACTAATATATCATTGAAATGACTTAACACTTCACTCGGAATCCTATTCTCTCGGAATTGCCAAATTACTCGGAATTGACGATTGCCGTTGCTCGATATTCTATTTCCTCGGAATTCAGTTGATCGGATTGTACCTTTACTCGGAATTGAACATGTCTCGGAATTTGGTATTCAATCGGAATTGGATCATTTACTCGGATTATGCCTATGCTCGGATTTGGATTATGATTCTATCGGAATTTGGTTTTCTACTCGGAATCCGATTTCAATCAGAATTGAACTTAGTCGGATTTGGTGATTTGTAGATAAACATGAATTTGTATATCTTTTGGGATGTTGTATTAAAGTTGATGAATGTATATGTATATGTGCATATGTTATTTATTATTGGATCAGTATTATAAATTGAATACGGACTTGGGTTACTTCAATCTCAGGAACTGAGAATACTCAGTGAATTTAGTCATCTGAGTGTGCCAAGGTTTTGAAGACTTTGGTTAGTGAATCTATATCTTTTGATATACAGGATATGATATCCTATTTGGAATGCTCTTGTTTGGATTGTATATACATGTTATTTGGACATCAGAATGATGCTAGGCCTGTTGCTTGGGGAATTACCGTACCAGATCTTGATGTACATTTTTTGTACACAAGAAGGCCGGTATTGTAATCCATATTAGCAGGGCTATCGGTAAACCTTGGTTTTGGCCGACCTTGGTTGTAGGTGGTTGCAACACCGCCGGTTCTCCTAGGTTTCATTAGCTATTTGGGTTTAGGCATGTTTGCCTTGTTTATGATTAGATATTTATTCCCTCACTTAGCTTTGTACTAATTCCCCACCAGACTGTTTTGCAGATTAACCTCGGTGAGCTTTGAAGCTTTAGACTGGGAATAGGGAGAGACCTTACTCTGATGTCAAGTTTTTGAGAGAGCCTGTTTTGTTATTAACACTGTAGTGACTATTTTGTAAATATTAACCAGTAAAAGTTGTATTTACTTATTGTTTTAAATCTAATTATATGTATTTAGCTTCCGCATACGATTTAATTATATGATTTAAGTTAGAAATCAAAAATGGGGATGAACACTTGAATTAGTCGGAATTGGGGTTTGAATGAGTCGGAATTGGTGAATTCCGACGGAATTGGTCGGAATTCGACAGAAACAGTCGGAATTGGATGAAATCCGACTAAACACTTGTGAATTTCCCTAACTCTAACTCTATTACTCGGAATTGAATTGTATCGGAATCCGACTAATATATCATTGAAATGCCTTAACACTTAACTCCGAATCCTATTCACTCGGAATTGCCTAATTACTCGGAATTAACGATTGCCTTTGCTCGATATTCTATTTCCTCGGAATTCAGTTGATCGGATTGTACCTTTACTCGGAATTGAACATGTCTCGGAATTTGGTATTCAATCGGAATTGGATCATTTACTCGGATTATGCCTATGCTCGGATTTGGATTATGATTCTATCGGAATTTGGTTTTCTACTCGGAATCCGATTTCAATCAGAATTGAACTTAGTCGGATTTGGTGATTTGAAGATAAACATGAATTTGTATATCTTTTGGGATGTTGTATTAAAGTTGATGAATGTATATGTATATGTGCATATGTTATTTATTATTGGATCAGTATTATAAATTGAATACGGACTTGGGTTACTTCAATCTCAGGAACTGAGAATACTCAGTGAATTTAGTCATCTGAGTGTGCCAAGGTTTTGAAGACTTTAGCTATATCTTTTGATATACAGGATATGATATCCTATTTGGAATGCTCTTGTTTGGATTGTATATACATGTTATTTGGACATCAGAATGATGCTAGGCCTGTTGCTTGGGGAATTACCGTACCAGATCTTGATGTACATTTGTTGTACACAAGAAGGCTGGTATTGTAATCCATATTAGCAGGGCTATCGGTAAACCTTGGTTTTGGCCGACCTTGGTTGTAGGTGATTGCAACACCGCCGGTTCTCCTGGGTTTCATTAGATATTTGGGTTTAGGCATGTTTGCCTTGTTTATGATTAGATATTTATTCCCTCACTTACCTTTGTACTAATTCCCCACTATACTGTTTTGCAGATTAACCTCGGTGAGCTTTGAAGCTTTAGACTGGGAATAGGGAGAGACCTTACTCTGATGTCAAGTTTTTGAGAGAGCCTGTTTTGTTATTAACACTGTAGTGACTATTTTGTAAATATTAACCAGTAAAAGTTGTATTTACTTATTGTTTTAAATCTAATTATATGTATTTAGCTTCCGCATACGATTTAATTATATGATTTAAGTTAGAAATAAAAAATGGGGATGAACACTTGAATTAGTCGGAATTGGGGTTTGAATGAGTCGGAATTGGTGAATTCCGACGGAATTGGTCGGAATCCGACAGAAACAGTCGGAATTGGATGAAATCCGACTAAACACTTGTGAATTTCCCTAACTCTAACTCTAATAATCGGAATTGAATTGTATCGGAATCCGACTAATATATCATTGAAATGACTTAACACTTCACTCGGAATCCTATTCTCTCGGAATTGCCAAATTACTCGGAATTGACGATTGCCTTTGCTCGATATTCTATTTCCTCGGAATTCAGTTGATCGGATTGTACCTTTACTCGGAATTGAACATGTCTCGGAATTTGGTATTCAATCGGAATTGGATCATTTACTCGGATTATGCCTATGCTCGGATTTGGATTATGATTCTATCGGAATTTGGTTTTCTACTCGGAATCCGATTTCAATCAGAATTGAACTTAGTCGGATTTGGTGATTTGAAGATAAACATGAATTTGTATATCTTTTGGGATGTTGTATTAAAGTTGATGAATGTATATGTATATGTGCATATGTTATTTATTATTGGATCAGTATTATAAATTGAATACGGACTTGGGTTACTTCAATCTCAGGAACTGAGAATACTCAGTGAATTTAGTCATCTGAGTGTGCCAAGGTTTTGAAGACTTTAGTTAGTGAATCTATATCTTTTGATATACAGGATATGATATCCTATTTGGAATGCTCTTGTTTGGATTGTATATACATGTTATTTGGACATCAGAATGATGCTAGGCCTGTTGCTTGGGGAATTACCGTACCAGATCTTGATGTACATTTGTTGTACACAAGAAGGCTGGTATTGTAATCCATATTAGCAGGGCTATCGGTAAACCTTGGTTTTGGCCGACCTTGGTTGTAGGTGATTGCAACACCGCCGGTTCTCCTGGGTTTCATTAGATATTTGGGTTTAGGCATGTTTGCCTTGTTTATGATTAGATATTTATTCCCTCACTTACCTTTGTACTAATTCCCCACTATACTGTTTTGCAGATTAACCTCGGTGAGCTTTGAAGCTTTAGACTGGGAATAGGGAGAGACCTTACTCTGATGTCAAGTTTTTGAGAGAGCCTGTTTTTTTATTAACACTGTAGTGACTATTTTGTAAATATTAACCAGTAAAAGTTGTATTTACTTATTGTTTTAAATCTAATTATATGTATTTAGCTTCCGCATACGATTTAATTATATGATTTAAGTTAGAAATAAAAAATGGGGATGAACACTTGAATTAGTCGGAATTGGGGTTTGAATGAGTCGGAATTGGTGAATTCCGACGGAATTGGTCGGAATCCGACAGAAACAGTCGGAATTGGATGAAATCCGACTAAACACTTGTGAATTTCCCTAACTCTAACTCTAATAATCGGAATTGAATTGTATCGGAATCCGACTAATATATCATTGAAATGACTTAACACTTCACTCGGAATCCTATTCTCTCGGAATTGCCAAATTACTCGGAATTGACGATTGCCTTTGCTCGATATTCTATTTCCTCGGAATTCAGTTGATCGGATTGTACCTTTACTCGGAATTGAACATGTCTCGGAATTTGGTATTCAATCGGAATTGGATCATTTACTCGGATTATGCCTATGCTCGGATTTGGATTATGATTCTATCGGAATTTGGTTTTCTACTCGGAATCCGATTTCAATCAGAATTGAACTTAGTCAGATTTGGTGATTTGAAGATAAACATGAATTTGTATATCTTTTGGGATGTTGTATTAAAGTTGATGAATGTATATGTATATGTGCATATGTTATTTATTATTGGATCAGTATTATAAATTGAATACGGACTTGGGTTACTTCAATCTCAGGAACTGAGAATACTCAGTGAATTTAGTCATCTGAGTGTGCCAAGGTTTTGAAGACTTTAGTTAGTGAATCTATATCTTTTGATATACAGGATATGATATCCTATTTGGAATGCTCTTGTTTGGATTGTATATACATGTTATTTGGACATCAGAATGATGCTAGGCCTGTTGCTTGGGGAATTACCGTACCAGATCTTGATGTACATTTGTTGTACACAAGAAGGCTGGTATTGTAATCCATATTAGCAGGGCTATCGGTAAACCTTGGTTTTGGCCGACCTTGGTTGTAGGTGATTGCAACACCGCCGGTTCTCCTGGGTTTCATTAGATATTTGGGTTTAGGCATGTTTGCCTTGTTTATGATTAGATATTTATTCCCTCACTTACCTTTGTACTAATTCCCCACTATACTGTTTTGCAGATTAACCTCGGTGAGCTTTGAAGCTTTAGACTGGGAATAGGGAGAGACCTTACTCTGATGTCAAGTTTTTGAGAGAGCCTGTTTTGTTATTAACACTGTAGTGACTATTTTGTAAATATTAACCAGTAAAAGTTGTATTTACTTATTGTTTTAAATCTAATTATATGTATTTAGCTTCCGCATACGATTTAATTATATGATTTAAGTTAGAAATAAAAAATGGGGATGAACACTTGAATTAGTCGGAATTGGGGTTTGAATGAGTCGGAATTGGTGAATTCCGACGGAATTGGTCGGAATCCGACAGAAACAGTCGGAATTGGATGAAATCCGACTAAACACTTGTGAATTTCCCTAACTCTAACTCTAATAATCGGAATTGAATTGTATCGGAATCCGACTAATATATCATTGAAATGACTTAACACTTCACTCGGAATCCTATTCTCTCGGAATTGCCAAATTACTCGGAATTGACGATTGCCTTTGCTCGATATTCTATTTCCTCGGAATTCAGTTGATCGGATTGTACCTTTACTCGGAATTGAACATGTCTCGGAATTTGGTATTCAATCGGAATTGGATCATTTACTCGGATTATGCCTATGCTCGGATTTGGATTATGATTCTATCGGAATTTGGTTTTCTACTCGGAATCCGACTTCAATCAGAATTGAACTTAGTCGGATTTGGTGATTTGAAGATAAACATGAATTTGAATATCCTTTGGGATGTTGTATTAAAGTTGATGAATGTATATGTATATGTGCATATGTTATTTATTATTGGATCAGTATTATAAATTGAATACGGACTTGGGTTACTTCAATCTCAGGAACTGAGAATACTCAGTGAATTTAGTCATCTGAGTGTGCCAAGGTTTTGAAGACTTTGGTTAGTGAATCTATATCTTTTGATATACAGGATATGATATCCTATTTGGAATGCTCTTGTTTGGATTGTATATACATGTTATTTGGACATCAGAATGATGCTAGGCCTGTTGCTTGGGGAATTACCGTACCAGATCTTGATGTACATTTGTTGTACACAAGACGGCTGGTATTGTAATCCATATTAGCAGGGCTATCGGTAAACCTTGGTTTTGGCCGACCTTGGTTGTAGGTGGTTGCAACACCGCCGGTTCTCCTGGGTTTCATTAGATATTTGGGTTTAGGCATTGTTGCCTTGTTTATGATTAGATATTTATTCCCTCACTTAGCTTTGTACTAATTCCCCACTATACTGTTTTGCAGATTAATCTCGGTGAGCTTTGAAACTTTAGACTGGGAATAGGGATAGACCTTACTCTGATGTCAAGTTTTTGAGAGAGCCTGTTTTGCTATTAACAATGTAGTGACTATTTTGTAAATATTAACCAGTAAAAGTCGTATTTATTGTTTTAAATCTAATTATATATATTTAGCTTCCGCATACGATTTAATTATATGATTTAAGTTAGAAATAAAAAATGGGGATGAACACTTGAATTAGTCGGAATTGGGGTTTGAATGAGTCGGAATTGGTGAATTCCGACGGAATTGGTCGGAATCCGACAGAAACAGTCGGAATTGGATGAAATCCGACTAAACACTTGTGAATTTCCCTAACTCTAACTCTAATAATCGGAATTGAATTGTATCGGAATCCGACTAATATATCATTGAAATGACTTAACACTTCACTCGGAATCCTATTCTCTCGGAATTGCCAAATTACTCGGAATTGACGATTGCCTTTGCTCGATATTCAATTTCCTCGGAATTCAGTTGATCGGATTGTACCTTTACTCGGAATTGAACATGTCTCGGAATTTGGTATTCAATCGGAATTGGATCATTTACTCGGATTATGCCTATGCTCGGATTTGGATTATGATTCTATCGGAATTTGGTTTTCTACTCGGAATCCGATTTCAATCAGAATTGAACTTAGTCGGATTTGGTGATTTGAAGATAAACATGAATTTGTATATCTTTTGGGATGTTGTATTAAAGTTGATGAATGTATATGTATATGTGCATATGTTATTTATTATTGGATCAGTATTATAAATTGAATACGGACTTGGGTTACTTCAATCTCAGGAACTGAGAATACTCAGTGAATTTAGTCATCTGAGTGTGCCAAGGTTTTGAAGACTTTGGTTAGTGAATCTATATCTTTTGATATACAGGATATGATATCCTATTTGGAATGCTCTTGTTTGGATTGTATATACATGTTATTTGGACATCAGAATGATGCTAGGCCTGTTGCTTGGGGAATTACCGTACCAGATCTTGATGTACATTTTTTGTACACAAGAAGGCTGGTATTGTAATCCATATTAGCAGGGCTATCGGTAAACCTTGGTTTTGGCCGACCTTGGTTGTAGGTGGTTGCAACACCGCCGGTTCTCCTAGGTTTCATTAGCTATTTGGGTTTAGGCATGTTTGCCTTGTTTATGATTAGATATTTATTCCCTCACTTAGCTTTGTACTAATTCCCCACCAGACTGTTTTGCAGATTAACCTCGGTGAGCTTTGAAGCTTTAGACTGGGAATAGGGAGAGACCTTACTCTGATGTCAAGTTTTTGAGAGAGCCTGTTTTGTTATTAACACTGTAGTGACTATTTTGTAAATATTAACCAGTAAAAGTTGTATTTACTTATTGTTTTAAATCTAATTATATGTATTTAGCTTCCGCATACGATTTAATTATATGATTTAAGTTAGAAATCAAAAATGGGGATGAACACTTGAATTAGTCGGAATTGGGGTTTGAATGAGTCGGAATTGGTGAATTCCGACGGAATTGGTCGGAATTCGACAGAAACAGTCGGAATTGGATGAAATCCGACTAAACACTTGTGAATTTCCCTAACTCTAACTCTATTACTCGGAATTGAATTGTATCAGAATCCGACTAATATATCATTGAAATGCCTTAACACTTAACTCCGAATCCTATTCACTCGGAATTGCCTAATTACTCGGAATTAACGATTGCCTTTGCTCGATATTCTATTTCCTCGGAATTCAGTTGATCGGATTGTACCTTTACTCGGAATTGAACATGTCTCGGAATTTGGTATTCAATCGGAATTGGATCATTTACTCGGATTATGCCTATGCTCGGATTTGGATTATGATTCTATCGGAATTTGGTTTTCTACTCGGAATCCGACTTCAATCAGAATTGAACTTAGTCGGATTTGGTGATTTGAAGATAAACATGAATTTGTATATCTTTTGGGATGTTGTATTAAAGTTGATGAATGTATATGTATATGTGCATATGTTATTTATTATTGGATCAGTATTATAAATTGAATACGGACTTGGGTTACTTCAATCTCAGGAACTGAGAATACTCAGTGAATTTAGTCATCTGAGTGTGCCAAGGTTTTGAAGACTTTGGTTAGTGAATCTATATCTTTTGATATACAGGATATGATATCCTATTTGGAATGCTCTTGTTTGGATTGTATATACATGTTATTTGGACATCAGAATGATGCTAGGCCTGTTGCTTGGGGAATTACCGTACCAGATCTTGATGTACATTTGTTGTACACAAGAAGGCTGGTATTGTAATCCATATTAGCAGGGCTATCGGTAAACCTTGGTTTTGGCCGACCTTGGTTGTAGGTGGTTGCAACACCGCCGGTTCTCCTGGGTTTCATTAGATATTTGGGTTTAGGCATATTTCCCTTGTTTATGATTAGATATTTATTCCCTCACTTACCTTTGTACTAATTCCCCACTATACTGTTTTGCAGATTAACCTCGGTGAGCTTTGAAGCTTTAGACTGGGAATAGGGAGAGACCTTACTCTGATGTCAAGTTTTTGAGAGAGCCTGTTTTGTTATTAACACTGTAGTGACTATTTTGTAAATATTAACCAGTAAAAGTTGTATTTACTTATTGTTTTAAATCTAATTATATGTATTTAGCTTCCGCATACGATTTAATTATATGATTTAAGTTAGAAATAAAAAATGGGGATGAACACTTGAATTAGTCGGAATTGGGGTTTGAATGAGTCGGAATTGGTGAATTCCGACGGAATTGGTCGGAATCCGACAGAAACAGTCGGAATTGGATGAAATCCGACTAAATACTTGTGAATTTCCCTAACTCTAACTCTAATAATCGGAATTGAATTGTATCGGAATCCGACTAATATATCATTGAAATGACTTAACACTTCACTCGGAATCCTATTCTCTCGGAATTGCCAAATTACTCGGAATTGACGATTGCCTTTGCTCGATATTCTATTTCCTCGGAATTCAGTTGATCGGATTGTACCTTTACTCGGAATTGAACATGTCTCGGAATTTGGTATTCAATCGGAATTGGATCATTTACTCGGATTATGCCTATGCTCGGATTTGGATTATGATTCTATCGGAATTTGGTTTTCTACTCGGAATCCGACTTCAATCAGAATTGAACTTAGTCGGATTTGGTGATTTGAAGATAAACATGAATTTGTATATCTTTTGGGATGTTGTATTAAAGTTGATGAATGTATATGTATATGTGCATATGTTATTTATTATTGGATCAGTATTATAAATTGAATACGGACTTGGGTTACTTCAATCTCAGGAACTGAGAATACTCAGTGAATTTAGTCATCTGAGTGTGCCAAGGTTTTGAAGACTTTGGTTAGTGAATCTATATCTTTTGACATACAGGATATGATATCCTATTTGGAATGCTCTTGTTTGGATTGTATATACATGCTATTTGGACATCAGAATGATGCTAGGCCTGTTGCTTGGGAAATTACCGTACCAGATCTTGATGTACATTTGTTGTACACAAGAAGGCTGGTATTGTAATCCATATTAGCAGGGCTATCGGTAAACCTTGGTTTTGGCCGACCTTGGTTGTAGGTGGTTGCAACACCGCCGGTTCTCCTAGGTTTCATTAGCTATTTGGGTTTAGGCAAGTTTGCCTTGTTTATGATTAGATATTTATTCCCTCACTTAGCTTTGTACTAATTCCCCACTAGACTGTTTTGCAGATTAACCTCGGTGAGCTTTGAAGCTTTAGACTGGGAATAGGGAGAGACCTTACCCTGATGTCAAGTTTTTGAGAGAGCCTGTTTTGTTATTAACACTGTAGTGACTATTTTGTAAATATTAACCAGTAAAAGTTGTATTTACTTATTGTTTTAAATCTAATTATATGTATTTAGCTTCCGCATACGATTAAATTATATGATTTAAGTTAGAAATCAAAAATGGGGATGAACACTTGAATTAGTCGGAATTGGGGTTTGAATGAGTCGGAATTGGTGAATTCCGACGGAATTGGTCGGAATTCGACAGAAACAGTCGGAATTGGATGAAATCCGACTAAACACTTGTGAATTTCCCTAACTCTAACTCTATTACTCGGAATTTAATTGTATCGGAATCCGACTAATATATCATTGAAATGCCTTAACACTTAACTCCGAATCCTATTCACTCGGAATTGCCTAATTACTCGGAATTAACGATTGCCTTTGCTCGATATTCTATTTCCTCGGAATTCAGTTGATCGGATTGTACCTTTACTCGGAATTGAACATGTCTCGGAATTTTGTATTCAATCGGAATTGGATCATTTACTCGGATTATGCCTATGCTCGGATTTGGATTATGATTCTATAGGAATTTGGTTTTCTACTCGGAATCCGACTTCAATCAGAATTGAACTTAGTCGGATTTGGTGATTTGAAGATAAACATGAATTTGTATATCTTTTGGGATGTTGTATTAAAGTTGATGAATGTATATGTATATGTGCATATGTTATTTATTATTGGATCAGTATTATAAATTGAATACGGACTTGGGTTACTTCAATCTCAGGAACTGAGAATACTCAGTGAATTTAGTCATCTGAGTGTGCCAAGGTTTTGAAGACTTTGGTTAGTGAATCTATATCTTTTGATATACAGGATATGATATCCTATTTGGAATGCTCTTGTTTGGATTGTATATACATGCTATTTGGACATCAGAATGATGCTAGGCCTGTTGCTTGGGGAATTACCGTACCAGATCTTGATGTACATTTGTTGTACACAAGAAGGCTGGTATTGTAATCCATATTAGCAGGGCTATCGGTAAACCTTGGTTTTGGCCGACCTTGGTTGTAGGTGGTTGCAACACCGCCGGTTCTCCTGGGTTTTATTAGATATTTGGGTTTAGGCATGTTTGCCTTGTTTATGATTAGATATTTATTCCCTCACTTAGCTTTGTACTAATTCCCCACTATACTGTTTTGCAGATTAACCTCGGTGAGCTTTGAAGCTTTAGACTGGGAATAGGGATAGACCTTACTCTGATGTCATGTTTTTGAGAGAGCCTGTTTTGCTATTAACAATGTACTGACTATTTTGTAAATATTAACCAGTAAAAGTTGTATTTACTTATTGTTTTAAATCTAATTATATGTATTTAGCTTCCGCATACGATTTAATTATATGATTTAAGTTAGAAATCAAAAATGGGGATGAACACTTGAATTAGTCGGAATTGGGGTTTGAATGAGTCGGAATTGGTGAATTCCGACGGAATTGGTCGGAATCCGACAGAAACAGTCGGAATTGGATGAAATCCGACTAAACACTAGTGAATTTCCCTAACTCTAACTCTAATAATCGGAATTGAATTGTATCGGAATCCGACTAATATATCATTGAAATGACTTAACACTTCACTCGGAATCCTATTCTCTCGGAATTGCCAAATTACTCGGAATTAACGATTGCCTTTGCTCGATATTCTATTTCCTCGGAATTCAGTTGATCGGATTGTACCTTTACTCGGAATTGAACATGTCTCGGAATTTGGTATTCAATCGGAATTGGATTATTTACTCGGATTATGCCTATGCTCGGATTTGGATTATGATTCTATCGGAATTTGGTTTTCTACTCGGAATCCGACTTCAATCAGAATTGAACTTAGTCGGATTTGGTGATTTGAAGATAAACATGAATTTGTATATCTTTTGGGATGTTGTATTAAAGTTGATGAATGTATATGTATATGTGCATATGTTATTTATTATTGGATCAGTATTATAAATTGAATACGGACTTGGGTTACTTCAATCTCAGGAACTGAGAATACTCAGTGAATTTAGTCATCTGAGTGTGCCAAGGTTTTGAAGACTTTGGTTAGTGAATCTATATCTTTTGATATACAGGATATGATATCCTATTTGGAATGCTCTTGTTTGGATTGTATATACATGCTATTTGGACATCAGAATGATGCTAGGCCTGTTGCTTGGGGAATTACCGTACCAGATCTTGATGTACATTTGTTGTACACAAGAAGGCTGGTATTGTAATCCATATTAGCAGGGCTATCGGTAAACCTTGGTTTTGGCCGACCTTGGTTGTAGGTGGTTGCAACACCGCCGGTTCTCCTAGGTTTCATTAGCTATTTGGGTTTAGGCAAGTTTGCCTTGTTTATGATTAGATATTTATTCCCTCACTTAGCTTTGTACTAATTCCCCACTAGACTGTTTTGCAGATTAACCTCGGTGAGCTTTGAAGCTTTAGACTGGGAATAGGGAGAGACCTTACTCTGATGTCAAGTTTTTGAGAGAGCCTGTTTTGCTATTAACAATGCCGGTTTTGAGAGAGCCTGTTTTGGCCGACCTTGGTTGTAGGTGGTTGCAACACCGCCGGTTCTCCTGGGTTTTATTAGATATTTGGGTTTAGGCATGTTTGCCTTGTTTATGATTAGATATTTATTCCCTCACTTAGCTTTGTACTAATTCCCCACTATACTGTTTTGCAGATTAACCTCGGTGAGCTTTGAAGCTTTAGACTGGGAATAGGGATAGACCTTACTCTGATGTCAAGTTTTTGAGAGAGCCTGTTTTGTTATTAACACTGTAGTGACTATTTTGTAAATATTAACCAGTAAAAGTTGTATTTACTTATTGTTTTAAATCTAATTATATGTATTTAGCTTCCGCATACGATTTAATTATATGATTTAAGTTAGAAATAAAAAATGGGGATGAACACTTGAATTAGTCGGAATTGGGGTTTGAATGAGTCGGAATTGGTGAATTCCGACGGAATTGGTCGGAATCCGACAGAAACAGTCGGAATTGGATGAAATCCGACTAAACACTTGTGAATTTCCCTAACTCTAACTCTAATAATCAGAATTGAATTGTATCGGAATCCGACTAATATATCATTGAAATGCCTTAACACTTAACTCCGAATCCTATTCACTCGGAATTGCCTAATTACTCGGAATTAACGATTGCCTTTGCTCGATATTCTATTTCCTCGGAATTCAGTTGATCGGATTGTACCTTTACTCGGAATTGAACATGTCTCGGAATTTGGTATTCAATCGGAATTGGATCATTTACTCGGATTATGCCTATGCTCGGATTTGGATTATGATTCTATCGGAATTTGGTTTTCTACTCGGAATCCGACTTCAATCAGAATTGAACTTAGTCGGATTTGGTGATTTGAAGATAAACATGAATTTGTATATCTTTTGGGATGTTGTATTAAAGTTGATGAATGTATATGTATATGTGCATATGTTATTTATTATTGGACCAGTATTATAAATTGAATACGGACTTGGGTTACTTCAATCTCAGGAACTGAGAATACTCAGTGAATTTAGTCATCTGAGTGTGCCAAGGTTTTGAAGACTTTGGTTAGTGAATCTATATCTTTTGATATACAGGATATGATATCCTATTTGGAATGTTCTTGTTTGGATTGTATATACATGTTATTTGGACATCAGAATGATGCTAGGCCTGTTGCTTGGGGAATTACCGTACCAGATCTTGATGTACATTTGTTGTACACAAGAAGGCTGGTATTGTAATCCATATTAGCAGGGCTATCGGTAAACCTTGGTTTTGGCCGACCTTGGTTGTAGGTGGTTGCAACACCGCCGGTTCTCCTGGGTTTCATTAGATATTTGGGTTTAGGTATGTTTGCCTTATTTATGATTAGATATTTATTCCCTCACTTAGCTTTGTACTAATTCCCCACTATACTGTTTTGCAGATTAACCTCGGTGAGCTTTGAAGCTTTAGACTGGGAATAGGGATAGACCTTACTCTGATGTCAAGTTTTTGAGAGAGCCTGTTTTGCTATTAACAATGTAGTGACTATTTTGTAAATATTAACCAGTAAAAGTTGTATTTACTTATTGTTTTAAATCTAATTATATGTATTTAGCTTCCGCATACGATTTAATTATATGATTTAAGTTAGAAATAAAAAATGGGTATGAACACTTGAATTAGTCGGAATTGGGGTTTGAATGAGTCGGAATTGGTGAATTCCGACGGAATTGGTCGGAATCCGACAGAAACAGTCGGAATTGGATGAAATCCGACTAAACACTTGTGAATTTCCCTAACTCTAACTCTAATAATCGGAATTGAATTGTATCGGAATCCGACTAATATATCATTGAAATGACTTAACACTTCACTCGGAATCCTATTCTCTCGGAATTGCCAAATTACTCGGAATTGACGATTGCCTTTGCTCGATATTCTATTTCCTCATAATTCAGTTGATCGGATTGTACCTTTACTCGGAATTGAACATGTCTCGGAATTTGGTATTCAATCGGAATTGGATCATTTACTCGGATTATGCCTATGCTCGGATTTGGATTATGTTTCTATCGGAATTTGGTTTTCTACTCGGAATCCGACTTCAATCAGAATTGAACTTAGTCGGATTTGGTGATTTGAAGATAAACATGAATTTGTATATCTTTTGGGATGTTGTATTAAAGTTGATGAATGTATATGTATATGTGCATATGTTATTTATTATTGGATCAGTATTATAAATTGAATACGGACTTGGGTTACTTCAATCTCAGGAACTGAGAATAATCAGTGAATTTAGTCATCTGAGTGTGCCAAGGTTTTGAAGACTTTGGTTAGTGAATCTATATCTTTTGATATACAGGATATGATATCCTATTTGGAATGCTCTTGTTTGGATTGTATATACATGTTATTTGGACATCAGAATGATGCTAGGGCTGTTGCTTGGGGAATTACCGTACCAGATCTTGATGTACATTTGTTGTACACAAGAAGGCTGGTATTGTAATCCATATTAGCAGGGCTATCGGTAAACCTTGGTTTTGGCCGACCTTGGTTGTAGGTGGTTGCAACACCGCCGGTTCTCCTGGGTTTCATTAGATATTTGGGTTTAGGCATGTTTGCCTTGTTTATGATTAGATATTTATTCCCTCACTTAGCTTTGTACTAATTCCCCACTAGACTGTTTTGCATATTAACCTCGGTGAGCTTTGAAGCTTTAGACTGGGAATAGGGATAGACCTTACTCTGATGTCAAGTTTTTGAGAGAGCCTGTTTTGCTATTAACAATGTACTGACTATTTTGTAAATATTAACCAGTAAAAGTTGTATTTACTTATTGTTTTAAATCTAATTATATGTATTTAGCTTCCGCATACGATTTAATTATATGATTTAAGTTAGAAATAAAAAATGGGGATGAACACTTGAATTAGTCGGAATTGGGGTTTGAATGAGTCGGAATTGGTGAATTCCGACGGAATTGGTCGGAATCCGACAGAAACAGTCGGAATTGGATGAAATCCGACTAAACACTTGCGAATTTCCCTAACTCTAACTCTAATAATCGGAATTGAATTGTATCGGAATCCGACTAATATATCATTGAAATGACTTAACACTTCACTCGGAATCCTATTCTCTCGGAATTGCCAAATTACTCGGAATTGACGATTGCCTTTGCTCGATATTCTATTTCCTCATAATTCAGTTGATCGGATTGTACCTTTACTCGGAATTGAACATGTCTCGGAATTTGGTATTCAATCGGAATTGGATCATTTACTCGGATTATGCCTATGCTCGGATTTGGATTATGTTTCTATCGGAATTTGGTTTTCTACTCGGAATCCGACTTCAATCAGAATTGAACTTAGTCGGATTTGGTGATTTGAAGATAAACATGAATTTGTATATCTTTTGGGATGTTGTATTAAAGTTGTTGAATGTATATGTATATGTGCATATGTTATTTATTATTGGATCAGTATTATAAATTGAATACGGACTTGGGTTACTTCAATCTCAGGAACTGAGAATACTCAGTGAATTTAGTCATCTGAGTGTGCCAAGGTTTTGAAGACTTTGGTTAGTGAATCTATATCTTTTGATATACAGGATATGATATCCTATTTGGAATGCTCTTGTTTGGATTGTATATACATGTTATTTGGATATCAGAATGATGCTAGGCCTGTTGCTTAGGGAATTACCGTACCAGATCTTGATGTACATTTGTTGTACACAAGAAGGCTGGTATTGTAATCCATATTAGCAGGGCTATCGGTAAACCTTGGTTTTGGCCGACCTTGGTTGTAGGTGGTTGCAACACCGCCGGTTCTCCTAGGTTTCATTAGCTATTTGGGTTTAGGCATGTTTGCCTTGTTTATGATTAGATATTTATTCCCTCACTTAGCTTTGTACTAATTCCCCACTATACTGTTTTGCAGATTAACCTCGGTGAGCTTTGAAGCTTTAGACTGGGAATAGGGATAGACCTTACTCTGATGTCAAGTTTTTGAGAGAGCCTGTTTTGCTATTAACAATGTACTGACTATTTTGTAAATATTAACCAGTAAAAGTTGTATTTACTTATTGTTTTAAATCTAATTATATGTATTTAGCTTCCGCATACGATTTAATTATATGATTTAAGTTAGAAATAAAAAATGGGGATGAACACTTGAATTAGTCGGAATTGGGGTTTGAATGAGTCGGAATTGGTGAATTCCGACGGAATTGGTCGGAATCCGACAGAAACAGTCGGAATTGGATGAAATCCGACTAAACACTTGCGAATTTCCCTAACTCTAACCCTAATAATCGGAATTGAATTGTATCGGAATCCGACTAATATATCATTGAAATGACTTAACACTTCACTCGGAATCCTATTCTCTCGGAATTGCCAAATTACTCGGAATTGACGATTGCCTTTGCTCGATATTCTATTTCCTCATAATTCAGTTGATCGGATTGTACCTTTACTCGGAATTGAACATGTCTCGGAATTTGGTATTCAATCGGAATTGGATCATTTACTCGGATTATGCCTATGCTCGGATTTGGATTATGTTTCTATCGGAATTTGGTTTTCTACTCGGAATCCGACTTCAATCAGAATTGAACTTAGTCGGATTTGGTGATTTGAAGATAAACATGAATTTGTATATCTTTTGGGATGTTGTATTAAAGTTGATGAATGTATATGTATATGTGCATATGTTATTTATTATTGGATCAGTATTATAAATTGAATACGGACTTAGGTTACTTCAATCTCAGGAACTGAGAATACTCAGTGAATTTAGTCATCTGAGTGTGCCAAGGTTTTGAAGACTTTGGTTAGTGAATCTATATCTTTTGATATACAGGATATGATATCCTATTTGGAATGCTCTTGTTTGGATTGTATATACATGTTATTTGGACATCAGAATGATGCTAGGCCTGTTGCTTGGGGAATTACCGTACCAGATCTTGATGTACATTTGTTGTACACAAGAAGGCTGGTATTGTAATCCATATTAGCAGGGCTATCGGTAAACCTTGGTTTTGGCCGACCTTGGTTGTAGGTGGTTGCAACACCGCCGGTTCTCCTAGGTTTCATTAGCTATTTGGGTTTAGGCATGTTTGCCTTGTTTATGATTAGATATTTATTCCCTCACTTAGCTTTGTACTAATTCCCCACTAGACTGTTTTGCAGATTAACCTCGGTGAGCTTTGAAGCTTTAGACTGGGAATAGGGAGAGACCTTACTCTGATGTCAAGTTTTTGAGAGAGCCTGTTTTGTTATTAACACTGTAGTGACTATTTTGTAAATATTAACCAGTAAAAGTTTTATTTACTTATTGTTTTAAATCTAATTATATGTATTTAGCTTCCGTATACGATTTAATTATATGATTTAAGTTAGAAATCAAAAATGGGGATGAACACTTGAATTAGTCGGAATTGGGGTTTGAATGAGTCGGAATTGGGGTTTGAATGAGTCGGAATTGGTGAATTCCGACGGAATTGGTCGGAATCCGACAGAAACAGTCGGAATTGGATGAAATCCGACTAAACACTTGCGAATTTCCCTAACTCTAACTCTAATAATCGGAATTGAATTGTATCGGAATCCGACTAATATATCATTGAAATGACTTAACACTTCACTCGGAATCTTATTCTCTCGGAATTGCCAAATTACTCGGAATTGACGATTGCCTTTGCTCGATATTCTATTTCCTCAGAATTCAGTTGATCGGATTGTACCTTTACTCGGAATTGAACATGTCTCGGAATTTGGTATTCAATCGGAATTGGATCATTTACTCGGATTATGCCTATGCTCGGATTTGGATTATGTTTCTATCGGAATTTGGTTTTCTACTCGGAATCCGACTTCAATCAGAATTGAACTTAGTCGGATTTGGTGATTTGAAGATAAACATGAATTTGTATATCTTTTGGGATGTTGTATTAAAGTTGATGAATGTATATGTATATGTGCATATGTTATTTATTATTGGATCAGTATTATAAATTGAATACGGACTTGGGTTACTTCAATCTCAGGAACTGAGAATACTCAGTGAATTTAGTCATCTGAGTGTGCCAAGGTTTTGAAGACTTTGGTTAGTGAATCTATATCTTTTGATATACAGGATATGATATCCTATTTGGAATGCTCTTGTTTGGATTGTATATACATGTTATTTGGATATCAGAATGATGCTAGGCCTGTTGCTTGGGGAATTACCGTACCAGATCTTGATGTACATTTGTTGTACACAAGAAGGCTGGTATTGTAATCCATATTAGTAGGGCTATCGGTAAACCTTGGTTTTGGCCGACCTTGGTTGTAGGTGGTTGCAACACCGCCGGTTCTCCTAGGTTTCATTAGCTATTTGGGTTTAGGCATGTTTGCCTTGTTTATGATTAGATATTTATTCCCTCACTTAGCTTTGTACTAATTCCCCACTATACTGTTTTGCAGATTAACCTCGGTGAGCTTTGAAGCTTTAGACTGGGAATAGGGATAGACCTTACTCTGATGTCAAGTTTTTGAGAGAGCCTGTTTTGCTATTAACAATGTACTGACTATTTTGTAAATATTAACCAGTAAAAGTTGTATTTACTTATTGTTTTAAATCTAATTATATGTATTTAGCTTCCGCATACGATTTAATTATATGATTTAAGTTAGAAATAAAAAATGGGGATGAACACTTGAATTAGTCGGAATTGGGGTTTGAATGAGTCGGAATTGGTGAATTCCGACGGAATTGGTCGGAATCCGACAGAAACAGTCGGAATTGGATGAAATCCGACTAAACACTTGCGAATTTCCCTAACTCTAACTCTAATAATCGGAATTGAATTGTATCGGAATCCGACTAATATATCATTGAAATGACTTAACACTTCACTCGGAATCCTATTCTCTCGGAATTGCCAAATTACTCGGAATTGCCGATTGCCTTTGCTCGATATTCTATTTCCTCAGAATTCAGTTGATCGGATTGTACCTTTACTCGGAATTGAACATGTCTCGGAATTTGGTATTCAATCGGAATTGGCTCATTTACTCGGATTATGCCTATGCTCGGATTTGGATTATGTTTCTATCGGAATTTGGTTTTCTACTCGGAATCCGACTTCAATCAGAATTGAACTTAGTCGGATTTGGTGATTTGAAGATAAACATGAATTTGTATATCTTTTGGGATGTTGTATTAAAGTTGATGAATGTATATGTATATGTGCATATGTTATTTATTATTGGATCAGTATTATAAATTGAATACGGACTTAGGTTACTTCAATCTCAGGAACTGAGAATACTCAGTGAATTTAGTCATCTGAGTGTGCCAAGGTTTTGAAGACTTTGGTTAGTGAATCTATATCTTTTGATATACAGGATATGATATCCTATTTGGAATGCTCTTGTTTGGATTGTATATACATGTTATTTGGACATCAGAATGATGCTAGGCCTGTTGCTTGGAGAATTACCGTACCAGATCTTGATGTACATTTGTTGTACACAAGAAGGCTGGTATTGTAATCCATATTAGCAGGGCTATCGGTAAACCTTGGTTTTGGCCGACCTTGGTTGTAGGTGGTTGCAACACCGCCGGTTCTCCTAGGTTTCATTAGCTATTTGGGTTTAGGCATGTTTGCCTTGTTTATGATTAGATATTTATTCCCTCACTTAGCTTTGTACTAATTCCCCACTAGACTGTTTTGCAGATTAACCTCGGTGAGCTTTGAAGCTTTAGACTGGGAATAGGGAGAGACCTTACTCTGATGTCAAGTTTTTGAGAGAGCCTGTTTTGTTATTAACACTGTAGTGACTATTTTGTAAATATTAACCAGTAAAAGTTTTATTTACTTATTGTTTTAAATCTAATTATATGTATTTAGCTTCCGTATACGATTTAATTATATGATTTAAGTTAGAAATCAAAAATGGGGATGAACACTTGAATTAGTCGGAATTGGGGTTTGAATGAGTCGGAATTGGTGAATTCCGACGGAATTGGTCGGAATTCGACAGAAACAGTCGTAATTGGATGAAATCCGACTAAACACTTGTGAATTTCGCTAACTCTAACTCTATTACTCGGAATTGAATTGTATCGGAATCCGACTAATATATCATTGAAATGCCTTAACACTTAACTCCGAATCCTATTCACTCGGAATTGCCTAATTACTCGGAATTAACGATTGCCTTTGCTCGATATTCTATTTCCTCGGAATTCAGTTGATCGGATTGTACCTTTACTCGGAATTGATCATGTCTCGGAATTTGGTATTCAATCGGAATTGGATCATTTACTCGGATTATGCCTATGCTCGGATTTGGATTATGATTCTATCGGAATTTGGTTTTCTACTCGGAATCCGACTTCAATCAGAATTGAACTTAGTCGGATTTGGTGATTTGAAGATAAACATGAATTTGTATATCTTTTGGGATGTTGTATTAAAGTTGATGAATGTATATGTATATGTGCATATGTTATTTATTATTGGATCAGTATTATAAATTGAATACGGACTTGGGTTACTTCAATCTCAGGAACTGAGAATACTCAGTGAATTTAGTCATCTGAGTGTGCCAAGGTTTTGAAGACTTTGGTTAGTGAATCTATATCTTTTGATATACAGGATATGATATCCTATTTGGAATACTCTTGTTTGGATTGTATATACATGTTATTTGGATATCAGAATGATGCTAGGCCTGTTGCTTGGGGAATTACCGTACCAGATCTTGATGTACATTTGTTGTACACAAGAAGGCTGGTATTGTAATCCATATTAGCAGGGCTATCGGTAAACCTTGGTTTTGGCCGACCTTGGTTGTAGGTGGTTGCAACACCGCCGGTTCTCCTAGGTTTCATTAGATATTTGGGTTTAGGCATGTTTGCCTTGTTTATGATTAGATATTTATTCCCTCACTTAGCTTTGTACTAATTCCCCACTATACTGTTTTGCAGATTAACCTCGGTGAGCTTTGAAGCTTTAGACTGGGAATAGGGATAGACCTTACTCTGATGTCAAGTTTTTGAGAGAGCCTGTTTTGCTATTAACAATGTACTGACTATTTTGTAAATATTAACCAGTAAAAGTTGTATTTACTTATTGTTTTAAATCTAATTATATGTATTTAGCTTCCGCATACGATTTAATTATATGATTTAAGTTAGAAATAAAAAATGGGGATGAACACTTGAATTAGTCGGAATTGGGGTTTGAATGAGTCGGAATTGGTGAATTCCGACGGAATTGGTCGGAATCCGACAGAAACAGTCGGAATTGGATGAAATCCGACTAAACACTTGTGAATTTCCCTAACTCTAACTCTAATAATCGGAATTGAATTGTATCGGAATCCGACTAATATATCATTGAAATGACTTAACACTTCACTCGGAATCCTATTCTCTCGGAATTGCCAAATTACTCGGAATTGACGATTGCCTTTGCTCGATATTCTATTTCCTCAGAATTCAGTTGATCGGATTGTACCTTTACTCGGTATTGAATATGTCTCGGAATTTGGTATTCAATCGGAATTGGATCATTTACTCGGATTATGCCTATGCTCGGATTTTGATTATGTTTCTATCGGAATTTGGTTTTCTACTCGGAATCCGACTTCAATCAGAATTGAACTTAGTCGGATTTGGTGATTTGAAGATAAACATGAATTTGTATATCTTTTGGGATGTTGTATTAAAGTTGATGAATGTATATGTATATGTGCATATGTTATTTATTATTGGATCAGTATTATAAATTGAATACGGACTTAGGTTACTTCAATCTCAGGAACTGAGAATACTCAGTGAATTTAGTCATCTGAGTGTGCCAAGGTTTTGAAGACTTTGGTTAGTGAATCTATATCTTTTGATATACAGGATATGATATCCTATTTGGAATGCTCTTGTTTGGATTGTATATACATGTTATTTGGACATCAGAATGATGCTAGGCCTGTTGCTTGGGGAATTACCGTACCAGATCTTGATGTACATTTGTTGTACACAAGAAGGCTGGTATTGTAATCCATATTAGCAGGGCTATCGGTAAACCTTGGTTTTGGCCGACCTTGGTTGTAGGTGGTTGCAACACCGCCGGTTCTCCTAGGTTTCATTAGCTATTTGGGTTTAGGCATGTTTGCCTTGTTTATGATTAGATATTTATTCCCTCACTTAGCTTTGTACTAATTCTCCACTAGACTGTTTTGCAGATTAACCTCGGTGAGCTTTGAAGCTTTAGACTGGGAATAGGGAGAGACCTTACTCTGATGTCAAGTTTTTGAGAGAGCCTGTTTTGTTATTAACACTGTAGTGACTATTTTGTAAATATTAACCAGTAAAAGTTTTATTTACTTATTGTTTTAAATCTAATTATATGTATTTAGCTTCCGTATACGATTTAATTATATGATTTAAGTTAGAAATCAAAAATGGGGATGAACACTTGAATTAGTCGGAATTGGGGTTTGAATGAGTCGGAATTGGTGAATTCCGACGGAATTGGTCGGAATTCGACAGAAACAGTCGTAATTGGATGAAATCCGACTAAACACTTGTGAATTTCGCTAACTCTAACTCTATTACTCGGAATTGAATTGTATCGGAATCCGACTAATATATCATTGAAATGCCTTAACACTTAACTCCGAATCCTATTCACTCGGAATTGCCTAATTACTCGGAATTAACGATTGCCTTTGCTCGATATTCTATTTCCTCGGAATTCAGTTGATCGGATTGTACCTTTACTCGGAATTGATCATGTCTCGGAATTTGGTATTCAATCGGAATTGGATCATTTACTCGGATTATGCCTATGCTCGGATTTGGATTATGATTCTATCGGAATTTGGTTTTCTACTCGGAATCCGACTTCAATCAGAATTGAACTTAGTCGGATTTGGTGATTTGAAGATAAACATGAATTTGTATATCTTTTGGGATGTTGTATTAAAGTTGATGAATGTATATGTATATGTGCATATGTTATTTATTATTGGATCAGTATTATAAATTGAATACGGACTTGGGTTACTTCAATCTCAGGAACTGAGAATACTCAGTGAATTTAGTCATCTGAGTGTGCCAAGGTTTTGAAGACTTTGGTTAGTGAATCTATATCTTTTGATATACAGGATATGATATCCTATTTGGAATACTCTTGTTTGGATTGTATATACATGTTATTTGGATATCAGAATGATGCTAGGCCTGTTGCTTGGGGAATTACCGTACCAGATCTTGATGTACATTTGTTGTACACAAGAAGGCTGGTATTGTAATCCATATTAGCAGGGCTATCGGTAAACCTTGGTTTTGGCCGACCTTGGTTGTAGGTGGTTGCAACACCGCCGGTTCTCCTAGGTTTCATTAGATATTTGGGTTTAGGCATGTTTGCCTTGTTTATGATTAGATATTTATTCCCTCACTTAGCTTTGTACTAATTCCCCACTATACTGTTTTGCAGATTAACCTCGGTGAGCTTTGAAGCTTTAGACTGGGAATAGGGATAGACCTTACTCTGATGTCAAGTTTTTGAGAGAGCCTGTTTTGCTATTAACAATGTACTGACTATTTTGTAAATATTAACCAGTAAAAGTTGTATTTACTTATTGTTTTAAATCTAATTATATGTATTTAGCTTCCGCATACGATTTAATTATATGATTTAAGTTAGAAATAAAAAATGGGGATGAACACTTGAATTAGTCGGAATTGGGGTTTGAATGAGTCGGAATTGGTGAATTCCGACGGAATTGGTCGGAATCCGACAGAAACAGTCGGAATTGGATGAAATCCGACTAAACACTTGTGAATTTCCCTAACTCTAACTCTAATAATCGGAATTGAATTGTATCGGAATCCGACTAATATATCATTGAAATGACTTAACACTTCACTCGGAATCCTATTCTCTCGGAATTGCCAAATTACTCGGAATTGACGATTGCCTTTGCTCGATATTCTATTTCCTCAGAATTCAGTTGATCGGATTGTACCTTTACTCGGTATTGAATATGTCTCGGAATTTGGTATTCAATCGGAATTGGATCATTTACTCGGATTATGCCTATGCTCGGATTTTGATTATGTTTCTATCGGAATTTGGTTTTCTACTCGGAATCCGACTTCAATCAGAATTGAACTTAGTCGGATTTGGTGATTTGAAGATAAACATGAATTTGTATATCTTTTGGGATGTTGTATTAAAGTTGATGAATGTATATGTATATGTGCATATGTTATTTATTATTGGATCAGTATTATAAATTGAATACGGACTTGGGTTACTTCAATCTCAGGAACTGAGAATACTCAGTGAATTTAGTCATCTGAGTGTGCCAAGGTTTTGAAGACTTTGGTTAGTGAATCTATATCTTTTGATATACAGGATATGATATCCTATTTGGAATGCTCTTGTTTGGATTGTATATACATGTTATTTGGACATCAGAATGATGCTAGGGCTGTTGCTTGGGGAATTACCGTACCAGATCTTGATGTACATTTGTTGTACACAAGAAGGCTGGTATTGTAATCCATATTAGCAGGGTTATCGGTAAACCTTGGTTTTGGCCGACCTTGGTTGTAGGTGGTTGCAACACCGCCGGTTCTCCTAGGTTTCATTAGCTATTTGGGTTTAGGCATGTTTGCCTTGTTTATGATTAGATATTTATTCCCTCACTTAGCTTTGTACTAATTCCCCACTAGACTGTTTTGCAGATTAACCTCGGTGAGCTTTGAAGCTTTAGACTGGGAATAGGGAGAGACCTTACTCTGATGTCAAGTTTTTGAGAGAGCCTGTTTTGTTATTAACACTGTAGTGACAATATGTAAATATTAACCAGTAAAAGTTTTATTTACTTATTGTTTTAAATCTAATTATATGTATTTAGCTTCCGCATACGATTTAATTATATGATTTAAGTTAGAAATCAAAAATGGGGATGAACACTTGAATTAGTCGGAATTGGGGTTTGAATGAGTCGGAATTGGTGAATTCCGACGGAATTGGTCGGAATCCGACAGAAACAGTCGGAATTGGATGAAATTTGACTAAACACTTGTGAATTTCCCTAACTCTAACTCTATTACTCGGAATTGAATTGTATCGGAATCCGACTAATATATCATTGAAATGCCTTAACACTTAACTCCGAATCCTATTCACTCGGAATTGCCTAATTACTCGGAATTAACGATTGCCTTTGCTCGATATTCTATTTCCTCGGAATTCAGTTGATCGGATTGTACCTTTACTCGGAATTGAACATGTCTCGGAATTTGGTATTCAATCGGAATTGGATCATTTACTCGGATTATGCCTATGCTCGGATTTGGATTATGATTCTATCGGAATTTGGTTTTCTACTCGGAATCCGACTTCAATCAGAATTGAACTTAGTCGGATTTGGTGATTTGAAGATAAACATGAATTTGTATATCTTTTGGGATGTTGTATTAAAGTTGATGAATGTATATGTATATGTGCATATGTTATTTATTATTGGATCAGTATTATAAATTGAATATGGACTTAGGTTACTTCAATCTCAAGAACTGAGAATACTCAGTGAATTTAGTCATCTGAGTGTGCCAAGGTTTTGAAGACTTTGGTTAGTGAATCTATATCTTTTGATATACAGGATATGATATCCTATTTGGAATGCTCTTGTTTGGATTGTATATACATGTTATTTGGAGATCAGAATGATGCTAGGCCTGTTGCTTGGGGAATTACCGTACCAGATCTTGATGTACATTTGTTGTACACAAGAAGGTTGGTATTGTAATCCATATTAGCAGGGCTATCGGTAAACCTTGGTTTTGGCCGACCTTGGTTGTAGGTGGTTGCAACACCGCCGGTTCTCCTGGGTTTCATTAGCTATTTGGGTTTAGGCATGTTTGCCTTGTTTATGATTAGATATTTATTCCCTCACTTAGCTTTGTGCTAATTCCCAACTAGACTGTTTTGCAGATTAACCTCGGTGAGCTTTGAAGCTTTAGACTGGGAATAGGGATAGACCTTACTCTGATGTCAAGTTTTTGAGAGAGCCTGTTTTGTTATTAACACTGTAGTGACTATTTTGTAAATATTAACCTGTAAAAGTTGTATTTACTTATTGTTTTAAATCTAATTATATGTATTTAGCTTCCGCATACGATTTAATTATATGATTTAAAAGTACAGTGTTACACATACGGAATTGAGGTTATTCGGAATTGTGAACATTCGGAATGTAGATATTCAGATTTGGGAAATATTTGGAATTCAAACTTTACTCGGAATTCTAACTTAGTTTGGAATTACAGTTGTGTTCGGAATTAAAAATTTGTTCGGAATTCCAACTCTGTTCGGAATCCAACTTTGTTCGGATTTCAAGATTGTTCGGAATTTATGTTATTCGGAATTCATAATGCCACATAAGTGTTCATTCGGAATTACACTTTTTTTGATCATCCGGATTTACACTCATTTTTCAAGATTTTTAGAATTCTGATCATTTCTGCCATAACAATATTCGGTATTATAGCTTCACCCCAGCCAGGGGCTCTGCCCCTTTGACCCCGCCAGGGGTTGCCACCCCATGGATCCCGCTATCAGGGGCGCTACCCCCGAACCCCCGTCGTCGTTGTTATGACTGAATTATCTTGTCACCTTGATTCCTAAGTCAAGTGTTTGGATTTTTTGGATGAGTCAGAAGTTCTCAAAGTTTCTATTATCATTCTGATGTTTCTAGATTCGGGTTTGCTTTGGGTCATTGTTACCATATGTTGAATGTCTAGTACCCTTATGTCTAGTCATTCGGTGCTTTCCTAACTGATTTTTGAGTCTTCTTTCTTTGTATCACCAATTTTTGGTCTCAAAACCAGATTTTGGCCATCCATTCCTTGTTTCTTTTGAATCTTGGTTATCTTTTATCAGTCATCTTCGATGTCCCAGATCACAGTGTTGGTGAAATTGTTTGAAGGATTAAGCAACACCAAGTTTCATCAGTTTTTTTAAGATTTTGCAAGTTCATTCGTGTGCTCTCAAATAAGGATGAATCCGACTCCCTGATCTTATTACAGTTAACAGTCAAATATCCTCTTATGTGTACCAAAGTTGGTTTGCATCTGTTTATCTTTTAGAATTTTTTCCACTTGTTGTGATCTGGTGAAGGTTGATTACACGGTATTGGGATACTTACTTGACAACACCATTCTCCAATATCAGATTACATCCAACATAGAGTTATAAATCTTCAAGATATCAGATCAAATCATTAACACTCCTCAACGATCAAGAGTGGTTCAAGTATCTATTCATTGTAGGATTTTCCCCACCCCTCTTCCAAGTTTTTGCAACTGAATCTCATGTTAATGACTTTTGTGCATTATGCTCATGAAAAATCATAATTATCATGAGGGGAGATAAAAAGTGAAGAAATTTTACATTGTTGAAGATATTCAGTTGTTGAGGGGGAGTTTGAATGTTTTTATTGATAAAATCATTGTGTTTACTCATGCGGAAGAGATCATCAGTCTATGTCATATCTAGGGGGAGTAAAGATCTTTCATATGAAGACATGGGAACAGTTTGAGCTACATTGTAGGGGGAGACAAAAAGAAGATTCTTCCCAACACATCAAAAGTGTTTATGCTTCCGTTGTCAAAAGCTCAGGATAAACCATTGTTTCAAGATTTGACACTTATTTTCTGAGATTTTCAGGATTTCTAATCATTTTTGCCATAGCAATATTCTTTAATTTCAAAACATTTCAAGTTGACCTGGCAGCTCGACCCCACCCAGGGGCTCTGCCCCTTGGACCCCACTATCAGGGGCGCTGCCCACGAACCCCCGTCGTTATTGTGACTGTTTTATCTTGTTAAATTGATTCCTAAGACAAGTGTTTGGATTTTTTGGCTGAGTCAGGAGTTCTCAAAGTTTCAGTTATTATTCTGATGTTTCTAGTTGTGGGTCACATTCTGTTTTCCCGTGAACCAGGTATTGAATGTTTAGTAACCTTATGTCTAGTCATCCTGGCCTTTCCTAACTGATTTTTGGTTCTTCTTTCTTAGTGTCACCAATTTTTGGTCTCAAAACCAGATTTTGGCCATCCATTCCTTGTTTCTTTCGGATCTTGGTTATCTTTTATCAGTCATTTCTGAACACCCAGATCACAGTGTTGGTAAAATTTTTTGAAGGATTGACCTACATCAAATTGCTTCAGGTTTTTGAGAAGATTTTGTATTACATGCGTATGCTCACTGAATATCAATCTTTTGGTGCTCTTGAATAACGATGAATCCGACTCACTGATTATTATATCAAAGTCACCTACCCACTTATGTGTTCCAAAGTTCATTTGCACCCGTATGTCCTCCAAAATCTTTTTGGGACTTGCGGTGATCTGGTCAAGGTTTATTACACGGTATTGGGATACTTACTTGACAACATCAATCTCCAATATCAGGTTACATCCAACACAGAGTTATAAATCTTCAAGAATTCAGATCAAATCATTACCACTCGTCAACGATCAAGAGTGGTTCAAGTATCTATTCATTGTAGGATTTTCCTCACCCCTCTTCCATGTTTTTGCAACTGAATCTCATGGTGATGTTTTTTATGCATGATGCTCATAAAGTATTATAATCATCATGAGGGGGAGATAAAAAGTGAAGAAATTTTACATTGTTTAAGATATTCAGTTGTTGAGGGGGAGTTTGAATGTTTTTATTGATAAAATCATTGTGTTTACTCATGGGGAAGAGATCATCAGTCTATGTCATGTCTAGGGGGAGTAAAGATCTATCATATGAATACATGGGAACAATCTGAGATACATTCTAGGGGGAGACAAAAAGAAGATTCTTCCCAACACATCAAAAGTGTTTATGCTTCCGCTGTCAGATGCTCAAGATTAAACATTGTTCCAAACTGATGTATATTTGGTAGGACGCTACATCCAAAACTACTTATATAATCTAAGGAAGACTTAGGTTACTGGCGTGTACACTCCTAGTTCAATACAAAAGGGGAGAACGTAAATTCATAAATTGTATAGAAATAGGAGTTTCTATGTAATATACTCATGGAGTATATATAGGGATATGACTATTGTAATTGTTAAGATTTGCTCATGATACTATAAAGAAATAGGTGATTTCATGGTGTAAATACACTTTCTCTCTAGTTCTACATATGCAATCCTTCATTATCGTACATGATACATGAACCACTTGTTATTATGGCTAAACAAGTGGTATCAAAGCCAAGGGGCTCCGCCCCATGGACCACGCTATCACGGGCGCTGCCCCGAACCCCCGTTGTAGTCATTGTGACTGTTTTATCTTGTCACCTTGATTCCTAAGACAAGTGTTTGGATTTTTTGACTGAGTCAGGAGTTCTCAAAGTTTCAGTTATCATTCTGATGTTTCTAGATTAGGGTCATATTCTGTTTTCCCGTGAACCAGGTGTTGAATGTCTAGTACCCTTATGTCTAGTCATCCTGGCCTTTTCTAACTGATTTTTGGTTCTTCTTTCTTAGTGTCACCAATTTTTGGTCTCAAAATCAGATTTTGGCCATCCATCCCTTGATTCTTTTGGATCTTGGTTATCGTTATCAGTCATTTCTAAAGAACCATATCACAGTGTTGGTAAAATTGTTTGAAGGATTGACCTACATCAAATTGCTTCAGGTTTTTGAGAAGATTTTGTATTACATGCTAATGCACATTGCATATCATTCTTTTGGTGCTTTTGAATAAGGATGTATCCAACTCACTGATTACTATATCAAAGTCACCTACTCACTTATCTGTACCCAAGTTCTTTTGCACCCGTATGTCTTCTAAAATCTTTTTGGGACTTGTGGTGATCTGGTCAAGGTTGAATAGACTATATTGGGATACTTACTTGACAACATCAATCTCCAATATCAAATTACATCCAACACAGAGTGATAAATCTTCAAGAATTCAGATCAAATCATAACCACTCCTCAACGATCAAGAGTGATTCAAGTATCTATTCATTGTAGGATTTTCCCCACCCCTCTTCCATGTTTTTCAACTGAATCTCATGGTGATGTTTTTTTATGCATGACGCTCATAAAGTATTATAATCATCATGAGGGGGAGATAAGAAGTGAAGAAATTTTATATTGGTGAAGATATTCAGTTGTTCAGGGGGAGTTTGAATGTTTTTATTGATAAAATCATTTTGTTTACTCATGGTGAAGAGATCATCAGTCTATGTCATGTCTAGAGGGAGTAAAGATCTATCATATGAAGACATGGGAACAATCTGAGCTACATTATAGGGGGAGACAAAAAGAAGATTCTTCCCAACACATCAAAAGTGTTTATGCTTCCGCTGTTAGATGCTCAAGATTAAACATTGTTCCAAACTGATGTATTTGGTAGGACGCTACATCCAAAACTGCTTATATAATCTAAGGAAGACTTAGGTTACTGGCATGTACACTCCTATTTCATTACAAAAGGGGAGAACATAAATTTATAAAATGTATAGAAATAGGAGTTTCTATGTAATATACTCATGGAGTATATATAGGGATATAACTATTGTAATTGTTAAGGTTTTGCTCATAATACTATAAAGAATTAGTTGTTTTCATGGTGTAAATACATTTTCTCTCTAGTTCTACATATGCAATCCTTCATTATCGTACACGATACATGAACCACTTGTTATTATGGCTTAACAAGTGGTATCAAAGCCAAGGGGCTCTGCCCCTTGGACCACGCTATCAGGGGCGCTGCCCCGAACCCCCGTCGTAGTCGTTGTGACTGTTTTATCTTGTCACCTTGATTCCTAAGACAAGTGTTTGGATTTTTTGACTGAGTCAAGAGTTCTCAAAGTTTCAGTTATCATTATGATGTTTCTAGATTTGGGTCATATTCTGTTTTCCCGTGAACCAGGTGTTGAATGTCTAGTACCCTTATGTGTAGTCATCCTGGCCTTTTCTAACTGATTTTTGGTTCTTCTTTCTTAGTGTTACCAATTTTTGGTCTCAAAATCAGATTTTGGCCATCCATCCCTTGTTTCTTTTGGATCTTGGTTATCTTTATCAGTCATTTCTAAAGAACCATGTCACAGTCTTGGTAATATTGTTTGAAAGATTGACCTACATCAAATTGCTTCAGGTTTTTGAGAAGATTTTGTATTACATTTGAATGCACATTGCATATCATTCTTTTGGTGCTCTTGAATAAGGATGTATCCGACTCACTGATTATAATATCAAAGTCACCTACCCACTTATCTGTACCCAAGTTCTTTTGCACCCGTATGTCTTCTAAAATCTTTTTGGGACTTGTGGTGATCTGGTCAAGGTTGAATAGACTGTATTGGGATACTTACTTTACAACATCAATCTCCAATATCAGATTACATCCAACACAGAGTTATAAATCTTCAAGAATTCAGATAAAATCATTACCACTCCTCAACGATCAAGAGTGGTTCAAGTATCTATTCATTGTATGATTTTCCCTACCCCTCTTCCATGTTTTTGCAACTGAATCTCATGGTGATGTTTTTTTATGCATGACGCTCATAAAGTATTATAATCATCATGAGGGGGAGATAAAAAGTGAAGAAATTTTATATTGTTGAAGATATTCAGTTGTTCAGGGGGAGTTTGAATGTTTTTATTGATAAAATCATTGTGTTTACTCATGGGGAAGAGATCATCAGTCTATGTCATGTCTAGATGGAGTAAAGATCTATTATATGAAGACATGGGAACAATCTGGGCTACATTCTAGGGGGAGACAAAAAGAAGATTCTTCCCAACACATCAAAAGTGTTTATGCTTCCGCTGTCAGATGCTCAAGATTAAACATTGCTCCGAACTGATATATTTGGTAGGACGCTACATCCAAAACTGCTTATATAATCTAAGGAAGACTTAGGTTATTGGCGTGTACACTCCTATTTCATTACAAAAGGGGAGAACGTAAATTCAATAATTGTATAGAAATAGGAGTTTCTATGTAATATACTAATGGAATATATATAAGGATATGACTATTGTAATTGTTAAGGTTTTGCTCATAATACTATAAAGAAATAGTTGTTTTCATGGTGTAAATACATTTTCTCTCTAGTTCTACATATGCAATCCTTCGTTATCATACACGATACATGAACCACTTGTTATTATGGCTTAACAAGTGGTATCAAAGCCAAGGGGCTCTATCCCTTGGACCACGCTATCAGGGTCGCTGCCCCGAACCCCCGTCGTAGTCGTTGCGACTCTTTTATCTTGTCACCTTGATTCCTAAGACAAGTGTTTGGATTTTTTGACTGAGTCAGGAGTTTTCAAATTTCCAGTTATCATTATGATGTTTCTAGATTTGGGTCATATTCTGTTTTCCCGTGAACTAGGTGTTGAATGTCTAGTACCCTTATGTCTAGTCATCCTGGCCTTTTCTAACTGATTTTTGGTTCTTCTTTCTTAGTGACACCAATTTTTGGTCTCAAAATCAGATTTTGGCCATCCATCCCTTGTTTCTTTTGGATCTTGGTTATCTTTATCAGTCATTTCTAAAGAACCATGTCACAGTGTTGGTAAAATTGTTTGAAAGATTAACCTACATCAAATTGCTTCAGGTTTTTGAGAAGATTTTGCATTACATTTGAATGCACATTGCATATCATTCTTTTGGTGCTCTTGAATAAGGATGTATCCGACTCACTGATTATAATATCAAAGTCACCTACCCACTTATCTGTACCAGAGTTCTTTTGCACCCGTATGTCTTCTAAAATCTTTTTGGGACTTGTGGTGATCTGGTCAAGGTTGAATAGACTGTATTGGGATACTTACTTTACAACATCAATCTCCAATATCAGATTACATACAACACAGAGTTATAAATCTTCAAGAATTCAGATCAAATCATTACCACTCCTCAACGATCAAGAGTGGTTCAAGTATTTATTCATTGTATGATTTTCCCCACCCCTCTTCCATGTTTTTGCAACTGAATCTCATGGGGATGTTTTTTTATGCATGATGCTCATAAAGTATTATAATCATCATGAGGGAGAGATAGAAAGTGCAGAAATTTTACATTGTTGAAGATATTCAGTTGTTCAGGGGGAGTTTGAATATTTTTATTGATAAAATCATTGTGTTTACTCATGGGGAATAGATCATCAGTCTATGTCATGTCTAGGGGGAGAAAAGATCTATCATATGAAGACATGGGAACAATCTGAGATACATTCTAGGGGGAGACAAATAGAAGATTCTTTCCAACACATCAAAAGTTTTTATGCTTCCGCTGTCAGATTCTCAAGATTAAACATTGTTCCAGACTGATGTATATAGTGGGACGCTACATCCAAAACTGCTTATATAATCTAAGGAAGACTTAGGTTACTGGAGTGTACACTCCTATTTCAATACAAAGGGGGAAAATGTAAATTCATAAATTGTATAGAAATAGGAATTTCTATGTAATATACTCATGGAGTATATATAGGGATATGACTATTGTAATTGTAAAGGTTTTGCTCATAATGCTATAAAGAACTAGGTGTTTTCATGGTGTAAATACACTTTCTCTCTAGTTCTACATATGCAATCCTTCATTATCCTAGATGATACATGAACCACTTGTTATTATGGCTTAACAACCGGTTCTTCAAGAAAGTGTTACTCTGACTCCTCCAACAGTAACAGCATCAAATCCGTTTATTGATTTTCCTCTTGAAGAAGGAACATCTGATTCTGTTGCACGTCCTGAAGAGGCTACTCCAAAAGCAAAATTCGAGAGTGCGCCTATCTTTGATTCAGATCCGAATCTGCCTACTGCAGCTGAGGAAAAATTACCATCTTGGGAAACCTTATTTCCTTCAGCTTCAACTCCTTATGAAACTAAATGGACGAGACACCATCCTGAAGATCAGATAATTGGCGATCCAAATGTTGGTGTTCATACCAGATCTGCAACGGCAAATGAATGCTTGTATTCAAATTTTCTGAGTATTATCGAACCCACGAAAGTCTTTGAAGCACTAACTGATCCCGATTGGGTTGTTGCCATGCAAGATGAGCTTAATCAGTTTGATCGAATAGCAGTCTGGAGATTAGTGCCACTTCCACATGGAAAAGCTGTTGTGGGGACCAAGTGAATTTTTAAAAATAAAATGGATTCTGATGGTGTAGTTGTTCGCAATAAAGCACGGCTTGTGGCAAAAGGCTATAATCAACAGGAAGGCATTGATTATGATGAAACTATTGCTCCTGTGGCCAAAATTGAAGCTATTCGACTTTTTCTAGCATATGCTGCAAGTCGTGGTTTTAAAGTCTTTCAGATGGATGTGAAAACGGCATTTCTCAATGGGATTCTCGAGGAAGAGGTTTATGTTTCACAACCTGAAGGATTTGTTAACCCTCAACACCCAGATCATGTTTATATTCTAGATAAGGCATTATATGGCCTCAAACAAGCACCTCGTGCATGGTATGATGTCTTATCTGAATATCTTCTTAATGAGGGTTACACAAAAGGAACATCTGACACTATACTGTTCATCAAGGCCAGAGGCAAGGATAAGATTTTAGTGCAAATATATGTTAACAATATTATCTTTGGCTCCACTAATCCCATGTACAGTGATGAATTTGCAAAGACAATGGCAAATAGATTTCAAATGAGCATGATGGGGGAAATGTCCTTTTTCCTTGGTCTACAAGTGAAGCAATTGAGCACTGGCATTTTTATTAGTCAGTTAAAGTACATCAAGGACTTACTCAAAAAGTATGACATGCTTAATGTTGGTCCCGAATGGATACTACAACAACAAATGTTTGTAGAAGGGGGGGTTGAATACAAACTTTAGCAAATAAAAATTTAAGTGACACACGGTTTACTTTTATATAATTCTTATTGATGTTAATCAAGAATTACATGAACTAGATGCGGAAAATCTAAGTTCTATAAAAGGTGGCAACTGGATTTGTCTAACACATAGACAATACTAATCTTAAACAACTAATGTCTAAGATGTTCAACACATGAACAAGTTTGTTACACTGAAAGTAAAATGCTAACTTTTCTAATTCTCAACTGATGAGATTTTAGTGCTTTTCAACGCATACTTAGCATATTTCCATGCATGAGTAATAAGCAAAGTGTGTCCGGGTTGATGAAGAGAGAAGGAGACAAAGGTACTTGGTTTAATAATATTATAATAGATAAAGTTAATGGGTGAAAAGTAAGTTAACTTTATACACAAAGTGTGTAAAGTGAACATACTTTTCAGTAATGAGTGTGCCCACTATCTATTATTATATTATTAAAGTATTACCTTTATATCGTGGAAAAGTAAACTTCTCCTTTCATGCTTGTGCTTTAATCAACACCATGCTTTCTGAAGATTTGACTTTACCAAGTATGGAGTTGCCAACCATACTTAACATCATATCTTCGAGATCTTCTTTTCAAGAGTATCTTTTACCTTTTCCAGGGGATAAAGATCTATCCTTTTTGTTTCTTTACAGATACAAAAAGTGCTACATACTTTTGCAAAGAAAGATCTAAGGCATAATAGGAACAACACATGTTCTGCCTTTGACTAAAGAAAATATTACATAGAAAAGCTATTAACTAAGATGTAGAATAAAGACTCAGCTAACAGACACTGAACTGCATATGTAAATTTGCTCAGCTAAGGATAAATGTGAAAGACTCAGCTGACTAGATTTGCTCAGCTGATCGAAATGCTCATCTAATAATACAAATCAGGGTATAGCTAACCAACTGATCAAACTAAACTGTCAGCTAATCCCAAGGGCTCAGCTAATCGTTTGAGTATGATCACCTTATGAAGGAAAGATTGGATAAGTGGTAAATACCTTATCTGACAGATGAGAGGTATCAGCTGGTCTATGTGATTGTGTCAGCTGATCCTTTATAGCTCAGCTGATCTTAAAATTTTCCTCAGCTGATGATTTTGGACCATCAGCTGATCCATTGTAGATCCTCAGCTGATGCTTCTTGACTTGTCTTTTCTTCTCAGCTGCTCTTTCTGAAGCTGGTCCTTTGGCTGATACTCAGTGTTCAGCTGACACTATGATTCGTCAGCTGACATTTCTTACTTAGAAATTCTTTAAGTCTAAGATGAAAAACAACACATGTTTTTCATCAATCTAAGTCCAAAACTGAATATATGGTTTTGTTAACATCAAATCCTATTTTACTTAATAGATAGGTTTGATTTAGGTTTGATATTGCTATCTCCCCAACACTTAATTACTCTGCAACATCAACTCCTATGGCTGCCAAAACGAAGTTATCTGCTGATCTAGATGGTCCATCTGCTGATCTGAACACCTATAGAGGTATGATTGGCTCATTACTGTACTTGACTGCAAGCAGACCAGACATCATGTTTTCAACTTGTCTGTGTGCTCGCTTCCAGGCCAATCCCAAAGAGTCGCATCTCCAAGCAGTCAAGCGGATCTTTTGTTATCTCAAAGGAACTATGGACTTAGGTTTATGGTATCCTCTTGATTCAATCCTTGACTTGTATGCCTACTCTGACTCAGACTATGCTGGTTGCATGATAGACAGAGAGAGTGCCTCTGGCAGTATGCATTTCTTGGGAAATAGATTAGTCTGTTGGGCTTCTATGAAACAGAACTGTGTATCTACATCAACTGCTGAAGCTGAATATGTTGCGGCTGCAATGTGTTGTTCACAGAGTTTGTGGATCCGGACACAATTATCATATTTTGGCCTTCAGTATGACAAGATCCCACTGTTTTGTGACTCGCAATCTGCCATTGCCATTTCATGCAATCCAGTACACCATTCTAAAACCAAACACATTGACATCAGATATCATTTTATTAAGGATAATGTGGAAAAAGGTATAATTGAACTTAGGTATGTTCATACTGATAATCAGTTTGCTGACTTATTTACTAAACCATTAGACGAATCTCGGTTTAATGATTTAGCCTCTAAGCTTGGCATGCTTAACATGCACATATGACATACTGTTTCTCCTTTTTTCCTTCTTATTCTTTTTTGTTTTTAATAGGTATTATATAGTTTGTTCATTATGCAGGTCATTATTCCAGAAAATAAGGGGCAGTGTCTATATCTTTACACATACTGCTTATGTGTAGGGGGAGAAATATAGACATTTTCAACATACATAACTTTTTTTCTTTCTCTCAATCTCATATTTTTTAAAATTTGATGCACAGATTGAGGGGGAGTTTTGTTCTGTATTTTTAAATAAACAAAAGAAAATTTGGAAATCAGAAAATAGAAAATCAAAAAGAGAAGTTAGAAATTAGAAAATTAAAAAGAGAAAATTGGAAAATAGAAAAATAAAAATAAAATATATTTCAAATTTTGAAAAAGATGTTATATTTTGCAAAATATGTTGTTCAGAGTTATGGGATCGCATTCGAAACCCCTTTTCAATCACCTTTGTTTGATTGTGGTTGTTCCTTTGGATTTCGCATGAGATCCATTCTTGAGTTTGAGTGACCACTTCACTCACATGCGATCAAGTCTTTTACAATTTGGAAAACATTAAAACCTGTATCGATCGCATGCAACCCATACTCGTTTGAATGAATAAATTTAAATTGCATGCATTTCACTCCTTATCATACCATTCGCATGCGATCGAACAAGTTCAAACCAAATCAGATGCAATTCCTCCAAGTGTTTAAGAATGATCGCATGCGATCTTTTCTTAAGTCGATTGTGCTTTACCGTAGCATTCTCGTGATTCCCACGATCGCATGCAATCCTCAAATGGTTATATTTATGATTGCATGCAATCGGACCACACTACCCGAGAACTCAAAAAGTAACTTTTTTAAAGGGTCCAATCTGTGTGTGACACGTGTCCTAGTCATGTCAGTTACTTTTTGCCTATACCCAGAAATTTCATCTTCTCCAATTCACACCTCACTTTTCACCATTACCGACTATTATTTTTCTCTCTCACGGTTCCTAGCGAAACTCTGCCAAAATTTCTAATTTTTGTCTTAAAAGAACCGCACAATCAAGGTGATCATTCCTATCGGTGGAATTTTTTTTCTTTTAAGTTTTGAATTCCGTTTGAGGTCAAAAACAGTTTGTGATAAAAGGGTTTTCTCGGACTATTTTTTCTATTTTTGACCCCTCATTTGCATTCGATTACTATTGTTGCTTTGAACAATTGTTCTTAGATTTTCATGAGGAACATGGATCTACAACAAGTTTTTCAAAATTTTATAATGTGTTCTTCGTGGTTATGAGTTTACACTAAAAATTTGGATTTTGATCTCTTACAAGGTGTTAGGGTCACTTTTTGCCAATACCTCAGTGTATGAAAATTGCTCATATCCATGAAATCATTGTATATTGAAGATCAAAATTCATTTTTCATAAGTTTAAACGTCATTTACACAATGGACATTTCAGTGTTAGGGTGTTTGGTAAAAAAATTCAAATTTTTAAAGTTAACTGTTTTGGTCAAAATAAGTCAACTTAGTATCAAAAGGACGAGTTTGATCTAAGTTTGATCATTTTCCATGAGTATGTGAGTTTAATACTTATCTTTGTATTACAGATTTAACCTGGTTTACTGTTTTATGCAGATAAATGGCTAATATGGAAGGTGACCCCACATCACTTGTTTCTTCTGTGCCTCCGAGTCAGCCAGCCCAAAACCCCAAACCAGACGAGCTCTTAATGCCTAGGGCAGAATACTTATCTGTAACCACTCATGACAACAATCAATTCATAGACCTTGCCACTTTGAAAAATCCAAACTACCCTGAGCTTACAGAAATCCTTCGTGTTCATCCATTAAATCATCTACTTACATACAACCCTGCTGTTACTGGTACCCATGTCCCTGAAGTTTATGCCCAACAGTTTTGGAAAACTTGTTATCTTCATACCAGTCGCACTGGAACTGTTTCTATTAAAGCAGAGGTTGATGAGTTTATTATTTCAGTAATAGTGGATAGACTTAGGGAGATCTTTCAACTCCCTACTGCTGATAGTCGTCCTCCAGTAGTTACCTTTGATGGTATTCCCAATGAGGAAGTCTGTCTGGTTGCACTTCAATCCTTTGGTTACTCTGGTCTATTGGAAAAGAAGAAACAGTTTAAAGGGAACAATCTGCACCCAATGTATAATCTTCTCATGACCATACTCCAGAGGTGCTTAACAGCCAAACATACTGGGTATGAGTTTCTCACTGAAACCTAATTGAAGATCTTTGTTGCTGCTGGAAACCATTTACATGTGGATTATGCTCAATTGTTATTCAACGACTTCCAAGCACAAATGGCACAGAAAAACAGCCAGAAAAAGTCTGGAGCAAAATTTCTACCTTACATGCGGTTCATACCGATTATCATTCAACATGCAATGGATCATAATCCAGCCATTTCTCAGAGAGCAAGTTCCCCTTCTATTACTCCAAAAGTCTTTAATGTTATTAAACCTGCTATTCCTGATCCACTTCCTATTCCTCAACCTTTCCATGTATCTTTATTGGACCTATGTAAACAATCAGAAGTGATAGTCAATTATAGGGCGAGAGTAGGGATACCTCCTATGGTTAGACCAGAGCCGGTCATACCTACCCAAGGGGGAGTAGCACCCAGTGAGATTTTAGTGGATATGCCTAAGTCATTTGTGGGAGATGCTGAGAGGGGAGAGCTGAGAGAAAATTCTGAGAGGGGTGGTGAAGCAGGTGAGGATGAAACACATAGAGAGGGAGCAGATACGTTTGATCCAGCAACTATTCATGATATTGTTGAATCTTTGGCTATAAATCCTGATGTTCAATCTGATGCATCTACTGAGAAAATAAACCTTTCACATTCAGATTCTGATAGTACTGCTTATGTGTCAAACACTGTGACTACCCCACATGTGCTTATTGTTACATCTCCTGTGAGTACTCTAGATGCTCCAATTGTCCAAACTCCTGAATGTACACCATCCTATATGAAACTAACAGATCCTCATGAAAATTTTCATGTGGTTAGTTCTCCTATAGTGTCAACTGCTGACTTGACTCCTGTTGTTCAACCTCCCGTCAGTCAGGCAGGTCTTACTCTCATTCTAAATCTAACTCCAAACCAAGTTATAATTCCCCAGTTAGTTCCTATTGTTCAAGTAGCTCCTGATCATTTTCGGGAACTATCTTTTGAGATTGCATCTGTTTCACATGACACTTAACTGTTGTCTCTAAATCAGTATGCTGGTTATGGTAATGAAGATGAAGATGATGTGAGTAGTAGTTTTGTGAGAAATGAAAATGAGAGTGTTGAGATTCCTCCAAACCAAGAAAGCCGGGCAACCATATTTGCTATTGGACCTAACACTGTTAGGTCTGATATTGAAATAGACATGGCTATCCCACCCGTGCACATTCAAACCCCACCAAGCTACTTAGGAGATCCTCAAAGATCTTATACTTTATTGCACAGGGCTATTAAACATAGTCTATGACCTTCTCCTTCGGAGACTGGACGTATTGAAACAAAAGGACTGCCTCCCTCATCCTCGCCCATTCTTTCAGAGCACATTGATTATCCGCGGATTTCCGCTTTTCTTGATAAACACAAAGACACTATCAATGCACTGGTCACACTAATTAAAAGTGTCCCCGGAACATCCATAGGTAATACTACTGATGGTATTATTCGAGGATTGGATGGAAATCCTACAGGAGTCAACACCACAACAGCTCCTTTAGGTGGAACCTCAAAAGGTATCTTTTGTGATACCCGGTTTTTTACACAGTCTGAGCTTCATGATGCAATTCAACAAGTTGTGACTCCCTTGCAATCTAAACTTGATCACATTGATTCAAAACTTGACCGTTGGTTCTCTTATATTAATGATAAGTTTGCTGAGATTTCTGACTGGTTGAAGGCTATGGACGTTGCCTGTAAAGTTCAAGCTGGTACTCTGACATGAAGACGTGACGATCATGATCCTGGTGATCGCCCCGAGGGGGAGAAGCGTAGAAGATTGTATATGAGTTCAAGTGCTGTAGTACTGGTTACTCCGTTGAGTCAAAATTTACCAGGTGAAGGTTCTAGTAGAGATCAAGGTGGTGATTCTTAGGCTGATGATGTTCTTAAACAACAACAGATGGTTATCTTTGAACAGAGGCCTGGTGTAAGTGAAGAGGGGGAGATTGAACTAAACAGTGAACAGACTGAGGAAGTAAACGTTGAATCAGATACAGAAGTAAATAATATATTTGGTGATATTGGGTTTGAAATGGAATCTGATGAAAGTTCTGATGAGATTAACAAAGAAATAGATGAGTATGTAACTTCAGTAACAAATCCTGAAGCTCTCTATACTCAAGGTGTAAGAAGATTTGAGGATGACTTGGAACCGGCTGAGATAGAAAAGCGAAGAAAAGAAAAAGAAAAAGTTGGTAGATTTAAAAGTCGAGCTAAAAAGAAAACTTTTGATGTTTCATGAGTTCTAAGTGGGGTAAACTTTGAAGTACATACTGCTTTTCCACCACCAACAGGTCAGTTTCAAACATCTGCTACAGATTTGCTAAGACAAGAATAACAAAAGGAAGCAGCCAGAGAATTTGTCAGAAATACTGAACGGCCAGTGCCACCCAATGTAATTATGCCCCTTGCTACTTCAGTTTATACTGGTACTCCGTCTCTCGATAGAAGCAACATGTTCACAAGACAGGCAAGGTTGAATCCAATCTGGAGGGACTATTCTGTAAATGGTCCGTATCTAGAAGATAGAATACAAGAGATATATATGGATGAACTTGAAGCTATAACACCTCCGGAGTTGAGACATTTGGATGAAAATTAAATAAGAAGATATCAGCACATGTTGGAAAGGTTCAGACCTCCCAAAGAAAAGATCATTTCTAAATATCCAATTACCAAACTTCTCAATATTTACAGTGAAGATAGATTTGGTCATACGGTTGTTTGGTTTGAAGTGGAAAGGTCAAATGGTCAATAGTTTACATTCAATGAAGAGGATCTCAGATACATCCAACTTCACGACATTAACTTCATTTATTTGTACCTATCAGAAAAACAAGGAAACAAACCGAATGAGATATTTGGCCGATCTGCACTGATGAAATATATGAGAAAGTTAATGGAGTTTATTGAAGAACATGATATGCAACTGGCAGCTGAGAACAGTCTTGAGAAAGTTAATGTGCAGAAACCTCAACAGAATCATCCTAACTTGGATCAAATGGATTTATTAATTATAGTCGAAGCTGACCACAAGTTCTTCAATGATGAACCTGGTGTTGTATTCAGGAATTCAAAGAAAGAGAAAACATTTATACGAATGTGCGATGTTTTGGCTTATTCAGATGGCACGCTGAGGATCTTATACAATAGTCTTGAAATGAAAAATGCTAACTCTGGAACTTCTCTAACAGAGCAAGAGAGACAACGTATTGGGACTTTGTTAGTCTTGATTTGTACACTCCATCAGTGCTGAAGTATTCTAAGAAGATTTCAGCAAAAGAAGATTTCTAAAGATTTGCCTCTCGTCTCAAATAAGGTTCATCTGAAGGGCTGAAAGTTTCATCTCTGAAACTTTCAGTTTATGTCTACTGAAGTTTATCTTCAGCAGATGGTCCCCTTCGTGACGTCATCAGCTGTCACTTTCAAGATGGTTATGCATGAGGAAATCTGTTACTTATCAATCTACAAGATTGTGACGTGTGTCACTAGTTCAACGGTTAGGATTGATAAGGGAAATGTATAAATACTCTTCTCTTAATAGAGAAGAGTGTGCTTGCGAATTCTGTCTGTTCAGATATTTCAAGAGCTTTGTGCGTCTGTATTCTCTCAAGTCTGTTCTTGAGTGTTGGTTGAATTTAAGAAGTCTGTTCTTCTGAAATTCTAGTCTGTAAAGTTCGTTATATCAATATTAACAAACTTTAGACATTTCTTACTCTTTTTATAATTACTATTTCCGCACTTAATATTTCCTTAAGTTAGTATTATTCATAATTTTGGGAACAACAATTGGTATCAAAGCAGGTTCAAATTCTTCTATAATTTCAGATCTGCCGAGATGTCTAAAGTTGATTATAATGACAATGGATCCTCCGGTAAACCACCAAAGTTCTCTTCTGAAAACTTTTCTAGCTGGAAGGGAAGAATGCTTCTCTATCTTGAAAACCTGGATACCATGTGTTTGTCTGTTCTAGAGAGCGGTCCTATCATTCCAAAGACCATATCACTCATGAGTGATGAAGGTGAACTACTGGAATCTCTTCCAAAACCAAGAACCCTGTGGACTGATGAGGACAGAAGACAGGTAAATTTGGACGCTAAGCTGCGAAACAACATTGCTATCTCACTTCCAAATGATGTCTATCACACAATATCCTCTCTGAAAACTGTTAAGGATATGTGGGATGCTCTGTGTATAGCATATGAAGGAACTGAAGAAGTAAAAGAGAAAAAGAAGACAAATGTCATCAGAAAGTATGAAAGTTTTTGTGCTAAGGATTCTGAGACTCTCACTGAAGTCTACACCAGATTTACTTGTTTACTGAATGATATGCTAGAAGCTGGTGTTGAAAGAGAGAAAATTCAGATTCTCAACAGATTCTTGGATGCTCTTCCCAGTGAGTGGGATACTATGTGTTTTGTTCTCAGAACCAACAACAAGCTGAGAAAACTGGATATGAGGAAGCTGTATGGTATTTTGCTGAATGATGAGCAAACTAGAGCTCAGAAACTGGAGCTGAAGAAATCAGCTAAGAAGAGCTTAGCTATTGTGGCATAAACTGAAGTGTCAACTCAGCAATCCTCTGATGATTCTGACACAGAGACAGAGAATGACTGGGAAGCTGCAGATGAAGAGTGTCATCCGGAGTTCAAGATTGAACGAGCTTTCATCATGAAGAACTTCAATAAGTTCTTAAAATTCAAGGCTAAAACCAATAATCCAGGGTCAGGAAGCTTCAAATCTGCTGCTGATAAATCTAAAATGGAATGTTGCAAGTGTGGTAGGCTTGGCCACTTTGCTGCAAATTGTGTTGTCAAGACTCCAATTAAGGGTTAGCCGTCAAAGGCTAACAAGTACAAGTCCAAGTACAAAGCACTGAAGCTGAAAAATCAAAGTTCGTCTGAAAAGAAGAAAGAAAAGGCTATGATAGCTGGAGAATTGAACTGGACTGATTCTGACACTTCTGATGATGAAGAATCTGAAAAAGCTATGTTCGCAGAAGAATTTTCAGGGTGTGCTCAGCCTGATATATGTCTAATGGCTACTAAAAGCCAGTTCAAGAAAGACCTAGCTACTGCTGAACGATTGAGTTCAGCTGAAGGCTGGAATTCTTCTATGATGTACAAGGTATCAAACTTTCAGAATTATGATTCAAATGAGAAAAATGATATGTTTGCTTACTTGGTGTCTGATTTAATTTCTACTCATAGTGAACAAAACAAAATCAAGAAAATCTTCTCTGATCAACAGATCCAAATTCAGAAAACTGAAACTGAGAATGATACTCTTGTTCAAGAGTCCTGTGCCTTGAAATGTCATCTAGAGTTATTAGCAAATGAACTAAAAATGGCTAAAACTGAGCTTTCTTTAACAAACGATAAACTCAAAGATCGTCAGTCCATCATTGATCTCTGGCTTAGTCCAAACAAACTTGCTTTTGAAAGTATCAATCATCAAATGATCATTCAGAGAGAAAGAGTAGGGTTAGGAAAAATCAAAGAAGCTACCTCATTCAGCAAAAAGTGTAAAACTATTGATGAAATGTTTTTCAGTGAGTTCACATGTGAAAACATAGGAAACTCAGATATGCTTTATAAAAGATTCACTAAGGCAGACAATAATGTTCCTGTATTCAATGAGGAGACAAATTCTGAAATAAGAAACATACAGTTACCCTCCGATTATTTTGAAAAACAGAATGATCTTCAGCAAGATTTTTCAAAATCCACTGAATCTGAACAGTCTGTGATCACTGAATCTGAATTGATTACTGAATCTGAACTTTCCAATTTCACTGAACCTAAACCCATAGCTTTGGTTAAAACTGAATCTCCTTCAGTTCACATCATCACTGAAAGTCTGAAAGCTGAGACTTCACTTGAATCTAACCATTCAAAACACAGTCAAAAGTTTAAAAGATCTGAAACACAGAGTACTCAATATGAAAAACCAAAGTCAAAGAGGTTGAACAAATTTCAAAAATTTGAATCAACACTAAAGATCATGATGATTCAGTTAAAGGAATTAACGAGATCTAGTTCTCAAAAAGATAGTGCTAGACATCATAAGAATACCAAATGTACACGTAAGTGTTACAAATGTGGTATTAGAGGTCATGAAGCCAAATTATGTAATGCTCCTGTTGCTACTTGTAATACTTCCTCTGAGCCCATCAGCAGGTGGGTTCACAAATTGGTTTAACTCTTTGTTACTTTGTGCAGGAAAGTCAAGGAAATAATACCTGGTACCTTGACAGTGGATGCTCCCGACACATGACTGGGTGCAAATCGTTACTAACAAAAGTTACTCCAGTTGATGGTCCAAAAGTTATATTTGGTGGAGGAAAATGTGGAAAAACAGATGCATACGGACAATTGAAGAAAGGCGTTATTCACATCAAAAATATCGCTCACATAACTGGACTCGAGCATAATCTGATAAGCATAAGCCAGATGTGTGATGCAGATTATTCTGTTCTTTTCAAGAAATACAAGTGTTCTATCAGAAACAAAGAAGGCACTGAAGTCCTTCAAGCCAAGAGAATAGATAATATGTACGTTCTCGATTTTAATTCAGTCACTTCTCCCTCAGATGTATGCTTCATTTCTCAGTCTGTTAAAGAACTGCATTGGTTATGGCATAAAAGATTGTCCCATCTGAATTTCAAGAATATGAGTACACTTGCACAAGGGCAGTTAGCAAAAGGATTGCCTAAGAGTAATTATGTGAAAGACAAAGTTTGTCATGCTTGTGAAAAAGGAAAGCAAAAGAAGTATGTTCACAAATCAAAGTATTGTGATCAGATCAATCAAGCATTTCAACTGCTTCACATGGATCTTTTTGGTCCAGTCAGCACTCTAAGTCTCAGTGGTAAGAAATACACTCTTGTGATCGTGGATGAATATACACGTTTCACTTGGGTATTCTTTCTGTCTAAAAAGAGTGAAACAGCATAGATCATAATTAGCTTTATCATCAGAATGAATCGTCAGTACGATACTCATGTTAAGCAGCTAAAAAGTGATCATGGTACTGAATTTAGAAATAGAACTCCTGAAGACTTTTGTGAAGAAAATGGAATCATTCAGAATTTTTCAGCTGCATACACACCTCAACAGAATTGAGTTGCTGAAAGGAAGAATCATACACTAATCGAAGTTGCACGGACTATGCTTGCTGAAGCAAAGATATCATTACGTTTCTGAGCTGAGGCCATCAATACAGCATGTTATACTCAAAACAGATCTCTGGTAGTCAAAAGGCTCTTGAAAACTCCTTATGAATTGCTGCATAACAAAATTCCAAATGTTGGTCATTTGAGAATCTTTGGCAGTACTTGTTTTATTCTGAATAGTAAGGATCATCCAAGTAAATTTGCTCCCAAGGCTGATGAAGGAATATTTCTTGGGTACTCCAGCATTTCAAAGGCATACAGAGTCTTCAATTTCAAAAGCAATACAATCTTTGAGACAATGGATGTCACTTTTGATGAGTTAGATCTTCAGTCAAGACACTCAGATCAAAATACTGCTTCTTCAGAAAACTGGGATGAGTTGCTTTCCTCACCATTTGAAGATAGTTCAGTCGATCAGACACCAGAAACAGCATACGATAACTGTGATGATAACGGCATACCTCCTGCTTCTTCAACACCCATTTTCACAAACACTTCTTCAAAAATACCTATTCCTGGACCTATTAGTCACGAAATACCACTGATTGAACTTGAATTTCAGTCTCCTTCAATGACTGAAGTTTCTACTGATCCTTTTCTTGAAATAAACTCTTCTATTTCTGAAACTACAACTGAACCTCCTCCAGCTGACAATCCTTTACCTCCTAATAACAAGTGGACTAAAGCCCATCCTATCGATCAAGTCATTGGAGATCTAGATGAAGGGATTCGTACTAAAAGTTCTGTCACTACAGGTTTTTGCATGTTTGCTGAGTTCATTTCTCAAACTGAACCTAAGAAGGTTAATGATGCTTTAAAAGATGCACATTGGGTTTCAGCAATGCAAGAAGAACTGAATGAATTCACAAGGAATAAGATATGGAATCTTGTACCACCTCCTTCAAATCAATCTGTAATAGGAACCAAGTGGGTGTTCAGGAACAAGAAGGATGAATCAGGGGTAGTGATCCGAAATAAAGCCAGACTTGTTGCCAAGGGATACTGCCAGGAAGAAGGAATTGGTTATGATGAAACATTTGCTCCTGTTGCAAGAATGGAAGCAATTCGTATATTTCTTGCTTTTGCTGCTCATAAAGGATTCAAAGTTTATCAGATGGATGTCAAATGTGCTTTTCTCAATGGCGAACTGAAAGAAGAGGTATATGTTCAGCAACCTCCTGGTTTCGAAAATCCTAAATATCCAAATCATGTATACGAGCTAGACAAAGCATTATATGGATTGAAACAAGCACCTCGAGCCTGGTATGATACTCTTTCAGCATATCTTCTTAAAAAGGGCTACAAACGAGGTACGATCGATAAAACTCTCTTTCTTGGTCGGGAAAAAGGTGATTTACTTCTTGTTCAAATCTATGTTGATGACATAATATTTGGGTCTACTAATGAAACTTTGTGTAAAGAATTTGAAAGAATCATGACCAAAAAGTTTCAAATGAGTATGATGGGTGAACTGACTTACTTTTTAGGACATTAGATTAAGCAAACTGAAACTGGCATTTTCATTAATCAAGGTAAATATATTTCTAAATTACTGAACAAGTTCAAATTCTCTGAATGCTCAGTAATGAAAACACCCATAGCTCCAAAAACCAAGTTAACTGCCGAACTTGATGGAAAAGCAGTTGACTTGCGCACTTTTCGAGGAATGATTGGTTCTTTAATTTATTTACTGATATCATATTTTCTACATGCTTATGTGCCCGATTTCAAGCGAATCCAAAAGAATCTCACATGTCTACTGTATCTAGGATCTTCAGATATCTGAAGGGTACTCCTCAACTGGGTCTTTGGTATCCCAGAGACTCAGGTTTTGATCTAATGGGTTTTTCAGATTTTGATAATGCAGGTTGTCATTTGGATAGAAAGAGTACAACTGGTGGATGTCAGTTGCTTGGACGAAAATTAGTTAGCTGGCAAAGTAAGAAACAAAACTCCATTTCGTTATCTACCGCTGAAGCTGAATATATTTCAGCAGGGAGTTGTTGTGCTCAAATTTTATGGATTCAGCATCAGCTTGCTGACTATGGTGTTTCGCTGGTCAAGACTCCGATATACTGTGATAATACCAGCACCATAGCCATCTCCAACAATCCTGTGCTTCATATGCGAAACAAGCATATTGATGTTCGTCATCACTTCATCAGAGATCACATTGCTAAAAATGATATAGAGTTGTACTTTTCCCCAACTGAACATCAGTTAGCTGACATATTCACGAAAGCTCTAGATGAAGCAAGATACAAAATTTCTTGTTTCTGAACTTGGCATGCTGAATCTTTGACTGAACCATGGTCAACTGAACTCCTCTGCTGAATTATGTTTACCTAACCTTCTTGTTCACTGAAATATTTTCCACTGAACTTCTCATCTGAAAGTCTTCAGTTGCAAGGTAAGTATTCTTTTACCTTTTAATAAAATATCTGTTGGATTTGTAGTCGTTTGGTTAACTCAGTTTATCTTTATTTGGGGTAGCATTTATTACTGCCGTCATTTCATGTTCAGTATTCTTTCAAAATAATGATTACTTCCTCTCTTTATTTATCTTTGCTTATCTCTTTGTTAATTCACTCCACTTCACTTCTGTCATCTTCCCTCACTTACTTCCTCTTATTTCTTTCACTGCTTTCTTCATGGAGATCACATTTGTTATCATCAACTATCCCTTCATGTACACCATCACCTTACATATCAATGACGTTGGACTTGGCGCTACTGTTCAAATCGCAGTTAATCTTCTTGATTAACTAGCATTGGCGATCATCTTTTGGCGTGGATGCATTTCTTGTTCCTCTTTTTGCTTTAGCTTATTTTTGTTAAATGCTTCACTGTAAATGTATTGATTAATCTATATTTTTAATGGATGATGTTTCTATGAGTTGTTATGTGTTCTTCATTGCATTCTTTACTCAATAAGTTAATGTAATTCTTAGTTATTTTCAATTAATATTGTTTTCCAGAAATACCCTGATTAACAGCCTTTCAGATAGCAATTATTAACTGTTAATAAATAACACTTATAAACATATACAATTTAACTAGGTTAATGCTTTCTCATGTTAACTATGGTTAGTTTCTGCGGTTTCATCCAACGGTTGAATATCAATTCACTTGAACAAATTTTTTAAACTCACCGTTCTTTTCTCTTTTCTCTGTTAACCGCCCTCTACCTCTAAACCTATATAACACTCTCTCATCTTCTTCATCCTTCTCTCTACTGTTTCTTCATCTTTGCGAATTAACTTTTCTTCTCTCAAATCATCATGTCTCACCCAACATCCTTGTGTGTTCATCTCCCAGCCTCTGTTGTACCGATCATCTCCAATGATGACATTGTTTTCAAATCCAACAACATTTATGTATCCCTCTCTCCTGTTTCTTCCAAATCTAGGTTCTTCAATCTCATAAACTTTCTCCGTCATTGCCCGATCAACTATGCTATAACCGCTCAAATTCCCATGTTTGAAGAGAATCTTTGTGAATTTTGGATGACTGCTGCTGTTATCGATGAGACCTATGAAAAACCCAAAATTGCTTTCACTTTTCTGAATGGCAAGCAAAAATATCGTATTGATAAATACTTTCTTGCCAAAACCCTGCATCTACCCACTGATGATGAGTCTCCCTGTGATCCTTTCACAAAATCAGCAAAGGATCTTATTGTTGATTATCTGAGGCTGCCTGAAACTTCCTACATCAAAGGAAAAACCCTTGTCCGAAACAAACTCCCTACCATCTGGTGCAGTTTCTTCAGTATTCTCTCCTTCTGTATGACTGCTAAAACTGGGGGAATGGATCAAATCGCTGACAATGTGCTGAGTTTAGGTCATGCTTTGATGTATGATACAAAGGTCGACTATGCTGCCTTTGTCTTCAATCTTCTTCTCACCCAAGTCAAGATGAAAAAGAGAAATCTCCATATTCCTTTTCCTCGATTTCTATCCCTCCTGTTTCAACAATTGCTACGAAGCTCCCATTATACTTCAGCCACACATTCAGTTGAATTGTCTTCTCTGCCTCCCTCTGTCTGGACCAATATTAACTCTGTTGATCCCATTCCACTTACTGAAGCCATGATGGTTTACGCTAGGATGGACCCTTCTCCTGCTATTTCAGCTCGTCCATCTCCTACTGATACAACCCTTGATAAGCCTTCAGATTCAGAGGCTCCTGAAAAGCCTGCTGCTCCTTCACTTGCACCTTCACCTGCTCCAAAGAAAAGGAAACACCTGCTTCGCAAATCTTCTACTACACAAGGACATTCTGATCTCTGTCTTGCTATAAAGTCAAAGAAGCTGAAGCGTACAATTCCATCTTCTTCTTCTGCTTCCTCTGACTCAATCCCTACTGCTGCACCTGCTGCTGTCTCACAACGACATGTTCGTCCCAAAGACTTCTCTATTGGATGTTCAGCACCAACAACAAAAGCTAAATTGATTATTCTGAATCCAATCTCCACTGTAAGTCCTCTCCCCCCTGCTCATATTGGTTCACTGGCATCACAGACCCTTAGTAATCTAGTCGACCCAACTAGTTTATTGGTCCACAAAATTGCTCATGATGTCTCGGTTCAACACAAGACCGAATCTGAAGCATCACCATTTCAGCCCACACAGAGTTCAGCTATCCCAACTGAACTTCGGTTTGCCTTTGCAACTCATGATACATTTGTCAACCCATTTGTTAAAGTTGCTAAATCACCTACTACCAATGACGAGTGTAAATCTCCCTCACACTCTGAGGCTCTCCGAACCAATGATGTTGAGACAATCACAACCTCGACTAAGGTTCTTAACACTTATGTTGCAATTCAACCCCCTGCTTCAGATGTTACCACTACTGCTACAGTTACAGTACCACCAACTGAAATCACAGTTCAGCCACAATCCCTTGATGGTTCAGTAGTCTGAACTGATCCTATGGATTTTGCCAATACATATGATCTCTCAGACCCCAAACAATCTGAGCCTGATGTATTTACCCTCCATGATGAATCAGCTAAACCATCTGATTCTAAGAGACCTTTGGCTTATGATGATTCAGATATCCCTGACACTGAAGTTATTCCTTTCTCTACCACCTTGGCCACTGATGGTTCAGCTAACCCAACTGAACCTACGGCTATTTCTTTTGCTCATGAAGATGTAGTTATACACAAAACTACTACTGAAGCACAGCCTATTTTAGCCCCTGATGATTCATTAAACCCAAATGTTTATATGGCTAAATCTGCCCCACCTCCACCCATAAATTTTAAAAATTTAAACAAAGAACAAGGTCTCATTTGGGATCCTGTTTTGGGTTTTGAGTACTCTGTCAATCTTCTTCCTCCCACTGCTAATCAATCTCGTCTTGATCAACTACTGGCTTCTGGGCAGGAATTCTCAACTGAACTTCAAACTCAGTTTCCATCTCTCCAAAACATACTCTTTGCCAAATCAGTGACCGATCCTCTCGACGGTTCTGCAAAATCTGACTCTTCCTCCTCGTCCACTAATCATGATTTCTTGGATGATTTTACAACTCCTTTGTCTCCTGCTATCATGCGTTCTCCTCATGAGGTCGATGACGACTCTATGTCTGTTCATGATCCCTATTCCAAGCTTGATGATACTCTTCGTCTTCTTCAGAGTCAAGTCACCATAGAGTTTCATCGTTTCCATCTTCAGCATATGTCCAATGTTAACTTTGCTGAGGAAATTAAACTTCTTACTGCACTCTTGATTGACTACATCTGCACTTTAAATAAAGAATTTCAGTTTCACAATCAACTACGTGTCACTCTCTTCAAACAGCTTCGTGACTATATTGCCAAAGGTAATAAACGTAACGAGGATGTGTTATCTCAACTTTCCTCTTCTCAGTTTTCTCTCTCTGAGTCACTGTCCAAATTTCAGGCCTCCTTCCTAAAGTCCTTTTCTGAAAATCTTTTGCAACTCAAAGACTCTTTGAAAGCTTATCCTTCCAAACGTGATCTTCAGTCCTATCACAAAAAGGTGGTTCTGAAGGATATGCAACGTACGATGGTAGCCACACTGAACAAACATATTGTTCCACGTCTACAAAGGGTAGAAGCTGCTACAGTCTCCTCCTCAGCTTCTAAGGGGGAGAAATTTTTGAGACATTAAGCTGTGGCTAAAGCTATAAAAACTCAAATGAAGAAAAGGAAAGCAGAGTCGATAAGAGATAAGGAAGAAATTCGTCGGCTGAAACAAACAATTGAAGAATATTTAGTGTTTAGAGATCAAAATGAAAGAGAAAGGGAAGAGGTAAACAGACTGTTTGAGGAATCTCTTAGTGATCCTGGTAATGAAGGTAACACTAAATTTTCAGAAAAGTCGACTCCTGAATGAGAATTCAACATGATTATTCAACCCTCTCCTCAGAATATTGTTCAACCTGAAACTGCCTTGATAATACATCCCAATGCACCTCATACTGCTGACAGTTTAATCTCTGCATCTGAAACAAAGATGAATGTTGATGTTCTTAATCCAAAGGAACTAACCTCCAACATTCTGAAACCATCATACTTAGAGCATATACCACTGATAATTTCCAAACCTGAATTCACTTCAGTTATCAATGAGAAAGCTACCTCACCTGTCAGAAATCCTGATAAAGGTAAAGGTGTTGCAGATGACACTGAAATTGTGAAACCCAAGATTATCAACACTGAAAAACTATTGGGTGACAGTATAAAGGCTATCAGAAATCAGGTGTCTAACACAGGGGGAGCAAAGTATGAACATCAGGTTACTGAAGAAGAAGAAGATGCTTCCTTTGGGATGACTGTGGAATAATTCAGAAAAGAAAAACAGATAGCTGAAGAACATGCCAGATTACTAAGTCTATCTGAAGCTGAAGCATTAAAAACAGCTAAACTTGAAGCTGAACAACAAAAGGTAAGGAGGAAAATGTCTCCTCAGTCTCTTCAACGTGCTGTTGAGCGAAGAGTTGAAGAGGAAAGGATGAAAAAGGAGAAAGCGGAACTAATCAGAGTTCAAAAGAAAAAGAATGGTTTGAAGCTAAAATGACTAGAGTTGATCCTGATCCAATCACAGCAGTCAGGGTTACCAAAGAAAAACGTGGAATCATAGTGGAAATTGCGAGAAATAAAAATCGCCTCAAAGTTCAGTATGTCACCAATACTAACCTCACAAAATTCAGTTTGTCTGAATGGGTTGAAATTGGAAAGTGTCTGAACAGACTGAAACTAACGGAACTGGTTAGGTCAGTTAAAAGAAGGCTTTCTTATCTACAAGAGACCTATGAAAATCTGAAGAAACGTTTTCAATCTACTGAAGGTGACTCTGAAAATCCTGAACAAGATCAACCATTAAAGAAAAGAAGAAAAAGGTCTTCTAGGAGATCTGAAGAAGAGATCATAAAGCTTATGACCGCTGATGTTCTTCCAAACTGTCGAAATATGGATTGTTCAATTCCTCCAGGCTTCATATTCATTGATAAACAGGTCCTTGAAAATCCTAGAGGATTTTTCTTCAAAGATGCTTATGATAAACCCATGTTTCAGAGAGTGTCTGAACTTGACAATGCTGATTGGATGCATCTGAAGGCTCTTTTATCCTACTTTGATTCAAGGGATCCTGAAACGGCAGACATTCGTCTGAAGATTGTCAAACTGTTTCAAGCCAAGAAGCCTAGAGATTCTGAAACTAATATATGGGAAGAAAAGGCCAAGATCTTAGAAAGTTCTCAAACACACAAGCCTTCACTAAGCTCTTAATCCTCTATGTACCTTATTTTCTTGTTTTCTTTACCCTTGTAAATCTGAAAAATTCAAAAACATTGGAAAAATGAAAAGAATTCAAAAACAATCAGTATGGATCATGTACATATGAGTTCTGTTATGTAAATAGTTCTATTTTTTTATTCTTTGTAAATAATGATGGATTATAAACAAATAGGGGGAGATTGTTAGTCTTTATTTGTTTACACTCCATCAGTGCTGAAGTATTCTAAGAAGATTTCAGCAAAAGAAGATTTCTGAAGATTTGCCTCTCGTCTCAAATAAGGTTCATCTGAAGGGCTGAAAGTTTCATCTCTGAAACTTTCAGTTTATGTTTACTGAAGTTTATCTTCAGCAGATGGTCCCCTCCGTGACGTCATCAGCTGTCACTTTCAAGATGGTTATGCATGAGGAAATCTGTTACTTATCAATCTACAAGATTGTGACGTGTGTCACTAGTTCAACGGTTAGGATTGCTAAGGGAAATGTATAAATACTCTTCTCTTAATAGAGAAGAGTGTGCTTGCGAATTCTGTCTGTTCAGATATTGCAAGAGCTTTGTGCGTCTGTATTCTCTCAAGTCTGTTCTTGAGTGTTGGTTGAATTTAAGAAGTCTGTTCTTCTGAAATTCTAGTCTGTAAAGTTCGTTATATCAATATTAAGAAACTTTAGACATTTCTTACTGTTTTTATAATTACTATTTCCGCACTTAATATTTCCTTAAGTTAGTATTATTCATAATTTTGGGAACAACAGACTTACATTGAGAAATTCAAGAAAACACTTGAGAGCAGGAGGATCATCAGAAAATGGCAAAGTTATTTTGGATTACGTAATAGTGTACCTTAACTGTTTTATCTTTTGTAGTTCAAATGTTTGTAATAGAAACACTCCTCACTTAGGGGGAGATTGTTAGAACCCCAAAAAGTGAGGGTGTTTTATGTAAATACTCGAAGGCTATATAAAAAGCCCCTTTGCGATTTCTTATCTAAGCTTTTGCAATCATTCTACACAATTTCCAAGGTATTTGTGTGTGTTTCTCTCAAAGCCAAAAGCAAAGCTTCTCCATTCGGACCTAACAAGGATTATACTGATGATGAGGCGGAAGATAACAACGAAAACCCTCTGCTTGGCAAACCTGTAGTTAAGAGGGGAATAACCAGGTTATCCAAGTTTCGCAAAGAATATGGCCAACCTAGTAGACCAAAACTTCTGGTAACCTTCGATGTGATGAATAGGATACCAGGGCCAAACAGAGCATTGTTTATAAGTTTTTTAGGAGACGTTGTTCGTGAGCATATAGGTTTGAAGATTTTATCCTGGAAGAAGGTGGGTCCAGAAGCAAGAGATAAACTTTGGTATGAAATACGGTACACATGATATAACTACATTTATCCTTATGCATTTACATTATGTGAAACTAATTTACAACATTGTGTTGATTATTTTTTGCAGCAATTTTTTTATGTTCACGAGAGTCGTAGAAACTTAATAATGCATCGTTTGGTGGACTTCTAAGGAATTTCACAAGGAAAATTAGACAAACATACATATTTCCCAATCAAAATACACCTTCAAAATTAAATGAAGTCCCGGCGAAATATAGTGCGATTATTGAAGCCCCAGCGTGGGTCGCTTTTGTGAAGTATACGAGCTCAGAGGAATACCAGGTTTTAATTTGTCATTTTTTATTTAAGTCCATATCTTTTCATAATTTTGTGTTTGCATCTAAACACCTAATGCATTTGTGTTGTAATTAGGAAAAGTTAGTTGCAACTAAAACGGCGCGTTCCAAGTCTGTTTATCAGCATACAATGGGACGAGGTGGATACGTACATGTCAAACAGAAAATGGTAAACTGTTATAAAATATTATAATTTATTACGTAATTGAACTTGGTTTAACTTTACATTTTGTATGTATTTGATGTTTATAAGATAAAAAAATAAAGAAACCCAACCTGATGAAGAACCCCCGCGTTGTATAATGTGGTTGAAAGGAAGGCTAAATAAATCAGAAAATTTTGCAGATGATGAGACTAAATCAGTGGGAGATAAAATTGTAAGTATGACTGCATATTTTATTATCACTTTATGTTTAATTTGATATATATAATAACTTATTTTCCATATATGCAGATTGATACTGAGGACAAGATCAAAGAAGGAACCTTGCAGGTTGCTCAGGGCACTGATGCCCTGACAGTTGTATTTGGTAAGGAAAAGGGAGCTTATGCAAGAGGAGTTGGAGGTGGAGTGACATACAATAAGTACTTTGATCTTACTCGAAACAGACAAGCATCAGATGAAAGAATTGCGTTACTTGAATGTCAACTCGATAATGAGAGACGCGAGCGTCAAGAAAAGGAAGTAGTAATCAAGAATTTGTCCAACGTGGTGACAGAAACAAAAGGAATGCTTGCTCATATGAGTGGTCAGTTGAAGGCACAAGAGGAGATGATACGGTCTTTTGACATCAAAGGAAAGACTTTTTTCCAATTATGCTAACATTTACATTGTTTGTGGCTAACAAATGCATTTCTTAAATTCTATTGCAGCTGTCTAATGGAGATGGAGGCAAAACACCGTTAAGTGATGATGTTGTATATGAGATGGAGGATAGCATTCAGAAGTCTAATTGACTTGCAACTTCTAACAACGAACTAGAAACAATTGTAAGTAATAAAACATCTACCCTGTATATATCCCCCTGTGATTTTTGAATTTTACATACATGTCGCGTTTAATTAACATGTTTTATACATATAAGAAAAGGTTGAAACTGTCAAATCTAACAAAAAGCCTGCATCACAAAGAAACACGTCTCGACGTCGAGACTCTGAGTCGCAAGAAAATATATCTCCACCACCAGTACAAGTATGTATTTCCACATGTTCATATTGTGTGTTTGTGTGATCAGCTGATGTGTGTTTGTGTGATCAGCTGTCTAGTTCTATCACCAGATCATTGTGTCTTGTCTAGTTGTTCATCTATTTATTATATTCTGTAGTTTAAATAGCTGATAGATCATAATTTGTTGAATCAGCGGATCATTCTGTGTTGTGTAGTTGTCTTGTTCTTATCATTGTGTGTTTTTCAGGAAATTAAGTGTAAGTTGTGGAACTCAAAGAGAACAAGTGTTATTGCTTTGGGTACCGTATACAAGACTGATGGAAAACAAACTCTTCATAACGCACCACTTCCAAAGGATTGCTACAGAGTTTCAATTAACCAATCGTTAGTGGATGCAGGATGCATACCGGACGTTGGAAAGAATGGTTTCAAAACAGTCAAGAACGCAGTATGTGGATTTTACGCATGTTAGTCCATTATAACAAGTGATTCAACTAATATGTAGGATAGATGAAGGATTGCATATGTAGAACTAGAGAGAATGTGTAAAAACACCATGAAAACACATAGTTCTCTATTCCATTATGCTCAAAACCCTTACCTATTACAATAGGTCATATCCCTATATATACCCTATGGGTATTTTACAACTAAACTCCTATTTCTATACAATATTATACTTTACAACGCATGGCCAATGGAAGAAGTTATTTTTGATGAAAATGTGCATACATACATCTGTTTTATCAACCTAACTATATATAGTATTCTTCATATTTAATGTAATATTTGATACATGCATGCGGATTTTATTTCCTATAGGATACACCACCAAATACGGTAGAGAAGAGTGGCGAGAACACAGTTGCACCAAAATTACAAACAAAGTGCAAAGGTGTTTATGTGACAACTGATAACTGATGGTCCCGTATTATACGGATGAAGCAATGCTTGAGAGTTAATGTGTGTGTTTGTATGTGTAATCGGTAGAGAGAAAGAGAGCCGAGAGCTAAGAGAGAAAACACACACAAGAGTTGAGAAATATGCAAAGCTTTTCATTGAAATGTGGGGGAAATGCCTTTATATAGCATTTCCCCAACTTTGAGTAATTACATATTACACCCCTCACTTTAATATTTCTAACAATCTCCCCCTAAGTGAGGTGTGTAAACATTCACAAAAAATAAATACATTAATCTATTCGTATGCCGATTTGTTGCGAATGTCGAATGCCACTTGCCACTTGCGTATTTGCCTTCTGCTTGACAGAGTAGTTCTCATCCTTTCTATAGCACGATAGGCTTCATCATGTTCTTCATCAGTATAGGCTGCCCGGTTTTCCCAAACTTTCTGATGTATCTTATGATGGAGAATTTTCAAGGTGCCGTCTGAATACGCCATGAGTTCATCAAGTCTGATGAAGATTTTTCGCCTTTTGTATTCTTTGAGATGACTCCTCGATCACCTTTGAAGTTTGGATGCCCATCATAGATAACTGTCAATTCTTCAAGCTTTTCTAGATCTGGATGGCTCTGGTTAGGCTTTAAGAGGTTGACTTTCAGATAGTTGTTTTCAGCTCCGAGTTGCAGATCATGTTCCTCAAAGTATTCCATTAGATTTCTCATGTATTTCATTAGAGCAACCCTTCCGAACTCTTCTTCTGGCCACTTTCCTCTTTTCTGAGAAAGGGTGTCAAATATGAAGCTGATGTCTTCAATACTTACAAACCTTAAGTCTGCTTCGTTGAGGAAGAATGACAGGTTGTTTGCTCTTCTGACATGAAAGATGGCATATTTTATTCTGAAGGTTGTCTGAGTGTAGATATTGATAAGTTCAACTATTGGATACTCTGATTTGATCTCTTCAGGTTTAGTCATGGACTGAGAGAGGATGTGTTCATATCTTCTTCTCTGTTTATCGTCCATGTTCCGCAACTCAGGGGAAATAACCTGTATTAGATCATTGCTGAATATATCTGGAATTCTTTCTTCAAGATTAGCAGCATTGACAAAATAAGGTTTCCATATAGGTTGTTGGGCAGCACTTCTTGTGAACATGTTGCCTGCATCAAGTCCTGGATCTCCACGATACACTGGAGGAGCAGGTGGCACAATGAAGCTCCTTGGCAAGGGCCATTCAGATTCTTGTCTTGTTTTCTCAGCTGCCTTTCTCTGTTTGTTTCTTTCAAGTACATCAGCAGCTGATTCTTGAAACCGACCAGGAGGAGGAGGGAAAGTTTCATGAACTTCAACATTAATCCCACTGAGAACCCTGGACACGTCGAAGATTGGTTTCTTTTGTTTAGGCTTTCTCCTAGCTTCCCTTCTAGAAATTGCTTCCCTTTCTTTTCTTTTAAGTGCAAGCTCCCTTTCACTGGGGATATTATAGAATTTGTCAACAACTCTAGGTGAAGCTGGACCTGTAGCAACCTCGACGTATTCATCAATACCCTTGAACAGTCTTTCCATCTCAGGATCCTCAGCTTCCTCCTCTGGCAGAGCAGAACTACCTTCCCCCACATGCCTTGCAGGTGATGTATGAATAAACTCATATAAATCTTCCACTTGTTCCTCTGAGTCACTAGACCATTCAAACATCTCGGCATGGGACTGCTCGAAAGGTATTTCACCTTCTTCTAGATCTATTGGCCTTGGTTCATATTGTGGAGGTACATAGAGTACAATCTGTTTGTTAGCATCATCAGTTTGATGTACAGGAACTTCATCGGCCAGTTGTTGTTGTTGTCGGTGTTGACTTCCGGACCCAGTTGAACTTGTACCTGTAGATAAGTATGAAGTAATGAGTGGGACAGGTACAGTAGCAACAACTGATGGAGTAGACATGTATTTTCTCTTTTTCTCCCCCTCGGGTTGATCATCCAGATCCCGATCATCCCGTCTCCTCTTACTCCCTTGAGCCTGAGCCTGACAAGTTGTTTCGAGACTAGTCAGCCGGTCAGTAACCTTTGATAGTGAATTATAGAAACCTCTAGTGATCCCATATATCTTGTTGTTTACATCTTCATGAAACTCTTGGAAGTCAGCCATGGAGATTCCCAATGGACGTTGTTCGTTGCGAAGAGTAGTCAGAAGGTCTTGATCATGTGTAGATTCTGGCCTTTGCTCAAGAAATCTAGCATACAGCATGCTCTTTAAGGCATCCACTAACATAAAAGAAGGATCAAGTTGTGGTTGTGGCTCTGGAATTAGAGGACGAGCAGCAAGGAGTGTTTCAATTCTGTTTAGCTGCTCAGCTTGGGCCTTGGAGGCTTGCTCAATCCGATATATCTTTTGATTAGTCAGCTGCAGTTGTTGGTGGATTGGTGACACGGCTTGTTGAATTTGTTGTTGAAGTTCTGCACGTGTAACAAACCCGGAATCACAAAGACTTCCGGTTGAAGTACCAGCCACATAGGCAGTACCACCTACTGGAGCAGCAGGAATGTTGGCTCCAGCAGGATTTCCTTCCAATCCTCGAATGGCACCTGAAAAGGTACTACCTCTGGAAGTTGAGGAGACTTGTTAAGTTAACAAGCTCAGTGCATCAATTGTGACTCTGTGTTGGTCAAGATATGCGGAAATCCGCGGTATGTCAAATCGTGCATCAAAAGGAGTCGAGGACGAGGGAGACGGTCCTCTTTGTTCAATAGATCCAACACCCAATTGGGGTTGACCCAGTGTATGTGCTATAACCCTGTGCAATAAAGACGGAGTCTGTTGAGAGACACCGTAGTGGCTTGGTGGGGCAGAAACTGGCACGGGTGGGATCACCGCGACTTGTTCAATATGAGACCCAGCAGTGCTAGGCCCCATAGTAGATTTGGCTTCCCGGCTTTCTGGGTTTGGGGAACCCTCCGCACTCATTTTTTCTTGTCTCACCTCCTCTCTATCACTCGCACTCCTACCTACAAAACTATCTTCATCATTACCGCTACCAGCACCATACCCCGCATATTGATCAGGGTGAATAAGAGAGTCAGGGGTGGCAGAACCAGATTCAACAGATAAAGAATGACTTGGCGAAGTTACTGGAATGTCATGTTCAGGAGCAACTATGGCCCTGCGAATGATAGGAATGGTGGTTGCTTGGGCAGTTGAAGTCAAAGGAATGACCAGACCACCAGGTTGCGGAATGACCTGAGTAGTTTGAACGGGGTGAGTCTGGTCGTGAGAGGTAGTATGTGGGTCAGTAAGTTTCATGAATGAGGGTGTGTTTTCTGCTGGTTGTTTGATTGGTTGGTCAGGGGTGCCCTCGGGAGATATATCAAGTTCAAAGGAAGGGGCACCCCCTTGGTGGGAAGCAGACTCATGAAGAGAGGATTCAGACTGGATGACTCAGAAATGTTAAGACCAAGTTCTTCTAGTACAGCTTGGGTGCGGGTGGATTGAGAAAGAGACTGAACAATGGCTTGAATGGTTGCTGGATCATATGTATCTTCTCCCTCTCTACTCTCAGCACCTTCACCCTCTTCATCACCCCTCTCTATATTTTCCCTCTGCACATCCCTCTCCGCATCTCCCATAGATAGCTAAGTCCTAACCTCTATATTCTCACCTGGTGCTACTCCCCCTTGGGATGGTATGGCCGGTTCTGGCACAACCATGGAGGGTGCTCCTATACTCTCTCTATAAGTTCTCACAACATCATTCTGCTCACATAGATCCAGAAGAGATTCAGGGAAAGGGTTTGGAGCTGGTAGGTTGGCAGGAGTGGCAGGTTTAATGTATTGAAAGAGTTTAGGAGTTATACAGGGTAGACCTGCTCGGCGGGGAATGTCAGCATTCCTGTCCATCACGTATTGTATTATCATCGGAAGGAAGCGATGGTATGGCAGCAGGTTAGCATCCTTCTTCTTTTGTGAGTTCTTCCTTTGCATGGTTGCTTTGATGTCCTGGAAGAGAAGGAATGCATAATCCACATGCATGTGAGTAGCAGCAGCAACAAAGATTTTCAGCTGGTTCTCTGTTGGAAACTCATACCCCGAGTGTTTTGGGGTGAGACACCTCTGCAGCACAGTCATAAAAGTATTATACTTAGGGTGAAGACCTGTGCACCTGCGTTATTCCTGTTGTCAGTCAAAACAGGGGAAGAGTCAGATCTAAAGAAATCAAACATGAAATCAAGATTATTATCTGAACTGGAAGGAATGTCTGATTCTTTATTGTGAAGAACTGGTCCTGAACATGTATGTTCAGAAGCAACTTTGTTAGACTTTGGTGGAAAGTCTGAGACATTCAATGTATCATCAAATGTTACATTGATACTCTCAATAATGCTCTTTGTGCGTCTGTTCAAAACTCTATATGCTTTAGATGTTGTGGAGTAGCCTAAGAAAATAGCTTCATCAGCTTTCGGAGCAAATTTTCCTAGATTATCCTTTTCATTTAAGACAAAACACCTATTACCAAATACATGAAAGTATTTGATATTAGGTATAATGCCATTAGCCAGTTCATAAGGAGTTTTATTAAAACGTTTGTTAATGAAAGAACGATTCTGCGTATAGCATGCAGTGTTGATTGCTTCAGCCCAAAAGGAAGGTGGGAGCCCGGAATAAGACAGCATTGTTCGGGCGGCTTCGACTAGGGTTATGTTCCTTCTTTCAACAACACCATTTTGTTGAGGTGTGTATGCTGCAGAGAACTGATGGTTGATCCCAACTAGGTCGCAGAAGTTTTGCAGAGTGCTGTTCTTGAATTCAGTTCCATTGTCTGTGCGAATGGAGACAACACTTTGACCATATTTGTTATGCTGCTGTTTGATGAATGTGATGATCGTTGGAGTAGCTTCAACTTTAGAGCACAGAAATTTGACCCAAGTATACCTTGAATAGTCATCCACTATGACTAGGATATACTTCTTTCCATGTTTGGACTGAATTCTCATTGGACCGCAGAGATCCATGTGTAGAAGATCCAAAGGCTTGGCTGTGTTGAATGCTTGCTTTGATTTATGCGAAGCCTTCTTCATTTTTCCTTTCTCGCAGTAAGCACACAGATGAACCTTGTTGAATCTTAGTTTGGGTATTCCTCTCACCAAGGCACCGGTGGCCAGTTTGTTTATATTTTGAAAATTCAGGTGAGAGAGTTTTCTGTGCCAAAGCCAAGTAAGATCATTGGAGGCTTCCGACAGAAGACACACAGATGTAGGAGAGTCATACTTCTCCAGATCTATGGAATATAGGTTGGAGTTCCAGGCACCTGCAAGCAGCTCGTCACCGGTTTCTGTGATCACAGAGCATTTGTTCTTCTTGAACACAACTACCAAGTCCTTGTCACAGAATTGACCGATGTTGAATAGATTATGACCCAAACCTTCTACGTAGGAGACTTTCTTGATTTTGATATGTTTCCTTTCAATGTCTCCGTACCCCATTATTGGTGCAACTTGGTCATTCCCAAAACGTACGGTCCCGGAGTACTTAGGAACGTAATTTTTTAGAAGACTTTTGTTGCCGGTCATATGTTTGGTACAGCCGGAGACAAGGTACCACAACTGAGGCACCTGCAAAAAGAGAATAAATCACGTTTAGGTCCCCATATAGAAATGGGTCCTTGATTGTTAGTCTCAAAGTTGAGTTGAGTAACAACTGTGGGTTCTGATGATGATGAAACTTCTAATGATCTATTCTTTGGTACCCAAATGGACTTAAGCTTTTGGCGTGAAGGAATAGATTTAGAAGAAATTGGTTGAGAAGAAAGTTTCTTTACCACTGTTGGTTTGACAATTGATGGAATTGGAGGTTTTGGATTCGGTAGAGTTGCGGAAGCGTTATGTTTGCGAATGCATGGTTGCGAGGAATTCTTAAGAATTCTCTGTGGCCTCGGTGCATCAACTTGCTTTTGCTGAACTGTAGCACTGCGATTAGTAGGTTTTGCTACTCGTTGAATGGATGATGGCTTGGGTTTTGAAGGTTTGGAGATTTTGGAAGGGGAATTGTGAGAACGCTTTTGAGAATGCAAGTGTTTTTCCTGTGCAATCCAAGCCCTTTTAAATGCTTCATAGCCCTGCCGTCGGTAGACTTCTAGTTCCTTGATCGTGAGCAATCGTTTGGATTTGTTTAGAGGTTTAAGTGCATGTGATTGACGAGTGGTGATCCATTGATTAATGATGTAACCTTTGGAATTTACAAATGGAATACAGACTAGATTAGCATAAAAATCAGTCCAGTCAGCACATGGTTTAATACCTAAAGACTTTCTCAATTGATCGTAACAACAATTAAATTCACAGTGTCCATGAGTACAGCCATCACTCATACAAAACATGGTAGAAGCAGTATTGTCTTGTGAACATGAATGATTACAAACATAATCAAACATCAAAATGTTTTCACAGACAGGTTTCAAATTTGAACACCTCCTAGTGGACCTAGGAATAGCTCTTTTCCATGATGTATTTATTTCACACTTCTTGTTTCCAGTCTTCTTCACATCTGCAGCAGAGGGTAAAAGATTAGAATGAAGTCGTGGTCGACTGGCTGTAGCTCGTGATGATTCAGGTACGTCTAAGTGCACACGAGAACTGTGATTAGAAGTGGACAGTTGCTTTGGTTTGTAAATCTGTTTAAGTTTAAGAGTTGTTACCGCAGTATGATTAACAGATTTTACTAGTTTGACATTTTGAGAAGATGTAGACACGTGTTTGGAACCTTCAATTCGTTCATCTAATATGGTTCCCTGTGGTGAGAAGGTAAATGGAGTGGGTGGTTCCAGTGCATTTTCGACCTCTTTGATTTGTTCAAGCAATTCAAAATTTTCTTTTCACAAGTCGTCAATGATCTTGCCATCAAGATTGAATACTATTTGGAGACGCTTGTGGAGGATGGCGTTTTCTTGAACTAGTGGAGAGGGTTCAGATGTGGTTTCTGATTGGAAGGTTTTGGTAAGGTCATCTTGAACTAGATGAGTGAAGCAAAACTCCTGTAAGGTTTGAAACCTTTGCTGTAATTCCTTGTGGGGAATGTATTCAACAGTGGGCTTTGGTGAAACAGGAGAGTAGAGTTCTTCATCAGAATAGACAGAAGATGAAACATCAGTATCTGATGATGAGGTGAGGCTGGAGAGGTATGAGTCTCTTCGGTGGTTAAGAGTACGTTTGATTTCTTCTTCAATTTGTTCCTCCTTTTGCCCAACAAAGACCATTCGTTGGGTAAGCCCTTCGCCAAACAGATCACCGTTGTACAGTTGTTTGGATGTGACCTTGCTCAGTGACTTTGGATGTTTAAAGCCAAGCCCATCATGTTTCCATTTTGAAAAAGGACGTTCCTTTTCTTTGTATTGGGATATGATTTTGTCACTTTGATCCCGTTTTGACAGAAGATATTCAAGTTCATAGATTCTAGAGTAAAGGGTACTTAGTTCATCTCTAAGTTCATGTTTGAGAATCTCAGAATCTTTTTCTGCACATGCACATTCTGCTTTAAGGTCTAATATAGTGTTATTAGTCCTACTGGTTAACTCTAAGAGCTCAGTTTCTTTAGCAGCTAATTGGTTCCGAAGGCTGATTAAGTTGTTATCTAACTTCTTAATTTTTGTTTGTGCCTCCAATTTTTGAGTGTGTGAACTATCTTCTAGAACTTGATTTCTTTTGGTTAAGTCTAGTGCCTGACATTCTAACTCTTTTATGCGATTTAATATGATCTGAATGTGTTCATGTTTATGACTCATATTAAAGTTAGAGCTAGAAGATACCTTTCCATTTTCCAGGTTTTCCTCATCTGACTCGGAGAGCTCATCTCCGTCATCATCCTCTCTGCCTCCTTCACTGTTGTGAGCCATCAGACAAAACTGTGCGTGATCTTCACCATCTAGATCACTGTCTGAGCCTGTGTCATCAAGAAACTGATCCTCCTCAACTAACAGCACGTTCCCAGCCTGTTTTTGTTTAGACAGGCGGTACTTCTGCCGATAGTATTCTGCATCTTTTACCTTTTTCATCGGGCAGTTCCTGATCATGTGGCCCGACCTTCCACAGTTGTAACATTTAGACTCAACCTTCTTTTCTTCCTTCCTCTCATCTCTTTGATATCTGGGTTTGTCTACTGGAGCTGCTCTTTCAGATCTTCTTGATCCGGATGTGAACCGCTGTCGATTGTTAGTCTTGCTGAAGCGGCTCTTGAAATTTTTGCTAGCTGTTGTAAGAGCCTGAAAAGCTTCTTCGATCGAATCGTCCTCATCATCATCTTGGTCAGAATCACTGATGACCACCTGTTGGAGTTTCATTGGTCTTGATGTGCTTTCCCTAGGGGTTCTTTCAGCCACCACCAAAGCAAGAGGATCTGCAGCAGGCTGTTTTTGAGTGGACTGTAGTATCTCATCCTGGTACTGATTGAGATCTTCAAAGATGTTGTGGAAGGTGACAGAAGTGAGATCTTTGTTGATCTGTTTGTATAGTCTGTCATAGCCCTTCCACTCTGTACCTAGGGAATTTAGAAAAACACAGTTCAAATCAAGGTCAGTTCGAACTATCTGGTTGGATCTCATCTCGTTTTGCAGCTTGCAGAATCTCCCATATGTTTCGGACAGGAGTTCATTCTCACGAGCTTTGAACTCATGGTAGCTATTCACCAGTTGAGTTCTTTTGATGTACTCTCCTTGTGTTGTCCCTTGTAGCTGTCTCTTGATCTCATCCCATATCTCCTTGGCAGTTCCCAGGCTGTCTATCTTGAGATAGATTTCCGATGAGAGACCTTGTTTGAGGTAGTATTTTGCAAGCCTTTCAGCTTTCTTGATCTCCTTCTCTTCAGCAGTCAGTTCATCATTTGTCTTCTCGCGTTCATGTCGGAGAATGGGGGGATTGTTGGTCTGGTCAGCTTCAACGATCCTTGTGAATTTCTTGTTTCCCTTGTGGATGCATTCAATCATTTTGTCTCCACAAATTTCGTTGTGCTCTAGGAAGTCCATGAACCTTCCTTTCCAAACATTGTACTCCCTTCGAAACAAAACAGGAGGTTTTGTATCGGTACCTATAGACATCATCTCGTTTGTACTTGACATGCTTAATGACCTTTAGTTGAAAAAGATCGTTTGCTTGTTAGATGGTTTGATTGTTCGAAAGCTTTCCCAAAAGTGATGAAAGAACAAAGTCTTTTGAAATTCAACTTTGAATTAGATCTTGTAAAGGTTAAATTCAATTTTGAACTAAATAGACTTTAAGTAATGTAATTCACCTTTGAATTAGATCTGATTTAAATTAAATTCAATTGTGAATTATATTGTTTGATTAAGTTCAAATTTTCAAGTTCTTTTGGTCAAGTCCAAAGAGTCAATCACTTGTCCAAGTCTTGGGAATCACTGTTTTCTAATCGAATGCGATTGGTCCAATCGTGTGCGAATGAGTGAAATCCTTTAAAGCAAATGAGCAGTGAGCTTAGTATTGATTGAATAGGTAACCAATCGAATGCGATTCAAACCTGTAGCTTCAAACACTTGGAATTTAAACGGTTAGTTCTGACAATCAAATGCGGTTTCTAAAAGAACAGGTAACCTAATCGCATGCGAATCAAACTAATCGCATGCAAATCAGAATGTGGTATGATAGCTGATATAAAAAGATTCAATCAAGTGCGATTCTTAGTTTGAGTTAATCGCATGTGAATCAACTAATCTTGCTTCAATCGCATGCGATTAAAGGATTGACCGGCTGATAGAGTTGTTCAATTATGAATCGCGTGCGATTGCTTCAACAAACCGGCTGATAGAATATCAACAGTTCTATAAGCCGCACCACTCAATCGCGTGCGATTAGAAATCCGGCTGATAGAGTCTGAGGTGTCCTTTTCAAATCAGATTGCCATACCCTGTATAGTGTCTACCCACTTGTACTTGATTGGTATGGCAAGTACTTGATTTTCCTTGTACAACAATTAAACTATCAAGAATTTATAATTAAATAAATTACAAAATATGATTTCTTCTTCTTCAAGTTGTACTTTCAGACCAAGAACACCATAAATGCCTTAATACCTAGAAAATTTAATATTGAAAAAGTGAGTATTTAATGACCCTTTTTCCTTAATGTATATAAAGACATCCACGGTTTGTGTTTTTCCTCAAAGAGAATGTTTAGAACACCTTGTAAGACACTCGAAACAACTCAAAGCAAAACTAAAGAAGATATAGTTTGTACCTTTAATGAGTTCTACCTTTAAGAATCGTTTGAGCTTGAGTTTTTCTTGAAGAAAGATGAAGTTCTTGAACCTTTGTAAACCCGTGAGCTTCTTCTACTTGAAAGATTGAAATCTTCGAGATTTGGTTGTCTTCTTTCGAACAATCAAGAGCCAAAAACAAGTTTGGCTCTGATACCAATTGATGGTCCCGTATTATACGGATGAAGCAATGCTTGAGAGTTAATGTGTGTGTTTGTATGTGTAATCGGTAAAGAGAAAGAGAGCCGAGAGCTAAGAGAGAAAACACACACAAGAGTTGAGAAATATGCAAAGCTTTTCATTGAAATGTGGGGGAAATGCCTTTATATAGCATTTCCCCAACTTTGAGTAATTACATATTACACCCCTCACTTTAATATTTCTAACAAATTACAAAAAAAAAGCGAGGCCCAATTGAAGAGTCAAAAAAATTTAGATTTATGATTGTTAAATGTATAACTCGTTAAAATTATGATAGTGTACAATTTTATTTCATTACAATTATGTATTTCGTTTACTTATATACATTCCAATTTGTTGTGTAATTCGAATTAGTTTTGTGTTTTTTCTTATATATATATAATTCATACTGTGACACACATTATTGATTTCTTAAATGTGACTAAAAGGTGCCCTCATATAATATGGTCACACTTATTAACACTTTTGGCCACTTTTTTCTTAATTCGTTGTGTGACTAAATATTACATAAAGGCTACACAAACATAAATTCATGTGGCCATTAGATGAACAATAGTCATACAAAATACACATTTACTTGACTTCAAAAAGCATATGGTCACACATTTTAACACTTTTGTTCACTTTTTAATTTATTATATGTGACTAAATCCTCAAAATTAAAATGCCTTGTGTGACTGAATATTACAAAACATCACACAAATATTAAATTCATGTGACCATTGTGTGAACAATAGTCACACGAAATAGACATTCACTTGACTTTAAAAAGCATATGGTCATACATTTTAACACATTTGGTCACTTTTTAATTACAACTATGTGACTAAATACTCAAAAATAAAATGTTTTGTGTAACTAAATATTACAAAACCTCACACAAATATTAAATTCATGTGACCATTGGGTGAACAATAGTCACACGAAATACACATTCACTTGACTTTAAAAAGCATATGGTCACACATTTGGTCACTTTTTAATTACAACTATGTGACTAAATCCTCAAAATTAAAATGCCTTGTGTGACGGAATATTATACAACGTCACATAAATATTAATTCATGTGACCATTGGGTGAACAATAGTCACATGAAATAGACATTCACTTGACTTTAAAAAGCGTATGGTCACACATTTAAACACTTTTTGTCACTTTTTAATTTATTGTATGTGACTAAATCCTCAAAATTAAAATTCCTTATGTGACTGAATGTTACAAAACGTCACACAAATATTAAATTCATGTGACCATTCTGTGAACAATAGTCACACGAAATAGACATTCACTTTACTTAAAAAAGCATATGGTCACACATTTTAACACATTTTGTCACTTTTTAATTACAACTATGTGACTAAATCCTCAAAAATAAAATGCCTTATGTGACTGAATATTACAAAACGTCACACAAATATTAATTTCATTTGACCATTGGGTGAACAATAGTCACACGAAATACACATTTACTTGACTTTAAAAAGCATATGGTCACACATTTTAACACATTTGGTCATTTTTTAATTACTATGTGACAAAATCCTCAAAATTAAAATGCCTTGTGTGACGGAATATTACAAAACGTCACATAAATATTAAATTCATGTGACCATTGAATGAACAATAGTCACACGAAATAGACATTCACTTGACTTTAAAAACCGTATGGTCACACATTTAAACACTTTTGGTCACTTTTTAATGTATTGTATTTGACTAAATCCTCATAATTAAATGCCTTGTGTGACTGAATATTACAAAACGTCACACAAATATTAAATTTATGTGACCATTGTGTGAACAATACTCACACGAAATAGACATTCAGTTGACTTTAAAAAGCATATGGTCACACATTTTAACACATTTGGTCACTTTTTAATTACAACTATGTGACTAAATCCTCAAAAATAAAATGCCTTGTGTGACTGAATATTACAAAACGTCACACAAATATTAATTTCATGTGACCATTTAGTGAACAATAGTCACACGAAATACTCATTTACTTGACTTTAAAAAACATATGGTCACACATTTTAACATATTTGGTCACTTTTTAATTACAATTAAGTGACTAAGTCCTCAAAAATAAAATGCCTTGTGTGACTGAATATTACAATACGCCACACAAAAATTAAATTCATGTAACCATTTGGTGAACAATAGTAATATGAAATACACATTTACTTGACTTTAAAAAGCATATGGCCACACATTTTAACACTTTTGGTCACGTTATAATTACATCTATGTGACTGAATATTACAAATCTCCACACAAACATTAAATTCATGTGGCTATTACATGAACAATAGTCGCACATACACATTAATGCTTGACTTTAAAAAGCATATGGTCACACATTTACGATCTATGGTCACTAGACCTTTGGTGACACATTCGCTGAAAAAGCTAGTGTGACTATACGCATATCGTCACACATTTTTGGTGTGACGAAATCGCGTTTTTTTACCAGTGAACCCTTGATCTTCTCATTGTCCAGAACAAACAAAAAATAGTTCTCAGAGATTATTAGTTTATCTTTTAACACAATGATTGCACGTAGGTGATTTTTAAAGAAAATTTTTTAGAATGTTTGAGAAAATCATGCAACCATGGTGTTAAGCACTCTTATGGTCTACCATGATATGGTGACCTTAAAGATATTTTAAGATTTGAATATTTAACACAAATATAAGAAATTCTTAGAGGAAAAGATGATAATTTCTACGTTAATAATGATGAAATTGATGGAGATGAAGAATGGCATAGGGTTTGACTTGAAAACTGTAACACTGTACTTTTTAATTAACAATAAACTGCGTGCGGAAGCTAATTACATATAATTAGATTTAAAATCCAAAAGATATACAACTTTGATTGGTTATCATTTACAAAATATCCACTACAGTGTTAGTTACAAAACAGGCTCTAACAAAAATCTTTGACATCAGAGTAATGGTCGGTCCAAAATCCCACTCTTCATTATCTACAAACTCATCGCGGAGTATCTGCAAAACAATCTAGTGGGGAATTAGCACAAAGCTAAGTGAGGGAACAAATATCTAAACATACACAAGGCAAACATGCCCAAAACACAAGGCTCAAAAATCAAGGAGAACCGGCTGTGTTGAAACAACCTACAACCAAGGTCGGCCAAAACCAAGGTTTACCGATGGCTTAGTTATATGGACAACAATATTAGCACCATTGAATACAACAAATGCAAATCAAACCGTGTGCTAATACTATATATCCCTAAACCGAGCCCAGCCGAAAAATCCTCACGCTGATCTCCAAAGGTAACATGTATACATATTCAAAATCAAGACATACAGTCCAATGAGCAAGTAACAATAGGTTATCATATCCTGTATATCAGTAGATATAAATTCACTCACCACAGTCAGCACTGTTGGATCACACTCAGTAGACTAATTCACTGAGCCTTCTCAGTTCCTGAGAATAAGTAACCACAATTCAGTATTTAATTCTCAATACTGATTCATAATAAATAACACATGTGTTCATACATCACATGTTAAATATTCATATATAACTATCAAGTAAATCAAATCATATCTTGATTTTTGAGAATAACTCTAAAATCCCATATTCTGATTGAATCCAATTCCGATCGAAGTCGGATTCCGAGTGAAAGGGCAATTCCGATCATAACCCGATTCCGAGAAAAGATCAATTCCGAGAAAAGGCACAATCCGAGAAAGACAAAATCCGAGAAAAGGCACAATCCAATAGTTATAATTCCGAATATACAACATTACGATAAAATAGAAATCCGACAAAAGTGTTAGGACATATATCAATTCCGAGCAAATAGGATTCCTAGTAAAGGCCAATAGTCAATTCTGATAAAATAGAATTCCGATAATATTTTAGGCGGAATTCCTAATTCCCATAGATTCAAACCTCAATTCCGACAGATTCATATGTTCTTGCATAAAATCGATTTCTAACTTAAATCTTACTGATTTTAAACATGCAAGAGTTCTAAGTTTCCAAAAATCATTTTAAGCATGTTATGAACACATTCTAACAATAATTTCTAACATGCAAACATCCTATAATCATCAAATCATCAAGAATCAATCGGAATTCATATATAAATATATCAAAACCGAATAAATTAACAATCAATCAACTATAAATCAGTGTTCTAACCTTTAAATGATATCAAATGCTCAACTTAAATGCAAACAAGTTAGAAGTTTGATTTCTTTTCTTTTCTTCCTTCTTCTTCTCGGCCGAGACACACAAGAACACACACAACACACTTTGTATGATATCACAAGTAATGAGGTATGGTAAAGGAGTGGGTGGTTATACCCACCAAAACCGGCCACCCACCACCTACTCAATTTTTAAATTAATATAATTATTTACCTTAAATAATTAAAAAAAATAATATCACAAGTTATTATCAATAACACATTTCTACAAATAATTCACATAAACAAATTAAATTTCCAGATTAATTAATTAATTACCTTAATTAATCTAAGCTGGTCGAGAGGGTGTTACAAATCTACCCCCGTTAAGAAAATTCCGTCCTCGGAATCCCATCGCGCTCAAAGAAGGAAGGATACCGGCTTCTCATATCAGCTTCAGTCTCCCAAGTCAAGTCTGAACCTAAACTATGTTTCCACTTAACCAAAACCATATGTATTTGTTTCTTTCTCAATTTTGTGACTTTACGATCCAGCAGTTCATTTGGTAGAACCTGTGTCTGATCTTCTACATTACACTTGCGCAGATAAAATATATTGAAGGTATCATGAATACCCGCTAATTCATCAGGAAGATCTAATGCAACAGACTGATCGTTAACCACTCGTCTGATTCTGAAAGGACCAATGTAACGGGGAGCCAACTTCCGGCACTTCCCAAAACGAATCACACCCTTCCACAGAGAGACTTTTAAATAAACCATTTCTCCCTCAACAAAAGACACCGGTCGACGACGCGGATCTGCATACATTTTCTGTCTATCCCTTGCAGCTTTTAGTTTATCCCGAGCTATAGCAACCTTGTCAGCTGTCATTTGTACAATATTAGGCCCTGCAAATTGCTTTTCACCGGCCTCTAACCAACAAGTCGGAGTTCTACAAGGACGACCATACAGCATCTTATACGGCGGCATACCAATGCTGGAATGATAGGAATTGTTGTAATCAAACTCCACCAAAGGCAAATGTGAATCCCATGAACCCCCAAACTCTAATACACATGCTCGTAGCATATCTTCTAAAATCTGAATGGTTCTCTCTGATTCACCATCTGTCTATGGATGATAAGTTGTACTCAGATTTACCCTGGACCCCAATTCCTGTTGCAGTCTGTTCTAGAAGTTAGACACAAACCTCGAATCCAGATCTGAAACAATGGACAATGGAATTCCATGTCTTGATACTATTTCATCTATGTACAATTGTGCTAGTTTACTCATAGGAGCAGTTTCAGCAGTAGCAAGGAAGTGTGCACTTTTGGTTAATATGTCAACTATTACCCAAATCATATCATGACCCCTCTGAGTTCGTGGAAGTTTAGTTACAAAATCCATCGTAATATGATCCCACTTCCATTCAGGTATTTCTAACTGTTGCAACGATCCGTATGGTTTCTGATGTTCAGCTTTAACTTGCGCACAAATGTGACATGTCCCAACAAATTTAGCAATATCTGTTTTCATAGTCGGCCACCAATAACGGGTCTTCAAATCACGATACATCTTTGTACTACCCGGATGTATTGACAATCTAGACTTATGAGCCTCATCTAGAATTAACTCCCTCAAATTACCAAATTTTGGTACCCACACGCGCGTATGATAAACCTTCAAACCATGCGAATCGGTAGTTAATTCATGCTGTCGTTTGATCATCAGTTCATCCTTCAGATTCTCATCTTTCAAAGCTTCAAACTATGCAGCCACAAGTTGATCCACTAAATCAGACTAAATCTCTAATCGCATAAATTTTACAGTAGCCAAAGATCCCTTCTGACTGAGTGCATCTGCAACTACATTAGCTTTACCCGGATGATACTGAATGTCACAATTGTAATCCTTGATCAATTCTAACCAACGACGTTGTCTCATATTCAGTTCTTTCTTTGTAAACACATACTGAAGACTTTTGTGATCAGTGCAAATCGTGCACTTGGTTCCATACAGATAATGTCTCCACAGTTTCAAAGCAAATACCACAACTGCTAGTTCTAAACCATGAGTTGGGTAGTTTCGTTCATTCGGTTTCAACTGTCTCGAAGCATACGCAATTACTTTACCTCTCTGCATCAAAACACAACCCAACCCGGCGTGAGAAGCATCACAGTATACAACAAAATCCTCTGAACCCTCAAGTAAAGAAAGGACAGGAGCCTGACATAACAATTGTTTCAACATCTGGAAAAGCATCTTCCTGAGATGAACCCCACTGAAAAGGAACATCTTTCCGAGTCAACTTAGTCAACGGACCAGCGAGCTTAGAAAAATCTTTGATAAACATGCGATAATAACCCGCCAAACCAAGAAAACTCTTTATCTCAGTTGGTGTTTTCGGTGCACTCCAATTCATTACTGCTTCAATCTTGGACGGATCCACTTTGATACAATCTTGACAAATTACATGACCCAGAAACTGAACTTCACGTAACCAGAATTCACATTTTGAAAACTTGGCATACAACTTGTGTTGCTTTTAAATCTCCAAAACCTGTCTTAAATGCTGATCATGCCCATCCTCTGTCTTCGAATACACCATGATGTCGTCGATAAACACAATGACAAATTTATCTAAGAAAGGTCGGCAAACGCGATTCATCAAATCCATAAATATGGCATGAGCATTCGTCAAACCAAATGGCATCAACAAGAATTCGTAATGACCATATCGAGTACGAAAAGCAGTCTTAGGTATATCCTCCTCTGCTACCCTAACCTGATGATAACCGAATCGTAGATCAATCTTTGAAAAGTAGGAAGCCCCTTGCAACTGATCAAACAAATCATCGATTCTGGGCAACAGGTATTTGTTCTTGATGGTTCTCTTGTTCAAATCTCTGTAATCAATACACATACGGAGAGTTCCATCTTTCTTCTTCACAAACAGTACTGGTGCACCCCACGGCGAAGAACTCGGACGGATAAACCCCTTGTCAAGTAATTCTTGAATCTGAGTCATCATCTCTCGGATCTCAGATGGAGCCAAACGATACGGAGCTTTTGCAATCGGTGTAGTACCCGGCACCAATTATATCTTATACTCAACATCCCGCACAGGTGGTAACCCTGGTAAATCATCTGGAAACACTTATGGATATTCGGAGACAACACGAACATCAGTAACAGGTCGCTTCTCCTTCTTCACATCAACGACGTATGCTAGAAAATACGCACACCCTTTGGCTAGAGATTTTCTAGCCTTCATGTACGCGATGATTGGAAAAGAAGATCGAGATCTATCCCCACGAGCCACGACATGCGACCCGTCAGCCAAAGCAATAGTAATCAGTTTCTTATGGCATTGGATACTAGCCCTATGGAGACTTAACCAATCCATGCCTAGTACTAAGTCAATCCCCGGTATAGGCATCAGCAAACAGTCTACAGGAAAACTAGTACCATCAATGTCTATCGACACCCCAGTCATAAGAAGTTACAGGAACTATCTTACCATCTGCTATCTCTACTTCTAAAGGAGTAGTAATCACAGAAGCAGGCAGTTTCAATTTATCACACAAAGATACAGATATAAAAGATCTATTTGCACTAGAGTCAAATAACACACGGGCAGGCACAGAGTTTACAATAAACATACCCGTGATCACATCACTGTCTTCAGCAGCGTCTGTAACAGTCATCTTCAAGGCTCTCCCTTCCGCAGAAGGTGCAACCTTTCTCTTCTGACCTGCAGAAGACGATCCCCCGACATTTGCTACCCCCTGCCCCGTCCCTATCGATCTCTGCTTTGTGCAAGCCCCAGACCTGTGACCTTCCTCATGACAGTTCCAACAAACATTTGTTTTGAACTTACAATCTGATGGCTCATGACCCATTCCGCCACAACGCAAACACTTTCTAGTTTGTGGTGTACACGGACCTGTGTGACGAGAATTGTAGGGTTTACACCAAGGCTTGTTCTGATATGATCCCAAACCTTTCGATTTTATATCACCCCGGTTCTGATTGTTCTGCCACTTGTCTTTGTTTCCACTCTGATTTCCACTGGACTTGTGAGACGACCCTTTCTCACGATACATTCTTTCTCGAGCCCTCACGTCACCTTCTGCAGCCCGAGCAACAGTAAATACCTGTACCAACGATGTTGCCATCCTGGTGTTACCCCGATACTCAGGCAACAGGGATTGAACGAAATGATCTATCTGTTATGGTTCATCTGGTACCCACTGCTTAGCAAACCTCAGCTTTTAGTTAAACTTCGCAATCAGCTCATCAACCGACATCTTATCATCCTGAGCTAGGTCCATAAATTCCCGCTTTACCTTGGCCAAATCGTAGGTATTACAAAATTGTTCACAAAAAATTGTTTGAAATTGATCCCAGGTAACAGAATTCACAACCTCCCTAGATAGATGAGCAGTTAGAGAATCCCACCAGATTACAGCTTGACCCTTCAACCTCCGAGTTGCAAAACTAACCCTATCGGATTCCTCACAATTGCAGGCATCTAAAGCCTTCACCATCTCCCTTAACCAGTTCAAAGTATCACTTGGATTTGAGCTTCCAGCATACTCAGGTGGCTGGTAACCCATGAAATCCTTGTATTGCCCTTTAGGTTTAAAGCCTCCTTGAGTTGGGTACCAAGGAATGAAAAAGTTCTGCTGTTGTGGTTGGTACGGTTGTTGGGGTTGTGATACAGGTGGTATAGTAACAAATGGTAGAGAACCAAATGGTGTTGACCCTGTATTGAAGGGTGTAGCAGAGTAAACAGGAGGTGGTATCGACTGGGTAAATACGGCTGACTCTCGAGGCATATGAATGGTCTGAGTTTGATGAGAGGACTGAGTCTGATGTTGCTGCTGTTCCAACTCCTGAACCCGATCTCTCAAACTTTGCAGAGTGTCTTCCAATTGCAGTACATAATCCTGCTGATCAGATTCACGATTAAGTGAAGTACCAACTCTGTTGTGTTGCTCATTTGTTGCGGTGGAGGATTGATTGTTTCTTCTGGGGGACGCAGGGGTAGTTGTCTGGTCCACGTTATCAGCCATTTTTGTTCTATTCACAGCTTCTCACCCGTTATTATATATAATCCGTTAGTATAAACACACTAACAACCCTCAAAGCTACACTACTAATTACCCACCCTGGGAATACTGGACTGACCAGAGCCTCGGTTCGAATATTGCACAAATCATTCATGCAATTCCTCAAACCAGGGCTCTGATACCAATTTGTAACACTGTACTTTTTAATTAACAATAAACTGCGTGCGGAAGCTAATTACATATAATTAGATTTAAAATCCAAAAGATATACAACTTTGACTGGTTATCATTTACAAAATATCCACTACAGTTTTAGTTACAAAATAGGCTCTAACAAAAATCTTTGACATCAGAGTAATGGTCGTTCCAAAATCCCAGTCTTCATTATCTACAAACTCACCGCGGAGTATCTGCAAAACAATCTAGTGGGGAATTAGCACAAAGCTAAGTGAGGGAACAAATATCTAAACATACACAATTCAAACATGCCCAAAACACAAGGCTCATAAATCAAGGAGAACCGACAGTGTTGCAACCACCTACAACCAAGGTCGGCCAAAACCAAGGTTTACCGATGGCTCAGTTATATGGACAACAATATTAGCACCATTGAATACAACAAATGAAAATCAAACCGTGTGCTAATACTATATATCCCTAAACCGAGCCCAGCCGAAAAACCCCCACGCTGATCTCCAAAGGTAACATGTATACATATTCAAAATCAAGATATACAGTCCAATGAGCAAGTAACAATAGGATATCATATCCTATATATCAGTAGATATAAATCCACTCACCACAGTCAGCACAGTTGGATCACACTCAGTAGACTAATTCACTGAGCCTTCTCAGTTCCTGAGAATAAGTAACCACAATTCAGTATTTAATTCACAATACTGATTCATAATAAATAATACATGTGTTCATACATCACATGTTAAATATTCATATATAACTATCATGTAAATAAAATCATATCTTGATTTTTGAGAATAACTCTAAAATCCCAGATTCCGATTGAATCCAATTCCGATCGAAGTCGGATTCCGAGTGAAAGGCCAATTCCGATCATAACCCAATTCCGAGAAAAGATCAATTCCGAGAAAAGCCACAATCCGAGAAAAGACAAAATCCGAGAAAAGGCACAATCCGATAGTTATAATTCCGAATATACAACATTCCGATAAAATATAAATCCGACAAAAGTGTTAGGGCATATATCAATTCCGAGCAAATAGGATTCCGAGTAAAGGCCAATAGTCAATTCTGATAAAATAGAATTCCGATAATATTTTAGGCGGAATTCCTAATTCCAATAGATTCAAACCTCAATTCCGACATATTCATATGTTCTTGCATAAAATCGATTTCTAACTTAAATCTTACTGATTTTAAACATGCAAGAGTTCTAAGTTTCCAAAAATTATTCTAAACATGTTATGAACACATTCTAACAATAATTTCTAACATGCAAACATCCTATAATCATCAAATCATCAAAAATCAATCGGAATTCATATATAAATATATCAAAACCGAATAAATTAACAATCAATCAACTATAAATCAGTGTTCTAACCTTTAAATGATATCAAATACTCAACTTAAATGCAAACAAGTTAGAATTTTGATTTCTATTCTTTTCTTCCTTCTTCTTCTCGGCCGAGACACACAAGAACACACACAACACACTTTGTATGATATCACAAGTAATGAGGTATGGTGAAGGAGTGGGTGGTTATACCCACCAAAACCGGCCACCCCCCCCCCCCCCCCCCCCCCTCCCACCAACTCAATTTTTAAATTTATATAATTATTTACCTTAAATAATTAAAATAAAATAATATCACAAATTATTATCAATAACACATTTCTACAAATAATTCACATAAACAAATTAAATTTCCAGATTAATTAATTAATTACCTTAATTAATCTAAGCCGGTCGAGAGGGTGTTACAAAAACCCTTCGCCGGAATTCTCAAGAATTCGCCGGAATCCTATCCAGAGCTTTGGTGTAACAACCCCGGGCTGGCGCCGTTAATATGGTGCCTACCGGTCTCCACCGGCGCCTGCCACTGGTCGGTGCCTACCAGTCATCGGAGTGTTACGTCTGCAGCCCAATACACCCCAACCCATAGCCCTTTATGATAATTTATCATAAAGCGGGTTGTTGCCATGGTTTGAACCCATGACCTTTTATACTACTCTTCCTGGGTGCTATCACCAATTGATCTGTAATAACCCCGGGCTGGCGCCTGCCATTAATATGGTGCCTACCGGTCTCCGCCGCCGCCTGCCACTGGTCGGTGCCTACCAGTCGTCGGAGTGTTAGGTTTACAGCCCAATACACTCTAACCCATAGCCCTTTATGATAATTTATCATAAAGCGGGTTGTAGCCATGGTTTGAACCCATGACCTTTTATACCACTCTTCCTGAATGCTATCACCAATTGATCTAACAACCCTCGGCTGGCGCCTGCCGTTAATATGGTGCCTACCGGTCTTCGTCAGCACCTGCCACTGATCGGTGCCTACCAGTCACCGGAGTGTTAGGTCTGCAGCCTAATACACCCCAACCCATAGCCCTTTATGATAATTTATCATAAAGCGGGTTGTTGCCATGGTTTGAACCCATGACCTTTTATACCACTCTTCCTGAGTGCTATCACCAATTGATCTGATCAATTGGTGATAACACTCAGGAAGAGTGATATAAAAGGTCATGGGTTCAAACCATGGCAACAACCCGCTTTATGATAAATTATCATAAAGGGCTATGGGTTGGGGTGTATTGGGCTACAGACCTAATACTCCGGTGACTAATAGGCACCGACCAGTGGCAGGCGCCGGCAGAGACCGCTAGGCACCATATTAACAACAGGCGCTCGCCCGGGGTTGTTACATTTGGAGAAGATGAATAAATGAGAGAGAATGAGAAAACTTTGATGAGTTTAAGTTTTAATGGAGAGAGAATAAAATGTGTGGATAGGGTGTAAAGATGAAGTTGAATGGAGTAAATGTGAATTGATGGTTTAGATGGGAGTTCAAGAAAAGTGAGATTTTAAAAAGAGAAAAGGAATCTTAGACTTTAATTTTTGGGATATGCATTGATGGAAGGAGTATAATTTCTAAATTTTGAAAATTTGAATTTTTTTTAGCAAGATCTAACTTTTTGATTTATGGATTTTATTTTATTTCAGTGAAGCTTGTTTAATATACTTAATTATTTATGATAAACATATATTTCACACATAATCACATTTTAAACATGTATATCTAGTTATTAAGTTGATTTACTTTAGATATAGTGGTTCGTTCACCAATGTTTCCAATAACTTGATCTATTGGATGATCTCTTATTTCTTTTGTGTTTAAGATTGAATTATTTGATTCCTTGATAGGAGTTGTTAAATTGATTTTTTCATTTGTGCCTACATTTTCATTTGACTTGGTTACTTGAAGCTCATTATATTCTTATTCATTGAGATCATCATCAACAAGAGGTGTTATTTTATTTATATGAGTCTAATTGAATGTAACATTTAAATCATTCTTCAATAGCCATAGTGTATTTATTAAGAATTTTGTACGCTTTGTTGGTAGATGAATACCCCAAAAATACACATTCACAAATGATTTATCCAATTTGATTTAAATTATCTTTGTTGTTTGTGATAAAACATTTGCTACAAAAAACTTTAAACTGTTTAAGTGTCGGCTTTCTACCCTTATATAATTCATAAGTGGTTTTTGTGACATCTGTCACCAAAACAGGTTAGTCAATTAGACCTGCAACTTCTGAAACCTTACTTCTTGATCTTTAACACGTTGGATAATCTCTAATATATGTAGAATATCAGTATTAGGCTTAGAATTATTTAAAATTTAGGGTTTAGTGTGAGAAGCATTATACTTGTCAAGTTGTGTGTACCCTTAGACATGTTACCTAGAATGCACAATCCACCAACTTATAATAAATTTATATATATATATATATATATATATATATATATATATATATATATATATTTAGAAAATGGATCAACAAAGAACCTCATCTTAAACAAAGAAAACCTAAAGAACCAATCTGGATCATTGGATCATCAAAATCAATTGATGAGATTGAACGATGACAAAACTATAATTATTATGTATTAATTTAGGAAAAAAATGGCAAACATGGAAAATCCCTCCCCCAACAGCCTATGTATTTTAAAACAAAACCCCAAAAACTTTAAATTGTCATAGCATTTTAAGTTTTGTGAATTTAAACAAAAAAATTATACCAATCTTTTAGTTTTTTAATCCTCTTTGAAACAAGATCACTCTTCCCATATTTTTCTAAATTTTTTTATTTGTTTGCATTTTGGGAGCATGTAGTGTTTCTGTACGGATTTTGCATTTTGGGTTGAATGTGTAATTTTACATATTGGGCTGCATTTTTTATTTGAATCATGTTGGATTTGCATTTTGCATTTTCATAATTTTTGCATTTTGGAAGCATCTAGATGACCTTGTTAGAACTATATTATTGTAATACAATAGGAGTTCAATAATAGTTGAGGATGCTTATTGTAAATATACCATTTGGGTATTTAAGCATATGACTAGTGTATGTGTATGCTAAGGGTTGCACACTTCATAATGAATAAACTATGTGTTTTGTAAGGTGAAACGAGATTCTCTCTCAACCTATCATAGTTACATATCTCAATCCTTCAATCTACCGCTTGTTTATTCCTAATAGACCTGCATGTTTATATTTTACATTTTTCGTTTTTTGCATTCTGCATTTACGTTCTACGGATTTTGTATTTTTGAGTTTGAATGTGTAATTTTGCATTTTGGGCTGCATTTTTCATTGCATCAGTTTTGTGTATGCATTTCACATTTCATAATTTTGCATTTTGGAATCATCTGGATGACTTGCATGTTCATATTTTGCATTTTAACAATTTTTTGCATTTTGCATTATATGAACACAGCTCAAAATGCAAAATTTGCATTTCAAAAATAAAAGTTTGTGAAATATATCAAGCCCGGTCTTGTTTGAAAGAGAACGAAAAATTGAATCTAACGGCATAATTTATGTGTTAAAATTCTTTTAACGAACGAATTATGATCATTTAAAGTAAGTGGGGTTTTTTTTTTAAATGTGCAGGTCGATGATTGCTGGAACAATGAACGCTGTGAGTTTTTTTTTTAATTTTTTATTTTTGCCCTTAAACAATGTGTCATATCCAGAAGGGTTCTTTAGGTTCTCTGTTTAAGAGAGGTTCTTTATTTAACCTTACCATATATATATATATATATATATCACAAACATCATACATATCAATCTTAAATCATCATAAAATATGTAAAATGCATCTTATAACAAAATTATAATCTATCATATACGTCCCAACTTATCCTCATAACTTTGAAACTAGGTTTTTGTCTTCGTACTCGGTTTTGTAAAATAACTGAATCCACCTTGATCCAGAATATTTGTCGAAGTCCCGAAAGCTCACTCGAGATCCAAACTGTCCTAACCGCTCCGCACAATCCTAAAACCATCGACTCGAGCCTTCGAAGCAGAAAAATACGAGAGAGAGTTTGAGAATTGTGTGAAAAATGAAATGATTTCTCACTTATTTATAGACCAGACCCCGATTGCACCGCGATACCCATTAGATCGCGTCACGGTCTCGACTTTTAAATAAACAATAACAAATGTTCACCTTCTGTAGCCGCCCACCGGCCTTTGTCGACCTAACCTTTGCACCGAGGTCTGCCCCGAATCGCTCCACGGTCTAATCTTCATCGCGCCGCAATCTTCAATTTCTCACTTTTCTTCGTTTTTCGTCTCTCTTCAAATCATATCACTTTCTATCCAATATTTTCCAAAAAATTCTCGACATATAAAATTACATACGGTTCATTACATAAAACATTCATAATATATATACAAGAAATACCGTTCTTTTATATATCTTAACATTTGAACAAAATTACATAAAATTGGGTCGTTACATATAACATCATTAATGACTCATTAATAGGGACATTTTGGTTATTTATATATTTTTCCCTAACGTGAATTTCGTCCGAGTAGACCATCATTAATGTGTGAATCTTGATTTACCCAAAATACTCCTTATTAATGCGGCATTAATGAGTCAATCATTTGTCATAATAATTAAATCATTAGATGCCAAAATTGTTAGTCATTGATCTATTTTAATCAAATGTCAAAGTTGTTTTTCGCAATTCTCATACGAAATATTGTTCTCATTTGAACTCTCCCATCTTCTAATAATATATATAAAAGACTAATTAAGATTGTTTCTATTAGACAATCTTACTCGTTCGTTTTAGTTAATTTAAATCTCAACCATTCATTCATATTAAAATTAAAATTTGATTTTGACTTTTTACGAGTCAAAATTGTCGTAAAAAAGGGAGAAGATTTATCTTCAAAATTCAAAATCTCAATTAATAAAGTTTTATTTACGATAGAAATGATTACAAACACATTTAAAACTTTAATTTATATAAGTTTAGTTTTCAATGCACGTTATTAGCAATATTGTCTAGAAATTTTATACCGATAATTTTTAATAAAACGATTGTAACTTATATCCATAATAATCTTATTTCACAACATTTCCTAATTGTAAAGTTTTGTAAAGTCTTAATACTAATAAGTAAATTAGATACTCGTGTAATACACGAGTTGATTGTAAAAATGATAAATATTAAATATTAATAAAATAAACTATATAATTATATAAATTCAAAATAACAAGAATTTAAAAAACGGCGATAGACAGTTTCAATTTAAAGTTAAAATTGGTTTTCGGATTTTCTAAAAATGGTTGGTTCAAATTCAATAACTAAAAATTGTATCTACGTTGTGACCTGTGTCAGGTTTGATTTTATTGTTTATAAATCTTATCTTAAATGAATTTTACATCTTTATAGAGTTGTCATCATTTACTTTTGTATTTAACTAAAATAAATATTTTTTTTATTTAAAGAAAGTGTAAGATTATTTATTCTTTCGTTCGTATAAAACAATCATATATCTTTAACTAAACGACATTTACATAAATTACTTATGTATGGCCCGTGTGTTTACACGGGCTTTTAAACTAGTTTATATTATATTTGGTTTAATTTAATTAGTAATTGTAGAAATATTTGAAATTGAATTCTGTTAAGTGTATGGTAGATGACCAATTCCACGTAATGATGGGAGAAGACTTGAATTCCGATAACAATGTTTACCATAATTTCAAAGTCCACAAATCTTGGGATAATATTCGACATATGACTCATTCAAAATGTCATATTCTTGGCCAACACTAAACACTACAGTTTCATTAATTTGTCTCCTTTTGGAATAATAATAAAAAATGTTTTAATAATGGTTTTTTTTGAACGGCAATGTTTTAATGATGGTTTAGAAGTTATCATGTACTCTTTATTTTTATAAATATTCTATCGATACTACATTATAAAGTATTTAACTTTCTCTTTCTTAAAATTTTTAAGACTACTTAATTTTAAGTAATACAAATTTGTTTGCTTAAAATACAAACACTTAAAGCAATGCCTAAGCAATTATTCCCTTGATTATCTCAACTAATTAAAATCAATTTTTACTTTAATAAATCATTAAACATCAAAAAAATTATTTAATTTATCTCATTACGGCTAAACTAGTTTATTTACCCGTGCACGTACGGGTATTTCGGAAGTGTATTTGAGATATTAAAATTTTTAAATAAAAATAATGCAATAAATGAAATATCACCGAAAACTTTTAATCTTTTTTTACTTCTAACACGTGCAACGGCAACATATAATTGACCATGTGTAAACACAGGTTTCCTGAGGAATAAACCGACTTCTGAAAGTGACTGTACTTGATTTTTGTTAATCGTCATAGCAAAACACAACATTAGAGGAAATTGTCTTTTATAAAACTTAACCAAAAGTTTTGTATCTGATGAAATCATTTTCATTTAGGAATACCCACTACTATTAATGGATAACAAAAAATTAAGAATACACTAATTTTAAAAAAGTGTCATTTTACAATAAAATTTACACCAAAACGTAGATAAAAAAGGCGGTCGTAAATGTATAATTATTTTTTATCTAAACAAATTATATCACAAGCTATAAAACATAATTTATAAATAGCCCATAATTAGTTACATTAATTAACAATTTTTATATAACCCTCTCATATATTCTTAAAAGTCCCTCACATTTTTAAAAAATTCCCCCTCACAATTTTCATCAAACCCCCTCAAATTGATTTAAAATTGAATCCATAAAATTTGCAATTGATTTAAAATTTTGAATTTGCCAAAATTGTTTTTGATAATGGATTAATTTTGCAATTGAGGGTTCCTATGGGTTAATTAAGATTGATTTAATGATTATTTTTAGAAAATTTGCATGTCTTTTATATATAGATATAAATAGATAGATAGATATAGATTACTTATATCAATACAATTTTAAGGCTGTAATATCTTTTTCTTTAATTATTCAAAAATAATATCTTTTAGTTGCTTTTTAAAAATTATTTTAACAACTAATAAAATGATTGATTGTAAAAAAAAGTAAAAAAATCAGAAAAGGTAGAAAATACATAGATAGGTTGACTAACATCGCATTTCACATATTATACTCTACTTTTTAAATCAAACATGTTATCGAGCATAAACTAGTGTCATTGTCGCCGCATTACGCAGGTGCAATGCTAGTAAACAATAATTGGATGAACCGATTGTAAAAACTAAGTGTTAATTTTATTTTGATAAAATAGTATTAAATCAATATTCTAAGGTTTAGGATTTTTTTTAAACAGTTTATTCAAAATTTCACTCATGACGTTTATATAAAATTTCAATTATTGTCTTTTAATTTTTAAAATTACACCGGTTAATATACATGTTAAATAATCCAAGAACAAAAGCATGTAAATCGTATTGTTTTGTTATACCATCATTTTTAGACTAGAGTTCTAAAAAATATCTATAATTTATTACTAAAATGGATTACATATCTTCTTCATATTTTTAATAATGTTTTAATTAAAAAATACTATCATTAATAAAAGAAATACTAAAATGGATTACATATCTTCTTTAATAATTTATTACTAAATAAATCAATGATGTTTTTAGAATACAAACAGGTTTTCTTTTAAGGATCACTACAAGACATGTCTAAAATATACATATCTTTGGTTCTCTTGATACTCGACACTTCTTTGTCTTCACTATTGAAGATGGAACCTCTTGTCTTGTTGAAATGGAGTTCATTATCCCAATCACACAATTGACTTATGCTTATAAGAGTATATTTCACTCCTTTAACATATGACACCTTGGACAACTTGAGGTTACCATTATGAAGTTCACCATAACTCTTGGTCTCGCTATGGTTGTTGTCGCCAAATGTTACCTTTGGAGCCTTTTCCTTCTTAAAGTTATTGAGAGAAGTTTTGTAATCTGTCATAGTTCTTGAACAACCACTGTCTAGATACCAAGTATGGTTGCCCTGCATATATTTGAATGAAGGAGTGATTAGTAATACTTTGGGCATGCGTTAGTTGATAGATCCCTGTGGATTTTGCTGAGCTTTCTACATAACATCGGACTTTTATGTATGAGAGGAACAACCACATTATCAACACTAGTTTGTATCTATTTTGGTCTCCTTTCTTGAAGACATTCAAAGGCCTTATGTTATTTACTCCCACATTTGTAACAATTTTTTAATTTTAGATAGCTCGGAGTTTTGAACAACATTCTTAGAGTGTCTATGAGCTACTTGTTAGTCGACTGGTGACTATGGGTCATTAGCTGACTAACTTGACCACTCAAATTTTGAAGTTGATTCCAAAGTGTTTAAGGTCCCTTAGATTGACCTTTAGATTTTGAAAATCTTTGATGTGCTAGGTTTAGAAGCAATGAAGGCATCATTACACTTACTCATAGTTCTTCTTATTAAAAGAGAATAAGATATTCATGATCAACTTTGCATTAAACAAATGAGGTATGATTAGCTTATAAGCTATCGGCTGAGCATTTATCATATATCTTCTTATCAGCGGTTACAAAATTATTAGCTAAGGATTTTATAGTGTATAACACCTGAGTTTAAATAATTAGTTTTCAACGATGGACCACTGTATGTCACTAAGGTATCAACACACGATTCCTAACCTTTATTCATTTTTCTTTTCATTTAACTTATAATTCTCATTAACAACATTATTGCTAATGGAAATCAGTATATAATGTGAATCATCTATTAGAGTGATTATGTCCTTCTTATAAGAGCTTTGGATTTTAACAAATCGATTTGTGAACACACTCTTTCCAACCTTGTGAAAAGCTTATGGTAGAATGTCGTCCTGTTCTATTATGTTAACATCATTAACAGAATCAACACAACTAGCAGCTTTGGAGTAATTTCTTCCAATAATGGCTTAACTTGTTTGGGAATTTGCTTATTAACACACTGAGTGGTCTTTTTAGTGAAGACACACCAAGTTTCACCACTTTTTGAAGGTCATTGAATTTTTTGGTTACTTTATTGGTTTCTTTTATTAAGATTTGCGTAGCTAGTTTTTCTCTATCTTTAAGACATAACTTCTAAGTGATTAGCTTTGTTTTTAACACCTTTTCTTTTTTAAATAACAGACTGGAAATCAACACACAAGTAATCAAACATGGAGTTCTCTCATTTTCATCATAGTTTACAAATTTACCAACCAGGTACATAGAAGAAGGATCTCAATTAGTAGCAGTGCATGCTTTAGCTACATGTTTCATGTCCTCATCAAAGGCACTGCTACCAGTATTGGCCATCAAACAGAATTTTGGAGAAATCTTGTCATCTTCATTGGAAGACAGGTCTTCTTCTGCCTAATCCTGTTCATCATCCATCAACACCTTTTCTTGGGCTTTCTTCTTCTTTTCTTCTTCTCAAGAACAGCAACAAAGAGCTTCTTATTCTTGGCTTCGTAGTCTACTTTCTCTCATTGCTTAGACACAACTTTGGATCCCGAGGCACTCTTGGATATACAGTCACTAGGAATGTGACTAATCCTTCCACAAGAGTAGCACTCAGCACCGAAGGCATCAAATGATGATTAAGATTTAGATTTGTCATCATCCCTTGGAATCCTCTTGCTGAACTTCTTGAAATCTTTCCCCTTCTTGAAAGGGTTGAACTTCCTAACCATCATGGCAGCTTGTTCAAAAATTGTCTCAAGGCTTTCCAAGTCTTCTTCCTCACCAACCTCCTCTTCTTTAGTTTCATTCTCTCATTCCTCCTCATTGGAATCTTCATCAACAACTACAAAACTTCTCACCTTACTAACTCTAGAGACAAGGGCGGTGGAAGATGACTTGACCACTTCCTTCATCTCTTTGGTGACTATCTTCTTTTGAATGGTGGACTGCTCATGATTTAACAGATTACCATAAAATTCAACAATGTTCATCACCTTGATCCTTTCACTATGTCTAAGAACTGTAAGAAAGTGATCCCAAAACTCGAGGTTTCACCAACACAAAGTTACTCTTGGTCAACTTTGCTTTTCTAAAATCATTGAAATTCCAGTTGAACCTGGTGTAAATCTAACTAAGACTCTCACCTTTTTTAGCAAAGAAGAACTCACATTCCCGGTTAAGAAATAGCTTCTTATTCTCCTTGACCTCCTCTATGCATTCATAGGCAATGGTCAGAGTGTCTATGATCTCCTCGGCAGATTCACAGTTGATGACTTGGTGATAGAACTCATTAGGAAGAGCACAGGAAATGGCTGATCTTACTTTGGCAACAAGGTCAGTCTTATCTTTATCAGACCACTAATGAAAAGGTTTGGTTAACAACCGATCAGGAGTGAGGGGTTGATCTTCAAGTTAGCAGTGAAACAGAGGATTAGAAACGAAAACATAATGACCATCCTGAACTATAACCAACATTTGCACATCCATAGTTGATGAAAACACAAGAGCTCTACTTTTCCACATGGATAAGTTCTCTTCATCAAACATGGGACACCTTGTGAGTGAATAAGTGTTAGGAAGGCTTGCTGAAGCATATGATGAGACCATTTGGTATGAGGTTGAAGTAGTTGAAGAGTAAGAAAAACAGATCAAGATATGAGTTGAATACAAAATTAAGTTATTTTAAATTTTATGCACACACAATTACTTTTAATATAATTATTTTTTATGTAAATCAAGAATTACATTTACATGGAAGCATAAATTTCAAATACAATAAAAGATGGAAACAAGTTTGTTTAACACAAAAACTAGCTTCTTAAAGACAACTAATGTCTAAGAGGTTAAGACATAAATAAGTTTTCTAATGTTAAACTCTTAAAACTTGATTCGTTTAAAATCTTATGATTGTTCTTTAAGTATTTCCAGTGAAATGTTTAACATTTTGTTTGTTGGAAATGTATGTGTATATATAGAGAAGATGGTAGCTTCGGTTTATGGTGTATTGGAAGTAACGTGGTATAAAGAAAATAATGTTTTAATCATAATGTTAGTGGAGGAAAAAGTATTATTATTTAAATTGGTTTACTAATAAAATAATCATACATTTTGAATAGTACACTCCACTAACACTATTTTTATTTTATCCTCCATGCCCTTATACCTTGTAAAGATAGACTTCCCTTTCTATGCTTAATACTTTTATCAACTTCAATAGCTTTTGTAGCTTGACTTTCCTAAATATGTTGTTTTCGGCCATGCTTTAGTACTTGACAAGATCTTCAAGATCTGCTTTCGAATGTAACTTTATCCTTTTTCATAGATTAAAGTTCTATCCTTTTGTCCCACTTCGCTGAAACAAAAGGTGTATTAACTTTAACAAAATAGAAGATATAAGGTTGTAATGAACAAGACATGTTCAACCTTTTGACTTAAAGACTTTTACATAAGAAAAAACTTAAACACATAAACAATACAGTCAAAATCGCGACTCAGCTAATGAGACGTACTAGGAACACAAATATGAAATTCTCAGCCTAAGTTTTCGATACGTAGCTGATCAAAGGATGCTCAGCTGATAACATATATGCTCAGCTGATCAACTCAGCATAGATAGAAACAAAGTATCAACCTCTATGATGAGTTGACCAATAAATTCAACTGATAATCTAGAGTGATTATCTTATTAAACAAAACCAAAGTAGTGGATAGGGCAACACAACATTAGCTGATGGTCTTCTACTTTAGTTGTTGCTAAGTTGATATCAGAAGAAGGCTTTAGCTGATCCATGCAGTACTTAGCGTATCCCAATTTTAACTTTTATACTCAGCAAATTACAAATCAAATTCTTAACAATACATGTTAAAATGGAATTCTAGTCTTACTATAACTCTCGTTTTGTCATGTATATGTCATGTCTAGAATTTCATAAAAAACTGAAACCTAGTAATCCGAAACCAGTTTTAAAGATATATATATATATATATATATATATATATATATATATATATATATATATATATATATGGGGTGACAATCGTGTCGTGTTCGGGTTGGCGGGTTGACGGGTCGGTGGGTCGTGACCCGAACATGACCCGTATAATTATTCGTGTCAAGATATGTGACACGACCCGTATAAGTGGAAACATGACACGACCCGCGTAACCCGTTTAAATATACGGGTTGACGGGTTCGCCTATCATTCACGGGTCGGCGGGTCATAAACGGGTTGACAGGTCATAAACTAGTTGACGGGTCAATAATTAGTTGGCGAGTCAGTGGGTCTAGTTTTACTAATTTTGTCCCTTGTTTGTCAAAATACAAAATTTAAATGCAAATCATTAAATAAAGTTCAACCCTACCTAAATAGTTTAATTTAAATACAAAAACTTGATGATTATAAGAACAATTAAACTACAAGTGATGAGGTCAACTTTTAGTAGTTTCAAAACGACGAATGAACAAAAGGAGACAATAGAACTAAAATGGCGAATGAACAAAAGGAGACAATAGAATTGTTTCTTATTAGGTTTAGGATGACGAAGAAATAAGATAAAAGTCAAAAAATCAAATAGGAAACATGAAATATATAAGAATATATAGAAAATTAAAAAATATATATACGGGTTGACGTGTCGACCCGCGAACCCACAAGCCAACCGGTACACGACCCGTTTATTTATACGGGTTGGCAGGTCAACCCGAAAACGACCCGAACCCGTTTATGCTCAACCCAAACCCGTTTATTTGCGTGTCGGGTTCGTGTCGCGTAGATAATTGCCACCCTAATATATATATATATATGTCTATGACTGAATAATTTTTTTTTTCTAATTTAATATTATTGATCATATTTATGCATTTCTGTTCTTCATTTATAGAAAAAGTAGAAGTATAGTTGCATTAGTAAATTAAAGATATTTATTTAGCCAATTTCAATTTAAAATTACTAATTTACCCTTATTTAAACCTAAAAGGATATCATTATATAATCTTAATTAAATTCTATATTAATAACTGAATCTCCCATTATAAATAATTTCTAAAAATGTTAAGTGAATGAAAATTAATTTTTAACGTATAATATGTTAATACGAATTAAAGATTAAATAAAAATATATATAAATAATGTTTTAAATATTTTGTCATGTAACATATATTATTATAGAAATTCATATACATGATAAAGTGTAACCTGAATTTATCATGATTTTCAAATTTATATAAATGACTTATACAATTAAAATAAAAGGTTTAATTCATAATATATTCAACATCTCTCTTTTACTTTACCTAAACTCTTGAAATTAAGTAACGGAATATTACTAATATATTATTAAATATATTGTATTTTTAGATACACAAATCTAACACTACACTCTCATACCAACACAAGTCTCTATATACATCCATAAGTCATGAAATACTGTCACTATCTTATTTTAGGGTTTGAATCATTACACATTTACACCCCCACCCTATGAGAGGAGCAGGGTTACAATCAACAACACCCGTTATTTTATGGGTAGAGATTTTTTTCTTATTTTATTATTTATCACAAGTTATTTCAAAAATTAATAAAAGAGATATAGAGAAAAAGAAATAAACTAAATAAAAAAATAAGAAAGAAAATAGACATGTTGCGAATGAAAATTATTCGGTTATCACCATAATACGTGAATAACATATCGTTGTGTTATTAAAAGTAGATCGACACTATCGAGTAAAAATTAATTGTCGATGCCGTATTACACAAGTATTATACTAGTAGTATATAAAGCACACTAGACCAACAAAACTCGAATGAACCACAAAACAATTTAATTATAACAATACTAATAAATATTGTATCAAAAATCAGTTTTGTTATACAAAAATCAATTTATTTTATTAGAGACTTCAAAATTCTTATCCTACTTATGTCGATTATTACGGAATTCATAATAACAGGATATGAGTATGACTTCCTTAATTTTATTGATTTTATAAATAAACTTGAATTACAAACATCGAGTTTAAGTATTTGTATATTTTTACATTATTATATGTAAAGGAATTAAAATTTAATTTTAAGTTAAAGTTTAAAATATCAAGTTGTTTTATGAGTAAATAAAAACGTTTAGTTCATAAAAGTGTTTCTAACTTTATACCTTTTGTTATTGTATGTACTGGACTTTCAAACTTACCATTTGATGTATCAAACTTTTTGAAAGTTACCATTTAGTGTATTGTGCTACCTATTCTCCAGGTAACAGGTAATTTTTTAATACTTTTTATATTTTTTTAATATTACACATCACTAAATAATTACCATGTGTGTATATCTTCAAGAAATTAAATAAAAAATAAAAATAATGAAGAACAGGAAGAATATTTGAAGAAGAACACAAAGGTAAAATCGACCTTTGAATCCTAGAAGAACAAGAACATATCTAAACCATTAATCGAAACAGATTACATATCTCGTATGAGCAACAATCGTGAATCTGGGTTCGTGAATTTGGGTTTGTGAAGAAACATAAGAAGAAGACCAAGAACCAAGATTAATGAACCATCTTCGTCGGCAGATCTCAACGAAGAAGAAGAACACAAAAGCCCAAATGGCTATGAAGATGATGATAAACCCTAATATGTACAAAACCCAAAATCGAACAATAAGAACCCTAACTCAAAGTTCAGACTAGATCAGAAACTCAAACAAAAAAAGGAACAATCGATAGAGAAGGAACAATCAGATTAGTTCCAATTACACCTAAACGATCGATCGAGAAAACCCTAGAAGATCCCAGTTTGATAAAGAAAAAAAGTAACACTTATAACCATCGATGGAGAAGGAAAACACAAATAAAAAACCCTAAGTCTTGTACCTTTGAAGATGAAGCAGAGCCCTAAATCGAAGCATATAAAAACCCTAAATATCATCGGAGTCGATGGTTGAAGAACCCAGATGAAGCCTGTCGGAATCGGTGTGAAGAACCCTGATGAAATCTTCGATGAACCTAAATCGAAGCATATAAAAACTTCGATGAAATCCTTATTCAAGATGGAGCCTCTCGATCTGGTGGGGATGTTGGTCCCTTGTATGAGAATAACAACAAGCAACAGATGTGTAGAAGAGGGGTTGAATACACTTTCTGCGGAAATTGAACAAATCAAATAAAAGTGTTACAAAAAATAAATCAAACCACAATCAATCGAATGCTTTTTATTAAGAAGATGATTACAATGCTTTAAATAAGAAGATGATTACAATAACTATCAAGTAAGCAACTCTTGATATATAATCACCTAATGTAAATCTCTCAATCTCTCAAACTTAGCTATCTATAATCAACTTATCATTATAGATACTGACGACTCTCTAAACAGGATTTACACAGATTGATAACTTACCAATATCACAACTAATGTGATTATTCGAACACACGAACAACTTGGCAATCTGTGAGTTTCTTGATCACGTTGAACTGACAAACAGTGATTCAAGAATCGTAACACATACGGTGAGGTGATGTTTCGCTCTACAACACGTAGTCGTAATCGTCTCTGAGTCGTACCTCTAAACTTATCAGGAGATAAGTATTTATAATCCTGTTCCTACGGTTCCTAACAAACTGGACTAATCCTAATTTGCTAACTAACTATCGGATAACTCGGAATCTTGAATCTTGAATCTTCTTATCTTGAGTCTTCAATCTTCAATCTTGATTCTGAAGTCTTCTTATCCATTCCGTAGATATAGAGAGTTAAAACAGAATTTAAAACACATTTAAACTCTTTTAAGCTGACTTCTTTAGTCAGGCTGAGTTACTCAGCTTGAAACTCATCCTTTTCAGTTCTACCAGAAGACGTATCACTGACAGTAGCAGGAATCTTGGGGATGATTAGTCCTTTTGTAATAACATCGAACATACGAATGTCAATGGACTTGAGGAATAGCATGGCTCTGAACTTCCACATAGGATAGTCAGAACCATCAAATATGGGACAACCTTTGGCAGACATCTGTGGAAAGTTTGAAGAATTGTTGCTTGTAGACATTGTAAACTTTCTCAGAATCTTGAACTTTCAACTTATGAAATCGTTCAGCCTGCTCTGATACCAGTTGTTGGTCCCTTGTATGAGAATAACAACAAGCAACAGATGTGTAGAAGGGGGGTTGAATACACTTTCTGCGGAAATTGAATAAATCAAATAAAAGTGTTATACAAAGTAAATCAAACCACAATCAATCGAATGTTTTTTATTAAGAAGATGATTACAATGATTTAAATAAGAAGATGATTACAATAACTATCAAGTAAGCAACTCTTGATATATATTCACCTAATATAAATCTCTCAATCTCTCAAACTTAGCTATCTAAATCAACTTATGATTATAGATACTGGCGACTCTCTAAACAGGATTTACATAGATTGATAACTTACCAATATCACAACTAATGTGATTATTCGAACACACGAACAACTTGGCAATCTGTGAGTTTCTTGATCACGTTGAACTGACAAACAGTGATTCAAGAATCGTAACACATACGGTGAGGTGAGGTTTGGCTCTGCAACACGTAGTCGTAATCGTCTCTGAGTCGTACCTCTAAACTTATCAGGAGATAAGTATTTATAATCCTGTTCCTACGGTTCCTAACAAACTGGACTAATCCTAATTTGCTAACTAACTATCGGATAACTCGAAATCTTGAATCTTAAATCTTCTTATCTTGAGTCTTCAATCTTCAATCTTGATTCTGAAGTCTTCTTATCCATTCCGTAGATATAGAGAGTTAAAACAGAATTTAAAACACATTTAAACTCTTTTAAGCTGACTTCTTTAGTCAGGCTGAGTTACTCAGCTTGAAACTCATCAAGCTAAGTTCTTCGAGAACACACTCGAAAACAAACATGAACTAACATGTATAATTGTTAACTCATCCTTAGAAGTCTAAAGAATTTACTAAAACATATTTAGTAACTCTATTGAGCTGAGTCAGTCTTCACGCTGAGTCGCTTAGCTTGAAACTCATCAAGCTGAAACTCAATATGTATATCTTAGTTTACGCACACAGCTTATCAAACATATTGATAATCTTACTAAGATATAGTCTAAGCTGATCAAACATATGCTCAACTTATACTCAGCTTATACTCAGTCTGAATCACTATAAGTGTTCAGTCTGACTAAGCTTCATAATTCTGTTTAAGTTATATGTAGAACACATCTTGCAAACTTAACTTTGTCTCATCAAATCTTAACTGATGAAATCATTTTCCCAACAAACTCCCCCTATTTGATGATGACAAAACCATCAAACAGTTATTAAGTTTGTTTAACAGAATTATGTTTTAAATCTTAAACTTATCAAGATTTTTACTTTGAACTAATCAAATATTAATTGAACATATCAATATTAATTAAACTTATCAATTTTAAGTGGAACATACCAACTTTTAGTGAAACACACCAACCAATTACATTAATGAATAAGAACTAGTCAATTATTCATTTAAGCTGAACTTATCAGACTTATACATATGAACACATCACAACACAGTTGAACATATCAAACTTTATACTTGTATTAATTTGAACTTATCATAATACAAAATGTTGATCACATAGATCATGCACACATAGTGCTTACAAGAACTAATCTAATATTTACAATAGAACTAATCTATTCATCTTTTGAACTCAGGATGTAGAACCTCCCAAAGAATGATTTCTCTGTTGATTTCTTCTAGGAGGCTTTCAGCTTCTGCATCCCCACTGAGTTCTCTTTGTTGCACTCTGATGATCTTATTCAACTTATACTTTACAAAATGATTTGTGCTATCACCACAACAACTTCTTATATGTATGGCATCCCTAGCTTTTAGATAACATATTTCATTCAGCTTGATAAATCTGGGATTGCCTGCCTGATCCTTAAACATGAATCCCTGAACAGGTGTATCAATACCTTGGTTTTCTTTAAACTCTACACCTTCAGGTATTTCGAATAAGCTCTCCCACTGCAGACCAGGAACTGGAACATATCTCAATTCCTCAGCTCTATTAATCAGCTTGGAAACTTCAGCAAAGATCTCTTGCTTGATTTAGCTTTTCTTGAACTTCTTGAGCATCATTAATATTCTTTGCCATTCTATGTAGCCCATCCTGTGAACATATCTTAGATCCATCCCCAATGTAGATTTATCTTCGAATTCAAAGTTGAGGATGATGGCTCCATTTATTCTGCTCAAGGTCATGCCTTTGATCTCCTTGCTGGTGCTCCTTCTGAAATAGCACTCTTGAATGTCCTCGTCTGTATATGGGATAGGATCAGGTCTCGGACCAGTGTATGTAGCCTCAACTTGAGCTAAAGCTTTTCTCAATTTTTCTTTTTCTTGATCTTGTACTTCCTTCTCTATCCTTTTTCTTAACTCAGCTATAGAGATTTTAAGCTCATCTGCTTCTTCTTGCTCGAGCATCTCTATCAATTCTCTTGTAGCTTTATCCTCTTCTGTTTCTTCCTCAACTTAAGAAACACTCTCAGCTTCATATTCTTCTACCTTTTATCTCTTAGCTGCAGGTTCCTCTTTATTTGTTTCTAACTCCCCCTCAGTCTGAGTCTTCCTCTCTGCTCCTTTAGCTAGTACTAGTAGAGCTTCAGCTTAAGCTCGAACTAGCTCAGCCTCAGTATCAGCTTGAACCTTCTCCCCCTTTTTGTCATCATCAATAGGGGTTGAAGTGTTTTGTTGTTGGAGCGCAGCAATTGCAGAGGCAATCTCTTGAACATCCTTTGTCAGCTTCTCAAACCTCTGATAGATTTGGCGTTTATGCTTCTTCTGCTTGAGATGGAACAAACCAAACTGAGCAGCAATATACTCTTTCAGCTGCTGGATGCCTGAGAAGGCAGTATCAGTGTGAGGAGAGTCTTTGGGTGCATCATCCAAAGGTTGGTGTTTACCTTCAAATTCATTTGCACCAGAGTTTGGACCCTGTAAATCACCTTGGTTTGAAGATGAAACATTGACAGGTCGTGCAATAGGGTGTGAGAAGTGAAGAGAAGTAATGGGGCTCGAAATGTGAAGTGTATGGGTTGGTGGTTGGCTTATGGGTATAGAGGGGGGTGATTGACCCTGGGGATTGGTCATATGTTCAATGTGACCTGAGTGTGTCTGCTCAGGCACATAAATAGGCTCTCCCATGGCTAGAGTAGGTGTGGGCTGAGTAGTCACCACACCCGGTATAGGCTGTTGGGTTAAAATGAGCCTCGAGGTTGACACCTTAAGAGTAGGCGTCTCCCCCTCAATTCCTGCCGGTGGAGGGATCAATGTGATATCTACTCCAGTGATGCCTTTAAGAGTGGTACCACCTATGGCAGTTTTACGTGTATAGGTTCCGATATTCTCCCTAGCAGCAGTGGGCATACTAGGGGTGGCTTCAGAGTGGGATTGTATATGGAATGAAGGTGGAGGAGATGGGTTAGACTGGGTTGGGCTTACCACAGCCTTATCTCCAAAAACGGATGGAGAATAATGAGAAGAAAGAGAAAGTGGAGAGGTCTTACCAGAAGCAGCTTCAATGGTTACTGGTTCAGCTTTAGCAGAGTGCTTAGCTTGAACCTCCGTGTCAGCGTAAGAAGCTCCCCCGTGAGGTGATCCCTCATCTCCACTTGCAGATGAAACTCACACAGCCACCAAGAGCATTGGACCAGTCAGACCCTCTTGCTCAGGGAAGATGTCATTGTTAAACATCTTGGGGCTGAGTGTTAGGGTAGGGAACACATCTCATCCAACTTCATATAAATCCCCCAACTCAGCTCCAAGCACCAAGGACAAGTACCTTATGAATGGCACATGGAGGTCCCTGATGGTCTTCAGTACTTGGACTTTGAGCTTGTTGAAAATGAGATGTGCATAGTCTATATGTCTGTCGAAGAACATATTGTATAACAGCTGCATTTCAAACTCGTTAACTTGGTCCAAGCCACCAACTTTAGTCCCCAGTAAACGTACCACTGTTGAAACCATGAAACCCCAGTTGGTTGGGAAAGTGGCCTTCTTAATCACCCCTTCAGTTTGAGGGTGACCCATTTGATGTAGAACTGATCTCGCCACTTGTCTAGTCACAGTGGGCTCGAACACATCTTGAACAGGGAGTTGAAGAACATCCCTTAGCCGTTGAACCGTGAGGGCTACTGTTCGATTGCCATTGAGAATAGTGCCTGTTATCTCTCCTCTGTTCTGGTTGAAGGTGCATGTGTACCAAAACTCCAAAAGATGCTACGGAGCAATATGAACAGGTGCTCCATTGAAGGCAAATGCCAAAGGGCATTTCCGGATGTAGTCTATCCAGATTTCATAACCTCTGCCATGTTTCCTCGGAGGAATAGCAAGGCAGGCATGCTGATTATTAATTTTGATCAGCGGCAATCCGTTGTTTTTGAAAGCAGCACCCCTAACCATTCTATCACTTAGAATAAGAGTGGTTCCTTCCATCGTGAAAGTTTGAAAATTACACTGAGTAAAAATTGTCGTTGCACAGGGCAAAGAGCGTCGCACTGAGCGAGTTAGGGTTTCGAAATCGATGGAACAGAAGATTGCACTTAGCAAATTTGTAGAGAGGTATATAAGCAAATGAGAGGTTTAGAGATGAGAAGTTTAAGCGTAAACCTCTAGAATGAGGGTAAATTCGTTATATATACCTTTTCGAGGAGAGAGAAAAATTACCGTTGGAATCCCTTTTTAATCCGTTACGCCGGTAAATTACGGCTTGATGTAACATTTAGAGGGTAGAAACACATCATTCAACAACGGATACAAGTGTAAAATTATATTAACAAATAATAAGATTTTTTAACACTGTTGTATTACACCAATACCGAATTAGTATAATACGTGATTTTGAGACATACTCAAATACGCACTTGCATATGAAGTAATTACACTAAGTAATTAAGTCATAGTTTGGACACACCAAGCTGAGGAAACTAACCACTCAGCGTGAATCAAGCACTCAGCTTGAGATTGATACTCAGCTTGAGTTTGAGCACTCAGCTCGATTTTGAGCACTCAGCTCAGAATCAGTGACACTTAGTCATATATGTTTGAGACTCACTCAAACTTGTTTTTAGCTACACTGAGTAGTTTAAAACTTGTTTAGAACCAACCAAACGTGTGAACATATCACACAGCTTGAGTGAAGCACATTGCTCAGACTCAATGACACTTAGTCATTTATGTTTGAGACTCACTCAAACTGTGTCATAACTACACTAAGTAATTAGAATATGTTTGGAACCCACCAAACGTGTGAACTCATCATTCAGCTTGACTTGTTATACAGTTTATGAAAACTCATTTATAAACTGTGCACTCAGCTTAAGACACTTAGTCTTTGTCAAACTGAAAAACTCAGATTCTAGTCACTTAGCTAGGGGTTGAGCATACCCAATGCACTTAGCAAATACATAAACCTCTTTTCATCAAGGAGTTTAGTAAAGATATCTGCTAATTGGTCATTAGTGGAGATAAATTTAATTTCAACTTTACCTTTTTCCACTATGTCCCTTATGAAGTGATGTCTAATTTCAATATGCTTGGTTCTTGAGTGAAATAGTGAATTGTAAGTGATGGCTATTGCACTTTGGTTATCACAGAAAATAGGAGTTTTCTTGAAAACCATACCAAAGTCCTGAAACTGATGCTGCATCCATAAGATTTGAGCACAACAGCTTCCTGCTGCAACATACTTAGCTTCAGCAGTTGAAGTAGCCACTGAGTTTTGTTTCTTACTAGTCCAGCTTACTAACTTCCCTCTAAGCAATTGACATCCTCCAGTTGTTGATTTTCTATCCAACTTGCACCCAGCATAGTCAGCATTAGAAAAACCAACTAACTCAAATCCAGAGTCTTTTGGATACCAAAGACCTAGATTTGGTGTACCCTTAAGGTACCTAAAGATCCTTTTCACAGCTTGAAGATGTTATTCTTTAGGATCTGCCTGATATCTTGCACAAACACATGTAGCAAACATGATATCAGGTTTACTAGCTGTCAAATAGAATAATGAACCTATCATTTCTCTATAGGTAGACTGACACACAGACTTACCATCTGATTCTTTACTCAACTTGACAGCGGGTGACATGGGTGTTCTCATGGTTGAACTAGAATCAAAACCATATTTCTTTATCAAATCAAGAACATACTTGCTTTGATTGATGAAAATTCCATCAGGCTTTTGTTGTATTTGCAGGCCTAGGAAATATGTCATCTCACCCATCATACTCATCTTGTACTTTTGTGACATTATTTTGGAGAACCACTCACACAGAGATTCATTTGTAGAACCAAAAATGATGTCATCCACATAGATTTGTACAAGAATCACCTGTCCTTTACTCTTTTTAATAAAGAGTGTCTTATCTATACTACCTCTAGTAAAATCCATTGATAGTAGATAAGTGGACAAAGTATCATACCAAGCTCTTGGAGCTTGTTTAAGACCATACAAAGCCTTGTCCAACTTATAGACATGATGTTTTAATTTTGAACTAACAAAGCTAGGAGGTTGTTTCACATAGACTTCCTCCTGAAGTTTTCCATTTAGGAAAGCACTTTTCATATCCATTTGATAGACTTTGAAGTCTTTGTATGCTACATAAGCCAGGAACAGCCTTATGGCTTCAATTCTAGCAACAGGGGCAAAGGTCTTATTATAATCAATTCCTTCCTCTTGCTTATACCCTTGTGCTACCAGCCTGGCTTTGTTTCTAACTATCACTCCATCCTTGTCCATTTTATTTCTATAGACCCACTTAGTGCCTATAATAGAATAATTTTTGGGGGCAGGGACAAGTTTCCAGACTTTGTTTCTCTCAAATTCATTCAGTTCATCTTGCATAGTGTAACACTGTACTTTTTAAACATATAATTATATCGCATGCGAAGCTAAATACATATACTTAACTTAATTACATAATAGATACAAAAGATTAACTTGTTTTATACATCAAAACTTTTACAGTGTTAATCCAAAACAGGCTCTTAATTAAAACTTTGACATCAGAGTGAGGTCTGTCCATATTCCCAGTCCCAAGCTTCAAAGCTCACCAAGATAATCTGCAAAACAGTCTAGTGGGGAATTAGCACAAAGCTAAGTGAGGGAACCAATATCTAATCAAATATAAGGCAAACATGCCTAAACCCAAATAGCTCATGAATCCCAAGAGAACCGGCGGTGTTGCAAGCACCTACAACCAAGGTCGGCCAAAACCAAGGTTTACCGATAGCCCTTCTAACAGTGATAACAGTACCAGCCTTCTTGTGTACAACAAATGCACCTCAAGATCTGGTACGGTACACCCCCAAGCAACAAGCCCAGCATCATGCTGATCTCTAAATAACATGTATATACAATCCAAACAAGAGCATTCCAAATAAGATATTAAATCCTGTATATCAAAAAATATAAACCCACTCACCAAAGTCTTCAAAACTCTGATACACTCAAGTGACTAGCTTCACTGAGTCTTCTCAGTTCCTGAGATTGAAGTAACCCAAGTCAGTATTTAAATCATAATACTGATCCAAATTAGATATCATATCTAACCAAATAATTCATGTATGAACAATATTTAACATATACATAAATTCCAAAGTTATATGATTTAAATCATTAAATCCGATAAACCCAATTCCAATCAAATGGAAATCCGATAATCCAAACCCGATTGATGATAAATTCCGAGCAAAGGTCCAAATACCGATAAAGTCCAAACCCGATAAGGCTAAATCCAATAATACCCAAAATCCGATAAGTCCGAATCCGATAAATCCAAATCCGATAACTTCGAGTATAGGCACAATCCGAGTAATGGCATAAATCCGATAAAATGCTAAGGTAAATCCGATATATGTCCAATACCGATCAAGAGTTCAAATCCGATAAATAGCAATCCGAGGAAAGTGTTAAGACATCATTTAGTCGGAATCCGACACAATCCAAATCCGATAAAATGTATCGGATTCCTATAAAATCTATCGGTTTTCTATTAATTCCGATAATATTCTATCGGATTCTCCCAAATCCGATCAATTCATAATGAATTCCGATAAAATCATATGTTCATCCTTGATTTCAATTTTTAACTCAATTCAACACTGATTTTAAGCATGTTAATGTTATATGATTCCAGAATCTATTCTAATCATACAAACAACATTTAACAAGCATTAACTCGAGCATGCATGCATCCTAAGATCATTAATTCAATAGCATGCTTTAATCGAAATTCACCTCATATATTCAAAACCGAACACTATCAACAATTAACAATTAAAATCAGTAAACTAACCTTGATAATGCTATGAATTCAGTAATCTAATTGCATGCAAGATCTATTCTCAAAATTACTTGCTCTTTCTTCCTTCTTGATTTCGGCCGAGAGCAAATAACACACACACACACTCACTTTGTTTTGGTTATTTGCATGTAAATGAGAATGAGGTGGTGACTAACTAAGCTAAAACCCGCCACCTCACTATCCATTAACTCCAAATTAATATTAAATCAATTAACCAATTAATCACAATTAAATTAGTTAAATCATATAATCAATTTAAAGCTCAACTTAATAATTAATTTAAATCCAAATCTAAACTTGATTAGTTACCTTAATTAATCTAGGTCGGGTAAGAGGGTGTTACACATAGCATCAATCCAATCCTCATCTTCTAAGGCTTCTTCAGTCTTCTTTGGTTCCATTTGAGATAGGAAGCCAAAGTGAGCAACATAGTTAGCTATAGCCTTAGATCTGGTCATGAACGTTTCTTGGACATTTCCAATAATTTGATCATGAGGATGATATTTGAGGAATTTAAACGTTGTAGTTGGAGAGTCTGGTTCTGAATCTGAGTGATGTTGAGAACTCTGAGGTGAACACACATCCTCAGTCTCAACAGCAGCATTGTCAACAAACTGATGATCACTGAGATTCTCAGTCTGAGTGACTTCAGCTCCAAATGGATTGACGAACTCATCATCCTTCTCAGCTTGAGAATCCATTTGAGCATGTGATGGACACACAACATCATCACTATCATTTCCCATGACATACATGGGATTTGATAAGTTGGTTTCCTTAGGCCTTTCAAGCTCACTCAGACTGACCAAGTCAGCTTGACTCTTATCAGCTCGATCAAAACAGTCTTCATCAAAAGAGACATGAATTGACTCTTCTATGGCCTTTCTCCTTGTATTATATATCCTATAAGACTTGGAGATTGAGGAATAGCCAACGAATATTCCAAGATCAGCTTTAGGTTCCAACTTATGAAGCTGATCTCTTTGATTCAGCACATAGCATTTTGAACCAAAGATATGGAAATAACCTATATTGGGCTTTCTAGACTTATATATCTCATATGATGTCTTTCCATGTCTTTTGACAATGATTGTCCTATTCTGAGTATAACAGGCTGTACTGACAGCTTCATCCCAGAAATAGAGTTTCAATCCTGCCTCACATAGCATTGTTCTAGCAGTCTCAATCAAGGTTCTATTTCTCCTTTCAGCAACCCCGTTTTGTTGTGGAGTTCTGACAGATGAGAAATTTTGTAATATCCCTTTTTGTTCACAGAAGTTTTCAAGAGTTGAGTTTCTGAACTCAGTCCCATGATCACTTCTGAGTTGCTTTACAGACAAACATTTCTGCAACTCTTCCTGTTTGATAAAACTGATTATCTCCAGGGCAGCCTCACTTTTGACTTTAAGGAATATTACCCAGGTGAATCGTGAGAACTCATCTACTATCACCAGTGTGTACTTCTTGCCACTTAGGCATGGAGTACTTATGGGTCCAAACAAGTCCATATGCAACATATGCAGTGGGTTTGTTATTGAAAATTTTTGCTTTGATTTAAAGGACCCTTTATGATGCTTCCCTTGTTCACAAGCTGAGCACAATTTGTCTTTGACAAATGTGATCTTTGGTAATCCAGAGACTAACTCTTTATTGGAAAGCATATATATATATATATTTGAAGTTTAAATGAGATAAACGTTTATGCCATAACCAACTCAGCTTAGGAACAGAATGGGAATACAAGCAGGTTTCATTATAGGGATCAGCAGAATTTAGATCAAGTAGATACACATCTCTTTCTCTTTTAGCTATTAATACAGGTTTTCCTTTAGCATTATAAATTGTTCCTGCTTTCTTCCTAAAAGTAACAACATTATCTTCATCACACAATTGACTGATACTAATCAGGTTGTGTTTGAGGCCTTTGAGATATGCAACCCTCTGGAAACTAACCTTGCTAGCTTGCATCTTCGCATATCCTTTAGTTCTTCCATGGGAGTTGTCACCAAATGTTACTTTAGGACCTTTATCTTCTTGGAAATCACTAAGAAGTCCTTTCCACCCAGTCATGTGCCTTGAGCATCCACTATCCAAGTACTATTTACTTGAACCCTGCACATGATATAAAAACTGAACACATTAGTTTTGTTTGGGAACCCACTTCTTGGTGGGTTCAGATGAGGAGCACTTAGCATCTTCATCTGGTTGAACTGACTGTTCAGCTTGAGCAGGAGTTGAGTCCTGTGTAGGCTGATCAGCTTGTTCTTGTTCAGGCCTTGAGATTTCTGCATCACATTCCTTAGCTTCATGACCTCTACTTCTACACTTGTAGCATCTCCTTCTTCCAATGATTACAGGAGGTAGAGAGTCTAACAATCCTTGTGAGAACTTACTCTCAGTCTTAGGATTGTATGTGGTGGATAACTTTTCAAATTTCTTTGCAAGTTGATTTACTTGATGATCACTGACTTTACCTTTGTCAGATCTTTGTTTGTTATCCTTTGAAGTTTGACTAACAACCTTCTTTTCCATGACTTTGGACTTACCTTTGCCATGGTGACTGGACTCACCAGTTTTAATAGGTTTGGACTTACCACTGTTGATCTTCTTGGACTTACCAAGATCTACAACTTTGGACTTACCATTGTTGTGATTTGACCTCTGACTTACAGTGGTCTTCCTATTCTTGTAATTTCTCTCCGAGCCAGATAGAGAATGTTGTCTTTTGAAAGGATTTGGATTAATCCTTTCTCTGACTGAAGTTCTTTGAATAGGCTGAGTGTCTAATCTGTCCAGCACAGACTTACCATGCTGTTTGGATGTTGAGCACTCTTCTCCATGATCTTTAGCCTTTACAAACATATTGTATTTAAGGTTTTGACCATGTTTCTTCTATGAGGCTGACTTCTGAGATTCGATCAGTAGTCTATCCTCCTCAGAGTCTGTACTGCTATCTCATCATCAGCTACATAAGCTGCTGTTAGATAGTCACCTCTAAGTATAGCCTTTACCTGTGTAGGAATTTGTTGGTTTATGCACTTGTCAGCAAGCTTTGATGACTTACACCAAGACTCAGTGACCTTCTGAAGCTGGTCAGCTTTGTCTTTAGCTTCCTGAAGTTCTTCGCTTAGAAGTTTGTTAATGTGTCTTTGACATTCAAGATCACATTGTGCTTTCTTACCATCATCAATGAGAGATTGATTTTCCTTAATCTCATCTTTCAGTTTAGCTATCTCAGCTTTGAGGTCATTTTGAGACTTAAGATTGGTCTTGTAATCATTCAGCAGATAATCAAAAGCAAGACCCTTTTCTTCAACAGTGTAAGAGTAGAAATTACTGACCTTATACATGGAAGCAGGATCCCAATCACTGAGCTTGCTGTTTTCCTCAGCTTCCTTCATGTCAGCTTCAAAGATTGATTCGGACTGACCATAATCAACCTTATCTAATTCTAACTCTTCATCTTCTTGAGCCATAAGACATACATCATCATCTGAGGTGGATGATTATGTATCCCAGGTTTCAGTATATAACCCTTTTGCACTGGGTTTGTCTTCTGGCTTTCCTTTCTTGAGCTGAATATATTTCTTCTTGTATTTATCAGCTCTGTAAGCATTCTTATCAACAACTGATGTTGATTCCTCCTTCTTTGATCTGCACTCAGCAGCAATATGTCCCTTCTTCTGATAGTTGAAGCACACAATATTCTTGGGATCAAAGGAACTCTTCCCTTTGCCTCTGTTAGATCTTCCTCTTCCCCTTTGAGCTCTTCTCAAACGTCTGGCTAACATTGCCATTTGCTCAGTGATATTCTAAACATCATCAGTATCACTTGAGTCTGAGTCTGAGTGGTCAGCTTGAGATTCTGACTCAGTCTCAGATTTAACAACTAGTGTCTTGGAACTTTTCTTCTTTTTCTGTGCAACCAATGCAACTTCATTCTTATCCAAAGACTCCTTGAGTTGTTGTTGAGAAGCTCTCTTGTGTTCAGTGATCTGTTCATGATTTAGCAAGAACCCATATATAGACTGTAGGTTGTACACGTGCAGTGTTCCTCCAGCCCTCAGTGCTGTAGTTACATCATTAAACCTCTCTGGTAACACATCCAGAAATTTCAGCACAAGTTCAGCTTCATCTTTCTTAACACCCACACTTACTCATTTATCAAGCAGTGAAATCTTGTGAACAAATCGGACAAGGTTTCATTCTTCTTTGAGAAGAAGTTTTCGTAGGATCTATTCAAATGATTCTTCTTCTGCTGCTTGACCAGATCTGTGCCCTCATAGGTAACATTCAGTATATCCCAGATATCTTTTGCAGATTGACACCCAGTCACAGTACGCAAAATTTCATTAGTCAGGGCATTTGCTAGAAAACTTTTAGCCTTATCATCCAGATTGAAGAGTTTCCAATCTTCATCAGTCTAAGATGCAATAGGCTTTCTTGTATCCTTTTCAGTTCTACCAGGAGACGTATCACTGACAGTAGCAGGAATCTTGGGGATGATTAGTCCTTTTGTAATAACATCGAACATACGAATGTCAATGGACATGAGGAATAGCATGGCTCTGAACTTCCACATAGGATAGTCAGAACCATCAAATATGGGACAACCTTTGGCAGACATCTGTGGAAAGTTTGAAGAATTGTTGCTTGTAGACATTGTAAACTTTCTCAGAATCTTGAACTTTCAACTTATGAAATCGTTCAGCCTGCTCTGATACCAGTTGTTGGTCCCTTGTATGAGAATAAAACAAGCAACAGATGTGTAGAAGGGGGGTTGAATACACTTTCTGCGGAAATTGAATAAATCAAATAAAAGTGTTATACAAAGTAAATCAAACCACAATCAATCGAATGCTTTTTATTAAGAAGATGATTACAATGCTTTAAATAAGAAGATGATTACAATAACTATCAAGTAAGCAACTCTTGATATATATTCACCTAATATAAATATCTCAATCTCTCAAACTTAGCTATCTAAATCAACTTATGATTATAGATACTGGCGACTCTCTAAACAGGATTTACACAGATTGATAACTTACCAATATCACAACTAATGTGATTATTCGAACACACGAACAACTTGGCAATCTGTGAGTTTCTTGATCACGTTGAACTGACAAACAGTGATTCAAGAATCGTAACACATACGGTGAGGTGAGGTTTGGCTCTGCAACACGTAGTCGTAATCGTCTCTGAGTCGTACCTCTAAACTTATCAGGAGATAAGTATTTATAATCCTGTTCCTACGGTTCCTAACAAACTGGACTAATCCTAATTTGCTAACTAACTATCGGATAACTCGAAATCTTGAATCTTGAATCTTCTTATCTTGAGTCTTCAATCTTCAATCTTGATTCTGAAGTCTTCTTATCCATTCTGTAGATATAGAGAGTTAAAACAGAATTTAAAACACATTTAAACTCTTTTAAGCTGACTTCTTTAGTCAGGCTGAGTTACTCAGCTTGAAACCCATCAAGCTGAGTTCTTCGAGAACACACTCGAAAACAAGCATGAACTAACATGTATAATTGTTAACTCATCCTTAGAAGTCTAAAGAATTTACTAAAACATATTTAGTAACTCTATTGAGCTGACTCAGTCTTCACGCTGAGTCGCTCAGCTTGAAACTCATCAAGCTGAAACTCAATATGTATATCTTAGTTTACGCACACAGCTTATCAAACATATTGATAATCTTACTAAGATATAGTCTAAGCTGATCAAACATATGCTCAGCTTATACTCAGTCTGAATCACTATAAGTGTTCAGTCTGACTAAACTTCATAATTCTGTTTAAGTTATATGTAGAACACATCTTGCAAATTTTACTTTGTCTCATAAAATCTTAACTGATGAGATCATTTTCCCAACAGGTAATCAATGATGGAGGTGATCGAGCTAGCCAAATCAGATGAAGAAATCAGTGGTAGGGAAGAAAGCGACCTTCTTCAGATTCATGTTTATTTTTATTATTAATAATATTTTATATATATTTATATATTAATAAAGTAAAGATTTTATTTTAATTTTTTTAAATCATGAAAACTCAACTTAAATACCATGTCATCATCCACATAAGCAAAATTGATGCCACATTAGCACTAGTATATACAATAGCAACAAGTGTAAAGTTGGATACACTTTTATGAACCAATTCCTAAAAAAACCCGGATCGAATCATTAAGACGGATGATTTCAGAAAAGATGATTTATACGTAATAAATTTGACTTGCATAATATAATATAACTCTTTGAACATTAATGTTTTTAAAAATGTGAACGCGAATATTAGTTCATAAATATAACACGGTAAAAATATCAGGATAATAAAGTTTTATTAAAGAATGTTCAATATAGTCTATACTTAATTTATAGTCTTAAGGGACTAATTTTAGTTTTTAAATTAATGACATTAATTGTCCATATTGTATTTTAAAATTTTAAACAGAAAGACATTTCCATAATTTACATGTGATCCTTTTATAAATCACATTTGAATATATACTAAATTACTTATCATTACATATTAGAATTTTAGAATTATGTTTTTGAGATAAATTTTTTTGAAGACTAAAAACTGTCATGTGGTCACTCAGATTTCTATCCCAATTTTTTAAAATGACTTGCTTGACTCGTATTTGACTGAAATTGTTTATAAATTGATCTACCAATTTGACAATATCTACTACTATAATTTAATTTCACATAATAACCGAATTTTTGTAAGTGGTGTAGGTTATTAAAATATATTTAATTTGTAATATTTTATTATTGTGTATTGGATTTTAAAACGTTTTATTTTGTAGAAAATATTTAATTTTTTATTATTGTCTATATTAAACTTTTTATTGTATGTACTAAGCTTATACGTTTTTTTATGTAACCAGAATACATCAATAGCCATAAATTAAAAGTTCTATGCACACAATTAAAACTTTTAAAGTTCGATATATGTAATAACAAAACGTGATAAATTAAATAAATTTTAATAAACTAAACACTTTTGTAAATTACCCGTCATTTAATATCTTTAAATTCTTTGTCACCGGTCAAACTCTTTCCAAATGGAAAATAATTCTTTCAGATAAGTAATTAATTCATATATATAAAATATATATTTTATTAACTCATTAAATAACTGTAAAAATATTATATCGTATATAAATGAATTAATTTCTTATATGCAAAAATCATCTCTCTATCAAAAATGATTAACGTGTCTTATTTTCTTACATTGTTTGCACGTAGCACCTAGTTTTCTTCCAATATTAAACCTTCAATTATATTGTAAATTTAATAGAAAATTCTATTTATTTGTATTATATTCTCCTACTTCATTCTCTTATTTATTATATGATAATATGTGAAATTTATTAATTTTTTTTTTGTTAATTAATTTTTATGCCTGTCTTGATCTAATTAGTATAATGATAAGTAAATTAGTTTTACTTATCTTCCTACTTATCTTTCTACTAAAGATCAATACAAGTGTCAAAATCAAGAGAGGGGATATGATGAGTAAAAAGAATTAGTGAACTCCATATATAATTTTTGATCAATAGAAAGATGAAACAAGAGAAAAAAGTAAAATAATATATCATTTTTAATAAAAAAATATAAAAACTCTCTAACTAAATTTTTTGTTTAAAGTTTTTAAATATACACCACTTTATCAATAATAATAATGAGTTGTATTTAATAAAATTCATATAATTTATCAATATATAAAGTTTTTTTCCTTAGTGTAGGAAACATATCTATCCTAGCCTATTCAAACATATTTTGTAAGTTTAAGTAATTATGGTAAATGAAACTTGTCTTTTTATATTTATCATTGTACTAGATTTTATTACCGCGCTTCATGGCGAGACAAATTACTATTTAGATTGTACTACTAATAATAACAATAATATAATAAATTTTTTTATAAGATCGCATTGGTAATATAGTAATGGTAATATAGCAAAATACAAAAAATAATACGTAACAATTATTTAAAAAAAATTAACATAATTAGAAAGATATAGAAGAAGAAAAACTTGCTGCGAGAAAAAAAAAAAAGAGGTACTGCCTTTTGAGAAAAAAGAAAGAATGGATTTAATGTTTATAAGGCTTAATTAATGGATACGGTTTTGTTGTGATCAAAGCATTAAATGTTAATAATTACTTACATTTGGTAATTAATAGACTAGGATAGATTAGAGTAGGGTGTATAAAGCAAGGTTCTAAATAACGCGAGGAGTTTTGTGGTGGCATGGTCATGCCCCAAGCCTTGGAAACCATGGCGAGACCACGGTGTTTCTTAAGGCGTGACTTAAAGCGGTAATTTTGTATGTAAATTATAATTATAAGTATACAATTATGCAAAAAAGTACCTAATTATAGATTTATAACATAGTTTATCCACATTTTTATTTATTTTAGTATATCCAATCATCTTTATAGCTGAATAACTATATATATTTGGTTCCGATGATTCATTACTTTTATCATGTCTCAAAAAACACGTCTTATAATGGGCAAATACGCGTCAAGTTTGGTCTTAGAATACGTCAATCCTTAAGCCTAAGCCTTGGACCTTGGCGTGGCGGCATGGTCAAGCCTCAAGCCTTGACGGGGCCATGGCGAAGCCAAAACGAGATTTTTAGAACCATGATATAAAGAAACACCCTATCATATACTACAACCTAAGGACACCTCTCTAACTAAATATCTACTTATAATGAGGTTGAAAAGCTAATTTATTACGTTTTATTAATATTTAAGGAGTTATCATCAATATATATATATAAGAGGCTTACCTTCTTTCCAAAATTAACTATTAAATCAAACCCAATTAACCAATCAAAACTCTCAATTTTAAAATAATTCAATTTCAAAAAATAGAAATATGAATGTTTCATCGATTTCAATTACAAATTAATTAGGAGGGGTTATATGAAAATTGTGAGGGGTTTTCTAAGAAAATATGAGGGGGCTTTATAAAAATTGTATATTAATGAAATTAATTATAGGTTGTTTATAAATTATGTTTAGTAACTTTTGATATATTTTGTTTCGAGAAAAAATAATTATATATTTATGACCGTCATATTTTTATCTACGTTTTGGTATAAATTTTATTGTAATATAACACTATTTTTAAAATTAGTATATTCATAATTGTTTATTATCCATTAATAGTAGTGGGTAGGTAATTTTTAATTAACCAATCATAACCTTAAATTTTAAAAGCATTCAACTCTTGAAAACAATTTTGGAAAGAATAAACACAAAATCGGTAATTTGAATTCAAATTTAAATAGATTTGGGAGGGGGCTAAATGAAAATTGTAAAGGGGTTTTATAAAAAATGTGAGGGGCTTTTAAAAAATGTGAGGGGGTTTATTTAAAAATTATATATTAATGTAATTAATTATAAGGTGTTTATAAATTATGTTTAGTAACTTGTGATATATTTATTTAGAGAAAAAATAATTATATATTTACGACCGTCTCATTTTTATTTACGTTTTGGTATAAACTTTATAGTAATACGACACTTTTTTGGAATTTCGTTTTGATATTTCATTAACAAAAGTCAATGACAGTCACTTTCAGAAGTTGGTTTATTCCTCAGAAAACTTGTGTTTATACATGGTCAATTGTATGTTAATGTTTCACGTGTTAAAAGTAAAAAAAAGGTTAAATATTTTAATTTGTGACAACAGTGGTAATTTTACAAACAAAACAACAAATGTAGTCTACAAAGAAGTGCTTCAAAAAAATTATTTATTTTTTTGTTAAGAATTCTGACCTATGTAAGTTTTCGATTATATTTTATTTATTACATTATTTTTATTTAAAAATTTTAATATCTTAAATACGTTTCCGAAATACCCGTGCGTGCACGGGGCAATAAACTAGTTAAATACAAAAAGGGGAGTCACCACTCACAATCGCTATTATTGACAGGTCCATATGGGGACTTATTTTCGTTTGAAAGTTTCTTCTCCGACAAAAAGTTAGGTTAAATGGGAGTCAGAAGATAAAATCTACTTCTTAATACACTTCAGAACACATTGAAGTAGTGTATATACATACTTTTATTTGATACAGATGTTAATTGCTTTACATTTAATTCAACACTTATTATTATACTAGGTATTTTATAGGTTTAATTTCATATATATTCTAATTAATCATTAAAATATATTATTTATCTGTGTTAATAACTTATAAATATCTTATATATCATTTTATTATTTGCCAAAATCATCATCTTTATCCCTTTTTAATCATTTTAAAATGAATTATAATTATAAAATATAATTAAATGATTATTATGCCCCTCTTTCAAATTATTTATAAAATTTCACCTATACCCTTACTAAACTTTATAAATCTATTTGTGGAAGGAGCCAAAAGATGTTGCTTAACCATCCCATTTGCATAAATATGATAGACAATATTTTTAGCTAGTACAAATAATTACTATTGAATGGTTTTTTATATTTGCAGGCAATTAACTCCACGATTTTCATATCTTTCCTAAGTGTTAGTAAATTTCTGTTTAAACGTGTTCTTTTTTAAAAGTTATTGTTTTCAGTGTATGAACCATGCTCGATCACCAAAATTAATTAATAGTATCGTATATATATAGAGAAAAGTTAATGCGAGAACCGTTGTTATCGCGAGAACCGCGAGAACCAATCTGAGCCGTTCAATTCCCTCTACTTCAATTTCATTGCCTACCCATGAATTCATCACATGCACCTGCCACACTCTATCCCTACGCTCTCCATCCATGATTTTCTCATATCCAAATAACGGTTGAGATTGGTTCTCGCGGTTCTCGCGCTAACAACGGTTCTCAAATGAACACAAAGAACTAATATATATATATATATATATATATATATATATATATAGAAAATGGATCAACAAAGAACCTTATCTTAAACAAAGAACCTAAAGAACTAATATGGACAATTGGATCATCAAAATCAATGGATGAGATTGAACGATGGCAAAACTGTAATTATTATGTATTAATTTAGGAAGAAAAGGGCAAACATGGAAAATCATTCCCCCAACAACCTATGAATTTTAAAAAAAAACCACAAAAAATTTTAAATTGTCATAACTGATTAAGTTTTGTGAATTTAAACAAAAAAAATTTACCGATCTTTTAGTTTTTTAATCCTCTTTCAAACAAGATCACTCTTCCCATATTTTTCTAAATTTTATTTTGAACATGAAAATTTTGTTTGCATTTTGGCAGCATTGGGTTGAATGTGTAATTTTGCATTTTGGGCTACATTTTCATTGAATCATGTTTGGATTTGCATTTTGTATTTTCATAATCTTTGTTTCGATCTATCAAAAAAGTTATGATACACTTCCGAACGATGTACGTCAAACTTCTTTCGTACACATAGTTAGCTAGTGATCAGTAGAACTAAACTAGCAGATCGATCATTCAAACCCGATAACTAGAGTGAGCTCGTAATCCATTTTAATTGTAAGTCCTCGATCTTGCGTCTTGCTAGGATTGTTTTATTAATTAATTATAATTAATTGCTTATCAGGAAAGAAAGTTAACTCAAAAAAGATGGGTTATTATTCTAGAATTTCACATCGCACCTTATGAAAATAAAGTAAATATATATACCCAAAAGGGTGTATTAATTGATTGATTAAATGATGATTCGTAATACGATATACATTTACGAATTTCATATAATATATAGGTTGTCGAGTTTATTTTTTTCTTTCTTGTTCTTATCTTCCAAGGAATTCATTACAACGAAGACCAAATTAATCCCCCCTGGGTTTTATTTGAAACTTTTTATTTTTATTTCTACAAAAGAACAATATTTAAGGTTGAAATATTCACGTTTTGCAACATATATACCCCCACAGAAGGCCTTTGTTTAACAACCATTCTCTCTCTCACATACACACAGCTAGAGAGAAACATTTTAGTGCATGAAAGCTTGGAGGATTTCAGAAAATGTCACTAGAACCTCGAAACGGAAATGAACAGGGACCGGAGAACCACCTTGAATCAGAGACCCCAACGACCTGAACACCTTGAACCTTCATCGGTTGCCTCAAACATCTAGATGACCTGCATGTTTATATTTTGCGTTTTTCGTTTTTTGCATTCTGCATTTACGTTTTACGGATTTTGCATTTTTTGGTTTGAATTTGTAATTTTGCATTTTGGGATGTATTTTTCATTAATTTAGTTTTGTGTTTGCATTTTGCATTTCATAATTTTGCATTTTGGAAGCATATGAATGACCTGCATGTTCATATTTTGCATTTTAACGATTTTTTGCATTTTGCATTTAGTATGAACACAGCTCAAAATGCAAAATTTGCATTTCAAAAAAAAAGTTTCTGAAATATATCAAGGCCAATCTTGTTTGAAAGAGGACGAAAAACTGAATCTAACGGTATAATTTTTTTTGTTAAAATTCTTAAAAACGAACGAGTTATGATTATTTAAATTAAATGAGTTCTTTTAAAAAAAAAAAAAACTGCAGGTGGTTGGCTTCGAGCGTGAGAATTCTTTTTTTTTAATTTTCCATTTTTGTCTTTAAACAATATGTCATGTATCATCACTAGGAATGTTCTTTATGTTCTATGTTTAAAATAGGTTCTTTATATAACTCTACCCTATATATATATATATATATATATATATATATATATATATATATATATATATATATTATAGAAACCTCTAACAAAACATATCAAACATTCAAAAGTTATAAACTAAAATTTATAACCACTCTAAAATTAATTACAAAATAATATTTAAAATTGCAGACATCGATCCACAACCGGTTTATAAGATTCTTCGGTCCCACCCTTTCATGCCACATGGCCTGTTTATATTGGTTGAGGATTTTGTTGTCATGACGAAAGTGGGCAGTCAGCAGCGGAATGCACAAACTATAAATTACTTATTAATATTCTAATTTGTTAATGCACATGCACCGAATTTTCAATTATATTTATATATATATATATATATATATATATATATATATATATATATATAAAGGATCAAAATAGAACCATAGCTTAAACATATAACCTAAATAGTCAATATGAACCATTAGATCATCAAAATCAATAGATAAGATTTAAAAATGACATAATTGTAATTTTCATTTTAATTAATATGTAAAAAGTCAAACATGGAAATCCCCCCTCCTAACAAACCGACATTTTAAAAAAAAAATGCCTCCAAAAACTTTAATATTTCATAACTTTTTAAGTTTTGTGAATTTAAACAAACAAATTATATCAATCTTTTAGTTTTTAAATCCTCTTTCAAACAAGACCACTCTTTTCATATTTTTCTAATTTTTTTTGAAAATGCAAATTTTGTTTGCATTTTAGGCTGTATTTTCATAGAAATCTTTTTGAGTTAGCAGATTTTACATTTTCATATTTTGCATTTTCGAAAGCATCTCCAAGACCTGTATGTTTATATTTTGCATTTTCGATTTTTTGATTTTTTTTTCATTTTGCATTTTAGAATGAAACCCAGCTCAAAATGCAAACTTTACATTTTCAAAAAAATATAAAAGTTTCAGAAATATATTAAGTCCGGTCTTGTTTGAAAGAATACGAAAAACTGAATCTAACGATATACTTTTTTCGCTAAAATTCTTAAAAATGAATGAGTTATGATCATTTAAAGTTAAGTGGGGTATTTTTTTTGTTTTTTTAAGGTTGCTGGAAGTTTTGTTTTTTTCTTTTTTTCATTTTTGCCTTAAACAATATGCCACATGTCATCACCAGAGATGGTTCTTTATGTTCTATGTTTAAAGGAGGTTCTATATGGAACATTACCATATATATATATATATATATATATATATATATATATATATATATATATATATATATATATATAGGGGATGGTTCATTTGAGAACCGTTGTTAGTGCGAGATTCGCGAGAACCAATCTCAGCCGTTTGTTGGATATGGGAAGTTCATGGATGGGAGGGCGTGGAGAGATAGAGTGTGGCAGGGTACATGTGAGGAATTCATGGGTGGACAATGACATTGAAAGAGGGGGAATTTGACGGCTCAGATTGGTTCTCGCATTAAGAATAGTTCTCGCATGAACTTTTTCATATATATATATATATATATATATATATAGGAAAAAGTTAACACTACAAGAAAAATACGTTTTTGCCACGTGAACTTTTTGCGGCGACATATGTCGCCGCTAAAAACCCGCTAAACGACAAAATTTGGGCCCACTACCATCTGTTTTAAAGATGTCGCCGCAAAAAGGTTTTCGCGGCGACACGTAGCGCCGCTAAAAGGCTTTCCCTCTTTTTTTTCCCACCGAAAACCATGGCGGGATTAGTTCCCCCCTAAAATATTCATCGTCGACGCAAAAAGTGCATCGTCGCCGCAAATACGTCGCCGCAAAAGGATTTTCTTATTTTATTTATTTAATTAAAACGAATTTCGATTTTCTTTATTAATAAAATATATATGTCGCCGCTAAAGGCCACATGTCGCCGCTAAAGGCGTCGCCGCAAAATTTTTTACGAGATATAGGGTTTTTCAGCTTTCTTTCTGCCATTTACTTGCTCCCGTCTCTCTCTCTCTCCCGAAGCTCTCTCTCTCTCTCGAAACCACCGCCGGCCGGAGCCTCTCTCAGCCGTGGAAACCGCCGAGCCCGGAGCTCTCTCTCAATCTCGTCGAACGCCTCTCGCCCCCGCTCCCTCTCACCGTCGAAATCGCCGCCGCCTCTCACCACCCTTCTTCCTCCGCTGTTCGGCCTCCTCCTCCGGCGCCGGCGACTCGTATTTGAGGTAAAAATCCCCTTTTTTTGTTTATAAATCTAGGGTTTTTGTTTTTAGATTCTTATATGTTTGTGTTTTGTTTGTTACAAGTTATCTCCTCCTCCTCTATTAGCCGCCGCCGTCGACCACCTTCTGCCGCCGCCGCCGCCGCCGGTCAGAATCTTTCCACCGCCTCCGTCGACCTCCTCCTCCCCATTGAGGTATTTTTTATTTATTTATATATTAATGTTATATATTAATGTTAATTAGTTTAGGTTATTATTAGTTTGTGTTTTGATTATTATTATTTTTTGTTAGTAATTTAAATTATTTAATTGTTAATTAGTGGTATTAATTTATTAATCTAAGGCTATTGTTAATTAATGTTAGATTAATTAGTGTTAGATAATATTGTTAATTAATATTAGATTAATTTGTGTTAGATTAATTTACATTCATTATGTTAGATAATATTTTATGTTATAATTTTATATTATTGTTAATTAGTATTAATGTTTAAGTATTGTTAGTATACTAATAATGTGTTAAATAATTGATTAATCTAGTTGTTAATTTAAATTCATTATGTTAGATTATATTTAGTGTTATAATTTTAGATTATTGTTAATTAGTGTTAATGTTTAAGTATTGTTAGTATACTAATAATGTGTTAAATAGTTTATATGATGATGATGTTATAGTTTATTTGATAATGTTTGATTATTATCTATTGTCAATAATGATAGATTAGTGCTAATTACTTTTAATCTTTAATCATTGTTAGTACACTAATAATGTTAGAAATTAGATCAATGTTAGATTATTATTTATTGTTAATGATGTTAGCTTATTGTTATCAATTGTTAATCTTTAATTAGTGTTAATATTCAATGTTAGTGTTAATCTTTAATCTTAGTATAATAATAATGGTGGTAATCATTTAGCTTAGAATGTCCGCTCGAAATTGATTTAGAAATTAATTTCGGGTTGTCCCATATTGGGACTGCTATTTGAATACCTTATCTCATTTAGGATGTGAATGCTTGTTACATGGTTGTGTGTTTAAGAAAGATTCGGTTGTCATTTACTCTATGCTTCCCGGGTATATATTTCTTTATATACTTGGGAGCTAAGGGTAAATGCTGCCGAATTTTTCTTAAACAACCGATCATGTAATATGTATTCACATATGAGGTAAGGTATTCAAAAAGTGGGTTAGGACGGCCACCCTGCTATAAACCACTCACAGTTTCTTAGTATAAAAATTTAATACATGAATTGTGTTCTTAATAATTATGATATGCTTTGAACCCAGCTATGACGATTGATAAGAGTTGGACTACTTTAGCAAACCGTAATTGTCCTGAATTTCGTACTGGTCTTGAAGCATTTCTAGATAGGTGTAAAGACTACGTAAATAGCTATGGTAATATTCGTTGCCCGTGTGATCATTGTGATAATAGCTGTTTTCTCCCGCTTAGGGCACTTAGGATTCACATATATGAAAATGGGTTTAGCGAGGGCTACATGAATTGAATCTTTCACGGAGAACCATTTGTTCCTCGAGCACCACGCGACGGTCTTGGTCAAACGAATAACGAGTTGCATGATTACCTCAATGACGTTCGCCAGGAGAATACTGTCAACGAACACAACACGGAAAGTGATGAGCCAGTTGAAGGTCCAAGTGATGATCCACATGAAGGCCCAAGTGATACAAATGACGAACTTGGTGAATTATTTAAGTTAGCCGGCACGGAGCTATACCCTGGTTGTGACTGGATGTCTTCGCTAGACTTTTTAGCAAAGCTGAGGCACATGAAAGTTATCAATAAATGGACCGATACTTCATTTGACCAATTATTAGAATTGCTTAGGGTTGCATATCCGACATCTAAAATCCCGTCATCACACTACGAAGCTAGGAAGATAATGAGAACGGTCGGGTTAGGATACGTACCTATCCATGCTTGTATCAACGACTGCTGTTTATTTTGGGATGAATACAAAGATTTGCAAAGTTGTCCGATATGTTCTGAGAGTAGATGGAAAGACAAAAACACCAAGGGAAAGAAAGTTGCTAACAAGATACTGCGTTACTTTCCTTTGACGCCAAGGCTAAAGCGTATTTATAGCTCAAGACACACTGCAAAGTCTATGACTTGGCATGCTACCGGTCAGTGTAGTGAAGATGGTAAGATGCGTCACCCGGTGGATGGTACTGCATGGAAACATTTCGATGCACAATATCCTGATTTTGCTGCAGAACCTAGAAATGTCAGATTAGGGTTGGCTGCTGATGGTTTCAATCCATTTGGCAACATGAGTACTTCTTACAGCATGTGGCCGGTCATATTGACAACATACAACATGCCTCCATGGTTATGTATGAAAGAGTCTTCATTCATGCTGACCTTGTTAATTCCTGACCCTAAATCACCTAGTAAGGATATTGATGTTTTCCTGAGGCCGTTGGTTGATGAATTGAAGAGTCTATGGTCTAACGGAGTCCGAACGAAAGATGCAGATACAGGCAATTGGTTCACAATGCGCGCGATGCTTTTATGGACCATCAATGATTTTCCTGCTCGTAGTAGTTTGTCAGGTTGGAGCGGTCAAGGCTACTTAGCGTGCCCTACATGTAATGTCGACACTCCATCCATTCATGTTCAAGGTAAAACCGTTTATGTTGGTCATAGAAGATTTTTAGCTCCAAAACATCATTGGAGGAAGAGCAAGTCATTTAATGGTAAAGACGAGACTAGACTTGCTCCTAGAAAACTAACGAAGAGTATTATACTAAGTCAACTCAATAAGTTAACGCCCCGTATTCCCGGGAAACATGCTCTTTATGGGGGCAAGAAGAGAAAACGTGATACAACGGTTGACTTGAATTGGAGTAAATACTCTATTTCTTCGAGCTCGAATACTGGTCTTCTCTTCAATTAAAACACAATTTGGATGTTATGCATATCGAAAAAAATGTGTGTGAGAGTTTGTTAAATACACTGTTAATGAATGAGAAGTCTAAAGACACTTTAAAGGCAAGAAAAGACCTGGAAAATATGAATATTCGACCTGAATTGTGGCTCACAACTAATGGTCGCAATAAGGTCTTAAAGCCTCATCCTAAGTATTCTTTCTCAACCGAGAACATAAAACTTTTTTGTAAATTCATTAAAGGAGTTAAACTACCTGATGGATTTGGCTCAAATTTTAAAAAGAAAGTCTCCGACAATGATAGCAACATAATCGGGTTAAAGTCTCATGATCATCACATAATGATACAACGGTTGTTGCCACTTGGAGTGAAAGCGTACTTAGACCCAACTATTTCAACACCAATAATTGAGCTATGCTTTTTCTTCAAACAACTTTGTGCTCGAAACTTGATGACGCAAGATATGAAAAAAGCTGAAAAGCAATTGATCAATATTTTGTGTAGTTTTGAGCAAATATTCCCACCGGCATTTTTTGACATAATGATTCATTTGGTTATGCATTTACCCGAAGAGGCTATTCAAGGTGGCCCTGTTTACATGAGGTGGATGTATCCATTTGAAAGATACATGAAAAAGCTAAAAAATTATGTTAGAAATAAAGCAAGGCCGGAGGGATCTATAGCGGAGGGTTATGTTGCAGACGAAGCCTTGACATTCTGTTCAAGGTATCTCGAGGGTGTATCGACGAGATTTAATCGTCCGGATAGAAATGAGGATGCTCCAATTCCAACACGTGAGTTGTATGTGTTTCAATCCATTTGTAAACCAATTAGTAAAGGTGTAGATATAAAATCAGACGAAAGTAGATTGGTTTGTACTCAACAATAGTCCCGAGATCGACACATACAAGACGTAAGTGTTTCTTTCGGTTTGTATTTTCATAAGTTCTATTTTCAATAATTCTACTAATATTAAGAACATTTATAGTCAATTTGCTGCTGACATGCCGATCGGAAGTAATTTACAAACAAAGTTTCCTCGTTGGTTTAAGAGCAAGGTAAGCTCATTGTATATTACCTTGAATAAATAACAATTATTACTCAATCACATATAATTTTTTGTTTTTCATAGATCAATTATGTACGAGCTGCGAATAAATCTCAATGTAGTGACGAGTTATTTGCTCTTGCAAACGGACCGTTGAGTGCAAACACCTACACCGCGTGCATTATAAATGGTGTGAGGTTTGTGGTTAATAGTCGAGATTTAGGCCGTACAACACAAAATAGTGGTGTTTCAACAACCGGACCAGATGAAACAAAGTATTATGGTCTGCTGGAAGAAATTCTGGAGCTAACATATATTAGTGATTACAGAGTTGTGTTGTTTCGATGTAAATGGTTTAAAACTAATAATCAACAACGTTGTGTCACTAAGAATAACATAACCAGTATTTCTACTCAGACTGAATGGTTTGTAGAAGACCAATACATTCTTGCAACCCAAGCACATCAAGTCTTTTACCTTGATGACCCGTCAAAAGGCCGTCAAAGAGGTGAATCAAGCCAAAATTATTGGAAGGTGGTTCATGAGGTAAATCATAGGAAGATCTGGGACCGGGATATCATTGCTGAAGACGACGGAGATGTTATACATGACAGCAATTCATCAGATCTATCATTGTGTGCTGATTTGGATCATTTGACTTATACGAGTTTAAGTATAGGTCAACCAACAGAAGTTGAACATGTTCATTTACCAGAACATACTAATAATGCTGATGATAATGCTGATGACATTGATGACTATGATAATGAAGATTCCGATTCTGAAGACGAATGTGAACCACATCTTTGTAGTAGTGATGAATCTGATTGATCTAAAATTGTAATTGTTATTTGTAGAAACATACTACTTTGATTTATATAATTGTTATAATTGTTACCGGGTGGCTTGATTTATATAATTGTTATTTATAAATTAACATTAATACTTGTGGCTTGTTCGTATATTTCTATTTTTTTTTCAGATGGCTTGTGTTGCTCGTGGCCACGGTGGAGACTGTGGAGGTGATCCACCTAATCCTAATAGGCAACCACCTTCCGGTGGTTGTGGCGGTGATGGAAAAAAAGGGCGTGGAGTAGCCCGGAACGTTGAGCTGAGAAAGCTATGGAAGAAGAATGGCAAAAGGCCTTTGCCAATTGACTTTGACGATGTAAGATTTAATAAAACGTGGAGAGCAATCGGGGACAATGCTGATTACTTTACCAGCTACCTGGGGACTTTAGTGAGGGATTCTATCCCATATTACTTCCCGTCATGGGAAAAAGTCCCCAAAGAACTTAAAGAACCGATCATTCCGTCTCTTCAGGTTCCACTTAAGTTTTTTTTATATATTGTATATTTGTAAAAATTGTACAATAAACTAACTTTATCTTATAATTTACAGACGTACTTTGAATTGCGGCCCCATATAGAAGATAATATAAGAGGTGGGTCGATTTCGGTGGGAATCGACAAAATGGCTGGGGCAATGTATAGAGACCAAAAATTCAAGTTCAAAAAAAAATGGTTTGAGAAAAGAGGGGGGGTCTCGCAGGCACACCAACTGCGTCGAGATCCTCCTCCCAACATGGATCAAAGGGATTGGGATTTGTACGTCGACTATTATATTGGGGATAAAACCGTTCAACGCTCTATTGCGAACACGCAAGTTAGGGCGCAGCAAGTACATCAAAGCTTGCATGGTCGGAGATCATACTGTCAGTATCGCTTCGAGAACGTAAGTCTATTTATCTCTAATTCTTAATTTTGATTGATATAATGATTGACCCGACCTGTTTGTGTGATATATTAATATTTATTTAGTATATAATGGTCGAGCCGTTTGATTGATATAATGATTGACCCGACCCGTTTGTGTGATATATTAATCGTTATTAAGTATATAATTATTGACCCGTTTCATTTGTTTATAGCGTGACCCGGAAACACAACAACCCCCAAGCTTGATCGAACAATATATGACAAACCATTCACGCAATGGTGTCTTTACATCCTCGGATGTTGAAGAAAATCATGTAAGTAATTATTTATACTTCATTAAAATTATTTATAAAATCTGATTTTATCTTATTTATACACAGCGCCGTATGGTTTTCATGAGAGACAATCAAGTCGGGAGTGAGAACCCTATGAGCGAAGAAGATATTTTGAGGGCGGTGTTGGGTGAACGTCGAGGACACGTTCGTGGGGTTGGAAGAACATTAAGTTCTTCATCCGTATCTGCTGCACAATCTACCACTCAATCCCAGCCTACGGAGAGATTATATTCACAGGCCGAGGTAGATAACATGTTAGGGGATGTCCGGCAGCAGCTACAGTCTCAAAGCGAACAACTGCAGCAGCTACAGTCTCAATCTCAACGTACATCCGATCTCTATGATATATTACAGGCGGCAGGTATAAATACTAATATTTCCTCAAGATCCGGACGTCAACCAACCACCGACTTGGCTGATATTGAAGAGTCTAGTGATGAGGATTAGATTATATGTTTGTTAGGCGAGTACTTGTGATTGTTTAAAAACGTTTTTGTTAACTTTCAAACTATCGTGTGTTCTACTTCGTTTGTTATTACGATTAGATACTTGTTTGTTAAATCGTATTGTTATACTTGTTGTTGAGTTCTGAACAGCAGGTTTTCTGAATATTGCCCGGTTAAAAACGGGTGGAAAACGCAAAATGCAGCAAAAGCTGCTGATTTTATATTTGCCTTTTTGCGGCGACACTGACGTCGCAAAAAGTACACATGTCGCCGCAAAACGTCCTTAAAAAAGAAATTATATATTTAATAATTAAAATTATACGTCGCCGCAAAAAACAAATGTGTCGCTGCAAAAAGATTTTATTTTAATTTATTTTTAAATTATATATGTCGCCGCAAAAAAATATATGTCGCCGCAAAAAAGTATCCACGTGGCGGAAGGTGGTCCCGTTGAGTGTCGTCGCAAAAAGTAAAAATTGACGTCGCAAAATGTTATTTGGGACGAAGTATTTGCGGCGACCTTTTTGCGGCGACATGTCGCCGCAAAATATGTTTAGCGGCGTTATTTTGGCTTTTAGCGGCGACAAATGTCGCCGCAAATGGTGTTTTTTTTTGTAGTGTAATGCGAGAACCATTCTTAGTGCTAGAACCGCGAGAACCAATCTGAGCCGTCCAATTCCCCCTCCTTTAATGTCATTGCCCACCCATGAATTCTTCACATGTACCCTGCCACACTCTATCCCTCCACGCTCTCCATCCGTTTAACTTCCCATATGCAAGGAACGGCTGAGATTGGTTCTCGTGGTTCTCGCACTAACAACAGTTCTCGCATGAACCCTACCCTATATATATATATATATATATATATATATATATATATATATATATATATATATTCTTATTTTATTTATTCTTTTATGTATGTAATTAACATATCACAACTTAGATCACTAGTAGTTATATCATAAGTAACTGCTATAATTTGAATGATAGATAAGCTTTTGAGCTCATTCAAATAGTAATGACTGAACAATCATATTCATTATATGGATACCTAAACTTCACATTATCATCGCTACAATTATTAAACCCATAAGATATAAATTAAAATTATTAATATGAATAGTTGAAAAAAAGACTAAAAATGAAAAGAAAAGGTGGCACGAGCCACGTAGCATGGCACGACGGTGACGAGCCTCATAATAACAAGCCAACACCGAACAATCCGTTGCGGACGAAGATTTGGAAACGAAGATGACGAGCTCGTCATCGTTATTTTATAACCACCACTACAAGTTGTTTTAGGGTAGAAGGATAAAATAAAAAGATATACTTAATATACATATTTTCTTAGAAATGCCCCACCAACGTTGGAAAAAAGACCATCATCTTTACCAGGAAAATATGCAAAGCAATCAAAAGAACGCGTGACCCTACTCAAATTCTTCTGGACCCATTGGCCAAGTCGTTTTCCTTTTTACAAAGACTTCACTAATCAAGTCTGTTCTAGATAGTAGATACCTAACTTTTAGCTTTATATATATATATATATATATATATACACGTATAAACACCAAGTGAATTCACATAACTTCACAACCCGAAAAACTCCATCGCTAACCTTGAGTTCGGCCATGGATGCAATTTACAACGACCTCCAACTGCCTGGTTTTCGCTTTCACCCTACCGAAGAAGAGTTGCTCGACTTTTACCTCAAGAAAATGGTTTTAGGGAAGAACTCACATTGCGATATCATTGGCTATGTCAATATTTACCTCTATGACCCATGGGCTTTGCCAGGTAATTTTCTTTTAATTTAGTTCATTAAAAGGAACTACACTTGAAGTTTTTCTTTACTAAAAGTTTTTTTTTACATTATGAATTTAAAGTTGTTAGGAAAATCCTAAATAGGGTAAATCACTAAAGTAATGAAGGTTATATATCTATAGATTCAAACTAACATAACATTGGAAAAGGAATATTGTTTACAAGGAGGGATTGAAACTAACTAATACAAGGAGTCATCTTTGTTGCTAACAACATTTATGTTAAATGTTATTGTATTCGTAAACCACTTAAATCACTAAAATACCGAATAACATAAACACTCCAAATTTAAGCAGTTTGTTATTGATACAACATCTAAGTTATGTGTTATCCTAATTTATATTATATATATATGAATGACAATAATAATAATATTAGTTTTACAAATGGGTCCTTTTGGAAATTGCAGGATTGTCAAAGATTGGTGAAAGAGAGTGGTACTTTTTTGTGCCAAGAGATAGAAAGCATGGAAGTGGAGGGAGACCTAACAGGACCACAGAAAATGGTTTCTGGAAGGCAACCGGATCGGATCGTAAAATATTTAGTTTATCGGACCCAAAGAAGCAACTTGGACTAAAGAAGACTTTGGTCTTTTACAAAGGCAGAGCACCAAGAGGAAGCAAAACGGATTGGGTCATGAATGAGTATCGTTTACCTGATAACTATCCATTAAGCAAGGTATGTCACATTTATGTATGTGTTTAATGTGATGTTCAATTTCAATTTCAGTCATTTTTTAAAGTCAAGTTTTGAATGTATGTTTTTGTAGGAAATAGTATTGTGTAAGATATATAGAAAGGCAACATCTATGAAGGTGTTGGAGCAAAGGGCAGCAATGGAAGAAGAAGCCAAGATATTTAGTGTATCACCTCCTTTATCTCCTGAAGAAACACTTTCATTCTATACACAATCCGATGACCTTGCGCTATCCATGGTGCAACCGACAACACCAATGGAATCATGCCATGTGGCATCTGTTAAGGATGAAATGCATCAAGATTCACTACTTTTCTTGGATGAGAAATTGAAAGAAAAAACTCTGCAACCACCAACAGAATCAAGTCATGTGGGACCTGGTAACCAGGACGAGTTATATCATGACCTAATGTTTATGTTGGATGAAAAGTTGAAAGAAGAGCCTGATATAATTAGCGATGCAACTAGCAGTAACGTTTACAATAACAATAGTACTAATAAGGTCTCAAGTTTAAGATTACCTATAGGAGAAGGAATGTTGGAGGATCTTCAATTACCTAAAGTGAACATAGATTGGACACAGGACTCCTTTTGGACATCATTATGTAGTCCATGGTTAGAAAATATAATGTTGTCTTCTCCTTATGCTAATATTCTTAATTTCTAGATTTGTAGCAAATATTGACTTGTAGATTATGTTTAAATGTTAAACATGAATGGAAAACCCACCATGTGGATTAATTATATGATATCTATCTTTTTGCAGAAAGTTGTACCGATTATATATATATATGTAGGAGAGTGCTCGGTTCGGTTTGGTTTGGTTATGAGTAAAACTGAAACCAAACTGAAATTAAATTTTGGTTTCTGGAAGAACCAAAACCAAAACCAAAATCATTTGGTCTTTCGGTTTTTGGTTTTAGTTATGTTTGGTTTTTTGTTCGGTTTTGATTCTGCTTTGGTTTTTCAAATTTTGGTTTTTGGTTTTATTAGATGGGATGCTCGGAGGTGCACAAAAAATCCGAATATCCGATTTTGTGCAAAAACTATCCGAACTGATTTTTTATAAAACCGGATTATTTTCAAACCGGAGTGGATTTAACCGCTTTTATCCGATTCGATCCGGTTTTAATCCGATCCGAAACCGGTTAAACCGGTTACACTTTTGTCCGAGAAAATCCGGTTTTAATCCGTACGAAACCGGTTACACCTCTGTCCGAGAAAATCCGGTTACAATCCGAAAATCCGGTCCCAAAAAAACCGAAAAAATCATGTCCGGATTTTATCCGATCCGGATCGGATTAAAATCCGAAGATGTGCACATGCTCATGCTCCTAGACTTCTATTTGGGTTGCTCAAAAACTCATGTAGTCATGTACTCATGGCTATTTTTATTTGGACTGCTTCTAACATTATAAATTAAAACAATTTGGATCATTTGGGCTACTTATACCAAGCAACCTATTTTCACTTTTAACACAACAATTAACCCATCAAACAATATAAATTAAGAAGCATTGAAACAGAATAATGTATTCAACACGAAAAACATCTAACCCATCAAACATAATAAATAAAATTAAGAAGCAACACATTATAAAAATGTGTTGAATACGTGAAAACAAATAACAAAGTTTGATGTCTAGTCATCTTTCAAATTAAATTTAAACATGAAGAATTATTAAGTATTCACAATACCTTTCATGCACCACATATCAAAAACTGTTTAGTAGACGAGTCAACATATGTACCACTTGAAGATGTAGTCATTGATGAGAAGATGAACTATATGAAACAACAGAAGCTATATTGGGAAAAAAAAGCAAAACTTTACATAACAAACAAACTGGATTGGTCAAAATCCAATGCAGACACACAAGAGGATGAGACTATACATGGGAACCTATAGAGGAGATGGTGCCCAACTATCTTGAACTATTTAATAACAAGATTTCGGAGATGAAATCTTTCAAGAAGAAGATTTGTAACATCCAAGGTCTGAATTCCTTTATCTTAGTGAATAATATAATTATACAACGGATTTTACATGAGAAAACACTTTTAATGCAAGTAGGACTAATTCTGCTATTGAAGAAAAGATACAAGTCTAGGGGGCTTAAATGTAAATAAGGTAAAGATGAATACATAAAAACGCTAGAATTTCAGTTTAAAAACATAGTTACCTCAAATAAACTAAGTTTCAGTAAAGTGTGAAGGAATGTAATGAAATAAAAATTAAATTCCTTTGTATATTATGTTTTGTAACATTATTTGGAAAATAATTAAATTATTTAAAGTATTCATATTCCTTTAGGTAGAGGAATGTCATTCTATAACTAAAATTGATAAAATTAAACTCATTTCCATTCCTTCGCATTACGGTGAAACAAACGGGACCTAAGTAAAAGGGGAAAAAATCACAGCTAAACTTCAAGTACTAAAGACAACTTCTTAACTACAAAGCAAGGTGAGTTACATTAGAATTTCCGTTTTACGTGCATTACGTGTAGGATACCATCTTGCCCTCTGGAATATGCGACAATTTTGTATTTAGCAAACTACAACAATAGCAGTCAGATTTAGCATGGTACTGTGACGCGGAACTGCAGAACTAGTAGAAAAGGCCGGCAGGATTTCAAAACTCGGTAATACTGAGAATTGATCATGTTTTCTAATCCTATCTTACATTAGGTATGAATACTATCATGAGGGAAGAGACTGTATGAAAGGAAGTCTTACACTTGACGACATGGTTTATGTGTATGTATGAATGTGTGTATGTATGTATGTGTGGAAAGGATACCAAATTACACGTGCATAACTTTTTATGTGGCCGCATCCAAATTTATTACAATTTTATATTATGTAAATCTGTTTCTTTGAACTAAATGTGAACTAGAAATTGTTGCGTTGCATGTAGGAATGGCTACCAGGAGGAGATCTGTTAGAACCCTTAGTTGTGTTCATTCCATTCTAGTGAAGTTATTAAATAGTTTAGTTGTTATTTGATATTAATAATAGTTTAGGGTACAATTTGTAAATACCCAAGGGGTATAAATACTACTTGGCTAGCCCTATTCTATGTAAGCTTTCATTTGATCGAATACTGTGTTCTTTGGCCGTATACTTGCTCCCGTGCGTATCATTCTTATACATCCAAGAATTACATCATTGTGTATTGATTGCTTCACATATTGTTTGATACTTGATAATATGGAACCTACATTTGGTATCAGAGCAAGGTTGATTAAAAGGTGAAGTTCTCGTTATTTTTTGCCCTGTTTTATTTTTCGTTCATCATCTGCAGTTCAAGATCTTTATTTTTCGTTCATCATCTGCAGTTCAAGATCTGCTTATTTTTCAAACTAGCTAAGCGACCCGTGTATCAATACGGGATGATATAAGTCAATTTTAAATTTATATAGTTTTAAAGAGTATTATGACGTATAGTAAAAATAATTACAAAGCATAGATATGAATATAAAATCTCGTAAGAAATGAACAATCATTACAGAATTTTGAAACCATTAGATTTTCTTTAAAACCTCTTAATAAACAACATTCATAGTTTTATTTGTAGGGTTTCCTTAATCATCGCAAATTAAAACTTTTAATCTCTTTTTACTCTTCATTCAAGAATCTATCACATATAACTGTTCATGAGTAAAAACGTGTCTTTTTAGTACTTCTTATAAATACTCTTTTTAAAAATATAAAGTTACATTACACGTCTAAAAGTTTTAGTATAATATTAATGTGTTTCTCGTGATGGAGCTTTATCCCGATATTGTAAAACCATAACTATAATATTATTGTTGATGTTGTTTATAAGCGACCCGTGTATCAACACGGGGATGATATAAGACAATTTTAAATTTATATAGTTTTAAAAATATTAACACGTTAAAAAATTAGAAAACATATATATATATATATGAATATAAAATCTCGTAAGAAATGATAAACATTACAGAAGTTTGATATACATAATATTATCATAATACTTTTTGTAGATACTCTTTATAAACAACATTCATAGTTTTATTAGTAATTTAACGCACACACAAACTAAGCTATTTAATTTGAAAGGGGCTAATGACATATCTAACTTGGGTATTTTTCATATTTTTATAATTGTTGCCCCAATTCACACTTTTTTTATCTACTGAATGTTGTTTTTCCTTTTTTGATATCATAAGATATCAAAGATATCTTTCACAGTTGATTTGTGAACTCACTACCTCGCGTTTACTAAATGAATTGTACACAAAATCAACGAATTTGTAAACTCACGCCTGTGTAAACATTTAAACAATATCGTAAATTACAGGCCCGTGGTTGAATTTTCAATTAAATTCAAATTCAAATGGTTATTATATTATCCATTTATATCTCATCGCCTACTTCCTTTTCCTTTTTGTTTATATTTTCAAACTTAATCTATCAATTATTATTCCATTTAAATCACATTTTAAATTTTTTTAAATCTATTTCTAAAAGTAACTTCCTTACCTAACAAAGTGGAGTAATTTTAAACCAATTAAATACACGTCAATTAGAAATATGTATTCAATTCAAATTTAAATATATATATTATTATCTTATCCATGATTAATTCAAATATATATTATTATCTTATCCAAGATTAACAAACACATATAAGTTTGTTATAAAAAAATTTCCCTTAAGGAATTTGATGGAATGTGACGTAATAACTAATATATTTTTGATTTTCTTTAATTTTTTTAAATCAAGGGCTATGATTGGTGGAAATTTTTTAGAAAAAAGGTTGATGATGTAAGTAACCCTTTTCTTTTAATAGTTTTATTTTTAATAGTTGCTTATATATATATATGATTCATTAAAATTTTATATTGATTGATACACCTTTTTCTGTTTTAAATGTTAACTATTTTTATATAAATTTATCTTAAATAAAACAAAATTTTTAAAAAAATCATTTTAATAATTTTTATCGAAAGACCGAGGAATCCGTTATTATATCGACTATGATACGTTGATAGAATAAATATAAAAAAGATATAAATTGTTTTATGAATAACCTACCCATTACTATTAATGGATAACAAACAATTAAAAATATGTCACTTTAAAAAAAGTGTCATATTACAATAAAATTTATACCAAAACGTAGATAAAAATGAGACGGTCGCAAGTATATAATTATTATTTCTCTAAACAAATTATATAATAAGTTATTAAACATATTTTATAAACAACCTATAATTAATTATATTAAAATACAAGTTTTATAAAACCCTCTCACAATTTCATAAAAGCCCCTAACATATTTTATAAAAACCCCTCACAATTTTCACAATGCCCCCTTCCAATTCCTTAAGGATTTTTGGCATTTATGACATCATTTTTCGATTTTTTAATTTTTTTTTCTAAAATCAAGGGCTGTGATTGGTGGAGAATTTTTAGGAAAAGAGAGAAACCCTTTTCTTTTAATTAGAATATAAGATAAGATTGTTAATCGAAATTAGAGTTTGTCTTATGATCGTAAACTGTTCCTTGGATGACTTAGGACTGAAATATATCAAAATCGTTGGAAAAATATATAGTTTAGATCTGAATTTTCCCTTCGTATATAAGTTATGGTTTTTGGTCCTATTCGTAGAGTTTGAGATTGATTTTCATGATGATTTAATTCAATTTGGTTGTTGATTAGTGGTCAGATTTAATTGTTGAGTGATTTGAGATTGAATATTATAAAAAATATCTGTTTTGGGTTTCTGCCGTTCGACGCCCACATGCATCCATCAAGTCTGCTTGTGAGTAATTAATCATCTTTTAATTGGTCTTTGCTGAAATTGATTCTTGGATTTGCTTCAATAATTGATTGATACTTGATACAATTAGGTCCTACATTTGGTATCAGAGCCTTAGAGTGATTCAAAGGTAAGTCATTCAAACTCTTGGCTCGACGGAAGATATATACTGTCGACTTCTTTAGGGTTGAAAATAATATCGATAGTTTGGTGTTTGATTTTATTTGCTAGTTGGGTTTGTTTAGTTTGATGTTTATTTTACTATTGCAAGTGAATATTGTTGTTTTGGTTGTGATATGGAGATTCACATCGATAAAAGCTACTGGTATTGTTCGTTCGTTTTTTGTTTGCTAGGGTTCTACGTTAACACTTAGCCAAGTGATCCTAGCCAAGTAATCCTAGCCAAGTGATCCTAGCCAACTGAACTTAGCCAACTGAACCTAGCCAACTGATTCTAGCCAACTGATTCTAGCCAACTGCTTCTAGCTAACCTCTTCTAGCTAACCTCTTCCTAGCCAACCTTTACCTAGCCAACTTCTACTTAGCCAACCTTATCTAGCCAACTATACCTAGCCAACCTTACTTAGCCAGTTTGAACATTTACCTACATTTCTCACTCTAAGATCCAATTTCAAGTATCACTTTTGCTACAAATTCAAAATGTCAAAAGAGGTTCTAGCTCTCGGTTCAAACAACAAACCACCCGTCCTTTTCAGGGGTAATTATTCGTCTTGGCGCATTCGGTTCTTAAATTATGTCGGACAGAAAGAAACTGGTGATGACATGCTAGATTCAATCAAGAATGGACCTGCGAGAATAATGAGAACCATTCCAGCACGTCCTAACAATGACCCTCCTTTACCCGAAATGGAAGAACCCAAACCTCCTAGCACGTATACCGATGATGAAAGGAAACGGGTTAAAGCAGACAAAACCGCAACTGCAACTCTACTTCAAGGACTGTCTTATGAAATCTTCAATAGCGTGAATAGTTTGGAGACTGCAAAAGAAATATGGGATGAAGTAGAGAAACTCATGCAAGGTACTGACAGGGGAAAAATCAAGGAAAATCAATTATTAAATGATTAAGAAAAGTTTAAGGCTGAAGAAGGAGAAGATCTAGAGTCTACCTATCTTCGTTTTGCCACATTGCTCAACAGCTTAAAGAAACACAAATTGACCAAAGGAGTCAAAGATATGAATATTAAGTTTCTTTCAAATCTGTTACCTGAATGGAACAAGTATGCTGATTTAATTTCATTCAACAAAACAAGGACACTGATGTGTTGGATATTCACACAATCTATGTTGATTTGTGTCAGAATGAAGGCAAAGTTTTCAAGAAGATGAGTGACAACAAAGCGAAAGCTGCTACAACAGTGAAATCCTCTGGAGATCCACTAGCACTGGTTATGGAAAAGAAAAGTTGATCTCTCAAGTTAAAGAGAGATAAGGCACCATCTAAGTCAACAGAAGAAGAAGCTAATGCAAGTGAATCGGAGATAAATCTTCAAGACCTGAAGGATAAAGTTGATGCTCTTCTGTCTCTTGTGATGAAGAGTTATGGAAAGAAATCATCCTCTTCTAACAAGCTGCACACATCTTCGACTTTCAAGGGTAAAGATAAATCAGTCGCCATAGAAAGAGAGAAACCAAAGAAGTTCAGAAAGGCTCCTGCTACAACTGAACAAACTTGCTACAAGTGTGGTAAACCAGGTCATTTTTCCAAAGAGTGTACTAAAACGGTTACTAAGGATTCTGGATACTATACTGGAAAGGCTCTTTTTTGCAAAGAGCAAGAAGAACATGAAGCTTTGATGGCTACTGTAGAAGCGTGGGAAGAAAAGACTGATAGTGATTCTGAGGATGAGCTTGCATTGATGGCAAATATTGAAGAAGATAAATAAAAGATCTTTGAGGCAAACAAAGAGGATGAGTCTGAATCAAACAATGAAAATGGTGATCGTAGTTCTCAATCTAGATCTGAGCACGGTCATGTGTGGTACTTAGATTCTGGATGCTCCAAACACATGACTGGAAGGAAGGAGCTGCTTTCAAATTACAAAGATAAATTCTGCAGGAGAGTACGTTTTGGGAATGATCAGTTTGCACCAATCATGGGATATGGTGATATAGTCAAAGAGAATGTCACCATTAGCAAGGTGTCATATGTTGAGGGTTTAGGTCACAACCTATTCAGTATAGGTCAATTATGTGATAAGGACTTAGAGGTAAGGTTTAAAGCTAAAAGGTGTAGCATTTTGGATGATGATGGACACAAAATTTTAGCTGGAATTCGTCGCTCAAACCTTTACTCCATTGATCTTAACAATATCAAGCCCTCAACTGATGTGTGCTTAATGTCAAAGACCTCTGTGCAACAGAACTGGATGTGGCACAGACGATTATCTTATCTTAACTTCAAAGACATCTAGAAATTAGCTTCAGGTGGATTAGTCAACGGACTTCCAAAAGTCAAATTTGCAAAAGACCACCTGTGTTCTGCCTGTGAACTAGGAAAGCTGAAGAAAACTCCTCACAAGCCTAAATCTATGCCAAGTACTTCCAAGCCTCTTGAGTTGTTGCATATAGATTTGTGTGGCCCAATGAGGACAACTAGTATAAGCAAAAGGAAATATGTGTTAGTGATCGTTGATGATTATTCTAGGTTCACTTGGGTGAAATTCGTGAAAACCAAGGATGAAGTCCCTGATACTATCATCTCTTTCATCAAGAATATCGAGGTGCTTCAGCAAACATCTGTTGTGATAGTACGCTCAGATAATGGGACAGAGTTCAAGAACAAGAAGCTGTCAGAATTTTATGAAGCACGTGGTATCGCATAACAGTTCTCTGCAGCCAAGACCCCTCAACAAAATGGGGTTGTTGAAAGAAGAAACAGGACTTTGGTTGAAGCAGCACGTACAATGCTACTTCATTCAAAGCTTCCTCATTCATTTTTTGTTGAAGCTATTAACACTGCATGCTACACACAGAACAGATCCATCATCCATACTCGGTTTAACAAAACTCCTTATGAAATTCTGAATCATAGGACTCCTAACATTAAATACTTTCGTGTTTTTGGTTGCAGATGTTTCGTGAAGAATGACAGTGACAATTTGGGAAAGTTTGACCCAAAAGGAGATGAAGCAGTATTCATCGGCTATGCCATGGATTCAGCTGCATACAGAGTGTTCAGTCGAACTGCAAGAAAAGTTGCTGAGAGTGTCAACGTGACATTTGATGAGAATCCAAATGCAGATTCTGAAGACGAACGTTCAGAACCCACAGTTACCGGGGTTTTGGCTACCAAATCCCACGTCACTCCTTCAAATAATTTATCGGAGTCCCACTCTTCTGATGAAGACTTAGATTTCTTATTTGAACATTTTTATAAAGAATATAATGTGCCTCAAAATGTTAAATCATCGTCTGATGCTGTTATTACACCTACTCTTTCAGGTAATTCTACATTTGTCACCGAGTCAGATACAACACCACCAGATAACTCAGAGGCGACTCCCCTACCATACCCATAAGAGGAACAAGTTCAAGTACCTGTTGATTCGTCAGAAGAACCCACACAAGTAGAACAACAGTTCAATGAGATAATAAACGCTCATGATTCCCTAAACATGTCTCATCCTGAATCCTCTACTCAAACCCCTTGATCGTTGTCATCTACCACAGCTAACCCTATAATTCCTGTCACCACAACTGTTGATCAACCTTCTGTGACCATTGATACAGCCGAATCTGAAACGCCTATACAATCAACCACTGTTTCACATCAAATGGTTACCCGTTCAAAAGTTGGTACTCTCAAGCCCATACAGAAGCTAAATCTTGTAGCTGATGTCGCAATCGATCAACCCTTCAACCTCATTGGCCCAGAATCACAATTACCATTTATTAATCCATATCACATTGATATGGTTGTCCCTCCACTTCCTCATGAGAATAAGTGGACACATGATCATCCGTCTGATCACATTCTAGGTGATTCTTCTAGTGTTGTAAGCACTAGATCTGCTACTGCTAATGATTGTTTGTATTCATCATTTTTGAGCATGATTGAGCCGACTAAAGTCTCTGAGGCTTTGGCTGATCCTGACTGGGTACTAGCCATGCAGGATGAGCTGAACCAATTTGAAAGACTGAAAGTTTGGCATCTTGTACCTAGGCCTGAAGGTAAAACAATAATAGGTACGAAGTGGGTCTTTAAAAATAAAAAGGATTCAGAAGGTGTGGTGGTTAGGAACAAAGCAAGACTGGTAGCTAAAGGCTATAACCAGTAAGAGGGCATAGACTACGATGAGACTTTTGCCCCCGTAGCTAGGGTTGAGGCAATCAGGCTCTTCCTTGCTTACGCGGCGCACAAGGATTTCACCGTCTTTCAAATGGATGTTAAAACCGCTTTCTTAAACGGTATTTTAAAGGAAGAAGTCTATGTCTCTTAACCCGAAGGTTTTGTAAATGAAAAAGAACCTTATCATGTCTATAGCTTAGACAAAGCACTGTACGGGCTCAAGCAAGCACCACGAGCCTGGTATGATGTATTGTCTCAATTTCTTCTAGATTCAGGTTTTACAAAAGGGTTAATAGATACCACACTCTTCATTAAAAAGCAGGGTGCTCATATTTTGTTAGTACAGGTTTATGTAGATGATATTATCTTTGAATCTACTGACCCTAAGTATTGTAAGAATTTTGGTGCCCTTATGCGTGAAAAATTCGAGATGAGCATGATGGGGGAATTGCACTTTTTCCTCGGATTGCAAGTCAAACAAATGCCTAATGGGATTTTCATTAATCAGTCTAAATACATTCATGATATCTTGAAAAAGTTTAACATGGATACTTCAAAACCCTCGAAAACACCCATGGCAACTTCTTGCAAGTTAGACTCTGACCCTTCCGGGAAAGCTGTCGATCTTAAAATATATAGGGGCATTATTGGTTCTTTACTTTATCTTACTGCTAGTAGGCCAGATATAATGTTTTCTACTTGTCTCTGTGCACGATTTCAAGCGAATCCGAAAGAATCTCACCTTGTAGCTGTTAAACGTATTTTAAAATATCTTAAAGGCACTTTGGACTTAGGATTGTGGTACCCCAAAGGTTCCGGGTTTGATCTAACTGCTTATTCAGATGCAGATCATGCAGGTAGTAGACTTGACAGGAAAAGCACTTCAGGTAGTGTACAATTTCTGGGCGAAAAGCTTGTTTGCTGGTCTTCAAAGAAGCAGAACTGTGTATCTACCTCTACTGCAGAGGCAGAATATGTTGCTGCTGCTAGTTGTTGCTCGCAAGTCTTGTGTATGCGCACTCAGCTCATGGATTACGGTTTTAAATTAAATAGAATTCCAATTTATTGTGATTCTAAAAGTGCAATTGCTATTTCATGTAATCTTGTACACCATTCACGCACAAAGCACATAGATGTCCGGTACCATTTCATCAAAGACCATATCGAGAAAGGACACATAGAACTCTATTTCGTTAACACCGAACTTCAACAGGCTGACTTGTTCACCAAGCCGCTAGACGAAGCACGGTTTAATTTTCTAGTGTCTCAACTTGGTATGTTGAATCTTCTCGACTGACCGGTTTCACTTTTGAGGGGGAGCAGTTATCTTCATTTGTCTTACTTCGAACTGCTCTCCGATCACTTCTCGTAGGGGGAGAAAATCTGAATTGTTCAACCATCGAGGGGGAGCACTTGTCTTGAGTATCCAATTATTGTTACTTGTTTCTTTGTTTCTTGATTATTTCAAAAACCCAAAAACATTAGAAAATCCAAAACCTCAAAAACATTAGAAAATTATAAAATCCAAAAATATTGTTTTCGCTTTTGGTTTGTTTATTTGATTGATTTCCGTTTGTTCTAATTCCTTAAAATCCAAAAACAGTATAAAATCAAAAAGTCAAAAATAATGTTGTTTCCTTTTATTTGTTTGTTAGTTTATTTGGTTGATTTATTTGTTTTTAGAAAACTCTTTATAGCCTGTTTCTCTTTCACTCCATAGGCCCATGTGTTGGTTTAAAAGTCTTGCTTTTTTTCAAATCCATCGGCCCATCTGTGTTTTAAAACACCTCGCAAACCAAAAACCCTACCCCACCCCCTTGTCGTTACCTGCTTCGCGAACACAGACCAGCCCTGCACAAATCGTTACCTGCTTCGCGAACACAGACCACCCCCCTGCGCAAACCATTCTCGAATTCGTTTCTTCCTGCTCGATCGCTCTCGCATTCTGCTCGGTTCCACTTCATCATCACTAAGGTAAGTTTCCTCTTGTTTTCTTCAATCGATGATAGGCTTTTGCTGTTTTTTAATCCTCGGTTTTATAAGCCCTAGGCTTGATCGACTTCTGTTCTTGATTCACCTGTCATGTTTGTGCGATTCAAATGTTAGCATTAATTGATCACAAGTTATCTATGATTTGATTGCATTTGCTTTCTTCATTGATGGAGTCCTAGTGGTGTTTGGTTTCTGTTGGTAAATCATGATTACGGGAATTAGAATTGTGATTATTGCATGTCTATGATATTCTGAGGTTATCGCTTCTTTAAACTTCAATGGCTGATTGATTTAAACTTAATTGCTCGTGCTTGGTTTTCTTGGGTTCTAGTTCCAGCCGATTCAAAATGGTTCATGCGTTTAGAAATCAAAATTGTTGATTGTCTTAGGCATGTATCAGTTGATTATTTGCAAGAATTTAATCATCTGTTGGTGTTGAATATGATTTACATCGATATCAAGGTTTTTTTTAATTCAAGTTGTTGTTAACTGTTTTTGAATTGACGATGTTTAGTGATTCATATGGTTAATCGATGACAAGTGCTCCTAATGTGTTGATTCTTGTTTCTTGCATCAAACAGTTGATAGATCATTAAGGTTCATCTGATTGTTAATCTTTGCCCTAGTCTTGTCAATTGTGTTCTTGATGTAGTGTTTTTGATGAGGATATGTGATATATAATCTGAAATTGTTACTCGCTTCATGATTCATATGATTAATTGATCGAAAGAAATGATCTTGTGTTGAGCCAGTGTGAACGAGTTTGACTCCTGTTGATGCTTTCGAATTTGACTCACACACAAACACTTCGCTGCTGCCTGTTTCTGAGTAAACATCCTCGAAAACCATTCCCTGCCAGATCATACCTTAGCGAACCATCATCTTAGTGAACCTTCAACCTAGCGAACCATCACTTAGCGAACCTTCAACCTAGCGAACCATCACTTAGCGAACCTTCAACCTAGCGAACCATCGTCTTATCGAACCATCATCTTAGCGAACCGTCACTTCGCTAACTATCCATCATAAACGAGTTAGCTAACCATCTACTTCGCTATCTCACTTCTTAATCCGACTTCTTCACATATTTGTTATTCTTTGTTCCAGCTTCTTATTCTTTTCTTGATTAGTTCAAGTTATGATGTATCTCAAATAAATCTTCATGCATTCCAGTCAGATCAACAAATATCTTTATGCTCAAACATTGTGATTAAATGCTAGTTGTGTGGAGGTAATTTATCACAAAGTGATCTTGACTAACACTTTGTATGTCTTGTGCTGCTAATAAGTGTCTTGCAGAAGTACTAAATGGCCAATTCATCGGCTATTGTTCCTGCTGGTGATATTTTCCCTGAAGATAAGTGGCTTTCTTTGGCAGCAAACAACTTTCAGTTAGATCCTGATAATTTTGTATGCCGTCATCCGGTGATAGTGGAAATCCTAAAAGGTCATCCACTATGGTACTCGTTGAATACTCTCACAATGAACTCTGATGTGTATCCTCATACCCTCGAAGCAAAGATCTCCGATAAAACCGTGTCTCTCACACGAGCAGAGTTTCAAACGTTGCTTCATATGCCTAAACCAACGCATTATCCAGGCAAGAAAGTATATGACTCATACACTCCAGATGAAGAATTGTGTGCCGATCTTCTACGCCTTGGTTATAATGGAGAACTCCAAACAGTTACTCTGTTTAAACGGATGTTGTTACCCAATCCTTGGGCATCTCTGTTTATGATTGTCAACAAATGTCTCTCCGCAAAACATGCAGGGTTTGATAAGTGCAATATCAACTTCATGGATCTCTTTTATGGGATTCGCCATGCACAAGCACTACAATTATGTTGCTATCATCTGGAAGGATATCATTGAACAACTCCGTGTCCGAGAAAAGCCAAAGATCAAGCAGACCTTCATACCTTATATGCGGTTCTTCTCAATCGTGATTGATCATTTTTTGAACAAATTCCCTGAGATACCTACGCGACCTCAGGTTGAATATGTTAAGCCGCCAAATCTTAAATATATGCAGAAGGATAAAAGGGATCAGAAATTCAAATCAATGCGAACTCCAGAATCTCTTTTGTTACTGGATGATCAACAATCAAATGCTGTTATTAAATGTAGGTTAGATAATCCTCTAACGGGTTAACCACAACCGGGAGACCCTACCCAAGGAGGACAGGATAGAACTTGTGAGGGTCCTGTGAATGAGGGTGCACAAGGTGGTATAGGAGAAAGTGAGACTGAGGGAGCTGATAAGGGTGATAAGACTGATGGTGCATCCCAAACAGCACCTGTTGTTCAGAAAAGACCGTTAGTTAGACTTCCGGTCTCTGGGGTTAGGAGTAGTATATCTGTAGAAAAGGAGAAGTCCACAAGCAAACGCAAATCTGTGGCTACCTCCTCTCAATTAAAGAAAAAGCCAAATAGTGAAGGTGTTCCTAAACCCACCATATTAAACCGGGCAAACCTTATAGGTGCTGGTGCTAATCCGTTTAGCATTGGTTTAGTAGACATTGTTCACCCAACAGTGCAAACACCACCCCACCCAAACCACTTGTCTATCTCTCAACAGATGGATGTTTCAATTTCACACGGGGGATTTGCACATAATCTATCACCACCTCGCTCGGAGGTCGGTGGTATTGAAGCAAGTGGTAGTCTGCCCCACACCACTGAACGTTCTTTGACCACTAAGAGTCTAGTTCCTACATCACAAAATGTTTTATCCATTTTTAGGACACATACACCTTTTGAGTCATTTGCTGGTCTTTGTGGCCAAGCCGGAACTCCTGTAGTACCACCTAACACAGGTGCGTTACGAGGATCGGGAGGAAGTCCTACCAGAGTTAACATCACGCCAGCTCTGAAAGTAGGCCACCAAACTGATGCTACATCAGTAATGGTGTCAACGGGTATCCTAAGTGGACCCGGAGTTACAATACCCTCAGTCCTTAGGACTGCGACTCAACTCAGTCATAGCATACAATCCTCCCTAGCAAAATTCAAGCCAACCAACACTCAAGGGATAGAGAGTACCAGCATCGGTGCTCCTGTGGATTAAGGCAAAACCCCTATGACTGAGGTACCTCCAAACTCAAAATCCCCACCCCGTCAACCTCAGCCTAGTCAACAATCTGATGCATGCACTATGCCAGTTGACGAACTGCAACACCTTTTTTTAGCCCGGTTGTCGCAAGTAGATAAGACTCTTGCTGCTTTACAGCAACAAATGAAAGATATGGGCTCCACTCTACAACACCAAATTTCAACTTCAATCAATAATTTGGAAGATAGAGTGGATGGTGCACTTAATAAAGTTTCAGATGCAGTTAATGAACTTGGACGTAATATCAATTCTAACCAGCGTTGTTCAGATGAATATCACTTTTCTGTTCGATCCCGACATGATGATTCTGACGATAAATCAGATCATCATGAGGGGGAGAATAGACAACCTGCTTTCTCACCTTCAACCAATCCTACCCAACCGACCCAACAAATTGAAACCACTACCAAAACCACCCAACAAACCCAACCTACCCAAACTGAACGCCTAGCTGAGTCTGTCTCGCATCATTCTGGTGTTGAAACTCTTACACAGCACGAGCAGACTTCAGTATTTCCAAAAATACCTTCTCCAAAAGTTGCCACACCCATAATAGAACCTATGATGGTTGAAAAGCTGGAGGTTATCATTACAGGCACAACTACCTCCGCGTTCCATGATGATTCTAATCCTGATGATTATGACTCGCCACCTGAATTTCCCCCAGATTTTGAAAGAGCATGTTTAGAAGACTCTGATTATAATTCAGAAGGTTTATTGGATATTGATGAGGTATTAACCAAACATCAACAATAAGTGATGGATTTGTTTGGTTTTGGAGAAGAAGAGTTGCCGGTAAAAGATAAGTCTATCGAAGGTCCTACTTCCAATGCACTCCAGGTTGCTCTGACTTCCAAAACTAAAGTGATCCTGAGATGGCCTCGTTCTCTCATGAATGACGCTTACCTTGAGGATTATATGCCTGAAGTATGGAGACATCCTGATAGAATTCAGACTTTTGATGACTTTCGTCTGCGAAACATAGAAAATTTGGAGAACTTGCGGATGATTGAATATTGGTATATACTACGAAACGCCAAAAAATGTGATAGGGGAGATTTTCATAGGATAGACAAGATTGTCGACATTATTGAGGTTCAATGCAACTGGTTCTCGAAAATACCTTATCCCATTTTTAGAGTAAAGCGTTGCAACGAACTTGAATACACTTTCTCCGAAGCAGATTTCGATAATCTTGCGCTGCAGGATATGGTGGACTTGTATGAAATATACAGAAAAAAATTCATTATTGGTAGTTCACCTGTCCTTCGTACGGGTTTTGAAGCCATTAAACGATTTATGATGTGTCAGGCACGTCTATTTGCAGCAATGGATATTCAGATGGCGATCGAAAACAACATTCAGAAGGTCAACATGACCAGAATGAATAGAAAACTGGTTGATCTTCAAGACTTTGCTGATAATACTGTTATCGAAGATCCAGAATTCGGAGTTGTGTACACCAACACATTCAAAAAGAAGTGTTTCATGTGGTTTAATGAAGTACAAAAGTACTCCAACGGAACGCTGAACAAAATCAAAGAGGTGTTAAGTGGGAAGACAACGAATACGTCTGCGATATCCAGAGCTATTGATGCAATTTCTGACCGACTAGAGCTGCTTAAAAATATCAGAAAATTTGAAAGAATTTTGAACATACGCAGAGCCGTCTTTGAAGATCTTACGCCAAAGAGGTATTTTGTTCGGAAGAAGGATGCTGAAAGACGTTCGAAGATTAATTGTTGAATTCAACTGATTTCTTATTATCTGTTATGCTTAATTGTAAAATGAACACAAAGGGGGAGATTGTTAGAACCCTTAGTTGTGTTCATTCCATTCTAGTGAAGTTTTTAAATAGTTTAGTTGTTATTTGATATTAATAATAGTTTAGGGTACAATTTGTAAATACCCAAGGGGTATAAATACTACTTGGCTAGCCCTATTCTATGTAAGCTTTCATTTGATCGAATACTGTGTTCTTTGGCCATATACTTGCTCTCGTGCGTATCATTCTTATACATCCAAGAACTACATCATTGTGTATTGATTGCTTCACATATTGTTTGATACTTGATAATATGGAACCTACAAGATCGGTCCCCTATTCCTATTTAAGAAAACCGTTCCCGTCTCCGCTTAAAAACCGCGGGTATTTAGATGGGGATAGGGATGTAAACGAGTCGAGCTACTCGCCAGTTACTCGGGACCGGATTGTTAAAAGCTCGAACGAGCCAAGCCTAAACGAGCTCGAGCCCGAGCTCGAACCTAGTGTATGGCTCGTATATTAAACGAGCTTGAGCTAGAGCTTTGGATCTTGGACTCGTTAAAGCTCGCGAGCTTATTTGACCTTTTATATAAAATATATTTTTTATATTTTTATATTTTTATATTTAATATTTATATACCTTCATAGTTCATATAATATATAAAAAAAATACAAATAATTTTGAATGTTTTTGAAATTGGACCTGGACTTGGAGAGTCACCACCTACCCACGACATTTCCCAAATCCTAAATCCCAGTCCCCTACTTTCGTGTAACGGGAAAAACCGTGGGGAAAATGCTCTTGTAACATGAAAAATCGTGGGGAAATGGGTATCCCCGTTTAATGTAAATGGGTGACTTTCACCTTGGGTTACCCGTATAAAGTGGAACAGTAATTTTTCGTGACCGGATCCTCGTTACTGTTAGGATTTTACCACGAGTTTTAGAAAACAATTATTCTATAATTATATAACATTCAAGGCAAAATTGTTGCTCATCGGCTATATGGGAGAGACAACGTCGAGAGAATGAGATATTGAGTTCAGTTTCTTGATGGAAGATTGGAAGAGAGGCCAAAGAGCAAATACAAAGAGTGAAAAAATATGGGTTTTAAAACATATTTATATAATTTATATAGTATAATAAAAAATTAAGTAAAGAAAATGATAATCACGGTTATCACGTAATGGGGGTGGTATCCCCGTCCCCGTCTAAAATATTTGGTTTTTCCCAATTAAGTTTCAAAACTTAGCATTTAGTGTATTAGGAAACTTGTTAAGCAGGCAACACGTAATTTTCTTCAATTTTGATTTATGTTTAAAACCAATTAATTATTTAAAGCTACCATTTATTGTCTTGAAGTTTCAAAATCTACCATTTAGGAGCAAAGGCCCACTCCTGTTTCCACATCCATGCCTCGGGCATTTTACCATGACAAATTAGCTGACAAGGTGGGCAATGCCGAATTTTTGGGGCAACAATGTCCATGCAGATAGGTAAAGATTTAATGCGTTCCCCAACCGGAGAAGTCATTTTGGAGGAGAAACTAAGAGAATCGATTTGCAACAAGGTCTTGCGACGACATGTTGACGCAATATACATTTGCGCCGAATTTTGTTCTTTTGGCGACAACGTTTATTTTTATTGTAGTTTTTACTTGTTTTTTTTAACAACAAATACACACACACACCCCACTAAACTACACCTATACCCAACAACAGGACTTGATGTAACACCATGAAAAAGGGCCTAGTTGTACTTTGTGTTTGAACGTTTGTATGTTGATATTAATTAAAATGTTTTAGTGTCTATCTTATGTGTGAGTTGGTTAAAGTGGATATATAAAATAACTATGTGAATAAATAAAACAAATAAAAGATTAAATGGTTTCAGAAAATGATTCGAGAGATATCCCCGTTAGTTGAAGCAGATAAACTAGTGTTGAGTTGTAAGTTAAATAGGGGAACAAAATACTCACCTTAAGTGATTAAAGCACCAAAGGCGGTTCTATTTCCTTCTTGTTTCCTGGAGGTACGTACACACACATATTCATGTATGAAACACACACATACCAACTCTTCGTGGCTATTGAGGAAGAAATCAAGAAAAGCTTGTTGTGCCTTCAACTCCAGAAATTTATTCAAGTGATTCCTTCTCTTGTGTTTCCTATTCATCTCTTTTGTGAGTATTCTTCCTTCTAGACCTAGTTTTGAGATTGACGATGAAATGAATCATTTTTGGGCTAGAGTTGAATATTGGTTGTTGTGTTGAGTAAATTACATGTTAGACACTTATAGTGATGTTAAAGAAGGTGGGTGAATGTTAGAATTCGGATTTATGTTGTTTAAGACGAAAAAGAAAAGTGTTGCAGCTGCTGTGGGAAACAGAGACTGCAGGTCTTCGTACCTACTGTGCTTACGGGCGCAAGAAAGCACATTTAAGTTGTTGGCTTGAGACCTTGCGGCCGCAAGAAAGAATAAAGAGTTTACCATCTACGGATGAAGGAATGAAGCTTGCGGGTGCAAGCACATAGCTTGCAGGTGTAAGCAAGAGAAATAAGAACGCTTGCGGGCGCAAGGTAAACGCTTGCGGCTGTGAGCCATGGTGGATTAGAATGAACTCTTGCGGGCTCAAGCAAAACCCTTGTGTCTGTAAGCATGGTTAATTAAAGTGCTCAGTGTAAAATGAATCAACTACCGATGTAGACTTATGATAGATTAGAAAGCGATAATTGTGAAGTGTTAACTAAACCTAAACATGTTATGTTAGGTGCTCCCGAGGAACCGGAAGACATTGAACATTAAATTTACCTTCTCTGAGTTCAAGGTGAGTACCGGTTTCCATGAGGCTGAATAAACAGGGCTAAGTATTATTTGTTTTGATATATTATTCATGTATTCACACGTGCGCACACGAGGTATGATATGATATGTTATGTTATGTTACATGTTGATTATGAAACGCATGCATGATGTTGGACCCGGAATGGTCATATGTGTACTATGTACTTGTCCGGACAATTGTGGTGGCATGGTTAAGGTCAGTCGCAGACTCGATCCCAGGGGGCCTCGGGTCATAGTTCGGGATCAACGGAGACTCGAAGGTCCATTCCGAGTCTTGGGTTTTGTAGGACCCCCGTTATTTAACGTGAGGGGTACTCGGCTTATGGCCGGACCTAGTTGAGCCTATGGCTTCACAACATGCTCCGTAGACGTTGTTAGCTCACCCACTAGCGCGGTTGGTTCTGTAAGTTCGTTGAGCTAGACTAGCTATCCCACAAGATATGACGCCTACTGATCTTGTCAGCGCACCACTATGTGATAGGATAACAATGTGTCCTGATTCCTATGTTGTAGCATGCTTTATTGATACTTATGTGCAACATGTGCTCACTAGCTAGTTGTAGCTAATGTTGTATAATTTCCCCCTTTGCGCAGGTAAAGACTAGGTGGCCTAGCAAGATTTGTATATATCTTTTGAGGGAACACTATGTTGTTGTAAATATTTCATGGTAGTCGGTTAGTAGCACGTGGTAACACTTATGATTTTGGATTTGGCAAGTTTCCTTGTATTTTATATTCGCCAAGTCAGATAACCATACTTATAACAATGTAATTAGTGGTTTAATTTCGCTGTCCGCTTTTGGTAAATACAGTTTAAAAGTTTAAATTTTCACAAATTTTAGCTTGTAATCGGCGGTGTTACACTTGAACCCTCAGCCTGAAGGAGGGAGGGACACCTTAACAACAATGGGACATTTTCCCATGACAAATTAGCATTGACAAGGTGGAAAATGCCGAATTTTTGGGCCAACAATGTCCATGCACAAGAGAATCGATTTGCAACAAGGTCTTGGCAACGACATGTCGACACAATATACATTTGCGACGTATTTTGTTCTTTTGGCGACAACTTTTATCTTTATTGTAGTTTTAACTTGTTTTTTTGAACAACAAATACACACACCCACCCCCCCCCCCCCCCCCCCCCCCCCCCACAGTAAACTACACCTATGCCCAACAATGGTACTTGAACCCTCAACCTCAAGAGGGGAGGGACACCTTAACAACAATGGGACATTTTCCCATGACAAATTAGCATTAACAAGGCGGAAAATGCCGAATTTTTGGGGCAACAATGTCCATGCAGAAGAGAATCGATTTGCAACAAAGTCTTTGTGACGACATGTCGACGCAATATACATTGCGACGAATTTTGTTCTTTGGGCAACAACTTTTATCTTTATTGTAGTTATAACTTTTTTTTTGAACAACAAATACACACACCCCACTAAACTACACCTATGCCTAACAATAGGACTTGTATCTTCAACCTTAAGGAGGGAGGTACCGCTAAGCCAAGAACCCATTTGGTAGTTATAAGTTATAACTTGTTGCTAAGATTACTAGTAAAATTTATTTGTTGATTTGTAGACTAGAATTGTTTGTGTTAGAAGGGTCCTTAGTTTCAAATCTTCTTTGTTGATTTGTTCTTATACATTCGTAGTTGGAATCTTATATATTGATTTTTCATCTGAAACAAGAGAAATTCGTTATTTTCTTGTTGAAATCATTAGGACAAACTACATCAAAATACAACCAACTTTAGCTAAGCTGTCATTGTATACAACAAACATTAAAATTTAAAAGAAATACAACCAACATACAAATTAATACCATTGTATGTAAGTTACTTAGTCATAGCACGTGACTTACTTGCATATGCCGGTCACCCCTATTTTGATTAAATTTATTGTTTTTTTTGATAATTTTAATTGAAAAATTATAGCTAACATCATTGCAGACCACCAATTTTAAAATTTTAATTAAGAACATTTCTTCATCCAAAATGAATCTCTTCATCCTCGTAACCAACACCATATCACCGCCGGGAATTTTTATATTCTAAAGTTTTGAAGGAAGCAGCCATTGATTTGACGAACATCACCGTTGTCGCGCCGTCAAACTACCACCCCATCACCTGTTTGTCACTGTGTTCAAATAGCACTGGTTACCATGGTTCCAGATCTGAAAAGGAAAAGCCACAACCGTGTTCAAGAAACTACCCCACCTCCATCTTCAAGAAACAGTCACCACCGCCATGTAACACCGCGTTTCACAAGCTTAAAATCAGTAGGAAATTAAAACTATTAAACTATATTTACACAAAAGGTCGCAGCGGAACAAACCACTGATTACATATTTAAGTAGCGTTAATCGACTTGGCATCAAAATACAACCGATCAAGCCAAGTCTAAAAAATAAGCTAGTGTTACCAATTACGCACCGACCATCATATCAGAGTTAACATAACAACAACGACAAGTGTTCCAAAATATATATACAATAACTACCCATAGCATCCCGCCTCCCAAGGCCATCATGTCACTAACCTGCAAAAAGGCAAATATCTTGAAACGTTAGCCACAACTAGCTAGTGAGCACAGATGTCACATAAGCATCAGTAAACATGCTATCACATCACGGAATGGCACACAGAGCTAGTATACCACATAGCGATGCGCTGACATGTCAGCAGGGTCATATCTCGCGAGATAGCTAGTCCGGCTCAATGACCCTAGCTGGGGAATCAGTCACATCCAACCGCACAGGTAGAGAGCGAAGAGCAGCCGACCAACACGTTTGAGCCACAAGGACTCTGCTCGGATCTGATCATAGACCAAGGCCCTCACTGTATGTCAAGAAACGGTGGCCTGAAGCGCCTTTAACCTGGAAATCACCGTCGAGTACCGTTAATCTCGAATAACCAGCCAACAGGCCCTCAAGGGATCCAGCCAGAGCTGACCTAAGCTCACGTCATTTGTCCGGACAAGAATCACAAACACAATTGACCCATACCGGGTCCACAGTACGCATGCGTATCGCAAATCACAATTTATATCACATGGCATAACATATATCACTGTATCACTGTATCACATCATACCGCGCAAATACACATGTATAAGGATGGTAGTATATCACACAAGCAATGGATAACCCTACTTACTGAGTCTCATGGGAAACCGGTACTCACCTGGAGTTCACAAGAGACAAATATAGTGCTCGGTGTCACTTACACATAAACCAATGCTTACGGTCTAAACACATCATACACGTGTTTGGTTATCACTTATACATAACACTTTAGGTCTAAACACATGTTAAACAAGCTATCACACTGGACCCTGCTTGCGGCCGCAAGCCCCTTGCTTATGGTCGCAAGGGCCCTTCAAGAACACCCCTTACGGCCGCAAGGGTATTCCTTGCGCACGCAAGAGTTCTTTCCCATAAACCAATGCTTACGGCTGCAAGGGAAATCCCTTTGCCCGCAAGCATGGTTCCTTGGTTGTCTACGCCCGCAAGCTATGTGCCTACGCCCACAAACGTTGTTCCTTCGCCCGTAGGCGGTAAACCACATGAACACACCCCTTACGGCCGCAAAGAACCTTGCTTACGGCCGTAAAGATCCTTTCTTACGGCCGCAAGGACTATAAATAACGCTTACCGCCGCATGTACCCTCCCTTGCGACGGTAAGCAAGGTCAGTACAGCAGGCCTCGAATCTGTTCTTGCACAGTTGCTATAAATCCGATTTTTGACACTTTAATCAACCAAAACTCAGTTCCAATCATTTATACACTTCGTTTAACATCATTTGGAGCTTACAAACACATTTGACACAAAAACAAACCACAAGAACACCATTTGAACCACTCAAATGGTTATCTTCTTCTACAAACCCAAAACTAGGTTTAACATGAAGAACACTTACAATGATGAAGGTTTGAACACTCCAAGAACAGACTCAAGCACTTGATTCCAGCTACAAACCTTCTTTACTACAGATTTCTTCAAAACTTTGTAAGAGTTTGGTTGTGTGTGGTTTGTACGTGTATGTATGTGTGTTTAGTATGTGTTTTTGTCTGACCAAGGGGATAAGGAAAAGAACAAGTCCACTTTGAGGTTTATTTATTAAAACTTGGGTATTTTGTTCCCTTTTTCAACTTATAACTTGACACACGCCATCCCGTTTGGGATATCTACGGAATCATTATGTGAAATCGTTTAATGCCTTATCACTTTAAACACTTATGAAACTTTTCACATAATTACATTAATTAACATAAAACACGTTATAGTCACTTAAAGTTACTGTACAAGAACTTAAACACAAAGTACAACTGTTTACTGCTAGACCCTTTATCAGGGTGTTATACGCCACCACTAAACATATAATTTGATGGACCGAGTATTGAGTTAAAATTAAAAGGATACGGTGATATCATCTAAAATATATATTATTTATATTCGATATCCCGTTTTTAATACATACATACACACACATATATATATATATATATATATATATATATATATATATATATATATATATATATATATATGGTTAAAGCCATAAAATAACGGTCTACTTTTCCCATTTTCCCATTGTGGTACGTCATGTTTTTTTTTACACATTTGGCCGGTAAACTTATCAAAACTGTGTTGATGTGGCCATTTCGTGACCTGCAACCAGCAACCCTTTTTTCAGCCCGTTTTTTGCGATTTTTGGGTCGATTTTTGATCGTTTTGTGTGATTTTTTTTGCAGAATCTTGTAATTTATCATTATACCTTTCAAATGACACCAAAATCATGAATTTTCGTCAAGTATAGAGGGAGAATTTCGAGTTCAAAGTCTCGACTTTATTGGGTTTTTTGTTCGAAAACAGGGCAGAAAAAAGACTCGTTTTTTTGATCGATTCTTGATCATTTTACATCATTCTTTTTATAGATTGTCGTACATAATCTTTTTACCTTTCAATGGACACCAAATTAATGAAAAACCATCAAGTGTAGGCCAAGTTATTGCTAATTAAAGTCGATAATGATCCTATTCGACACCCTTACCGTATTTCGAAAAATTGACACATTTTAAGCTCGTTTTTGTTCGTTTTTTTTGTACTAATTGATAGATAACTCGATTACCTTTCCATAGAGTCAAGACTAATTGATTTTTGTTAAGTGTACATGGAGAATTTTGGCTCCAAAGTTTGTTTTCGAAATAAAGAAAATTGGGGAAGAAGATGACCTGCTATTGCAGGTCAAATCACCAAAATGGGCACATTAACACGTGTTTTATAAGTTTACTGGCCAAATGTGTAAAAAAAACATGACGTGCCACAATGGGAAAATGGGAAAAGTAGACCGTTATTTTATGGCTTTAACCATATATATATATATATATATATATATATATATATATATATATATATATATATATATATATATATATATATATATATATATATTTCAACATGTTTGGACCGTTGATGATGAGCCGGGTTGGAGGACATATAGACAGTACTGATGTTGTCGCAGTAGACCACTATTGCTGATCAAAGCGGAGAATGCAACTCACATAGAAGATTTCTGAGCCAAGCAGTTTCAGTGACGACATTCGCAACACTACGATACTCAGCTTCAGCACTAGACCGAGAGACCGTGTGTTGGCGCTTGGAAGACCAGGAGAGAAGATTTGTACCCAGAAAAACACAATATCGACAAGTGGATCGACGAGTTGTGGGGCAACTGGCCTAATCGGCATCCGAGTACGCAACTAACGAGGACCCGGAGGAACTAAACAGTTGAAGGCCGTATTGTGAAGTTCCATTAACGTATCGTAGGATGCGTTTAAGCGCGGCCAGGTGTTATTCCCGTGGATCATGCATGTAGAGACATATTTGTTGAACTACATAAGTGATATCGGGCCGAGTAAAAGTGAGACATTGTAATGCCCCTGCAAGACTGCCATAAGTGGTCGGGTTAGTCAACGATGATCCATCAGAGCCAAGTTTAGCATCCACATCCACCGGGGTTTTTATAGAATTGCAGTTTAACATATTAGCCCTTTGAAGAATCTCCGTTGCAAATTTACCCTGCGATAAAAACATACCTGCCTCATTTCTTGAAACTGCAATTCCAAGAAAAATAGTTTAAGGCACCCAAATCAGTCACAACAAACTCCTGGCGAAGAGTTGAAATAATGCGATGAAGAAGAGAATGAGATGATGCAGTCAAGACAATGCCATCAACATATAGCAAAAGATAAGTAGTTTCTCCATTGCAATGAATAATAAAGAGAGATGTGTCACATTTGCTATGTTGAAAACCAACTTGTAACACATATTGAGCAAAGCGTTGGAACCAGACACGTGGGGCCTGCTTGAGACCATAAAGAGACTTCCGTAGAAGACATACATAATCCGGATGATGTTGGTCAACAAATCCTGGTGGCTGATGCATGTAAACTATTTCATTAATATGGCCATGAAAAAATGCATTCTTCACATCAAGCTGATGTATCGGCCATGATCTGGTAAGGGCAAGACTAAGAACCTGCGTATCGTGGCTGGGTTGACAACTGGACTGAAAGTTTCATCACAGTCGATACCAAGTTGTTGGCTCTTTCCATTGGCAACCAAGCGAGCTTTGTGTCGGGGTCTTTGAGAGCTTGAACATGAGAAATCGGAAGGGGAGATAATGGTGTCATGTGTAGGTTTAGACGTTGTGTTGGTTTGTGAATACCAACACGAGAACGGGTAACCATAGGGTGAGCGGGGAGGGGAGTGGTAGGAGTGGCTGAAGACTGCGAAGTGGGTATGGTGGGAGTAGTTTCGGAAGACGAGGAAGGGATGGGAGGTGGGGTGGTGTAATTTGGAACATGTGAGGTAGAGGCATCGGTTGTGGGAATAGTGGAGGTAGAAGCAGTATTAGAGGTGAGATATTTCTTGGTGATGTAATTAAGATTTTCGTTGAGAAAAGAATAGGAAGGAGAAGGGGGAGGAGTCATAGAGCCGTATAAAAAAGTTGATTCATCAAAAACGACATGGCGAGAAAGAATAATTTTTTTGGTGTGAAGTTTGAGACATCGATAGCCACGGTGGTACGGAGAGTAACCGAGAAAGATACAAGGTGTAGACCTCGGATCGAGTTTGTGTTTGGGAAAAAGGTGAGGGTAACAAAGACACCCAAAGGTGCGTAAGTGCGTGTAGGTTGGAAGACGGTTAAAAAGTTTGGTGTTAAGGGATTTGATTATGGATAGCGGTGGAAGGAAGAAGGTTAATGAGATGTATAGCCATATTGAGAGCCTCTACCCAAAAAACTAGAGGGAGGTGAGCTTGAAAAAGGAGAGTCCGAATGATGTTGTTTATGGAATGTAACATTCGTTCAGATTTTCCATTTTGTTGGGAGGTTTGAGGACACGAGAAACGAATTGTGATGCCATTTGTTTGAAAAAGATTATGAATTTGGTGATTATCGAATTCACCACCATGATCGCATTGCAGAGATTTAATATCTTTATTGAAGTGATATAGAACATAAGCACGAAAATGTTTAAATTTAAGAAAAACATCGGATTTGTTACACAACGGATAAGCCCATAGAAAATGCGAGTAGTGATCTAAAAAGATAACATAATATTTATAACCACTAGTACTTGAAACGAGAGAAGTCCAAACATCGGAATGAACTAAATCAAAACAAGAATCAACCACAATACGAGAAGAATAAAAAGGAAGACGTGTGTGCTTGCCAAGTTGACACGCATGACAAGGCACATCCTTTTTCGGTTTATTACAAGAAATATAATTATGAGAAATTAAATGACGAAGAATGTCATTATGCGGGTGTCCAAGTCTTGAGTGCCAGGTAGAGGAGGAAGTGGTGAGAAAAGCAACCAAAGAAGAAGTGACAGGGTAGAGATCACTTTGGCTATCACATCGCAGGAGGAGTTGATGGGTCTTGAGATCCTTCACAGAAATACCATTAGGGTCAAATTCAATAGAACATTGATTATCACATGTTAATTGACGAACCGAAACGAGATTTTTAATAATGTGAGGGGTGACTAGAATATTTTGTAAGTGAAGAGGTCTAAAAGGTGTTGGTATCGTGCTATGCCCCTTATTGGTAACGGGAATAGATTGCCCATTACCAACAATGATGGAAGAAATACTACTTTTATTAAAAATAGAATTGAGGTTACCTGTGTTCGAAGACAAGTGAGACGATGCCCCCGTATCCATATACCATCCATGGTAGCCAAGATATTGTAATGTTAAAGTGTTGAAGACATGGGGGTAGGTTGGTGGGCTGTTCAAAATACACAGAGGGAGATGGGGAAGTAATCGATGGAGTGGTGGTTAAATGGGCCTGCATGCTTGGAGATGATAGGTAATGGGCTAGGGTTGGTGGATTGGGCCATGGTGGCAGAGGCTGGATAATATGCTAGATTGAGGGCGACGTAGGGGGGTTTTGTTGGGCTGGATTTAGATGCCACATAGGTGGGCCAGGCAAAGGAAGGAGTGGGCCAGGGGAGGGTGGATAATAGGCATAATGTAGTGGCTGTGAGGGATTCGAGGGCACAAGGGGTCGATGGTTTGGCTGGGAATTTTGGGAGGGGTTATATTGAGTAGGATTTTGCATTGTACCACCATGTATGAACCTGCACTTAGTACCAAAACGACAAGAACCACGAGAAAAATTACGACACATAGGCGTGCTAGATGAGCCACACGACTTATGTGACGATTGAGCCAACAAAACCGACGACGATGAAGTATTGTCATGTGTCGGCTGCTCCAATTTTTGATTAAGCTCTTCAAGGATAAGCATAGATCTTGCCTCTAAAAAGTAGGAAACGGTTTACTATGACGTATAATTGTAACAAATTGTGAAAATTTTCCTTTCAATCCGTTAATATCATATGTTACGAGAGTTTTATCAAGAATGGGCTGCCCGATATTGGTGAGCAAATTGGAAATAACCTTGATTTTATTGAAATAAAATTCTACGGTAAGGTCTCCGATGTCAAGATTGCGAAGTTGATTCTCGAGTTGTATAGCTCGAGTATCCTTATTATCACGAAAGTAATTTTCAAGGTCACCAATACCTCTCGAGCGGTGGCATTTTTCTTGACTACGGATTTGAGAAACGGTTTAGTAATGATGCCGTAGATCCATAGCTTGATCAACGAGTCGAGAGTTGTCTATTCTTCATCATCTTCGCCATTCTTTTTAGTAGTTCCATCAATGTGACCGAGAACGCCAACGCTAATACAATTAGTTGTAAATAACTCACATCATGCATCATAATTCAATTGGTCGAGATGGAGAACCAAAGGAACGTAGGCTTTGATGTTCACGATCCCGTATGGCTTTTCGTTTTTGCTAGGGCCAGACATTTGATAGAGAGAAAATAGGGAGAAGAAGAGATAAATATGGTAATTTTGAAAAGAAATAGGAGAGAGAATCAGCTAAGTGATACTGCCAAATTTGAAAGAGAGATGATTTAGGAGAGGCTGATTTTTGATTTAGGGGAGATTAATTTGGGGCTCTGATACCATGTCAGAGTTTAATATTCCCCTTAAACTCAAAAATACAAGTACATGAAATATATATAGGCAAAGCTAATGGGCTTAGGCCTAATAAATCAATGGGCCTAATCTAAAACAACGTTAATACACAGTGGGTCTCGAGATACACCAACCAAGAAGCAAGATATGCGGCGGATACAGTAGCTTAAATGTCTTCAGTACAGTGCAATCTAAAAACAACGAGTCTGGATCGATGTTGAAGAAAAACTTGTTTTCTTTTTGGGTTTGAAACATCAAAAATAACAATTAATGGAGAAAGTTTTCATTTGAAGTAAGGATCAACCAGATTCAATGTTAAAAATCGTTCCTTTTGAAACAACACAGAAAAATATTGTAGAAAACCTTAGAATACAAATGGACAGTCAATACCCTAGGATATTTGGTGTTTAGAACACAAGGATAAAAAACGAACATGTAGACCACAACCTAGTGCTCTGATACTGTAACACCCAAGTAAGTGATATTATTTTTATTATTAATATTTAATATTGACATCCTAAGGATTTTAGTTAGAGATTAAAGTGTTATTTCTATTTATAATTTGAGGGACTAGTTGTGTCAAGTTCTAAACTATCATTTGAAAAGATGAGGAAGTAAATAATATATTCATGAAACCTAAGGGACTAGATGTGTCAAATGATAAAATATTGCTTATAAAAGGGAGTTAGGTGATGACTAAAGTCATAACACCAAAGAAGTGAAGTGTGTGAAGTGTGTGTGTGTGTGTGTGTGAAATCTCGTGGAGAATACAAGAAGGAGAATAAGGTGTCAAGGAATTGAGTCTTGAAGGATTATTAGTTAACTTGAAGAAATTAATAATTCTACTAGCATCAAGGTATGGTTTTCTACCTTTTTAGAAGATTTCTTGAAGAAATTAGGGGTTAAGTTAAAATATGTTCTTGAAACATATTTATTTTTATTATTATGAGTTTGAGTTAAATTTTAAGGAGATAGGAATTTAACTCCACACTTGCATGTTGGATCCGGCACATGCATGTTGAATTTTGAAGGGTTTAAGTTGAAATTTGTGTTTGTTGTGATAATGGGTCAAGTGCTTAAAAGCTATGAAATTGATCGTAGGTATTAATTAAAAATTTAAACTTGTGATTACAACTGTTGAGAAAGACTGTAATTGGTGAATCATGTCGAACATGTGAGTCATACGACCCATTTAACTTATCTGTAAAATGTGTAAATGTATGATTATTCGTGTTATTTCCTGGGTGGCAATAACCTGTGAATAGTCTGGGTGGCAATAATTTGTGAATAGCCTGGGTGGCGTATTTATAACGAGCCTGGGTGGCATATTTATAACTAGCCTCGGTGGCATAATTATAACTAGCCTGGGTGGCATTAATTGTGATAGCCTGGGTGGCAAATTTGTAGTATGTGTGACAATTATATTTGTTTGTTGATTGATGTCTCGTACATTTTCTGTGTAAGTGGTGGTGATTGTATGTACTCACTAAGCTTTATAGCTTACCAGTTGTTGATTAACCCTTTTCAGGTGTTCCCGATACTTCTGGAATGGGAAAGGGCAAAGAACCCGCTTGAGCCGACAGTGCGATGCTTCCTAAAATATAATTTAGTATAAAAAATACGTTTTCCATGTTTATATGGTATTTTGCTATAGTTAATAGTCTACGAACTCAAACAATTGCCGTTTTTGTATATTTTGTTATGTACATGGAAAACAACCTTCGTTTAGAAAAAAAAATTTGGGTCGTTACAAATTGGTATCAGAGCCAAGGTTTAAGAGATTCAGATATGTCTGTGTGAAATATATCTGGACTTAAACCATGGTAATTGGTATCAAGGAAGCTGGTGGCTGAAGCAAGGGAGATAGTGAGTATATATGTAATGATGAAGGGATCGATAATTGTGTTACTTAGTGGTATTGCAGATGTTGATCTATACGAAAAGTTCTGTGATTTAATGATTATGTGTTGAAGGGTTATGTGTTATGCTAAATGTAGAGTATACATTTTGATGTTGATATAAAATTTTATTGAGAAGCGTGGTATAGTTGCCTGAAATTATGTGAGAAAATTTGAAATTAGGAAGGTGATGTCTGACCTACACTTGTGAATCTGGAAACATAGTGGTAAAAGTTAGAATATATGTGTATAGTGTGTTTAAGATAGTAACTGGATCCGTACTATAACAACCACATGGTACATGTCAAATTCAACCGAGTCACGAAAGATTCTAGTGGGTAATAGATAGAGGGCGTGGCTTGTTTTAAATGTTGAAGTGAATAGAATTTTTCTATTAACGTGTAAAGCATGCTAAATGCTTATAGCTTTATAGAATTATATAAGTAGGATACCTGTTTTATCCTACTTTATACTAGAACTACATTATTTCAGAATGGTGTACACGAGGAACGGACGTAACGCTCAAAATCAGGGGGTGGGACCTAGTCAACACCGGGATGAGGAAGAAGCAAGTGTTACCAATGATGTTAATCCCCCATCACCTGTGGCTATACCAACGATGCCTATAGTGACTGAACCTATTACTAATGTGGTTAATCGACCACCGGTGGTAGAGGATGTTCAAGATAAGCCTAGTATGGAGGAATTGGTAATTAGAGAAGTTATCAAAATCTTTCAAGATGCAATCCCTAACATGATGGATAAGATAACAACCGAAATGAAAACTATGGTGCAACAGCAGGTAGATGCTGATATTTCTGCTCGAAATGTAAACATGACTCAAGTAGTCCCTACGACACAAGAAGGAAAGAAGAGGGATTGTAACTTTAGGGATTTTGCAGCTTGTCAACCTCCTTTCTTTGAGGGAGTGCCAGATCCCATAGTGAGTTATCAATGGCTAGATGATATAGAAGGTGTTTTCCGCACCAGTTATTGCGCACAAGAGTCTAAAGTGCGTTTCGCCTCAAATTTTCTGAGGGGTTCAGCTAAAAGTTGGTGTAAACTTGTGGTACAACGGAAAGGAGTAGCAAGCATTGAAGCAATGATGTGGGAAGAATTTTCTGAATTATTTAAAAATCAGTATGCACCACAAGTAGAGGTGGATCGATTGGCGGATGAATTCCGGCATCTTCGACAAACTACTGAGTCAGTACAACAAATAACGGCCAAATTTTTAGATAGAGCGTTGTTTTGCCCTCATTATGTGGCGAATGAAAGGGCCAAGATGAACCGTTATTTGTCAATATTGAAAAAGGAAATAAGAGAATTATTAAATCCTACATTGTGTAAAGATTTTGATCCACTTTGTGATGCAGCAAGAGCTCGAGAAATTGAATTGGAGAAGCAGATGGTAAAGAGAAAGGCTGAAATAGTTACACCAGCAACTAAGAAACAAAAGTCAGGGTATTCTGGTTTCAAATCTGCCGGAGAGAAATATGTCCTGTTATAAAGAATTGTTATAGGTGTGGAAAGCTTTGGCATATAGGGAAAGATTGTAAATCTTCATTCAAAATATGTTTTTTCTGTTTTTAACCCGAACATATCAAAATGGATTGTCCGAAATTGACAGGAGATGTTAAACCAGATACTCCTCAACCAGCCTTGCGTATTACTGATGGAGGAAGGGGAAAGAAGGATGACACTCCTAAGGCTCGTGGGAGAACCTTTCAACTTACTGTTGAGGTAGCAGAGAAGGAACCAGATGTGGTGACAGGTACATATCTTGTTAATTCCATACCTGCACTTGTATTATTTGACTCAGGAGCGAGCAAATATTTTGTTTCCATTACTATCTGTAGACAATTTAAGTCATACCTATAAGACTAGATAGTCCTTTAGAGGTGGAAATAGCAGACGATAAAAGTGTGATGGTATCTGATATATACAAAAATAATGTGATAGAAATAGAAACTGTTCACTACCCTGTTGATCTTATTCCCATGTCGATGCGGGAATTTCAAGTTATAATTGGCATGGATTGGCTGGGTCGCTATCAAGCTACAATCATGTGTGGTCAGAAAATGTTTAGAGTTCAAACTCCTAGTGGGGAAGAACTTACAATCATAGGTGACGGAAGAAGGAAGGAAACATCACTTTGTTCAGTAACTAAAGCTCAGAAGTACCTTCGACGAGGTTGTACTTCTTTTATCGCACATGTGATAGATGTGAAAAAGGAAAAGAAGGTTTTAACTCCGCATATGGTATGGGAATATGTCAATGTATTTCCAGAAGACTTTCCTGGTGTACCTCCAGATATACAAGTAGAATTTCGAATAGATCTTGTCCCAGGAGCAAATCCAATTGCTATAGCTCCCTACAGGATAGCTCCTCCTGAAATGCAAGAAATGATGAAGCAATTGCAGGAGCTGTTGGATAAAGGCTTCATCAGACCCAGTAGCTCACCTTGGGGAGCATTAGTATATTTTTCAAAATGAAGGATGGGTCTTTCCGTATGTGTATCGATTATAGGGAGCTTAATAAAGTGACAATCAAGAACAAATATCCACTACCTCGAATTGATGATCAATTTAATCAATTACAAGGATCATATTGGTTCTCAAAGATTGACCTACGTTCTGGGTATCATCAATTAAATATTAAGGAAGAAGATATACCAAAAAACCGCATTTAGTACCCGATATGGCCACTTTGAATTTGTGGCCATGCCATTTGGATTGACGAATGCACCTGCTGCTTTTATGGATTTAATGAATCGGGTATGCCGTGTTGGATAAATATGTTATTGTCTTTATTGATGATATCTTGATTTACTCTAAATCAAAATTTGAACACGAGGGTCATCTTAGAAACGTGCCTTGAGGAAAGAGAAATTGTATGCAAAATTCTCAAAATGCGAATTTTGGTTAGAAGAAGTGCAGTTTCTGGGACATGTTATGAATAAAGACTGTGTTAAGGTTGATCCAGCAAAAGTTGATGCAGTAATGAGATGGGAGCCACCCAAGAATCCTTCAGAGGTCCGGAGTTTTCTTGGTTTAGCAAGGTATTATCGCAGATTTATCAAGATTTTTTCAAAAATGGCAGTACCCCTAATCAAATTGACCAAGAAAGACACAAAATTAATATGGGGAAACGAACAACAAAAAGGTTTTGAAATGCTTAGGCAAAAGCTTTGTGAAGCCCCGATTCTCTCCTTACAGAGATTTAAAATCAGATTATTAGTGGCAAGGAATGAAGAAAGATATAACAGTCTATGTTGAGAAATGCTGAACTTGTCTGCAAGTTAAAGCTGAACATGAAAGACCCCATGGAAAACTACAACCTTTGGAGATTCCTGTGTGGAAATGGGAAGATATAACCATGAATCTGATAACTAAGCTTCCGAAGACCCCAAGAAATTATGATGCTATATGGGTAATTGTCGACATATTGACTAAAAGTGCTTATTTCCCACCCATTCGTGAAACATTCTCTGCTAAAAAGATGGCAAAAGTGTTTGTGAAAGAGATCATCTCTAGACCTAGGGTATCTGGAAGAAATTTCATGAAGATATGGGTACCAAACTTCTTTTTAGCACGGCCTTTCTCCCGCAAACGGATGGTCAAAGTGAACGCACCATTCAAACATTAGAAGATATGCTCCGTGCATATGTGATAGATTTTGGTGGAAGTTGGGATCTATAATTTCCGCTCGCAAAAGTTTCTTATAACTGTTGGAGTATGCCCACTGACACACGTACGCCAATTGATCACTACCGATGATGTATGGGCCTATCGGGTCACACGCCGGGGGTTGATCTTGACAACAACCTAAAAAGGAGGGTTATAAATGAATAATTAAAGATGGTTGGTAATCTGGTCAGGGTTAGCGACGCAAAACCCTGCTGTCGCTAACTCAGCTGCGTTAGCGGCACTAACATTAACTGGTTAATTAGCGGCGCTAACTTTGGGCGGTTAGCGGCGCTAACCCATCTGACAGATTACAACTTTATTCCTTTCACCTCCACTCTCCACCAATGCATGTTCAGCTTAATGTCCGGCCTTGGGAGGTTCTAGAGGCATTCCTGGAGTTTTAAAAAGACATGCAACTCTCTCATTTCTCTCTTGATGGTTTGAGTGACACACACACACATAAGAAAACATAAGAGTTGTTCTTATGAGTGATTGCAAGAGAGTTCAAGGGAGTGGTTCCAGGAGAGCATTGGGTTGGTGTTCCAGAAGGTATCCCGGGGTGGACTTCGATAGTCAAGAAGGAAGTAGCCATTGCTCGGGTTTATGATCTACACCAACAACCAGAGATATCAGGGGTATACTCTCTTCTCCCTTTCTTTTAAATTGCATTTCTTGTTGTAGAGATTGGTACACAACTTGGGGTTCCTTTTTGTGGTTTGTTTTTTGTTTGTAAAATTCCGATTTTGTACTTGCATGCTTCCGTTGTGATGAACCACGAACCCCAACAGTGGTATCAGAGCCACCTCTACACTAGATTCGCACTATGTGGCTTTGAAAATCCGAAAAATGTGATTTTTGGTTCTGTCCGGGGTTTAGCGGCGCTAACCTTTCCATGTTAGCGGCGCTAACCTGTCCGTAGCGGCCGCTAAGCCGTCTCGCGATAGCGGCGCTAAACTTGAGTTAACGGCGCTAACTTCTATAGTTAGCGGCGCTAACCCGTCTGGCAGAATGCATTTTTTGCCTAAAATCAATTTTGTTGGATCGATTGAGCTACTTGTTCTTTCTGGAATTTTATTCCAGAATTGTTGTCTGTTTTTTATTAAGTTTCCTTATGTCTTGGTTGGTGTATTTATATGTGGATTAACATTTTGGCATGAAAATGGTTAATTGCATATACTTACATTGTGTATATATGACTATGGAATTTTGACTTGTTTAAGGTTCCTAATGCATATGTACAAAGGATTATTAGTGCCTTTAGTGATTAGATAATCTTAACCAAGACATATAAGATTTACATGGTTTTGTGTGGCACACCATGTGTAGTTTGTGATTTCTTGTATGTGGTTGTAGTATGTGCATCCGGTAACATTTATGAGCCATAAGACCTTTGTGATGTGTTTGGTTGGTTTTAGATTAATGTATTTATTCATTTGGTGGTTTGTACCACAATGGTTTGTAATAATTAATCTATTCATTCGGTTTGTATATTTAACGGCTTGCATGCCTATTTCGTATTCTTTGTAATTTGTAGAATTAGCTTAGAATAGAAATTGTGGCTTGCATGCCATTTCTTTTAAATTTGTAAATTGTAAAAGGAGAACCGAAGCAACCAACAAGAACCATTGGGGGGTGTCTTGGCATACTTGGATCCGAAGGTTGGTAGGAGACGCGATGGATCAAGTGGGAGAAGCACACATCGAGTCTTTCGGTCTAGTCCTTAGATGACTTAGTCTTGCCCGTTGGCTCACGGGCAAGGCGCATAGGATTGGCTCGTTACCAGATTATATTACATGCGTGGTTGATTTTATTTTGTATATTTTCTTGCATGGATGTTTAGGTTCTTCGCATGCTAGAAAATTTTTCAAAATAATAAAATCAAAGAGTTCTTGAATTGGTTTACAAACTCCGCGCGCCACATAGACAAGAATTGGTTAAAAGTGTTTTAACCGGAGAAACAAAAACCCGTTTTTCAAAAGTAAATCTCACACCACCCGTAAGATGACACCGCCCAAATGTAGTGAAACAAGATTGGTCGTCGAGCTCTAGCCGAGATCGATTTTGCATAACTGTGTGGAAGGCGCGTGTGGCAACTCGCAAGGTCGGTTGTCGAGCTCTAGCCGAGCCGGCCATTGGGCTAGAGTACCACCATGTATCTTGACGGACGATTTACAAATTCCAAGACTTAAACGCAATGGTAGTTGTCGAGCTTTAGCCGAGCTATCAAAGTGTTTTAATGAGGAATTGGTGTGGAGGGATCAAACATGCCAAATGGGTGCTATGAGTACCTAGGATCCCGCAAGAGCCTAAGAGTTGCGATCCCGGATTGCAATTGGTAAATTGTTTACCTGCCTAAAATAGCTCCATGAAGTGATCCGCGGCAAACCCGTCATGGATTGGGGTATTTTGAGGTTCTTAGCCCTTGTTAAGATAATTTGGTTTTCTTAAATCCAGTGGGTAATTATTTTAACGAGGATTATATCGAAACTTACTAAAACTTGTATTCTTATTTTAAATGGCAAATCTTAACGACACTACATCAAAACTATCATTTCGTTTGTTCCTGGAAAAGGAGAGACTCATAGGAGTGAACTTCGTTGACTGGTATCGTGTGTTAAGGATTGTCCTTCAACACGAGTCAAAGTTGCACGTCCTGGAGGAACCTCTTCCGGAGCCACCTGCTACCAATGCGAGCTGGGCCACAAGTTACGCATGGGAAAAGCGTGTCAGAGATACACAAGATGTTTCTTGTCTCATGTTGTCGACTATGAGCTGTGAGCTGTGGAAGCAACTCAAGCATTTGAGTGCGTACGACATGATTAACCAGCTAAAGGACATGTTCCCACAACAGGTTAGACAAGAACTTTTTGAGTATGTCAAGGCTTTAGTCGGTTGTAGGATGCAGGAAGGCGGGGATGTAAGTGTTCATGTCCTTAAGATGAAGGCGTACATGGACCAAATGGAGAGACTTGGATTTCCCATAGGGAGGGAACTGATGGTGAATTTGATTCTCCAATCCCTGCCCATGTCTTATGAGAAGTTTGTCATGGAATATCTCGAAGACAATATGGATTGGTCCTTAAGTGAGCTACATGGCATGTTAAAGGCTGCTGAGTTGAACATGGCCAAGTGTAAGCTAATCTCATCCACACCCGCTAAGGCTACTGGGAAACAAAAACACAAGAAGAAGAAACTGACCTCAAATGGAAAGCTTGGTTTGACTAAGCCTACCATAACCGTGGAAGTTGAGGGAAATGAGATTGTGCCTCAAGATAACGTTCCACTCGGGGTAGTTTGCTACTTTTGTGGGGAAATTGGAAATTGGCGCCGTCACGCCTGCCCTAAGTGCCTGAATGAGCTAAGTATCCTAAAGCGGAAGAACGTTAGCTCCTCGATTTCAGGTACATTCATGATTATACTCCATTGATCTTCTACTTCAATAGACTGAGTTTTTTGAACGCTAGTCAAAGCACTCACGTTTGTTACAAACTTGTTTGTTGCAAAGTGAAGGTGTTTATCTGAAGTAGGCTGATGATGCATGGAAAGCTAGAAGAAGTAAAGGGAAGCATAAGTGCTTGTCTATTACTAGAAGGATTGGAAGAGTTGATCTTGCCATTCCTACCGGCTAAATTATTACTTCATTAGATAGATGTTTTACGCCCTGCGTGGCAAGAAGCATTGTATCTTTTATGCTATTGATGACGATGAATATTACTTTGAATTATGTTATTGTGGGTTTTAGAAATTTATTTCAAAGTTTATTCATGTCGAGGCATATAAAATAAGCCTTTGCTTAAGAAGTAATAATATGATCATGAGTGTTTATTGATTAGTTATCCTTATAACATAGGTGATTTAACCATATAAGCAAGAATAACATCACCAAGGACCATGTGGAAAGGAACTTGGAATCTTTTAGCTTCGAGCTATTAGTTGATGTTGAATCTTGCTTATAAAGTTAAATAACTATGACGTCCTTCACTAATTGATGTGGGAGGAATAAAGGTTTGTTGGACTACGCTTGCACTTTTGTGTAAGGGGCAATCAAACAAAGTCATAAGGATTAACTAAGTATAATTTGTTACCTTTACCAATGATGGTAGAAGAAAAGGGTATTAGAAAAGTGTTTGAAACCTGACAGGTATTCAAAACTCACCCGTAACAAATTCATAACAAAAGAGGGCAAAAGGGAACTAAAATACTCAAATCTTATGAGATGTTGAGATATAATAGATTCCTTGTTTATCATAAGAATTATGGGAATGTCTCATAATTCACTTCTCCTAGGATACGTGTTTTACATGGATCGCCAAGTGGAGAAACGGAACATACTAGTTATGATTCCATTTGATAGCTTAAACTTAAGTAACCTGTCAGATGGGTGTACTTGAGTTATGACGGGAAATGTTCCTATATTACAACAAAGATGGTCAAATTAGCAACCATGGAGGTTAGACTAGAAAGAAAACTTTGCTTGTCTATCTCATGGACTAAAGTCATCTAGTCTACATCTAGTGGGAGATTGATGAACTTTAAAAGATGGTAATACATTTAATAGGTTCTTCTTTGTTTTAGATGTTCTTTCCATAAGCTTTTTGAGAACTGAGGTGAGTTGCTCGAAAAGGGAAATGAACAACTGAAGCATTCTAGTGGAAGAACGTGTGTTTTAAATAATGACCTGATGTTGACACTAGCATTCAATCAGTAATGATTGGAACTTAACATGGCAATGTTGAAGTACTTGGCATTATGACATTACCTCTTGATAAGTCTGGTAAAAGTCATCATAAGGCCGGAAATGTATTATATACCTGAGGACGATGACTTATTGATAATACATAATGTATGTATCAATTACCGGAATCTGTAGTGGGCCACGGGTCTACTAAGATAAAGAAAAAGGTAATGAAATAACATATAATCCATGCTGGATTTCAAGGATGAGCTTGGATAACCCAACACCTAGATGAGACCAGTAAGGTGTATATAGATCTTTTGGATATAAGATCTGCATGGATTAGTTTGTAGATAGTTTCAAATGCTGACTGGTTGGAATTGGTTTCATGATGATTGACCATGTGGAAGGTATCATATGAAGACATTCTTCCAGTAGTTATGTTGAAGTTTACACGGACACTTACGCCATTTCATGGAAAAATGATGCAAAGACCAGATTCCATCAAAGGAATTCAATGAGGAAGTGCTTGTAACACTGTCTGAAGGTGCTTTACATCTAAGGTATCCTTGTAAAATCTACAAAACATAGAAAAGGGCTGCCTTGAACTTTAACAAACATCTAAGTTTCATGTTTTGCTATGAAAATCAAGCAGTTAAGTTTTCAATGAGCAATGCTGAAACTTGGATGGATGCCAGAGCTAGTGGGAGGGCTGTTGTTATCCTATGTAATATGTCTTGGACATATTTAATAATGGAGATAATGTCTTGATCATGTTTGGCTGTAAGTTTGAATCAAGAATTATATGTCGGTTAAGGATAAACAAAGCAATTTGTAAAGTACAAGAAATATTAAGATATGTTCTTGTTAATCAAAAGATATGAGAGTAAATAATTACTCTGAGTGATAGTTTATGTTTTAAGGATAATCGCCAATTCGATTTGGGTTCGTGATCCTACAAACATTGTGTCGTTATTAAATGTGATTCTTAAAGCATTGGTGACTCTATAGAGATCTTCATGAAAACTCTGAGAGTACGATAGCTTGATCACATAAGATTTTATTTTAAAGCATTGGTGACTCTATAGAGATCTTTATGAAAACTATGAGAGTACGATGGCTTAAGTAGATAAGATTTTATTCTTAGAGCATCAATAACTCTATAGAGATCATTATGAAAACTATGAGAGTATGATAGCTCATGCACATAACAATTTTAGATCCAAGAGCTGTTTGTCTTATTGGATTCCTTGAGACAATGAAAGTATAACGGCTTGGACAAATGATCATAATCCCATCAACGCACACTTTGGAAGTGGTTGGTTGGAGTGGGGATACGATCATTATCAGAGTACACACGGAGAGCATGGTGGCGGATCCGTTCACTAAGCTATAGTAGTGGGTTAGTGATTATCATCAGACTAGGGCCTGCATATACTTGGCTAAATTTCGTTTTAAGTAATGTTTTGATATACATTTCTTTTGGGAACATTAAGCAATATTGTGCTTCTGCTTGTATCGATTATCAAATGAGGATTTGGTAATGCGCGTGTAGCGGGTACTCTTAGTAAGCCTTATTGTGTTCCAACTTAGCATGTTTTACCTCTTCCCTGAATGTTTTAACATTCTAAATGTCCACAGTCGGTCATTCTTCATGGGAAGGAAGTCTGAACTAATACTGAGGGAAGTGATTGGTCAAGTGTCCAATGATTTATGATCGATTGGGATACAGGGACGCAATACTTCACCTGTACTTGAAGTGTTCAAGTGACTGGACGACACACACCTGATTTTACTTTATGGTACTCGTCATGAGTAAATCAGGATGATAATATCAGTTCATCCTCATACTGGAGATACATGTGTCTGCATCACTTTGGTTTGCTTTGCTCTAGTTGTTTTCAGACGCAGTCCGTAACTGGTTGTTATAAAGGGAGCAGCTGTGCAAAGTATGATCACTGTGGTGGGAAATGTAGTCAAAGGAATTTGTTCCTCTGTTTAGAGAGATATCCCTGGGCCCCTCGATGATTGGTCGCTGACACCAAAATGCACGGCCGTGCTCAAGTGTGCAATGATTAAAGAATCTGATTGCAACTTGTATGTTTTGGTCACCACTAATCTCAATCGGGAAATATAATCGTGAAAGAACGGAGAATGACTAAGTACCATGTCTTGTGTTCACATGGATATTGCGAACAAAAGGATGTTTGATCCCTTATCAATAGGACCATTTCACACAGGCTGCAGTTTGGTTTTTGTGAAGACAAAACCCATACTGACTTGGGGGCAGGATGTCTTACTAGAGGCCGCTCCTTGTCTGTGATGCTTTGGGTACGGTATGTCATGTGCAAGTGGGAGTCTGTTGGAGTATGCTCACTGACGCACGTATGCCAATTGATCACTACCGATGATGTACGGGCCTATCGGGTCACACGCTGGGGGTTGATCTTGACAACAACCTAAAAAGGAGGGTTATAAATGAATAATTAAAGATGGTTGGTAATCTGGTAAGGGTTAGCGACGCTAAACCCTGCTGTTGCTAACTCAGCAGCGTTAGCGGCACTAACATTAACTGGTTAGCGGCGCTAACTTTGGGCGGTGAGCGGCGCTAACCCATCTAACATATTACAACTTTATTCCTTTCACCTCCACTCTCTACGAATGCATGTTAAGCTTAATGTCCGGCCTTGGGAGGTTCTAGAGGCATTCCTGGAGTTTTAAAAAGACATGCAACTCTCTCATTTCTCTCTTGATGGTTTGAGTGACACACACACACATAAGAAAACATTAGAGTTGTTCTTATGAGTTATTGCAAGAGAGTTCAAGGGAATGGTTCCAGGAGAGCATTGGGTTGGTGTTCCATAAGGTGTCTCCATAAGGTGTAGGACACTTGACGGCTCGCTAGTACGAGAAGATCACGAATTATCCCGGGGTGGACTTCGATAGTCAAGAAGGAAGTAGCCATTGCTCGGGTTCATGATCTACACCAACAACCAGAGATAAAAGGGGTATACTCTCTTCTCCCTTTCTTTTAAGTTGCATTTCTTGTTGTAGAGATTGGTACACAACTTGGGGTTCCTTTTTGTGGTTTGTTTTTGTTTGTAAAATTCCGATTTTGTACTTGCATGCTTCCGCTGTGATGAACCACGAACCCCAACAATAACAATAGTTATCACTCCAGTATCGGGATGCCGCCATATGAAATGCTTTTTGGAAGAAAGTGTAGAACTCCGATATGCTGGGGTGAAGTGTGTCATCGTGTGTTGGGTAGTACTGAAGTTGTCCAGAACAACAGAGAAAATTCAACATATCCGGCAAAGGCTTCAGGCTGCATAAAGCAGACAGAAAAGCTATGCGGATAAAAGACGATCTTTATTAGAATTTCAAGTAGGAGATTTCGTTATGCTGAAAGTTTCACCATGGAAGGGTATTATTCGGTTTCAAAAAAGGGGCAAGCTCAGTCCTAGATTCATAGGACCGTTTAAAATAATAGCCCGAGTAGTAAGGGTTGCTTATAAATTAGAATTTCGAGAGGAACTGTCCAGGATACATTCTACCTTTCATGTATCTCAACTAAGAAAATGTTTAGCAGATGAAACATCTTATGTTCCAATGGACGAAGTAGTGATTGATGAGAAACTTAATTATGTGGAACAACCAATTGCTATCCTGGAGAGTTAGTCTAGTTCCAGAGCAGTGGAAGCATCTTAAAATATCAGAACTTACTTGGGAACCTGAAGAGGAAATGAGACCACAATTCGGAATTGTTTACGCAAAAGGATTTCGGGGACGAAATCCCCGATAAGTGGGGGAGAATTGTAACACCCAAGTAAGTGGTATTATTTTTATTATTAATATTTAATATTGACATCCTAAGTATTTTAGTTAGAGATTAAAGTGTTATTTCTATTTATAATTTGAGGGACTAGTTGTGTCAAGTTCTAAGCTATCATTTGACAAGATGAGGAAGTAAAAAATATATTCATGAAACCTAAGGGACTAGATGTGTCAAATGATAAAATATTGCTTATAAAAGGGGGTTAGGTGATGACTAAAGTCATAACACCCGAGAAGTAAAGTGTGTGAAGTGTGTGTGTGAAATCTCCTGGAGAATATGAGAAGGAGAAAAAGGTGTCAAGAAATTGAGGCTTGAAAGATTATTAGTTAACTTGAAGAAATTAATAATTCTACTAGTATCAAGGTATGGTTTTCTACCTTTTTTGAAGATTTCTTGAAGAAATTAGGGGTTAAGTTAAAATATGTTCTTAAAACATATTTCTTTGTATTATTATGAGTTTGAGTTAAATTCCAAGGAGATAGGAATTTAACTTGACACTTGCATGTTGGATCCGACACATGCATGTTGAATCCGACCCACCATGTTAGATCCGACACATGCATGTTGAATTTTGAACGGTTTAAGTTGAAATTTGTGTTTGTTGTGATAATGGGTCAAGTGCTTAAAAGCTATGAAATTGATCGTAGGTATTAATTGAAGATTTAAATTTGTGATTACAACTGTTGAGAAAGAATGTAATTGGTGAAGCATGTTGAACAGGTGAGTCATACGACCCATTTAACTTATCTGTAAAATGTTCAGATGTATGATTATTCGTGTTATAGCCTGAGTGGCAAAAATTTGTGAATAGCCTGGGTGACAATAATTTGTGAATAGCCTGGGTGGCAATAATTTGTGAATAGCCTAGGTGGCGTATTTATAACGAATCTGGGTGGCATATTTATAACTAGCATGTGTGGCATAATTATAACTAGCCTGGGTGGCATTAATTGTGATAGCCTGGGTGGCAAATTTGTAGTGTGTGTGACAATTATATTTGTTTGTTGATTGATGTCTCGTACATTTTCTGTTTAAGTGGTGGTGATTGTATGTACTCACTAAGCTTTATAGCTTACCCGTTGTTGATTAACCCTTTTCAAGTGTTCCCGATACTTCTGGAATGGGAAAGGGCAAAGAACCCGCTTGAGCCGACAGTGTGATGCTTCCTAAAATATAATTTAGTATAAAATATACGTTTTCCATGTTTATATGGTATTTTGCTATAGTTAATAGTCTACGAACTCAAACAATTGCCCTTTTTTTATATTTTGTTATGTACATGGAAAACAACCTTCGTTTAGCAAAAAAATAAAAATAAAAATTGGGTCATTACAGATACCATGTTCCAAATATCAGAAATACAAGAGAATAGTATTTGATCTAAGAACTTGAAGAAACAAAAATGCTAAATTTTACAAGTAAATACTTTAAATAAGTACCAAATTCATGTAGCAATGGAACCAAATAAGACATAATTAGTGTTCTGCTCTTAAGAATAAGGATTCTTTAGATCTTAAGAATAAGAAGATGAAGACAAACACGCAAACCTCAACCTTTAAAGAAGGAGACGATGATTTGTTGTATATATTCCAGAACCATTGGATTGTCCTTATATAGCCACAACCTCTTAAATAGAAATGGAAGGAAGAAAAAAAATACTGGTGATTAGGGAGACATTCCAAAGAATCCATTGAAAAGCTTCATCAAAAACTATAGAACCGAAAGATAATCAATATTTATAAAACATACCCTGCATAATTCACAAAGAGCATTTAGACCCCTTGAAGTTATTGTTTCATAACATTCTTGGCTAACATCGGGTAGTGTAGAGTCACTTCTCCATCGTGTTTCTTTCCAGTATCCATCGAGCGAGGGATTTCTGTTGGAGTCTGCCCACTGACACAAGTACATTGGTGTTACTGCTAATGAAGTGCGAGCCTATTGGGTCACACGCCAAGGATTGATCCCGACAGCTTACTGATAAAGAGAAAAGGTCCTGAAATCAAATTGTTTGATTTTGGGGCTTCACGTCCGTGAGGGATGCTCCACGGGTCGTGAAGCCTACTGCCCTCACGTTTGACTCAACGGCTCTTACACGGCTCGTGGAGTCTTCACGGGTCGTGAAGAGGTCATGAAGGGGTTGTGAAGGAGACGCCCTCACGAGTCACTCGAACGCGGCACGGGCCGTGAAGGACGATGGCCAGTCGTGGCGCATTTGTCTTCACGGGCTCTTCACGGGCCGTGAGAGGCCGTGAAGACCTGTCTGCATGAAATCGTGATTTTTGATTGGGCCATTTCATGGTCCAATGGATGAATGGTTTCTAATCTAGCCATAACCGAGGTTATGTGGTCTGGAACATGCAAGAGACTTGAAGGACATCATTTTTCTCTCTAGAATTACACTCTCTCATTTTTTCTCTCTTGGTGCCTTCATGGTATATACACAATATACACTAAGTTGGTGATGCTTGAGTGTTGTCTAAGCTCCATTGGTGCAAGAGGAGAAGTTTGTAGGCTGTTCCGAAAGATGAAGTCATGGGAGACTTTCACTAGATGGATTGCTAGCACTTTGGGATCGTGGTTACTTGGTGTGGATCAACGATAGAGGAGGATTCACTTGAGTTCTCGTGCATCCCGATTTCTCACTAGCTTCAGCCGGTTTTTAGCTTGCAAGGAGGTATATTTCTGTCCTCTTTGTTTTTCTTTAAAGTTGCAATTGTGTTTTGTAGAATACTATCACTTTGGAACACGATACGGACCCGATTTCGTTCGGTTTTCAAACTTTTGTTTTATGCTTCCGCTGTTTTTTGCTCCATACCGTGTTCCAACAGTGGTATCAGAGCCAAATCTACAAACAAATTGCACTTTTTTGGCTTGAAAACCGAATCTGTACATTCTGTCCAGAATGTCTTCACGGGTCGTGAAGGATTGTTCTTCACGGTCGTGAAGTCTCACGACCAGTCTCGTGGGGTGCTTGGTCGTGAAGGGTTTTTCACTGGTCAGAGTCGTGGAACTCATGGGCTTCACGGGCCGTGACAGGGCGTGAAGGCTTATGGGTCGTGAAGGAGCTCGTGAACAGTATTTTTGTCCCTTTTGAAAAAGATTTTTTTTTCGGTTTTATCCTCTTTTCGATTCTGTTTTTCCAGAATCTGTTCAAAGTGTTTGGATTTTTGTAAAGCACCATATGTGTCTTGATTCATGCATTTATATGTATTGGGTGATTTTTGGCATGAAATGCACACATGCATTTACTTGTATTGTGTATATATGAATATGTATTCTCAAAGTGTTTGGGGTACTAATGCATATGTACAAGGATTGTTCACATTGTGCCTTGAGTGTTTAGCTAGGTTTGAACAATCTTAATCAAGATACATTTTGCACGGTTTTGTTGTGGCACACTGTGTAGTTGTTTGTGGTTGTTGTTTGATCCGGTAACGCCTTGCCCATTAAACCTATGTGTTGGTTAATTGGTTGTGTTTGATTATTCATTCATTTGGTGGTTTGTACCACAATTGGTTTGTAATAATTAAATTTATTCGGTCTTGTATTTTGTACTTTATTTTGGCTTTCAGGCCGAATGATTTTCTTTGTAGTTGTTAGATTAGCTTAGATTAGCATTTCGCGGCTTGCACGCCGTTTCTTTTCAAATATTTGTATGTATTTGTAAAAGAAGACCGAAGACAACCATCGAGAGTCGTGGAGGAAACGTCTCGGCTATGGTGGATCCGGAGGTTCATTGGAGATGACGGATTCAGTGGGAGCACTTCCAGCTGGGCCAAGTGGCTGTGTCCTTAGTTTGGCCTTGCTTTCCTCGTTTGGCTCACGGGGAAGGCGCATAGGGTTTAGGGGCATGTTACCGGATATTTCTTGTGCGTGGTTGTTATTTTGTTTATTTTCTTGCGTGGTTGTTTAGGATCTTCGCTCGCTTGAAAATTTTTCAAAATAATAAAACCAAGAGTTTTAATTGGTTAACAAACCTCGCGCGCCACAAGACCACTTTAAAAACAAAATCCCGTTTTTATGAAAAGTAAATCACACGCCAACTATAAGATGACACCACCCGAGTCTAGTGAAACAAGATCGGTCGTCGAGCTTAGCCGAGATCGGTTTTGCGTAACTATGTGGAAGGTGCGTGTGGCAACTCGCAAGGGTCGGTTGTCGAGCTTAGCCGAGCCGGCCATTGGGCTAGAGTACCACCCTGTATCTTGATGGTCGATTTACAATTCCAATACTTAAAACGCCTTGGTAGTTGTCGTGCCCATACCGAGCTACCATGGTGGATTGATGAGGAATGGTGTGGATGGATCAAACATGCCAAATGGGTGCTATGAGTACCTAGGATCCCGCAAGTGTCTAAGAGTTGTAATCTCGGATTGCAATTGGTAAAGCGTTTACCGGCCTAAGTAGCTCCATGAAGTGATCCGCGGCAAACCCGTCATGGATTGGAGTACTTTGAGGTTCTTAGCCCTTGTTAAGATAATTTGGTTTTCTTAATCAGCTGGGTAATTATTTTAACGAGGATAATATCGAAACTAACTAAAACGTGTACTCTTTTATAGATGGCAAATATTAACGACACCACACCAAACTTTAAACTTCGATTATTCCTAGAAAGGGAGAGACTCACAGGAGTGAACTTCGCTGACTGGTATCGTGTATTGAGGATTGTCCTCTGTCACGAGTCAAAGTTGCACATCCTTGAGGAACCCTTTCCGGAGCCACCTGCTACCAACGTGAACTGGGCCACTCGATACGCTTTTTAGAAGCGTGTTAGAGATACACAAGATATTTCTTGTCTCATTTTATCGAATATGAGCTTTGAGTTGCGTCAGCAACTTGAGCAATTGAGTGCGTATGACATGATAAACCAGCTAAAGGACATGTTCCCGCATCAAGTTAGACAAGAACGGTTTGAGTGTATAAAGGCTTTGGTCGGTTGTAGGATGCAGGAAGGTGAGGATGTAAATGTCCATTTCCTTATGATGAAGGGATACATGGACCAATTGGAGAGACTTGGACTTCCAATAGGGAGGGAGATTGCGGTGGATATGATCCTCCAGTCCCTGCCCGCGTCTTTTGAGAAGTTTGTCAAGAACTTTCACAAAGACAATTTGGAAAAATCCTTCATCGAACTTCAAGACATGCTGAAGGCTGTTCAGTCTTACATGGTTGAGAAGGATCGTGTCTCGTCCACATCCGCTATGACTACTAGGAAACAAGTAAGCAAGAAGGAGAAACTGACCTCAAAAGGAAAGTCTAGTGTGACTAGGCTATCCGTAATTGTATAGTCGGAGGACAATGAGATTGTGCCTCAAGGTGATGTTCCACATGGGGTAGTTTGCTACTTTTGCGGAGAAATTGGAAATTGGCGCCGTCACGCCTGCCCTAAGTGCCTGGAAGAGCTAAGTATCCTAAAGCGGAAGAACGTTAGCTCATCTTCAGGTACATTCATGATCAAACTCCATTGATCTTCTACTTCTAATGACTGGGTTTTGAACGCTAGTCAAAACGCTTACGTTTGTCACAAACTTGTTTGTTGCAAAGTGTAGGTGTTAATCAGAAGTAGGTAATGGATGCATGGAGAGCTGGAACTTAAAGAGGGAAACATGGTGGTTGTCCCTAACTAGAAGGATTGGAAGATGAGGCTTGCCATCCATCTAGCTAAACTATTACTTCATTTAGATCTTTGTCTTACGCCCTGCGTGGCAAGAAGCATTGTATCTTTTATGCCTTTGATGATGATGAATATTACTTTGAATTTTGAAATTGTGGGTTTTAAAGATTTATTTCAAAGTTTATTCATGTCTTGGCATTTATTATAAGCTTTTGCTTAAAGAAGTAATGGAATGATTATGAATGATTATTGAATAGTTATCCTTATGAAATAGTTGATTTAACCATATAAACAAGACTTGAATCACCAAGCTCCAAGAGGTTAGGAACTTGGAATCTTTTGACTTTGAGTCAATTGTTGATGGTAAATCTTTCTTATAAGGCTAAATAACTAAGACATCCTTCACTTGTGAATGTGAGAGGAATAAAAGTTTGTTGGATTTCGTTTGCACGTTGGTGTAAAGACCGTTCAAGCAAAATCATAAGAATTAACTATGTGTGATTTGTTACCTTTACCGATGATGGTAGAAGGAATGGGTAAGTCTAATTTATTAGACAAATGTCTGAAACCTGAGAGGTGTTCAAGACTCACCCTTAACAAATTTAAAATGAAGAGGGCAAAAGGGAATAAAGATACTCAAATCTTATGAGATGTTGAGCATCTACATTCTAAATTTCTAAACCATCATAAGAATTGTGAGTTTGTCTCATAATTCACTTCTCCTGGGATACATGTTTTACATGGATCGCTAAGTGGAGGAATGGAACATATTGATTATGGTTTCGACTTGATGGCTTAAACTTAAGTAACCTGCTGGATAGGTGTCTTGAGTAGTGGCGGGCAATGTTCTTGTTTTAAATCAACAAAGATGGTCGAATTAGCATCTGAGGAGATTTGACTAGAAAGAGTTCTTTGCTTGTCTATCTCATAGATCAGAGTTATCCAGTCTACATTTAGTGGGAGATGGATGAACTTAAAGGATGCTAATGTATTTAATAGTTCTTCTAAGTTTCAGATATTCATTTTATATTCTTTTGAGAACCGAGTTTAGTTGCTCGAAAAGGGAAAGGAATAACTGAATCATTCCAGTGGAAGAACGTGAGATTTAAATAAAAGACTTGATGTTGACACTAGCATTCAATCAAAAGTGATTGAAACTCAACATGGCTATGTTGGAGTATCTGGCATAAAGTTATTACTTCTTCATATGTCTGGTAAGAGTCGTCATAAGACCAGAAGAATATAATTTATTATATCTGAGGACGATGACTTATTGATGATACGTGATGTATGCATCAACTACCGGAAGCTGTAGTGGGCCCTTGAGTCTGCTAAGAAGAGGAGTGTAATAACTGTTGGGAAATTGGCTAAGTCATTGAAACTGTTATACATGCAAAGATCAAAACTGTTAATGGATTTTGTGAAAACAGTTCAAAACTGTTAGAAGAATTCTGATAAAACTGTCGAGGACTGTTAGCTGTAATACGAAGACAGTTGTAACTAATAGTTACTGTAAGCTTTACAACTGTTAGACCAAGAGATCAGAACTGTTAGTACAAAGTTTACAACTGTTAGAAGACCTTGAAGAGAAGACTGTTAGAAGAAGATCAGAATTGTTTCATTCAATAAACAGTTTCGGTTGAGCTATTTATGGAAAATGCTATCTTCATGGATTTGAAGTATATCTTTATCAAAGTTCGAAGATTATCAAGATTATCTCAGAATATAGAAGATTACCTAACTGTCATCTTATCAAGGAGGATCAAGAGTCTATAAAAACTCGATTAGAATATAGATCTCTTAACAATTTTATTTTTGCATTCGTACGTAATTATTATTTGCTTTCAGAAAGTGTTTAGCCTCTAAGTTTCTTTTGAAACCTAAGAACAAATTGTGTTCTTCGTCTAACATAAGAAGTTAGATTGGGGGTGTAGGTGAATATTGTAATCATCGATTGGTTATCAATAAACATCTTTGTGGCAGTATTACTTTGTGTTTATTGATTGAATTGTTCTTGTGTTCAAAACCTTTATAATCAATTAAGTGTGATTCCACAACTTCTTAATTGATTGTGACCAAGACTATAGATTGTCTTTTTAACAACTCTGATTTTATTTTAAAAGATAATTCTTGTTATTTGATATTAAGCAATATCCGATCCTGACAATAACATAAGATACATTCCATGCTGGATTTGCAATTTTTGAACTTGGTTAATCCAACACCTAGGTTTTGACCTGACGGTGTATATAGATCTTTTGGATATAAGATCTGCATGGATTAGTTTGTAGATAACTTCAAATACTGACTGGAAGGAATTTGTTTCATGATGATTGACCATTGGGTAGAAATCATATGAAGACATTCTCCCAGTAGTTATGTTGAAGTTTAACCGGATGCTTATGCCGTTTTATGGCAGTATGATGGAAAGACCGCATTCCGTTATAGGAATTTTATGAGGAAGTGTTCACAACACTGTCCGAGGGTCTTTTACATCCTGAGTATCCTTATGAAGTCTACAAATATGGAGTCCTCTTGGGCTTAGAATAAATCTAAGTTTTGGAATCTTTGCTAAGAAAATCAAGTGTTTGGGTTTTCAGTAAGCAATGATAAAACTTGGATAAATGCAAGAGCTAGTGGGAGCGCTGATATATTCCTACTTGGTATGTCTAGAACATACTATGTGTTGGAGATAATGTCTTGATTTAGCTTGGCAACAAGCGTAAATTGAGAATTATTCGTCCATAACAAATATGGGATATTCAAAGAAGTTTATGGAATACAAGAAATATGAGTATATGTTCTTGTGGTGATGTAATTAGAAGAAGCTTAAATTGAGTTGCTACTCTAGTGATAGCTTCTACATGAAAGGATAACCGTCAATCTTTATTGGGGTTTGTAATCCTTTTTAATATGGTGTTGTTAATTTACGTGTTACTTAAAGCATCGTTGACTCTATTGAGTTCTTTTGAGGCAATGAGGGTACGATGGCTTATACACGTTAATTTCTGTGGACCAAGCATTGTTTGCCTTATTGGGTTCTTTATGAAACCATGAAGGCATAACTACTTGAACAAATGATCGAAATCCCATCAACGCACACTTTGGAAGTGGTTGGTTGTAGCAGGGATATGATCACTGAGAACCAAGCATCGCTGACTCTATAGAGATCTTTATGAACACTATGAGAGTACGATGGCTTATGCACATAAAATCGTAAAACCAAGCGTTGTTTGCCTTATTGGGTTCATTGAAACAATGAAGGTATAATGACTTGAACAAATGATCGACATCTCATCAACGCACACTTTGGAAGTGGTTGGTTGCAGTAGGGATATGATCAATATCAGAGTACACACGGATAACATCGTGGATGGTCCGTTTACTAAGCTATAGTTGCAGTCTAGTGATGAATGTCATACTAAGGTCTGCATGAACTTGGCTTGAGTTTGTTTTAGTAAAGTTTTGATATGCTTTATCTTTGGGAACATTAAGCAATATTGTGCTTCTGCTTGTATCGATTATCAAAGGGGTTTGGTAATGCGCGTGAAGCGGGTACTCTCAGTAAGCCTTATTGTGTTCCAACTTTGCATGTTTTACCTCTTCCCTGAATGTGTTTACATTCTAAATGTCCACAGCTGGTCATTCTTCAAGGGAAGGAAGTCTGAATGAAGGCTGAGGGAAGTGATTACTCAAGTGTCCAATGGTGATTGGGACACAGGGACGCAATACTTCGCCTGTACTTGAAAGGGGTTTCAAGTGACTGGACGACCCACACTTGAATTCACTTTGTGGTACTTGTCATGAGTGATTCAGGATGATAATATCAGTTCATCCTCATACTGGAGAGGCATGTGTCTGCATCACTTTGGTTTGCTTTGCTCTAGTTGCTTTCAAACATAGTCCGTAACTGGCTGTTATAAAGGGAGTAGCTGATCAGAGTATGATCAGAGTATGATCATTCGGCTATTTTTTTATTTGTTTATGTCTGGACACTCGGGGAACTATTTATAGTTTCGGACACTGTTGAGGTCAGCTGGGGAATGGATCCTTTGAGGGCCTAGATGGTTGGTTATTTGGGATCAACGGTGGCTCGGTGGTGAACGCCGTGTCTCAGGTTCTGCTGGACCACCGTTCCTTGACAACCTCGGGGTCTTGGTTTATGATGAAGATCCGATTTGAGCCCAGGTTGCTCCATAATGCACACGGTAAACTGCTTTTTGCTTCCCCCAACAGTGTGGATTGGTGTTGCTGATTCCCAGTTTGAGTCGTTGAGCGGGACTTGCAACCCTGCGAGATATGACTCCTACTTACATGTTGGCACTCCGCGATGTGATAGGATAGCCCTATGTGCTTTTCCTGTGTTCTGATAGCATGCTTCTTGATACTTATGTGAAATTTATACTCACTAGCTAGTGTAGCTAACCGGTTCATGATTTACCCTTTTCACAGGTAAAGATTAGGCAGCCCGGTGAGGCGGGTCCCTATCGGTAGTTGTAATTCCTTTTTGGGAACACTACTTTGTTATGCTTATTTACTTGTGATCCGGTGGTCGGTTTGTAGTACAGTAATAACGGTTCATTTTGAGACTTGGCTTTTGATGTTATTAATCGCCAAGTCGGATAACAAAACTTTATATTTTATAATCAGTGTTTAGTTTCCGCTGCACGCCTTTGATAAACATACTGAAAAAGTTTAAATTATTACTGATTATAGGCTCGTGAAACCCGGTGTTACAAATAGGTATCAGAGCCTAAGTTTGAGGGAATCAGACACTTGTAAAAGTATTCGATCTCAAACTCGGGCCCGACCATCGTTAAGTGTTCCTTGCGGGATGATTGGGGTTGAGTGTGAGTGTTATGTGATTATTGTGTGTTGTGAACTAACTTGTAGTGTTAGTGGTTTGAGAATAAGTCGCACGTTACATACTTATTCCTTTACCAGTAGTAAGTTGAAATGTCGGGTCAGCATGCTAGTACTGAGAAAGATGTTGTACAAGTGAGAGATGAAATGGCTCGTCTTCGTCTTGAAGTGGAAGATAAAGCTTTTCGCCACTATTCTGAGGGTTTGAGGCGTGAACAAGAGCGAGAGGCTTACGTTTGACAGTTGGAAGAAGAACTGCGGCTAACAAAAAAGTTGTTGCTCCATTCGATTAAGAGGAGAGATGATAAGTATAGTACTTTCCACGAATTTCTTTCCTGTGAACCTCCTAGCTTTACCGGTAGTGATGACCCTTCTGTTACTATGCGGTGGTTGCGAGAGATGGAACATATTTTTGAGTTATGTGACTGTGCATCGGAATATCGTGTGGAATACGTGATACATATGTTGAAAGGTAGTGCTGTCTCGTGATGGAACGCCGTGGAAGTTTCGGTTAGTAAGAAGGTTTGGATACGTTGACGTAGGAGCAGTTTCGTGAGAAGTTGATGATGAAATATTGTACTGATTATGACGTGGAGTGTATGGAACGAGAAGTTAACGAGCTCCAAAAGGGGAATAAACCTATGGAAGACTTAATCTATGCTTTCAAAGATAAGATGGAGTTTGTTCCACGATTATTGCCAGATGAGAATGCCAAGATATGGAAGTTTGCAACATGCTGCCGATCGGACATCGTGTTTGTGTTAGAACCACTATTAGCATGAACCAAGCCTTTGAGATAGAACTAAAGATTGAAAGAGAGCGTCTTTGTTATAAAAGCGAACATGTGAACAAGAGTCGGAAGAGGAAAGTTCGGTCGTCCTCTAAATCTGATTCCTCGAAACGGCCGAAGTGTGATGGTTCTTGGTTTTCTAAATGCCGCACTTATCACACCAAAAAATGTACTAAAGATACTACTAGATGTCTGGGGTGTGGACAAAAGGGGCACATAGCGCTAGAAATTGAATTTGAAGAAAGTGTATGCTATAAGTGTCATAAGACGGGGCACGAGATCGTTGATTGTAGTGCGGATCAGAGTGCGAGAGCTAGTGGATCTTGATCTAGCCGAAGAATGCAGGTGCTCCGAGTGACAAAGGAAGGGCGTCCCTAGAAATAGTTGCGGGTGTTTTCCTTAATAGCCGTGTTGTAGTGGATGTACTAGTATGTATAAGAGTTAGTTGTTTTGTGTTCGTAATGTTGTTATTTGGTAGTCTTGTTGTAGTAAGCATAATAGTTGGCCTAAGAGTTAGTTGTTGCGCGTATCTGGGATGTTGTAATAAACCGTAGGTGTATGTTCTATGTTTACAAACTCATGTAAAGTGGAAATAGTTAATAGTGAAACTATTGCAGTTGTTAGTTGTATTTTCTTAAGCTATTGTTGTTGCTGATGTGATTAGATTCCCCACCCTCGTTTATTAGTACGCATTGTAGAAATTAAAGGGAGCAAGTATAAACAAAACTGATTAAAGTGAATGATTAAGAAATATGTGTTTTTATTAATGTGAAAGTTAAGGTAATTAAGACGAGAAGTGTGAAAGTATAATCGGGATGATATAAGTAAAAACTTAACGGTTTATTAAGGTAAGAGTATGTATACTGTATAGTCTTGCTGTCTTTATACTGATTAAGAGTTCTTTTGTTACAGTGATATGGATAAAAGCTTAAACCCACAAGCTAGAAACGAGGGAACATGTGAAGAAACCTTAGACTTGACTACTATAGGAGAACTTCAAGATCATATCTCTATGTATGGGAATAGACGCGGAGCTGTACCTACGCGACATCTCCGAGAGATTATGTCTGATCAGTTTGATATATGTTTTCGAAGAAACATGCCACCAATTATGGAAGAAATGAGAAAAGAGATGAGAAGCAAAATGAGAAACGAGATAAGGAGCACCATCTGAGAAGGGTTTCATAAGTTGAAAGAGGAAGATAGTGAGGGAGCTAAGAAGATGAAAACGCAAAACGAGGCTGGAGGATCTAGACCCTGAGTCATGTGTGAAATTTGTGGTAAGAATCACGCTGGAGAGTGCATGTATAAAGAGAAAGTTTGGGTAAGTTTTGTTAAGAATGTAGTCAATACGGGCACGACTCTTCGGAGTGCCCTAAATAGTTGAAGTGTTATGTAAACTATGAAACGATCGTAGAAGTTCTCGTTGAGTAGGTAAAGTTAGTATGAGTGTAATGTGTACCCCCTGTGTGATGTTTACGTTGCAGTTAGTCGAAATAAATAGAGTGTTGTATTAGTGATTATCGTGTCAATTGTGGTTGTTGCTCAACTCAGCATCATGAAAGTAGTTTATGAATATGTGTGGGACCATGGCAAGATTCCGAGGACGGAATCCTCTTTAAGGAGGGTAGATTTGTAACATCCTGAAAATGGGCCTAGTAGTACCTAGTTGTATTTCATGCTCAATTGATTGTACCTTGACTTTGAATAATATTTTAGTTAGTTAAGTTGATATATGAGGTGTTATATGAAAGTTAGGGTTAATAAGTAAATGAGATAAAGTGTCAAACAGTTTTATTGGAACACGGTATGGAGCAAAACACAGCGGAAGCATAAAACAAAAGTTTCAAAAACCGTACAAAAACGGGTCCATACATGTTCCAAAGTGATAATTTTCTACAAAACTCAAATTGCAACTTAAAAGAACAAAGGAGAGGGCTGAAAATACCTCAATACCTTTGCAAGAATCGGCTGTAGCAAATGCAAAACCGGGATGAATCCGGGAACTCAAGTGTGTCCTCCTCTATCGTTGATCCACACCAAGTTGGTTCAATCCCCGTATGCTAGTACTCCATCACATGAACGTCCAATGACTTCACGTATCTGGAACAGCCACTTGTAGTTCTCCTCTTGCACCAATAAGTTCACACACCACACTCAAGAACTCACACTTAGTGTGTAATGTGTGTGTTTCTTCACCAAGTTGCCAAGAGAGAAAAGAGAGAGTGATACTAGAGAAAATGTGAAGTCTCTTGCATGCTCAAACTGCTCCAGACCACAATCAACATAATTTGGCCGGATTAGATGTCATACCTCATTGGACCACAAATTGGCCCAATCAGAAATGACGATTTCATGCAGACAGACCTTCACGGCCTCTTACGGCCCGTGAAGAGCCCGTGAAGACAAAATGCACCACGACCGGCCATAGTCCTTCACGGCCCGTGCCGCGTTCGAGTGACTCGTGAGGGCGTCTCCTTCACGACCCCTTCACGACCTCTTCACGACCTGTGAAGACTCCACGAGCCGTGTAAAGCTCATTGAGCGATTCGTGAGGGCAGTAGGCTTCACGACCCGTGGAGCATCCCTCACGGCCGTGAAGCCACAAAATCAAACAATTTGATTTTTGGACCTTCTCTCTTTATCAGTAAATTGTCGGGATCAATCCTTGGTGTGTGACCCAATAGGCTCGCACTTCATCAGCAGTAACACCAATGTACTTGTGTCAGTGGGCAGACTCCAACAGACTCCCACTTGCACATGACACAACGTACCCAGATGTATCACAGACAGGGAGCGGCCTCTAGCAAGGCATCCCCGCCCCCAAGTCAGTACGAGGTATGTCATCCCATAGACAAGTACCAATTCACAACCCAAAGGTTTGAAATGGCCCTATAGCTAAGTGATCAACCATCCTTTTGTTCACGATATCCATGTGTAGACGAGACATGGTACTAAGTCATTCTCAGTCCTTCACGATTATGTTTCTCGATCGAGATTGGTGGTGACCAAAATATACAAGTTGCAATCGATTACCCAAATCATTGCACACTCGAGCACGGCCATGCATTTTGGTGTCAGCGCCCAATCATCGAGGGGCCAAGGGATATCTGTCTAAACAGAGGAACAAATTCCTTTGACTACATTGCCCACCATAGTGATCATACTCAGATCAGCTACTCCCTTTATAACAGCCAGTTACGGACTGCGTTTGAAAGCAACTAGAGCAAAGCAAACCAAAGTTATGCAGACACATGCATCTCCAGTATGAGGATGAACTGATATTATCATCCTGAATTACTCATGACAAGTACCACAAAGTGAATTCAGGTGTGGGTCGTCCAGTCACTTGAAATCCCTTTCAAGTACAGGCGAAGTATTGCGTCCCTATGTCGCAATCACCATTGAACACTTGACCAATCACTTCCCTCAGCCTTCATTCAGACTTCCTTCCCTTGAAGAATGAATGGCTGTGGACATTTAGAATGTAAACACATTCAGGGAAGAGGTAAAACATGCAAAGTTGGAACACAATAAGGCTTACTGAGAGTACCCGCTACACGCGCATTATCAAACCCCTTTGATAATCGATACAAGCAGAAGCACAATATTGCTTAATGTTCGCAAAGATAAAGCATATCAAAACTTTAACTAAAACATACTCAAGCCAAGTTCATGCAGACTTTAGTATGACATTCATCACTAGACTGCCACTATAGCTCATAAAACGGACCATCCACGATGTCATCCGTGTGTACTCTGACATTGACCATCTCCCTACTACAACCAACCACTACAAAAGTGTGCTTTGATGGGATTTCGATCATTTGTTCAAGCCGTTATACCTTCATTGTTTCTAAAGAACCCAATAAGGTAAACAACGCTCGAGTCTCAAATTTAATGTGCATAAGCCATCGTACCCTCATAGTTTTCATAAAGATCTCTACAGAGTCAGCGATGCTTGGTTCTGAGTGATCATATCCCTACTACAACCAACCACTTCCAAAGTGTGCGTTGATGGGATTTTGATCATTTGTTCAAGCAGTTATACCTTCATTGTTTCAAAAGATCCCAATAAGGTAAACAATGCTTGATTCACAAAATTTAGTGTGTATAAGCCATCGTACTCTCATTGCCTCAAAAGAACCCAATAGAGTCAACGACGCTATAAGACACACGTAAATTAACAACACCATATTTCAAAAAGGATCACAAACCCCAATCAAGATCAGCGGTTATCCTTTAAATAGAAGCCGTCATTAGAGTAACAACTCACTTTAAGCTTCTTCTAATTACAACACCACAAGAACATATACTCATATTTCTTGTATTCCATAAACTTCCTTGAATATCCCATATTTGTTATGGACGCATAATTCTCAATTTACGCTTGTTGCCAAGCTAAATCAAGACATTATCTCCAACATATAGTAGGTTCTAGACATACCAAATAGGATTATAAAAAGCTCCCACTAGCTCTGGCATCTATCCAAGTTTCATCATTGCTTAATGAAAACTCAAACACTTGATTTTCTTAGCAAATATTCCAAAACTTAGATTTATTCTAAGCCCAAAAGGACTCCTCCTTTGTAGACTTCATAAGGATACTCAGGATGTAAAAGACCCTCGGACATTGTTATGAACACTTCCTCATAAAATTCCTATAACGGAATGCGGTCTTTGCATCATACTGCCATAACACGGCATAAGCATCCCTTTAAACTTCAACATAACTACTGAGAGAATGTCTTCATGTGATTCCTACCCAATGGTCAATCACCATGAAACCAATTCCTTCCAGTCAGTATTTGAAGTTATCTACAAATTAATCCATGCAAATCTTATATCCAAAAGATCTATTTACACCATCAGGTCAAAACCTAGGTGTTGGATTAACCAAGTTCAAAACTCGAAAATCCAGCATGGAATATATCTTATGTTATTACACTCCTCTTCATAGCAGACTCAAGGGCCCACTACAGCTTCCGGTAGTTGATGCATACATCACGTATCATCAATAAGTCATCGTCCTCAGATATAATACATTATACCCTTCTGGTCTTATGACGACTCTTACCAGACATATGAAGAAGTAATAACTTTATGCCAGATACTCCAACATAGCCATGTTGAGTTTTAATCATTTCTGATTGAATGCTAGTGTCAACATCAGGTCTTTTATTTAAATCTCACGTTGTTCCACTGGAATGCTTCAGTTGTTCATTTCCCTTTTCGAGCAACCAAAACCAGTTCTCAAAAGGATATGAAATGAATATCTGAAACTTAGAAGAACTATTAAATACATTAGCATCCTCTAAGTTCATCCAACTCCCACTAAATGTAGACTGGATAACTCTGATCTATGAGATTGACAAGCAAAGAACACTTTCTAATCAAATCTCTTCAGATGCTAATTCAACCATCTTTGTTGATTTAAAACAAGAACATTGCCTGTCACTTCTCAAGTACACCTATCCAGCAGGTTACTTAAGTTTAAGCCATCAAGGCGGAACCATAATCAATATGCTCCATTCCTCCACTAAGCGATGCATGTAAAACATGTATCCTAGGAGAAGTGAATTATGAGGTAAACTTACAATTCTTATGATGGCTAAGAATGTAGATGCTCAACATCTCACAAGATTTGAGTATATTTATTCCCTTTTGCCCTCTTCATCATAAATTTGTTAAGGGTGAGTCTTGAACACCTCTCAGGTTTAAAACACTCGTCTAATAAATTAGACTTACCTATTCATTCTACCATCATCGGTAAAGGTAACAAATCATATATAGTTAATCCTTATGTATTTGCCTGAACGGTCTTTACACAAACGTGCAAACGAAATCCAACAAGCCTTTATTCCTCTCACATTCACAAGTGAAGGATATGTTAGTTATTTAGCCTTATAAGCAAGATTTACCATCAACAATTGACTCAAAGTCAAAAGATTCCATGTTCCTAACCACACGGAGCTTGGTGATGCTAGTCTTGTTTATATGGTTAAATCGACTATTTCATAAGGATAACAATTCAATAATCATTCATAATCATTCCATTACTTCTTTAAGCAAAACTTATTGCAAATGCCACGACATGAATAGACTTTGAAATAAAACTTGAAACCCACAATACCTTAATTCAAAGTAATATTCATCGTCATCAAAGGCAAATAAGATACAATGCTTCTTGCCACGCAGGGCGTAAGACAAGGATTTAAATGAAGTAATAGTATAGCTGGATGGAATGGCAAGACTCATCTTCCAATCCTTTTAGTTAGGGACAAGCACCATGCTTCCCTTCTTTAAGATCCAGCTCTTCATGCATCCATTACCTACTTCTGATTAACACCTGCACTTTGCAACAAACAAGTTTGTGACAAACGTGAGCGTTTTGACTAGCGTTCAAAACCCAGTCATTAGAAGTAGAAGATCAATGGAGTTTGATCATGAAAGTACCTGAAGATGAGCTAACGTTCTTACGCTTTAGGATACTTAGCTCTTCCAGGCACTTAGGGCAGGCGTGACGGCGCCAATTTCCAATTTCTCTGCAAAAGTAGCAAACTACCCCATGTGGAACATCATCTTGAGGCACAATCTCATTGTCCTCCGACTCCACAGTTACGGATAGCCTAGTCATACAAGGCTTTCCTTTTGAGGTCAGTTTCTCCTTTTTGCTTACTTGTTTCCTAGTAGCCATAATGGATGTGGATGAGGCACGATCTTTCTTAACCATGTAAGACTGTACAGCCTTCAGCATGTCTTGAAGTTCGATCATGGATTTATCCAAATTGTCTTTGTGATAGTTCTTGACAAACTTCTCATAAGACACGGGCAGGGACTAGAGGATCATATCTACCGCAATCTCCCTCCCTATTGGAAGTCCAAGTCTCTCCAATTGGTCCATATATCCCTTCATCATAAGGAAATGGACATTTACATCCTCACCTTCCTGCATCCTACAACCGACCAAAGCCTTTATACACTCAAACCGTTCTTGTCTAACTTGCTGCGGGAACATGTCCTTTAGCCGGTTTATCATGTCATATGCACTCAATTGCTCAAGCTGCTGACACAACTCAAAGCTCATAGTCGATAACATGAGACAAGAAATATCTTGTGTATCTCTAACACGCTTCTCAAAAGCGTATCGAGTGGCCCAGTTCACGTTGGTAGCAGGTGGCTCCGGAAAGGGTTCCTCAAGGATGTGCAACTTTCACTCGTGACGGAGGACAATCCTCAATACACGATACCAGTCAGCGAAGTTCACTCCTGTGAGTCTCTCCCTTTCTAGGAATAATCGAAGTTTAAAGTTTGGTGTGATGCGTTAATATTTGCCATCTATAAAAGAGTACACGTTTTAGTTAGTTTCGATATTATCCTCGTTAAAATAATTACCCAGCTGATTAAGAAAACCAAATTATCTTAACAAGGGCTAAGAACCTCAAAGTACCCCAATCCATGACGGGTTTTCCGAGGATCACTTCATGGAGCTACTTAGGCCGGTAAACGCTTTACCAATTGCAATCCGAGATTACAACTCTTAGACACTTGCGAGATCCTAGGTACTCAAAGCACCCATTTGGCATATTTGATCCCTTCTTTCACCGATTCCTCATTAATCCGCTTTGATAGCTCGGTATGGGCATGACAACAACCAATGCGTCTTAAGTCTTGGAATTGTAAATCGACCATCAAGATACACGGTGGTACTCTAGCCCAATGGCCGGATCGGCTAAGCTTGACAACCGACCCTTGCGAGTTGTCACACGCACCTTCCACACAGTTACACAAAACCGATCTCGGCTAAGCTCGACGACCGATCTTGTTTCACTAGATTCGGGTGGTGTCATCTTACGGGAGGCGAGTGATTTACATTTGATAAAAACGGGATTTTGTTTTTAAAGTGGTCTTGTGGCGCGCGAGGTTTGTAAACCAATTCAAAACTCTTGGTTTTTATTATTTTGAAAAGTTTTCAAGCTAGCGAAGACTCTAAACAACCACACAAGAAACTAAACAAAACAACAACCACGCACAAGTTATATCCGGTAACATGCCCCTAAACCCTATGCGCCTTCCTCGTGAGCCAAACGAGGAAAGCAAGGCCAAACTAAGGACACAGCCACTTGGCCCAGCTGGAAGTGCTCCCACTGAATCCGTCATCTCAAATGAACCTCCGGATCCACCATAGCCGAGACGTCTCCTCCACGACTCTCGATGGTTGTCTTCGGTCTTCTTTTACAAATACATACAAATATTCGAAAAGAAAACGGCGTGCAAGCCGCGAAATGCTAATCTAAGCTAATCTAACAATTATAGAGAATAGCAATCGGCATGCAAGCCAAAATCAAGTACAAAATACAAGACCGAATAAATTTAATTATTACAAACCAATTGTGGTACAAACCACCAAATGAATGAATAATTAAACATAACCAAACAACCAACACATAGGTCTAATGGGCAAGGTGTTACCGGATCAAACAACAACCATAAACAAAAACACGGTGTGCCACAACCAAACCGTGCAAAATGTATCTTGATTAAGATTGTTCAAACCTAGCTAAACACTCAAGGCACAAAGTGAACAATTCTTGTACATATGCATTAGTACCCCAAACACTTTGAGAATACATATTCATATATACACAATACAAGTATATGCATGTGTGCATTTCATGCCAAAAATTCACCTAATACATATAAATGCATGAATCAAGACACATATGGGGCTTTACAAAAATCCAAACACTTTGGACAGATTCTGGAAAAACAGAATCGCAAGGAGGCTAAAACCGAAAACAATTTTCTTTTTCAAAAGGGACAAAAATATTGTTCACGAGCTCCTTCACGACCCACAAGCCTTCACGGCCTTTCACGGCCCGTGAAGCCCATGAGTTCCACGACCCTGACCAGTGAATAACCCTTCACGACCAAGCACCCCACGAGACTGGTCGTGAGCCTTCACGACCGTGAAGAACATGCCTTCACGACCCGTGAAGACATTCTGGACAGAATGTCCAGATTCGGTTTTCAAGCCAAAAAGTGCAATTTGTTTGTAAATTTGGCTCTGATACCACTGTTGGAACACGGTATGGAGCAAAACATAGCGGAAGCATAAAACAAAAGTTTCAAAAACCGTACAAAAACGGGTCCATACATGTTCCAAAGTGATAATTTTCTACAAAACTCAAATTGCAACTTAAAAGAACAAAGGAGAGGGCTGAAAATACCTCAATACCTTTGCAAGAATCGGCTGTAGCAAATGCAAAACCGGGATGAATCCGAGACTCAAGTGTGTCCTCCTCAATCGTTGATCCACACCAAGTTGGTTCAATCCCCGTATGCTAGTACTCCATCACATGAACGTCCAATGACTTCACGTATCTGGAACAGCCACTAGTAGTTCTCCTCTTGCACCAATAAGTTCACACACCACACTCAAGAACTCACACTTAGTGTGTAATGTGTGTGTTTCTTCACCAAGTTGCCAAGAGAGAAAAGAGAGAGTGATACTAGAGAAAATGTGAAGTCTCTTGCATGCTCAAACTGATCCAGACCACAATCAACACAATTTGGCCGGATTAGATGTCATACCTCATTGGACCACAAATTGGCCCAATCAGAAATGACGATTTGATGCAGACACACCTTCACGGCCTCTCACGGTCCGTGAAGAGCCCGTGAAGACAAAATGAGCCACGACCGGCCATAGTCCTTCACGGCCCGTGCCGCGTTCGAGTGACTCGTGAGGGCCTCTCCTTCACGACCTCTTCACGACCCGTGAAGACTCCACGAGCCGTGTAAAGGTCATTGAGCCATTCATGAGGGTAGTAGGCTTCATGACCCGTGGAGCATCCCTCACGGCCGTGAAGCCCCAAAATCAAACAATTTGATTTTTGGACCTTCTCTCTTTATCAGTAAGTTATCGGGATCAATCCTTGGTGTGTGACCCAATAGGCTCGCATTTCATCAGCAGTAACACCAATGTACTTGTGTCAGTGGGCAGACTCCAACAGGTTTCGGGTAATGATTCCGTGGATATCCTCGTTAGTTGAAACGGGTTAGCATGTGATAAATTGTGAGTTGAAAATTGGAACAAAATACCCGAGGTTTAATCATTAAACCTCTAAGTCGGTTCTCTTCTTTCCTTATCCGCTGATGACTCAAACAAACACACACACACATACGTATATTGAAACACACACACTTCTACTCTCTAGCTTTGTAAGAAATCAAAGTAGAAAGTGTTAACTTGCAGATTGACAGCAGATTCAAGTGATTTAATCTGTTCTAGTGTAATCATCATTATCCATTTGTAAATGTTCTTCAATTGAAAACCTAGTTCTTGATGTTTGAAGGAGTTACACCATTTTGATGGTGTAAATGAGTTCTAGATATGGGTTTTTGTGTAAGACAAGTTCATAAGCTTTGGTTGATGTCAAATAAAGTGTATGAATGTTTGAAAATGAGTTTTAGTCGATTTGGGCGTCAAAAACGCGAACTTGCACGTCTGTCCAAGAACAGGGACGGACTCTGTTGTGCAGCACCTTCCTGCGGCCGTAGGGGAATGTTCCTGCGGCCGTAGGAGCCATTTAGTTCCTGCGGACGTAGTGAAATGATCCTGCGGCCGTAGAGGGGGGGGGGGTGTTTTTCAAGATTATTGAAATTAAGCCTTTTGTGTCCGTAGTAAGTGGTTTCTGCGGCCGTAGGAGAGTGTTTTATGTGGTTTACCACCTACGGGTGAAGGAAAGAAGCCTAAGGGCGTGGGTACATAACCTACGGCCGTAGGAACCCAAAGAACAGCTTCTGTGCGCGTAGGGGGAAGTCCCTGCGGCCGTAGCACCTTGTTCATTAGAAAAGGGACTCTACGGGCGATGGGGATGTTCCCTATGGCCGTAGAACAGTTGTTTAGTCTTCTGCGGCCGTAGGACCCTGCCGAGTGTTGAAAGATTTGTGACACATGTTTTAAACAATGAATGTTAAGTGTTAAGTGATAACCCCGTGTATATGTGATGTCTTAGGTACTCCTGAGGAACCGGAAGCCGTTGATCATGGTGTTAGCTTATTGTGACCTTAAGGTGAGTACCTGTTTCCAATGAGGCTCAGTAAGTAATGTTAAGCCTTTTATGTTTAATTGTGTAATTAGTGTTTTCACATGTGCATGCATAAGGTATGTTATAACATGATATGTCATTCTACAGTGTTATATGGTCAGTGATTAAAGGTATGTAACATGAATCATGTGTATGCTATGTTTTAGCGTATTTGTATGTTCTATTCATCCAATATGAGTAGAACTTGACCTGATATTATGCATGCATGCAACTAGATCATGATTGGATCGGCTATTTTTTATGTGTTTATGTCCGGACACTCGGGGAACTATTTATAGTTTCCGACATGGTTGAGGTCAGCTACGGAATGCGGTTGGATCCTTTGAGGGCCTAGATGGCCGGTTATTCGGGATCAACGGTGGCTCGGTGGGGCACGCCGTGTCTCAGGTTCTGCAGGACCACCGTTCCTTGACAACCTTGGGGTCTTGGTTTATGATCAAGATCTGATTTGAGCCCAGGTGGCTCCGTAACGCGCTTGGTAAACTGTTCTTCACTTCACTCACCAACTGTTCTCCCCCCTACAAGTATGAATTATCAGTAATTCAATATTTGTATTTGCAATTATACTCCCCCTTGACTCATGAATATTTCCTACACATATGAATACATACCGTGATATATCTGTTTAGCCCAGTGTAAACCAGATAAAATCATGTTAAATACTGAGATTCAGCATGCCTAACTTTGAGACAAAAATATTAAACCGAGTTTCCTTACCTATGGTGAAATGGGATTAGGAATGTTAGCAGCAGGAATATTCAAAAGCACACGTTCAGTTTTAACAACTTGTTTGATTCTCCACATGTTATTAGTCAATGAATGCAATGGAGTTGATGTTTTTAATTCTGGTTTGTTTTTGGAAGAATATTTTGCTCGAATATTCTTTGACTGTGATTAAACAACAGTATGATCTGAGTTTAATGATGTTTTCTTGATACCGTTGTCTGATGAATGCCACGATGATTGTTATTTTTGACAGTATGAAGTGTATTGTGAACCGATTGAGAAAATTGTTTTGAGTTTGATTTGTGAAAAACATGTGAATCCTTTTTCATTGAACATGTGTGTTGTGAATTGTAAGAGAAGGATTTAGATGTTGATTGTGAAATGGACCGTTTGGACTTGTTATGAAAAACTAATCGTTGTCGATCAAGCCTCTCCATTTCCATCTTTTGTTGTTTCTTTCTTCGTTCGGAAGCAGCCACAGCGCACATCATCTGAAGATGCTCTTCCCATTGGCCAGGCAGCATTGGCAACTTACGATGAGCATATTTTCGTAGAAAATATCTCAATTCACTCTTTTTAGTCCACTGATGAATAATATATCCACTACGATTAACAAACCATGTGAAAACAAAATCATCATCAGGATTTTTCCAGTTAGGCACTGACTTGTATCCTCTATTCATTCTCTCTTGATGATAAGAACAAGAATTTACACAATGGCCATCAACACATCCGTTACTCACACAGAAAATCTTGACTTGTGATGTTGATTGTTTTGAAATTTCAGATTTTGGTTTCCGTGTGAAATGAGATGGACAATGTTTATTACAAAATGTTTTGTGAATATTACAAAAAGATGGAATGTTTGCTTTTGTCTTAGTCTTCTGAATATTCACTTCTGTCTCCATTGTTTCTTTCTTTAGCAACTTTATCTCCTTTGTCTTCTTATCATCCTTGCCTTCAGTCTTCATATATGTCTTGCCCCCATTTTGCACTCGTTTGCCTTAATGAAAAGATTTGTTAGCAGGTTGAGTTGAGTTATATTTTGAAAAAGTATGTGAACTTGATGTAGATGTGAATTGTGATCAGTGTGAAGACTGTTTTGTGCCGGATGTTGATCCTTTCTCTCTTGTGCTGTTAAGATCACAAAACTGGTTACACTTGTGCGTAACAAATTCCCCACATGCTTTTGGACATGTAGGAATCTTGACACTCCAACCTAGATCCACTGTTGCTAGAGGTCTTTCAACACGCATTTTATTTTCAATTGCATTTAACACAATTTGTGTAACTAGAATATGAGCACAATTAGAACTGTCATTGTTTGAAAATTTTGATTTGTCTAATTGATTTGAAAAAAAAATTGTGAAATCAGAATTTGTTCTTAAATCATGAATCTGTTGTATCAGTGTCTCATTTTTAATTTGAATTTGAATCACAAAATCATAGTTAGAATGATTAACTTGTGCAGCAGAAGACTCTGTGTGTTTTTGTGACAAATCATCTTGAAGAATGAGATTTTCCAGCTCAATCATGATATTATTCGTGATGCTGTGTGTTTCAAGGATCTCCTGTCTGCGCTGTAATTCCATGTGCGGAATGTACACGTGTGGTGCATATGACTTGACTGGATGTTCAGATTGTTGAAGAATGGAGTACTCAGTTGGAAAAACAGATTTAGATTTGATATTCTTTCCTTCATTCTCTTCATAGGACGCATTCAGCTTGTCATAATTCAAAAACTTTTGACATTTCGTCGTTGTCTTTCGTTTGAACTCTTCATATCTTTGAGCTTCCTCTTCTCCCACAAATATCATTCATTAAGTCCACCCAAAGTTCATTCGTTCAGCTTGATACAATTGCGTGCAATTAATTTTGGTAAAGAAATCACCTTCGTCGTATCCTAAACCTTTATATTTATTTTTGACATCAGGTGTAAGATCTTTAAAAATTGTGTGAAGGGTGGGAACTTTCTTTTGGACACACTCCTCAAGATTTTGAACTTTCGTTTGCAGATTGTTTTTCTCTTTTATGAACAAATTCAAATTATTCTCAGCACTCAATTTAGCAGCATTCAAATCAAGAACTTTACGTTCAGCTTCTTGTTGAATTTTGATCAATTCATTTTCCTAATCTTGAATGGCTTGTTGAAGTTGAGTTAATTGTGATGTTTGTTCAGACGTGACGGGTTGATTCATTTTAAGGTTTAGATTATGTTCCTTTAATTTCTGGTTCTTTGCAGTAAGTGTCTGAACCTGATTAACAAGTGTCATGATGTGATCAGTAGAAAGACCAGAATGATTGAAACATACCTTATCAGCAGTAGTCTCAGATTTAGTAGAAGTTGGACTTGTGTTGCATGTACTTTCTTCTGCCTCATCTTCACTTTCATATTCACTCTAATCATCAGTCTCATCAAGCTTTGCCATAAACCCACTATCAGAACCAGTAGTCATCACATCATCACTTGGAATTTCTTCAGCTATTGGCAATTCTTCAGCGAAGGCATTAACGATCTCATCATCACTTTCTCCGTCACTTTCAACAAACTAAAACTCTTCCACATTTGCCATGAGGACAAACTGTGCATGCACCTCAGTATCTTCTTCGCTTTTATCAGTAGCATACATGAATTGATCCTCTTCTGCCAACAAAATTGTGCCACTGTTTCTTTTCTTTATCAAGTTCAACTTGGCTTTGTAATATTCTGAATCTTTGACTTTCGGTTCTTGCATTCCTTGATTACATGCCCAGTGCTTCCACAGTTGTAACACTTTCTTGGCTGAGATGATTGAAATTTCCTTTCATATCTTTTCTCCAAATTCAGCCCATCTCTTTTCTGAAATTTATCATCTCGTCTTCGAGATCCAGAAGTGAATCTTTGACGATTGTTTGTTTTGGTTTTTGGAAATTGGTTCTGTAATGTATTAGTCAGATATGCTACAGCCTGCATCAGTTTTTCATTATCTGTCGGTTCCTCAGTTTCAGACTCAGAAGATTCAGATTCTTGTATTTGAATCAACTTGTAAGACTTGGATGAATTTCTGATCTTCTTTTCATTGACCACCAAAGCAAGTTTGTCAACATTCTCTTTCTGAGAACTCCTACCAACTTCATCTTGATATTGATTCAATTCCTCAAATATCATATGATGAGTGACTTTGTTCAAAACCTTTTGATTCATCTGCATGTATATAGCCACTTGAGTTCTCTACTCAGGTCCTAAAGAGTTTAGGAACCTGGTATTCTTTGTCAAATCAGAATAACGGTCAAGCTGTTGGTTTCTCAAGTCATTTAGAAGTTTACATAATCTGTTGTATGTATCAATTAGAGTTTCACCCTCTCTTGCTCTGAAATGATCAAAGGCATTTACAAGTGTAGTTTCTTTTATCCATACACCAGAGTCAGTACCCTCAATCTGCTTCTTGATTTCGTCCCAAATCTCTTTGGAAGTATTCAATCCATTAACCTTGATATAAAACTCAGCTGAAAGTCCATGTTTCTATTGAATATTTTGGCTTTTTGATCAGCTGTTGCTCTGAGTTTTTCATCTGCTGAATATTCATGAGGCAACTTGAAACGATGAATTGCTGGCAAAGGAGGATTGTGAGTCAAATCTATCTCTTGATCAATTATGAATACACTATTTCCTTCCTCAATGCTTTTCTTCATCAACTCACCATATTTTTCATTATTTTCTATGAAGTCCATAAACCGTCCCTTCCAAACATTGTACTCTCCACGGTAGAGAACCGGAGATTTAGTGTCGGAACCAAATGACAACGTCTTACAGTAAGTACTCATCTTGTTTTGATCGTTCCTCTGATAAGATTCTAATATTGTTCTAAAACTTTCTTAGTGTTACAAAAACCGATTACAGAAATCCGTACAGATGGAAAAACCGAATACAGAAAAACTAATTACAATTGTTTACAAAAACCGAACAATCTCAAAACCGATCACTTTCAAAATCGAACGTGCACAAAACCGAACACGTTAGAAACCAAATACTTCAGAATACCGAATACTTCAAAATACCGAATACTTCTGAAAAACCGAATACTTCTCAAAAACCGAATACTTATGAAAACCGAATACTTCAGAATACCGAATACTTTAGAATACCGAATACTTCTGAAAAACCTAATACTTTTGAAAACCGAATACTTCAGAATACCGAACAAGTTCAGAAACAAACCCGAACAATTTCAATGTAGTTGTTCAAGAAACTGAATAAGTTCACAAACCGAATCCGTGCAATACCGAATGAATTTCAGATACTTTAACAATCAAACCGAACAAAGTTATTCGGTTTTATAAAAACCGAGTAAATTCCAGAAGTAATTTTAAATGAAACCGAAGAACTCATCTTCTTCACGGAAATTCTCGATTTTTAAGGCAAATTGATTCCAAATTGCCCAAAACTTTCCAGAACATATCGTAGTCCACTTATAACAACTTCTAATCCATAAAATCAAACAATACAGACTAAAATTTGAATTTTTGATCGTTTTTCTTGAAGAACTTCGCAAAACCCAAAATCCAAATTCACTCCAGAATGTTGATTACCATGACTTGTTGATGATCAACGAAGGTTTCAATGATAAATGCGATCCTAATACACTGAAATTACACCCAAGAAATCCATTTAATCTTGAATTTTGAATTCAAACCCGAAATACCCTTTTTCTTCAAAAATCTTCAAAAATCCACTAAATCTTGAACCTTTGATGTTGTTTTAGCACTTTCTATCTTGAATCAAATTAGAGTTTGGCTCTGATACCAATTGAAAGATATTTAGATGAGTAATTGCAATGATCAAGTAGAGAGCATATAGTTAAAACACCTTAATGTGTGTGTTTGTATTATCGAAGTAGCAAAGGTTACATAGAAATTCAAATACATCTACTATATATACCTTTGACCTATACAATCAATCTAAGGTATATATTGAACTATTTAACACAAAATATAGACAAGATCTCAAACATACATTTTGGATCTAACATGTTGTAATGACTGAATTCAATACACTTGTATCATTTTACGTGACTCTTATCCCGACGTTCCTTACCATCTTGGCTCCTCCCGGACCCACGACCTCTTCCCCGGCCACGTAAGCCAACTTGATGTGAACCACCACTATCACAATGCATACAACCGTACGACTTTTCATCACTTGAAAACAACAACCTACCTTGAATGTCCTCCGTCTTCTCGGATCGTTTGATACGCTCCTTGATGGTCCCGTAATTCTTATGAATGAAGCAATGCTAGATGTTTAGTATTTTTTTGTGTGTGTGTTCGGTTTAGTGAGTGAGAGCCGAGAGCTTGAGAGAGAGAGAGAACACAAACACAATATGAGAAATATGCAAAGCTTGATTAGAAAAGGTGGGGCAAATGCCTTTTATACCATTTGCCCAAGTTACAATATTTACATATTTGCATCCTCACTTTTTATAATCTAACATTCTCCCCCTAAGTGAGGTGTGCAATGATTCACAACAAATAAATACATAAAACTATTCATAAGCGGATTTTGTTGCGAATCCCGAATGCCACTTGCCATTTGCGTATTTGCATTCTGCTTGCCAGTGTCGTTCTCATCTTCTCTATAGCACGATAGGCTTGAGCATGTTCTTCATCAGTGTAGGCTGCACGGTTATCCCAAATTTTCTGATGTATCTTATGATGAAGGATTTTCAAAGTGCCGTCTGAATATGCCATCAGTTCATCAAGTCTGATGAAGATCTTTTCACCTTTTGTATTCTTTGAGACGACGCCTCGATCACCTTTGATGTTTGGATGCCCATCATAGATAACTGTCAACTCTTCAAGCTTTTCTAAGTCTGGATGGCGCTGGTTAGGCTTTAAGAGATTGAATTTCAGATAATTGTTTTATGCTCGGAGTTGGATATCATGTTCCTCAAAGTATTCCATTAGATTCCTCATATATTTCATCAGTGCAACTCTTCCAAACTCTTCTTCAGGCCACTTCCTTCTTTTCTGAGAAAGGGTGTCAAAGATAAAGCTTATGTCTTCAATATTAACGAACCTTAGATCTGCTTCATTGAGGAAGTATGATAGGTTGTTAGCTCTTTTGACGTGGAAAATGGCATACTTTATCCTGAAGGTGGTTTGAGTATAGACATTAATGAGTTCAACTATTGGATACTCTGATTTGATCTCTTCTGGTTTTGTCATGGACTGAGTTAGGATGTGTTCATATCTTCTGCTCTGTTTGTCGTCCATGTTTCGCAACTCGGGGGAAATAACCTGTATTAGCTGAGTGCTAAATATGTCTGATATTCTTTCTTCAAGATTGGCAGCATTGACAAAATACCGTTTCCATATTGGTTGTTGACCAGCACTTCTTGTGAACATGTTTCCTGCATCAAGACCTGGATCCCCACGATACACTAGAGGAGCAGGTGGCACTATGAAGCTTTGTGGCAAAGGCCATTCTGATTCTTGTCTTGCTTTCTCAGCTGCCTCTTTCTGTCTGTTTCTTTCTAGTACATCAGCAGCTGATTCTTGAAACTGACCACGAGGAGGAGGGACGTTTTCATGGACTTCAATGTTTACTCCACTAAGAACCCTGGACACATCGAAGGTGGTTTTCTTCTGTTTAGGTTTCCTTCTAGCTTCCCTTCTAGAGATTGCTGCCCATTCTTTTCTTTTAAGTGCAAGCTCTCTTTCACTGATGACATCATCAAATCTGTGGAAAACTTTGGGTGAAGCTGGACGTGTTGTGTCTTTCACATATTCATCTATATCTTTGAACATATCACGAATTTCAGGATCCTCTTGTTGAGCAGAACTGCTATCTCCCATATGCCTTGAAGGTGATGTGTGTATGGACTCATATAAATCCTCCATTTCATCATCTGAGTCACTAAACGAGTTAAACATCTCGGCATGGAACTACTCATAAGGTATTTCACCTTCTTCAAGATCGATTGGCCTCGGTTCAGATTGTTGCTGAGGTACATAAAGTACAATCTGTTTGTCAGCATTCTCCTTTTGTTGTTGTTCATAAACTTCATCGGCCAATTGTTGTGCAGTTTTCATAAGTTGTTGACTCCCGGACCCAGCTGAACTTGTACCTGCAGATAAGTATGAACTGATTTGGGGAACAGGTACATTTGAAACCACAGAGGGAGAAGTCATATATACTCTTCTTCTTTTCTCCCCCTAGGGTTGATCAGCAGGATCTTGATCATCCCACCTCCTTTTGCTACTTTGGGCCTGAGCCTGACAGGTTTGTTCAAGTAGTTTCAGCCTATCAGTAACCTTCTTCAAAGAGGTGTAGAAGCCTCTAGTCACCCCATCTATCTTGCTGTTGACATCTTCATGAAACTCGTGAAAGTCATCCAAGGAGATTCCCTGTGGATGTTGTTCATTGCGTAGAGTTGTCAGAAGGTCTTGATCATGAGCAGATTCTGGCCTTTGTTCCATAAATTTAACATACACCAAGCTCTTTAAAGCATCCACAGACATAGATGTTGGATCAGGTTGTGGTTGATGCTCTGGCCCTGGAGATCTAGCAGTAAGGAGTGCTTCAATCCTGTTGAGTTGCTGTTGCTGGGCTGGGAGGATTGTTCAATCCGATCCAACTTTTGATTTGTCGTTTGCAGTTGTTAGTGGATTGGAGCTACGGCTTATTGAATATAATGTTGAAGTTCTGCACGTGTCAAAAACCCGGAATCTCTAAGACTTCTCGTTGGGGTACCAGCCACAGAGGTAGTACCACCTACTGGAGCAGCAGGGATGTTGGCTCTAGCAGGATTTTCTTCTAATCCTCGAATGGCACCTTGAGTGGTACCACCTATAGAAGTTGAGGAAGCTTGACTGACATACAAGCTTAGTGCATCGATTTTAACACGGTGTTGATCAAGATAGGTGGAAATCCGCTATATATAGAGTTGTGCATTGAAAGGAGTCGAGGATGAGGGAGGCGGTCCTCTATATTCAATAAGTCTAACTCCCGATTGGGATAGACCTAGTGTATGTGCTAAAGCCCTGTGCAATGAAGACGGTACCTGTTGAGAGACACCGTAGTAGCTTGGTGGGGCAGAAACTTGCACGGGTGGGATAACCATGACTTGTTCAATATGAAACCCAACAATGTTGGGCCCCATAGCAGATGTGGTTTCCCGACTTTCTGGGTTTAGTGGACCCTCAGCACTCGCATTTTCTTTTCTCACCTCCTCTCTGTCACTCTTACTCCTATCTACAATACTATTTTCATCTTCACCACTACCAGCACCATACCCCACATATTGATCAGGTTGTAGTAGAGAATCAGGGGTGACATAGGCAGTTTCAACAGATAGGCTATGAGTTGGAGAAGTGACTGGAATGTCATGTTCTGAGGCTACAATTGCCTGTCCGTAGGTGGGAATTTTAGTAGGTTGGGTAGGAGGATTTAAGGTTATGACCAGACCACTTGGTTGAGGAAAGATAGGTTGAACTGTATGGGTCTGATTAGGAGAGGTAGTATGGGGTTCAGTTAGTTTCATGAAGGAGGGTGTGCTTTCAGCTGGTTGTTCAATTGGTTGCTCAGGGGTGCCCATAGGAGAAGTGACAGGTTCAAAGGTAGGGGCACTTCCTGGTTGGGAAGCAGACTCATCGTGAGAAGATTTGGAACTGGATGACTCAGAAGCATCAAGACCAAGTTCTTCTAGTACAGCTTAGGTGTGGGTGGTTTGAGAAAGAGATTTGATAATTGTTTGAAAGGTGGTGGGATCATATGTATCCCCTTCCTCTCTAATAACTCTACCTTCACCTTCTTCTCCACCCCTCTCTTCATTTTCTCTCTCCACATCCCTCTCAGCATCTCCCATAGATGTCTGAGGCCTATTCTCTAAATCCTCACCGGGTACTATACCTTCCTGGGCAGGTATGGCCGGTTCTGGCACAACCATGGAAGGTATTCCTACACTCGCCCTATAACTCACTAGAATATTATTCTGCTCACATAAATCAAGGATAGATACAGGGAATGGTCTTGGGATAGGCAGATTGGTCGGAATGGCAGGATTAATATGCATAAAAAGTTTAGGGGTAATAGAAGGTAAACCTTCCTGACGAGGGATGTCAGTATTCTGAACCATCACATATTGGATGATTATAGGTATGAAGCGGTGGTACGGCAACATGTTTGCATCCTTCTTCTTCTGGGAGTTCTTCCTTAGCATTGTAGCTTTGATGTCTTGAAAGAGAAGAAATGCATAATCCACATGTGAATGATTGGCCGCTACCACAAAGATTTTGAGCTGATGCTCCGTTGGAAATTCATAACCCGATGCTTGGATGTGAGACACCGTTTAAGCACCGTCATAAATGTGTTATACTTGGGATGTAAGCCGGTGCGTTTGAACTGATTTTTGTGGGTGAGTTCACCATCATAACCCATTTACCTGATGGCTGCAAGACATGCATCCTCATCTAGGATTTCCTCAAAGACTGTTGCAGGAGGTCTGCTATCAGCCCTTGGTAGTCTAAAGATTGATCGGAGACGGTGGACTGATATATCAACAGTAAATTCATCGATCTCAGCATGGATGACCTTATGCCCTCTTTCATTTGTACGTACATCACATGTCCTCCAGAATTGCTGTACATATAGCTCAGGAACATGTGTGCCGGTTGTAGCTGGATTGTAAGTAATGAGATGGTTCAGGGGGTGTATTTTTAGTATTTCTGTGACAATGGGGTATGTAGGGTTTTAAGTTTGGCCAGATCTATATAGTGGTTGTTTGCATGAGTCCTAGTGTTAAGGAACTCAGCTTGGGGCATAATCTCTTCGGGGTCGCGTACAACTTGAGCCATCTTATCTGTGCAAATAGATAAAACAAGTAAGTTAAAGATAAATAGATATGCATGAAAACAACATTCACTTTTGAATTTTTGGTCAAGCTTTAGTGATTGAAAGAGTGTTCACCCTTGTTGACCAAAACTATCAAGTATGAAAATTTTGTGAAAAAATCCTAACTCTGGAAGCCCCATTGGGTACATGATGATTTTAAGTATAAACAAGTAGTTTTGAAGCTTTTAATATGAAAATTAGATAGTAATAAACAACTTTGTAGTACTGGAGCATAGTCCAAAAATCATCCTAACACCCCTTTTTGAGCCAAATACCAAATTATTGGTGTATGTTCATAACCCCCAAGAACACGAAGAAAACTTTTCATGATTTTTGAAATATTTTTACTTCAAATTGTTCCCCATGTGTTCAAAATGCCAATCGCAGACTTAGATTGATCAAACAAGTTTGTTTCGTGTTCAAAAAGTCCCTTCAAAGTCTCGAAACACTCTATCGCATATGGGTATTCTAAGGCCAAAATTCACCCTTTTAACTCAAAATTTTCAAAATGTAAACCATACAAGTTGTTACCTTTGTGATTAGGAGTATTTTGAGACTAAAATTGCAAATTTTGGCAAATTAACGAGATGTTTTTCAAAATCAAGTAACCAAAGTTGAGAGAGTTTAAAATTCGAAATATGAATCGTATGAAGGAAGTTTTGTAACTGATGGGATCTTATGTCAGTGAAAAAGGACACGTGTCAAGCACTGATTGGCCCACACATACGGTAAAAAATGCGCCTGATAGACCAATGCGATTAGTAAAAAACGGCTTATAGAACACTTGAATCGCATGCGATTCACCCTTTGGTGAGTTGATCGCGTGCGATTCAACCTTTGTTGTGTTAATCGCATGCGATTAACCCTTTGGCTTCTAATTTCATGCGATTGAAACTGAATTCAAATTGCATATTTTCTAAGGCATGCGATTAGAGCTTGATTCATGTTTGTGGTAGGCTATCGCATGCGATTGATGGTTAGTTTGTGTTTGTAATTCCATGCGATTGACTACCAATGCGATTGAATTCTATGCGACTGAACCAAGACTTAGAAAAATTTTGTTGGGTTTCAAGAGAGTCCATGCGAATGAAGCATAGGATGCGATTGCTTGAAACAGAACACAACACTTGGAAATTTTCAGGAAAATTAAAATATCTGGATTTTGAGATTTGAAAATTTGAATTTCCCAGATATGTTGATTTGAATGTTTGTCTGACACACTCCCCCTAGACTCTTTCATCTGTTGATGAAAATTTTTTCAAAATTTAGGGAATGTGTCAGTTGTATACTTCTCCCCCTACACATGTGCAGTATGTGTAATAATTTCTCCCCCTACACATATGAAACATGTGTATCACCAGAAATTCACTCCCCCTTTAGTGTTGCATCACTAATCTGCACAGAGAACAAACAGTGTAACACCTACTCTAAACGAAAAGAAAGAAAGGACAAAATGAAGCACCAGTGTGTTATATTTTCAAGTTTAGCATGCCTAACTTGGATACCAATTCAGTGAAGCGACTTTCGTCTAATGGTTTGGTAAACAAGTCAGCGAGCTGATTTTCAGTAGGAACATATTGGAGCTCAATTAGACCTTTCTCTAAATTATCTTTTATGAAGTGATAACGTATATCAATGTGTTTAGTTTTAGAGTGGTGTACCAGATTGCAGGAGATAGCTATGGCAGACTGGGAATCGCATAGCAATGGAATTTTGTCATACCTAAGGCCAAAGTCTGATAACTGTGTTCATATCCAGAGACTTTGTGAACAGCACATTGTAGCAGCAACATACTCAGCTTCTGCTGTAGAAGTGGATACGCAGTTTTGCTTCTTTGAGGCCTAGCAGACTAAACGATCACCCATGAAGTGTGCACTACCAGATGTGTTTTTCCTATCAATCTTACAACCGGCATAGTCAGCATCTGAGTAAGCATGAAGATCCAAATTTGAATCTTTGGGATACCACAGACCTAGATCCATAGACCCTTTGAGATATCTGAATATCCTCTTAACTGCTAGAAGATGTGACTCTTTAGGATTCGCTTGGTATCTAGCACAGAGACAGGTAGAGAACATTATATCTGGACGACTTGCAGTTAGATACAGTAACGATCCAATCATCCCACGGTAAGTTTTCAGATCTACTGGAGAACCATCAGGATCTGCTGATAGTTGTGCCTTAGCAGCCATGGGTGTGGATATTGGTATGCAGTTAATCAGATCATACTTCGTAAGAAGGTCTTTGATGTATTTGGATTGACAAATAAAACTGCCATGACTTAACTGCTTCACGTGGAGTCCGAGAAAGAATGACATCTCCCCCATCATACTCATTTGGAATCTGTTGGCCATGATCCTAGCAAACTCGTCACGGTAGTTCTGATTTGTAGACACAAAAATGATATCGTCAACATATATTTGAACCAAAATCTTATCCCTACCTTTGGACTTTGTGAAGTGAGTGGTATGTGTCTTTCCTTTTGAGTAACCTTCACCAATCAAATATTCAGATAAGACATCGTACCATGCACGTGGAGCTTGCTTTAACACGTACAAGGTCTTATTTAAGATGTAAACATGATTAGGATATTTTGAATTGATGAAACCCTTAGGCTGTGAGACATAGACTTCTTCTTTGAGAACACCTTTAAGAAAAGCTGTCTGCACATCCATCTGAAAGGTACGAAAGCTTCTTGAGGCGGCATATGCAAGGAATAGTCTGATTGCTTCAAGACGAGCAACAGGGGCAAATGTTTCATCATAATCTATGCCCTCCTGCTGATTGTAGCCTTTAGCAACCAACCGAGCTTTGTTTCAAATGACCACTCCATCCGAATCCCTCTTGTTCTTGAACACCCACTTAGTTCCGACAATAGATTTGCCATACGGAAGAGGAACTAATCTCTAGACTTTGAGACGATCGAATTGGTGTAGTTCTTCCTGCATTACGATTGCCCAATCCGGATCATCTAATGCGTCAGAAGTCTTGGTGGGTTCAATAATGCTTAGAAAACCGGAAAATTGACATTCGTTTGCTGTAGCTGCTCGTGTTGATCATTTTTAAGAATTTCTGAATCCTTTTCAGCACCAATACAGTCAGCTTTAAGATCATGGATGATAACATTGGTTGTATTGGTGAATTCAAGAAATTCAGATTCTTTCACAGCTAGTTGAACTTTAGATTCATCTATGTTTTTCTCTAGTTGTTCAATTGTAGTTGTGCTTCTTTGTCTTGTGTGATAAGGACCTTTTTTAACACCTGATTTTTCTTGGTTAGTTTTGTCACCTTAAATTCTAACTTTTTCATGCGGTTTAGTATGGTTTGTATATGTTCAAAACTAAAACTCATGTTAGAATTAGAGATAGAATGTACCTTCCCGCTTTCAACCATCTCCTCCTCAGCATCGGAGAGATCACCGTCATCTTCATCTCTACCACTTGTTTCACCATGAGCCATGAAACAGAACTGTGCATGATCTTCACCATCTAGATCACTTTCAGAGTCTGTGTCCTCAAGGAACTGGTCTTCTTCTACCATAAGTGCATTCCCAGCCTGCCTCTGCTTTGATAGGCGATACTTTTGTCTATAATACTCAGCATCCTTGACCTTCTTCTGTGGAAAGTTCCTTATCATGTGGCCAGATCTCCCACAGTTGTAGCACTTCAGATCCGTCTTCTTTTCCTCCTTTCTCTCTTCCCTTTGAAATCTAGGCTTGTCAACTTGAGCAAGCCTTTCTGGTCTTCTGGAGCCAGAGGTAAACCTTTGTCTGTTGTTGGTTTTGCTGAAACGGTTTCTGAAGGTTTTGCCAACAACAGAAAGAGCATGAATGGCAGCTTCCACTGTGTCTTCATCATCATCATCCGGTTCGGATTCACTTAGAATCACATGTTCGAACTTCATTGATCTGGATGAGGATTCCCTTGGAAATCTTTCAACTGCTACTAAGGCTAAAGGATCTGCAGCTGGCTGTTTAGGAAGAGACTTCAAAATTTCATCTTGGTACTGATTGAGATCCACAAATATGTTGTGAAAGGTGACTGTAGTGAGATCTTTGTTGATTTGTTTGTACAGTCGAACATATTCCTTCCATTCTGGACCCAGTGACTTTAGAAAAAACAATTTAAGTCTAGGTCTGTTCGGATGATTTGATTGGACCTCATCACATTTTGCAGCTTGCAATATCTACCATAGGTTTCAGAAAGAAGTTCATTCTCTCTGACACAGAAGTCATGATAGTTGTTGACTAGTTAGGTACGGTTGATATATTCTCCTTGCTCAGTACCCTGCAGATGTTTCTTTATCTCATCCCAGATTTCCTTAGCAATAGCTAAGCTATCTATCTTGGTGTAGATCTCTGAAGAGAGTCCTTGTTTCAGATAGTACTTAGCTAATCTTTCAGCCTTCTTGATCTCCTTTTCTTGGGCTGTGAGCTCATTAGCAGTTTTTTCCCTTTCATGACGGAGAATAGCGGGATTGTTGTTCGGATTAGCCTCAACAACTTTAATGAACTTTTTGTTCCCGTTCAGGATTCAGTAAATCATCATTTCTCCGTGTGTCTCATTATGCTCTAGGAAGTCCATGAACCTTTCTTTCCAAACATTGTATTCCCCCCCGAAACAAAACACGAGGTTTTGTATCAGTACCGATGGACATCATTTTATTTGAACTAGACATTGTTTGATGTTTAATTAAAGAAATGATCGTTCGCTTGTTATGTATGGATTGATTGTTCGAAACCTTGATTGTCAAAAAGAGGAGCTAATTCTCTTTTATTCAACTTTGAATTAGATCATGTAAAGATTAAATTAAACTTTAAATTATGTAGAATTGAGTTAATTTAATTCAACTTTGAATTATATTTGAGTTTGATTAAATTCAATTTTGAATTAGAATTTTAAGTTTAAGTCCGACTGTCCTCTTTGTTTTAAAAGTCGTCCAAATAGTTATATCACTTGTCCAATAAGTTCAAGGTATGCGATAGGTACTATGCGATTGGAGAAAACCCTTGAAAATTGAGGAGAGTAACTTCTGGGTACTGAGTGAATAAGGTAATCAATAGCGTGCAATTGAATCCTTTGAATCGCACTGGCTAATAGAATGCAATCGATGAACCAAGACTTGGAGCTGATAGTACTTTAAATCTTCAATCGCATGCGATTGTATCCACGCGGCTGATAGCACTGAGTAACACTTGGTCAAATAACCACCTTGTAAGAACTCTATAAGCCGTGTTGATTAGTCAATCGTATTGACTCCTATTCGGCTTATAGTCTTAGATATGTCACATCCAGTTTTGATTGCCTTACCCCTTATGATGACTACCCACTTGTACCTTGATTGGTATGGGTAGTACTTGAGTTTCCTTGTTTAACACCTAAACTTTGAAGAATAAACTTTTATTTTTTATTAAAATCCGATTTCTTCTTCTTCAAATATGTATTTAAGCCTCAAGAACACCATAAATGCTTAATTTCCAGAAAATTAAATGCCAAGAAATCGAGCATTTAATGAACTATTGGACTTTATCCTTTAAAAATGCTGCTCGTTTTTGAAGTGTTCTTCAAGAAACCCTTATAAAACAGTGAATATCTTCGAATAAACCCGAAAGGATGATAGAAAGAGTAGTGTTTTTATACCTTCACCGTGTTCTATCTTCAGGAATGTTTGAAATCGCACCTTTCTTGAACAAACCTTGTTGTTGAATGCTTTGTTGAACCCGAGAGCTTGGTCTTCACTTTGAGCTTGAACTTCACGAGATTTCCTTTGATGTTTTCGAACAATCACGAACCAAAAACAAGTATGGCTCTGATACCAATTGATGGTCACGTAATTCTTATGGATTAAGCAATGCTAGATGTTTAGTATGTGTTTGTGTGTGTGTTCGGTTTAGTGAGTGAGAGCCGAGAGCTTGAGAGAGAGAGAGAGAGAGAAAACAAACACAATATGAGAAATATGCAAAGCTTGATTAGAAAAGGTGGGGCAAATGCCTTTTATAGCATTTGCCCAAGTTACAATATTTACATATTTGCACCCTCACTTTTTATAATCTAACACTCCTTATATGCCTTTAATCTACCGACAGCTTCATCAAAAAACATCGAATCCAACTCAAAGCATTGTTCAATTGACGCCACAATTTGAAGAAAGGACATAGGTATAGAATCAAGTAGCCTTTTCACCAAGTCCACTTCTTCAAGTTCATACTTGAGACTCTTCCCCTTGGAATCTAAGCCTCTCAACTTCGTTGCAAAATTATCGATAGTTTATCCTTCCTTCATGCGCATGCTTTCCAACTCCCCTTTCAATGTTGCAAGCGAGCCATTCTCACCCCATACACTCCCAAATATTGTGTTTTTAGACCATCCCATACCTTTTTTAAATGGTGTAACTCGCCATTTGTAAAACCATTTCTTCCGGTATCGCTTGAAATAGAAACGCGAGAGCTTGTTTAGACTTCTTTATATCCGGTTCTTCACCTAAAATCCTTGGTTCGACACTCTCCCATAACCCATATGCATCCATAATCGACTTGACTTTGACCGCCCACACTAGATAATTCGTCGGGGTTATTACTAGGACTTGATATGACATTGAACCTCTTTCTTTCGGTACCAACACCACTCTAATCTTCCTTATTTAACACCTCCAAATTCCTTAATCAAGCTTCTTCCGAGAGCGCCCTTCCACTGATCAAGAAGACAAGGTTACAACCAGCTTTAACGTCAACGAATCGAATCAAAGCCACCTGCTTTGATCTCCTCATGCCCATTTGTCACGCACCTCCGATTAGTCTCTCATGCCCGATCAATAGAAATTAGGGCTGCTTACGGGAAGCTTCAAACCAAGATCAAAATCAACTCACACTCCCTGCACACAAACGAGTGTTCTGATACCAAGTGTTGGAAATCAAGAGACTTAAAACTCACACTTGAATCTCACAAATGTGTGTAAATAAGTTTGATATATATAAGGGTTAAGATATTCACACTATTTCTTTTACTTATGGTATGGATTTCCTTTTTTTTTTACAGTAACCTAAGCAAATAAAGGATTCTAACACACTTTCTCTTTCTAATTTATATCCCACTTTTCATCTTCTTCTCTCTTCTCCACCATCTCATCATTTCTTAAAACCAAATTCCATCTTATTTACCACCCAGAACTCTACAGACTCCCCTCACGTGATCAACCACTCACCCATCGGTTACGTACCGCCGTAGTCTGCGTCACTGCGCATATGTAGACGAAATGAAATCCTTAAGATTTATTGGTCGCCAGAATTAAGCATTGCAGTGCGGTCCCCGGAATGGTCTCCGGAGACGGAGATTGGGATCGGAGTGTTATTTTGAGATGATTATTAGTTTTTACTGTGGGACCCACAATCTTTCATTATTATTTAAATGTAAAACCTAAATACAGCATGTTGGACCCACTGACAGGTTCTCAAATGACATTCACACTTCTATCCGTGTGGATAGCAATACCCTATATATAACTCTCCTTTTGTTAAATGATACAATAAAAAAGATAAAGGAAGTAAAAGGCATTGCATTAATTCATTGAAGATATATGGCTATATATAGCCTAACAAATGAAAACGTGGAGCATAAAAGTAGCAATAAAATACTACACCTCTATCTCACCTAAAGAACCTGTACATGCAAGCTACCCATTTCCCTCATGTGCTCTCTCAACATGTAAATTACTTGCAATCTGGTCAACTAAATAGTAATTCTACTATTAAATAAACCTAACAAATAAAACAATAATTAATACTTAATAGTTTAATTTTTAGCTATGCATATATATAGTTAAATAAACGATTAAATCCAACAATCACCCCCCTAATCGTTTATGTACCCGTTCATTCACAATAATTCTAGTTCATCTTTGATCAAATTTGCTTCTTGCTTCTCCCACTTTGGACATTCGTTGTTGTAGTGACCAAATTCACCACAATTGTAACATATTACGTACCTCTTATCCCGGACACGTTCCTTACCATCTTGGATCCTGTTGGACCCACGACCTCTTCCTTGGCCACGTCAAAAGCTACCCCGATGTGAAGCACCACTATCACAATGCATACAACCGTACGAATTTTCATCACTTGCCAACAATAACCAACCTTCAATGTCCTACGTCTTCTCGGATCCTTTGATGTACCCCTCATATGCCTTTAATCTACCGACGACTTCATCAAATAGCATTGAATCCAACTCAAAGCATTGTCAAATTGACTCCACAATTTGAGGAAAGGACGTAGACATAGAATCAAGTAGCCTTTTCGCCAAGTCAACTTCTTCAAGTTCATACCCGAGACTCCTCGCCTTCGAAGCTAAGCCGCTCAACTTGGTTGCAAAATTATCCATGGTTTCTCCTTCTTTCATGCGCAAGCTTTCCAACTACTTTTACAATGTTGCAAGACGAGCCATTCTCACCCCATCCACTCCCAAATATCGTGTTTGTAGACCATCCCATACTTTTTTTGGATCGGTGTAACTCGCCATTTGTAAAAACATTTCTTCCGGCATTGCTTGAAATAGAAATGCGAGAGCTTGTTTAGACTTCTTTATATCTGGTTCTTCACCTAAAGTCCTTGGTTCGACCGTCTGCTATAACCCATATGCATCCATAATCGATTTGATTTTGACCGCCCACACTAGATAATTTGTCGGGGTTAATACCAGGACTTAATACGACATTGAACCTCCTTCTTTTGGTACCAATGCCATTCTAATCTTCCATTTTTAACAGCCCCAAATTCCATAATCAAGCTTCTTCCGAGAGCACTCTACCACCGATCAAGAAGACAAGGTTACAACCACCATTAACGTCTTCCCTCACACGCAAAACGAACCGAATCAAAGTCAGCTGCTTTGAGCTCTTCCTGCCCATTTATTACGCATCTCCGGTTAGTCTCTCAAGCGCGATCAACAGAAATCATGATTGCTTACGGGAAGCTTCAAACCAATATAAAATTCAACACACACTCCCTTCACACGAACGAATGCTCATATACCAAGAGTTTGAAATTAAGAGCCTCAAAACTCACACTTGAATCTCACGAATGTGTGTATATAAGTTTGATGGAATATATATACAAGGGTTGAGCTATTCACACTGTATCATTTACTTATGGCCCGGATTTCCCTTTTTTTTATAGTAACCTAAGCAACTAATGGCTTCTGACATACTATCTCTTTCTTAGTTATATCCCACTTTTCATCTTCTTCTCTCTTCTCCACCATGTCACAATTTCTTAAAACACACATTCCATCTCCTATATTTACAACCTAGATCTGTACAAACTCCCCTCGCATGATCAACCACTCACCCATCGGTTACATACCGCCGCAAATCTGCGTTGTACCACCGCTGGCCACTTACAACGGAAGCAAGGTACAAACAAAAAAAGCCCAATGTAAAAGCAATCAAAGCATAAAAACCGAAATCCCTCAAATGGACCAAACTCTATGTTCAAGAAATGCAACAAGGAAAGGAAAGAGGTGTTATACCTTTCTCCTTAGCTCCAGAATTCTCCCAATTGTCGTGGTGGTGATCCTCCAAGAACGAAACCACGGATCTTCTATTGAGGTATAGCCCGGGAACAAGCCAAACCACGAGTGCTAGCAAGCCTTGTGATACTTCAACATGAATATCACTTAGGAACAGCAACAATAAGGACCAAATGCCTGGAGCAATCTCTTGAACTCTCTCTTGATCACTTGGGCATCAAAGAGAATTTTGTGTATTAAAACTTAGAGAGAAAAAGTGAGAGAGAACCATAAAAATAAGTTCACATATATCTCTCCTGCTCTAGATTCGTGTATTAACCCTTTTCCACCGGCCAAGCCTCGAGAGTTGAAGAACCCCATGCATTGGTCAGTTTTAGAGGTGGATTTGACAAAAACCCAGCTGCAGGGTTAGCGGCGCTAACCTAGAGATAGCGGCGCTATCTCAAAATGGTTAGCGGCGCTAATGGGGCCTGCCAGTGATTTGACACAAAGTACATGCAGCCGTAGCGGCGCTAACCTCTAGGACTTAGCGGCGCTAACCCTTTAGAGTTAGCGGCGCTAACGCGTCCTGCGATGTCAACTTTTGTCTTTTGTCATATTTGGTCCCTTAACTCAAATTGCTGTCAGGTTTGACCCCGGTGTATGACCCAATAGGCCCATACATCATCAGCAGCGGTCTATGGCGTACGTACATTAGTGGGCATATCTCTAACAGACTCCCACTTGCACATAATGCACCGTACCCATGTAACCACAGACAAAGAGCGGCCTCTAGCAAAGCATCGATGCCCCCAAGTCAGTATGGGTTCCGCCTCCTTGCAAAAAACCATAACCTACATAAAATGTAGAGGTCCTATAGATAAGTGATCAAACATCCTTTTGTTCGCGATATCCTTGTGAACACGAGACATGGATTAATATGTCAATCTCCAGATCATTCACGATTATGTTTCTCGATCTTGATTGGTGGTGACCAAAAATTTAAGGACATATCTGATTCTCAATCAATATTCCTTTGCGCATGGCCATGCTTATTTTGGTGTCAGCGCCCAATCATCGAGGGGCCCAGGGATATCTCTCATACAAGAGGAACAAATTCCGTTGACTGTACAACCCCATAGCATGAACCTTGTCTTACCTAGCTATTCCCTTTATAATAGCTAGTTACGAACTACGTTTTGAAATAGCCAAAGTAAGAAAGTTTCATGCTATAGCAATTCATACATCTCAGGTCGAAGGACGTAATGATATTATCATCCCGAGTTACTTGTGACCATGATCCATGAAGTGAACTCAGGTGTGGGTCTTCCAGTCACTTGAAACTCCTTTCAAGCACAGGTTACTGTTGCGTTTCATGCATTCAATCCTAGATTAATGCATAACCAACACCTAACCTCAGCCTTATTTCAAACTTCCTTCCCTTGAAGAATGACTGACTGTGGAAATTTAGAATGTATAAACATTCTGGGAAGTGGTTAAATATGCTAAGATGGAACACAGTAAAGTATTATGAATGTAACTGTATCACACGCATAACGAAACAAGAATAAGTTACAATACTGTCTGTATCGTTCCCAAAACTTATAAGTAAATCAAACATTTACTAAAACGATATTCAAGCCCAATCATAAGCATAAACAATGCTATAATACCTAGTATGAAATTCATCACTAGAATTTGACAATGGCTTAATTATGGGATCATCTACACGATATCCCTTTGTACTCTTGTGAATTCTCTTGTTAAACCACTTTCAAAGTGTTTATCAAAAGAAATCATACATAATATTATCATAGTCGTCATATCCTCAATGTTACCGTAGTCTACAATAGGATTAATGACACTTATGATTATTAGAGTCGACATACTCTCAATGTAACCAAAGTTCACAATAGAGTCACTGACACTCACTTTTAATAGAGTCGACATACCCTCAATGTTACCGAAGTACACAATAGGGTCAATGACACTCATTGAATTTTATATGTCGGATCTATACCACATACTTAAAAATCTAAAACTTCGATTAAAATCGACAGTCTTATTTAATATAGATTGGCTTGCGGTAAAACTTACTCAAGACAACTCTATTTTCGTCGAACATCAAGAACATACTCCAGTATTTCTTGAATTTTAGAATTCACTTTATTCCATATTCTCTATTTATACTCATGTAACAGTAATTCCATCAATAGGTTGAGAACAACCCTAAATTAGGACATTATTTTAATAGAGTATATTTTACTAGGAACACATGAAGCTCCCACTAGCCCTGACAAGGGTATCTGGCTTAATCTATGCTTTCTAAAAAACTCATTCCTTTGACTTTCTCGTAAAGCAAGATTACAGCCACAAGATGCAAGTTTTGCTGACTTTAGTTATGGACACAACTTGGACATAATGGATATATAAAACCTCGGAATATGCTTCAAACATTTCCTCAACTCAATCCCGCGAAGGATCTTGGTCTTTTATTTCCATGTGAACATACTTGTTTTCTCAAAGCGACAACAATGTTTCACATAATCCAGACCTAATCTGGATCTTGTGTAAGAGCCTCGGAAAGTGCCTTAAGCATTTCCTCAACTTAATCCTATGAAGGATTCAGGTCTCTTACGTCCATGTGAACTAACTTGTTTCCGCAAGGTGACAACAATGTTTCACTTTTATCCAAATTATCTTCAACATAACCACTAGAACATGTTTCCATATGTTCAACGTGAAACACTATGTCTCTAGTCGGTATTTGAAGTTGTCCATAATTGCATATATCTGTTAGTCCATTCACCCTTCTTGGATCACACCGTAGGTGTAGGATTAACCCAAGTCAAGTACTTGGATGCAGCAAATGGGTTACACCATTATCTTCTTCTATTCACTAGTGAACACAGGGTCCCACTATGTTTCCAATGAATGGTAACATCACAATGATTTACCATCAAGCTGTTGTTAGTAAAATATGACAACCTCATATCTAAACAGCCTTCTTGATTTCTATCAGATATAAAGAAGCGATGGATATTGTCAGGTTTTACCAGCATCTCTATGCTGATTAAATGCTAGTGTCAACATTATGTCTTTTATTTAAGTTTTACGTTCTTCCACTGGAATGCTTTTGTAAATTGTCCTTTCCCTTATGAGCAACCAAAATGATTCACATAAGTTCAAGAACAATTATCCAAAACTCAGATGAACTACTTAAATATATTGGCATCAACTTATAATTCATCCATCCCCACTGAATGTAGACTGGATAATTTAAGTTATGAGATTGACAAGCAAAGAACACTTTCTAGTCAATATCTCATTCGATGCTTAAGTGACCATAATGTTGTGTTTTAGATCGAGGACTTGGTTCATAAAATTAATGTATACCAACTGTTGGAGTATGCCCACTGACACACGTACGCTAAATGATCGCTACCGATGATGTATGGGCCTATCGGGTCACACACCGTGGGTTGACCTTAACACAACCTAAAAGATGAGGGTGAAAAGGATAAATAATGATAGTTGGTTTCCTGGCAGGGGTTAGCGGCGCTAACCCTGGCGTCGCTAAATCAGCCGCGTTAGCGGCGCTAACCTTGGGCGGTTAGCGGCGCTAACCGTGGGCGGCTAGCGGCGCTAACCCTGCCTGACAGAAACAACTTTATTCTTTTCACCTCTAAATTCCACCAATGCATGTCATTTGCAATGATTCATCTCTGGGGCCGACTTGGGAGACCTGGAGTCGTGAATAGGCATATAAAAACATGCATAACTCTCCTCTCTATACTCTTGGTCAATTTGAGAGAAAAAACTAACTTAGAACTATTGTGAGTTGCTAAGTGCTAAGAGAGAAGAGAGTTCCCTGGAGTTTCAAGGTTGTGTTCCAGTAGTACCTTCGTGAAGAAGAAGGGTACTTGGAGTGCTAGTACACTTGGTTTACCTAGTGTCTCGGTGTGGACTTCGATTGAAGAAGAAGGAGCTCAAGGAGGAAATCAAGTTTGGAGCTAGCTACACACAACTAACCAGAGATATCAGGGGTATAAAATCTCTTCTCCCTTTTCTGTTGTAGTTGCTTAACCATGTTGTAGAGTTTGGTACATTGATGGGGTTCACCATGTGGTCTTGTTTATATTTGAAAATTTGTTTTTTTGACCTTGCATGCTTCCGTTGCGGTGTACCACGAACCCCAACAGTGGTATCAGAGCCAGCTCTACACTGGTTTTGCACTAGATGGCCAAGAAAATCCGAAAAATGTGATTTTTGGTTCTGTCCAGTGTTTAGCGGCGCTAACTTTTGTATGTTAGCGGCGCTAAACCTTAGTTAACGGCGCTAAAGTCGGAGTCAACAGTCCTCTTTGGTAAACTGACTTGTTTTAATGTCGTCTCGCGATAGCGGCGCTAACCCCTTACTGGCAGAATGCATGGTTTTGCCTTAAATCAATTTTGTTGGATTTTTGGGCTATTTGTACTTGCTGGAATTGTTCCAGATTTGAGCTGTGTTTAGATTAAAGTTGCCTTATGTCTTGGTTGGTGTATTTATATGTGGATTAACATTTTGGCATGAAAATGGTTAATTGCATATACTTACATTGTGTACATATGACTATGGAATTTTGAATTGTTTAAAATTCCTAATGCATATGTACATAGGATTACTTGTGCCTTGAGTGATTTGATAATCTTAACCAAGACATATAAGATTAGCATGGTTTTGTGTGGCACACCATGTGTAGTTTGTGATTTCTTGTATGTGGTTGTAGTATGTGTATCCGGTAACATTTTGAGCCTTTGAGACCTATGTGATGTGTTTGGTTGTTTAAATTAATTTGTTAATTCATTCTGTGGTTTGTACCACAATGGTTTGTAATAATTAATTTATTCATTCGGTTTGTATATTTAACGGCTTGCATGCCGATTTCTTATTCTTTGTAATTTGTAGTATTAGCTTAGAATAGAAATTGTGGCTTGCATGCCATTTCCTTTTAAATTTTGTAAATTGTAAAAGGAGAACCGAAGCAACCATCAAGAACCATGGAGGGTGTCTTGGCAAGCTTGGATCCGGAGGTCGATAGGAGACGCAATGGATCGAGTGGGAGGAGCACACATCAAGTCATTCGGTCTAGTCCTTAGATGACTTAGTCTTGCCCGTTGGCTCACGGGCAAGGCTCATAGGATTGGCTCGTTACCGGATTATATTACATGCGTGGTTGATTTTATTTTATATATTTTCTTGCATGGATGTTTAGGTTCTTCGCATGCTAGAAAATTTTTCAAAATAATAAAATCAAAGAGTTTTAAATTGGTTTACATACTCCGCGCGCCACATAGACAAGAATTGGTTAAAATCGTTTTAACCGGTAAAACAAAATCCCGTTTTTCAAAATTGTAAATCTCACGCCATCCGTAAGATGACACCACCCGAATCTAGTAAAGCAAGATCGGTTGTCGAGCTCTAGCCGAGCCGGTTTTGTGTAACTGTGTGGAAGGTGCGTGTGGCAACTCGCAAGGGTCGGTTGTCGAGCTCTAGCCGAGCCGGCCATTGGGCTAGAGTACCACCGTGTATCTTGACGGTTGATTTACAATTCCAAGAATTAAAACGCCTTGGTAGTTGTCGAGCTCTAGCCGAGCTATCAAAGTGGATTAATGAGGAATGGTGTGAGAGGGATCAAACATGCCAAATGGGTGCTGCGAGTACCTAGGATCCCGCAAGTGTCTAAGAGTTGCGATCACGGATTGCAATTGGTAAATAGTTTACCTGCCTAAAATAGCTTCATGAAGTGATCCGCGGCAAACCCGTCATGGATTGGGGTATTTTGTAGGTTCTTAGCCCTTGTTAAGATAATTTGGTTTTCTTAAATCAAGTGGGTAATTATCATAATGAGGATTTTATCAATACTTACTAAAACTCGTACTCTTCTTTTAGATGACAAATTTTAACGACACTACATCAAAACTATCATTTCGTTTGTTCCTTGAAAAGGAGAGACTCATAGGAGTGAACTTCGTTGACTGGTATCGTGTGTTAAGGATTGTCCTTCAACACGAGTCAAAATTGCACGTCCTTGAGGAGCCTCTTCCGGAGCCACCTGCTACCAATGCGAACTGGGCCACGAGATACGCATGGGAAAAGCGTGTCAGAGATACACAAGATGTTTCTTGTCTCATGTTGTCGACTATGAGCTGTGAGCTGCGAAAGCAACTCAAGCATATGAGTGCGTACAACATGATTAATAAGCTAAAGGACATGTTCCCGCAGCAAGTTAGACAAGAACTTTTTGAGTATGTCAAGGCTTTAGTCGGTTGTAGGATGCAGGAAGGCGGGGATATAAGTGTTCATGTCCTTATGATGAAGGTGTACATGGACAACATGGAGAGACTTGGATTTCCCATAGGGAGGGAACTGATGGTGAATTTAATTCTCCAATCCCTGCCCATGTCTTATGAGAAGTTTGTCATGGAATATCTCAAAGACAGTATGGAATGGTCTTTAAGTGAGCTACATGGCATGTTAAAGGCTGAGTTGAACATGGCCAAAGGTAAGCAAATCTCGTCCATACCCGCTAAGGCTACTGGGAAACAAAAATATAAGAAGAAGAAACTGACCTCAAATGGAAAGCTTGGTTTGACTAAGCCTACCATAAATGTGGAAGTTGAGGCAAATGAGATTGTGCCTCAAAATAACGTTCCACTTGGGGTAGTTTGCTACTTTTGTGGGGAAATTGGAAATTGGCGCCGTCACGCCTGCCCTAAGTGCCTGAATGAGCTAAGTATCCTAAAGCGGAAGAACGTTAGCTCCTCGACTTCAGGTACATCCATGATTATACTCCATTGATCTTCTACTTCAAAAGACTAGGTTTTTTGAACGCTAGTCAAAACACTCACGTTTGTCACAAACTTGTTTGTTGCAAAGTGTAGGTGTTTATCCGAAGTAGGCCGATGATGCATGGAGAGCTGGAAGAAGTGAAGAGAAGCTTGTGTGCTTATCTCTTGCTAAAAGGATTTGAAGAGTTGATCTTGTCATTCCTACCAGCTAATTTATTACTTCATTAGATAGATGTTTTACGCCCTGCGTGGCAAGAAGCATTGTATCTTCTATGCTATTGATGACGATGAATATTACTTTGAATTATGGGTTTAGAGTTTTATATCAAAGTTTATTCATGTTGTGGCATAAATAATAAGCTTTTGCTTAAGAAGTAATAATATGATCATTGATTAGTTATCCTTACAACATTGGTGATTTAACCATATAAACAAGATTATCGTTACCAAGCACCATGTGGATAGGTACTTGGAATCTTTTAGCTTTGAGCTATTAGTTAATGATTGAATCTTGCTTATAAAGTTAAATACCTATGACTTCCTTCACTAGTTGAAATGGAAGGAATAAAAGTTTGTTGGACTTCGCTTACACTTTTGTGTAAGGTGCAATCAAACAAAGTCATAAGGATGAACTAAGTATAAATTTGTTACCTTTACTTTTGATAGTAGAAGAAAAGGGTACTAGAAAAGTGTTTGAAACCTGAGAGGTATTCAAAGCTCACCCGTAACAAATTCATAACATGTGAAGAGGGCAAAAGGGAAACTAAAATACTCAAGTCTTATGAGATGTTGATATATAATAGATTCCTTGTTCATCATAAGAATTATGAGAATGTCTCATAATTTAACTCTCCTAGGATACATGTTCTACATGGATCGCCAAGTGGAGAAAAGGAACATACTACATATGATTCCCTTTGATGGATTAGACTTGAGTAACCTAAAAGATGGGTGTACTTAAGTAGTGGCTGGCAATGTTCTTGTTTTATTACAACAAAGATGGTCAAATTAGCAACCATGGAGGTTAGACTAGAAAGATAGCTTTGCTTATCTACCTCATGGATTAAAGTTATCTTGTCTACATTTAGTGGGAGATGGATGAACTTAAAAAGATGCTAATACATTTAAATATGTTCTTCTGAGTTTTGGATGTTCTTTTCATAACCTTTTGAGAACTGAGGTGAGTTACTCGAAAAGGGAAATGAACAACTGAAGCATTCCTGTGGAAGAACGTGTAATTTAAATTATGACCTGATGTTGACACTAGCATTCAATCAGTAATGATTGGAACTTAACATGGCAATGTGGAAGTACTTGGCATTATGATATTACCTCTTCATAAGTCTGGTAATAGTCATCATAAGGCCGGAAATGTATTACATACATAAGGACGATGACTTATTGATAATACATTGCGTATGTATCAATTACCGGAATCTGTAATGGACCTTGGGTCTACTAAGATAAGGAAAAGGTAATGAGATAAGCTATAATCCATGCTGGATTTCAAGAATGAGCTTGGATAATCCAACACCTAGATGAGTCCAGTAAGGTGTAAATAGATCTTTTGGATATAAGATCTGCATGGATTAGTTTGTAGATAACTTCAAATACTGACCGGTTGGAATTGGTTTCATGATGATTGACCATGTGGAAGGTATCATATGAAGACATTCTTCCAGTGGATATGTTGAAGTTTACACGGACACTTACGCCGTTTCATGGCTGCTTGATGCAAAGACCGTATTCCGTAATAGGAATTCAATGAGGAAGTGTTGGTAACACTGTCCGAAGGTGCTTTACATCTAAAAGTGTCCATGTAATATCTACAAAACATGAAAAGGATTGCCTTGAACTTCAACAAACATCTAAGTTTCGTGTTGTGAAAATCAAGCGATTGAGTTTTCAGTGACCAACGATGAAACTTGGATAGATGTCAGAGCTAGTGGGAGGGCTGTTGTTATCCTATGTGATATGTCTTGGACATATGCAATAATGGAGATAATGTCTTGATCATTTTTGGCTTGAGTCAAGAATTATACGTCCATTGAGGATTAACAAAGCAATTTATGAAGTACAAGAAATATTAAGATATGTTCTTGTTAATCATAAGATATGAGAGTAATTTATTACTCTGGGTGATAGTTTATGTTTTGGGATAATCTCCAATTCGAATGGGTTTGTGATCCTACAAATATTGTGTCGTTAGTAAATGTGATTATTAAAGTATCGGTGACTCTATAGAGATCTTTATGAAAACTATGAGAGTACGATGACTTAATCACATGAGATTTGATTTTAAAGTGTCGGTGACTCTATAGAGATCCTTGTGAAAACTATGAGAGTGCGATGACTTTAACACATAAGATTTTATTCTTAAAGCATTGGTAACTCTATAGAGATCCTTGTAAAAACTATGAGAGTACAATGGCTTAAGCAAATAAGATTTTATTCTTAGAGCATCAATAACTCTATAGAGATCTTTATGAAAACTATGAGAGTATGATGGCTCATGCACATTAAATTTTAGTTCCAAGCGTTGTTTGTCTTATTGGATTCCTTTAAGACAATGCATGTATAACGGCTTGGACAAATGATCATAATCCCATCAACGCACACTTTAGAAGTGGTTGGTTGGAGTTGGGATTCGATCATAATCAGAGTACACACGGAGAGCAATGGTGGCGGATCCGTGAACTAAGCTATAGTAGCGGGTTAGTGATTTTATATCAGACTAGGGCCTGCATATACTTGGCTTAAGTTCGTTTTAGTAATATTTTGATATGCTTTTCTTTTGGGGAACGTTAAACAATATTGTGCTTCTGCTTGTATCGATTATCAAAAGGGTTTGGTAATACGCGTGTAGCGGGTACTCTCAGTAAGCCTTATTGTGTTCCAACTTTGCATGTTTTACCTCTTCCCTGAATGTTTTAACATTCTAAATGTCCACAGTCGGTCATTCTTCATGGGAAGGAAGTCTGAACTAAGATTGAGGGAAGTAATTGGTCATGTGTCCAATGGGGATTGGGGCACGGGGACGCAATTCTTCGCCTGTACTTGAAATTGTTTCAAGTGACTGGACGACCACATCTGATTTTACTTTGTGGTACTTGTCATGAGTAAATCAGGATGATAATATCAGTTCATCCTCAGACTGGAGATACACGTGGCTGCATCACTTTGGTTTGCTTTGCTCTAGTTGTTTTCAAACGCAGTCCGTAACTGGTTGTTATAAAGGGAGCAGCTGGGCAAAGTATGATCACTGTGGTGGGCAGTGTGAGTCAAAGGAATTTGTTCCTCTGTTAAGAGAGATATCCCTGGGCCCCTCGATGATTGGTCGCTGACACCAAAATGCACGGCCGTGCTCAAGTGTGCAATGATTAATGAATCTGATTGCAACTTGCAAGTTTTGGTCACCACTAATCTCTATCGGGAAACATAATCGTGAACGAACGGAGAATGACTAAGTACCATGTCTCGTGTTCACATGGATATCGCGAACAATAAGGATGATTGATCACTTATCGATAGGACCTTTTCACATGGGTTGCAGATTGGTTTTTGTACTGAAGACAAAACCCATACTGACTTGGGGGCAGAGATGTCTTACTAGAGGCCGCTCTTTGTCTGTGATGCATTGTGTACGCAGAGTCATGTGCAAGTGGGAGTCTGTTGGAGTATGCCCACTGACACACGTACGCTAAATGATCGCTACCGATGATGTATGGGCCTATCGGGTCACACACCGGGGGTTGACCTTAACACAACCTAAAAGATGAGGGTGAAAAGGATAAATAATGATAGTTGGTTTCCTGGCAGGGGTTAGCGGCGCTAACCCTGGCGTCGCTAAATCAGCCGCGTTAGCGGCGCTAACCTTGGGCGGTTAGCGGCGCTAACCGTGGGTGGCTAGCTGCGTTAACCCTGCCTGACAGAAACAACTTTATTCTTTTCACCTCTAAATTCCACCAATGCATGTCATTTGCAATGATTCATCTCTGGGGCCGACTTGGGAGACCTGGAGTCGTGAATAGGCATATAAAAACATGCATAACTCTCCTCTCTATACTCTTGGTCAATTTGAGAGAAAAAACTAACTTAGAACTATTGTGAGTTGCTAAGTGCTAAGAGAGAAGAGAGTTCCCTGGAGTTTCAAGGTTGTGTTCCAGTAGTACCTTCGTGAAGAAGAAGGGTACTTGGAGTGCTAGTACACTTGGTTTACCTAGTGTCTCGGTGTGGACTTCGATTGAAGAAGAAGGAGCTCAAGGAGGAAATCAAGTTTGGAGCTAGCTACACACAACTAACCAGAGATATCAGGGGTATAAAATATCTTCTCCCTTTTCTGTTGTAGTTGCTTAACCATGTTGTAGAGTTTGGTACATTGATGGGGTTCACCATGTGGTCTTGTTTATTTTTGAAAATTTGTTTTTTTTGACCTTGCATGCTTCCGTTGCGGTGTACCACGAACCCCAACACCAACAACATTGAATACATGTTTTAGGCCTGCCTTTTACCAGATCATCAACATAGATATCTGGTTTTCTTTAAAGTAACACCATGTGCAAATGTGTTTCTTCGGAAAAACGAATTATAGGTTAAACCCATGATTCATTTTATGTTTAAACCAATATAGATAAGAAAACTTAGCATCTATTCTAGATCTAAGAATTTATATCTATATGTCCTTATTGATTCTTAATTCTCTTTAGGTTAGTTCCGAACACCACTAGGTTCCAGACACAAGCCTTTTCTCTAGTAAACATTCTCTCAACAACTACCATAAAGATAGTGATGAAGAATTTCACTAGTGCCACTCTTTGTGGTATACTTGAACGGATTATCCACACAAATGTGATCACATCCAACAAGTCACAATCCTTCCTACCAGCACTGGTGAAGGATTTCTTAATCATCCTATTCCAATAAACAAGATTTGCATCTCTCATTTAGCCCGTGGCTTAACTTTTTCAAAGATCCTAACCACATGGATCTAAGCGATGCAAATGTTGTTTACTTGGTCAAGTTTGATTATGCCATAGAGCTAATATATCCAAACCACTTTTGGATTTAAGAATCAATTGTTCATGATTGTCTTATTACTTATAACGAGCCTTTATGTATGCAATGATATGGATAAGTTTTGATAAAATCATCTCTAAATAATTTTTCAAAAATGTTTCAATTCTAAGTCATATCCATCGTCATCAAATGTGTATTTGAGCACTAAAATAGTAAAAAATAACACATAGAGCATAGACATGGATTGAATTTGAAATGAAACTATCAATATGAAAAATCTTTTCATAAAATACTAGATACAAAATTATCCATCATCTTCGAAAGAACATACAATAAAGCAAGTCTAGCCACGCAGGGCATACTCAAAAGTAATAAATAATCCGGAATTAATGGCGAGACTTAAGACTCCCAATTCTCTTATAGAAGACAATCAACTAAATTTCTTCTTCAGAGATCCGGTTCTTCAAGCTCTTCCTTCTTGCAACGAACAGACCTACACTTTGTAACAAAATAAATTTGTGACAAACGTGAGTCTTATAGCTCGGGTAAACAACCCAGCTTATTAAGGAATAGCAATGAAGTAAAATCATGAATGTACCTCAAGTAGGAAAATTAACTCTCTCTTTTCTGAGAAGTTTTATATCCTTTCGGCATGAAGGGCAGGCATGACGGCCCCATTCCCCAAATCTACCACAGAAGTAGCAAACAACCCCTTGTTGAGTCTCTTTAGGCACATCATCAATGTCCATAGACTCAAAACTTGAAGCAAGCTTGGAAACTCCAACTTCTTCTTGTAATGAGATCGATTTCTTCTTCTTCATGTTATGTTGTTCCTTAGAACCAATAACAAGAGTGGATGAGGATGATGCATGCTTGGACATGTTAGATTCTACAACCTTCAACATTCCATGCAATTCATCTATAGACATTTCCTTTCCATGCATATGATAGTCCTTTACAAACTTTTCATATGTGACGGGCAGAGACTGAAGTATGAAATTCACACCAAGCTCCCTCCCTATAGGAAAACCTAATCTCTCCATCTGGTCCATGTATGATTTCATCTTCAAAACATGGGCACTTACACTCCTGCCTTCCCGCATCTTACAACCGGTTAGACTTTTAACACACTCAAAATGTTCTTGTCTAACTTGCTGTCGGAAAACATCCTTTAGCTTCTTAATCATGTCATACACAGTCATGTGCTCAAATTGCTTTCGCAGTTCCGAGCTCATACTTGATAACATGAGACAAGCAACATCATGTGTATCCCGAACACGCTTTTCATACGCATATCGGATAGCCCATTCCGCATTGATAGCAGGTGGTTCAGGAAGGGGTTCCTCAAGAATGTGTAACTTAGACTCGGCACGTAGGACAATTCTCAATTGCCTAAGCCAGTCAACAAAGTTCACTTCCGTGAGTTTCACCCTTTGTAGAATCATACGAAGTGAAAATTTTGACGTGTTGTAGTTTTGATTCGAAATCCTATATTAAAGTAGAGTACACGAATTAGTTAGTTTGATTTGAATCCTCATTAAAATAATTACCCATATCGTCTTGAAAAATATTTTAACAAGGGCTAAGAACCATATTTCACTCCAATTCATGACGGGGTTGCCGCGGATCACTTCATGGAGCTATTTAGGCCGATAACCATTTTACCAATTGCAATCTCTAATGCAACTCTTAGACACTTGCGGGATCCTACGACAATCACTCAAGGATTTTAATTTGCAATTGTAAATCGTCCAACAAGATACACGGTGATACCTTGACAACTACCGGCTCGTGCTAAGCTCGACAACCGATAATTTCAAGATCCCACACTCACCTTCCACACAGATCCACATGGAATAACTCGTGCTAAGCTCGACAATCACGCCATGCTTCACTAGATTTGGGTGGTGTCATCTTTTGGATGGCGCAAGATTTACGTTTTTATGAAAACGGGCTTTTGTTTTCGGCTTGGTTACAGATTAACTTGTTTAGTGACAAAACCTATTTTCACTAGGTGAGTTAATCTTGTATGTGAGCGCGCGAGAGATTTGTAAACCATTTTTACCAAATCTATTGTGATTTTATTAATTTCGAAAAATTTTCTAGCATGCGAATCCTAAGCAAACCATGCAAGAATAAAATAAAATCACATCACACGCATATATACGAAATAAATTGGTAACCCTTGCCATAAATCCTATGCGTTCTTCCCGTGAGCCAAAACAGGTAGAACGTGGTCAACTAAGGGACGGAAGGTCTTCAATGCGAGCTCCCACTAGAACCGCTATCTCCAATGGACTTCACCGGCTTCTATGGACACACTCCATCTCCTTCCGACTCCATCTTGTGTGTTTTCATCCAAATTGTACAACAAATACAATAGAAATTGAAATGGCATACAAGCCACAATAATTTCCTATTTATCTAGTACAAATACACGGATGAATGAAATGGCATGCAAGCCACAATATTATTACAAATATAACAATTTTAATAAATATTACAGGCCATATGTGATATTAAATCACCAAATTGCATCCAAACACACAAAGTCAACCACAAGGTCAAAGGCAAGGTTACCAATTTCAAATCTATCACATACAACAAACCAAACAAGATGGTAATAAAATTACCAAAACAAATCTGGAACAAAATTCCAGAATCACAAAAAGGCTAAAAATTCCCGAGACCAAAACTGATTTTAACTTTGAAACCAAAACTGTTACAGCGCGTTAGCGCGGCTAACATTTATGAGTTAGCGCCGCTTACCCGAGGTTAGCGCCGCTAACCCTGTTCGAACAGAAAACAACCATTTTTGATTTCGGGATTTTTCAAGCCACCAAGTGCAAATATAACATAGAGGTGGCTCTGATACCACTGTTGGGATTTCGTGGGCTCACAGCGGAAGCAAGGTACAAACAAAAAAAGCCCAATGTAAAAGCAATCAAAGCATAAAAACCGAAATCCCTCAAATTGACCAAACTCTATGTTCAAGAAATGCAACAAGGAAAGGAAAGAGGTGTTATACCTTTCTCCTTAGCTCCAGAATTCTCCCAATTGTCGTGGTGGTGATCCTCCAAGAACGAAACCACGGATCTTCTATTGAGGTATACCCGGGAACAAGCCAAACCACGAGTGCTAGCAAGCCTTGTGATACTTCAACATGAATATCAGTTAGGAACAGCAACAATAAGGACCAAATGCCTGGAGCACTCTCTTGAACACTCTCTTGATCACTTGGGCATCAAAGAGAATTTTGTGTATTAAAACTTAGAGAGAAAAAGTGAGAGAGAACCATAAAAATAAGTTCACATATATCTCTCCTGCTCCAGATTCATGTATTAACCCTTCTCCACCGGCCAAGCCTCGAGAGTTGAAGAACCCCATGCATTGGTCAGTTTTAGAGGTGGATTTGACAAAAACCCAGCTGCAGGGTTAGCGGCGCTAACCTAGAGTTAGCGGCGCTATCTCAAAATGGTTAGCGGCGCTAACGGGGCATGCCAGTGATTTGACACAAAGTACATGCAGCCGTAGCGGCGCTAACCTCTAGGACTTAGCGGCGCTAACCCTTTAGAGTTAGCGGCGCTAACGCGGCCTGCGATGTCAACTTTTGTCTTTTGTCATATTTGGTCCCTTAACTCAAATTGCTGTCAGGTTTGACCCCGGTGTATGACCCAATAGGCCCATACATCATCAGTAGTGGTCTATGGCGTACGTACATTAGTGGGCATATCTCTAACACTTCTCACACCATCCACTCCCAAATATTGTGTTTTTAAAACCATCCCACACCTTTGTTGGATAGGTGTACCTAGCCAGTTGTAAAACCATTTCTTCCGGTATTGCTTGAAATAGAAATGTGAGAGCTTGTTTAGACATCTTTATATCCACTTTTTCACCTAAAATCCTAGCTTCGACCGTCTCCCATTACCCATATGCATCCATAATCGAATTGACTTTGACCGTCCACACTGGATAATTCGTCAGAGTTAATACCAAGACTTGATATGACATTACACCTCCTTCTTTCGGTACCAACTGTTGGAGTGTGCCCACATACGCACGTACGCCATTTGGATCACTACCGACATAGTATGGGCCTATTGGGTCACACGCCGGGGTTCAATGCTGATAGCAATGAAAGCCGAGGGACTAAAAGTGTCAAAGTGGAAAGGTTGGTGTGCAGGCGATGTCCGTGGAGCGGAATACTTTAGGGTACGCGACGCGGAGTTTCCGTGACGCGGAAACTTACGGGTACGCGGTGCGGAATCGTGTCCGACAGTATTTAATTATCTTTTCTCCACCTCCTTTTCTAGCCAATGCATGGCCTGCATTTAAGAGGGTTTGGTGGCTGGCTTTGGGCAGATGAAATGACACTTTTGGGTCTTTAAATAGACCTCCCTTGCCTCTCCTTTGGAAGCTCTTGAGACACTTGAAAACTTACACCCACTTAGAGCTTTTGCTTCATTTGAGAGTGTTCTTGTGAGTTTTTGTCTAGGAAAAGGAGGAAGTTGCTGTTCTTGAGGTGGGTTCTTGAGATTGAACTCATCCAAGCAAGCTAGTACTTGTGGATTGTCAAAACCCGGGGTGGACTTTGATAGATGAAGGCTACTTTGGTCTTCAAGTCATCATCACTACATCCACAATTTTCTAGAGCTAAGGAGAAAGGGTATAATCTTCTTTCTCTCCCTTTTACATGTTGCAAATAATAGCTATAGAGCTTGGTCCTCTTATGGGGTTTATATGCTTTGCATGTTATTCTCTTCGCTTCCGCTGCGTTCCTCAAACCCCATCAGTGGTATCAGAGCCACCTCTATACTATTTTTGCACATGGTGGCCTGAAAAACCCGAAAATAATTTTTTAAATTTGTTTTCTGTCAGGTAGATTTCGCGGCGCGGACCAGTTGGTCGTACGCGGCGCGGAACTCAGCTGTGCAGTTCTGTTTTTGTTTTTTAAAAACTTTAAAAACTATTTTTTGGTTTTTGGCAGTTTAATTTTTTTTCTGGAATTTTATTTCCAGAAATTAAATTTTATGTATTTAAGATGCCTTGTGTAATGGTTGGTTTATTTATATGTAGATTATCATTTTGCCATGAAAATGGTAATTGTATATACTTACATTATGTAATTATGAATATGTTTCACCAAACATGGTTTGGTGTTACTAATGCATAAGTACATTGGATTATTTTGTGCCTTGAGTGATTTATATAATCTTAACCATTATGCATAAGTTTACATGGTTTTGTGTGGCACACCATGTTGTTCTTGTTGTTCATTAGTGAATCTTGTTGTTTTTGTGATGTTGGTAACCACTAGAAATGCCCTAGACCTTGTGGATGTTTGGTTGTGTGATTTATTATTATTTATTCATTTGGTGACTCTAAATCACATGGTATGTAATAATAATTAATTTATTTATTTGGTATGTAATTGTATATGTGGCTTGCATGCCATTTAAATATTTCATATTATGTATTCATACTAGAAGATAGGAATTTGTGGCTTGCATGTCATTTATTTAATTTTCTATGTAATTGTAATATGGAGCAACCATCGGGAGTCCATGGAGTGACGTCTTGGCGAACACGGATCCGAAAGGCCCTATGGAGGTGGCGAGTTTAATGGGAGCACGTCCAAAGTCAAGGAAATTTTTTCCTTAGATGACTTTGTTTTCCCGTAGTGGCTCACGGGAAAACGCATAGGTTTTAAGGTGCATGGTTACCAACTATTTGTATGTGTGTGATGGTTTTATTATATATTGTTTATGCATGAGTTGTAGAACTATTGCATGCTAGAAATTTTTTGATAAATAATAAAACCAAAAGAGTTTTAAAATGGTTTAACAACTCTCACGCGCACACTTGATTAACAAACGGATTTAAATTGGTTTAGTATCCGATTAGTGAGAACTTGTGGTTTTCATCACTTTTTGTTAATCAAACTCAAAATAGTTTTTTTAACCGGAAAACTAAATCCCGTTTTCTAAATGTAAATCTCATGCCGCCCATAAGATGACACCACCCGAATCTAACAACACAAGGGTTGATTGTCGAGCTTTAGCCGAGTCAATTTTTGTGTGAGTTGTGTGGAAGGTGCATGTGGCAACTCGCAAGGTCGATTGTCGAGCTCTAGCCGAGTCAACCATTGGGCAAGAGTACCACCGTGTAACTTGATGGTTGATTTATGGTTTCAAATTAATATTTCATATAATCTTCGAGCTCTAGTCGAGGTTATGTAAAATATTACTTTGAGATTGGCGTGGAGGGATCAAACATGCCAAACTTGGCACAATGGTTGTCGAGTAGGATCCCGCAAGGAACTAAGAGTTACAATAATGGATTGCAATCAGTCAGTGGTTGCCGGCCTAAATAGCCTTGCCACGTGATCCGCGGAAAACCCATCATGGTGCAAGGTGAAATAGGGTTCTTAGCCCTTGTTAAAATAGTTGTTTTTATTAATCATTTGGGGTAATTATTTTAACGAGAATTTCAATCAATAAAACCAAAATCTACTTTGTGTTTTACAGATGGCATCAACTAGCACCAACAACAACACCAACTTTTCTCTAAGGATTTTCCTTGAGAAAGACAAACTTGATGGGACCAATTTCATGGATTGGTCAAGACAACTAAGGATAGTCCTCCATCATGAGGACAAGTTGGCCACCATCTAGGAACCCATCCCTGAGGTCCCTGCATCCAACGCAAGTAGGGCAATCAAGGAGGCGTATGAAAAACGCCTCAAAGACATCACCGAGGTTACTTTCCTCATGCTAAGCACTATGAGCTCCGACTTGCAAAAGTCGATGGAGCACTTGAGTGCTTACGACATGATGCGCGAGTTTTCAGACATGTTCCAACAACAAGTGAAGCAAGAACGGTATGGTTGTCTGAATGACCTACTCGGTTGCCGGTTGCAAGAGGGCGTGAACGTATCCCACCACGTTCTAAAGATGAAAGCGTTGGTGGAACGCCTAGAGAGGTTGGGGTTTGCCATGGCGAGAGAGATTGCGGTAGACTTGATTCTACGGTCTCTCCCACCGCCGTATGATCACTTCGTTGTGAATTATCATATGCACGGGATGGATAAATCCCTCATGGAATTTCATGGTATGCTGTGGACCGCCGAGTCCAACATGACCAAACAAAAGTCATCTACCTCCGTTCCCGTCTTGACCATCAAGGAGGGTGAGTCCAAGAAGAAGAAGAAACTGGCCTCTACCCTGAAGGGTAAAGGTAAGGGTAAGGTTGGGGCACCCAAACCGAACCCTACCCCGAAGCCTAAGCAAAAGGGTCCTATCCCTCAAGCAAATACTCCAGAAGAGGCGGTTTGCTTTTTCTGCGGGGTGAAGGAGCATATGCGCCGGAGCTGCCCTAAGTACCTAGAGGGCCTAAAGAAGCTGCGAGCTTCCGCAGCGGGTGCTTCTACTTCTGGTACGTTTATGATTGAACTCGATCATACTTCTACATCTAACGGCTGGGATTTAGATACCGGTTGTGGCACTCACGTTTGTAACATTGTATAGGTGCTAAGGGAAAGTAGAAGGTTCAGAGATGGAGAGCTGGAGCTAATAATGGGGAACAAACAAGTCGTCCCTGTATTAGAGAAAGGAAGCGTAGAGCTTACTTTTAAATCCGGCTATTCTATTATTTTAAAAGATGTATGCTATTCGCCACTTGTGGCACGAAACATTTTATCTTTATATGCTTTGTATGACGATGGATATTGTTTTAAATTTGAAAATGGTTATATTTATTGTTTCAAAAAATGATGTTTGTTATTTTAAAGCTTATCCATGTCGTGGTATATACAAAGCCGATGCATACATAGAAAATAATAGAGCAATCATGAACATTGATTCTGGATCCAAAAATAGTTTGGACAAGTTTTCCTTATGGCATAGCCGTCTCGGCCATATAAACAAGATACGCATCACCAAGCTCCAAGTGGATGGGATCTTGGAATCATTTGACCTCGGGTCAAATGAAGCATGCGAGTCTTGTTTATTAGGCAAGATGACTAAGTCACCCTTTACCGGTGTGGGTGAAAGGGCCAAATGCTTGTTGCAAATAGTGCATACCGATGTATGCGGTCCGTTCAAGCATGTTACAAGGAACAACTCTAGATACTTTGTTACATTTACTGATGATTTCAGTAGATTTGGATATGTCTACTTGATTAGGCACAAGTCTGAGACCTTTTAGGTCTTTAAGACCTTCCAAAACGAAGTCCAGAATCAATTGGGCAAGACTATCAAGATACTTCGCTCCGATAGAGGAGGCGAATACTTGAGCTCGAAGTTCCGTGATCATCTTACTAGTTGTAGGATTATTTCACAACTAACTCCTCCTAGGACGCCACAACTGAATGGTGTCGCGGAGCGGAGGAATCGGACATTGTTGGATATGGTCCGATCAATGATGAGTCACACGGAAGTACCCATTAGTTTTTGGGGGTACGCTCTCGAGTCGACGGCAAGGATCCTTAACCTCGTACCGACTAAGAAAGTCCAAAAGACACCTTATGAGATGTGGCATGGAGTTGCTCAGAAGGTCGCATATCTCAAGGTTTGTGGATGTCCTGCCTTCGTTAGACGAGAGGTAGAGGACAAACTTGAACCAATATCTGAGAGGTGTTACTTCGTTGGGTATCCAACCGGAGGCATAGGTTACTTGTTTTACAAGCCTTCCGAAAACAAAGTGTTTACCGCACGAAGGGTTGTCTTCCTTGAAAGGGAGATGATATCCATGCAATCCGACAGTAAGAGGATTGATCTTGAAGAAATTCAAGAACCCGATGGAGAAGGGACTAGTGTCGGCACTAGCACTCAACCCGAAGTGGTTGAAACCAAGCAACAGGATGCGCCGGTACCTGACAACGCTCCATTGATACCTTGTAGGTCCGGTAGACCACGTCATGAGCCAGAGAGATATGGGTTTCTCATATATGAGGTCGATGACTTATTGGTGGATCATGATGAACCCACCAACTACCGGGAAGCCATAGCGGGTACAGAGTCCGCTAGGTGGAAGGAAGCAATGGAGAGTGAGATGCAATCCATGTCGGATAACCAAGTATGGGAATTGGTTGATCCTACACACGGGTGTAAGATAGTGGGGTGTAAATGGGTCTTCAAGAAGAAGACCGGCATGGATGGATCTGTAGATACCTTTAAGGCCCGACTGGTGGCTAAAGGTTTCACGCAAACTCATGGGATTGACTATGAGGAAACCTTTTCACCAGTGGCCATGTTGAAGTCTATCTGAATACTCATGGCCATAGCTAAATTTTATTATTATGAGATATGGCAGATGGATGTAAAAACCGCCTTCCTTAACGGGAAGCTTAATGAAGAGGTGTTTATGTCACAACCCGAGGGTTTTGTACATCCTGAGTATCCTGATAGAGTCTGCAGACTAAAGAAGTCCATTTATGGACTTAAACAAGCATCTCGCAGCTGGAACCTGTGCTTTGATGAGAAAATCAAAGAGTTTGGATTTTCGAAAAGCAAGGATGAACCATGCGTGTATGTCAGGGCTAGTGGGAGCACTGTAGTATTCCTTGTTCTATACGTAGATGATATTCTACTCATTGGAAACGACGTCCCAGCCTTGAATGAGGTTAACACATTTCTTGGGAATTATTTTTCAATGAAGGACTTAGGAGAAGCAGCTTATATCTTGGGCATAAAGATCTATAGAGATAGATCTAAGAGGCTAATTGGGCTAAGCCAAAGTGCATATGTCGACAAGGTCTTGAAGCAATTCAAGATGGAGGACTCAAAAAGGGGTAACACCCCTATGTTGCATGGAGTGACGTTGAGCAAGGCTCAATGTCCTAGTTCCAAGGAGGAGCTAGACGTAATGAAGAGGGTCCCTTATGCTTAGGCAATAGGATCAATCATGCACGCCATGTTATGCACTCGTCCTAATGTATCGTGTGCTTTGAGCATGACAAGTAGATATCAGACTAATCCCGGGCAAGCCCATTATACTGCGGTTAAGAACATTCTCAAGTATCTTTGGAGGACAAAGGAGATGTTCTTGGTTTATGGTGGTGGGGAAGAGCTTAGAGTATATGGTTAATCTGACGCGAGCTTCCAAACGGATAAGGACGACTGCCGATCACAATCGGGATTCGTGTTCCTTCTAAATGGTGGTTCTATAAGTTGGAGGAGCTCCAAGCAAGACACCGTAGCTGATTCAACTACCGAGTCGGAGTACATTGCGGCTAGTGAAGCAGCTAAAGAGGCGGTATGGATGAGGAAGTTCATCCAAGACCTTGGAGTGGTTCCTAGCATATCCGACCCCATTGAGATCTTTTGTGACAATGAGGGTGTGGTGGCTCTAGCAAAGGAACCAAGGGCTCATAAGCGGACGAGGCATATTCCTCGAAAATACCACTTCATTAGAGATGTTATAGAGAGTGGTGACATTGCCATCAGCAGAGTAGCATCGGAAGGCAATCTAGCCGATCCATTCACTAAACCGTTATCACAAGCTGTACATGATTCTCACACTAGAGCGATAGGTGTTAGAATTGCTAGTGACTTGGTTTGAGGTGTTATTTGGTTTATGTTTTATTTGTATTTGTATCTTGGAAACGTTAAGCAGTATTTTATTTCATACTATATTGATTATTAAATATGATTTAATGATACGCCGAGGGCGAATATTTTATGAATCCTTACTGTGTTCCATCTTAGCATGTTTAATACTTCCCTAAATGCCTTTTACATTCTAAATGTCCACAGTCGGTCATTCTTCATGGGAAGGAGGTTTGAGATAAGACTGAGGGAAATGGTTGGTCGCTATCTAATAATGCATTAGATAAAAGAGACGCAACACTTCGACTGTGCTTGCAATGGTCAAGTGACTGGACGACCCACACCTGAACTTACTTCACGGTTTATGTCATGAGTAAGTCAGGATGATAATATCATTTTGTCTTTAGACTAGAAATACATGTGTTCCAAAGCATGGACGTGCTTTGCTTTGATTACTTTCAAACGCAGTTCGTAACTGTCTGTTATAAAGGGTGCCTTTAGGTGAAGTATGATGTATGTGGCGGAGCAATGTAGTCGAAGGGATTTGTTCCTCTTGATTTAGAGAGATATCCTTGGGCCCCTTGATGATTGAGCACTGGCGTAAAATGCATGGTCATGCTCAAGTTGCAATGATATTTGATCGATTGCAACTAGATTTTGGGTCACCATCAATCAAGATCGAGAAACATAACCGTGAACGATCTGGAGATTGACATTTAACCATGTCTCGTGTTCACATGGATATCGCGAACGAAAGGATGAATGATCACTTATCTATAGGACCATTTCGTATCTGATTCTGGATTTGGTTTTTGTTCTAGATAACAAAACCCATACTGGTTGGGGGCAGAGATGCCTTACTAGAGGCCGCTCTTTGTCTGTGGTTTATGGGTACGGTGTGTCATGTACAAGTGGGAGTTTGTTGGAGTATGCCCACTGACGCACGTACGTCATTTGGATCACTGCCGACATAGTATGGGCCTATTGGGTCACACACCGGGGATTAATCCTGACAGCAATGAAAGTCGAGGGACTAAAAGTGTCAAAGTAGAAAGGTTGGTGTGCAGGCGATGTCCGTAGCGCGGAATACTTTAGGGTACGCGACGCGGAGTTTCCGTGACGCGGAAACTTACGGGTACGCGGCACGGAATCGTGTCCGACAGCATTTAATTATCTTGTCTCTACCTCCTTTTCCAGCCAATGCATGGCCTGCATTTAAGAGGGTTTGGTGGCCGTCTTTGGGCAGATGAAATGACACTTTTAGGTCTTTAAATAGACCTCCCTTGCCTCTCCTTTGGAAGCTCTTGAGACACTTGAAAACTTACACCCACTTAGAGCTTTTGCTTCATTTGAGAGTGTTATTGTGAGTTTTTGTCCAGGAAAAGGAGGATGTTGTTGTTCTTGAGGTGGGTTCTTGAGATTGAAGCTCATCCAAGCAAGCTAGAACTTGTGGATTGTCAAAACCCGGGGTGGACTTCGATAGAGGAAGGCTACTTTGGTCTTCAAGTCATCATCACTACATCCACGATTTTCTGGAGCTAAGGAGAAAGGGTATAATCTTCTTTATCTCCCTTTTACATGTTGCAAATAATAGCTATAGAGCTTGGTCCTCTTATGGGGTTTATATGCTTTGCATGTTGTACATTTGGCTTTGCATGTTGTTCTCTTCGCTTCCGCTGCGTTCCTCAAACCCCATCACCAACGCCATTCGAATCTTCATTTTGTAAGCCTCAAATTCCTTAATCAAGCTTATTAAGAGAGCACTCTTCCATCCATCAGGAAGACAAGGTTATCACCACTAATTAGGGCTGCTTACAGGAAGCTTCAAACCATGATCAAAATCAACCCACACTCCCTTCACATGAACGAGTGCTTTGATACCAAGTGTTGGAAATCAAGAGCCTCAAAACTCACACTTGAATCTCAAAAATTTGTGTACGTAAGTTTGATGGAATATATATATAACTCTCCTTTTGGTCAATGATAAAATACAAAAGATAAAGGAAGTAAAAAGGCATTGCATTAATTCATTGAAGATATATGGCTATATATGGCATTGCATTAATTCATTGAAAATTAGCAATAAAATAATACACCTCTACCTCACCTAAAGAACCGGTACATGCATGCTACCCATTTCCCTCATGTGCTCTCTCAACGTTCAAATTACTTGGAATCCGGTCAACTAAATACTAATTCTACAATTAAATAAACATAACAATTAAAAGTTAAAACCATAATTAATACTTATTACTTTTTTTCAGCTATGCATGTGACCACATAGTTAAATAAATGATTGAATCCAACATCTTCTGGCGCCTCTTCCACGAAAACCACCTCTACCACAACCTTGACCACCAGAATTTTCCTAAGTCTTCCCCTTCACTTGAAAAGCTTTTTCTTCACTCTTTTCTTTTGACCTTAACAATATGTCTTCATGTGCTTGCAAGAGAACCCATTAGTTCAACAAATGAGTACTCTAATTAATTGTGTGTTTCTTCAATAGCAACTAAATATGCTTAAACTTTGGAGTAAGACTTCTCAAAAATTTTGCAACAACAATTTCTTCTCCCATAGTCTCACCATAAGACTTCATCTGGTTAACAAGAAAAGGAACTCTAGACAAATAATCCTCAACAGATTCATTATTTTTCATAGATAGGGTTTCAAATTCACGACGGTGGGTCTGTAATTTTACCGTCATCACTTTTGAAGACCCTTAAAACTCTGTCTTCAAAATCTGCTATGCCTCCATTGATGTTTTGGTAGCTGCAATTCTTCAAACCATGGTCTCATGAACTGCTTATTCAATGATAAACAATGCCTTGTCATCTTTCTTTTTGGTTGCTCGCAATTTTTCTGCATCTTCTTCTTCTGAATCAGTGAGTTCCATGAAGCCATGTTCATCTTCTTATGCTCTAAAGTTCATACTTTTCACAGTAAAAATAGGCATGAGAGGTTACTGCCATCTTCCTTTTAAGCTTTAAAAAAATTTAAAAAATGGGTCACAGTTTCACACTCAAAAGTAACCCAGAAGGTGTTTTACACTCAATCCTTACTTTTTTTTCTCACTCAAAGAACCAAAACTGATACCAATTTTGTTGCTAAAAGGAACCACGAAGATGCAGAAAACAAAAGATATAACGCTGAGAAAATGGACATAAAGTAAACTTTGCTTTTAGTGCACAAAGTACCTCATTTATCAAATGAAAAGATGCCTATTTATATAAGCTTAGAAAGACATAACATGAAACAAAAAAAGGGAAACAAACAACCCACTAAGCTACTTATTATTGGATTTAATGGGTTATTTGATGGTTCATGTATGCATGGTTGTAGCTAGCTATGAATTAATGATTATTTATGTTTTGTTTAATTCTTAAGTTAATAATATATTATTTAGGATTGGTAGTAGTTTGACAGAATCTCTTGGGATGTACCGGTTCCTTGGGAGAGTAGTGGGTTTGTTTTAATGCTATTTTTTAGTTGCACGTTGTATTTTAGAGGGCTATATATACATAGCTTTTCTCCCATAGTAACAGAGTGTGACAGTAACTTTGTTTTCCTTTAACTGCAACTTGCATATATTATATTTTCTATCATATTTTAAGTGTTTCTTTACCATCTTCCTTCTGCTTGTAAGTTTTTTCATATACGAGAGTTATATTTTGGCTCCTAATTTCCAACATTTGGTATCAAAGCCACTTGTGCTCATATAGGAGAGAGTAGCATGATCATGTGAACCGCCTAAAGAAGTTGAAGACCGAAAAGGGACCGATGCCATCAAGAAGACTGAGGAACCTCTGGCATGAGACCGAAGATGGAAAAGACCGATGTTAGCAAGAGAAGACCGTGACCGAAGAAGAAGCAGACCGTGTCCGCTTAACAAAGTAAGAGACCGAAAGAAGTGAAGAATGGGGATGATACAAGCAAAAGAAGCAGGTACGATGTCTTGCAATGTTCTGATTTTGACTACAACCAACTATCCGGTATGGGCTATCAAAGTTAAATCCATATTGGATTCATATGGTCTAATGGATACGGTAGAACCAAAGACTCTTGGTGAAGAACGAGATGCTAAGAAGTCAAAACAAGATCTAGCCTTCTTGCTTCAAGCAATACCAGAAGAGATGGTGTTACAAATGTAGATTCCCGTGGACCTGAAGAAAGTTAGGGATGGCTTCAAAACATGATACTTGGGTGTAGATCGGGTAAGGACGGCTCGAGTTGCAACATTAAATAGAGAGCTTGAAGGTTTGAGGATAGAGGAAGGAGAGCTTGTTGATGATTGTGCTACTAAGTTGAGTGGACTGGTTTCATAGTTGAGGAGTCATGGGCATGAAGTTGAGGATGAAGAATTGGTGAGAAGGGTACCTAATGTAATGCTAAATTTGTTTCTTCGAATTGTGGCTTCGGTCGAGTAGTGTTTCTAGTTGGATATGATGCTCCTTGATGAAGCAGTTAGAAGACTTAAGGTGTATGAAGAGAGACTCAAAAGCCATGTGGAGAAGGAAGGAGAACAAGGGCAACTCTTGTAGGTAAGTGAGCAAAAGCATGGAGAAAGTAGCAGACGAGGAAGAGGCCGTGGAAGGAATTCTGATAGAGATGGTAGAGGTCGAGGAAGAGGATGATGATGATGATGATGATGATGAACCAGATGTGGTGGCTTCTTGAGAAGCCTAAAATCGGTAGAATTCTAAAACTGATTATTGATCAGATGTAGATGGACAGCTAATGGCATTGGGATTTTTGTTTTAAAGAAATTATAGGAGCCATCTGTGATTAAGGACTCAAAACTAGAGAATTTGATTTGGGGTTATCTTGAATACTCTTATTACAAACTTGGTATATATAGTTGGGGTTATGGTTGACAATCTTGATATGATCTTTAATTAGGTTTAACAGATAATCAGCTATGTCTATGCAATGTCTCCCTCCCATCCATATCAACAGCTCATTTATATATATTCTAAGTCCAGCCTGCTACAGTATACACATGCATAAATGAACGCACATGTCACTCACCAATCATAAATTAAAAAAAAACAGAAAATTAATTTATATCATCCGTGTTAATATATTACATGAATGGATTTGATTAACAATTAATTTCTCTATGTATCATAATCTGTTTTCCAGATATGCCGATGCATTTTATGTCTATATGAGATCTTATTTGGCAATTTAAATATATGGTGTTCTTTGTCACCAACTCACCAGCTGCAAGCTAGAGACACCCGCTTCATGATAACTTAATCAACAGCAACAAAAGAATTAACACGAATTGTGTGTGTAGTTTATGTATATCTATATTTATACTAATATATAAATAATTTAGTTTATAAAATTATTTAGACTTCTAAATTTAAGTAGTACTTTTTTTTATGCAAATAATACAAACACTCAAAACAATAACTCAACTAATTTAGTGACCTTAATCAATTATTGTAAATTTGTAATGTGTTGCAACTATTGATTCTCAAGCAACACTCAAATGTTAAGAGGCGGTTGGTTTGATTTGACCCGCAAAACAGGGAAAGTGAAAAAAGAACTAGGGGACTGCACAGGCAGTTGGTTTGATTCACAGGAAAAGTGGAAAAAGAACCAGGGGATTGTCATAGGCAGTTGGTTTGATTCACTGGGAAAGTCAGAAGTTTGTACGGGAAAAAATGAACCAGGGGACTGTTAAAGACAGTTGGTTTGATTCGCCCGCAAACTAGAATGAAATAGTTTATTTTTCAAGAAAATAAACAAAAGATTGGAAGAAAGAAGAAGCAGTCATAGAACCCGATTCATCCGGAAAAAGTAAAGGAGGGATGGATTCAGGAGCATCGAAGAAGACTAAAGGAGGGATGTCGATGACATTCCAGTGCCCAATTCTTAGTACTACGAATTATACTATTTGGGCAGTAAAAATGAAACACTCTTTAATGTGTATGGATTATGGGAAGCACTCGAACCAAAAGGAGACATGAATGCACTGAAAAACACAATGGCTATTGCTTATCTGTTCCAAGCATTGCCAGAACAACTTACGTTGCAAGTTGCCCATCATACGAAAGCAGCAGATATATGGGAAGACTTGAAAGCACGATTCGGTGGTGCAGACAGAGTCAAGGAGGCTAGACTACAAGCATTATAATCGGATTTTGAATCCTTAAAGATGAAAGACTCTTAAACACTTGATGAATTTACCGGAATAAAAGATTGGTTCGAAAACTTCTAGGATCTGTTCGAACAAAGTTCATACAAATTGTTGCTACAGTTGAACAATTTGCCGATCTAAACACATTGTCATTCAAGGCACTTAAACTTAAAGAAAGGGCTGTAAGTCTACTCTTAAAGCACTTTACTTATTTCTATGACATAACTTGTGATGTAAGTTCATTTGAAATGAGACTGCCTTCAAAAGGAGACTTTGATAGTCTACTTGGTTTTATGACCATGCTACATGATCAAGAGATCAATGAAGGCTGCAAAGAAATTTTTAAGAAACATTTTGAAAAACTAATTGTGTGGTTTTATAAGAAGTTTGTAAATGATGAGGAAAGGATATTTCCCATCAAAATTGAAGGTTTTGAAGTTGATATTCTTAAATTGTACACGGCTATTAAGTGTTTTGGGGGCTACCAAAGTGTTTTCAAACACAACAAATGGGACTTGGTGGCTGATGTGATATCAATACCCAAAGGATGTGCAAAGAATGTACAAGAATGTTATGCTACTTATCTTGGAATTTTGGTACCTTATATTGATGTGGCGAGAAGATACTCAAAGAAGGAATTAGCATTCATTGCCGGTTAGAGGAATAGTGCAGCACCAAGAGAAGAAGAGGGTGCAGACCTGAGTATAGCCATTGGATTACCAAGGGATGAAGAATTGCCCTGTGAAGTCAAGGAGAGCAACAGTGAAGGACTAATTGAGCATGAATATTGCGAGGATGAAGAAGCAATCAGTGTTGAATAAGTAGATGATAACATGTGTGTTTGCCATTAAGCCATTAGGGGGGAAAATGTTAGCTTTTAATGGTTTAATAGGCAAACTTAATGGGTGTGTAGTTAGCATAATAAGATGTATTATAACACTTAGTATAACTATTAACTTCGAATAAGAAAACGGTGACTGTTAACACCGTTTCATTGGTGTTTGACAGTTGAGTTTGGTGCCAATTAACTGAACAAAACAGTTGTACGTGTAAACTATATATATGTGTGTAAGTGTGCAAAATGTGTATGATTTCATGTTCTGCTTTGTGTATACATATTATCGATCTATCTTACTATTCCTATAATAAATCTATATGCATTACAAACTGAATGAACCTGTGAGAATGAGGAATCATAATAAGTTGTACTATGTGTTTATGTACTTGTACATTAATTTTAATCAATGTATTTTGTTGCTAAATGTGTTACTTGTTAGTTATACGTGATAAAAAGGTGTTATGTAAAATAATTATGATAATAGATAAAATTTGTACGTTAGTAACCGGTTTTAAATAATGGTTCTTAAAATATCCTCGTTAGGTGAATCGAGTAAACGAGGGATAAGTTGTAGGTTAAAAAGGGGAACAAAATACCACACTTTTATTAAATAACCAACCAAAGTCGGTTTATACCATTCTTATCCCCTGTTAAAACTTTCAACACACACAACACATACAAAAGTTCTCGTAAACACACAAACTTCAAGTTCTTGCAAAAATAAAGGAGAAATCAAGTTCTAAGAGGTTTAGAAGCTGAAATCGATTGTCAATCTGATCTTGTAGCTATTGTTTGTCTTCTACAAGTAAGTTCTCTTGATTTGAAACATAGTTTTGTGTTTATGGAAGAAGATAACCATTTGAGTGGTTCAAATGGTGTTCTTGTGGTTTTCTATGGTGTCTAATATGTTTATAAACTCTAAAGAGTGTCAAATGAAGTGTGTAAATGATTAAAACTGAGTTTTGGACGAATTAATGGTCAAAAGTGTGGATTTACAGGTTTGTGTTCAAACAGGGACGAACCCCGCTGTATCAGGGGTCCTTGCGATCGCAAGGGTGGTGTCTTGTGATCGCAAGCAGTTGTTTGAGTTCATGCAATCGCAGCCTAGGTGGCTTGTGACCGCAAAGGGTTGTTTTGTTGAAATACCGCTTACGAGCGAAGGAAATGAGATTTGCAATCATAGGTACATAACTTGCGATCGTAACCAACCGAAAGACTATGCTTGCGACCGTAACGGGATTCATTTGCGATCGGAAGCATCGTTTTACTGAAAAAGAGTCCTTGCGACCGCAAGGTATTTACTTGCGATCGCAAGGGGTGTTTTGTATGGTCCTTGCGATCGCAAGGGGTGTGCTTGCGATCGCAAGCTATTGTGCAGTATGGCAATTTTGACAGCTTATGTTTAGAACCATGTTTGATAATTGTAAGATATTAACAAGCCTGTAAATGATGTGTTAGGCACTCCTGAAGAACCAGAGGACACCGAACACTAGATTTGCTTGCTGTAGCTTTTTAGGTGAGTACCGGTTAACCTTAGGCATCACAATAAGAATGTTATACCATGCTTAAGGTAAGTTATTGATATGTGTTGGTAATTTATATGATATGATTTGTTATAGAATCAAGATAAACATGTGTTAGATAATTGTTATGGTATGGCTTCTATAGGCCAATTATGATATGCTCTGTTATACTATGGACTTTTGTAGGCCAACTATGCTATGATATGGGCTTTTATAGGCCAACTTGATATGATATGGCTTTTGTAGGCCAACCTGTTTATGATGCGGCTTTTGTAGGCCAATACATGTTAGTGCGGGCACATGATGCTGTTTGGGGTACGGTGATTCGTTGATCGCGAATCGGGTTCTTGCAAAACCTCCGAACCTCAACTAGGGGCTCTCATCGACATCCCCGCTCGTTAGGGGCTCTCACTGACATCCCTACTCTTTAATGGAATGGTGGACTGCTACCCACTCCCCCACCGGCGCGATATGATTGATGTATTCGGTTCCCACAGTTTGGATCATTGAGCCGGGCACGCAGCCCTGCAAGATATGACTCCTCCTGGCTATACCGGAACATCGCTAGCTGCTAGGGTAGACTTGTTTGATAATATGTGATATACCTTGCATGCTATAATATTCTTGTTATGATACTATGTTTAATCGTTGCTCACTAGCTATTTATAGCTAACCCCTCCATATACTCTTTCTTAAATTACAGGTAAATAGTTGCTGGTGAGGATGGGTGCTATGTTTTGGTTTATACTGCCAAGTTGGAAATTTTTGGGAACACTTTTGGTTGTTGCTTTTGTAACTCTGATTACTGGTTCTAATGGTCGGCAGATATTTGGTAACCTTTTCTGGTTCTTTTGTTAAACTTATGATGTAAATAACTAACTTTTATCTTCCGCTGTGTTTGTTAAACATTATCTTTTGATAAAAAGTTGGTGTCTTAATTATATTTTATTAATTAATCTTCTAAAAACCCGGCGCGTTACAAGTTGGTATGAGAGCCTTGGTTTGAGGGAATTGGGTACTTTGAGGAGTATTCAATCTCAAACCCAGGCCCGACCATTATTAAGTGTTCCCTGGGTGGTATTGGGGAGTGATGAGTGTTATATGTGAGTTGTTATATGTTAAAATAGTACTGGTATGTGATAACTGTTAAATTACTTGAGTTATAGCTAGTATTCTTGTTTTGGTATAGAAACTGAATCAGATGGCTAGTTCCTCCGGTAACGAAGACAGGGATGCCTACATTCATCAGTTAGAAACTCAATTGAAGCAAGCGAACGATGGAGAATCGCTACGAATTGCTCATGAAGTTTCTAAGTCTGCTGGTTATAAGAATTTCATGAGCTGCAAACCTCCTGTTTTCACTGGTGTAAATGATCCATCGGTTGTAGAAACTTGGATTCGGAACATGCGAAACGCTTTCGAGTCCAGTAAGTGTGAAGAGAAAAAGAAAGTTACTTTTGCTAAACAAATGTTACGAGATCGTGCACTTACCTGGTGGGATACGGTTGTGAGTGTTACACCACCAGAGGTTCTGGATGCTTTAACCTGGGAGGATTTCTTGAAAAAGCTCTCAAAGAAATACTGCTCAGATTATGATATGCAGAAGATCGAGGATGAGTTTCGAGCTCTTCAAAAAGGCGATAAACCCGTGGAGGGTCTAATATCGAAGCTCTCGGATAAGATGAAGTTTGTTTCTCATCTGTTACCTGACGAGAGAGCCAAGATTATAAAGTTTGCTAATGCCTTACCTGTTGAATACCGATCTGCTGTGAGGTCTGCAGCAACATTGGATGCAGCCTTTGATCTAGCCCGGCAGACCGAGGATGATTATAGGCGAAAGCCGAAAGCTCAGCCACAAAAACAAGGATGAGGGTATAAGAGGAAGTTTGAACAGTCGTCTGGTAATAGGAGAGGTGATAGTGGATATAGAAATAGGCCAAGAGGTGATTCGTCTCAGAAGTCGGGAAGCTGAGATGTGGTTAAATGAGGAAAGTATGGGACTAAGGGTCATCCGACTCATGAGTGTTGGTTTAGGGAAAATGTTTGTTATAAGTGTCATAAACTTAGTCATAGAATGTCTGATTGCCCTCAGTTGCAAGGTTCAGGTGCTGGTGGATCGTCTGGAGCAGCGGGTCAGAAAAAGGGAGGTGCCCCACGTACTCAGGGGAGGGCCTTCCAGATGACTACAGACGAGGCAAAGAATGCAGGTGATGTTATTACTGGTGTCTTCTTAGTTAATTCTATACCTGCATGTGTTCTATTTGATTCTGGTGCCACCTACTCGTATGTGTCTTCTGTTTTCTGTGATAAATGGCAACTGCCCTGTTACTGTGATGAAAGATCCTATTAGAGTAGAGATAGTTGACGGTAGTCGAGTTCTTGTCACGTCACACGTGCCTCAAGTTTCTATTTCTATTGACGGACATTGTTTTGTTATTTCCTTACTCCTCATGCCGATTGCTGGTTTTGATGTTGTTATTGGCATGGATTGGCTTACCAATCAAGATGCCAAGATATTATGTTCTAAAAATTTAATCAAGGTTCCATTACCTGATGGTACCTATGCTGTAGCACGAGGAGAAAGACCTAAATCCGGTGTTCCATTGGTAAACTTTATTAAAGCCCAGAAATCTCTTGTTAAAGGTTGTGATTCCTACTTAGCATATGTAATTAATGATGAGGTGGAAGAAAATACTGTTAATGATATCAGGGTGGTTTTGGAATACCCTGAAGTGTTTCCTGAAGAGTTACCGGGTTTACCTCCTGTCAGGGATGTAGAATATCGGATTGATCTTGTTCCTGGTGCTATGTGTGTAGCAAAATCCCCGTATCGTCTTGCACCGTCTGAGATTCAGGAAATGATGGCTCAAATCCAGGAATTGCTTGATAAAGGTTTCATACGCCCGAGTTCTTCACCTTGGGGAGCTCCGGTGTTATTTGTTAAGAAGAAGGACGGTACACTACGCATGTGCATCGACTACAGGGAGCTGAATAAGCGAACTGTAAAGAATAAATATCCGTTGCCTCGTATAGATGATATGTTCGACCTATTGCAAGGTGCTAATTGTTTCTTGAAGATTGATCTTCGCTCGGGTTATCATCAAGTTCGTGTTCGAGATGAAGATATTACTAAGACTGCTTTTAGAACTCGATATGGGCACTATGAATTCTTGGTGATGCTGTTTGGTCTAACCAACGCTCCTGCCATTTTCATGGATATGATGAATCGCATATGCCGTCCTTTTCTTGATAAGTTTGTTATTGTGTTTATTGATGATATTTTGATATATTCCAAAACAGAAGCGGAGCATGAGCATCATCTTCGCCTAATTTTTGAAATTTTGAAGCAGGAACGAATCTACGCTAAATTGTCTAAATGTGAATTCTGGCTTAAGGAGGTGCATTTCTTAAGTGATGTTATTTGTAACGAAGGCGTTAAAGTTGATCCAATCAAAATTGAAGCTGTTATGAACTGGGAAACTCCTCGAAGTCCTACAGAGATTAAGAGTTTCTTCGGTCTTGCTGGTTACTATAGACGATTCATTCAAAACTTTTATAAACTTGCGGGTCCGTTAACCAAATTGACTCGTAAGGATGTTGTGTATGTATGGGCCGATGAGCAAGAGAAAGCGTTTCATACCTTGAAACAATTGTTATGTCAAGCTCCTATTCTGACATTGCCTAATGGGTTGGAAGATTTCATTGTCTACTGTGATGCTTCATACGCGGGTCTAGGTTGCGTTCTGATGCAACGAGACAAGGTGATTGCATACGCTTCGCATCAGCTAAAACCTCATGAAAAGAATTACCCAACCCAACCCATGATCTGGAACTTGCAGCTGTGGTGTTCGCTCTAAAACTGTGGAGGCATTACTTATACGGTACTAAATGTGTGGTGTACTCGGATCACAAAAGTTTACAATATGTGCTCACACAAAAAGAGTTAAATATGAGACAACGACGCTGGTTAGAGCTAATTAAAGATTATGACTGCGAGATCAAGTATCATCCCGGGAAGGCCAATGTTGTTGCTGATGCATTAAGCCAAAAGAGTTTACCTGAAGCAGTTAAGTTTATGAGACTTACTGTTGTATCTGATATTATAGCTAAATTGAAGGAAGCACAAAAACAAGCGCTGCAAGAAGTTAATTTGAAAGCTGAAACGATGACCAAATTGTCAAAGCAATTGCAAGAGGATAGTTGAGGTTTGAAGACGTTTCAATCTCGTATTTGGGTACCGAATCTTGGTAGTAATCGGGAATTAATTCTACAAGAGGCACATAAGTCAAAGTTGTCTGTTTATCCTGGTAGCACCAAGATGTACCAAGATTTGAAATCTTTGTATTGGTGGCCTACCCTGAAGCGTGACATAGCTTTGTTTATCGAGAAATATCAAATATGTGCTCAGGTGAAAAGTAAATTACAGCAGTTAGAGATCCCGGAGTGGAAATGGGATCATATTACCATGGATTTTGTGACGAAGTTACCTCGTACTTCTAAAGGGCATGATATGATTTGGGTTGTTGTTGGTCAACTTACTAAGAGTGCTCATTTTCTCACGACTAATGAATCTGCACCTTTGAAACAATTAGCCCACCTTTATGTTGCTGAAATAGTATCTCGACATGGTATACCGTTATCTATTGTATGTGATCGGGATGCGCGTTTTACTTCTCATTTCTGGAATAGCTTGCAGCACGAGCTTGGTACACGGGTGAGTCTTAGCACGGCTTATCATCCGCAAACTGATGGGCAGTCCGAAAGGACTATTCAAACTCTTGAAGATATGCTTCGGGCTTGCATACTCGAATTTGGTGGTTCATGGAATTCTCACCTACCTTTTGATAGAATTTGCCTATAATAATTCTTATCATTCGAGTATCGGCATGCCGCCATATGAGATGCTATACGGTCGGCGATGCCATACTCCTACCTGTTGGTTGGAACCTGGAGAGAAACAATATGCGGGTCCTGACATTGTTCAAATAACTGCTGACAAAGTGAAGATAGCACGCGAAAAGTTGAAAGCTGCACGTGATAGGCAAAAGATGTACGCAGATCCTAAACGACGACCGGTTATGTTTGAAGTAGGAGATCATGTGTTTCTAAAAGTTTCACCTTGGAAACGGGTGATTCGTTTTGGTCGTAAAGGTAAGCTAAGTCCAAGGTATATTGGTCCGTTCAAAATTCTACGACGAGTTAATGATCAGACAGTATCACTTGAGTTGCCACCTGAGTTGTCTGGTATTCACAACACTTTCAATGTATGTTATTTGAGAAAGTGTAAATTCGAAGATGATCAAATTCTACCTCTACAAGAGTTGAAGGTTGATTCAGCTAAACGCTTGGTAGAAGAACCTGTTGAGATCCTCGATACCAAGACCAAAACGCTACGCAAAAAGGTGATTAAGTTGATTTTGGTAAAATGGAAGCACAATTTATGTCCTAACTTGACTTGGGAGGCAGAGGATGAGATGAAAGCTCGATACCCTCATTTGTTCGCGGTAGAACTGATTCCGAGGATGGAATCTTCTTAAAGAGGGAAGATTTGTAACATCCCAAAATAGGGCCTAGTTGTTAGTAGTTGTACTATGTGTTTATGTACTTCTACATTAATTTTAATCAATGTATTTTGTTGCTAAATGTGTTACTTGATAGTTATACGTGATAAAAAGGTGTTATGTAAAATAATTATGATAATAGATAAAATTTGTACGTTAGTAACCGGTTTTAAATAATGGTTCTTAAAATATCCTCGTTAGGTGAAACGGGTAAACGAGGGATAAGTTGTAGGTTAAAAAGGGGAACAAAATACCATACTTTTATTAAATAACCAACCAAAGTCGGTTTATACCATTCTTATCTCCTGTTAAAACTTTCAACACACACAACACATACAAAAGTTCTCGTAAACACACACACTTCAAGTTCTTGCAAAAATCAAAGGAGAAATCAAGTTCTAAGAGGTTTAGAAGCTGAAATCGAGTGTCAATCTGATCTTGTAGCTATTGTTTGTCTTCTACAAGTAAGTTCTCTTGATTTGAAACATAGTTTTGTGTTTATGGAAGAAGATAACCATTTGAGTGGTTCAAATGGTGTTCTTGTGGTTTTCTATGGTGTCTAAAGTGTTTATAAACTCTTAAGAGTGTCAAATGAAGTGTGTAAATGATTAAAACTAAGTTTTAGACGAATTAATGGTCAAAAGTGTGGATTTACAGGTCTGTGTTCAAACAGGGACGAACCCTGCTGTATCAGGGGTCCTTGCGATCGCAAGGGTGGTGTCTTGCGATATCAAGCAGTTGTTTGAGTTCATGCGATCGCAGCCTAGGTGGCTTGCGACCGCAAAGGGTTGTTTTGTTGAAATACCGCTTACGAGCGAAGGAAATGAGGTTTGCGATCGTAGGTACATAACTTGCGATAGTAACCAACCAAAGGACTATGCTTGCGACCGTAAGGGACTTCCTTTGCGATCGGAAGCATCGTTTTACTGAAAAAGGGTCCTTGCGACCGCAAGGTATTTGCTTGCGATTGCAAGGGGTGTTTTGTATGGTCCTTGCGATCGCAAGGGGTGTGCTTGCGATCGCAAGCTATTGTGCAGTATGGAAATTTTAACAGCTTATGTTTAGAACCATGTTTGATAATTGTAAGATATTAACAAGCCTGTAAATGATGTGTTAGGATCTCCTGAAGAACTAGAGGACACCAAACACTACATTTGATTGTTGTAGCTTTTCAGGTGAGTACCGGTTAACCTTAGGCATCACAATAAGAATTTTATACCACGCTTAAGGTAAGTTATTGATATGTGTTGGTAATTGATACGGTATGATTTGTTATACAATCATGATAAACATGTGTTAGATAATTGTTATGGTATGGCTTCTGTAGGCCAATTATGATATGCTCTGTTATACTATGGGCTTTTGTAGGCCAACTATGCTATGATATGGGCTTTTGTAGGCCAACTTGATAAGATATAGCTTTTGTAGGCCAACCTGTTTATGATGCGGCTTTTGTAGGCCAACCTGTTTATGATGCAGCTTTTGTAGACCAAAACATGTTAATGCCGGCACATGATGCTGTTTGTGGTACGGTGATTCGTTGATCGCGAATCGGTGTAAATTCATAAATTGTATAGAAATATGAGTGTCTATGTAATATACTCATGGAGTATATATAGGGATATGGCTATTGTAATAGCTAAGGTTTTGGGCATAATGAAATAATGAACTATGTGTTTTTCATGGTGTAAACCATATTCTCTCTAGTTCAACATGCAAACCTTCAATCTATCCTACATATTACTTGAATCACTTGTTATATGGGACTAACACTCGGGTTCTTGCAAAACCTCCGTACCTCAACTAGGTGCTCTCAAATACATCCCCGCTCGTTAGGGGCTCTCACTGACATCCCCGCTCGTTAATGCAACTGTGGACTGCTACCCGCTCCCCCACCGGCGCGATATGATTGATGTATTCGATTCCCTCAGTTTGGATCATTAAGCCGGGCTCGCAACCCTGCAAGATATGACTCCTCCTCGTTATACCGGAACATCGCTAGCTGCTAGGTAGACTTGTTTGATAATCTGTGATATACCTTGCATGCTATAATATTCTTGTTATGATACTATGTTTAATCGTTGCTCACTAGGTATTTATAGCTAACCCCTCCATGTACTCTTTCTTAAATTACAGGTAAATAGTTGTTGGTGCGGATGGGTGCTATGTTTTTGTTTATACTGCCGAGTTGGAAATTTTTGGGAACACTTCTGGTTGTTGCTTTTGTAACTCTGATTACTGGTTCTAATGGTCGGCAGATATTTGGTAACCTTGTCGGGTTCTTTTGTTAAACTTATGATGTAAAAAACTAACTTTTATCTTCCGTTGTGTTTGTTAAACATTATCTTTTGATAAATAGTTGGTGTCTTAATTATGTTTTATTAATTAAGCTTCTGAAAACCCGGCGCGTTATAAATCAACAAAAACATGTACATGATGACTTTGATGTCCAAAATCGAACATAAAAAATAAAACTCCTTTTTGCAGCGACAAATATCCCAGCAAAAGGCTACTTCATCACCTCAGACGATCATTAGCAGCGACAAGACGTCGCAATTAGTATGCCGCAAAAGGTTCGAGCAAATAAAGTTGTTGCGGCGATATTTTCTCGAGTTTTGGCGGCAAAGCTGACCGGACTCGGATCTTGCCACGTGTGCTCTTTTTGCGGTGTCAATTTAGGCTTTTGCGGCGACAACTATTTAATAATTTTAAATAAATAGTAATTTAATAAAATATTTTGCGGCGACATCTATTTAATAATTTTAAATAAATAATAAATTATCTAAAGCTTTTACCCGTGACATTGTAGGCCTTTTGCGGCGACGGTTTTTATTATTTTTAAATATTTAATTTTTATATCCTTTTGCGGCTATATGTCGCCGCGAAAAGCCTAAAAACCCTGCAAAGCAAATTTGTTGTATTTTGCGTATTCCACCCGGTATTTCTAGGTAATATATACAAAACCGATGTTTTTCAGACCTCAACAATAACAATATAGCAATACAACATACCAAACGATGTAAAACAACAATTTCATACAAAACAAATGGCACTTCCAAAGTTAACATAAATGTTTTAACATAATCACATGTTCTTTTAAGAAACTACTTATCTATCTTCATCGCTAGACTCTTCATCACAAGCCAAATCAGTGTTAAGGTGACGTTGGGAAGTTGAGGGAAGATTGACATTTGTACCTGCGGCTTGATAGATTGCCTGTGTGTTGTCATCTCGAACACGTAGCTTATCCTGGAATTGAGAACGTGGAGACGCAAACAAAGCATCTATCTCAACCCGTGAATCTCAGTAGCAGCAGATGAATATGAAGAACTTAACGTTCTACCTACTCCACGAATATGTCCTCGGCATTCACCAAACACCAACATCAGGATTTCTTCTTCGCTCAACGGATGCTGGCTCTCAACTGAGCGTCCCTAAAAATACTATGCGGCGTTGTGTAGTTATAAGACAAGAATGATTGTTATTAGATATATATTTATATAGATGTTATATATTATATCGTATCTTAAGTATATAAATTATAAATGATTTCTAACATAGTTTTCAGCAAGACACTAGTTTGTAAAGACGTCATCACGTGAATGATTTAGCGCATACTGGTCGATTAGGCTTGGTGCAATGTTTCTTCACGCTATAAACAAATGAAATGAACATATACTTAATAACAAACATTATATCAAACAAACAGGTCGACCATTATATCACACAAACAGCTCCACCATTATATCACACAAACGGGTCCATCATTTTATCGCACAAATGTATCGACCATTATATAAAAAAATGGGTCGACTATTGTATCACACAAATGGATAGACCATTATATCACACAAACAGGGCAACTATTGTATCAAACAAATTTGTCGACCATTAAATCACATAAACGGTTCGACTATTGTATCACGCAAACGTGTCGATTATTAGATTACACAAACTGGTAGACTATTATATAAAACAAACGGAGTAGACTAATGTATCACACAAATAGGTCGACCATTATATCACACAAAAGGGTCGACAATTATATAAAATGAATGAGGTCGACTATTGTATCACACAAACGGGTTGATAGTTATATCACACAAACGAGTCAACCATTATATCTAACATACTATGTTAAAACTAAGATTTAAAGGTAAAGAGACTTATGTTCTCATATCGAGAGTATATGCTCTCCGACCATGGAAGCTTTGGTGAACTTGTTGAACTCTGATCAGCATGTTTACTTGTGACCGTTGAATGGTCTCTCTACGATTGTAATCTACATACATAAACCACTCATCATCTACCATGTTAGGCGGAGGTACTTGACGCAGTTGGTCAGCTTCCATGGCCCCCCATCTTTTGCCAAACCATTTATCTTAATACTTATATTTCTAGTTTCTATACCACTCAGCACAAAATTTATCAATCCCCGCTATGATCGACACATTGTTTGTGTAACACCCTCTTAACCGGCCTAGATTAATTAAGGTAATTAAGTTAATTGACCTTGAGATTTATATTTAATTATGAGTATTACTTGCCATGATGTGTTATTTAATAATTGATTGTATTATTTGTTTTTATTTTATTATTTTAATTAGAAAAGATATTTTATATAAGGTAGTATGGTGGGTGATATTTAGTCAACAACACCCCATACCTCATTCCTTGTAAGGTGAAACAAAGTGTGTGTGTGTGTGTGTTTGTGTGTTCTTGTGTGCTCTCGGCCGAGAAGAAGAAAGAAGAAAGAAAGAAGAACAAATTGTTATTTCATCTTGCATGGTTAATTAATTTACATAAGAATTGATCTATAAGGTTAGAATTCTGAATATTAGTTGATTAATTGTTAAATATATTCGGTTTTGAATGTTTATATGAATTCCGATTGATTCTTGATGTTAAATGATGGATATAGATTGAATGCATGTTAGAAATTATTGTTAGAATGTGTTCATAGCATGCTTAGAATGATTTCTGGAAACTTGTATTACCTGTATGTTTAAAATAAGTAAGGAATTTAAGTTAGAAATCGAAATTTGGCAAGAACTTATGAATTAGTCGGAATTGACATGAATTGGGCGGAATTGATGAATTCCGAACAATTAGATCGGAATTAAGGCTTGAATCCATCGGAATTGAGGATTCCGCATAAATATAATCGGAATACATGAATTCCGATCAGTTTACTCGGAATTGGTCTTTTGATCGGAATGTGCCATTTACTCGGAATTGGCCTTTTGATCGGAATGTCCTTTGCTCGGAATGTGCCTATGCTCGGAATCTAACTATGCTTTTATCGGAATTGGATGTAATCGGAATTGACCTTTCAATCGGAATTCGACTTCGATCAGAAATGGACTTAATCGGATTTTGGGATTTTAAGAGTTATTCTTAACAATCAAACTATGATTTGATACACATGATATATATATATATATATATATATATATATGTGATATTCATGTGATGTATGAATAAATATGATATTTATTATGAATCAGTATTGTGAATTGAATACTGACTTGTGTTCACTTAATCTCAGGAACTGAGAAGACTCAGTGAGTTAGTCAACTGAGTGTGCTACAGCCTTGCTAACTGTGATGAGTGGATTTATATGCTGATGGTACAGGATGTAACATCTTGATTGAATATGTGCTCATTGGATATGTATACATGTTATTGTGGAGGTCAGCCGTGACAGTTTTGTAGGCTGGGCTTGTTGCTTGGGCATTTACAGTATCTGATCTTGAGGTGCATCTATTGTACTCAAGGATGCTTTTACTGTTATCCATGTTAGCAGAGCTATCGGTAAATATTGGGAAAATGATCTCATCAGTTAAGATTTGATGAGACAAAGTTAAGTTTGTAAGATGAGTTCTACATATAACTTAAACAGAATTATGAAGCTTAGTCGGAATGAACACTTATAGTGATTCAGACTGAGTATAAGCTAAATATAAACTGAGCATATGTTCGACTAGTTTATATTATACCTTAGTTAAATTATTAATTTGTTTGATAATCTGTGTATGTCACATAAGGTATATATCGAGTATTCAGCTTGATGTGTTTCAAGCTGAGTGACTCAGCTCAGAAGCAGAGTCAGCTCGACAAAGTTAATAAATATGTTTTATTTAACTATTTGGACTTCTAAGGATGAGTTAATAATTATACGTGTAAGTTCATGTTTGAATTCGGGTTTGTTCTTGAAGAACTCAGCTTGATAAGTTTCAAGCTGAGTAACTCAGCCTGACTAGAGAAGTCAGTCCAAGAGAATTTAAATGTGTTTTAAATTCTGTTTTAACTCTCTATATCTACGGCGCGGATAAGAAGACTCCAGAATCAAGATTGAAGATTGACGACTCAAGATAAGAAGATTCAAGATTCAAGATTCTGAGTTATCCGATAGTTAGTTAGTAAATTAGGATTAGTCCAGTTTGTTAGGAACCGTAGGAACATGATTATAAATACTTATCTCCTGATAAGTTTAGAGGTACGATTCTGAAAAGAAAACAACTAAGTGTTGCAGAGCCAAACCTCACCTCACCGTATGTGTTACGATTCTTGAATCATTGTTTGTCACTTCAACGTGATCAAGAAACTCACAGATTGCCAGATCATTTGTGTGTTCGAATTGTCACATTAGTTGTGATATTGGTAAGTAATCATTAGTTGATTCAATCTGTGAAAAATCCTTTTTAGAGAGTCGTCAGTATCTATAATCATAAGTTGATTATAGATAGCTATGTTTGAGAAATTGAAAGATTTATATTAGGTGATTATAATATCAAGAGTTGCTTACTTGATAATTACTGTAATCATCTTCTTATTCAAAGCATTGTAATCATCTTCATATTAATAAAAGCATTCGACTGATTGTGGTTTGATTTACTGTGTGTACTACTTTTAATTTGATTTGTTCAATTTACGCAGAAAGTGTACTCAACCCCCCTTCTACACACTGTTGCTTGTTGTTATTTTCATACAAGGGACCAACAACTGGTATCAGAGCAGACTGAACGATTTCATCAGTTGAATAGTTCAAGATTCTGAGAAAGATTGAAATGTCGACAAGCAATACTCCATCAAACTTTCCTCAGATCTCTGCTAAAGGATGTCCCATATTTGATGGATCTGACTATCCTATGTGGAAGTTCAGATCCATGCTCTTTCTCAAGTCCATTGACAACCCTATGTCGGATGTCATCACTAAAGGACCAATAATCCCCAAGATTCCTTCTACTGTCAGTGATACGTCTACTGGCAGGGCTGAAAAGGAAATAAGAAAGCCTACTGCATCCTGGACTGATGAAGACTGGAAACTCTTCAATCTGGATGACAAGGCAAAGAGTGTTCTAGTGAATTCCCTAACTAATGAAATCTTGCGCACTGTGACTGGGTGTCAATCTACGAAGGATATCTGGGATACGCTGAGTGTCACTTATGAGGGCACAGATCTGGTCAAGCAGCAAAAGAAGAATCACTTAAATAGATCTTATGAAAACTTCTTTTCAAAAAGGAATGAAGCCTTGGCAGATTTGTTCACAAGGTTTCACTGCTTGATAAATGACCTACTAAGTGTGGGTGTGAAGAAAGATGAAGCTGAGCTCGTGCTAAAATTTTTGGATGTGTTACCATAAAGGTTCAATGAAGTAACCACAGCACTGAGGGCTGGAGGAACACTACACATGTATAACCTATAGTCCATTTATGGGTTTCTGCTTAATCATGAACAGGTCACTGAACACAAAAGAGCTTCTCAACAACAACTCAAGGAGTCTTTGGATAAATCTGAAGTTGCATTAGTTGCACAGAAAAAGAAGAAAAACTCCAAACCTTTGGTTGTTGAATCTGAGACTGGGTCAGAATCTCAAGCTGGCCACTCAGATTCAGACTCAGGTGATACTGATGATGTTCAGACTATCACTGAGCAAATGGCAATGTTAGCTAGAAGATTGAGAAGAGCTCAAAGAAGAAGAGGAAGATCTGACAGGGGCAAAGGGAAGAGTTCCTTTGATCCCAAGAATGTTGTGTGCTTCAACTATCAGAAGAAGGGACATATTGCTGCTGAGTGTAGATCGAAGAAGGTAGAATCAACATCAGTTGTTGATAAGAATGCTTACAGAGCTGAGAAATACAAGAAGAAGTATACTCAGCTCAAGAAAGGAAAGCCAGAAGACAAACCCAGTGAAAAAGGATTATATGCTGAAAGCTGGGATACAGAATCATCCACCTCAGATAATGATGTATATCTGATGGCTCAAGAAGATGAAGATTTAGAACTAGACGAGGTTGATTATGGTCAGTCTGAATCAATCTTTGAAGCTGACATGAAGGAAGCTGAGGAAAACAACAAGCTAAGTGATTTGGATCCTGCTTCCATGTACAAGGTCAGTAATTTCTACTTTTATACAGATGAGGAGAAAGGTCTTGTGTTTAAATATTTGTTAAATGATTTCAAGACCAGCCTTACGTCTCAAAATGACCTCAAAACTGAAATTGTCAAACTTAAAGATGAGATTAAGGAAAATCAATCTCTCATTAATGTTGGTAAGAAAGCACAATGTGATCTGGAATGTTAGAGGCACATTAATAAACTTCTTAGTGAAGAACTTCAGGAAGCTAAAGACAAAGCTGATCAACTTCAAAAGGTCACTGAGTCCTGGTGTAAGTCATCAAAGCTTGCTGAAAAGTGCATAAACTAACAGATACCTAAATAGGTAAAGACTGTACTTGGAGGTGACTATCAAACAGCAGCTTATGTAGCTGATGATGAGATAGCAAGTACAGACTATGAGGAGGATAGACAACTAATTAAGTCTCAGAAGTCAGCCTCAGAGAACAAACATGGTCAGAACTTGAAATTCAATATGTTTGTGAAAGCTAGTGATCATGGGAATGAATGCTCAACATCAAAACAGCATGGTAAGTCTGTGCTGGACAGATTAGGCACTCAGTCTGTTCAAAGAACTTCAGTCATAGAAAGGCTTAATCCAAATCCTTTCAAAAGACAAAACTCTCTTTCTGGCTCGGAGAGAAGTTACAAGAACAGAAAGACCACTGTAAGTCAGAGGTCAAAACACGACAATTGTAAGTCCAAAGTTTTGGATCTTGGTAAGTCCAAGAAGATCAACAGTGGTAAGTCCAAACCTGTTGAAACTGATGAGTCTAGTAGCCATGGCAAAGGTAAATCTAAAGTCATGGAGAAGAAGGTTGTTAGTGAATCTTCTCAGGATAACAAACAGAGACCTGACAAAGGTAAGTCCAAAGTCAGTGATCATCAAGTGAATCAGCTTGCAAAGAAACTTGAGAAGTTATCCACCACATACAATCCTAAAACTAAGAGTAAATTCTCACAAGGATTGTTAGACACTCTACCTCCTGTCATCATTGGAAGAAGGAGATGCTACAAGTGCAGAAGTAGAGGTCATGAGGCTAAGGACTATGATGCTGAAATCCCAAGGCCTAAAGAAGAACAAACTGATCAGCCTACACAGGATTCAGCTCCTACTCAAGCTGAACAGTCAGTTCAACAAGATGAAGATACTAAGTTCTCCTCATCAGAACCCACCAAGATGTGGGTTCCCAAACAAAACTAATGTGTTTAGTTTTCATCTCATGTGTAGCGTTCAAGTAAATGGTACTTGGATAGTGGATGCTCAAGGCACATGACTGGGTGTAAAGGATTTCTTAGTGATTTCGAAGAAGATGGAGGTCCTAAAGAAACATTTGGAAACAACTCACATGGAAGAACTAAAGGCTATGGAAAGATGAAAGTTGGCAAAGTTACATTCCATAGAGTTCCCTATGTCAAAGGTCTCAAACACAACCTGATTAGTATCAGTCAATTGTGTGATGAAGATAATGTTGTTACTTTTAGGAAGAAAGCAGGAACAATCTATAATGCTAAGGGAAAGCCTGTATTAATAGCTAAAAGAGAAAGAGATGTGTATCTACTTGATCTAAATTCAGCTGATCCCTATACTGAAACCTGCTTGTACTCCCATTTTGTTCCTAAGCTGAGTTGGTTATGGCATAAACGTTTATCTCATCTAAACTTTAAAAATATAAATATGTTGTCCAATAAAGAGTTAGTCTCTGGATTACCAAAGATCACATTCTTCAAAGACAAATTGTGCTCAGCTTGTGAACAAGGGAAACACCATAAAGGGTCCTTTAAATCAAAGCAAAAAATTTCGATAACAGACCCACTGCATATGTTGCATATGGATCTGTTTGGACCCATAAGTACTCCAAGCCTGAGTGTTAAGAAGTAAACACTGGTGATAGTAGATGAGTTCTCACAATTCACCTGGGTAATATTCCTTAAAGCCAAAAGTGAGGTTGCCCTGGAGATATTCAGTTTTATCAAACAGGAAGAGTTGCAAAAAGGTTTGTCTGTAAAGCAACTAAGAAGTGATCATGGGACTGAGTTTAGGAACTCTACCCTTGAAAGCTTCTGTGAACAAAAGGGAATATTACAAAATTTCTCATCTGTCAGAACTCCACAACAGAATGGAGTTGCTGAAAGGAGAAATAGAACCTTAATTGAGGCTGCTAGAACAATGCTATGTGAGGCAGGATTGAAACTCTATTTTTGGGATGAAGCTGTTAGTACAGCCTGCTATACTCAAAATAGATCAATCATTGTCAAAATAAACATGGAAATACATCTTATGAGATGTATAAGTCTAGAAAGCCCAATATAGGTTACTTCCATATCTTTGGTTCAAAGTGCTATGTGCTGAATCAAAGAGATCAGCTCCATAAGTTGGAACCTAAAGCTGATCTTGGAATATTCATTGGTTATTCCTCAATCTCCAAGTCTTATAGAATATATAATACAAGGAGAAAGGCAATAGAAGAATCAATTCATGTCTCTTTTGATGAAGACTGTTTTGATCAAGCTGACTTGGTCAGTCTAAGTGAGCTTGAAAGGCCTAAGGAAACCAACTTATCAAATCCTATGTATGTCATAGGAGATGATAGTGATGATGATGTGTGTCTTCATCAAAGAAATCATCACAAACTCCAAGGGATTCTCAAGCTGAGAAGGATGATGAGTTCGTCAACCCCTTTGGAGCTGAAGTCACTCAGACTGAGAATCTCCGTGATCATCAGTTTGCTGACAATGCTGCTGTTGAGACTGTGAATGTGTGTTCACCTCAGAATTCTCAACGTCACTCAGATTCAGAACCAGACTCTCCAACTACAACATTTAAATTCCTTAAAGATCATCCTCAAGATCAAATTATTGGAAATGTCCAAGAAAAGGTCATGACCAGATCCAAGGCTACAGCTAATTACGCTGCACACTTTGGTTTTCTATCTCAAATGGAACCAAAGAAGACTGAAGAAGCCTTAGAGGATGAGGATTGGATTGAAGCTATGCAAGAGGAATTAAATGAGTTTGAGAGAAATAAGGTCTGGAACCTTGTCCCTGCCCCCAAAGATCATTCAATTATAGGCACTAAGTGGGTCTATAGAAATAAAATGGAAAAGGATGGAGTGATAGTTAGGAACAAAGCCAGGCTGGTAGCACAAGGGTATAAGCAAGAGGAAGGAATCGATTATGATGAAACCTTTGCCCCTGTTGCTAGAATTGAAGCCATAAGGCTGTTCCTAGCTTATGCAGCATATAAAGACTTCAAAGTCTATCAAATGGATGTGAAGAGTGCTTTACTAAATGGAAAACTTCAGGAGGAGGTCTATGTGAAACAACCTCCTGGCTTTGTAAGTTCAAAGTTTCCACATCATGTCTATAAGTTGGACAAGGCTTTGTATGGTCTTAAACAAGCTCCCAGAGCTTGGTATGATACACTGTCTACTTATCTACTATCCATGGATTTCACCAGAGGTAGTATAGATAAGACACTCTTTATTAAAAGAAGTAAAGGACAGGTGATTCTTGTACAAATCTATGTGGATGACATCATTTTTGGTTCTACCAATGATTCTCTGTGTGAGTGGTTCTCCAAAATAATGTCACAAAAGTACAAGATGAGTATGATGGGTGAGATGACATACTTCCTAGGCCTACAAATTCAACAAAAGCCTAATGGAATATTCATCGATCAAAGCAAGTATGTTCTTTATTTGATAAAGAAATATGGTTTTGATTCAAGTTCAACCATGAAAACACCCATGTCACCGGCTGTCAAGCTGAGTAAAGACTCAGATGGAAAGTCTGTGTGTCAGTCTACCTATAGAGGAATGATAGGTTCATTGCTCTATTTGACAGCTAGTAGACCTGATATTATGTTTGCTACATGTGTTTGTGCAAGATATCAGGCTGATACTAAAGAATCACATCTTCAAGCTGTGAAAAGGATCTTTAGGTACCTTAAAGGTACACCAAATCTAGGTCTCTGGTATCCAAAAGACTCTGGATTTTAGTTAGTTGGTTTTTTAGATGCTGAGTATGCTGGGTGCAAGTTAGACAGAAAATCAACCACTGGAGGATGTTAATTGCTTGGTGGGAAGTTAGTCAGCTGGACTAGTAAGAAACAGAACTCAGTGGCTACTTCAACTGCTGAAGCTGAATATGTTGCAGCAGGTAGCTGTTGTGCTAAAATCCTATGGATGTAGCATCAGCTTCAAGACTTTGGCATGAGTTTAAAGAAAACTCCTATCTTCTGTGATAACCAAAGCGCTATAGCCATCACTTACAATCCAGTCTTCCACTCAAGAACCAAGCACATTGAAATTAGACATCACTTCATTAGGGACATCATGGAAAAAGGTAAAGTTGACATTAAATTTATCTCCACTGATGACCAACTAGCAGAAATCTTTACTAAACCACTTGATGAGAAGAGGTTTATGTATCTGCTAAGTAACTTGGGTATGCTCAACCCCTAGCTAAGTGTCTAGATTTCGAGCTTTTCAGTTTGATAAAGACTAGGTGTCTTAAGCTGAGTGCACAGTTTATGAATAAGTTTTCATAAACTAAATCTTATCAAGCTAAACAATGAGTTCTTTTGTTTGGTGAGTTCCAAACACATTTCAACTACTTAGTATAGTTATGATACAGTTTGAGTTAGTCTCAAACATAAATGACTAAGTGTCACTGAGTCTGAGCTATGTGCTTAACTCAGACTGTGTGATTGGTTCACACGTTTGGCTGGTTCCAAACATCCTTTAACTACTCAGTGTGGTTAAAAGGTTCGTTTGAGTCAGTCTCAGACGAAAACGACTTAGTGTCATTACCCATGAGCTGTGTGCTCTACTCAAGCTGAGTTTCATTCTCACGCTGAGTGCACATTTCAAGCTAAGTTTCATTCTCAAGCTGAGTGCACATTTCAAGCTGAGTGCTTGAATCAAGCTGAGTGCTTGAGTTAAACTGAGTAATATGTTTACTCAGCTTGGTGTGTCCAATCTCATGTGTTATTTACTAAGTGTGAGTTACTACTACGTATTTGAGTCAGTCTCAAATCGCGTATTATACTAAATTGTGTATAGGTATAATGCATCAGTGTATATAATCTTATTGTCAGTCAATATTATTATATTACCTTAGTATCCGTTGAATGATGATTAGTTCTACCCACTTACTGTTACATCAAAATTTTACGGCGTAACGGATAAAAAGGGGGATTTCTAACGGTAATTTTTCTCTCTCCTCGAAAAGGTATATATACCGATCACATTCGGCTTAGAGGGTTTACGCTTACAATCCAGACTTCTCACCTTCTGAAATACCTTTCACCTTCTTTGCTACGTGCAATTCTCTGTTCCATCGACTAAGAAACCCTAACTCGCTCAGTGCGATGCTCATTGCTCAGTGCAAGTAAAGTAATTACTCAGTGTAATCTGCAATTTCATCGATGGAAGGAACTACTCTCATTCTCAGTGATCGAATGGTTCGTGGTGCTGCGTTGAAAAACAACGGATTGCCGCTGATCAAAATTAACAATCAGCGTGCATGTCTTGATATCCCTGCGAGGAAACAGGGGAGAGGATATGAAGCATGGGTTGCTTATATTCGGAAATGCCCTTTGGCATTTGCTTTCATTGGAGCACCTGTTCACATCGCTCCACATCACCTTTTGGAGTTCTGGTACACATGCACCTTCAACCAGAACAGAGGAGAGATCACCAGCACTATTCTTAATGGCGATAGAATAGTGTCCCTCACGGTTCAACGGCTAAGGGAGGTTCTTCAACTCCCTGTTCAATATGTATTCGAGCCAACCGTGACTAGACAATTGGCGAGGTCAGTTTTACCTCAAATGGGTCACCCTCAAACTGAAGGGGTGATTAAGAAGGCCACTTTCCCAACCAGCTGGGGCTTCATGGTTTCCACAGTGGTACGTTCACTGGGGACCAAGGTTGGAGGCTTGGATCAAATTAACGAGTTTGAAATGCAGCTGCTTTACACCATGTTCTTTGACAGACGCATCGATTATGCACAGCTCATATTCAACGATCTCAAAGTCCAAGTACTGAAAACCACCAGGGACCTCCATGTACCATTCATCAGGTACTTGTCCTTGGTTCTTGAAGCTGAGTTGGGGGATTTATATGAAGCTAGATGGGATGTGTTCCCTGTTCCAACTCTCAGTCCAAAGATGTTTAACAATGACATCTTTCCTGAGCAAGAGGGTCTGAGTGGTCCAATGCTCTTGGTGGCTGAGGGAGTTTCATCTGCAAGTGGAGATGAGGGATCGAATCAAGGGGGAGCTTCTCAGGCTGACACCAAGGTTAAAGCTGAGCACTCTGCTCAAGCTGAACCAGCACATACAGAAGCTGCTTCAGGGAAAACCTCTCCACTTTCTCTTTCTTCTCACTTTTCTCCATCCACCTTTGGAGATAAGACTGCAGTGGAACCAACTCAGTCTAACCCATCTCCTCCACCTTCATTCCATTTACAATTCCAATCTGAAGCCACCCCTAGTATGCCCACTGCCGCTAGGGAGAATATCCGAACCTACCAACGAAAAACTGCCATAGGTGGTGCCACTCCTAAAGGCATCACTGGAGCTGAGATCACACTGATCCCTCCCCAGGAAGGAGTTGAGGGGGAGACGCCTTCTCTTAAGGTGTCAACCTCAAGGCTCATTCAAACCCAACAGCCTTACCCGGGTGTGGTGTCTACTCAGCCCACACTTACTCGAGCCATGGGAGAGCCTGTTACTGTGCCTGAGCAGACACACTCAGGTAACATTGAAAGAATGACCAATCCCCAGGGTCAATCACCCCCTTCTACCCAATTTCGCCAACCACCAACCCAAACACTACACGTCTCGAGCCCTATTCATTCTCTTCACTTCTCACACTCTAATGCATAACCTGTCAATGATTCATCTACAAACCAAGATGGGTCACAGGGTCCAAACTCTGGTGCAAATGAGTTTGAAGGTAAACACCAACCTTCGGATGATGCACCCAATGACTCTTCACCAACTAAAGCTGCCTCCTCAGGCATCCAGCAGCTAAAAGACTACGTTGCAGCTCAATTTAATCTATTTCATATCAAGCAGAAGAAGCATAAAAGAAAAATCTATCAAAGGCTTGAGTGGCTGTCAAAGGATGTAAACGAGATTGCCTCTGCAGTTGCTGCACTCCAACAACAAACGACTTCAACCCCTACTGATGATGACAAAAAGGGGGAGAAGGTTCAAGCTGACAATGAAGCTGAGTTAGCTAGAGCTGAGGCTAAAGCTTTAATAGTACTGGCCAAAGGAGTAGAGAGGCAAGCTCAGGCTGAGGGGGGAGCTGGGAGTAAACAGGGAAGATAGGGAAGATGAACCTGCATCAAAGAAGCAAAAGATATCAGAATCTGAGTCTGAAGCTGACGAGGGTTCTGAAACTGAGAACGAAACTGAAGAAGAAAAGGCTACGAGAGAATTGATCGAAATACTAGAGCAAGAAGAAGCAAATGAGCTCAATATCTCTGTAGCTGAATTAAAGAAGAGAAAAGAAAAAGAGCAAATGGATCAAGAAAAAGAAAAGTTAAAGAAAGCTTTAGCTGAAGCTGAAGCTGACTATAATTGTCCAAGACCTGATCCTATCCCATATTCAGATGCTGAAATACAAGAATGCTATTTCAGAAGAAACAGTATTGAAGATTTCAAAGGCATGACCTTGAGCAGAGTCAATGGAGCTGTCATCCTCAACTTTGAATTTGAAAATGGATCAACCATGGGGATGGACCTGAGATACGTTCACAGGATGGGCTACCTAGAGTGGAACAGAATTCTGATGATGCTTAAGAAATTCAAACGAAGCCAAATAAAGCAAGAAATCTTTACTGAAGTCTCAAAGTTGATCAAAATGGCTAAGGAGCTGAGATATGTTCCAGTTCCTAGACCACAATGGGAAAAACTGTTCGATATACCTGAAGGTGTGGAATTCACAAAAAATACATTCATTGATGCATCTATTCAGGGATTTATGTTCAAGGATCAGGAAGGCAAACCTAGCTACATCAAATTTAATGAAGTATGCTATCTGAAAGCTAAGGATGCTGTCCATATAAGAACTTGTTGTGGAAACAATGAATCAAATCAGCTTTTGAAATACAAGCTGAATAAAATAATTAAAGTTCATCACAAAGAATTCAGAGGAAGTGAAGAAGCTGAAAAGTTACTATATGAAGTAACTAAAGAAATTATCAACTAGGAGCTTCTACACCCTGAATATGTACAATAGATTAGTTCCTTTCTAATATTAGATTAGTTCTAATATTTTTGTAAGCACTATGTGTGCATGATCTAAGTGATCAATCTATTGTATTATGATTAGTTCTATTAATACAAATATAAAGTTTGATATGTTCAACTGTTTGTGATGTGTTCATATTCATAAGTCTGATAAGTTCAGCAAAAATGAATAACAGATAAGTTCTTATTCATTTATGTAATTAGTTGGTGTGTTCAACTAAAAGTTGGTGTGTTCCAATTCAAATTGATAAGTTCAATTAATATTGATATGTTCAATAAATATTTGATCAGTTCAAATAATAAAATTTTAATAAGTTTGAGATTTAAAACATAATTCTAATAGACAAACTTAAGAACTGTTTGATGGTTTTGTCATCATCAAATAGGGGAGTTTGTTGGGAAAATGATCTCATCAGTTAAGATTTGATGAGACAAAGTTAAGTTTGTAAGATGAGTTCTACATATAACTTAAACAGAATTATGAAGCTTAGTCAGACTATACACTTATAGTGATTCAGACTGAGTATAAGCTAAATATAAACTGAGCATATGTTCGACCAGTTTATATTATACCTTAGTTAAATTATTAATGTGTTTGATAATCTGTGTATGTCACATAAGGTATATATCGATTATTCAGCTTGATGTGTTTCAAGCTGAGTGACTCAGCTCAGAAGCAGAGTCAGCTCGACAGAGTTAATAAATATGTTTTATTTAAATCTTTGGACTTTTAAGGATGAGTTAATAATTATACGTGTAAGTTCATGTTTGAATTCGGGTTTTTTCTCGAAGAACTCAGCTTGATGAGTTTCAAGCTGAGTAACTCAGCCTGACTAAAGAAGTCAGTCCAAGAGAATTTAAATGTGTTTTAAATTCTGTTTTAACTCTCTATATCTACGGCGCGGATAAGAAGACTCCAGAATCAAGATTGAAGATTGAAGACTCAAGATAAGAATATTCAAGATTCAAGATTCCTAGTTATCCGATAGTTAGTTAGCAAATTAGGATTAGTCCAATTTGTTAGGAACCGTAGGAACAGGATTATAAATACTTATCTCATGATAAGTTTAGAGGTACGATTCTGAAGCTAGAACAACTTAGTGTTGCAGAGCCAAAACCTCACCTCACCGTATGTGTTACGATTCTTGAATCACTGTTTGTCAGTTCAACGTGATCAAGAAACTCATAGATTGCCAGATCATTCGTGTGTTCAGATTGTCACATTAGTTGTGATATTGGTAAGTAATCATTAGTTGATTCAATCTGTGAAAAATCCTGTTTAGAGAGTCGTCAGTATCTATAATCATAAGTTGATTATAGATAGCTAAGTTTGAGAGATTGAGAGATTTATATTAGGTGATTATATATCAAGAGTTGCTTACTTGATAGTTACTGTAATCATCTTCTTATTCAAAGCATTGTAATCATCTTCATATTAATAAAAGCATTCGACTAGTTGTGGTTTGATTTACTATGTGTAACACTTTTATTTGATTTGTTCAATTTCCGCAGAAAGTGTATTCAACCCCCCTTCTACATACTGTTGCTTGTTGTTATTCTCACCAAGGGACCAACAGTAAACCTATGCTTTGGCCGGCATTTGGTTGTAGGTGGTTGCAACACCTCCGGTCCTCTTGAGTTTGAGCTTGATTACTTGCTAGGCAGTTAGCCTTGTACTTTGTGTGATATTTGTTCCCTCACATAGCTTTGTGCTAATTCCCTACTAGATTATTTTGCAGATACTTCGTGGTGAGTTTTGATGTTGTTGACTGGGAATATGGACAGACCAATACTCTGATGTCCAAGATTTTGTTAGAGCCTGATTTTGTAATTAACACTGTGGCGATATTTTGTAAATGATAGCCAGTCAAAGTTGTATAAACTTTTTATTTTAAATCTAATTATATGTAATTAGCTTCCGCACGCAGTTTATTGTTAATAAAAAAGTACAGTGTTACAAATTGGTATCAGAGCCCTGGTTTGAGGATTTGCATGAATGATTTGTGTAATACTCGAACCGAGGCTCTGGTCAGTCCAGTATTCCCAGGGTGGGTAATTAGTAGTGTAGCTTTGAGGGTGGTTAGTATGCTTATACTAACGGATTATATCTAACAATTGGTGAGATGATTTGTATAGAATAGATATGGCTGATAAAGTGAACCGGACAATTACCCCTGAGTCCCCCAGAAGAAACAATCAATCCTCCACCGCAGCTAATGAACAGCACAACAGAGCTTGCACTTCACATAATGGTGAATCTGATCAGCAGGATTATGTACTGCAATTGGAAGACACTCTGCAAACTTTGATAGATCGAGTTCAGGAGTTGGAACAGCAGCAACATCAGACTCAGTCCTCTCAACAAACTCAGACCATTCATATGCCTCGAGAGTCAGTTGTATTTACCCAGTCGATACCACCTCCTGTTTACTCTGCTGCACCCTTCAATACAGTGTCAACACCATTTGGTTCTTTACCATTAGTTACTATACCACCTGTATCATAACCCCAACAACAGCACCAACCACAACAGTAGAACTTTTTCATTCCTTGGTACCCAACTCAAGGAGGCTTTAAACCGAAAGGGCGATACAAGGATTTCATGGGTTGCCAGCCACCTGAGTATTCTGGAAGCTCAAATCCAACTGATACTTTGAACTAGTTAAGGGAGATGGTGAAGGCTTTAGATGCCTGCAATTGTGAGGAATCCGATAGGGTTAATTTTGCAACTCGGAGGTTGAAGGGTCAAGCTGCAACCTGGTGGGATTCTTTGACGGCTCATATATCTAGGGAGGTTGTGAATTATGTTACCTGGGATCAATTTCAAACCAAGTTACGTGAGCTGTTCTGTAATACCTATGATTTGGCTAAGGTGAAACGGGAGTTTATGGATTTGGCACAAGATGAAAAGATGTCGGTGGATGAAATGATTTCAAAGTTCAATGAAAAGTTGAGGTTCGCAAAACAATGGGTTCCTGATGAGCCTTCTCAGCTTGATCATTTCGTTCAAGCACTGTTGCCTGAATATCGGGGTAACACCCGAATGGCAACGTCTTTAGTTCAGGAATTTACTGTTGCTAGAGCTGTTGAGGGTGATGTGAAGGCCCGGGAAAGGATGAACAGAAAGAAAGGATCGTTTCACAAGTCTAGTGGAAACCAGGGTAAAGGCAAGTGGCAGGGAAATCAGAACCGTGGGGATCAGAAATCTAAGGGTTCGGGTTCTTATCAGAATAAACCTTGGTGTGGACCTTGCAAGTCTCGGCATACAGGTCCGTGCACACCACAGACTAGAAAGTGTTTGCGTTGTGGTGGATTGGGTCATGAGCCATCAGATTGTAAGTTCAAGACCAACGTTTGCTGGAACTGTCACGAGGAGGGTCACCAATCTGGGGCTTGCACAAAACAGAGATCAACAGGGATGGGGCAGGGAGTAGCCACTGTCGGGGGATCGTCTTCTGTAGGTCAGAAGTGTAAGGCTGCACCTTCTGCGGAAGGTAGAGCCTTCAAGATGACTGTTACAGAGGCTGCTGAAAACAGTGATGTGATCACGGGTATGTTTATTGTAAACTCTGTGCCTGCCCGTGTGTTATTTGATTCTGTGCAAATAGATCTTTTATATCTGTAATTTTGTGTGACAAACTGAAACTGCCTACTTCTGCGATTACCACTCCTTTAGAAGTAGAAATAGCAGATGGTAAGATAGTTCCTGTAACTTCTTCTGTGACTGGAGTGTCGATAGACATTGATGGTACTATTTTTCCTGTAGACTTTTTACTGATGCCTATACCAGGGTTTGATTTAGTACTAGGCATGGATTGGTTAAGTCTCCATAGAGCTAGTATCCAGTGTCATAATAAACTGATTACTATTCCTTTGGCTGACGGGTCGCATGTCGTGGCTCGTAGGGATAGATCTCGATCTTCTTTTCCAATCATCTCGTATATGAAAGCTAGAAAATCTCTAGCCAAAGGGTGTGCGTCTTTTCTGGCCTACGCTATTGATTCAAAGAAGGAGAAGAAACCGGTTACCGATGTTCGTGTTGTCTCCGAATATCCGGAAGTTTTTCCAGATGATCTGCCAGGTTTGCCTCCTGTAAGGGATGTTGAGTATAAAATAGATCTGATACCTGGTACTACACCAATTGCGAAAGCTCCGTATCGTTTGGCTCTATCCGAGATCCGAGAGATGATGACTCAGATCCAGGAATTGTTAGACAAGGGGTTTATCCGCCCGAGTTCTTCGCCGTGGGGTGCACCGGTATTGTTTGTAAAGAAGAAAGATGGAACTCTCCGTATGTGTATTGATTACAGGGATTTGAATAAGAGAACCATCAATAATAAGTATCCATTGCCCATAATTGACGATTTGTTTGATCAACTACAAGGGGCTTCGTATTTTTCAAAGATTTATCTACGATCAGGTAATCATCAGGTCAGGGTAGCAGAGGAGGATATACCTAAGACTGCAATCCGTACTCGATATGGTCATTACGTATTCCTAGTGATGCCGTTTGGATTGACAAATGCACCTGCTGTATTCATGGATTTAATGAATCGTGTTTGCCGACCTTTCTTAGATAAATTTGTCATTGTGTTTATCGACGATATCTTGGTGTATTTTAAGACAGAGGATGAACATAATCAGCATTTGAGACAAGTTTTGGAGATTCTTAAGCAACACAAGTTATATGCCAAGTTTTTGAAATGCGAATTTTGGTTGCGAGAAGTTCAATTTCTAGGACATGTAATTTGTCAAGAAGGTATCAAAGTGGATCCATCCAAGATTGAAGGTGTGATGAATTGGAGTGTTCCGAAAACACCGACAGAGATCAAAAGTTTTCTTGGATTGGCAGGTTATTATCGCAGGTTTATTAAAGATTTTTCTAAGCTTGCTGGTCCATTGACCAAGTTGACTAGAAAAGATGTTCCGTTCCAGTGGGGTTCAGCTCAGGAGAGTGCTTTCCAGACGTTAAAACAGTTGTTGTGTCAATCTCTTGTCCTCTCGTTGCCTGAGGGTTCAGAGGATTTTATTGTTTACTGTGATGCTTCTCATGCTGGATTGGGTTGTGTTCTGATGCAAAGGGATAAGGTAATTGCTTATGCTTCGAGACAGTTGAAACCTAACGAACAAAATTACCCGACTCATGATTTGGAGTTAGCAGCAGTGGTATTTGCCCTGAAACTGTGGAGACACTATTTGTATGGAACCAAGTGTACGATCTGCACAGATCACAAGAGTCTTCAGTATGTATTTACTCAGAAAGAATTGAACATGAGACAACGTCATTAGTTAGAACTGATCAAGGATTATGATTGTGATATTCAGTACCATCCGGGTAAAGCAAACGTAGTTATTGATGCGCTCAGTCGTAAGGGATCATCTGATACAGTGAAATTTATGCGATTAGAAATCAAGTCTGATTTAGTGGATCAACTTTTGGCTGCTCAGCTTGAAGCTTTGAAGGATGAGAATCTAAAGGATGAATTGATGGTTAAACGACAACATGAGTTAACTTTTGACTCGCGTGGTTTGAGAGTTTATCATACACGTGTTTGGGTACCGAAATTTGGAAACTTGAGGGAGATAATATTGAATGAGGCTCACAAATCTAGGTTGTCAATACATCCGGGCAGTACGAAAATGTACCATGATTTGAAGACTCGTTATTGGTGGCCGACAATGAAAACAGATATTGCTAAATTTGTTGGGACATCTCACATTTGTGCGCAAGTTAAAGCTGAACATCAGAAACCGTACGGATCATTGAAACAGTTGGAAATACCTGAGTGGAAGTGGGATCATATTACGATGGATTTTGTAACTAAACTTCCACGAACTCAGAGAGGTCATGATATGATTTGGGTCATTGTTGATAGATTAACCAAGAGTGCTCATTTCCTTGCTACTACCGAAACTGCTTCTTTAAGTAAGCTAGCACAATTGTACATCGATGAGATAGTATCTAGACATGGGGTTCCACTGTCCATTGTTTCAGATCGAGATTCGAGGTTTGTGTCTAACTTCTGGAATAGACTACAACAGGAATTGGGGTCCAGGGTTAATTTGAGTACAGCCTATCATCCACAGATAGATGGTCAATCAGAGAGAACAATTCAGACTTTAGAAGATATGCTTCGAGCATGTGTGTTAGAGTTTGGAGTTTCGTGGGATTCGCATCTGTCATTGGTTGAGTTTGCGTACAACAATTCTTATCACTCCAGCATCGGTATGCCGCCGTATGAGATGCTGTATGGTTGTCCTTGTAGAACTCCGACTTGTTGGTTAGAGGCCGGGGAAAAGCAATTTGCAGGGCCTGATATTGTACAGATGACAGCTGACAAGGTTGCTATTGCTCGGGATAAACTAAAAGCTGCAAGGGATAGATAGAAAATGTATGCATATCCGCGTCGTCGACCGGTGTCTTTTGTTGAAGGAGAAATGGTCTATCTGAAAGTATCTCCTTGGAAGGATGTGATTCGTTTTGGTAAACGCGAGAAGTTGGCTCACCGCTATATTGGCCCTTTCAGAACCAGACTAGTAGTCAATGATCAGACAGTTGCTTTGGATCTTCCTGATGAATTAGCGGGTATTCATGATACTTTCAATGTATGTTATCTATGCAAGTGTAACGTAGAGGATCAGACACAGGTTCTGTTAGATTATGTGTAGAGATAGATAACGTCTACTATCGTGTCCAATACTATGAGACACTAAAGGATCACACCGCTGCACACCCAATTAGAACCTGTTGGATTTTACATGTTTGTGTATCACAATAATTAATAGTCTGATTAATTATTGAGAAAGAGAAAATAATAATAGTTATTATTTAAAAGGAAAAGTTAATATTTAGTTTAAATATTAACGAGACCAATTGATTAATAGTTATTAATTAATTAGAAAGGTCAAGGGTACTATATGTAATTGATTAATAGTTTAATTAAAGCTGGGCTTTAATTAAATGGCTTGGCCTAATAAGGATTATATATATAAACCTTATTATAAGCCTCATTTAATCAATAAGTTAATCACAAGGAAAAGATTACCTTAATCTATCCCTCACACTCTTTCTTTCGGCCGGCTCTCTCTCCCTCTCTTGGGATCGCCGGTGGTCGGCGGTGGCTATACACACACACATTGCGATCGAGTTTTTTTTATCCGGGTTTAATCCTTAGGCGGTCTAGCAGCCAGTTCGAGGTGGTGCAGTAGCGGTGGATAACCTGCAGCTGTCTAGGGGCATAAAGAAAGTTTTGGTTTTGCATCAAAGGTATAACTTTCTAACCCTCTTCCTCTTTTAGTTTCTGTACGAGTTAGATGAGATCACTGGAGGGGGTTTTATTCCGCTGTGCTTGTTAAAATATGTTTTTATACCCTACAAAACCCTTCAGTGGTATCAGAGCCACTTCTAACCTCGTAGGAGACTAGGTAGGTTTCTTTTTTATTCTAATGAAAAAGGTTTATCTTTTATCAAGAAAAAGGTTTTAAATTATCCAGAATGATAAAAATCAAGTTTTTGTTTTTTATTGGATAAACCTTTGATAAAAGGATTATAAGATTTAATATTTTAAATTAAATCTGTTTTTATTATTATTATTGTTATTATTTGCGATAACCACGAAAACCGAGACCACCATTATCGGCGGCGGCCTCAGGCGGTGGCTGTGGTCAGGTCGGCGGCGTCCCAGTCGTGGGCGACGGCTGGTCGACGGCAGTCCCGAGGAGAGCCGGCATGCCGGCTGTGATCGGCGGTGGTTTTACGGCGGTCGACCGTGGAACACGGCCTTAGCGGCGCTATCGCATTGCAGTTAGCGGCGCTAAAGCAGCCCAGTTAGCGGCGCTAGAAGCGTGGTGGGCTTCGGCCCGGAGAACCACGGCCTAGGAGGCCTGCGGCCCAGTTTGGGTTTAGCAGCTAGGGTTAGCGGCGCAAAAGCTGTTTTTGGGCCTCGGCCCAGTTTTTGGTTTCCCGGTCCGTTTTCAGATCAATGACCCAGTTTAAATATTTGGCCCAGCTCGCGGTTCAGATATTTTGTGGTCAATATTAAATTGAAATACAGATGTTATTTTAATTTAAGGTTTAAATATTATTTTGAGTTTTTTGATTAATTATCAAAGTATAAAACTTGAAATATATATTCATTGCAAATAAAGGAAAAACAATATAGTTTAACAGGTTGTTAAAATCAGTAATTTTTCATCAAGATGAATAATTTAGAAATCAGTTGCTTTAGTTTCATGTATTAGTTTAGTACATGTTTGGGATGTCATAGCCGAGCCCTAGACCTTGTGGATTGTTTTTTAATTTCCTGCACTTGTGGTTGTTTTTGGATTTATTATTCTATGGTGTGGGGAGGCCTGCGTGCCACTTACAACCCCTATTCTATCTTGTAAAAGTTTTAGATTAGCGGGCCTGCGTGCCTTTGATCATCTTGTACTTTTATATTTCTAGTTTTTTAGAAAGTAGAATAGTATAGTTTTATAGATTATATATATATCTGGACCAAGATGCAAGGAGCAAGGAGCAAGAAGGAGGATTGGATGCTGGAGCCAGTGGGAGCTTCAGAATGCCATGCCATGTGTGTTGTGTTTTTTCCACTTAGGTTTTGACCGTCGGGTTTTTCGTGTGGCTCACGAAACCGATAATAGTTAAGGGCAAGGCTAAGGCATAGTTGTTTGTGGTTGTTTTATTTCTTTACATATTTTATATATGCGTGGTTGTGATTAACACGATGAATAAAACAAGGGTTTTAATAATAGTCAATTATTGAAACAGATGTTTTTAAAGAAAACTGGCATTAAAGTTTTTCTCGTTAAAAACTTGGAAATCCTTTTTAGAAAAATCTTAGATCAGTGTGCTACCCACCTAATGGTACACCCTTGCTATTAAACGGTACTCGGTGTCGGAAGTGCCCAAACCTTGGGCATCCGGGTTCAAACCATTGCGGGAAGGGGCATGAAAGGTTCTGCGATAATCGGGAGTCCCGGCCAGAATTCATGCTGTCTTAGGTGGTGCTATCTATTTTGGTGATAATCGGGAGTCCCGGCCCAAAATGCACTAGAGGGACTAAACATGCACGGTTCTCGTAACCGATGTCCCACGGATCTAGGAGTCGTGTCCAGTTAGGATACGATTGGTATAGTTTTTACCTACCAGAAATAGCATTGTCCCGGTGGGAAGTGCCCAAACCTTGCATCGGGAAATGTGAAATATGGATCCTAGTCTAATAATTTATTGTTTAAAAGGTAATAATTATTAGAAGATGTAATCTATACTGAATCGGTTTTATCTTTTTCTTTTTCTGTAGATGTCTTTTTTATCTGTTATTCCGTTTTATTCACCAAGAGAGTCTCTAAGTCTCATCACCGGCAAGTGGAAGCTTTCAGGTCCAAACTTTGATGTTTGGAAGTTGCATCTGAAAAATATTTTAGATGCACAGGAGAAGCTTCACATTATTGAGACGTTTCCTCCAGAGCGACCAGGAGTAGATGCCCAGGATAGTGAGTATGACACTTACTATCAGTATCTGGATGATGAGTCTGACGTTATGTCGATTCTCATTCTCACAGCATCATCCAAGTTTACGGATGATCTCCATGAGAAGTCGTCTTATGAGGTTGTTCAGGGATTGGAGCAAAAGTTCAAGTTTAGTGAACGGATATGTCGTATGCTACTGATGAGGGAAATTCATTCAGCCAAGATGTAAGAAAGTTAGCCTATTAGCGATCATCTCATTAATATGAGAAGGCTCTTGGATTGCTATGAGAGCTTGGGGTCAAAATCAAAACCACATGAGCTAGTTATGCTCTTGTTCGGTTCCTTGTCGGAATATTACCAGAAAAGAGTAATGTATGTCCTCGGTGATTTTGAGATGACTGTCGCAGGGTTGCACGAAACCCTCATGTGCATTAGCGACGAGTTGAACCCGAAGCAGCTAGAGTCACCAGTTGTGGACCCTATGCAGGAGGATGACTGGCTGGAAGAACTTGGAGAAATTTGTTGCCCAGACTATGGTAGCAAGGATTCATGCGAGCACTCACTCGACATAGATCAGCTGGACATTGGTTCGCCCAATGATACAGGTATCTTTATGATAGATTGTCTTGTTACTTCTTATGAATCATGGGTATTGGATACCGGATGTGGTCATCACATATGCAATCATTTGCAAGGATTCAAGAGAAGTAAGAAGCTGAGACAAGGAGATATGGACCTGCGGGTAGGCGAAGGCTCCATGGTTGGTGCCGAAGCTGTAGGGACATATTGTCTTAGTTTGCCCTCGGGCATGGTCTTAGAACTAGAACCTTGTTATTATGTTCCTAGACTAATTAAAAATGTTATCTCGTTCAATTTGCTGATAGACTGTGGTTTTGCTTATGTTTTTAATGAAAAAGTTATTTCATGTTTTAGAAACAATGTTTTCTTTTTCAAAGCCACTCCAGAAAACGGTCTATATACGCTAAATTTAGATAACAATGACATCTATCATATAAGTAAGAGATCCAAGAGTAACTTGAATCAAACTTACCTCTGGCATTGTCGTTTAGGACACATAAACGAGAAACGCATAGAGAAGCTCCGAGATGACGGAATTCTAGAATCATTTGACTTGGAGTCATATGATGTTTGCGAATCTTGTCTTTCTGGTAAAATGACAAAACAGCCTTTCAACAGTGAGAATGAAAGGGCCAGCGAGTTATTAGGGATTATACACACGGATGTGTGCGGACCCTTTACTCCGGAGGCTAGAGGAGGATACCGGTATTTCATAACCTTTACTGACGACTTCAGTAGGTTCGGTTATGTCTATCTCATGAGACTTAAATCTGAAAGTTTTCACAAGTTCAAACAGTTTCAGATTTAGGTGCAAAATCAGCTGGACAAGAAGATAAAGTCGCTTCGATCGGATCGAGGTGACGAGTATCTGAGTCAGGAATTCGACGATCATTTGAAGGAATGTAGGTTTGTTTCACAACTCACACCTCTGTATACACCTCAGATGAATGGTCTATCAAAAAGGAGGAATCGTACACTGCTTGACATGGTACGATCAATGATGAGTCGAAGTTCCCTACTATTGTCGTTTTGGGGACACGCACTCGAGACAGCAGCGTTCATGCTGAATAGGGTTCCAACCAAATCGGTTGAAAAGACACCGTTCGAGATATGGACCGGGAAAAGCCCAAAATGTCTTTTCTAAAGGTTTGGGGATGTGAGGTGTATGTTAAGCGAACATTCACGGATAAACTCAATCCCAAATTAGATAAGTGTATCTTCGTGGGCTATCCCAAGGAAACCATGGGATACTATTTCTACAACCCAGATGAGAACAGAGTTTTTGTTGCTCGTAAAGGGGTATTCTTGGAAGAGAAGTTTCTAAACTCAGAGACTCCAAGAAAAGAAATAGAGCTTCAAGAAATTGAAGAGGAGGAGATTACACCACCACCGATAGTTGAACCTGTAGTACAACAGAGAATTGTTGAACCTCAACCCGAGTCTGTGGTTGAGGAAGAGGTGCAAACACAAGACCTTCGCAGGTCAACTAGGCCTCGTAATGAGCCAGATAGGTATCTGGGATTCCTAGTTGCTCAAGACGAAGGGGATCTTTTAGAACCCACTACCTACCAAGACGCTGCCTCAGGTTTAGAATCTGAGAAATGGCTAGAAGCCATGAAGGCAGAGATGCAATCCATATATGACAACCAAGTTTGGGAGTTAGTAGATTTGCCTCAACACAGTAAAGCTGTTGGGTGCAAATGGGTCTTCAAGAAGAAGACAGACATGGATGGAAAGGTGCATACCTTTAAAGCAAGGCTAGAGGCCGCTCTTTGTCTGTGGTTACATGGGTACGGTGCATTATGTGCAAGTGGGAGTCTGTTAGAGATATGCCCACTAATATACGTACGCCATAGACCGCTGCGGATGATGTATGGGCCTATTGGGTCATACACCGGGGTCAAACCTGACAGCAATTTGAGTTAAGGGACCAAATATGACAAAAGACAAAAGTTGACATCGCAGGCCGCGTTAGCGCCGCTAACTCTAAAGGGTTAGCGCCGCTAAGTCCTAGAGGTTAGCGCCGCTACGGCTGCATGTACTTTGTGTCAAATCACTGGCAGGCCCCGTTAGCGCCGCTAACCATTTTGAGATAGCGCCGCTAACCCTGCAGCTGGGTTTTTGTCAAATCCACCTCTAAAACTGACCAATGCATGGGGTTCTTCAACTCTCGAGGCTTGGCCGGTGGAGAAGGGTTAATACACGAATCTGGAGCAGGAGAGATATGTGTGAACTTATTTTTATGGTTCTCTCTCACTTTTTCTCTCTAAGTTTTAATACACAAAATTCTCTTTGATGCCCAAGTGATCAAGAGAGAGTTCAAGAGAGTGCTCCAGGCATTTGGTCCTTATTGTTGCTGTTCCTAAGTGATATTCATGTTGAAGTATCACAAGGCTTGCTAGCACTCGTGGTTTGGCTTGTTCCCGGGGTATACCTCAATAGAAGATCCGTGGTTTCGTTCTTGGAGGATCACCACCACGACAATTGGGAGAATTCTGGAGCTAAGGAGAAAGGTATAACACCTCTTTCCTTTCCTTGTTGCATTTCTTGAACATAGAGTTTGGTCCATTTGAGGGCTTTCGGTTTTTATGCTTTGATTGCTTTTACATTGGGCTTTTTTTTGTTTGTACCTTGCTTCCGCTGTGAGCCTACGAAATCCCAACTGTGGTATCAAAGCCACCTCTATGTTAGATTTACACTTGGTGGCTTGAAAAATCCCGAAATCAAAAATGGTTGTTTTCTGTTCGAACAGGGTTAGCGGCGCTAACGCGCTGTAACAGTTTTGGTTTCAAAGTTAAAATCAGTTTTGGTCTCGGGAATTTTTAGCCTTTTTGTGATTCTGGAATTTTGTTCCAGATTTGTTTTGGTAATTTTATTACCATCTTGTTTGGTTTGTTGTATGTGATAGATTTGAAATTGGTAACCTTGCCTTTGACCTTGTGGTTGACTTTGTGTGTTTTGATGCAATTTGGTGATTTAATATCACATATAGCCTGTAATATTTATTAAAATTGTTATATTTGTAATAATATTGTGGCTTGCATGCCATTTCATTCATCCATGTATTTGTACTAGATAAATAGGAAATTATTGTGGCTTGTATGCCATTTCAATTTCTATTGTATTTGTTGTACAATTTGGATGAAAACACACAAGATGGAGTCGGAAGGAGATGGAGCGTGTCCATAGAAGCCGGTGAAGTCCATTGGAGATAGCGGTTCTAGTGAGAGTTCGCATTGAAGACCTTCCGTCCCTTAGTTGACCACGTTCTACCCGTTTTGGCTCACGGGAAGAACGCATAGGATTTATGGCAAGGGTTACCAATTTATTTCGTATATATGCATGTGATGTGATTTTATTTTATTCTTGCATGGTTTGCTTAGGATTCGCATGCTAGAAAATTTTTCGAAATTAATAAAATCACTAGAGATTTGGTAAAAATGGTTTACAACTCTCTCGCGCGCTCACATACAAGATTAACTCACCTAGTGAAAATAGGTTTTGTCACTAAACAAGTTAATCTGTAACCAAGCCGAAAACAAAAGCCCGTTTTCATAAAAACGTAAATCTTGCGCCATCCAAAAGATGACACCACCCAAATCTAGTGAAGCATGGAGTGATTGTCGAGCTTAGCACGAGTTATTCCATGTGGATCTGTGTGGAAGGTGAGTGTGGGATCTTGAAATTATCGGTTGTCGAGCTTAGCACGAGCCGGTAGTTGACAAGGTATCACCGTGTATCTTGTTGGACGATTTACAATTGCAAATTAAAATCCTTGAGTGATTGTCGAGCTTAGCACGAGTCAACCAAGAATTTTAATTTGGAATTGGTGCAAGTAGGGATCAAACATGCCAAACGACCGATGGTTGTCGTAGGATCCCGCAAGTGTCTAAGAGTTGCATTAGAGATTGCAATCGGTAAAATGGTTATCGGCCTAAATAGCTCCATGAAGTGATCCGCGGCAACCCCGTCATGAATTGGAGTGAAATATGGTTCTTAGCCCTTGTTAAAATATTTTTCAAGACGATATAGGTAATTATTTTAACGAGGATTCAAATCAAACTAACTAATTCGTGTACTCTACTTTAATATAGGATGTCGAATCAAAACTACAACACGTCGAATTTTTCACTTCGTATGATTCTACAAAGGGTGAAACTCACGGAAGTGAACTTTGTTGACTGGCTTAGGCAATTGAGAATTGTCCTACGTGCCGAGTCTAAGTTGCACATTCTTGAGGAACCCCTTCCTGAACCACCTGCTATCAATGCGGAATGGGCTATCCGATATGCGTATGAAAAGCGTGTTTGGGATACACATGATGTTGCTTGTCTCATGTTATCAAGTATGAGCTCGGAACTGCGAAAGCAATTTGAGCACATGACTGTGTATGACATGATTAACAAGCTGAAGGATGTTTTCCGACAGCAAGTTAGACAAGAACATTTTGAGTGTGTTAAAAGTCTAACCGGTTGTAAGATGCGGGAAGGCAGGAGTGTAAGTGCCCATGTTTTGAAGATGAAATCATACATGGACCAGATGGAGAGATTAGGTTTTTCTATAGGGAGGGAGCTTGGTGTGAATTTCATACTTCAGTCTCTGCCCGTCATATATGAAAAGTTTGTAAAGGACTATCATATGCATGGAAAGGAAATGTCTATAGATGAATTGCATGGAATGTTGAAGGTTGTAGAATCTAACATGTCCAAGCATGCATCATCCTCATCCACTCTTGTTCTTGGTTCTAAGGAACAACATAACATGAAGAAGAAGAAATCGATCCCATTACAAGAAGAAGTTGGAGTTTCCAAGCTTGCTTCAAGTTTTGAATCTATGGACATTGATGATGTGCCTAAAGAGACTTAACAAGGGGTGGTTTGCTACTTCTGCGGTAGATTTGGGGAATGGGGCCGTCATGCCTGCCCTTCATGCCGAGAGGATATAAAACTTCTCAGAAAAGAAAGAGTTAATTTTCCTACTTGAGGTACATTCATGATTTTACTTCATTGCTATTCCTTAATAAGCTGGGTTTTTTACCCGAGCTATAAGACTCACGTTTGTCACAAATTTATTTTGTTACAAAGTGTAGGTTTGTTCGTTGCAAGAAGGAAGAGCTTGAAGAACCGGATCTCTGAAGAAGAAATTTAGTTGATTGTCTTCTATAAGAGAATTGGGAGTCTTAAGTCTCGCCATTAATTCCGGATTATTTATTACTTTTGAGTATGCCCTGCGTTGCTAGACTTGCTTTATTGTATGTTCTTTCGAAGATGATGGATAATTTTGTATCTAGTATTTTATGAAAATATTTTTCATATTGATAGTTTCATTTCAAATTCAATCCATGTCTATGCTCTATGTGTTATTTTTGACTATTTTAGTGCTCAAATACACATTTGATGACGATGGATATGACTTAGAATTGAAACATTTTTGAAAAATTATTTTGAGATGATTTTATCAAAACTTATCCATATCATTGCATACATAAAGGCTCGTTATAAGTAATAAGGCAATCATGAACAATTGATTCTTAAATCCAAAAGTGGTTTGGATATATTAGCTCTATGGCATAATCAAACTTGACCAAGTAAACAACATTTGCATCGCTTATATCCATGTGGTTAGGATCTTTGTAAAAGTTAAGCCTCGGGCTAAATGAGAGATGCAAATCTTGTTTATTGGAATATGATGATTAAGAAATCCTTCACCAGTGCTGGTAGGAAGGATTGTGACTTGTTGGATATGATCACATTTGTGTGGATAATCCGTTCAAGTATACCACAAAGAGTGACACTAGTGAAATTCTTCATCACTATCTTTATGGTAGTTGTTGAGAGAATGTTTACTAGAGAAAAGGCTTGTGTCTGGAACCTAGTGGTGTTCGGAACTAACCTAAAGAGAATTAAGAATCAATAAGGGCATATAGATATAAATTCTTAGATCTAGAATAGATGCTAAGTTTTCTTATCTATATTGGTTTAAACATAAAATGAATCATGGGTTTAACCCATAATTCGTTTTTCCGAAGAAACACATTTGCACATGGTGTTACTTTAAAGAAAACCAGATGTCTATGTTGATGATCTGGTAAAAGGCAGGCCTAAAACATGTATTCAATGTGGTTGGTATACATTAATTTTATGAACCAAGTCCTCGATCTAAAACACAACATTATGGTCACTTAAGCATCGAATGAGATATTGACTAGAAAGTGTTCTTTGCTTGTCAATCTCATAACTTAAATTATCCATTCTACATTCAGTGGGAGATGGATGAATTATAAGTTGATGCCAATATATTTAAGTAGTTCATCTGAGTTTTGGATAATTGTTCTTGAACTTATGGGAATCATTTTGGTTGCTCATAAGGGAAAGGACAATTTACAAAAGCATTCCAGTGGAAGAACGTAAAACTTAAATAAAAGACCTAATGTTGACACTAGCATTTAATCAGCATAGAGATGCTAGTAAAACCTGACAATATCCATTGCTTCTTTATATCTGATAGAAATCAAGAAGGCTGTTTAGATATGAGGTTGTTATATTTTACTAACATCAGCTTGATGGTAAATCATTGTGATGTTACCATTCATCGGAAACATAGTGGGACCCTGTGTTCACTAGTGAATAGAAGAAGATAATAGTGTAACCCATTTGCTGCATCCAAGTACTTGACTTGGGTTAATCCTACACCTACGGTGTGATCCAAGAAGGGTGAATGGACTAACACATATATGCAATTATGGACAACTTCAAATACCGACTAGAGACATAGTGTTTCATGTTGAACATATGGAAACATGTTCTAGTGGTTATGTTGAAGATAATTTGGATAAAAGTGAAACATTGTTGTCACCTTGCGGAAACAAGTTAGTTCACATGGACGTAAGAGACCTGAATCCTTCATAGGATTAAGTTGAGGAAATGCTTAAGACACTTTCCGAGGCTCTTACACAAGATCCAGATTAGGTCTGGATTATGTGAAACATTGTTGTCGCTTTGGGAAAACAAGTATGTTCACATGGAAATAAAAGACCAAGATCCTTCGCGGGATTGAGTTGAGGAAATGTTTGAAGCATATTCCGAGGTTTTATATATCCATTATGTCCAAGTTGTGTCCATAACTAAAGTCAGCAAAACTTGTATCTTGTGGCTGTAATCTTGCTTTACGAGAAAGTCAAAGGAATGAGTTTTCTAGAAAGCATAGATTAAGCCAGATACCCTTGTCAGGGCTAGTGGGAGCTTCATGTGTTCCTAGTAAAATATACTCTATTAAAATAATGTCCTAATTTAGGGTTGTTCTCAACCTATTGATGGAATTACTGTTACATGAGTATAAATAGAGAATATGGAATAAAGTGAATTCTAAAATTCAAGAAATACTGGAGTATGTTCTTGATGTTCGACGAAAATAGAGTTGTCTTGAGTAAGTTTTACCGCAAGCCAATCTATATTAAATAAGACTGTCGATTTTAATCGAAGTTTTAGATTTTTAAGTATGTGGTGTAGATACGACATATAAAATTCAATGAGTGTCATTGACCCTATTGTGAACTTCGGTAACATTGAGGGTATGTCGACTCTATTAAAAGTGAGTGTCAGTGACTCTATTGTGAACTTTGGTTACATTGAGAGTATGTCGACTCTAATAATCATAAGTGTCATTAATCCTATTGTAGACTACGGTAACATTGAGGATATGACGACTATGATAATATTATGTATGATTTCTTTTGATAAACACTTTGAAAGTGGTTTAACAAGAGAATTCACAAGAGTACAAAGGGATATCGTGTAGATGATCCCATAATTAAGCCATTGTCAAATTCTAGTGATGAATTTCATACTAGGTATTATAGCATTGTTTATGCTTATGACTGGGCTTGAATATCGTTTTAGTAAATGTTTGATTTACTTATAATTTTTGGGAACGATACAGACAGTATTGTAACTTATGCTTGTTTCGTTATGCGTGTGATACGGTTACATTCATAATACTTTACTGTGTTCCATCTTAGCATGTTTAACCACTTCCCAGAATGTTTATACATTCTAAATTTCCACAGTCAGTCATTCTTCAAGGGAAGGAAGTTTGAAATATGGCTGAGGTTAGGTGTTGGTTATGCATTAATCTAGGATTGAATGCATGAAACGCAACAGTAACCTGTGCTTGAAAGGAGTTTCAAGTGACTGGAAGACCCACACCTGAGTTCACTTCATGGATCATGGTCACAAGTAACTCGGGATGATAATATCATTACGTCCTTCGACCTGAGATGTATGAATTGCTATAGCATGAAACTTTCTTACTTTGGCTATTTCAAAACGTAGTTCGTCACTGGCTATTATAAAGGGAATATCTAGGTAAGACAAGGTTCATGATATGGGGTTGTACAGTCAACGGAATTTGTTCCTCTTGTATGAGAGATATCCCTGGGCCCCTCGATGATTGGGCGCTGACACCAAAATAAGCATGGCCATGCGCAAAGGAATATTGATTGAGAATCAGATATGTCCTTAAATTTTTGGTCACCACCAATCAAGATCGAGAAACATAATCGTGAACGATCTGGAGATTGACATATTAATCCATGTCTCGTGTTCACAAGGATATCGCGAACAAAAGGATGTTTGATCACTTATCTATAGGACCTCTACATTTTATGTAGGTTATGGTTTTCTGCAAGGAGGCGGAACCCATACTGACTTGGGGGCATCGATGCTTTGCTAGAGGCCGCTCTTTGTCTGTGGTTACATGGGTACGGTGCATTATGTGCAAGTGGGAGTCTGTTAGAGATATGCCCACTAATATACGTACGCCATAGACCGCTGCTGATGATGTATGGGCCTATTGGGTCATACACCGGGGTCAAACCTGACAGCAATTTGAGTTAAGGGACCAAATATGACAAAAGACAAAAGTTGACATCGCAGGCCGCGTTAGCGCCGCTAAGTCCTAGAGGTTAGCGCCGCTACGGCTGCATGTACTTTGTGTCAAATCACTGGCAGGCCCCGTTAGCGCCGCTAACCATTTTGAGATAGCGCCGCTAACCCTGCAGTTGGGTTTTTGTCAAATCCACCTCTAAAACTGACCAATGCATAGGGTTCTTCAACTCTCGAGGCTTGGCCGGTGGAGAAGGGTTAATACACGAATCTGGAGCAGGAGAGATATGTGTGAACTTATTTTTATAGTTCTCTCTCACTTTTTCTCTCTAAGTTTTAATACACAAAATTCTCTTTGATGCCCAAGTGATCAAGAGAGAGTTCAAGAGAGTGCTCCAGGCATTTGGTCCTTATTGTTGCTGTTCCTAAGTGATATTCATGTTGAAGTATCACAAGGCTTGCTAGCACTCGTGGTTTGGCTTGTTCCCGGGGTATACCTCAATAGAAGATCTGTGGTTTCATTCTTGGAGGATCACCACCACGACAATTGGGAGAATTCTGGAGCTAAGGAGAAAGGTATAACACCTCTTTCCTTTCCTTGTTGCATTTCTTGAACATAGAGTTTGGTCCATTTGAGGGATTTCGGTTTTTATGCTTTGATTGCTTTTACATTGGGCTTTTTTTTGTTTGTACCTTGCTTCCGTTGTGAGCCCACGAAATCCCAACATAGCCTTCCTAGTCTTGTATGTAGATGACATACTGTTAATAGGAAACAATATACCAGTATTACAAGGAGTAAAATCCTGGTTAGGTAAATATTTCCAGATGAAAGACTTAGGAGAAGCTGCTTATATACTGGGTATAAGGATCTATAGAAATAGATCTAAGCAGCTTATCGGACTTAGTCAAAGTACATATATTGACAAAGTCGTGAAAAGATTCAAGATGGATGAATCCAAGAAAGGTTTTATTCCTATGCAATCTAGCGCGACTTTGAGCAAGGCTCAGTGTCCTGTGTCTACTCAAGATCAGGACAAGATGAAATTGATACCATATGCCTCGGCAGTTGGTTCAATCATGTATGACATGCTATGTACTAGACCCGATGTTGCCTATTCTATTAGTGTCACGAGTAGATATCAGCAAAATCCTGGTGAAGCTCATTGGGTGGCCGTCAAGAATATTCTCAAGTATCTGAGAAGGACGAAAAACATATTCCTAGTATATGGAGGTTCGATGGATGAGCTCAGTGTAACTGGTTACACTGATGCTAGTTTCCAGACCGACAGGGACGACTTCATGTCACAGTCAGGATTTGTCTTTACCCTAAACGGAGGAGCCATATCTTGGAAGAGACAGAAGCAAGATACAATAGCAGATTCTACTACAGAGGCAGAGTATATTGCAGCAAGTGATGCGGCAAAGGAAGCTTTCTGGCTGAAGAATTTTATCTCGGATCTTAGAGTTGTTTCCAGTATCCCTAGACCGATCGATATATTCTGTGATAACTCAGGGGTTGTGGCGCAAGCTAAAGAGCCTAGAGATCATCAGCGGACTAGGCACGTACTCAGGAAATATCACCTCGTCCGAGAGATCATTGGAAGAGATGATATTAGACTACAAAAGATACCGACGGACGACAACGTTGCTGACCCGTTGACGAAGCCGCTAGCTAGAGCTAAGCATGAGAGGCATGCGAGTTCCATAGTAATGCAGTACTTGGAACATAGCAGCTAGTTCGTGTTTTTTATTATTACTATAGATGTAACTTGAAACTCGTTTATTATGTAATTACATTTCATGGGATTGAAATAGGAGGTTTTTTACATAATTGTTTCTAGTTGTCTATTTTTAGCATGTTTAACCTATCCATGACAAGTCAAGTTATGAATTGTCTAAATGCCCGTAGCTACTTAATGTAGTGGGAGCTACATTAGGGAGGTAACGCTATTATGGATATTTGATGATTTATTCAGGTATGAATAAAAGCACAAGGTTGTGACCAAATGTTCATAGATATTTATCAGGGGATAAATATTGGGGTGATCCGCATCGAGTTTACTTCATGGAGCATAAACATAAGTAAACTTGATAGGTTGTCCTTAGACCTGAGATATTTGGTTTGGGGCGTGGTAACTTCTGTACTTTAGCATGTTCTAACGTCACGCCGTAACAGGGTGATCATAAGGGGCTTGTCTAGGTGCAGCGGAAGCCATGTGCTCAAATTGCAAATAGTCAAGATGGGATTTGCACCTCCTTTTTAGGAGAGATATTTTCTGAGCTCCTCGACAATTAAGACTACTGAACATGCGTGGCCGCGCTCAGTTAGAATGATAGTTCTTCATTCGGTAAACCGTAACTGCAGAGTGTCGAAATCAGAGTCGAGAAAATCTGAGTATTTAATAAGATCCCTGCTCCATGTAAAATACTCACATTACAAAATATCGCGATGCAAAAGGAAAAGCCTAGATAATCCAAGGCGTAGATTATGACTCTAGATATAAGAGATCTCATAGTCTGGTAAACCTAAGTGTCTGGTTAGGGACCTCCTTAGGCCAACGATGTACAAGGAGTGTTACTTATCTTGCACAAGTGGGAGTCTGTTAGATTATGTGCAGAGATAGATAACGTGTACTATCGTGTCCAATACTATGTGACACTAAAGGATCACACCGTTGCACACCCAATTAGAACCTGTTGGATTTTACATGTTTGTGTATCACAATAATTAATAGTCTGATTAATTATTGAGAAAGAGAAAATAATAATAGTTATTATTTAAAAGGAAAAGTTAATATTTAGTTTAAATATTAACGAGACCAATTGATTAATAGTTATTAATTAATTAGAAAGGTCAAGGGTACTATATGTAATTGATTAATAGTTTAATTAAAGTTGGGCTTTAATTAAACGGGCTTGGCCTAATAAGGATTATATATATAAACCTTATTATAAGCCTCATTTAATCAATAAGTTAATCACAAGGAAAAGATTACCCTAATCTCTCCCTCACACTCTCTCTTTCGGCCGGCTCTCTCTCCCTCTCTTGGGATCACCGGCGGCGACGCAACTGAGAACCATCCACCGAGCGGCGGTGGTCGGCGGCGGCTATACACACACACATTGCGATCGAGTTTTTTTTATCCGGTTTTAATCCTTAGGCGGTCTAGCAGCCAGTTCGAGGTGGTGCAGTAGCGGTGGATAACCTGCAGCTGTCTAGGGGCATAAAGAAAGTTTTGGTTTTGCATCAAAGGTATAACTTTCTAACCCTCTTCCTCTTTTAGTTTCTGTACGAGTTAGATGAGATCACTGGAGGGGGTTTTATTCCGCTGTGCTTGTTATAATATGTTTTTATACCCTACAAAACCCTTCAGGTTCTACCAATACAGTATCTTCGTGTGGATATGACTCAGAAGTTAATTGAAGAACCAGTTGAACTACTTGATCGAAAAGTTACAAAACTAAGGAAGAAACAGATACCTATGGTTTTGGTCAAGTGGAAGCATAGTTTAGGTTCAGACTTGACTTGGGAGACTGAAGCAGACATGAGAAACCGATACCCTTCTTTGTTTGAGCGCGAAGAGATTCCGAGGACGGAATCTTCTTAAGGGGGTAGATTTGTAACACCCTCTTAACCGGCTTAGATTAATTAAGGTAATTAAGTTAATTGACCTTGAGATTTATATTTAATTATGAGTATTACTTGCCATGATGTGTTATTTAATAATTGATTGTATTATTTGTTTTTATTTTATTATTTTAATTAGAAAAGATATTTTATATAAGGTAGTATGGTGGGTGATATTTAGTCAACACACCCCATACCTCATTCCTTGTAAGGTGAAACAAAGTGTGTGTGTGTGTGTGTGTGTGTGTGTTCTTGTGTGCTCTCGGCCGAGAAGAAGAAAGAAGAAAGAAAGAAGAACAAATTGTTATTTCATCTTGCATGCTTAATTAATTTACTTAAGAATTGATCTATAAGGTTAGAATTATGAATATTAGTTGATTAATTGTTAAATATAATCGGTTTTGAATGTTTATATGAATTCCGATTGATTCTTGATATTAAATGATGGTTATAGATTGAATGCATGTTAGAAATTATTGTTAGAATGTGTTCATAGCATGCTTAGAATGATTTCCGGAAACTTGTATTACCTGTATGTTTAAAATCAGTAAGGAATTTAAGTTAGAAATCGAAATTTGGCAAGAGCTTATGAATTAGTCGGAATTGACATGAATTGGGCGGAATTGATGAATTCCGACCAATTGGATCGAAATTAAGGCTTGAATCCATCGGAATTGAGGATTCCGCATAAATATAATCGGAATACATGAATTCCGATCAGTTTACTCGGAATTGGTCTTTTGATCGGAATGTGTCATTTACTCGGAATTGGCCTTTTGATCGGAATGTCCTTTGCTCGGAATGTGCCTATGCTCGGAATCTAACTATGTTTTCATCGGAATTGGATGTAATCGGAATTGACCTTTCAATCGGAATTCGACTTCCATCGGAAATGGACTTAATCGGATTTTGGGATTTTAAGAGTTATTCTTAACAATCAAACTATGATTTGATACACATGATATATATATGTGATATTCATGTTATGTATGAATAAATATGATATTTATTATGAATCAGTATTGTGAATTGAATACTGACTTGTGTTCACTTAATCTCAGGAACTGAGAAAACTCAGTGAGTTAGTCAACTGAGTGTGCTACAGCCTTGCTGACTGTGGTGAGTGGATTTATATCCTGATGGTACAGGATGTAACATCTTGATTGAATATGTGCTCATTGGATATGTATACATGTTATTGTGGAGGTCAGCCGTGACAGTTTTGTAGGCAGGGCTAGTTGCTTGGGGATTTACAGTATCTGATCTTGAGGTGCATCTGTTGCACTCAAGGGTACTTTTACTGTTATCGATGTTAGCAGAGCTATCGGTAAACCTATGCTTTGGCCGGCATTTGGTTGTAGGTGGTTGCAACACGAGTCCTCTTGAGTTTGAGCTTGATTACTTGCTAGGCAGTTAGCCTTGTACTTTGTGTGATATTTGTTCCCTCACTTAGCTTTGTGCTAATTCCCCACTAAATTGTTTTGCAGATACTTCATGGTGAGTTTTGATGCTGTTGACTGGGAATATGGACAGACCAATACTCTTATGTCCAAGATTTTGTTAGAGCCTGATTTTGTAATTAACACTGTGGCTATATTTTGTAAATGATAGCCAGTCAAAGTTGTATAAACTTTTGATTTTAAATCTAATTATATGTAATTAGCTTCCGCACGCAGTTATTGTTAACTAAAAAGTACAGTGTTACAGTTTGGCCGCTCATAGTAGGGTCTCATGTCAAAATACGTATGTAAATTATAAGAAAAAGTTAGTTTATTGTATAGTTTTTACAAATTTATGATATATAAAAAACTTTAAGTGAAACCTCAATAGACGGCAATATAGGAAGCTTCATTTCTTCGGGAACTTTATCCCATCTTCGGAATCGATATGGGAGGTCTATCACCAAAGTCTCATGTAGCTCGTGACGAACCCGACATTATCCCCAACTGGTCTCCACGTGCCATTATATCTCGGATCATCAAACTCGATAGGCAGGAGTCGCAACTCTTTTCCATTCTTTTTACATAACCCCCTCAAATCTATATTTTGGGCTTCTCCACGCCCTTTCTTGCGGCCTACAAATTCAAGCAAACAAATTAAAAATAGATGTAATCAAATTAAACTATAAAAAAAACATTTCAAAGTTGTTTGATACCATCACCGCCACAAGCACTAAAAAGGTGGTTGTCAATTACCACCTAGAGGATTAACACCACAATCTCCTCCATTACCATGTGCTATAGCGGCCATATGTAAAAAATATATACAAATATACGAACAAACACCTTAAACGAGCATTAATGTTAGTTTACAAAAAACAATTATATAAAATAAACAACTCAGTGAACATAATGATTCAAAGTAGTCTCTTTTTACAAATAACAATTATATAAATCAAACAAATTAGTAAACATAATGATTCAGAATAGTCTCTTTTTACAATCAGATTCATCACTACTACAATTGTGTCGTTCACATTCTTCTTCATAATTAGAATCTTCATTATAATAATCATCAATATCATCATCACTATCATCATCATTATTAGTATGCTCGGGAAAATGAACATGTTCAACTTCTGTTGGTTGACCTATGTTGAAACTCGTATAAGTCAAATGATCTAAATCAGCACACAATGATAGATCAGATGAATTGTTGTCATGTATAATATCTTCGTCACCTTCAACAAAGATACACCATACAACTTGAATTCTTTCCCTTTGCCTTCTACACGTTTAACATATTTTAGCAAAACACTTTACACTCATGTCCGTGTTTGCACGGGCTTTAAGCTGGTTAATCACTAATATACCAAATCATCAACTAAGAAATGTATTAAAAGACTGATTTTGCTTCTAATTTTGTTTTTTTTACCCTCTCAATCACAATGAATTCACGTAAAATAATATAAAATTATCCTACATTTAATATACACATTACACGTACAACCTCGGATCATGTTAATGTCTCATGTGATATTTTAAATGACCTAATTAAAACCTCTTCTTCTAAAAACAAAAAAGATATTATGTCTATGAGTTAGTCAAATGGCATTCTTCAACCTCACATTGACCCGAATCATTAAAGTTTTTTCTTGGCAATTCTTTGTCTCGAGTTCTATTTTCATTCATGATGTGATGTACTAAAGACCGGTTCTTACATGTAATTTCCGAACCATTTATACCATTATGATTTGCATCAAAGTCGTAGTTATTCACTTCACTTTCATTTTGATTTTGACTTTGATTTTGACCATTGGAATCCTCACATATGCAAGCAACTGGATCTTCATGGAACTCACCCTTTCCTGGCTTAGACTCATTTGGTCTTCCCATGAATCCAATCTGATGAGTTCGAACTCTCGAAGCAAATTCTTCCCACGTCATGTTTCCTCGATCCAAAAATAACCGATAAAGTTTCTTGGAGTTCGGTCTAATTGTTGGCTTGTATCCAAAATATCTCCTGAATTACAAAAAGTAATGAGTATATATATTTGTATAGTGACACTACAAGAAAAAGAACCTTTAGGACGACATTTGTCAACACTAAAAGTAAGAATATCATCACTAGAATGTTGTAAAGGAAACATTTTAGTGATGATATTGCCATTGTCGTTACGCCTCAAAAGGTTGCCTCTAAAGCGAGTTTTTCTTTTAGTGTGACATTCAAACATGTTTTGATTAAGAGGTATTTTACCTTCTACCAGCTAACATTTTAGCCATGTTGCCATTGTTGTTAGTAACAAAAACATCGCTCTCATTACATACGATGAAATCTAGAGCGGCCATTCGTGAGGAATACGGTGCAAAAGGTGCTAACTCATCTTTAGTTGCGAGAGTATCCTTAGAATGAAAATTTGGAAAAAGTTGTTTAAGGGGTAGTAATGTGTTTTCGCCTCCGTAAACTTCACCGGACGCTACATAGATATGGACATCCTCCCCATATCCTAACGCTCTTAGCAAAAGCCCGACTTCCTCGGGTGTTAAGGGACATCTTCCCAACCTTCTTTCCTTATGAGGGTTTCGTTTCTGTATATATGTATCAGCACAATATCAATGAGTACGTCAATCTTTGTATGTTGGCATGTTGGCTTGCATAATTAATCTCAATATATGTTCTAACACTTATTAGTTTTGTACTCAAGTTTATTATGTGTAGGATAGTTTGGTTGATAACATTTATGTGAAGTAAGTTGGAAAAATTGCCAAGTTTTTAGAGACTGTTTGATAATATCATTTTACTGGTTTAGTTGTAACTTTGTTCAAATACACTGTTCTTTAATTTTTAATTATGCTTTGTTAACTAGAATCATATATATTTGCAAATATGTAAAGGTCAATAATTGTTTAAGTGTCAAAGATTAGTTCAATGATAACCATTAAAGTTTTTTAACGGTTTTATCATAAAATTTGATTTTGTTATGATTTAATTCTCAAAGTTAATTATACCTTATTTTTTGTTTAAACCTTGACGTTTTTTTATCAAATAATTAAACCGTTAAATTCTTGTTAGAAAATGGTTTAACTCCTTCAGTTTTATTAAGTTTCCAAAAGAACTAACACGTATAATCAATTGGATAAATAAAAAATCATACAAAACATAAGGGATTAATCTTTTTTAAGTCATTTAATAAAACTTTAAGGTTTAAATCATAACAATTTCAAAACTCTATGTTAAAATGTTTTATAACAATTTTGAAACTTTATGGTAAAAATGTTTAATTAAAATCGTTTAATAAAATGTTGATGGTTAAACCGAAACTCAACCTAAACTTTAATGGTTAAATCATTGTATATATATGAACTAGGGGATGCTTACAGGTAAAGTTTCCCATCTCATTCGTATTTGTTCTAATTCTAGCCTTTCCTTGTCTCCACCACCAAAGTAGCATCCAGAGAAGGCGAGCATATCGGATTCAAATCTTTTTGCAATCAAAACAATTCGTATTTTCGAATTACTCTAACCGTGTGAACCATGTAAACTTCAGTTATCATAATCGATATTTGTCTATTTAATAAAAAAGTTGTACCTCAAATGTAGAGCGATATAACGCTCACTTTTCATTCGCATTCGATCGACCAACTTCTTGCCCATTTCGCGAATAGGATCCATATACCTCAATGCATGATAATTAGCTCGACATCTTAGCTTCTGAAGGTCAGTATCCAAGTTATTTGAGAGCCTATAATCGAACTTCGTAAGCATAACAACCTGCAACAAGATCACAAATTCATAATCATCGAATAATGAAAACTACATAGGTATTATGTTTTATATTAATAATTATGTATAGATCGTACAAGAGATACGACATAAACCTTAATAATCAAAAACCCTAACGGCCCTTGTTGACCCATGTATACAATCGGATTGTGTTACCTTATTATCTCTAATAGTTACACAACACGAAACAAAACCAAATGATCAAGGACCCCTAACCTTTTTCTTTTCCAAAAGAGGTAACACGCGAGATTCATAGCATTCCACATCACACTTGCGAGGTACGCGCGTTCGATATGGATGAAACACTTTTCCATCGATCGTTGGAACCTCTTTTACGATGTTAATGTCGCTCGAGAGGTATGAGATGAACCAATCAACATCAAAAATGTCGGAAAAATTGCTACACAATTGGGAATATCAATTAGTTCTTGCTAGATTTAAGGATAAAGATAGCTATATACTTTATGCCCACCTTTGATCTTTCCAATATGATCTGTTATCTAATTTTGGAACAACTAAGGTTGAGTTAAGTATATAAGCTGCAACAACCGCATCAGTTATCTGCATTCCAATTGTATATATGAAATAAAAAATTCACATTTTGATGTAATTCTATATTAATAGTAAAGTAAATTACATAGTTTGCTTCAAAAAACAAGTTTAGTTCTTAGTATTCAAAATTACGTAGTAGTCGTTTTTTCTTGCATTTTATGCCAAGAACACGTACCCCGGTTCGTTGTTGATTCAAACCGCCACTTGTGACGATCATCAAGAAGCGATGTGGGTTTGTTTTCTTGTCGGCATCTAGAAATTAACAGAATGTTATGAGAAAATCTGAAAATTCATCAATGAAACTCTCAAGTTAAGAAAAGAAATTATGAATTCTATAATTCTTCTATTCTAGATCACTAATTTTTTTTTAATCTTGTTTTCACCATTAAAAGAATTTCATCGAAAGATTAACAACATGAAGAAGACGAATTAAAACCTGTAAATTTTTCACTTTTTTGGGAGCAACCGTGATAGGTGATCGATTTAGTCAACTCCCATATTTCATCTCCTAAACTCCCTCCAGCTCTCTGCATTATTATTAATTTCGAAAAATAAAATTTTTAACGAGAAATAAGTAAATTAATTAATTTATTTCTTAATTAAATTATTTATTTTTTACAATGCTTACGGGAACAAGAAAAGTTGACGTATTTCCAATATGTGACCGAAAATCTATTTCATCATCAGGCTGAAAAATAAAGCATGTTCATAGATAATAAGATAAACGATTCATATATATGATATCTTGAAATGGGTATTATTAAATAGTAAGTAATTAATTAATTACCTCGGCATGGTTATAATGGAAACGGTGGACATGGTGGTGGTTGATTGGCGGAGATAGAAATGATAAAAGTGCAAAAAGAAATAAAAAACAACCGATGAGGGCGGAGAAGAAAGGGAGGAGGTGGCTGCTAAGGCGACTCCAACGACAAAATATTAGGCTTTTAAATATTCCGGTCACCGAGTTGTTGACATTGGTGTTGCTGTGGTGACGGTTTTGATTCCGGTGATGGTGATGGTGGCGGTTGTGGTGGTTAGGGTGGGGTTTCTTCTTCATGATGAATATTTTTTACGGCGATTGATCAGGTGGTGGTGGTGGTGGTGGTAGAGACATGGTGGCGGCGGTCGTGGCGGTGGAAGAAATCATTATTGTTTGTTTGAGAAATCTTTGTTCGTGGTTCGGCATCCAAACCACCATTAACAAAAATCTTGTTCCTAACGAGTGTATGGTTTCTTTAAGGTTCATATATATATTTAATTTATGGTAAATTAATTACAAAAAAATATGTTTTGATTAAGGTATATGTTTAGCTCGTTAAAATAAGAAGTTACATAAATAGTAACTATGGTTATATATTTGGTCTTTTAGTCATCAAAGTTAAAGACTAGTGGTTTCAAATATCTTTGTAATGATTACTTTGCATTAATAATAAATCAATCATTTTTTCAATAAACAAATTTACAAGTAAATATTGTTAGTCTAATTGCTTATATACTTAGATTTGATGAAAAAAAGTTAGTTACTTGTATTGTAACATAGAATACTTATAAACAAATTACTTAGATATGTTTAAAAGTGTGAATCCATTCTTTAACCAAAGTGGTTTCTTCCTAGGGCTTCCATGATTGTGGGCGTTGGACCAATGTGAGAAAAACATAGAGGTTTTTTATTTATTTTGTTAACTTTTTCGGATGGAGTTGTATAAACGATGATTTTCCGCATTGGGTTCAGTTTGTGTACTTTGTGAGAGATGAAACTCGTTGTAAGATGATTTGTCAACGAGCCCAAAAAGCGAGCTCAAATTGACTCGAGCTCGAGCTTCTAAAAGCTCGGCTCGAGTCCTTATCGAGCTTTTCGAACCTTGTATAATATGGTGTACTTATATATGTAATATGTGTATATAATTGACTAATATTAAAACATATTTAAAAAAAGTACTTATTGAAACAAATCTACTTTATGTACGTACTATCTATAAGAAGTAATTACTAAAAAATCATTAATTTCGGATTTTATCTGTAGTTTAAATAATTTGGTTTTTGAATTTAACTTTTTTTATATTATTTCGAGCTTTTCAAACCGAACTCGAGCTAATAATATACCAACAGCATGCATCATTTTCCCATTGTACAAACACTCGCAACAAATCAATGCATAAATGATGATTAACTAATCAATTTACAGTAAAAGAAAGTATATCAGACATGATGGGTCCTCACAGAGAAATATGAAAAGATCCAAAATTAACCTCATTTCCCAGTCACCCAGATGATTATAAATTGATTGCTGTGAATTGCATCATACTCCATAGTTTGTAACATAAATCCTGTTTTCATCAAGAAAAAGATTGCAACTTTTATGAAACAGTTAAAGGTTAAATTTTCTTGCAGATGCCAATTTCTGCAGCCTAATCTGCTCTCTGAATTTCGCTATAAATTCATCGGCTTTCCTATCAACCTCTCCAGAATGCAGTTCTGTGTCACTCAATTCATCGCTTGCCCTTCTTGATTCATCAAAAATCACATCTGTTGAATGAGGTTCTGTTTCAAGTTTCTCGCCAGTTTGACTCGGAAATGCTTTAACTTTTGCATCAACAACTTGTTCTTTTGGTCTATTTGTTCTAACTGATTTACCCCTTTTGTAAGTATTAAAAGCGGGACTTGGGGTCGAGTCGAAACAATTTGCCTTCTTTTCTTTTCCTAACACATTCTTGAAAGTCTCTAGATTCGTTCCAGAAGACGAATCAATGCTAGATTGTTGACTCTTTGACTTGATGAATGTTGCATTGCTCTTTAACTCCAATGTGCCATCATCAACCTTAGACTTACCAAATTCTTCAAGAATACTAACTTGTTGAGATTTAGCCTCCATTTGTTCCCATTCATCTATTTCTAAAGAATTCTTTGTCTTCAATGGCATTGGAAACCTCATTGATTGTGATTTTCGATCTCCAATATCAAGAATCCCAACAGAAGGAGGCCTAAAATTTGAAGTTTCATTTGCTTCTGTACTAAACATATCCTCTAGTTTCTCTAACCTCTCTAATCTCATAGATTTCGAACGCCAATTCAACAAAGTTCTTGAATCAGAATCAGAATCAGTTTCTTTAAACTTGTCCTCTAACTTAACTGGCACCAAACCCCTAAATTTTCCATTTTTGATTTCATCCCAATCACTTGTAGAATCTTTACCTGATTTCCCAGCAGCAGAATCCAAGCTTTTGGATCCGAGATTTTGTTTGATTGATTTTTGTTTACCCAATTGGTCAAGAACATACTTTTCATCATTTATAACAACCATGGATTCCCCTAAATTATACTGATTTAGATTCTTCACATCAGATTTTACAAACCCATTTCCAATTTCAGAAAATCTTGAACCTAAACCCTTAAGTTCCTCAGACAAATCTTTCTCATCAAACCCATAAGAATTATGAATCCCATCTTCGAAAATCGATGAAATATGAGAAATCTCAGATAAATATGTTTCTTTTGCAGCATGATTATCATCAGAATGAACTGATTCGTTAGAAATATGAACAGCATCTGTTTTTCTGCTAAATAATCCGTAACAAACGGCAATGCCGATGACTAGAAGGTAAATAAGCTCCCAAAGCTTGGTAAGTATGGCGGTTTTCTTGAAAAATTCAGGAATTTGAGAAGGGAAATAAGAGAAAACAAGAACAACAAGTATGATTACCATAGATTTAGAGAAGAAATTGTGGGTGAAAAAGAACTTACTATTTGGGGGTTTTGTGAGCATTGAAGAAGGAAATGAAGTTGGATTTGGATCTTGAAAATGGGATTTGTTGAAAGAGTGTAATGAAGATGATGAATCCGCCATTGTTGATGATCACTGAAGCTTTCGCATTTTTACTTTTTAGGGTGTTTGTGACTGAGAAAGATGGATATGTGAGTCACAAAAGTGCTCAGTGGAGAAAAGTAGGTCAGTAGGTGTGGATAGGAGCACGTATTAAAAGGGTAATAATTTTACCGTTTTTTCTTGAAATGACGGATTTACCCGTGATTTGGATATGGGAGGCGATTTGTACAAAACACAAATTAGTCATACATAGCAATTATGACTTTTATGTTCTTACCTACCCACTAACTTTTATTCTTATCCATAAATTCAATGGTATAATAGTCTAAACAATCACTTTTTGTTGTGAATGGCAAATTTATATACATCTCACATATAAAATTTAGAGTAAATTACTGATTTGGACCCTGTGGTTAACATATTTTAACTAGTTTAGTCCTTATCTTTGAAAAAATACATAGATGGTTGCTACTGTAGCAAACTTGTTACGTAGATAGTCCTTCAACCATCCAAACTAACGGTTTGACTGCTAAATTTATTAAAATGACCATTTGTCCTTTCTAAAATTACAAGCTTAGTCCCTGTCGTTTTCAAATAGTTTCGAATTTAGTTCTTTAACCTTTTCATTAAATAACTAGATTTAGGACCCGTGCACGCACGTGTAGTTTAAAATTAAAATTTAAGCAATAACTATGTAAATGAAAAAATAATAAAGTACTTAAGTAATGTGTTAAGTACAATACATAAATGAAAAGATATCTTTCATTATCAACATTAGCTATCAATCCAATGGGTATATTAGGTTCAATGTCATGCCTCACGAAAGACGGTAACTCTTACATATGTTAAAAAATATTAGTTTAATCTGTAAAAAGTAAATTTAGTGTTATATTAAAATATTTAATATAATTTGTTTCACATGATGTTACCAGTGCGAATAGTGGAATTGTTTTGATTTTTTAACACAAACTTCATCGGACTGCAAATAAATGAAGTTGAATGTCATTACCATATTACAATTTATAAACTTTAAACATTATTAGTAAACAATAACATGTTAAATGTAAAATAAAAATAAAAATAAAATAGATAGTTAGAAATAACAATATTACAAACGAAATTATATAGTTATGTAATACAAACAACCTTGCTTTATACAATGCCTTCGGTTATTAAACATACACACATACGATACAAATGCAGACTAATGCATGTAAATTTGTTTTATTCTACCTATTTGACCCGTTACACATTTACGCATAAAACATACCCAAATCTACCAGTTCAAGAGTAAGTTGTTCAAATTGTCACTTGTGATGCGCGGAAAAGTAAATCACAAATCCATCAATTAAACACCAGAGAAATGAATTTCCTAAAGAAATTATATCTATTTTGATAGAACAGAAGTTCAGAGCCTTGATAAAAACCTGTAGGAAGCTACAGATTTCCTTGGAGGTATCTGCACACAAAAAGAACAGTTTGTAAATAAAAGTTTTGACAATATAAGTCTCAATCAAAGCTGACACAGAACATTTTTTAGAAAGAGGAACAGCAAAAAAACACATTAAAAATATAAATATTTGATGCCTTTTTATGCTTTAAATCTTTATTAGGTTAGATATTCACAAACATAAACTATCCTATAGAAGGTACTACACCTCACTAATATGTTGTAAATATATATTATCATATACTCTAAGTCAAAAATACCTCATAAAAAATGATTAATGAGTTAGTGATTTATAACATAAATATTAGCCACAAATATCCTCACCTGTTTATAGTTTTATAAAGAAGATAAGCAAGAAAAATACATATTCTCATTTAGAAAAAGATTAAGTGTCATTACATTTCAAATATAAAATTAAAGATAGTAACTCCATTTTTTCAATGGTTATAAAATATACTTTTTACTAATAAAAATAAAAAAAAGTATTTTTTAGTTTTGTGCTATTACGATAAAATTTACATCAAAACGTAGATAAAAATGAGACGATTATAAATATATAACTATATTTATACCAATCATAATATATTAAAAGTTATAAAATAAAAACTACAAATATATACAATTAAATACATTTATTAAATATAAATATATAACTTATAAAAATACTCCCTATATATTTTCATAAAACTCCCTTATAATTCATTCCATATATTATTTCAAGAACTATTCTAATAATAGAAGTCAAAATAAAAAATTTTGGTCAAAATTAAGAAAATAAAAGGTTTTGATTGGTTAATTAAATTTTATTTATGGAATCTTTCCCATATTTGATTTTCTTTTAATATATATATAGATTTATTATATAAATCTAAATATTTATTATTGTATTTTATATATGTAAGTATGTTTGTAATAGTAATTAGTATATTTATTTTTACTATTATTATTATTATTATATTTTATTATCTTTTATATGGATCTTCATACCCTTTTATTACACGTCAACCTTTCATAAATTAGTTGTTATAGTACACTATTATACATTACGCTTACTTTTTTGTTACCATTTTTCAACAATCAACATTATTTTTAATTTTATTGATATAAATACCACTTTAATCTCAAACTTTATTAATACACCTTGTCTTTTTTCTCCATCTAATATTATCTTTCACGTAATAATATATAATTTCCAAAATCACTACTAGAGGCAATTACTAACCAAAAGACGTCGATAAAACCTGTTTCTAACGATTTTTCGACGAAACCAAATGGCTTGAAATATCACCGTCACTATTTACCGACGAATTTACCGACCATTTTATTAAACTAGTGACAAAATTATCGTCGCTAAATCGTTGGAAGTGGAATTTTTAAATAATATTTTTAATAAACACTAAAATTAAATAATAATATTTTAAATATCTGAAAATACTTTACTAACGAATTTGTGACGAAATTCAGGGACGAAATTCTGACGGTTTGTTTTTTTATGTATTAATTAAAATTCTCTTATACCGACAAATTACCGACCGTTTTGATTTTTATATTTTTAATTAGAATTAAATTTATTAACGAAATACTGACGGTTTTATTTTCACAAGTCAATTTAAAGATTGACTTTAACGAGGTGGGACGAACCCGCGCGTTGCGGCTGGAAGCAAAATATAAGGATTTATACTTAATGATGTATCATTCACATAATACTCGTGCTACGTTCTCTATTATTTATCGTAAACTTGACTCATATTTTGTGTACAAAAAACTACTTTACACAATATAATGTCTGAATAAGATATAAATTTTTAACTACCTTGTAATTAAAAATGCAATCACTGGCTTCCAATACACTTTGTTCTCCAAACTTAACTCTCTCATCTCCTTTTTTTATGATGAAGCTATCGTTACTTGAATATCAGCTACCATCTATATTGATTTTATTTATATATGTTTCGTGTTACGTTTAATATAGTATATAATATGTTGACTCTATATGTTTTAAATTTAAGTCAATTCAGGTTATAAATATATATTATATGTTACGTTTAATATAATATTTAACATTTTTAATCTTTAACACCAAAAAAATTTATGATAAAAATCTTTTATAAAACCATTCTAATTAAACTCAAAAATAAGAACATAAGAAACCTAATTGTTGTTTTTATAAAAAGAATGATAAACGACTTTGTTTATTTAATACTTATTATAAGAGCATCTAACTAATATAAAAAAATGTGTGTTGAATTTAAAAATTCATCCGCATATTTCATCCTCTTATTCACAAGATTAATACAAGTGAAAATCAATGGTGAAAATAAGAAAAGAAAATATTAGTTGAATCCACATATCATTGTATCATAAGTAGGAGAATAAAATAGAAAAAAATATAGAAGAATATATTATTTTCCTTTAAACAAAATGTTAACGTCAAATTATATTCTAAATAAATGGATAACATAAATTAATCACCATAACCTTTCTCTATATAATAAACTCAGCTCAAAAGAAAAAGAAAAAAAAAGTTGTAGGACCGTGGGGGGTTCTAAACTAACACACCCTAATGCTAGGACTGATCTAGGATGAGAAATAGTGCGGAATTTCTATTTCCCAAACCTCCTAAGGATTCTAAGATCTGCTTAGGTGTCCGGCACACAGTAACACTAAGAAACACACAGAGTAGAAGCAAGAACAAACTCTAAGAACTCACACAGAATGTTTAAGGCTGCCCTTGGTTTCGTAATGAACACTAAGTTCGCGATTTAGTAGGCTTAAGGTCGTATATGGTCGATTACGTAAAGTCTCCCGGTTGATTTCTAGCGATTCCTTGATTACTTGACGATTACCCCACGATAATATGAAGTTAATCAGTATTTATAGTGTAATTAATTTCACTACGTACGTGATGCAACTCACTTCGTACGTAGCGAGTCCAGTACGCACGTACCAGTTGTTTTAATAATAATTAATTTAACTTTAACCGACCTAATCACTACGTGCGTAGTGAGCTCCACTACGCACGTAGTGAGCCTGACTTCGCACGTGGTGATCTTTCACCTAAACTTAAACTTCCAAACACACATCAACACATGATTAAGTACTTGTAAGCTTAAGATCATCACAAAGAATCACTAAGAATATATAAACATGCAAACCATTAATCAAAACACATTTGAATTAACATTTCAAGTAAACATGTATATATTTTATTGATAAGAACTAGGGATTTACAATTATGCACCAACAAACTCCCCCTAAGACCTAGTTCTATCAACACTAGTTGCAGATTTTACTTCTTCTGATCCAGCATAGATGTCGAATGCAAAGCAAATTCGAACGACCTTTTGAAATTGCAATGCCAAATCCATATATTGATGCTTGTACAGAATTGGATTGTAGTACAGAACAGTTATATCGTCCTAGCCAAAATTCCTGATCCACATAGGATCGAATACTTTCACCGTTTCACCCCCTGACAGGTTGTCGTCTAAAACGATTACTGCCTCCGTTGTTTTCTCGTTGAAGTACCACCATTTGAACCTTGCACTCCACGCAGTCGGCATGGTCCTTAATGGCAATTTTTTCATGCAACGGGGAGTTTTACAGTTAAGCACTTTGAGTCTCCTCCCTGTCAGTGGGTCAATCTTGGTTGGATGGATCTTGACCCCCGGTATGTAAGGCTTTAAATTCTTCCATCCGAATTGAGCCTCACGCTTTACCAGCGTTTCGAACCATTTTGCCATACTATTATCATCACAATCCAAAAGAGGCAGACGAGCGAGTTGTCGAATATCGTAGAATGGCAGAGTCTGTATATCGTTTGCCCTCTGGAAGTACTCAACTCCTCTTTCCCTTTTGATTGCATAAACATTGAATTCAGGCAAGAAACACCAACCTACAATCTCACCATCCATTTTCTTCCCCAGTGTTTGATAAAACTTTGAGTATTCTGGAGAGCTTTCGGATTTCTTTTCTTTTCCAGCTTGACGAGCCAAGAATCTTTGATACTTTCTTCTTCTTTCTGTCCTTTCTTCTTCCTTGGACTTCCTATCACCAAGATATTTCTCCAAGTCAAATTCAACCTTAACCTGTTCGCGAGCTTCAGTTCTTCGATTAACTTCATCAGCATTTGCATTTCTAAACAGCTCAGCAAAATCAGGCAGAATCAGCTTCTTGTTGACTCGGATAATACTGTTCAGTTTTGTCTTCTACTTCCATTTCATCTGTATCAAATATGGGTTCTTGTTCAGCCCGAGGTGGTGGCACAGAGCTTTCATCCACCTCATCAAAAATGACATCCTCAATTGGTATTTGTAAAAGTTCGGCGATTTGCTCCTTGGTCAGGAATGGAAGAATCTCCCCTTCCTCTGCATCGTATTCATTCTGAGGAACAATTTGCCCTTCAACACTTAGTAGACGAGAGGATTGAGGAATTTCGGCTTTCAATGGTTGTACAGTTAATGGATCTTGCTCATCGCCAGATTAAGTGTATGCTTGTTCGGACTCCGTGGCCTCTTTCAATCTTAGGACCTCCTCATCCTGCTTCTCAACTTTATCTTTCAACCTTTTAAACTCAGAGGTATATTCAAGCAAGATCTGCTCCATCGTTTCATTCTTCTTTACAAGCTCGCTGATTATCATTGCTCTTTCTTCATTGCTCTTTTCCAAGCTCTCAATCCTCTCAGCATCTCTTTTCAACAAATCCTCCATTTGTTCATCTCTTTTCAAAAGATTTTCAATTTGCTCATCCTTCTCGACCAGTTTCTGCTTCACCTCTGCTAGCTCCAGCTTTCTCTTGTTTTCATCTTTGATCATATCAAGCATGTAGCCTTGGAGTCTGCTGAGATTTGCCTCCATGGCTAGGGTAGGCAGCTGTGACCTGGTCTGAGAGGACCCTTCAGCACCTTGAGTGGCAGAGATGACTGGAGCGGCGGTTGCAGAGGATGGTTGAACAATGATTTCTGCAGAAGCAACCAGTGGCTTAAACTTGTATACCTTCTTCTTCTTCTTCTCTGGCTCATCGACTGCAGCCTTTTCCTTCCTTTTCCTACTTTCCTCCTCCTCACTTTCCTCGAAGAATTCATCTACATTAATATCTTCTAGGCTTCCTAGGATAGCCTCTCCCCCAGTGGGATCACGAACTCCCTGACTTTGTATCTCAGGCTCCTCATCCTCATCATCAGAAACTATCTCAATGTTCTCCACCTGAGAGATTGAACCCTCATTCCTCCACAGATGTTTCCTTTCCGGAGCCTTGTAAGCCTGGTTTCCCAAATGGCAGATTAGACGCCTTTTAGGAGGAATCGAGGTACCGATATATCTGCTCATCTGTCTTACCGTTTGTTCATTCATATGTTTCAGCTTGATTCGATCACCGTCCTCTTTCACCAGACCCTCCACTTGAGCATCAATTACTATTTGTAGGAATCTGGGGTACATCAGGAATTGCCCCTCTTTCTTTGTCAGATTCTCCTTTAAGCAGTTAAAGATAGCCCTGGAGATGTTAAACTTGACATTAAGCACAAGGGCTACAAACAGATGGAAAAACGTTTGGTTAAGCTGATCGTGTCCGGTTCTCCTTGGGCCCAGACAATGAGATATCACATGCATCAAATAACGATACGGGGGTCAGAGCTTGGTTTTGTAAACCGATTCATTACGGATCTCCCCCGTATATCCACACCTTAACAAACATCCCTTCACTCGGCAACTGTTCAGCAGAATTGGGTCTGCAATATCATCCCCGAGCTCAAGAAGCTCATTCAGTATACCTTCCGACACAAACACATCATTATTTTGCACCTTCCCTCGAATCCCACCCAGAGATTCAGCATACACAGCTGTCTTCCAAAAATCTTGTTGGTGTGATGTGTAGGCAGTGCATGCCGTTGTGATGGCGGTGTGGATCCTTGATCTCATCAGATAGTCGATCATCTTATCACAGTCTTTTGTCAACTTATTCTTAGATACACATGCCCTAATGTTGTGCATGTATCCGGCCTTCAGGTCTGTCTTAGGTTGACTGCCAGAAGCAGTTTCAGCCACAAGTGGAGCTGACGAGCTTTCCAGTTGAGCGGGTTCCATTGCTTAAATTCTGCAGAATGAACATTATGCACATTAGAGACACATCCACTGATCGTAACACACAGTTAAAATCTGCAGATTAACGTAAACGTTCATATCAAAAATTAACATTCTATCACGTGCGAACTGAGCACCAGCACGCACGTGATGAGAAGCCTACGTGCGAAGTGGTTGGATGAAATAAACTTTGATTTTAATTTAATTGCAATTCACTTCGTGCGACTGAAATTCATCAGCTTCATCGTCTTCATTTCCGAGTTCGTGCGAGGTGAAGCCACTTCGTGCGAGATGGACTTCACTTCGCACGACTAGTATTCAAATCCGACGAACAGTTCGACGAGCATTTGACTCAAAAACCTCGATTTTCAGTGTATTTGTCTCAATTAAGTGACTAAAAATCATTAACTAAGTCCACAAAGGTTTCATTTTCACTTAAATATAACAAATTAATACATATAGATCTCAAATCTCAGTTTTTAAAGTTCTTGGACTTTCGAACACAAAATTGGCTATAACTCGAGATCTAACCGTTGGATTGAAGCGAAAATTATACCAGAATGTTCACAAAGCAAAACCGAATCACAAGGATGGATCGAAAAACACTCTTAGCACAAAATCAGAATCACAATCGAGAGAGAATAGGAGTACACTGTAGAAATTATGAACGCGTACTGACGAATACGCACGAGAACAATATATATACCCTGCTCCACTTCGTGCGCAGTGGATTCACTTCGCATGATGTTATCCAAGGCATTTACCCGAAGTGACAGACCACTTCGCACGTGGTGGATGTTATCTCGTGCGGATTGGATCTCGCTTCGTATACTTCAATCCATTTCGCACGTTATGCTTTTCCACTTCGTGCGGGTTACCGACATTTAGTGCGAATTGACTTTCTCACATAAAGCTAGAATATTTCTTGATGATCCTGTACTCAGCACACAGCGGTTAGAAACTTCAATGCAAGTAAAAACATTTAAGCACATGCAAACACAAGAAATTATAAATAAAGAAAATAAACATACCAAAAGAAATAAGAAACACACCAAAAATCTTTTTGTATTTTTCTGATTAAAAAGAAACAGAAATGCAGCAAATAAAAAATCTAAACTAAAAGACGGAAATGAGAACACAAAAGTAATTGCAGGAATTGAATTACTGAAACTAAATCCTTTTGTGAGAAGGTTCCAAGATGGAATCAGTACCAGCACATCTATACTTAGTTATCCTTCATTTCAGAACCTTAGGCACAAACATACTCCCTCAATTTCTGTCTGTCAATCTAACTTTCCTCAGATAAAGACAGATTTGATTTCAACATTTTCTGATTATCTAGAACCGAGTACATGGTTAAGACTATCTCTTTTAAAATCTCACAGTGTTTTGACTCACTCAGTAGGATGCACAACTTGAATACCCAACCACCATGCTTATGTGCTTTGTGATTTTGTCAACGCATTTTATGCTCTTTGACATGGAGGTCAATTTTTCACCTCTTCTGATAATTTCTGTTGAGCTTTTGTCACTGCATTTTATGCTCTTTGACAATTCAACACTAATAGATCAATGTAGCTTTTGTCACTGCATTTTATGCTCTTTGACAATTCAACATTGATAGATCAATGTATCTATTTCTTTTGACATCTCAGATTGGGGTCAATTTTTCACCCTCTTTTTACATTTTGCTCATTTTCATCTAAGCACATTTGGCATGGTAACAGGTGTGTGCACCAGACTAAGTTAGTCTCAACTGTTATTGACTTGTAGACTTGGAATGTCTCGATAGTTTGAATCTTTGATGGATTTCCACATGCGTAACCACTTATCAGCCTAGACTCTCATCATATATCTTACACGCCATCTGTTTCTTATCTGATTTAACTCAAATTTTCAGACAGTTTTCTCAAGAATATGTACATGCCTTCAGTCCTAATTTTACTAGACAAACTTTGTATTGAAAGCCAGTGTACCATCATTTTCCATTTGACTTGGATCAACTTCTCATTTTTATTTTTTTTTTATTTTTTTTGTATTTTCTAAGTTTTCTGATTTTTTTGTATTTTCTAAGTTTTATGATTTTTTTTTTTGTATTTTCTAAGTTTTCTGATTTTTTTTGTATTTTCTAAGTTTTCTGATTTTTTGTATTTTCTAAGTTTTCTGAACTATCTCCCCCTAAAAGACTAAAGAAACTAAAAACTAAGAAAATAGAAACGCAAAGACACACAGAAAATAAACACAAAGACAAACGAGATATAACCACATAGAAAATAGACACACAGTCACACGAACAAGGACACTAAGTCGCATCTTCAGGGACAACCTCATACTTGGTTTTCATCCCGTTTTCATTCACTAAGAACAAAAAACGGGGTTTATCAAATGCCTTTGTATACAGGTCTGCTTTTTGAAATTCAGTTTGGATAGACACGACATCAATTAATTTCTTTTCCCAGCAGTCCCGTATAAAATGGTATTTGATACCAATGTGCTTGGTCTTATAGTGTTGGACAGGATTTTTAGTGATAGCAATGGCAGCAGTATTATCAACAAAAATGGGAGTAGTAGAGAATTGCAAACCGTAATCCTGCAGTTGTTGTTGAATCCAGATGACCTGAGAACAGCAGCTCGCTGCCGAAATGTATTCAGCTTCACACGTAGAGAGCGCAACTGCAGTCTGCTTCTTACACTGCCATGTGACAAGACGTGATTCGAGAAATTGGCAACCTCCAGAGGTAGATTTGTGATCCTTCTTGCATCCACCATAGTCTGAATCACTGTAAGCTGTCAACTCAAAGCTATCATTATATGGATACCACAGTCCAAGATTAGGAGCATCTTTTAGATAGCGAAAGATCCGCTTGACAATCATCAGATGCTTGACATTGGGCTTGGATTGGTATCTTGCCATCAGACATGTTGCAAACATGATGTCTGGTCTGGATGCAGTGAGATACATCAAAGATCCAATCATCGCTCGGTAGAGAAACTCATTCACCAACTCCCCCTCAGTATCTGGAGACATGCCGTGGTTAATGGGAAGAGGTGTTGCAACAGTCTTCTCAGTAGACATTTCAAAACGGGCTAGGATGTCAGCAACATACTTTGACTGATGTAGAAAAATCCCTGTCTCGGTCTGCTCCACTTGAAGTCCAAGGAAGAACTTCATCTCTCCCATTGAACTCATTTCGAATTTTTCCTTCATAATCCTTGCAAAGTCTTCACACAGAATCGGATTGGAAGAACCGAAAATGATATCATCCACATATACTTGCACCAAGATCAAGTCTTTATCAGCACCCTTGACAAATAATGTTTTGTCGATGGTTCCTCTCCGGTACCCATTATCAGTCAGATATTGAGAGAGGGTCTCATACCATGCTCGCGGTGCTTGATGAAGCCCATACAACGCCTTATTCAGCAAGTATACTTTGTCAGGATGAATAGTATCTACAAACCCCGGAGGTTGGTTGACGTACACCGTCTCCTGAATTTCTCCGTACAGGAACGCACTTTTAACATCCATTTGATAGACTTTAAAACGTTTGTGCGAGGCGAAGGCAAGAAATAACCGGATAGCTTCCAGCCAAGCAACTGGAGCAAACACATCAGTGTAGTCTATATCAGGAATTTGTCTGAACCCCTGAACTACTAGCCTTGCCTTGTTCCTAACAATCACCCCCTGATCATCCCGTTTGCACTTTAGAACCCATCTACAGCCAAAAGACTTAGCACCCTTTGGTTTGTTCACTAAGCGCCAGACGTTCAACTTTTGAAATTGAAGCAACTCTTCTTGCATTGCATTAATCCAAGAATCATCTTTGAGTGCCTCGATATGATCTTTTGGTTCAATCTGTGAGAGAAAACCCGAACATAGACATTGTGTAAAATCTACAGACTGAACCAAATTGGCACCTAGATCGGAAAAGTCTGTCATCTGTTTCAATCCCGAGGATTCTGAAGATTGAGAACCTGATAGCGTTGCCACTTGCCTCCTGGTTTGAACATGAGAATTCGGATTGCCAATAATTTGTTCAGGAGGATGGTTTCTATCAACTCTACTTGATCTCTGCAACTGAGCCTCTACATTAGTTTCCAGATTGGTAACCACGGGTGTCTCTTCAAATGTTAACGTGTGGTCATTGGATGAACTTTCACCCTGTGAACCCTTGTCTGGTGGAGTATGTGGCTCATCTTCAGAGTCAGATTCAGCATCACTTAGTGTGGGTATGGGAGAACTAGAGGACAGGTTTGGTGTGACACTGTCAGAAGAGTTATGAAGATCATATAACATTTGTATTGCAATGTCTTCTTTTAAGGCTACTGGTGGCAGATTGAATGAGTCAAATAGATTATCATAGTCAAACAACCAGGCATCACCGGTTTTTGTCGGAGGAGAAGAATTTCTCTGCACATCCACTTCAAACCACTCTTCCACACAGTTAGACGTTAAGTTGTATACCCTCTTGTTCGGAATGCTGTATCGCAAGAAGAACCCTTTTTCTACCTTGGAACTGAACTTTCCCTCTGCTTCCCGTTTTAGCATAGTGCACGGAGCGCCAAACGGTTCAAGATGGCTAAGATTTGGTTTCCGGTTATTCAACAGCTCATAACATGTCTTTCCTAATCGTTTGACCACTAAGACCCGGTTAAGTGTATAACAAGCATTTGCTACAGCTTCGTTCCAAAACCTAACGGGCAAAGCAGAGTCAGCAAGCATGGTGCGTGCTGCCTCTATTAAGGTCCGATTCTTCCTCTCAGCCACTCCATTCATTTGAGGAGTGTATGCGGCGCTGAACTGATGTTGGATACCTTTTTCGTTACACAGCTTTTCCATCTTCTGGTTCTTGAACTCAGTACCATTATCTGATCGAAGCTTCCTGATCTTCAACTTGTAGATTGTCTCTAACTTGTTGATCATGACCTCTAAAGTCTCGAATGTCTCAGACTTCTCTTTCAAGAAGAAAACCCAGGAAAACCGCGAGTAGTCATCAGTCACTACCAGACAGTATATATCTCCATGAATGCTCTTGTACCGCACATGACCAAATAAATCCATGTGAAGTAGTTCAAGCGGAATTGAGATGGAGTGATACTTCTTCAACTTGTGGGGCTTCTTCGACTGCTTCCCCATTTTACATGATACGCACTTGTTAGGTAGATGGAAACTCTTCAAGTTGACTCCCGTGACCAGCTCATGATGCACTAAGTGGTTCATCTTTCTCAGGCTTAAATGACACATCCTCTTATGCCATAACACTGAATCCTTCTCAGTGGCCTTTGTGAGAAAGCATTGATGTTCTACATCCTTCACCGAAGCATTGGACATATCCAAGACATAAAGGTCATTTTGTCTTGGAGTTGACATTAAGATCATGTCTTCGGGAATTTGGTACTCCTTCTTTAGCACATATCACTGTTTGTCATCGAACATCACCTTGAACTCTTTATCACAAATTTGGGAAACTGACAGCAAGTTGTTTGCTAGCTGCTCGACATAGTTGACCTTGTCAAAACTCACTCTCCCATTGGACAAGAAACCCTGAGCGGTGATGTGTCCCCCTTTATCTCCAGCGAAACTGACATACCCTCCTTTTATTTTTCTGACGTTTGATAGAAGGTTCAGATCGCCTGTCATGTGCCTGGATGCTCCACTATCCACAATCCACGTGTTATACCGATGAGCACCCTGCACAAACAAGTAAATGGTTAGTTAGCATTGGGAACCCAAGCCCGAATGGTCATGGGTTTCCCATCTTCTCCTATCACTTGTACATTAATCCACATACCAGGAGGTTTGGATTCTTCCTTGGTATCTGGATTACTGGATGGTTTAGGTTCAGATTTTGTTGTCCATCTCAAGTCTGAACGGGGAGGAGTCTTATGGTAAACACTTGACGTGTTAATGACTTTATGTATCGGCTCCTTCCCTTTCAAACTTACCTCAGGACTCTTGGGTTTACACGAAGTTTCCCCAATTGTCCTTTTGAGCTGAGGGGGGTCAGTTGATTTCTGATTTGATTGATTAAACATTTTATTTTTCCGAGCAGGTTCAGATGAATCAACTTTCCCCTTTGAGCTCTGAGGCTGCTGATCACACTCATAGCTGAGATGACCAGGTCTCCTGCACACATAACAAATCCTGTTTGACTGATGTTTTACAGGATTCTGTGGCACCTTTTGCGCAACTTGACATTTTAACTCTACTCCTAAACCACATTGTTTTGGCAAAATTTTAACTTTCTCATAAGGACGGGTTGCAGGAGACTGTGCACCCTCCCTTTCTATGGTTCGGAGTGCAGCTTGCACATTTTGCATTAACGTGCCTTGTCTAGAAGAATTGCCTAGAAATTGTCTCATACCAGATTCAGGCTTTTCTTCTAGTTTGGCCTCTTTCCTCTGAGGCTCACCAACTTTTCCCTTCATTTTTAAATCAGGTTTTGAAGTTGAAGCAGAAGGTGCATCAACCTTGGAAGGAAGTTGGTCAACTTCAGTAAAAACATCTGATTGCACCAGTTGGTTTAAGAGTGGTGGTGGACATTTCGTGTAAGTCTTCGTGTCTTTCTCTTGAACGGACCCTTGTGGTCTACGATCGATTATGTGTTCAAACAAATAAAATGAAGTTGAATAACTTTTTAGCTTCTGGTTTAAAGTGTCATAATCGACCTTAGAGCTAGCAAGTTCCCGTTTTAGAGTATCAATCTGATTTATGTAAAAAACGATAGCATCCTGTTTGTTTAATAAAGCAACCTCTAGTTCTCTGATTTGTTTGTTTTGACTCTCAATCTTGTCTTTTAGAGTCTTTTCTCTACCCTTAAAGATAGAGTTTTCATGTAATTTAGAGGTTAGCTCAGTAACTTGTGATTTCAAGGATACTATGGTCTTCACATAATCGTTACACGACACACAGGGAAGACCAGAAGGAGGGTTTACTTTGACATCAGCTTGTCCAGTCATGCACGCCTTTTGATTTACTGGTTCAGGTTGAACAGGCACTGGCGTTGGTTCGGCAGCTGGCTCAGAGGTTGATGCGACATTTTGCTCGTCAGTGGGCAGCACAGACTCGTTATCGTTGACATCGTGGACACTGTCTGCGTCAGACTGAGAATCGTCATTCAGATCTAGGACACTGGCCAGGTTGGTCTCAGCAACTTCAAAAGTATCAGCATCTTGGAAGTGTACTGACCAGTCGATCCCCTCATCTTTCTGAACAACCACCATTGCTTTGGATGATCCCTCATTGGATGTTTCTGCCTTCTTTGGAGTAGTGGTAGTTGAAGATTTTCCAGAAGATGTTCGGAAAGGGTACTTGGGTCCTGAGTTCTTTGGCTTTTCACATTCTCTTGCAAAATGACCCTTTTCTCCACAGTTGTAGCAGGTTACAGCTGACTTGTCGAAACCCAGCTTTGTATCTTTTGTTGCTGTAATCTGCATCCCCGTTCTCTTCACTAAGGCTTTGGCTCTTCTTACCAGGTTGGCATATGACCAAAGGATGTCTTGACGTTCCATCTCGTCGTTGTCAATCTGGTCATAGTCTTCCTGGGTTAGGTAGGCGTTCCTAATCTTTCCCTTGAGCAGATCATCGTACGAGGTGACCAATGCACTAAGCATCCCCATATGCTCCTTAACCTCTTCAGTACTGCCATGCTTGAAGTGCTCAGTGTTTAAAGCAGGCATCGACGTTTTACTTGAAGGAGCAGAGTATGGTGGTCCACTTGGAGTTTCAGAAGCAGACTTGCTTGAAGAACTAACGTTAGATGTAAAAGCTGTCTGCAGTGGAGCATTTGACGAAGTAACTGGAGAAGCAACTGATCCCGTACAGTATAAAGAAGGATTATGCACATAGCTGCTTAATCTGTCTAGATTAAGCTCCTCCTGTTCATGCTCTTTTAGCTTAGTAATGAAGTAATTCAAATCCATGCCCTCAAAACCTTCACCATTCTTCAAAATCATGATGAACGGCCTCCAGCTTTTGGGTAGTGCCTTGGACAGAGTCTCAACTTGTTGGCGTTCAGAAATCTGCACCCCCAGACTATCCATTTCACTTAGAAGATGGTTGTATCTGTTGATGAGATCCGGAAGCTTCTCATTCACGTATGAGGTAAAATGATCAAACTCCTTTCTTAGTTGTGATGCCTTAAGTTCTTTCAGAGATGCATTCCCTTCATTCCTCTTTTGTAGTGCGTTCCATAAGGAACGTGACGTTCTGTACCGTCGGAATTGGTGGAAAATCTCATTTGGAATGGCTTGGATCAAATAAGAGTAAGCCTTATTCTCAGCGTCATAGGCCTTCCTCTGATCATCGCTCATTTGATCATAGGGAACCTCGATATTCCCTTCTCCCTTTGGCACAACGTAGTCTGCAGAAATAGCCCTATGTAATCTTGGATCAACTCCATCAATAAAGATCTCAAACCGTGGTTTCCAGAAAGGGTAATCTTCCATTGTTAGCAGTCTGGGTACTTTATTAATTCCACCTTGTTCGTTATCCATGATTAAGTTACTTAGGGCGGTTATTGTTTGTTTGGCAGCCATTGCACTCATGTCAGACATTTTAGAAAGAGGCGTAAAACAAACTTAACACTACGCACGGAATGTAGACCACTTCGCACGAGCACACAACACTACGCACGAAGTAGAAGACCTACGTACGGACTGACACGAAAACACACAGACTCTACTTCGTACGAACTAGACACTCACCACGCACGGAGTTGATTGACTACGCACGTAGATTGGAAAGGACAAAATTCACACACAGAATCAATACGTACGAAATGAAATCACTACGCACGTGTTTAGGACCTACTACGCACGGAATGAACACACAGCTTGACGAAGATTCTAGATGATCTACGACACACTACGCACGTACTACGGCCACTATGCAATGGTAAAAGACTCACTTCGCACGGGTAAAACTCAAAAAGTTAACGTAAAAACACGACCTTTTTTAACGCAAAACGACCTATTTTTGACCTACTAACCGGTTAAGAACGACGAAAAGGACAAACACACAGGCCTAATCGACACCTAGATCACGAAATCCTAAAGGAAAAGTGATCAATCAAAGCACAAGGCTCTGATACCACTTTGTAGGACCGCGGGGGGTTCTAAACTAACACACCCTAATGCTAGGACTGATCTAGGATGAGAAATAGTGCGGAATTTCTATTTCCCAAACCTCCTAAGGATTCTAAGATCTGCTTAGGTGTCCGGCACACAGTAACACTAAGAAACACACAGAGTAGAAGCAAGAACAAACTCTAAGAACTCACACAGAATGCTTAAGGCTGCCCTTGGTTTCGTAATGAACACTAAGTTCGCGATTTAGTAGGCTTAAGGTCGTATATGGTCGATTACGTAAAGTCTCCCGGTTGATTTCTAGCGATTCCTTGATTACTTGACAATTACCCCACGATAATATGAAGTTAATCAGTATTTATTGTGTAATTAATTTCACTACGTATGTGATGCAACTCACTTCGTACGTAGCGAGTCCAGTACGCACGTACCAGTTGTTTTAATAATAATTAATTTAACTTTAACCGACCTTATCACTACGTGCGTAGTGAGCTCCACTACGCACGTAGTGAGCCTGACTTCGCACGTGGTGATCTTTCACCTAAACTTAAACTTCCAAACACACATCAACACATGATTAAGTACTTGTAAGCTTAAGATCATCACAAAGAATCACTAAGAATATATAAACATGCAAACCATTAATCAAAACACATTTGAATTAACATTTCAAGTAAACATGTATATATTTTATTGATAAGAACTAGAGATTTACAATTATGCACCAACAAAAGCAACATATGAGATTCGATCCCAAGCCAAGCCTCCCAAAACTAAATACATAACCACTCTATCTAAACCTCTTTAATGTACTAAAGCCACTTATTAAATTATCTATATAACAATTTGCAAGGCAAATTGTTCCTGTTCATCTACAGTATTCCTTTAAATTATATTTTTAAACTGGAAAAAGTAGAAGATCTGCAAATGTGGTCCAGCGGATAAAGCCCAACAAGTATTTCCTCCGTCACTCGCTTTCGATACCTGATTCCGTATTTTTTCCTTTGCCCTCTTTTTTCTGGATTAAAGAATTAAAAATACAAGACATCAAGAGTCAAGACCCTTTGCCGTGTAGTATTGGGTATATGGATTTCTTCAACAGTTAAACTGATTCGATCTCCTCCGATTATATCTCCATTCTCACGCCAAATCGTGATATCAGTAAAACCACCGTCCTATTCTTCACAACTACACGCAACCTCCAAACATGCTTTCTCTGCTCTCTCCGCTTCCATACCTCAATAATTGTCATCGTTGTGCTCTATGCTGTAATCGGATCCCATCGACTTCGCCACAAGCTGTTTTCGTTCCAAGGTTATCATCTCCGCCACCGATCTTTGCGGTCTAGGGTTTTTCATCGCTATGATCATCGACGTCGCCTACACAGTTCTTCAAGCCCATCGTCTCTGTCACAGTTGTTTGCAATTTAAGGTAATCATCTCCGTCGCGTTCTAGGTTTTTGCACTCACACTTTCGTAAATAATAAAAGGGTTAGTTTACTTGGTAAATAAATTTGCTCTAATGTTGTGTTTACGTGTTCTACTTCGCAGTTTGTCCTCATAACCATGAGCATTTCCAGGTTCGTTTCTTTCAATTTATGTGTTGATTCTTTACAAAATTTTGGAGATATAATTTTACAACAGTGATAGGTGTGCATTTTTTTGGAGCTTTAAACATTTGTTGAGTCACTCACTCTTCTGGAGTGATGTTTTCTTATTGTACTTTATTTTCACGTATTTGTCATACGACGAGGGAGATCCTTTTAGCTTAAGTTCAGTGAAAGGATTGTAATCACTTTACTAAAATCTCTCAATACGAATAAAGGACAATTAATCCATCGATTTGCATACAATGATGTTTTATTGTAGTTATTACTCCATTACATGTAGCATGATGCTTTTATTGTATTATTTAAAATATACCAATATCTTATAGGTTTTGAGTAAGTCTGAAATTAGTCAAACTGAAGAAACAATGAGATTAGTCAAATTGAAGAAACAATGAATAAGTTGCTGCAAAAGCCTGATTATATTTCTAGATGTACAGGTAGTTAATGTTTTTAAGACTGCCAAATCACAAGGCAATGTTCAAGATAGGTAATTCTGTTTTTAAACTCCCTGTTGTAGGGGTTAATTAGCCAGGGAGTTTTGATTTTGAGGATATTATCAATTGTATTTTTAGATACTAAATTTTTGGCTTAATTGATGAATATTGTTAGGCGGTTGCAACAACACACATGGTTCTCTTGAAAGTACAATTAAACGAGAGTGTTAAGGTGACAATTGCTGACAAGCCAAATCCAAAGCTCGCATCTAACATGTCAATTGTTTCTCTATTGAACTTCTATGGCGCTGTTGTTCTATATGACACCTTTGATTGTTTACACAGTGGTCATCACCTTTTTCTCAAGGTCTGTCTCCCCTTATCTATTTACCTATTATACGAACACATACCTCACACATATTCTTAAAGCTAATAGGATGATCTTTAGGTTAGTGTCTGATGTTGGAGAATTTGATTGTAACTTGCAGAGTTGCATGTAGCTATGGAATTTGCTAGGGATTGTATAAAGTTAGTAATAAGGAGAAGACAACATGCAGGTATGGTGAAGAAAGTTAATTGAAATGTAATCATTAGCATATCAAGTTAGCATCAATGATTGTGTCATGATAATTAATAAAGACATGCCATTAATATGGGCTCCTAATGAAAAATTAGAGCTTGCAAATTCATTTCGAAAGATTAGTTTATTATATTTTTTAACATGTCGGCAGTAAACCTATACAAACTAAGACCAACAGAACTTACGACATAATTGTTTAGTAAATGTAAATATACCCAATTTTATTAGACTTGCAAAAATCAGACTAGATACATATCATTTGGGAGAATTTGAGATATTTCATGAATGTATATGAGTTTTAAGCTTTCTATTCAAACACTTAGCAAGGTTAAGCATGCTATAAATAGGTTAGAAACATGCACAATTCCAGCCTTCCCGGTGTAATGGTTTCTATAAATTGTCATAACATAATCTATTCATTGGGGATAGAATTACCATATAAATCTAAATTGTTGATCAAAATTTTGAGATAAAAGAAGAAGAGTTGTTTGAAATGAGCATTAAACAAGGGGAAATATTGTAGCAGATATGTCTTTATTAATGTAAGCAAGAACTTTAGCTTATAATGAGGTTCTATACGCTAGACATTCTTGAATGTTTAATATATTAACACATAAGTAATTTAAATACTAACATGTACATAGTAAATTTACAATGTTTAATTTATTGTTTGCCTCACTTTAGTGTGTTTAATGAGTACATACTCGAATTCCATGTAAGCTTACTTCACTAATCAACTATGTTTAACGAGTGTATTTTCAAATTCTAAATTATCATAATGAATAATCACCCCCTCTTGCTATTGTGGCATACACTGCAACCGGTGATGCTATTTCAGTTATATATTTCGAAGTAAATAGAAGCATAGTTTATTTCTTCTTTTTCCGGTAATTGTAGAAGAAAAGTGTGTCCGTAGGTGGTTTGATAATATTCTTTTTTGTTATTTGTTGTTAAGAAAGAAATCCATATTAATATAAGATTAAGTATAGGACAATCAATGATCCTTGATTTAAACTATAACATCCTCTGTTACCATTCTATTTTTCCTTACTATAGACTAATTAGAAATCTTAATTAGGCATCCAAACACTTAGAAGAAAAATAAACATGCAATAATACTACATATAATAGGGAAACTTTTCCAGACCATAAAGAAAGCATTTCAGTCTCTTTACTACTGACAACAAGATAGTTAATGTTAAAGCTTTCAGGCCCATAGCAATATTAAATTATTTCCTATATTCTTTCTAACAACAAGATATTTGAAATATTGCTAACTTCTCTTATTTTGGACAATAAATATGTGCAAAAGTGCAACAAATGTGTGAATTTTGGATTTAAATATTTGGTTACCACCTATGTTTGTTAAAAATTGTTAAGTTATTTCTATGGATCTTTTCATATAAAGAAACAAGAAGGGATCTTTTCACAACAAAAATTCAGCACCTTGGATTCTAAATCAGAATGTTCTTGACGAGTTTGCATTATGAAAGCCCTTTCATGTCCATATTTATTTTTCATATACACAAATAAGGCCAAATTAAGATTGAACTGTCACATAATGCAAAACCAATTGAGCTACCTTCATGCATGTATAGTATTGTAAAGTATTATTTCATAGAAGTGTGTAATAGATCTTTTTAACCTTAGCAAGTGCAATAACAGAGTTTTGGGGATTACAATAGCCTAATTGACCCGTTTGAGATAAGAGTACGGTATAAAAGGCATTATTTTTCACATTGCTTGATTAAAGGTTCATCAACCCATCAGTTTGACCCGTCCACCCATATTGACCCGTTTTAAATTGGAAAACCTTACAGAATAGATTGTATTTTGCAATATTTGATTAAAGACTTGGTTATTAATTACCATAATGTTTTTATATGACATAATTCTTTAGTAAATATAGTAATATACTAATACTCATGTGGGATGATTTGAGATATGATATGTTAAAAGGAGTTCATATGTGAGATCCTAGCTTTCTATTCAAACGGGTCAGTGGGTTAAGCATGCTATAAATGGGCTAGAACTCAGAAACATGCATTATTTTTTATATAATGATCTTTAGAAAATTGTCATAACATAACATGTCGATTGGGGATACAATTTCGAGATAAGTATAAAATTGTTGGTCAAAAAATTCTGAGATTAAAGCAGAAGAGCTCTTTTTAAGGAGCATTAAACAAGTGGATAGTAGACAATGCATCAGGTATGTGTTTATTTATACAAACAATAAATCATGTACCTGTTATACATTCTTGAATGTACCTGTTTTATAGTGTATCTGTATCTACGTTTCGTTTACTAGCCGGTTATTGTTTTTATATTTACAATACTGATTCAACAAAGTTGATTTCTAAGAAATGTGGTTAATAATAGTTACATGTCATGTAGATGAAGCAGGAGCAAAATTGGTTAAGAAACAAAAGCGCGATCTTAACAACATCCAGCGCCGTTCAGGCGACAAGGAATAGTCTAGCTCTTTGAAAGAGCTAACTTGGTGAGTTAAAAGATAATAATAATCTAACCTATATTTCTATTTTTTGAGATTTAACAAAAAAATTATTTTTGCAGGCAAGAGGTTTTGAGCTTCAAACACTTTTGGAAAACACTTTTGGGGAGGAACATTTCTACCGAATATCATATCTAAAGTTAAAAAATAATTAGTGCTTAAATCTTAAGACATTTGCTCTTCTATTTTTGTGTTAGCTATGTATGTTAACTATGCAGTTTGCGACATAAGTTATTGTAAATTAGCTTTTGCTAATAAAACTATTCTACTTTGATGTTAAGTTTCTTGAAATATATTTGAAGTTTGAAGCTATGTTGCTTAACAATTATTTAGTTTAAAAAATTCGTTTTAGTATTGTACGCATTCCTTTTATTTATTTATTGTCCGCCGTAACGCGCGAGCACGAAACCTTGTATATAACATAAGTTAGGAAAGTTAGTATTCACTTTCCTAGTAAATATTATTATATATAATAGTTTCAGTTTTAAAAAAATCTATAAGCATGTAAAATTATATTATATTCTAAACATCTTAAAACTAAATATATTAGTAACGTATAAAAACAGTAAAAAGATAATTAAAAAAAGGAAAGGCATACAAATATTATCAATTTTTTAATGCTCTTAATTTGAATGGAGTAGATGCCTCTGCTCTGTGGAAAGCTTTTTTAAGTTTTCACTTCCCCAGACACTCTATTCGATTGAAACAATTTCTTTTACCTTGATTCTTTTCATCTCCCTTCCAGGGATGTACGTTTGAATGGATCGGTTAGATCCGATCCGATTGAGTAAATCTAATTGGATTTCGGTTTTAAAAAGTGTGATCCGATCCATCCAAACAATATTAAGATCCGAATCAAACCATCCAAATTACAATTCGATTGAATCGGTTTTTACAATTCGGTTTTCATTGTAACACAAATACATGTTTAAAGAGTCGAGATATTGTTAAAAACTAGATTCGATACATATACTATTAAGATTAAAATATAGTTGTCCAAGTTACAATAACTAGTGGGAGTAGTGACTTTATAAATATATAATTAAAAATAATAAGTTGTAAATAAACATAGACATGACACATATGGACCACTTTGTTACATTAGTGTTATATATATATATATATATATATATATATATATATATATAGGGGAGAGTTCAAATGAGAACTGTTTTTCGTAAGAGAACTGCGAGAACCAATCTCAGCCGTTCCTTGGATATGGGAAATTCATGGATGGAGAGCGTGGAGGGGATCAAGTGTGGCAGGGTGTATGTAAGGAATTCATGGGTGGGCAATGACATTAAAGGAGGGGGAATTGGACGACTCAGATTGGTTCTCGCAGTTCTCGTACGAAAAACAGTTCTCGTTTGAACTTTTGCCTATATATATATATACTTATTCGGTTTGTTCGGTTTATTCGGTTTAAATTATAGTAACCAGAACCAAACCAGAATCCATAGTAACTATTTGGTTTTGATCCAATCTGATCCAAAAATCCGAAATATCCGAACCAAATAGTCCGATCCAATATTTTCGGTTCGGTAATTCGGTTTTATCCGATGAGTGAACACCCCTACTTCCAATTCACTCATTCACACCATAATTTTTTTTCACCGGCAGCATCGTATCTTCTCTCAAGCACATCGACGACATCCATATATCAATAGTCGTCGTTTTCTATCGCATCATCGGAGAACAGTAAAACATCCACCGATTACACCATCCCCTAAACTACTGACCTCAGTATCGCCGTCTCCGGCCTCTTCATCTGCGTGGCTCTTGCTATGTTCTTCAACATCCCTCGTAAAAATATTACATTTGTCGTCCTCTAGGTTCGTTCTCAATTGTAACCACCGAAGCAACGTCTAGATCAGCGACCACCACCGGACATAAACTTCTCCGGCGCGTCACACCTCTGCCTCCATGCACGACTTCCGGCCTCTAAGCTTCGCTTTATTTTTTCTCGCCTTTTTTATTATCTCGTGAGAAATTCAGCATCTCATTAAAGCATTAATTCGCGAAATGACAGTGGATTTACCAAAACACCCCTCAACTTCTCACGAAAACTTGCCATAATACTACGCAAATTGATATATATATAGTAATTGACAAATTACGCACGCTTATTTTGTTTTTCACAAGTGTCGCTGAATACCAATTATTTTCTAACAATTTTGTTTATGTTGCAAAACGGTTGCAAATGCGTTGCTAATTTGTCGCTAGCTGTATTGGGTTCTTTTTGTTATTTTCGTTACAAAAGTGCTAGAAATTCATCTGTATTACCGACGGATTAAATATCGTCGGAAAAAGATGGTCGGAAATAAGAAGTTTTCTAGTAGAGAATATTATTTGATATGACTTATCTTATTTAATAGTCTGATATATCCGAGATTTGATAAGTTATATAATTATGTTTAAATATGATATCAACCCTCACGAAATTTAGGGATATTGTTGGGAATAAATAAGCAAACTTAGGTTAATACGATATTAGAGTTTTAAGTAGTGAAAACATTTTATAAAGTTACTTTTACTCATTAAATCATACAATGATTCAATTTCAAAAACCCAATAGTTTACTACTAATACAAATAGGTTAGAAAGATTACCGAGAAAGCTCGAAGTTATCTATAAATAATGACATTAAGCTATCGTAATTGAGGATCCAATCTTCACGAGCTCCCGCTCCCACTACATGTGGTCTAAGTGTGCATGTATTTACATACCTTTTATTGTATGGGCGGTCACTTTCAAGTTTTTATTGATTGTGATAAATAAATATGAATAGAGTAGCAATTAAATATAATGTTGATTGTTGAAAAATAGTAAAAAAAAATTAAGCGTAATATATAATAGTGTGTATTGAAAAAATATGAATAAATATGAATGGAGTGGTATATATATTTAGTAAATGTATTGAATGGGCCTTTCAAAAAAAAATATTTAGTTAATGGATTGAAAAAATCTTATAAAATATAATAATTAATATTTAGGTTTATATAGTAAATTATTTAATAAAAAAGTTTAAGGACTAAATGCGAAACTAATTGAAAACCACAGGGACTTAGCTTGTAATGTTAGAAAGGGGGCAAAATGGTCATTTTAAAAAATTTAACAGTGAGGCCGTTAGTTTGGATGGTTGAAGGACCATTTACATAACAAGTTTGCTACAGTAGGGACCATCTACATACTTTTTCAGAGATAAGGACTGAACTAGTTAAAATTTGTTAACCATATGAACCAAATCAGTAATTAACTCTAAAATTTATTTACTCACAAAATATACAATATTCTTAAAATAATATTATAAACTAAATGTCCGTTTACTATACGGATAACAATAAATCTTTAACACAAAAATAATAATATATTAATGTTAGTCTCTTAGCTAAGTGATATATTTAACTTTATTGCATACAAATCTCGCAAGGCACATGTCATAACTTGATTCTTAACATAAACAAATAATTCGAAAATAAGTTAATATTACGAATGTTTGAGAAAATTAAAGGTTATGTAAAATAGGATACTTAAGAAAACAGATAATTCTTTGTATGTATTAAGATCATACATAGTAAGTGATTAAATAAACTTACGCACTTGTTCTCTTGGAGCTTAAAGTTGAAAATATGGCTCTCAGGATGTTGCAACTTGTTTGTCATGTGACAACTATATATGACACGGTTCATCACATCTGTATAAACCAATCTTAAAATAAAGAGATATGTAAAAATCATAACACATTGAAAGGGTAAACAACAAACCAAATGCAACATCAAATTTGATTTTTCTATCAATTTCATCTTTGAAAATTTAAACAATTAAAACCATCAAGGTCAGAATGAAAGTCTTCTGTAAATTTGATTGCGGTTCTGTTATTGAAAATAATCTTTGATTTATGGTCTACATTACGAAGCTTTCTTTTATTAGTCACTATATCAAACTTGGTTAAAAGATATCCACCATTTTCAATTGAATCCTTATATCGTCTAATTAGACCTTTCCTACCGGTTGTATAAAATTTGTCACCCTAAAATGAAGAAAAAAACATAAATTATATCATGGAATATAATACACAGATACAAAAAATTAGAAATGTTTATAACTAAGATTTTATAGCCCGCGCGTTGCGCCGGGTTTTATAAATATAAAATTTTATTATCACATTAAATCATAAGATTAGGTTGATCTACATGATAATATATTAACAAATTTATAAAAACACATTAAAAAATAATAAACGTAGGATCAAAAAATTAATCACAGTTAGGGCACTAATATGGTGCAAGAATAATGAAACAAAAAAGTGTCAAAAGAGATTTTTGTTTCAATAATCTTTCAAAATAATCTATAAATTGTAAAACTCTGAAATGATTTAACATTTTTTTAGTGGTTAGGGCCTATGTCCTCATGGAGGTCATGGGTTCTACACTTGGTAAACACTTTGGAGGTGGTATATTCCCCCACCGCATATTCTTGGTGGGTCCGGTAAGGGAGACTTTGTGGAATTTTGATTTAACATATATATGTTATTTCCCAAAAACCTAACCTTTCAAAGTATGAAACTATTTTTCTTTTATACTTAAACGGTTTTTTCGTTATCAAAAACTAAGCTTTATAGATTAAACCTTCATATTTTGGGAATGGTGTTAGCTTTAAATAAATATACATATTACTAATGCACAAAATTGATGTGGTCTTTTGTTTGCTTAAGAAAACATATTATTAGAGACTTATCGCAAAGTTTTTTTTAAATATGTTTGTAAGCTACACTTTTTCATAAAATAACTTATTTGCTAATAACACATATTTAAGTATAATTTTTACTAAAAAAGACAGAAGTTGCTACGTAAGAAAATTCTGATTGTTCTATAACGACTTACTTACATTTTGACCGAATGATCAAACTATATTATAATACATACTTACATTAGATTCATTTTAAATATAAAGTTTAATGGTTAAATCAAATGTACTTAAACTTTAATGCTTAAACAATTTAAGAATAAAAGGTTAATTGTTTCAACAATATAAGCATAAGCTATAAAGTTAAAATATTAAAAAAAGTTATAGTTAAATCGAAATAGAGTTTAAATTATTTTTTTAACCCATATTAAAACTCTTAAATAAATAAAGAAATATATTAAATATAATTTACATTAAATAATATAAGATACTTATATGAAATTTATATTAAACAAATATTGGGAATTGGCTAAGGCATTGAAACTGTTGAAGATGCAAAGTTAAAACTGTTAATGGATTTTGAGAAAATAGTTCAAAACTGTTAGAAGGATTCGGATAAAACAGTTTACAACTGTTAGTGAAGATTGTGAAGACAGTTGTAACCAACAGTTGTTGTGAACTTCAAAGCTGTTATACAGAGTTCAGAACTGTTAGTACAAACTACTACAACTGTTTGAAGACCTTGAAGCCGAAGACTGTTAGAAGAACCAAAACTATTGCATTCATTGAACAGTTTCGGTTGAGCTAAATGTGGAAACAACTATCTTTGAAGATATCTCGAAATATTTGGAAGATCATCAAGATTATCTCACAAGATAGAAGATTGCCTAACTGTCAACAAATCAAGGAAGATCAAGGAGTATATAAATACTAGATTAGAATTTATAATATGTACGTACTCATTGTTTAAGTTTTTGCATTCATTATTCAAGTTGTAATTTGCTTTCAGAATAGTGCTAAGCCTCTAAGTTTCTCTTTGAAACCCAAGAACAATCTATGTTCTTCGTCTAACATAATAAGTTAGATTGGGGGTGAAGTTTGCTATTGTAATCATTCTGGTTGATCAATAAAACTACTGTTTGATTGAATTGCTTTGTGTTCAAAACCTTCTTTAATCAATTAAGTGTGATTTCGCAACTTCTTAGTTGATTGTGATCATAGTTAAAGATTAACTTTTATTCAACTCTGATTTGTTATTCAAAAGTTAGTTCTTGTTATTTGATATAATCTATATCCGATCCTGACAAGTGGTATCAGAGCCTTATCATTAAGGTTCCTTTGATCACCAGTTGAAGGTTTTGCTTCAATCTTGCTTTGTTATTTAAAACTGTTTTCAAATTACTTTGTTTCAATGGATTCTGGTGGATCTTCTGATAACAATGGCTCTGGGTCAAACATTCGTGTTCCCATGCTCAAACCAACTGATTTTGAGATGTGGAAACTGAGAATCAAGCAGCATGTCCAATTAATGGACTATGCTATTTGGGAAATCATTGAAACTATTCCCACTGCCCCTGTTGATCTGGATGAGACTGGAAAACCAAAGAAGAAGCCACCACCAAAGACAGATGCTGAAAAGAAGGACAGAATGATTGAGATGAAAGCTCTCAGCATCCTCCAGATTGCAATTCCCAATGAGTATCAACATCAATTCAAGAAATTTGATGATGCTCATGAACTTTGGAATGCTCTGGAAAAGAGGTTTGCTGGGAATGCTAGCTCTAAGAGAAACCAAAGAGATCTCCTTAAACAAGCCTATGAGAACTTCACCAGTGGAAAGAATGAGAGCATCACCTAAATCTTTGATAGGTTTTACAAGCTGGTAAGCCAACTAGAGAGTGCTAAGGTTAGGCTTGATCAAGATGAGATAAATAGAAAGTTTCTTAGGTCTCTAGGTGATGAATGGACTGTGTTTGCTACACAATGGAGGACTAAGGATTCCCTTGAAGACATAGAGTTAGATGACCTCTATAATAGTTTGATAGTGTTTGAGGGAGATATAGAGGGAAAAAGAAAAACTGTTGTCCCTAGCCACAATGCTGCTCTCCTGTCATCCTCAGGTATAAAATCAAACCATTCATTAACTAACTCTATTGATAGTTGTGCAGGTACTAGTTCTGCTGTTGAACTAGATGTGAACACTTCAGATGCTGTGCTTGAAGCTTTTCTTGCCAGCCATGCACATTCAACCCTCACCAATGAGGATCTTGAACAAGTGCACCCTGATGATCTTGAAGAGATGGATCTCAAATGGCAGATGACCATGCTTACTGTTAGAGCCAAGAGGTTCATAAAAAGGACTGGAAGACAAAACATGAATTTCAGAGCTGATGGCAAGGCTGGATTTGTCAAGTCAAAGGTGAGATGCTTCAAATGTCAACAGCTTGGCCACTTTGCAAGAGAGTGCAGATCTGGTGGACAAGTTCAGAATCAATGTCAGAGGCCAACTCAGAATCAAACCTCCTCAGCATTGGTCTCACAAGAAGGCCATGGGTTTGATTGGAGTGATCAAGCAGAGGAGGCTACAAACAACAAAGCTTTGATGACATTGACTGACTCCTCCATCAAGTTGGATTCACCAGAAACTGAGGACATTCAGGTATCTTCTAAACTATGTCCTGGTGAATGTAGAGTTATTGTTAAAAGGTTTAGAGAGCACAATAAGAAAATGTGTGCTGCTCTAAGCAAAATGGAGGAGATGAGATATGAATCAAGTGCAGTCATTGAAAGCTTTGAAAAGAAAATAAAAGATTATCAAGCCAATGAACTGCAAATGGATTATGATAGAAAATATCATAAGTGGGAAAAAGAGCAGCTTCAAGAGGAGATTGATAGTCTGAAAAAGAAGCTAAGTGAGAAGGAAAGCAAGATTGATGAATTAACCAAGAAGTTGGAGGGGGTGGACATTGATCTGAGTATGTTCAAGGCAGCCAACCTTAAACTTGAAACCTTGTTACAATCTCAAGTTAGGGACAAGGTGAAAAATGGCCTAGGATACAAACAAACCCCACCTCCATACAACCAAAACTACATAACTCCAATGTCAGAGGTAGCTGACAGGTATGTTAATGAACCTTTGGAAGATGGACTTAAGTCAGCTGATCCAAAGTTTGAGAGTTATGAAGATGGAGTTCTGTCAGAAGTAAGTGATGAAGATAATGAGGGAGTTGTGAAGAAGGATGAAGTTATTCCATATGAAAATCACATCTGTTGTGAGCCCATTCCCACAAAATCATCTTTACAACCTGTGGTGTTTGTAAAAGCATCCACTGAACCCCTCACCAATGAGCCAAAACCCTCAAAAGCTGTTAACTCCATAAAAAGTTTCACAACTGTTGCCAACAGTTCCCATCTCTACACTAACAGTTCCAAAAAGAACCCAAACAGCTCAACTGTTAGTACTAAGACCAAAGGAAATGAGAAAGTTGGTGAAGTTGTAGTTGGAAAGCCCAAGAATGAGGCTGCAAAAGCACAGACTAAACCCAGATCTGTAAACAGGCATACTGAAATGCCTGCATGCACATGCCAAAAGCATGGTGTACAAAAGTTTCCTCAGACAACACCTGTTAGAGGAAATCAAAGAAATAGGAACCAGTTCTGGTCACAAAGAACTGGTTTGCCTATTGTGAAAGCTAAAAAGTGCTATATATGTGGGAGATCCAATCACTTGGCTCAAGACTGTTATTATAACCCACAGCTGTATAGCACCAAAAAACCAAGTTTCCAAAGGCAAAATAACAGTTCTAAAACTGTTAAGTCAAAGCAGATTAACAGTTCTAAAACTGCTAAGCCAAAATAGGCTAACAGTTCTACAACTGTTACATCCAAACCAACTAACAGTTCCACAACTGTTTTATCAAAACCAAAAACTGTTGGTCTGGCTTGGGTGAAACTGCAGGAACAAACAGTTTCTGAAGAGGGTAAAACTGGTACTCAAATTGCAAAACAGAATAAGTCACATGATGACTCAACTGTTTTACTATCTCCAACAACTGTTTGTTCAAAGGTCTCAACTGTTAATCACAACAATTGGGAACCACATGTTCTTACAAAGTATTCATCACACAAATTAGAGAAATCTAATTTGGATGAAATCAAAAAGAACCAAACTCTGTTTAAGTAGTATGACTTGAATGGTGTACCCAAGACCTGCATGGCCTGGGTACTTCCTGCTACTAACTGATTTTATTTGTGCAGAGCATTCATAGGGCCAATCATGGATCTATCTGGCATGTGGATAGTGGATGCTCAAGGCACATGACTGGAAATCCACATTATTTGAAGGATTTCAGAAGCATCAATGGTGGATTTGTAGCATTTGGAGGAAATGCTAAGGGAGGAAAAATCACAGGTAAAGGAGCTGTTGAGGCAGGTACACTTACATTTAATGATGTTTTCTTTGTTGAACAACTTAAGTACAATCTGTTAAGTGTATCTCAAATCTTTGACAATGGAAACAAAGTTTTGTTTACAGATTCAGAATGCATTATCCTATCAAAAGATTTTGAACTAAATGAGAAGGATATTCTTTTGAGAACACCTAGAAAGGATAATGTATACTGTCTAGATACACAAAAGATTGCTAAGCAGAATGTATTAAGTTGTCTTCTCTCAAAGGCATCTCATGATGAGTCTGCCATTTGGCATAGAAGGATGTGTCACATGAACTTTAAAACCATGAATGTGTTAGTTAAAAACAATCTGGTAAGAGGTTTGCCACAAAAGGAATTCTCATGTGATGATCATTGTGTAGCCTATCTCAAAGGCAAGCAACACAAAACTTCTTATAAGACCAAAGAAGTTTCTTCCATTACTGCACCTTTACAACTTTTGCATATGGATCTTTTTGGTCCAACATCTGTGGTCAGCATAGGTAAGAAAACCTACTGTTTAGTTGTAGTTGATGATTTTACCAGATTTACATGGGTTCAATTTCTTAGAACTAAAGATGAAACTGCTGAGTTAGTTAAGTCTCTTATTCTTAGGATTAAGAATCAATCTAATTTGAAGGTGAAAGTCATTAGATCTGATAATGGTTCTGAGTTTAAGAACTATGATTTAAACAGCTTTTGTGAGGAAAAAGGAATTTCAAGACAGTTTAGTGCTCCTAGGACTCCTCAACAGAATGGAGTGGCTGAGAGAAGGAATAGGACTTTGATTGAGGCTGCTAGATCCATGTTAGCTGATTCTAGGCTCCCAATGACATTCTGGGCAGAAGCAGTGAACACTGCCTGCTATGTTCAGAATATAGTACAAGTAGTCATGTCCAAAGGGAAAACTCCTTATGAGTTGTTCCTCAAGAGAAAACCTTTAATCAACTTCTTCAAACCATTTGGCTGTCCTTGTACTATCCTTAATACCAAATCACAATTAGGCAAGTTTGAGAGTAAGGCTGAAGAAGGTTTCTTTGTAGGATACTCCACTCAAAGTAAAGCTTATAGAGTATTTAACAATATCACTAGAATCATAGAAGAGAGTATGAATGTCTCTTTCAATGAGAATAGGATCAATATTGAAGGTAATGGGCCTGATTGGTTATTTGATATTGATGCATTGTCTAAATCTCTTTCTTTTGAGTATTCTACTGAAACAGCTGCAGGTACCTCAACAACTGTTGGTGAAAATCAACAAACAGTTTCCAACAGCCCAAACAGTTTTGAAACTGTTAGTTCAAACAGTTTTGAAACTGTTAGCTCAAAACCAACAACTGTTGGTTCAAACAAAGTTACTGAAGACTTTGTTGTGATTCCTATGCTTCAACAAGAGTTCTCCAATGCTGTTGATCCATTGTTTGATGCTGAATCTTCAAAGGACATGGAATCTCATGATCCTTAACAACACACTGAATCTGCACCCCAAACAGTTGCTGATCAAATGTGTGATACTGCTGGAAATTCAAGTGAATGTGAGATTGATCTGTCTAATCTAGGGAATGAACTGACTGAAGAAAACATTCCTACATCAAGAGTTCACAAGAATCATCCAATATCACAAATAATTGGTGTTCCAACCACTCCTATCAGAACAAGGAGCATGCTGCAAAATGAAACAAGTGGTGTGGATCTTGCCCAATTTGATGTGAATGCCTGCTTTCTATCTCAAATAGAACCAAAGAAAGCAAGATTATCCAAAGAAAGCAATAACAGTTGTACTTTCTAACAAAAACAGTCTTCAACTGTTAGTGTGTAGAATGCACAACTGTTAGTCCAAAATCATGATCTTCGAAAAGGGAGTTATTTCTAAATAACAGTTGTTACATCTTATGAAAACAGTTCTCCAACTGTTAGCTTTATTTTTGTCCGTCAACTGTTAAGTTAATAAAGGGTGTTTTGGTCTTTGCAGAATTTTGAGGATGTTTGAATTGCATTTATTATTCGAAACATATATAAGGCATTCCCTACTCACAAGTTCATTCACGCTTTCTGAACTTTGATTATACGTAAACCCTAGAATTTTGCGTCCGACTTGCAATGGCTCCCCTTCCCTTCGTGAAAGAACACAATATGCTCGCATATCTTGCTAAACCTGATAACCTGACTGCTTTCCATGACATGATCGATTACCTCTCGATGTCAACTCTCAACACTGCTCTCACCATAAATCCAACCATCTACACTTCTCATATTGACAACTTTTGGAAAAATGCTACACTCCGGGAAACTGATGGAGTACAATGGATTGATTCAACGGTTGATGGTTTGGCTGTTTCCATCTCTGAGGATACCATCCGCCACTATCTTCAACTCAATGATAGCAATGGTGAGTATTCTGACTCTGTCTCACTAGAATTTTTGCATGCCGAGTTAGTTAAACTTGGGTATGAGGGCCCTAGGGGAAAGGGTACCTTCTACAAAGGGCAATTTTGCTCACACTGGAAGTTCATGATCCATACTCTCCAGCAGTGCATTAGCCCTAAGAGAACAGGCTGGAATGAGTTTGGGAGCAACATTGCTCTTGCACTCATCTGTCTAGCAAACAATAGATGCTTTAACTTTTCTAAACTGATATTTAATGGTATGGTAAAGCATCTTGGGACCAAATATGGTCTCTTTTTGATGTACCCCAGATTTGTGCAAGTTTTGCTAAACTCTTTGATGCCAAATCTCAAAAAGCACAAGAGGGTTCTGATTCCCTCTGCTCATGTGGCCTCCACATTGAGTAAACTGTTGATAAATGGCAAGAATTTTTCTGGTGCCATAACTCCACCACTCTCTGCAATGGTGGAGTTTCTGTCAAGAAACAGAGCTGCCAGAGTTGAGCATGAGGCCCCTATCATTGCTACACCCACAACTTTGGAACCCCCAGCTCACGATACTCAAATATCTCAATCTGTTACCTTGTTACAAGCTATAACAAAAGCCCCTACTATAAAAACTTTTAGCAAACGAAAGAGAACTGTTAGTGCTCCTTCCACAACAGTTTCTGATACCCAAACTGTTAGCCCTGCACAGGTGCATTCACCTGTGCAGAATATCGAAAGGGAACCATTCGTGCTGTCTCCCAGGCACAATGAGGAGGTGATCACTCCATCAGAGGGTGATCATGTGGTTTTTGAGGCTGACACTACTGTTTCATCCGCAAGGGGTGAACAGGACAGTGTCAACATCATTAAGACCTCAACCACGGCAACAGAGGCTGGTAAAACAGCTTCTGGAAATCCCCAGTACCAAGAACAAAGGGGTACTGGTGTGGAATCTCTTTTGAGTGAACCACCAGTTATATCAGTCAATGACATGTTAACAGTGGCAACACTGTCTGACATTGAGGCTCGCATGAAACATAAAGCATTGACGGATTCTAATTTTGCACCATTCTTTGCGGCCTATATTCAAATGAAGAAGAAGATTTCATTACAGAATAAAAGGATTCTTCAGCAGGATCATCAAATCCAGGTTTTGACCAACAGTTTGAAGCACGCTAATGAGATACTAAAGCTACACGATCAAGTATGTTTATGGAGTTAGTCATTATGCAGATGCTGTGGAGATTGAGATTAGAGTTTTGATGAGGCATCTTGCAAGTATATGCAGTCCAAAAGAGATAATACCAGTTTTGATTACTGATGAGGCTTTTCCAATAGTTTCAATAAAGGTATACGCTAAAGCTAGAGTGTATCACATGGTTATGGCAAATGCTCAGTCTCAATGGTTTGATTTAGAGTTCGTAGAGCACAGTAAAGTAAAGCTTCAATACATGTCAAAGGCTAAATTCTATGGATCTGATAGAATAAAGGATGATTTGCTTAAGAGAATAAAAGAAAGACTGGAACTTTTCAAGTCTGTGTAATTTTCTTTCAATTTTGATTGAAACAGTTGACTTTGCTTAAATAATGGAAGTTATTCTTTGCATATGCTAAATTCATCTGAGATTGAACCCCATGAATCGAAGAACTTAAAGGCATTGTTCAAATTCTTTAAGTTAGGGGGAGATTGTTGGGAATTGGCTAAGGCATTGAAACTGTTGAAGATGCAAAGTTAAATCTGTTAATGGATTTTGAGAAAACAGTTCAAAACTGTTAGAAGGATTCAGATAAAACAATTTAGAACTGTTAGTGAAGATTGTGAAGACAGTTGTAACCAACAGTTGCTGTGAACTTCAAAGCTGTTATACAGAGTTCAGAACTGTTAGTACAAACTACTACAACTGTTTGAAGACCTTGAAGCCGAAGACTGTTAGAAGAACCAAAACTGTTGCATTCATTGAACAGTTTCGGTTGAGCTAAATGTGGAAACAACTATCTTTGAAGATATCTCGAAATATTTGGAAGATCATCAAGATTATCTCACAAGATAGAAGATTTCCTAACTGTCAACAAATCAAGGAAGATCAAGGAGTATATAAATACTAGATTAGAATTTATAATATGTACGTACTCATTGTTTAAGTTTTTGCATTCATTATTCAAGTTGTAATTTGCTTTCAGAATAGTGCTAAGCCTCTAAGTTTCTCTTTGAAACCCAAGAACAATCTGTGTTCTTCGTCTAACATAATAAGTTAGATTGGGGGTGAAGTTCGCTATTGTAATCATTCTGGTTGATCAATAAAACTACTGTTTGATTGAATTGCTTTGTGTTCAAAACCTTCTTTAATCAATTAAGTGTGATTCCGCAACTTCTTAGTTGATTGTGATCATAGTTAAAGATTAACTTTTATTCAACTCTGATTTGTTATTCAAAAGTTAGTTCTTGTTATTTGATATAATCTATATCCGATCCTGACAAGATAAATGATAACGAAAAAAAGATAGACATGATATGTTAAGAAAATAAAAATTAAAAAGGGTTAAAAAGAATAAGAAGATTAAAACGAAGTTAAAAGGGTTAAAATTTGGAATCCATATTTTAAGAGATTACAAGGTAAGAACTAAGAAGGAGAAAAGAATACAATTGTTAAAAGACTCGGTGGGAAAATAAATATTCGGATTTTGTGTTAGGCGGGATTCGAACACACGCCAACCGGCTTGTAAAGAGTGTTCTTACCACTGCGGCCGATCCGGCTTTTGTTAGCAAAGTTATTATAACGGGTATATATATTATTATAGTACTTTTTTTCCTGGGTTTTGTATGGCATTATAATACATACATTCGCATCCATAAATATCATGCCAATACTTGACACAGTTGACATAATACTATTATAGTAATACGATAAATAGAATGAAACTAAATTATCATTTTATGATATTTATATTTATTCCCCTCTTTCAATGTCATTGCCCACCCATGAATTCCTCACATACACCCTGCCACACTTGATTCCCCCACGCTCCCCATCCATGAATTCCACTTATCAAATCAACGGCTAAGATTGGTTCTCGCGATTCTCGCAATAAATTTGGTTCTCAATGGAACCCTCCCCTATATATATATATATATATATATATATATATATATATATATATATATATATATATATATATATATATATATATATATATATATATATATATATATATATATATATATATATATATATATATATATATATATATTTATTTATTTATTTATTTATTTATTTATTTATTTATTTATATTTATATATTGTTATCGTCTCTTTTTATCTATATTTCTATATAATTTTTATCATAATACAATATTTATTCAAATATATATTTTTCAATTTTTCAATTTTATAGTTTTATAGTTCAGTTCTTATGTTTTAAGTTAAAAAGAGGTTAGAATCAAGGTTATTAAGATCGGGATCTTACCTAAGATCGTTTTTGTCTTGGCAAGATCGGATCGTAAGATCGAGATCGGGATCGGGATCTTAAGATCCTACCACAAGTCACTAGATTTTTTTTAGTTTTTTATATGCTATAATTTTTATCAAAAACCAATTATATAACATTTTTACGAGAGAATTAATCATTAGATTTTAAAATAACATACATTAACCTTCCAAATTCTAAATATTAAGAGGTTAGATGAAAATTCACCAGAAGTTATTGATTTACATATCATAATAAAATTTAATAGGTAACTCTTAAACACAATCAACAAATCTAGAGCACACTATGCACAACCTTATTTCCTTATTTTTATAAAATATCTTCTTCTCGTTAACTTTTATTTCTTATAATAAAGAAAAATAAAACTATGACGTATGTAAAGTAAAAAACTTCGAACAATTATTTTTAACACAAGGTGGACCACTTAAAAATTAATAAAATAATAAAGTAAAATAGAAGTGATAATAAAAAATGTAAAAAATAAACATGTAAAATAATAGAGTATTAACAAATGTAAAAAAAAGGTGGGATTGTGGGATCGTAGGATCGTAAACGATCCTACGATCTCATGTACGATCTTACGATCCTAACTACGATCCTAAATACGATCTGACGCGTTTTCTGTTGGTAGAATCGTACGATCCTACGATCAAGATCGCGACATTGATAACCATGGTTAGAATAGTTATGTAAGAGTTCTTTTCTTCGATAAACCCTTTATATGATTGTAAGTATTAATAATAACAACTTATGATGTTTGTCGTAATTTGAAAAATAAAAATATGAACAAATTCGAATCTGAATCAAATTGCGCACTATAATCCTAAATGTAGATCATTTCCCACTTTTATTTTAAATATATGTGTATGAATATTAGTTTTTATATTTTGTTTATCTAAAAACTTCGCTGCAACGCACGGATACAAATTAACTCGTTATCCTTAATAAATAGGAGGATATTTAAGCTTGTCTAGAAATTTGGCTAAAAATCCTAATTTGATTAAATATAAAGAAAAAATAAAGCTTGTTTGAACATAAGAATAGTCAAGGAAAATGACTAAAATACCCCTCTTATAACAGTCATATTTAAGGTCTTTGGTGTAAATGATCAAGTTTGTTACAAAATGCTAATCACTTGAATAGTTGAATGTAAGTGTAATTTTCAAGTTAAATTACTAAATATGCAATGACTACGGTTACACACTTTTATTTATACCTTATAGGAAACGACGAGCCATATAAACCCAACATTCCTCACACCCACATTGGTGTGGCCCCTAGCTCTGATACCAATTGTAAGGATCGCAACCAAGGAAAGCGACTAACGATATTATCCGCTTTGAGTTGCCCATCACGGCTTTTAAATGTGTCATATGGGAGGAATAAAACCCCCTTCTTATAATAAGGAGAGAGAATCCCCCTTGCTTCCCCAATATGAGATACTCCTGCATTGAAACAGGAGCTGTGAGTTTAAAAGTTGCTGATTTGACTGGCTCAAGGGAACTATGAGTCCCGTAAACCCAACATGTTTACACATTACTAATATGCAAGTCAACTTCGTAACCGGTTTAAGCTCATCTGGGCCTGGCCCACCAAAAATAACCAGCCCATGGCCAATATTTCACGGTCCTATAATCTATATTCTAGCTTAAGCCCATGAAAATATATAAAGGGTACCCTAACTCAAGTTACGCTACTGTGCACTCTCTCCCTCCCGGCACCCTCTTCGTCGCTTGGAAAGTAGAAATTGTGTTCATATGATCGATTAATCAGCCATTGCTATTCACTAATCGAATATCTGAGTGCCACTATTTCACTTCCGTTTGATATTCCCTTGATTGATTGCCAACATCAACACAATCTTTAAATCGGCGTCCATGGCGTTGAGAAACGGATTCAGATTACCCGCTTCAAAATTGCTTGTTTTCGTCGTTTCATCTCTCCCAAAGTCTGGTAAAAATCCTTCCCTAAATCACTCTTTACAAGATTCTAGAGCTTAATTTCCATCTAGACCAATATAGTTGATGATACTACTTAATTTCTTTGATTGTTTATTCGTGTCATTTCAAACATACAAGTCGTGTTGATTGGTTCAGATCGTATGATTCTTATTTCACAGCTGTATTATACTATTATATGGATAGTAATATGCTCTTGTTGTAGTAAACTGTAATTAGCTTTCAGTGTGCTTAAATTAGTTATGTTGGCCTATTAGGTATGATGGTCTTAATCAACAATTGATTGAATCTCACCCCAACAATGTACCCATTTGTGTATAGTCCGAGGATTTTGTTCTTCCCTACAACAATCAGATTCAAACCCTTCGACACCATCAAATCGCGTGTCTGGAATCGTTGACGAGCTAATGAATTTAACGTTGCTGGAATCTGCGGACTTGACAGAGGTTATGAGAAAGAAAATGGGTATAAATCAGATGCCAATCATGGCAGTGATGATGCCAGGGATGGGGTTGAAGACTGGAGTGAAAGGAGCTGGTGGTGGTGCTGCGAAAGCAGGGGAAGAAAAGGCTGCGGAGAAAACAGCTTTTGATTTGAAACTTGAAGGTGGGTTTGATTCTGGATCGAAGATTAAGATTATTAAGGAAGTGAGAACCTTTACTGATCTGGGTTTGAAGGAAGCTAAAGAATTGGTGGAGAAAGCTCCAACTTTGTTGAAGAAAGGAGTGCCAAAAGAAGAAGCTGAGAAGATTATTGAGAAAATGAAGGCCATTGGGGCTAAAGTCATTATGGAATGAGGTAATAATATCTTTAATTGCATTAGAGTAACAAATGAATTTAGTTGATATGTTGTTCTTCGATCTGTATGATTTTGAAGTGATGTTTTAAAAACTAGAAGTATTTTTGAACCTTCAATTAGATTGAAATTGAACTGTTTGATAGACTTCTAATCATTTGCATTGCACTATACAACAATTGCTTGAAATAGAATAATCATGATGGTAAATTGGTGTCAAAATTAATTTCCAACTTTCGAATAAAATACCTGCTTTTGAATGATATGCCAAGTTGTAATTCGTTTTCCTAATTTCCATGGAGAATATGGATTCTGGTGTTTAGATAAATGTTACTGAATTTCAATGGTTTGCATATAGTGAAGGTTTTCTTCCAGGTCTTAAGCAGTTAATCGAAAATGGATTTGGGCTGTTCTTGTTTTGGGTTAAACTTTCTGTTTTTTCAATGATTTATTACTCGATTTATTTGAGGCGAATTGAGATTTGTAGATCTTATATTCATGTTACATGAGAAACCCACATTATATGTTTGATGTTTGATAGTCTTGCATATAATCTAGTTGTTAGGCACTAACTAATAACCATTATTTATATTGTTAATAGTAAGAAATTATGATCTGTTGGATTTTCTTCATATGCAGGTTTGTAAATGATGCGAAAATGCTTATGCTTTCTCATACCTCAAACGTATGAGTTTATGGGCAGATATTCTTAACCCACATATATGTTCATTTTCTTTTGTAGAATTGGTTATTCTTATAGCTATGCGAGAAAATCACCATGTAAGCTTTCTAATTTTATCATAGGAATTGATCTATTAGGAAGATGCATTCAATATCGAAAATTATAGTTTCTCAATCTCAAAATAATTGTAACGAATGGCAGATGCTGTTGCTCACTTATTTTCCAGTTTTGAAGAATCTGAGCACATTTCTTACCTGAAGAAACAATGTGGATTGATCTTCTGGAGCTTCTTTTTCACTGTTACTGTGGATTATATGCAGTTTATTTAAGAACCAACTGTCCATGAATCTTTATCCCCCAAAACTAAAAGTTCATGATCCCTAAATGTTATAATCAAGAGGAAGAAGTTATATTTCTAAAACTTTCACTCTGTTACACTTGTCGCCATACTTCTTCCAACTTGAAGCTTTGTCATACTTCCCAAATTGAGAAAGCTACCAAAGGTCTTGTGTTTCTTCCACTTGATCTGATCTAAGTTGTCTTCCATAAGGTTTGAAAACACTCCATTGGCAGATCAAAACATGTTCAGGTCAACAACGACCAATTCACTCGCCTTTTGTTTTTAGACATAACAATTGTCCCATTTATTAACTAATCTCTATTGGTTTTACCCACTTTGTTTCTCATAAGGCGGGAGAGCGAGTGTGGCGAGATTAACTAAGCCATCCCATAAACAATGTTGTCAAGTGTTCGTCTTCCACTTCCAGGTAATCCAGGGTCACTAGCTACATGTTCATGCCAGCTTCTTACAAATAAAGAACTAGCTGATTCCCATGCAATGCTTTGTAAAGACAAACAAAGTGACAACCTGGTCTAGCATCGGATTGTTCGTGATATGCATAGATGCCTCGCTATCGCACTACATGATATATGTAATCAGACACAAAAGAATCCATAAGCCAACTTCCAAACTAATACCTACTAGCCCATTAACATAATGTGATACTTACAATCTATTAGTAGAAGAGGTGTACAAAATTCGGTCCTAAACACTTGTGGGGTCGGTCCGGTCTTCGCATAAGACCATTCAGTTTTTGGGTGGTCCGATCTTTTTTTTGGATCCGGACCAATCCGACTTCGGTTCATATTTGTTCGGTTTTTAATCACATATTTTTCACTTTGGTTTAGACATTTCCGATTTTGTATTTAAATTTCGGTTTAGAAATTCCCAGTTTTCCGTTAAAAACTTTGACAATTGAAGTTGCAATGATTGTGCACTTGTACGAATTAAAGGTACCTATTGTTGAAAATAACTAACATGTTCTTCGAAATGAAACTACATATTGTTCGAAATAGATGACATAACAATATATTGCGATAGAATTACTAAAATGTATAGTCGGGATTGGATAAAAACTGCTTCGAACCAGAGTTGAATATAATTGTTCTAAACTTCCTAACTTGATTTGATTTTACGAACTTCTTTAAACGAGAAATTTGGATGAAAAACGCTTCGACAAAGGTTAATATTGATCTTTAAGAATTGGTAAGAAGAGACGTGCTCTACTTTTCCATATGGGGAAATTGTCAGCATCAAACAAGGAACATCTTGTGAGTGAACCAGGGTATTTTTAATTTATATAAAGATGAGTATGACGTGTTAACTATTAATATAGTTGTTCAAGTTAAAAAGGGAGCTATTGTAACATCTCAAATTCGGCCCCGATCGTTTAATGAGTTTTTCTTATAATTGCCTATGTGTTTATTTTGAAAACATACGTTTATGGTATAATTGGATTCATTTTTAAGTGAGGATTTCAAATATTATTTTATTAGTAATTTATTATTCAAGATTGGTTGGTTATGTGAAAAACTGTATATTTGAACGTAACGTTTTAAATACTGAAATATGTATATGTGTAGGGGCCGTAAATTGAAGTGTTAAATATGTTTGTTCCAAGTGATTGTATCAACAATGTAATGAAATCATAATCATGAAATTTAGAGAGAGAATAAGAACATCAAGTTAAACACACACTTAAACACTTGATTATGTCAAAGACCTTACTAATGACAATTAGTCATTAGTACTTATACCCCTAAGGGTATTTACAATATTGACCCCTAAGTTTGTATATGTAATACAAACTTCACATAGAATGTAATCTTCTATTCTATACAATATTTATAACCTAACAATCTCCCCCTTTGTATAGAAATAGAAGATGTTTGTCTTTTCAGCTTCATACGAACTCTAACAATCTCTTATTACAAATATGTAGATTTCTTGCTGCATTCTTTAACGCTTTAGGAGACAAGACTTGAACGATTTCTTTTTGAATCTTCAGTCTTTGATGGGATGTCTTCAGAATGTCTTCTCATCTTGCAAAATGGACTCTTCAATTTTAAAAATAGTCTTCACTTTAAAATTCTTGATGAGAACTTGAATCTTGAAAGTACATGAGAACATCATTTTTCTTCTGATTTTTTAATTTGCACCAGTAACCTAACGATTTTCAACCTTTGGTTGTATGAGCAGTTTAACTTGAAGTGGTTTTCAGCATACACGATCTTGAGCCTTTAAGCAAAACGATTTATGAAGAATATTTGTTCTCTCCCCCTTCAATGTAGCTCTAGATCTGGTTTATTTCTTCAAAACTTCTTGAATTTTCATTAAGCACTATCATTGTTCTGAATTTGAAATCTTTTCTTCTGTTGTTCTTTATTTTGCTCCCCCTTGACTTGACATATATGATCGATTAGCTCTCTTAGTCACCCCCTCAACACATGAATCTCTTCTTGATCTAATAAGCTCAAAATCAACTATTAAAATTTCTCCCCCTCATGATGATCAGGATTCTTCATGAACATCATGTACATGAGTTCTGTATTCGGCTTGATTTTGACCTTAATATGTTGAACACTTGAAGCTTTGAACCCTCATCATGAGATTCAGTTGAATGATGGTGTCACTACAATGATATGACAATGAAAGTATCAAAGACAGTCTTTAGGGCACCGTCTCAAAGTTCCTATGGAAAACACCGAGATCACATAGAATCTCGTTAACACAACAGTTTAAATAAACTGTGTGACCTACGTTCAGAACTGACATAACGTTGATTCTTGTAGGATTTCCATCTAATCATCGTGAATATCACAAAAGATATCACTCCAAGATGTTCCGGTAGTTACGAAAACTAGATACACTTACTATTTCTACCATGTGTAGTAAGAAATGAAATATATATTCAATTAAGCTCTAGACTCGATAAGTGCATGAAAGAAGTCGGGGACGGGAGTAGCTGTCCTCCTTGTTTCAATATCAACAATCTCCAAGTGAGATGTCAAAAGAAATATGCTAATTCTCCGTGTGAAGTTGAAACAACTATATGTTAAGAGATAAATTCGAACGTTTATATCATTGTTGTTTGTCAATACTTACGCTTATTGCTAAATCATTGATGCCAACAATCATTGTTGTCATTAATCAACTTGTACTAAATTGATTTTAAAATCATTTTAGTTGATTAAATTTTTGATCAAATCAAATCATTCCTAGACGATCATTTTTTTTCAGGTTTCACAATGGATTATTCAATGACACATTTTTCAAAAACAACCATTGAGAATGAAATTAAGAAATGGAGGAGGTCAAGATATCATTTACAAAAGAGGAGATTTTTCTCTACGAATTGTTTGAACATATGTTTTCATTGCATGATAGAGCTTGTGCTGGATGGAGCAGAGAGACTGCAAAACTCAAAACGCTTACACAGGAAAGTTATGATTTAACTGCAAAACTCTAAGAGTTTGAACAGAATTCTAAAAAATTACATTCTGAAAGGCAGAGAGCAGATGATCTGTCCACAGCCAATGCAAAACTCACAGAGCAGGTGTCTAAAGTGTCTGAGCAATTTCAACTTGCCGAACAGAAATGTAAATCTTATGCAATTGAATTGGAGCAAAAGCAAGCAGACATTGAGACTGCTATGAATAAGGCTAAAGAATTGACTCAAGCCAATGCCAAGTTGAATGAGAAATTGTCTACTGTGTTGAAAAATGATACAAAGATCATAGACAAATTGTGCGTTGAGAAAACTGAGTTGAAAGAAAAAGTCAAAGGACTTGAACAACATTTGCATGTGTCAAATCAATCTTCTGTTCCTCGTTCAATCTTGGAGAGGGAGACTTCTGAACTGCAAACAACTCTAGACACTGAGAAAGTGAAGTTTATGGCTAAAATTCTGAAAACTGATCTTAGCGCTGCAAAAATTGCTGAATCATTCAAGACTTCCGCTGACAATATTAATTTTGATTCAGTTTTACATTTTAGTAGCCAATCTAATTCTTATTTCTCTGTTGCAGGTTCTGCTTTCGTACAAAGATTTTACCAACGCACCAACTGCTGCGAAGACTCCTAAGACCACTGAATCTGTTGGATCTTTCTATCAAGTGAAATCACCTTCAGCTGCAATGACTCAATCTTCGAAACAGAAACAAGCTGCTTACAATTATAAACAGAATATTTGTGCATCAAGTATTTCTAATTCTGCTTGTTCTGTGAGTACACATGAAAAATCATCAACTTCAAAGACAACGAAATCATCTTGGACTGTGAAGCAGAAATCTTTGGATCCAACTTCAAGTACATCAGAGTACAGAGTAAAGAAGATTCTAAATGATGATTCGTCAAATACAACAAAAACAACGAGGATTCCAAAGAAAGAGAATAAAGCTGATAAGTCAAATCATACTTTTTACAACAACAGACGCCGATCTTTTTCAAAACCAAGTTCAACAGGGGAGTTTGTGCTCAAAACAGACATCATCTATCCATTCGTGGTTTACTTAGCCAAACACCTAATCCGCCTGTCAAAAGTGAATATTTGTAAGACGTCACACATTCAATAAGAGTTTCTTGTTAGAAATGGAATTCCTCAGTGGCATTCAGGACCATTGAACCGAAAGGTCCATAAACCTGTTATTGTAACAAATACACAAAAATGGATGCCCAAACCTGTAACTAACAAATCTGGACCCAAACAAGAATAGGTACCAATTTTTGTTAATACGTTTTGCAGGAAAACAAAGAGAGACATTGTTGGAGCACAATGAAGATCATTCAGACATCAGTAAAGATCATTGTGTTCAGTGTGCTGAATTGGTTTAAAACTCATTATTTTTCAAAAACAACGGAGTTCCCTTGCAATTCAATTCCAATATCCTTGTGTTCAGCATTAGCCCGAGTCTAATGTCCTGAGAAGCTTATTCTGTGCAGTTTTATCATTTCATAATATAACTTGCTTTCTAATGGATTGTTACTTGCAGGGGGAGAAATTTTTTTTACCTTCGCCTAATTGATGAAAAACTGATTTTCATGCATCAATTTAGGGGGAGTTTGTTTTTACTGCTTTATATCTTTTCAAAAACTCCAAAAACATTCATATATCAAAAATCCAAAAACATTATAAATCTTCAAAATTCAAAACGATTTTTGGTTTTCGTTAGTTGTTATCTGTTCAAGAAGGTATTCATTCTTTGCTATATTCTGATACCTTTCTTGATTTAATTTGTTGTTGATCTTAGCATGATCAACTTTCATTTCTGCGTTTCCATCTCTAATCATACATTCCTTCGTTCTTAAATGTTTCAAATCATTTCTAGAACCGTTCATTCATGTGATATTATTTGAGTGATCACAACGCACCATGAGTGGGGGAGTGTAGGCCTTTATACTCCTATGGTCAATCTAGAACCGGACGGACTTGCCCCAGGAGCTCACCATATCTTAGAATGAGATAGTAAGGGTTTCTTACTAGGTCATTTAGGTGAGCAGAATCAGTTATCATGGGATACTGTGGTAAAAATAAAACAAAGAGGGGTGGAACAGGAGATGGGGTGCATCTGATTAACAAAATATCTTGAGCTTATTGTTAAATCATTTTGTAACATTCTTAATCCCTATTCCCTAACTGTTCATATTCTTTGATTGTTCAAATCTTTCTTGACAATCCTTCTCAACACTGGAATTTCTTGAAAATCATTCTTGTTGTAAATCACATGATTTCTCATCCTGTTGCGAATAATAACAAGTGTCCTTATGTATCTAACAAACAGAGGTACATACATATATTCGGAAAAAGAGTTTGAGGGAGAAGTTGAAATATATTTAGTGAGCTGTGGGTGAGACATGATCAAAAGAAAAGAAATATCCTTACTAAATAGTATACATCTGGGTAGCCACATCTGCTACTGGATCTTATTCGTTTAGATTTGGTATTGAAATAGACATCATGTACCCAGTGATGCAATGCACTAACCCCACCCAGCTACTCAATTTCATTTTGTCTTTGTAATAAATCTTCGTGAAAATTGAGATTTTCCAACTCAAGCATGACAGTCTTTGTGAAGCATTGTGATTCGTGAATCTCAATGAAGATCAATGTAACATAATCTTGAATTTTAGAGAGAGAATAAGAACACCAAGTTAAACACACACTTAAGCACTTGATTATGTCAAAGACCTTACTAATGACAATTAGTCATTAGTACTTATACTGTTGGGGAGATAGCAATATCAAACCTAAATCAAACCTGTCTATTAAGTAAAATAGGATTAATGTTAACAAAACCATATATTCAGTTTTGGACTTAGATTGATGAAAAACATGTGTTGTTTTTCATATTAGACTTAAAGAATTTCTAAGTAAGAAATGTCAGCTGACGAATCATAGTGTCAGCTGAATACTGAGTATCAGCCAAAGGATTAGCTTCAGGAAGATCAGCTAAGAAGAAAAGACAAGTCAAGAAGCATCAGCTATGCATCTACAAAGCATCAGCTGATAGTACAAACCATCAGCTGAGGGTTCCTCAAGGATCAGCTGAGCAGTCAAGGATCAGCTGACAGTATCTCATTTGTCAGCTGATGCCTCCCACATGTCAGATAAGGTATTCTACACTTATTCATTCTTGTCTCAGTAAGCTGATCATGCTCAAATGATTAGCTGAGCCCTTGGGATCAGCTGAGAGTTTCTTTTGATTAGCTTATTAGCTGTAATTTAATTATATTGATTAGCTGATCAGTCTGATCAGCTGAGCAAATCTAGTCAGCTGAGTCTTTCACATTTTATCCTTAGCTGAGCAAAATTATGTTAGCTGTTCAGTGTCTGTTAGCTGAGTCTTTAATCAGATAATAGTTCCTTCAGTGTAATATTTTCTTAAGTCAAAGGCAGAACATGTGTTGTTCTATTATGCCTTAGATCTTTCTTTGTAAAAGTACTTAGCACTTTTTGTATCTGCAAAGAAACAAAAAGGATAGATCTTTATCCTCTGGAAAAGGAGAAAGATACTTTAGAAGAGAAGATCTCGAAGATATGCTTCAACAACTAAGTATGGCAACTCTATACTTGGTTAAGTCAAATCTTCAGAAAGCATGGTGTTGATTAAAGCACAAGCGTGAAAGGAGAAGTTTACTTTTCCAAGATATAAAGGTAGTACTTTAACAATATAATAATAGATAGTGGGTACACTCATTACTGAAAAGTATGTTCACTTTACACACTTTGCGTATAAAGTTAACTTACTTTTCACCCACTAACTTTATCTATTATAATATTATTAAACCAAGTACCTTTGTCTCTTTCTCCTCTTCATCAACCCGGACACCCTTGCTTATATATACTCATGCATGGAAACATGCTATAAAAACGTATAGATAGTTGAATACTGAAATCTCATTTGTTGAGAATTAGAAGAGTTAGCATTTTACTTTCAGTATAACAAACTTGTTCATGTGTTGAACATCTTAGACATAAGTTGTTTAAGATTAGCTTAGTCTATGTGTTAGACTAATTTAGTTGCCACCTTTTATTGAACTTAGATTTTCCGCATCTAGTTCATGTAATTCTTGATTCACATCAATAAGAATTATATAAAAGTAAACCGTGTGTCTCTTAAATTTAAATTGCTAAAGTTTGTATTCAACCCCCCCTTCTACAAACATTTGTTGTTGTAGTATCCATTCGGGACCAACAACTGGTATCAGAACAGGCTAGATAACTCATATCTAAGATCTGTTTTGCTTACTCTTCAACTGATTCTACCCCACACTACCAAATGGCCACTCCGGTTGCTGCTTCAAATGGTTCTTCAAATAATGGCTCACTCACTAGGTGTCCAACTTTTGATGGAGAAAACTTTTCTCTATGGAAGAGTAGAGTTCTTCTCTATATGTCACGCCTAGATGATGTGATTCTCAAAACTGTAACTGAAGGTCCTTATGTTCCTTCCTCAACTGTTCAAGTAACTGAAGCCACTGATGAAACATGAATTGATTCTTCAATGGCCTTTCTCCTAGAGTTATATACTCTGTATGATTTGGAGATTAAGGAATAACCAACAAATATTCCAGGATCAGCTATGGGTTCCAACTTATGGAGCTGATCTCTTTGATTCAGCACATAGCATTTTGAACCAAAGATATGGAAATAACCTATATTGGGCTTTATAGACTTATACATTTCATATGAAGTCTTTCCATGTCTTTTGACAATGATTTACCTATTCTGACTATAGCAGGCTGTACTAACAGCTTCATCCCAGAAATAGAGTTTCAATCCTGCCTCACATAGCATTGTCCTTGCAGCCTCAATTAAGGTTCTATTTCTCCTTTCAGCAACTCCATTTTGTTGTGGAGTTCTGACAGATGAGAAATTTTGTAATATTCCTTTTTGTTCACAGAAGCTTTCAAGGGTTGAGTTCCTGAACTCAGTCCCATGATCACTTCTGAGTTGCTTTACAGACAAACCTTTCTGCAACTCTTCCCTTTTGATGAAACTTATTATCTCCAGGGTAGCCTCACTTTTGGCTTTTAGGAATATTACCCAGGTGAATCGTGAGAACTCATCTACTATCACCAGAGTGTACTTCTTGCCACTTAGGCTTGGAGTACTTATGGGTCCAAACAGATCCATATGCAACATATGCAATGGGTCAGTTATTGAAAAATTTTGCTTTGATTTAAAGGACCCTTTATAGTGTTTCCCTTGTTCACAAGCTGAACACAATTTGTCTTTGACAAATGTGATTTTTGGTAATCCAGAGACTAACTCTTTATTGGACAGCATATTTATATTTTTAAAGTTCAAATGAGACAAACGTTTATGCCATAACCAACTCAGCTCAGGAACAGAATGGGAATACAAGTAGCTTTCATTATTGGGACTAGCAGAATTAAGATCAAGTAGATACACATCTCTTTCTCTTTTAGCTATTAATACAGGCTTTCCCTTAGCATTATAAATTGTTCCTGCTTTCTTCCTAAAAGTAACAACATTGTCCTCATCACACAATTGACTGATACTAATCAGGTTGTGTTTGAGGCCTTTGACATATGCAACTCTCTGGAAAGTGACTTTACCAGCTTGCATCTTCCCATAGCCTTTGGTTCTTCCATGGGAGTTGTCACCAAATGTTACTTTAGGACCTTCATCTTCCTGGAAATCACTGAGAAGTCCTTTCCATCCGGTCATGTGCCTTGAACATCCACTATCCAAGTACCATTTACCTGAACCCTGCACATGATATAAAAACTAAACATATTAGTTTTGCTTGGGAACCCACTTCTTGGTGGGTTTAGATGAGGAACACTTAGCAACTTCATCTTGTTGAACTGACTGCTCAGCTTGTGCAGGAACTGAATCCTGTGTAGGTTGATCAGTTTGTTCTTGCTCAGGCCTTGAGATTTCAGTATCACAGTCCTTAGCCTCATGACCTCTACTTCTGCATTTGTAGCATCTCCTTCTTCTAATGATGACAGGAGGTAGAGTGTCTAACAATCCTTGTGAGAATTTACTCTCAGTTTTAGGATTGTATATGGTGGATAACTTCTCAACTTTCTTTGCAAGCTGATTCACCTGGTGATCACTGACTTTGGACTTACCTTAGTCAGGTCTTTGTTTGTTATCCTGAGAAGATTGACTAACAACCTTCTTCTCCATGACTTTGGACTTACCTTTGTCATGCTTACTGGACTCACCAGTTTCAACAGGTTTGGACTTACCACTGTTGATCTTCTTGAACTTACCAAGATCAACAACTTTGGACTTACCATTGTTGTGATTTGACCTCTGACTTACAGTGGTCTTCCTGTTCTTATAACTTCTCTCCGAGCCAGATAGAGAATTTTGTCTTTTGAAAGGATTTGGATTAAGCCTTTCTATGACTGAAGTTCTTTGAACAGGCTGAGTGCCTAATCTGTCCAACACAGACTTACCATGTTGTTTGGATGTTGAGCACTCATTACCATGATCTTTGGCCTTCACAAACATATTGAATTTTAGGCTTGGATCATGTCGTTTCTCTGAGGCTGACTTCTGAGACTTAATCAGTTGTCTATCTTCCTCAGAATCTGTACTTGCTATCTTATCATCAGCTACATAAGCTGCTGTTTGATAGTCACCTCCATGTACACCCTTCATCTATTTAGGTATCTGTTGGTTTATGCACTGTTCAGCAAGCTTTGATGACTTACACCAAGACTCAGTGATCTTTTGAAGTTGATCAGCTTTGTCTTTTGCTTCCTAAAGTTCTTCACTAAGAAGTTTATTAATGTGCCTCTGACATTCAAGGTCACACTGTGCTTTCTTACCAACATCAATGAGAGATTTATTTTCCTTAATCTCATCTTTAAGTTTTGCTATTTCAGCTTTGAGGTCAGTCTGAGACTTAAGGATGGTCTTGAAATCATTTAGCAGATAATCAAAAGCAAGACCTTTCTCCTCATCTGTATAAGAGTAGAAATTACTGACCTTGTACATGGAAGCAGGATCCCAATCACTCAGTTTGCTGTTTTCCTCAGCTTCCTTCATGTCAACTTCAATGATTGATTCGGACTGACCATAATCAACCTCATCCAATTCTAGTTCTTCATCTTTTTGAGCCATTAGATATACATTATCATCTGAGGTGGATGATTCTGTATCCCAGGTTTCAGCATATAAACCTTTTCCACTGGGTTTGTCTTCAGGCTTTAATTTCTTAAGCTGAATATATTTCTTCTTGTATTTATCAGCTCTATAAGCATTCTTATCAACAACAGATGTTGATTCTACCTTCTTAGATCTGCACTCAGCAGCTATATGTCCCTTTTTCTGACAGTTGAAGCACACAACATTCTTGGGATCAAAGGAACTCTTCCCTTTGCTCCTCTCAGATCTTCCTCTTCCCCTTTGAGCTTTTCTCAAACGTCTGGATAACATGGCCATCTGCTCAGTGATAGTCTGAACATCATCAGTATCACTTGAGTCTGAGTCTGAGTGGTCAGCTTGAGATTCTGACTCAGTCTCATATTCAACAACCATAGCTTTGGAGCCTTTCTTCTTCTTCTATGCAACTAATGCAACTTCTGTTTTGTCCAAAGATTTTTTTAGTTGTTGTTGAGAAGCTCTTTTGTGTTCTATGATCTGTTCATGATTCAGCAAGAACCCATAGATGGACTGTAGGTTATACATGTGTAATGTTCCTCCAGCCCTTAGTGCAGTGTTTACTTCATTGAACCTTTCTGGTAATACATCCAGAAATTTCAGCACGAGCTCAGCTTCATCTCTCTTTACACCCACACTTAGTAGGTCATTTATCAAGCAGTGAAACCTTGTGAACAAATCTGCCAAGGTTTCATTCTTCTTTGAAAAGAAGTTTTCATACGATCTATTAAAGTGATTCTTCTTTTGCTACTTGACCAGATTTGTGGCCTCATAAGTGACACTCAGCGTATCCCAAATATCCTTTGTGGTTTGACACCCAGTCACAGTGCGTAGGATTTCATTAGTTAGGGAATTCGCTAGAACACTCTTTGCCTTGTCATCCAGATTGAAGAGTTTTCAATCTACATCAGTCCAGGTTGCAACAGGATTTCTTGTTTCCTTCTCAGATTTGCCAGAAGACGTATCACTGATAGTAGAAGGAATCTTGGGGATTATTGGTCCTTTTGTGATGACTTCCGACATACGGTTGTCAATAGACTTTAGGAAGAGCATGGCTCTAAACTTCTACATAGGATAGTTATATCCATCAAATATGGGACATCCTTTAGCAGAGATCTGAGGAAAGTTTGATGGAGTATTGCTTGTCGACATTTCAATCTTTCTCAGAATCTTGAACTATTCAACTGATGAAATCGTTCAGCCTGCTCTGATACCAGTTGATGGTCCCTTGTATGAGAGAGTAACAACAAGCAACAGGTGTGTAGAAGGGGGGGTTGAATACACTTTCTGCGGAAATTGAACAAATCAAAGAAAAGTGTTACACACAGTAAATCAAACCACAATCAATCAAATGCTTTTATAATCAGAAGATGATTACAATGCTTTGAATAAGAAGATGATTACAATGACTATCAAGTAAGCAACTCTTGATATATAATCACCTAATATAAATCTCTCAATTATCTCAAACTTAGATATCTATAATTAACATATAATTATAGATACCGACGACTATCTAAACAGGATTTTCACAGATTGAATCAACACATGATTACTTACCAATATCACAACTAATGTGATTAATTCGAACACACGAACTTCTTTGGCAATCTGTGATTAAATCTTGATACTGAATCAAGACTCGTAACACATACGGTGAGGTGAGGTTTGGCTCTGCAACACTTAGTTGTTTTTGTATCAAAGTCGTACCTCTAAACTTATCAGGAGATAAGTATTTATAATCCTGTGCCTACGGTTCCTAACAAACTAGACTTAGCCTAATTCGCTAACTAACTTTCGGATAAACCGGAATCTTGAATCTTGAATCTTCTTATCTTGAGTCTTCAATCTTCAATCTTGATTCTGGAGTCTTCTTATCCGTGCCGTAGATATAGAGAGAGATAAAGATGAATTTAAAACATATTTTAATTATCTTTAAACTGACTTCTTCACTCGGACTGAGTTACTCAGCTTGAAACTCATCAAGCTGACTTCTTTGAGAACAAATCCGAATTCATACATGAACTAACACGTACATTGATAAACTCATCCTTAGAAGTCTAACTTAGTTGACTAAAACATATTTAGCAACTCTGTCGAGCTGACTCTGCTTTTGAGCTGAGTCACTCAGCTTGAAACACATCAAGCTGATTATTCGATATATACCTTATGTGACATACACAGATTATTAAACATATTAATAAACAAACTAAGGTATAATATAACTTATCAACATATGCTCAGCTTATATTCAGCTTATACTCCGTCTGAATCACTCTAAGTGTTCAGTCTGACTAAGCTCCATAATTCTGTTTAAGTTATATGTAGAACTCATCTTACAAACTTAACTTTGTCTCATCAAATTCAAACTGATGAGATCATTTTCCCAACAACCATGTCATGTGAGAGTGGGTTAGGATTTAATTTTTGGGCTGAAGCTGTCAGCTGTGCTTGTTTTACTCAGAACAGATCCCTAGTCATCAAAAGGCACAACGAAACTCTATACGAAGTGCTCAAGGGAAGGAAGCCCAACATCAGATTTCTGCACATCTTCGGGTGTTAGTGTTTTCTCCTGAATCAGAGAGATCAGTTGCAGAAGTTTGCACCAAAAGCTGATGAAGGTGTGTTTCTGGGATATTCTGTAATTTCCAAAGCCTACAGAATCTACAACCTTAGAACAAAGGTCATAGAAGAATCAATCAATGTAAGTTTTAATGAAAATGACTTTGTTGCTTACTGCTCTACTAATCCATCTACAGGTGAGGAATTTAATGATCTGTTGTGTACTGAAGACAACATTCCAGTGTCAGCTGATCCACTCCCATCAACTGATATAGAGGATTTAGATGAAACTGTTCCAAATACATAACCAGCCAATGCCAAACCTACCTCAAACCATCCCACACTTTTACTGAATGATGGGAATCATGTTTCAACATCAATGGACTCTAATTCCATATCAAGCATTCCTTCATTAGTAGAAGTTTCATCAGATAACATTCCTGAAATTCTGTCAGCTGATCAATCAGAAGTCTCATCAGCTGACCCAAACCAAAGAATTTCAACTCCCTTAATCCAAACTGTTTCAAACTCTCCCAGAATCCAAAATGCCTATAAGGACCACAGGGATCATCCTAAAGATCAGGTCATAGGCAACATAGAAGAACCTGTACTAACAAGATCAAAAGCTTGTAATTTTTGTTTATACACAGGTTTTGTTTCTATGATTGAACCAAAGAAGGTGGAGGAAGCTCTAAATGATCCTCACTGGATAAATGCCATGCAAGAAGAATTAGCAGAATTCACAAGAAACAATATATGTACCAAAGGATAAATCCATCATTGGTACTAAGTGGGTATTCAAAAACAAAATGGATGAACAAGGGCTGATCATAAGAAACAAATCTAGGCTAGTTGCATAGGGGTATTGTCAAGAAGAAGGTATTGATTTTGATGAAACCTTTGCCCCTGTTGCAAGACTTGAAGCCATAAGACTGTTTTTAGCTTATGCTGCCTTCAAAGACTTTAAAGTTTTCCAAATGGATGTTAAGAGTGCTTTCCTCAATGATGAACTGAAGGAAGAGGTGCATGTCAAACAACCTCTAGGTTTTGAGGATGCCAGCAAACCTGACCATGTATACTTCTTAAACAAAGGTTTGTATGGTCTAAAACAAGCACCAAGAGCCTAGTATGATACCCTCTCTTCTTTTCTAATTAACAAAGGCTTTATAAGAGGAAGCATAGATAGCACTTTGTTTATAAGGAAATTCAAAGGTGACGTGATACTTGTACATATATATGTAGATAATATAATATTTGGGTCTACAAATTTGGATCTTTGCAAAAAGTTTTATAAACTCATGTCTGATAACTATAAGATGAGCATGATGGGTGAACTAAACTATTTTCTTGGACTTCAAATCAGGCAAGAGGTTGATGGAATTTTCATTCATCAAACAAAGTATGTAAATGATCTACTTAAGAAATTTGAGTTTGAAAATTGTTCTTCAATGAAAACACCCATGTCCACTGCCTTAAAGCTTTGAAAGGACACTAATGGTAAATCAGTGAACATTACAGCTTATAGAGGCATGATAGGGTTTCTTTTATATCTCACTGCAAGTAAACCAGATATTATGTTTTCAACATATCTCTGTGCTAGATATCAAGCAGATCCCAAAGAATCTCACTTAGCTGCAGTTAAAAGGATTTTCAGGTATCTCAAAGGAACTCCTAATCTAGGTCTTTGGTATTCCAAAGATTCTGATTTTGAGTTAGTTGGATACACTGATTCTGATTTTGCAGGTTGCACACTAGACAGAAAAAGTACATCTGGTGGTTGTCAACTGTTAGGTGGAAGATTAGTCAGCTGGGCAAGCAAGAAACAGAACTCAGCTTCAACTTCAACAGCTGAAGGAGAATACATTGCTGCTGGAAGCTGTTGTGCTCAACTTTTGTGGCTGCAGAATCAACTACTTGATTATGACATACAGTTTGAAAACTCACCAATTCTGTGTGACAACACTAGTGCCATTTCTATCTCTAACAATCCTCTTTTGCATTCTAAGACCAAGCATATTGAAATCAGACATCATTTTCTTAGAGATAATGTGCAGAAAAAGAAAGTTTCAATGCATTATATAAGTACTGATTTTCAATTAGCTGATCTTTTTACAAAACCTTTAGATGAGTCTCGGTTCAACTTCCTAATATCCAAACTTGGCATGTTAAATTTGTAACATTTCCCTTTCTTAGGTAGTTAATTTTGTGTGAGAAAATAATTCAATTCGTGTGTAAAATAAAGTACTTATCTAAGCTTCTTTGTCTTATTAATGGAGAATCAGCTAATGATATTTTGTCAGCTGACAATCATCAGCTGATACTATACCTCAGCTGATCAACCATCAGCTAAGACTTAGACGCTCAGCTAAGACTTAGACGCTCAGCTAAGTGCATTCATTAGCTAACACTTATTTTTGACTCAACAAGGATCGACTGACACCTTATTCAGTCAGCTGATGATTCTCAGAGTTAAAATTATTGTGTCCCCACACTTATTTTATTAATTTATCATTTGTAGTTAATATGTTAACTAGGTATTTAATTTCATTTAATTGTCCGTTAGTTTTCTGTGTATTTATTAACAATTCCGTGTATCACCTTTTTGCAGATGTGACAGTTACTTTTTCAAAAAGATATTTCGATAGCAGTTTAAGTTTCCAAGAAAGATATAAAGATGTTTTGAGCGGTTTTTCATTTCTTACGCTTTCAAAATTCTCAAAACTCTCATTCTCCGAAACCCTTCTCTTTCACTACTTTCAAGTAACGGTATCGTCGTGTTCTCAAGCTCTGCAACAATGGTGATGTTCAACCCTACTGAGGTTCCCAATGCTATTTCAGGTGAGAATGTTACTCCTAACTTTCTCTTCACCATTACCCCAAATAATATCATAATCAACACCGACATACCTCAATCCAAGGCAAATCAGGGATTTGAACCCTTTGTTAACTTCATAAAAGCACATCCCCTGTTTCCCTGCCTTTCAGCTCATCCTCTGTTTATCTTCCCTAGTATTATTGGGGAGATGTGGTACACTGCCAGATACCATCCAAACAATCAAACCATTACTTGCACTATCTTAAACAACCAAACACCCATTGTCATATCTGTTGAAACCCTCAGATAAGCATTATCCATACCCAACTTTGCACCATTCCAACCCTTTGCTACTGCTGAACAAACCTTGGAGGTTCTGCCATTGATTGGCTACAATGAACCTATCTCTCATGGTAGATACAAGCTGTCAGTTATAGGTCACCCCTGGAAGTACTTGGCTGGTGTCATCATTAGATGTTTTGGTCATAAATCGGGGAGCCATGATTTACTGAATCAGACTGAGCTTATGGTTCTTCATGCTCTGGTGACTGGAAGGAATGTAGATTTTGCTCAGATTATCCTGAGATGGTGGATAAGATAACTTTGGGAACTGTCAAAAAGACAACAAGGACCCATGTGCCTTATATCAGATTTCTTAGTATGATTGCTCTACAAACTTTGCAGTGAGAGGCATATACACATCTGAATGTTACACATAACACAATGCCAATCCCACAGATGGGTCAAAAAGTGTTTCACTTGATAAGAGATGATGTTGGTCCTGCAATTACTCCTTAGATGCAGGAGTTAATTGATGATGGAGAGGATGTTGTTTTGGAAAATGTGGCTCATGATTCTGAGTCCCCTGATGTAATAACTGAGGAAGTGGCTCAATCTGTTACTCATGATGAAGCCATATTTGAAGGAGGAAATTTAGATGAAGTGAATGTTGATGAACCTGTAAAAGGTAATGATTCAAGTGATGGTACTGATGCTGATAATGGTGATAGTGATGATGATAGTGATGGTGGTAATGGCCATGATGGTGATACTGGTGGATTTTACATGGAAGATGAGCCGTATCATTCTGGTTCTACTTCATCCAGTCAACATGGAATACCATTACAAATGTTTCCCTCTAGTTCAACTACTTCAAGGAGGTCCTGACACTTAAGCACTGATGAAAGTGAAGTAGAATCTGATGATGATTCTCCCAGTAGGACTCTTGGAGGCACAGTTGCATATCCCAACCCTGATTAACAACAAGGATCAAGTGACTCTGTTCATAGAGCACCAAGTGGTGAAGATGAAGAAGTTCTTGATGCTGAAGAGGTCTCTGATAAGCTGATGAAGCTCATAGAGATCAGCAAAGCAAAACGCATCTCATGTATACCTTTATCACTCCCTGAGGACACTCATTTGGTTGACCCCACCAATGAGAACCCATCCTCTACTCCAGTTGTAACACCCCCACAACAGCCAAGCTCTAGTGTACTCCCAACAGTCACTAGTTCTACTCCCTCCTTCACCCATACTGAATTAAGGTCACAAGAGCTTGTGCACTTTTCACAAGTCTCTGAGGTAGTGTTATCCACACCTAAGACCTCAACTCCTATAGCTACCTCTTATGTTGAGGGGGAGCTTATGGATGTTGCTTTAACCCAACTGCCAGTGGATGTGATCTCACAAAAGGTCACATTCGTAAATATGGGACTCCTGCAATCTGGATCACCCTCCCAACAGGGTGATGCCATTGAAAGAAAGACCTCCTCCCAAGGTCACACTGTGTCTACACCCACATTGAGTCTACTTATGCCCTTAGTAAGTTCACAACAACTTACTACTGAAATAAGGGATACCCCAATGAGTGCAACCCCCACTCACACTCACAGACTTGCACCTATGTATGATTCACTTCTAACACATACTATTGCACTGCATGTCAATATCAGTGGTATAAACCAACCATTGGTACAGGGTACAATTTCTGCTCCCAGTGATCTTAGGCCTATACACCAAGGTCTAACCGAGGGACCAACAACTATTCCTGTTCTAAGCACTATTTCTCAATCAACTCCCATTCAACCCTTTCCCTCTACTTCTTCTGAACCCTCACCCCAAATACTTCAAACCCTCCTATCTATCTCTCAAAAGATGGATAGCCTTCAAGCCTCCTTTATCTTTTTTCAAACCCAAACAGAAACTCAAATCTCTCATCTAACCCAAGAGGTTGAGTCACTAAAAGCTACCCAATCCCAACCCAAACCCACCCCTGCCCCAGTTGATCTGTCACCCATTCTTCATAAATTGGATCAACTATTATCCCAAACTTCTCACCCTGCACCCACTCCTTCACCTCCCATTTCCAACCATATCATTTCTTCCTTAAACCAAACCATCTCTAATCTTCTTTCCCAACTCCACACCTTAAGATATTCTCCTCCCAACATTTCTGTAACCATCCATGACTCTCTTCTTAGAGTCCCTTCTCTTCTCCAAACCATAACTACTGACCTCAAACACTTAAACAACTACTCCATCCAAAAGCACACTGAAACCCTTAAGGAATTCACCAATATCACTGATGCTATCCTAAGCCTGAGGAAATCTCCATCTTTCACCCAACCTCCTATCCCTACTACCTCTCCTTCACCTTCAAGTATCCCTCCATCTACCTCCACTCCTTCTCCATCTCCTTTTTCCTTTTTCTCACCTTCTGCACCTGCTGAGCATGCCAAGCCTTCTGATAACTTTCCTTTTTCATTTGCTGATGACAAAAAGGGGGAGAAGTCAGACTCTAATTCTACTACTAGTTCAAGCTTATCACCAGATCATACTTAAGCCGTAGAAGCTGATAAGGCAGCAGTAGATCAAGCAACCCCTAATGAAACAAAAACTCAAAGGAAATCAAATGTTGAGGGGGAGAATTTATCTGAGAAGGAGCAACCTGCTCAAGATGAGCAGAGGTAAAAAAGAAGATTCAAACAAATGGCTAGAAGGAAGAGTGCTAAAAAGCCAAGACAAGATGAATCTTGTGCACCAATCAATGTGCCATCAGAAGATTCTGATAATGATGATAATGAAGATAGGATGCCTTTGTCCTCTCTGCTCAACTTGAAAAAGCAGAGTCTCTCCACTCAAGCTCCACCAGTCCAAACTTCCTCTCCAGTACAATCAAGTCAACCAACTCCTTGCAGCTCAAGAAGAAAGGGAAAGAAGATAATGTCAGCTGAGGAGATTGAAGAGGAAGAAAAGAGAGAGGAAGAATTACAGAAAAATGAGGAAAACCTCAAAGAGTTTAGTGATCTGGCTGCTGCCCTGGGCACAACAATTGAAGAAGTCATAGAAGCCAGGAAAAGGCACCAGGAGTGTTACTGAGGATCTTGCTGCTGCAGTTGGTGTTATAGATGATGAGATAAGGGAAATACAAGAAGAAGAAATGATCTTACTGTCATCTCAAGCTCCTTAAGAACAACAAGCACCACTGCAGAGTGACCCTTCTACCAAGAAAGCTCTCAAAAGAGGAAAGACTCACAAGAAAGCCATTCAAGCATTGCTCAACTTCAACTTTAGAAGCACTACTCAGCAAACTGAAAGGCAATCCAAGGAGTTCTTGGAAAATAGAGAAAAATTGGTAAACAGAAGATGTGCAAACATGATTTCAAGGGTTACTCCTGACAAAGGTACAGATGAAGGTCCTTATCTCAGAGTAGTGAGAAGAGATGAAAGAAAAACTTATGAAGATACTTATCTACATCACTGCAAACTACTCTCTTTCTTTGAGATGATTGAGATCCTGTACCATATCCTTAAGTCCAAGAGTGAGATAGTCCAGAGATTCATTGCTAAATTTGAATACTGGATCAGAATGTCAGTATACAACAGACTATTCACTCATGATCAATTTGTTGCTCATGTTCAAGCAATTGAGGATGCCTTCAAGAAGACTTCTAAAGCCTTTGTTGCTGCTGAACAAATCATTCTCAATCCTGATCATCCTTATCTTCCTGCTTTTGAGAATCTGAATACTGCTCTTCCTCCCAATACTCATCCTGAAATGTTCAGGTATATAACTAAACCTGAAAGAGGAATGTTCTTCTTGAACAGAGCTGGCAATTGGAGATTTCTGAGAGAATCTGAGATAGGGAAAGCTAAAAAAGAACTGATATTTCATGCTGTAATAGCTACTAGAGATTTGACAGGAAATGAGCACTTTGAACAATTGATAAGATCAAGAGCTGATCAACTTCTAGCTGAAAATCCACAGATCAGAACTCTTGAAGTCAAAGAAGAACCCTGGTGGGAATGAAGACCACACTTCATAACTAGACTAGTTGTATTTTTCAATTCCTAGAATAGTTTAACTTCTATACTTAGTTTAGCTCTTAGTTAGATTACATTGTACAAACTCTGATGTAAATACTTTGTTTTGTAATCAAGCTTGAAACTTTGATCATGAACTACTTAGCTAAAATGCTAGTATAGATGACTCTTAGTAAATAGCTCACATAGTGTAAAATAAAGAAAATATAAAAATCCTAAAAACAGAAAAAGGATGAAAGATACCACAAAAACAGAAGATGGTACTTCATAAATGAAAAGATTCCCAAAAATAGAATATCAGGGAACATATATTAAAGATTACCAAAAACAGATAGCAAGGTAACCAAAATGAACTTAAAAGTTTTATCTTTACAAATCCGAGTCAAACTGATTCTTCTTAAATAGATAAGGTTTTGTCATCATCAAATAGGGGGAGATTGTTGGAGAGATAGCAATATCAAACCTAAATCAAACCTATCTATTAAGTAAAATAGGATTTGATGTTAACAAAACCATATATTCAGTTTTGTACTTAGATTGATGAAAAACATGTGTTGTTTTTCATATTAGACTTTAAGAATTTCTAAGTAAGAAATGTCAGCTGACGAATCATAGTGTCAGCTGAACACTGAGTATCAGCCAAATGACCAGCTTCAGGAAGATCAGCTAAGAAGAAAAGACAAGTCAAGAAGCATCAACTATGCTTCTACAAAGCATCAGCTGATAGTACAAACTATCAGCTGAGCGTTCCTCAAGGATCAGCTGAGCAGTCAAGGATCAGCTGACAGTATCTCATTTGTCAGCTGATGCCTCCCACATGTCAGATAAGGTATTCTACACTTATTCATTCTTGTCTCAGTAAGCCGATCATGCTCAAATGATTAGCTGAGCCCTTGGGATCAGCTGAGAGTTTGTTTTGATTAGCTTATTAGCTATAATTAGTTATATTGATCAGCTGAGCAAATCTAGTCAGCTGAGTCTTTCACATTTTATCCTTAGCTGAGCAAAATTATGTTAGCTGTTCAGTGTCTGTTAGCTGAGTCTTTAATCAGATAATAGTTTCTTCAGTGTAATATTTTCTTAAGTCAAAGGCAGAACATGTGTTGTTCTATTATGCCTTAGATATTTCTTTGTAAAAGTACTTAGCACTTTTTGTATCTGCAAAGAAAACAAAAAGGATAGATCTTTATCCTCTGGAAAAGGAGAAAGATACTTTAGAAGAGAAGATCTCGAAGATATGCTTCAATAACTAAGTATGGCTGGCAACTCTATACTTGGTTAAGTCAAATCTTCAGAAAACATGGTGTTGATTAAAGCACAAGCGTGAAAGGAGAAGTTTACTTTTCCAAGATATAAAGGTAGTACTTTAACAATATAATAATAGATAGTGGGTAAACTCATTACTGAAAAGTATGTTCACTTTACACACTTTGTGTATAAAGTTAACTTACTTTTCACCCACTAACTTTATCTATTATAATATTATTAAACCAAGTACCTTTGTCTCTTTCTCCTCTTCATCAACCCGGACACCCTTGCTTATATATACTCATGCATGGAAACATGCTATAAAAACGTATAGATAGTTGAATACTGAAATCTCATTTGTTGAGAATTAGAAGAGTTAACATTTTACTTTCAGTATAACAAACTTGTTCATGTGTTGAACATCTTAGACATAAGTTGTATAAGATTAGCTTAGTCTATGTGTTAGACTAATTTAGTTGCCACCTTTTATTGAACTTAGATTTTCCGCATCTAGTTCATGTAATTCTTGATTCACATCAATAAGAATTATATAAAAGTAAACCGTGTGTCTCTTAAATTTAAATTGATATAGTTTGTATTCAACCCCCTCTTCTACACACATTTGTTGTTGTATTATCCATTCGGGACCAACATATACCCCTAATAGCATTTACAATATTGACCCCTAAGTTTGTATATTTAATACAAACTTCACCTAGAATGTAATCTTCTATTCTGTACAATATTTATAACCTAACAAAATATAGCTTCATGAGTAAGTTTGTATTACTTATGTGTGTGTATTTGAAGGTGTTTTAAGAGAGAGAAACAAGAGCTTGATACTTGAATCTTTATTTTGAAAGTTTTGTGTTGTTAGATTTCAACTCAAGGTATAAACATGATTCTTGGTTACTAAATAACATGATTATGAGATGTTACACTACAAAAAAAGCGCCACTAAAGACCCCTTTGGGAATCTCCGGCACACATTTTTGAGGATTAAAGATTTACAAATCTAATAATTGAGTGCCTATGCTTGGAGACTTTAACATATTTGAGTGCCTATGCTTGGAAAATTTTAATATATTTGAGTGCAACCTTTCATTTTCAAATAGATGGTCCTATTGAACGAACTATTCAAATACTTGGGGATATGTTAAGAGTTTGCGTGATTGAATACGGTGGGTCATGTGGTTAGCATTTATCCTTGGTAGAACTTGAGGATAAAATTATTGATCACTTGAGTATGAGGATGTCACCATATGAAATTGTTGGTCCCTTGTATGAGAATAACAACAAGCAACATATGTGTAGAAGGGCGGTTGAATACACTTTCTGCGGAAATTAAACAAATAAAATAAAAAGTGTTACACAAAGTAAATCAAACCACAATCAATCGAATGCTTTGTATTTAAAAGATAATTACAATGCTTTGAATAAGAAGATGATTACATTAACTATCAAGTAAGCAACTCTTGATATATAATCACCTAATATAAATCTCTCAATCTCTCAACTTATGATTATAGATACCGACGACTCTCTAAACAGGATTTACACATATTGATAACTTACCAATATCACAACTAATGTGAGTATTCGAACACACTAACAACTTGGCAATCTGTGAGTTTCTTGATCACGTTGAACTGACAAACAGTAATCAAGATTCGTAACACATACGGTGAGGTGAGGTTTGACTCTGCAACACGTAGTTGTAATCGTCTCTGAGTCGTACCTCTAAACTTATCAGGAGATAAGTATTTATAATCCTGTTGCTACGGTTCCTAACAAATTGGACTAATCCTAACTTGCTAACTAAATATCGGATAACTCGGAATCTTGAATCTTGAATCTTCTTATCTTGAGTCTTCAATCTTGAATCTTGATTCTGAAGTCTTCTTATCCTTTCCGTAGATATAGAATGTTAAAACAGAATTTAAAACACATTTAAATTCTTTTAAGCTGACTTCTTTAGTCAGGCTGAGTTACTCAGCTTGAAACTCATCAAGCTGAGTTCTTCGAGAACACACTCGAAAACAAACATGAACTAACATGTATAATTGTTAACTCATCCTTAGAAGTCTAAGGAATTTACTAAAACATATTTAGTAACTCTATTGAGCTGACTCGGTCTTCACGCTGAGTCGCTGAACTTGAAACTTATGAAGCTGAAACTCAATATGTATATCTTAGTTTACGCACATAGCTTATCAAACATATTGATAATCTTACTAAGATATAGTCTAAGCTGACCGAACATATGCTCAGCTTATACTCAGTCTGAATCACTATAAGTGTTCAGTTTGACTAAGTTTCATAACTCTGTTTAAGTTATATGTAGAACACATCTTGCAAACTTAACTTTGTCTCATCAAATCTTAACTGATGAGATTATTTTCCCAACAAACTCCCCCTATTTGATGATGACAAAACCATCAAACAGTTATTAAGTTTGTTTAACAGAATTATGTTTTAAATCTTAAACTTATTAAGATTTTTACTTTGAACTAATCAAATATTAATTGAACATATCAATATTAATTAAACTTATCAATTTTTAGTGGAACATAACAACTTTTAGTTGAACACACCAACCAATTACATTAATGAATAAGAACTAATCAGTTATTCATTTAAGCTGAACTTATCAGACGTATACATATGAACACATCACAACACAGTTGAACATATCAAACTTTATACTTGTATTAATTTAAACTTATCATAATACAAAATGTTGATCACATAGATCATGCACACATAGTGCTTACAAAAATATCAGAACTAATCTAATATTTACAATAGAACTAATCTATTAAGGATGCGGTTCTTCAAATTCCTTTATCTCCTTGTTAATTTCTTCAAGGATTTCTTGCAGATTAGGAATATGTTGAAGCTGATCCTTTTGTGATCGTATTGCTCTGTTTAGTCTGTTAGAACCTAGAGGGGGGGGGGGGTGAATAGGTTCTTTAACTTAGTTTACCAATTTTTACACTTATAAAAATTTGTAAGATGTGTTAAAAATATTTTTCTTGAAGTTTATAACACAACAAATATATATGCTTGAAATAAAGAGAGTAAGGGTAGAGAGATATCACCAATTAGTAGACAAGAGATTTATAGTGGTTCATGCAAGTGTTAACAAACTTGCACTACATCCACTCCTTGGCCTCACCTACCAAGAGTTTGCTCCACTAGCTTCTCTCTTTGAAGGTAGAGATAAACCTTTTACACTTCTCTTTTTCACTTGCAAGAATTAACACTTCAAACTTGCAAGTAAGGTAAAGATAACCTTGCTTCACTCTAATTCTATAGGCTAGAGTTGATCCTTACTTCTCTCTAATTCTAAAGGCTAGAGATGATCCTTACTTCACTCTAATCTGAAAGGCTAGAGTTGATCCTTAGACTATTACAAAATATATAGAAAGATGATGTAGTGTTTAAGCTTTGCTCTTGCTTGATTCTTGATCTTGAATGATAGATGAATTATCAAAGAATATGAGCTCACAAGATAAGAATATATGGACTGTGTTTTTGCTGTACAAGAGGTTCATAAAACACAAGACTTGAGTTGGTTTAAATAAGGAAAAAGGTGCAAGTTCAAAAAGTGTTCAGACTGCCCACGGTCGATCCACGGTCGACCGTGGCATCTTCCGTCAGCATTCTTGAATTTTTTGAGCCTTGCAAATAAAGACGTTGGCCTTTTACCAAAATCACACACAACCCATTTTTACCATTAAAATGCACTGAAAAGGAGTCTTAGAAAAGTTGGGTTGGTGCCATACCTCTTATGTTTGAATTTAAACATCAAATAGGAAGTTTAGAAGCCAAATGCATAAAACATGTTGGAAGTTTGCTTCTTTGGGAGATTCCTTTTCCTATAAGTGGTGTTGTGTTATTTCAATGGAAGATCATGTTTGGTATTTGCCAAAATAAGAAGTCTTATACTTTTTCAACCAAGCTTGTGATTTATATAAAAAGATATTTGAATTTTTTTATAAAAGTTTTTATAAAAATTATTTTGTAAAAACTTAAACTTCTTTAATTAAGTGTTCTTGTAAGCTCATATTTTCCGAACTCTTGTTTGTAGTTTTCTTCGCCACCGGCTGTCGGGTACGAGTTCGGCTGACTTCAAGAAGAACAATGTTTAAGAATAGTGAGCTTTGCAGTGACGGTTGATACACGGTCTACCGTGGGATCGACCGTGAACACTTTACGCTTTCTTCAAAACTTGTTTTCTTCATATCTTGTTGAGTTAAATTCTTTTACTTGTTTGTACTTCACTTGATCATCAATTTGAGGCTTGTTAATTTTATTTAAGAATATAGATATGAACATATGAATAATTTTGATAAGCAATAGTATCACATGTGTATATTTTTATCATCATCAAAACAAGGAGTGCACTTTTAAATGTATGACCATGTATGCACCAACAATCTCCCCCTTTTTGATGATGACAAAATATGCAACATTTAATTAAGATTGCTACACAAAATTATTCATGTTAACAATGTTGCATAGCTATATTCTTCTCCCCCTTTTGTCAAATCAGAAAGGAACATTCTTCTCCCTCTTATGATCTAGCACAAAATAGTTGATGAAGCTCCCCCTTGATCAAAGCTCCCCCTTGATTTATGATCCCTTTAAGCTAGCACTTGACAAAAGATAGACAAAACAAAACACAAGTGCAAGATATACAAAAGTATTTGCATAAACTTAATTTAGGAAAAATCAAATATACTCAAGTAGGAATCATGAGAGATTTATGCATCAATATCTTGTATTTATGCTAATGATAGGAAGTGAGAGTGTGAATATATATGAAATTTTCTTTTTGGTTGGTGACTCCCCCTTAAAATGTGCATATTATGTTAGGGACAACCAAAATCCACAATCCTAATCTTAAGTTAAGTATCAAAAATTTCTTAGCTCTAGATTGTGAAGATTATCTCAATATTTGTCTATTCATTTCTAATTGATATTTATTCATATACATTATGTAGCAAATGGATGATTTAATCAAGTAAGTGACCTATGTGTGCACTAAGTTGACAATTATTTTGATTTTATGTATGAAGCACATGATGTCATGTATATTATGTTGATCTTCAAATAATAATGCATTGTATATGTAGATCAACATATCATGAGAAATTTGATATAGAATTGATCTTTTCATGATTACGATCAACATTGATATGTATATTTATCAAGTATTACATATTTGAGTTAATTCTATACCAACATATACTCACTAAAATATACTCTCATTATTACTAGTACACAAAAGTTTTCTAATTTCAAGCAAGTCAAATAAAGATTTTATAGTTATATGTTTGGTTCATGATTTCTTAAGTTTATCTTCTTTTGATAGATCAACTAGGCTTAAGTATAAGTTTATTTATGTGTATTCAATATTAAAAAAGATTAGGATGATTTGAAAAAAAAATGTTCTCATGAGTACAAAGCATGCAATACCAATGCTCCGATCATTATTTATGCATGTATGCCACATAGTTTCATGTGTCAAGTGATAATCCAATTAAGTATGTGACACATGAGATTAGTCATTTAAGTATATAGGCATACTCAAGCATATATCAAGATGACAAATAACATGATTTCTTATATGAGGCATAACTTGTCATTTATTTTAACTATTTTGATTACAAAGAGTAATTCATTAAGTACCATGACAAGATAGTAAGAGAGTACCACTTGCAACAATTAATATGTTAATTTATATTTCTTCACCATGTAATAATCTTCATATATCTTTCATCACAAACTTATTTCAAAGACTCTTTTGATAATGATCTTATATGAAAAGTACATCCATAAGATATCTTGACCATAATTCATTACATGATAATTATTCAACACTTGATGAGCATGAATGACATATCATAATGTTACATATGTTTAGTGATACTTCATATAAGAATCACATATGTAATTTGATAACATTAAGAACAAGGATATGTCAAACATGAACCAAAGTATTATCATTTAGCGTGTATTGTTATTTTGGTAACATATCTTGTTGATGTATATAGGATATCATGAGCATCACATATAAGTTGCATACAAGCATTTTACCTTTTCAAACCAAGTAAGATATAGAATTTAGGCATAAGGTTTGTGTAAATTATTTTTATTTCTCCATGTATGCAATTACTTAATGAGCTCTTATAAAAGTAACACATGAAATGTTTGACTAAAATGGTTTTTCAAACTCTCATGTCATAACTCAACTTTTAGTTTGTGATTACTTTGAATTGTGAAGTGTATAAGATATAAGCAAGTACTTATTTATTGAATGTAATCTTATCTTAACTTCATAATAATCATTTTATGACTTTGCAAGTTTAATTAGTTTATCACCTATACTAATAGTCTTGACTTTTTGAATTAAGTTCTTAGAATTTGAGCCCAAGACACGATATTCAAACTTTAACATCATAGGGAGTTGCATGTTAGCATATTGTTGCACTAAACCAAGGTAATATAATTTATTTAATGCACAAAGGTTTAGGCATAGCATTTTAGTACCATAAACATGTTTTTATTCATTTGTTTACGATGTTGTTCAAAAAGTTTGTATATGTTCTCAAAGTAATAGGTGATGAAGTGATGATGATTCATTTTATTTGAAACACATATGTGAATGTAAACTTAACATGTATGTGTATACCAATTTGGTTCATGTGTCCTAAATGTTTTAAGATTTCGGAAGACAATTGAATCACTTATGCTGCATTGATTTATGTTTAGTATTAAGCAAGAGTAAATCTATGTATGAGCCTTAAATAGAAAATTATTAAAAGTAACATCAAGCTCAAGGTCAAAGTCACGGTCGACCGTGGTTCGACCGTGGAGCACCTGATAGATTTAGAATTTTGAAACACTCTAGAGGGTCGACGGTCGATGCACGGTATCGACCGTGGATCGACCATGAAGCATCTGCTCACTTTTTGTTTATTTGTTTATCTTTCCAATAATAAGTGAGTTTGATACTTTTGAGAGTATAGAGATGAAAAAATATATATATATCTCAGTTTTATTGTGTCTTAACCCCATTTTTCATCCTATTGGTTTTTCTTCATTTTTTTTATTTTCATGTTTACTAAAATAGACACAAGGCTTAATCTTTACTCAACATTGTTCAAACATGATTCATGTTTATATGAAAAATGAAACCCTAAGAAGATGAAGAAACAATGGTGAGGAATTTTACCTTTAGTGAAGAGGATTCAAGAATCAAGTGAGAGATCGAGAATCAAGAAGCTTTCACTTGTAAGTGGACTATGAATCCAACCCGGGCTTCAACCATAGTTTCAATCATAAGGTAAATCCTTGTTTCTTGTAATAAATTTTAAGCTTTTTGAGTGTCTAGGCAAAAATGGAGGCTAGGGTTTTTGTGGGGAAGATGGGTAAAGTGATAAAGTGGTGAGATGAGAGAGAAATAGGGCAAAATAGGTTTAAAATCCGTCAGACACCCGACGGTCGATCTACGGTCGACCGTGGCATCGACTGCGAGATTTCTTTCAGTTTGATCATTTGGACAGTGGATCCACGGTCGATAGACGGCTTCGATCGTGGTTCGACCATGAACCTTCTGGAAGCACAATTTTGAAAGTTTTCACATAATCAACCTTTATTTCCTAGGGAACATGTTCAATCATTTCTAAACCAAATCTTATTGCATTAACTACTTCTTTCTTAAGTGGTTTAATATTTATGTCCGCAACTATGATTTATCAAAGTAAGTTGTCTTAATTTGTGATATGATATCTTTTCAATTCTAAGACAATATTACTTATAATAAAATCTAATTTGGTTCTTTAATCACTTAAACCCAATCAAAGTATATGACAATGAAATTCATGGGTTTGAAGCAAGCCATCAATTTTTGACAAATAATTTATTATTTAATTATACATTTCAATATATATAGAAATATATACCATATATTTCCATATCATTTAGATACTCTTAGCCAAAACATGATTTGTGAGAAATTTAAGCATTTGCATATGATTACTTAGGTAATATGATGAACATGTACATGGTATATCAAATTTTAAAGTATTGTTCATCAATATGCAATTTTTAACTTTAAGCACAATTTTTCTCACATTCAAAAGCAACTACTCTTGTTTAGATGTAGTTTAATTATTCTAACTTTATGAAATCATACATCTAGAATTATTTTCACAATTAATCAACTATCAATTTTCACAAATTTGATATATAATGATCTTCAAGATAGTTTAATGTTTGTCTAGCATATATCAAGACGGACTTCAAGTTATGATTTAGAGCACAAGTCCAAATAATATGAATATAATTAATATGTCATTATAGCACCGCATATTTCAACTTTGTAACTCAATCAAAAAGCATTTCACATGAGTGTGGATTGAGCTTTGCAAGACATTCAAGAATATGATAAGTATTTTTAAGTCTTAAAATACTAGTCATTTAAGATTAAGTTTTTATATCAATACTTTTTGATTTTCATGACACATTTAAATGATTAATTTCACACACATTTTTATTAGAATATCTTAGGAAAATTTTCAATTGTTACACATATAAATGAAGTTTTGGTAATATGTATCTACTTGAATGATCATCAAAACTTCAAATTAAAATGATGTGTTTTATAAAGTTTCCAAGTCCAAGTAGTTCCTAAGATATCATCATACTATTCTTAGTACAAAGTGTGATTTTAAACTATTTTAATAGTTCATGAAAATGTTTGATAAAACATATTGTCTTATGTCTTTTATTAATATTTTTACTACCCTTTATTTATTTTTATATCATACCAAGTTTTAATAAAATTCTAGATATAATAATAAACACAATATATGTTCTCATGGCACTTTCAACACATAGATGTTAACATATAAAGCTTTGATAAGTGAATGAGAAACTTATCTTGATTGTGTTTCATAAATGTAGTTCAAGAACGTTATTCTTGATGATTTGTTATCCAAGTCTTTCATCCACACAAAACTTCAAGTTGCATCAAGAATGATATTCAACCTCAATTGCAACCTACAACTCAAAAATATGTGTGGTACCCATCTTTTCATGGGTCCGGGATTGTTAGTATCAAAAACACCTACTTTGATCCACCTTGGTGTTATCTTGAAACCTTGTTCATTCCTTGAAGTTGGAGTATAAGATTTTATCATATGTTTATTACATCCAACCTTAGGCATACTAGTGAAAGAACTAGAGGCAATCTTGTATTTTTCAAACTTTTGAAAATTTCAGCGAGCTGACGGAAGATGCACGGCATCAACCGTGTATCGACCGTGCGCCTTCTGGATTTTTTCTTTTGCCTTTTCTTTCTCAATTTTGAATTGTTTTAATGATATGTTTCTTGTTTCAATTGATAACTCATGACCTCCTTCATCACTTGATAACTTTTAAATTCTAACATTCTTTTCTTTGAAGTTTACACAAGTAGGGCAACCTTGTGACATAATGTTAGATTTTCTTAACTCATTTATTTTCTTGACCAAGATTTTATTAAGATCTTTAAGTTTAAAATTATCATTCTCAACATTTTTCAAATCATTGATCTTGGTAATGAGTTTTGAATTAATATCAAGTAACATATCATATTTATCTTTTAGCTCATCATAAAGATTATGTAAGTAATCTTTACTACTAGAATCATTTATGAAAGATACCTTATTTTCTTTAAAAGCCATGAAGCAAGCAAGTTCTCTTGATCTCTCTTTTTCTTCATTTCTTCTTGCCTCAAGCTCTTCAAATTTACCTATATCTTTCCATAATCTCTTGGCACAAGTGTAAGAACACATATATTCATATTTACTTCCCTTAAGAGATTTTTGAATAAATATCAATGCTTGTTCATTTTGTGACATATCTTCATCAAGATCATTTTCAATAAAGGCACCCATGTCATACTCTATTGATCTTAAGAATGTCAACATGTAGGCTTTCCAACCCAAAAATGTATAATCAATAAACATAGGTAAAGTAGCCATATAAACCCCCAAACTTAGGTTATCATTTAAGTCCATGGATCTAACTCAAGATTTTTGTATAAAATTGTTTTCTCAAAACATTTATAAAGCAAGTTCTATCTCAAAAACAATTTTAACAAAAATTTTTAGAGCAACTTGCTCTGATACCAATTGTTAGAACCTAGAGGTGGGGGGGGGGGGGGGGGTGAATAGGTTCTTTAACTTAGTTTACCAATTTTTACACTTATAAAAATTTGTAAATTGTGTTAAAAATATTTTTCTTGAAGTTTATAACACAACAAATATATATGCTTGAAATAAAGAGAGTAAGGGTAGAGAGATATCACCAATTAGTAGACAAGAGATTTATAGTGGTTCATGCAAGTGTTAACAAACTTGCACTACATCCACTCCTTGGCCTCACCTACCAAGAGTTTGCTCCACTAGCTTCTCTCTTTGAAGGTAGAGATAAACCTTTTACACTTCTCTTTTTCACTTGCAAGAATTAACACTTCAAACTTGCAAGTAAGGTAAAGATAACCTTGCTTCACTCTAATTCTATAGGCTAGAGTTGATCCTTACTTCTCTCTAATTCTAAAGGCTAGAGATGATCCTTACTTCACTCTAATTTTAAAGGCTAGAGTTGATCCTTACACTATTACAAAATATATAGAAATATGATGTAGTGTTTAAGCTTTGAAAGCTTTGCTCTTGCTTGATTCTTGATCTTGATCTTGAATGATAGATGAATTATCAAAGAATATGAGCTCACAAGATAAGAATATATGTTCTGTGTTTTTGCTATACAAGAGGTTCATAAAACACAAGACTTGAGTTGGTTTAAATAAGGAAAAAGGTGCAAGTTCAAAAAGTGTCCAGACTGCCCACGGTCGATCCACGGTCGACCGTGGCATCTTCCGTCAGCATTCTGGAATTTTTTGAGCCTTGCAAATAAAGACGTTGGCCTTTTACCAAAATCACACACAACCCATTTTTACCATTAAAATGCACTGAAAAGGAGTCTTAGAAAAGTTGGGTTGGTGCCATACCTTTTATGTTTGAATTTAAACACCAAATAGGAAGTTTAGAAGCCAAATGCATAAAACATGTTGGAAGTTTGCTTCTTTGGGAGATTCCTTTTCCTATAAGTGGTGTTGTGTGATTTCAATGGAAGATCATGTTTGGTATTTGCCAAAATAAGAAGTCTTATACTTTTTCAACCAAGCTTGTGATTTATATAAAAAGATATTTGAATTTTTTTATAAAAGTTTTTATAAAAATTATTTTGTAAAAACTTAAAATTCTTTAATTAAGTGTTCTTGTAAGCTCATATTTTCCGAACTCTTGTTTGTAGTTTTCTTCTCCACCGGCTGTCGGGTACGAGTTCGGCTGACTTCAAGAAGAACAATGTTTAAGAATAGTGAGCTTTGCAGTGACGGTTGATACACGGTCTACCGTGGGATCGACCGTGAACACTTTACGCTTTCTTCAAAACTTGTTTTCTTCATATCTTGTTGAGTTAAATTCTTTTACTTGTTTGTACTTCACTTGATCATCAATTTGAGGCTTGTTAATTTTATTTAAGAATATAGATATGAACATATGAATAATTTTGATAAGCAATAGTATCACATGTGTATATTTTTATCATCATCAAAACAAGGAGTGCACTTTTAAATGTATGACCATGTATGCACCAACAATCTCCCCCTTTTTGATGATGACAAAATATGCAACATTTAATTAAGATTGCTACACAAAATTATTCATGTTAACAATGTTGGATAGCTATATTCTTCTCCCCCTTTTGTCAAATCAGAAAGGAACATTCTTCTCCCTCTTATGATCTAGCACAAAATAGTTGATGAAGCTCCCCCTTGATCAAAGCTCCCCCTTGATTTATGATCCCTTTAAGCTAGCACTTGACAAAAGATAGACAAAACAAAACACAAGTGCAAGATATACAAAAGTATTTGCATAAACTTAATTTAGGAAAAATCAAATATACTCAAGTAGGAATCATGAGAGATTTATGCATCAATATCTTGTATTTATGCTAATGATAGGAAGTGAGAGTGTGAATATATATGAAATTTTCTTTTTGGTTGGTGACTCCCCCTTAAAATGTGCATATTATGTTAGGGACAACCAAAATCCACAATCCTAATCTTAAGTTAAGTATCAAAAATTTCTTAGCTCTAGATTGTGAAGATTATCTCAATATTTGTCTATTCATTTCTAATTGATATTTATTCATATACATTATGTAGCAAATGGATGATTTAATCAAGTAAGTGACCTATGTGTGCACTAAGTTGACAATTATTTTGATTTTATGTATGAAGCACATGATGTCATGTATATTATCTTGATCTTCAAATAATAATGCATTGTATATGTAGATCAACATATCATGAGAAATTTGATATAGAATTGATCTTTTCATGATTACGATCAACATTGATATGTATATTTATCAAGTATTACATATTTGAGTTAATTCTATACCAACATATACTCACTAAAATATACTCTCATTATTACTAGTACACAAAAGTTTTCTAATTTCAAGCAAGTCAAATAAAGATTTTATAGTTACATGTTTGGTTCATGATTTCTTAAGTTTATCTTCTTTTGATAGATCAACTAGGCTTAAGTATAAGTTTATTTATGTGTATTCAATATTCAACAAGATTAGGATGATTTGAAAAAAAAATGTTCTCATGAGTACAAAGCATGCAATACCAATGCTCCGATCATTATTTATGCATGTATGCCACATAGTTTCATGTGTCAAGTGATAATCCAATTAAGTATGTAACACATGAGATTAGTCATTTAATTATATAGGCATACTCAAGCATATATCAAGATGACAAATAACATGATTTCTTATATGAGACATAACTTGTCATTTATTTTAACTATTTTGATTACAAAGAGTAAATTCTTTTGAGTAATTTTGATTACAAAGAGTAATTTTAACATAGTTTCATGTGTCAAGTGATAATCCAATTAAGTTGATACACGGTCGACCGTGGGATCGACCGTGAACACTTTACGCTTTCTTCAAAACTTGTTTTCTTCATATCTTGTTGAGTTAAATTCTTTTACTTGTTTGTACTTCACTTGATCATCAATTTGAGGCTTGCTAATTTTTATTTAAGAATATAGTTATGAACATATGAATAATTTTGATAAGCAATAGTATCACATGTGTATATTTTTATCATCATCAAAACAAGGAGTGCACTTTTAAATGTATGACCATGTATGCACCAACATAGTCTATATCTGAACCTTGCATTTTGTTCAGTATTTTCAACAATTTGTCTCAGAGCAAATACTTGAGATACCCTACATGTATAAATTGATGCATCAGCCTGGAAGCATTTTTCACCATTTCTGTCCAAGTACATGAACCATTTCTGAGATTTTTCAACATATGTATTCTCTTGAAACTCCATGCCTTCAGGAAGAGCTAAATTGTCCTTGTTTGCTTTTGCTAAACCAGCTGGTTTTTTTAGTTTATCCTTTCCTATTTTGTGAAAGGAAGTCAGTAGGGTAGCTATCTCTGATCTGGGTATGATTTGCATCGCATCAGCTTTACCAAGTATTCTTAGAATTTCATCTTTGACTTGATTCCTTGCAGAGGACTTTTCCATCTGCTTGATAAGAATAGCTACTTGCTTCCACTCTTCATAACCCAGCTTATGAAGTTGATTCAGCTCCATAGAAGGTGTTTCACCATTCTTTAAGACGAACTCCATGATGATGATCCCTTGAACTGAATTCAACTTGAGTGAAAGTATTTGAGAAGGGAAGAATAGTTTTGTATAGCAATCCATTATGTTCTCCTCCTCTGGTTGATCTTCCATCAGAGGTACTTCTTCCTCTTCTTCCTTAGGCACTATGGGTAGCTTGAGTTTAGCCAGTTCCTCATTCTGCCTTTTAATTTTGCTCAGCCCGAGCCCTTTCTCTTGCCTCTTTTTCACTAACCAACACAACTTGAGCATTCTTTTGTCTTTCTCTGAATTCGTTAACAGAGATCCCAAGCTGGTCAACATCCTTCTTCTCCATTCTTCTAACTGCCAGCAGTGAAGCTCTTTCTTGTAAAGTCATTTTATCCGCAGAGTCTTCATCTGAGTCAGATGATTCACTGAGAATCATTTTCCTTCTTTTCTGTTGAGGAGGTTCTGATTCTTCTGAGATGACTACTACATGTCTCTTTCCTTTAGCCTTTTCAGTCAGCCCAACTTCTATTTCCATTTCTTTCTCCCCCTCAACTTGATCTGCTCCCTTTTCCAATAGTAATAAAGCTTCAGCTTGAACAGACTCAGCTTCAGCTTTTGGAACCTTCTCCCCCTTTTTTTCATCATCAATAGGGGTTGAAGTCCTTTGTTGTCGTAGGGCAGCCCCCGCAGATTTTAACCGTTGTACATCTTCTGCTAGAGAATCCAAGATCATTAACATGTTCTTCTTGTCTTGTTTTCTTTTGAGGTTCAGCTTGTCAAACTGACTTTTGAAAAAGTTCATTAAGTCATCCAAGTCAGCTTGAGAGGGTTGGAATTTGGGTGCATCATTCAAAGGTTTTTGTCTACCTTCAAACTCATTTGCACCAAAGTTTGGATCCTGTGAATCACCTCGGTTTGAAGATGAAACATTGACAGGTCGTGCAATAGGGTGTGAGAAGTGAAGAGAAGTAATTGGGCACGAAATGTGAAGTGTATGGGTTGGTGGTTGGCTTATGGGTATAGAGGGGGGTGATTGACCTTGGGAATTGGTCATATATTCAATGTCACCTAAGTGTGTCTGCTTAGGCACAGTAACAGGCTCTCTCATGGCACTGGAGAGTGTGGGCTGAGTAGACACCACACTCGGGTAAGGCTTTTGGGTTGTAATGAGCATCGAGGTTGACACCTTGAGAGTAGGCGTCTCCCCCTCAACTCCTGCCGGTGGAGGGATCAATGTGATCTCAGCTCCAGTGATGCCTTTAGGAGTGGCACCACATATGGCAGATTTGCGTGTATAGGTTCGGATATTATCCCTAGCAGTAGTGGGCATACTAGGGGTAGCTTCAGAGTGGGATTGTAAATGGAATGAAGGTGGAGGAGATGGGTTAGACTGAGTTGGGTTTACTGCAGTCTTGTCTCCAAAAGTGGATGAAGAAAAATGAGAAGAAAGAGAAAGTGAAGAGGTCTTACCAGAAGCAGCTTCAATGGTTGCTGGTTCAGCTTGAGCAGAGTGCTCAGCTTGAACCTCCGTGTCAGCGTAGGAAGCTCCCCCGTGAGGTGATCCCTCATCTCCACTTGCAGGTGAAACTCCCTCAGCCACCAAGAGCATTGGACCACTCAGACCCTCTTGCTCAGGGAAGATGTCATTGTTAAACATCTTGGGGCTGAGTGTTGGGGTAGGGAACACATCCCATCCAGCTTCATATAAATCCCCCAACCCAGCTTCAAGCACCAAGGACAAGTACCTTATGAATGACACATGGAGGTCCCTGATGGTCTTCAGTACTTGGACTTTGAGTTCATTGAAAATGAGTTGTGCATAGTCTATACGTCTGTCGAAGAACATATTGTATAACAGCTGCATTTCAAACTCGTTAACTTGGTCCAAGCCACCAACTTTAGTCCCCAGTGAACGTACCACTGTTGAAACCATGAAGCCCCAGCAGGTTGGGAAAATGGCCTTCTTAATCACCCCTTCAGTTTGAGGGTGACCCATTTGAGGTAGAACTGATCTCGCCACTTGTCTAGTCACGGTGGGCTCGAACACATGTTGAACAGGGAGTTGAAGAACATCCCTTAGCCGTTGAACCGTGAGGGATACTATTCGATTGCCATTGAGAACAGTGCCTGTTATCTCTCCTCTGTTCTGGTTGAAGGTGCATGTGTACCAGAACTCCAAAAGATGCTGCGGAGCAATATGAACCGGTGCTCCAATGAAGGCAAATGCCAAAGGGCATTTCCGGATGTAGTCTAACCAGATTTCATAACCTCTGCCGTGTTCCCTCGGAGGAATAGAAAGGCAGTATGATTATTAACTTTGATGAGCGGCAATCCGTTGTTTTTTAAAGCAACACCCCTAACCATTCTATCACTTGGAATAAGAGTGGTTCCTTCCATCGTGAAAGTTTGAAAATTACACTGAGTAAAAATTGTCGTTGCACAAGGCAAAGAGCGTCGCACTGAGCGAGTTAGGGTTTCGAAATCGATGGAATAGAAGATTGAACTTAGAAAATGAGAGGTATATAAGCAAATGAGAGGTTTAGAGATGAGAAGTTTAAGCATAAACCTGTAAAATGCGGGTAAAGTCGTTATATATACCTTTTCGAGGATAGAGAAAAATTACCGTTGAATTCCCTTTTTATCCGTTACACCGTAAAAAATTCCGGCTTGATGTAACAGTGAGAGGGTCGAAACACATCATCTCCCAACGGATACAAGTGTAAAATAATAATATTAACGAATAATAAGATTATAAACACTGTTGAAATATACCAATACACAATTAGTATAATACGCGATTTTGAGACTTACTCAAATAAGCACTTGTATATGAAGTAATTACACTTAGTAATTAAGTCATAGTTTGGACACACCCAGCTGAGGAAACTAATTACTCAGCGTGAATCAAGCACTCAGCTTGATATCATCACTCAGCTTGAGTTTGACCACTCAGCTTTATTTGAGCACTCAGCTCAGAATCAGTGACACTTAGTCCTATATGTTTGAGACTCACTCAAACTTAGTTCTAGCTACACTGAGTAGTTTAAAACTTGTTTAGAACCAACCAAACATGTGAACATATCACACAGCTTGAGTGAAGCACATAGCTCAGACTCAATGACACTTAGTCATTTATGTTTGAGACTCACTCAAACTGTATCATAACTACACGAAGTAGTTAGAATATGTTTGGAACCCACCAAACATGTGAACTCATCATTCAGCTTGACTTGTTATACAATTTATGAAAACTTATTTATAAACTATGCGCTCAGCTTAAGACACTTAGTCTTTGTCAAATTGAAAAACTCAAATTCTAGACACTTAGCTAGGGGTTGAGCAAACCTAATTCACTTAGCAGATACATAAACCTCTTTTCATCAAGGGGTTTAGTGAAAATATCTGCAAGTTTATCATCAGTGGAGATAAATTTAATATCAAATTTACCTTTTTCCACAATGTCTCTGATGAAGTGATGTCTAATTTCAAAGTGCTTGGTTCTTGAATGGAAGACTGGATTGTAAGTGATGGCTATTGCACTTTGGTTATCAAAGAAGATAGGAGTTTTCTTGAAACTCATGCCAAAGTCTTGAAGCTGATGCTGCATCCAAAGGATTTGAGCACAACAGTTTCCTGCTGCAACATATTCAGCTTCAGTAGTTGAAGTAGCCACTGAATTCTGTTTCTTACTAGTCCAGCTGACTAACTTTCCTCCAAGCATTTGACATCCTCCAGTAGTTGATTTTCTGTCCAACTTGCACCCAGCATAGTCAGCATCTGAAAAACCAACTAACGCAAATCCAGAGTCCTTTGGATACCAAAGACCTAGATTTGGTGTACCTTTAAGGTACCTAAAGATCCTTTTCACAGCTTGAAGATGTGATTCTTTAGAACCTGCCTGATATCTTGCACAAACACATGTAGCAAACATGATATCAGGTCTACTAGCTGTCAAATAGAGTAATGAACCTATCATTCCTCTATAGGTAGACTGACACACAGACTTACCATCTGAGTCTTTACTCAGCTTGACAGCTGGTGACATGGGTGTTCTAATGGTTGAACTAGAATCAAAACCATATTTCTTTATCAAATCAATAACATACTTGCTTTGATTGATGAATATTCCATCATGCTTTTGTTGAATTTGTAAGCCTAGGAAATAAGTCATCTCACCCATCATACTCACTTGTACTTTTGTGACATTATTTTGGAGAACCATTCACACAGAGATTCATTGGTAGAACCAAAGATAATGTCATCCACATAGATTTGTACAAGAATCACATGTCCTTTACTCTTTTTAATAAAGAGTGTCTTAGCTATACTACCTCTGGTGAAATCCATGGATAGTAGATAAGTGGACAGTGTATCATACCAAGCTCTTGGAGCTTGTTTAAGACCATACAAAGCCTTGTCTAACTTATAGACATGATGTGGAAACTTTGAACTTACAAAGCCAGGAGGTTGTTTCACATAGACTTCCTCCCGAAGTTTTCCATTTAAGAAAGCACTCTTCACATCCATTTGATAGACTTTGAAGTCTTTATATGCGGCATAAGCTAGGAACAACCTTATGGCTTCAATTCTAGCTACAGGGGCAAATGTCTCATCATAATCAATTCCTTCCTCTTGCTTATACCCTTGTGTTACCAGTCTGGCTTTGTTCCTAACTATCACTCCATCCTTGTCCATTTTATTTCTATAGACCCACTTAGTACCTATAATAGAATGATTTTTGGGGGCAAGGACAAGTTTCCAGACTTTGTTTCTTTCAAATTCATTCAGTTCCTCTTGCATAGCATCAATCCAATCCTCATCCTCTAAGGCTTCTTCAGTCTTCTTTGGTTCCATTTGAGATAGGAAACCAAAGTGAGCAGCATAGTTAGCTGTAGCCTTAGATCTGGTCATGACCTTTTCTTGGACATTTCCAATAATTTGATCTTGAGGAAGATCTTTGAGGAATTTAAATGTTGTAGTTGGAGAGTCTGGTTCTGAATCTGAGTGATGTTGAGAACTCTGAGGTGAACACACATCCTCAGTCTCAACAGCAACATTGTCAACAAACTAATGATCACTGAGATTCTCAGTCTGAGTGACTTCAACTCCAAATGGATTGACGAACTCATCATCCTTCTCAGCTTGAGAATCCATTTGAGCATGTGATGGACACACATCATCATCACTATCATTTCCCATGACATACATAGGATTTGATAAGCTGGTTTCCTTAGGCCATTCAAGCTCACTCAGACTGACCAAGTCCGCTTGACTCTTATCAACTCGATCAAAACAGTCTTCATAAAAAGAGACATGAATTGACTCTTCTATGGCCTTTCTCCTTGTATTATATATCCTATAAGACTTGGAGATTGAGGAATAACCAACGAATATTCCAAGATCAGCTTTAGGTTCCAACTTATGGAGCTGATCTCTTTGATTCAGCACATAGCATTTTGAACCAAAGATATGGAAATAACCTATATTGGGCTTTCTAGACTTATACATCTCATATGATGTCTTTCCATGTCTTTTGACAATGATTGACCTATTCTAAGTATAACAGGCTGTACTAACAGCTTCATCCCAGAAATAGAGTTTCAATCCTGTCTCACATAGCATTGTTCTAGCAGCCTCAATCAAGGTTCTATTTCTCCTTTCAGCAACCCCATTTTGTTGTGGAGTTCTGACAGATGAGAAATTTTGTAATATCCCTTTTTGTTCACAGATGTTTTCAAGAGTTGAGTTTCTGAACTCAGTCCCATGATCACTTCTGAGTTGCTTTACAGACAAACCTTTATGTAACTCTTTCTGTTTGATAAAACTAATTATCTTCAGGGCAGCCTCACTTTTGGCTTTAAGGAATATTACCCAGGTGAATCGTGAGAACTCATCTACTATCACCAGTGTGTACTTCTTGCCACTTAGGCTTGGAGTACTTATGGGTCCAAACAAATCCATGTGCAACATATGCAATGGGTCTGTTATTGAAAATTTTTTCTTTGATTTAAAGGACCCTTTATGATGCTTCCCTTGTTCACAAGCTGAGCACAATTTGTCTTTGAAAAATGTGATCTTTGGTAATCTAGAGACTAACTCTTTATTGGATAGCATATTTTTATATTTGAAATTTAGATGAGATAAACGTTTATGCCATAACTAACTCAGCTTAGGAACAAAATGGGAATACAAGCAGGTTTCATTATAGGGATTAGCAGAATTTAGATCAAGTAGATACACATCTCTTTCTCTTTTAGCTATTAATACAGGCTTTCCCTTAGTATTATAAATTGTTCCTGATTTCTTCCTAAAAGTAACAACATTATCTTCATCACACAATTTACTGATACTAATCAGGTTGTGTTTGAGGCCTTTGACATATACAACCCTCGGGAAAATAACCTTGCCAGCTTGCATCTTCCCATAACCTTTAGTTCTTCCATGGGAGTTGTCACCAAATGTTACTTTAGGACCTTCATCTTCTTGGAAATCACTAAGAAGTCCTGTCCACCCAGTCATGTGCCTTGAGCATCCACTATCCAAGTACCATTTACTTGAACCCTACACATGATATGAAAACAAAACACATTAGTTTTGTTTGGGAACCCACTTCTTGGTGGGTTCAGATGAGGAGCACTTTGCATCTTCATTTGGTTGAACTGACTGGTCAGCTTGAGCAGGAGCTGAGTCCTGTGTAGGCTGATCAGCTTGTTCTTGTTCAGGCCTTGAGATTTCTGCATCACAGTCCTTAGCCTCATGACCTCTACTTCAGCACTTGTAGCATCTCCTTCTTCCAATGATTACATGAGGTAGAGTGTCTAATAATCCTTGTGAGAACTTGCTCTCAGTCTTAGGAATATATGTGGTGGATAACTTTTCAACTTTCTTTGCAAGTTGATTCACATGATGATCACTGACTTTGGACATACCTTTGTCAGGTCTTTGTTTGTTATCCTTTTGATTAGAAGTTTGACTAACAACCTTCTTTTCCATGACTTTGGACTTACCTTTGCCATGGTGATTTGACTCACCAGTTTCAACTGGTTTGGACTTACCACTGTTGATCTTCTTGGACTTACCAAGATCTACAACTTTGGACTTACCATTGTTGTGATTTGACCTCTGACTTACAGTGGTCTTCCTATTCTTGTAACTTCTCTCCGAGCCAGATAGAGAATGTTGTCTTTTGAAAGGATTTGGATTAAGCCTTTCTCTGACTGAAGTTCTTTGAATAGGCTGAGTGTCTAATCTGTCCAACACAGACTTACCATGTTGTTTGGATGTTGAGCACTCTTCTCAATGATCTTTAGCCTTTACAAACATATTGTATTTAAGGTTTTGACCATGTTTCTTCTCTGAGGCTGACTTCTGAGACTCAATCAGTAGTCTATCCTCCTTAGAGTCTGTACTTGCTATCTCATCATCAGCTACATAACCTGCTGTTTGATAGTCACCTCCAAGTACAGCCTTTACCTGTTTAGGATTTTGTTGGTTTATGCACTTTTCAGCAAGCTTTGATGACTTACACCAAGACACAGTGACCTTTTGAAGTTGGTCAGCTTTGTCTTTAGCTTCCTGAAGTTCTTCACTTAGAAGTTTGTTGATGTGTCTTTAACATTCAAGATCACATTGTGCTTTCTTACCATCATCAATGAGAGATTGATTTTCCTTAATCTCATCTTTTAGTTTAGCTATCTCAGCTTTGAGGTCATTTTGAGACTTAAGGATGGTCTTGAAATCATTCAGCATATAATCAAAAGCATGACCCTTTTCCTCATCAGTGTAAGAGTAGAAATTACTGACCTTATACATGGAAGCATGATCCCAATCACTGAGCTAGATGTTTTCTTCAGCTTCCTTCATGTCAGCTTCAAAGATTGATTCAGACTGACCATAATCAACCTCATCTAATTCTAACTCTTCATCTTCTTGAGCCATAAGACATACATCATCATCTGAGGTGAATGATTCTGTATCCCAGGTTTCAGCATATAACCCTTTTGCACTGGGTTTGTCTTCTGGATTTCCTTTCTTGAGCTGAGTATATTTATTCTTGTATTTATCATCTCTGTAAGCATTCTTATCAACAACTGATGTTGATTCAACCTTCTTTGATCTGCACTAAGCAGCAGTATGTCCCTTCTTCTGATAGTTGAAGCACACAACATTCTTGGGATCAAAGGAACTCTTCCCTTTGCCCCTGTCAGATCTTCCTCTTCCCCTTTGAGCTCTTCTCAAACGTCTGGCTAACATTGCCATTTGCTCAGTGATATTCTGAACATCATCAATATCACTTGAGTCTGTGTCTGAGTGGTCAGCTTGAGATTCTGACTCAGTCTCAGATTCAACAACTAGTGTCTTGGAACTTTTCTTCTTTTTCTATCCAACCAATGCAACTTCATTCTTATCCAAAGACTACTTGAGTTGTTGTTGAGAAGCTCTCTTGTGTTCAGTGATCTGTTCATGATTTAGCAAGAACCCATATATAGACTGTAGGTTGTACACGTGCAGTGTTCCTTCAGCCCTCAGTGCTGTAGTAACATCATTAAACCTCTCTGGTAACACATCCAGATATTTCAGCACAAGTTCAGCTTCATCTTTCTTTACACCCACACTTAGTAGGTCATTTATCAAGCAGTGAAACCTTGTGAACAAATCAGACAAGGTTTCATTCTTCTTTGAGAAGAAGTTTTTGTAGGATCTATTCAAATGATTCTTCTTCTGCTGCTTGACCAGATCTGTGCCTTCATAGGTAACACTTAGTGTATCCCAGATATCTTTTGCAGATTGACACCCAGTCACAGTGCGCAAGATTTCATTAGTCAGGGCATTTGCAAGAACACTTTTAGCCTTATCATCCAGATTGAAGAGTTTCCAATCTTCGTTAGTCCAAGATGCAATAGGCTTTCTTGTATCCTTTTCAGTTCTGCCAGGAGACGTATCACTGACAGTAGCAGGAATCTTGGAGATGATGGGTCCTTTTGTAATGACATCGAACATACGAATGTCAATGGACTTGAGGAATAACATGGCTCTGAACTTCCACATAGGATAGACAGAACCATCAAATATGGGACAACCTTTGGCAGACATCTGCGGAAAGTTTGAAGAATTGTTTCTTGTAGACATTGTAAACTTTCTCAGAATCTTAAACTTTCAACTTATGAAATCGTTCAGCCTGCTCTGATACCAGTTGTTGGTCCCTTGTATGAGAATAACAACAAGCAACAGATGTGTAGAAGGGGGGTTGAATACACTTTCTGCGGAAATTGAACAAATCAAATAAAAAGTGTTACACAAAGTAAACCAAACCACAATCAATCGAATGCTTTTTATTTAGAAGATGATTACAATGCTTTGAATAAGAAGATAATTTCATTAACTATCAAGTAAGCAACTCTTGATATATAATCACCTAATATAAATCTCTTAATCTCTCAAACTTAGCTATCTATAATCAACTTATGATTATAGATACTGACGACTCTCTAAACAGGATTTACACAGATTGATAACTTACCAATATCACAACTAATGTGAGTATTCGAACACACGAACAACTTGGCAATCTGTGAGTTTCTTGATCACGTTGAACTGACAAACAATAATCAAGATTCGTAACACATACGGTGAGGTGAGGTTTGGCTCTGCAACACGTAGTTGTAATCGTCTCTGAGTCGTACCTCTAAACTTATCAGGAGATAAGTATTTATAATCCTGTTGCTACGGTTCCTAACAAATTGGACTAATCCTAACTTGCTAACTAACTATCGGATAACTCAGAATCTTGAATCTTGAATCTTCTTATCTTGAGTCTTCAATATTGATTCTGAAGTCTTCTTATCCTTTCCGTAGATATAGAGAGTTAAAACATAATTTAAAACACATTTAAATTCTTTTAAGCTGACTTCTTTAGTCAGGCTGAGTTACTCAGCTTGAAACTCATCAAGCTGTGTTCTTCGAGAACACACTCGAAAACAAACATGAACTAACATGTATAATTGTTAACTCATCCTTAGAAGTCTAAAGAATTTACTAAAACATATTTAGTAACTCTATTCAGCTGACTCAGTCTTCACGCTAAGTCGCTCAGCTTGAAACTTATCAAGCTGAAACTCAATATCTATATCTTAGTTTACGCACATAGCTTATCAAACATATTGATAATCTTACTAAGATATATTCTAAGCTGATCGAACATATGCTCAGCTTATACTCAGCTTATACTCAGTCTGAATCACTATAAGTGTTCAGTCTGACTAAGCTTCATAATTCTGTTTAAGTTATATGTAGAACACATCTTACAAACTTAACTTTGTATCATCAAATCTTAACTGATGAGATCATTTTCCCAACAGAAATGCTATACGGTTGTTGTTGACTGTACTCCTACATGCTGGTTAAAGACAGGTGAAAAACAGTACGCGAGTTTTGAAATTGTTAATTAACGGCTGAGAAAGTTGTAATTACTAGAGACAAACTGAAAGCAGCCAGAGATTGACAGAAAATGTACGCAGATCTTCACGCTGGCCGGTGTCGTTTATGATTAGATACGACAAGTGGTTAACAATCAGACGGTGTCACTGTGATTCGATATGAGGAATAGTTAATGATCACATAGTTACTTTTGATTTTCCTCCTAAGTTAGCAGGAACTTGTGATATATTCAGCGCGTGTTATTTGCGAAAGTGTAAAGTTGAAGATGAAAATCAAATACTGCATGTGCATAAAATTGAGAATAGATGTGAAGAAAAAGATTAGTAGGAGAACCTGCTGAACTGTTGGATCGTAAAGTGATTAATCTTCGTTAGAAACAGATTCCGATGATATTAGTCAAGTGGAAGAACAATTTGAGTTTGGATTTAATTTGGGAAACAGAAACTGATATGAAAGGTCGTTATCTTCAGTTGTTCGATCGCGATGGGATTCGAGGACACAATCCTCTTAAAGAGGAGAGATTTGTAACATCCCAAATTCGGGCCCGGTCGTTTAGTGAGTTTTCCTTATAATTGCCTATGTGTTTATTTTGAAAACATGCGTTTATGGTATCGTTGGATTCATTTTTAAATGACGATTTCAAATATTATTTTATTAGTAATTTATTATTCGAGATTGGTCGGTCATGTGACAAACCGTATATTCGAACGTAACGTTTTAAATACTGAAATATGTATATGTGTAGTAGGGGCCGAAAACTGAAGTGTTAAATATAGATTTATGAGTAAGTTTGTGTTACTTGTGTGTGTGTATTTAAAGGTGTTTTGAGAGAGAGAAACAAGAGCTTGATACTTGAATCTTCATTTTGAAAGTTTTGTGTTGTTAGATTTCAACTCAAGGTATAACATGATTCTTGGTTACTAAATAACATGATTATGAGATGTTATAACCATGCTAAAATATAGTAAGAACCACCATGACTGTGTTCTTGAAGAACTTGAAAGTTCATGTTCATAAGCTTGTAAATATTAAAGTGTTTAAATGATTCTATGTGTTTTTGGTAATAAGGAAGCATGTCTTATACGAATTTTATGAGTATTTGAGTTTGAAATCATCATTAAAAGTATGTTAATAAAAATTAAGAAATTAGAATTAAGGAGCTTATTCATGTATTTGTTCATGAGTTCTTAAAATTGATATGAAGTTATGAAGGTTTGTAGATGATGGTATGAATAGTATTTTAAATTGATGAAGATGATAAAGTGTTGTCTTGTTTAAAAAAATCTTATCTTCTACCTTGACTATTTTGACATGCTTGTGAATATGTGTAATTCAATTGATTAAAATAAGTTATATGTTATGTAAGGTCGATTGATGAAAAAAAAAGATGAAATTGATTGATATATTGATGTGTAAGTATACATGGATAGATCTTGATTTTTATGTGATGGATAGATTTTGATTAAATTAACATGTATGCATGTGGTGGATAGATTTTGATTAAAATAATGTGTAAGTGATGGATAGATCTTGAATTTTAAGTTAGTATGCATGTGGATAGACCTTGTGAATAGATCTTGTTGGATAGACCTTGTTCCTATAGATCTTGTTGGATAGACCTTGTTCCTATAGATCTTGTCGGATAGACCTTGTTCCTATAAATCTTGTTGGATAGACCTTGTTCCTATAGATCTTATTGGATAGACCTTATTCCTATGGATCTTGTTGGATAGACCTTGTTCCTATACATCTTCTTGGATAGACCTTGTTCCTATAGTTATTGTTGGATAGAACTTGTGTTGGATAGATCTTGTTGATAGATCGTGTTTTGTTTGGATAGATCTTGTGTGTTAGTATATATATTATTTGATTAAGTTGGTGGGTGATAGTATTATATATATATATATATATATTTAAGTTCGATGAGGTATGTTTAATTATATATATATATATATAAGTATGACCGACCGTATGTGTACTTATATATATATATATATATATTTGAGATCGATGAAGATTGTTTAGTATATATATATACAAAATCGACGGTTACTTAGTATATCAAGATCGATTGAGGTTGTTCATTTAGTTATGTGCAAGAATGATAATGACACTAATTATTTATATACATGAGATCGATTGGATTGTTTGGGGATCGATTTTAACAGTTGGTGTGTGAGCATGCTTGGATCAATTTTATAAGATAGTATGTTAGTAAGCATGAAGATCGACTATGTGGATAAGTAATAATCGATTAAGTGATTATATTATGATGACAAAATAAACGTTTATATAAATATATTTATGGATATATTTATGAACGGAGAGCTGATTTGTGTGTTATCGTGTTCTCAGGACCAACAAAGGCTTAGTTATTAGACAACTAAGTGAAACGAAGTTTGAGGCTGAGGTGAGTGGAATTTGACTCACTGGTGGTTGTTAGTTGTAACTGTTTTGGTTACTTGAATTTATGTACGATTGATTATGCGATGGACTGTTGAGTTTGATGTGATGGTCTGTGAGGATGGTTGATGATGGATTGCGAGAAAGCGAATGATAGGCAATATCAAGGTATGAACTTGTGAGCCTAATGGTTGTGCAAAGGTCAGCTAAACGGTTTTTGGGCTGGGCTAGATGCTTCTGGATGACGGTTATAGATCATCTGTTGCATTCATTATAACGAAGGGGATTTAACTATGCCAGTTGGTAGAAAGCTATCGGTAGATCATTGCTTGGCCGACATTGGTCGTAGGTTTGATTATCGATAAAATCCACCAGTCCTTTGTGGGTTCCAATGTTACCCGTTTGTGAGGCATTTGTGATGGTTGGTTCTTGTGAACATTGTGGTTCAGCTAATTGTTTCTTGTGGCTTAATTTCCATTCACTTAGCTTTGTGCTAATTCCCCACCCTAACTCTCTGTTGCAGGTTTTTGAGGGCACGGTAGGTTGCAGTTGTTTTTGTGTATAGGGAAAGTTTGACCGTCGCTCTGATATTATCTTTTGAAGTGATAAGCCATGTTTTGTTACTCTTTTGTAACATGACACAAGATATTGTGTTGTGATACAGTATGGGTTTTAAGTTTGTGGGTGTTGCTATTTCCTTACTTTTTTTTATTGCAATACTTCCGCTGTGATTAAAACCCTAAGAACAGATATCGATACATAAATCTGATATATATAGTTCAAACAATCGAAACCCTAAACTGTATAAACTGTAATAGAAGCCCAAAGAACAGATCTCGCCATCTCTTGTGCCAGTCAAACCAAACTTGTATTCAGCCAAACACCAATGTACTTCGCTTCCGCTGCTGCCACAAACAAACCAGACGCCTCCCCCGCCGCCACAAACAACTACACGTCTCTCTCTCATGCTCAATCCCAAGACGAACGCCACCACAAACACCATACCAACCACTGCACTTCGCCTCCGCCACCGCCACATCACCACTGCACTTCGCCTCCGCCGCCGCCACAAACAAACCAAAAGCCTCCGCCAAAAAATCGTAGTGGTCAGCAGTGGTGGTGTTCTTGAACATTAGAAAACCCTAATTCTTCTTTTTCTTGTTCTTTAGATCTGAAAAGTATGTATGTGTGTTTTATTTTGTTTGAAATTTTGTGTGTATGGGGTGGTTAATATGTGTTAAAAATGGTGCTTGTGACCGGAGATGGTTGGCCGGTGTTGGTTGGCCGGAGGTAGTTGGCCGGAGATGGTTGAATAGGTGGGGGTGGTGGTATGTGTTCAAATGAATAAAACTATAAAAGTTAAAAATAAATGAGCTGTGTGAGAGAACTTAATATTATTATATTATATTAAATTAATATATAATTGCATTAAATAAATAAAAGTTAAAAATAAAACACAAAGGTAAAAGGGTCATTTCATCTTGAATTAACAGAGTTGCCTTGACTGTTAGTCAACGTTAGAAAGGACCAAATTGGCTACAAAAGGGTTCACAAAGGACCATCTACACCACTTTTGAACTTAAAGGATCAAAATGGCAGTTTTTGCTAAGTATAGGGACCATTTGGATAATTAACTCTCTTTTAAAAGAGGATTGTTAAATTAATTGGGGGAGTTGAAATTTTATTATGAAAATCGATGGATGCTATTCTTTTTTTGAATCATGGGCCGTGAATTCTAAAGTAAAAGAAAAAGCCCAACATCGTTTTGGGCCATAAAAATCCAAATGCAGCACAAGGGAGAATGAGGAGGTGAAAGATGTATTAATTATGTGCGACGGTGGCTACGAATGAGATCATACTGTATGACTTAGCATATTTATAGGCTGGACTTACATGAGAGATTGAGCCTAGCAGCTGTTAATTTGACTCTGTATTTTTTGCTGTGAGGATGTCTGAATGCATTTATTTTAGAACTTGTGTCTAAATACTTGTTGAAACCATCATGATGAGTGTACTAGACTATAGCACTGGAGAGACCATCTTTGTGTTCAGCCTTTTTTTTAGCCTTTTTCTTTCTTCGTTAGATAATCTTATTTTTAGATTATTTAATTTGATCTACTTTTTTGTGCGTAATGCTCATTTTTAGCATTCGATATCCTAGCTTGCCACTTTGAGCATAGCCTTTTCATTTGTTAGCTACATTGTGACCCTTTTCCGTCTTAGCTTTCGTTTTGCCTTAGTCAAAAGTCATAACTGATTTATCTATGCTGCATAGTCTTAGTTAGCTGTTTTTGGTCGTACATGCACCGCGTAGCAGGATATGAAATTTCATGATGTCCTTTGCTTTGTCAAGAATATGATGTATGCACGTTCACAAAAAATTGCTGGAAAATAGAAAAAGAAAAAAATAAAAAAGAGAAAAAGAGAAGAAAAATTGAAGAGATGTGTTACATGACGTGCTTTAGTCTGCAATTTTTGAGTGTTGTCATACACTAAGATGTGGTTTTTTGTTATTCTTTTCTAAGTATTTGCAGTGCTTAGATAATTTTGGTTTCACTTCATCTTAGTGAAGTGTGTGTCTTCGTCAAAAATATTCTAAGTAGTTGGTAATAGTCTGAATAAAAGCAGTTCGTTATTTTTAGTTTTGATCTTTGACTATAATTTTTATCCACTTTAAATATCCTTTTTCCTACCTTGACCCATAGCCTAAACGTTACAACCCTAAAGTCCTCTTGAAAGTTTTATGTCCTCTAGTGGTACAGACTAGGTTTAGATACAAGCATATGTTAATGGTGTATTTCATGACATGTGTGTGTTCACTAAATATATTCACCCTGAACCCTTTGTGCGAAGAGTGTATACCTAGTAAGAATGCAAGGTTGTGCAATTTTAGAGATGCTTGAGGATTTCTGATATAGGTATGGAGTTCATCTTATTCATGTTGGTAGATTACTTGATTGTATATGGATAGGGATGATGAATTTAATTGGTCTATTTTAAATGTTTTTCATGATGGTTTGCTTGAGGACAAACAAAGATTAAGTGTGAAGTGTTTGATATCGTCTAAAATCTACGTATTATTTAAACCCGATATCTCGTGCTTTTAATGAATAATTATGGTAATTGTGGCTTAAGTTGGTGCATTAGGTGTTTTAGGGCTCTTGGAAGAAGAAATAGATAGTTTGATGAAAAATGATGAAGAAAAGAGAAACAGAGAAAAACTAGCGGCTTTGACTCATGTTCAATGTTTTGGTCGTATCTCACTGATACGAACTCGAAATAAGAAGATTCAAAAATCTATGGAAACTAGACAAAATGAGCCACAATAATTCCATATTTATGCTATTTAATGGGATGTGAGTATTCTTCAAATGGGCCGTGACCTTTCTCAATATTAGGGCCATCAAGACAAAGCAAAGAAGAAAAGAAATAAGAATTATATAGTGGTAGCCCAACATGATTTTAAATAAATCGGTGGCTGCAATCTTTGAAAAGAGGGTTGTTAAATTAATTGGGGGAGTTGATATTTTAGTATGAAAATCAATGGATGCAATTTATTTTTGAATCATGGGCCGAAAATTCTAAAGTAAAAGAAAAAGCGCAACATGGTTTTGGGCCATTAAAATCCAAATACGGCAGAAGGGAGAATGAGGAGGTGAAAGATATATTTATTATGTGCGACGGTGGCTACCAATGAGATCATACAATTTTAAGTAAACTACTGAAATGGTCCCTGTGGTTTGCACGAAATTACTGGTTTGGTCCTGCAAAAACTACGCCAGAGGTCTGTGGTTGACATTTTATTACTAAAATGGTCCTTTTTACTAACAGACGTTAAAAGTGGGTGTTAGTTGTCTTTTAGTGCATGGGCATTTTAGTCTTTTTGCACTATAGTGACTATTTTAGTAATAAACCACACGGACCATTTCAGTCATTTGCAAACCACAGGGACCATTTCAGTCATTTGCAAACCACAGTCATTTAACGTCTGTTAGTAAAAAGGACCATTTCAGTAACAAAATGTCAACCACAGGGACCTCTGGCGTAATTTTTGCTTATAAAGGACCAAACCAGTAATTTCGTGCAAACCACAGGAACCATTTCATTTAGTCTACATTTTTTTTCTTTCGAGCGGCAGTCGACGGGAGAGTGAACAACATGTGGCAGTTTTAAGAAAGTTGTGATCAGTGATGGAGAGGAGAGGCTACAACATTTGCAGGGTTAACTTGGGTTGCTACCATCGATCTATAATGTTTTGCAATTTCTGTATTACTTGGCATTTATTTTCTATCTTGCCTATGAGTTAGACCTTTCTTGTATTTACCATGATGAACAAATCCTAGTTTTGATTGGTATCTAATTTTGATATATGATTGGTTTTGTTTATGCTTAATCACAAACCTTGAGTTTTTGATCATAACTTTTGTTGATTAATATGTTAGATACAGTTTGTGCATGCTCTAAGACAATGACTTGCATGTGTATTTTCTTCTGGGTTATTGTTTGCTTGTTCTGAGACAATGATGTTTACATTTAATAGGATAGATAACTTTTCTGAGATAATGAGGGTTAAGATTATTCAGTAATACCATAGATAAAAGTTTGAGTTCAATTCACCATACAACGAGAGTTAAGTGTGTTTTGGATAAGGTTAAGTCGTAATCGGTTTAGTAGGACTGATGGTTGTTGGTTCGAACGCTTTTAGAATGTGTCATATTATTTATGTTTACAACAAACTAAACGTAAAGGGAGTGTCTCATTGGTAAATACATCTCTATCAGCTGAATGTATGGGAGACGATGTCGAACCCCTACTTGTTGGCTAGAACCGGGTGAGAAATAGTTTGCGGGACCAGAAATTATGCAATTGACAGCTGACAAGGTCAAATTTGTGTTTGAAAAGCTTAAAGCCGCACGTGAACGTCAAAAGATGTCTGCAAATAAGAGAAGAAAACCTATGACTTTTGAAGTAGTTGATTGAGTAATGCTTAAAGTGTCATCGTGGAAGGGAGCATTCGTTTTGAAAAGCATGGTATATTGAACCCAAGATACATTGGCCCTTTGAGAATCTTAAGAAGTTAGTGAACAAGCTTATGAATTAGAATTACCCCGGAGTTAGATGGTATTCACAATTCATTCCATGTTTGTAACTTTAAAAAGTATGAAGTTGAAGATGAGCAAATTCTCCCTATCTATGAACTACGGGTCGATCTTAAAAGTGATTACTTGAAGAACCAGTTGAAATTTTGGAAAAGAAAACCTCTAAACTCCTAATTCCTTTAGTGTTGGTTATATGGAAGCATAGACAAGGTCTTAACTTGACTTGGGAGACTGAAGAAGATATGAAAAACTGTTACCCGCATCTTTTTTTACTTAAATGATTCCGAGGGTGGAATCTTTGTAAGGAGGGAAGAGTTGTAATATTTGAAATTTTATTTAATATATAAATGAAAGTTATGTGCATTATGTGTTTAATATGTTAGAATTATAATCGTTATAATATTTTATCTAAGAGCTTTAATAAATTATATATAAAGTTATTATTGGGACCAATGTGTAAATAGACTTGAAATGGAAGGCTTAAAAGTGTCAAAATGACACAAAGAGTACATTTGACTGAAATAAGGGTCAAAAACCCCTATTTTTCTGTTGTGCAAATTGTGAAAGTGAGGAAGAAGGAGAAAGAAAAGGGTTTTGACAGAAAGAAATAAGAAATCAAGGAAAATTGCTAATGCATGTGTTTAGAAGTTAAATGTGGTGTTCTTGACCTCATTTTCATCTTACTAAGCTTCAAATTTGGAGGATTAAGCCCATCTTCAAGGTATTAATCAATCTCAAATGAGTTTTAGTTGATTATTGTGTGAAATTTTAGTTTTATATTGATTAATTTGGTATTATAAGGTGTAGTTTAAAGTATTTTAGTGTTGTATGTTATGATTCTTGAACTAATGGTTCAAAGTTTGGGCACAAATTGAGAAATTAGGGTTTAATACTCCAAAGTAACGGTGAATGTTGTTAAAGTTATTTTATAGTATATTTGTGTCTTTTATATGATTAAGAGAAAGAACTTTGTTGATTTTGTTAGACTATGAGTGATATATGTAAAAAGTCTACTTAATGGGGCAAATTGGGAGAAATGATGGATATTTGTTCTTGCAAATTAACAGTTATTTTTTTAACTTGCTTTAGTTTGTGAATATGATTCTTAGTTCAAACATGTGTTTGTGATTAAAACCTTGTATCATTGACCTCCTTACTAGTGAGTTATGTGTATGGGTCAAATGGCTGCGCATATATGACCTAGATACACAGGTGGTTGGTGTTCGTGCAAAGAGTGGGGTGGAACGATGAGTAGCCATTATGACCATGTGGTTCAATGAGCTGACGAGCCTCCGAACTTTAGTATACACGAGTGGACTTGGTGAAGAGATCATTCACTCTTGATAACCATTGTATAGTGGATGCTTTATGTTTCCCCATCTTGACGGGAGATGTGGACATACCCCCACGTGGATTAGTTGACTATGGTTAGCCACCATGGAAGATACAAAGTCTAGTGGACATGTCCCCCACATCTTGCATGTTAACATTGTTGATACTATAATGGATTTAATGATGATGACTTCTTTTTAAATGTCATAAACTATTTTTGGTACACTCACTAGCCATGTGCTAGCGTTATTTTTATTTAAATATTTTGTATCTACCACGTAAGTAGTGGGTATGGACTAGAAGTGGATAGATGACTTATAGCAAGGATGCTAATGACATGTTTGGACGTTATTATTTGTGATATCTCGTCATGTACATGTATTAATCGTCGAAATATTGTGATACAAGTAACACCACATATTTTGCTAACTCTTTAAAATTCCTCCTTTTGTAAAAATTTAAGAAAATTATATTCGGTTTTTAATAATCTGAAAAGTTTAAAGTTGTACTGATTTTATAGGTGTTACAAGTTGGTATTTGGCATGTTAGCAGTAGTGGATGATGAGGCCATTTAGTAAGGGGTAGAAGCAGTTGTAAAGTAAGCAATGTTAGAATTGAAAAGTGAGGGAGTGAAATTGTAAATAAGGCCGATCCTATAAATAGGGATGATACCCCTGTGTTTCTTAAGTTTTGCTAAATAAAATTACAATTACTAAAGGTGTAGTGTGTATTTCTCTCCATATTCTCACTAATTCCTTATTCCGATTTATGTGTTTAATTATTCTTCATCCACTTGATTGTGTTATCAATTGGTATCAAAGCCAAGCTTGTGAAGATTGGCTCGTGATTGTTCAAAAACTCAAAGAATTTGAAGATCAAAGCTACTGTGCACTATTTCCGATTCGAAGCTACTGTTCATGGTGCGAAATTGCTGATTTGGTACTGATTTTGTTTGATCATCAAAGTTTTATTGTTTGCAGTTCAATTCAATCCATAATCAACAGTTCTACATTCGAAATCATGAAGATCTGAGGTAAAAATTCATTTTGACGTTAATACTGTGCAAAATACGAAAGTACTGTTTTCAATTTGAATCCAATGTTTTGGTGTTCTTCGATCCTGATTTGTATTGCTTGTTGATCGAAAACCATTTTCGAATCAATTGGGAGAAGTCTGATTCGATTCTGATTAGTATTGAAGAGATTGGAAATTTTGATTAAGATCACTCAAGAACATGAAGAACACATGTGATCTTAGTGTTTGATCTGAAAAAGGTATAATTCGAGTTATTTTGGTGTTTGTGTGTGAAGTTCGAACCGATCAGTTAGGATTCGAGTATGTTTTTGCATTCAAGTTCGAATGTCATCCTGATCCTTTGGCATTTGAGCGTGTCCAGGCATTCGAGTTCGAAAAGTGATTCTGATACTTTAGCATTTGAGCGTGTTACTGGTTTACTTGACATTAGAATTTGATATCTAAATTTGAATTCGAAAGGATACATTCGAAAGACATTATTGGTTACTTAAACTCGAAGACTGAAACGAAACTCTGCCAAAATTCTTTAAAATGGTTAAGTGTTAACCATTCGAGCTAAATCTTATTCGAACCAAAGAAGAATTTGAACTTGTCACCCATTCGAACTGAATTGGATACTTATTCTAATTAAAAAACTTGAGAAATTCGAATCGGAATTTTGGACTTAGTATTTAAACCTGATTAGTACCATTCGAACTTAGTTTCATTCAAACACTCAACGTATTCGAACTAAACTGAACTTAACTAGCATTCGAACCTTACTCCATTCGAACTTTAAAGTATAACTGAACAATTTGAATTAAATCCATTCGAACTAAAACTCATTCGAACTTAACAGTGAACTTAATTTAATTCGAATGAAAATTATTTCAAACTAGCTTTACTATTCTTTAAGGATGTCGAATTCGATACTCATACGAATTTGAAAAGAATAGTTTTTGACAATCACTCAATTTCTACAAGTCAACGATCCTTAGACAATCAAATGCTTTTTACCATGTCTGGATCAAACGAGATGTTAGCCATCAGAACTGATTCCAAACCTCCCATTCTGTTTAGAAATGACTAACTTCTATGGAAGGGAAGCTTCATGGACTTCCTCGAGCACAACAATGTATACGGATAAATGGTGATTGATTGTATCATCAATGGCAATAAAAAGTTTGTTAAAAGAATAGAGGATTAACCTGACAACAATCCTCCTTTTTGTTGGTCCCGAATAGATACTACAACAACAAATGTTTGTAGAATGGGGGGGGGGGGGTTGAATACAAACTTTAGATTTTTAAAATTTAAAAGACACACGGTTTACTTTTATATAATTCTTATTGATATGAATCAAGAATTACATGAACTAGATGCGGAAAATCTAAGTTCAATAAAAGGTGGCAACTAAACTGTCTAACACATAGACAAAACTAATCTTTAACAACTTATGTCTAAGATGTTCAACACATGAACAAGTTTGTTTATACTGAAAGATAAATGCCAACTTTTCTATTCTCTCAACTAATGAGATATCAGTGTTCAGCAGATCTATTCGATACTTAGCATGTTTCCATGCATGAGTGTATATAAGCAAGGTGGTGTCCCGTTGATGGAGTGAAGAAGGAGACAAAGGTACTTGGTTTAATAATATTATAATAGATAAAGTTAGTGGGTGAAAAGCAAATTCACTTTATACAGGAAGTGTGTAAAGTGAATGTACTTTCAATAAAGTTAAATCCCACTATCTATTATTATATTATTAAAGTACTACCCTTTTGTCTACGGAGAGTAAACTTCTCGTTCCATTCTTGTACTTTAATCAACACCATGCTTCTTGAAGACTTGACTTAACCAAGTATGGAGTTGCCAGCCATACTTAGTTGTTGAAGCATATCTTCGAGATCTTCTCTTCTAAAGTATCTATCATCTTTTCCAGAGGATCAAGATAAATCCTTTTTGTCTCTTTGCAGATCCAAAAAGTGCTTAGTACTTCTACAAAGATAGATCTAAAGGCATAATAAAACAACACATGTTTTGCCTTTGACTTAAGAAAATATTACAATGAAAAACTATTAACTGAGAAACTGTATAATGACTCAGCTAACAGACACTAAACTGCAAACATATTTTTGCTCAGCTAAGGATAAATGTGAAAGACTCAGCTAATCGAATATGCTCAGCTGATCATAATTGACCAGTTAATAATACAAACTAGAGTGATACTACATAAGCTAATCAACCTTTATGATCAGTAGATCCCAAGGGCTCAGCTGATCATTGAGAGTGATAAGCTTACAAAGAAAAGATTAAATTAGTAAAGGATAGCTTATCTGATGAATGGAAAGCATCAGCTGATCAGAGTGATTGACTAAGATGATCCGTTGACTGCTCAACTGATCTTAAAAGAACCCTCAGCTGATGGTTTTGGACCATCAACTCATGCTTTGTAGATGCTCAGCTGATGCTTCTTGACTTGTCTTTTCTTCTTGGTTGATCTTCGTGAAGCTGGTCCTTTGGCTGATACTCAGTGTTCAGCTGATACTTTTGTTCTTCGGCTGAAATTTCTTACTTAGGAATTTCTTCAAGTCTAACATGAAAAACAACACATGTTTTTCATTGATCCAAGTAAAAAACATAATATATGGTTTTGTTAGCATCAAATCCTATTTTAAATAATAGACAGGTTGGATTATGGTTGGATATCTCTATCTCCCCAACAATCTCCCCCTATTTGATGATGACAAAACCTTTTCTTGTTTAAGAAGAATCAGTTTGACTCGGATTTGTTAAGATAAAACTTTTAAGTTCAGTTTGGTTACCTAGCTATCTATTTTTGGTAACTCTTTAAAATATGTTCCTTTGAAATTCTGTTTTTGGGAATCTTTTGATTTATGAAGGACCATTTTTCTGTTTTTGTGGTATATTTTCTATCATTTTTCTGTTTTTAGGATTTTTGGATTTTCTATATTTACACTATGTGAGCTATCTATTAAGATTCATCTATACTAGCAGTAAGCTAAGTAGTCCATGATCAAATTTGAGGATTTGTAGCCACAATTTGTTTAGCTCTTGATCTCAGCAGCTGTTCAAAGTAATCACTTCCTATCAGATCCCTTGTTGATTGCACAGCATGAAAGATTAATTCTATTTGAGCTTTTCCTAACTCAGATTCCCTTAGGAACTTCCACTCACCAATTATGTTCTTGAAGAACATTCCACTTTCTGGTTCAGTTATATATCTAAACATTTTAGGAGTGGAATTGGGAGGAAGGGCTGTGTTTAAATTCTCATAAGTAGTAAGGAAGGGATGATTAGGATTGAGTATGATTTGTTCAACAGCAACAAAGGCTTTTGATGTTTTCTTAAAAGCATCCTCTATTACTTGAATATGTGCAACAAACTGATCATGAGTAAATACTGTGTGGCATACTGTCTGTCTAATCCAGTAATCAAAATGTCTTATGAACTTGAGAGCAACTTATCTTTTGGACTTAAGGAGATGGTACATGATCTCAATCATTTCAAATAAGGAGAACAACTTGCAGTGTTCTTGATGAGCATCTTCATATGTACTATACTCATCCCTTCTTACAATCCTAATATAATATCATTTTCTGTACCTCTGTATGGAGTGACCCTTGAGATAATGTTTGCATTATCTCTCTCCATCAATCTTTATTTTTTTTCCTGAACTCCTTAGATTGCTTTGCAGTTGGCTTTTTGGTCTTGCCAAATTCGATGTTGAGCAGAGCTTAGATGGCTTCTTTGTGAGTTCTGCCTCTTTTAGGAGCTTTCTTGGTAGAAGGGTATTCTTGCTATTGTGATGCTTGAACTTGAGGATCTTGAGAGGACAACATCATTAGTTCTTCTTCTTGTATCTCTCTGAGTTCCTCATCAGTAGCACCAATGATTGCAGCAAGGTCTTATGGAGTGGTGAAGTCCTGGTGTCTTTCCTTGGCTTTTAATATGTTCTCTACTGTGTCACCAAGTGCAACATCCAGTTTCCTTATCTCCAGAAGATCATCTTCTTCTCTTTGAAGTTCCTCATCTCTTCTTTCTTCCTCATCAATCACCTCAGCAGACATGATCTTCTTTCCTTTTCTTTTTAAAGCACTGCTAATGTTGAAGGACTTTGTTTCACAGAAGAGGAAGCTTGGACTGATGGAGCCCTTGAAGAGGAGCTCTGCTTTTTTTTATCTTGATAAGAATGGACAGAGGCAAGTCATCTTAATCATCATCATTTGTATCTTCTGATGGAACTTGAATTGGGGCACATGATTCACCTTGACTTGACTTCTTTGCACTCTTCCTTCTAGCCTTTTGTTTAAGCCTCCTTTTAGGCCTCTGCTCATCTTGAGCAGGATGCTCCCCCTCAGGTTGATTCTCCCCCTCAGCAGTTGATTGTCTTTGAGTTTCTGCTTCATTGAGGGTTGCTGCTTCTGCTGCTGCTTTATCAGCTTCTACCTCAGCAGTATATGCATCAAAGGCTGGTTGAATGGTAGCTGGAGATGGTTATCTTGAGGAGTCTGACTTCTCCCCCTTTTGTCATCATCAAAGGTAGGGAAGTGGAATGAAGGCTTAGCAGGAGCATCAGGAGTGAATGTGGAGAAAGGAAATGGGGAGGTAGTAGAGGAGAAAGGTGGAATGGTTGAGGTTGAAGGAGAGGCAGTAGGGATAGGAGGTTAAGTAAAGGGTGGAGGAGAGGCTCTTTGGTGTGAGGGCATGGGTGAGAAGGATGGTATAAAGTTAGAGGTGAGAGGTCTAAAACGATTGATAACATCGGTCACATTTGTAAACTCTTTAAGAGTATCCATGTGCTTTTGTCTTGAATAGTGGCTAGCTTGGTTACCTCATCATCTATATTTCTGACTAGGGAAGGGACTATTAGGATAGGATCAAGGATGGTAACAGAAATGTTGGGAGGGGTAGGATTGATTTTGTGAAGGTTGTTGAGAAAATTGGATATGGTTTGCTTTAGAGAGGAAATGGTTTGAGGATAGATAATGGGAGAAGGGGTAGGAGTAGCAGTAGAGGTTTGGGTTAACAGTTGATCCAGTTTGGGAAGAATTGGAGTGAGATCAACTGGGGCAGGGGTGGGTTGGGTTGGGATTGGGTAGCTTTAAGTGACTCAACTTCTTTGGTTAGAAGGGAAAGTTGAGTTTCTGTTTTTGTTTGGAAGGAAGTGAATGAGGCTTGAAGACTATCCATCTTTTGAGAGATGGACAACAGGTTTTGAAGGATTTGAGGAGAAGGTTTAGTGGAGGTAGATGGAGTAGGTGGAACAGGGATAGATTGAGTTGGGATGCCAATATCAGGAATGGTGTGTGGTCCCTCACTTAGATTGTGGTGTAGAAGCCTAAAATCACTGGGAACAGATTGTCTAACCTGTACTAATGATTGGTTTATACCACTAGTATTGACAGGCGATGTAGTAGTGTGTGTAAGAAGTGAATCAATGGTAGGTACAAGAATGTGAGTTTGAGTTGGGGTTAAACTCAATTGGGTTCCCCTACGTACGTCAACAAGCTGTTGTGAGCTTGTTGAGGGTAAAGGCTGAATCAATAGAGGGTAAGACACAGTGTGACCTTGGGTAGAGGTCTATCTTTCAATGGCATCACCCTTTTGGGAGGGTGACCCAGATTGCAGGAGTCCCATTTGTGCAGATGCATCTTGTTGGTAAGATGCACCTACTGGTTGAGGGTTAAAACCAATATCCATAAGCTCCCCCTCAACATAAGAGGTAGCTATAGGTGTTGAGGTCAGAGGTGCAACTATCACATCCTCTTAGATGAGTGCAGAGTGCACTATCTCCATCGACCTTTGTTCTATTTGGGTGACAGTGGGAGTAGAACTAGTGACTATTGGAAGTGCACTAGAGCTTGGCGGTTGTGGGGGTGTTACAACTGGAATTGAGGATGGGCTCTCACCGGTTGGGTGTACCTAGTGAGTATCCTCAGGGATTGAAGAGACCATACCTGTGATGTGCTCGGTTATGCTAATCTCAATAAGTTGAACCAACTTGCCAGAGATGATATCTTCTTCAGCAACATCATCAGCAGCAGCTTCATCCTTACCACCTTGTTCATTGTGAACAAAGGCACTGAAGTCTTGAGAGTGTGGTGAAGAAGGATAAGCAACATGACCTTAAAGAGTTCTACTTGGAGAATCATCATCAGACTCATCTTCAATCTCAGGAGTACTGATATGACCAGATCTCCCTGTAGTATTTGAACATAAGGGAAACTTAGTTACGGGCATCATAATGGGAGTGGATGTGGTGGATGTGGCATTATCAGCACCATAGTCAATAAACATTCAACCAGCATCACCATCATGTGCATCATCATCATTACTATCATGATCATCACCATCATCAGCAGCATCCTCTTGGGTTCCTTGCTCTTTGAGGCTGGAAGACTTAGCAACAGATTGTGCAGAGTCCTCTCTTTGAGATCTTTATGGAGTATCAACTGGATTAAACAAAGGAATACCCTCAGATTGCATAATATCCTCAGCAACAGGTTTCATAACCTCATCCTGTGCTGGTACAACATCCAAGTTCTCATTAAAGCTAAAAGCTTTACCACCACCAATTGAACTAACCTCATCATTATCATCTGAGTAAGGTACAAGAGCCACTTCAGTTTGAGCAACTCCAACAGAATGCTCAGAGTGTTCTGTAATGATATATGGAGACTCAACAGAGTGATGTGAGTCCTCAGCCAATTCAACAACATTTTCAGGAATTTCCTCTTCCTCATTTCCACTTTCTTCATCAATAGCTTCATCAACCAATTCTTGCATCTGCTCAGTAATAGCAGGACCTTGAAATTCCCTAATCAGATGGAAGATCTTTTGACCCATTTGAGGAATGGTCATTGTTTGCAAATGTGCAGCCAACCCAGCATAGTGTTCCCATTGTATATTTGTAAGTGCAATCAGACTTTTCTACCTTATGTAGGAAACATAGGTTCTGATTGATTTATTTGCAGTACCCAGTGTGATTTTATCCACCATCTCTGTGAATATGACTTCAGCAAAGTCAATATTCCTTCAAGTAACCAAAGCATGAAGAACCATCAATTCAGACTGGTTCATTTGATCATGACTTCCTGATTTGTGACCAAAGCATCTATTGACCATACTTGCAAGATACTTCCAGGGATGACCTAGAACTAACAGTTTGTACTGGCCATGGAAAACTGGTTCATTGTAGCCAATCAAGGGTAAGACCTCCAGGGTTTGATCAAGTGATGCAAAGGATTGAAATGGGGCTAAATTAGGTATAGAGATTGCTTGGCGAAGGGAATCAACTGTAATGGGTATATTTATGGTGTTGTTGAGGCAAGAACAGGTTATGGTTTGCTCGACTGGGTGGTATGTAGCAGTATACCACATCCCCGCCAATAATGTCAGGGAAGATGAACAGAGGGTGAGCAGAAAGACAGTTGAACAGAGGATGAGCAGTTATAAAAGCGATCATGGGTCATTGCCCTGGTTTACCTTGCTCGAAGGAATGTAAGTGTTGATGAGGAAGTTGTTTGGATGAATAGTGAACAGAGAGTTGCAAGTAACATTCTCTAGGGAATGGCACTTGGAGTTGAAACAGGGTTGAAAGTCACCATTGTTACAGGACGGAGATACAAAGAGCAATGAAAGAGTAGGTTTCTGTGGGAGAGAAGAAGAAGAGTGTTTGAGAATTTTGAAAGCTTAGGAAATTGGAAACCGCTCAAACATCATTTATATCTTCTTTGGAAACCTAAACTGTCACATAAATATATTTTTCAAAAAGTAACTATCACGTCTGCAAAAAGGAGTTAACGGAAAGGTAATAAATACACAGACAACTAACGGACAATTAAATAGAACCTAGTAACGAATTAAATACAAATGAGAAATTAATAAAATAAGTGTGGGGACATAGAATTTTGACTCTGAGAGACATCAGCTGATGAGGGAAAAAGTATGAGCTGATCTATTTTGAGAGAAAACAAGTTTCAGCTAATTATTGTACTTAGCTGAGTTGCTAGTCCTTAGCTGATGGTGTATGAGCTGAGGTATTTCATCAGCTGATAGTTATCAGCTGACATAATTCCTTTAGCTGATTCACTAACAGCAAGACATAAATAAGCTTAGATAAGTACTTCATTTAGAATTCAGACGAATACAATTATTTTCTCACACAAAGCTAACAACCTAGGAAAAGAATATTTTACAAGTTTAACAAGCCAAGTTTGGATATTAGGAAGTTGAACCGAGACTCATCCAAAGGTTTTGTAAAAAGATCAGCTAGTTGAAAATCAGTGCTGATGTAGTGCATTGAAACTTTCTTTTTCTGCACATTATCTCTTAAAAAGTGATGTCTGATTTCAATGTGCTTTGTCTTAGAGTGCAAAACAGGATTGTTAGAAATAGATATGGCACAAGTATTGTCACACAGGATTGGGGAATTTTCAAACTGTATGTCATAGTCAAGTACAACAACTGAGCACAACAGCTACCAGCAGCAATGTATTCAGCCTCAGCTGTAGATGTTGAAACAGAGTTCTGTTTCTTGCTTGATCAACTGACTAACCTTCCACCTAACAACTGACAACCAGCAGATGTACTCTTTCTGTCCAGAGTGCAACCTGCAAAATCAGAATCAGTGTATCCAACTAACTCAAAGTTTGAGTCCTTGGGGTACCAAAGACCTAGATTAGGAGTTCCTTTGAGATACCTGAAAATTCTTTTAACAGCAGCTAAGTGAGATTCTTTGGGATCTGCTTGATATCTAGCACAGAAACATGTTGAAAACATTATATCTGGTCTACTTGTAGTGAGGTATAAAAGTGACCCTATCATGCCTCTATAAGCAGTAATGTTCACTGATTTACCATCAGTGTCCTTTCCAAGCGTTAAGGCAGTGGACATGGGTGTATTGAAGAACAATTTTCAAACTCAAATTTCTTAAGTAAGTCATTTACATACTTTATTTGATGAATGAAAATTCCATCATCCTCTTGTTTAATTTGAAGTCCAAGAAAATAGTTTAGTTCACCTATCATGCTCATCTGATAATTATCAGACATGAGTTTAGAAAACCTTTTACTAAGATCCAAATTTGTAGATCCAAATATTATGTCATCTACATATATCTGCACAAGGATTACATCACCCTTGAATTTCCTTATGAACAAAGTGCTATCTATGCTTTCTCTAGTAAAGCCTTTAGTGGCTAGAAAAGAAGAGAGGGTATCATACCAGGCTCTTGGAGATTGCTTCAGACCATACAAAGCTTTATTTAAGAAGTATACATGGTCTGGCTTACTTGCATCCTCAAAACCAGGAGGTTGTTTGACATACACCTCTTCCTTCAATTCTCCATTGAGGAAGGCGCTCTTAACATCCATTTGGAATACCTTGAAGTCTTTGATGGCAGCATAGGCTAGGAATAGTCTTATTGACTCCAGTCTTGCAATAGGGGCAAAGGTCTCATAACAATCAATACCTTCTTCTTGACAGTATCCCTGAGCAACTAGCCTTGGTTTATTTATGATGATCAGCCCTTGTTCATCCATCTTGTTTCTGAACACCCACTTAGTACCAATGATGGATTTATCCTTTGGCCTTGGCACCAAAGTCCATACATTGTTCCTAGAAAATTCTGCCAATTCTTCTTTCATGACATTAATCCAGTGAGGATCATTTAGAGCTTCATCTACCTTCTTTGGTTCAATCATAGAAACAAAACCTGTGTATAAACAGAAATTACAAGCTTTTGATCTTGTTAGTACAGGTGCTTCTATATTGCCTATGACCTGATCTTTTGGATGATCTCTGAGGTCCTTGTAGGCATTTTTGATTGTAGGAGAGTTGGGATTATTTCGGATTTGGGGAGTTGAAATTCCTTGGTTGGGATCAGCTGAAGATATATATGGTTGATCAGTTGACGGAATTTCAAGATTACAATATGTGGAAACTTCTACTGATGAAGGAATATTTGATATGGAATTAGAGTCCATTGATGTTGAGTCATGATTCACATCATTCAGTAAAAGTGTAGGTTGGTTTAAGGTAGGCTGTGCATTTCTTTCATATATATTTGGAACAGGTTCATCTAAGTCTTCTACATCAGCTGATGGGAGTGGATCAGCTGATACTGGAATGTTGTCTTTAGTATGCAGCAGATCATTAAATTCCTCACCTGTAGATTGATTAGTAGAACAGGAAGCAACAAAGTCATTTTCATTAAAACTTACATTGATTGATTCTTCTATGACCTTTGTTCTGATGTTATAGACTCTCTAAGCTTTGGAGATCACAGAGTATCCACTAAACACCTTCATTAGCTTTAGGTGCAAACTTCTGCAACTGGTCTTTCTGGTTCAGAATGAAACATTGACAACCAAAGATGTGCAGAAAGCTGATGTTTGGATTCCTTCCAAAGTTACTTGTGACTATAATCCATGAAGTATACTTGGGTGTGGGTCTTCCAGTCACTTGAAACTATTTTCAAGCACAGATAGGCACTGCACCTTAATTCAACCATTTTGAATTCAAGGTCATATGCTTATCTCATTCTTATTTCAATCTTTCTTCCATAAGATTGACCGACTGTGGAAAGTTTGGAATATAGTATAATATTTCTGGAAGTGATTAAACATGCTAAGATGGAATACAGTAAAGGCTTATGAATGTAACCGTACCAGACACATATATAATCTCTATTATATATCGAAACAAGCATAAGTTACAATACTATCTTTATCATTCCCAAAATAAAATTACATATCAAATGAACTAAATACAAAACTCAAGCCAAATCGCTAGCAAATCTTAAACCTATTGCTCTAGTGTGAGATTCATGAGCTGCTTGCGGTAACGGCTTAGTGAATGGATCCGCCAGGTTTACATATGATGCTACTCTGCTGATGACGACTTCACCACTTTCAATTACATCTCGTATAAACTGGTATTTGCGCAATATGTGTCTTGTCCTGTTGTGAGCTCTTGGTTCCTTTGCCAAAGCCACCGCACCCTCATTGTCACAAAATATCTCAATAAGGTCAGCGATGCTTGGAACTAATCCTAGATCATGGATGAATTTATTCATACACACGGCCTCTTTTGCGGCTTCACTTGCCGCAATGTACTCCGATTCGGTAGTCGAATCAGCCACCGTGTCTTGCTTCGAGCTCCTCCAGCTGACAGCACCACCATTCAACAGGAATACAAACCCCGATTGTGATCGGCAGTCATCCCTGTCTGCTTGGAAGCTAGCATCCGAGTAACCTTTACTCTCAGCTCTTCTTCCCCACCATATACTAAGAACATCTCTTTCGTACGCCTAAGGTATTTGAGAATGTTCTTTACGACTCTCCAATGAGGTTCCCCGGGATCGCCTGATATCTACTAGTCATGCTTAAAGCACATGACACATCAGGGCGAGTGCATAACATGGCGTACATGATCGACCCCTCAGCCGAAGCATATGGTACTCGCTTAATTACTTCTATCTCCTCTTGGGAGGTAGGACATTGAGTCTTACTCAATGTTAGGCCATGCAACATATGGAGGTTTCCTTTCTTGGATTCCTCCATCTTAAAGCGTCTCACGACCTTATATATGTATGGACTTTGAGAAAGCCCGAGCAGCCTTCTAGATCTATCTCTATAGATCTTGATCCCCATAATACATCTCTCATCCCCTAGGTCCTTATTGAAAAGCAACTCCCTAGCCAAGCTTTAACACTTCTTAGGCTTGGGATGTGATTTTCAATGAGTAGAATGTCATCTACATATAAGACTAGGAAGACTATAGTGCTCCTACTAGCCCTGACATATACACATGGCTCATCTTTGCTTTTCGAAAATCCAAATTCCTTGATTTTCTCATCAAAGCATAGATTCCAGCTGCGAGATGCTTTTTTGAGTCCATAAATGGACTTCTTTAGTTTACAGGCCTTGTTTGGATACTCTAGATGTATAAAACCATTAGGTTGCGTCATATACACCTCTTCGGAAAGCTTCCCGTTAAGGAAGGCGGTTTTAACATCCATTTGCCATATTTCATAATCATGAAATGCAGCAATAACTAGAAGTATCCGGATAGACTTCAATATCGCCACTGGGGAAAAGGTTTCATCATAGTCTATGCCAGGTGTCTGAGTGAAACCCTTTGCCACCAGTCGGGCTTTGAAGGTATCCAAGGATCTGTCCATGCTGGTCTTCTTCTTGAAGACCCATTTACACCCTACGGGTCTCACCCCGGGCATAGGATCAACCAGTTCCCAAACCTGGTTATCCGACATGGAATGCATCTCACTTTCCATTGCTTCTCTCCAGTTTGCAGACTCAGGGCCTACCATGGCTTCCTTGTAGTTGGTGGGCTCATCATAGTCCACCACTAACTCGCCGCTCTCAGATATGTGAAGTCCATATCTCTCTGGCTCATGACGAGTTCTACTGGAACGCCTCGGAGTAGGCAATGAAAGAATGTCAGGTCCTACAGCATTCTCTTGCTCAGTCTCAACTGTGTTAGGTTGAGTGCTAGTGCCAACCTCAAGTCCTTTATCAGTTGACCCTTGATCTTCCTCAAGGTCAATTTCCTTATTGCCTCTTTGCTTGGATAACATTTCTCTTTCTAGGAAAAATGCCCTTCGAGCAACAAATACTTTGTTCTCGAAAGGTTTATAGAATAAATATCCAACACCGGCACGAGGATATCCGATAAAGTAACACCTTTCCGAGCGAGGTTCAAGTTTTTCCTCGGCCTCATGTCTCACGTAGGCTTGACAACCCCAAACTCGTAGGTATGAAAGTGTCGGCTTCTTATTATGCCACATTTCATAAGGTGTTTCTACAACTTTCTTTGTTGGTACGAGGTTAAGGATTCTTACCGCCGTTTCTAGAGCATATCCCTAGAAACTAATAGGTACCTCCGTTCGACTCATCATAGACCTTACCATGTCTAGTAAAGTCCGGTTCCTCCTCTCAGCGACCCCATTTAATTGTGGAGTCCTTGGAGGCATTAATTGTGAAATGATTCCACAATTCTTAAGATGATTGGTAAATTCGGTACTTAGATACTCTCCACCTCTATCAGACCGGAGTATCTTTATCGTTTTGCCCAATTGATTCTGAACTTCGTTTTGGAATGTCTTGAACACCTCAAAGGTTTCATGCTTGTGTTTAACAAGGTAGACATATCCATACCTATTATAATCATTTATAAAGGTTACGAAGTATCTCGAGTTATTCCTTGTGACATGCTTGAAAGGTCTACATACATCCGTATGGATGATATCTAAAAGGTCCTTTCCCCTTCCACTAGATCCCGTGAAGGGTGCTTTTGTCATCTTGCCTAATAAGCAAGATTCGCATACATCACTTGACCCATGGTCAAATGATTCCAGGATCCCATCCGCTTGGAGCTTGGTGATGCGAGTCTTGTTTATGTGGCCAAGATGACTATGCCACAAAGAAAACTTGTCCAAACCATTTTTGGAACTAGAATCAATGTTCATGATAGATTCTCTAGATTCAATGTATGCGTTAGCCTCATACATGCCATGACACGGCAATGCTTTAAAATAAACAATATCATTTTTAAAGCAAATGATAACACCATCAATAAATTTGAAGTTAAAACCGTCGTCATACAAAGCGTGAAAAGAAATAATGTTTCTAGCCACTTTGGGCGAATAGCATACATTTTTCAATAAAATAGAATAGCCATTCTTGAATGAAAGTTCCAGGTCACCCTTTGCTTCCACTGGGACAATTTCCGAATTTCCCATTACAAGATCCAGCTCACCCCGCTCCAAGCTCCTACTTGTCCTTAGCACCTGCACCATATTACATATGTGAGTTCCACAACCGGTATCTAAAACCCAGAATTTAGAAGTAGAAGTTTGATGGAGTTCTATCATGAATGTACCTGAAGAGTCGTGCCCCGATATGCTCATAGCCTTGAGCTTATTGAGCCCCTCAAGGTACTTTGGGCAGCTTCGGCGGTAATGGCCCTTGTCCCCGCAAAAGAAGCATTGGGCATCCTCCGGGGTCTTGGATTGGGGAGCTTTCCCCTTGCCCTTACCATTGGAGGTAGGGTTGGGCTTGGTTTCATCAACCTTTCCCTTACCCTTCCTTTTGGAAGAATTGCCCTTCTTCTTCTTCTTGGTGATGCAGCCCTCCCGGATAGCCAAGACGGGAGTGGAAGAAGTGGATGGCTTGTTTTTGGTCATGCTCGCCTCGGCAGTTTTGAGCATGCCATGCAACTCCATCACGGTTTTATCCATGGTATGCATATGATAACTCATGACAAATTGATCATATGCACTGGGTAGGGATTGGAGGATCAAATCGACCGCCATCTCGTTCCCCATGGTAAAACCTAACTTCTCCATGCGCTCAATGTTTGCTTTCATCCGCAAAACATGAGCTCTCACATTCCCGGCATCTTGCAATTTGCAAGCAAGGGCGGATTTGAAGCATTCGTACCTCTCCTGCCTCGCCTGCTGTTGGAACATGTCCTTCAGCTGCACGATCAGGTCATAAGCACTTAGGTGCTCCATTTGCTTTTGCAAATCGGAGCTCATAGTACTCAACATGAGGCATGTTATCTCCTCGGTCTCTTTGACGCGCTTTTCATACTCTTCCTTGACCGCCCTTGAGGCATTTTGTGCAGGCGCCTCGGGTAGGGGTTCCTCAATGGTATGCAACTTCCCTTCATAGCGTAGGACGAGCCTCAGCTGCCTATGCCAATCCATGATGTTGCTCCCATCGAGTTTCTCCTTTTCAAGGAAAACTCGGAGAGAAACGTTGGTGGTGGTGTTGTTTGCGCTAGTTGATGCCATCTAAAATTGCAAAGTAGATTTTAGTTAGTTTTGATATTTTATCTTGTTAAAAAAATTTACCCATAAAGAATTATCTTAACAAGGCTAAGAACCGTATTTCATCCTATCATGTGACGGGGTTATCGCGGATCAAATGATAAAACTATTTAGGTCGGCAACCATTTTGCCAATTGCAATCACTATTGCAATCCTTAACGCCTTGCGGGATCCTACGACATCCAAGGGTCGTTTGGCATGTTTGATCCCTTCTTGCACCCATTTTAAGTCTTGAAGTTTTGGTTAACTCGTGCTAAGCTCGACAATTAACCAAGATTTCAAACCTAAAATTGCAAATCGTCCATCAAGACATACGGTAACAAATTCACAAAAGTTGGCTCGTGCTAAGCTCAACAACCAAAATTGTGAATTCGCCACACTCACCTTCCACACAGTTTTATGAGAATTGGCTCATGCTAAGCTCGACAACCAAATCCCATAAGACTAGATTCGGGTGGTATCGACTTACGGATGGTGCATGATTTACGTTTTGCGGAAAGACGGGCTTTTGTTTCCGGTTTGGTTATAGATTAACTTATTAGTGACAAATCCTAATTTCACTAGGTGAGTTAATCTTGTATGTGAGCGCGCGAGAGAATTGTAAACCATTTTTAGCAAATCTCTTGTGATTTTGTTAATTTTTGGAAAAATTGTCTAGCATGCGAATCCTAAGCAATCCATGCATACAAAATTACATCACACGCATAATATACTATAATTGGTAACCCTTGCCATAAAAACTTATGCGTTCTTCCCGTGAGCCGAACGGGAAGAACATGATCAAATCTAAGGGACAAAGTCTTCGATGCGAGCTCCCACTAAAACCGCCATCTCCATTGGATTTCACCGGCTTCATGGACACCATGCTCTATCTTCTTTGACCCCTTCTTGTGTGTCTTCATCCACCAAGATTATAATACATAAAACTGAATAAAATGGCATGCAAGACACAATATACCTATTTATCAATTACAATTACATGGATGAATGAAATGGCATGCAAGCCACATTATTATTACAAATTTACCAAATGAATAATAATACAACCAAACAAGCATCCAAACACATAAACAACCACAAGGTCTTGGCAAGGTTACCAACTTATAAATCCACATACAACCAAACATACATGATAGCTACTGGAATAACATACTATAACAAGAAATTAAAATTCCAGAAGCTCAAAATAATGCCAAAAACCCGAGACCATAAACTGTTTTTAACTAAGACTTAGCTGTTTTTTGGATCTGCAACACTTAGTTGTTTTTTTTTTTTGAGTCGTACCTCTAAACTTATCAGGAGATAAGTATTTATAATTATGTGCCTACGGAATCTAACAAACTAAGACTTAGCTTAATTCGCTAACTAACTATCGGATAATCCGGAATCTAGAATCTTGAATCTTCTTATCTTGAGTCTTCAATCTTCAATCTTGATTCTGGAATCTTCTTATCCTTGTCGTAGATATAGAGATATGAAAGATAAATTTAAAACAAATTTAAATTATCTTAAACTGACTTCTTTAGTCGGACTGAGTTACTCAGCTTGAAACTCATCAAGCTGAGTTCTTCGAGAACACACTCGAAAACAAACATGGACTAACATGTATAATTATTAACTCATCCTCAGAAGTCCAAAGAATTAACTAAAACATATTTAGCAACTCTATTGAGCTGACTCAGTATTCACGCTGAGTCGCTCAGCTTGAAACTCATCAAGCTGAATACTCAATATATATCTTAGATGACATACACAGCTTATCAAACACATTGATAATCTTACTAAGATATAGTCTAAGTTGATCAAACATATGTACAGCTTACACTCAGCTTATACTCAGTCTGATTCACTATGAGTGTTCAGTCTGACTAAGCTTTATAATTCTGTTTAAGTTATATGTAGAACACATCTTACAAACTTAACTTTGTCTCATCAAATCTTAACTGATGAGATCATTTTCCCAACAAACTCCCCCTATTTGATGATGACAAAACCATCAAACAGTTAATAAGTTTGTTTAACAGAATTATGTTTTAAATCTTAAACTTATTAAGATTTTTATATCTGAACTAGTCAAATATTGATTGAACATATCAATTTAAATTGAACTTATCAATTATATGTGGAACAAACCAACTTTTAGTTGAACACACCATCTGAATACATTGATTAATAAGAACTAATCAGTTATTCATTTAAGCTGAACTTATCAAACTTATAAATATGAACACATCATAACACAGTTGAACATATCAAACTTTATATTTGTATTAATTGAACTAATCATAATACAAAATGATTGATCACTTAGATCATGTACACTAAGTGCTTACAAAAATATTAGAACTAATCTAATATTTACAATAGAACTAATCTATTTTATCTTTTGAACTCAGGATGTAGAACCTCCCAAGAATGATTTCTCTGTTGATTTCTTCTAGGAGGCTTTCAGCTTCTGCATCCCCTCTGAGTTCTCTTTGTTGCATTCTTATGATCTTATTCAGTTTATACTTTATGAAATGATTTGAGCTATCACCACAGCAACTTCTTATATGTATGGCATCCCTAGCTTTTAGATAACATATCTCACTCAGCTTGATAAAGCTGGGATTGCCTGCCTGATCCTTAAACATGAATCCCTGAACAAGTGTATCAATACCTTGGTTTTCATTAAAGTCTATACCTTCAGGTATCTCGAATAAGCTCTCCCACTGCAGACCAGGAACTGGAACATATCTCAATTCCTCAGCTCTGTTAATCAGCTTAGAAACTTCAGTAAGGATCTCTAGCTTGATTTGGCTTTTCTTGAACTTCTTGAGCATCATTAATATTCTTTGCCATTCTATGTAGCCCATCCTGTGAACATATCTTAGGTTCATCCCCATTGTAGATTTATCTTCGAATTCAAAGTTGAGGATGATGGCTCCATCAATTCTACTCAAGGTCATGCCTTTGATATCTTTACCGAAACTTCTTCTGAAATAGCATTCTTGAATTTCTGCATCTGTGTATGGGATAGGATCAGGTCTTGGACCAGTGTATGTAGCTTCAGCTTGAGCCAAAGCTTTTCTTTCCTTTTCTTTTTCTTGGTCTTTTATGTCTTTCTCTTTTCTCTTTCTCAGCTCTGCTACAGAGATCCTAAGCTCATCTGCTTCTTCTTGCTCAAGCATCTCTATTAACTCTCTTGTAGCTTTTTCTTCTTCTGTTTCTTCCTCAGTTTCAGAAACACTGTCATCTTCAGGTTTAGATTATACTATCTTTTGTCTCTTAGCTACAGGTTCCTCTTTGCTTATTTCCAACTCCCCCTCAGCCTGAGTCTTCCTCTCTGCTCCTTTAGCTAGTACTAGTGGAGCTTCAACTTAGCTCGAACTAGCTCAGCTTCAGTATCAGCTTGAACCTTCTCCCCCTTTTTGTCATCATCAATAGGAGTTGAAGTCTTTTGTTGTTGGAGTGCTGCAACAGAAGAGGAAATCTATTTAACATCCATGGTCAGCTTCTCAAGCCTTAGATTGATTTGACGTTTATGCTTCTTCTGATTGAGATGGAACAAACCAAACTGAGCCGCAACATAATCTTTTAGCTGCTGGATGCCTGAGGAGGCAGTGTCAGTGTGAGGAGAGTCTTTGGGTGCATCATCAAAAGGTTGGTGTTTACCTTCAAATTCATTTGCACCAGAGTCTGGACCCTGTGAATCACCTTGGTTTGAAGATGAAACATTGACAGGTCGTGCGAGTGGGTATGAGAAGTGAAGAGAAGTAATGGGGCTCGAAATGTGAAGTGTATGGGTTGGTGGTTGGCTTATGGGTATAGAGGGGGGTGATTGACCCTGGGGATTGGTCATGTGTTCAATGTAACCCGAGTGTGTCTGCTCAGGCACAAAAATGGGCTCTCCCATGGCTTAAGTAGGTGTAGGTTGAGTAGACACCACACCCAGATAAGTTATAGGGCTAGTAATAAGCCTTGAGGTTGACACCTGAAGAGTAGGCGTCTCCCCCTCAACTCCTGCCGGTGGAGGGATCAAGGTGATCTCAGCTCCAGTGATGCCTTTAGGAATGGCACCACCTATGGTAGTTTTTCTTGTATAGGTTCGGATATTTTCCCTAGCAGCAGTGGGCATACTAAGGGTGGCTTCAGATTGAATTTGAATGAAAGGTAGAGGAGATGGGTTAGACTGATTTGGGTTTACTGCAGTCTTGTCTCCAAAAGTGGATGGAGAATAAGGAGAAGAGAGAGAAAGTGGAGAGGTCTTACCCGAAGCAGCTTCAGTTTGTGCTGGTTCAGCTTGAGCAGAGTGCTCAGCTTGAACTTTCGTGTCAGCTTGGGAAGCTCCCCCTTGATTTGATCCCTCTTCTTCACTTTCCGAAGAAGCTGCCTCAGCAATCAGAAGCATAGGTGCACTCAGACCTTCTTGCTCAGGGAAGATGTCATTGTTGAACATCTTGGGGCTGAGTGTAGGAAACAGGAACACATCCTGATCAGCTTCATAGAGTGTTGTCCCCAGCTTGGCTTCAAATGCCAAGGACAGGTACCTTATGAAAGGTACATGAAGATCCCTTGCGGTCTTCATGACTTGGACCTTGATTTCGTTGAAGATGAGCTGTGCGTAATCCAAATTGCGTGCAAAGTATATGTTGTACAGCAGCTGCATCTCGAACTTGTTCACCTGGTCCAATCCTCCAACCTTAGTCCCTAGTGAACGAATCACTGTAGAAACCATGAAGCCCCAACTGGTTGGAAAGGTGGCCATTTTGATAACACCCTCTGTCTGTGGGTGACCCATTCTGGGTAGGACATACCTAGCCACCTGCCTCGTGACAGCCGGCTCGAACTCATCAGATTGAGGGAGTTGAAGAACATCCCTTAGCCGCTGCACGGATAGGACCACTATTCTATTGCCACTAAGAACAGTCCATGTAATCTCTCCCCTGTTCTGGTCATACTTACATGTGTACCAAAACTCCAGTAGATGTTGAGGAACAATATGGAGGGGTGCGCCACGGAAGGCAATGCCAGGGGGCATTTACGGATGTAAGCCACCCAGACTTCATATCCTCTGCCTTGTTTCATTGGAGGAATTGCAAGACAGGCCCGTTGATTGTTAACTTTAAGCAACGACACTCCATTGTTCGTAAACTAAGCACCTCAAACCATTTGATCACTGAGAACTAATGTGATTCCATCCATATTGGATTGATTACACTGAGTAATTTGTAATTTGCACTGAGCCGTTCAGAAATTGCACTTAGCAATTAAGGGTTTTGAACGGATGAATGCACTAAGCAATTGAGGTGTTTGCGAAAGGTATTGTAGAAGATGAGAAGTCAGAATTGTAAGCGTAAACTCCTCTAAACCGGTTATGATCGGTATATATACCTTTCTGAGGAGAGAGAAAAGTTACCGTTAGAATCCCTTTTTATCCGTTTCGCCAGAAAAATTACGGCTTGATGTAAAGTAAGAAGGTAAAAACACATCATCTTTCAACGGATACAAGTGTAAAATAATATTATTAACTCATAATAAGATTATAAACACTGTTTAAATATACCAAGACACAATTGATATACGATGCGATTTGAAACTGACTCAAATACGCTTTGACAGATGAATTAATAATACTAAGTAATTAACTCATATGTTGGACACACCAAGCTGAGTAAACATATTACTCAGTCTAGATCAAGCACTCAGCTTGAATTGATCACTCAGCTTTAGTAGGACACTCAGCTTGAGCGGAGCACACAGCTCAGGATCAATGACACATAGTCATTTACGTTTGAAACGGACTCAAACGTACATTTTAACTACACTGAGTAGTTAAAGAATGTTTGGAACTGACCAAACATGTGAACCAATCACATAGCTTGAGTTAAGCAATAGCTGAGACCCAATGACACATAGTCATTAATGTTTGAGACTTACTCAAACATACATGTTAACTACACTGAGTAGTTAAAAGATGTTGGAACTAACCAAACGTGTGAACTCATCATTCAGCTTGACCGATTTATCAGTTTATGAAAACATATTCATAAAATGTGCACTCAGCTTAAGACACTTAGTCTTTGTCAAACTGAAAAACTCAGATTCTAGACACTTAGCTAGGGGTTGAGCATACCCAATTCACTTAGCAGATACATAAACCTCTTTTCATCAAGGGGTTTAGTAAATATATCTGCTAGTTGTTCATCAGTGGAGATAAACTTAATGTCAACTTTACCTTTTTCCACGATGTCCCGTATGAAGTGATGTCTAATTTCAATGTGTTTGGTTCTTGAGTGGAAAACTGGATTGTAAGTGATGGCTATTGCACTTTGGTTATCACAGAAGATAGGAGTTTTCTTGACACTCATGCCAAAGTCTTGAAGTTTATGCTGCATCCATAGGATTTGAGCACAACAGCTTCCTGCTGCAACATATTCAGCTTCAGCAGTTGAAGTAGCCACTGAGTTCTGTTTCTTACTAGTACAGCTTACTAGCTTCCCTCTAAGCAATTGACATCCTCCAGTTGTTGATTTTCTATCCAACTTGCACCCAGCATAGTCAGCATCAGAAAAACCAACTAACTCAAATCCAGAGTCTTTTGGATACCAAAGACCTAGATTTGGTATACCTTTAAGGTACTTAAAGATCCTTTTCACAGCTTGAAGATGTGATTCTTTAGGATCTGCCTGATATCTTTCACAAACACATGTAGCAAACACGATATCAGGTCTACTAGTTGTCAAATAGAGTAATGAACCTATCATTCCTCTATAGGCAGACTGACACACAGACTTACCATCTGAGTCTTTACTTAGCTTGACAGCTGGTGACATAGGTGTTCTCATGGTTAAACTTGAATCAAAACCATATTTCTTTATCAAATCAAGAACATACTTGCTTTGATTGATGAATATTCCATCAGACATTTGTTGAATTTGTAGGCCTAGGAAATATGTCATCTCACCTATCATACTCATCTTGTACTTTTGTGACATTATTTTGGAGAACTAATCACACAGAGATTCATTTGTAGAACCAAAGATAATGTCATCCACATAGATTTGTACAAGAATCACCTATCCTTTACTCTTTTTAACAAAGAGTGTCTTATCTATACTACCTCTGGTGAAATCCATTGATAGTAGTTAAGTGGAGAGAGTATCATACCAAGCTCTTGGAGCTTGTTTAAGAACATACAAAGCCTTGTCTAACTTATAGACATGGTGTGGAAACTTTGAACTGAGAAAGCCAGGAGGTTGTTTCACATAGACTTCCTCCTAAAGTTTTCCATTTAGGAAAGAACTTTTCACATCCATTTGATAGACTTTGAAGTCTTTATATGATGCATAAGCCAGGAACAACCTTGTGGCTTCAATTCTAGCAACAGGGGCAAAGGTCTCATCATAATCAATTCCTTCTTCTTGCTTATACCCTTGTGCCACCAGCCTGGCTTTGTTCCTTTCTATCACTCCATCCTTGTCCATTTTATTTCTATAGACCCACTTAGTGCCTATAATTGAGTGACCTTTGGGGGCAGGGACAAGGTTCCAGACCTTATTTCTCTCAAATTCAGTCAATTCCTCTTGCATAGCTTCAATCCAATCCTCATCCTCTAAGGATTCTACAGTCTTCTTTGGTTCCATTTGAGATAGAAAACAAAAGTGAGCATCAAAGTTAGCTGTAGCCTTTGATCTGGTCATAACCATTTCTTGGATATTTCCAATGATTTGATCTTGAGGATGATCTTTGAGGAATTTAAATGTAGTAGATGGAGAATCTGGTTCAGAATCTGAGTGATGTTGAGAGCCCTGAGGTGAACTAATATCCTCAGCCTCAATAGCAGCATCAAACTGTTGATCACTAAGATCTTCGGTTTGAGGAATGTCAGCTCCAAATGGATTGACGAACTGATCATCCTTCTCAGCTTGAGAATCCATTTGAGCATGTGATGGACACACATCATCATCACTATCATCTCCCATGACATACATAGGATTTGATAAGTTGGTTTCCTTAGGACTTTCAAGCTCACTCAGACTGACCGAGAGCTTGTCTTTTCTCAGCTTGATCAAGACTGTTTTCATCTTCTTGGAAATCACTAAGAAGTTCTTTCCACCCAGTCATGTGCCTTGAGCATCCACTATCCAAGTACTATTTACTTGAACCCTGCACATGAGATGTAAACTAAACACATTAGTTTTGTTTGGGAACCCACTTCTTGGTGGGTTATGATGAGGAGCACTTAGCATCTCCATCGGGTTGAACTGACTGTTCAGCTTAAGCAGGAGCTGAGTCCTGTGCAGGCTGATCAGCTTGTTCTTGTTCAGGCCTTGAGATTTCTGCATCACATTCCTTAGCCTCATGACCTCTACTTCTGCACTTATAGCATCTCCTTCTTCCAATGATTACAGGAGGTAGAGAGTCTAACAATCCTTGTGAGAACTTACTCTCAGTCTTAGGATTGTATGTGGTGGATAACTTTTCAACTTTCTTTGGAAGTTGATTTACTTGATGATCACTGACTTTGGACTTACCTTTGTCAGATCTTTATTTGTTATCCTTAGAAGTTTGACTAACAACCTTCTTTTCCATGACTTTGGACTTACCTTTGCCATGGTGGCTGGACTCACCAGTTTCAACAGGTTTGGACTTACCACTGTTGATCTTCTTGGACTTACCAAGATCTACAACTTTGGACTTACCATTGTTGTAATTTGACCTCTGACTTATAGTGGTCTTCCTATTCTTGTAACTTCTCTCCGAGCCAGATAGATAATGTTGTCTTTTGAAAGGATTTGGATTTAGCATTTCTATGACTGAAGTTCTTTGAATAGGCTGAGTGCCTAATCTGTCCAGCACAGACTTACCATGTTTTTTGGATGTTGAGAACTCATTTCCATGATCTTTAGCTTTCACAAACATATTGAATTTCAAGTTTGGATCATGTCTTTTCTTTGAGGCTGACTTCTGAGACTCAATCAGTTGTCTATCCTCCTCAGAGTATGTACTTGCTATCTCATCATCAGCTACATAAGCTGTTGTTTGATAGTTACCTCCAAGTACAACCTTTACTTGTTTAGGTATTTGTTGGTTAATGCACTTTTCAGCAAGCTTTGATGACTTACACCAAGACTCAGTGACCTTTTGAAGTTGATCAACTTTGTCTTTAGCTTCCTGAATTTCTTCACTTAGAAGTTTATTAATGTGTCTTTGGCATTCAAGATCACATTGTGCTTTCTTACCAACATCAATGAGAGATTGATTTTCCTTAATCTCATCTTTAAGTTTAGCTATTTCATCTTTAAGGTCATTCTGATATTTAAGGATGGTCTTGAAATCATTCAACAGATAATCAAAAGCAAGACCCTTTTCTTCATCTGTGTAAGAGTAGAAATTACTGACCTTATACATGGAAGCAGGATCCCAATAACTGAGCTTGTTGTTTTCCTCAGCTTCCTTCATGTCAGCTTCAAAGATTGGTTCGGACTGACCATAATCAACTTCGTCAATTTCAAAATCTTAATCTTCTTGAGCCATAAGACATACATCATCATCTGAGGTAGATGATTCTGTATCCCAGGTTTCAGCATATAACCCTTTTTCACTGGGTTTGCTTTCTGGCTTTCCTTTCTTGAGCTGAGTATATTTCTTCTAATATTTATCAGCTCTGTAAACATTCTTATCAACAACTGATGTTGATTCCACCTTCTTTGATCTGTACTCAACATCAATGTGTCCCTTCTTCTGACAGTTGAAGCACACAACATTCTTGGGATCAAAAGAACTATTCCCTTTGCCCCTGTCAGATCTTCCTCTTTCCCTTTGAGTTCTTCTCAAACGTCTGGGTAGCATTGCCATTTGCTCAGTTATTCTGAACATCATCAGTATCACCTGAGTCTGAGTCTGAGTGGTCAGCTTGAGATTCTGACTCAGTCTCAGATTCAACAACCAGTGCCTTGGAATTTTACTTCTTTTTCTGTGCAACTAATGCAACTTCAGTTTTATCCAGAGACTCCTTGAGTTGTTGTTGAGAAGTTTTCTTGTGTTCAGTGATTTGTTCATGATTTAGCAAGAACCCATAAATGGACTGTAGGTTGTAAGCATGCAGTGTTCCTCCAGCCCTCAGTGATGTGGTTACCTCATTGAACCTTTCTGGTAACACATCCAAAACCTTCAGCACGAGTTCAGCTTCATATTTCTTTACACCCACACTTAGTAGGTCATTTATCAAGCAGTGAAACCTTGTGAACAAATCAGACAAGGTTTCATTCTTCTTTTAGAAGAAGTTTTCGTAAGATCTATTCAAGTGATTATTCTTCTGTTGCTTGACCAGATCTGTGCCCTCATATGTAACACTCAGCGTATCCCAAATATCTTTTGCAGATTGACACCCAGTCACAGTACGCAAGATCTCATTAGTCAGGGCATTTGCTAGAACACTTTTAGCCCTGTCATCTAGATTAAAGAGTTTCCAATCTTCATCAGTCCAGGATGCAGTAGGCTTTCTTGTTTCCTTTTTAGTTCTGCCAGGAGACGTATCACTGACAAAAGCAGGAATTTTGGGGACTTTTGTGATGACATCCGACATACGGTTGTCAATGGACCTGAGGAACAACATGGCTCTGAACTACCACATAGGATAGTTAGATCCATCAAATATGGGACAGCCTTTGGCAGATATCTGTTGAAAGTTTGAGGTATTGTTGCTTATAGACATTGCAGACTTTCTCAAAATCTTGAACTTTCAACTTATGAAATTGTTCAACCTGCTCTGATACAAGTTGTTGGTCCCTTGGTGAGAATAACAACAAGCAACAGGTGTGTAGAAGGGGGGTTGAATACACTTTCTGCGGAAATTGAACAAATCAAATAAAAGTGTTACACAAAGTAAATCAAACCACAATCAATTGAATGCTTTTATTAAGAAAATGATTACAATGCTTTGAATAAGAATATGATTACAATAACTATCAAGTAAGGAACTCTTGATATATAACCACCTAATATGAATCTCTCAATCTCTCAAACTTAGCTATCTATAATCAACTTATGATTATAGATACTGACGACTCTCTAAACAGGATTTACATAGATTGATAACTTACCAATATCACAACCAATGTGATTATTCGAACACACGAATAGATTGGCAATATGTGAATATCTTGATCACGTTGAACTGACAAACAGTAATTCAAGAATCGTAACACATACGGTGAGGTGAGGTTTGGCTCTGCAACACTTAGTTGTTTTTTGGTTCTGAGTCGTACCTCTAAACTTATCAGGAGATAATTATTTATAATCCTGTGCCTACGGAATCTAACAAACTAAGACTTAGCTTAATTCGCTAACTAACTATCGGATAATCCGGAATCTAGAATCTTGAATCTTCTTATCTTGAGTCTTCAATCTTCAATCTTGATTCTGGAATCTTCTTATCCTTGCCGTAGATATAGAGATATGAAAGATAAATTTAAAACAAATTTAAATTATCTTAAACTGACTTCTTTAGTCGGACTGAGTTACTCAGCTTGAAACTCATCAAGCTGAGTTCTTCGAGAACACACTCGAAAACAAACATGGACTAACATGTATAATTATTAACTCATCCTCAGAAGTTCAAAGAATTAACTAAAACATATTTAGCAACTCTATTGAGCTGACTCAGTATTCACGCTGAGTCGCTCAGCTTGAAACTCATCAAGCTGAATACTCAATATATATCTTAGATGACATACACAGCTTATCAAACACATTGATAATCTTACTAAGATATAGTCTAAGCTGATCAAACATATGTACAGCTTTCACTCAGCTTATACTCAGTCTGAATCACTATGAGTGTTCAGTCTGACTAAGCTTTATAATTCTGTTTAAGTTAATTGTAGAACACATCTTACAAACTTAACTTTGTCTCATCAAATCTTAACTGATGAGATCATTTTCCCAACATACACGTTAATTCTTTTCCTGTGTATACGGATGCGGAATTATACACTCCTGGCATACCTAAATCCCCGACTGTGTACACTCCTCACATGGAATTACAACGGCGTTTTTAAACCTTACAAGAGTACTGCTTTGTTGGTTATAGACAAGAAAATAATACATAATCATATATATAAATGCAGCGGAAAACATCACCAATAGCCGGATCAACGCATTGCCAAAATATCAAACGAAAAGATAGAATCTTGTACCACTAATTTCAATTAAGAGGAATGATTTGAGAACTTGTTGTGTAGCCTTGAAACCCTAGTATTCAAAGTATAATACCTCTAATGTAGTCGACACTACACCTCCTTGATCACCAACGGATGCTAGTCCTTTTGTAATGCTTGAATTAATCATGAAGAACAACCTTTGTTGCTTGAAGAATGAAGAACACAAACCCTCCTTTTCTTACTTGAAAAAAATCTAAAATCCTTTTTGAAGGAAGGGGGTTCACGAATTTAATAAGGGGGGAGAGAGAGAGAGAGAGATAAGCTTGAACTCCTTCATTTTTATCTCTTCTTAATGTTTATCCTTAATCCATATTAAAGCTTATGTTTATCCTTAATCTATATTAAGGTTTATCCTTTAATCCATATTAAAGCTTATCTCCCTTTTAAATTAAAAGCCCATATATTAATTAAGCCCAATAACAATTATTTATTAAGTCAATACTTAATTAGGCACAATTAATATTTTACATTACATTAATAATATGAATACATTAATTATTTTATTATTATTAATTGGTATCTCAGTGTACAAGTGTGTGACTCTTTAGGCTTACGTGAATCTAGCCATATAATTATATATTATGACGTGGGCATAATACATCAGCTCCCACTAGCACATGTCATAATAACAAGCAAAGGTTAGCGCCTAGCAACAAGCCAATGCCCCTACAGACACTTGAGATTGGTTTCTTAAACGACTCATTTTAAACGATGTATAATAAATCATCCTTTGTTTCAGATACTATGTATAGTATTAGACATGGCTCACGTGTTGTTCTAATTATCTACACAATTTCGTTTCATGATCTAGACATTAAATAGATTACCAAACTCTTTAGGCATCATCCTAGTGACCTTTGGGTATGGTCGTACACTATCTATTTAATTCATCGAGGGGCCTAGAAGTATGTTACTCTATTACTCGTAGAGGAACAAACCATATCTTGACTGCATGTGTTCGTCGTAAGCTTCATATCCATTCTAAAAATGACTTTTATAACAGCCTTATTTTGGACTACGTTTAATCACATCAAAGATTGACATTACACTCACTCAAAACCTACTTACATCTCAAGTCTAAGGATGAGTGATATAACCATTTATCAAGATTCACAGTTGACATAAAACCATGTAGTGAACTCTTGAAAATCGGGTCTGCCCAATGTTCATCACCAATGAACAACATGTGAGTTGGATAGCATCATCATTAATATTTATTCATAATATATCACCCATACTCTCACATTTACCTTGATTTAATAACATTCCCGTATCATTAACTGACAATGGGCGATTTTAGAATATTAAATATTCTCGGATATAAATATGAAAATATATAGCATAGTTAATATAAATGAAAACAATCATACCAAGTATATTAATTCATTATAGAATAAAAACTGTTCAATCCTCTAATTATTCAAAGACTGAAACAGATCTACATGAGACTACTAGCAGGTCGAAGCCAAATGTTTCTAGATGATCAAGATGCTTGTTGCATGGCATTGGCTTCGTAAAAGGGTCTGCTAAGTTGTTATCCGTGTGTACTTTAGAAGCCGAATTTCACCTATCTCTATAACTTCATGAATGTAGTGACATTTTCTGAGAAAGTGTTTGGCACCCTTTTGAACTCCGGGTTCATTGGCTATGATATTGGCACCCGAATTATTGCAGTACATATCCATAGGTTTTCATTGCTAGGGACAACTCCAAGCCCAAAAATAAATTTCCTTATCCAAATAGCCTCCATAGCAGGCTCAGACATAGCTATATATTCTGCTTCGGCTAGAAAACATTGCAGTAGTGCTCTGATTAGAACTATTCTAGTCAACTGCCCCTCCGTGCATAACGAAGATGTATCCAGTCTGGGTCAAGTATCATATCGATCTATTTCGAAACCAACATTAGTGTAGCAAGTAACAGTGAGCTCTCTTTCGATATCTCCCCCGTAAACTAGAAACATATCTTTACTATTTTGAAGATACTTCAATATGTTCTTAACGGCAGTCTAGTGACTCTAACCAAGATTCTGCTGGTATCTACTTGTCAGGGTTTGAGAGAACGCTAGATTAGGTCTTGTGCACCTCACAGCATACATGCTAGAACCCACAACCGAAGCATTGGAATGTTGTTTCCCACAGTAATATGATCCACGCTTAGAAGAATCCATTATAACCGTTTTAGAATCTTGTCAATGTAAGCACTTTGACTTAAACCTATCAATCGCTTCAATCTATCACGATAGATCTTGATTCCAAGGATATACACCGCTTCCCCTAAATCTTTAATGGGGAAACATGTTCCAAGCCAAGATTTTACATCTTGTAGCATTGGAATGTTATTTCCCATGAGTAATATGTCATCAACATATAAGATTAGAAAGACAACGGTGCTCACACTAGCTCTCAGGTATACACATGGCTCATCAGGGTATTGAGTGAAACCAACCTTTTTTATTTCCTCATGGAACCTTTTATTCCAATGTCTTGATGCTTGCTTTAATCCATAAATAGATCTTTAAAGCTTTCATACTTTATTTGGATGTTTTGGATTCACAAAGCCCTCGGTTTACAACATATAAACATCTTCATTAAGGTGAAGGCTATCTTGACATCCATTTGCCAAATCTCATCGTCATAGTACGCTGCTATGGCTATAAGAATCCTAAGAGCTTTAACGTCAACAACAGGTGAGAAGGTTTCTTCATAGTCAATCCCTAGGTTTGAGTGTAACCTTTTGCTACTAGACGAGCTTTATAGGTGTGTAAATTTCCATCCAATGTCAGGCATCTACTTGAATATCCACTTGCTCCCCACAGTCTTGATGTTCGGAGGAAGATCAATCTGATAGATTGTGTGCATGGATAGTGTACACGTGTCATCACATCCATGGACACTATGAGTCACTAAAGGGTAACACAGATGCACACCCAACTCATGAACCAGGAATAATTTAATATATATATAATAGATAATTAATAGTTAATTAATTATCAGGATAAATGGGAAATAATAAATAGATATTTATTATTAGAGAGAAAGGATATTAAGTATTAGTTAAATATTTAATAAATAAAGTTTGGTTGGAAATTATTAATTAACAGTTATTTAATTATTAATAACTGAACTTGGAGGGCTTGTTTTGTAATAGGATTAAAGTTATAGATAATGGACCGGGCTTTAAAGGTCCAAGGGCTTAGGCCCAGAAGGATATCTATATAAGAAGGTTTAAACCTTAGTTTAAACCTAATCAATCAATCAAAAAAGGTTATCTAATCCTAAAAACAACACAAGCCTCCTCTCTCTCTCTCTCTCTTTACCTTCGGCCGAACCACCACCCTACACGGTGGTTCTCCGCGGTTTCCGGCGGCGAGACCGACAAAAGAAAGCGGGTGCTCATGGCGGCTCACAGCGGCCCTGCGACGTGAAACCGAGACCAGCCCCCTTTGTGGTAGGACTTCTCAGCGGCGGCGGTTGAGGGCAAAAATCGAGGTCGGTTTTTGTCGGGTATCGTATATACACACAAGTTATTCAGTTTTTGCGGTCTCGCAGCCAGTTATAGGGTGCAGTAGCTGTGTATCCCCTTTCAGCAGTTTCAGGGTATAATTTCTATCTCTTAGAAATAACTGATATTAGACTTATATATATTGCATGATATATCTGGTTTTATGATTCTTGTTCGGTTTCCCCATCTGATCCAGTTGGGATCCTCGGAATGGGATTTGCAAGTTATTTTTCCGCTGTGCGTGTTTGTACCCTATAAATCCCTACAGTGGTATCAGAGCCTTCTTCTAGGCTTGATTGGGAACAAGTTGATCATAATTATATATTGTGTATATATGTTTTGCAAAAATTAGTATAGTGGTTAAGATCAAGTTTCTGATCTGTTACCTGACTAATTTTCCAAATCTGCTGTTTAAATATATGGTTATATATATTTTTGTGTGAAACTTTTGTTATTGGTTTAAGGATCAAGTTTCTATCTTTTTACCATTAAAGTTTCCAGTTTGCTGTTTATGTATTGTTTATATATTAATATATATATATATATATATATATATATATATATATATATATATATATATATATATATATATATATATATATATATATATATATATATATATATATATATATATATATATATATATATATATATATATATGTATAAATTGTGTGTGAAACATGTGGTTGTTTAAAAGTTCAAAGTTCTTGAATTTTTAAATCAAGTTTCCAGCTTTATTATTATGTATTTAATAATATTTATATTTAACCTGTGTGGTTTTTTTGTTTATATCCAGTTTGAGATATATAACAAAAGGCCCAGTTTCAGGCCCAGTTTGAGGTCCAGGTTAAAATTTGGGGATCAACACAAAACCAATTTGTGTTTTGGTGTGAAAGATTCAAGTTTGAATCTACCTGGAATTATATATGTATATGATGGTTTATAATGCGTGTATTATGTTACTTTTCCGGTACATAATTGGTTGTTTGTTACTTTAAGCCAAACGCCTAAAACCTAGTGGATCAAGTTTATGGTTGTTTACTTTATTGTTTGTGGATTGGTTTACATTTATATGGTGTGGGGAGGCATGCGTGCCACTTACAACCCCTATTCAATTTTGTAAAAGTAATAGTTTTAGCGGGCCTGCGTGCCTTTGAATTATTATGTAATAGGGCATTAGTTATAGCAAAAATATAATAGGTTAGTTTGATATTTGTAAATGTAATTTTGGAGCCAATCAAGAAAAGGATCAAGACAATGGAGAGAGAACGCCACGGATGTTGGAGCCAGTGGGAGCATCAGCATCAAATTCATGCCATCTGTGTTGTTTATGATCCACTTAGGGTTTGAACACAGGGGTACTTGCTTTTAATTAAGTAACACTGATGGTCAAAAGGCGTTATGTGTGTTGGCTTATTATTGCTATTATTAATTGCGTGGTTGTGATTTAATTATTTATAGTGCACGCACGTCATTAAAACCATATACATATATAAAGGATATTTTTAAGTTGAAAAGTTTTCACTTAAAAGGGTTATGAGTTTTACAAGTTTTGTAAAACGTTTAAAACTGGAAAAATGTTTTTGAAAGAAATTAACCATTTCAAAATCTTAGACCAGTTTAGCTACCCATCTAATGGTACATCTTTCTTGCTCCAAGTACTTTGGTGTGTTGTCGTGCCCAAACCGTGCACACCGGGGTTCAAACTGATGTGGGGAGGGGGTGAAAGACTTTGCGATTCCCTGATGTGACGTGCCAGAGTTCACCCTCTCTTAGATGGTGAGGTTTATTTTGGGAGTTCACCCTCTCTTAGATGGTGAGGTCTATTTTGGTGATTCCCTGATGTGACGGGCCCAAAGTGCACTTAGGAGTACTAAATATGTACGAATTATTGTTTCACTCGATGTCCCAAGGATATAGGAGTCGTGTTTTGTCTTAAACACGATCGGTATGGTTTATACCTACCAGTAATAGCACGGGGTCGGTGTTGTCGTGCCCAAACCGTGCACCGGCACGTGTGAAATATGGATCCTATTCTATAATATATTTATTTAAAGGGTTATAAATTATTTTAGAGGAATTAAATTACTGAAATGTTTATTTGTTGCTTTTCACTATAGATGTCGATATTATCTTTTATACCGTTTTATACACCCGAGGAGTCTCTTAGGCTCATCATGAGCAAGTGGAAGTTTTCAGGTCCAAACTTTATGGATTGAAAATTGCACTTTAGGAATATCCTAAGGGCGCATGGAAGGCTGTACACAAACCTCCTCTAGCATGACCTGACTATTCTACTTAGGATGAAGAGTATGATACATATTATAAGTATCTGTCAGATGAATCTGACGTCATGTCAATTCTGATACTCTCCACAGAGTCTGAGTTTTGCTTCGCCTAAGCTGTTTGACTTCCCCATCTAAAATCTCGATTGGTTCCTCTGTGAAACGCAATTGTTCACTGACTTGAACTTACTCTAATGGTACTACCAATGAGTTGTCGGACAAGCATTTCTTGAGATTCGACACATGAAACGTATCGTGAATTGCGCTCAATTTTGATGGTAGGTTGAGTTTATACACTAGTGGACCAACTCATTCAGCAATCTCAAATGGACCAATATATCGGGGGCTTAACTTTCCTTTCTTTCCAAAACGAATAATGCCTTTCCATGTAGATACTTTCAGAAGTACTTTATCCCCAAATTGGAATTCTAATGGCTTTCTTCTGTTGTCCGCATAGCTTTTCTGACGATCCCGTGCCGCCTTGAGCCTTTCTTTGATGATAGAGATCTTATTGGTAGTCTCCTGAATGATATCAGGATTAATCAACTGTCGATCACAAACTTCTACCCAGCTCAGAGGAGATCGGCACTTACATCCATACACTTCATACGGGGCGCACTGTATGCTGGTGTGATAGTTGTTATTGTATGAGAACTCAACCAAGGGTAGGTGAGTATACCAACTCCCTCCAAACTCTATCACACATGCCCGTAACATATCCTCAAGGGTTTGTGTGGTTCTTTTTGCCTGTCTGTCAGTTTGTCGGTGGTAAGACGTACTTAAATCAATACGGGTACCTAACGCTTTTTTGGAAGTGATTGCGAAAACCGAGATGTAAATCGGCTATCTCTATCCGAGATTATAGAAATAAGTATGCCATGTCGTGTCACAATCTCATTGATATATATCTGGGAAAGCTTTTCCATCTTGTAATCTTCCCGGACTGGAAGAAAATGTGTAGACTTAGTAAGTCTATCCACGATGACCCATATAGCATCGTGAGCTCTCGCTGTCCTTGGCAACTTGGTGATGAAATCAATTGTTATTTGTTCCCATTTCCACTGCGGGATTTCAGGCTGTTACAGTAATCTAGACGGCTTCTGGTGTTCTGTCTTTACTTTCGCACATGTTAGGCATTTCCCTACGTACGTGGCGACGTCCTTTTTCATGCCCGGCCACCAATAATATTCCTTAAGATCCTTATACATCTTATCAGCTCCGGGGTGTATGGAGTACCTTGACTGATTAGATTCATCCAAGATAGTAGCCCTTATGTTGTTGTATTTCGGAATCCACACTCGTTCTCGAAATAGCATGCTCCATCAGTCTTGGTTACGAACCTGGACTCCAAGTGGTGAAGGGCTTCGCCTTGCAAATTCTTCTCCTTTAATGCCTCCTCCTGGCTTACAATAATTTGACTCTTCAAACTGGTTTGAACTAACGTCCCGATTGCTCTAGCCTTAGATGGCTTCACTCTTTCTTTCCTACTCAATTAGTCTACTACCACATTTGCTTTGCCAGGGTAGTACTTGATTTCACAATCATATTCATTGAGTAGCTCAACCCATCTCCTTTGCCTCATGTTGAGCATTTTATGATCCAAAATGTGTTGGACACTTTTATAGTCCGTGTAGATGGTACACTTAGTGCCATACAGGTAGTGCCTCCATATTTTGAGTGCAAACACCACTGCTCCCAGTTCCAAGTCATAAGTAGTGTAGCTATTCTCATGGACTTTTAGTTATCTTGATGCATAAGCAATAACTTTATCTCTCTGCATCAATACACACCCTTGACCTTGGTGCGACACATCACAGTAAACAATGAAATCATGTGTTCCTTCGGGTAGAGTTAAGACAGGTGCATTACAAAGTTTGAGTTTGAGCCTTTGAAATGCCTCTTCTTGTTTCTCTCCCCAGAAAAATTTACTATCTTTCGGAGTTAGAGCAGTTAGCGATTGTGCAATCTTTGTGAAGTTCGCTATGAATCGTCTGTAGTAACCTGCCAACCCAAGAAATTAGCGAACTTCGGTTGGTGTTTTTTGGCACTTCCCATTTCTTGATAGCCTTGATTTTTGCCGGATCTACATGAATCATTTTTGTTCACCACATGACCAAGAAAGTGTACTTCGCGAATCCAGGATTCGTACTTGGAGAATTTTGCGTATAGCTTCTGGTCCTTCAGTAGTGTTAGTACTAATTCCAGATGTTGTTCATGATCCTTCTTGCTTCTCAAATAAATGAGTATGTAGTCAATGAATACGATAACAAAATTATTCAAGTATGGTCTACAAACCCTATTCATCAAGTCCATGAAAACGGCTGGAGCATTGGTTAACCCAAATGGCATGATCAAGAACTCGTAATGCCCGTAACGGGTCCTAAATGCCGTTTTAGGAATATCCTGTTCGCATATTCGTAATTTATGATATCCTGACCGAAAGTCGATCTTTGAAAAGTAGGTAGCTCGTTGAAGTTGATCAAACAAATCATCAATCCTAGGAAGTGGATATCGATTTTTGACAGTCAACTTGTTAAGTTCTCTATAGTCTATGCACATCCGTAACGATCCATCTTTCTTTTTGACAAAATGGATTGGAGCTCCCCAAGGCGATGAGCTCGGTCGGATAAACCCCTTGTCAAGCAATTCTTGAAGTTGCGTTGACAATCCTTGCATTTCTGATGGCGCTAACCCATATGATGCCTTAGCCACCAGCGCTGCTCCAGGTATTAAGTCGATGGGGAACTTGACTTGACGGTTCGGGGGTAATCCTTGTAATTCCTCAAGAAATACCTCAGGAAAATTTTGAACTACCGGGATATCCTTGAATCGCTTCTCTTTTGCTTCCTTATTAATGACGTGTGCGAAGAATGCTTCGCCTCCATTCTTCAAGTACTTTCGCATTTTCATGCAAGATACTATTCTCAATTTCTTTCCCGACTTTTCTCCGTATATGACGAGCTTTTCACCTTTCGGCATTGGGATGCGTGTAACAACATATTTTCGCTCGATGTTGGTTAGCTAGTCCATACCGAATACATCAAAACTTCCTAATTCTATCGGAATTAGATCTATACTAAATACCTTGTCAGCTAAGTTCAAAGCGCAACCCATAATTATATCTAGGAGTTTATCTTGGTGGCATGTTCTAGGACATAGTGATAAGGCAGTTTAAGCATGGCCAATTCGTAATATGGCTAAGTACGCATACACAAAATTTATAACATCATAGAGATAGGTAAGCAACTTGATATATTACCATAAGCATTTCATTAATTAGTTTGTAAGTTCGGGTATACATAAGGTCAAAATTTCCCGATCCAGCTTTCATTTGAACAATTGGGTATATATTAAATAGCAAAATTTCCCAATCATGTTTACATTGCAAAGGACCTAAGTAGTTTTAACAGTTTGCTAGTAAAATAAGCTACAAGTCAGAAATAGCCTTCATGGGTCTAGGTCGCTAGATTAGAGGTGTCTCCCTATTATTCCTACCATGATACCAATCACCAACATTATCGCTGTTAGGATCCTTAACTACACATGTATCCTCCTTATGCCCTCTTGGGTCCTCACTTTAACTCTGGTTGTGTGCTGGTACTAGCCCTCCGCCATCTCTGCGAGGGCATCGATCGAGTGACGCTGACAGTCCAAGCGTCCTCCCATGAAGTCGATCTGATTGGTCAGCTGTCTCAGCTACCGTATCTTGGCCTTTATCATCCCTCGAGGTACAACTGGTACTCCATGTACCATCGAGGAGTACTCCGATGCCACCATCCTAGGCCGAGATGGCTCGCTAATGACCGGTGCCGATGGTCCGGATGTGATGCGTGGAGGTAATCTCGTTGTCTTACGGGCGGTTTGCCTGGTACACAGACTGTGTAAGGGTGCTACGAAGTCAGGTGGTAAGCTTGGTGGAGTCTTCCGGGGAGGGCGGCAACCCAAAGGTAAAAATGGTGTACTTCTCCCACTCGATACTTCGGGTTCTTCTCTTGATGAATCATTTGGTTGTTCTGTGGCCTCCCTAGATACACTCTGGGAGTGTTCGGTGGGTTCCTACTCGCTACCGAACTCCGGTCCAGGGGTATACTCGGTCGACATACTGATCTGTGATAATGATCTTCTTAATTACTAATGTACTGTTGTTAGTGCTTAGTAGATGTTACGCATAGTGTTCACACACAATCATGATGCTTGATAATAAAAGAAAATTTTATTTAAGCATAGTTCTATTATAACTAATTTGAGTATTCCATCATACATACTTGAATTAAACATAGGTGTTCAGGCTTTGTTTAATTAAAGAAAAATAATGGAAATCTCAACTTAGCCACATTAGTAAAATGCATTATGTTTAAAGATTTATTTTGAAAATTTTATTTTTGCAAACCTCCGGTTATAGTTGGTGTTTTCCCCCATAAGGAAAACGTCATTCTCTATAACCTTTGGCTCTGATACCAAATCTGTCACACTCCGCTAAAGCGGAAACACGAGGCGTTACAACATGAGGTCTCATAGCACAAGGTAATAGATAACTTCCAATCATAACTGATAAATTTAAAATTTAAAAGAGGGCACGAGAATCCAAGTTACAATACATAAATTTAAATGGTTTTCGCATAAAGTAAAACAAGCGATTGGAAATTTATTTAGAAATGTCCACACGTGGCATGCTTCTTAAGTGTTGTAAGACCTACCGACGATTTCCTGAAAGGCATGAATAAAGAAGGGTCAACTACGAGAGTTGGTGAGGACAGGTTTTATATGCACAAAATAAAGCTTTAATGAAACAATAATTGTGATGGGTACTTTTGCCCATCAAAATCTATGAAGGAGGAAACTTTTGTCCAACCTACATTTTGTAAAATTGAATGCCATTTTCCCTGCACAAGGTATTTAAATATACTGTGATGTTTTTCTTTGCTTGAGCCATTACCAATCCTATGACACCTGTGCCCAGTTTAGACCGAACGCCTCGTTAGACGTTAGCGGATGGTAAAGTACACCTATAGTTCGTCAACCATAAGTGGGGGTGTCGACCCCAAATAGCGCTAACTACAAATACCACAGGCTCCCTTGGTGGAGTTAATAGATAATGTCTAGTTTTTGCCGGACTTTATTGAGAACTCAAGTACATCAAGCATACTGCCATAGTTAACATTATTTTGGATAACATTTGTCTTAACATTCAATCTTTGTAAACAAATTTGTATTCATGCTTTCACCCCAAATATTTGAGTAAACATATTTAAAAGTGGGGCTGTGAATACTCACTTTGATTTGTAGCTCGAAAGAGTATGAAAGTCCTAGTGGTCCTTTAGTCCTTTGACGCGCTCTTTCCTATTACGTTCATGTCCACCGTAAGGTTATTTTATTGTTTCTTTTCAAGGTGTCATGATGGTGTTTATATTATATACATAGTTTTTTTTATTGAAATAGTATTTTTGTGTTTTACTAACTTATTTTATACTATGCTTTACTATAAATATGGACATGCACCTATGTATTTTATTCATACAATGATTTAAAATAAATGAGTAGACACACTTTTATGTATATAAGTAACTTATACGTCAAAAGATATATTTATATATTGTTGTTTTTAAATAAATAAGTAAGTAAACCCATGTATATGATTGTTCAAAAGTAAGTGAGCATGCATGCAATATATTATACTTATATATTTGTTTTTAAGAAAAAATCATACACACACTCAACACACACACACACACACACACATATATTTATATATATATATATATATATATATATATATATATTATACGAGAAAATAAGTATTGCATGCATGTATAGTTTTTAAGCAAATATGCACCCTCATATGTAGTATATAGTTTTTAAAAAATTTGCACACATATCATATTAAAATTTCAAATAGAGTTTTTTTTAAGTAAGCATGTAGACCCATGCTTATGTATATACATGATTATTTTGAAATAAGTAGATAAGTATACATGCATGTAGTATATCTATATATAATGATGTATATTTACATGCATTCATAAATATATAATTACTTTAGAAAAATATAACCAAAAATAGAAGATTATCTTGTTTCACCATCATGCTCTTGTATATATATATATATATATATATATATATTTATATGTATGTATTTTTAGTTTTTGATGTTCTTGGAGTTCTTGTTCATTACCTACCACTTTGACCACTCTTTTTCATCATAGAAATAAACAAAATTTAGAGATAAGCACATGCATGTTTTTATTTTGCCATACAACATTTGGTAGGATAAGTCCATACATCAAATGGTAGGATAAAGTCCATACTTCAAAATGGTAGGATCATAACATGCATGTGTTTATCTACGTATTTTCTTGAATTTTTTATATATTCAAGATGATAAAGAAAGAAAAAGGTGATGAAGATGGTGGGTTTTTATTAAGAACAACAAGATTCAAAAACTAGTGTTAGGGCTTTGTGATTATACCTTCAAAAAGCCAACAACAACTATAAAAAGGTGATTCCTCCTTGAAATCTTTGTTTTGTTTTGAAGATGAAATTAGAGAGAATAAGGAAGTGAGGGAGTAAGTAGATGAAAGGTGGAGTGAAAAATGAAGGAGAGGAGGTTGGTATTTATAGGAGAAAAAGAGAGAGAGAGAGAGAGAGAGAGAGAGAGAGAGAGAGAGAGGGGTGGTGAGGTGGTGGTAATGATGGTGGTGGTAGTGTGTTTAAGTAAGTAAAATGATGGTGTGTGTTGGGTTTGACTTTTTATATATTTATATAATTTATTATATACATGTTTTATTCTTATTATTATTAATATTATTTTCAAATATAAAGGGTTAAGACTTTTATAATTTATATCTCTTATATGTACACTTGAGTGACTATATAAGTTGTAGAATTTATAAAATATTTTTCTTTAAACTTGCTTATTTAATAAAAATATATACCTTATATATATAATTATTTTGGTCGTTTTTAGGAATTTTTGGCTTAACGTCGGGATTTTTATGAGGACTAGGACTTTTATTCATTTAATTGAGCTAAGTAATATATTTCTAATTTATCGAGACCTATTAAATTCTAAGTTAGAATTTCTAAAGCTAACCTTTTATGATTTTGGTGACGGTTGTCACATGAGGCGTTCGTTAAACGACCGTTCTCGGATAAACTCAAACCCAAATAAGATAAGTGTATCTTCGTGGGTTATCCTAAGAACACCTTAGGATACTATTTCTATAATCCCGATGAGAACAAAGTTTTTGTCGCTCGGTCAGGGACATTTCTAGAGGATAAGTTTCTAAGTTCATAAACTTCTAGGAAAGAAATAGATCTTCAAGAAATTGAAGAGGATGAAGGTATGCCTCCTCTTCTAGTGTAACCCATAAGTCAACAAAGAATTGTTGAATCCCAACCCGAGTCTGTGGATGAGGAAGAAGTGGAAACACAAGACCTTCGCAGGTCCAGCAGGATTCGGACTGAGCCGAATAGATATATGGGATTTCTAATCGCTCAGGAAGTAGGGGATCTTTATGAGCTCACATCCTACGGGAATGCTATGTCGGGCAGTGAGTCTGACAAATGGCTGGATGCCATGAAGACAGAGATGCAATCCATGTATGACAAACAAGTTTGGGAGTTAGTAGACTTGCCACAACACAATAGAGCTGTTGGGTGCAAGTGGGTCTTCAAGAAGAAGACCGACATGGAAGGAAATATGCATACTTTTAAAGCTAGGTTTGTTGCAAAAGGTTATAATCAAACTCATGGTATTGATTTTGATGAAACATTTTCGCCAGTAGCCATGCTTAAGTCAATTAGGATTCTTATGGCCATATCTGCATACTTCAATTAGGAGATATGGCAAATGGAAGTCAAAACCGCTTACCTTAACGGGAAACTAACAGAGGATGTGTATATGGCACAACCGGACGGTTTTGAGGATTCCAAGAATCCAGGTAAAGTATGCAAGTTGCTAAAATCCATTTATGAATTAAAGCAAGCATCTAGAAGCTGGAACGTGCACTTTGATGAGCGCATAAAGGAGTTTGGTTTTACCAAAAGCGAGTTCGAGTCCTATGTTTACACGAAGTTCAGTGGGAGTGTAGCAATCTTCCTGGTCCTGTATGTGGATGACATACTGATCATAGGAAACGATGTAACAACATTACAAGGAGTAAAATCCTGGTTATGTAAATGTTTCCACATGAAGGACCTAGGAGAAGCCGCATACATACTTGGTATTAAGATCTATAGAGATGGATCTAAGCGGATGATCCGACTTAGTCAAAGTACATACATACATAAAGTGTTGAAATGCTTTAAGATGAAAGATTCCAAGAAAGTATTCATCCCCATGAGATCTGGTATACCACTAAGCAAGGCACAATGCCCTGCTTCTCGAGAAGAGCAGAAGAGGATGAAATCGGTCCCCTATGCTTCGGCAGTAGGATCGATTATGTATGCCATGTTATGTATTAGGCCCGATGTTGCTTATTCCATAAGCCTTACGAGTAGATATCAGCAAAATCCGGGTGAACCCCATTGGGTGGCTGTCAAGAACATTCTCAAGTATTTGAGAAGGACAAAGGATATTTTATTGGTCTTTGGTGGAAGCACGGATGCAAGCTTCCAGACATACAGAGATAACTTTAAGTCGTAGTCAGGGTTTGTTTTTACCCTAAACGGTGGAGCTGTATCTTGGAAAAGCCAGAAGCAAGATACTATAGCAGATTCAACTACAGAGGCTGAGTACATTACGGCAAATCATGCAGCAAAGGAAGCGGTTTGGTTGCGGAATTTTATATCGGATCTAAGAGTGGTTGCCATATCTCTAGACCGATTGATATATTCTGTGATAACATTGGAGCTTTGGCGCAAGCGAAAGAACCAAGAGATCACCAGAGGACCAGGCACGTTCTTAGAAAGTATCACATCATCCGAGAGATCATCGGAAGAGGAGATGTGAGGATATGCAAGATACCAACAGAGGACAACGTTGCTGATCCGTTGACCAAAACGCTAGATAGAGAAAAGCATGAGAGACATGCTAGTTCCATAGAAATGCAGTACATGGGACCTAGTAGCTAGTTTTTCAGTATTTAATTAAAATTATATGGATTGAGATTTAAACTTTATGATTATGTATGAAACATTTCTACGTGATGGAAATAGGAGGTTTAATATAATCTTTTAAATATATCTATACTCTTAGCATATTTATTCATCCATGATATACAAGTCTTGCTATATCAAAATTACTCCGTAGCTACCTAATGCGGTGGGAGCCGCATTAGGGTGATACTAACGCTATTATAAATACTTGATGGATTATTCGGGTAGAGAATAACATCACAAGTTTTGTGAACAAGTATTTATAAATATTTGTCAGGGGTACACATATTGGAGGTGATCCACATCATTCTAACTTCATGGAGCCAACGACATGAGTTAGCTGATTGATTGTCCTTAGACCTAAGATGTTTAGTTTGGGGCACAAGGACTTCTGAACTTTGGAACATTCTAACGCTATGCCGTAATTGGGTAGCAATAACGGGCATATTTGGGTGCAGCGGAAGACGTGTGCTCAAATGCAAGCAGTTAAGATGGGATTTGCACCTTCTCTTATAGAGAGGAGATATTCGAGGGCCCCTTGACGGTTGAGACTAAATGAAATGTGTGGCCGTGCTCGGATAGAATGATGTACATCATTTGATAACTCCGTAACTGCAGTTAGTTGAAATCAGAAGTCGAGAAACATAATTTGGATTTTCATAATAGATCACGTGCTTCATCTCTAAAATCCATATTACAGGATATCGTGATGCGAAAGGAAAATCCGGGTAATCTAAGTAGGTGATTACAAAATCTTTGGACATAAAAGAGCTTATAGTCATGGTTAACCTAAGTGTCTGGCTAGGGACCTCCTTAGGCCCGTGATGGACTAGGGAGTGTAACTATCGTTCACAAGTGGGAGTCTGAAAGATTGTGTGCATGGATAGTGTACACGTGTTATCACATCCATTGACACTATGAGTCACTAAAGGGTCACACAAATGCACACCTAACTCATGAACCATGAATAATTTAATTTGTTAAAAATAGATAATTAATAGTTAATTAATTATCACGATAAAGGGAAATAATAAATAGATATTTATTATTAGAGAGAAAGGATATTGAATATAAGTTAAATATTTAATAAATAAAGTTTGGTTGGAAATTATTAATTAACAGTTATTTAATTAAAAATAGCTTAACTTGGAGGGCTTGTTTTGTATTAGGATTAAAGTTATAGATAATAGACAGGGCATTAAAGGTCCAAGGGCTTAGGCCTAGAAGGATATTTATATAAGAAGGTTTAAACCTAATCCATCAATCAAAAAAGGTTATCTAATCCTAAAAACAACACAAGCCTCCTCTCTCTCTCTCTCTCTCTCTCTCACTCTCTCCTTACCTTCGGCCAAACCACCACCCTACACGGTGGTTCTCGGCAATTTCCAGTGGCGACACCGGTGGAAGAAAGCGGCGCCTCACGGCGGCCCTGCGACGTGAAACCGAGACCGCCCCCCTTTGCGGCGGGACTTCTCAGCGGCGGCGGTTTAAGGCAAAAACCGAGGTCGGTTTTTGTCGGTATTGTTTATACACACTAGATATTTAGTTTTGGCGGTCTAGAAGCTAGTTCTAGGGTGCAGTAACTGTGTATCCCCTTTCAGCAGTTTCAGGGTATAATTTCTATCTCTTAGAAATAACTGATATTAGACTTATATATATTGCATGATATATCTGGTTTTATGATTCTTGTTCTGTTTCCCCATCTGATCCAGTTGGGATCATGGGAATAGGATTTGCAAGTTATTTTTCCGCTGTGCATGTTTGTAACCTGTAAATCCCTACACAATCAATTACTAGACTTTATTATCTTTCATGGATTGCATTTCCACATTCGTTGCTTCAAGATATTTATTGCATTCCGGATTCAACAATGCAGCTTTATAATTTGGGGGTTAACCAAGATCCCCTAAATTCTGCTCCTCCGCATCGATATGATAAGCATATCAGTCTGGTGCATGAGGTGTTCGTGCACATCTACGAATGGGAACTTCATCATTTTGAGATGCAACATCGTTATGTTCAGTCTCAGCATGAATTTCTATAGTGTTATTTTAAGGTTGTGCGTCTTCACTTTGAACTTTATCAAAGTCCACAGTAATCCAACTTGCTTCTTGTAAAATGAGACGGTTCTCAAGAAACTCAGCATACCGAGCAACAAATATTTTGTTTTTAGGTGTGTAGTAGAAGTAGTAACGCACTGTTTCCTTTGGGTATCCTACAAAGATACACTTGATAGACATGGGCTCAAGTTTGTTCAGTGTGTCCCGCTTTACGAGAGTCTCATAACCCCAGACTTTCAAGTAAGACAAATTAGGGACTTTCCCATGCCATATCTCATATGTGTGTTATCAACCTTCTTGCTTGGAACCATATTGAGTACGCGTGCAGAAGACTCTAGGGCATAGCCTCAAAAGGACATTGGCAAATTTGTTAGGCTCATAATGGATTGATTCATGTCTAGCAAGGTTCGATTCCTCCTCTTAGAGACACCATTATGTTGTGGAGTGTAAGGTGGAGTGAATTGCGAGACAATCCCACATTTAGTTAGATGATCTAAAAATTCTTCACTCATATACTCTCCTCCTCAATCAGAACGGAGAGCTTTAATAGTCTTTGATAGGATTTGTGTACATAACCATCGAACACTGATGACACGCCCTATGTCATAAGACACTCAAGGGTCACACATGTGACAGTACGTAATTCAAGAAGTTCATTCACACCGTGGGAGATAGGATTTATGACAGATAGTCATAAACAAGTATAGAGAGTTATAAAGTAACCAGGTTAAATTAATTAACAAAAATATATTTATTTATTAGTTAATAAATATATATTGTTAATTATTGGATTAATATCTTGGATATTTCTCTAAATGGGTTATTGTTACTAATTGTATTTATTAAAGAGATAAAATACATTAAGATATATATATATATATATAAAATGTATTTTATATTAATAATATAAATGGTTTAAATAAAGTTGCCTAATTAAGATAACTAGAAAATTATCTATAAATAGGGGTTTACACCTTTGCAGTTAGGGTTAATCACTTTTAACAAACAAAAAGGAAAAAACTCTCTCTCTCCCTTGGTGATCGATGGCCGAACCCCCCCCCCCCCCCCTCTCCAAGGGGGTTGTCGATTTTGGTGACTCTAGGCAACAAGAAAGATCAAGAACTTTCAAGTGTGAATCAAGCCTTTCTAGTAGGCTCTTCGTTTACCTCATTACGGGTGGACTATCTTTGAGCAGTTCAGGTATAATTCTCATCTAAATATATTCTTCATGAATATAGAGAAATAGATGGACATATGGGTTGATACACATATATCGATTTCCAGTATTGTGTATTGGATTGATTGCATGCTTTGTTCTAAGTTTAATCCAATCCCGTTTGTAATGGTTGCATATTTTCGATAATGGCTATATGGTCACACACATGTTTTTCGAAATCCATATACATCGCTTACACACTTGTGATAAGCCAAGATCATTAATCCTTTAGGGTTTTAGGATTAAGTTTGTTATTCTCTTTCTGCTTTAATGAATAATAACTGCATCGTATTTACACAATTCTGAGTTGGTTTAAATCAGTTTTGGTTATGAATCAGTATAACTCAAGTATGAATTGTGACCTGTAAAACCCAACAGTGGTATTAGAGCCTCGGCTCCTTTTATTACAGTGTGTTGGTATATCTGTTATTATTATGTTTTTGGATGTTAACATGTGTATAGTGATTTTCGAAAATCACAAGGGATAGACAAGTTAATGTCAATCCTAGTTTATCTTGAGACAGTTATTTTTTGGATAAGGTTTATACATTTAAACCTTTGATCAGAAAGGTAAACCAGTTAGGTTTAACCTGTTAAAGGATTTAAACTATAAATAGTCTATTGAAATTATATGATTATCTGTTTTAATATATATATTTCGAAATTAGGAATTGGTTCTATATCAATCTCAGTTTGTTGTTTAACTTGTATGATTTTATGTTTTTTTAATCAGAAAAGTTAAACTAGTTAGGTTTAACTGGTTAAAAGGGATTAAAACTATAAAAGGTTTAATTTTATGTAGTTGAATATATATATATATATATATATATATATATATATATATATATATATATATATATATATATATATATATATATATATATATATATATATATTATTAACCAGTTGTGTTAATATGGATTGTTTAAGGTTTTTAATCAAAACTAGTTTAGTTTTAAGATTAAAGGATAAACCTCAAAACTAAGAAATTCCATTTTTTTATCAACGAGTTCTATGTTGATAAATTTAATTTTTAAAATTTGAATGATGAAACAAGTTTATGTTTTGAAATTTGAAATTTGAATTAAATAGGAATTTCACGTATTATATATATATATAATACATTAAAAATTCCGGATAAAGACAGCCTTAAGGTGCTAACGGAGAATTAAAGTTAACCGGAAAAGGTCACCGGTTATGGTTGACCGCCCAAGGGGAGTCTCGACCCAAGGGGGACTCGGCCCAAGGAGAGTCTCGGCCCAAGGAGGGGTTCACGGCCCGTGTCTCGCAGCCCAGTTCGCGGCTCGAACCACTAGCCGCGATCAGAAATTGGGCCTCGGCCCAATGGTCTTCTCGGCCCAAGTCTAGGCCCCATTGCGGCGGCCTGGAAGCCCAAGTAAGTTTATGGCCCAGTTGGGGTTAGAACGGGTAGTTCATTAATTATTTTCATAAAAGCCCAATTTTTTTCTTTTAATTTATAAATGTTTTTATTTAAATTAAAATGGGCCTATATGGACTTAAAAGTGTTTAATGAACTTAATGGGCTTAATGGCCCAATTAGATAAATCAAAGAATGGATTTAGGCCCATGGGTCTTGGATGGTTAATTTTTTAAAAAGGATAATTCGGATAGAGTAATAGTACAAGATATTATATATAAGATCGAAAATTAATATACTTATATATATATATATATATATATATATATATATATATATAGATATATATATAAGCAAAAGTTCAAACGAGAACTGTTTTTCGTACGAGAACTGTTTTTCGTACGAAAACTGCGAGAACTAATCTGAGCCATCCAATTCCCCCTCTTTTAATGTCATTGTCCATCCATGAATTCCTCACATGCACCCTGCCACACTTGATCCTCTCCACGCTCTTCATCCATGAACTTCCCATATTCAAGGAACGGCTGAGATTGATTCTCGCAGTTCTCGTACGAAAAACAGTTCTCGTTTAAACCCTCCCATATATATATATATATATATATATATATATATATATATATATATATATATATATATATATATATATATATATATATATATATTATGGTTAAGGTTTTATTTTAACTAGTTAAGTTAAAATATAAGTTCTTATTATATTTTTGGATTAAAATATAATAAATAACCATAATAGTGTATTATTATCATACAATACAAACAAGGATAAATCTTTAATCAATTAAGTGTTTTAGGTTTAAAAACACATTTTGGTATAATAATTACTAGGTTTTAAGTCCGTGTAAACACGGGCCAACATGTAAGATCTTCTGCTATAATGTTATATTTCTTTTTATTTAGTAACATAATGCTAATCGAATGTTAACATATAGGTTTACAAAATTATCCTTTTATTTTAATAAGCTTAATATAGCCAAAAGTAGTTTATGTATTCAAAATTAAAAATAAGCAATCACAAACACCTTTTCAGAAACACTTATATTAGAAAGTAATATGAATTGGACAAAGTACCTGAATAAGTAGTAGCTATTAAAGTTGATGTCAAATTATTTACCACCTAAAAGCGAAAATAATATGATATATACAACGTACAACTGTACAAGCTCTCGAAAAGAAGAAGTAGCCACCACTTTTATAAAATTTGGTTGTGATGGTTGCGAAGATCAATACAAAATTAATGTCTTACCCGTGAGACGACCGATCTCTTGAAAATAAAGAATTTAAAGACAAATTCCTATATTTACCCATGTGCCAATCAATTCTTTAGCACATGGTGATGCTGCAACCATTAGCAAATGCTGTGTAAACTGAGATCCCGAAGCTACACGCAAACCATATAGTTTCAACTCTCAAACAATAACTGATTTCACATATAAAGTAGAAACAACCGAACAAATGATGAAATTTGCATATAAAAGGAACCAATGAAAGCAACAAATAATAAAATAATAACCAAAGTATCCGAAATCCGGTTTTCTACGCCGACCTAAAAACCTAAAAAGCATAAAATTATAAAACTTGTAATTTTCACGCATCTTCATTATCTATAATTGTTTAGATACAAATTTAACAACCTAAGTTTAGATATCTCATTATGTTTGGAGACCATTAAGATAGCTAATTAGAAAATATCAAACATGAACCTCCATACTGACATAATGTTATTTGTTTCTATATGGGAGCATATTAACTTAAGAAGAAATAGAGGGGAAAGACAACTTAAATGATAAGTCGTTTTAAGCAATATTTTTCATTCAACATTTTATCAAACAAATGGTATGCATTAAATATTCATGAAATGTATGGAATACATATACATGTTATAACAACATAAAACAACAAAAAATAAAAGATCCACTATTTAAAATAAGACAAATCACATTAGGATTTCTAAGGCCACATTAACTTTCTTCCCCTGATAATACCAAATCACATAAAAAACACCAAAAACTTAATTTCAATAATACTTAGCCTTCAATTAAAAAGAACAAATTCAACAAAAAAATAACAACTCATTGTACTAATATTTTCTAAGGCATACTTATTCACATAAGTAGACAAATAACTAAATGTCCTGCAAACATAACAACCACTTGATGTAATAATCCTAAGAAGGCTTTTCATTGTTTTTGTGCAACCAGCGCTAAACCCTATAACATCATATACTAAATAACAGCTTACCCATTTTTTTCTAAAGGAGGCTTACTTCTATAGAAAGTGTTAAAAAGGAGGCTTACTCAATTTTTTTTGTGCAAACTAAAACTTCTGCAGTTCTGCAAGCCAATTTCATCTAAAACTTAGCCTAGCAGATGTCTAGATGATCAATATCTTAACTCCAACATTAGTTGAACTCCAAGGGTTTAACAAACCAAATTCGACATCTAAGACTAACTTTTTCAAGTACTATATAGCAATTACGTACTCCTAAAGCTTACGAATATCATATACACTTAAACGATAAGCATTTGCAAGATCCAGTTATAAACTTTAGAGTGATTTTATAGAAGTAGCACCCAATTTTGATCAAACACATCATTGTCCACAACTTAACAAATACGCAAATGAATGAATATGTATTTATACCAAATCATCTCACATGAAAGTCAGTACTCTGTGATCCCCAAATGAAAATCAGTATTCTGTAATCCCTAAATCATATATACTAATATAATTTATTTAACCTCACACATTTAAAAAAGGTATTAAATCTCTATACCTAATATGGAGTAAGAAATATAACCTTTTGCTTGGGACATGATATAACTTCTTCAACTTATGTTCCATCAGCAAACATGACTTTCCGTGCTCTGTGTGAATACTTTGACATTTCTATAAATGACAAAATTTCGATAACAGTCCATGGTCTTTTTATGTTACTTTCAATTACATAGCTCCAACATAATTTCCAGTTCGGGTTGTTAAAATCAATAGCAATCGAAATCACACCCAATAAATAAAAAACAAACAATTCTTCGTAATTCCAAAAATAAAGGAATATATCATAAATTCGGGAGACAGCAATTGTTAACACATTTCAAGACTTATGATGGAGGTAAAGTTTGCAACAAAGTGTCCAAATTATGCTATATCCGAAATGACCAGACCGGTGAGGGATCAAGAGTTTTTTTAATAACTCAAGGGGCTTATAGCTGTGTAGGGAAAACTAATCATTATAAATTCAATTCAAACTCATTTGATTACAAGCGAAAAGTAATATCTTTTTAATAAGTATGACGTTTCCTCGATTGACTATTTATTTATGTGTCACGCAAATATTAGATCAAACTCCCATAAACTTCAAATGAGTTCCATGAAGGAGAGCATATATGATATGAATATATGATCTTCATTAAATGATGAAAAATAAAGATTGGATTGAAACTAAACATACTTGAACACTGTAATAAATATAAAAGTTAAACTTACAGTGTTACCACTAATGAGTAGTGCATAGCTCACAACATCAGGGCTCACCCCGGCTCTTTGCATCTAGATCGTGAGTTATATATCACTCAAATTCAAGAATAAACTTTGATATTTATAAATATAGGTACCTTTGAAAATTAGTTTTACCTGATCATTTATTCTTGCAACCTCTCTATAATTATTATAAGTTACTGAGGATTGTTGAAGTCCTCTTTCGTTCATCATTGCAAAGATGAAACCTCATCTTTCAAAACGGTTTCATATATTTCTTTAGTTTCTTTGAACTTGTCTCCCTGCAACCACCAATGAGGTTTGACATCGAAACATAGAAATTAAAGAAACAGAACAACTGCATATGACAAACCCACACACCCCACCCCACCCACCCCCCCCCCCCCCCCCAACCCCCAAATAAAAAATATAGGAAAAAGAATAATAATTTCTATTTGATGTTGATGCTTAAAGTTTAATGAACTGCTCTAACATTTCATCTTAATAACAATTGGTAGTATCTCAAGTTCTCTTACATTCATCCATGAAGAGAAACCCACAATTACGTAAATGAACTTATATAATTGGAGTATAGACAATGATAAACTTCAAGTCAATTAGGTCTTCGCAATCATCAATTCAATTAGCACTAAAATCAGGTAGCATCAATTAAAAACCAAATAACGTACTATGAAACGGCCATACCTGTCAAATTAGGAAATGATTGTACTTCCTACTTTGCTTGAAGATCAACCATTTTACCCTGTTCTTCAATGCTAATAGCTATTTAGAATTTATGTGACTAATGGAAGGAAAAAAGAAAGCATATAGTGATATACATTATGCAAAAGAGACACAACCAACTGAAAATAAACGGATGAACACTTGCTTAGAAAGAAAATCTATGTGCCAAAATATATATTTTTTTCAAAGATCATTATTACATATTCACATTCATATGCACTTTAATTGAATTATTGATCATTTTTTTCAAAAGTTCTACTTAAGTATTTATTAAGTTCACGTTCTTTTACTAAGCAAGGGACCATTCAATTGAAAGATCAATGATTATTGAATCATTGTTTACTTAATATATCATACAAGGATATACTTAACAGAAAGTATGCGATCAAGGTTAGAAGGGCAAACAATATCTACGACAAAAACTCACCTGATTTTCTTCAAATCTTTTGGAGTATTTTGGTTGTCAAGGGGACTTGGCTGAACATGAAGAGTGTAATCTGGTCCAAAATACTCATAATATTCATTGTAAGGCAACTTATTATCCCAACCGCAACTGTTGTCTGCAAATTTTGAAGAAAATAAAGTCAATCATCAGTATTCTAGCTTCCTTATGAAATACTTGTGAGTTAATTGCATGGTAGCAACCAGCTAAGCTGTCACTTTGTTGCTGATTTGAGCAACTAATGACACACTATTTTGCTATGAATGTCACTCAACTATGATTCTATTTCCATTTATGTCCCATGTCAACCACTAACATTAATACATGATACAAGAAAATACAAGAAAATTGACAGCTTGGTGAGCTACATTGCAAAACAAACATATGGTTACCCAAATTAGTAATAAAATGACACTTGGTCAGTGGTCACTAAGCCATGCAATGATTAAACCATAAGTTATACCGTAATGAGAGAGAGAGAGAGGGAGGGAGAGACCTCATAACACCAGCACCGGGCAACATTGCGAATTGTATAACCACCGCCACCTAAAACCATGAGCGGAACATTGAACTATCTAAGATACGTAAGACAATCTGCATGACCTTTAACAGACAAATTGAAGCACCCGAGTCTATCACCAGCCAATGAGTCAGCTCCACATTGAAGAACCACAACATCAGGCTGATAAACTTCCATAACTTTGTGAAAAATCAGTCTAAACAGACCACGAAAACTATCATCATCCATCCCATCATTCAAAAGGACATTTAGAGCATAATATTTGCCATGATTTGCGCCAATGTCTTCAATGTGCCCTGTACCAGGAAAGAAATCCCCAAAGATTGTCATCACCCCATCAGTGACATTAGAAACAAATCAAGTCACAACAGTCAGCAGCAGGATCCTGTCCAAACACTATCTCAATAATCCTAATCATAAAAGGTGCTAGACGGATCTAAATAACAATGATTAATAAGACAAGGTTTAACATTTAAATACTTATAAAAAAAGCAGGACTAACCAAGAGAACATAATTTTAACTAAGATCTTAAATTGTGAACATAGTGTCAAGTTTAAAACTACATAATTTATGAACATAGTGTCAAGATTAAAACTAAAATATACACTTGAACTCCAAAATGGATAAAAAGTCAACTTCTATTTCAAGTGGATTAAAGAAACAAAAAATTAATAAATAAGAAATGCATAATAATCCTTTGGATCCTTCTTGCTAGCAGGTCTATTAACTAAAAGTTACCTACAAAATTTATCATAAGTTTGCCCCCACACTAATCCATAAATAGAAACCTCAAGCTAAATCTTTTAGTAGACCCATTATTAGAGATATAAGATAACCCAAATCGACCCATTAATGAAAGCAAAGGATGAAATTTTTACCAAATGGAAGAGTGACTTACATATCACAGTATCAAATGTCCACGAATGAGTTGTCTCGGAGAAGTTTGATGATCAATATGAGGTCCTTGCATGAATCGTCACCCAAATGTAACCAACTAAATGAATAGCGTCATTAAAAGCCTGTGATACGAAGACACTTACAATAGCATAAGAAAATTTTAAAACCAATAGTAAGCGAGTGAGACGGTGATACATGGCTCTACATTTATGGTAAAGGAGTAATATCCCCACGGACCACCTATAACCACAACAACAAAAAATTAAAAACCGATGAGTACACACAAAGAAAACAGAACTATATTTTGATTTCAGTATAACAAAAATACTCATTAACAAAACTAAGGTAAATTATCTCAAATGCAGTTTGCGGGTCAAATGAGTGATTTTGTTGGATGTAATTTGAGTGATATTGTCAGTTGTATGAGACGAAAAATAAAACATCGCATATACAATTGTTGCTAAATTTTCAATGTATAATTCATGAATTAGGTTGGTTTCATTCATAGAGCATCACCGTTACTATAAGAAAATTGAAAACACTCGCACTGTATAAGCATGAGAGATCAAAACCATAATCCTAATGGTGGTAAGTGGATACAAATATCTTTAAGCCACATCTTTATAAGCAAAACAAATGTATAAGAATGTAGTTTATTCCCAAATGATGATGCCGATTCCTACCCCGTGTTAATCAAACAACGCTTTTCTCAACTCTTTTTAGATTTCCAGACTCCTAACCATCTATTTGATTATATTCATCCATATCCCCTTTCATTTTGTTTGAAGCAATATATGATCATAAGTTCTAGCACATTATTCCTTTGAACATGAGAGCATACATCCAACTAAATACCCATTACCTCTTAGTTGATAGGAAACATGAAAACAGTGTATAAGCGCAGAAGGAATTGCATAGTTGCTGCTGGAGGCATGGTGTTGCATCGGAAGCCAATACCAATAAAGAACGAACAGATGAAGGTCAGCAAAACCTGATTCTGAGCTAAAGGAAGTCTGAAGTTGAGGCTTTAGCAAAATCATGTGGTGTTGTAGTTGTAAGCAACTCATGGATTCTAAATTCCATTGCTGCCTGTAAGTTGCAAAGTCTTGAGTTATAAATTACTATTCTATATAACTTCAATTAGCATTTCCTATAGCTTTTCTTGACAGAAACATGTAAAGAATATATAGTACACCATTCAATTCCAAATTTCGGATATGACATACAGATGAAGGGAGGATTATGTGCTGTAGGTTGGAAATGAATTATGTGCTGTAAATATATTAAACAGATCCAAGAATTACAAAGTTGGAAATAAATGGCCAAGATAATATACAACAAATAAAACTTTCAGATGTTGCAAAATTGAACTAAATGTTTTATGTGCTGTAAGTTGGCAATGTTTTATCTGTTATGATTCATTTATTTGAATTATGTGCTGCAAGTTGGAAATGAATCCAAGAATTGAGGCCCATAAAACCGTTAGATGTTGCAAAATTGAGGCACAAATACATGTTTTATACATAACAGATAATATACATATAACATAGAATAGATGTATAGATCTAGATAAATTGATATACGGATAGAACAGAACAAACTTAGAAATTAACGAATTCAAAATGGTAATACGTGAACTTACATGATGATAGCTAAGCATGGAATGATCTGAGCGCAACCCCTATATGTTCATGCAAGGTTTGCACATGATAAGGTCCATCTCTTGAACCGTTAGCCCAAGAATCTTATCAGCCCAACCTGAAAGTTTCATGGACATTAGAAATTGCCAATTTACCCACATACATTAGTAATAGGATATGATTCTGTGGATTTAGTTGTGACTTTTCTAAGTCAAAGGGTCATAAGTGTAAACTTGTTAGAAGTTGGAGGCTTTAGTTGAAATGTTGTTTTGTCTTGTGTGTGTATATATATTGTGCAGTACGCACGAGATGGTAATCATCTTCATTTTCTCAGTTCAATCAAGAAAATATACAAAGTTGTTTCAGTTCATTTTTCTTGTCATTTCTTTGTTCGTGATCGAAATTAGTGTGCCATTTTTGTTCTTAAACCACAACAAAGTGGTATCAGAGCTTCAAGGGCTCGAATTTTTTTCTGGGTTTGTGAGTGTTCGTTGGAAAAGCGTGTTCGCCGGAAAAGGGTGTTTCCCGGCGGTCTGTTTCGTTTTTCTCGCCGGTCGTTTCTTGAAGACATAGGTTGCTGTTCTTCGAAGAGTTTCAGTCTAGTGATTACCTTTTGTTATCACCTGTAATCAAAGATTAATCTTGGAGTCACCAAGGGGGTTGACGGCAATAATTCCGTTCAACTCGTCGGAAAAGCCAGTGGTTCTTTTTTCTTTTTTTTTTCTTGTTGAAGCACCGAGGAGTGTTAGTTGGAGAAAACCACCGTGGGTTTTCTTGAAGCATTCATCGAAAGAAAAAAAAAACAAACAGTGGGTATCTACTTTGTGGATTTCATTAATTGGGTTTTTCATTTGAAGAAGACAATAACAATTACAAGAAATTGAAGAATTCGATTAAAAACGAGATGGCTCCACCGTTAATGATGATTGAAAAGTTCACCGGGAAAAATAATTTCAGTTTATGGCGACTCAAGATGAGGGCATTGTTGAAACGTGAAGGGATTTGGCAACCGTTATCGGGTGAAAGACCCGAAGATATGGAGGATGTCGAGTTTATCCAACAAGATGAAAAGGCTCATTCGACGATCTTGTTATCACTTTCAGACGAGGTACTCTATGAGGTGGCGGAGGAAGAAACCGCATCGGGTTTATGGCTGAAATTGGAGTCATTGTACATGACGAAATCGTTGACCAACAAGTTACTTCTAAAACAACGTTTATTCTCATTAAAGATGAAGGAAGGATCGGTTCTTAAAGATCATATTGATGAGTTGAATTCAATCTTGATGGATCTTAAGAATGTGGAGGTAAAAATCGAAGACGAAGATGCGGCGTTAATCTTGCTTGTTTCTTTACCCCCGTCATATGAGAATTTTGTGAACTCGTTTGTTGTTGGTAGAGATACCATTTCACTTGAAGAAGTAAGGTCAAGTCTCCATTCAAGAGAACTTCGTCAAAAGGCATCGGGAAATGGTGTAGAATCTCAACCGGTGGGGTTGAATGTGGTTCGAAATGACCGAAATGGTGATCGATCAAACAAAGAAAAGGGGAAACAACGAAGAGGAAGGTCAAAATCACGAAGTAGAAAACCGGGTTCAAAAGATATTTGTCACAATTGTGGTGAAAAAGGCCATTGGAGAAGAGAATGCCCCAAGTATAAGTCAAATGGTTCTAATGCTAATATGGCCAAGGAAGATACAAATTCGGAAGCGGATTTGGTTCTTATGGTATCTAGTTGTTGTTTGGGAAATTCACAAGAGTGGATTTTAGATTCGGGATGTTCTTTTCATATGTGTCCATACAAGGAGTGGTTTTCGACATATCAAGAACAAGATTCCGGGAGTGTATTAATGGGTAATGACGTGGCATGCAAGGTGATTGGCATCGGGTCAATCAAGATTCGTATGCATGATGGAATCGTGAGGACTCTATCCGACGTTAGACATGTTCCGGATTTAAAGAAAAGTTTGATATCGTTGAGCACTCTTGATGCTAAGGGATACAAGTATTCCGGTTCGGATGGAGTACTTAAAGTGTCAAAAGGAGCATTGGTTGTCATGAAAGGAATTAAAGAATCCACTTTGTATGTGTTAAAGGGCGAGACGGTTTTAGATAAAGGCACCGTAGCTATTTCTCAAACCCAAGATTCAAACCCGGATTTAACCAAGATGTGGCATATGAGGCTTGGTCATGTTGGAGAAAAAGGCATGGAACTATTGAGCAATCGAGGTCTTTTGGATGGGCATAAAGTGACAAAGTTGGGATTTTGTGAACATTGTGTTCTTGGCAAGCAACATAGGGTAAGTTTTTCAAAATCTATTCAACAAACTAAAGCTCCTTTGGATTACTTACATGCGGATTGTTGGGGGCCGTCGCGTGTACCATCTTTAGGTGGTGGACGGTATTTTCTTTCTATTATTGACGATTTTTCGAGAATGACATGGGTTTTTATAATGAAAAACAAGAATGAGTCATTTGAAAAATTCAAAAGTTGGAAAGTTTTAATTGAAAATCAATTGGGGCGTAAGATCAAGAAGCTTAGAACCGACAATGGGTTGGAATTTTGTTCAAAAGAGTTTGATGGGTTTTGTGAAAAACATGGGATTGCAAGACACAAAACGGTTCGGTTTACACCCCAACAAAATGGAGTGGCCGAACGGATGAATAGAACCTTGTTAGAAAGAGCAAGGTGTTTATTATCAAATGCCGGTTTATCTCGTGGGTTTTGGGCCGAGGCGATTAATACGGCTTGTTATCTCATCAATCGTTCACCGGCAACCGCTATTGACTATAAAACACCGTTTGATGTTTGGACCGGTAAAGCCGCGGATTATTCAAAGCTTAGAGTGTTTGGGTGTCCGGCGTATTATCATGTTAATGATGGGAAATTGGAACCGAGGGCCAAGAAAGGTGTGTTTATGGGTTATGGTGATGGAGTAAAAGGCTATAGAATTTGGTCACCGGTGGAAAAGAAAGTGATTTTGAGTCGAGATGTAACATTTGATGAGAAATCTATGATTCCTACAAGTGAGAATGTCACCAAGAAGGTGGAGATATGTGATGATCTTGGTAACAATTTGGGTGATAGTGAAACCGATGAAGACAATTTGGGTGATGAAGACATTTTGGGTGTTAATGGGTTTGAATCTGGACCTTCAGTGACACAAACAGGGTCTTCAGTGACACTAACAGGGCCTTCAGTGACACAAACAGAGTCTTCAGCAACACTATCAGGGGCTACAGCGACACAATCAGGGCCTGCAGTGACGCAATCAGGGTCTACAGCGACGCAAACTGAGCCAACAGTGACACAAACAGTGCATTCGTCGCAAAGTCAGAATTCACATGCTCATGGGTTTAATTCCGGGTTATCTCGAGAAGGTGGAGCAAGTGATAGTGGTTCATTGGCTCGTGATCGGTCAAGGAGACAAATTAGACCACCGATTCGTTATGGTTTTGAGGATATGGCGGCTTATGCTTTACAAGTTGCCGAAGATATGGATAGTTCAAACGAGCCGGGTTCATATCGTGAAGCAATTGTTTCTAAAGATGCGGGTTTGTGGTTGGGTGCAATGTCCGAGGAAATTGAGTCGTTGTATAAAAACAAGACTTGGGTTCTTGTGGAGTTACCAAAAGGAAGACGGGTCGTTGGATGTAAATGGATTTTCAAAAGAAAAGTCGGTTTAGAAGGACCCGAGGGGATTCGATTCAAAGCACGGCTTGTGGCTAAGGGATATAGCCAAAGGGAAGGTCTTGATTACAATGAAATTTTCTCTCCCGTAGTTCGTCATACATCTATCCGGGTGTTGTTATCACTAGTGGCTCATGGTGATTTGGAATTGGAACAACTAGATGTTAAGACGGCTTTTCTTCATGGTGATTTGGAAGAAGAGATTTATATGGCTCAACCGGAAGGGTTTGTGGAGCAAGGGAAAGAGAACTTGGTGTGTTTGTTGAAAAGATCTTTATACGGTTTGAAGCAATCGCCTAGACAATGGTACAAGCGGTTTGATAGTTTCATGGTGGGTCACGAGTTTGTTCGGAGTCCATATGATTGTTGTGTTTATCATCGGAAGTTGGTGGACGGGAGTATGGTTTACTTGCTTGTTTACGTGGATGATATGCTAATCGCCGCTAAAGACATGGTAGAAGTCAAGAAGGTGAAAGATCTTCTTAGTACCGAATTTGAAATGAAAGATTTGGGGACCGCTAGAAGAATTTTGGGGATTGAAATTTTGAGAGATCGGAAAAACGAGAAATTGTTTTTAACTCAAAAGATTTATGTTGAGAAGATACTTCATCGTTTTGGAATGTTCTATGCTAAGCCGTTGAACAATCCTTCATCATCGAGTTTTCGTCCTTCTATGGTGTGTTCTAATGAAGTGGAGAGTGATGATGAATATATGTCAAAGGTTCCCTATACTAGTGCGGTGGGAAGTTTGATGTATGTTATGGTATGTACACGGCCGGACTTGGCTCACGCGGTTAGTGTGGTTTCTCGGTTTATGGTGAACCCAAAGAAAGATCATTGGGTAGCGGTGAAGAGAATCTTCCGGTATCTTAAAGGTACGGCCGATGTTGGTCTCATATATGGTGGTGACCGGGATGTTGTTGTAACCGGGTATTCGGACTCGGATTATGCCGCGGATTTAGATAAGCGTAGATCTCTTACGGGTTATGTTTTTACGCTTGGTAATGCGGTGGTAAGTTGGAAAGCAACACTCCAACCTTCGGTTGCGTTATCTACTACCGAGGCGGAATATATGGCGCTTACGGAAGCGGCCAAAGAAGCTATTTGGTTAAAAGGGCTAGTTGGTGATCTTGGTATTAACCAAGATAAGACTTTGGTTCATTGTGATAGCATGAGTGCTATAAGTTTGGCCAAAGATCAAGTATTTCACGATCGAACGAAACACATTGATGTGCGTTATCATTTCATTCGTTCCGAATCGAGAATCAAGGTTGTAAAAGTTGGAACTAAAGACAATCCCGCGGATATGTTAACTAAGGCGGTTCCGGAGTTCAAGTTTCGACATTGTTTGGATTTACTTAACATTGGAAATTGGAATTCAAGTTTGACTTAGCTAAAGTCAAGGTGGAGTTTGTGGATTTAGTTGTGACTTTTCTAAGTCAAAGGGTCATAAGTGTAAACTTGTTAGAAGTTGGAGGCTTTAGTTGAAATGTTGTTTTGTCTTGTGTGTGTATATATATTGTGCAGTACGCATGAGATGGTAATCATCTTCATTTTCTCAGTTCAATCAAGAAAATATACAAAGTTGTTTCAGTTCATTTTTCTTGTCATTTCTTTGTTCGTGATCGCAATTAGTGTGCCATTTTTGTTCTTAAACCACAACAGATTCCACAATTAATTACCAGCAAAATAGCGAAATAGGTGTGCAAGCATTGGGTTCGGTTTTGGCAGGATTCATTTATTTGAATTATGTGCTGCAAGCCTGCAAGTTGGAAATGAATCCAAGAATTGATGCCCATAAAGCCGTCAGATGTTGCAAAATTGAGGCACAAATACATGTTTTATACATAACAGATAATATACACATAACAAAGAATAGATGTATAGATCTAGATAAATTGATATACGGATAGAAAACATATCTTATAATACTAAATTACAAAGAAAGATTTATTAGTCACCAACAAATACTAATGTTACTATAAGAAAACTGAAAACACTTGCATTGTATAAGCATGAGAGATCAAAACCATAATCCTAACGGTGGTAAGTGCATACAAGTATCTTTAAGCCACATTTTTATAAGCAAAACAAATATATAGGAATGTGCCTGGTATCCATTGTTATGTGAACTTTCAAGTACCAGTTTTTCGGGTAAATCAGGAACAGTTTAGATTGCTAACCACTTTTATTCCTAATTTCTTTCTGCTATGAACAATATCTCACGTAAAAAGGGGACATAAGATTGCAAATCTCACTATGGCTAAATCTTATAATGCTGAATAGAAAGACCGCTTTTTAGTACCAGGTTCCTTACTGCCATCTGAATCCACAAGTGAGTCATCATGTTCCACACTGAAAGCAAGGGTTAGTGGATTATGTAAGAGATCCAGAGGTGAAAGTAGTAATTCTTTTTCGTATTTTTGTTTTTTTAATTAATTTATCTCTTATTCTTTCCTCCACTCGATATTCATGGCTGTTTTTTTGTAAGTAGTAATTCCGAAAAAAAATTCACTGCAGCTCATAGATTCACGCCTCTATAATTATTTTTTAACAGCAGCTCATAAGTCGATAATTGCATATTGTACTTGGTAGTTGATAACTTGATACTTATATAGAGTTTATGGAAATTGGTTTAGCTTTTATGTGTTTATGGAAGTTGGTTAGGTTGTATACTTATTAGATATTAGATATATTTAACAGCTTCTTTTTTTACATCAATGATGTTTTGCTAGTTGTTAGTTTCTTACGTGATATAAATATGTTTAGGGAAATTGGTTAGGTTAGATAAATTTATGAATGAAATTTATAATCTATACAACAGTGAAGTAGTGAACACTTATAGACTGTTTTATTAAAGCTTGTATGTTTATAATTTTCCTTAAGAACACAGTCACAATTGTATATTCAGTGTTATATTATCAACTTCTTCATAAGATAATGAAAATTTAACATTAACAATTAACAATTAACAATTAAAATACAACAGACACAAAGAACTCGCGCTGGTCCTGTAAAAACAACCAGACTCTGAATATGGCAGCAAGTTGTACATTTACAAATAAAATACAACAGTCATTTTTTTGAAGCAATATATTCAAAAGAAAACAGGTGCATATAAAGCAATATAGGGTTCAAGAGAAAAAAGAACTAAGCTTTAAGATCAGAACATGAAATCAATACAACAAGTACATATCAATAAAACAATCAATATACGAACAGGTGCCTTCAATCACGAAATATTAGGGATCCCCACTACTTAGCCTTGAATGGTTCTCGATATATTTACCTAGAAGTTTACCATAGTTTCAAGCCGTAGTTATTGAAAATTACCATTGACTTCAGGATACGAGAGACATGGGGAATGCTAGAGATTGGATGTATTTACCTAGATGGTTACGTGAGTTTGAAGCCGGAGTTATTGAATTTCTCAATGCTTCGTTTGCTAAGGCGGCAAAAGGAGGTCAAATTTGTTGTCCTTGCAAACAGTGTATGAACCGTTATTGGTATCGAAGAGATGAAGTATTCGATCATTTAAAAGGATATGGTTTTGTAGAAGACTACTATGTATGGGTTTTTCATGGAGAAAGTCCCTCACAAATAAGATTAAATACCATCACCGATGATAATGGAGTTGGTATGCATGACAATTTTGTAGAGTTATTGCACGACAGGTTTAACGATACTGCAGAGGGAACAAGTACGTTACAAGAAGGTTTGAATGACGAGGCAAAAAAGTTCTATAAGTTAGTAGAAGAGGGAAAGCAAGAGTTGTTCCCTCGGTGTAAAAGTTTTTCAAAGCTATCTTTCATCGTGAGACTTTTTCTTTACAAGACGCTTCATGGGCTTAGTAATGTAGCATTTGATGATTTACTGCAACTTTTACAAGAGATGATCCCAGACGCAAAACTTCCAGCTAGTTTCACTCAAGCTAAAAATATCATAAGGGATTTAGGGCTTGATTATAAGAAGATTCATGCATGTCCAAATGATTGTATGCTGTATTGGAAAGAGTATGAACATGCTGAAGCATGCGACATCTGTCATACCTCTAAGTGGAAACAACTGAACGAGAAACAAGGGAACATTCATAATAATGAACATTCTGAAAAATCTTCAAAGGTTCCGGCTAAAGTGGTGTGGCATTTTCCTCTGAAACCAAGGCTCCAAAGACTTTTTATGTGTTCAGAAACAGCTAAATATATGACTTGGCATGATGAAGGACGTCCTAAATATGGAAATTTACGACATCCTGCAGATGGGCAAAGTTGGAAGGAATTTGATTCCTTGTATCCTCATTTTGCCAAAGAAACTCGAAATGTGAGATTAGGGTTGTCAAGTGATGGATTTAATCCATTTCGAACAATGAGCATTGCTCATAGCACTTGGCCTGTGGTGTTGGTTAACTACAATTTACCTCCATGGATGTCATTGAAACCCGAATACTTTATGTTGTCTTTGTTAGTTCAAGGACCTGAATCTCCAGGAAATAACATTGATGTTTATTTACAGCCTTTGATTGAGGAGCTGAAAGACTTATGGGTTAATGGGTTGGAGACCTACGATAAATCGAAAGGCGAGACATTTAAAATGTATGCAGCCTTAACTTGGACTATTAGTGATTTTCCAGGTTATTCAATGTTGTCAGGATGGAAAACAAAGGGAAAATTTGCATGTCCATGTTGTAATCACGAGACTAGTTCACTATACTTAAAGCATAGTAAGAAGACATGCTACATGGATCATCATAGATTTTTAGATGCCCAACACCCGTGGCGACGTAATAAGAGTGCTTTTAATGGAAAAACTGAGAAGCGGATTTCTCCAAAACCCCTGTCTGGTGTTGAAGTTTTGAGAGAGTTGTCTAGTTTTAAAAATATCTTTGGAAAGGCACAAAAGAAAAAAAACGATAGCACTTGCCCATTGAAGAAAAGGTCAATATTTTTTGAATTTCCATATTGGCAATTTAATACATGTCGACATAATCTTGACGTGATGCACATCGAAAAAAATATATCTGATAATGTTATAGGAACTTTGTTGGATATTAAAGGGAAGTCGAAGGATCATGTAAAAGCTCGATTTGACCTTTTAGAATTGGGCATTAAAGAAAGACTCCAACCCGAACTTTCGAATGATGGTGAGCATGTTATCTTTAATAACGCATGTTTTTCAATGACTTCAAAAGAGAAAGAAATTTTTTGTCGTGTTCTAAAGGAAACAAAATTGCCTTATGGTTGTGCATCAAATATTGCACGGTGTGTTCATTCTTCGGAAAATAAATTTTCGGGTTACAAGAGTCATGATGCTCATATCTTTTTGCATTACTTGATTCAAGTTGCAGTGAGAAAATCATTACCAAAGCATGTTGCAATGCCTTTGATAAGGTTAGGTGGTTTTTTCCGGAGTTTGTGCAGCAAGGTAATTAAGCCCGAGGACCTTGATTACTTGCAATTAGAAATAAGTGAAACGTTGTGTGAACTTGAGAAAATATTCCCTCCAACATTTTTTGACGTAATGGTGCATTTACCTATCCATTTAGTAAACGAAGTCAGACTTGGAGGACCCGTTCAATATAGATGGATGTTTTTTATGGAAAGATACTTGTGCAAGTTGAAGTCATATGTGCGGAACAAGAGTCGACCAAAGGGATCTATAGCAGAAGGGTATTTGATTGAAGAGTGTTTGACTTTTTGCTCACGTTATATGCATGATGGAGTAAAAACAAGACTTAATAGGAATAGAGATATTACCGATTTGGAAGGACAAAACGAATCGGGTAAACCTATATTTGTGAATGGTGGCCATCCGTTGGGAGGTAAAAAACGAAGACAAGGAAAGCTTTTCTCTTTAGATGTTCTTTTAAGAGAACAAGCACATCGTTATGCTCTATTCAATACTGATTGTGCACAAGTTGATGGGTATATCAAGTAAGTAACAAATTCATAACCTTTATTTTCTTAAAATTATATGTAAATACTAAACTATTTCATAATAAATTTTTTGGTCTAAATGATGATGCAGAGAGCACCAAGTTTATATTGATAATAAACCATGAAAAAGTCGATGGGCACGCGCACAAGACAATAGTAATGAGTTTGCCACCTGGTTAAAAGAGAAAGTGATAAGTAATAATGTTCTGGGTCATATTTTTTGGCTGGCTAAGGGTCCTAGTCCTACATCCAAGAGATACAATGGGTATTATGTCAATGGATATATGTTTCATACTAAGTCACGTGATGCTAAATGCCACACTCAGAATAGTGGTGTTTCACTAACAGCTTTAACTCCTAGCTTTGCTAGTTCTCGAGACAAAAATCCAACTGTTGGGAATGTTGACTACTATGGTAGAATTTTGGATATAATTGAACTTGATTATTGGTCAAAGTTTAGAGTTGTATTGTTTCGTTGTGAGTGGTACCAAGTTGAGAAAGACGATTATGGTTTAACATGCGTTAATTTGAACAAGTTTTGCTCCTCATGTGATCCTTTTGTCATGCCTTCCCAAGTGAACCAGGTGTTCTATGTACCCGACCCTATAGTAGATGGTATGCATTATATTATGAATAGGGTTCCAAGAGATATCTATGACTTCGAAGAAGAAAATAGTGAATCTGTTGGTGGCTCATATTGGGGTGAGCCTAATGAAGATAGGTTGGGTTCTGTTGCACAAGATAATGAGCATGATGTTCAGCTGTCAAGAAATGATATCCCTCCTCTTGTAGTTGTTTTGTTTCGATTCCCTCCTTCACTGCTTCCTCCTCTTTGTACGTTTCTCATTCTCACAGTTAGTTTGCACGTATTAACAAAAAATAGGAAACACAGATAAGAACATAAAAATAGATACTGGAATCGAATACATTTGTACTTGTTCTTTACACATATATATAGATGATGGTTGGCGGTTTTTACCGCCAAAACCATCACAAATAACTGTAAACGGTAGACTAACATCGGTTGGTGGTTTACCAAACGGTAACCATTAACAAACATTAATCCAACCAATATTATTTTCTAACTAAATAACATTTATAATATAGTCCTACGTCTTTAATTGCTAACTGAAGATTAAAGGACCATTACAAACTCTAACAGTCACCCCCGTAATGGTTCTAATCTTCATGTCTGCCTTCGCATACTTCAATCATCAATGATCACAAAGTCAGTGGCTTCTTCACTGCTGCACTGCCTTTGTTCTGCTGGGCTCTCCATGCTGGTGTCCTCAACTCCCCCAGGTATATCCTCACCTCTTGGAAGTTCCATAGCAATACTCTCTGCACCTGCACTTAACGCTGCCTCCGGTGCTGCACCATTGCAATCCGCTGCAAAATGTGCCAAATCCACTTTAGAGTATCTTCTAGCTATGTCTGCATATGCCACCAACAGCCCCAAGTATGCCACACAGCAATCTCGTAGGCTATCTCCAAAACCTCTTGGTAAGTGCAATTCACATGCCACATAAACCCATAAGTTCTCGATGAATACATTCCGATATCCACCAAGTCTTTTAATCACTAAAAACAGTTCCAAAATATCAATTTCGAAATTTTTGATCACAATTGGAAACATCCTTTCTTCTTCATCTGCAAACCTTTTGTAAAACCAATTAATCAACTTTTCAAAGTGTTTCTTTACAAACACTTTACAGCCCTCTTTAATTTCTTGATCAAACAGCATTAACATAAAACTCAACAGGCTATCAAAGTTAGACTTTGTTGGCAATTGATCATTAAATTTATCTTTACTTGATAAATTATAAAAATGATCAAAGTGTAACATGAGTATACTCACAGCCTTTTCTCGAATTTCGTCTGCAATACACAAACCAACATCATTTTCTTCAAAAAATTCAAAACATTTGAACTATGTTCTGAAAACATTGCTTCATCACTGTGCCTGCTGCAATCATCCTCGAATTCATCCTCGAAGGCTCTCATAAGAACAACCTTTGTGTCCTTAATCTTCACACTAAAACCCTGTGCAATTAATTGTTCCATACTAAGAATATTAAATGCACTTCTAGGCACAAAATAAACTCCTGGTATTAAGTATTTTTCTGCATCGGTTGTTACCCAGACTACACCAAAACCTTCACTTTTAATCCCATGTTCTCCCATTCTACTTGTTCTGATTGATTCATTCTTAAAATGTTTAAAGAGTCTTATGTCTCCAGTCATATGGCATGGAAAATCTTCCGAGACATACCATATATCATCCCACCCATGTTCGTCAGAACCAAAAACAGTCCATTTGAGAGTGGGTAAAATCAAATTATCATTAGACTCCTTAAAGGGAACATAACTTACATTCTTTTGAGAAGAATTCGCATGCTTTGCCTTCATACGTCTGATTCGTGAATGTTTATTCGGGCAGTTCCAGTAGGCGTGTCCACGTTGCAGACACAAATAACATCTCGCACGCTTCAATTTCTTCGAGATGTAATCGGATTTGATTCTTGGATTCACAGGGTAGTCATACTTGTGAATCTTCATGTTCTCGAATCGTTGCAACACTTCCTTTTGCCTCTGTTTCCAGAAATCATTTCTGTAATCGTTCCAAACATCATCGATCGCATTCTGTCTTCCATCGTTCCCCACGGATCGTCTGACGGCTCTGAGACCATGTTTTGTTTCGATTCCCTCCTTCACTGCTTCCTCCTCTTTGTACGTTTCTCATTCTCACAGTTAGTTTGCATGTATTAACAAAATATAGGAAACACAGATAAGAACATAAAAATAGATACTGGAATCGAATACATTTGTACTTGTTCTTTACACATATATATAGATGATGGTTGGCGGTTTTTACCGCCAAAACCATCACAAATAACTGTAAACGGTAGACTAACATCGGTTGGTGGTTTACCAAACGGTAACCATTAACAAACATTAATCCAACCAATATTATTTTCTAACTAAATAACATTTATAATATAGTCCTACGTGTTTAATTGCTAACTGAAGATTAAAGGACCATTACAAACTCTAACAGTAGTTGACGCAAATACAAATTTTGCTGGGGCGGATGATGTTGATAGTCACAGTGGCGACGATTCTGATTGTGATGATACATTATGGGATTGGATGGACGCAGATGATGATGATGCTAATTGATATATTATCAATTTTGGTTATGCTGATTTTGATGATACGTTATGATATTTCTCCCCTTATTAGTTTGTTTTGTATGTCTAGTATCTGTGTGATATGAAACTAAGTATTTGTTATTTTGAGTTTATGTGAAATGAAATGAACTTTTATTGTTAGAAAAAAATGATTTTAAGTTTTACAATAAGTTAGTTAGAAATCAGATTAGTTACTACATTTTGGTCATGATTTCTCAATTCATACGTTAACCTTTTTTTTATTAATTGACGTGTTGATCTACTTCTACTTTACAGCAATCATTGATTAATCCCAGCTAAGAGATCATAAAAGCAATTGCTGATCTACTTCTGCTGTCCAAGTGTTCATCATCGTCATCGCAAGTTAGCAACTCACAAATCAGAATCGGAAGTCATCACTCAGGTTTATTAATTCCTTTTAATTAGTTTCCACCTCATTCGGCACATATATGGAATTTCCATTTGGAAATTATCTGCTGTTATTAAATTTTATAATAAGTTAGTTATAAATCAGATTACTTACTACATTTTGGTCATGATTTCTCAACTAATTAGTCAGCAATCAGTATACTTACTACATTCTGGTCATGATTTCTCAATTCATACGTTAACCTTTTTTTATTAAATGACCTGCTAATCTACTTCTACTGTACATACATCAATCCTTTATTAATCCCAGTTAAGATATCATAATCGAAATTTCTAATCTACTTCTATTATCCAGGTGTTCATCATTGTCATCGCAAGTTAGCAACTCACAAATCAGAATCAGAAGTATTCCAACGCTCAGGTTTATTAATTTCCATTTAATTAGTTTCCACCTCATTCGGCACTATGATATCTTAATGTTTTGACCCGTTAGATGTGCTGTTTGACCTGTTAAATTGACTTTTTATATTAATAGGCCTGATGTATCTGCTTTTATTATAAATTGACTTATTAAATGTGTTATTTGACCAGTTGTATGTGCCATTTGACCTGTTTATATAATACAGCTAGCTAATGTGATGTTTGACCAGTTGTATGTGCTTTTTTGTTACTGTATCTGCATTCTGTTAAATGTGCCATGTTATATAATTGATTACAGCTCATTCAGATAAGTATCAGTAGTGTTCGATTTTATATAATTGATTACAACGGTTGGTTTTGGTACATACTCCAAACTGAAGCAATAGAGAGTTGCTACAATAAAATTGATAATTGAGATTAATGTATAATTGCCTAACTATCCTCAACTTTAATCAACAATCATGCGATTCTCATTCCACAAGTCACAACAGCCCCTTCTAAAATGCATATCCAAACGCACCCTTTGACCCATTGCTTAGGAGCTTAAGTTGTCTAATAGCAACGATTCCAAAATAAACTTTTATGTGTCTTTTTTATTATATGACATAAATAAACTTTTATGTGTTTTTTTATTATTTGACCTGCTGTTGCTACACTAATGACATAACAGCTAACAAACGATGACTTCTTCTCCTTTTTTATAAGTCTGTCATGTCACTAATGGGAAACAAAAGCAAACAAGATCAAAGTACACACAAACAAATGAATGATTATGAGAAGATTAGACTATTGAGGGTTCAAGAAAATAAAGAAAGACTACAACAATTGGGGGTTAAAAGCATTGCAAGATCGTTGACAAGTTTGGTCGAATGCCAAAATACAAAGAAAAAAAAAGTGAAATCAACAAATACCAATGTGAGAGATGTAGACTATATTCCTAATATGGGTGATGATAGCGACGGAGATTCCCAAGAAATTGATACAAGAGCTCAAGTATCCAAAAAGGTAGTCATCTTATTAAATTTATTATTATTATTTTTATATACTACTTTTATCTAATGAAAATGAAATTTGTCATAGCAACATCGTCCACAATTTATTGCACCACTCTCAATGAATAAAGTTGCTAATTTAGCAAAGAAACATCGAATAATTGCTCCAAAAGTCTCCGATAAGTTTCCATTGGGTTCATGTGCAATAAAAGAGAATCAATCTAGGGGAAGAATTACCATGGGTGAACTAATTTTAAACAATAAAGGGACACAAAGGGAAAGGGAGGTATTCAAACAAAATGCGGCAAAGTCTACTCGTATTACAAGCGGAGCAAAGAGACAATTGAATTTTGTTGACGAGGATGATGATTTTTTCGAGGATGATGAGACATGTCAAGGTATTTTTTGTGTATCTTAATGTTTGTCTACTTAATGACTAATTACAAAATCACTTATGAAACTACATGTCATATTAAATTACAATAAAGGGTCACAAAGGGAAATGGAGGTATTCAAACAAAATGCGGCTAAGTATAATTGTATTACACGCGGAGCAAAGAGACAATTGACTCTTGTTGATGAGGATGATGATATTGCTGAGGATGATGAGACATCTCAAGGTATTTTTCGTGTATCTTAAAGTTTATGTACTTAATGGCTTGTTAGAAAATCACTTACTAAACTACATGTTACATTAATTAATTTACACGTATATGCTTTTAGATGTTAATGGAGCAAATAATGAAGAAGATGCTTTTAAAGATGATGAGAATGAAGAGGATATTATGATATCTGAAGGTACTCATGCTTAGTCATTTAACTAGTTAATTGTTACTTCTTGCTACTTTTTTGCAATTCCTATTTATTGATGATCCTAACTTTACGAATAACAACATGATGAGTATGGAGACATGGGCGATGATAGTGATGACAATTTCGAAAATGATATTCAAGAGGACGACAATGATGACAATTTGGAAAATGAGGATGATGCAGTAGTTCAAGAAGGAGTAGAAGGCTCAAAATTAGAAAGAGCAACAGGTTTTGTCTAACTGTTTAACTATATTTTTGGCACCCCATTGATACATATATATCTATATATATATATTTAACATATATTGGACTTTAGCAAATTCTAAACCCAAGACAAGAGGGCCGTCAATGATGCACGCTGTGCACACACGGAAAGTAAATGAGCGCTAGATTATTATATGCAACGAATTTGGACAACCTGTTGGACCGGAGGAGAAGGATGTAGTAGGGGAATTCTCTCGGTTTTTGGGTACAATAGCTCGTAATCACACTTATGCACCTTTGATCCATAAATCATGGCACAAGGTGCCAAATAAAGATAAGATATGGGAGTATGTCTTTTAGTAGTTCTATTTGTTAGGATTCGTGACGAGATGGTAATTAATTATGCCTTTTAGTTTTAGTAGAGGATGATGTATAAAAACCACATGTTGATACTTATGTTTTAGTTGTTGTTTATATTTTTATGAATACAGAAGAACGATGACCCAAACAAGGAATTGCCTACTTTAACACAAATGTTTGAACGTACACGTAAAAGGACAGAAGGGTGTGCATATGTTGATACTTGCGATGACACAGCAAGGAAAATTGTAAGTTTGAATTTTTTTTACGTGCATATGTATATACAAATTTTTAGGATGAATTTATTGATTGACTAGCTTGGTTTAAAAATACGCGCATCACCTCATGCGTAATGCGCCCGATGCGATGGCTGAAACGCATCGGGGCGTCTGATGCGCTGGGGGTACGTGTTGCTCTCTAATGCGCTCGACCGATGCGTGATGCGCCTGATGCGTATTTGGGTTGCTCAGATTGTTTTATCTGTTTTTTGGGTTATTTAATCTGTGGGCACTTAAGCTTATATTTAATGGGCTTAATTTTTTTGTTTTTGAAGTTGTAAAATACTATTTTTTTTCACAGCATCTCACAAGTAGTAATAGGCCTGTCACGCTTTGTTTTTTTTTGGATATTTCGATGCTTGCATGTTGATACATATAATGTGTTTATGATACTTGGTTAAGTATATTTGTCATTTGAGCAGGTTATCACGTTCTGTTTTTTTTTTCAATAGTGAAGTTTTACTAATTTTACAACACTGAACTGTTCTAACAGTTCGGCTCCCGGGACTCTAAACGCATTAGAGCACGTCCTGCATTTTTAAACCAAGTTGACTAGCACTAATGGTGGCAAAACGGGCGGGTTCTGGTAAAAAGATAAGCAACTGTGCAATACTCGGAAAATTATAAACTGCATCTGCCATTATATTTTTAAACCTGCAATGTGCCAATTGACCTGTTGTATGTATATTTTTTTTTATTAATTTAGCTTATGTATGTGTTTTTTAAATTGGCCTATTGTATGTGCGGTTTGACCCGTTTGAACTTTTATTTAATTGTATCTGTTGTTAAGAGGTTGCTAACACAAACACAAAAGTAGTTGGAATAACAACTTTATGCTATGCTGACCCGTTTAGAAGTTTTATGAAGATTTTATGTAGTTCTTTAAATAATAGTTTTTTTCTTTTCGTAGGAGCAAATGAAGAACTACAAACCTGTAGAAGATGAAAGTGCATTGGTAGATCCTTTTATGATTGTGATGAACAAAGAACATAATGGATATCGTCGAATTTACGGTAGAGGTGTTACCAACAAGTTGATAAAAAAAAGTGGATGGTGGTGATACATCATATATAATTCCGGGGGGGGGGGGGGGGGGGGGGCTTATGGAATCACTGAGAGCTAGTGTTGAAGTTGAAAAAAATCAATTGCTTGAAATGCGAAAAGAAATTGAAGAGGACCATGAAAGAAAAAAGGCCGAGTTAGAAGCTATGCGAAAATATATTGACAACGAACGAGAGACCTTGAAGACTATGCAAAAAGATATCTTGAACCAGCAAGAAAACTTGAAAGTTATGATGCGGAAGCTTATGGAACAACGTTGAAGCTTCGAATTTTATGTCATTAAATATGTTTATCTATTTTGGAGGCATACTTTTTTGTGTGTGTATGATTTACGAATGACCTTTTTGTGATTATAATTGACAACCGTGTTGACTAAAGATTTATGGTTGAATTAGTAAAATGTTGCATTGAGAATTCGTAAAAATGGTTGCATTTACCGTTAAAAAGGTTGCATATTTTTGTACAAAGAAAACATTATAATGGTTGCCTTTGAGTATATAAAAGGTTGCATTCTTGTAGATTAAACTATAACAAAGGTTGCATTTATGTCTTAAAAAGGTTGCATTTGAGATTAAAAAAAGGTTGCATTTGCATATAGAAAAGGTTGCAACTTAAAAAGGTTGCATTTAATTAATATGTGCGACTCTTTCATCAAAAGTTGAATTTTCTAAAAAAAAGGTTGCATTAGATCTAATGTAACTCCACCTAACGCAGCCATTGTTAAAAGGTTGCTTTAGGCATAATGCAACCTTTTCAATGAATAATGCAACATTTTACCGGGGTTGCATTAGCTTCATTTTGTTGTAGTGCCCCCTCTCCCCTAGTTCGGCCGTCGACCACCCAAGCACAAAGGGGGGTATCAATTTTGGTGTTCTACTACATCAAGGAGTCAAGAACTAAGCATTGTGAATCAATCTTTCTAGCGGATTCTTGTGATGCGTCATGACTAGTGGACAATATTAAGCAACCCAAAGGTATAATGTTCATCTCCCTCATGTTCTTGATGAAGTGTGAAAATCGAAGATATATATATATATATATATATATATATATATATATATATATACCGAATATGATGCATGTATGGATGAATAGATGATAATCTTGATTAATATGTTTAATACATGTTTTGGATAATTTAGAATATCATGTAAGTGTGTTTTTCGATTATATGTATACACACATTTATCGATTTTTTATATACACATGCCATATAACTAAGATCTTAATTCTTTTAGGGTTTTAAGGATTAAAGTTATTGTTTTAGTTCCGCTTTATAAATGATAACTATTTTTACTGCAATTCTGAGTTGGTTCAAACCAGTTAGGTTATGAATCAGCAAAACTCTAGTTTGGTTGAATTGCCCTGTCTAAAGCCCAACAGTGGTATCAGTGCATCGGCTCAGTTTATCACATTGTGTTGGTTAATTTGTTATTATTGTTATTATTGTGTATATATTTTTCGAAATCCATAAAGGAATAACAAGTTCATGTTAATCCTGCTTTATTCATAAACAGTTGGTTTTTGAATAAGATTTGTAGTTTTAAACCTTTGATCACAAAGGTTAAACCAGTTAGGTTTAACCGATTAAAAGATTAAAAATATGAACAGTTTGTTGACTCATATATATACTTGTTTATATATTCAAAATATGGTGATTGATACACATCATGTTAATCTCAGATTTATTGTTTAATATTGTATGTTTATAGTTTCCAGTATTTAATCTCGAAAAGTTAAGCCAGTTAGGTTTAACCGGTTAAAAAGGTTAAAAACTATATAAGGTTTATAATTGTTCATCTTTATGTGTTCTTATGTATATATCATGAATATTAACTAGTAAAGTTAATATGGATAATGTGGAAGGTATTTTAGTCTAAACTAGTAAGTTTGTGATTAAAGGATAAACCTTGAGGATTTAAAATTCTAAAACCATATCAACTAGTTTAGTTGATAAAGTTTATTTAAAGTTTAGATAACTAAAAACAAGTTCATGTTTTTTATTTTTTGAACTTTGAATAAAACTAGAAGTTTTAGTTTTTTATTTTATATACTAGTAAAATCCTTAGGTCGTGCATACGCATAGCCGACGAAGATTAATATTGTGTTTATAAGGCTAGAATTATACGGATTATTCAAGTATATACCCGAAGTTTGAGAAACATATCTAAAAGTTGTTTCAAAGGCATGTGGACAACATTACATGTTTTGCAGGGTTCATCTATCAAGGGGTGTTTATTTTAGCTTATTAACGGCTTAATTTTTAATTTTTATATGTTATTATTCAACTTACTTTTATAAGTTATTTTTCAGCTTAGTTTTTTGATTTACGAGCTTATTATAACTTGCAAAAAGAAAATAAACCGAGTATATGAAAAATAAGCCACAAAAGCTTATTAAATATAAACTCGAAAAATAAGCCCTTAATAACCTAAAACAAACAATCTCTAGAATTTAAGTCGGTGACCTGGCACAGTTCAATACTGTGTTTTTTGCATAATCAAGAGTAAAATGAAAAAAATTATAAATCATATAAACAAGAAAATGAATAAATACAATAATATTACTTGAGAGGAAGTGTGTACACCTATGTGACTTCTAATAGGTTGCCATCATATTTTTTCTTTCAATCTCTCCATAACCACTAACAAAGTATAATAATTAATGAGACAATAAGAATGAAAATAGTTAAGATAAATACTGATAATATAGTTGTGGTAGAAACCATAAATTACCTATGAATTTTTTTTTGGATTTACATGTCAAATAAGAGTTTAGAGGGGTGAGTAGTTTGCACCTACTTATGGACATGTGTCACTCTTTAAACAAAGCAATGGTTTATCAAGTGTGGCAGGGTGCATGTGAGGAATTCATATATGTATATGAATTATATCCGAATTTATATTTTTGGTAGATCGGAAAGATATGACCGGAGACCACAATGGACCACCGGCGGCACCCCCTTTGCGGCGGTAGCCCAACGGTATGGCAGCACATGTTGGTGGTGGTTCGGCGAGGTGACCCACGGCCCAGTAGTTGTTGCTACGGTCCGGCTCAGCTGCGGCCCAACTTCATGCGACCCAGCCTGGATCGCGGCCCAATTTGTTTTTCTGGCCCAGGTTCAAATCCGAGACCCCTTTGCGGCGGTCCGGTAGCCCATTGAGTCTCGGCCTAGTTTGGGTCGGCTCAGTTAGTTCTTTGGTTAATTTCATATTAAAGCCCAAAGTTTTTTATTTTATATAGTTCTTAAAATAAATTGTTTATAATTGTTGTTTAGAACTTATTTGTTTTAATGAAAACTATATTGGGCTTATATATGTATGTTATGGACTTGATGGGCTTCTCGGCCCAGCTAAGGTATGCCGAGAATGGGCTTCGGCCCATAGGCCTCACGTAGTAAATACAATTTGTATTTTGGGACGGATAATTCGGAATGGATAATAATACAAGTTCTTTATATCTATACATTAGTTTTACAGACTCAGAATTAATATATTTATATAGATTATGGTTAAGGTCTTATTTTTTAACTAGCTAAGTTAAAATATAAGTTTTATTATATTTTAGGATTAAAATATAATAATTAGCCATAATGGTGTATTATTCTTGGACAATATAAACAAAGCTAATTCTTTAATCAATTTACGTGTTTTGGATTAAAACACATTTGGTGTGTTGGGGAGATAGCAATATCAAACCTAAATCAAACCTGTTTATTAAGTAAAATAGGATTTGATGTTTACAAAACCATATATTTAGTTTTGGACTTAGATCAATGAAAAACATGTGTTGTTTTTCATATTAGACTTAAAGATTTTCTAAGTAGGAAATGTCAGCTGATGATTCAAAGTGTCAGTTGAACACTGAGTATCAGCCAAAGGACCAGCTTCAGAAAGATCAGCTAAGAAGAAATGACAAGTTAAGAAGCACCAGCTATGCATCTACAAAGCATCAGCTGATTGTGCTAACCATCAGCTGAGGGATGGTGCTAACCATCAGCTGAGGGCTCATCAAAAGATCAGCTGAGAAGACAAATGATCAGCTGACAGTATCTCATCTATCAGCTGAGCAGACAAAAGATCAGCTGACATTATCTCTTTGATCAGCTGATATCTTCCACATGTCAGATAAGGTATTCTATACTTATCCTTTCTTCTCTCCATAAGCTGATCACACTCAAATGATTAGCTGAGCCCTTGGGATCAGCTGACAGTTTAGTTTGATCAGTTTATTAGCTATACTTTGATTTGTATTATTAGCTGAGCATTTCGATCAGCTGAGCAAATCAAGTCAGCTAAGTCTTTCACAATTATCCTTAGCTGAGCAAAATTACATTTGCAGTTCAGTGTTTATTAGCTAAGTCTTTAATCAGCTAATAGCTTTTCTGTGTAAGATTTTCTTAAGTGAAAGGCAGAACATGTGTTGATCTATTATGCCTTAGATCTTTCTTTGTAAAAGTACTTAGCACTTTTTGTATCTGCAAAAAAACAAAAAGGATAGATCTTTATCCTCTGGAAAGGGAGAAAGATACTTTAGAAGAGAAGATCTCGAAGATATGCTTTGATAAATAAGTATGGCTGGCAACTCTATACTTGGTTAAGTCAAATCATCTGAAAGCATGGTGTTGATTAAAGCACAAGCGTGAAAGGAGAAGTTTACTTTTCCAAGATATAAAGGTAGTACTTTAATAATATAATAATAGATAGTGGGTATACTCATTACTGAAAAGTATGTTCACTTTACACACTTTGTGTATAAAGTTAACTTACTTTTCACCTACTAACTTTATCTATTATAATATTATTAAACCAAGTACCTATGTCTCCTTCTCTCTTCATCAACCCGGACACACCTTGCTTATATATACTCATGCATGGAAACATGCTAAGTATGCGAATGTGAATAGAGTTGAATACATAAATCTCATTTGTTGAGAACTAGAAGAGTTAGCATTTTACTTTCATTATTACAAACTTGTTCATGTGTTGAACATCTTAGACATAAGTGGTTTAAGATTAGCTTAGTCTATGTGTGAGACAAATTTAGTTGCCAATTTTTATTGAACTTAGATTTTCCGTATCTAGTTCATGTAATTCTTGATTTACATCAATAAGAATTATATAAAAGTAAACCGTGTGTCTCTTAAATTTTAAATTGCTAAAGTTTGTATTCAACCCCCCTTCTACAAACATTTGTTGTTGTAGTATCCATTCGGGACCAACAATTGGCATCGGAGCAGGCTAGATAACTCATATCTAAGATCTGTTTTGCTTACTCTTCAACTGCTTCTACCCCACACTACAAAATGGCCACTCCGGTTGTTGCTTCAAATGGTTCTTCAAATAATGGCTCACTCACTAGGTGTCCAACTTTTGATGGAGAAAACTTTTCTCTCTGGAAGAGTAGAGTTCTTCTCTATATGTCAAGCCTAGATGATGTGATGCTCAAAACTGTAACTGAAGGTCCTTATGTTCCTTCCTCAACTATTCAAGTAACTGAAGCCACTGATGAAGTTCCTGCTGTCAAAAGACTTATTATAAAGCCTATAAATCAATGGTCTGATGAAGACAAAAGACTTGTTAATCTTGATGTTAAAGCAAGAACAGCCTTAGTCTCTGCACTACCAAATGATGTCTATCATCAAGTTCTCAACTGCAAATCTGCAAAGGAGATGATAGACACTTTGACTGTTGCTTATGAAGGCACTGAAGAAGTGCAGGAAGATAAGAAACTCCTTCTGGTAAGAGAATATGAGTTCTTCTTTGCTAATAAAGGTGAAAGTCTAACTCAGACCTACACTAGGTTCAAATGCCTTATTAATGACTTAAGAAGGGCAGATGTTCCCAAGAGCAACAAGGAACCTGTAAACAAGTTTCTAGACTCTCTCCCAGAATCTTGGGATCATTTTATCACTGTGCTTAAACATGGTGAGAAAATCAAGGGTCTTACACTGGTGAGTTTATATGGAAACCTTACGAATCATGAACAATCAGTGAAACAAAGGAAACTCTCTACCAAGGATATGAAGGAGGCTGCAAAAGCTCCAACTACTGCCCTTGTATCTAAGGATACAAGATCTAGGAGTTTTGCAGCAGTGGTGGATGAATCAAGTGATGAGGAAGAAGAAGAGGAAACTTCTGATGAAGAGCAGGTGGCTGATGGTGATGAAGATCTGGAGAACATGGACAGCATTGAAGCTGCTGTTGAGCAGGCTGCCATGTTGGTAAAAAGGTTCAAACCTTTCTTGAAAAGAAAGGGTGTCAAGAGGTTTGAGAAGAAACCTTTCCAGGGAGAAAAAGCCAAGTTTAAAACAAAGGCTTTTGAAGGTTGCTTCTCCTGTGGCAAGACTGGTCACTATGCCAGTGAATGTAAGTCCAGAGAAAGCACATGCTTCAAGGGTTCCTCAAGCTCAGACTGCAAGATTGATTATGAAGCTAAGTACAAAAAGCTTCTTGCTGCTGTCCTTGACAAAAAGAAGAAGAAGGCCCAGAATAGTGTGTTGGTGGCTGAAGAAGAAGATTGGGCTGAGGAAGATCTCTCAAGTGATGAAGATGAGGTCCTCTCTGCTCAACTCAGTTTGATGGCCAACACTGGGAGTACAAGTTCCTTTGATGTGGAAATGAAGAAAGCTGCCAAAGCTTGTACTTCTCCTGACTGGGATCCCTCTTCCATGTATCAGGTTGGAAAATTTATTAACTATGAAGATAATGAAAAGAACACTATGTTTGATTATCTATGTGTTGAGTTTCAGTCAAATATTCAAAGAGAAAAGAAGCTAAAAATAGAAATTAAATCACTAAAAGAGATGTTAAGTCTTAAAGATGAGAAACTAAAACTAATTACAAAACTAGAAGATAATTTAGCTAATTAAAAGATACTTAATCAGATATTGGTAAAAGAAACCAATGAAGCAACAATAAAGTTTAATGACCTACAAAAAGTAGTTAAATCTTGGTGTGTTTCTGCTGAAAAGACCACTCAGTGTGTCAATGAGCAGATTCCTAAACAAGTTCAAGCTATTATTGGTGGAAATTATTCCCAAGCTGCTAATTGTTTTGATTTTAGTAAGAACATTAATATCTTAGAAAAGGCTGACATTTTACCTCTTACTTTTTAAAAGATAGTAAAAGCAAAAAGTATTATCACTAATAGATTTGTCAAAAGTAAATGTCCTCAGCTAAAGGACTCAACAACTTCAAAAGTTATTGAAGATTCTATTGTTCTGTTAGATAGTAAAAGTACCAATAATTTAATGTTAGAGGAAACAAGTAAAGGAATGGAATCGTTTGTTGAAACCAAAGAGACATCATGTTGTCAAACCTTGAAAGCTGATATATTAAATATAAGTACTCAGCTGACTGACATTTCATTAGCTGATGATCCTTCATCAGCTGATCAGAGAACAGATGATAGTTGCTCAGCTGATAGCCTGTCAGTTGATCAAAGATCCTCTGTAATCTGCTTAGCTGATCCAGCATCAAACTCTTTCAATAAAAGAAACCAAGAGAAAAGGACTTAATGGTCACATAAAGTCCAAGTCTGCCACATCTAAGGTTGATCAAAAATTCCTTTTTCCTAAAGATCAATCTAAGGTGTCTGTAAACAAAGACCTAATTAGTTTACAGAATCAGCTGCAACAGTTGAATGGTGAAATCTGTCAGCTGATGACCCATAGTCATCAGAAGATAGTTAAGACATCTCCTGGGCAATCTCTAAAACATGTCAAAGGCTCCAAAAGTCAAAAATGTTATAAATGTGGGAGCAAAGGACATAAGGCAAGTGATTGTTCTCTTGAAGGTAACTCAAGACAGTGGACTGATATTGATAACACAGTTGTTCCTATCTTCTTTAAACAACCTAATATGAAGTGGATAGCTAGGTGCAATCCACAGGGGTCCACTTAGTTGTGGATACTCTAAGTGTCACTAACCTTCTTTAAATCTAATCTTTGCAGGGCATTAACACATGGTATCTTGATAGTGGATGTTCAAGGACCATGACAGGTTGTAAAGCTCTGTTAAGTAACTACAGGAAGGAAAAGGGTCCAAGAGTGACCTTTGGTGATAACAATTGTGGGCAAACAAAAGGCTATGGTGAACTTCATAATGGGAATTTAACCTTGTCCAAAGTTTCATATGTTAAAGGACTTAGGTACAATCTCATCAGCATAAGTCAGTTATGTGATGGTGATCATAAATTCCTCTTTACAAAGACAGGTGGTTCCATTTTAGATCAAGAAGGTAAAACTATAATTTGTGCAAAGAGAACTAACGATGTATATACTCTCGATATGTCCTCTGGTGATCCATCCAAGTTAACCTGTTTGTATACAAAATCAGTAACTGACACAAACTGGTTATGGCACAAAAGGCTTTCTCATTTAAACTTCAAAAATATAAACAAGCTGAGCAAGGGTGAACTAGTGTCAGGACTACCTTCACTGACTTATGTAAAGCCTAAACCTTGTTCTGCCTGTGAGAAGGGAAAGCAGCATAAGACATCTTTTCCATCTAAGCAAGCCTTCTCTATTACTGAACCTTTCTACGTTGCACATGGATCTATTTGGTCCTGTTGCTACTGCTAGCATTGGTGGAAGTAAGTATGCATTGGTGATGGTTGATGAATTCTCAAGATACACTTGGGTCATCTTCCTAAAAGCAAAGAGTGAGGCTGCTGAAGAAATAATAAGCTTCATAAAGAAGATGGAAGTGCTAAATGGAAATCTGGTAAGGATGCTCAGAAGTGATCATGGAACTGAGTTTAGAAATCAAACTCTAGAAGGGTTCTGTGATGAGAAAGGTATATCTCAAAACTTCTCTGCTCCAAGGACTCCACAACAAAATGGTGTAGCTGAAAGAAGAAACAGAACATTAATAGAAGCTGCAAGAACCATGTTGTGTGAGAGTGGATTAGGATTTAATCCGTGTGCTGAAGCTGTTAGCTGTGCATGTTTCACTCATAACAGATCGCTTGTTATCAAAAGGCATAACAAGACGCCCTATGAAGCGCTCAAGGGAAGGAAGCCCAACATCAGCTTTCTGCATATATTTGGATGTCAATGTTTCATCGTGAACCAGAGAGATCAGTTGCAGAAATTTGCTCCAAAAGCTGATGAAGGTGTGTTTGTGGGATATTCTGTAATTTCCAAAGCCTACAGAATCTACAACCTTAGAACAAAGGTCATAGAAGAATCAATCAATGTAAGTTTTAATGAAAATGACTTTGTTGCTTCCTGTTCTACTAATCCATCTACATGTGAGGAATTTAATGATCTGCTGAATACTGAAGACAATATTCCAGTGTCAGCAGATCCACTCCCATCAGCTGATATAGATGATTTAGATGAAACTGTTCCAAATACACAATAAGCCAATGCTCATCTTACCTCAAACCAACCCACACTTTTACTAAATGATGGGAATCATGTTTCAACATCAATGGACTCTAATTCCATATCAAACATTCCTTCATCAGTAGAAGTTTCATCAGATAACATTCCTGAAATTCTGTCAGCTGATCAACCAGAAGTCTCATCAGCTGATCCAAACCAAAGAATTTCGACTCCCATAATCCAAAATAATTCAAACTCTCCCAGAATCCAAAATGCCTATAAAGACCACAAGGATCATCCTAAAGATCAGGTTATAGGTAACATAGAAGCACCTGTACTAACAAGATCAAAAGCTTGTAATTTCTGTTTACACACAGGTTTTGTTTCTATGATTGAACTAAAGAAGGTAGATGAAGCTCTAAACGATCCCCACTGGATAAATGCCATGCAAGAGGAATTGGCTGAATTCACTAGGAACAATGTATGGACTTTGGTGCCAAGACCAAAGGACAAATCCATCATTGGTACTAAGTGGGTGTTCAGAAACAAAATAGATGAACAAGGGCTGATCATCAGAAACAAAGCAAGGCTAGTTGCACAGGGGTATTGCCAAGAAGAAGGTATTGATTATGATGAAACCTTTGCCCTTATTGCAAGACTTGAAGCCATAAGACTGTTTCTAGCTTATGCTGCCTTCAAAGACTTCAAAGTTTTCCAAATGGATGTTAAGAGTGCTTTCATCAATGGAGAATTGAAGGAAGAGGTGTATGTCAAACAACCTCCAGGTTTTGAGGATGCAAGCAAACCAGGTCATGTATACTTCTTGAACAAAGCTTTGTATGGTCTGAAGCAAGCTCCAAGAGCCTGGTATGATATCCTCTCTTCTTTTCTGACCAATAAAGGATTTATAAGAGGAAGCATACATAGCACTTTATTTATAAGAAAATTCAACGGTGATGTGATTCTTGTACAAATTTATGTAGATGATATAATATTTGGGTCTACAAATGTTGATCTTTGCAAAATGTTTTCCAAACTCATGTCTGATAATTATGAAATGAGTATGATGGGTGAATTAAACTATTTTCTAGGTCTTCAAATAAGACAAGAGGTTGATGGAATTTTCATTCATCAAGCAAAGTATGTAAATGACTTACTTAAGAAATTTGAGTTTGAAAATTGTTCTTCAATGAAAACACCCATGTCCACTACCTTAAAGCTTGGAAAGGACACTGATGGTCAATCAGTGAACATTACAGCTTATAGAGGTATGATTGGATCTCTTTTATACCTCACTGTAAGTAGACCAGATATTATGTTTTCAACATGTCTTTTTGCTAGATATCAAGCAGATCCCAAAGAATCTCACTTAGCTGCAGTTAAAAGAATTTTCAGGTATCTCAAAGGAACTCCTAATCTGGGTCTTTGGTATCCCAATGATTCTGATTTTGAGTTAGTTGGATACACTGATTCTGATTTTGCAGGTTGCACACTAGACAGAAAGAGTACATCCGGTGGTTGTCAACTATTAGGTGGAAGATTAGTCAGCTGGTCAAGCAAGAAACAGAACTCTGTTTCAACTTCAACAGCTGAGGCAGAATACATTGCTGCTGGAAGCTGCTGTGCTCAATTGTTATGGCTGCAGAATCAACTCCTTGATTATGACTTACAGTTTGAAAACTCACCAATTCTGTGTGACAACACAAGTGCCATATCTATCTCTAACAATCCTATTTTGCATTCAAAAACTAAGCATATTGAAATCAGACATCATTTTCTTAGAGATAATGTGCAGAAAAAGAAAGTTTCAATGCACTATATAAACACTGATGTCCAATTAGCTGACATTTTTACAAAACCTTTGGATGAGTCTCGGTTCAACTTCCTAATATCCAAACTTGGCATGTTAAACTTGTAATATATTTTGTTCTTAAATAGTTAGTTTTGTGTGAGAAAATTATTTTATTTGTGTGTGAAATGAAGTACTTATCTAGTGCAACAACTGAAGATGTTCTGAAAACCAAGGAGATACACCAGGATTTCACTACTCCTGAAGATCTTGCTGCAATAATTGGTGTCACTGATGATGAATTGAGAGAATTACAAGAAGAAGAAATAATCATGCTATCTGCTCACTCACATCCAACACAAGTTGCACCACAGCAAGATGATCCTTCTGTCAAGAAAGTTCCTAAAAGAGGAAGAACTCACAGAGAAGCCATTCAAGCATTGCATGAGTTCAACTTTGGAGTTACAACTCAGTAATCTGAAAGGGAGATCAAAGAGGTCTTGGATAACAAGAAGAACTTGATAGAAAGAAAGGATCCAAATCTCATTTCCAGAGTCACTCCATATAAGGGAACAGATGAAGGGCCATATCTCAGATTAGTAAGAAGATATGAAAGAAAAACACAAGAGAATGCCTATATTCATCACTGCAAACTGTTTTCCTTCACTGAGATGATTAAAACTCTGTACCACCTCGTTAAATCCAAAAGTGAAATTGCCACAAGGTTCATAAACAAATTAAATACTGGATCAGAATGGCTGTTTACCACAGGATATGCACTCATGATCAATTTGTGGAACACATTGATATGATTGAGGATGCCTTCAAGAAATCCTCCAAAGCTTTTGTACCTGCTGAACGGATTATACTTAATCCTGATCATCCTTACCTGTCTGTATATGAAAATTTCAACACTGCTCTGCCCTCGAACATTGAGCCAGAAATGTTTAAGTACATAACTGAACCTGAAAGAGTGATATTCTTCAAGAACAGAGCTGGTGTTTGGAGATTCCTAAGAGAAACTGACTTAGGAAGAGCCCCTGTAGAATTAATCTTTCAAGCTGCACATTTAACAAGGGGACAGACAGTAAGTGAACATTTTTAAAATCTGATTCAAGCAAGAGCTGAAGAGTTGTTGGCTGCAAATCCACTGAACAGATTTCTGGATGTAAAAGAAGAACCTTGGTGGGAAGAAAACTGAAACTTCATAACTAGATTAGATGTAATTTCAAATTCCTAGAATAGTTCAACTTTTGTACTTAGTTTAACTCATAGTTAGATTGCTCTGTACAAACACTCTATAATATTTGTGTTGTAATCAAGCTAGAAACTTTGATCATAGACTACTTAGCTAAAATGCTAGTATAGATGACTCTTAGTAGATAGCTCACATAGTGTAAATATAGAAAATATAAAAAATCCTAAAAACAGAAAAAGGATAAAAGATACCACAAAAACAGAACATGGTACTTCATAAATGAAAAGATTCCCAAAAACAGAACATCAGGGAACATATATTAAAGAGTTACCAAAAACAGATAGCTAGGTAACCAAAAATGCACTTAAAAGTTTTATCTTTACAAATTCGAGTCAAACTGATTCTTCTTAAACAAATAAGGTTTTGTCATCATCAAATAGGGGGAGATTGTTGGGGAGATAACAATATCAAACCTAAATCAAACCTGTTTATTAAGTAAAATAGGATTTGATGTTAACAAAACCATATATTCAGTTTTAGACTTAGATCAATAAAAAATATGTGTTGTTTTTCATATTAGACTCAAAGATTTTCTAAGTAGGAAATGTCAGCTGACGATTCAAAGTGTCAGCTGAACACTGAGTATCAGCCAAAGGACCAGCTTCAGAAAGATCAGCTAAGAAGAAATGACAAGTTAAGAAGCATCAGCTATGCATCTACAAAGCATCAGCTGATGGTGCTAACCATCAGCTGAAGGCTCATCAAAAGATCAGCTGAGAAGACAAATGATCAGCTGACAGTAACTCATCTATCAGCTGAGCAAACAAAAGATCAGCTAACAGTATCTCTTTGATCAGCTGATGTCTTCCACATGTCAGATAGGTATTCTATACTTATCCATTCTTCTCTCCATAAGCTGATCACACTCAAATGATTAACTAAGCCCTTGGGATCAGCTGACAGTTTAGTTTGATCAGTTTATTAGCTATACTTTGATTTGTATTATTAGCTGAGCATTTCGATCAGCTAAGCAAATCAAGTCAGCTGAGTCTTTCACAATTATCCTTAGCTGAGCAAAATTACATTTGCAGTTCAGTGTTTATTAGCTAAGTCTTTAATCAGCTAATAGCTTTTCTGTGTAAGATTTTCTTAAGTGAAAGGCAGAACATGTGTTGATCTATTATGCCTTAGATCTTTCTTTGTAAAAGTACTTAGCACTTTTTGTATCTGCAAAAAAACAAAAAGGATAGATCTTTATCCTCTGGAAAGGGAGAAAGATACTTTAGAAGAGAAGATCTCGAAGATATGCTTTGATAAATAAGTATGGCTGGCAACTCTATACTTGGTTAAGTCAAATCATCTGAAAGCATGGTGTTGATTAAAGCACAAGCGTGAAAGGAGAAGTTTACTTTTCCAAGATATAAAGGTAGTACTTTAATAATATAATAATAGATAGTGGGTATACTCATTACTGAAAAGTATGTTCACTTTACACACTTTGTGTATAAAGTTAACTTACTTTTCACCCACTAACTTTATCTATTATAATATTATTAAACCAAGTACCTATGTCTCCATCTCTCTCTTCATCAACCCGGACACACCTTGCTTATATATACTCATGCATGGAAACATGCTAAGTATGCGAATGCGAATAGAGTTGAATACTGAAATCTCATTTGTTGAGAACTAGAAGAGTTAGCATTTTACTTTCATTATTACAAACTTGTTCATGTGTTGAACATATTAGACATAAGTTGGTTAAGATTAGCTTAGTCTATGTGTTAGACAAATTTAGTTGCCACCTTTTATTGAACTTAGATTTTCCGCATCTAGTTCATGTAATTCTTGATGTACATCAATAAGAATTATATAAAAGTAAACCGTGTGTCTCTTAAATTTTAAATTGCTAAAGTTTGTATTCAACCCCCCTTCTACAAACATTTGTTGTTGTAGTATCCATTTGGGACCAACATGGTGTAATATTTTTTATACCATTAGTTAATAAATTGATTAAAAGGGTTTGACAAGTCTTGTTAAACCTTTCTCATCTCAATTAATAGTTTATTTAATTTGAGAATAAATTAGAAAATGTTTATATATATTGCTTTCTTTTTTTTATATATTTTATGCGTGGTTGGTTATTTATATATTGTTTATATATAAATGTTGAATGGGTTTGACATGTATACTAAAGTCGCATTAGTATCTTTAAGTCGCGTTTGTAGTTTCTACATGTAAACTACAAATGCTTGACTTAAACAAGTCAACAGTATATTCTTGTTGTGGTTCGACATGGGTTATAGTTTTTGCCCAACATAGACATGTGGTTGTTGTTTTTGCTTTATTTCTTTATTTTGATTTTGGGGAGGCCTGCGTGCCACTTACAATCTATTTTTACAATGTAAAAGTGTTTTAGGGAGGCATGCGTACCGCTTACAACCCATTTCTGTAATGTAAAAGTAATAGAATAGTTTTATATATTCTAGTTTAGATTTTTGTTACCAAAACCAAAGACGAAAGATTAATTCAAGATGGAGGAACAAAACGGAGCTGCTCGGGTTAAGACCGGAGGTGTCAAGGCCAGTGGGAGCAAGGAGATTATTCATTAGATGCAGCCAAGGGATCAAATTAGAATAGTTTGTCTTTAGTTGACCCTGTAGGACATAGTTGGCAAAACTATAACAACTTATTATCCACGTGGTTGTGCTTTATTTTATGATATTATGGGACTATAAAATTAAAGTAGGAGGTTAACAATGGTTTTTAATTAATCAGAGGTAAGACCACGAATATGATTAAATTAGTATACGACAATAGATTTATAAAATTTAATATTTTATGATTGTCGTATTAGTATTTTAAAACAAGTTTGTTTTACAAACCCACCAGGGTTCAAACCGATATGGAGAGGGGGTAAAAGTCTTTGCGATTCCCTAATGTGACGGGCCAGAGTTCACCCCCTCCTAGATGGTGCGGCCTATTTTGGTGATTTCCTGATGTGACGGGCCCAAAATGCACTTAGTGTAGAGTTAAACATACTTAGACATACTTAGACATTTTATCTAAAAATCTCTACAAGGTTTAGAAGTCGTATCAAGTTAGATACGATTGGTAAAGGAACCTACCTACCTGAAATAGCACGGGGTTGGTGTTGTCGTGCCCAAACCGTGAACCAACACATGTGAAATAGGGATCCTAGGGCTAATACTTATCATTTAAGGGTTTTAATCGATTCGTATTTAGCAAAGTATTTTATGTGTTACCAACTTAACTATATAATTGAAATTGTAGATGACAAACGTATCCAACAGTAATAACCTCTCACTCCGTTCTATCCTAGAAATGGATAAGCTCACTAGACCTAACTTTCTCAACTGGGAGATCAATCTTCGGATCATGCTCAGACATGAGAGAAATTGGTATGCCCTAGAGGAACCAGTGGGAAATGCCCCAGCCAACAATGCAAGGGCTGATGATAGGGAAGCTTATCAGAAGCGTGTCAATGACGCGCTAGATGTAAGCTGCCTCATACTTGCAACGACGAGTCTAGAATTGCAAACAAGCATGATGGAAACATCGGCTTATGACATGATCCGTTAGCTGAGGGACATGTTTCAAGAGTAGGATCGTTCAGAACGTTACGATGTCACGAAGGCTCTTAACACTTGCAAGATGGCTAAGGGAACTTCGGTTAGTACCCATGTCATGAAAATGAAAGGGTACATGGACCACCTAGAAAGGATTGGGCACCCGGTACCGTTGCAATTAGCAACGGATATGATACGCAACTCGCTGTCTGATGACTATAAGCCTTTTATAGTCTACTATAACATGAACAATATGGAGAAATCCATAGTTGAGCTTCATTCGCTGCTTAAGACATCATAGTCGAATATGGGTAGTAGGTCGAAGGACATCCTTATGATGGCTAACGGTGCTGCTAAAAACAGGAAGGGGCGCAACCGAAGAGGCAAGGGTAAAACCGATCCAGGACCATCTGCACCCAAGGTGAAGGCAAATGCCAAAGTCAAGGGCAAGGGAAAAGGTAAGAAATTTAAAACGAACAAAGCAAGAGCCGAGAACCGGTGCTTTAAGTGCCGTGAAATTTTCCACCACAAGGTCTTCAGCCCGAAGCGTCACGAAGGTGGTGGAAACGCCACAGGTAACTTCGATGACTAACTTCAGTATTTTTGCTTTCAACTTATTATATAAGTGGTGTTAGACATTTTGCGATTGTTTATAGGAAATAGGTCAGTAAAAGCAAAGGACGCCAAGAAATGCGAACAGGATACTACATGCAGAAGACAAGGATATTTATAATTCATAGTTCATTACTTATCTTAAATTTTCTTTTTTCAAAATGATATTTCTTTTGGAAATCTCTTATTAAAATATTAATGAATTATTAGTTAATATATCCTTGCATGTGGTTCGTGATTATATCTTGTCAAGTATGACTAGAGGTTGGCTAACAAGTCAAAGGCTTTAACTTATTAGTTTTTAATCCTTATGCATTGATTGTCATTTGAGTAATATATTGATATTATAATTGCTTGACTAAAACTTGTATAAATTACTTGAAACAACTCAGTTGTTATGCATTCGAAAGATCTATCTAATCAAGTAATTATAATTATTTATGAAAACAAGTTCAAGATTTGAACTAAAATTAAACACTTGAAATAATAATAATTATTTCCGGGGATGTGTTTAAGGATAAAACATTGGTGAGCATGATTATAATGGATATAATAATCAAGGGTACGTACATGTTTTAAATAAGAATCCATACAAGTGTGTTATACTTGTAGTCATGTAAGGTTTCGAGAAACAAATTTCCGTAATAGGAAATAGTGGATATGTGGAAAATCCAAGTCTAAGGTTTCGTCAACTTTAAGATTCTTATTTGAAATCTAAGTTGTAGATTTATACTTAAAAGCAGTATTTTTGACTTTTGGGTCAAGTTTGACCAAGTCAATAAGGGATTTTGAGTAATGTTATGTTTTCATAATAGTCGGTGGGAGCAATTGACCTACTCTAAGGAGTTTTATCGGTTTTTGATAAAATTGTATATATATACATATTTTCCGTAGAAACTAATAAGTACGTGTATAATTTAAATGACAGGAATTTTGAAGATTCAAAACAAGTCCAAGTAAATGGACTAGTCCCATGAGGTCATAATTATATATCAAAATTCAATGTCACCAATATTAATATATTAAAGGAATCAAGTGTTAAAAGTAATAAACAGTTTATTAGATAAGTGTTTATACACTAGACATCTAATTTTGTTTACGAGTTAATGTAAACAAAGGATTTATTATTTTAGTCTATTTCTTGGGATAGAAAAGTACTTATACATCTACAATACAACTAGGTATAGTTATGAGATAATTTTATATATTCAGGAACAAGGGTTTAATCCAGTTCTCCAACTTCAGGGAATATGATAAAATTAAAAGGACTAGTATTGTTTTTCAAGGTATGCGGAAAAACAACTTATCTAGCAAAGCAAGTGGGAGCACTAGTTAGTGCATACTTGTTTTTAATTCATAGTAACGTTGTAGTTTCAAGTAGTGATCCGTGAACCAACATAGTAGCACAAATAGACACCATGAATTGAGACGATGGATTAGTATTAATTTTGTACTTTATTCCACAAGGGTGAATATGGATAGTACATTATTAATCTCATTACTCTTCACAGATTTTGTATGTTTTTGGTAATATCCGTGAATAAAATATTATTATTCAAATCTTATCCAAGACTACCTATCCTGGTAGGAACCTCGATTAGGGAGATAATAACGTCATTGTATTCCTTGGTGGAGATTCATAGTGATTGAAGATAGAAACCAAGAATGTAGACCAAGGATGTACCGATATTAACCAGGGGTGTGAATATTGGATAGTGACATCGTGAAGAATACCGCGTGGTCTTCAAGTCAAAGGTATTTGTCACACCCCGCCAAGGCGGAAACTCGAAGTGTGATGGAGAGGATCGTCATAACACGTTGATACCATTATAGAGAAAAAAGCACTAAATGCAAAAACCAACGTGTCACTACGTTTTCCCGACACAAGAGGGGACTTGTGCCGCGATAAGTCGATATTCACGGCATCATAGTCGAAAGTAATGAAAGAGAAAACACAAATGTAAATCCCACAACCCAGGAGAGGTGATACAGGCATGCAAGCCCAAAACCAAGTAATCCATGTCTAAAGTAATAATAAATAAAAACTGCTCAAGTCTTGCAAAAGATAAGTCTTGCTAAAGTCCATCTAGAATCTTTTAGTCATCCTTAAGTAGTGTTATTAGCGTTACTTGAAAATGAACACTCTAAAAGGTCAACACAAAGGTTGGTGAGCTCGTAGGTTTAAACAAAAAGAAAACATGTTTACAGTCATGACAATTGTCGCATGATAATAAGTACTTGCAAATAGAGCATAGCAATAACGGAAACATAAGTTGGCTCAAGTAGTATAGTCATCCAACATACTATAGCCGGCCAGGAACATAAGTTGGCTCAAGTAGTATAGTCATCTCATAGACATCAACAAATACAAGTTCACACAAGCATATAATCACGCAACATACGATTGTCATTGAAAAGTTTAAAACACGGTATAGTAAAACAGATTGAGTGTCATTTCCCCCCAAAAAGATATGAACGAAAAAGGGGCTACAAGTACTCACCTTAGCTTTCCAACGGGTACTAATCTTTCAAAGGAAAGGGCGCGAGATCTACAAATATTATAGGTACACATAAGTCAAGTATATAGGTGTTTGAACAATCTAGGATAGCCCAAGGGCATGTGAAGTTGTTTATATTAACCTAATGTCACAGTACAAGTTTTCTGATTCTATAGGCTGACTTTAAATAATTTTTAAAAATAATAAACGTCCGAGTTTGAACCTAAAATTTATATTACAGTAGGTTCCAAGTCTCTACTATATTGTGTAATTATTTTCCAGAATAAACCAAGTTATTTAAATATTTATAAGAATTAACGAAAACTACTACTACTGACATAAAAACACCCGCACACGCGCAACAAAATGTTCAAATTTTGTAAAAATAGTAAATGACATCTAAAGTTCACTAAATTTTTACAGGATACCCGAGATTCTATGAATATGATAATGTTAAAATATTGATTGAAAATACTATGTTTTGAATGGGTTTTAAAACTAAAACGTTTACCCTCTAATCTATCAAATACATTGGCAGTTTACGCACCTTTACGGAAAAATACTTTTGACTGAGCAACCGACCTTAAAAAATTACAAACCCTAGTTTTGGTAAAACTAGACTCAAAACTATACATTCTAGACCCATGAACCGAATAAAAACACTATTAATAGGCCCTGTTATGCCTTCCTAAACACGACCATACTTTTTGTCCAGAAAAACCAGTTTCATGTCTTTGATTCTTAAAGCATAAAAACCTAGTTTTTGATCATAAAAACTCTTAGACCTTTCATGAAAACGTTTTTAAACCTATATTTGATGATTTAAAATATGTTTTCATGGATTCAAGATTGAGGTGAAAGAAAGATGAGAAGATGACTTAGAGAGAATCATAGGATTAGAAAGATTAGTGGTTTACCTTGATACCAATGATCAAAACCCTAGTTTGAAGCTTGGAGTTTGCTCTTGGATGGATGATCGACAAGGAGAGATGGAGAGGGAGAGGTCGACGATAGGGAGAGGGGAGAGGGAGAAGTCGGCCGATTGTGTATGGGGGGGGGGGGGGGGGCTAGGGTTTGAGGTTTGGGTTTAAATAAGATAAGGATTACGTTAAAATCTAATTTAAGGATAAATATTAGGATTTATATATATTTAAATCTTAATTTAAAAAAAAAGTCTATCCTAAATCCTATAAGAAAATTGAAATATATATATATATATATAATATATATATATATATATATATATATATATATATATATATATATATATATATATATATATATATATATATAACATTATAAAATAATTAAATTGTGGCATTCTAAGGCATTTTTCTAAAAGTGTACCTAAGCACAAAAAGCAACATAAGTTAAACCTAGGTTTTCAAAATATACTAAGGCTAATACTAATTTTCTATAAATGCTAGAATTAATCTAAAATGTATACGAGCAAAAATTAGGGTTTCAAACGGTGTGGTTAAGTGACTAACCGGATTTGGTGACGGATGTCATAGTATTCATCACATAGGTTGTACTTAATCCTAAGATATTTTGTTTGGGATGCGTGGACTTCTGGAATTTCGAACGCACCTAAAGCTATGCCGTGACTGGGTAGTCATAACGGGCGTATCTAGTGTCAGCGGAAAGTGTATTGCCAAATGCAAGCATGTGAGAGGCATTCTGCAACTCCTATTAAGGAGAGATGTTTCCGGGCCCCTTGACTGATCTAGACTGTGGAAGTGCATGTGTTGGGAAATTGGCTAAGTCATTGAAACTGTTATACATGCAAAAATCAAAACTGTTAAGACTGTTAATGGATGTTGGGAAGACAGTTCGAAACTGTTAGAAGAATTGTTGAAGAAACAGTTTAGAACTGTTAGTGAAGATTGTGAAAACAGTTGTAACTAACAGTTGATGTGAACTTCAAAGCTGTTATATAGAGTTCAGAACTGTTAGTACAAACTTCTACAACTGTTTGGAGACCTTGAAGCCGAGGACTGTTAGAAGAACCAGAACTGTTGCATCCAATGAACAGTTTCGGTTGAGCTAAATATGGAAAACCCTATCTTTGAAGATATCTCGAAACACTTGGAAGATCAAGATTATCTCAGAAGATAGAAGATTACCTAACTGTCAGCAAATCAAGGAAGATCAAGGAGTATATAAATGCTAGATTAGAATTTATAATATGTACGTACTCATTGATTAAGTTTTTGCATTCATTCTTCAAGTTGTAATTTGCTTTCAGAATAGTGCTAAGCCTCTAAGTTTCTCATTGAAACCTAAGAACAATCTGTGTTCTTCGTCTAACATAATAAGTTAGATTGGGGGTAAAGTTTGCTATTGTAATCATTCTGGTTGATCAATAAAACTACTGTTTGATTGAATTGCTTTGTGTTCAAAACCTTCTTTAATCAATTAAGTGTGATTCCGCAACTTCTTAGTTGATTGTGATCATAGTTAAAGATTAACTTTTATTCAACTTTGATTTGTTATTCAAAAGTTAGTTCTTGTTATTTGATATAATCTATATCCGATCCTGACAAGTGGTATCAGAGCCTTATCATTAAGGTTCCTTTGATCACCAGTTGAAGGTTTTGCTTCAATCTTGCTTTGTCATTTAAAACTGTTTTCAAATCACTTTGTTTCAATGGATTCTGGTGGATCTTCTGATAACAATGGCTCTGGGTCAAACATTCGTGTTCCCATGCTCAAACCAACTGATTTTGAGATGTGGAAACTGAGGATCAAGCAGCATGTCCAATTAATGGACTATGCTGTTTGGGAAATCATTGAAACTGTTCCCACTACCCCTGTTGATCTGGATGAGACTGGAAAACCAAAGAAGAAGCCACTACCAAAGACTGATGCTGAAAAGAAGGAAAGAGTGATTGAGATGAAAGCTCTCAGCATCCTCCAGATTGCAATTCCTAATGAGTATCAACATCAATTCAAGAAATTTGATGATGCTCATGAACTTTGGAATGCTCTGGAAAAGAGGTTTGCTGGGAATGCTAGCTCTAAGAGAAACCAAAGAGATCTCCTTAAACAAGCCTATGAGAACTTCACCAGTGGAAAGAATGAGAGCATTACCCAAATCTTTGATAGGTTTTACAAGCTGGTAAGCCAACTAGAGAGTGCTAAGGTTAGGCTTGATCAAGATAAGATAAATAGAAAGTTTCTTAGGTCTCTAGGTGATGAATGGACTGTGTTTGCTGCACAATGGAGGACTAAGGATTCTCTTGAAGACATTGAGTTAGATGACCTCTATAATAGTTTGATAGTGTTTGAGGGAGAGATAGAGGGAAAAAGAAAAACTGTTGTCCCTAGCCACAATGCTGCTCTCCTGTCATCCTCAGGTATGGAATCAAACCATTCATTAACTAACTCTTTTGATAGTTGTGCAGGTACTAGTTCTACTGTTGGACTAGATGTGAACACTCCAGATGCTGTACTTGAAGCTTTTCTTGCCAGCCATGCACATTCAACCCTCACCAATGAGGATCTTGAACAAGTGCACCCTGATGATCTTGAGGAGATGGATCTCAAATGGCAGATGGCCATGCTTACTGTTAGAGCCAAGAGGTTCATCAAAAGGACTGGAAGGCAAAACATGAATTTCAGAGCTGATGGCAAGGCTGGATTTGACAAGTCAAAGGTGAGATGCTTCAAATGTCAACAGCTTGACCACTTTGCAAGATAGTGCAGATCTGGTGGACAAGTCCAGAATCAAGGTCAGAGGCCAACTCAGAATCAAACCTCCACAGCATTGGTCTCACAAGAAGGCCATGGGTTTGATTGGACTGATCAAGCAGAAGAGGGTACAAACAACAAAGCTTTGATGGCATTGACTGACTCCTCCATCAAGTTGGATTCACCAGCATCTGAGGACATTCAGGTATCTTCTAAACTATGTCCTGGTGAATGTAGAGCTATTGTTAAAAGGTTTAGAGAGCACAATAAGAAAATGTGTGCTGCTCTAAGCAAAATGGAGGAGAGGAGATATGAATCAAGTGCAGTCATTGAAAGCTTTGAAAAGAAAATAAAAGATTATCAAGCCAATGAACTGCAAATGGATTATGATAGAAAATATCATAAGTGGGGAAAAGAGCAGCTTCAAGAGGAGATTGATAGTCTGAAAAAGAAGCTAAGTGAGAAGGAAAGTAAGGTTGATGAGTTAACCAAGAAGTTGGAGGGTGTTGATATTGATATGAGCATGTTCAAGGCAACAAATCTTAAACTTGAAACCTTGTTACAATCACAAATCAGAGACAAGGTGAAAACTGGTTTAGGATATAAGCAGACCCCACCTCCATACAATCACAACTACATAACTCCCATGTCTGATGTAGCTGATAGGTATGTTAATGAATCATTACCAGAGGAACTGAAGTCAGCCAATCCATAATTTGAAAGTGATGAGGAAGGAGTTGTGTATGCAGTGAGTGATGATAAGAATGAGGGAGTTGTGAAGAAGGATGAAGTTATTCCATATGAAAATCACATCTGTTGTGAGCCCATTCCCACAAAATAATCTTTACAACCTGTGGTGTTTGTAAAAGCATCCACTGAACCCCTCACCAATGAGCCAAAACCCTCAAAAGCTGTTAACTCCATAAAAAGTTTCAGAACTCTAGCCAACAGTTCCCATCTCTACACTAACAGTTCCAAAAAGAACCCAAACAGCTCAACTGTTAGTACCAAGACCAAAGGAAAGGAGAAAGTTGGTGAAGTTGTAGTTGGAAAGCCCAAGAAGGAGGTTGCAAAAGCACAGACTAAATTCAGATCTGTAAAAAGGCATACTGAAATGCCTGCATGCACATGCCAAAAGCATGGTGTACAAAAGTTTCCTCAGTCAGCACCTGTTAGAGGAAATCAAAGAAATAGGAACCAGTTCTGGTCACAAAGAACTGGTTTGCCTATTGTGAAAGCTAAAAAGTGTTATACATGTGGGAGATCCAATCACTTGGCTCAATATTGTTATTATAACCCACAGCTGTGTAGCACCAAAAAACCAAGTTTCAAAAAGCAAAATAACAGTTCTAAAACTGTTAAGTCAAAGCAGATTAACAGTTCTAAAACTGCTAAGCCAAAACAGGCTAACAGTTCTACAACTGTTACATCCAAACCAACTAACAATTCCACAACTGTTTTATCAAAACCAAAAACTGTTGGTCTGGCTTGGGTGAAACTGCAGAAACAAACAGTTTCTGAAGAGGGTAAAACTGGTACTCAAATTGCAAAACAGAATAAGTCACATGATGACTCAACTGTTTTACCATCTACAACAACTGTTTGTTCAAAGGTCTCAAATGTTAATCACAACAATTGGGAACCACGTGTTCTTACAAAGTATTCCTCACACAAATTAGAGAAATCTAATTTGGATGAAATCAAAAAGAACCAAACTATGTTTAAGTATTATGACTTGAATGGTGTACCCAAGACCTGCATGGCCTGAGTACTTCCTGCTACTAACTGATTTTATTTGTGCAGAGCATTCATAGGGCCAATCATGGATCTATCTGGCATGTGGATAGTGGATGCTCAAGGCACATGACTGGAAATCCACATTGTTTGAAGGATTTCAGAAGCATCAATGGTGGATTTGTAGCATTTGGAGAAAATGCTAAGGGAGGAAAAATCACAGGTAAAGGAGCTGTTGAGGCAGGTACACTTACATTTAAAGATGTTTTCTTTGTTGAATAACTCAAGTATAATCTGTTAAGTGTATCTCAAATCTGTGACAATGGAAACAAAGTTCTGTTTACAGATTCAGAATGCATTATCCTTTCAAAAGATTTTAAACTAAATAGGAAGGATGTTCTTTTGAGAACACCTAGAAAGGATAATGTATACTGTCTAGATACACAAAAGATTGCTAAACAGAATGTGTTAAGTTGTTTGCTCTCAAAGGCATCTCATGATGAGTCTGCCATTTGGCATAGAAGGATGTGTCACATGAACTTTAAAACCATGAACTTGTTAGCTAAAAACAGTTTGGTAAGAGGTTTGCCCCAAAAAGAATTCTCATGTGATGATCATTGTGTGGCTTGTCTCAAAGGCAAGCAACACAAAACTTCTTATAAGACCAAAGAAGTTTCTTCCATTGCTGCACCTTTACAACTTTTGCATATGGATCTTTTTGGTCCAACATCTGTGATCAGCATAGGTAAGAAAGCCTACTGTTTAGTTGTAGTTGATGATTTCACCAGATTTACATGGGTTCAATTTCTTAGAACTAAAGATGAAACTGCTGAGTTAGTTAAGTCTCTTATTCTTAGGATTGAGAATCAATCTGATTTGAAGGTGAAAGTCATTAGATCTGACAATTGTTCTGAATTTAAGAACTATGAGCTAAACAGTTTTTGTGAAAGTAAAGGTATTGAAAGACAGTTTAGTGCCCCTAGGACTCCCCAACAGAATGGAGTTGCTGAGAGAAGGAATAGGACTTTGATAGAGGCTGCTAGATCCATGTTAGCTGATTCTAGGCTTCCAATGACATTCTGGGCAGAAGCAGTGAACACTGCCTGCTATGTTCAGAATAGAGTACAAGTAGTCAAGTCCAAAGGGAAAACTCCTTATGTGTTGTTCCTCAAGAGAAAACCTTTAATCAACTTCTTCAAACCATTTGGCTGTCCTTGCACTATCCTTAATACCAAATCACAATTAGGCAAGTTTGAGAGTAAGGCTAAAGAAGGTGTCTTTGTAGGATACTCCACTCAAAGTAAAGCTTATAGAGTTTTTAACAATGTCACTAGAATCATAGAAGAGAGTATGAATGTCTCTTTCAATGAGAATAGGATCAATATTGCAGGTAATGGGCCTGATTGGTTATTTGATATTAATGCATTGTCTAAATCTCTTTCTTTTGAGTATTCTACTGAAACAGCTGCAGGTACCTCAACAACTGTTGGTAAAAATCAACAAACAGTTTCCAACAGCCCAAACAGTTTTGAAACTGTTAGTTCAAACAGTTTTGAAACTGTTAGCTCAAAACCAACAACTGTTGGTTCAAACAAAGTTACTGAAGACTTTGTTGTGATTCCTATGCTTCAACAAGAGTTCTCCAATGCTGTTGATCCATTGATTGATGCTGAATCTTCAAAGGACATGGAATCTCATGATCCTCAACAACACACTGAATCTGCACCCCAAACAGTTGCTGATCAAGTGTGTGATACTGCTGAAAATTCAAGTGAATATGAGTTTGATCTGTCTAATCTAGGGAATGAACTGACTGAAGAAAACATTCCTGCATCAAGAGTTCACAAGAATCATCCAATATCACAAATAATTGGTGATCCAACCACTCCTATCAGAACAAGGAATATTCTGCAAAATGAAAACAGTGGTGTGGATCTTGCCCAATTTGATGTGAATGCCTGCTTTCTATCTCAAATAGAACCAAAGAAAGCAATTGAAGCATTGAAAGACCCTTCATGGGTGGAAGCAATGCAAGAGGAGCTCTTACAATTCCAAATTCAGCAAGTTTGGAAGTTGGTTGAGCTTGCAAGAGGCAAAAGAGTAATTGGCACCAAGTGGGTGTTCAGAAACAAGAAAGATGAAAGAGGGATTGTAATCAAGAATAAGGCAAGACTGGTTGCACAGGGATATACACAAGAGGAAGGAATAGACTATGATGATGTCTTTGCACCTGTTGCAAGGATTGAAGCCATTAGACTATTTCTTGCCTTTGCAAACTTCAAAGGATTTAAGGTGTATCAAATGGATGTCAAGTCTGCATTTCTTTATGGAACTATTGATGAGGAGGTATATGTGTGTCAACCCCCTGGCTTTGAAGACTCAAAGTACCCTGACAGGGTATATAGGTTGGATAAAGCTCTATATGGACTACATCAAGCTCCTAGAGCTTGGTATGAGACATTATCATCCTACCTTCTTGAGAATGATTTTAAGAGAGGCACAATTGACAAAACATTTTTTACAAAGATTGTTAAAACAGAGATTTGCTTGTGCAAATCTATGTTGATGATATAATCTTTGGATCCACTGATGACAGCCTGTGCAAAGAATTTGAAGTCATTATGCACAAAAGATTTCATATGAGTTCCATGGGTGAACTCACATTTTTCTTGGGATTACAAGTGAAACAGAAGCCCTCTGGAATCTTTCTAAGCCAATCTAAGTATGTCAAATACATACTGGACAAGTTTGGCTATCAAGATGTGAAACTGGCAAGCACTCCTATGGAAACACACAAACAGTTGGGAGCAGACTCTGAGGGGGAGAAACTCGTCCAATAACAGTTGTACTTTCTAACAAAAACAGTTCAACTGTTAGTGTGTAGAATACACAACTGTTCGAAAAGGGAGTTATTTCTAAATAACAGTTGTTACATCTTATGAAAACAGTTCTTCAACTTTTAGCGTTATTTTTTTGTCCGTCAACTGTTAAGTTAATAAAGGGTGTTTTGGTCTTTGCAGAATTTTGAGGATGTTTGAATTGCATCTAATATTCGAAACATATATAAGGCAATTCCCTCCTCATTAGTTCATTCACTCGTTCTGAACTTTGATCAAATGCTAAAACCATAGAATTTTGCTCTCAAATCAAAATGGCTCCCCTTCCATTTGTCAAAGAACACAATATGCTTGCCTTCCTTACAAAACCTGCTGATCTTACTGCTTTCCACGACATGATTGACTATATCTCGATGTCAACTCTACACACTGCTATCACCATAAACCCAACCATTTACACTTCTCATATTGATCAGTTTTGGAAACATGCTACCCTTCGAACAACTGATGAAGTGCAATTGATTGATTCCACTGTTGATGGTTTGAATGTTTCAATCTCTGAGGACTCCATCCGCCAACTTCTTCAACTTCATGATAGCGATGGTGAGTATTCGGATTCTATTTCCCTAGACTTTGTGCATACCGAGTTGGTTAGGCTTGGGTATGAGGGCCCTAGGGGCAAGGGTACCTACAGAGGCTGGTCAAACAGTTTCTGGAAATCCCCAGTACCAAGAACAGAGGGGTACTGGTGAGGGGTCTTCTAGAAGTGAACCACCAGTTCTATATGCCGATGATATGTTCAAAGTGGCAACACTGGCTGACATTGAGGCAAGTATGAAACTTAAAGCATTGACGAATCCTGATCTTGTACCATTTGTTGCTGCTTTCCCCTATCTCAAAAAGAGGAATTTCCAATATGACAAGCTTCTGACAAAGCATAATGAGCTAATTATCAAGCAGGATTAACAGATCAAATTTTTGTCAGCTTCTTTGAAGAAGGCTACTGATGTCCTTCACGCACATGATCAAATGCTCCAAAAATCTTCTACTCATTCCAGACCCTCCTCTCAAATAGTTCCAATCAATAAGGGGGAGAAATCTTTAAAGCCAAAAATAGTTGCTGAAACAGTTGCACCAGTTGAACTAACAGTTGCATCTAGTACACAAACAGTTGCAGCTGAAGGCACAACAGTTGCACAAATTGAACAAACAGTTGCAAGTGTTCAACAAGTGGAAGAAGAAGAAGAAAGGTTGTCAGCTGTGCATAGCGTGTTGATTAACAAGATGATCATGACAGGAGACTATCCAACAACCGAGGATTTTAAAACATGGTCTAAAGTTAAACAAAATCATTTGATTGAAATAGGTGCTCAAACTCTGAATATCAGCACATTCAAGATGGCACAAAAGATTGATGATGGATGGTTGGATGGAAAAGTGTCAAAGCTGAAACCACTTGCACCTAAGCCAGGGTTGAAAGGCATTGCAATTATTGAAGGAAAGAAAGATGAAAGGATGCCCCCTGTGCTAGGTAAGGGAAAGGAAGTGGTGGTTGATATTCCCAAGCTCAAGCTCACAAAAGAACAACAAGAAGAGCATGATAGGGAATTAGCACAAAGGTTGAATGCTGAGCTTGTACAGCAAGAAAAGAAAGATCATGATCTAGCTCAACAATTAGCTGCTGAATTTACACAAGAGTTGGATGAAGAAGAAAGGGAGAAGAAGGCTGGTAAGGGAGTAAAAAGAAAAAGAGTTGTAAAGAAGAAAACAGTTTCACCTCCCAAGCCAGTAGTTGAAAAGGAAAAGCCAGTAGTTGAAAAGAAAAAGCCCTAAACAGTCCAAAAGCCCCAAACATTCCAAAAGTCTGAAGAAAGAGCTAAAGCTAAAAAGGTTTAAACCATTCTTCATGACAGACTAAGTGTGGAGATTGCAGAAAGAATTGAAAAATTAGAAAAAGAGCAGCTTGGTCAAAAATCCCACATTACTGAGTGGAGATTTGAATTTTTGAAGGTAGAGACTTGAAAGCAAGGATTTACTATTGTCAGGGAACTGGAACCAATTGAAAGTATTCCAGTTTCTTCCATATGATGGATTTTGTGACAAGGAGAGACATACATGAGATGTATGCATATGGAGTAAGTCACTATGGCGGGGCAGCTGAGGTTGAAGTAAAAGTCTTGATGATGCACTTATCTAGTATATGTAATCCACTGGGAGTGATGCCCATGTTGATAAGTGATGAAAGATTTCCAATCATTACTGTGAAAGTATATGAAAGATCAAGGGTGTATCAAATGGTGATGGGAAATGCTCAAACTCAGTGGTTTGATCTTGAGTTCATCGGGCACAGTAAACCAAAGCTAATGTATATGTTGAAAGCAAGGTTTTATGGCCCTGCACAAGTGAAGGAAGATCTGATGAAGAGATTGAAGAAGAGATTGGAGCTTATACAGTCAAAGAAAATGTAATTTTTCTATCTCTTGAATATTTGATTGTAACAGTTTGATCTTGCATAAAATGATAAATATGTTCTTTACTTATGTTAATTTGTCTATGATTGAACCCTTAAAACAAACAACTTAATTGTATTGTTCAATACTTTAAGTTAGGGGGAGATTGTTGGGAAATTGGCTAAGTCATTGAAACTGTTATACATGCAAAAATCAAAACTGTTAAGACTGTTAATGGATGTTGGGAAGACAGTTCGAAACTTTTAGAAGAATTGTTGAAGAAACAGTTTAGAACTGTTAGTGAAGATTGTGAAAACAGTTGTAACCAACAGTTGCTGTGAACTTCAAAGCTGTTATATAGAGTTCAGAACTGTTAGTACAAACTTCTACAACTGTTTGGAGACCTTGAAGATATCTCGAAACACTTGGAAGACCCTATCTTTGAAGATATCTCGAAACTTCTACAAACTTCTACAACTGTTAGAAGAACCAGAACTGTTGCATCCAATTAACAGTTTCGGTTGAGCTAAATATGGAAAACCCTATCTTTGAAGATATCTCGAAACACTTGGAAGATCATCAAGATTATCTAAGAAGATAGAAGATTACCTAACTGTCAGCAAATCAAGGAAGATCAAGGAGTATATAAATGCTAGATTAGAATTTATAATATGTACGTACTCATTGATTAAGTTTTTGCATTCATTCTTCAAGTTGTAATTTGCTTTCAGAATAGTGCTAAGCCTCTAAGTTTCTCATTGAAACCTAAGAACAATCTGTGTTCTTCGTCTAACATAATAAGTTAGATTGGGGGTAAAGTTTGCTATTGTAATCATTCTGGTTGATCAATAAAACTACTGTTTGATTGAATTGCTTTGTGTTCAAAACCTTCTTTAATCAATTAAGTGTGATTCCGCAACTTCTTAGTTGATTGTGATCATAGTTAAAGATTAACTTTTATTCAACTTTGATTTGTTATTCAAAAGTTAGTTCTTGTTATTTGATATAATCTATATCCGATCCTGACAGCATGGCCATGCCTAAACGAACTGATTTGTTCTTTGTCGTTTATCACTCAGTCAAAACCAGATAGTCAAGAAATGGTTCTGAGTGTTCAGAGTTGACTCAAACCATGCTCACACTCACAATCGAAACATCAGAATGCAGAGGGAAAAGCCTAAAGTATACCCAATCATAAGACAGGGGGTTCTTATGAAGTTTTACTACAAAACAGTTAGTTTTATAAATTATAAAGCAGTTTGTTTTGTAAGATTTAATTATCACACGTGGGTATAAGAGTTCTTATTGCGTAGTTAACCTAAGGACTTGTCTAGAGGTACCCTTAGGCCAGTATCATCAAAGTACGCGGGTTGACAGTAAGCATAAGTGTGAGTCTGATAGGATTTGTGTGCATAACCGTCGAACCCTGATGACACGCCCAATGCCATAAGACACTCAAGGGTCACACCTATGAGGGCATGTAATTCAAGAAGTTATAACCACAGTTTGGGAGATAGGTTTTATGACAGCTAATCATAAAACAATACAGAGAGTTGTAAATTACCAAAGTTGATTAATTAACAAGATAGTATATATTTATTAGTTAATAAATGTATATTGTTAATTATTAATATATTTAAAATTAATACTTTGGATATTATCTTAAATAAAGGTTATTGCTAATTAATTATTAAAAGTGAAAAACAATATATATATATGTATATATATATATATATATAATATAGATAATATATATTTTGTATTTAATAATCTTTACTACTTTATAAACCATTTAGCCTATTCTTTTTAAGACTTTTTTAAATTAAGTAGTACAACACATTGTGCATATATTACAATACATTAAAGCAACATTTTCAAACATTGAAGTTATGAAAAATAATTAATTGTAAGTTACAAAACAAACTAATTAATCACATTAATTTTGAAGTTATTGTAACCAATTATTATGATTTATTGCATATTAAATTGAACTCAAGTTTAGTTCAATAATTTATTTCTTTAAGGTATTGTATGTAATCTTTTAGTAATTGTACTACTTAATTAAAATAGTTTTCAAAAATTAATAAATATTTCTTTAAGGTATTAAATTTTTGTTGTGATTTAAATAATATTAAATTCAAGATAAATTATGTTAAAAAAAAGATTTCTTAAAGTATATCTTGATTACTTATCTTAAATTTAGTCCTTTTAAAATGGTTTTAATATAGATCAACGGCTCAGATTTGGTCTCCGGTACTTTTTTTATTTTCTGGTCTCTTTTGAACGTCCCGCTATATATATATATATATATATATATATATATATATATATATATATAATATAGATAATATATATTTTGTATTTAATAATCTTTACTACTTTATAAACCATTTAGCCTATTCTTTTTAAGACTTTTTTATATTAAGTAGTACAATACATTGTACATATATTACAATACATTAAAGCAACATTTTCAAATATTGAAGTTATGAAAATTAATTAATTGTAAGTTACAAAACAAACTAATTAATCACATTAATTTCAAGTTATTGTAACCAATTATTATGATTTATTGCATATTAAATTGAACTCAAGTTTAGTTCAATAATTTATTGCTTTAAGGTATTGTATGTAATCTTTTAGTAATTGTACTACTTAATTAAAATAGTTTTCAAAAATTAATAAATATTTCTTTAAGGTATTAAATTTTTGTTGTGATTTAAATAATATTAAATTCAACATAAATTATGTTAAAAAAAGATTTCTTAAAGTATATCTTGATTACTTATCTTAAATTTAGTCCTTTTAAAATGGTTTTAATATAGATCAACGGCTCAGATTTGGTCTCCGGTACTTTTTTTATTTTCTGGTCTATTTTGAACGTCCCGCTATATATATATATATGTATATATATATATATATATATATGTATATATATATATATATATATATATATAATATAGATAATATATATTTTGTATTTAATAATCTTTACTACTTTATAAACCATTTAGCCTATTCTTTTTAAGACTTTTTTAAATTAAGTAGTACAACACATTGTGCATATATTACATTACATTAAAGCAAATTTTCAAAAATTGAAGTTATGAAAATTAATTAATTGTAAGTTACAAAACAAACTAATTAATCAAATTAATTTCAAGTTATTGTAACCAATTATTATGATTTATAGCATATTAAATTGAACTCAAGTTTAGTTCAATAATTTATTGCTTTAAGGTATTGTATGTAATCTTTTAGTAATTGTACTACTTAATTAAAATAGTTTTCAAAAAATAATAAATATTTCTTTAAGGTATTAAATTTTTGTTGTGATTTAAATAATATTAAATTCAACATAAATTATGTTAAAAAAAAGATTTCTTAAAATATATCTTGATTACTTATCTTAAATTTAGTCCTTTTAAAATGGTTTTAATATAGATCAACCGCTCAGATTTGGTCTCCGGTACTTTTTTTATTTTCTGTTCTCTTTTGAACGTCCCGCTATACATATATATATGTATATATATATATATATATATATATAATATAGATAATATATATTTTGTATTTAATAATCTTTACTACTTTATAAACCATTTAGCTTATTCTTTTTAAGGCTTTTTTAAATTAAGTAGTACAACACATTGTGCATATATTACAATACATTAAAGCAACATTTTCAACCATTGAAGTTATGAAAATTTATTAATTGTAAGTTACAAAACAAACTAATTAATCACATTAATTTCAAGTTATTGTAACCAATTATTATGATTTATTGCATATTAAATTGAACTCAAGTTTATTTCAATAATTTATTGCTTTAAGGTATTGTATGTAATCTTTTAGTAATTGTACTACTTAATTAAAATAGTTTTCAAAAATTAATAAATATTTCTTTAAGGTATTAAATTTTTGTTGTGATTTAAATAATATTAAATTCAACATAAATTATGTTAAAAAAAGATTTCTTAAAGTATATCTTGATTACTTATCTTAAATTTAGTCCTTTTAAAATGGTTTTAATATAGATCAACGGCTCAGATTTGGTCTCCGGTACTTTTTTTATTTTCTGGTCTATTTTGAACGTCCCGCTATATATATATATATGTATATATATATATATATATATATATATGTATATATATATATATATATATATATAATATAGATAATATATATTTTGTATTTAATAATCTTTACTACTTTATAAACCATTTAGCCTATTCTTTTTAAGACTTTTTTAAATTAAGTAGTACAACACATTGTGCATATATTACATTACATTAAAGCAAATTTTCAAAAATTGAAGTTATGAAAATTAATTAATTGTAAGTTACAAAACAAACTAATTAATCAAATTAATTTCAAGTTATTGTAACCAATTATTATGATTTATAGCATATTAAATTGAACTCAAGTTTAGTTCAATAATTTATTGCTTTAAGGTATTGTATGTAATCTTTTAGTAATTGTACTACTTAATTAAAATAGTTTTCAAAAAATAATAAATATTTCTTTAAGGTATTAAATTTTTGTTGTGATTTAAATAATATTAAATTCAACATAAATTATGTTAAAAAAAAGATTTCTTAAAATATATCTTGATTACTTATCTTAAATTTAGTCCTTTTAAAATGGTTTTAATATAGATCAACCGCTCAGATTTGGTCTCCGGTACTTTTTTTATTTTCTGTTCTCTTTTGAACGTCCCGCTATACATATATATATGTATATATATATATATATATATATATATAATATAGATAATATATATTTTGTATTTAATAATCTTTACTACTTTATAAACCATTTAGCTTATTCTTTTTAAGGCTTTTTTAAATTAAGTAGTACAACACATTGTGCATATATTACAATACATTAAAGCAACATTTTCAACCATTGAAGTTATGAAAATTTATTAATTGTAAGTTACAAAACAAACTAATTAATCACATTAATTTCAAGTTATTGTAACCAATTATTATGATTTATTGCATATTAAATTGAACTCAAGTTTATTTCAATAATTTATTGCTTTAAGGTATTGTATGTAATCTTTTAGTAATTGTACTACTTAATTAAAATAGTTTTCAAAAATTAATAAATATTTCTTTAAGGTATTAAATTTTTGTTGTGATTTAAATAATATTAAATTCAACATAAATTATGTTAAAAAAAAGATTTCTTAAAGTATATATTGATTACTTATCTTAAATTTAGTTCTTTTAAAATGGTTTTAATATAGATCAACGGCTCAGATTTGGTCTCCGGTACTTTTTTTATTTTCCGGTCTCTTTTGAACGTCCCGCTATATATATATATATATATATATATATATGTATGTATATATATATATATAATATAGATAATATATATTTTGTATTTAATAATCTTTACTACTTTATAAACCATTTAGCCTATTCTTTTTAAGACTTTTTTAAATTAAGTAGTACAACACATTGTGCATATATTACATTACATTAAAGCAAATTTTCAAAAATTGAAGTTATGAAAATTAATTAATTGTAAGTTACAAAACAAACTAATTAATCAAATTAATTTCAAGTTATTGTAACCAATTATTATGATTTATAGCATATTAAATTGAACTCAAGTGTAGTTCAATAATTTATTGCTTTAAGGTATTGTATGTAATCTTTTAGTAATTGTACTACTTAATTAAAATAGTTTTCAAAAAATAATAAATATTTCTTTAAGGTATTAAATTTTTGTTGTGATTTAAATAATATTAAATTCAACATAAATTATGTTAAAAAAAAGATTTCTTAAAGTATATATTGATTACTTATCTTAAATTTAGTTCTTTTAAAATGGTTTTAATATAGATCAACGGCTCAGATTTGGTCTCCCGTACTTTTTTTATTTTCCGGTCTCTTTTGAACGTCCCGCTATATATATATATATATATATATATATATATATATATATATATATATATATATATGTATGTATATATATATATATAATATAGATAATATATATTTTGTATTTAATAATCTTTACTACTTTATAAACCATCTAGCCTATTCTTTTTAAGACTTTTTTAAATTAAGTAGTACAACACATTGTGCATATATTACATTACATTAAAGCAAATTTTCAAAAATTGAAGTTATGAAAATTAATTAATTGTAAGTTACAAAACAAACTAATTAATCAAATTAATTTCAAGTTATTGTAACCAATTATTATGATTTATAGCATATTAAATTGAACTCAAGTTTAGTTCAATAATTTATTGCTTTAAGGTATTGTATGTAATCTTTTAGTAATTGTACTACTTAATTAAAATAGTTTTCAAAAAATAATAAATATTTCTTTAAGGTATTAAATTTTTGTTGTGATTTAAATAATATTAAATTCAACATAAATTATGTTAAAAAAAAGATTTCTTAAAGTATATCTTGATTACTTATCTTAAATTTAGTCCTTTTAAAATGGTTTTAATATAGATCAACCGCTCAGATTTGGTCTCCGGTACTTTTTTTATTTTCTGTTCTCTTTTGAACGTCCCGCTATACATATATATATATATGTATATATATATATATATATATAATATAGATAATATATATTTTGTATTTAATAATCTTTACTAATTTATAAACCATTTAGCCTATTATTTTTAAGACTTTTTTAAATTAAGTAGTACAACACATTGTGCATATATTACAATACATTAAAGCAACATTTTCAAACATTGAAGTTATGAAAATTTATTAATTGTAAGTTACAAAACAAACTAATTAATCACATTAATTTCAAGTTATTGTAACCAATTATTATGATTTATTGCATATTAAATTGAACTCAAGTTTAGTTCAATAATTTATTGCTTTAAGGTATTGTATGTAATATTTTAGTAATTGTACTACTTAATTAAAATAGTTTTCAAAAATTAATAAATATTTCTTTAAGGTATTAAATTTTTGTTGTGATTTAAATAATATTAAATTCAACATAAATTATGTTAAAAAAAAGATTTCTTAAAGTATATATTGATTACTTATTTTAAATTTAGTTCTTTTCAAATGGTTTTAATATAGATCAACGGCTCAGATTTGGTCTCCGGTACTTTTTTTATTTTCTGGTCTCTTTTGAACGTCCTGCTATATATATATATATATATATATATATATATATATATATATATATGTATATATATATATATATATATTATAGATAATATATATTTTGTATTTAATAATCTTTACTACTTAATAAACCATTTAGCCTATTCTTTTTAAGACTTTTTTAAATTAAGTAGTACAACACATTGTGCATATATTACAATACATTATAGCAACATTTTCAAACATTGAAGTTATGAAAATTAATTAATTGTAAGTTACAAAACAAACTAATTAATCACATTAATTTCAAGTTATTGTAACCAATTATTATGATTTATTGCATATTAAATTGAACTCAAGTTTAGTTCAATAATTTATTGATTTAAGGTATTGTATGTAATCTTTTAGTAATTGTACTACTTAATTAAAATAGTTTTCAAAAATTAAAAAATATTTCTTTAAGGTATTAAATTTTTGTTGTGATTTAAATAATATTAAATTCAACATAAATTATTTTAAAAAAAAGATTTCTTAAAGTATATCTTGATTACTTATCTTAAATTTAGTCCTTTTAAAATGGTTTTAATATAGATCAACGGCTCAGATTTGGTCTCCGGTACTTTTTTTATTTTCTGGTCTCTTTTGAACGTCACGCTATATATATATATATATATATATGTATGTATATATATATATATAATATAGATAATATATATTTTGTATTTAATAATCTTTAATACTTTATAAACCATTTAGCCTATTCTTTTTAAGACTTTTTTAAATTAAGTAGTACAACACATTGTGCATATATTACAATACATTATAGCAACATTTTCAAACATTGAAGTTATGAAAATTAATTAATTGTAAGTTACAAAACAAACTAATTAATCACATTAATTTCAAGTTATTGTAACCAATTATTGTGATTTATTGCATATTAAATTGAACTCAAGTTTAGTTCAATAATTTATTGTTTTAAGGTATTGTATGTAATCTTTTAGTAATTGTACTACTTAATTAAAATAGTTTTCAAAAATTAATAAATATTTCTTTAAGGTATTAAATTTTTGTTGTGATTTAAATAATATTAAATTTAACATAAATTATGTTAAAAAAAAGATTTCTTAAAGTATATCTTGATTACTTATCTTAAATTTAGTCCTTTTAAAATGGTTTTAATATAGATCAACGGCTCAGATTTGGTCTCCGGTACTTTTTTTATTTTCTGGTCTCTTTTGAACGTCCCGCTATATATATATATATATATATATATATATATATATATATATGTATGTATATATATATATATAATATAGATAATATATATTTTGTATTTAATAATCTTTACTACTTTATAAACAATTTAGCCTATTCTTTTTAAGACTTTTTTAAATTAAGTAGTACAACACATTGTGCATATATTACATTACATTAAAGCAAATTTTCAAAAATTGAAGTTATGAAAATTAATTAATTGTAAGTTACAAAACAAACTAATTAATCAAATTAATTTCAAGTTATTGTAACCAATTATTATGATTTATAGCATATTAAATTGAACTCAAGTTTAGTTCAATAATTTATTGCTTTAAGGTATTGTATGTAATCTTTTAGTAATTGTACTACTTAATTAAAATAGTTTTCAAAAAATAATAAATATTTCTTTAAGGTATTAAATTTTTGTTGTGATTTAAATAATATTAAATTCAACATAAATTATGTTAAAAAAAAGATTTCTTAAAGTATATCTTGATTACTTATCTTAAATTTAGTCCTTTTAAAATGGTTTTAATATAGATCAACCGCTCAGATTTGGTCTCCCGTACTTTTTTTATTTTCTGTTCTCTTTTGAACGTCCCGCTATACATATATATATATATATGTATATATATATATATATATATATATATATATATATATAATATAGATAATATATATTTTGTATTTAATAATCTTTACTAATTTATAAACCATTTAGCCTATTATTTTTAAGACTTTTTTAAATTAAGTAGTACAACACATTGTGCATATATTACAATACATTAAAGCAACATTTTCAAACATTGAAGTTATGAAAATTTATTAATTGTAAGTTACAAAACAAACTAATTAATCACATTAATTTCAAGTTATTGTAACCAATTATTATGATTTATTGCATATTAAATTGAACTCAAGTTTAGTTCAATAATTTATTGCTTTACGGTATTGTATGTAATCTTTTAGTAATTGTACTACTTAATTAAAATAGTTTTCAAAAATTAATAAATATTTCTTTAAGGTATTAAATTTTTGTTGTGATTTAAATAATATTAAATTCAACATAAATTATGTTAAAAAAAAGATTTCTTAAAGTATATCTTGATTACTTATCTTAAATTTAGTCCTTTTAAAAGGGTTTTAATATAGATCAACGGCTCAGATTTGGTCTCCGGTACTTTTTTTATTTTCTGGTCTCTTTTGAACGTCCCGCTATATATATATATATATATATATATATATATATATATATATATATATATATATATATATATATATATATATATGTATGTATATATATATATATATATAATATAGATAATATATATTTTGTATTTAATAATCTTTACTACTTTATAAACAATTTAGCCTATTCTTTTTAAGACTTTTTTAAATTAAGTAGTACAACACATTGTGCATATATTACATTACATTAAAGCAAATTTTCAAAAATTGAAGTTATGAAAATTAATTAATTGTAAGTTACAAAACAAACTAATTAATCAAATTAATTTCAAGTTATTGTAACCAATTATTATGATTTATAGCATATTAAATTGAACTCAAGTTTAGTTCAATAATTTATTGCTTTACGGTATTGTATGTAATCTTTTAGTAATTGTACTACTTAATTAAAATAGTTTTCAAAAATTAATAAATATTTCTTTAAGGTATTAAATTTTTGTTGTGATTTAAATAATATTAAATTCAACATAAATTATGTTAAAAAAAAGATTTCTTAAAGTATATCTTGATTACTTATCTTAAATTTAGTCCTTTTAAAATGGTTTTAATATAGATCAACGGCTCAGATTTGGTCTCCGGTACTTTTTTTATTTTCTGGTCTCTTTTGAACGTCCCGCTATATATATATATATATATATATATATATGTATGTATATATATATATATATATAATATAGATAATATATATTTTGTATTTAATAATCTTTACTACTTTATAAACAATTTAGCCTATTCTTTTTAAGACTTTTTTAAATTAAGTAGTACAACACATTGTGCATATATTACATTACATTAAAGCAAATTTTCAAAAATTGAAGTTATGAAAATTAATTAATTGTAAGTTACAAAACAAACTAATTAATCAAATTAATTTCAAGTTATTGTAACCAATTATTATGATTTATAGCATATTAAATTGAACTCAAGTTTAGTTCAATAATTTATTGCTTTACGGTATTGTATGTAATCTTTTAGTAATTGTACTACTTAATTAAAATAGTTTTCAAAAAATAATAAATATTTCTTTAAGGTATTAAATTTTTGTTGTGATTTAAATAATATTAAATTCAACATAAATTATGTTAAAAAAAAGATTTCTTAAAGTATATCTTGATTACTTATCTTAAATTTAGTCCTTTTAAAATGGTTTTAATATAGATCAACCGCTCAGATTTGGTCTCTGGTACTTTTTTTATTTTCTGTTCTCTTTTGAACGTCCCGCTATACATATATATATATATGTATATATATATATATATATATATATATATATATAATATAGTTAATATATATTTTGTATTTAATAATCTTTACTAATTTATAAACCATTTAGCCTATTCTTTTTAAGACTTTTTTAAATTAAGTAGTACAACACATTGTGCATATATTACAATACATTAAAGCAACATTTTCAAACATTGAAGTTATGAAAATTTATTAATTGTAAGTTACAAAACAAACTAATTAATCACATTAATTTCAAGTTATTGTAACCAATTATTATGATTTATTGCATATTAAATTGAACTCAAGTTTAGTTCAATAATTTATTGCTTTAAGGTATTGTATGTAATATTTTAGTAATTGTACTACTTAATTAAAATAGTTTTCAAAAATTAATAAATATTTCTTTAAGGTATTAAATTTTTGTTGTGATTTAAATAATATTAAATTCAACATAAATTATGTTAAAAAAAAGATTTCTTAAAGTATATCTTGATTACTTATCTTAAATTTAGTTCTTTTAAAATGGTTTTAATATAGATCAACGGCTCAGATTTGGTCTCCGGTACTTTTTTTATTTTCTGGTCTCTTTTGAACGTCCCGCTATATATATATATATATATATATATATATATATATATATGTATGTATATATATATATATATATAATATAGATAATATATATTTTGTATTTAATAATCTTTACTACTTTATAAACAATTTAGCCTATTCTTTTTAAGACTTTTTTAAATTAAGTAGTACAACACATTGTGCATATATTACATTACATTAAAGCAAATTTTCAAAAATTGAAGTTATGAAAATTAATTAATTGTAAGTTACAAAACAAACTAATTAATCAAATTAATTTCAAGTTATTGTAACCAATTATTATGATTTATAGCATATTAAATTGAACTCAAGTTTAGTTCAATAATTTATTGCTTTAAGGTATTGTATGTAATCTTTTAGTAATTGTACTACTTAATTAAAATAGTTTTCAAAAAATAATAAATATTTCTTTAAGGTATTAAATTTTTGTTGTGATTTAAATAATATTAAATTCAACATAAATTATGTTAAAAAAAAGATTTCTTAAAGTATATCTTGATTACTTATCTTAAATTTAGTCCTTTTAAAATGGTTTTAATATAGATCAACCGCTCAGATTTGGTCTCCGGTACTTTTTTTATTTTCTGTTCTCTTTTGAACGTTCCGCTATACATATATATATATATATATATATGTATATATATATATATATATATATATAATATAGATAATATATATTTTGTATTTAATAATCTTTACTAATTTATAAACCATTTAGCCTATTATTTTTAAGACTTTTTTAAATTAAGTAGTACAACACATTGTGCATATATTACAATACATTAAAGCAACATTTTCAAACATTGAAGTTATGAAAATTTATTAATTGTAGGTTACAAAACAAACTAATTAATCACATTAATTTCAAGTTATTGTAACCAATTATTATGATTTATTGCATATTAAATTGAACTCAAGTTTAGTTCAATAATTTATTGCTTTACGGTATTGTATGTAATCTTTTAGTAATTGTACTACTTAATTAAAATAGTTTTCAAAAATTAATAAATATTTCTTTAAGGTATTAAATTTTTGTTGTGATTTAAATAATATTAAATTCAACATAAATTATGTTAAAAAAAAGATTTCTTAAAGTATATCTTGATTACTTATCTTAAATTTAGTCCTTTTAAAATGGTTTTAATATAGATCAACGGCTCAGATTTGGTCTCCGGTACTTTTTTTATTTTCTGGTCTCTTTTGAACGTCCCGCTATATATATATATATATATATATATATATATATATATATATATATATATGTATATATATATATATATATATATATATATATATAATATAGATAATATATATTTTGTATTTAATAATCTTTACTACTTTATAAACAATTTAGCCTATTCTTTTTAAGACTTTTTTAAATTAAGTAGTACAACACATTGTGCATATATTACATTACATTAAAGCAAATTTTCAAAAATTGAAGTTATGAAAATTAATTAATTGTAAGTTACAAAACAAACTAATTAATCAAATTAATTTCAAGTTATTGTAACCAATTATTATGATTTATAGCATATTAAATTGAACTCAAGTTTAGTTCAATAATTTATTGCTTTACGGTATTGTATGTAATCTTTTAGTAATTGTACTACTTAATTAAAATAGTTTTCAAAAATTAATAAATATTTCTTTAAGGTATTAAATTTTTGTTGTGATTTAAATAATATTAAATTCAACATAAATTATGTTAAAAAAAAGATTTCTTAAAGTATATCTTGATTACTTATCTTAAATTTAGTCCTTTTAAAATGGTTTTAATATAGATCAACGGCTCAGATTTGGTCTCCGGTACTTTTTTTATTTTCTGGTCTCTTTTGAACGTCCCGCTATATATATATATATATATATATATATATATGTATGTATATATATATATATATATATAATATAGATAATATATATTTTGTATTTAATAATCTTTACTACTTTATAAACAATTTAGCCTATTCTTTTTAAGACTTTTTTAAATTAAGTAGTACAACACATTGTGCATATATTACATTACATTAAAGCAAATTTTCAAAAATTGAAGTTATGAAAATTAATTAATTGTAAGTTACAAAACAAACTAATTAATCAAATTAATTTCAAGTTATTGTAACCAATTATTATGATTTATAGCATATTAAATTGAACTCAAGTTTAGTTCAATAATTTATTGCTTTACGGTATTGTATGTAATCTTTTAGTAATTGTACTACTTAATTAAAATAGTTTTCAAAAAATAATAAATATTTCTTTAAGGTATTAAATTTTTGTTGTGATTTAAATAATATTAAATTCAACATAAATTATGTTAAAAAAAAGATTTCTTAAAGTATATCTTGATTACTTATCTTAAATTTAGTCCTTTTAAAATGGTTTTAATATAGATCAACGGCTCAGATTTGGTCTCCGGTACTTTTTTTATTTTCTGGTCTCTTTTGAACGTCCCGCTATATATATATATATATATATATATATATGTATGTATATATATATATATATATATAATATAGATAATATATATTTTGTATTTAATAATCTTTACTACTTTATAAACAATTTAGCCTATTCTTTTTAAGACTTTTTTAAATTAAGTAGTACAACACATTGTGCATATATTACATTACATTAAAGCAAATTTTCAAAAATTGAAGTTATGAAAATTTATTAATTGTAAGTTACAAAACAAACTAATTAATCACATTAATTTCTAGTTATTGTAACCAATTATTATGATTTATTGCATATTAAATTGAACTCAAGTTTAGTTCAATAATTTATTGCTTTAAGGTATTGTATGTAATATTTTAGTAATTGTACTACTTAATTAAAATAGTTTTCAAAAATTAATAAATATTTCTTTAAGGTATTAAATTTTTGTTGTGATTTAAATAATATTAAATTCAACATAAATTATGTTAAAAAAAAGATTTCTTAAAGTATATCTTGATTACTTATCTTAAATTTAGTTCTTTTAAAATGGTTTTAATATAGATCAACGGCTCAGATTTGGTCTCCGGTATTTTTTTTATTTTCTGGTCTCTTTTGAACGTCCCGCTATATATATATATATATATATATATATAATATAGATAATATATATTTTGTATTTAATAATCTTTACTACTTTATAAACCATTTAGCCTATTCTTTTTAAGACTTTTTTAAATTAAGTAGTACAACACATTGTGCATATATTACAATACATTAAAGCAACATTTTCAAACATTGAAGTTATGAAAATTAATTAATTGTAAGTTACAAAACAAACTAATTAATCACATTAATTTCAAGTTATTGTAACCAATTATTATGATTTATAGCATATTAAATTGAACTCAAGTTTAGTTCAATAATTTATTGCTTTAAGGTATTGTATGTAATCTTTTAGTAATTGTACTACTTAATTAAAATAGTTTTCAAAAATTAATAAATATTTCTTTAAGGTATTAAATTTTTGTTGTGATTTAAATAATATTAAATTCAACATAAATTATGTTAAAAAAAAGATTTCTTAAAGTATATCTTGATTACTTATCTTAAATTTAGTCCTTTTAAAATGGTTTTAATATAGATCAACCGCTCAGATTTGGTCTCCGGTACTTTTTTTATTTTCTGGTCTCTTTTGAACGTCCCGCTATATATATATAGGATTAACTACAGAGGTACAGCATTAACATTTTGCAGCATCAATTCAGTCATGAAATATAACTGGGGAGGGCAGCATTAACGGTGATGAGATCAACGGCTCACATTTGGTTTCCCGTACTATTTTTATTTCCTGGTCTTTTTTGAATCTCATATATATATATATATATATATATATATATATATATATATATATATATAATGAGGTTCAAATAAAAAGAAAATTAAGGTAAAAAGGGTAGGGAGGATTCTTAGAGTGACACGTGTTATAACTAATAAAAGGGTGCTTTGGGTGATCTTTGTTTAATTAATTCTCTCTCATCCATAATTCTATGCCCACGTTTTGACGTTTTTAGTTGAAACCCCCATAGTTGCAATCGAGACCCATCATCTGTATCTCTAAAATTTTATGGAGGAAACGGCGCATCATATCGTGGAGGAAATGCCCGCTATCTGAAGGATTTATGCTCTGAAAGAAATCGTAGAGGAAACGTCCTCATGATTCATCAACAAAACCTCACCGGTAGTTTTTAAGTTACTCCCTATGGACTTGCTTATTCATTTTGGTCTCTTTTTTGTTGATCTCCAACAAATTTTATGCTCTGAAAGAATCGCCGCCACGAATTCCGCCGCCGACACTGCACCATTTGATTAGGGTTGTGCATCTGCCGTCACCATTTGATATATTTTCCATTTTGCAGTGAAGGCTGTCGCAAATCACCATGGTTGTCTCTGCAATGTCTCTTTCTCGTATGGTTCACATCTACAACTCTCCCGCCAAATTTTCTACCGTCACTCGCCACCGGCCGTTTAATCATCCATTCTCTTGTTAATATGTGTTGCTTTTTCAATCCGCCGCCGCACTCATCCACCATTGCCACAAAATAGATCTGAAAATGTTGTTCAAGGTGGAAATCATCTATGGGGGAGCAGGTTTTCTGAATCTGTTTCTTAATCAATCTGTTCTTCGATATTTGAAATTGCTTTTAAGAAGAGAATAAACTAATTTTTGGAGAAGAAGGTGACTCAAGATTCATCATTTTGTTCATCGCGTTCTTTTTATGGTGTGGCCATCTTCATCGTATTATCATTCATAATTTGTAATCATTTTTCACAATTTTGTATTAAATGCTGGTGTTACTTCATCAATTTCAAGTTGATGAAACCTACCTGCATATATATATTAGATGATGGTTGTCGTTCATCTTTTTTTTATTTGATGGATTGAAGTTGTGCATCAAATCTAATCTATTAATCAGAGTTAATGTTGGTAATTGATCTGCAAATGAGTGATAAATAAAATTGTGAATAAAATTGAGAATTGCGACAGTTTTTTTTATAAATAAAATTGTGATATATATTTGATGAATTGAGAATTGCCGTAGGTCGCCATTAACAACGTAATGTTTTTTTGTTGATGAAGTCGTATTCAAATTCAAATTCACATGCTTTGCTGCAATCGCCTGCATGTGATGAATTAATTTTTTGCTTTCAGTTATTTCTGATAATTTTTTGCTACTCATGGTTCTCTTTTACGTTCCAGATCGGAAACTCTCTAGCCACACCGACCGGTTTCTTTCATATCTCCTCTAAAAACCGAGTCATTGGGTGCCGTCGATAATTTTTTGCTACTCAGGTTTTCGTCGCTCGTCGATACACAATCTCTATTCGTTTCGCCGTTCGCCGCTCATCGATGCACAATCGTTATTCGTTTCGCAGTTCGCCTCTCGTGATGCTTAATTCCCAGATCTGAAGGGTTGTAGGGATTCTCCGACTGTTCTCCGTTCTCCGGTCATTCCTACCTTCTCCGTTCCGAATCTGAAGGGTCGTCGATGCATAGTAGTTATCTGGTTCTCCGTTTCCGGATCTATGTTTTACATAATTAATATGTTGAATTGTGCATTAGATTCTAGGTTGTATGAATCTGTTTATAAATATTTTTTGGGTTCAACTGTATATGGTAAGATATAACCTCAAGAAATCTATAATGTTCTGCTTTATGTTGTTATTATCTCAAAAGGTGTTGTTTCTACATTGTGCATCAGTTATTTTTGTGAATCAATGTGTATGCACCAGTTTTTAGCAAGCACTGTGCATCATTATTTAAAAAAAAAGAGTTAGTTTTCTCATTTTTGAATTTATGCAGTAAATTAAAACGGGATTACATGTATTTTCAAATTACAAATATGCCCTTAATTTGATAAATAATAATTAAAAGGAAAAGAAAAAACTCCAAGTTTTTAGGGCCATGATCTAACAAATCTAATGGTTGAAATGCTCCTTACTTTTTGTAGCTTAATTTTCTTTTTAGCGGATCTCTCCCCTATATATATATATATAGTGTTTTACCCGCGCGATGCGGCGGGGTAAAATATGTTTTTTGGGATAATATGTATATATAGAGTGTTGTTATTGTAAAATGTGTGAAAATGTAAAAAGGGTAAGAGGCAATCTAACCGTCGGATTGCCATAAAAAGTCAATTTCCCTCGGTCAAAATTAATGACATGGAAGGACGGTTTAATTGAGACGCGAGGGAAAAATTGGAATAAAATGATCAATTCAGTTACCCAAATACAGAGAAATATGTTACGTGGCCTCTAGCACTCACGATTGTTTGGAAAACGGAATTCGTACGATTAGTTAAATAGAAGACTGATCAGAAGGAAATGATTCATCGGAAAGAAAAGGTACGCGCACTTCATTTATGTTATTAATTTAATATACGATAATATTGAAAAATGCGGAACTTCATTTATTTTAAAAATTGATGACTGCATATTAAATAATTGGTGAATTATCATATATTTCAAAAATTGAAGGATGCCCAACTTCATAATTTATTTCAAATGTTGATGATTGCGTAGTAAATAATTGATGGATTATCATATATTCAAAAATCGATGAATATATTATTTTTTTCGATTAAAATGATGAACACTGTACATATTCTTAAATCAATTTGTAAGTAGACATGAAACATAATTAAACCCATATAAATAAACTAGAGAGTGCTCATGAAAATCAGAAAGAAATATTGGAGAAAAGGATAAAAACATGCGGGAATACTTACCAACATAATATGGATTAGTTTGACTAATTAAATTTTTTTAAATGCATCATAAACGATATAAAAAGTCTAATTTATCCTTTTATAGTTTTTGCCACATGTCATCTTGTGAATGCCTCTTACATATTTTACATTTCACTTTTTATTTGAACCAAATTCCATATGGGCTAAATCTGGGCTTGATCTATTTTAAATAAAATGATATTTAAAATAGATTTAACTTAATTTTACCTCATAAGTTAATGAGATAGCTTAAGAAACAAGTCACCAAAAAACTCTCTTCCCCTCTCCCTGTTGGTTCGGCCGACCACAAAGGAGGAAGAAACCGGGTCGGTTTTTTTCTTGTTAGACGCACACATACGCATACAAACAAACAGCTTGTTTTGTTTGTGGTTGCTTGAGTAACTATGATAACATTTTTTTCTTTTATATAATTAGTTTTTGAGACTGCTATATCCTAACCCTCTTTCGGATTTTTGGTGTTAAGTTGAGTTGATCAACTTCCAGTAACAATCTTAACACTTTTAAAATTGTACAACTCAAATAGCATTATTTACATTATGTTTAAGCAATAATATTAAACACTTTAAATGCTTTACAAAAAAACTCTCCTGAAATTAATGACACTTTAAATGCTTTACAAAAAACTATTGAATTTAAATACACTTTAAATGTTTACAAAAACTGTCTAGAATTTAATAACAGGAAAGGCAAGAGGTCGGAAGGAGCCAGGGAGAGGGTACTTTAAAAATTTTTAAAAACATTTATATATTATATAATATATAATTCGGTTTATTCGGTTTGAAAATTCCTAAAATCGTAACCGAACCGAAAACCGTTTATGGTAATCGGTTTCGGTTTTTAAACTGAACTGAAAACCGAATTTGAAAACGGTTTCGGCTTTTTCGGTTACGGAGCGGTTCGGATTACGGTTAAAATGGTTTATATCCGAATTTTGAAAACCCCTATGTCGACAAATGAAACTATTTTACCCCGCCGAATCGCGCGGGTAAAATACTAGTTATTAGTAAAAAGGTAATTAATCAAAGTTTCCTATTTGAAGATAACAAGAATATTATCTATAAATAGGGAATTAAGGGACTTGATTAGGGTTAACATGAACATACAAGGAAAATGAACTCTCTCCCCCTCCCTCCCCTAGTTCGGCCGTCGACCACGCAAGCACAAAGGGGGTGTCGATTTTGGTGTTCTACAACATCAAGCAGTCAAGAACTAAGCATTGTGATTCATCCTTCTAGCGGATTCTTGTGGTGCCTCATTACGGGTGGGCAATCTTGAGTAACCCAAAGGTATAAAGTTCATCTCCCTCATGTTCTTGATGATGTGTGGAAATCGATGATATATATATATATATATATATATATATATAGATATGTATATATATATATATATATATATCGATAATGATGCATGTATGGATGATTAGATGATAATCTTGATTAATATGTTTAATACATGTTTTGGATAATTTAGAATATCATGTAAGTGTGTTTTTCAATTATATGTATACACACACATGTATCGAATTTTATATACACATGCCATACAAAATTTTATATAACTAAAATCTTAATCCTTTTAGGGTTTTAAGGATTAAAGTTATTCTTTTAGTTCCTTTTTTTTATAAATGATAATTGTTTTTATTGCAATTCTGAGTTTGTTCAAACCAGTTAGGTTATGAATCAGCAAAAATCTAGTTTGGTTGAATTGCCCTGTCTAAAACCCAACAGTTAGAACTCGTTCAGCAACGGCTAATGAGTGTCAATTTGCTAGTTTCCTAAGCATCATTGAACCCAGTAAGGTCTTAGACGTGCTTCAAGATCCGGATTGGGTTATAGCAATGCAGGACGAACTTAACCAATTCAATAGACTTAGGGTTTGGAGACTTGTAATTTTACCTTATGGATAATCTATAGTTGGTACTAAGTGGATTTTTAAGAATAAGCGAGATTCTGATGGTATAGGAGTAAGAAATAAAGCTAGGCTGGTTGCTAAGGGATACAACAAACAAGAAGGCATAGATTAGACGAACCTTTTTCCCCTGTAGCTAGGATAGAAACGATAAGATTATTCCTAGCATATATTGCATTTAAAAGCTTTAAGGTTTTTCTGATGGACGTAAAGACTGCCTCTCTCAATGACATACTCAAATAAGAAGTCTACGTGTCCCAGAAGGATTTGTAAACTGTTGGTCCCGAATGGACACTACAACAACAAATGTTTGTAGAGAGGGGTGGGGGGGGTTGAATACAAACTTTAGCTTTTTAAAATTAAGAGACACACAGTATACTTTTATATAATTTTTATTGATATGAATCAAGAATTACATGAACTAGATGCGGAAAATCTAAGTTCAACAAAGGTGGCAACTAATCTATCTAACACATAGACAAAGCTAATCTTAAACAACTAATGTCTAAGTTGTTCAACACATGAACAAGTTTGATTACATTGAATGAATGAATGCTAACTCTTCTATTTTCTCAACTTATGAGATTTTAGTGTTCAACAGATCTATTCGATACTTTGCCTGTTTCCATGCATGAGTATATATAAGCAAATGGTATCCAGTCGATAGAGTAAATAAAGAGACAAATGTACTTGATTTAATAATATTATAATAGATAAAGTTAGTGGGTGAAAAGCAAATTCACTTTATACAGGAAGTGTGTAAAGTGAATGTACTTTTCAGTAAAGTTAAATCCCACTATCTATTGTTATATTATTAAAGTACTACCCTTTTGTCTAAGGAGAGTAAAATTCTCTTTCCATGCTTGTACTTTAATCAACACCATGCTTCTTGAAGACTTGACTTAACCAAGTATGGAGTTGCCAGCTATACTTAGTTGCTGAAGCATATCTTCGAGATCTTCTCTTCAAAAGTATCTATCACCTTTTCTAGAGGATCAAGATCAATACTTTTTGTCTCTTTGCAGATCCAAAAAGTGCTTAGTACTTTTACAAAGATAGATCTAAAGGCATAGTAGAACAACACATGTTCTGCCTTTGACTTAAGAAAATATTATAATGAAAAACTATTAACTGAGGTACTGTATAATGACTCAGCTAATAGACACAGAACTGCAAATATACTTTTGCTCAGCTAATGATAAATATGAAAGACGCAGCTACTGAAATATGTTCAGCTGATCATAAATACTCAGCTAATAATACATACTAGAGTAATGCTACATAAGCTAATCAACCTCTATGATCAGTAGATCCCAAGGGCTCAGCTGATCATTGAGAGTGATAAGTTTATAAGGAAAAGACTAGATAAGTTAAAGATGGCTTATGTGAGGGATGGTAGGCATCGGCTGATCAGAGTGATAGACTCAGCTGATCCTTTGACTGCTCAGCTGATCTTGAAAGAACCCTGAGCTGATGGTATTAAACCCTCAGCTGATGCTATGTAGCTGCTCTACTGATGCTTCTAGACTTGTCTTTTCTTCTTGGCTGATCTTTTTAAAGCTGGTCCTTTGGCTGATACTCAGTGTTCAGCTGATACTTTTGTTCTTCAGCTGACATTTCTTACTTAGGAATTTCTTTAGGTCTAACAAGAAAAACAACATATGTTTTTCATTGATCCAAGTACAAAATTGAATATGTGGTTTTGTTATCATCAAATCCTATTTTAAATAATAGAAAGATTTGATTATGGTTTGATATCTCTATCTTCCCAATAATCTCCCCCTATTTGATGGTGACAAAACCTTATCTTGTTTAAGAAGAATCAGTTTGACTTGGATTTGTAAAGATAAAAGTTTTAAGTTGAGTTTGGTTACCTAGCTATCTGTTTTTGGTAACTCTTTAAAATATGTTCCCTTGATATTTAGTTTTTGGGAATCTTTTGATTTATGAAGTACCATTTTTCTGTTTTTGTGGTATCTTTTCTATCCTTTTTCAGTTTTTAGGATTTTCAGATTTTCTATATTTACACTATGTGAGCTATCTACTTAAAACCATTTATACTAGCAATTTAGCTAAGTGGTCCAAGATCAAAAGTTTAAGCTTGAATACAAGAACAAGGAATTACAAGAGTTTGTACAAAGTAACAAGTTACACTAAGTTACAGAAATTAACTAATCTAGAAATTTGAAATTACAGCTACTCTAGTTATGAAGTTACAGTTGTCTTCCCACCAAGGCTCTTCTTTGACATCGATGGTTCTGATTTGTAGATTTATGACCAGAATCTGTTCAAAGTATTCACTTCCTGTCAGATCTCTTATACATAGCACAACATGAAATATGAGTTCTCTTTGAGATTTCCCTATCTTAGATTCTCTTAGAAACCTCCAATCACCAACTCTGTTCATAAAGAACATTCCTCTTTCCGGCTCTTTTATGTATCTAAACATTTCAGGAGTGGTATTGGGAGGAAGAGCTGTGTTTAGGTTCTCATATCCAATTAGATAGGGGTGATCAGGATTGAGTACAATCTGTTCTGAAGCAACAAATGCTTTTGATGTTTTCTTGAAAGCATCCTCTATCACTTGAATATGTCCAAAAAACTGATCATAAGTGAATACTCTGTGGCAAACAGTCTGTATGATCCAGTAGTCAATGTGCCTTATGAAGGTGAGAGCAATTTCGCTTTTGGACTTTAGGAGGTGATACAGAATTTCAATCATTTCAAAGAAGGAGAACAACTTACAATGTTCTTGATGAATATCTTCATATGTTGTGTATTCATCCCTTTTGACTACTCTTATGTAGGGATCATTTTCTGTACCTCTATATGGAGTGACCTTTGAGATGATGTTTGTATTATCTCTCTCCATCAGATTTTCCTTGTTGTTCCAGAACTCCTTAGACTGCTTTCCAGTTGGCCTTTTGGTTTTGGCAAATTCAGTATTGAGAAGGACTTAGATAGCTTCTTTGTGAGTTCTTCCTCTTTTGGGAGTTTTCTTTGTAGAAGGGTCTTCTTGTTGCTGTGATGCTTGAGCTTGAGGTTCGCGAGAGGACAGCTTAACCAATTCTTCTTCTTGTATCTCTTTATTAGAGGCACCAATGATTACAACAAGGTCTTCTAGAGTAGTGAAGTCCTGGTGTCTTTCCTTGACTTTAATTATATTCTTTACTGAGTCACCAAGTGCAGCAACCAGTTTTCTTATCCCCAGAAACTCATCTTCATCTTTTTGAAGTTCTTCCTCTCTTCTTTCTTCCTCTTCAATCTCCTCAGCAAACATAACTTTCTTTCCTTTTCTTTTTGAGATAATGCTAGGAGTTGAATGACTTTGTTGCACAGGAGAGGAAGCTTGGACTGATAGAGATTTTGAAGCGGAGCTCTGCTTTTTCATTTTGAGCAATGAGGACAGAGGCATATCATCTTCATCATCATCATCTGAATCTTCTGATGGAATTTTGATTGGGGCACATGATTCATCTTGCCTTGATTTCTTTGCACTCTTCCTTCTTGCCTTTTGTTTGAGCCTTCTTTTAGGCCTTTGCTCATCTTGAGCAGGTTGCTCCCCCTCAGCAGCTGATTGTCTTTGAATTTCTGCTTCATTGAGGGCTGCTACATCTGTTGCTACCTTATCAGCTTCTACTTCAGCAGTATACGCATCATAAGCTACTTGGATGGTAGCTGGAGATGGTTCTCTTGAGCTTGAAGATTCTAACTTCTCCCCCTTTTTGTCATCATCAAAGGAAGGAAAGTAGACCTTAGGCTTAGCAGGAGCAGTAGGAGTAGCAGTGAAGGAGGGAAATGGAAAGGGAGCGGAGGAAAAGGGTGGAATGGTAGAAGTGGAAGGAGAGGCAGTAGGGATAGGAGGTTGAGAGAAAGGTGGAGGAGAGGTTATTTGATAGGAAGGCATGAGTGAGAAAGATGGTTGAAAGGTAGAGGTGAGAGGTCTAAGCTTGTTGATAGCATCAATCACATTCGTAAACTCTTTAAGAGTTTCTATGTGCTTTTGGCGTGAGTAGTAGCTAAGTTTGGTTACCTCATCATCTATATTTCTTAGGAAGGTAGTCACTTTGAGAAATGGTTCAGGAATGACAACAGAAATATCTAGAGTGGTTGGTTTAATATTATAAAGGTTGTTTAGAAGATTGGATATGGTATGGTTAAAAGAGGAAATGGTTTGTGGAGAGACAATGGGAGAAGGAGCAGGGGTAGAAGAAGAGGTTTGGGCTAACAGTTGATCAAATTTGGTAAGAATGGGAGTGGGATCAACTGGGGCAGGGGTGGGTTGGAGTTGAGATTGTTTAGCCTTTAGTGACTCAACTCCCTAGGTTAGTTGGGAAAGTTGAGTTTCTGTTTTGGTTTGAAAATAGGTGAAAGAGACTTGAAGACTATCCATCTTTTGAGAGATGGACAGTAGGTTTTGAAGAATTAGAGGAGAAGGTTCAGTAGTGGTAAAGGTAGTAGTTGTGATTGGGGTTGATTGAGATGGAATGCCAATATCAGACTGGTTTGTGGTCCCTCACTTAGACTCTGGTGTATGAGCCTAAGATCACTGGGAATAGATTGTGTGCCCTGTACTAATGATTGGTTTATACCACTAGTATTGACAGGCAGTGCAGTAGAGTGTGTAAGAATAGAATCAAAAGTAGGTACAAGAATGTGAGGTTGAGTTAGGGTTAAACTCAATGGGGTTCCCCTGAATACATCAACAAGATGTTGTAAGCTTATTGAGGGTATAGGCTGACTCAAAGTAAGATAAGACACAGTGTGACCTTGGGTTGAGGTCTGTCTTTCAATGGCATCACCCTGTTGGGAGGGTGACCCAGATTGCAGGAGTCCCATTTGTACAGATACATCTTTTTGAGAAGATGTACCTACTGGTTGAGGGTTAAAGTCAACATCCATAAGCTCCCCCTCAAAGTAAGAGGATGGGCTCTCACTGGTTGGGTGTACTAAGTGAGTATCCTTAGGGATTGAAGTAACCATACCTGAGATATGCTTGGTTCTACTGATCTCAATGAGTTGAACCAGCTTGTCAGAGATTACATCTTCCTCAGCAGCATCATCAGCAACAGCTTCATCCTCACCAACTTGTTCATTGTGAACAGAGGCACTTGAGCCTTGAGAGTATGGTGGAGAAGGATAAGCAATATGGCCTCCAATACTTCTACTAGGAGAGTCATCAGACTTATCTTCATCATCAGTAGTACTGATGTGACCAGATCTCCTTGTAGTGTTTGAACTTAAGGGAAACTCGGTCAATGGTATCATAACGGGAGTGGATGAGGTGGTTGTGGCATTATCAGCAGCATAATCAACAAACAGTCCACCAGCATCACCATCATGTGCATCATCATCACCATCACTGTCATGATCACCACCAGCATCAGCAATATCATCTTGGGTTCCTTGATCCTTTAGGTTGGAGGACTTAGCAAAAGACTGTGCAGAGTCCTCACCTTGATTTCTTGGTGGAGTACTAACAGGATCAAACAGTTGCACATCCTCAGATTGCACAACATCCGCAACAACAGGTTCCATAACCTCATCCTGTGCTGGTACATCATCCAGGTTTTCATAAAAATCAAAGCTTAAAGCTTTACCATCACCAGAAGAATGTGCCTCATCATCATCATCATCTGAGTAAGGTACAAGAGCCACTTCAGTTTGAACAATAGCAACATAGTGCTCAGAGTTCTTAGGTAAGATATCTTGGGGCTCATCAGAATGATGTGATTCCTCAACAATTGCTTCCTCATTCTCAGCATCTCCCTCTTCCTCATTCTCACTTTCATCATTACCAACTTCATTAACCAGTTCTTGCATCTGTTTAGTGGTTGCTGGACCTTGAAATTCCCTTATAAAATGGAAAATCTTTTGACCCATTTGAGGAATGGTCATAGTTTGAAGATGTACAGCTAACCCAGCATAATGTTCCTATTGAATGTTTCTTAAAGCAATAAGACTTAGATACCTGATGTAAGGAACATGGGTCCTCGTTGATTTCTTAGCAGGTAATCTTTTCCACCATCTCCGTGAAAATGACTTGGGCAAAGTCAATATTCCTTCCTGTGACCAGAGCATGAAGAACCATTAACTCAGACTGGTTCATTTGATCATGATTCCCTGATTTATGTCTATAGCATCTAATAACAACACTTGCAAGATACTTCCAAGGATGTCCTAGAACTGACAGTTTTTATTGACCATGGGAAACAGTTTCATTGTATCCAATTAGGGGTAAGACCTTCAGAGTTTGGACAAGAGAGGGAAAAGGTTAATATGGGGCTAAGTTTGGTATGGAGATGGCTTGGCGAAGAGAATCAACAATTATAGGTATGTTTATTGTGTTATTTAGACAAGAACAGGTTATGGTTTGCTCAACAGGATGGTATCTCGCAGTGTCCCACATCTCCCCAATGATGTTAGGGAAGATAAACAGAGGGTGAGCAGAGAGGCAGTTGAAAAGAGGATGAGCACTTATAAATGCTACCATGGGTTCATAGCCCTGGTTTCCCTTGCTTGAGGGAATATCAGTGTTGATGAGAGAGTTATTGGGGCGAATGGTGAAGGCAGAGTTAGAAGTAACATTCTCACCGGGAATGGCATGAGGAGTTGAAACAGGGTTGAACATCACCATTGTTATTGCAGGACGGAATACAGAGAGCAATGAGAGAGTAGGTTTCGTAATAGGGAAGAAGAAGAGTGTTTGAGAATTTGGAAAACTTAGAAAATGAAAACCGCTCAAACCATCATTTATATCTTCTTTGGAAACCTAAACTAACAACGAAATATCTTTTTCAAAAAGTAACTGTCACGTCTGCAAAAAGGAGTAAACGGAAAGCTAATAAATACACAGACATCTAACGGACAAATAGACATAATTAAATACAGGCTAGAATGAAACAAATACAAATAAGAAAATAATAAAATAAGTGTGGGGACACAGAAGTTTGACTCTAAGAGACATCAGCTGATGAGTGAAAAGGTATCAACTGATCTATTTTTGAGAGAAAACAGGTATTAGCTAATGAATATACTTAGCTGAGCTGCTAGTCCTTAGCTGATGGTTTATCAGCTGAGGTATTTCATCAGCTGATGGTTGTCAGCTGACACAATTCCTATAGCTGATTTACAATCAGTAAGATATGAAGAATCTTAGATAAGTACTTCAGTTAGAATTCACACAAGAACAAAATTATTTTCTCACATAAGAATTAACTACCTAGAAAAGAATATTTTACAAGTTTAACATGCAAAGTTTGGATATTAGGAAGTTGAACCGAGACTCATCCAATGGTTTTGTAAAAAGATCAGCTAATTGAAAATCAGTGCTGATGTAGTGCATTGACACTTTCTTTTTCTGCTCATTATCTCTTAAACACTGGTGTCTGATTTCAATGTGCTTTGTTTTAGAATGCAAAACAGGATTGTTAGAAATAGATATGGCACTAGTGTTGTCATACAGGATTGGGGAGTTTTCAAACTTCATGTCATAGTCAAGTAGTTGGTTTTGCAGCCAAAGCAATTGAGCACAATAGCTTCCAGCATCAATGTATTATGCCTCAGCTGTAGATGTTGAAACAGAGTTCTGTTTCTTGCTTGACCAGCTGACTAACCTTCCACCTAACAATTGATAGCCACCAGATGTACTCTTTATATCCAAAGTGCAACCTGCAAAATCAGAATCAGTGTATCCAACTAACTCAAAATCTAAGTCCTTGGGGGTACCAAAGACCTAGGTTAGGAGTTCCTTTGAGATACCTGAAAATTCTTTTAACTGCAGCTAAGTGAGATTCTTTGGGATCTACTTGATATCTAGCACAGAGACATGTTGAGAACATTATATCTGCTCTACGTGTAGTGAGGTATAAAAGTGAGCCTATCATGCCTCTATAAGCAATAATGTTCACTGCTTTACCATTATTGTCCTTTCCAAGCTTTAAGGTAGTGAACATGGGTGTTTTCATTGAAGAACAATTTTCAAACTCAAATTTCTTAAGTAAGTCATTTACATACTTTGTTTGATGAATGAAAATTCCATCAGCCTCTTGTTTAATTTGAATTCCAAGAAAATAGTTTAGTTCACCCATCATACTCATCTAATAGTTATCAAACGTGAGTTCAGAAAAGTTTTTACAAAGATCCAAATTTGTAGACCCAAATATTATGTCATCTACATATATCTGCAGTAGAATTACATCACCCTTGAATTTCCTTATGAATAAAGTGCTATCTATACTTCCTCTAGTAAATCCTTTAGTGGTTAGAAAGAAGAGAGAGTATCATACCAGCAGGTTGTTTGACATATACCTCTTCCTTCGTTTCTCCATTGAGGAAAGCACTCTTAACATCCATTTGGAATACCTTGAAGTCTTTGAAGGCAACATAGGCTAGGAACAATCTTATTGCTTCAAGTCTTGCAACAGGGGCAAATGTCTCATCAAAATCAATACCTTCTTCTTGACGGTACCCTTGAGCAACTAGCCATGCTTTATTTCTGATGATCAACCTGTTGGGAAATTGGCTAAGTCATTGAAACTGTTATACATGAAAAAATCAAAACTGTTAAGACTGTTAATGGATGTTGGGAAGACAGTTCGAAACTGTTAGAAGAATTGTTGAAGAAACAGTTTAGAACTGTTAGTGAAGATTGTGAAGACAGTTGTAACCAACAGTTGCTGTGAACTTCAAAGCTGTTATATAGAGTTCAGAACTGTTAGTACAAACTACTACAACTGTTTGAAGACCTTGAAGCCGAAGACTGTTAGAAGAACCAAAACTGTTGCATTCATTGAACAGTTTCGGTTGAGCTAAATGTGGAAACAACTATCTTTGAAGATATCTCGAAATATTTGGAAGATCATCAAGATTATCTCACAAGATAGAAGATTACCTAACTGTCAACAAATCAAGGAAGATCAAGGAGTATATAAATACTAGATTAGAATTTATAATACGTACGTACTCATTGTTTAAGTTTTGCACTCATTCTTCAAGTTGTAATTTGCTTTCAGAATAGTGCTAAGCCTCTAAGTTTCTCTTTGAAACCCAAGAACAATCTGTGTTCTTCGTCTAACATAATAAGTTAGATTGGGGGTGAAGTTTGCTATTGTAATCATTCTAGTTGATCATAAAAACTACTGTTTGATTGAATTGCTTTGTGTTCAAAACCTTCTTTAAATCAATTAAGTGTGATTCCGCAACTTCTTAGTTGATTGTGATCATAGTTAAAGATTAACTTTTTATTCAACTCTGATTTGTTATTCAAAAGTTAGTTCTTGTTATTTGATATAATCTATATCCGATCCTGACAAGATTTATCTCCCCCTAACTTAAAGTATTGAACAATACAATTAAGTTGTTTGCTTTAAGGGTTCAATCATAGACAAATTAACATAAGTAAAGAACATATTTATCATTGAATGCAAAATCTATCTATTGGTTTTAACTATTTCAGCTTTGGTGGTTTGAACTGTTTGGGTTGGTTGGACAACTTTGGACTTTTGGGATTTGGATATTTGGGATTTGGATTCTTGAGGTTGAGACTTCTTCTCAGTTGCTGGCTTAGGGGGTTGAGGTTCAATTCTTTTTCTCTTAACTCCCTTAGCACCTTTTTCTTGTTTTTCCTCCTCATCAATCTGAGCTGTGATCTCATCAGCCAGCTTTTGAGCAACTTCAAAATCTTTCAATTCTTGTTTCCTTTGCTCAGCTGCTAGCCTTAATGCAAATTCATGATCACGCTCTTCTTGTTGTTGTTTTGAAAGTTTGAGCTTAGGATAAACAACAACAACTTCCTTACCTTTGCCTAGAACAGGGGGCAACTTGGATTCTTTCTTTCCTTCCAAGATGACTATGCCGTTAAACCCTTTCTTAGGTGGTAAAGGTTCTAACTTAGCAACCTTTCCATCAAGCCATCCATCATGTATTTTCTGTGCCAATCTAGAAGAACTTATTCCCAGATATTGAGCACTAATGTCAACCAAGTAGTTCTGCTTAACTTTTGACCAAGATTTGAAAATCTCAGTGCTTGGAACATTTGCAGTCGACACCATCCTGTTGATTAGTACCCTATCAACACTTGAGAGCTGTTCTTATTCTTCTTCATCAACAGTTTGGACACTTGCAGCTGTTTGTTGATTTAAAGTTGCAACTGTTGGTTGTTGAGTTGCAACTGTTGGTTGTTTGTGTTACTTGAGCAGCTGTTGGTGTTGAACTCTCCCCCTTTTTGATTGGAACAGTTAGAGGAGGTCTAACAGCAGCTGTCAACTGTTGGAGCACTTGATCATGCATCTTGATGATTTCATTGGCTTGTTTCAGGCTGTTGGTTAAAGCCTTGATTTGCTGGTCTTGTTGAAGAATCCTTTTGTTTTGTAAGGCAATCTTCTTCTTGACTTGCATCTATGCAGCAAAGAAAGGTGCAAAGTTGGAATCCGTCAATGCTTGGTGTTGCATTCTAGCCTCAATGTCAGCCAGTGTTGCCACTATTAACATATCATTGACATATAAAATTGGTGGTTCACTCAATTGAGATTCCACACTAGTACCCCTCTTTTCTTGGTACCGGGGATTTCCAGAAGCTGTTTGATCAGCTTCTGTTGCCATGGTTGAGGTCTTAGTTATGTTAACACTGTCCTGTTCATCCCTTGCGGATAAAACAGTAGTGTCAGCCTCAAAAACCATATGATCACCCTCTAATGGAGTGATCACCTCCTCATTGTGCCTGGGAGACAGCACGAATGGTTCCCTTTCGATATTCTGTACAGGTGAATGCACCTGTGTAGGGCTAACAGTTTCAGTTTCATGAACTGTGGTGGAAGGAGCACTAACAGTTCTTTTTCGCTTTTGGAAAGTTTTCAGAGGTGTGGCTTGTGTTGTAGCTCTATCAAAGGTAGCAGAATGGATTATATGAGTATCATGAGCTGTGGGTTCTAGAGTTGGTGGTGTAGCAATGTTGTGGGCTTCATGCTCAACTCTAGCAGCTCTGTTTCTTGAAAGAAACTCCACCATTGCAGAGAGTCGTGGAGTTATGGCACCAGAGAAGCTCTTGCCATTTATCAGCAACTTACTCAATGTGGAGGCCACATGAGTAGAGGGAATGATGACCCTCTTGTGTTTTTGGAGATTTGGCAACAAAAAGTTTAGCAAAACTTGCACAAATCTGGGGTAAATAAAAAAGAGACCATATTTGGTCCCAAGATGCTTTACCATACCATTAAATATCAGTTTAGAAAAGTTAAAGCATCTATTGTTTGCTAGACAGATGAGTGCAAGAGCAATGTTGCTCCCAAACTCATTCCAGCCCGTTCTCTTAGGGCTTATGCACTGCTGGAGAGTATGGATAATGAACTTCCAGTGTGCGCAAAACTGCTCTTTGTAGAAGGTGCCCTTTCCCCTAGGGCCCTCATATCCCAGTTTTACTAACTCAGTGTATAAATAGACAAGTGAAACCGAGTCAGAATACTCACCATTGACATCATTCAGTTGCAGAGATTGACGAATGATGTTTTCAGAGATAGCAACCTCAGTGTCGTCTATCTTGGAGTCAATCCATTGAACTCCATTTTCTTCTCGCACAGTTGCATTTTTCCAAAACTGGTCAACATGCGAGGTATATATGGTGGGATTAACGGTAAGAGCATTGTGAATGTTGGACATTGAGAGATAAATGATCATGTCATGAAAGACATGCAGATTATCAGGTTTGGCAAGGAAGGCGATCATGTTGTGCTCTTTGACGAATGGAAGGGGAGCCATTTCGAGTTCGAGAGTTAGGATTTAGGGTTTGCGTGATTTAAGTTTAGAACGAGTGAATGAACTGGTGAGGAGGGAATTGCCTTATATATGTTTCGAATATTAAATGCAATTCAAACATCCTCAAAATTCTGCAAAGACCAAAACACCCTTTATTAACTTAACAGTTGACGGACAAAAATAAAGCTAACAGTTGGAGAACTGTTTTCATAAGATGTAACAACTGTTATTTAGAAATAACTCCATTTTCGAAGATCATGATTTTGGACTAACAGTTATGCAGTCTACACACTAACAGTTGAAGACTGTTTTTGTTAGAAAGTACAACTGTTATTGGACGAGTTTCTCCCCCTCAGATGCACATGGATTTTGCCTAACAGTTGTGCAGGACATATGCTAACAGTTGAAAACTATTAGTAGTATTTCAAACAACTGTTAAAAAAAATGTGCAACTGTCAACAAAACTTAGCTCATACACCCATCATAAGCTGATTCATCATAAACAAACCATTAGCCAACCCAGACATCAACAAAATATGCATTTTATTCATGTTTAACACAGATGAACTACAAAGTACATGCATTTTCACAAGCCATTGTTGGTACTGTTTATCTAATTGTGCAAGGGTCAACGAAATTCAGTCTTTTCTGACTTCGATTTCTACACCCATCTCTTTCTCTAACGGTTGTCTGTCTCTAATGGTTATGGCTTCCATTAGACTCGGATTATAATGATGATGACTGCCAATTCATAATCAGCTAAGACTATGACCAGTCATCATATATAGTGACTTTCATTTGACTCGGATGATGATGATGATCACTGCCAATTCATCATCAGCTAAGACCATGACGTGCATTGGAACTAGTCATCGATTACAATGACCTCCACTGCATCATCATCGGCATCATTTCTTCGAACATTGAACCACACTACTGAGCCTGTAGTGCCTTCCAGGTTCAAGTCGAACCTTAAACAGCAGTTGGTAGGCAACTCGTGGAAGAGAGTGAAGTTTTCAAAATCACCTCTTATACGAACATGATCAGTCATTTTATTTGTCCTACGTGGGTCTGTGTGCTGTGTCAAGGTGAACACATCTCGATCATCATGCATCTCAAGAACACAAGATGAGTATTGCCAAAGCTCATGCATTCTAACAAATGGGGCAGGGATGGTTACATAACTTTGTTTAACATTAATTTCTTTGAAGTTTATGAGAAAGAAGTTAGTAGCCATTTGCAAAGAAAATTTTGCTCTTTGGAATGCAAATGTAGGTGTGATTTGTGAAGAATGCATGCAAGCTAATTTATAGACAAACTTATAGTTGTGAATTGGTCAATAATTTAGCATGCAGTGACTTGTCATGTCCATTCACAACACTACAAAATAAAGTGACTTACCTTTATCAGTCTGGAACTGTTCTCAATAAAGTATTTTACCTTTACCACATATCAAGGACATTCACGGGTTTGAAAAACTGTTTGTGGGACAGGCAACCAGATATTTCCAAAATTGGTTTGGGATTTGCACTTCTACTCTTCCCCGAACACTTAAAATCAACAGTTGTTAGATAACAATACTAACAGTTGCAAACTGTTAGTGTGAAAAACATTGAGTAATGAACAACTGTTAGTCCAAGTTAATCATTCCAATGTTTGAGATCAAAAAGTTGAATCTGCTCACATCAAATGCTTTAGTGAACATATCAGCTAATTGATCATCAGTATGGACTTTCATAACTTGGATTAATTTCTTTTCATTGCAGTCTCTTATGAAGTGAAATCTGATTTCAATGTGCTTGGTTTTAGAATGCTTCACTGGATTATTAACTATGCTAATAGCACTGGTGTTATCAACATAAATAGGTGTATTTAAGAAAGACAAACCATAATCCAGAAGCTGATTCTGGATCCATAGAACTTGTGAACAGCAGCTTGATGCAACAACATATTCAGCCTCAGCTGTTGAAGTTGAAACAGTTGTTTGTTTCTTGCATTGCCATGAAACCAGCCTTGATCCAAAGAATTGACATCCTCCAGAGGTTGATTTTCTGTCCACATTGGCTCCACCATAGTCACTATCAGAATATACCACCAAATCAAAAGGTGAATCTTTAGGATACCAAAGTCCCAATTTTGGTTGGCCTTTGAGGTATCTAAAGATCCTCTTCACAGCAAACAAGTGTGACATCTTCGGACTGCATTGAAATCTGGCACAAACACACACATCAAACATTATATCAGGTCTAGAAGCAGTTAAATACATTAATGAACCTATCATTGACCTATATAGATGTATGTCTACATCCTCCCCCTCAGAGTCTGCTCCCAACTGTTTGTGTGTTTCTATAGGAGTGCTTGCCAGTTTCACATCTTGATAGCCAAACTTGTCCAATATGTCTTTGACATACTTAGATTGGCTTAGAAAGATACCAGAGGGCTTCTGTTTCACTTGTAATCCCAAGAAAAATGTGAGTTCACCCATGGAACTCATCTGAAATCTTTTGTGCATAATGTCTTCAAATTCTTTGCACAGACTGTCATCAGTGGATCCAAAGATTATATCATCAACATAGATTTGCACAAGCAAAATCTGTGTTTTAACAATCTTTGTAAACAATTTTTTGTCAATTGTGCCTCTCTTAAAACCATTCTCAAGAAGGTAGGATGATAATGTCTCATACCAAGCTCTAGGAGCTTGATGTAGTCCATATAGAGCTTTATCCGACCTATATACCCTGCAGGGTACTTTGAGTCTTCAAAGCCAGGGGGTTGACACACATATACCTCCTCATCAATAGTTCCATAGAGAAATGCAGACTTGACATCCATTTGATACACCTTAAATCCTTTGAAGCTTGCAAAGGCAAGAAATAGTCTAATGGCTTCAATCATTGCAACAGGTGCAAAGACATCATCATAGTCTATTCCTTCCTCTTGTGTATAGCCCTGTGAAACCAGTCTTGCCTTGTTCTTGATTACAAACCCTCTTTCATCTTTCTTGTTTCTGAACACCCACTTGGTACCAATTGCTCTTTTGCCTCTTGGAAGCTCAACCAACTTCCAAACTTGCTGAATTTGAAATTGTAAGAGCTCCTCTTGCATTGCTTCCACCCATGAAGGGTCTTTCATTGCTTCAACTACTTTCTTTGGTTCTATTTGAGATAGAAAGCAGGCATTCACATCAAATTGGGCAAGATCCACACCACTGGTGTCATTTTGCAGCATGCTCCTTGTTCTGATAAGATTGGTTGGATCACCAATTATTTGTGATATTGGATGATTCTTGTGAACTCTTGATGTAGGAATGTTTTCTTCAGTCAGTTCATTCCCTAGATTAGACAGATCAATCTCACATTCACTGGAATTTCCAGCAGTATCACACACTTGATCAGCAACTGTTTGAGGTGCAGATTCAGTGTGTTGTTGAGGATCATGAGATTCCATGTCCTTTGAAGATTCAGCATCAAGCAATGGATCAACAACATTGGAGAACTCTTGTTGAAGCATAGGAATCACAACAAAGTCTTCAGTAACTTTGTTTGAACCAACAGTTGTTGGTTTTGAGCTAACAGTTTCAAAACTGTTTGAACTAACAGTTTCAAAACTGTTTGGGCTGTTGGAGACTGTTTGTTGATTTTCACCAACAGTTGTTGAGGTACATGTAGCTGTTTCAGTAGAATACTCAAAAGAAAGAGATTTAGACAATGCATCAATATCAAATAACCAATCAGGCCCATTACCTTCAATATTGATCCTATTATCATTGAAAGAGACATTCATACTCTCTTCTATGATTCTAGTGACATTGTTAAATACTCTATAAGCTTTACTTTGAGTGGAGTATCCTACAAAGAAACCTTCTTCAGCCTTACTCTCAAACTTGCCTAATTGTGATTTGGTATTAAGGATAGTGCAAGGATAGCCAAATGGTTTGAAGAAGTTGCTTAAAGGTTTTCTCTTGAGGAACAACTCATAAGGAGTTTTCCCTTTGGACTTGAATACTTGTACTCTATTCTGAACATAGCAGGCAGTGTTCACTGCTTCTGCCCAGAATGTCATTGGGAGCCTAGAATCAGCTAACATGGATCTAGCAGCCTCAATCAAAGTCCTATTCCTTCTCTCAGCCACTCCATTCTGTTGAGGAGTCCTAGGAGCACTAAACTGTCTTGAAATTCCTTTTTCCTCACAAAAGCTGTTTAAATCATAGTTCTTAAACTCAGAACCATTATCAGATCTAATGACTTTCACCTTCAAATCAGATTGATTCTCAATCCTAAGAATAAGAGACTTAACTAACTCAGCAGTTTCATCTTTAGTTCTAAGAAATTGAACCCATGTAAATCTGGTGAAATCATCAACTACAACTAAACAGTAGGCTTTCTTACCTATGCTGACCACAGATGTTGGACCAAAAAGATCCATATGCAAAAGTTGTAAAGGTGCAGTATTGGAAGAAACTTCTTTTGTCTTATAAGAAGTTTTGTGTTGCTTGCCTTTGAGACAGGCTACACAATGATCATCACATGAGAAATCCTTTTGTGGCAAACCTCTTACCAGATTGTTTTTAACTAACACATTCATGGTTTTAAAGTTCATGTGACACATCCTTCTATGCCAAATGGCAGACTCATCATGAGATGCCTTTGAGAGTAAACAACTTAACACATTCTGTTTAGCAATCTTTTGTGTATCTAGAAAGTATACATTATCCTTTATAGGTGTTCTTAAAAGAATATCCTTCTCATTTAGTTCAAAATCTTTTGATAGGATAATGCATTCTGAATCTGTAAACAAAACTTTGTTTCTATTGTCACAAGTTTGAGATACACTTAACAGATTGTACTTAAGTTGTTCAACAAAGAAAACATCATTAAATGTAAGTGTACCTGCCTCAACAGATCCTTTACCTGTGATTTTTCCTCCCTTAGCATTTCCTCCAAATGCTACAAATCCACCATTGATGCTTCTGAAATCCTTCAAACAATGTGGATTTCCAGTCATGTGCCTTGAGCATCCACTATCCACATGCCAGATAGATCCATGATTGGCCCTATGAATGCTCTGCACAAATAAAATTAGTTAGTAGCAGGAAGTACCCAGGCCATGCAGGTCTTGGGTACACCATTTAAGTCATAATACTTAAACAGAGTTTGGTTCTTTTTTATTTCATCCAAATTAGATTTCTCTAATTTGTGTGATGAATACTTTGTAAGAACATGTGGTTCCCAACTGTTGTGATTAACAGTTGAGACCTTTGAACAAACAGTTGTTGTAGATGGTAAAACAGTTGAGTCATCATGTGACTTATTTTGTTTTGCAATTTAAGTACCAGTTTTATCCTCTTCAGAAACTGTTTGTTTCTGCAGTTTCACCCAAGCCAGACCAACAGTTTTTGGTTTTGATAAAACAGTTGTAGAACTGTTAGCCTGTTTTGGTTTAGACTTGTTCATCAATCTTGTTCGTGAACACCCACTTAGTACCAATGATGGATTTATCCTTTGGCCTTGGCACCAAAGTCCATAAATTGTTTCTGGTCAATTCTGGCAATTCTTCTTGCATGGCATTAATCCAGTGGGGATCACTTAAGGCTTCATCTACCTTCTTTCGTTCAAACATAGAAACAAAACCTGTGTACAAACATATATTACAAGCTTTTGATCTTGTTAGTATAGGTGCTTCTATATTACCTATGACCTGATCTTGTGGATGATCTCTGAGGTCCTTGTAGGCATTTTGGATTGTGGGAGAGTTGGGATTAATTTGGACTTGGAGAGTTGAAATTCCTTGGTTGGGATCAGCTGACCTGGGTTTGATTCCACTGGTTCAATCCTAAAAGCGGAACTGGATTGAACATAACCCTCTAAACCCCAAAAAGGGTTAGGATCTTTAAAACATTAAATGATCAACATAGTCTCTAACCAACAATCCACAGATAAGGATATAGAAGTATACCTGATCAAAACCTTTAGGATTGCTAAAGATAGTCCACCACTACTGCACCTCCTTGGAACTGGCTGCTAGACCGCTCCTGGATTACCAAACCTTCAAACCGTGAAGACCTCTTGTGTGAATGCTTGCGTCGATCAACACAAGGCCAAAAAAACGAGAACACCTTGTATTCCTTTTGGTTTGCGATCGTCGAAAGAGAGAGAAAACCGAGAGAGAATGTGTGCGACGAGAGAGAGATCGACGAGAGAGAGAGAGAGTGATCTTGGTGGCTAGGTTTAATCCCTTGTCTCATATGTCTTAATCCTTAAGGCTTAAGGATATATATAAGGATTAGATGGACCTAAGCCCGTTTAATTAAAAGCCCACTTGGTTTAATTAAACTTTCAACCTTCTCACTTTGACCCCCTGGACTTTACTAATTAATTAATTAACTATTAATTAACTTAGTCCGTTAAATATTAAAACTTAATATTTAATTTCCTTTAATTAATAAATAACTATTTATTATTTATTCCTTTTTAATAATTAATACAAACTAATTAATTATTTATATCTCTCTTTTCAATAATTAATACAACTGATTAATCATTCACTTTTCTCTTTTAATAATTAATCTAACTGATTAATTACTTCCACACAGATTTATGGTGTAATCCAACTGTTCCGTATTGGGTGTGTAGCAGTGTGACCCTTTAGTCTCTTATGACATTGGATACAATGTGCCCATTAATTATCTATGCACATAATCTAACCGACTCCTACTTGTGCAAGATAAGTAACAGTTACTGCGCATTGTTAGCCTAAGGAGGTCCCTAGCCAGACACTTAGGGTAACCAGGTTATAAGAACTCTTATACCCCAAAGTAACTTGTGATAAAATATTCATAATCAACCTGCTTAGAAGTAACCTGTTATAAACTAACTGTTTATAAACTAAACTATCATAAACTCCCTGTTTATGAATGGGTACGTTTTTATATATACAAACTTGCATATATATAGGTTTGTCCCTTGCAGCGCGATATTTCAATTTTAAGCATGAGCATGGAAAAAGTCAACTCAGAGACTCATAAATTTGTTCATGACATACTTGATTTCAAAACTGCGTGATAAACGACAAAGAACATATCAGTTCGTTTGGGCACCGCTGTACACTTACCAGTTTCTCTAATCAGTCAAGGGGCCAGGAAATATCTCTTCTAAAAAGAAGTTTCAATTACCATCTTGCATATTTGCATGTGGAAATACAGCTCCCACTGAATCTAGACACGGTCCTTATGACCACCCTGTTACGGCGTGGCGTTAGAACGCGCTAAGAAGACAACAGTTACCGCATCCCAAACCAACTACCTCAGGCTTAAGGATAACCTATGTGATAAATACTTTTGACATGAATCCACGAAGTATTTTTCACAGTGGGTCAATCCAATATTCGTAACTCTAACGAATATCCGTCAATTTTGGTCCGCAAAAACCTTTTGCAGCTATATTCGGTATACTTTCGAATCTACCCTAAAATTACGATGACTTTATAGCCCTATCATAGTTCCCACCACGATAAGTAGTCACGGATAATATTTTGAATAAACCTAGTTTATTCCTGGATCAACCAACACATACAAAATTGTGAAGAATAATGAAACTAATTTCTACACCCTTCCATATTCCACCCTGGAATAAAGGTGCATAATTTCTACCATTTCATTGACTCGATTCACGGTGTATATCTGAATTACTTATTATTTTTCATTGTAACTTATCACGGATTACAAGGAAAAATAATATAATTATAAACCTTAAACTCAAAACTAGCACCCTGAAGTACTCTTTCTTGGTTTAGCTAGAAATCGTTCTTGCAACCTAAGAACAATTCTAGACTTACTTATTTCATAAAAATCCTTAAACTTGGAGAAACTGGAAATAACTCCAAAGTTTCTGATTTTACAAAATAACTTCCTTTGTAATTAAAACTTTAATTACACTTGTAGATATACTGGATTTTATAATCCCTTTTAAATGATAAACCTTCTTACATCTACTTGTAAGAAACTTGAGATTAGATTCCCTGTGTATGCCAACACTAATCTAATATCATTACTAAGAATGTTAAAGAACATCATATTTTATCATTTTTAACGTTGACTACCCAACAATATTTAAATTAAGCTGACTTACTGAACTTAATGAGTATAACTTTTATTTAAGTCACAACTTGACTCAAAAATCTTGCAATGATATCTTTATTGAGTACCTCTCAATAAATCATGCATTCCTCGGATTAGTTCTTTCTCAAGAACTTACTATTTTAGATAACCTCTAAAAATCATCCGATAATTATATACCCTAAAAGTTGAAACTTGTATTTATCATACTGGTTAAAGAATATTAACTCTGATAAATACATTAGTCGGATGCTCCCACTATCTTTTATGAAAAAGTGCATTACCTTAAAACAACCTTTTAGGCTTAGTCAATCCTTGACTAATATGCCTAAAAAACTTGTGTTCCAAACACTTGTTTTAAACTTTTAGTTTTTGTAAGAAATTTATTTGTTTTATGAAACCAAAAACTTGGATCTCCCATATATCCATCTTTCCAATTACGGAAATTGGTTTCATTAAACTTACCATGATCACAAGTATGAAACACTCATAATGGTATTTTAAATTTCTTTTCTTAAAACATTTAGTATAAAACTCCCTTGATTATAATCACTTTTATACTTTCTTAAACGTTTTAGCAAAAACTACTTTACCTGGAAATAATGACTATTATTTCCATATGTTCAAGACTTTGAACATTCACTTTTCATAAAATCTTAAATACTTGTTGAATTAGAAAAACTATCAAAACTTGTTTATACAAGTATTTGAATAATGAAGCCAGCATTTATATAACTACAACAAATCACAGCATAAGATTATTATGAATCACCAATCAAGTCAAGACTTGACTTGTTGGTACTCTTTTAGTCACAACTGGACTAATCCTGATTCATAAAACAAGAACACGCGCACGAATATGAATTCAATAATTAAAATTTCCATAAACTCAAAACAAAAGTTTCCATAAACAATTAAGATAAAAAGTTCAAATAAACTTAAAAGAGTTTAATAGACTAGGAAATATAAATATTAAAAAATATCCGTAAGCTGCAAGTGGGATTTCTTCATGCTGGGCCGCATCACTTTCCATCCCCTCCTACAATAAACGATTGTAAGACATTAGAATACTCGTAAAAACTTGTACAAGTGGAAAGTGACAAAAAAGCTATTCACACGATACTTGAGGGGTCAGCCTTGCCACCTGCCTCGTGACCCTTCGGGCAATCTCTTTTCCAGTGCCCGACCTGTAAATTCATATATTGTATAGAAATAGGAGTTTCTATGTAATATACTCATGGAGTATATATAGGGATATGACATGTTGTAATCCCTAAGGTTTTGGGCATAATGAATAAATGAACTATGTGTTTTTCATGGTGTAAACCATATTCTCTCTAGTTCTACATGCAAACCTTCAATCTATCCTACATTATACTTGATCCACCTGTTATATAGGACTAACAAGTGTTATCAGAGCCAAAGGAGTGAAGATTAGATCTGAATTCAACAACAAAAGTCGAATTTTTGAAGATTTTTGAAGAAAAAGGGGTATTTTCGGGTTTGAGATCAAAGTATAGATCAAATGGAATTTTTGAGTGTTAATTGATCGGATTAGGTTCGCATGGACCAAGGAAACACTCGTTGATAAAAAGGGAGTCAATTCATTCACAAATCAGTGGTTAAATTTGAAGATTTTGAGTTTTCGGGTTTGTGATGTTCTTGAGAAAAATCGATAAAATCTGCTCATTTGATTGTTTTTTATGATATTTGTTGATAGAGAAATGTAAATCAGGGGTAGGCAAAGTGATCTGGACAAGAAATCATCAGATTTGGGCAAAAATTCGAAATTTTTGAATCTGAGCGGGATGATCTTGAAGCTGTCGGAATTCCAGGCTTGAAGGGATCGGAATTGCCCTTTGAATCAGTCGGAATTGCTGAATTCCGAGAATTTTGATCGGATTCCAATACTTTTGATCGGATTCCGATAATCTTTGATCGGATTCCGAGAATTTTGATCGGATTCCGAGAACGTTGATCGGATTCCGAGAATTTTGATCGGATTCTAAGCTTTTGTCGGATTGAAAGACAATTTGATCGGATTCCGAGACCTTTGATCGGATTCCGAGACTTTTATCGGATTCCATAGTTCTAATCGGATTTCTTGTTTTTCTCGGAATTCTCACTGTGATCGGAATTGCCTATTTTATCGGATTTCAAGATCTCCCGGAATTACACTCATTTTTCAAATTTTTTAGATTTCTGATCATTTTTTCGCAGCCAGGGGCTCTGCCCCTTGGACCCCGCTATCAGGGGCGCTGCCCCCGAACCCCCATCGTCGTTGTTGTGACTGAATTGTCATATCACCTTGATTCCTAAGTCTTGTGTTTGGATTTTTTGGCTGAGTCAGGAGTTCTCAAAGTTTCAGTTATCTTTCTGATGTTTCTAGATTCGGGCATTAACTTGAGTGATGGTCATTGTTACCGTGTATTGGAATGTCTAGTCCCTTATGTCTAGTCATCCGGCGCTTTCTTAACTGATTTTTGGGTCTTCTTTCTTAGTGTCACCAATTTTTGGTCTGAAAACCAGATTTTGGCCATCCATCCCTTGTTTCTTTTGAATCTTGGTTATCTTTTATCAGTCATTTCTGACGTCCCAGATCATAGTGTTGGTGAAATTATTTGAAGAATTGACCGACATCTTATTACTTCAGGTTTTTGAGAAGATTTTGTTTTACATGCGCGCTTGCTAGCTTCTTATCTGTCGTTTGGTGCTCTTGAATAAGGATGAATCCGACTCACTGATTATTATATCAAAGTCAACTACCCACTTATGTGTACCCAAGTTCATCTGCACCCGTATGTATTTTATAATCTTTGTATCTTGCGGTGATTTGGTCAAGGTTGATTACACGGTATTGGGAGACTTACTTGACAACATTATTCTCCAATATCATACTACATCCAACAAAGAGTTATATATCTTCAAGAATTCAGATAAAATCATTACCACTCCTCAACGGTCAAGAGTAGTTCAAGTATCTTTTCAAGTCAGGGAATGTTTGAAGATTATTTTGACTTGAAGTGTAGGATCCTCCCCACCCCTTTTCCATGTTTTTGCAACTGAATCTCATGGTGATGTCTTTTATGCATGATGTCTTTTATGCTTGTGATCTAATCTTCTAATTTTTGTGCTTATTTCTTGTTATTCAATGTGTTTATGGCTTGGGTATGCTTAGTTACACATGTTACATGTCTTACTACTGTTAGATTACTTTTATTGTCTCTGTTTAAGATGGATTTGAGTGAAGTTTAGTCGGATTTGCGTAACTGGGTTACGGGTTGTACATTGTGTATTTGGCATGTTTAATGCACACAGATGGGGATAAATGTTTTGTTAATAATGCTTAGAAGGACTAATGCTATAATCGACTTGAATTTGTTTGTTGAAATTTTTGAATTTTAAAAGTCTGATTTTGGATGGGTGGTTCACAGTATGATTCTATCGGATTGTTTAATACTTTTGATCGGATTCCGATACTTTTGATCGAATTCCAAGACTTTTGATCGGATTCCGACTCTTTTGATCGGATTCCAACTATTTTGATCGGATTCCAACTCTTTTGATCGGATTCCGACTCTTTTGATCGGATTCCGACTCTTTTGATCGGATTCCGACTCTTTTGATCGGATTCTGAGAATGTTGAGTGGATTCCTAGACTTTTTAACGGATTCCGAGAGTTTTGATCGGATTTCGAGAATATTGATCGTATTTCTTGGTTTTCTCGGATTCTTGATTCAATCGAAATTAATGAGTTTTAATCGGAATCCTACTCTAAAGGAAGTTTATCGGATTTCTCTTTAGTGTTTATCGGATTCTTCAAATCCGATAAAACACTTAGAAAATTTTTCAAAATTTTTCAAAATTTTCAAACTGTGAATTTTTCAAATCAGAAAAGAAAATAATTTCTATAGTGTTATCTGCTGGACATCTGATCATTAATCATTGGTATTATTCTCTTCTTGCAGATGGTTAATCTTGTTCCTTCTGACCAATTGTTTCCCCGAACCAATTACTTACCCAATCTCATGAACAATCATTGTTTTGACTCTCTAACCACCACCACTCAGTTTCCTATTCTTTCTGAACTAATAGCTTCACATCCACTATATCACATTTTAACATATAACCCGACTGCTGATGGAGAAGAACCTCATGTTCCAGAGGTATATGTACAACAACTGTGGCATTCTTTGCATACTACTGTTAATGATGAAGGAAAGGAGATCTTGGCTGGTCAGATTGAAAATTTCAAATTTTCTTTTGGTGTTAATGAACTTCGGAATATGTTCAAACTTCCATCTGAGAGAGGTACTTATCCTGGCAAATCAAGCTTTGATCCTATCATATCAGGCAGAGCTATCTTTCCACATGTCAAGGATCTTGGGTTTAATGGAGATTTCACCAAAACTGCTCAATTCAAGAGAAATAATATGGTCCCAATCTGGCAGTCTCTTTATGCTATCATTAATAGATGTCTTACTAGTATTTCAAGAGGAATTGATGGTGGTAGTTCAAGTTCATTTCAAATTCTGGTCTCAATGGTCAAACACTGGCATGTGGACTATGCATCTATACTTTTTCAGGATATTTACACAGTTGTACATCAGAAACAAATACCACAAAAGGCTAAGAAATTTCTACCGTATCCAAGGTTTCTATCAATGATTGTGCAATGTGTCATGCTAGAGTATCCTCATGATATCAATCTAAGGGATAATAATCCAATGCCGACGGTGTATGTTATGCAGAAACTATATAAAATTGAAAAGACAATTGATGTTCAGCCATTTATCATGCCTGTTGATCTGTTAATGTTAATGGATTTAGATGATCCCATAGTTCAGGCATATGTAAGTGAGTATAACATAGTTCTTCCGGATCGACAAGAACCTGTTGATCCTACCCAAAGAACAGTAGCACCTGAGGGATTAGTTGTTAGTGATCAGATGTCATCGGGTGACTCTGACGGGGGTGAGCAGAGTGAAAATCTCGAGAGGGGAGGTGCAGTGAATGAGGGTGATGTGAGTATAGGAGAGGGAGATTCGGATGATGATATGCCTCTAGGGTTGTTCCTTTCTAAATCTCAATCTCAAGAAACTCCAGATAGAGGTGTTGAATTAAATACTGAATCTTTGCTTGTTGCTCCAGTTTTTACACATGATGATATGTTTGACATAGATAATCTTGAAACTGGAAGCTTGGATGATAATGTTGCAGTAGAAGTTGAAAGGTTAAAAGAAACAGAGAGTGAAAGTGGGAGAAAAGAAAATGAGAGTGTTGTGAGTTTACCAGCCATAAAAAGCCGGGAAACCACATATGCCATCGGGTCTGACAGGGTCAGTCCTGGTGTTGAAAAAGACTCTGGCATCCCACCAGAGCATGCACAAACCCCACCAAGCTACTCAGAATCCTCTCAAAAGGATACTGTTTCATCTTTCCACGGGGATTTCACACATGCTCTACCGAAGTCTCCTTTTGAGACAGTAGGTATTGAACAAGGTGCCATTTCTCCCCAGGCTACCGAATTTTCTTTTCAAGAGCACATCGCAAGCCCAATTCTTTCTAAACACAAAGACACGTCTGTACCATCAACTAGGTTCCTACCTGAAGGACCTAGCAAAACATTTATAGAAGCTACTTTTCGTAGACTTCAAGGATTAGATGGAAATCCCGACACAGTCAATCCTGATACAGCTGTGCATACGGGTGGCTCAACTTCTGAAGGATTTGTTCCTCCAGTTGTTGAAGTCTTAACGGGCAATCTAGGTAATCCCGGTGTTACAACTTCAAAAGTTTCTCCGGTTGCCTCAGAATTTGTTTCTAAGGTTGACCTTGAAAATGCTTTGTCTGTGGTTACTGCAAAGATTGATGTTGTCAATGAGAAGGTGGATAGACTGCTGGCTAACCAAGGCCCGGATGTTTCAATAGAGGAGTTGAAATCCCAGTTGTATGCAAAACTAATGGCTAGGCCAGATAATAATGAAGAGGATGCTACACTGGTTGATTTATTAAGAACTAAATTCAAGAAATCTGACTTTGAAAGTTTCAAGAAGGAGATGCGAGATAGTATGGCGGCGTTTGGAGTGGCATTTCACAAACGAATGGATGCCATGGATCCTCTTAAGGATGCTGAGGGTGAAGCTTCTCCAGCTTTTGTTCAGGGGGAGACTTCAGGGAGAATTATTGATGAAGAGGAAGCTGATATTGCTGCTGCACTTAAGGCCTCTCTTGAGGAAACCTGTCAGGCACAAGGAAAGAAGCGAAAGCGTAATGATCAAGATCCGGATCCCGATCATTCTGAGGGGGAGAAAGGTCGTGCAACTGTGCCTGTGACATCTTTAATATCCAAGTTATCTGCTGCTTCGTCTTCACAAAGCAAACAACCAATAACTCCAAAGAGAGGCAGAGGTAGAGGTAAAGGAAGGCAAAGGATTTTTATTGATGAAAAAGAAGAGGATACAGACAGACTAGTAGATGATACATTTGATTTTCTTACAAGTGCAGGTGCAGACTTTGATGCTTATGGGTCATTTGTAGCAGAAGCTGGTGAACATGAAAAGGAGTTAACTCTTCAGCAACATATAAGTAAAATTGCAGAAACTGTGACAACACCAAGGGTTGAAAAGCCTGAGGTAGATGAAATTTCCACTCCTGAGTCATTCAACATAGAAAATGTTCTGAGAATAAACAAAGAAGTGGATGACTTGTTTCCTCCTTCTCCGGGCAAATTTAGAAAAACAGCAAGAGATTTGTTGAGAGAACAAAAGAAACAGAAAAGATTGAAAAGCTTAAGAAAAGGAGCAGAGTGGAAAGTGTCTGAAAACTATCATCCAGATCCTATCCAAACAACGAGCTTAAGAGATTTAAGGAAAAGATATGTGTTAACTACAAAGGCTCTGAGAAAGAATGAGAGAAATTGGAGTGAGTTTGATATAGCTGTGGCTTTTCTTGAAGAAAAAATTCCTGGAATTTATTCAGATCAAATTCAACCTGAATTATCCATTGATCTTCTAGGAGCTGTTGATGCCTCTGATGCTGGAAAAAGAATACTTATGAATTGGCATGGCAAATCAAAAGCTCAAGTCTTCTCAAAACATTCCATCTCCAAAGTAAGATGCTCGTTTGGAAAGGCTGTCAATGTAATTTGGATTCATTTTCAAGTTTTGAGAACAGATCAAAGTCAACATTGGTTCAGTCAAGTGGACCTAAAGCATTTAAGTTTGGCAGATATTGAATTCATCTTGGATGAGCTTGAAGTCAAGAAATACAGTTCTAATGCAAACAATGCAGGGTACAAACTCATTCTGGATTTCATGAAACAACGAATCCGACTTGCTGAACGAAACGACATCCAGCTTGGTGCTGAGGCTGATAAAGCAAAGATAAATGTTCAAAAGCCTAACACCTCACATCCTAGAATTGAAGAGCTAGAAATGTATCAAGTAATTTGGAAGGATGTTGAGTCTGGAGAAGATGACGAAGGAATAGTGTTGTTTAACAGCAAGAAGGAAAAATTCTTTCTAAGAACCAAGGAACTTAATGCTTATTCTGATGGGTCTCTCAGAGTCTGGTTAATAAAGATCAGAGAACACAACTTTAGCCTTAGAGATGAAATGGATCAATCTGCAAGAGTTAGCCTGACAGAGATTATTGAACAAATGGAGGAGAAGATGCAGGAAAGAGCTACTCTTCGCAGGTGGCAAAGGATCCTGGGTGATAGACATATCGTCTAGATCAAATCAAGGGGGAGATTGTTAGATCTGTATTTGTGATTAGATCTAGACAATACTTTTGTAATAGAATAGTATTTGTTGTCAAGGTATGTCTCATGGAGTATATATAGGGATATGACTATTGTAATCCCTAAGGTTTTGGGCATAATGAATAAATGAACTATGTGTTTTTAATGAAAAAAAAAAGAAAAAGAAAAAAAAACATCAACTTATAATCATCATGAGGGGGAGAATAAAAAGTGAAGAAATTTTACATTGTTGATTCAGTTGTTGAGGGTGTCTACTCAAGGGGGAGAGAGAAAAAGAAACATCAGTCTATATCATGTCTAGGGGGAGTCAAGATTATCAGACTTATGAAGACATGGAAACAATCTGAGCTACATCGTAGGGGGAGACAAAAAGAAGATTCTTCCCAACACATCAAAAGTGTTTATGCTTCCGCTGTCAAAGGCTCAAGATAAAACAATGTTTCAGACTGATGTATTTGGTGGGACGCTACATCCAAAACTGCTTATATAATCTAAGGAAGACTTAGGTTACTGGCGTGTACACTCCTATTTCAATACAAAGGGGGAGAATGTAAATTCATATATTGTATAGAAATAGGAGTTTCTATGTAATATACTCATGGAGTATATATAGGGATATGACATGTTGTAATCCCTAAGGTTTTGGGCATAATGAATAAATGAACTATGTGTTTTTCATGATGTAAACCATATTCTCTCTAGTTCTACATGCAAACCTTCAATCTATCCTACATTATACTTGATCCACTTGTTATATAGGACTAACACGACCTCACCGCACCTGAAGCACCGATTCTCGGTTCTTGCTTTGTTCGGCTTCGGCTTCTTGTCCTTGTTGTCGTTATTAGCCCTGGGTGCATTCTGGCTGGGCTGGGCCTTGCCCTTTCCCTTTCCGTTGCGTCCCTTCCTCTTCTTATGCCCGCCATGACCCACCATGAGAACATCCTTAGACTTGGTCCCGATACTCTGCTCAGCTGTCTTGAGCATTGAGTGCAACTCAGCCACGTATTTCTCCATGTTGTTCATGTTGTAGTTGACTATAAAAGGCTTATAGTCATCTGACAACGAGTTGAGTATCGTATCCGTTGCCAGCTGCAACAGTACTGGGTGCACAAGTCTCTCTAGGTGGTCCATGTAACCTTTCATTTTCATTACGTTGTTACTGACCGAAGTCCCGTTAGCCATCTTGCACGAGTTAAATGCCCTAGTGGCATCATAACGCTCTGTGCGAGCTTGCTCCTGAAACATATCCCTCACCTTGTGGATCATGTCATAGGCAGGAGTCTCCATCATGCTAGACTGCAACTCTGGACTCATAGTTGCAAGCATGAGGCAGCTGACATGTAGGGCGTTATTGGAGTGCTTCTGAAAAGCCTCCCTGACGTCTGCCCTAGCATTACTGGCAGGAGGATTTCCTAGAGGTTGTTCTAGGACATGCCACTTTCTCTCGTGCCTAAGCACGATCCGGAGATTTCTCTCCCACCTGAGAAAGTTAGGACCGGCAAGCTTGTCCTTCTCAAGAATGGAGCGGAGAGAGAGGTTGTTAGTACTAGTAACGTTGGTTGCCATCTACAAATTAAAACCTTGGTTTATGTTAGAAATATTAAAGTGAGGGGTGTAATATGTAAATTATACAAAGTTAGGGAAATGCTATATAAAGGCATTTCCCCCACATTTCAATGTTAAGCTTTGCATCATTTCTCAACTCTTGTGTTATTGTTATACTCTCTACCTCTCGGCTCTCTCTAAACCGAACACACACAAACACACACTAATACTCAAAGCATTGCTCCATCCGTATAAACACGGGACCATCAATTGGTATCAGAGCCAAACTTGTTTTTGGCTCGTGATTTTTCGAAAGAAGACAACAAAATCTCGAAGATTTCAAGCTTCCAAGAAGAAAAGGCTCTCGGTTTCACAAAGGTTCAAGAATTTCATCTTTCTTCAAGAAAAACTCAAGCTCAAACGATTTCTAAAGGTAGAACTTGTTAAAGGTATAAACTATATCTTCTTTAAATTTCCTTTGGGTTGTTACTATATTTTTACAAAGTTTACAAAATATTCTTTGAAGAAAAACACAAACCGTGTGAGTTTTTATATACATTTGGTCAAGAAGGTCATTAAATACCCACCTTTTCAACATTTATTTTCTGGGTATTTAAGCATTTAAGGTGTTCTTGGTCTGAAAGTACAACTTGAAGAAGAAGAAATCGTATTTTGTAATTTATTTAATTATAAATTCTTAATAGTTTAGGTGTTGTACAAGGAAAATCAAGTACTTGCGATACCAATCAAGTACAAGTGGTTAGACACTATTCAGGGTATGGCAATCTGATTTGAAAAGGACACATCATACTCTATCAGTCAGATCCCCAATCATACGCGATTGGTTTGTGCGGCCTATAGAGTATCACAAGTAACTTTCAAGTGTTGATATTCTATCAGCCGGCTCATAAAGGGAATCGCACGCGATTTACACTTGGAAACTCCTATAAGCCGGCTCCAACTCTTTAATTGCACGCTATTAAAAATTGTTCTAAGTTCAACTCTTTAATCGCACGCGATTGAAAGGTTTTCTAAGTTCAACTTATTGATTCGCACGCGATTAAAAGTTTTCTAAGTTCAACATATTGAATCGCATGCGATTAACTCTTGACCCATATATGTGCTATCCGGACTATTCACTCTATTGGCAATCGCATTTGATTGTCAGGATTAACTTTTATTTTCTAAGTGTTTGATGCATTAGGATTGAATCGCATTCGATTGATTACTTTATTAATCAATACTAAGTCCTTACTCTGCCCGTTTGTTTTCAAGGAATTTACTCACTCAATCGCACTCTATTGGATCAATTTGCATTCGATAAGACATATCTCAAACAGTGACAATCCTAAGACTTGGAAAAGTGATTGACTCTTTGGACTTGACTTAAAGAACTCTAAGACATTTGGACTTAATCTAACAATCTAATTCATAATTGAATTTAATTTAAATCAGATTTAATTCAAAGGTGAATTACATTACCTCAAGTCTATTTAGTTCAAAGTTGAATTTAATCTTTGTAAGATCTAATTCAAAATTGAAATTCAAAAGACTTAGTTCTTTAATCAATCTTTCAAGTCACTTTAAAATCAAGCTTGAATAGAATCACACTCTTTACTTTAGGAAAAAGTTATAGAACAATCAAATCATCTTACAAGTGAACGATCATTTCTTTCAAAAATCACTAATCATGTCGAGAACAAATGAGATGATGTCCATTGGTACCGACACAAAACCTCCTGTTTAGTTTCGGGGGGAATACAATGTCTGGAAAGGAAGGTTCATGGACTTCCTTGAGCACAATGAACTCTTCGGGGATAAGATGATAGAATGCATCCTCAACGGAAACACCAAGTTCACGAGGATCGTTGAAGCTGACCCAACCAACAATCCCCCCATTCTCAGACATGAAAGGGAAAAGACCAATGATGAGCCGACTGCCACTGAGAAAGAAACAAAGAAGGCTGAGAGACTGGCCAAATACTATTTGAAACAAGGTCTCTCATCTGAGATCTATCTGAAGATAGACAGGTTGGGTACTGCCAAAGAAATCTGGGATGAAATCATAAAGCAGCTTCAAGGCACTGAGCAGGGAGAGTACATCAAACGTACTCAACTGGTCAACAGTTACCATGATTTCAAGGCCCATGAAAATGAGCTTCTATATGAAACATATGGTAGATACTGCAAATTGCAGAATGAGACGAGGTCTAATCAAATTGTTAGAACTGACCTTGATTTAAACTGTGTTTTTCTGAATTCATTAGGTTCTCAGTGGAAGGATTATGCTAAGGTGTATAAGCAGATCAACAAAGATCTTACATATGTAACCTTCCACAACATCTTTGAGGACCTCAATCAGTATCAAGATGAAATCTTGCAATCTTTCCCGAAACAACCAGTTGCTGACCCTCTTGCTTTGATTGTAGCTGACAGGAGCCCTAGAGAATCTTCATCAAGGTCTGCCAAACTCAAACATGTGATAGTCAGTGAATCTGACCATGAAGATGATGATGATGATGACTCGGTAGAAGCTGCATTTCAAGCACTCACAGTTGCCAGCAAGAACTTCAAGAACCAGTTCACCAAGACAAACAACAGAAAACGGTTCACTTCCGGATCCAGAAGACCTGATAGGTTTGCTCCTATTGACAGTCCTAGGTTTCCAAGAGAGTAGAGGAAGGAGGAAAATAAGAATGATCTCAAATGCTTCAACTGTGGGAGATCTGGACAGATGATCAGGAACTGTCCACAGAAGAAGGTCAAAGATGCTGAATATTACAGACAAAAGTACCGCCTGTCAAAGCAAAAACAGGTTAGGAATGCACTTATGGTTGAGGAAGACCAGTTCCTAGAGGACACAGACTCTGAGAGCGATCCAGATGGTGATGATCATGCTCAGTTCTGCTTCATGGCCAATGGTGAAGCAAGTGGTAGAAATGAAGATGACGGTGATCTCTCCGATGCTGAGGAGGAGATTGTTGACAGTGGAAAGGTACCCTCTATTTTTAATTCTGACATGGGTTTTAACTTTGAACATATCCAAACCATATTAAACCGCATGAAAAAGTTAGAATTAAAAATGACCAAACTGACAAAGAAAAATCAAGTGTTAAAAGAGGTCATCCAAACACAAGACAAAGAAGCACATGCTACTGTTGAACAGTTGGAGAAAAACATAGACGAACCAAAAGTTCAACTAGCTGTGAAGGAATCTGAATTTCTTGAATTAACCAATACAACAAATAACATCATACATGATCTTAAAGCAGAACGTGTTGGTGCGGAAAAGGATTATGAAATTCTTAAAAATGATCAACAACTTCTTTGTTTAAAAATAAAAGAATTGGAAGACCTTCTCATTAAAAGGGGGCAAAGTGAACAAACCATCTTTTTATACAAACAAAAAGAACGACCTTTTTCAAGATGGACATTCAATGGACTTGGTTTCGAAAACCCAAAGGTCCTGAGTAAAGTATCTGCCAAGCAACTATACAATTCAAAGATAAACGCTTCTGAACATACCTGTTCAGGACCGGCACTTCAAAATACAGAATCAGACAATCCATCTAGTTCAAATACATATCTTGACTTTTTGTTTGACTTCTTTCGATCTGAATCTACTCCTGTTTTAACTGACAACAGGAACGACACAGCTGTTCAAACAAGTGTTACTTTAACGGCTCCTACGGTCACTGAAACGAATCCATTTGATGATCTCTATGCTGAGGATTCCTCTTCTGTTTCTGTCACTCGTCCCCCTGTGACTACTCAGATTCCTGACCCGGAGAGTCCTCCTGTGTTTGATTCAGACCCACATTTCTCTCCTGAAGATGAAGAAGAAGCACGACACATACAAGATCTCATTCCTTCATCTTCCACTTCACATGAAATTAAGTGGACCAGACATCACTCTGAAGAGAACATCATCGGAGATCCTTCAGTTGACATTCAAACAAGATCCGCAACAGCAAACGAATGCCAATTATCGGGTTTCTTAAGCATCATTGAACCTACCAAGACTTGTGAAGCATTAGATGATCCAGATTGGGTAATTGCAATGCAGGAAGAATTACACCAATTTGATCGTCTCAAAGTCTGGCGATTAGTTCCTCTCCCATATGGCAAATCTGTTGTAGGAACTAAATGGGTTTACAAGAACAAAAGGGATTTGGATGGAGTGGTTAATCGTAACAAAGCTAGGTTGGTTGCTAAAGGCTACAATCAACAGGAGGGCATTGACTATGATGAAACTTTTGCCCCTGTTGCTCGTATTGAAGCTATACGGCTATTCCTTGCATATGCAGCCTCCCGAAGCTTCCGTGTCTTTCAAATAGACGCGCTGACAGCTTTTCTTAATGTTGTACTTAAAGAAGAAGTCTATGTCTCACAGCCTGAGGGATTCATCAATTCAAAACATCCAAATCATGTCTATATCTTAGATAAGGCCTTGTACGGGTTAAAGCAAGCTCCTCGTGCATGGTACGACGTCTTATTTGAATATTTGATTGGTGAAGGCTACTCCAAAGGAAAGACGGATACCACTCTGTTCACAAAGACCAAAGGTCGGGACATTATTTTGGTTCAGATATATGTGGACGATATCATTTTTGGATCTACAAATCCAAAATACAGTGACGAGTTAGCTAAGATCATGACAAACATATTTCAAATGAGTATGATGAGGGAGATGTCATTCTTTCTCGGACTCCAGGTGAAGCAGTTAAGTCATGGAAGCTTTATTTTCCAATCCAAGTACATCAAAGATCTTCTCACGAAGTATGATATGATTAACTGCACACCTATATCCACACCCATGGATGCTAAGGCACAACTATCCGCAGATCTTGATGGTTCTACTGTAGATCTGAAAACCTACTGTGGGATGATTGGATCGTTACTGTATCTTACTGCTAGTCGTCCGGATATCATGTTCTCTACCTGTCTCCGTGCCAGATTCTAGGCGAATCCTAAAGAGTCACATCTTCTTGCAGTTAAGCGGATATTCAGATATCTAAAAGGGTCTATGGATCTAGGTCTGTGGTACCCCAAAGATTCAAATCTGGATCTTCATGCTTACTCAGATGCTGACTATGCCGGTTGCAAGATTGATCGGAAAAACACCTCTGGTAGTGCACACTTCCTGGGTGATCGTTTAGTCTGTTGAGCCTCAAAGAAGCAAAACTGCGTATCCACTTCTACAGCTGAAGCTGAGTATGTTGCTGCTGCAATGTGCTGTTCACAAAGTCTCTGGATACGAACACAGTTATCAGACTTTGGCCTTAAGTATGACAACATTCCATTACTATGCGATTCCCAGTCTGCCATAGCTATCTCCTACAATCCGGTACACCACTCTAAAACTAAACACATTGATATACGTTATCACTTCATAAAAGATAATGTAGAGAAAGGTCTAATTGAGCTTCAGTATGTTCCCACTGAAAATCAGCTTGCAGACTTGTTTACCAAACCATTAGACGAAAGTCGCTTCACTGAATTGGTATCCAAGTTAGGTATACTAAATCTGAAAATATAACACACTGGTGCCTCATTTTTCCTTTTCTTTCATTTTTTTTAGAGTAGGTGTTACACTGTTTGTTCTTTGTGCAGCTTCTTGATGCGACACTCAAGGGGGAGTGAATTTCTAGTGACACACATGTATCATATGTGTAGGGGGAGAAAAATCATACACATACTGCACATGTGTAGGGGGAGGAGTATACAACTGATACATTCCCTAAATCTTGAGAATTTTTCATAAACAGATGCAAAAGTCTAGGGGGAGTGTGTCAGACAAACATTTAAATCAAACATATATGGAGAATTCAATTTTTCAAATCTCAAAATTCAGATATCTTGATTTTTCAGAAATTTTCCAAGTGTTGGGTTTTGATTACAAACAATCGCATTTTATGCTTCAATCGCATGGGATCACTTCCAACTCAATGATAATTTTCCAAGTCTTCTTTCAATAGCATGGAATTCAATCGCATTGATAGGCTATCGCATGGGATTCTAACTCGTGTTACCTATCCTTTAATCGCATGCGATAGGCTAACAATAGGCACTAAGGATCAATCGCATGACTTAACTGAACTTCAATCGCATGCGATTGAAATAAGAAAAGGTGAATCGCGTGCGATTCGGATGAGTTGATAGAACTGGACCTAACACCTGAGATGAATCGCATGCGATTAACACACCAAAGTGTGAATCGCATGCGATTGATAAATTCTATCAGCCGCAATTTTTTAACCGTTTAACCACCCAATCACCAACTACCACGTGTCCTAGTTACTTTATAACCGTCCCATCCATCTATCACTCCATTCAAACCGATCAAATTCAAAATCAAAAGTTTCTCTCGTTTTTGGCTACTTGATTATACCAACTCTCTCGTTACTCTGCCAAAATTTGCAATTTTTACCTAAAAATACTACTAATCACATAGGTAACAATTTTTACGGTTTACATTTTGAAAATTTTGAGTTAAAAGTAGTGATTTTGGCCCTAGAACAACCACTTGCGTTAGGGTCTTTCGGAACTTAAGATGGAGTTTTGGGACACGAAACAAACTTGGTTGCCCAATCCAAGTTTGCGATGGGTGATTTGAACATGTAGGGAACACTTTGATGTAAAAATATTTCATATATCTCGAAAAGTGTTCTTCGTGTTCTTGAGGTGTATGAGTTTTCACTATAAACTCTATTTTTCACCTAAAAAGAGGTGTTAGGATGATTTTTGGAATATGCTCCAGTGCTACAAAGTTGTTTATTACTGTTCAATTACCATAATAAGATTCTCAAAACAACTTTTTAATACACAAATGTTAGGATCGGATATTACTTAATATCAAATAACAAGAATTATCTTTTGAACTAAGTCAGAGTTGTTAAAAAGACAATCTATAGTTTTGATCACAATCAATTAAGAAGTTGCGGAATCACACTCAATTGATTAAAAAAGTTTTGAACACAAGAGCAATTCAATTAATAAACACAAAGTAATACTGCCAAAACGATGTTTATTGATAACCAATCTATGATTACAATATTCACCTACACCTCCAATCTAACTTCTTATGTTAGACGAAGAACACAATCTGTTCTTAGGTTTCAAAAGAAACTTAGAGGCTAAAACACTTTCAAATCCAAGAAGATAGCATTTTCCATAAATAGCTCAACTGAAACTGTTTGTTGAATGAAACAGTTCTGATCTTCTTCTAACAGTCTTCTCTTCGAGGCCTTCTAACAGTTGTAAACTTTGTACTAACAGTTCTGATCTTTTGGACTAACAGTTGTAAAGCTTACAGCAACTGTTAGTTACAACTGTCTTCGTATTACAGCTAACAGTCCTCGACTGTTTTATCAGAATCCTTCTAATAGTTTTGAACTGTTTTCACAAAGTCCATTAACAGTTTTAACTTTGCATCTTCAACAGTTTCAATGCCTTAGCCAATTCCCAACAACAAAATCATCGTGTACACAATGGGACTTCAAGAGTTAAGTTTTTTCACAAACTCTTCACACTTGATAATTTTGGTCAATCAGGGTTAACATTTCTTCAATCACTTACATTTGACCAAATTTCACAATTAAATGTTGGGTTTTCATGTATATCTCTGTATCTTTGACTTAACTATTTTATCCGTCTGTACAGATAAGATGGCTCAAGATGTTCGTGACCCATAAGAGATAATGCCCCAAGCTGAGTTCCTTAACACCAGGACTCATGCCAATAACCACTATATAGACTTAACCAAACTAAAAATCCCTACCTATCCCATAGTCACTGAAATCCTCAAAATCCATCCACTAAATTACCTCTCAACCTACAACCCACCTACCACAGGCACACATGTTCCCGAGTTATATGTCCAACAATTTTGGAGAACCTGTGATGTCCGACTAAATGAAAGAGGAAAGGAGGTCATCTATGCTGAGGTTGATGAATTCCAAGTCAACATTCCACTTCACCGCCTCAGAACAATCTTTTCACTGCCCACTGCAGTCAGTAGACCTCAAGCTACAGAATTTGAGGAAATCCCTGATGAGGAGGCATGTCTTACAGCCTTTAGAGAAATGGGTTATGATGGGGAGCTCACCCATAAGAATCAGTTTAAACGCACCAGTCTACATCCCAAGTATAACACTTTCATGACGGTGCTTCAAAGGTGTCTTAATCCCAAACACTCGGGGTATGAGTTTCCAACAGAGAATCAACTCAAGCTCTTTGTTGCTGCAGCCAACCACTTACATGTAGATTATGCATTCCTGCTCTTCCAATACATCAAAGCTACTATGCTGAGAAAGAATTCTCAAAAGAAGAGGATGCCAACATGCTGCCATACCACCGCTTCCCGCCAATGATCATCCAATATGTGATGGATCGGAATGCTGAAATTCCTCGCCGGGAAGGTTTACCTTCTATCAACCCTAAACTTTTCATATCCATTAAACCTGCCATTCCGGCCAACTTGCCTGTCCCCAGATCTTTCCCTGTCACTCTATTAGACCTATGTGAGCAAAATGATACAGTTGTGAGCTATAGGACGAGTGTAGGGATACCTCCCATGGTTGTGCCAGAACCGGTCATACCTGCCCAGGAAGGAGTAGCACCTGGTGAGGAATTAGAAAATAGGCCTCAGACATCTATGGGAGTAGCACAAGAATTATCTTTTGAAATAAAGTCAGAGTTGTTAAAAAGACAATCTATAGTTTTGATCACAATCAATTAAGAAGTTGCGGAATCACACTCAATTGATTAAAAAGGTTTTGAACACAAGAGCAATTCAATTAATAAACACAAAGTAATACTGCCAAAACGATGTTTATTGATAACCAATCTATGATTACAATATTCACCTACACCTCCAATCTAACTTCTTATGTTAGACGAAGAACACAATCTGTTCTTAGGTTTCAAAAGAAACTTAGAGGCTAAAACACTTTCTGAAAGCAAATAACAATTACGTACGAATACAAAAACAATTATGATATGAGATCTATATTCTAATCGAGTATTTATAGACTCTTAATCCTCCTTGATAAGTTGATAGTTAGGTAATCTTCTATCTTCTGAGATAATCTTGAAAATCTTCAAACTCTGTTAAAGATATACTTCAAATCCAAGAAGATAGCATTTTCCATAAATAGCTCAACTGAAACTGTTTGTTGAATGAAACAGTTCTGATCTTCTTCTAACAGTCTTCTCTTCAAGGCCTTCTAACAGTTGTAAACTTTGTACTAACAGTTCTGATCTTTTGGACTAACAGTTGTAAAGCTTACAGCAACTGTTAGTTACAACTGTCTTCGTATCACAGCTAACAGTCCTCGACTGTTTTATCAGAATCCTTCTAACAGTTTTGAACTGTTTTCACAAAGTCCATTAACAGTTTTAACTTTGCGTCTTCAACAGTTTCAATGCCTTAGCCAATTCCCAACAACAAAATCATCGTGTACACAATGGGACTTCAAGAGTTAAGTTTTTTCACAAACTCTTCACACTTGATAATTTTGGTCAATCAGGGTTAACATTTCTTCAATCACTTACATTTGACCAAATTTCACAATTAAATGTTGGGTTTTCATGTATATCTCTGTATCTTTGACTTAACTATTTTATCCGTCTGTACAGATAAGATGGCTCAAGATGTTCGTGACCCATAAGAGATAATGCCCCAAGCTGAGTTCCTTAACACCAGGACTCATGCCAATAACCACTATATAGACTTAACCAAACTAAAAATCCCTACCTATCCCATAGTCACTGAAATCCTCAAAATCCATCCACTAAATTACCTCTTAACCTACAACCCAGCTACCACAGGCACACATGTTCCCGAGTTATATGTCCAACAATTTTGGAGAACCTGTGATGTCCGACTAAATGAAAGAGGAAAGGAGGTCATCTATGCTGAGGTTGATGAATTCCAAGTCAACATTCCACTTCACCGCCTCAGAACAATCTTTTCACTGCCCACTGCAGTCAGTAGACCTCAAGCTACAGAATTTGAGGAAATCCCTGATGAGGAGGCATGTCTTACAGCCTTTAGAGAAATGGGTTATGATGGGGAGCTCACCCATAAGAATCAGTTTAAACGCACCAGTCTACATCCCAAGTATAACACTTTCATGACGGTGCTTCAAAGGTGTCTTAATCCCAAACACTCGGGGTATGAGTTTCCAACAGAGAATCAACTCAAGCTCTTTGTTGCTGCAGCCAACCACTTACATGTAGATTATGCATTCCTGCTCTTCCAATACATCAAAGCTACTATGCTGAGAAAGAATTCTCAAAAGAAGAGGATGCCAACATGCTGCCATACCACCGCTTCCCGCCAATGATCATCCAATATGTGATGGATCGGAATGCTGAAATTCCTCGCCGGGAAGGTTTACCTTCTATCAACCCTAAACTTTTCATATCCATTAAACCTGCCATTCCGGCCAACTTGCCTGTCCCCAGATCTTTCCCTGTCACTCTATTAGACCTATGTGAGCAAAATGATACAGTTGTGATCTATAGGACGAGTGTAGGGATACCTCCCATGGTTGTGCCAGAACCGGTCATACCTGCCCAGGAAGGAGTAGCACCTGGTGAGGAATTAGAAAATAGGCCTCAGACATCTATGGGAGTAGCACAAGAATTATCTTTTGAAATAAAGTCAGAGTTGTTAAAAAGACAATCTATAGTTTTGATCACAATCAATTAAGAAGTTGCGGAATCACACTCAATTGATTAAAAAGGTTTTGAACACAAGAGCAATTCAATTAATAAACACAAAGTAATACTGCCAAAACGATGTTTATTGATAACCAATCTATGATTACAATATTCACCTACACCTCCAATCTAACTTCTTATGTTAGACGAAGAACACAATCTGTTCTTAGGTTTCAAAAGAAACTTAGAGGCTAAAACACTTTCTGAAAGCAAATAACAATTACGTACGAATACAAAAACAATTATGATATGAGATCTATATTCTAATCGAGTATTTATAGACTCTTAATCCTCCTTGATAAGTTGATAGTTAGGTAATCTTCTATCTTCTGAGATAATCTTGAAAATCTTCAAACTCTGTTAAAGATATACTTCAAATCCAAGAAGATAGCATTTTCCATAAATAGCTCAACTGAAACTGTTTGTTGAATGAAACAGTTCTGATCTTCTTCTAACAGTCTTCTCTTCAAGGCCTTCTAACAGTTGTAAACTTTGTACTAACAGTTCTGATCTTTTGGACTAACAGTTGTAAAGCTTACAGCAACTGTTAGTTACAACTGTCTTCGTAACACAGCTAACAGTCCTCGACTGTTTTATCAGAATCCTTCTAACAGTTTTGAACTGTTTTCACAAAGTCCATTAACAGTTTTAACTTTGCATCTTCAACAGTTTCAATGCCTTAGCCAATTCCCAACAACAAAATCATCGTGTACACAATGGGACTTCAAGAGTTAAGTTTTTTCACAAACTCTTCACACTTGATAATTTTGGTCAATCAGGGTTAACATTTCTTCAATCACTTACATTTGACCAAATTTCACAATTAAATGTTGGGTTTTCATGTATATCTCTGTATCTTTGACTTAACTATTTTATCCGTCTGTACAGATAAGATGGCTCAAGATGTTCGTGACCCAGAAGAGATAATGCCCCAAGCTGAGTTCCTTAACACCAAGACTCATGCCAATAACCACTATATAGACTTAACCAAACTAAAAATCCCTACCTATCCCATAGTCACTGAAATCCTCAAAATCCATCCACTAAATTACCTCTTAACCTACAACCCAGCTACCACAGGCACACATGTTCCCGAGTTATATGTCCAACAATTTTGGAGAACCTGTGATGTCCGACTAAATGAAAGAGGAAAGGAGGTCATCTATGCTGAGGTTGATGAATTCCAAGTCAACATTCCACTTCACCGCCTCAGAACAATCTTTTCACTGCCCACTGCAGTCAGTAGACCTCAAGCTACAGAATTTGAGGAAATCCCTGATGAGGAGGCATGTCTTACAGCCTTTAGAGAAATGGGTTATGATGGGGAGCTCACCCATAAGAATCAGTTTAAACGCACCAGTCTACATCCCAAGTATAACACTTTCATGACGGTGCTTCAAAGGTGTCTTAATCCCAAACACTCGGGGTATGAGTTGCCAACAGAGAATCAACTCAAGCTCTTTGTTGCTGCAGCCAACCACTTACATGTAGATTATGCATTCCTGCTCTTCCAATACATCAAAGCTACTATGCTGAGAAAGAATTCTCAAAAGAAGAGGATGCCAACATGCTGCCATACCACCGCTTCCCGCCAATGATCATCCAATATGTGATGGATCGGAATGCTGAAATTCCTCGCCGGGAAGGTTTACCTTCTATCAACCCTAAACTTTTCATATCCATTAAACCTGCCATTCCGGCCAACTTGCCTGTCCCCAGATCTTTCCCTGTCACTCTATTAGACCTATGTGAGCAAAATGATACAGTTGTGAGCTATAGGACGAGTGTAGGGATACCTCCCATGGTTGTGCCAGAACCGGTCATACCTGCCCAGGAAGGAGTAGCACCTGGTGAGGAATTAGAAAATAGGCCTCAGACATCTATGGGAGTAGCACAAGAATTATCTTTTGAAATAAAGTCAGAGTTGTTAAAAAGACAATCTATAGTTTTGATCACAATCAATTAAGAAGTTGCGGAATCACACTCAATTGATTAAAAAGGTTTTGAACACAAGAGCAATTCAATTAATAAACACAAAGTAATACTGCCAAAACGATGTTTATTGATAACCAATCTATGATTACAATATTCACCTACACCTCCAATCTAACTTCTTATGTTAGACGAAGAACACAATCTGTTCTTAGGTTTCAAAAGAAACTTAGAGGCTAAAACACTTTCTGAAAGCAAATAACAATTACGTACGAATACAAAAACAATTATGATATGAGATCTATATTCTAATCGAGTATTTATAGACTCTTCATCCTCCTTGATAAGTTGACAGTTAGATAATCTTCTATCTTCTGAGATAATCTTGAAAATCTTCAAACTTTGTTAAAGATATACTTCAAATCCAAGAAGATAGCATTTTCCATAAATAGCTCCACTGAAACTGTTTGTTGAATGAAACAGTTCTGATCTTCTTCTAACAGTCTTCTCTTCAAGGCCTTCTAACAGTTGTAAACTTTGTACTAACAGTTCTGATCTTTTGGACTAACAGTTGTAAAGCTTACAGCAACTGTTAGTTACAACTGTCTTCGTATCACAGCTAACAGTCCTCGACTGTTTTATCAGAATCCTTCTAACAGTTTTGAACTGTTTTCACAAAGTCCATTAACAGTTTTAACTTTGCATCTTCAACAGTTTCAATGCCTTAGCCAATTCCCAACAACAAAATCATCGTGTACACAATGGGACTTGAAGAGTTAAATTTTTTCACAAACTCTTCACACTTGATAATTTTGGTCAATCAGGGTTAACATTTCTTCAATCACTTACATTTGACCAAATTTCACAATTAAATGTTGGGTTTTCATGTATATCTCTGTATCTTTGACTTAACTATTTTATCCGTCTGTACAGATAAGATGGCTCAAGATGTTCGTGACCCATAAGAGATAATGCCCCAAGCTGAGTTCCTTAACACCAGGACTCATGCCAATAACCACTATATAGACTTAACCAAACTAAAAATCCCTACCTATCCCATAGTCACTGAAATCCTCAAAATCCATCCACTAAATTACCTCTTAACCTACAACCCAGCTACCACAGGCACACATGTTCCCGAGTTATATGTCCAACAATTTTGGAGAACCTGTGATGTCCGACTAAATGAAAGAGGAAAGGAGGTCATCTATGCTGAGGTTGATGAATTCCAAGTCAACATTCCACTTCACCGCCTCAGAACAATCTTTTCACTGCCCACTGCAGTCAGTAGACCTCAAGCTACAGAATTTGAGGAAATCCCTGATGAGGAGGCATGTCTTACAGCCTTTAGAGAAATGGGTTATGATGGGGAGCTCACCCATAAGAATCAGTTTAAACGCACCAGTCTACATCCCAAGTATAACACTTTCATGACGGTGCTTCAAAGGTGTCTTAATCCCAAACACTCTGGGTATGAGTTTCCAACAGAGAATCAACTCAAGCTCTTTGTTGCTGCAGCCAACCACTTACATGTAGATTATGCATTCCTGCTCTTCCAATACATCAAAGCTACTATGCTGAGAAAGAATTCTCAAAAGAAGAGGATGCCAACATGCTGCCATACCACCGCTTCCCGCCAATGATCATCCAATATGTGATGGATCGGAATGCTGAAATTCCTCGCCGGGAAGGTTTACCTTCTATCAACCCTAAACTTTTCATATCCATTAAACCTGCCATTCCGGCCAACTTGCCTGTCCCCAGATCTTTCCCTGTCACTCTATTAGACCTATGTGAGCAAAATGATACAGTTGTGATCTATAGGACGAGTGTAGGGATACCTCCCATGGTTGTGCCAGAACCGGTCATACCTGCCCAGGAAGGAGTAGCACCTGGTGAGGAATTAGAAAATAGGCCTCAGACATCTATGGGAGTAGCACAAGAATTATCTTTTGAAATAAAGTCAGAGTTGTTAAAAAGACAATCTATAGTTTTGATCACAATCAATTAAGAAGTTGCGGAATCACACTCAATTGATTAAAAAGGTTTTGAACACAAGAGCAATTCAATTAATAAACACAAAGTAATACTGCCAAAACGATGTTTATTGATAACCAATCTATGATTACAATATTCACCTACACCTCCAATCTAACTTCTTATGTTAGACGAAGAACACAATCTGTTCTTAGGTTTCAAAAGAAACTTAGAGGCTAAAACACTTTCTGAAAGCAAATAACAATTACGTACGAATACAAAAACAATTATGATATGAGATCTATATTCTAATCGAGTATTTATAGACTCTTAATCCTCCTTGATAAGTTGATAGTTAGGTAATCTTCTATCTTCTGAGATAATCTTGAAAATCTTCAAACTCTGTTAAAGATATACTTCAAATCCAAGAAGATAGCATTTTCCATAAATAGCTCAACTGAAACTGTTTGTTGAATGAAACAGTTCTGATCTTCTTCTAACAGTCTTCTCTTCAAGGCCTTCTAACAGTTGTAAACTTTGTACTAACAGTTCTGATCTTTTGGACTAACAGTTGTAAAGCTTACAGCAACTGTTAGTTACAACTGTCTTCGTATCACAGCTAACAGTCCTCGACTGTTTTATCAGAATCCTTCTAACAGTTTTGAACTGTTTTCACAAAGTCCATTAACAGTTTTAACTTTGCATCTTCAACAGTTTCAATGCCTTAGCCAATTCCCAACAACAAAATCATCGTGTACACAATGGGACTTCAAGAGTTAAGTTTTTTCACAAACTCTTCACACTTGATAATTTTGGTCAATCAGGGTTAACATTTCTTCAATCACTTACATTTGACCAAATTTCACAATTAAATGTTGGGTTTTCATGTATATCTCTGTATCTTTGACTTAACTATTTTATCCGTCTGTACAGATAAGATGGCTCAAGATGTTCGTGACCCAGAAGAGATAATGCCCCAAGCTGAGTTCCTTAACACCAAGACTCATGCCAATAACCACTATATAGACTTAACCAAACTAAAAATCCCTACCTATCCCATAGTCACTGAAATCCTCAAAATCCATCCACTAAATTACCTCTTAACCTACAACCCAGCTACCACAGGCACACATGTTCCCGAGTTATATGTCCAACAATTTTGGAGAACCTGTGATGTCCGACTAAATGAAAGAGGAAAGGAGGTCATCTATGCTGAGGTTGATGAATTCCAAGTCAACATTCCACTTCACCGCCTCAGAACAATCTTTTCACTTCCCACTGCAGTCAGTAGACCTCAAGCTACAGAATTTGAGGAAATCCCTGATGAGGAAGCATGTCTTATAGCCTTTAGGGAAATGGGTTATGATGGGGAGCTCACCCATAAGAATCAGTTTAAACGCACCAGTCTACATCCCAAGTATAACACTTTCATGACGGTGCTTCAAAGGTGTCTTAATCCCAAACACTCGGGGTATGAGTTTCCAACAGAGAATCAACTCAAGCTCTTTGTTGCTGCAGCCAACCACTTACATGTAGATTATGCATTCCTGCTCTTCCAAGACATCAAAGCTACTATGCTGAGAAAGAATTCTCAAAAGAAGAGGATGCCAACATGCTGCCATACCACCGCTTCCCGCCAATGATCATCCAATATGTGATGGATCGGAATGCTGAAATTCCTCGCCGGGAAGGTTTACCTTCTATCAACCCTAAACTTTTCATATCCATTAAACCTGCCATTCCGGCCAACTTGCCTGTCCCCAGATCTTTCCCTGTCACTCTATTAGACCTATGTGAGCAAAATGATACAGTTGTGAGCTATAGGACGAGTGTAGGGATACCTCCCATGGTTGTGCCAGAACCGGTCATACCTGCCCAGGAAGGAGTAGCACCTGGTGAGGAATTAGAAAATAGGCCTCAGACATCTATGGGAGTAGCACAAGAATTATCTTTTGAAATAAAGTCAGAGTTGTTAAAAAGACAATCTATAGTTTTGATCACAATCAATTAAGAAGTTGCGGAATCACACTCAATTGATTAAAAAGGTTTTGAACACAAGAGCAATTCAATTAATAAACACAAAGTAATACTGCCAAAACGATGTTTATTGATAACCAATCTATGATTACAATATTCACCTACACCTCCAATCTAACTTCTTATGTTAGACGAAGAACACAATCTGTTCTTAGGTTTCAAAAGAAACTTAGAGGCTAAAACACTTTCTGAAAGCAAATAACAATTACGTACGAATACAAAAACAATTATGATATGAGATCTATATTCTAATCGAGTATTTATAGACTCTTCATCCTCCTTGATAAGTTGACAGTTAGATAATCTTCTATCTTCTGAGATAATCTTGAAAATCTTCAAACTTTGTTAAAGATATACTTCAAATCCAAGAAGATAGCATTTTCCATAAATAGCTCCACTGAAACTGTTTGTTGAATGAAACAGTTCTGATCTTCTTCTAACAGTCTTCTCTTCAAGGTCTTCTAACAGTTGTAAACTTTGTACTAACAGTTCTGAACTCTTGGACTAACAGTTGTAAAGCTTACAGCAACTGTTAGTTACAACTGTCTTCGTATTACAGCTAACCGTCCTCGACTGTTTTATCAAAATCCTTCTAACAGTTTTGAACTGTTTTCACAAAGTCCATTAACAGTTTTAACTTTGCATATTCAACAGTTTCAATGCCTTAGCCAATTCCCAACAATCTCCCCCTAACTTAAAGAATTTGAACAATGCCTTTAAGTTCTTCGATTCACAGGGTTCAACCTTAGATGAATTTAGCATATGCAAAGAATAACTTCCATTATTAAGCATAGTCAACTGTTTCAATCAAAATTGAAAGGGAATTACACAGATTTGAAAAATTCCAGTCTTTCTTTTATTCTCTTAAGCAGATCATCCTTTATTCTATCAGATCCATAGAATTTAGCCTTTGACATGTATTGAAGCTTTACTTTACTGTGCTCTACAAACTCTAAATCAAACCATTGAGTCTGAGAATTTGCCATAACCATGTGATACACTCTAGCTTTAGCATACACCTTTATTGAAATTATTGTAAAAGCCTCATCAGTAATCAAAACTGGTATTATCTCTTTTGGACTGCATATACTCGCAAGATGCCTCATCAAAACTCTAATCTCAATCTCCACAGCATCTGCATAATGACTAATTCCATAAACATACATATCCTGTAGATCTCTTCTAGTCAAATTGTTCACCAGTTGAAAGAAATTTGAATAACTCTCTATTGGCTCGATTTCTCTCACAACTGTGACTCCTTGCTTACCAGTATCATACCTTAAAACTTCAAATCTCCATTCTTTTATGTGAGACTTATGACCCAACTGTTCTTTCTCCAATTTGGCAATCCCTTGCTGAAGTTCTGTTCTCAGTCGATCTTGCACTATCAGTTGAACCATCTCAGCTTTCTTTTTCTCAACTGTTTTCTTTGGAGGTGGAGGTTTCTTTTCAGAATCCTTTTCCTCTTTACACCTTTTTGATCTTTTTCCTCTTCATCTATCTGTTTAGTGAACTCATCAGCCAGCTTCTTTGCTATCTCTAAATCTGTCTGTTCTTGTTCTTGAAGTTCAGCTGACAACCTCTGAGCTACCTCAAAATCTCTTACTTCTTGTTGTTCTTTGGTTAATTTGAGCTTTGGTAGTGCAACAACTATCTCCTTTCCTTTTCCTTGTACAACTTGCAGTTGCTTTTCACCAGCCCTCTCAGAAATACTAATCCCTTTGAATCCAGGCTTTGGCTTAAGTGGCTTAAGCTTTGCAGACTTTCCATCTAGCCAACCATCCTCAATCTTCTGTCTCATCTGATTGACACTGCAGATTAGCATTTCACTTCCCATTTTTACCAGATAGTCTTGTTTAATCTTTGGCCATGATCTATAAACCTCTGTTGAAGGGTAATCACCAGACAAAATCATCATATTGATCAGCACTCTGTCCACCGCTGATAGTTTCTCCTCAACTGTTGATTCACTAGGTGCAACTGTTAGATCATCCGCTGCAACTGTTTGTTCATTCTCTGCAACTGTTTGTTCTAGCACTTCAGCAACTGTTGGTAATGCACTCCCCCCCTTTTTGATTGGAACAGTTGAAGGGGGTCTTGCAGCAGCGGTCAACTGTTGTAGTACTTGATCGTGTAGCTTTATTACCTCATTACGTGCTTCAAACTGTTGGTCAAAACCTGGATTTGATGATCCTGCTGAAGAATCCTTTTATTCTGTAATGAAATCTTCTTCTTCATTTGAATATAGGCCGCAAAGAATGGTGCAAAATTTGGATCCGTCAATGCTTTATGTTTCATGCGAGCCTCAATGTCAGACAGTATTGCCACTGTTAACATGTCATTGACCTATACAACTGGTGGTTTACTCAAAAGAGATTCCACACCAGTACCCCTTTGTTCTTGGTACTGGGGATTTCCAGAAGCTGTTTTACCAGCCTCTGTTGCCGTGGATGAGGTCTTAATGATGTTAACACTATCCTGTTCATCCCTTACGGATGAAATAGTAGTGTTAGCCTAAAAAACCACATGATCACCCTCTAATGGAGTGATCACCTCCTCATTGTGCCTGGGAGAAAGCACGAATGGTTCACTTTCGATAATCTGCACAGGTGAATGCACCTGTGCAGGGCTAACAGTTTGGGATTCGAGAACTTTGGTGGAAGGAGCACTAACAGTTCTTTTTCGCTTTTGGAATGTTTTCAGAGGAGTGGCTTGTGTTGTAGCTCTATCAAAGGTAGCAGAGTGGATTATATGAGTATCATGAGCTGTGGGTTCTAGAGTTGGTGGTGTAGCAATGTTGTGGGCTTCATGCTCAACTCTAGCAGCTCTGTTTCTGGAAAGAAACTCCACCATTGCAGAGAGTGGTGGAGTTATGGCACCAGAGAAGCTCTTGCCATTTATCAGCAACTTGCTCAATGTGGAGGCCACATGAGCAGAGGGAATGATGACCCTCTTGTGTTTTTGGAGATTTGGCAACAAAAAGTTTAGCAAAACTTGCACAAATCTGGGGTACATCAAAAAGAGACAATATTTGGTCCCAAGATGCTTTACCATACCATTAAATATCAGTTTAGAAAAGTTAAAGCATGGGAACACGAATGATGGACCCAGATCCAGTGTTGTCAGAAGATCCACCGGACTCCATTTCAGTATGGTGATTGAAAAACACAATTAAACTTTAGAAAAACTCTAAATTAAGAACCACAGCAGATTGGTGCAAAAACCTTCAACTGGTGATCAATGGAACCTTAATGATAAGGCTCTGATACCACTTGTCAGGATCGGATATTACTTAATATCAAATAACAAGAATTATCTTTTGAAATAAAGTCAGAGTTGTTAAAAAAAGACAATCTATAGTTTTGATCACAATCAATTAAGAAGTTGCGGAATCACACTCAATTGATTAAAAAGATTTTGAACACAAGAGCAATTCAATTAATAAACACAAAGTAATACTGCCACCAATCTATGATTACAATATTCACCTACACCTCCAATCTAACTTCTTATGTTAGACGAAGAACAAAATCTGTTCTTAGGTTTCAAAAGAAACTTAGAGGCTAAAACACTTTCTGAAAGCAAATAACAATTACGTACGAATGCAAAAACAATTATGATATGAGATCTATATTCTAATCGAGTATTTATAGACTCTTAATCCTCCTTGATTAGTTGACAGTTAGGTAATATTCTATCTTCTGAGATAATCTTGAAAATCTTCAAACTTTGTTAAAGATATACTTTAAATCCAAGAAGATAGCATTTTCCATAAATAGCTCAACTGAAACTGTTTGTTGAATGAAACAGTTCTGATCTTCTTCTAACAATCTTCTCTTCAAGGCCTTCTAACAGTTGTAAACTTTGTACTAACAGTTCTGATCTCTTGGACTAACAGTTGTAAAGCTTACAGCAACTGTTAGTTACAACTGTCTTCGTATTACAGCTAACAGTCCTCGACTGTTTTATCAGAATCCTTCTAACAGTTTTGAACTGTTTTCACAAAGTCCATTAACAGTTTTAACTTTGCATCTTCAACAGTTTCAATGCCTTAGCCAATTCCCAACAACAAAATCATCGTGTACACAATGGGACTTCAAGAGTTAAGTTTTTTCACAAACTCTTCACACTTGATAATTTTGGTCAATCAGGGTTAACATTTCTTCAATCACTTACATTTGACCAAATTTCACAATTAAATGTTGGGTTTTCATGTATATCTCTGTATCTTTGACAGATAAGATGGCTCAAGATGTTCGTGACCCAGAAGAGATAATGCCCCAAGCTGAGTTCCTTAACACCAAGACTCATGCCAATAACCACTATATAGACTTAACCAAACTAAAAATCCCTACCTATCCCATAGTCACTGAAATCCTCAAAATCCATCCACTAAATTACCTCTTAACCTACAACCCAGCTACCACAGGCACACATGTTCCCGAGTTATATGTCCAACAATTTTGGAGAACCTGTGATGTCCGACTAAATGAAAGAGGAAAGGAGGTCATCTATGCTGAGGTTGATGAATTCCAAGTCAACATTCCACTTCAACGCCTCAGAACAGTCTTTTCACTGCCCACTGCAGTCAGTAGACCTTAAGCTACAGAATTTGAGGAAATGCCTGATGAGGAGGCATGTCTTACAGCCATTAGGGAAATGGGTTATGATGGGGAGCTCACCCATAAGAATCAGTTAAACGCACCAATCTACATCCCAAGTATAGCACTTTCATGACGGTGCTTCAAAGGCGTCTTACTCCCAAACACTCGGGGTATGAGTTTCCAACAGAGAATCAACTCAAGCTCTTTGTTGCTGCAGCCAACCACTTACATGTAGATTATGCATTCCTGCTCTTCCAAGACATCAAAGCTACTATCCTGAGAAAGAATTCTCAAAAGAAGAGGATGCCAACATGCTGCCATACTACCGCTTCCTGCCAATGATCATCCAATATGTGATGGATCGGAATGCTGAAATTCCTCGCCGGGAAGGTTTACCTTTTATCAACCCTAAACTTTTCATATCCACTAAACCTGCCATTCCGGCCAACTTGCCTGTCCCCAGATCTTTCCCTGTCACTCTATTAGACCTATGTGTGCAAAATGATACAGTTGTGAGCTATAGGACGAGTGTAGGGATACCTCCCATGGTTGTGCCAGAACCAGTCATACCTGCCCAGGGAGGAGTAGCACCTGGTGAGGAATTAGAAAATAGGCCTCAAACATCTATGGGAGATGCTGAGAGGGATGTGCAGAGAGAAAATGTTGAGAGGGGCGGAGAAGCTGGTGAAGGTGATGAGATTAGAGAGGGAGGGGATGCTTATGATCCTTCCACTATTCACATCATTATTCAATCTCTTTCTCAAACCACCCGCACCCAGGCTGTACTAACTGAACTAGGACTTGACATTTCTGAGTCATCCTGTTCCGAATCCTCACATGCCGAGTCAGCCTCTCACCAAGGTGGTGTCCCTGTTTTTGAACCTATCACTTCTCCTATGGGCACCCCTGAGCAACCAATAGACCAACCATCTGAAAGCACACCATCTTTCATGAAGCTAACTAAACCTCATACTACTTCACCTGACCAGACACATCCCATTTAACCTGCTCAGGTCACTCCACAACCTAGTGGTCTAGTCATCTCTTTGCAACCTCCTGAATTTCCTACCACTAGCCAGGCTATTATAGCCCCAGAGCATGACATTCCAGTCACTTCTCCAACTCATAGCCTATCTGTTGAAACTGGTTCTATCACCCCTGACTCTCTCATTAAACCTGATCAATATGCGGGGTATGGTGTTGGTAGCGGTGATGATGAAGATAGTTTTGTTGTTAGGAGTGTGAGTGATAGAGAGGAGGTGAGAAAAGAAAAAGTGAGTGCTGAGGGTTCCCCAAACCCAGAAAGCCGGGAAGCCACATCTGCTATGGGGCCTAGCACTGCTGGGCCTCATATTGAACAAGTCGCGGTGATCCCACCCGTGCAAGTTTCTGCCCCATCAATCCACTACGGTGTCTCTCAACAGACTCCGTCTTTATTGCACAGGGTTATAGCACATACACTGGGTCAACCCCAATTGGGTGTTGGACCTATTGAACATAGAGGACTGCCTCCCTCGTCCTCGACTCCTTTTGATGCACGATTAGACATACCGCGGATTTCCGCATATCTTGACCAACACAGGGTAACAATCGATGCACTGAGCTTGTTGGCTCAACAAGTCTCCTCAACTTCCAGAGGTGGTACCTTTCAAGGTTCTATTCGAGGATTGGAAGGAAATCCTGCTAGAGCCAACATCCCTGCTGCTCCAGTCGGTAGTACTGCCTATGTGGCTGGTACTTCAACCGGAAGTCTTCGTGATTCCGGGTTTGTTACACGTGCAGAACTTCAACAACAAATTCAACAATCCGTGTCACCAATCCACCAACAACTGCAGATGACTAATCAAAAGTTCGATCGGATCGAGCAAGCCTCCAAGACCCAAGCTGAGCAGCTAAACAGAATTGAAACACTCCTTGCTGCTCGTCATCCAATTCCAGAGCCACAACCACAACCTGATCCTGCTATTATGTCAGTGGATGCCTTAAAGAGCATGTTGTATGTTAGACTTCTTGAGCAAAGGCCAGAATCTACACATGATCAAGACTTTCTGACTACTCTTCGCAACAAACAGCGTCCATCGGGAATCTCCATGGATGACTTTCAAGAGTTTCATGAAGATGTAAACAACAAGATAGATGGATCACCAGAGATTTCTATACTTCACTTTCAAAGGTTACTGACCGGCTGACACTACTTGAACAAACTTGTCAGGCTCAGGCTCAGGCTCAGTGAAGTAAAAGGAGGCGGGATGATCAAGATCCTGATGATCAACCCGAGGGGGAGAAAAGAAGAAGAATATATATTACTTCTCCCTCTGCAGCTGCAAATGTACCAATTGTACCTGTTTCCAGTCTCAGTTCATACTTATCTGCAGGTACAAGTTCAGCTGGGTCTGGAAGTCAACAACAATAGAAAACTGCACAACAGTTGGCCGATGAAGTTTATGAACAACAACAAAAGGAAAATGCTGACAAACAAATTGTACTCTACGTACCTCAGCAACAATCTGAACAGAGGCCAATTGATGTTGAAGAAGGTGAAATACCTTACGAGCAGTCCCATGCCGAGATGTTTGAATGGTCTAGTGATTCAGGGGAAGAAATGGAGAATTTATATGAGTCCATACACACATCACCTGCAAGGCATATGGGAGAAAGAAGTTATGCTCAACCAGAGGAGGAACCTGAGGATCCTGAAATTTGAGATATGTTCAGAGATATTGATGAATACGTCGGGGTTGCTACATGTCCAGCCTCACCTAGAGTTGTTGACAGATTCTATGATATCCCCAGTGAAAGGGAGCCTGCAATCAGAAAGAAAGAAAGGTTAGCAATTTCTAGGAGAAAGCCTAAAAAGAAGAAACCAACCTTTGACGTATCTAGGGTTCTCAGTGGAGTAAACGTTGAAGTTCATGAAAGCTTCCCTCCTCCTCATGGTTAGTTTCAAGAGTCAGCTGCCGATGTACTAGAAAGAAACAGACAGAAATAGGTAGCTGAGAAAGTGAGACAAGAATCTGAATGGCCTTTGCCAAGGAGCTTCATAGTGCCACCTGCTCCTCCAGTGTATCGTGGAGATCCAGGACTTGATGCAGCAAACATGTTCACAAGAAGTGCTGGCTAACAACCTATATGGAAACCATATTTTGTCAATGCTGCAAATCTTGAAGAAAGAATACCAGAAATATACAGCAATGAACTTATAGAGGTTATTTCACACGAGCTGAGGAACATGGATGACAAGCAAAGAAGAAGATATGATCACATCCTTACTCGTTCCAAAACTAAACCTGAAGATATCAAATCAGAATTTCCAATAGTCGAACTCCTCAGTGTCTATACCGAAACCAACTTCAACATAAAATACACTATTTTCCATGTCAGAAGAGCCAACAACCTATCATACTTCCTCACAGAAGCAGATCTGAGGTTTGTTAATATTGAAGACATCAGCTTTATTTATGACACTCTGTCTCAGAAAAGAGGAAAATGGCCTGATGAAGAATTTGGAAGAGTTGCGTTAATGAGGTATATGAGGAATCTTATGGAATATTTTGAGGAATATGATATTCAGCTCGGAGCTGAAAACAACTATGAGAAAGTCAATCTTCTTAAGCCTAATCAAAGACATCCAGATCTTGAAGAGCTTGAAGAGTTGACATTTATCTATGATGGTCATACAAACTTCAAAGGTGATCGAGGGGTCGTCTCAAAGAATACAAAAGGCGAAAAGATCTTCATCAGACTGGATGAACTCATGGCGTATTCAGACGGCACTTTGAAAATTCTCCATCACAAGATACATCAGAAAATATGGAATAACCGTGCAGCATACACTGATGAAGAACATGTTCAAGCCTATCGTGCTATAGAAAGGATAGAACGACACTGGATAGCAGAAGGCAAATACGCAAATGGCAAGTGGCATTCGGGATTCGCAACAAATCAGCTTAGGAATGATTTATGTATTTATTTGTTGTGAATCATTACACACCTCACTTAGGGGGAGATTGTTAGAAATATTAAAGTGAGGGGTGTAATATGTAAATTATACAAAGTTGGGGAAATGCTATATACAGGCATTTCCCCCACATTTCAATGTTAAGCTTTGCATCATTTCTCAACTCTTGTGTTTGTGTTATACTCTCTACCTCTCGGCTCTCTCTCTAAACCGAACACACACAAACACACACTAATACTCAAAGCATTGCTTCATCCGTATAAACACGGGACCATCAGTTTAATTAGTAATTGCAGATAAACTTTCTAATCATATATCATCAAACCCATAAACAATATATATTAGACCTAGGACCCATATTTCACACACTTGACGCAAGGTTTGGGCACTTCCCGCCAAGTCATGCTATTTCTGGTAGGTAACACCCTATACCAATCATACCTAACTGATACGACTCCTAGAACCTCGTAGAGCACTTAGACCTAGTCTAGTATGTTTAACTCTACTCTAGTGCATTTTGGGCCAGGACTCCCGATTATCACCAAAATAGATCGCACCACCTAGAACAACATGAATTCTGGCCGGGACTCCCGATTATTGCAGAATCTTTCATGCCCTTTCCCGCAATGGTTTGAACCCGGATGCCCAAGGTTTAGGCACTTCCGACACCCGAGTACCGTTTAACAGTCAAGGTGTACCAGTAGGTGGGTAGCACACTGATCTAAGATTTTTCTTGGGTTTTAATTAAGTTCAATGAAAAACTTAATTTTCCAGTTTTGAAAAACCATTTTAAAACTAACTGTTTCAAAAATACGATTTATATGTGTACCTGAACTAGGTGCACAAAACGGCTTTTACAAGTTCCAAACTTATAACCTTGACAAAACTATAAATTTTAAAAATTTAATTAATACGACTACCAGACTGAAGTCATATCCCAGTTTGTCATAATTTGTGGTTTTTCACTGTCTAATAACAACCTGTCATTAAACCCCTTTTATTTACCATCACATACATATCATATGCAAAAATGAAAAACAGTAAATAAAATCACAACCACGCAGATAATAATAAGCATATGAAAAAACGTATAGTTTTGCCAACTAATCCTAAGGTCAAACCTAAGGACAAAATGACTTGGATTCGCCTTTTTGATGCAATGCTCCCACTAGCCTTGAAACCTCCCCGAAGTATCCATGTCTCGTGTGAAAACACCATTTTCTTGATCACCTTCTTGGAGTCCATTTCGGTTGAGGGATTAAACTACAACTAATCTATTACAATTACAATATTGAATGGGGTTGTAAGTGGCACGTAGGCCTCCCCGAACCAGTACAAAATTACATATAAGAAAGGGATTGTAATTGGCACGCAGGCCTTCCCAAAACCAAAAGAAGACGAAAACGAGTCCTAAGTCAACAAAACTATAGCTATCACAACCACGCAATTACATATAAGCACTATATATATAAAAGTCAACCACGCAGTTATAATATATAAACAATAAACTGTGTTGTTAAGCACATAACCTAATTTGTTCAAACATTCTCATTTACCCTTTTGATTAATACCTATTAACCAAAAATGAGAATTATGATCTTCTAATTTATTTGACCAAACTAGTTTTTAACAAAACTTTAAAACCATAATCTCATTCAAAACTTGAATAAAATCCTCATGTCGCATTTATTTACTAGTTTTCCAAAAACTTAAAACCGACAACTTTTGGTCACTTAAATACTATCTTATTTGTTTCTCCATAATATTATATAAACTTTATCGTTATTAGAATTTATTCAAAAAATGACTAAAACTAGTCATAATGAATAAAAAAATATAAAATATATATATTTTAACTAAACTAATTAAAATATATAACACTAGTTTATACAACACCTTGTTAATTTTATAACTTAAAAATTAATAATCCTTTTGTATTAATCCGGAAAACCCATCTTGGGCCAACAACTCCCGTCAACCCGAGAAAAAACCCACTGGGCCGAGAGAACCCACTAGGCCGAAGCCCTCTTGGGCCGAGAACTGCATTGGGCCGAAAACACTTGGGCCGAAGCCCACTTGACCCTTAGCGCCGGTAACGGCCGCCGCGAGGCCCATCTGGCCTTAGCGCCGCTAACAACCACCACCTGACACGGTGATGATCTCGGTTCCCGTTTTCCGATTAATAAAATATTTTAAATCCTTTTTAACCTATTAAAACTAATTGTTTTAATATACTGATTAAAAAACTGGATTTAGTTCAAAAACCAAAAACTATTAATTATTAATATTAACAAAATTTGTTTTATTAATAACTAATTACCCTAAAACTTGATCTTATCCCTTTTAAACAAAAGGTTCAAAACTTGATTAGGATCTAGTTTTAGATAAAAAAGTTTATCCCTTTTTAACCATTTAAACACAAAACTGGTTTAAACCTAACTGTTTAAAATCAAACCTTTTATAGACTGGATAAAAATAGAAAACTTGTTTTTATCCTTTTATGGTTTTCGAAAAACAGAGGGGAAGAAACAAGATGAAGAAGATCATATAACTATCAAACAAGCCAACTAATTAGATAGACTAGGTTTAACTGATTAAACAAACTGTTTAATTTAATCTTAATTTAAACTTATTCTTTTTCAAAAATTACGGTCCTTTTTAACCATTCAAACTAACTGTTTGAATTTTCTGATTATTAGGATAAACCTGATAACAAAACAAACTATTTTGCTATCTTCTTGATTTTTGAAAAATTCCAAGAACAAGTAGAGAATCAAGAATAAAACCTTAATCTAAAACGGATAAAACTAGAAACTATGGATCATAGAGCCGAGGCTCTGATACCACTGAAGGGTTTTGAAGTCAAACCACCATATGACTCAAACTGGTCAACCCTGGGTTTGATTCCACTGGTTCAATCCTAAAAGCGGAATTGGATTGAACACAACCCTCTAAACCCCAAAAAAGGGTTAGGATCTTTAAAACTTTAAATGATCAACATAGTCTCTAACCAACAATCCACAGATAAGGATATAGAAGTATACATGATCAAAACCATTAGGATTGCTAAAGATAGTCCACCACTACTGCACCTCCTTGGAACTGGCTGCTAGACCGCTCCTGGATTACCAACCCTTCAAACCGTGAAGACCTCTTGTGTGAATGCTTACGTCGATCAACACACGGCCAAAAAAATGAGAACACCTTGTGTTCCTTTTGGTTTGCAATCGTCAAAAGAGAGAGAAAACCGAGAGAGAATGTGTGCGACGAGAGAGAGGTCGACGAGAGAAAGAGAGAGTGATCTTGGTTGCTAGGTTTAATCCCTTGTCTCATATGTCTTAATCCTTAAGGCTTAAGGATATATATAAGGATTAGATGGACCTAAGCCCGTTTAATTAAAAGTCCACTTGTTTTAATTAAACTTTCAACCTTCTCACTCTGACCCCTGGACTTTACTAATTAATTAATTAACTATTAATTAACTTAGTCCGTTAAATATTAAAACTTAATATTTAATTTCCTTTAAACAATAAATAACTATTTATTATTTATTTCTTTTTAATAATTAATACAAACTGATTAATTATTTATATCTCTCTTTTCAATAACTAATACAACTGATTAATCATTCACTTTTCTCTTTTAATAATTAATCTAACTGATTAATTACTTCCACACATATTTATGGTGTAATCCAACTGTTCCGTATTTGGTGTGTAGCAGTGTGACCCTTTAGTATTTTATAACATTGGATACAATGTGCCCATTAATTATCCCTGCACATAATCTAACACTATGACTTTTGTGCTGATGTTGTAGACTCTGTATGCTTTGTATATCACAGAGTATCCAACAAACACACCTTCATCAGCTTTGGGAGCAAACTTCTGCAGTTGATCCTTCTGGTTCAGGATGAAACACTAACAACCAAATATGTTCAGAAAACTGATGTTTGGCTTCCTTCCCTTGAGCACCTCATAAGGAGTTTTGTTGTGCATTTTGATCACAAGGGACCTGTTATGTGTAAAACAAGCAAAGCTGACAACCTCAGTCCATAAATTAAATCCTAACCCACTCTCACACAACATGGTTCTTGCAGCTTCAATCAAAGTTCTGTTTCTCCTTTCAGCTACACCATTTTGTGGTGGAGTTCTTGGAGCAGAGAAGTTTTGAGATATCCCTTTATCATCACAGATTCTAGAGTCTGATTTCTAAACTTAGTTCCATGATAACTTCTAAGAGTCCTTACCATATTGCCATTTAGCACTTCCATCTTTCTGATAAATCTTATTATCTCTTCAGCCGCCTCACTCTTGGCTTTACGGAAGATGACCCAAGTGTATCTTGACAATTCATTAACAAAATCCAGTGCATACTTACTTCCACCAATACTTACAGTGGAAACAGGACCAAATAGATCCATGTGCAACATGTAGAAAGGTTCAGTAATGGAGAAGGCTTGCTTAGATGGAAATGATGTCTTGTGCTGCTTTCCCTTTTCACAGGCAGAGCAAGGTTTAGGCTTAACATAAGTCAGTGAAGGCAGTCCTGACACTAGATCACCCTTGCTCAACTTGTTGATATTTTTAAAATTTAGGTGGGAAAGCCTTTTATGCCATAACTTGTTTATATATGTTACAGATTTTGTATACAAACAGGTTAACATAGATGGATTAGTAGAGGAAATATCAAGAGTATAAACATCCTTCGTTCTCTTAGCATAAATAATTGTTTTGCCTTCTTTATTTAAAATGGAACCACCTGTCTTTGTAAAAAGGACGTTATGATCACCATCACAAAGTTGACTTATACTGATGAGATTATACTTAAGCCCTTTAACATATGAAACCTTAGACATAGTTAGGTTCCCATTATGAAGTTCAGCGTAGCCTTTTGTTTGCCCATAGTTGTTGTCACTAAAGGTCACTCTTGGACCCTTTTCCTTCTTGTAGTTACTAAGAAAATCTTTGCAACCTATCATGGTTCTTGAACATCCACTGTGAAGATACCATGTGCTAAGACCCTGCATACTTATGAATGAAAAAAGGTTAGTGAAACTTAGGATATCCACAATTAAGTGGACCCCTGTGGATTGCACCTAGCTATCTACTTCATATTAGGTTGTTTATGAATGACTGGAACAACTATGTTATCAATATCAGACCGCTATCTTGAGTTACCTTCAAGAGAACAATCACTTGTCTTATGTTCTTTGCTACCAGATTTAAAAACATTTTTGATTTTTAGAGCATTTAACATGTTTTAGTGACTACCCATCAGATGTCTTAACAATCTTCTGATGACTATGGGTCATCAACTGATTGATTTGACCATTCAGCTGTTGCAGCTGATTCTGTAAACTAAAAAGGTCTTTGTTTATAATCACCTTTTGCTGACCCTTAGTTATAAAGAGTTTTTGATCAACCTTGGGTGTGGCAGACTTAGACTTTATGTGAACATTAAGTCCTTTTCTCTTGGTTTCTCCTATTGAAAGATGTTAGGTCCCAATGTATGGGATGAAGCTTTTCAAGTTTGAGAGAACACACACAAACACTATGAGAGAATGTGTAAAATGATAGCAAAACTTAGATTAAACAAGGAGCCAATGGCTTATATAGCCTTCGGCTATTTTACATATAACACCCTCTCTTTTTGGTGTTCTAACAATCTCCCCCTATGTGAGGTGTGTATCTATTACAAAAACTGTGAAACTACAAAGATAAAACAATTAAGGTACTTTGTTAGCCTTGCCACCTTCTTAAGATTCTTCTGCTATCCAGTGTTCGTTTCAAGTTTTCAATGTATCGGGCTATTTGTTGTGTCTCCTACTCTGAGATAGAAGACTCAGTGTTAGCATTCTTCATTTCCAACATGTTGTACAAAATTCTCAGTGTGCCATCTGAATAAGCTAAAACATCGCACATTCGTACAAATGTTTTCTCTTTCTTTGAATTTCTGAAGACGACACCTGGTTCACCTTTGAAGAACTCATGCCCAGCTTCTACAATTGTTAACTCTTCTATCTGATCCAAGTTAGGACAACTCTGTTGTGCTTTTGGAAGATTAACTTTTTCATCATTGTTCTCAGCAGCTAATTGCATGTCATGGTCCTCAATAAACTCCATCAGCTTCCTCATGTACTTCATCAATGCAGATCTACCAAAAACTTCGTTTTGTAACTTTGTTTGTTTTTTCCGGAAGGTACAAGTAAATGAAATTGATATCACACAGTTGAATGTATCTGAGATCTGCTTCGTTGAACACAAACTTTTGTTTATTTGCCCTTTCTACTTTAAACCAAAAGATAGTCTGATCAAATGTGGAATCACTTTACACATTTAGAAGCTTGACTATTGGAAATTCTGAGATGATCTGTTCTTTTGGAGTTCTAAATCTTTCCAGTACATGCTAATATCTTCTCTTTTGGTTATCATCTAGATGTATCAATTCTGGAGGTGCTCTTATTTCTGGTATGTCCACATAAATTTATTGTATTTTGTCTTCAAGAAAAGGACCATTCACTAGGTAGTCTCTCCAGATTGCATCAATTCTAGCTTGTCTTGTAAACATGTTGCTTCTATCTAGAGTAGGAGTTCTCGTATACACTAGAGCAGCAGGTGATATTATCACTTTCGGTGGTATAGGACTGTATTTGTAACAAACTCTTCTGCTGCTTTTCTTTTTTGTTCTTGTCTGATTAAATCTACAGCTGAAGTCTGAAATTGACCTGAAGGAGGTGGAAAAGTTGTATGAACTTCATAATTAACACTGCTCAAAACCCTGGATACATTCAATGTGTTCTTTTTGGCAAGACTCTTAACTCTGCCTGTTGTAGATTTACCCTTTCTTCTCTTTTCAATCTCTGCTGCATTCATATCATCATCAAATCTATCCACAACCTGAGTATGAAGAGCTTCTGGATTTGTTACAGATGTTACATATTCATCAATCTCATTATCCATATCATCAAACCTTTCCTCATTTTCCATGTTAATACCAACATCACCATATAGATCATTGAAATCTGTATCCGTATCAGCATCAACCTCCTCAGTTTGTTCACTTTGTTCTATCTCCCCCTCTTCACTTACACCATGCCTCTATTCAAAGATAACCATATCTTGTTGCTGTTCAGGAACATCATCAGCCTGTGTCTTTTTTTGATTCCTGTTACTAGAACTTGTACCTTCTCCAGATGAAAGTATTTGACTCAAAGGAACAATCGGTACAACATCACTTTCTCCAAGATACAATCTCCTCCTTTTCTCCCCCTCGGGACGATCATCAGGATCCTGATCATCACGTCTCCTTGTTAAAGTACCTGCTTGTATCTTGCAAGCAACTTCCATAGCTTTCAAACGATCTGAAATCTGATGCATTATTGTGTGAAAAGCCCAAGTATCCCCATCTATCTTTGAATGCATATCTTCTTGAAATTCTACAAGATTACCACCATAAAGAGTTTGTTCATTCTGCAAAGTGGTTAGAAGATCATGATCATGTGTTGTGTCAAGGTGTTGCTCCAAAAGTTTAACATATAAAAGGCTTTTTAAGTCATCAGCCGAAAGTGTGGAAGAATCAGATGTATGAGGTTGAGGTGTAGGAGCAGGCTGATTTCTGGACTGGAGTAGTGAATCTATTCTATCAAGTTTGGAATCAATCTGTTCAAGTTTAGTACGTACAGGGTTAACAGCTTATTGAATAGCTGTATGAAGATCATCCAGTGTAACAAACCTGGTATCATGAAGATTACCAGTTGAGGTTCCAGGCACAGAGGCTGAACCACCTAAAGGAGCTGAAGAAATGTTGACTCTAGTAGGGTTTCCATCCAATTCTCAAATGACACTATCAGTAGTATCACCCATGGATGTTCTGGGTACTTGCATGATTAGCAAGACCAGTGCATATATCGTGTCCTTGTGTTTCGAAAGAAATGCAGAAATCAGCGGTATATCAATGTGCTCAAAAACAACGAGCGAGACGTGGGAGACAGTCCTCTATTTTCAATACGCCTTTCCTCCGAATGAAGTAGGTGGTATATGATGTGTCAAAGCCCTGTGCAATGAATTAGAAGGTTGTTGAGAACCCTCTAAGTGGCTTGGTGTGGTTTGAAGATGCACGGGTGGGATAACCATGTCTATTTCAATACCAAACCCAACTGTGTCTGGTCCGATAGCAGATGTAGCAGCCCGGCTTTCTAGGTTTGGGGAAATCTCAACACTCTCATTTTCTTTTCTCACAAAAATATCACTCATATTATCTTCATCTTCGTTTCCATACCCAGCATATTGATTTGGAGACAATAATGATGTTTCAGGTGTGACATAAGCAACTTCAAAAGATGGTTCTATTTCATGATCAGGAGCTACTTTAGCAACTTGAGGAACTACAACTTGTTGCTGAGTTAGATCTAGAATGAGAATAAAACCTGCATGACTGACGGGAGTTTGTAATTGTGAAATAGGAGTCAAGTCAGCAGTTGACACTATAGGAGTACTAACAACTGGAGATTGATCATGAGGGTCAGTTAGTTTCATGTAGGAAGGAGTGCTATCTAGAGTGGTAACGATAGGAACATCAGGAGTACCCACTGGAGATGAAACAACAGTAACAGGTGGCGTACTCACAGTATTAGAAATAGACTCAGCACTCTAAGAATTTGAACTAGAAAGAACAATCTGTTCAGTGGAACAATCACATTGCACATCAGATTAATCAGTAGCAAAAGCGAGAGATTCAACAATAGAATGAACAGTTGCTGGATCATAAACATCTTCTCCCTCTCTATGTGTTTCACCTTCACCCTCTTCACCACCCCTCCCAAAATTTTCTCTCACCACTTCCCTCTCAGTATCCCCCATAGATAACTGAGGCCTATCCTCTAAATTCTCACCTTGTTCTACTACTCCTTGGGTAGGTAGGACCGGCTCTGGTCTAACCATAAGAGGTACACCTACACTGTTTCTATAACTGATTATTAAATCAGATTGCTCACAAAGATCCAACAGAGATGTAGGGAAAGGTTTAGGTACAGGGAGTGGATCAGGAGTAGCAGGTTTAATAACATTAAAAACACTAGGAGCAATAGAAGGTGAACCTGCTCTATGAGGAATTGCAAGATTGTGATCCATCCCGTGTTGGAAGATCATAGGAATAAACCTCAAGAAATGTAAAAATCTTGCTCCAGTGTTCTTATGACTATTTTTCAGCACCATGGTTGTTTTTACGTCATTGAACAACAACTGGGCATAATCCACATGCAAGTGGTTCCCGGCAGCAACAAAAATCCTCAACTGATTCTCAGTTAGAAACTCATACCCAGTGTGTTTGGTAGTTAAGCATTTCTGGAGTATGGTCATGAACATATTGTACATAGGATGCAAGTTATTCCTCTTAAACTTGTTCTTTTTCTCTAGCGGACCTGAGTATCCAAATGATTGAATGACAGCTAAACAGACTGCTTCCTCATGTATTTCATCAAAAGTTACTGCAGGAGGACGACAGTCAGCAGTAGGAAGGTGGAAAATCTCCCTAAGTCTGTCCACAGTGATAGCAATAATGAACTCATCAACCTCTGCCTAGATAGAAAGAGTTTTAGTACGAATGGTGTGCATATGACAAGTTTTCCAAAACTGTTGAGCATACACCTCTGGGACATGAGTACCGGCAGTAGCAGGGTTGTAAGTTAGCAGATAGTTCAAAGGATGAATACGGAGTATTTCAATAAGCACAGGAAAGTTTGGATTTTTAAAGTAGCAAGGTCAATGAATTGATTATTATCATGAGTGGTTACAGAAAGGAATTCTGCCCTAGGCATTAAGAGCTCGTCTGGTTTTGGGTTTTGGGCTGGCTGACTAAGAGCCATAGAATGAACATGTGATGTGGATTCACCTTCCATATTAGCCAAGTTATATGCACACAACAACAAATCAGGTTAAATCTGTAATGCAATGATAAGTAACAAACCCACACACTCATGAAAAACAGTCAAACTTAGATCAAACTCGACCTTTTGATACTAAGTTGACCTATTTTGACCAAATGTTTGATTTTTGAAAAATTGTAGTTTATGACAAAAAATCCCCAACACTGAAATCCTCATTGAGTACATGATGTTTAAACTTATCAAAAATGAATTTTGACCTTTATTATACACTAATTACATGTATATGAACAACTTTGTTACACTGAAGCATAGTCAAAATTTGATCCTAACACCATGTAATCACTTAATTGTCAAAATTCTAGTACAAACTCATATCCACGAAGAACATGAAGTACACATTTCAAAATTTAAAAAAACTTTTTATAGATCTGTGTTCTTAATACATTTCTAAGACCCATCGTACAAGACTTGAAGTCAAACAAACTGAAATCGAATGTTAAAAATCCAAAATAAAGTTCGAAAAACCCTCGCCATGTCGGAACTGTTTATGCTTGAAAACCCCATCAAAACCCAAAATTAATTAAATTCCACCGTGGGATTTATTTACCTAGTTGCTACGATTTGATTGATATAAAAATTATGAATTTAGGTAGAGTTTCATTCTGATTCATTTAAGGTAGTAACAGTGTTCATAAATGGTGTTTGATGAAATGGGAATCGAAGAAGACAACTGTTAGTAATATCAGAAAAAGTGATTGAAAAGCAAATTCACTTTTACAGGAAGTGTGTAAAGTGAATGTACTTTTCAGTAAAGTCAAATCCTACTATCTGTTACTTATTAAAGTACTATCTTTTTCTCTTGGGAGAGTAAACTTCTCTTTCCCTGTTAGTACTTTATACAACACCATTCTTTCTAAAGACTTAACTTAACCAAGTATGGAGTTGCCAGCCATACTTAGTTGTTGAAGATATCTTCGAGATCTTCTCTTCTAAATTATCTATCACCTTTTCCAAAGGATCAAGATCAATCCTTTTTGTCTCTTTGCAGATCCAAAAATATTACAATGAAAATATTAGACTCAGCTAATAGACACTGAACTGCAAACATACTTTTGCTCAGCTAAGGATAAATATGAAAGACTCGGAGACTGAAATATGCTCAGCTGATCATAAATGCTCACTTAATAATACATACTAGAGTAATGCTACATAAGCTAATCAACCTCTATGATCAGTAGATCCCAAGGGCTCAACTTATCATTGAGAGTGATAAGTTTATAAGGAAAAGACTAGATAAGTTAAAGATGGCTTATCTGAGGGATGGGAGGCATCAGCTGATCAGAGTGATAGACTCAGCTAATCCTTTGACTGCTCAGCTGATCTTAAAAGAACCTTCAGCTGATGGTATTAAACCCTCAACTGATGCTTTGTAGCTACTCAGCTGATGCTTCTAGATTTGTCTTTTCTTCTTGGTTGATCTTCTTGAAGCTGGTCATTTGGCTGATACTCAGTGTTCAGCTAATACTTTTGTTCATCAGCTGACATTTCTTACTTAGGAATTTCTTTAAGTCTAACAAGAAAAACAACACATATTTTTCATTGATCCAAGTACAAAACTAAATATGTGGTTTTGTTAGCATCAAATCCTATTTTAATTAATAGACAGGTTTGATTATGGTTTGATATCACTATCTCCCCAACATAGACCCCCAGTGATAGATTGTGTGCAGGGATAGTGTACACGTGTCATCACATCCGTGGACACTATGTGTCACTAAAAGGTCATACAGCTGCACACCCAACTCATGAACCAGGAATAATTTAGTGTGTTTAAAATAGATAATTAATAGTTGATTAATTATCAGGAAAGAGGGAATTAATAAATGGTTACTTATTATTATTAGAGAGAGGTTATTAAATATTAGTTAAATATTTAATAAATAATGTTTGGTTAGGAATTATTAATTAACAGTTGTTTAATTAATAATAACTAAACTTGGAGGGCTTGTTTTGTAAGAAGATCAAAGTTATTGATCTTGGATCGGGTTTTAAGGTACAAAGGGCTTAGGTCCAAGAGATAATTATATAAGGGTTTTAAACCTAATAATTATCTAATCCTAATCACAATTTACAAAACAAACAACACAAGCCTCTCCTCTTTCTCTCCCTACCTTCGGCCGAACACCACCCCACGGTGGTCTCGGGTTTCTTCCGGCGGAAGACACCGGCGGATGGCAGCAGCGGTGCACGGTGGCCACGGTAGTGGTGCCCTGCGGCTTTAGCGGCGCGAAACCAAAGGGCCGAGAACCCCTTTGCGGCGGTTCTTCTCGGCGGTGGTAGTCCAGGGCAAAAACCGAGGGCGGTTTTTGCCGGGTATCGTTTATACAAACAAGTTATTCAGTTCTGACAGACTAGCAGCCAGTTCTAGGGTGCAGTAGCTGTGTATCCCCCTTCAGCAGTTTCAGGGTGTAATTTCTATCTTTTAGAAATAACTGATATTATATTGCATGATATATCTCGTTTTATGATTCTTTTTCTGTTTCCCCATCTGATCCAGTTGGGATCCTGGGATGGGATTTGCAATTTATTTTTTTCCACTGTGCATGTTTGTACCCTGTAAAACTCTACAGTGGTATCAGAGCCTGCTTCTAGGCTCGATGGGGAACAAGTTGATCATAATTATGTATTGTGTATATATGTTTTGTGAAAATTAGTATTGTGGTTAAGCTCAAGTTTCTGATCTGTTACCTGATTAATTTTCCAAATCTGCTGTTTATATATTGTTTATATATTTTTGCGTGAAACTTTTGTTATTGGTTTAAGAATCAAGTTCTGATCTTTTTACCAATAGAGTTTCTAGTTTGCTCTTTATATATTGTTTATATATTAACTGCGTAAAAGTTGGTATTTGGTCAAAGGTCAAGGTTTATGACTTTTAACCAATTAAAGTTTCCAGATTATCTGTCTTTATTATTTATACATTTATTATGCGAGAAACTTTAGTTTATGGTAAAATGTCAAAGTTTTGACTTTTAGCCGGTTAAAGTTTCCAGTTTATATGCTTAATATATATCTGTATAAATTCTGTGTGAAACTTGTGGTTATTTAAAAGTTCAAAGTTCTTGAATTTTTAAATCAAGTTTCCAGCTTTATTATTATGTATTTAATAATATTGATTTTTAACCTGTGTTTATATATTAACCCAGTTTCAAGTTTGAGATATTTAACAAAAGGCCCATTTTCAGGCCAGTTTGAGGTCCAGGTTAAATGCTGATGATCAACACAAAACCAGTTTGTGTTTTGGTGTTAAAGGTTCAAGTTTGAATCTACCTCGAATTATATATATATATGATGGTTTATAATGCGTGTATTATTTATTTTTCCCGATACGTAATTGGTTGTTTATTATTTTAAGCCAAACGCCTAAAACCTAGTGGATCATGTTTGTGGTTGTTTACTTTATTGTTTGTGGATTGGTTTACATTTATTATTTATCTGGTGTGGGGAGGTCTGCGTGGCTCTTACAACCCCTATTCAATTTTGTAAATATATTAGTTTTAGCGGGCCTGCGCGTCTTTGAATTATTATGTAATAGGGCATTAGTTTTCTCAAAATTGTAATATGTTAGTTTGATATTTGTAAATGTAATTTTGTAGCCAATAAAGACAAGGATCAAGACAAAGGAGAGACGACGCCACGGATGTTGGAGCCAGTGGGAGCATCAGCATCAGATTCATGCCATGTGTGTTGTTTATGTTCCATTTAGGGTTTGACCACAGGGGTACTTAATTTTTAATTAAGTAACATTGATGGTCAAAAGGCGTTATGTGTATTGGCTTATTATTGCGATTATTAATGGCGTCGTTGTGATTTAATTATATAGTGCACGCACATCATTAAAACAATATACATACAAAACGGTTAAAACTGGCAAAATGTTTTTGAAACAAATTTACCCTTTCAATATCTTAGACAAGTAGTGCTACCCATCTAATGGTACACCTTTCCTGCTCCCAGTACTTTGGTGTGTTGTCGTGCCCAAACCGTGCACACTGGGGTTCAAACTGATGTGGGGAGGGGTGAAACACTTTCCGATTCCCTGATGTGACGGGTCTGATTTCACCCCGTCTTAGATGGTGGGGTCTATTTTGGTGATTCCCTGATGTGATGGGCCAAAAGTGCACTTAGGAGGACTAAATATGTACAAATTATTGTTTCATTCGATGTCCGAAGGATATAGGAGTCGTGTTTTGGTTTAAACGTGATCGATATGGTTTATACCCACAAGAAATAGCACGGGCTCAGCGTTGTCATGCCCAAACCTTGCACCAACACGTGTGAAATATGGATCCTATTCTAAAATATATTTATTTAAAGGGTTATAAATTATTTTAGAGGAATTAAATTACTAAAATTTTTATTTCTTGCTTTTCACTGTGGATGTTGATATTGTCTGTTATACCATTTTATACACCCGAGGAGTCTCTTAGCCTCATCATGAGCAAGTGGAAGCTTTCAGGTCCAAATTTTATGGTTTGGAAATTGCTCTTTAGGAATATCCTAAGGGCGTATGGAAGGTTGTACACAGTAGATAAACCTCCTCTAGCACGACCTGACTATTCTGCTCAGGATGAAGAGTATGATACATATTATAAGTATCTGTCTGATAAATCTGACATCATGTCAATTCGGATACTCTCCACAGAGTCTGAGTTTTCTGATAGATTAAAAATAAGTCAATGTTTGAAGTCGTGCTGGATCTAGAGGAGCGTTTCAAGGACAGTGAGCGCTATGGACGCTTTCTGCTCATGAAGGATATTCTTTCATAGAAGATGAAAGAAGGCCAGTTATTAAGTGATCATCTCATTAACTTGAGAAGGCTTTTTCATTTCTTGATGATTCTGGGATCACAAGTCAGTGAGCGTGAGCTTGTGATGCTCTTGGTCAGTACCCTAACTGACCGCTATCAGGTAGAGGTAGTGGACAAGTTTCGTGAACCAGATATGACAGTAGTTGGTATGCACGAGTTCTTAATGTGCATAGATGACCAGGTGCACCCGGACCCCTTTGATGCAATAGTTGTTGAGTCAATGGAGGAAGACAACTGGATTGATGAGCTACTAGACGATTGTTGCCCGGATTGCAGTAGCAAGGATATTTGCGAGCACTCACTCGATATTGATCAGCTGCACGTCGGTTCTACCGACGAGTCAGGTATCTTTATCATAGATTTCTTAGTTACTTCATTTGAATCATGGGTACTCAATACCGGATGTGGTCATCACATTTACAATCACTTGCAGGGATTCAAGAGAAGTAGGAAACTAAGGAAGGGGGACATGAACCTACGGGTAGGCGAAGGCTCCATCATTGGTGCTTAAGCTATAGGAACCTATTGTCTCAGGCTACCTTCAATATTAAGCATAGAGCTAGAGAATTGTTTTTACGTTACTAGATTGATTAAAAATGTAATATCATATGATTTATTAATAGACAATGGTTTTAACTATCAGTCGGTAGGTAAAACAATTTTATGCTTTAAAAATGATTTATTCTATTTTAAAGCAAGTTCACAAAATGGTCTATATATGATAAATCTAGAAAATCACAAGTAAATCTATCATATAAGTAAGAGGTCAAAGGACACTTTCAACCAGACTTACCTTTGGCATTATCGGCTCAGACACATAAATAAGAAACGCATAGAGCAACTTCATACTGATGGAGTTCTAAGGTCAATTGATCTTGAATCAATTGACAATTGCGAATCTTGTTTGTCCTGCAAGATGACAAAGAATCCTTTCGACAGTTCGAATGAAAGGTCAAAGGAACTGCTAGGAATTATACACACAGATGTCTGTGGTCCTTTCAGTCAGGAAGCCAGTGGAGGATACCGGTACCTCATTACCTGTACTTACGACTTCAGTAGGTATGGTTATGTGTATTTGAAGAGACACAAGTCTGAAAGTTTTGATTTCTTCAAACAATGTCAGAATGAAGTACAGAACCAGCTTGATAAGAAGATAAAGCTGCTTCGGTCTGACCGGGGAGGTGAATATCTGAGTCAAGAGTTTGACGATCATCTAGAGGAATGTGGGATTGTTTCACAACTCACACCTCCGTATACGCCACAGTGGAATGGTGTATCGGAAAGGAGGAATAGAACGTTGCTTGACATGGTTCGGTCTATGATGAGTCAAACTAGTCTACCAATGTCATTATGGGGTCTTGCACTCGAAACTGCTGCTTATATGCTGAACCGAGTTCCAACTAAGTCTGTGGAGAAAGAAAAGACACCGTTCGAGTTATGGATGGGGAAAAACCCCGAATTGTCTTTCATAAAAATTTGAGGTTGTGAGGCTTTCGTTTAACGACCGTTCTCGGATAAACTCAAGCCCAAATCGGATAAGTGTATCTTCATGAATTATCCTAAGGAAACTTTAGGATACTATATCTATATTCCCGATGAGAACAAAGATTTTGTCGCTCGGTCAGGGACATTTCTAGAGGATAAGTTTCTATGTTCAGAAACTTCTTGGAAAGAAATAGATCTTCAAGAAATTGAAGAGGATGATGGTATGCCTCCTCCACTAGTGGAACCCGTAAGTCAACAAAGAAATGTTGAATCCGAACCCGAGTCTGTGCTTGAGGAAGAAGTGGAAACACAAGACCTTCGCAGGTCCAGTAGGATTCGGACTAAGCCGAATAGATATCTAGGATTTCTAATCGCTCAAGAAGAAGGGGATCTTTATGAACCCACATCCTACAAGAATGTTATGTCAGGCAGTGAGTCTGACAAATGGCTAGATGCCATGAAGGCAGAGATGAAATTCATGTATGACAACCAAGTTTGGGAGTTAGTAGACTTGCCACAACACAGTAAAGCTATTAGGTGCAAGTGGGTTTTCAAGAAGAAGACCGGCATGGAAGGAAATGTGCATACTTTTAAAGCTAGCCTTGTTGCAAAAGGTTACACTCAGACTCAAGGTATTGATTATGATGAAACCTTTTCCCCAGTAGCCATGCTTAAATCTATTAGGATTCTTATGGCCATATCCGCATACTTAAATTATGAGATATGGCAAATGGATGTCAAAACTGCTTTCCTTAATGGGAAAGTAATAGAGGATGTGTATATGGCAAAACCGGACGGTTTTGAGGATTCTATGAATCCAGGTAAAGTATACAAGTTGCTAAAATCCATTTATGGATTGAAGCAAGCATCTAGAAGCTGGAACTTGTAATTTGATGAGCGTATCAAGGAGTTTGGATTTACCAAAAGCGAGTTAGAGTCCTGTGTTTACACAAAGTTCAGTGGGAGCGTAGCAATCTTCCTGGTCCTGTATGTGGATGGCATACTGATCATAGGAAATGATGTACCAACATTACAAGGAGTAAAATCCTGGTTAGGCAAATGTTTCCAGCTGAACGATGTAGGAGACGCCACATACATACTTGGTATTAAGATCTATAGAGATAGATCTAGACGGCTGATCGGACTTAGTCAAAGTACATACATAGATAAAGTGTTGAAATGCTTTAAGATGGAAGACTCCAAGAAAGGATTCATTCCTATGAGATCTATTATACCATTCAGCAAGGCTCAACGCCCTACTTCTCCAGAAGAGTAGAAGAGGATGAAATCGGTTCCTTATGCTTCGGCAGTAGGATCGATTATGTATGCCATGTTATGTACTAGGCCCGATGTTGCTTACTCCATAAGCCTTATGAGTAGATATTAGCAAAATCCGGGTGAACCCCATTGGGTGGCTGTCAAGAACATCCTCAAGTATTTGAGAAGGACAAAGGATATGTTCTTGGTCTTTGGTGGAAGCACAGATGAAATCAGTGTAAGTGGTTACACTGATGCGAGCTTCCAGACTGACAGAGATGACTTTAAGTCATAGTTAGGGTTTTTTTACTATAAACGGTGGAGTTGTATCTTGGAAAAGCCAGAAGCAAGATACTATACCAGATTCAACTACAGAGGCCGAGTACATTGCGGCAAAGGAAGCTGTTTGGCTGCGGAATTTTATCTTGGATCTAAGAGTTGTTGCCAGTATCTCTAGACCGATTGATATATTATAGACCAAGAGATCACCAGCAGACTAGGCACGAACTTAGAAAGTATCACATCATCTGAGAGATTATCGGAACGGGAGATGTGAGAATATGCAAGATACCAACAGAGGACAACGTTATTGATCCGTTGACCAAGGCGTTAGCAAGAGAAAAGCATGAGAGACATGCTAGTTCCATAGGAATACAGTATGTGGGACCTAGCAGCTACTTTTTAAGAATTTAATTAAAACTGTATGGATTGAAATTTAAACTTGATGATTATTTATTAAACATTTCTGCGTGATGGAAATAGGAAGTTTAATATAATCTTTTAAATTTCTCATTACTTTTAGCATATTTATTCATCCATGAGATACAAGTCTTGCTATATCAAAATTACGCCATAGCTACCTAATGCGGTGGGAGCCACATTAGGGTGATACTAACGTTATTAAAAATACTTGATGGATTATTCGGGTAGAGAATAACAACACAAGTTATGTGACCAAGTATTTATAGATATTTGTCTGGGGTACAAATATTGGAGGTGATCCGCATCAGTCTAACTTCATGGAGCCAACGACATGAGTTAGCTGATTGGTTGTTCTTAGACCTAAGATGTTTGCTTTGGGGCACGAGGACTTCTGTTCTTTGGAACGTTCTAACGCTACGTCGTAACTGGGTAGTAATAACGGGCGTATCTGGGTGCAGCGGAAGACGTGTGTTCAAATGCAAGCAGTCAAGATGGGATTTGCACCTTCTCTTATAGAGAGGAGATATTTCAGGGCCTCTTGACGGTTGAGACTAAATGAAATGCGTGGCCGCGCTCGGATAGAATGATGGACATCATTTGGTAACTCCGTAACTTCAGTTAATCGAAATCAGAAGTCGACAAACATAATCTGGTTGAGACTAAATTAACAGTTGTTTAATTAATAATAACTAAACTTGGAGAGCTTGTTTTGTAAGAAGATCAAAGTTATTGATCTTGGACCGGGTTTTAAGGTCCAAAGGGCTTAGGCCCAAAAGATAATTATATAAGGGTTTTAAACCTAATAATTATCTGATCCTAATCACAATTTAAAAAACAAACAACACAAGCCTCTCCTCTCTCTCACTCTCTACCTCCGGCCGAACACCACCCCACGGTGGTCTCGGGTTTCTTCCGACGGCGGACACCGGCGGACGGCATCGGCGGCGCACGGCGGCCACGGCGGTGGTACCCTGCTGCTTTAGTGGCGCGAAATCAAGGGCCGAGAACCACTTTACGGTGGTTCTTCTCGGCGGCAGCAGTCCAGGGCAAAAACCGAGGACGGTTTTTGTCGGGTATCGTTTATACACACAAGTTATTCAGTTTCGGCGGACTAGCATCCAGTTCTAGGGTGCAGTAGCTGTGTATCCCCCTTCAGCAGTTTCAGGGTATAATTATTATCTATTAGAAAGAACTGATATTATATTGCATGGTATTTCTGGTTTTATGATTCTTTTTCGGTTTCCCTATCTGATCCAGTTGGGATCTTGGGAATGAGATTTGCAAGTTATTTTTTTTCCGTTGTACATGTTTGTACCCTGTAAATCCCTATAATCAGAACCCACATCATGTGTATATTCTCGATAAAGCATTGTACTGTCTCAAACAAACCCCGAGAGCTTAGTATAACGTTTTGTCATATTATCTATTAAGTGAGGGCAACACCAAAGGAGGAACCGATACCACCCTGTTTAAGAAAGCCAAGGGAACGGACTACATTCTTGTACAGATCTATGTAGAAAACATTATTTTTGGCTCAACGAACCCTAAATACAGTGACGAATTTTCCAACACCATTGCAAATAGATTTCAGATAAGTATAATGGGGGAAATGTCATTTTTCCTCAGACTACAAGTCAAACAACTAGGTCACGAAATTTTTTATTAATTAATCCAAGTATATAAAAGACTTGTTGAAATAGTACGACATGACTAGCTGTTCTTCCATTTCAACCCCCATGGCTGCAAAAACTAAGCACTCTGTTGATCTTGAGGGAACATTAGTGGATTAGAAACCATACCGGGGTATGATTGGATCATCATTGTATCTTACGGAAAGTAAGCCATATATCTTGTTTTCTATGTGTCTCTTTGCGAGATTCCAGGAGAACCCTAAGGAATCTCATCTGCAAGCGGTTAAACGAATCTTCAGATATCTAAAGGGTACTTCGGATCTAGGTTTGTAGTATCCTCGAGATTCAAATCTAGATATATATGCTTATTCTGATGCAGACTATGTCGGATGTATGCTAGATCGGAAGAGTACCTCTCGTAGCACACATTTTTTAGGTGATTGGTTTGTCTGCTGGGCCTCGAAGAAGCAGAATTGTGTATCCATATCAACAGCTGAAGTTGAGTATGCTATTGTTGCAATGTGCTACTCACAAAGCCTATGGATTCGAACACAACTACCAGACTTTGGCCTCGGGTATGAAAAGATACTTTTACTGTGTTACTGGCAATCTTTCATTGCAATTTCATGCAATCCGGTACCCCACTCAAAAACCAAACATATCGATATTCGTGACCATTTTATAAAAGACAACATCAAAAAAGGTTTAATTGAACTACTGTTGTTCCCAAATTGTGAATAATACTAACTTAAAGAAATATTAAGTGCGGAAATAGTAATTATAAGAACAGAGAGAAATTTCTAAGGTTGTTAATATTGATATAACAAACTTACAGACTAGAATTTAAGAAGAACAGACTTCTTAAATTCAATGAAAAACTCAAGGCTTGAGAGTAAACAGACGCACAAAGCTCTTGCTAACTGAACATACAGATTTTTGCAAGCCACTCTTCTCAACAAAGAGAAGAGTATTTATACATTTCCCTTATCAATCCTAGCCGTTGAAATAGTGACACACGTCACAATCTTGTAGACTGATAAGTAACAGATTTCCTCATGCAAAACCGTCTTGAAAGAGACAGTTGATGACGTCATCGAGGGGACCATTTGCTGAAGACAAACTTCAGTAAACCTTGACTAAAAGTTTCTGTGATGAAACTTTCAGCCCTTCAGATGAACATTATTTAAGTTGATGAGGCAAATCTTCAGATAGCTTCTTTTGCTGAAATCTTCTTTGAAAACTTCAGCGCTGATGGAATGTAAACAAATCAAGACTAACAATCTCCCCCTATTTGTTTATAATCCATCATTATTTAAAAAGAATAAACAAATAGAACTATTTACATAAAAGAACTCATATGTACATGATCCAGAGTGACTGTTTTTGGATTCTTTTCATTTTTCAATGTTTTTGAATTTTTCAGATAAACAAGGGAAAAGAAAACAATATATAAAAACAAGAAGATAAGTTACATATAGAATTAAGAGCTCTTTGAACGTTTGTGAGTTTGAGTACTTTCTAGAACATTGACCTTTTCTTCCCATATATCAGTTTCAGGATCTCTAGGCTTCTTGGCTTCAAACAGTTTGTCAATCTTCAGTCGAATGTCTGCCATTTCAGGATCCCTTGAATCAAAGTAGGATGAAATAGCTTTCAGATTCATCCAATCAGCATTGTCAAGTTCAGATATTCTCTGAAACCTGGGTCTTTCATAAGCATCTTTGAAGAAAAATCCTCTAGGATTTTCAAGAACTTGTTTATCAATGAATACGAAGCCTGGAGGGATTGAACAATCCATATTTCTACAGTTTGGAAGAACACCGGCGGCCATAAACTTTATGATCTCTTCTTCAGATCTTATAGAATACCTTCTTCTTCTTTTCTTTAATGGTTGATCCTTTTCTGGATTTTCAGAGTCACCTTTAGAAGGTTGAAAACGTTTCTTCAGATTATCATAGGACTCTTGTAGATAAGAAAGCCTTCTTTTAACTGTCCTAACCAGTTCCGTTAGTTTCAGTTTGTTCAGACACTTTCCAATTTCAACCCATTCAGACAGACTGAATTTTGTAAGATTGGTATTGGTGACATACTGAACCTTGAGGCGATTTTTATTTCTTGCGATCTCCACTATGATTCCACGTTTATCTTTGGTGACTCTGACTGCTGTGATTGGATCAGGATCAACTCTATTCGATTTAGATTCAAACCATTCCTTTTCTTTTTGTTCTCTGACCAGTTTAGCTTTCTCCTTTTTTATCCTTTCCTCTTCAACTCTTCGTTCAACAGCAAGTTGAAGAGACTGAGGAGACATTTTCTTTGAAGCTTTTTGTTTTTCGGCTTCAAGTTTAGATGTCTTCAATTCTTCTACTTCAGATAGGCTTTGTAATCTAGCATTCTCTTTAGCTATCTCCTTTTCTATTCTGAATTCTACCAACCCAAAAGCAGCAGCTTCTTCTTCTTCAGTGATCTGATGTTCAGACTTTCCTCACCCTGTGTTGGAAGCCTAATTTCTAATAGCCTTCATACTGTCAAACAATAGTTTTACAGTTTTGATGGCCTTGGGTTTCACGATCTCAGAGCCATCTAGAATACCTTTACCTTTATCAGGATTTCTGATAGGTGAGGTAGCTTTCTCACTTATAACTGAAGTGAACTCAGTTTTGGGAATTATCAGCGGGATCTACTCGAACTATGTTTGGTTTCAGAATGATGGAGGTTAGTTCCTTTGGACTAAGAACATCAACATTCATCTTTGTTTCAGATGCAGAGACTGAACTATCAGCAGTATGAGGTGCATTGGGATGTATTATAAGGGTTGTTTCAGGTTGAATGCATTTCTGAGGAGAGGATTGAATCATTATATTAAAGTCATGTTCAGGAGAAGACCTTTGAGAGAATTTAGTATTGCCTTCATCACCAGGTTCACTAAGGGATTCCTCAAACAATCTGTGTAACTTTTCCCTTCTTTTTCATTTTGATCTCTAATCACTGAGTATTCCTCAATTGTATGTCTCAGCTGACGAATTTCTTCCTTATCACGTAACGACTCTGTTTTTCTTTTCTTGATCTGAGCTCTTATAGCTTTAGCCACAAACGAAGATTTCAAAATTTTCTCCCCCTTAAAAGCTGAGGAGGAGACTGTAGCAGCTTCTATTCTTTGCAATCTTGGAACAATGTGTTTGTTCAGTGTGGCTACCATCATACGTTGCATATCTTTCAAAACTACATTTTTGTGATAGGATTGAAGATAGCGTTTGGAAGGATAAGCTTTCAGAGAGTCTCGGAGTTGCGAGATAGTTTCAGTGAATGGCTGTAGAAAAGTGACTTGAAATTTGGAAAGAGACTCAGATAGAGATGACTGAGAGGTGGAAAGCTGAGATAACACATCCTCGTAACGTTTATTACCATTAGCAATATAGTCACGAAGTTGTTTGAAGAGAGTGACCCTAAGTTGGTTGTGAAATTGAAACTCCTTGTTTAAGGTACTGATATAATCAACCAATAGCGCAGTAAGAAGTTTAATTTCATCAGCAAAGTTGACATTAGACATGTGCTGAACATGGAACCTATGAAATTCTTTGGTTACTTGACTCTGAAGAAGATGAATGGTATCATCAAGCTTTCAGTAGGCATCAAGAACAGACATGGAGTCATCATCAACCTCATTGGGTGAACGAAGGATAGGAGGAGACAAAGGGGTGGTTGTTTCATCCAGAAAATCATGATCAGTAGAGGAAGAGGAAGTTTCAGATTTGTCAGAACCGGTGTGAGAATCGTTTACTGATTTGGTAGAAAGTACGTGTTTGAGAGAGGGAAATTGAGCATTATATTCAGTGGAGATTTCCTTCCCATAAGCAATCAGTTGATCAAGATGAGTTTGATTTGGCAGTGCGAGGAAGAAGATTGACAAAATACTCAAAACCAGAAGCAGGATCCCAAATGAGACCTTGTTCTTTGTTTAAATTTTTAAAAGTAATGGGTGGAGATGGGGCAGATTTAGCCATAGAAACATTTGGGTTTAATGAATCATCATGGGCCAAAATAGTCGGTGCTTCAGTAGTAGTTTTGTGTATAACTATATCTTCATGAGCAAAAGAAATAACCGTAGGTTCAGTTGGGTTAGCTGAACCATCAGTGGCCAAGGTGGTAGAGAAGGGAATAACTTCAGTATCAGGGATATCTGAAACATCATAAGTAGAGGGTTTCTGAGAATCAAATGGTTTGGCTGATTCATCACGGAGGTGAAATACATCAGACTCAGATGGTTTGAATTCTGAGATATCATGTGTATTGGTAAAATCCATAAGATCAGTTGGGATGACTGATCTATCAAGGGATTGTAGCTGAACTGTAGTTTCAGTTGGTGATACTGAAACGTTAGCAGTAGCGGTGACATCTAAAGCAGGGGGATGAGTTGCAACTGAAGTGGTGAGAACCTTAGTTGAGGTTGTGATTTTCTCAACATCATTGATTCTTGGAGCCTCAGAGTGTGAGGGTGATTTACACTCGTCATTGGTAATGGGTGATTTAGCAACTCAAACAAATGGGTTGACAAATGCATCATCAGTTGCAAAGGCAAACCCAAGTTCAGTAGGTATAGCTGAACTCTTTGCGGGCTGAGATGGTTGTGCTTCAGATTCGGTCTAGTGTTGAGCCGATACATCACTAGCAATTGTGTGGACCCGTAAACTAGTTGGGTCGACTAGAGTACTAAGGGTATGTGATGCGAGTGAAGTTATTTGAGCAGGGGAGAGAGGACTTACAGTGGAAATTAGATCAAGAATGATCATCTTGGCTGTTGTAGTAGGTGCTGAATGTCTAATTGAAGAACTTTTGTGACGAAGGATTCGAGGTGTTCTCCTTTGAGGTTCAGAAGCAGATGTAGGCTGAACATTAGTGTCAGCAGGTGTTGGTTCAGATGTATCAGGAGAAGAAGGTATAGTGTTACGCTTCATTCTTTTTGATTGATCAGACGGACTTGAATCAGACGCCCCTTTTGCATAAGAAGTCTTCTGAAGAAAAACAACGTGTGAAGTAGGCACAAGGTCAGTAATAGTGACTGAAGCGGGTAACTTGAGAGGCCGACGCTTTCTCTTCTTTGGAGCAGGAATTGGTGCAGCTGAAGGAGCAACAGGCTGTTCAATGGCCTCTGAATCTGAAAGCGGTGCAACAGTTTCGGTAGAAGTTGATGGTCGGACTGAAATAGCAGGAGAATCATCCATACGTGCATAGTCCATCATGGCTTCAGTGAGTGGCATGGGATCAGCAGAGTCAGTACTGGTCCAGACAGAGTTTGGAAGAGAAGATAACTCAACTGAATGCTTGGCTGAATAGTAGTGTGATCGTTGCAGCAATTGTCGAAACATCAAAGATAGAAAACAGGAAAAAGGAATATAGGAATTTCTCTTCTTCATCTTGACAAGGGAGAGAAGAAGATTGAAGACAAAGGAAGCATAGTCTACCTTTATATCGTTCATCAGCGCATGACCTAGACTCAGCACATTGTCAGCCACTTGATCCATTCCTCCAGTTTTGGCAGTCATACAGAAGGTAAGGATACTGAAGAAACTACACCAGACGGTTGGGAGCTTGTTCCTGACTAGGGTTTTTCCTTTGATGAAGGAAGTTGCAGGTAGCTTCAGATATTCAGAAATAAGATCCTTTGCCGATTTCGTGAAAGGAACACAGGGAGACTCATCATCAGTAGGAAGATGAAGTGCTTTAGCAAGAAGATATTTATCAATACGACATTTGTGCTTGCCGTTCAGCAGAGTGAAGGAGATTTTAGGGTTGTCAGAAGTCTCATCGATGGCAGTAGCTGTCATCCAGAATTCACAAAGATGTTCTTCAAACATGGGAAGTTGGGTGGTCAAAGCATAGTTAAGAGGGCAATGACGGAGAAAGTTAATAAGATTGAAGAATTTGGATTTTGCAGGAACAGGAGAGAGTGACACAGAGATATTGATGGATTTGTGAACGATTTCATCATTGGAGATGATTGGGACAACTGAAGCAGGTAGACGAACACACAAGGTTGTTGGGCGAGACATGATGATTGAGAGAAGAAAAAGTATGTCGAAGGAAATGAGAAACAGTAGAGAGAAGAATGAAGAAGAGGATTGAGCGTTTTATAGGTTTAGAGAAAGAGAGCGGTTAACGGAGAATAGAGAAAAGAGACGGTGATTTCAAAAAAAATGGGTCCTAGTTAATTGATATTCAACCGTTGGATGAAACCGCAAAAACTAACCACAGTTAAAACTAAAAAAGCATGAAACAAAAGGAATATTATTTAAAGAAATGTAAATAACTAAAAAGCTGTAAGCAAGAAATTTATTGTGGCGAATGTTTATAATTTTTTATTATTAGCAATTAATGATTGTGAACTGAAAGGCTGTTAATCAGGGTATTTCAGTGAAACAACATTAAATGAGAATAACTAAGAATTACATTGACTTATCTGAAGCAAATAAAGTGAAATAAGCAAAATGTAAAGAAGAACACAGAACACAATGTAAGAACATCATCCATTAATATGATAGATTCAAACAACAGAGTTACAATGGAGCATACAAGCAAAAATGATCTAAGTCAGATAGCCAAAAGAAGATGATTGTATAGTGCATCCATGTCAAAAGAAGATCGCTAAGTTGGTTAATCAAGAAGATTAACAGCGATTTGGACTGTTGCTCCAAGCCCAATGTTGTTGATACGAATAGTGATGGTATACATGAATGGATGGTTGACAACGACGAACGTGATCTCCATGAAGAAGGAGGAAGTAAAGAGAGTAAGAAAGGGAGGGAAAATGATGAAGGAAGGTGAGAATGAAACGGATGAGATTAACAAAGAGATAAGCAAGGATAAATAAAGAAAAGAAGTAATCATTATTTGGTATGGAAACTGAACATGAAATGACGACTGTAATAAATGCTACCCCAAATAAAGATAAATCGAGTTAACAAAATGTACATAAATCCAGCCAATATTTTATTAACATAAGGTAAAGGGAGACTTACCTGTCAGCTGAAGACTTTCAGTGGAGAAGTTCAGTCGATCATATTTCAGTTGAAAACTGAAACTGAGTCAAAGATTCAGCATACCGAGTTCAGAAACAAGATAATTGGATCGTGCTTCATCTAGAGCTTTTGTGAATATATCAGCTAATTGATGTTCAGTTGGAACTAAGTATAGCTCAATATCATTTTTAGCAATGTGATCTCTGATGAAGTGATGACGAACATCGATATGTTTTGTTCGCTTATGAAGCACAGGATTGTTTGAAATGGCTATGGCACTGGTGTTGTCACAGTAGATGGGAGTCTTGACAAGAGAAACACCATAGTCAGCAAGCTGATGCTAAATCCATAAGATTTGAGCACAACAACTCCCTGCTGAAATATATTCAGCTTCAGCGGTAGATAAAGAAATGGAATTTTGTTTCTTGCTTTGCCAACTGACTAATTTGCGTCCAAGCAACTGACATCCACCAGTTGTACTCTTTCTGTCCAAATGACAACCTGCATAATCTGAATCTGAAAAGCCCATTAGATCAAAACCTGAGTCTCTGGGGTACCAAAGACCCAGATGAGGAGTACCCTTTAGATATCTGAAGATCCTTGACACAGCAGACATATGAGACTCTTTTGGATTAGCTTGAAATCGGGCACATAAGCATGTAGAAAACATGATATCAGGTCTACTAGCAGTTAAATAAAGCAAAGAACCAATAATTCCTCGAAAAGTAGACAAGTCAACTGCTTTTCCATCAAGATCAGCAGTTAACTTGGTTTTGGGAGCTATGGGTGTTTTCATTACTGAACATTCAGTGAAGTGGACCTTGTTCAGTAATTCAGAAATATACTTTCCTTGATTGATAAAAATGCCAGTTTCAGTTTGCTTAATCCGAAGTCCTAAAAAGTAAGTTAGCTCACCCATCATACTCATTTGAAACTTTTTGGTCATGATTCTTTCAAATTCCTTACACAAATTTTCATTAGTAGACCCAAAAATTATGTCATCAACATAAATTTGAACAAGAAGCAAATCACCTTTTTTCCGACCAAGAAAGATAGTTTTATCGATTATACCTCGTTGGAAGCCCTTTTTGAGAAGATATGCTGAAAGAGTATCATACCAGGCTCGAGGTGCTTGTTTCAATCCATACAGTGCTTTGTCTAGCTTGTATACATGATTTGGATATTTGGGATTTTCAAAACCGGGAGGTTGCTGAACATATACCTCTTCTTTCAGTTCACCATTGAGAAAAGCACATTTGACGTCCATTTGATAAACTTTGAATCCTTTATGAGCAGCAAAAGCAAGAAATATGCGAATTGCTTCCATTGGTGCAACGGGGGCAAATGTCTCATCATAGTCTATTCCTTCTTACTGACAATATCCCTTGGCAACTAGTCTTGCTTTGTTCCGAATTACTACCCCTGATTCATCTTTCTTGTTCCTGAAAACCCATTTGGTTCCTATCACAGAAGTCTTCAAGAATTCTATTTCTAAATTAAGTACCATGATCACTTCTTAGCTGTTTGACATGAATATCGTACTGACGATTCATTCTTGTGATGAAGCTAATTATGATCTCTGTTGTTTCACTCTTTTTAGACAGAAAGAATACCCAAATGAAACGTGTAAATTCATCCACAATTACAAGAGTGTATTTCTTACCACTGAGACTTGGAGTACTGACTGGACCAAAGAGATCCATATGAAGCAACTGAAATGCTTGATTGATCTGATCACAGTGCTTTGATTTGTGAACAGACTTCTTTTGCTTTCCTTTTTCGCAAGCATGACAAACTTTGTCTTTCACATAGCTAATCTTAGGCAACCCTTTTGCTAGTTGCCCTATTGCAAGTTTACTCATATTTTTTAAATTCAGATGAGACAACCTTTTGTGCCACAACCAGTGTAGTTCTTTGACTGACTGTGAGATAAAGCATACATCTGAAGGAGAAGTAACTAAATTGAAATCGAGAACGTACATGTTATCTATTCTCTTGGCTTGAAAAACTTCAGTGCCTTCTTTGTTTCTGATAGAACACTTGTATTTCTTGAAAAGAACGGAATAATCTGCATCGCACATCTGACTTATGCTTATCAGATTATGCTCAAGTCCGGTGACATGAGCGATATTCTTGATATGAACAACACCTTTCTTCAATTGACCGTAGGCATCTGTTTTTCCACATTTTCCTCCACCAAACATAACTTGTGTACCATCAACTGGAGTAACTTTTGTTAGTAAAGATTTGTTACCAGTCATGTGACGTGAGCATCCACTATCAAGGTACCAGGTGTTATTTCCTTGACCTCCCTGCACAAGTTAACAAAGAATTAGACCATTTTGTGAACCACCTGTTGATGGGCTCAGAAGAAGTGCAACAAGTAGCAACAGGAGACTCACATGTTTTGGCTTCATGACCTCTAATACCACATTTATAACATTTTTGTGTGGATTTGGTATCCTTTTGATGTTTGGTGCTATCTTTTTGAGAATTGGATCTAGTTAACTCTTTTAACTGATTCATCATTATCTTCAGTGTTAATTCAAATTTTTGAAATTTGCTCAACCTTTTTGATTTTGGCTTTTCATACTGAGCACTTTGTGTTTTTTATCTTTTGAACTTCTGACTATGTTTTGAAGAATTGGGATCAAGTGAAGCTTTAGCTATCAGAGGTTCAGTGATGATGTGAACTGAAGTGGATTTAGTTTTGGTGAAGGCTATGGGTTCAGGTTCATTTGAAGTAATCAATTCAGGTTCAGTGCTCACCGTAAGTTCAGATTCAGTGGGATTGGACAAATTTTGCTGAGAATTATTCTGATTTTCATACAAGTTATCGGAAGACAACTGTATGTTTCTAATTTCAGAATTTGTTTCCTCATTGAACTCAGGAACTTCACTGGCTGCCTTAGTAAATCTTTTATATAGCATATCTGAGTTTCCTATGTTTTCACGTGTGAACTCACTGAAAAACATTTCATCGACAGTTTTACACTTTTTGCTAAACGAGGCAGCTTCTTTGATTTTTCCTAACCCAACTCTTTCTCCTTGAATGATCATTTGATAATTAATACTCTCAAAAGCAAGTTTATTAGGACTGAGCCAGAGATCAATGATAGACTGACGATCTTGGAGTTTATCGGTTGTTAAAGAGAGCTCAGATTTAGTCATTTTTAGTTCATTTGCTAACAACTCTAGATGGCATTTCAAGGCACAGGACTCTTGAACAAGAATATCATTCTCAGTTTCAGTTTTCTGAATTAGGTTCTGTTGATTAGAAAAGATTTTCTTGGTTTTGTTTTGTTCATCATGTGCAGAAATTAAATCAGACACCAAATAAGCAAACATATCATTTTTCTCATTAGACTCATAGTTCTGAAAGTTTGATACCTTATACATCATAGAGGAATTCCATCATTCAGCTGAACTCAACCGTTCAGCAGTAGCTAGGTCTTTCTTGAACTGGCTCTCAGTAGCATCAGACACATGTAGGGCTTAGCACACCCTGAGAATTCTTTAGCAAACATCGCTTTTTCAGACTCTTGATCATCATCAGACGTTTAAGAGTCAGTCCAATTCAATTCTCCAACTATCATTGCCTTCTCTTTCTTCTTTTCAGTTGAACTTTGATTTTTCAGCTTCAATGCTTTGTACTTAGACTTGTACTTGTCAGCCTTTGATGGATAACCCTTTGATGAGGTTTTGACAACACAATTAGCAGCAAAGTGACCAAGTCTACCACATTTGTAACATTCCAGCTTTGATTTATCAGCAGTGGATTTGAAGCTTCCTAACCCTTGATCATTAGTTTTAGCCTTGAATTTTAAGAACTTGCTGAAGTTCTTCATTATGAAGGCTCGTTCAACCATGAAATCTGGATGACCTTCTTCACCTTCAGCTTCCCAGTCATTCTCTGTCTTCGTGTCAGAATCATCAGAGAATTGTTGAGCTGGTACTTCAGTTTCTGCCATAAGAGCTAAGCTCTTCTTAGCTGATCTCTTAAGCTCCAGTTTCTGAGCTCTAGTTTGCTCATCATTCAGTAGTTTGCTCTAGTTTATGAGAACTACAGTATGTTCAAACAGACAGTCAACTTGCCGATGTAACATCCGTCCCACATCAGTTGGAGAGGGGAACGAAACATGCCTTATAAAAGGTGTGGATACCTCTCCTAGCATGAGGCCTTTTAGGTGGAGTGGTCCATGCCAGAAAAAAACCATGAGTCAGTAGGGCAAAGCGCACAATATCATGCTACGGGGTTTGGGTCGTTACAAATGGTATCACAGCCAGGCCCCGGACCGATGTGCACAACGAAGGGGAAGGATTTCTAACATTCGTCCCACATCGGTTGGAGAGGGGAATGAAACATGCCTTATAAAGGGTGTAGATACCACTCCTAGCATGAGGCCTTTTGGGTGGAGTGCTCCATGCCAGAAACAAAACCGTTAGCCAGTGGGGCAAAACGGACAATATCATGCTACGCGGTATGGGTTGGTACAGCGACTTATTTACTAAACCGTTACACGATTCTTGTTTTAATGAGTTAGTTTCTAAGTTGAGAATGTTAAATTTGCAGATCTGACATTATGTCTTTCAGTTTTATTTTTTTGTTCTCTTTATTGGTTTGAGTAGTTATTACACAGTTTGTTCATTGTGTAGTTAAATGTACATAAATCAAGGGGAGTGTCTATAAGTACAAGTACTGCATGCTTGTAGGGGGAGAATATAGACAAAATCATTTCACAAATTTTTTTATCTTCCTCTTGAAACTCAAAAATACGTGTTTAATGCAAAATTTGAGGGGGGGGGGGGTTGTTTTTAAGTGTGTTTTTTAATTGTGAAAAATAAGAAAAATACAAAACAAATGGAAAAAAAGAAAAATATAAAAATATTTAAATGTTGTTTTCTTTCTGTGTCTTAGAAAATTTCGAAAAATAAAAAATATTGAACATGAAATTTGAATTCGAATGTCATACAATTCAAAACATGTGTAAAAAATGGTGATGGACATTTCGAATACAGAACTTAGAAGCCTTCACATTTACACAAAAAAGATTCCCTATTCGAGTGTGTAACAGTGACCCAAGCCTAATTCGAAGTCAATATATTTGTTTCATTCGAATGCTACAGTACAAGTTCAAGGGTTCGAATGGATTATACTCTTTAGGATTCGTGCACTACAGTGCATCAAGTTCAATTCGAATTGCTACAGTGGATCTTACATTAATTTGGAGTTCGAATATCTTCATTCTCATGAAGGATCCGAACGTACTGAGTTTTTTACATTCGAATGGATTTTTCCAATTTGAATGTAGTGATAACTCTTAAGGGTTTGAGCATGTGAAAAACACTTACATTCGAATGGACTTTTTCATTTTGAATGTGAATGTCCTTAAACCTCTTAAGAGTTCACGCAAGTAACTCTTATTCTAATTCGAATGATCTGAGACACCACGATCAGTTCGAGCGTGTCATTTTTCAACGAATTCGAATTGTTTTCAACCACACGACCAATTCGAGCGTGTTTTCACTGTCACTTCATTTTTTACGGTCCAATCAGAAAGTGACACGTTCCCTCGTTCGTAATCAAAATTCAAATTGGAGCTCATTTTCTCTCACCTGTTCATACTTACACTAGTTCAACATTCGAATTCTCTCTTGTTACAAATCTTATTTTCATCTTGAAACTCTACTGATTTTTCGAATTTTTGGTGTTAATCATTCCTACTAACTAAGGTATACACTAATAATGACGAACTTGAATATAAAAAGGATTAAAAGTAAGGTTTTTGCACTGTTTCTTGTTCGAAACCATTCTAACAACGTGAACATCAAACTGATTTTTCATGATCAATCTGAACTTGTTAGGTGATTTGATGTTTTCGATGATTTATTTGAGCATATGGGGAACATGAATCCACAATAAAATTTTGAAAAATCGACAAAGTGTTCTTTCGTTCTTCGTGTGCTTGAATATGTACTTTAGATTTCCTTTTGAGCTTACAAATAGATGTTATCATTGTTTTTGGACTAAGGACCAGTGTTACAAATATACTTGTACACGTGTAATCATTGTAATTAGACACTTAAAACATGTTTTTAGAATCATATGACATCATTTTCACAACGGGACTTCAAGTATTAGGTGTTTTTGAAAAAAATTCAACTTCTTCAAAATTGGTCAAACATAGTCAACTTAGTATCAAAAGGTCGAGTTTGATCTAAGTGTGACTAGTTGTGGTGTTCTCATGTGTGTGTGGGTTATATTTTACTTAGATCTGTTTATATATTCTAATATGTTTACTGTTCTTACAGGTAAAATGGCTCAAATGGAAGGTGACGCGGTATCATCTCATTCTTCTACCGCTAACTTAAACCTAAACCTAAACCCTGATGAAGAATTGCTTTCAAGAGATCATTTTCTATTAGTGGTTACTCATGAGAACAACCACTTTGTTAACGTCACCTCATTCAAAAACCCTAACTTCCTAATCTTATTTGAAATCCTTAAAGTCCACCCGCTCAATCACATCCTGACTTATGACCCAGCCACCACTAGTACCCATGTCCCCAAGCTATATGCTCAAGAGTTTTGGCACACCTTACACATACATACCAGTTTCAGAATTGGAATCCAATCTATTCGTTGGGATATGGATCATTACACTGTTGTGGTCGCTTTTGATAGGCTGAGGGAGATCTTCCGTCTCCCTGCAGCTAACAGTCGTCCTCCTACAACTGAAATTTGCTGAATTTCCTGATGAGGAAACTGCTATTGCAGCCATCAGAGGGATAAGGTATAATAGAAATCTTATACGCAAGTCCCAATTCAAACGGGAAAATTTACACCCCATATACTGTCTTCTTCTTACCATCCTGCAACGGTGTCTAACCCCCAAAGATACCGGTTATGAGTTCCCAAACGACCACCAGTTAAAAGTTTTTGTGGCTACAGCAAATCACATCCATATTGATTATGTCCAACTATTTTTCCCAGATATAAAAGCCACGATTGAAACGAAAAATGATTTGAAAAGGGCTAAGGCAAAATTTTTACCTTCTCAAAGGTTCTTACCGATGATAATTCAATACTCCATGGATCATAACCAGCAAATCCCAAGAGGGGAAGCCCACTTCTCCATTGCTCCAAAGTTGTTCAATTACATAAAGCCTATCAATGTTGTTCATCCTCAGCAACCAGAAGCTTTCCCTGTTTCTCTTCTAGATAAGTGTAAGAAGAATGATACTATTGTGAGTTATAGGGAGAGTATAGGTGTACCCCCTCTGGTTATGCTAGAACGGCCTGTACCTACCCAAGGGGGAGTAGTACCAGGTGAGGATCTAGCTGATAAGCCTCAGTCAACTATGGGAGATGCTGAGAGGGTAGAGCATAGAGAAAATCTTGAGAGGGGAGGAGAATCTGGTGTCGGTGACGCACATAGAGAGAGTGGGGATGCGTATGATCCCGGGAAAGTGCAGGCAATAGTTGATCTCTGGCCGATGTGACAACTGACCTTGACTCTGAGAATGCCTCTGCAACTGATGCTGAAGTTTCTGAGGCTCTTTCGAAACAGAGTAGATGGAAATTGGTAACCCTGAGTCACAAGTTTATAAAACTGATATTTGGAGATGGGGACTCCTAAGACTAATATTGAGGCACAGACTGATAGCACACCGGATTATATGCAAATTCGAACACCGGTGCAAAGTCCTCAAGTGATTACTAATCCTGCTGCTCTACCCCTTGACCAGACCTCTGATGTTCATGTCTCTGTAACTAACGGGTCAAGGAGGTATTAGATTGGTGCTTAATCCAGCCCAGAAACAAATTGAAACTGGTGCGCAAGGATTAATGTATAATAAAATAGAACCTGATTTTTACATGGAAATGGATGACGAAGCTACACTCCTTTATGGCTGTGAGCCCAACCCTATAATGTCTTATAGTGCGCAAACTGCTTCGGTCTCTGCTAGTGGTGAGAGAATGAGAGAGAGGCGAGAAAAAAAGAGAGTGCTGAGGGACCCTAGCCTTATATAGCCGAGAAGCCATAACTTCTACTAGACCTGACTTTGTTGGGTCCGGTATTGGAACAGACACTGTCATCCAAGTAGTGCACTTTCCAACCCTTCCTAGCCACTTAGTTGCTTCTCAACAAGTTCCTACTTTATTACACATGGCTATAGCACATACACTGCAAACCTCTCATTTGGAGACAGTGAGCATTGAAACAAGAGGACCGCCTCCCTCATCCTCAACTCCTCTTTTGTTGCACATCGATATGATGCAGATTTCTGCATTTCTTCCACGACATAAAGACACTATTGCACAATTGGCCTTGTTATTAGGGATGGCAAAAAACCCCTGCATCCGATAGGGAACCCGTTCTCCGACCCCGATTTGACCAGGGAATCTCCGAGTTAACCGGGGATAGGGATGGGGACGTGGATTCCCCCAACATAGAAATGGGGATGGGGGCGGGGATGGGGATACCCTTCAGTTCCCCGAACCCGTAGTCGACCGCGAACCCGCACATAATGTGTGTATATATATATATATAAGTCAAATTTCTCATATAACTATGCATTTAAATTTAACTTTCTTACATTAATATACACATCGATAAGAATGTTTTTTTTTCGAACATACATGATCATTTCATATGATTTATTAATCACATAGAACGAAAAAAACTAATATGATGAAATAATTAATACAATTTTTCTAAAATTATCTTGAAAGTATTATAAGAGTCTTTCATGGATATATATGTTGGAGAAATAATCTATTTGATGGATAATGTTATGTGTATTATAAAACGATTTAATAAATATATTATGTCTTTTATCAAAAACATTATTTATCATACGAAACTATACAAATATCTTAGTGATTACATTTTGATGCGATCTGGTTGAAAATGTTAAGTTAGATTCGTAATTCTTATAGAAAAATTCTCATGTATATCTATCTAGAAAAATCGATTTTGTAGACGAAGAAAATCCCCGATTCCCTGCGGGCATTCCCAATACCTGACGGGGACGGGAATGGGGATGCAAATCAATACCCCGGCGGGGATGGGGGCGGGGATGGGGACTGGGGGTAGGGAACGGGGATGGGGATGGGAAAGACGATCCCCGATATCCCCGACAGTATGTGGGTCTGCCTCTGTGGCTGGAACCTCAACGGGTAATCTAAGTGATCCCGGGTTTGTTACATGTGCAGATCTAAACGATGCTATCCAACAAGCCGTGACACCTTTTCATGCTAAACTTGATACTCTCCAAGCAACGTTGGATGCTCTTAAACCCAAGATAGATGATGGCACAGGCTTATCCATAGATAATCTTAAAAGTCTTCTGCTTGCCAAGCTTCTAGAACATGCTCCTACCCATGCAAATCATAATGATCTAATTACTACTCTTCGGATAGAACAAGCATATCCAGATAATAACTTGGACGAATTTAAAGAGGAATTGAGAAATATCGTCGTGGATCAGACAAACGCTTTCTGGTCAAAACGAGACGCGATCAATGAACGCTTAAAGGCAGTAGAAAGTACCTGTAAGACCCAAGCAAATGGGTCAAAGTGAAAGCGTGACGATCAGGATCCTAATGATCGTCCCGATAGGTAGAAAAGATATAGATATGTGACCTTTACCCCTCCAAGGTGTTACGGATGACGTCCATCACTTGTTCCCTCCTCCTTCTGGCCAATTTCAACTTTATGCTCATGATGTGCTCGAACAACAAAAACAAAAAGATGTAGTAGAAAAGTTAAGACAAGAAATCGAATGGTCTTTGCCAGAGAACGTAATAGTACCACCTACTGCTCCAGTGTATACTGATGATCTTGGTTTGGACAAGGTTAATGTTTACAAGGAAAGAAAGTCTTGATCCAGTCTGGGGAGGTTACTCAGTGAATGGTCCATTTCTTGAAGATAGAATCCAGATCATCTTCACTAGACATTATTGAAGAGGTAACTTCTCCAGGGGCTAAGACATCTAGATGAGAAACAAAAAAACGATACGAACATATGCTCAACTCTTGTAAGACTCCAAAAGAACAGATAATTACTGATTATCCGATTACAAAGCTTCTCCAAATAATTGTTCATAATTCAATGGGCTACCAGTTTGTGTCTTATACAGTGGAAAGAGGAATGAGTTCAACGAATTTTATCTGAGGCACGTCCAACCACACGACATAGACTTCATCTATAATTATCTTTCCCAGAAGAATAACAAGAGGTTTCATGAGCAATTTGGTAGATCCGCTTTGATGATGTATATTAGAAAACTTATGGAGTATATCGAAGAGCATGATCTACAGCTTGGAGCAGAAAGCAACCACATCACAGTTAATCTTCTCAAGCCAGTACAAAGCCATACAGAAATGGAAAAGCTTGAGGAGTTAACCATTCTTGAAGATGGGCATGAAAACTACAATGGAGAACCATGTGTCAAATTTAGAAACTCAAAGAAAGAGAAAACATTCGTAAGAATGGTGGACCTAATGTGTTATTCTGATGCCACTCTGAGAATCTTATACAACATGCTGGATCGAATGATTGTGGATGCTAATGCATTAATGACTCAAGTTGAATCTATACAGATCCCCTGAATAGTCAACAAGATCAAGAAAACTCTGGAGAGCAAGCGAATTATAAGAAGCTGGCAAGTGGAGTATGGGATTCACAACAAGGCAATTAGAGATAGATAGATTTTATTCATGTAATTTTCTTTGTTGTAAAAGTTCACTCTCCTCAATTAGGTGGAGAATGTTAGAATTGAAAAGTGAGTGAGTCAAATTGTAAATAGGGCCGATCCTATAAATAGAGATGAGGCCCTAGTGTTTCTTAAGTTTTGCTAAATAAAATTACAATTACTAAAGGTGTAGTGTGTGTTTCTCTCCATATTCTCTCTACATCCTTATTCTGATTTGTGTGTTAGTTATTCTTCATCAACTTGATTGTGTTATCAAGCAAAACAGATCCAGATACTGGTTATCTGACCTACTTTGATACCAGTTATAGGATGGAAGGAGACAAGAGGTCTAATGAAAAACAATATTTTAATTATCAAGTTAGTGGGTGAAACGTAAATTTACTTTCATCAAGAGCTGAATAAAGTAAATGTACTTATTTGAAAAAGTGTAAACCACTCATAATATAATAATATTATTACCATACCTTTTGTCTAAAAACTTTAAAATTTTCTTTCCCTTGTCCTTCTATCGACAACGATGTTTCTTGATATTTAACTTTACCAATGATAGAGTTACAAGCCATACTTTAATTGTTGAACAAATCTTTATGGTCTTCTCTTCGATAGTATATTTCTCCTTTTCCAGAGGATAAGATCTATCTCTTTTTTGTCTCTTAGTTGATTCAAATAGTGCTAATACTTTTACAAAATAAAGATCTAAGGCATAATAGAACAACACATGTTATGCCTTTGACTTAAGAACGAATACAAAAGATTATATAGTAAACATTACAGTAAAAGTACAAAATTCATAACTCGGTTAACAAAATGTATAGAAATTCCGAAATAGGTTGGCTCAGCCTATATGTTGAATGTTCAGCACATCATAAAATATTTAGCTAATAGTAGATGCTCAGCTGATCAACTATTTGACTTAAATAGAACATAAGCTAATCAACCTACATGATCAGTTGATCAAAGTTGCTCAACTGATCATTCAAGGTGTTAAGTTTATATAAAATAGATTAAGTCTTTAAAAGGCTTACTTAGCTCATAAAAATGATGCACAACATATCACTTGGTTGCTATGCTGATCAAAGGGATTGCTGAGCTGATCAAATTAGTTGCTCAGCTAGTGGTCTTCTACACTTGTCTTTTTTTAGCTGATATTATTTGTGTCTTTGGCTGATACTGAGTACTTAGCGAGTCTTCAGCTGATACTTTATACTTAGCATTCTTCAAATCAGAATTCAAACAACCTATATTCAAATTCATTCTAGGTCTTACTGAATATATGATTTTGTTATAATCAAATCCTATGAATGTCAATAAATTAATTTAATTATTAGGATTAAATGATTATCTCTCAACAACTAACTAAACTCATTTATGAGAAACTCTTTATAAAATCTCAAGACAAAAAGAAGAATAAGTCATCATAATTTCACAAATTAGTTATCAAATGGAGACATTACTACCAGGGAGTTTTTTCAAACTAGGATGCGACATACAACAATTTTGAGATGACAATTTTGTATAGTTTGAGATAATAATTTCTACTATCAATTTTGTAGCCATCATCTATTGGCAAGTAACTCTTAGACATTGATATTTTAAGCGCATTTTGTGAAACAACTTATTTCACAAATAAAACTCACTGATTTCTTTTGATAAGTTGAACCCCAAAAATGGGATACATTTCATATGTTTTATGAACTTATGGATTGGCATAATCCATGGGTCCATAAGGTTGAAAGAGTTCAGCCAAAAACCCTCTTTTTCTCTTGGGGTTCCAACCCATATCTTTGCATAGTTGATCATTGTACCATATATCCAAAGCAGTAAGGCATGACCTCTGGTGGTATTCACCAGAGGATTCCTTCATGTAATTATCCCATTTGGAGATATCTTTCTCCATTTCCTTAACACTTGGTAATTCGAATTTTCCATCTAGAAGCTCTACTAGCCATCGGCATCTTATTTCTGATGTAAACAGGTTTGAAAAACTCTCTGAAAATCCAATTATTGCTAGTTGGGGTATTCTTGGATGAATGCATTCTCTGATACAGTTAATTAAAAAAGAGAGATTAATTATAATATTATTTGTGTCGGTAAATGTGGATATATACACACACACACACTATATAATATATATATATACCTATATTATAAAAAGACAACATCATCTCTTATTTTGACACATGTATTCAAAATAGTAACAAAATATTTGACATTTATTTTCTATACTCTTTTTTTTTGAACGGCAAAGTTAGTTGTTAGTAAGTTAGTAACACCAAGTTAAATTAAACTCCATTGCCAAGGTTTGAACCCTGGACCTCGTAGAAGGTTTTGCCTCCCACTCACTTTTAACCACTAGGCTTAAGAGATCATTGGTTTGTGCCATTTATATAGTTTTATTACAAATTATTAAGATTTTAAAATTTTACACTAATATATTTTAAAATTACAAGTTTTAAGGTTATTTTACTCGGTTTTCTGGTTAATCGGCCGGGTTGTTCGGGTATTTCATTTTTGAAAATTACCGTTAACTGAACCATATATAAGAATTCGGTTTCGGGTTATTCGGGTTTGGTTCGGATAAATCCTTATTCAGGTTTAACCGAATAAGAATTTTTGCATTTCATTTTTTTGAGTTATTCTATTGTGTTCGGTTAATAGACTAACAGAGAAATACAAGTATTTAATAAATATATTATATATCTAAAATGTTCACGAGACTTCATACAACATTCAAATAAAAATAATTAATTAGGTATTTGATTAACTCAAAAAAACGAAGTTACTTTGTCAATGTCAATGTTTCATTAAGTGGGTATTTGTACTACACTTGCCAACTTTCTATTATACGACGTGGAACCAAATATTGTGTTTACAAAAACCAAATATGATGCGAAACCATATATGTTGTTTACAAAAATCAAATGTGAAAACACATTTTATTATGTCATGGATAAGGTTTTCAACTCCAAACTGTATACATATTACTTCTCCAATATCTTGCCTACGAATTGAGTATGGTGGTGATTTATTATACTAGAAGTGTTGGACTTTATGTAGTGTTTCTACAAAACTACATATTCATGCTTATAAATCGTTTTGCATGGGCCGTGCGTATCACGGCCTAAATGTTTTACTAGTATATATATATATATATATATATATATATATATATATATGGGAAGGTTCAAATGAGATGAGAAATTAAATGAGAATAAGAGACTCAATCTCAACCGTTTATTTTGTAAGTGGAATTCATGTATGGAAAATGTGAGGGAATAGAGTGTGGCATGTTGCATGTGAGGAATTCATGGGTGGACAATAAAAGACATTAAAGGAAGGGGAATTGGACGGTTAGGATTGAGTCTCTTAATCTCAGTTAATTTAAGGTTTTTATTTGAACCCCCCACTATATATATATATATATATATATATATATATATATATATATATATATATATATATATATATATATATATATATATGGGAGGGTTCAAACGAGAACTGTTTTTTGTACGAGAACTGCGAGAACCAATCTCAACCGTTCCTTAGATATGGGAAGTTCATTGATGGAGAGCGTGGAGGGGATCAAGTGTGGCAGGGTGCATGTGAGGAATTCATGGGTGAGCAATGACATTAAAGGAGGGAGAATTGGACGGCTCAGATTGGTTCTCGCAGTTCTCGTACGAAAAACAGTTCTCGTTTGAACTTTTGCCTATATATATATATATATATATATATATATATATATATATATATATATATATATATATATATATATATATATATATATATAGATGGAAGTTCCATCGAGAACCAAAAAAAATGAGAGAACTGCGAGAACCGATCTAAACCGTAAAATATCTACCAAACGCCAAGATATTAAATTATGAAAATTATACCAAATATGCTCTTTAATATGATATCCATATTGTTATATTTTTTTTAACAAAAAAAATTCGTTTTTGCCGGGTTTTTTTTTTCTAGCATTATAAGGTATGTTACATATATGTAATCAATACTAACATATATGTAATCAGTACTATAAGGTATGTTACATATATGTAACAAATTTTTTTTTGTTGAAAAAATATAGCAATATGGATGTCATATTAAAGAGCATACTTTTGTCGTTAATTTGGTATAATTTTCATAATGTAATATCTTGGCATTTGTTAGATATTTTAGTTTTAAAAAAATGGGGATCGGTTCTCGCAGTTCTCGCTTTTTTTTTTCTCGATGGAACCCTCCCCTATATATATATATATATATATATATATATATATAGGCAAAAGTTCAAACGAAAACTGTTTTTCGTACGAGAACTGCGAGAACCAATTTGAGCCATCCAATTCCCCCTCCTTTAATGTCATTGTCCACCCATGAATTCCTCACATGCACCCTGCCACACTTGATCCCCTCCACGCTCTCCATCCATGAACTTCCCATATTCAAGGAACGGTTGAGATTGGTTCTCGCAGTTCTCGTACGAAAAATAGTTCTCGTTTGAACTGTCCCATATATATATATATATATATATATATATATATATATATATATATATAGTAATGTTGAGTATTGCACACCTGTAGAGGGGAGCTCTAGAATCTGGTGAAGCTGCAATGAATTCACCAAAATCTTGGGAAGAAAAAATGTTTTTAAGCTTTTGAATTCCTCTGAATCCTGTAGCTAATATGACGATATCCGTTTGTATGGGATCATTCTCTCCGTCGATCAAAATGCCGTCATTGTAAAAGCTTACGTTAGGAGATTTTTTTAAGGAAATGCTTCCTGTTTCAACTCGGTTGAAGAAATCTTGTGGCAATGCTGCGATTAAACACGAACGCATGTCTTTTGAGAAGTTATGCTTTGGTATCATGTTGAATTTGGCAAGAGGAAGCTTCATTTTGAGGTGAGTTTCCACAAGTTTTGAAACCCCCCATCTCTGGTGCAAATACAATTAAGTTGTTTGTTTAAGGTATATATGAAAAACTTAGGTTGGAATTAAGGTAAAAAGATAAATAATAGTAAATTGCACAAAAGAGCTATACACTGATTCAATCAAAATAAAGACATATCAAATGGAATAAAAGTTAAACTATAAATTTACTGTTTCTAAAGTTAAATTGAAAAAGAATTAGGTAGTTACCAAAGGTGATAAAATTGTGGCCAATAAACCAAGTAGAAAACCTTCCCCGGGTTTATGAACCATAAGCTCAGAGAAGCGGTTTAAGTACAAATACTGCAATGGAATTCCCCATGGACTGAAATCAGGTAGCTTCCATCGATCTTTTCGGTATACAACTGTACATGGATTCTCTGTTCCTGATCGATATAATCAAATGTAAAGACGAAATTGTATATTTAATGTGTGTAATTATCTTAAGAAACTAGTCGATTATAAACTAACCATTCACTGATGAACACTCCATTGCGATATCAAGCCCTTGCTTCTGGAACCCTACAACAACAACTCTCTTGCTATTAACGAATTCTCGAGCTTTTTCGTGATCCATTGCTGAATATTCCATGGAGTGAATCACTTTGCCTTGGAATACTTCAGGGCCTGTGCCTAAAGCAAACTCAGGTATGTTTGGAACATCTTTAAATCTTCCCACACATAAAATCACAAAATCTGCATCATACACCTGTTTAAAAACACACACACACACACATATATGATCAAATACGTAATGCAAATAGATAAATTCTGGATCATATTAATTAGCGCTTCACTACAAGAAAAATGATTTTTAGACACAAAAATGTCGTCCAGGCCAAAAGCATCCATATATCTCTAAAACCACGCTTCTAGAATTATCATACGATACAATAGTTTGTGGTTCTTAAAACTAAATACATTGCGACACTATATATATCTGGTTTGTCTTCAAAAACAATTTATATTATAAGTAATAATTTCCTTTTGTGACCACATGTTATCCTTAAAAAATAATTATTTAAAAAGTAAAAAATAAGAAAACTTTAGTTACTTTTGGAGTCCATTTTATCATGACAAAAGACCTCAACTTTCTATTGATTTCTTTTATTATTACCTTTTTACACACTAGTTAAAACAAATAACAAATCAAAAATCGTATATAATAATTATAAATGGTAATGGCATACCTTTGTTGATGGTGTTTGAGTTTGAATATTTTCAACTGTGACTTTCCATTTGCCCTGAGGGAAGGTTTTCTTGATTCCATTCCAGTTTGACCACATGAAGGATGATGGCCCTTGGAATTCAATTCCCTTCACTATAGAATGACACTGAATGTGTTTCATCAAGTCAAAGTGAGTGGCATATGATCGAAGGTAGTTTAGTAGTTGGAGTTGAGTAGGGAAGTCATCGGTCACAGAAGAAGGCCATTGGAAGTCAGAAAACTGGTACATGGCTTTGAATGTTTGTAGCCTTGTGCTTCTTATGGTTTTAGCCCATACCCCACCGATGTCGTCTTGTGACTCGAACACAGTTGGTTTGAAGCCTTTTGAGAGACAGTATTTGCATGCTAGAAGACCACTGATTCCAGCTCCAATGATTGCTACTTGTTTCTCCTCCATGAGATATAGAAGAGTGAAGTTTTCTGCAATGGTTGGTCTTGTTGTTTCGCAATTATTATAAGGGCTAAAAAATGTTAAAAAAGGGCGTAAAATTCAATTGATTGCCGGCCGGAATCTTGCCAATGGTGTGTGATGACAAATAGATAAACAAGATTTTTTATTATTGTTAATATATTAATATATTGATCGACCATTGACATTCTATATCTTTATATTAGATTTTTTTAATTCCTACGTACTAATGTTTATAAATAATTATAGAAAATAATTATAAAAAAATTAATGGGTTACACATACAACATAACAGATAATATAAATTTTATAAAATTTAGAAGCAGAAAACAAAAGTTTTCCTCGAGATATGTTCACTATCATCATCCTTTTTAAAGTTAATTAGCATAATGGTCATTTAAATATATAATTTTTTTCGCTTTGGTCATTTAACTACAAAAGTAACCAAAATGAGACTTTAACTATCACATTATCATTTGAATGGTCCTTTTATTAGTTGATTGTTAGTCAACTCTGTAAGTCACGAACATGTTAGTCTTTTATATATTTTTTTTCTATTTTTTATTAAATAGAACAATAGTTAATTATATTTAAATATATAAAAATATATATTCTTGATTTCTCTCCCCCTCTCTCTATACACACACACATAATCTCTCACACTCTCTCTCTACCGTTCCTTTCTCACTCTCTCACTCAATCATGCACTCACCGCCACGACCAAGGTAGCCACCACCGGCCACGATCAGAACACCACTGCCACACAGCCGACCACTGATGCCCTAACTCCTCTGTCGGAGACCCCTTTCTCTCTCTCAAACCCCTCCATCCTCTGTCTATCTCTTCCCATAAACACAAACAAACTCTCTCTTACCCTCTCTTACTCTCTCATCAGTAACCCTCGAACCCCATCCTTGACCACAACCACTACCACCAACGCCATTGCGGCCAACCTTCACCGCCACCGCCACCGCCACCACCAACCGCTACCGTAGAAAACTCCGTCCCTTCTAGGCTCTTTCTCTCTGTCTCGCACTCCGCCACCATAGAAAACTCCACTCCTCCACCGGCACTTCACCATCTATCTCCATAGAAAACCCTAGCACCACCACCAATGAAAACCCCACCATCAACACCTAAAACCCTAGATTTTTATTCGAATCGTGTGAAAACCCTAGATTTATACCCAAATCATGTAAAAACCGTAGATCTGTTTGAGGACTAGACACCACGGTGCGGTGGCGGTGGCGGTGGCGCTTTCACCGTGAAATATATATATATATATATATATATATAAAGAGAGAGAGAGAGAGAGAGAGAGAGAGCAAGAACAAACATTGTGTGAGAAAGAGAGAGGCGATGGTGGTGGAGATTTATAATTCTCGCCTAAACAAACATTGCTATGTCGAAGAGGGATGAAAAATCTGTTGAAAAACAAATTCTCGCCTTAGATATGAGGCGGCTGCAGCAGAGCTTTCACCGTGAGCAAGAGAGAGGCGATTTAGCGGCGCCTTTGACCGGATCTTCAGTGGTGATGGTGGTGGTGCCCAGTGGTGGTGGTGGTGTTCGGTGGTTGGGTTGGATTGGTAAACAACGCAGAGAGATAAGAGAAACAGAGAGATGAGAGAGATAAGTGTGAGTTGAGAGAGATGAGATAAAGTGAGATATAACAAATATTAATAATTTAATACTAATAATATATATTAAATATTACTAATTCTAATTTAATTAATAAAAAAGGGTAAAAATGTCATTTTACATTCACGTAACGGAGTTGACTAACAATCAACTAACTAAAGGACAATTCAGATAATAAAGTGGTAGTTAAAGTCCCATAATTTTGATCACTTTTGTAGTTAAAGAACCAAATCAGAAAAAATGAAATCATTAAACGATCATTTTAATAATTAACTCTCCTTTTTATATGATGAGGATGAAAATCAAGAAATTTGAGTAATATAAAAAGAACTTTTCTGTTACATTATAATTTATCATCCTATATACTAAATAATTACATGTATAATGTATAAATTAATTTTTTATAATTTATCCTCTCTATTTATTTTCACCAAGCTTTTAAATAACATGAGTTGTGGTGTAGCAACATAGTAATTCCTTAATCTTTGGAAGTTATGACAAGACTAAGATGTTTTTATAAGACATGACTTAAGACGACAATTTTACATATAATTTATAATTATGTATATGCAATTATCCAAACAAAAATAAAAAAACACATAACATTATAGATCTACAACATAGTTCATCTATCTTTTTCTTCATTTTCGGTACATCCAATCATCGGTATAACTAAATTCTTATTTATATTTGGCACATATATATGACTCAATACCTTTAACACGTCTCAAACATACATGGTTTATAATGGGTAAACACGCCAAGCCTTGGATCTTGGAGAGGCGATATAATCAAGACTAAGGTTTTAACGAAGTCATGGCGAAACCAGTGGAGTGTTTTTAGATCCATGATTTTGACACAGGTTATCATATAGTGAGCAGAATAATAAGTAAGAAAATTTATAAACATCTCAAAAAAATAAAAATATATATGAAACACAATCAGACAAAAAATTAGTTTAAGTACTATTAGTATCGACTTAACTATTTAAGAATTAAGAGAATCTTTTGAACGACTAGACAAATTATTTAATAATAAAGACGTAAAACCCAAACATTGATCAAAGCATACGTCACCGACTCGAACAAAATTATATTAATACGCCAAAATAACTCTAATAAAGTACTCTAAGACATTAATTATAACAATCTTCCCAATCCACGAATCTGATGCATTTTGTTCCACGTTAATAAATCAATTATTGTGTATTATTAAACTTTATATATATATATATATATATATATATATATATATATATATATATATATATATATATATATATATAGGCAAAAGTTCAAACGAGAACTGTCTTTCGTACGAGAACTGCGAAAACCAATCTAAGCCGTCCAATTCCCCCTCCTTTAATGTTATTGCCCACCCATGAATTCCTCACATACACCCTGCCACACTTGATCCTCTCCACGCTCTCCATCCATGAACTTCCTATATCCAAGGAACGGCCGAGATTGGTTCTCGCAGTTCTCGTTTGAACCCTCCCCTATATATATATATATATATATATATATATATATATATATATATATATATATATATATATATATATATATATATATATTTCACATTTTTATGTAACCAAAATACACATAGTAGCAACAATCAAAATTTTTGATACACATAATAGAAACTTGTAAAATTAAATACCTATAATTAGAAAACATAATAGGTTTGATACATCATATATTTTTCTGAAGTAAACCTTTGAAACTATAAAGGAATTGATGCACTGATTTTTTTCTTATTTGTTTTCTTGATTATAACACTTGAAAGATGATAAGTAGGAGGATGAAGCAAGTATAAGGATATAAAACTCGTCTAATTTTATTAGATTTGATGGTTATAAATGATTAGGCGGCTTAAAAAGAATAAAATCCTTTTAATGGAGTTATTTCTTAATTGATGAGAGGTTAGAAATCGTGTAGAGGTGGATGTACCAGTAAGAACCGTAACTTCAATTTATCCATCGTAAATCCATTAAGAACCCTAAATTCAATTTCTTAATCTTCTATAAGATTAAGAAATTGAATTTAGGGTTCTTAATGGGTCAAATGGATTTTCTTGATCAAAGCTCATGAATTAGAAGTTGCAAATGGATAAAAAGATGTTAAGGGATGCTATGAAACTTATTATAATGATACTTGATGGTTGGAATCATTTAGGATCAAGTTTAGAATGTTTTTGGTTGAAAATTCGCAGAGGCTGAACTACAGTAACGAAAAATGATCTGTTTTTCTTCCTACGGCCGCATAAATGATATCTACGGCCGCAGAAAGGAGAGTATACATCCTAATGTCGCAGAAAGAATAACTACGCCCATAACAGGGAGAGTGTATCTCCTACGGCGGCATAAAGGATAGCTACAGGCGTAGAAGGGAGAGTGTACTTACTAAGGGCATACAAAGAAAAACCTAAGGCTGTAGAAGGGAATGTTTGGACTTTTAACACTTATATGGAGTAAGAGTAAATTGATATTGATTCATTGCATGGGTGATCGTTGATAACATTAATTAATGGTAAAAGATAAAGAGACAATGTAGTCGTGGGTTGGGTAGACTTCAAATCGTATAACGGATCACCTAAGGTGAGTATCTTAAAATTTTATTTATAAGTAATGAGTAATCTCAATTAATGATATAAAATGTGGAGATTATCAATCATCTCAAGAAGTCAAACACAACAGAAGCAGTATCAATAAAAACCACAATTTTCAAGAAAAAACGAATCGTGCATGAAAGACAACCCGAGTGGATCTATACTACAACACCATATAGCAACAAATCATAAATAAAACAAGGAAGGAGAGACCATAACCCTGATGTCTCTGATGGTGTTGTTATTGAGGATGAAGTAAAACCATAATGGAAGTTCCTCTACCTAAAAGTCCACACCAAGTAATGTAATTCCCACCTTGCTAATAGAGTAATAGCCCTTCACTTGAAAACTTGAATAAGGTTCAAGTCTGTGGAATAGAACCACCAAGAAACCTCTTGCCTTAGTTCGAGTAGCTTTAAAGTGTATGTATGTGTTTGTATTGGCAAAAGGTTCCAACTAGAAAGTTTCACAAGGTATATATAGACCTCAAAGGGAGTCTAAGTGACACCAGGGTCGTCCACCAAGCCACCCATTCATCTAACCATCAAAAAAGGTCCAATAAAATGGAAGTGTCATGTAGACTTCTGTCTTCACGGGCTCTCATGAGCCGTGAATTCTTTTTGAAGACTTCCCCTACAACTCCTAACCGGGCTAGTGAAGGGGTCGTGTAGGGTTCCTCATCACGACCCGTGGAAGGCTGTGAAGATCGCAAGAAACACTAATTTAATTTCTCTCTTGTTTTAGGTAGTATTGTCGGGAACAACCCTTGGCATGTGACCCGATAGGCCATATCTCATAAGTAGTGATGCCAGCATATGCATATGGGTGGGTAGACACCAGCAGACTCCTACTTTCACACGGTACAACGTCATACTTATCATAGACAAAGAGAGGCTCTAGCAAAGAATCATTGCCCCCAAGTTTGTATGAGTTGTCATCATCGACAAAAACCTGCTAGCCATTATGCCTTAAAATTTCCTATAGATAAGTCATCATAAGCATCCTTTTGTTCGTGATATTCTTGTGAACACGGGACATGGATAAGTGTCAATCTCCAAATCTTCACGACTATGTTTTCGATTATAGATTGTTGGTGACCAAATAGACGACTTACATCTAGTTTACAATCAATGTATCTCGAGCATGACCATGCATATTTGGTGTCAGTTCCCACTCATCGAGGGGCCAATGGATATCTCTCTAAACAGAGGAACAAATTATTTTGAGTACATAGTCACATAACATGTCTCTCAGTTTTCCCAACAATTCCTTTATAACAACCAGTTACGAACTGCGTTTGAAAATGGCTAGAGTCAAGCATATTCATGATGTGCTAACTCATGTATCTCCAGTCTAAGAATGAAATGATATTATCATCACAAGTCACTTGAGACTATAATCCATGAAGTAAACTTAGGTGTGGATTCCAGTCACTTGAAACTCCTTTCAAGTACATGTAAGTATTGCGTTTTTATTCAAACGAATGTGAATACCAGACCAACTACTTACCTCAGCCTTAATTCAATCTTCTTTCCCATGAAGAGTGACTGATTGTGGAATATTAGGAATATATAAAATATTCCGGGAAGTGATTAAACATGCTAGGATGGAACACAATATAGACTTAATGAATGTAATCGTATGACACACATATATTGATCTTTATCATACATCGAAACAAACATACATTACAATAATTTTTAATGTTCCCAAAACAAATACATATCAAACATACTAAATACGTGTATCAAGCAAAATCACTAGCAGATCTAACACATATAGCTCTAGTGTGAGAATCATGAGCTGCTTGTGGTAATGGCTTAGTGAATGGATCCGCTAGGTTTCCATCCGATGCTACTCTACTGATGGCTATATCACCACTCTAAATAATGTCTATGATGAAGTGGTACTTGCACACGATATGTCTCGTCCTCTTGTGAGCTCTTGGTTCCTTTTCCAACGCCACCACACCCTTATTGTCACAAAATATATCAATACGATCAGCGATGTTTGGAACCACTCCTAGATCCTGGATGTATTTGTTAGAACCTAGAGGGGGGGGGGGGGTGAATAGGTTATATATCCAATTTTTGGAGTTTTTAGTTCTTGCAATAATATAAAAGAGATAGAGTTAGAAAGATATCACCAATCACAAGATGGACATAATGATTTATAGTGGTTCATGCAAGTGTTAACAAACTTGCACTACATCCACTCCTTGGCCTCACCCACCAAGAGTTTGCTCCACTATCTTCTCTCTTTGAAGGTAGAGATAAACCTTTTACACTTCTCTTTTTCACTTGCAAGAATTAACACTTCAAACTTGCAAGTAAGGTAAAGATAACCTTACTTCACTCTAATTCTAAAGGCTAGAGTTGATCCTCATTCACTCTAATTTGAAAGGCTAGAGTTGATCCTCACACTTTTACAAGATGTATGAAATGTAGAAGTAGTGTTTAAGCTTTAAAAAGCTTTAACTCTTGCTTGAATCTTGATCTTTAGAGTTGAATGAATATTCAAGAAATATGAGCTCACAAGTATTAGAGAGTATTCTGTATTTTTATGTTTGCAAGAGGCGAGTAATGAATGAGGTTTGAGTTGGTATAAATAAAGAAAAAGGTGCAAGTTCAAAAGTTATCGAGGCAACCCACGGTCAATGCACGGTCGACCGTAGCGTCGACCGTCGGTCTGCTGGAACTTCTTGTTCTTTGCAATATAGACATTGGGCTTTATCTAAAACCACACTCAACTCATTTTTACCATAAAAATCAACTGAAAAGAAGATTTATAAAAGGTTGGTTGATCCCATACTTCTAATGTTTGAATTTAAACACAAATATGAAAGTTTGGAAACCAATACACAAAGTATGTTGGAATATTACCTCTTTGGGAGATTCTTTTTCCAAATATGGTTGTGTATTGTTTCTAAGTAGGATTGTGTTTGGTATTTGCTAAAATGGGAAGTCTTATATTTAATCAACCAACACAAATAAGTTTATAAAATATTTTTCCATTTTTATAAAAGTTTTTATAAAAAATAATTTTATAAAAACTAAAACTTATTTAATTATTTTATTTGCAAACTCATATAATTTGATTTTATTCATGTAGGTATCTTCGGCGAAGACTTGATCTTGAGCGTTGATGACGTTGAGCTTTGACGATAGGATTTTTGATCACTTTGTACAAAATGATTTGTAACAAATAAATATAAATATTTATTTGCTTGATTAAATATATATATATATATATATATATATATATGTATGTATGTATACGTGCACATATGTTAATGTTAGTAGATACAATTATATAAACAAATTATATATTTTTGAATCAACAAAAGAGGATATAAATTTATATTCCTATTTTCCCCAAAAATCTCCCCCTTTTTGTTGAAGACAAAAATTTATAATTTGTGAACCAATTGTATATATAACTTTAACATGTTAACATGAGCATATCTACATATATATATACCTTATCCCCCTTTTTTGTCTTACAAAAAGAGGCATCCTCCTTGACTTGTGCTCCCACTTGATTGTGGAAGTAAACTTCTTGAAATCTATAAAAATGTATGGAGGTACTACCAAGGACTTGCCAAGGAGGGTGAGTGCATAATATATATAGACTATCCAATTAGCATACAATATATTCAATCATGTCAAACCAATGCAATTGTTCAAACATGTCAAGCCAATAAGCATACAATATAATCATACATATCACTACAAAAACAAACCATACATGATCACAAGCAAAGATAGATAGAAGCATAAGTCATACATAACCAAAATGTAACATTGTTCAAGCATCACCAAATCCATAACAATGTTTGCAATAAACCTAGGAAAGCATAGTAAATTGTTTTCAAAACTAACAACCCAAATATAAATTGTTTTCAAACATACAAACCAAATTGAAATTGTTTTTAAGCATACCATAATCCACACAAATAAATCATCCCCGGGGAGATAGCTCACCCGCGTTAGTCCCGGAGTTGCACTTGATGGCATTCATTATCATCCACAAGATCTTCTTCATTCCCTTAACCTCCGTGCCCACCTCATTCCGCAATTCATTGATATTTTGATTAAGGACCACAATCCTCTCGTCCGTTGTCCTTTCGATCATCCCATAGTCAGGTGCAACTGCACTTTCCACCTCCACGTCCTCTTCATTATCACCCTAAAAAAATCTCTCAATATCCTCCTCCGTGTCATGAGATGAGGAATGTGCCCATTTCTTCCCTTTACGGGAATGAGAATCCATCTTGCGTAATGTAGCAAGATCGATTGGCAAAGAAGTACCCGGAGTTGGGTTGAGAGGAGGAAGGTCTGGGAGTTGTTGGAAGAGAAGGGTAAGAAGTCTTCCATATGGAAGATCCTGACGACTAGATGGAAGACCAACCATCCTTTTAGCAAGGATGTACATGATGTTGATCTCGGAGCTAGATTTAAGTGCGTGTAAGAGGACGGCTTGAGTGACGCTTATTTTGGAGTGGTGACCGGACTTTGGGAAAACGTTGGAATCCACAACTTTGTTCCAAACATTACACTCGTTGAGGAGATCTTTTCCCAAGATAGTCGTTTTGTCACGTGGGACATTTGGATGGCAAATGGACCCTATAATCTCTTCAATGCTAAAGGCCGAGGGGAGGTTGTTGAGGCTATGCGAGTCATGGTAGAATTTTAATCTGGTAAAAGGGACTTGCAGCATGTCACCAAGCTGAGCAAGGGTGAAAGCGAATTCTTGGGCGGCGATTTTGAAAGTGATTAAATCATCATCCTCATTATACGCATATGATGCGTAGAACTCCCTAATACGTCTAAGGTAAAGAGTACTAGGAAGACGGAGAAAATTTGACCAATTCAATCGGTCAAAAGTGGATTGTAAGTGAAATTCTTGTAAGTGGTCAGGCACGACCAAACGCCTTTCATTAATTGGTCGTTTGTTTAGTGTTGCCATGATATCCCTTTGAGAGGGAGCTGCGGAGCGAGAAGAGGATGTCTTTTGTCTCGGCATGATTATCTATCAATGCAATAATTTGTATATTATGCACAAATCATAATAAGTGCAGTATATAAGAGTAAGCCTAGTGTGTCTATGGTGCAACAAATGTTCATTCAATCTTGCCATGACACTAAAGTTTCAAAAGACACTTGGATTTGGAAAATTATGAAAAGAGTAATGATAATTCACTATATATGAAACATATTTAGAGAGTATAGTCAATTAATATTACAAACTTTATGGTAATATGTTCATACATTGTGTGTGCGTGTCCTAAAAGTGAGAAGATTTTATGAAAATAGTGAATCTTGTGAATACTAGTCTTAGTTATACTACAATAAGCCTACATAAAATTAAGTTGAGAATTAAATGTCAAAAATAAAAAATTTGAAAAATTAAAAAAAATTCCAGCAAGCTCACGGTTTTATCACTGTTTCAGCCGTGGATCAACCGTGAAACTGCTGTTTGTTTTTCAAAATTACAGTGACTCGACGGTCGATCCACGGTTTCAGCCGTGGTTCAACCGTGAAATACCTGCTCAGTTTGAATAAAACAATTAGGTACAACGACGGTTTTACACACGGTTGACCGTACGTCGACCGTGGTTGACCTGTTTGAAATTTTGTACCTTTTTTAGTTCACTTTTTGACATATCCTTTATCTATTATAACACTCCTCAGATGTTTGATTTATACATAATTTTCTTTTAAACCCTAACTTTAAACTAAACCCACAACCAAATCCGAATACAAAACCCCAAAAGAATAATATAAACAAAACCTAAAATCACATGATTTTTGGTGCAAAAAAACCGAATCTTAATGAGGAAGAAAGCAACAATGGTGAAAAATATACCTTTAGTGATGAAGATTTCGTGAAGAGGATAGGAAGAAAATCGCGAAAGCAACAACAAACCGCGAATGTCTCGTAGATCTACCGTAAATGCGTTCGTTACTCCGACCGTAGTTTTCATTGACAGGTAATTTCTTGATTTTTGCGTGTGTTTTGGTAAAAAAATGGAGTTTTTTGCGAGAGGATATGGATATGGCGGCTAGGGTTTGTGGGGAAGATGAAAATGAGAAAGAGAGAGAATAAAGTTGAAAAATAGGGTTAAAACTCGTCAGGCGAGCAACGGTCTATACCACGGTCGACCGTGGTATCGTCTGCGTGTTTTTATTGTCAAATGATGATTTTTGGACGGAGCCCCCACGGTCGATGGACGGTTTCGACCGTGGTTCGACCGTGGACCCCCTAGAAATATATTTAGGCCATTTTTCATACATTTAAGCTATATATTCTAAGGTACATGCTCCATCATTCCTAAACCAAGTCTTAAGGTATCAAATACATCCTTCTTGAGTGGGTTTGTAAAAATATCCGCTATATTATCACATGATGCAACCTTTTCTAAGCTAATGTTACTTTTTTGCACATTATCACGTAAGAAATGATGCCTAATTTCAATATGCTTAGTTCTAGAATGCAATACGGGATTCTTGCTAAGATCAATAACACTTTTGTTATCACACATAATAGGAATATTGGTTAGATGTACCTCATAATCCAATAAGAATTGTTGCATTCATAAGACTTGTGCACAAGCTTTTCCGGCGGTTACATATTCGGCTTCGGTTGTTGATAATGCCACGGATGTTTGCTTCTTTGAAAACCATGATGTGAGGCCATTCCAATAAAAGTGCACACACCACTTGTACTTTTTCTATCCAAGTAGCATCCACCAAGATCCGAATCCACATAACACATAATGTCAACTCCACTCAATTTTGGATACCACAATCCTAAATTGATTGTTCCTTTAATGTACCGAAATATTCGTTTGATGGCCTCATAGTGTGATTTCTTTGGATTTTCCTGAAAACGTGCACAAACACAAACACTATACATAATATCGGGGCGACTTGCCGTTAGATAAAGCAAGCTCCCGATTAAACCACGATATCTAGTACTATCAAACATTTCACTTTCTTCATCTAGTGTCAAGTGTGTGCTTGTGGCCATAGGTGTACTCATAGGTTTCACATTCTCAAAATCAAACTTCTTAAGCATATCCTTGATGTACTTAGATTGGCTTATGAATGTACCATCTTCATATTGCTTTATTTGAAGACCAAGAAAGTAATTCAATTCACCCATCATACTCATTTCAAATTCATTATGCATAAGAGTTGAGAATTCATAATATAAATCTTGACATGTTGATCCAAAGATAATATCATACACATAATTTGCACAAGTAATATATCATGCTTTCTCTTCTTCTTAAACAAAGTGTTATCAACTTTACCCATGACATAATCATTTTTCAACAAGAATGATCTTAATCTATCATACCATGCTCTAGGTGGTTGCTTAAGGCCATACAATGCTTTTCTAAGTTTGTATACATGAAATGGATTAATTGGATCTTCAAATATGGGAGGTTGACATACATAGACTTCCACTTTTATAAAACCATTTAGAAAAGCACTTTTGACATCCATTTGATATAGTTTAAAATCATGTGCACATGCATAAGCAAGTAGAATCATAATGGATTCCAATCTAGCAACCGGAGCAAATGTTTCATCATAATCTATCCCTTTTTGTTGATTGTATCATTGGGCAACTAATCTAGCCTTATTCCTAGTAATCACTCCATTTTCATCCACTTTGTTTTTAAACACCCATTTGGTTCCTATTATGGTATGACCACTAGGCAAGGGTACTAAGTCCCACACTTGGCTTCTAGTGAATTGGTTTAACTCTTCTTGCATTTCTATTACCCAAGTTTCATCCTTAATTGCTTCTTTAATATTCTTGGGTTCTATGTGAGACACAAAGGCAAATGATGTACTAAGGTTTTGTGATTGGGATCTAGTGAGTCTTTGGTTTACGTCTCCTATAACTTGGGTTATTGGATGGTTCCTATTTTCCCTAACCTCATTTTGTTCACTAGTGATCTTATCATCTACTATAGGATTTGGGTCACTAGGTTTATCTAAGTCAAGTCTAGAGAGTTGTGTTTCAATGGCTTCTTCTTCTAGTTTGTCATCATTTACTAGAGGTTCAGTCTAAGGTGGTGGAGATTCATCAAATGTGACATTAAGGGATTCCTCCACAACCATGGTGGATTTGTTTAGTACTCTATAGGCTTTGCTATTTAGAGAGTATCCTAAGAAGATACCCTCAAAGGCTTTTGGGTCAAACTTTGTCAAATAGTCCTTGGTGTTAAGGATAAAACACTTACTTCCAAATACTCTAAGGTGACCTAAGGAAGGTTTCCTACCTTTGATAATCTCATAGGGTGTTTTACCTAGCATTGGTCTAATCAAAACTCTATTGAGTATGTATGTGGCCGTTGAGACCGCATCACACCAAAATTTTTGTGGGATGGATTGTTCATTTAGCATAGTCCTACTCATTTCTTGTAAGGTCCTATTTTTCCTCTCAACTACCCCATTTGATTGAGGAGTGCGAGGATTATAAAAGTTATGAGAAACTCAATGTTTATCACAAAATGCTCCAAATTACGCTTCATTGTCAAGTTCTCTACCATGGTCGGTACAAATTGAAATAATCGTACAACCGAATTGGTTTTGAATTTTCTTTCCAAGAATTTTAAACTTGTCAAAAGCTTCATTTTTTGTTTTCAAAAAGGATGTCCATGTATATCTAGAAAAATCATCTACAACAACTAGTGTGTAGAAGTTTCCTCCATAACTTTGGATTGAAGAATGTCTAAAAAGACCCATATGCAACAATTCAAGACATCTCTTAGAAGATATAACATTCTTAGACTTATGAGATGAATGCACTTGCTTTCCTACTTTACATGCATCACAAAAATGATTATCAAATTTCACAATAGGCATGTCTCTAAGAAGTTCACTACTAGACAATTTTTGCAATAATCTCATGTTAGCATGTCCTAGTCTTCTATGCCACAAAGTAGAATTATCAATTATGGATGCAAGACATACTTGTGTGTTAGGATTGTCACCAAGTATACATGTATGAAGTCCATTTCTCCTAATACCTTTCACTAGCACTTTATCATTTTTGTATATCAAACATTCATGTTTAAAGAATCTAACATTTAAATCCTTATCACATAATTGACCAACACTTATCAAGTTGTAGGCTAAACCATTAACATGCTCAACATTAGAGAATTATATATTGTCATGGAGAATGTTACCTCTACCAACCACCTTTCCTCTTAAGTTGCTCCTAAACACCACATGTCCTCCATCATACTCCTTGTATGAAGTGAAGAGTTCTCTATTTCCGGTCATGTGTTTTGAGCATCCACTATCAAGTATCCATTCATGAGACATAATCTCATTTTTGTTGCATCCCTATATACATGTAATTATCATTCAAGCTTTTGGTACCCAATGTTTCATGGGTCCGGGATGGTTAGCATCAAAAACTCCTACTCTAATCCACCTATGAATAATCTTGAAACCTTTATGATACCATGTGTTCATAGAGTTGATAGGTTTGATAGAATGCTTTGGTCTTTGAATCATATTTGACTTGGGTTTCTTGAATCCAAGTCCATGCCTTATGGATGGAGTGTAAAACCTTTTTACTTGTTCATCACTTGCAACTTTTGGTCTACAAGTGGAAGAACTAGAGGCAAGTGACAAATTTTGAAACTTTGAAAAATTCCAGTGGGCCGACGGTCGATGCACGGTATCGACCGTGCTTCGACCGTGGGTCTCCTGTATTTTTTTCGTTTCCTTTTTCCTTCACAAATTTGATTATTGTCACATGGCTCAGAGGCATGGTGTTTGAAAGACTTGAAAAACCAAGACCACCCTTATCATTTGATGATTTTTGGACTTATAGCATTTCATCCAACTTATGTGTGCTCTCTTCAAATTTTGACAAGGTGGAGTTGTCAAAATTTGTCTTTAGCTTGGTCTCCAAACTTATCAAGCTTGGAGATGGACGAGGAACAACTTGACTTTGTAAATCTTTAATAGTCATGTTTAACTTTTCAATCTCCTTTTTTAAACTTTTGTTTTCAATCTTTAGTTCCTCATTTTTTTGCAAGAATTTTTGAGCTAAAGTCACACAATTGATCATATTGGTCATTATCACTATAATAACTTGAATCGGAATGTACCTCACTTGTCTCAAAGGCCATGAGACATGTTTCCTCCTTGGTGTCACTACTATCACTCCATGCACCTCCAAGAAATGCTTTGTGGTTTTCTCTTTTCTTTGAAGCAACTTTGGGGCAATCCCCAATGAGGTGTGAAGAATCACCACATCCATAGCATTCTCTTGAAGGCTCCTTATCTTTCTTGGCATCAATGCCTAGCTTGTATTTCCTTGGGTCAAAGGGAGCCTTCACATGTTTGCCTTTCCTTTTGAAGAACTTCTTGAAGTTCCTCACCATCATAGCATATTCTTCATAATCATCATCATTGTCATCATCGTCCTCATCACTTGAGGAATCTTTAACATGTTTTGCTTTAAGGGCAATGGATTTTGACTTCTCCTTCTTTAACTTGGCTATTTCATCATCTTTTTGCATTATCACCTCATACACCTTGAGGTTTCCAATAAGTTCATCCATTTGAAGTAGGTTCAAATCCTTTGACTCCTCAATGGCCGTCACCTTAGCTCTCCATTTTGGTGAAAGAGCCCTAAGAAACTTTTTCACAATTTTCTTGTTAGAATAAGTAGTACCAAGTGACTTGAGACTAGTGACAATAGTATTAAACTTAGAGAAAGCTTCATCAATTCTCATTTCATCAAGAATGTTAAATTGCTCATATTGTTATACAAGCAAGTCAACCTTGTTGTCTAGGACTTGAGCATTTCCTTGATGGGTAGTGACAAGAGATTTCCAAATTTCATTTGCACTATCTAACATAAAAACTCTTTCATACTCTTTTCTAGGTAGTGCATTGTATAAAAAGTGTTTTGCTTCAAAAATTTTGGAAATCATCTTCTTGTCCTCGTGATCCTATTTGTCCTTAGGAGTAGGTGTTTATGCATCTATTTTTGAATCAAAGGGTTTTGGCACATGATCTCCAATTTCAATAATCTCCCAAAGATCAACATCTTTGGCTTTGACATATGTCATAAACCTTTGCTTCCAAGTTCTTGCAAGTTCAATAATCTCGTCCTCTTGTGAGCTATTGGTTCCATTTCCAACGCCACCACACCCTTATTGTCACAAAATATATCAATACGGTCAACGATGTTTGGAACCACTCCTACATCCTGGATGTATTTGTTAGAACCTAGAGAGCGGGGGGGGGGGGGGTGAATAGGTTATATATCCAATTTTTGATGTTTTTACAAGTTTTTGCAATAATATAAAAGAGATAGAGTTAGAAAGATATCACCAATCAAAAGATGGACACAATGATTTATAGTGGTTCATGCAAGTGTTAACAACCTTGCACTACATCCACTGCTTGGCCTCACCCACCAAGAGTTTGCTCCACTATCTTCTCTCTTTGAAGGTAGAGATAAACCTTTTACACTTCTCTTTTTCACTTGCAAGAATTAACACTTCAAAATTGCAAGTAAGGTAAAGATAACCTTACTTCACTCTAATTCTAAAGGCTAGAGTTGATCCTCACTTCACTCTAATTTGAAAGGCTAGATTTGATCCTCACACTTTTACAAGATGTATGAAATGTAGAAGTAGTGTTTAAGCTTTAAAAAGATTTGACTCTTGCTTGAATCTTGATCTTGAGAGTTGAATGAATAATGAAGAAATATGAGCTCACAAGTATTAGAGAGTATTCTGTATTTTTATGTTTGCAAGAGGTGAGTAATGAATGTGGTTTGAGTTGGTATAAATAAAGAAAAAGGTGCAAGTTCAAAAGTTGTCGAGGCAACCCACGGTCAATGCACGGTCGACCGTAGCTTTGACCGTCGGTCTGCTGGAACTTCTTGTTCTTTGCAATATAGACATTGGACTTTATCTAAAACCACACTCAACTCATTTTTACCATAAAAATCAACTGAAAAGAAGATTTATAAAAGGTTGGTTGATCCCATACTTCTAAAGTTTGAATTTAAACACAAAAATGGAAGTTTGGAAACCAATACACAAAGTATGTTGGAATATTACCTCTTTGGGAGATTCCTTTTCCAAATATGGTTATGTATTGTTTCTAAGTAGGTTTGTGTTTGGTATTTGCTAAAATGGGAAGTCTTATATTTAATCAACCATCACAAATAAGTTTATAAATATTTGTCCATTTTTATAAAAGTTTTTATAAAAATAATTTTATAAAAACTTAAACTTATTTAATTATTTTGTTTGTAAGCTCATATAATTTGATTTTATTCATGTATCTATCTTCGGCCAAGACTTGATCTTGAGCGTTGATGACGTTGAGCTTTGACGATTGGATTTTTAATCACTTTGTATAATACGATTTGTAACAAATAAATATAAATATTTATTTTCTTGATTATATATATATATATATATATATATATATATATATATTTATATTTATATGTATATGTATATGTGCACATATGTTAATGTTAGTAGATACAATTATATAAACAAATTGTATATTTTTGAATTAACAAAAGAGGATATAAATTTATATTCCTATTTTTCCCAACATTATTTATTCATCAACACAGCTTTTTTAGCAGCTTCACTTGCCACAATATATTCTAACTTAGTAGTTGAATCAGCAACTGTGTATTGCTTTGAGCTCCTCCAGCTAATTTCACCACCATTCAATGGGAACACAAACCCCGATTGAGATCGGCAGTCATCCCTATATAGTTGAAAGATAGCATCAGAGTAACCCCTTACTTTTAAATCTTTCTCATCACAATAGACTAAGAACATCTCTTTCGTACAACTAAGATATTTGAGAATGTTCTTTATAGCCCTCTAATGAGCTTCTCCTAGGTTTGCCTGATATCTACTTATCATGCTTAAAGCGCATGACACATCGATCCCATAGCTGAAGCGTACTTGCCTCATTACGTCTATCTCCTTTTGGGAGGTAGGAAATTGAGCCTTTCTTAAAGTCAACCCATGCATCATAGGAAGGTTCCTTTTCTTGGAATCCTCCATCTTGATTTGTCTTATGACCTTGTCTATGTATGCACTCTGTCTTACTCCAACGAGCCTTCTAGATCTATCTCTATAGATCTTTATACCCTATTTATAAGTAGCTTCTCCTAAATTCTTGTTGAAAAACATATCCCAAGCCAAGTTTTAACACTTCATAAGTTTCGGATATGGTTCCCAATGAGTAGAATATCATCCACATATTGGATTAGGAATACTACTGTGCTTCTACTAGCCTTGACATATACACATGGATCATCTTTGCTTTTCAAAAATCCAAACTCTTTGGTCTTTTCATCAAAGTAAAGATTCCAGCTTCAAGATGATTGCTTAAGTCCATAAATGGACTTCTTTAGCTTACAAAACTTGTTTTGATACATTGGATGTACAAAACCCTCAGGTTGCATCACATACACCTCTTCGGAAAGCTTCCCATTAGGGAAGGCGGTTTTTACATGCATATGTCATATCTCATAATCATAAAAGGTAACAATGTCAAAGAGTATAAACATAGACTTCAACATGCCATATCTCATAATCCAAGGTTTTGTCCATGTTGCTTCTTTGAAGACTCATTTATACCCTACTGGTCGATCCCCGGGTGGACCAACTAGTTCCCAGACCTGGTTATCCGACATGGAATGCATTTCACTTTCCATAGCCTCTCTCCATCTTGCGGACTCAGGGCCCACTATGGCTTCGTGGTAGTTGGTGGGTTCACCATGATCCACCAATAGGTCGTTACCCTCAATATTAGAAATCCATATCTCTCTAGCTCCTGGTGAGCTCTACAAGATCGTCGTGGAGTAGGTAATGGAAGTATGGAAGGTACCTAAACATTATCTTTCTCGGTTTTAACCACTTCTGGTTGAGTGCTAGTGCCAACTTCAAATTTTTTGTCGGTTGATCCTTGAACTTCCTCAAGATCAATTCGCTTAGTACTGGAGCTTTTGGATAGCAATGCCCTTTCTAGAAAAAGTTCCCTTCTAGCAACAAAGTAACACCTTTCTAACTAGTTAAGGGATATCCAATAAAGTAACACCTTTCTAACCAGGGTTCAAGTTTTTCATCAACTTCACGTCTTACATAGGCTTGACAACCCCTTACTCGTAGGTATTAAATTGTGGGCCTCTTCCCATGCCACATTTCATAAGGTATTTTTTAAAATTTCTTGGTTGGTACGAGGTTAAGGACTAACCACCGATTCAAGAGGGACCTCATTCAATTGGGGAGTCCTAGGAGGTGTCAATTGTGAGACAATCCCACAATTTCTAAAATGGTTAGTGAATTTGGAACTATGATACTCTCCACCTTTATCAGACCGGAGTATCTTAATCATCTTGCCTGATTGATTTTGAACTTTGTTTTGGAATGCCTTAGAAACGTCAAAGGTTTCAGATTATACCTAAGTAGGTAGACATATCCATACCTACTATAATCATCTATAAAGGTAACGAGGTATCTTGTGTTATTCATTGTGACATGTTTGGAAGGACCACATACATCGGTGTGTATAATTTCTAAAAGGTCCTTTCCCCTCTCACTTACACCTGTGAAGGGTGATTTTGTCATTTTGCCTAATAAACAAATTATACATACTTCATTTGAGCAATGGTCAAATGATTCCAAGATCTCATCTGCTTGGAGCTTGGTGATGCGAGTTTTGTTTATATGACCAAGACAACTATGCCATAAGGAATACATATGCAAACTATTTTCGGATTGAAAATCAATGTTTATTATATATTTCTTTGTCTCAATGTATGGTTCAACATCATAAATGCCATGACATGGTAAAGATTTGAAATAACAAACATCATTTTTATAGCATAAAATGGATTAATTCATAAATTTAAAGAGAAACCACCGTCATACAAAGAGTGAAGAGAAATAATATTTCTTGTCACACAGGGCGAATAACATACATTTTTAAGAACAATGGAAAAACTGGTTCTAATAGAAAGTTCTACACTTCTTTTTGCTTCTACGGGTAGAACGTTGCGGTTCCTCATAATTAGATCCAGTTATCCACGTTCCAAGATTCTACTTTCCCTTAGCACATGCACCATATTACAAATGTGAGTGCTGCAGTCGGTATTTAAAACCCTGATTTTAGAAATAGAAGTTTGATGGAGTTCAATCATGAACGTACCTTGGCTTGAAGTCCCCCAAGATACTCCATGGCTTTGAGCTTCTTTGTTTAAGGTTTGAGCTTCTTTAGACCCTCTAGGTACTTTGGGTAGCTTTGGTGATAGTGCCCCTTCTCCCGGCAGAAGAAGCAATCCGCCTCCTCAGGTGCCTTGGCTTGGAGAGATTTTCCTTTGCACTTTCCTACTTGGGTAGGGATAGGATTGGTGGCACGAACCTTTCCTTTACCCTTCCTTTGTGGGAAGGACTCATCTTATACTTCTAGATGCGGCCTTCCTAGATGGCCAAGATGGGATGTGAGGAGGAGGGCTTAGAATTTGACATGCTAGAGTCGGCAGTGTTAAGCATTCTATGTAGCTCCATGAGGGATTTATCTTTAAGGTGTTTTTCATACGCCTCTTAGATCGCCCTTGTTGCAAAACTTAGATGGGCCTCGGGCAAGAGTTCCTCTATGGTATGCAAATTTCATTCATAGCATAGGACTAGCCTTAGCTGCCTATGCCAATCTGTTGGAAAAATGATCTCATTAGTTAAGATTTGATGAGACAAAGTTAAGTTTGTAAGATGTGTTCTAAAGATAACTTAAACAGAATTATGAGGCATGATCAGACTGAACACTTATAGTGTTTCAGACTGAGCATAAGCTGAGCATATGTTCGATCAGCTTAGACTTTATCTTAGTAAGATTATCACTATGTGTGATAAGCTGTGTATGTCACCTAAGATATATATTGAGCTTTCAGCCTGATGTGTTTCAAGCTGAGTGACTCAGCGTATATACTGAATCAGCTCAACAGAGTTGCTAGATAAGTTCTAAGCTAACTCTTGGGACTTCTAAGGATGAGTTAATTATTATATATGTTAGTCCATGTTTGTTTTCGAATGTGTTCTCGAAGAACTCAGCTTGATGAGTTTCAAGCTGAGTAACTCAGTCCGTATATCTACGGCAAGGATAGGAAGACTCCAGAATCAAGATTGAAGATTGAAGACTCAAGATAAGAAGATTCAAGATTCAAGATTCCGGGTTATCCGTTAGTTAGTTAGCAAATTAGGATTAGTTCTAGTTTGTTACTCCAGATAAGTTTTGAGGTACGGTACGACTACGGTCAACGAGTTACCGAGCCAAACTCAGTTTCACCTCAACCTATTGATCGTATGTGTTACGAATCTTGATTCACTGTTTGTCAGTTCAACGTGATCAAGATACTTACAGATTTCCAAGCTATTCGTGTGTTCGAATATTCACATTAGTTGTGAAATTGGTAAGTTTTCAATCTGTGATTAAATCCTATTTAGAGAGTGGTCCGGTATCTATAATCATAAGTTGATTATAGATAGCAAAGTTTGAAAGACTGAGAGATTTATATTAGGTTTTTACATATCAAGTGTTGCTTACTTGATAGAGTCTGTAATCATCTTCTTATTAATAAAAAGCAAAGCATTCGACTGTGCTTTGATTTACTATGTGTAACACTTTATTTTGATTTGTTCAATTTCCGCAGAAAGTGTATTCAACCCCCTTCTACACATCTGTTGCTTGTTGTTATGCTCACCAAGGGACCAACAACTGGTATCAGAGCAGGCTGAACAATTTCATACGTTGAAAGTTCAAGATTCTTAGAAAGTTCGCAATGTCTACAAGCAACAATTCATCAAACTTTCCTCAGATGTTTGCCAAGGGCTGTCCCATCTTTGATGAATCTGATTATCCTATGAGGAAATTCAGAGCCATCCTTTTCCTCAAGTTCATTGACAATTGTATGTCCGATGTCATCACTAAAGGACCAATCATCCCCAAAATTTCTGCTGTAGTCCGTGATACGTCCGTTAACAAAACAGACAGAAGTGAAAAAGAAGTAAGGAAGCCTGTTGCATCCTGGACAAATGAAGACTGGAAACTTTTCAATCTGGATGACAAGGCAAAGAGTGTTATGGCGAATGCCCTGACCAACGAGATCTTGCATACAGTGACTGGGTGTTAAACTGCAAAAGAGATCTGGGATACATTAAGTATTACATATGAGGGCACTGATCTGGTTAAGCAGCAAAAGAAGAGTCATCTGAACAGATCTTATGAAAACTTCTTTTCGAAGAAGAATGAATCCTTGCCTGATTTGTTCACAAGGTTTCACTGCTTGATAATTGACCTACTAAGTGTGGGTGTTAAGAAAGATGAAGCTGCACTTGTGCTGAAATTTCTGGATGTGTTACTAGAAAGGTTCAATGAAGTAACCACATCACTTAGGGCTGGAGGAACACTACATATGTATAACCTACAGTCCATCTACGGGTTCTTGCTCAATCATGAACAGATCACAGAGCACAAAAGAACTTCTCAACAATAACTTAAGGAGTCTTTGGATAAAGCAGATATTGCATTAGTTGCATAGAAAAAGAAGAAAGGTTCCAAGGCCTTGGTTGTTGAATCTGAGACTGAGTCAAAATCTCAAGCTAACCACTCGGACTCAAACTCAGGTGATACTGATGATGTTCAGACTATCACTGAGTAGATGGCCATGCCAGCCAGACGTTTGAGAAAAGCTTAACGGGGAAATGGAAGATCTGACAGGAGTAAAGGGAAGAGTTCCTTTGATTCCAAGAAGGCTGTGTGCTTCAACTGTCAGAAGAAAGGACATATTGCTGCTGAGTGCAGATTAAAGAAGGAAGAATCAGCATCAGTTGCTGATAAGAATGCTTACAGGGCTGATAAGTATAAAAAGAAATATACTCAGCTCAAGAAAGCAAAGCCAGAAGACAAAGGACTTTACGCTGAAACCTGGGATACAGAATCATCTACCTCAGATGATGATATTTGTCTAATGGCTCAAGAAGATGAGGAGTTTGAAATTGATGAAGTTGATTATGGTTTGTCCGAGTCAACTTTTGAAGCTGACATGAAGGAAGCCGAGGAAAACAACAAGCTTAGTGATTGGGATCCTGCTTGCATGTACAAGGTTAGTAATTTCAACTCTTACACCGATGAAGAAAAGGGTCTTGCCTTCGATTATTTGTTAAATGATTTCAAGACCAGCCATAAGTCTCAAAAGGACCTTAAAGCTGATATAGCTAAACTAAAGAATAATATTAAGGAAAATCAATCTTTCATTGATGTTGGTAAGAAAGCACAGTATGATCTTGAATGTCAAAGACACATTAATAAACTTCTAAGTGAAGAACTTCAGGAAACCAAAGATAAAGCCGATCAACTTCAAAAGGTCACTGAATCTTGGTGTAAGTCGTCAAGGCTTACTGAAAAGTGCATCAACCAACAAATTCCTAAACAGGTACAAGTTGTACTTAGAGGTGACTATCAATCCGTAGCCTATGCAGTTGATGATGATGAGATAGCAAGTACAGACTTTGAGGAAGATAGACAACTGATTGAGTCTCAAAAGTCAGCCTCAGAGAAGAAACATGGTTAAAACCTTAAATACAATATGTTTGTATAGGAAAAAGATCATGGTAATGAGTGCTCAACATCCAAACATCATGGTAAGTCTGTGCTGGAAAGATTAGGCACTCAGCCTATTGAAAGAACATCAGTCATAGAAAGGCTTAACCAAAATCCTTTCAAAAGACAACATTCTTTATCTGGCTCAGAGAGAAGTTACAAGAATAGGAAGACCACTGTAAGTCAGAGGTCAAATCACAACAATGGTAAGTCCAAAGTTGTGGATCTTGGTAAGTCTAAGGAGATCAACAGTGGTAAGTCCAAACCTGTTGAAACTGGTGAGTCCAGAAATCACAACAATGGTAAGTCCAAAGTTGTGGATCTTGGTAAGTCCAAGGAGATCAACAGTGGTAAGTCCAAACCTGTTGAAACTGGTGAATCCAGAAATCACAACAATGGTAAGTCCAAAGTTGTGGATCTTGGTAAGTCCAAGGAGATCAATAGTGGTAAGTCCAAACCTGTTGAAACTGGTGAGTCCAGAAAGCATGACAAAGGTAAGTCCAAAGTCATGGAAAAGAAGTTTGTTGGTCAAGCTTCTAATCAAAAGGATAACAAACAAAGATCTGACAAAGGTAAGTCCAAAGTCAGTGATCATCAAGTGAATCAACTTGCAAATAAAGTTGAAAAGTTATCCACTACATATAATCCTAAGACTGAGAGCAAGTTCTCACAAGGATTATTAGACACTCTACCTCCTGTAATCATTGGAAGAAGGAAATGCTACAAGTGCAGAAGTAGAGGTCATGAGGCTAAGGACTGTGATGTTGAAATATCAAGGCCTGAACAAGAACAGGCTGATCAGCCTATACAGGATTCAGCTCCTTCTCAAGCTGAACAGTCAGTTCAACAAGTTTAAGATCCTAAGTGCTCATCATCTGAACCCACCAATAAGTGGGTTCCCAAACAAAACTAATGTGTTTAGTTTTCATTTCATGTGTAGGGTTCAAGTAAATGGTACTTGGATAGTGGATGTGTTAGATTATGTGCAGAGATAGATAACATGTACCATCGTGTCCAATACTATGTGACACTAAAGGATCACACCGTTGCACACCCAATTAGAACCTGTTGGATTTTACATGTTTGTGTATCACAATAATTAATAGTTTAATTAATTATTGAGAAAGACAAAAATAATAAAAGTTATTTATTATTTAAAAGGAGAAGTTAATATTTAGTTTAAATATTAACGGGATCAATTAATTAATATTTATTAATTAATTAGAAAGGTCGAGGGTATTTTCTGTAATTGATTAATAGTTTAATTAAAAGCTGGGCTTTATTTAAACGGGCTTGGCCTAATAAGGGTTATTATATAAACCTTATTATTAGCCTCATTAATCACAAGTTAATTACAAGAAACAAAAGAAAACCCTAAGGCTCTCTCCCTCTCTTCTCTCTTCGGCGGCGGCGCAAGAGCCGAGACCAACCACCGTGCGACGGTGGCCGGCGGCGACACGGAACAAACACATACACGGGTCACGTTTTTGATCCGGGTTTAATCCTTAGGCGGTCTAGCAGCTAGTTCGAGGTGGTGCAGTAGCGGTGGATAACGTGCAGCTGTCTAGAGGCTTAAAGAAAAAGTTTTGGATTACATAAAGGTATAACTTTTTAACCCTCTTCCTCTTTTAGTTTCTGTACGAGTTAGATGAGATCACAGGAGGAGGTTTTATTCCGCTGTGCATGTTTAATAATATGTTTTTATACCCTACAAAACCCTTCAGTGGTATCAAGGCACATGACTATGTGGAAATGAATTTTTAGTGATCTCCAGGAAGACAAAGGTCCTAAAGTAACATTTGGTGACAACTCCCATGGAAGAACTAAAGGCTATGGGAAGATGCATGCTGGCAAAGTTACTTTCCAGAAGGTTGCATATGTCAAGGGTCTTAAGCATAAGCTGATCAGTATCAGCCAATTGTGTGATGAAGACAACATTGTTACTTTTAGGAAGAAAGTAGGAACTATATATAATGCTAAGAGAAAGCCTGTATTAATAGCTAAAAGAGAAAAAGATGTGTATCTACTTGATCTTAGTACTGCTGATCCCAATACTGAAACCTGCTTGTATTCCCAATCTGTTCCTAAGCTGAGGTAGTTGTGGCATAAAAGATTATCACATTTAAATTTCAAAAATATAAATATGTTATCCAATAAAGAGTTAGTCTCTGGATTAACAAAGATCACATTTGTCAAAGACAAATTGTGTTCAATTTGTGAACAAGGGTAACATCATAAAGGGTCCTTTAAATCAAAGCAAAATTTTTCAATAACAGACCCACTGCATATGTTGCATATGGATCTTTTTGGACCCATAAGTACTCCTAGCCTAAGTGGCAAGAATTACACACTGGTGATAGTAGATGAGTTCTCACGATTCACCTGGGTAATATTCCTAAAAGCCAAAAGTGAAGCTGCCCTGGAGATAATAAGTTTTATCAAACAGGAAGAGTTGCAGAAAGGTAAGTCTGTAAAGCAACTCAGAAGTGATCATGGGACTGAGTTCAGAAACTCAACCCTTGAAGACTTTTGTGAACAAAAGGGAATATTACAAAATTTCTCATCTATCAGAACTCTTCAACAAAATGGAGTTGCTGAGAGGAGAAATACAACCTTAATTGAGGCTGCTAGAACTATGCTATGTGAGGCAGAATTGAACCTTTATTTCTGGGATGAAGCTGTCAGTACAGCCTGTTATACCCAAAATAGGTCAATCATTGTCAAAATACATGGCAAGACTGCATATGAAATGTATAAATTTAGAAAGCCCAATATAGGTTATTTCCATGTCTTTGGTTCAAAATGTTATGTGCTGAATCAAAGAGATCAGCTCCATAAGTTGGAACCTAAAGCTGATCGTGGAATATTTGTTGGTTATTCCTCAATCTCCAAATCTTACAGACTGTATAACACTAGGAGAAAGGCTATAGAAGAATCAATTCATGTCTCATTTGATGAAGACAGTTTTGATCAAGTTGTCAAAAGACAAGCTGACTTGGTTAGTCTGAGTGAGCTTGAAAAGCCTGAGGAAATCAATATGTCAAATCCTATGTATGTCATGGGAGATGATAGTGATGATGATGTTTGTTCATCAAATAAATCATCACAAGCTCCAAGGGACTCTCAAGCTGAGAAGGATGATGAGTTCATCAATCCCTTTGGAGCTGAAGTCACTCAGACTAAAAATCTTAGTGATAATCAGTTTGTTGACAATGCTGCTATTGAGATTGAGGATGTTTGTTCACCTCAAAGTTCTCAATATCACTCAGATCCAGAACCAGATTCTCCAACTACAACATTTAAATTTCTCAAAGATCATCCTCAAGATCAAATCATTAGAAATGTCCAAGAAAGGGTTATGACTAGATCGAAGGCTACAGCTAACTATGCTGCTTACTTTGGTTTGCTATCCCAAATGGAACCAAAGAAGACTGAAGAAGCCTTAGAGGATGAGGATTGGATTGAAGCTATGCAAGAGGAATTAAATGAGGTTGAGAGAAATAAGGTTTGGAGCCTTGTCCCTGCCCCCAAGGATCACACAATTATAGGCACTAAGTGGGTCTATAGAAACAAAATGGACAAGGATGGGGTGATAGTTAGGAACAAAGCTAGGCTGGTAGCACAAGGGTATAAGCAAGAAGAAAGAATTGATTATGATGAGACCTTTTCCCCTGTTGCTAGAATTGAAGCCATAAGGCTGTTCTTAGCTTATACAGCATATAAAGACTTCAAAGTCTATCAAATGGATGTGAAGAGTGCTTTCCTAAATGGAAAACTTCAGGAGGAAGTCTATGTGAAACAACCTCCTAACTTTGTTAGTTCAAAGTTTCCATATCATGTCTGTAAGTTAGACAAGGCTTTGTATGGTCTTAAACAAGCTCCACGAGCTTGGTATGATACACTGTCTAACTATCTGCTATCAATGGATTTCATCAGAGGCAGTATAGATAGGACACTCTTTATTAAAAAGAGTAAATGACAGGTGATTCTTGTACAAATCTATGTGGATGAGATTATTTTTTGTTCTACAAATGAATCTCTGTGTGAATGGTTCTCCAAAATAATGTCACAAAAGTACAAGATGAGTATGATGGGTGAGATGACATACTTCCTAGGCTTACAAATTCAACAAAAGCCTGATGGAATATTCATCAATCAAAGCAAGTATGTTCTTGATTTGATAAAGAAATATAGTTTTGATTCAAGTTCAACCATGAAAACACCCATGTCACCAGCTGTCAAGCTAAGTAAGGACTCAGACGGTAAATCTGTGTGTTAGTATACTTATAGAGGAATGATTGGTTCATTACTCTATTTGACAGCTAGTAGACCTGATATCATGTTTTCTACATGTGTTTGTGCAAGATATCAGTCAGATCCTAAAGAATCACATCTTCAAGATGTGAAAAGGATCTTTAGGTCCTTTAAAGGTACATCAAATCTAGGTCTTTGGTATCCAAAGGACTCTGGATTTGAGTTAGTTGGTTTTTCAGATGCCGACTATGCTGGGTGCAAGTTAGATAGAAAATCAACAACTGGAGGATGTCAAATACTTGGAGGGAAGTTAGTAAGCTGGACTAGTAAGAAACAGAACTCAGTGGCTACTTCAACTGCTGAAGCTGAATATGTTGTAGCAAGTAGCTGTTGTGCTCAAATCTTGTGGATGCAACATCAGCTTCAAGACTATGGTATGAGTTTCAAGAAAACTCCTATCTTCTGTGATAACCAAAGTGCTATAGCCATCACTTACAATCCAGTCTTCGGCTGAGTGGGTATGCTCAACCCGTAGCTGTGTGTCTAGAATTTGAGTTTCAGTTTGACAAAGACTAAGTGTCTTAAGCTGAGTGCATAGTTTATAAATAAGCTTTCATAAACTGACAAACATGTCAAGCTGAGTAATGAGTTCACATGTTTGATTTAGTCTTAAACAGAAATGACTAAGTGTCATTGAGTCTGAGCTATGTGCTTACCTCAAGTTGTGTGATTGGTTCACACGTCTGGTAAGTTCCAAACATACTTTAACTACTCAGTGTAGTTAAAATATAAGTTTGAGTCAGTCTAAAATGAAAATGACTAAGTGTTATTGATTCTGAGCTATGTGCTCCACTCAAGCTGAGTGTCAATCTCAAGCTGAGTGCTTATCTCAAGCTGAGTGCTTGACCTAGGCTGAGTGATTAGTTTACTCAGCTTGGTGTGTCCAAACTATGATTTAATTACTAAGTGTGACTAATTCATATATCAATGTGTATTTGAGTCAGTCTCAAATCGCATCGTATACCAATTGTGTATTGGTATAATACAACAATGTTTATAATATTTTTGTGAGTCAAGAATATTATTTTACACATTTATCTGTTGGGAGATGATGTGTTTTACCCTATTACTGTTACATCAAGCCGTAATTTCTTCGGCGTAATGGATAAAAAGGGATTCCAGCGGTAACTTTTCTCTCTCCTAGGAAAGGTATAAATATCGAACATAACTGACTTACAGAGGTTTACACTTACTAAACTTCTACTATTCTTTCTATACCTTCTACTACCACATCTTTGCTACGTGCAATCAACCGTTCACATTCAAAACCCTAAATTGCTCAGTGCGATTTCATTTTGCTCAGTGCAAATTCAATAAGTTACTCAGTGTAATCTTCCAAACTCAACGATGGACGGAACCATTCTGAATATGGGTGATAGAATGGTAGGGGTGCTGCGTTCAAAAACAATGGATTGCCCGTGATCAAAATCAATAATCAACGTGCGTGCCTTGCAATCCCTGGACGCAAGCGTAACAGGGGATACGAACCATGGGTGGATTACATCCGTAAATGCCCATTGGCATTCTTTTTCACTGGAGCACCTATTCATGTGGTTCCTCAGCATCTACTGGAACTTTGGTATACGTGTTTCTACGATCAAAACAATGATGAAATTCGGGGCACGGTGCTGAACGGAGAGAGGACTATTGCTTGCTCTCACAGTGCACAGGCTAAGGGAAGTTCTTCAACTCCCTGTTCATGATGAGTTTGAGCCTGCTGTGACGAGGCAGGTGGCTAGGTCTGTCCTACCCAGAATGGGTCACCCACAAATAGAGGGTGTTATAAAAAAGGCCACCTTTCCAACCACACGGGGTTTTATGGTGTCTACAGTGATTCGTTCACTAGGTACCAAGGTTGGAGGACTGGACCAGGTAAATGAGTTTGAGATGCAGCTGCTATACAATATGTATTTTGCAAGGAACTTGGATTGCACAGCTCATCTTCAACGAACTCAAGGTCCAAGTGATGAAGACCACAAGGGATCTTCATATACCATTTATAAGGTACATGTCCTTGGCATTTGAAGCCGAGCTGGGGAAAACACTGTATGAAGCTGATCAGGATGTGTTCTTGACGCCAACACTCAGCTCTAAGATGTTCAATAATGACATCTTCCCAGAGCAAGAGGGTCTGAGTGATCCCATGCGTTTGATAGCTGCGGCAGCTTCATCAGAAAGTGAAGCAGAGGGATCAAATCAAGGGGGAGCTTCTGAAGCTGATACAGAGGTTCGAGCTGAGCACTCTGCTCAGGCTGAACCAGCCACTACACAAGCTGCCTCTGGTACGACCTCTCCACTTTCTATTTCTTCTCATTATTCTCCATCTACATTTGGAGATAAGGTTGTGGTAAACCTAACCCAGTCTAACCCATCTCCTCCAATTTCCATTCAACTCCAACCTGTAGCTACCCCTAGTATGCCCATTGCTGCTAGGGAGAAAATCCAAACCTACACTAGAAAAACTACCAAAGGTGGTGCTACTCCTATAGGCATCACTGGAGCTGAGATCACACTGATCCCTCCCTAGGCAGGAGTTGAGGGGGAGACGCCTACTCTCAAGGTGTCAACCTCAAGGCTCATATCAACCCTACAGCCTAATCTGGGTGTGGTGTCTACTCAGCCCACACTCTCCAGTGCCATGGGAGAGCCGGTCATTGTACCTAAGCAGACACACTTAGGTAACATTTAAGAAATGACCAGTCCCCAGGGTCAATCACCCCCCTCTAAACCAATAAGCCAACCCCCTACCCACCCATACACTTCACGTTTCGAGCCCACTTACTTCTCTTCACTTCTCACACCCACCTGCACGACCTGTCAATGTGCCATCTCCATTCCAAGATGACTCATAGGGTCCAAACTCTGGTGCAAATGAGTTTGAGGGTAAACACCAACCTTTGTATGATGCACCTAAATTCCAACCTTCTTAAGCTGACTTGGACGACTTGATGAACTTCTTTTAAGGTTAGTTTGATAAATTGCACCTCAAGAGAAAGCAAACCAAGAAGAATATGATGCTAATTTTGGATTCTCTGGATGAGGAGGTGCTGAACTTGAAATCTGTCGTTCCTGCCCTACAACAAAACAAGACTTCTACCCCTAGTGATGATGACAAAAAGGGGGAGAATGTTTAAAAGGCTGAAGCTGAGTCTGTCCAAGCTGAAGCTTTATTACTATTAGCAAAGGGAGCAGAGCAGATTGAGGGGGAGAAAGAAATGGAGATAGAAGCTGAGCTGACTGAAAAAGCAAAAGGCAAAAGACTAGTAGTGGTCAGCTCAGATGAGTCAGAACCCCCTCAGCAGAAAATACGAAAGATGATTCTCAGTAAATCAGCCTCAGATGAAGACTCTGCTGACAAAATGACTTTACAAGAAAGAGCTTCTTTGTTTGCAGTAAGAAGGATGGAACAAGAAGATGCTGACCAGCTTGGGTTGGGTTGTCAATTAATGAGTTAAGAAGAAGACAAATGGATTTTCAAGCTGTGTTAGCTAATGAGAAAGAAGCAAGAGAACAAGCCTGGGCTGTGCAAATCAGAAAGCAGAATGTGGAATTAGCAAAACTTAGACTGCCTATTGTACCCAAGGAGGAAGAAGTAGAAGAGCCTCCTGTTCAGGATCAACAAGAGGAGGAGAATATAACTCAGTGTTATATAAGAACTTATTTTTCTTCTCAAATTGATTCACTCAAGTTGAGTTTAGGTCAAGGGATTATCATCATGGAGTTCGTCTTAAAGAATGGTGAAACACATTCTCTGGAGCTGAATCAACTTCATAAACTGGGATATGAAGAATGGAAGCAAGTGGCTATCCTCATTAAGCAGATGGAAAAGTCCTCTACCAAGAATCAAGTTAAAGATGAAATCTTAAGGATACTTGCAAGAGCTGATGCGATGCAAAATTAACAGAGCGATAAGATCACAGAAGGATCAGCTTCAACACTTGCCTAGTTTGCAAGAAATCCGTGAAGAAATCAAAAAGGAGATCAAGGAGTTTGAAGAGCTGCATCCTGAATAGATTAGTTCTATTATATAAATTAGATTAGTTCTAATTTTGTAAGCACTAAGTGTGCATGATCTGAGTGATCAAAACTTTTATATTTTTGATATGTTCAATTAATAGAAGTATGAGTTTGATATGTTCAACTGTGTTATGATATGTTCATAATTATTAGTCTGATAAGTTCAGCTTGAATGAATAACTGATTAGTTCTTATTCATTAATGTGTTTGGTTGGTTTGTTCAACTTAAAGTTTGTATGTTCCACTTATAATTGATAAGTTCAATTTAAATTGACAAGTTCAATTAATATTTGATTAGTTCAAAAATAAAATCTTAATAAGTTTAAGGTTTAAGACATAATTCTGTTAAACAAACTTAAAAACTGTTTGATGGTTTTGTCATCATCAAATAGGGGGAGTTTGTTGGGAAAATGATCTCATTAGTTAAGATTTGATGAGACAAAGTTAAGTTTGTAAGATGTGTTCTAAAGATAACTTAAACAAAATTATGAGGCTTGATCAGACAGAACACTTATAGTGTTTCAGACTGAGCATATGCTGAATATAAGCTGAGCATATGTTCGATCAGCTTAGACTATATCTTAGTAAGATTATCACTATGTGTGATAAGGTATGTATGTCACCTAAGATATATATTGATCTTTCAGCCTGATGTGTTTCAAGCTGAGTGACTCAGCGTATATACTGAGTCAGCTCAACAGAATTGCTAGATAAGTTCTAAGCTAACTCTTGGGACTTTTAAGGATGAGTTAATTATTATACATGTTAGTCCATGTTTGTTTTCGAGTGTGTTCTCGAAGAACTCAGCTTGATGAGTTTCAAGCTGAGTAACTCAATCCGAGTAAGAAGTCAGTTTAAGAGAATTTAAATATGAATTAAATTTATCTTTTAACTCTGTATAGCATTGGAAAGGATAAGAAGACTCCAGAATCAAGATTGAAGATTGAAGACTCAAGATAAGAAGATTCAAGATTCAGGATTCTGGGTTATCCGTTAGTTAGTTAGCAAATTAGGATTAGTTCTAGTTTGTTAGGATCCGTTGGAACAAGATTATAAATACTTATCTCCTGATAAGTTTTGAGGTACGGTACGACTACTTTCAACGAGTTACAGAGCCAAACTCAGTTTCACCTCAACCTATTGATCGTATGTGTACGAATCTTGATTCACTGTTTGTCAGTTCAACGTGATCAAGATACTCACAGATTTCCAAGCTATTCGTGTGTTCGAATATTCACATTAGTTGTGAAATTGGTAAGTTTTCAATCTGTGATTAAATCCAGTTTAGAGAGTCGTCCGGTATCTATAATCATAAGTTAATTATAAATATCAAAGTTTGAAAGATTGAGAGATTTATATTAGGTGTTTACATATCAAGTGTTGCTTACTTGATAGAGTCTGTAATCATCTTCTTATTAATGAAAAGTAAAGCATTCGACTGTGGTTTGATTTACTATGTGTAACACTTTATTTTGATTTGTTCAATTTCCGCAGAAAGTGTATTCAACCCCCCTTATACACATCTGTTGCTAGTTGTTATTCTCACAAAGGGACCAACACAATCTATAAAGTTGCCACCGTCGAGTTTCTCCTTTTCAAGGTAAACTCGAAGAGAAACGTTACTGGTGGTAGTGGTTGCACTTGTTGATGCCCAAAATAATTTACCTAAACTAATTATTTTAACAAGGTTAAGAACCACATTTCACCCTACTATGCGAAGGATTTTACGGTGGATTGCATGATAAAATTATTTAGGCCGACAACCATTTTATCAATTGCAATAACCATTGTAACTCTTAGTACCCTGTAGGATCCTACGACAACCAATGGTCATTTGGAATGTTTGATCCATACTTGTACCAATCTTAAGTTTGAATATAAGATTGACTCATGCTAAGCTCGACAACCAATGTAAATACTAATTTAAAATTATAAATCTTCCGTCAAGACATACGATGATACATCATACCAAAGTTGGCTCGTGCTAAGCTCGACAACCAAATTTATAGATTAGCATGCTCACCTTCCACACCAACCTAATAAGAAATGGCTCGTGCTAAGCTCAATAACCAATCCTTATAATGCTAGATTTTGGTGACATGGACTTATGGATGACGCGTGATCTATGTTAATTTTAAAAAATGGGCTTTTGTTTGTCGTTTGGTTTTAGATTAACATCCTAGTGGCAAAAACCATTTTTCACTGTATTTAACATCAAGTTAATGGTGAGGTTAATCTAGTTTGGGTGCGCGCGAGAATTTTAAACCACTTTTAGCAAAACTATTGTGATTTTAGTTTCTATAGAATAATTATCTAGCATGCGGAACCTAAACATCGATGCAAGATATATCAAAAATCACATCACACGTAGAATATAAAGTTGGTAACCCTTGCCAAATCCTATTCGTTTTTCATGTGAGCAATATGGAGAGAACAAGGTCAACTAATGGTCAAAGTTACAAAAGATGTGGCGCTCCCACCGAATCCGCTATCTCCATTAGAAATCTTTGGGTTTATGGTCCGCCAAAACACCATCTTCTTTCACTCCCGTGTGTGGTCTTCAAACTCCAAAGTACAAATACATACAAAATAGAATTAAATGGCATGCAAGCCATGAAATTTCTATCTATCTAGTACAATTACAATGGATGAATGAAACGGCATGCAAGCCGTATTATTATTACAAATTTTAATCAAATAAATAATATTATTACATGCCGAGTGACTCAAGATCACCAAATAAATAAGTACAACCACAATCACAACCACAAGGTCTAGGCAAGGTTACCAACAGAATATTAAACTACAACGAAACCAGATAAAGACACGATGTGCCAAAAACAGTGATAAATAATATTTTGGTAAAGTTTTTTCAAACAAACACTCAAGGCACTAATGGAAAGACCTTGTACATATGTATTAGGGTATAAAACAATTTTATACACCCTTATTCATATATACATAGCATATGTGTATATATGTATGCATCCCATGATTAGATCATAACATATATACCCATACCCATACAAAAATATGTTGGGTTTTATTACATATTAAACACAAACTCGAGTCATCATGATCTAAAACCAAACTGGTTAGACAAACTCAAGAATTCTAACAAAACTGTCATTATTTAAACATGCGGAACTAAAATAATAACTAAACCTAAAACCCTAAAAGGGTTAGGATCTTTTGTGTATATGTGTATCGATATGTATGTGTATATAAACATGAGATAATCAAGATTAATAACAAACATGTTACAATATATCATTCAAGATCATCATACAACCATGTATGTATCTTCGATCGTATATATATTCGATTGATCACATGTACAAGATCAAGAGAGGTAGATGATATAGTTTATACCTTTAATCGTCTTAGGGCTGCTCAAGATGTAGTCCACCTGTAATTAGGCAATACAAGATCCCGCTAGAAGGGTAAACCACGAACCTTTATCACATGTTCTTGTGATGGGGAATTAGGCCGAATGGTAGAAGGAGGAGGAAGGAGAAAGTTCTTTCTGATTTGTTAAAAGTTCTTAACCTAATCAAAGATATCTTAACCCTTATTTATAGTGATTATTAAATAAGGATTTTTAGGAAACCTTTAAGTTATTTCCATATCTTTGATTAACCAAGGCACTAATTATTTTTAATACAAAATATACCTCATATATATATATATACATATATTTTGTTTTTCCTTATTAATAAGAAATTAGTGAAAACCTTATCCAAGATAATAAAAACCTTAAATATTATTAATTAACAATATATATTTATTAACTAATAAATATACATTTTCCTGTTAATTAATTATCTTGGTAATCAATCCTCTCAATAAGTTAAAACCATAACTTATAACGACTACTTTATAACTAACTGTTTTGAAACCTTTCTCCCGATTGTGGTTATATTACCTCTTGGATTACATTCCCTCACAAGTGTAACCCCTGAGGTCGTGGCATCAAGGTTCGACGGTAATGCACACAGATCCTATCAGACTCCCACTTGTGCACACCGTCAACTAGGGTAGCTTGACGACACTGGCCTAAGGAGACATCTAGACAAGTCCTTAGGTTAACCAAATGATAAGAACCATTTTACCCAGATGTGATAATTAATCCTTATAAAACAAACTATTTAACGATTTATAAAACTAACTCTTTCATAGTAAAACTTCATAAGAACCTCCTATCTTATGATCGGGTATATTTTAGGCTTTACCCTCTACATCCCGATGTTTCGATTTTGAGTGTGAGCATGGTAGAAGTCAACTCTGAACACTAAAACCTTTTATTGACTATCTGATTTCAACCGCGTGATAAACGACAAAGAACAAATCAGTTCCTTTGGGCATGGCCCTGCACTTCCACAGTCTAGATCTGTCAAGTGGCCCGGAAACATCTCTTCTTAAAGGAGTTGGAGAATGCCTCTCGCATATGCATTTGGCAATACACTTCCGGCTGACACTAGATACGCTCGTTATGACTACCCTGTTACGGTGTAGTGTTAGGTGCGTTCCAAATGCCAGAAGTCCCCGTATCCCAAACAAAGTATCTTAGGCTTATGGACAACCTATGTGACGAATACCTTTGACTTAAAACCACGCGTTATTCTTCATGATGTCACTGTCCAAAATTCACATCCCTGGTGAATATTCGTATATCCTTGGCCTACGCTACTGGTAGGTATCTTCAATCACTATGAATCTCTACCAAGGGTTACGATGTCGTTATTATCTCCCTAATCGAGGTTCCCACCAAGATAGGTATTCATGGACAAGATTTTGAATAATAAGCCTTTATTCAAAGATATTACCAAAACATACAAAATCTTGTGAAGAGTAATGAGATTAATAATGTACTATCCATATTCACCTTCCTGGAATAAAGTATAGAATTAATGTTAATCCATCGTCTCAATTCACGGTGCCTATTTGTGTTACTATGTTGGTTCAAGTGGACTTATCACGGATCACTACTTGAAGATACAACATTACTATGAACCATAAAACAAGTATACACTAAACTAGTGCTCCCACTTGCTTTGCTAGATAAATCGTTTTGTGCGAACATTGAAAAACTTATCTAGTCTTTCTAATTTTATTATATTTCCTGAACTCGGAGAACTAGATTAACTCCTTGTTCTAAATATATAAAATTATCCCGTAACTAGACTTAGTTACATTGTAGATGTATAAAAAAAATTTATTTCCCAAGAAATAGACTAAAATAATAAACCTTTTATTTACACTAACCCGTAAACAAACATAGATAGTGTATAATCACTTATCTAATATGCTGTTTATTATTTTCAACACTTAACTCTTTTATATATTAATATTGGTGACATTAAATTTCAATATAAAATTATGACCTCCTGGGATTAGTCCTAACGCTTGGACCACTTTGAATCCTCAAAAAACTCCCGCCATTCGAATTATATATATATATATATATATATATATATATATATATATATATATATATATATATATATATATATATATATATATATATATATATATATATATATATACTTGAAATTCAACAAGCTAATAACCATTGTGTTCATTCAAACGCTTACTAGCTTCTATGTATATAAACATTTTAGTATAACTTGATAAATATCTTAGTTTAGGTCAGTTGCTCCCACTGTCTATTATGAAAACATTGCATTGCTTAAAATACCTTATTGACTTGGCCAAACTTGAGAGGAAAGTCAAACATACCGATTTTAAGTTTAAATCTAAAACGTAGATTTCGAATAAGAATCTTAAAATTGACGAAACCTACAACTTGGATTTTCTATATATCCACTATTTCCTATTACGGAAATTGGTTTCTTGAAACTTTATATTACTACAAGTATAACACACTTGTGCATATTATTATTTAAAACATATGAGCTCCCTTGATTACAATATCCATAATCATGCTCACAAGTGTTTTATTCTCAAACACAACCCTAGAAATAATATCTATTATTTCAAGTGTTTAATTCTAGTTCAAACCTTGAACTTGTTTATATAAATACTTATGTTTACTTGGTTAGATAAACCGTCTAATATACAACAACAACTGTGTTGATTCAAGTAATTCTATAAATTTAGTCCAACAATTAATATTAATATAAAGTTTAATGGCAACAATTAATGCATAAGGATCAAATACTAATAAGTCAAAACTTTGACTTGTTAGTCAACCTCTAGTCAAACTTGAACATATATAATCATAAACCATGCACAAGGATATATTAACCGACAATTCATTAATATTTTAAAACCAATAAAAGTTCATTACATTTCCAAAGTACTCTATAATAATAAAGTATGGATTAAATATCCTTGTCTTTTTTCACGCGAGATCCCTTGCATTCCTTGGCATCTTTGCTTATATTGACCTATTGCAATAAACGATCACAAAAAGTCAAACACCACTTATAAAATAAGTTGAAAACAAATACTGAAGTTAGTCATCGTGTTACCCTTGTCGTTTCAACCACCTTCGTGGTGCTTCAGGATATTGGCCTTGTAGTGACCAATCTCACCGTACTTGAAACACCGGTTCTCGGCTCTTTCTTTGTTTGGTTTGAATTTCTTGCCCTTTTCTTTGCCTTTGCCATTTGCCTTGACCCTGGGTGCAGATAGACCTGGCTCGGTTTTACCCTTGCCCCTTCCATTGCGCCCCTTCTTATTCTTACCACCACCGTTATCCATCATGAGAATGTCCTTGGACTTGTTACCCATATTAGACTCAGCTGTCTTGAGCATCGAATGAAGCTCAGCTATGGATTTATCCATGTTGTAGTTGACTATAAAAGGCTTGAAGTCATGATACAACGAGTTGAGTACCATATCCGTTGCTAGCTGCAACGGTACTAGGTGTACAAGTCTTTCAAGGTGGTCCATGTACCCTTTCATTTTCATGATGTGGGTACTGACCGAAGTACCCCTATCCATATTGCAAGTCTTTAAAGCCTTTGTAACATTGTAACGTTCTGAACAAGCCTACTCTTGAAAAATGTCCCTTAGCTGATGGATCATGGCATAGACCGATGTTTCCATCATGCTTTTCTGCAACTCAGGGCCCATCGTTACGAGCATGAGGCAACTTACATCTGGCTTGTCATTGACACGATTCAGGTAAACCTCCCTAACATCAGATCTTGCGTTATTGGCTGGGGAATTTCCCACCAGCACCTACAGGACGTACCACTTTCTCTCATGCCTGAGCACGACCAGAAGATTGCGCTCCAAGTTGAGAAAGTTAGGTCCGGTGAGATTGTCCTTCTCAAGGATAGAATGGAGTAAGAGGTTGTTAGTGTTGGATACGTTTTCCATCTACAATATTAACTAATATATAGTTCAATTAGTAACACACAATAGACTGTGCTAATACAAATCGATAAAAACCCTTAAATGATAAGCATTAGCCCTAGGATCCTTAAATGATAAGCATTACCCTTAAATGGTAGGTAGGTTCCTTTACCAATCTTATCTAACTTGATACGACTCCTAGACCTTGTATATATATTTAGAAAAAATATATCTAAGTATGTTTATATCTACACTAAGTGCATTTTGGGCCTCTCACATCAGGGAATCATCAAAGTAGACCGCACCACCTAGGATGGGGTGAACTCTGGCCCGTCACATCAGGGAATCGCATAGTCTTTCACCCCTCCCGTCGTTGGTTTGAACCCCGGTGTGCACGGTTTGGGCACGACAACACACCATAGGTACTGGTAGCAGAGAGGTGTACCACTAGTTGGGTAGCACTACTGGTGTAAGATTTTAGTGGGTTTTATCCAAGTTAGAAAAAACTTGATTCCGGTTTTGTAAAACCATTTTAAAACTAACTTATTTAAAAACTATATATCTAGTATACCTTAAACTAGGTACACAATATGTCTTATGATAAAACCATCTAAAAACAAACTGTTTTAAAATGGTGATACGACATTTATAAAATATTTAATTTTATAAAACTTTTGTCGTATACCTATTTTATCATATATCGTGGTTTTACCCCTGATTAATAATCTCCATTACTAACATCCTACTTTAATTTTTATAGTCGCATAATATTTATAAAAATAACGCACAACCACACAGATAATAAACAGTTATAGTTTTGCCAACTATGTCCTAAGGGGTCAACTAAGGACACACTATACTAAAAAGATCTTGTGGCTGGATCTTTGTGTTTATTTTCTTCCTCCCACTGGCCTTGACACCTCCAGTCCAGACTCGAGCAATTTCGACTTGTTCCTCCGTCTTGATAAACTCTTCGTCTTTGGTTTTGGTTACAACAAACTGTAACACCCTTAAAATTCAGTACAAATTTAAACTTTTATAATTTCATAAAACAATTTATTTTTCATAATATGCGGAAGCTTGAGATAAAATACACAAAAGATTGGGGTTACTTGTTGTACTACTTACACGACCATTAACTAAAGATTTACTAAAAAACATTAAAGCAATACATTATTAGCATTACGCTAGTTAGTGTACCTAAAATCAGATTATTGAAACCATTAAGTAATCATATAAAATCTAATTACATGGCATCATAAAGTGTATCACATAAGATGTGGGGGACAAGTCAAATTGTCCTTGTATCTCCCTAGGTGGCCAACCAAGGTCAACAAGTTCTCATGGGGGTATGTCCACATCTACCGTCAAAGTGGGTGAGCACGAAGCATCCACCATACAACGGTTATTAGGAGTGAATGACCTGTTCCCCAAGTCTACTCTTGTATTCACCAGTTCGATATGCTCGTCAGCCTCTTGAACCACACGGACCATAATGTTAACTATCATCCCCCTCCACTAATTGCACCAATTATATAACCACTTGTGTACCAAGGTTCCAAAATTGCCAAAGCCATATGAACCAACACACGTGATTCTATTATAAGAAACTCTTATGGTGCAAAGTATTAAGTCTCATATTCAGGTCTGTACCGAAAAGCATAACCTTAAATGCAAGCAAGTTAAACATACATAAATCTTAACTTGCATTAAACATTATTACTTAATGTAAACAAAGGTTACATAACTCATGCAGGAGCATATCACCTTATCAATGACATGATAATCAATAATAAAAAAACACATTGATGCCATAATATGTTCAATATCAAAAAGGTCAGCACTCATGATGACTTAACATTTTTAAGAATACTATTAGGGTATCCTTAGGGTACAACTCACCTAATGAAGTGATGAGAATCACTTCAACAAACACCAAAGATTATCACTTGTTGGATGTCCCGAAAGTGTATTAAGAAAGATATCATAAGTTATTAAAACAATTTAATCTATAGACAATATAAAAACTTCATTTCGGATCCTAAAAGACCCTAATCTAACCGCAAATATCATTAGGAACAACCCCCATATATAAATAGGGTCTATGGTGGTCAAAATAAGCCTTTTAGAGTATTTAGAGGACTTCGCGCCGCGAGACAACGGGTCTCCCGCCGGGAAAAACTCTCTCGAAGAATTAATATCGTATAACAGGGGTCCTCACGCTGCGAGCCATTATGCTTGGCAACGCGAGCCTAGCGTGAATAGTAACCTGATGTTCTTTCAAGTGCAAAATTCAGCTACAACTGGCATTTCTTTCAATATCAACTCATATACTTCAAGTGTGAGCACTAACAACCCTTATAAAAATATTTTCATTCACCTCTAACTTACATTTGTTGAATTGAAACTTCAATACTCATAAATTCTCAAAGAACTAACCAAAATTCCATTCTCAAAGGGTGTTTAATCCATCTTTATGATAAACCTTTTAAATTCATTACTTTGAAGCCTCTTTAAGTTATAATATTAGTTCCAACACTTGTTTATTTTAAATTTGTACCAACAACATCAACATTATTTCATATTGTCATTATTTGACCCATCAAGTGTGTTACATTATGAAAAGTGAGGGTGCAAATATGTAAATATTATAACTTGGGCAAATGCTATAAAAGGCATTTGCCCCACTCATTTCAATCTAAGCTTTGCATTATTCAAGAGTTGTGTTTGTGTTCTCTCTACTTCTCGGCTCTCTCTCTAAACCGAACGCACACAAACTCACACTAACAAGATAATCTTCCAAGCATAGCTTCATCCTTTACGTATAAAGGGACCATGAATTGGTATCAGAGCCAAACTTGTTTTTGGCTCGTGATTGTTCGAAAACAACAAGCAAAAACTCGAAGATTTCAAGCTCAATGTGAAGAACAAGCATTCGGGTTCTACAAAGCATACAACCACACAGTTAGTTCAAGAAAGGTACGAGTTCAAGTATTTCCCAAAGGTAGAACACATCGGAGGTATAATCTATACTTTTTCTACCATCTCTTCTGGTTTTGTTCAAAGGAAATTACTGTTTTATACTCATTTATTTAAGAGAACATAAGACCGAGTGGTGTTTTAAAATCAAAAAGCTCAATGGTTCATTAAATTCTTGATTTTTTGGCATTTAATTTTCTGGAAATTCAAGCATTAATGGTGTTCATGAAGCTTAAATGCAGTCTTGAAGAAGAAAAAATGGGTTTTGATTAAAAATAATTATTTATTCTTCAAAGATTAAGTGTTGAACAAGGCAACTCAAGTACTACCCATACCAATCAAGGTACAAGTGGGTAGACACTATAAGGTGTAAGGCCTTTAGATCTCATAGGGACACATCAGATTCTATAAGCCAGGTTTGTGGTCAATGCGATTGAAAGGTTTATACGGCTTATAGAGTCCTTTTAAGTTGAAAATCTACTAAGTGTTACTCAGTGCTATCAGCCGCTATTAGACCAATCGCATGCGATTGAGGAGTTCCGAAGGGATCTATCAGCCACACAAACTTATCTGTGCGATTCTTAGTGTTGGTTCATCAATCGCATTCTGTTGGCCCGTGCGATTCAAGGGTTCTCGTTACTTGGTTATCAAACACATCAAGGGCAATATCATGCGAATCAGTGACTTGATAAGCATTTGATTGACATTACTATTTATTTCTAAGTGTTTGGTACTACAGGGATCAATCGTACTCTATTGGTTACTCTATTTGATTACTACCAAGAAGTTACTTTGCTCAATTTTCAAGGGATTCTACCAATCACATAACACCATTCGCATACCTTGAATTTATTGGACAAGTGATAGAACCATTGGGACTTGACTTTTGAACAAAGAGGACAATCGAACTTAAAACTTAACAATCTAATTCAAAATTGAATTTAATCTAATTCAGATATAATTCAAAGGTGAATTAAATTAACTTAACTCTATCTAATTCAAAATTGAATTTACTCTTTACAAGATCTAATTCAAGTTGAATTAAATTGACTTAGCTCCTCAATCATCACAAAGAAGTTTTTCCAAACTGACTTGAAAAGAATACAATTCTCTCTTGTCAGTAAAGTCTTCGAACAATCAATTCATATAACAAGTGAACGATCATTTCTTACTAAAACTCTCACAATGTCAAGTTCCAATGAAATGATGTCCATCGGTACCGATACAAAACCTCCTGTTCTGTTTCGAGGTGAATATAATGTTTGGAAAGGAAGGTTCATGAACTTCCTTGAGCACAATGAGACACACGGAGAAATAATGATCGACTGTATCATGAACGGGTACAAAAAGTTCACCAAAGTTGTTGAAGCTGATCCAAACAACAATCCCGCCATTCTCCATCATGAGAGGGATCAGACTGCTGATGAGCTCACAGCTCAAGAAAAGGAGATCAAAAAGGCTGAAAGATTGGCTAAGTATTATCTAAAACAAGGACTCTCCTCATAGATCTACACCAAGATAGATAGCTTAGCCACTGCTAAGGAAATATGAGATGAGATAAAGAAGCAGTTCCAGGGTACTGAGCAAGGAGAGTATATCAAGCATACCCAACTAGTCAACAGCTATCATGACTTCAACGTTAGAGAGAATAAACGTATTTCTGAAACCTATGGTAGATTTTGAAAATTGCAAAATGAGATGAGGTCCAATCAAATCATCAGGGCTGACCTAGATCTAAATTATGTTTTTCTTAAGTCACTAGGTCCAGAATGGAAGGAATATGTTAGACTGTACAAGAAAATCAATAAAGATCTTACCACAGTCACTTTCCACAACATATTCGAAGATCTCAATCAATACCAGGATGAAATACTGAAGACTCTCCTAAAACAACCAGCTGCAGATCCTCTAGCCTTGGTAGCAACTGATAGAATTCCAAGAGAATCCTCATCAAGATCCATGAAGTTCAAGCATGTGATTCTCAGTGAATCAGAACAAGATGATGATGATAAAGACTCAGCTGAAGCTGCCATCCATGCTCTCTCAGTTGTTGGTAGAACTTTCAGAAATCGCTTTAACAAAACAAACAACAGACAAAGGTTTACCTCTGGCTCCAGAAAACCAGAAAGGCTTGCTCCAGTTTACAAGCCTAGATTTTAAAGAGATGAAAGGAAGGAGGAAAAGAAGACTGATTTGAAGTGCTATAATTGTGGGAGGTCTGGACACATGATCAGGAACTGTCCACAGAAGAAGACCAAGGATGTTGAATACTACAGACAAAAGTACCGCCTGTCAAAACAAAAGCAGGCTGGGAATGCTCTTATGGTGGAAGAAGATTAGTTGCATGAGGACGCAGACTCCGAGAGTGATATAGATGGTAAGGATCACGCATAGTTCTGTTTCATGGCTACTAGTGGAACAAGTGATAGGGATGAAGATGGTGGTAATATCTCCAATGCTGAGGAGGAGATCGTTGAAAGTGGAAAGGTACATTCTATCTCTAACTCTAACATGGGTTTTAATTTTGAAAATATATAAACCATATTAAACCGCATGAAAAAGTTAGAATCTATGGCGACCAAACTAACAAGGAAAAATCCAATGTTAAAAGAGGTCATTCATACACAAGACAAAGAAGCACAAGCTACAATTGAACAATTAGTGAAAAACATAAATGAATCTAAGGTTCAATTAGCTGTGAAAGAATCTGAATTTCTAGAATTAACTGATAAAACAAACGTCATCATACACGATCTCAAAGCAGAACGTATTAGTGCAGAAAAGGATTCAGAAATTCTTAAAATGATAAAAATATTCTTTGTCTAAAAATTAAAGAAGTTGAAGACCTTTTAATCAAAAGAGGGCAAAGTGAACAAACCATCTTCTTGTACAAACAAAAGGAACGACCTTTTTCAAGATGGACATTCGACGAACTTGGTTTTGAAAACCCAAATGTTCTGAGTAAGGTATCTGCCAAACAATTATACAATGAAAGTCTCTTTGGCGAAGGACTAACTCAACGAATGGTATTTGTTGGTCAAGATGAAGAACAACTTGAAGAGGATGTCAAATTGACCTTACATCTCAAAACTGAAGCTCCCTTCAATTATTCTAACCTCAATGACTAATACTTCACTTACCCACCTCTAACACTGAATTCACCTGTCACCACTCCAATCTATACAGATGAGGAACTGTATGCTCCTGAAGTGCCAAAATCCCAATCTCAATACATTCCCCACAAGGAATTGCAGCGAAGGTTTTAAACCTTGCAAGAGTTTTGCTTCACCCATCTGATACAAGGACATAATGCCAATGCTTTCCACTCTGAAACCGCACCTAAAACAATCTCAGTTTCTTCCCAATCACTTGAGCTCACTCAATTAGCTCAAGAAAATTCCATCCTTCACAAGCGTATCCAAAACATTTTTAATCATGATGAAAAGATCATAGATAACTTGTGCAGGGAAAACACAACATTAATAGAACGCATCATTCAAGTCAAATAAGAGATGCAACCTCCTACTCCATTCACTTTTTCTCCATACGCAGAACGAATTGAAGATTCTAAGCATGCGTCTACATCTTCCCAAGATGTCCAACCCAAGATAAAATCTGTTAACAACTCTACTTTGAAAACTTTAAAATAAAAACAGATTTTCAAACAGACATCCACTTTCACTTCTAGTCACATTTCTCGTATGAACACTGACATACCTGAATCTTCAAAAGCAGCTTAGTTTAATGTTTTCCATTCTGCTGTAGATGTGAAGAAGCTCGGGAGTGAAGAGAATAAACATAACTTGGAAGAGAGTCATTCCTAGGTCATCTAGGGAAATGTTCGAACACTAGACAAACATTTGAATAAATTTTGATGTTTGATACTGTCTTAATCATTCGAGTTTACATGATAAAATTGCCTCTTCAATGTTTTGTATTAGTGATGGTTGTCTCGATGGTCATTGTGAATTTAATCATGAATAAGATCAATTAAGAAAACAAATTGGAATTAAACCATGTGAGGACTGGACATAATTTTACGCTAAACAAATCTGTGTTCCATTTATAAACTCTAAAGGCTATATTATTCATCAGTGGATCACCACTCGTCAGTCACATGCACTCAAACGTTTAAAAAATGAAAACAGTTACTGACAATCAAAGAACTGGAAGTCTACAGACGGCAGGGCTACGAAGCATTCAAAAAGACATGCATTGCTCACGAAAAACACTTGCATTCTCAAAAACGATCTCGCAATCCACCTTCCAAAAATGCCAAAACTTCCAAACCTAAGCCATCATCCATTCAATGAGTAGTACAATCTACTACTCCCAAGGCTCCAGTTCAGCAAAAACAGGTTGATGTACACAGGCCACAATGAATTCTAAAGAATTCCTCGCAAACATGGATTCACAAACATAACGCTTCCGCAACTCTTCCGAATCCTAAACCTCTGATTTCATCAACTGTCAAACCAAAGGTGGTACCGAAACTTCCGTCTAAGTCAATTAAATCTCAATATATTCCTTCTCGACAAAAGATTAAACCTACTTGGGTACCTAAGGATAGATCATTAGAAGTTATACCACCACTAGTTGAAATAATGAACACTCAACCACTTCTAGGAACTAACAATCAAGGACTCATTCATATATGGGGACCTAAACGTGTTTTATTCTCTTTTTGCAGGCACCTAACTTGTGGTACTTGGACTCCAGTTGTACCAAGCATATGACTGGCAACAAGAGTCTTCTAAAAAATTATGTTCCTAAGTACTCCGGGAATGTACGTTTTGGGAATGACAATGTTGCACCAATAACGGGGTATGGAGACATAGAGAAGAAACACATCAAGATCAAGAAAGTCTCCTATGTTGAAGGGTTGGGTCACAATTTGTTTAGCATCGGGCAGTTCTGTGATAAGGACCTCGAGGTAGTATTTAAGAAGAACAAATGTTCTGTGCTAACTGAGAATGGGGATGAATTACTGGCAGATGCAAGGAAATCTAACCTGTATTCCATTGATTTGGCAATTGCACAGAAAACTCTCTCACCTGAACTTTCAGAATGTCAATAAACTAGTCACTGGTGACTTGGTGAGAGGCATACCCAAGTTAAGATTTAAGAAGGATCATCTGTGTGTAGACTGTGAGTAGGGTAAAATGAAAAAGGCTTCACATAAATCTAAACAAGTGTTCAGCACTACAAAGCCTTTGGAACTCCTGCACATGGATCTCTGTGTTCATATGAGAATTCAATCTAAAAGTGGGAAGAAGTATATTCTAGTCATGGTGGATGACTACTCCAGATATACTTGGGTCAAGTTTCTGCGATCAAAAGATGAAGCCACTCTAACAATCATTTCCTTCATCAAGCAACAGTAGAATAAGCATAGTTCGAGTGTTGTTTCCATCCGTACAGATAATGGAACTGAATTCAAAAACAGTACTCTGAAGACCTTTTGTGACCTTGTTGGGATCAACCATCAGTTCTCAGCTGCATACACTCCACAACAAAATGGTGTCGTGGAAAGACGAAACAGAGCTTTTGTGACCTTGTTAGGCTAAGTCTAGTTTGTTAGGAACCGTAGCAACAGGATTATAAATACTTATCTCCTAATAAGTTTAGAGGTACGACTCAGAGACGATTACAACTAAGTGTTGCAGAGCCAAACCTCACCTCATCGTATGTGTTACGAGTCTTGATTCGGTATCAAGATTTAATCACAGATTGCCAAAGAAGTTCGTGTGTTCGAATTAATCACATTAGTTGTGATATTGGTAAGTAATCATGTGTTGATTCAATCTGTGAAAATCCTGTTTAGAGAGTCGTCGGTATCTATAATTGTATGTTAATTATAGATATCTAAGTTTGAGAGAATTGAGAGATTTATATTAGGTGATTATATATCAAGAGTTGCTTACTTGATAGTCATTGTAATCATCTTCTTATTCAAAGCATTGTAATCATCTTCTGATTAATAAAAGCATTTGATTGATTGTGGTTTGATTTACTGTGTGTAACACTTTTCTTTGATTTGTTCAATTTCCGCAGAAAGTGTATTCAACCCCCCTTCTACACACCTGTTGCTTGTTGTTACTCTCTCATACAAGGGATCAACAACTGGTATCAGAGCAGGCTGAACGATTTCATCAGTTGAATAGTTCAAGATTCTGAGAAAGATTGAAATGTCGACAAGCAATACTCCATCAAACTTTCCTCAGATCTTTGCTAAAGGATGTCCCATATTTGATGGATCTGACTATCCTATGTGGAAGTTCAGAGCCATGCTCTTTCTAAAGTCCATTGACAACCGTATGTCGGAAGTCATCACAAAAGGACCAATAATTCCCAAGATTCCCTCTACTGTCAGTGATACGTCTCCTGGCAAATCTGAGAAGGAAACAAGAAAGCCTGTTGCATCCTAGACTGATGAAGATTGGAAACTCTTTAATCTGGATGACAAGGCAAAGAGTGTTCTAGCGAATTCCCTAACTAATGAAATCCTGCGCACTGTGACTGGGTGTCTAACCGCAAAGGATATCTGGGATACGCTAAGTGTCACTTATGAGGGCACAGATCTGGTCAAGCATCAAAAGAAGAATCACTTGAATAGATCATATGAAAACTTCTTTTCAAAGAAGAATGAAACCTTGGCAGATTTGTTCACAAGGTTTCACTGCTTGATAAATGACCTACTAAGTGTGGGTGTAAAGAGAGATGAAGCTGAGCTAGTGCTGAAATTTATGGATGTGTTACCAGAATGGTTCAATGAAGTAACCACTGCACTAAGGGCTGGAGGAACATTACACATGTATAACCTATAGTCCATCTATGGGTTCTTGCTGAATCATGAACAGATCATAGAACACTAAAAGAGCTTCTCAACAACAACTAAAAGAATCTTTGGACAAAACAAAAGTTGCATTAGTTGCACAGAAGAAGAAGAAAGGTTCAAAAGCTATGGTTGTTGAATCTGAGACTGAGTCAGAATCTCAAGCTGACCACTCAGACTCAGACTCAAGTGATACTGATGATGTTCAGACTATCACTGAGCAGATGGCCATGTTAGCCAGACGTTTGAGAAAAGCTCAAAGGGGAAGAGGAAGATCTGACAGGAGCAAAGGGAAGAGTTCCTTTGATCCCAAGAATGCTGTGTGCTTCAACTATCAGAAAAAGGGACATATAGCTGCTGAGTGCAGATCTAAGAAGGTAGAATCAACATCTGTTATTGATAAGAATGCTTATAGAGCTGATAAGTACAAGAAGAAGTACACTCAGCTCAAGAAATCAAAGCCTGAAGACAAACCCAGTGGAAAAGGTTTATATGCTGAAACCTGGGATACAGAATCAACCACCTCAGATGATAATGTATGTATAATGGCTCAAGAAGATGAAGAGCTAGAATTGGATGAGGTTGATTATGGTCAGTCCGAGTCAATATTTGAAGCTGACATGAAGGAAACTGAGGAAAACAGCAAACTGAGTGATTGGGATCCTGCTTCCATGTACAAGGTCAGTAATTTCTACTCTTATACAGATGAGGAGAAAGGTCTTCCTTTTGATTATTTGCTAAATGATTTCAAGACCATCCTTAAGTCTCAGACTGACCTCAAAGCTGAAATAGCAAAACATAAAGATGAGATTAAGGAAAATAAATCTCTCATTGATGTTGGTAAGAAAGCACAGTGTGACCTTGAATGTCAGAGGCACATTAATAAACTTCTTAGTGAAGAACTTCAGGAAGCAAAAGACAAAGTTGATCAACTTCAGAAGATCACTGAATCTTGGTGTAAGTCATCAAAGCTTGCTGAACAGTGCATAAACCAACAGATACCTAAACAGGTGAAGGCTATACTTGGAGGTGACTATCAAACAGCACCTTATGTAGCTGATGATGAGATAGCAAGTACAGATTCTGAGGAAGATAGACAACTGATTGAGTCTCAGAAGTCAGGCTCAGAGAAACGACATGATCCAAGCCTAAAATTCAATATGTTTGTGAAGGCCAAAGATCATGGTAATGAGTGCTCAACATCCAAACAAAATGGTAAGTCTGTGTTGGACAGATTAGGCACTCAGCCTGTTCATAGAAAGGCTTAATCCAAATCCTTTCAAAAGAAAAAATTCTCTATCTGGCTCGGAGAGAAGTTATAAGAACAGGAAGACCACTGTAAGTCAGAGGTCAAATCACAAAAATGGTAAGTCCAAAGTTGTTGATCTTGGTAAGTCCAAGAAGATCAACAGTGGTAAGTCCAAACCTGTTGAAACTGGTGAGTCCAGTAAGCATGACAAAGGTAAGTCCAAAGTCATGCAGAAGAAGGTTGTTAGTCAATCTTCTCAGGATAACAAACAGAGACCTGACAAAGGTAAGTCCAAAGTCAGTGATCACCAGGTGAATCAGCTTGCAAAGAAAGTTGAGAAGTTATCCACCACATACAATCCTAAAACTGAAAGTAAATTCTCACAAGGATTGTTAGACACTCTACCTCCTGTCATCATTGGAAGAAGGTGATGCTACAAATGCAGAAGTAGAGGTCATGAGGCTAAGGACTGTGATGTTGAAATCTCAAGGCCTGAGCAAGAACAAACTGATCAGCCTACACAGGATTCAGTTCCTGCTCAAGCTGAGCAATCAGATCAACAAGATGAAGCTGCTAAGTGCTCCTCATCTGAACCCACCAAGAAGTGGGTTCCCAAGCAAAACTAATGTGTTTAGGTTTTATATCATGTGCAGGGTTCAAGTAAATGGTACTTGGATAGTGGATGTTCAATGAACATGACCGGATGGAAAGGACTTCTTAGTGATTTCCAGGAAGATGAAGGTCCTAAATTAACATTTGGTGACAACTCCCATGGAAGAACCAAAGGCTATGGGAAGATGCAAGCTGGTAAAGTCACTTTCCAGAGAGTTGCATAAGTCAAAGGCCTCAAACACAACCTGATTAGTATCAGTCAATTGTGTGATGAGGATAATGTTGTTACTTTTAGGAAGAGAGTAGGAACAATTTTTAATGCTAAGGGAAAGCATGCATTAATAGCTAAAAGAGAAAGAGATGTGTATCTACTTGATCTTAATTCTGCTGATCCCAATAATGAAACCTGCTTGTATTCCCATTCTGTTCCTGAGCTGAGTTAGTTATGGCATAAACGTTTGTCTCATTTGAACTTTAAAAATATAAATATGCTGTCCAATACAGAGTTAGTCTCTGGATTACCAAAAATCACATTTGTCAAAGACAAATTGTGTTCAGCTTGTGAACAAGGGAAACACCATAAAGGGTTCTTTAAATCAAAGCAAAATTTTTCTATAACAGACCCATTGCATATGTTGCATATGGATCTGTTTGGACCCATAAGTACTCCAAGCCTAAGTGGCAAGAAGTACACTCTGGTGATAGTAGATGAGTTCTCACGATTCACCTGGGTAATATTCCTAAAAGCCAAAAGTGAGGATGCCCTAGAGATAATAAGTTTCATCAAAAGGGAAGAGTTGCAGAAAGGTTTCTCTGTAAAGCAACTAAGAAGTGATCATGGGACTGAGTTCAGGAACTCAACCCTTGAAAGCTTCTGTGAACAAAAAGAAAATTACAAAATTTCTCATATGTCAGAACTCCGTAACAAAAATGGAGTTGCTGAAAGGAGAAATAGAACCTTAATTGAGGCTGCAAGGACAATGCTATGTGAGGCAGGATTGAAACTCTATTTCTGGGATGAAGCTTTTAGTACAGCCTGCTATACTCAGAATAGGTCAATCATAGTCAAAAGACATGGAAAGACTTCATATGAAATGTATAAGTCTAGAAAGCCCAATTTAGGTTATTTCCATATCTTTGGTTCAAAATGCTATGTGCTGAATCAAAGAGATCAACTCCATAAGTTGGAACCCAAAGCTGATCCTGGAATATTTGTTGGTTATTCCTCAATCTCAAAATCTTACAGAGTATATAACTCTAGGAGAAAGGCCATTGAAGAATCAATTCATGTTTCATTTGATGAAGACAGTATTGATCAAGCTGAGAAAAGTCAAGCTGACTCCGTTAGTCTGAGTGAGCTTGAAAGGCCAAGGGAAATAAACATGTCAAATCCTATGTATGTCATAGGAGATAATAGTGATGATGATGTGTGTTCATCAATGAAATCATCACAATCTTCAAAGGATTCTCAAGCTGAGAAAGATGATGAGTTCGTCAATCCTTTTGGAGTTGAAGTCACTCAGACTGAGAATCTTAGTGATAATCAGTTTGTTGTCAATGCTGCTGTTGAGACTGAGGAGATAAGTTCACCTCGAGGTTCTAAACATCACTCGGATTCAGAACCTGACTCTCCAACTACCATATTTAAATTCCTCAAAGATCATCCTCAAGATCAAATCATTGGAAGTGTCCAAGAGAAAGTCATGACCAGATCTAAGGCTACAGCTAACTATGCTGTTCACTTTGGTTTTCTGTCTCATATGGAACAAAAGAAGAATGAGGAAGCCTTAACAGATGAGGATTGGATTGATGCTATGCAAGAAGAATTAAATGAGTTTGAGAGGAATAAAGTCTAAACCCTTGTCCCTGCCCCCAAAGATCATTCAATTATAGGCACTAAGTGGGTCTATAGAAATAAAATGGACAAGGATGAAGTGATAGTTAGGAACAAAGCTAGGCTGGTAGCACAAGGGTATAAGCAAGAAGAAGGAATTGATTATGATGAGACCTTTGCCCCTGTTGCTAGAATTGAAGCCATAAGGCTGTTCCTTGCTTATGCAGCATATAAAGACTTCAAAGTCTATCTGATGGATGTGAAAAGTGCTTTCCTCAATGGAAAACATCAGGAGGAAGTCTATGTGAAACAACCTCCTGGCTTTGTCAGTTCAAAGTTTCCTCATCATGTCTATAAGTTGGACAAGGCTTTGTATGGTTTTAAACAAGCTCCAAAAGCTTGGTATGATATACTGTCCACTTATCTACTATCCATGGATTTCACCAGAGGTAGTATAGATAAGACACTCTTTATTAAAAAGAGTAAAGGACAGGTGATTCTTGTACAAATCTATGTGGATGACATTATTTTTGGTTCAACCAATGAATCTCTGTGTGAGTGGTTCCCAAAATAATGTCACAAAAGTACAAGATGAGTATGATGGGTGAGATGACATATTTCCTAGGCCTACAGATTCAACAGAAGCCTGATGGAATATTCATCAATCAAAGCAAGTGTGTTCTTGATTTGATAAAGAAATATGGGTTTGATTCAAGTTCAAACATGAGAACACCCATGACACTAGCTGTCAAGCTGAGTAAAGACTCAGATGGTAAGCCTGTGTGTCAGTCTACCTATAGAGGAATGATAGGTTCATTACTATATTTGTCAGCTAGTAGACCTGATATCATGTTCGCTACATGTGTTTGTGCAAGATATCAGGCAGATCCTAAAGAATCACATCTTTTAGCTGTGAAAAGGATCTTTAAGTAGCTTAAAGGTACACCAAATCTAGGTCTTTGGTATCCAAAGGATTCTGGATTTGAGTTAGTTGGTTTTTCTGATGCTGACTATGCTGGGTGCAAGTTCGATAGAAAATCAACCACTGGAGGATGTCAATTGCTTGGAGGTAAATTAGTAAGCTGGACTAGTAAGAAACAGAACTCAGTGGCTACTTCAACTGTTGAAGCTGAATATGTTGCAGCAGGGAGCTGTTGTGCTCAAATCTTGTGGATGCAGCATCAGCTTCAGGACTTTGGGATGAGTTTCAAGAAAACTCCTATCTTCTGTGATAACCAAAGTGCAATAGCCATCACTTACAATCCAATATTTCACTCAAGAAAGACATCACTTCATAAGGGACATCGTGGAAAAAGGTAAAGTTGAAATTAAATTTATCTCCACTGATGACCAATTAGCAGATATCTTTACTAAGCCCCTTGATGAAAAGAGGTTTATGTATCTGCTTAGTAAATTGGGTATGCTCAACCCCTAGCTAAGTGTCTAAACTTTGGGTTCTCAGTTTGACAGAGACTAAGTGTCTTAAGCTGGGTGTACAGTTTATAAATAAGTTTTCATAAACTGATTTATATGTCAAACTAAATAATGAGTTCACACGTTTGGTCAGTTCCAAACATAATTTAACTACTTAGTGTGGTTGAAATGTTAGTTTGGGTTAGTCTCGAACAAAATGACTAAGTGTCATTGAGTCTGAGCTATGTGTTTCACTTACACTGTGTGATTGGTTCACACGTTTGGTAAGTTCCAAATATATTTTACCTACTTAGTGTAGCTAAAATAACATGTTTAAGTCAGTCTTAAACATAAATGACTAAGTGTTATTGAGCCTGAGCTGTGTGCTCTACTCAAGCTGAGTGCTCCACTCAAGCTGAGTGCTTGAATCAAGCTGAGTGCTTGACTTAGACTGAGTAATATGTTTACTCAGCTTGGTGTGTCCAATCTATGAATTAATTACTAAGTGTTATTAATTTTTCTGTCCATACGTATTTGAATCAGTTTCAATTCGTATCGTATATCAATTGTGTATAGATATATTTACCAAGTGTTTATAATCTTATTATTTGTTAATATTATTATTTTACACTTGTATCCGTTGGAGAATGATGTGGTTCTACCCTCTAACTGTTACATCAAGCTTTAATTTTTCGGCGTAACGGATAAAAAGGGGACTTTCTAACGGTAACTTTTATCTCTCCTCGGAAAGGTATATATATCGATCGTAGTCGAATTAGAGAAGTTACGCTTTCAATCCAGACTTCTCACATACTAAAATACCTTTCACTTTCTTTGCTAAGTGCAAATTTCTGTTCCATCGAATAAACCCTAAGTCGCTCAGTGCGTAATTGACGATCGCTCAGTGCGAGTTAAAATTTGATTACTCTGTGTAATCTAAACATTCAACGATGGAAAGTACCACTCTTGTTCTAGGTGAGCGGATGGTCCGAAGTGCTACGTTTAAGAACAATGGGCTGCCAGTGATTAAAATCAATAATCAACGGGCCTGTCTTGCAATTCCTCAGAGGAAACAAGGCAGAGGATATGAAATCTGGGTTGCTTATATCCATTAATACCCCCTGGCATTCGCCTTCTGTGGGGCATCACTCAACATTGTTCCCCAACACCTATTAGAGTTCTGGTTTACATGCACCTTCAACCAGAATAGAGGAGAGATCATAGGCACTGTTCGTAATGGAGATAGAACAGTGGTCCTCACGGTTCAACGGCTAAGGGAAGTTCTTCAACTTCCTGTTCAAGATGTATTCGAGCCAACCGTGACTAGACAAGTGGCGAGGTCAGTTCTACCTCAAATGGGTCACCCTGAAACTGAAGGGGTGATTAAGAAGGACACTTTCCTAACCGGCTGGGGCTTCATGGTTTCCACAGTGGTCCGTTCACTGGGGACCAAGGTTGGAGGCTTGGATCAAGTTAACGAGTTCGAAATGCAGCTGCTATACAACATGTTATGTGATAGACGTATCGATTATGCACAGCTCATATTCAACGAGCTCAAAGTCCAACTACTGAAGACCTCCAGGGACCTTCATGTACCTTTCATAAGGTATTTGTCCTTGGTGCTTGAAGCTGAGTTGAGGGATTTAAATGAAGCTGGATGGGATGTGTTCCTTGTTCCAACTCTCAGTCCAAAGATGTTTAACAATGACATCTTCCCAGAGCAAGAGGGTCTAAGTGGTCCAATGCTCTTGGTGGCTGAGGGAGTTTCATCTGCAAGTGGAGATGAGGGATCGAATCAAGGGGGAGCTTCTCAAGCTGACACCAAGGTTCAGGCTGAGCTCTCTGCTCAAGCTGAACCAGCACATACAGAAGTTGCTTCAGGTAAAACCTCTCCACTTTCTCTTTCTTCTCACTTTTCTCCATCCACTTTTGGAGATAAGACTGCAGTAGAACCAACTCAGTCTAACCCATCTCCTCCACCTTCATTTCATTTACAATCCAAATCTGAAGCCACCCCTAGTATGCCCACTGCTGCTAGGGAGAATATCCAAACCTACCAAAGAGAATATCCAAAGGTGGTCCCACTGCTAAAGGCATCACTGGAGCTGAGATCACATTGATCCCTCCGGCAGGAGTTGAGGGGGAGACGCCTACTCTTAAGGTGTCAACCTCAAGGCTCATTCAAACCCAACAGCATAAATCGGGTGTGGTTTCTACTTAGCCCACACTTATTCGTGCCGTGGGAGAGCCTACTTCTATGCCTGAACAGACACATTCAGGTTACATTGAACATATGACCAATCCCAGGGTCAATCACCCCCCTCTATACCCAAAAGCTAACCACCAACCCATACACATCACATCTCGAGCCCTATTCATTCTATTCACTTCTCACAGTCTCTTGCACGATCCATCAATGATTCATCTTCAAACAAAGATGAATCACAGGGTCCAAACTCTGGTGCAAATGAATTTGAAGGTAAACACAAAGCTTTGGATGATGCACCCAAAGACTCTCCTCAACATGAAAATGCCTCCTCAGGCATCCAGCAGCTGAAAGAGTATATTGCTGCTCAGTTTGGTTTGTTCCATCTCAAGCAGAAGAAGCATAAACGCCAAATCTATCAAAGGCTTGAGAAGCTGACAAAGGATGTTCAAGAGATTGTCTCTGCAGTTGCTGCTCTCCAACAACAAAGGACTTCAAACCCTATTGATGATGACAAAAAGGGGGAGAAGGTTCAAGCTGATACTGAAGCTGAGCTAGTTCGAGCTGAAGTTGAAGCTCTTCTAGTTCTAGCTAAAGGAGCAGAGAGGAAGACTCAGACTGAGGGGGAGTTAGAAATAAACAAAGAGGGACCTGCAGCTAAAAAGCAAAAAGTGATAGAAAATGAATCTGAAGCTGACAGTGTTTCTGAAACTGAAGAAGAAAAAGCTACAAGGGAGATGATTGAAATGATTGAACTAGAGGAAGCTGCTGAGCTGGGCATATCCCTTGATGAGCTTAGGAAAAGGAAAGAAAAAGAGGCCAGGGATCAAGAAAAAGAAAAAGAAAAGGAAGCTTTGGCACGAGCTGAAGCTATATATACTGGTCCAAGACCTGATCAAATTCCATATTCAGATGAAGAACTACAGGAATGTTACTTCAGAAGGAGCTACAACAAAGAGATCATAGGAATGACCTTGAGCAGAGCAAATGGAGCTGTCATTCTCACTTTTGAGCTTAGTGACAAATCAACAGTGGGAATGGACCTGAGATATGTTCACAGGATGGGCTACATTGAATGGCAAAGGATAATGATGCTGCTCAAGAAATTTAAAAGAAGTCAGATCAAAAAAGAAATTCTATCTGAAGTCTCCAAGTTGATTACTCGAGCTGAAGAACTGAGGTATGTCCCAGTTCCTGGTCTGCAGTGGGAAAATTTGTTCGACATGCCTGTAGGAGTAGAATTCATAGAAAATCAAAGCATCAACACTCCTATTCAAGGCTTCATGTTTAAGGATCAGGCAGGTAATCCCAGTTTTATTAAGCTAAATGAGATTTGCTATCTAAAAGTTGAGGATGCCTTGAGAATAAGAAACTGTTGTGGAAATGAGGAGTCAAATCAGTTAATAAAGTATAAGCTGAATAAACTCATTAGAGTACAACAGAAGAAACTTCAGGGAAACGATGAAGCTGAAAGACTGTTAGATGAGATCAATAAAGAGATCCTCATCTGGGAGCTTCTACATCCTGAGTTCATCAAATAGATAAGTTCTACTTTTGTAAATATTAGATTAGTTCTAATATTTTTGTAAGCACTATGTGTGCATGATCTAAGTGATCAACAACTTTTGTATTATGATCCGTTCTATTAATACAAATATAAAGTTTGATATGTTCAACTGTATTATGATGTGTTCATAGCTATAAGTTTGATAAGTTCAGCTTAATGAATAAATGATAAGTTCTTATTCATTAATATAATTAGTTGGTGTGTTCAACTAAAAATTGGTGTGTTTAATTTAAATTGATAAGTTCAGTTAATATTGATATGGTCAATAAATATTTGATCAGTTCAAATAATAAAATCTTAATAAGTTTAAGATATAAAACATAATTCTGTTAAACAAACTTATGAACTGTTTGATGGTTTTGTCATCATCAAATAGGGGGAGTTTGTTGGGAAAATGATCTCATCAATTTGAATTTGATGAGACAAACTTAAGTTTGTAAGATGAGTTCTACATATAACTTAAACAGAATTATGAAGCTTAGTCAGACTGAACACTTAGAGTGATTCAAACTGAGTATAAGCTGAATATAAGTTGAGCATATGTTGATCAGTTTATATTATACCTTAGTTTGTTTATTAATATGTTTAATAATCTGTGTATGTCACATAAGGTATATATCGAGTATTCAGCTTGATGTGTTTAAAGCTGACTGACTCAGCTCAAAAGCAGAGTCAGCTCGACAGAGTTGCTAAATATGTTTTAGTCAACTAAGTTAGACTTCTAAGGATGAGTTTATCAATGTACGTGTTAGTTCATGTATGAATTCAGATTTGTTCTCGAAGAACTCAGCTTGATGAGTTTCAAACTGAGTAACTCAGTCCGAGTAATGAAGTCAGTTTAAAGATAATTTAAATATGTTTTAAATTCATCTTTATCTCTCTCTATATCTACGGCACGGATAAGAAGACTCCAGAATCAATATTGAAGATTAAAGACACAAGATAAGAAGATTCAAGATTCAAGATTCCGGTTTATCCGAAAGTTAGTTAGCGAATTAGGCTAAGTAGTTTGTTAGGAACCGTAGCAACAGGATTATAAATACTTATCTCCTGATAAGTTTAGAGGAATGACTCAGAGACGATTACAACTAAGTGTTGCAGAGCCAAACCACACCTCATCGTATGTGTTACGAGTCTTGATTCAGTATCAAGATTTAATCACAGATTGCCAAAGAAGTTCGTGTGTTCGAATTAATCACATTAGTTGTGATATTGGTAAGTAATCATGTGTTGATTCAATCTGCGAAAATCCTGTTTAGAGAGTCGTCGGTATCTATAATTGTATGTTAATTATAGATATCTAAGTTTGAGAGAATTGAAAGATTTATATTACGTGATTATATATCAAGAGTTACTTACTTGATAGTCATTGTAATCATCTTCTTATTCAAAGCATTGTAATCATCTTCTGATTAATAAAAGCATTTGATTGATTGTGGTTTGATTTATTGTGTGTAACACTTTTCTTTGATTTGTTCAATTTCCGCAGAAAGTGTATTCAACCCCCCTTCTACACACCTGTTGCTTGTTGTTACTCTCTCATACAAGGGACCAACAAAAACACATTAAAATTATCTTTAAACTGACTTCATTAGTCAGGCTGAGTTACTCAGCTTGAAACTCATCAAGCTGAGTTCTTCGAGAACAAACTCGAATTTAACCATGAACTAACATGTATAATCTTTAACTCATCCTTAGAAGTCTAAAGAATTAACTAAAACATATTTAGTAACTCTATTGAGCTGACTCAGTCTTTACCCTGAGTCGCTCAGCTTGAAACTCATCAAGCTGAAACTCAATATGTATATCTTAGTTTACGCACACAGCTTATCAAACATATTGATAATCTTACTAAGATATAGTCTAAGCTGATCGAACATATGCTCAGCTTATATTCAGCCTATACTCAGTCTGAGTCACTATAAGTGTTTAGTCTGACTAAGCTTCATAATTCTGTTTAAGTTATATGTAGAACACATCTTACAAACTTAACTTTGTCTCATCAAATCTTCACTGACAAGATCATTTTCCCAACATCAAACAATCGCATACTATGCTTCAATCGAATATGATTTCTTGAAACTCAACAAATTAAATTTTCTAATTCTTGGTTCACCCACACTGAAGTATAATCGCATGGATTACAATCACATGAATTGTCAATCGCATGGAATTACAAGTTAACTTCACTATGCCTCAATCGCATGGATTGTCAATCACATGGACTTATAAGTTAACTTCACTATGCCTCAATCGCATGCGATAGACCATCCGTGAACCATGTACCAAGTACCAATCGCATGCCATAAATCATCAGTACAAATGAATCAAGTCCAATCGCATGCGATTGAAAAAACAAAGGTGAATCGCATGCGATTCACCAAGTGTTAGCATTTCTGCTACATTTCACTACAAATCGCATGGATCTATAAGCCGGGTTTTTACCATGCGATTTCCCCTATCAGCCGTATTTTTTACCACCAGTTGGTCCAATCACCACGCGAGACGTGTACCTTTCACTTTATAACCGTCCCATCCTCACCTGTCCATTCACGCGATCAGATTTGAAAATTCACTTATGTTTTTCTCTCGTTTTTGGCTACTTGATAATACGAACTCTCTCGTTACTCTGCCAAAATTTGCCATTTTTATCTCAAAACACTCATGATCATATAGGTAACAACTTGTACGGTTTACATTTTGAAAATTTTGAGTTATAATGGTAATTTTTTACCCTAGAACAGCCACTTGCGATGGACACTTTCGGAACTTTAAATGGACTTTTGGTACACGAAACAAACTTGTTTGATTAATCCAAGTTTGCAATGGGTATTTTGAACACATGAGGAACACTTTGGTGCAAAAATATTTCAAAAATCTCAAAAAGTGTTCTTTGTGTTATTGAGGTGTATGAACTTGAACTTAAAACATACTTTGTGGTTCTAAAGAGGGTGTTATGATGATTTTGGGACTATACTCTTGTACTACAAAGTTGTTTGTTATTATCTAATAGACATATTGAAAGTACAAAAACAACTTCTTTATACTTAAAATCATCATGTACACAATGGGGATTCTAGAGTTGGGGTTTTCTCAAAATTTTCACATTTGATAGTTTTGGTCAAAAGTGGTCAACTTTGACTCATTCATCGAAGTTTGACCACAATTCAAAGTTGCATAATGTCTTCTTGTATATCTCTATATCTTAAAATTAATTGTTTATTTGTCTGTGCAGATAAGACGGCACAAATTGTACTTCAACCAAAGGAGATCATGCCTCAAGCAGAGTTTCTAAACTCTAGAACCCATGATAACAACCACTATGTTGACCTCGCAAAACTAAAAACCCCTAAATACCCCATTGTTACTGAATTCTTAAAGATTCATCCTCTACACCACATCCTTACATATAATCCATCCACCACTGGCACACATGTCCCTGAGCTTTATGTTCAACAATTCTGCAAGACGTGTGATGTACGTACTAATGACAGAGGGACTGAGGTCATCCATGCTGAGGTCGATAAATATATCATTGATATACCTGTCAACCACATCAGAACAATCTTTCAAGTGCCAAGGGCTGACAGCAGACTTCCTGCAATAGCTTTTGATGAAATCCCGGACGAGGAGACGTGTCTTGTTGCAATTAGGGCAATGGGATACGATGGAGAGCTCACGAGAAAGAATCAATTCAAACGCACCAACATGCATCCAAAGTACAATACGTTTATGATAGTGCTTCAACGGTGTCTCACTCCTAAGCACTCTGGGTATGAATTTCCTACTGAGCATCAGCTCAAGATCTTTGTGGCGGCTGCCAATCACCTGCACGTAGATTATGCATTCCTGATCTTTCAAGACATCAAGGCAACAATGTTGAGGAAAAATTCCCTAAAAAAGAAGGATGCTAACTTCCTGCCATACCAAAGATTTCTTCCAATGATTGTCCAGTACCTGATGGACCAAAATGCTAACGTTCCTTGCAGGGCAGATTTACCTTCTATGAACTCTAAGCTCTTTGTTTATATAAAACCTGCCACTCCTGCCAATGTACCTGTTCCTCAACCATTCCCTATATCACTTCTGAACTTATGTGAGCAAAATTTGTTAGAATCTTCCCGATAATATACGTACGCCTTGAAGCACTACCGATGATGTATGGGCCTATTTGGATCACACACCGGGGTCTAACATGACAGCAAATAAGGTTGAGGGACCAAAGATGGCAAAAGGGAAAGTGAGCAATGCAGGCCGCGATAGCGCCGCTAAACATAACGAGTTAGCGCCGCTACGGCTACATGTGCTTTAAGTCATTTAATGGTAGGCCGCGATAGCGCCGTTACGTATTAGGGCTTTAGCGGCGCTAACCTATGGTTAGCAGTGCTACAGCTACATGGACTTTATGTCAAGATCAACTCTAAGCTTGGCCAATGCATGGAAACTTAATCATTGTATTTGACCGGTTAGAGGTGAGATTCAGGGGCTCTTGAAGGGCTTTTATAAGACTTAAAACTCCTGGACTCTTCTCTCACTTGACACACTTTCACTCTTGCATTATAACACTCACTTAACTTGATACCTAAGTTATTGGTGATCTAGTGAGAAACTCGAGTTTCAGAAACCATAATCTTTTGTTCTTGTGTGATATTTCTGAGTTCACACAAGGTTGCTGGCATTTCTTGTTGGACGTGTGCACGGGGTGTGACTTCGAGAAGAGAAGAAGAAAACTTGTCTTGCATCCACACCACCGTCAATAGCCACCAAGTTGTTTTCTGGAGCTAAGGAGAAAGGTATAACCTTTTGTTCTCCTTTGCATGTTGCTATTTTGTTTACATAGAGATGATCCACTTTAGGGATTTCATGTTTTGAACACCTTTTATGCTTCTGGTGGTTGTTTTTGCTTCCGTTGCGTGTTCTGATAATCCCAAAACTGGTATCAGAGCCACCTCTATGTTAGAATAGTACATGGTGGCCTGAAAAAACCCGAAATCAAAATGTTTGTTTTCTACCATTTGGGTTAGTGCCGCTACGCGTTGGTTAGCGACGCTAAGTTGTTGTCTTTAGCGGCGCTAACGCCACTAGAAAATTATTTTCAAAATTTTTAGATTAAAACAGTTTTGGTCTCGGGATTTTTGGCTTTTTGACCTTCTGGAAATTTGTTCCAAAGGTTCCTTGTATGTTGTTGCAGTAGTGATATGCCTTGTTTGGTTGTATGTGTTAATTTGAGTTGGTAACCTTGCCTTGGCCTTTTGGTTGATTTGTGTTGTGCATGCATTTGGTGGTTCTAATCCACATAAGGGGCTGTTAATTTATTAAATTCAGTATGATTGTAATAATTTTTTGGCACATGTGGAGGCAAAACAAGATGGAGTTTTAATGCCCTTAGAAGCCAATGACGTCCAATAGAGATGGTGGTTCTAGTGGGAGCTTGCATCAAGATGTTTTGTCCCATAGTTTGACCAAGTTCTTCCCGTTTTGGCTCACGGGAGGAACGCATAGGTTTATTGGCAAGGGTTACCAACTATTTTGTATATTGCGTGTGATGTGATTTTAATATTCTATGCATGGATGTGTAGGTTTCGCATGCTAGATAATTTTTTTTATTAAATTAATAAAATCACAAGAATTTTGATAAAAATGGTTTCTCTCGCGCGCAATCACATACAAGATTAACCAACCTAGTGAAAATAGAATTTGTCACTAATAAGTTAATCTAAAACCAAACCGGAATCAAAAGCCCGTTTTTCCAACAAAACGTAAATCGTGCACCATCCGTAAGACGATACCACCCAAATATAGTCTTATGGGATTTGGTTGTCGAGCTTAGCACGAGCCAATTCTCATAAACTGTGTGGAAGGTGAGTGTGGCGAATTCACAATTTTGGTTGTCGAACTTAGCACGAGCCAACTTTGGTGAGTTTGTTACCGTATGTCTTGATGGATGATTTGCAATTTTAGGTTTGAAATATTGGTTAATTGTCGAGCTTAGCACGAGTTAACCAAAATTTCAAGACTTAAAATTGGTGCAAGAAGGGATCAAACATGCCAAACGACCCTTGGTTGTTGTAGGATCCGCCAAGGTGCTAAGGATTGCAATAGAGATTGCAATTGGCAAAATGGTTGCCGACCTAAATAGTTTTATCATGTGATCCGTGGTAACCTCGTCACATGGTAGGATGAAATACGGTTCTTAGCCTTGTTAAGATAATTCTTTATGGGTAAATTATTTAACAAGATAAAATATCAAACTAACTAAAATCTGCTTTACAATTTTAAATGGCATAAACAAGTGCAAACAACACAACCACCAAAGTTTCTCTTCGAGTTTTTCTTGAAAAAGAAAAACTCGACGGTAGCAACTTCATGGACTGGCATAGACAATTGAGGTTGGTCTTGAGGTATGAAGGTAAGTTGCATACCATTGAGGAACCCCTACCCGAGGCACCTTCTGCTGGTGCAACAAGGGCAATCCGAGAGGCGTATGATAAACGTCTCAAGGAAACTGAGGAAGTCACATGCCTCATGTTGAGCACCATGAACCAATATTTGCAAAATCAAATGGATCATCTAAGTGCTTATGACCTGATCGTGTAGCTGAAGGACATGTTCCAGCAGCAGGCGAGGCAGGAAAGGTATGAGTGCCTCAAGACGACCCTTGCTTGCAAGATGCAACAAGGAGGGAACATGAGCACACATGTGTTGCGTATGAAAGCAAACATCGAGCGCATGGAGAAATAAGGTTTCACCATAGGGAGGGAGTTGGCAGTTGATTTAATCCTCCTATCCCTGCCCAGTACATATGATCAATTCGTTATGAGTTATCATATGCACAATATGGACAAGACCTTGATGGAACTTCATGGTATGCTGAAGACCGTTGAGTCTATCATGACCAAGAACAAGCCATCCTCCTCCAATCACGTTCTCTCCACGGAAGGACGCATCACAAAGAGGAAGGCCACCCCTTCCCAGAAAAGGAAAGGCAAGGGAAAGGTTAGGACTGCCTTCACTAACTTATCTTAAGCCTAAACCTTGTTCTACTTGTGAGAAGGGAAAGCAGCACAAGATATCTTTTGCATCAAAGCAAGCCTTCTCCATTACTGAACATTTCTACATGTTGCACATGGATCTATTTGGTCCTGTTGCCACTGCAAGTATTGGTGGAAGTAAGTATGAACTTGTTATGGTTGACGAGTTCTCAATGTATACTTTGGTCATTTTCCTCAAAGCTAAGAGTGAGGCTGTTGAAGAGATAATAAGCTTTACCAAAAAGATGGAAGTGCCGAATGGAAATCTAGTGAGGATGCTTAGAAGTGATCATGGAACTGAGTTTAGAAATCAAACTCTAGAAGGTTTCCGTGATGAGAAACTGATATCTCAAAACTTCTCTGCTCCAAGAACTCCATAACAGAATGGTGTAGATGAAAGGAGAAACAGAACCTTAATTGAAGCTGCAAGAACCATACTGTGTGAAAGTGGGTTAAATTTCAATTTTTAGGCTGAGTCTGTCAACTGTGCTTGTTTTACTCAGAACAGATCCCTAGTAATCAAGATGCATAATAAAACTCCTTATGAAGTCCTCAAGGGAAGGAAGCCCAACATCAGCTTCTTGCACATTTTTGGTTATCAGTGTTTCATCCTGAACCAGAAGTATTAACTGCAAAAGTTTGCACCTAAGGCTGATGAAGGTGTGTTTGTTGGATACTTTGTCATCTCCAAAGCATAACATCAGAACAAACGTCATTGAAGAATCAATCAATATAAGTTTTAATAAGAATGACTTTGTTGCTTCCTATTCTACTAATCATTCTACAGGTGAGGAATTTAATGCTCTGTTGCACACTGAAGATATTACTCCAGTGTTAGTAGATCCACTCCCATCAGCTGATGTAGAAGACTTAGATGAACTTGTTCCCATACTATATGAATCAAATGCACAACCCACCTAAAACCAACCCATAATATTACTAAATGATGTGCATAGTGACTCAACATCAATGGACTCTAATTCTATATCAAATATTCCTTCATCAGTAGAGATACCCACAGATTGCAACCTTGAAATTCTATCAGCTGATCAACCAGAAATATCATCCACTGATCCTAACCAAGGAATTTCAACTCCCCAAATCTAAATTAATCCCAACACTCCTATAATCCAAAATTCCTACAAGGACCACAGAGATCATCCAAAAAATCAGGTCATAGGTAACATAGAAGCACCTATACCAACTAGATCAAAATCTTGTAATTTCTATTTGTACACATGTTTTATTTCTATGATTGAACAAAAGAAGGTAGATGAAGCTCTTAATTATCCCCACTGGATTAATGCCATGCAAGAAGAGCTGGCATAATTCACAAGAAACAATGTATGGACTTTGGTAGCAAGACCAAAGGACAAATCCAATATTGGTACTAAAGTGGGTGTTCAGAAACAAAATGGATGAACAAGGGAAAATCATCAAAAACAAAGCAAGGCTAGTTACAAAGGGGTACTGTTAAGAAGAAGGAATTGACTTTGATGAAACCTTTGCCCTTGTTGCTAGACTTGAGGCAATCAGCCTGTTTCTACCCTATGCTGCCTTCAAAGACTTCAAGGTTTTTCATATGGATGTTAAGAGTGCTTTCCTCAATGGTGAATTAAAGGAAGATGTGTATGTTAAAAAAACCTCCTGGTTTTGCGGATACAAGTTGTCCAGACCATGTTTACTTCTTAAAAAAAGCCTTATATGGTCTAAAGTAAGCTCCAAGAGCCTAGTATGATACCCTCTCTTTTTTTTAATCAGAAAAGGTTTTTGAAGAGGATGCATTGACAGCACTTTGTTCATTAGAAAATTCAAAGGTGATGTGATTCTTGTGCAGATATTTGTAGATGATATAATATTTGGGTCTACAAATTTGGATCTTTGTAAAAAAATTTCTAAACTCATGTCTGATAATTATCAGAATGAGTATGATGGGTGAACTAAACTGTTTTTTAAGACTTCAAATTAAACAAGAGGTTGATGAAATTTTCATTCATCAAACAAAGTATGTAAATGACTTACTTAAGAAATTTGAGTTTGAAAATTGTTCTTCAATGAAAACACCTATGTCAACTACTCTCAAGCTAGGAAAGGACACTGATGGTAAATCAGTGAATATTACTGCTTAAAGAGGCATGATAGGTTCTCTTTTATACCTCACTACAAGTAGACCGGATATAATGTTTTCAACATGTCTCTGTGCAAGATATCAAGCTGAACCCAAAGAATCACATCTTGCTTCTGTTAAACGAATATTCAGGTATCTCAAAGGAACTCCTAATCTAGGTCTTTGGTATCCCAAAGACTCAGATTTTGAGTTAGTTGGATACACTGATTCTGAATTTGCAGGATGCACATTGGACATAAAGAGTTCTTTTGGTGGTTGTCAACTTCTAGGTGGAAGATTGATAAGTTGATCAAGTAAGAAGCAAAACTCAGTGTCAACTTCTACTGCTGAGGCAGAATACATTGCTGCTGGTAGCTATTGTGCACAATTGCTTTGGCTACAAAATCAACTACTACACTATGATGTGAAGTTTGAAGACACTCCTATACTATTTGACAACAATAGAGCTATCTCTATTTCTAATAATCCAGTCTTGCATTAAAAACAAAGCATATTGAAATCAAACATTATTTCTTAAGAGATAATGTGCAGAAAAAGAAAGTTTCCATGCATTACATTAGCACTGATTTTCAATTAGCTGATTTGTTCACAAAACCACTTGATGAGTCTAGGTTCAATTTCCTAATATCCAAAGTTGGCATGCTTAATCTATAATATATTCCTTTTGTATGTTGTAAGTAGTTAGTTGTGTGCAAAATCAATTTTATTTAGTGTGTGAATTTGATAAATTATTTATTTAAACATTTCCATACCTTAACTTAAGTTAAAAGCTTTGATCAACTGATCAGCTGCTCATCAGCTGATCGTTTTTCTCAGCTGATCATTATCAGCCAAGGAAGAAATGTTCAAATAAGTGACTCTATCAATTGATGTTTGTTTAAATGAAAAGATTAGCTGACACTTTTAATTCATCAGCTGATGTCTTTTTCCTAATCAGCACTGTGTCCCCACGCTTATTTAGTTAATTTCTACACTCGTATTTAATACGTTTCCTAGGTTTAATTTAATGTCATTTAATTTCCTACATTTATTTACCGTCTATTACTGCTTTCCACTAATTTTTGCTTTTTCAGATGTGACAGTTGCTTTTCTAAAAAGATATTACATTGTCAGAGCTGTTTCCCAAGAGGATATCAATGATGATTCGGTGGTTATTAAATACTCAATTACAAAACCCCATTTTCAAACCTTTCCAACTTTCTCTCTTCCGAAGAAACCTCTCTCAAACTGTTCACTTTATTTCTCCATCTCAAAATTAAAAATGGTGCTAACCTACAATCCCCTTTATGCCTCTGATGCTGTTGCTGGAGAAAATGTCACCGTCGGTGAAGTCATGAATATCTCTCCAAATAAACACCTGATTTGCACTGATCTTCCAGCAAGATATATCAATCAAGAGTATGAGCCCTTCATAAATTTCATCACTGCTCATCCCCTGTTTCCATGTCTTATAGCAGACCCAGTCATAATCTACCCTCGCATTGTTTGGGAGATGTGGTATACTGCACGATTTCACCCAAATGAAAACATTATTACTTGTTACTTACTAAATCGCACTGTAACCCTTGTAATCAATACCCAGACTATTCGAAGAGCCATCTCCATTCCAGACATAGCACCCTACGCCCCATTCCCTGCTCACAACCAAACCCTTGAAGTTCTACCCCGAATTGGTTATCATGAAACTGTTGCTCATGGGAAGTACAAGGTATCTGTATAGGGCATCCTTCCAACATCATCACAAGGTGCTTTGGTCCAAAATCTAGAAGTCATGATCAAATGAATCAATCCGAATTAATGGTGATGCATCCTCTGGTCACTGGAAGAAACATTGATTATGCACAAGTAGTGTTTGATGAAATGGCTGACAGAATATCTCTGGGATCACAAAAGAAGGTGTCCATTTCCCAAGTCCCATACATCAGGTTCTTAAGTCTCATTCTTATAGAGCATCTTTCATATGAGACTTATGCATCATTCACTGATCAATTTGAAGTGATGTACACTCCAAAAATGGCTTTAAAGGTCTTCTCTACCATCAAAGCTGATAGAGGCCCTGAAATTTCACCTGCTATGCAAGCAGTAATCAATGAAGCTGCACAAATCCAGCAACAACAACAACAAGAACCCATTATTGAAACTGAGGAAGGTTAGGGTGAAAATGAGTCAAAGGATTCTGAAGATGAAGATCAAGGAGATAATGATGATGAAGATGATGATAATGATGGTGGTGAACAAGGTGATCAAGGAGGACATAATGTGATTCTGATTAAAAGGGATGAATCTGGTGATGAATCTGTCTTCAAGTTTCCAAGTGGTGGAAGAGCACCTAACATTCAAGTTGTTGGTGCTAGTGTAGCTGATATAGCTAGTGATGCTGGTGGTGCTGTTGGTAAAACACCTGAGGTTGAAGCTGAACAAACTCAGGAGTTAGTTGCTGAATCTGAGTGTGGTAGCTTATTTGGTGGATTTGAAGAGGGAGCAGGCTCTTTTCACTTTGTTACAACTGTTGCTGCTCCCACTTCACCCCTAGAAGATGGTGGAACTCCTTGTGCCACAAAGAGTGTTCATCTCAATGAAGATGATGGTGATGATGATGCATACAATAGCACTGATGCTGTTAGTCAGAAGGATACTGCTGCCACTAATGAAGTTTCAGATGAGCTTGAACAAATGATTGAAAGCAAAAGGCATACACAATCTTCAGGTATGGTACTCTCAACTTTTGAGGACACTTAGATGGTAGACCCAACCTCTGAGATCCAATCCTCACTACTAGAAACAATAACTCCACAGCCAAGCTCAAGTGCACCTCCAGTGTTTACTTGTTCTACGCCTACTGAAACCCCCACAGGTCCAAGGTCAGATGAGATAGTGTAATTTTTACTATTTATAGTGGATTAGTTTTCCCAACCACAGACCTCAATCCCATTGACCTCCTCTCATGTTGAGAGGACGTTCATGGAGATTAATTTACCCCAACAACCCGTAGGTTCACCCAGGGTGACACCATTGAAAGACAGACCTTCTCCGAAGGTCACACTGTTTCTTTACCCTTTATGAGTCAGCCCATTCCCTCTTCAAGCTCACAACAGCTTGTTGATGTATACAGGGGAACCCAACTGAGTTTAGTCCCAACTCAACCTCACTTCTTTGTACCTACTATTGATTCAATTCTTACACAATCTATAGCATTGCCGGTCAATGCTGGTGATATAAGCCAATCACCATTACAGGGCACAACCTCTGTTCCTAGTGATCTTAAGCTTTTACACCAAAGTCTAAGTAAGGGACCAACAACCAATCATGATATTAGCATTCTACCTCAATCATTCCGAATTACTACTACCATCTACTCTACAACTGAACCCACACATTTAATGCTTCAAACCCTTCTGTCCATCTCTCAAAAGATAGATAGTCTTCAAGCCTCCTTTGCCACCTTTCAATCCAAAACAGAAACTCAACTTTAACACCTAACCAAAGAAGTTGAGTCCCTTAAAGCAAACAAATCCCAACCCTAACCCCTCCAACACTTGATCTTACCTCCATTCTCACCAATTTAGATTAACTCCTTTCCCAATCTTCTACCCCTATTCCTACACCAACTCCCATCCTTTATACTCAGACCCTCAACACCCTAAACCAAACCATAACCAACCTTCTCAACAACATCAGGTTTATCAGCCCTAAAACCCCTCCAGTTTATGTCAACATCCATGACCCTATCCTTCAAGTCCCTTTAACCCTTCAAAAGCTTGACACCAACCTCACAAACCTTTCTCACCTTACCCAAGCCAAACACAATGACACTCTCAAACAATTTAACAACCTTCTCTCTACCATTAATAGCCTCAGACCCTCCACTTCAACTTCCCAACCATTTTTCTCACCCATTCCCTCTCATCTCAGACCCACCCCGCCACCCTTTACTCAACCACCTATTCCAACCATGTCTCCTTCTACCTCCACTATCCCTACCTCTACTCCCATACCTTTCCAACCATCTTCTTCCAATCCTGCTGCCCCTGCCAAACCAGCTGTTCCTTTTCCCTCTTCACCATCTAGTAGCGATGATGACAAAAAGGGGGAGAAGTTAACCTCTTCATCCAGCTAAAAAAGGGAACCTTCACCAAACACTGTTAGAACTGCTATAAATGCATATCTAGATGAGATTGAAGAAGACAAGGTAGCAGAAGCCCTCAATGAAGCAGAGAAACAAAGTAAGCCATCTGCTAAAGGGGATCAACTAGCTGAGGGGGAGACTCAAGCTGAGGGGGAGCAACCTGCTCAAGAGGAACAGAGGCCAAAAAGAAGATTGAAACAAATCACCAGAAGGAAAAGTGCTAAGAAGTAGAAGAGAGAGGATCCTTGTACTCCATCTGACAGTCCATTACCAAAGGACTCAGATGATGATGATTTTGATCATAATATACCACTCTCTACACTAATCAACTTGAAAAAGAAAGCTCCCACTCCTCAAGAAACTCCTGCCCAATCAACTTCTCAAGTCCAAGAGAAGCCTCTCTCTCCATGATCTTCCTCTAAAAGAAAGGACAAAAATATTATGTCAGCTGAAGAGATAGAGGAAGAGGAAAGAAGAGAGTTAGAGGCTGAAAGAATAGAAAGACAAGCCAAGAAACAAGAAGAAATAGAACAGGATATGGAATACTTTGCTTCACTCTTTGCGGAACCACTAAAGCAGTTGGCAAAAGCTCAACAAACACAAAGTGAGTTCTAAACTACCCAAGGGATAGCAAATATTCTATGGATGATAGAAGAAGAACTTGATCAGTTAAAGCAACAAGAAGAAATGATGCTCTCTAGACAACAACAAGTTCAATCTTTAACTCCTACTCCTGCTGGCAAGAAATACAAGAGTGGGTTATCTCACAGAAAAGCAATTGAGACCCTCTTGAATATGTACTTCTCTTCTATTCCATCTTTATCAAGGGAGAGGCAAAGAGGGTTTGATAATAGAAGAGCTGATCTTGTAGACATAAACTATCCTAAGACTATCACCAATGCTAACTTGTACAGAAGTGATGGTGAGAACTACATGAAGATCTAAAGAAAGGATTAGCCACCTGGGCTGAAGAACTGTTTACAAAAACCATCCCAACTTATGGTTTTACTGAGATCATTGAAATGCTTTATCTGCTATTGAAGTCAAAGAGTAAGCTAGCTGACAGTTTCAAAGGAGAATGCAGATACTGGATCAGACATTCAGTGTGAAGAAGACTCTTCTCTCATGATCAATTCATTCAACATGTGAATCACCTAGCACAACAGTTTAATATGACTTCCAAGCCCTTTGTCCCCTTTGAACAAAGAGAACAACAACCTGGTCATCCCTTCTTCACTGACATTCCAAACCTTAACAACACTCTGCCACCCAATTCCAATCCTGCAGACCTAACATACACTGATCATCTAGAAAGAGGAATGTTCTTCAGAGATAGAGCTAGAATTTAGGGATTTTTCAGGTTAGCTCAGTTAAGACTAGCATCTCTTAGCTTGCTCAGACAAATAGGTATGGACATCAAAGGAAAGGCTGGAAGTGAATACTTTGAGAAGCTAGTAGATAAAAGGTTCAAGGAACTTGCCCCTCCAGATCCTGTATGGGAAACCTTTCAAGTGAAACAAGTAGAACTAGACTTAGATGCACCTTCAAAATTATTAACTTAGTGGCATTTTCAAATTCCTAGATTAATGTAAGTTAGTTGTTCCTCTTTTTTAGTTATTAACTCTGTACAAACTTAGTTGTAATTTCAATTTTGTGTAATCAAACTTGAAACTTTGATCATGGACTACTTAGCTAACTGCTAGTATAGACGAATCTTAGTAGATAGCTCACCTAGTTAATATATAGAAAATCAAAAATCCTAAAACCAGAAAAAGGATAGAAAAGATACCACAAAAACAGAACTATGGTACTTCATAACTAAAAGATTCCCAAAAATAGAATATTAACGGAACATACTTAAAGAGTTACCAAAAACAGATAGCTAGGTAACCAAAAATGTACTTAAAAGTTGTATCTTTACCTATTCTGAATCAAATAGTTTCTTTCAGATAAGATAAGGTTTTGTCATCATCAAATAGGGGGAGATTGTTGCGAAGATAGCAATATTAAACCACATATAAGCCTATCTATTAGTTAAAATAGGATTTGATGTTTATCATATTCTTAGTGTTGAGTTCAGAATGTTGAAAAACATGTGATGTTTTTCAAAACAGACTTAAAGAATTTTCTAAGTATGAAACATCAGCTGATGAGTTAAAACATCAGCTGAACTCTAAGTATCAAAAGATGAATCAGCTTCAAAGGATCAGACGAGTAGAAAAGAGCATCAGCTGAGGATCTACAAAGCATCAGCTAAGGATCAAAAAGCATCAGCTGGCACCTCTAAAGCATCAGCTAAAGGCTCAAAGCATTAGCTGAAGACTTCTCCCTCTCAGATAAGCAGTTTACTTTCTGTTGAACTAATATTTATAAACTTATCACTCTAAATGATCAGAAGAGCATGTTTGGTCTACTAATCATATATGTTGATTAGATTATACACTTTAGTCCTTATTTATTTCATCATTTGAGCAAAATTATTAATGCAGTTTAGAGTTAGTTTCATCAGCTGAGTCGTGTTAAATATAAACACTTGGCTGTTTTTAATCTTAATTCAAGGTAGAACATGTGTTGTTCTATGTTTCCTTTAAAATATCCTTTGTAAAAGTATTAGCACTTTTTGTATCTGCAAAGAGACAAAAAGGATAGAGTTTGATCCCCTGGAAAAGGTTAAAGCTACTTTACAAAAGAAAGATCTCGAAGATTTGTTTCAACAACTATGTATGGCTGGCAACTCCATACTTGGTAAAGTCAAATCTGAAGAAAGCATGGTGTTATATAAATTACAAGCATGGAAAGAGAAACGTGCACTTCCAAGGCAAAAGGTATGGGTTTAATAATATAATAATAGATAGTGGGATTTATTTTTTCAGATAGTACATGAACTTTATACTTTTAGCGTATAAAGTAAATCTACTTTCCACCCACTAACTTTATCTATTATAATATTATTATCCTTATACTTTGTTGTTCCCTTCTCTTACCACCATCCGGACTCCAAGCTTTCTATATACATTCAAGAATTCCCCATGATTGAACACATCTGTTGAACACTGTAAAATCTCATAAGTTGAGATTTAGAAGAGTTAGCAAATATTTAACAGTGTATACAAACTTGTTCATGTGTTGAACATTCTAAGCATTAGTTGGTTAGAATTAGCTAGTCTATGTGTTAAACTAAAACTGTTGCCACATTTGTTGAACTTAGATTTTCCGCATCTAGTTCATGTAATTCTTGATTAACATCAATAAGAATTATTTAAAGTACATCCGTGTGTTTTAATTTTTTAATTGGCTAAAGTTTGTATTCAACCCCCCTTCTACAAACATTTTTTACTGTAGTATCAATCGGGACCAACACTTTAACAACTGGGAGCTCAATCTTCGGATCGTGCTCAGGCATGAGAGAAAGTCGTATGTACTTGAGGAGTCGGTGGTAAATGCCCCTGCCAATAATGCAAGAGCTGATGTAAGGGAAGCTTACCAGAAGCGTGTCAATGATGCGCTAGATGTAAGCTGTCTCATGCTTGCAAAAATGAGTCCAGAGTTGCAGACGAGAATGATGGAAACATCAGCCTATAACATGATCCGTCAGCTGAGGCACATGATTCAAGATAAGGATCGTTCAGAACGCTACAATGTCATGAAAGCTCTTAATACTTGCAAGATGGCTTAGGGAACATCACTAAGTACTCACGTCATTAAAATGAAGGGGTACATGGACCACCTCGAAAGGCTTGGACAACCAGTATCGTTGCAGCTAGCAACGGATATGATAGTCAACTCTTATTCTAATCACTATAAGCCATTAATAGTCAATAACAACATGGAGAAATCCATAGCTGAGCTCCATTCGATGTAAGCCTTTTACCAGAAGCGTGTCAATGACGCGCTAGATGTAAGCTGTCTCATGCTTGCAACAATGAGTCCAGAGTTGCAGAGGAGAATGATGGAAACATCAGCCTATAACATGATCCGTCAGCTGAGGGACATGTTTCAAGATAAGGCTCGTTCAGAACGCTATAATGTCACGAGAGCTCTTAATACTTGCAAGATGGCTAAGGGCACATCACTAAGTACTCACGTTATTAAAATGAAGGGGTACATGGACCACCTCGAAAGGCTTGGACAACCAGTATCGTTGCAACTAGCAACGGATATGATAGTCAACTCTTTTTCTAATCACTATAAGCCTTTTATAGTCAATTACAACATGAACAACATGGAGAAATCCATAGCTGAGCTCCATTTGATGCTCAAGACAGCTGAGTCTAATATGGGAAACAAGTCCAAGGACATCCTCATGATGGATAACGGTAGTGCTAAAAAGAGGAAGGGGCGCAATGGAAGGGGCAAGGGTAAAACCGAGCCAGATCCATGTGCACCAAGGGACAAAGAAAATGGCAAGGGCAAAGGCAAGGGCAAGAAATTTAAACCAAACAAAGCAAGAGCCAAGAACCGGTACTTCAAGTGCGGTCAGATTTGCCACTACAACGTCAACTGCCCAAAGCGTCACGAAGTTGGTGGAAACGCCACATGTAATTTCGATCACTAAATTTAGTATTTGATTTTAACTTATTTTTTAAGTGGTGTTTGACTTTTGCAATTGTTAATTGCAATAGGTCATTAGATTCAAAAGATTCCGAGGAATGCAAAGAATCCAGCGTAGAGAAAGACAAGGATATTTAATTCATAGTTTATTATCTTAAAATATTTTTCGTATTTTCAAAATGTAATGACGTTTAGTTTTTTGGTTTTAAGATATTAATGAATTATTGGTTGATATCTCCTTGCACGTAGTTTTTGATTATATCTTGTCAAGTTTTGACTACAGGATGACTAACAAGTTAAAGTTTTGACTTAGTAGTATTTGATCATTGTGCGTTAATTATTGCCATTTAAATTGTATATTAATGATAATTGCTCAACTAACCTTAAAGAATTTCTTGAAACGACACAGTCGTTGTTGTGTCTAGTAATTATAAGTATTTATGAAAACTTCAAGGATTGAACTAGTATTAAACATTTGAAATGATAGTTATTATTTCTTGGAATCTGTTTGAGAATAAAACATTTATGAGTTTGATTATAATAGATATTGTAATCATGGACACTCATCTAAATAAGAATCCATACAAGTGTGCTATACTTGTATCAATGTAAAGTTTCGAGAAACCAATTTCCGTAATAGGAAATAGTGGATATGTGGAAAATACAAGTTTAAGATTTCGTCGACCTTAAGATTCTTATTAAAATCTAAGTTTTAGATTTATACTTAAAATCAGTATCTTGACTCATGTTTCAAGTTTCTGACTAAGTCAATAAGCTATTTAAGTAATACCATGTTTTTTAATAATTAGTGGGAGCAAATTGACCTACGCTAAAATGTTTATTAAGTCATGATAAAATATATATAATCGCGTAGAATCTAGTAAGTGTCTTTGAATAAACACAGTAGTTATTAGCATGTTGATTTTCAAAGTATGTATTTAATTCAAATGACGGGATTTTTGAGGAATCAAAATGGTCCAAGTATTAGGACTAATCCCAAAATGTCATAATTATATATTGAAATTCAACGTCACCAATATTAATATATAAAAAGAATTAAGTGTTGAAAATAATAAACATTATTTTAGATAAGTGTTTATACACTAAAGTTTAATTTTTGTTTGTGGGTTAATGTAAACAAAGGGCTTATTATTATAATCTGTTTCTTGGGATAGAAAAGTATTCATACATCTACAATGTAATTAAGTATAGTTATGGGAAAATTTTATATATTCAGGAACAACGAGTTAATCCAGTTCTCCGAGTTCAGGGAATATGATAAAATTAGAAAGACTAGAATTGTTTTCAATGTTTGCAGAAAACAATTTATCTAGCTAAGCAAGTGGGAGCACTAGTTAGTGTATACTTGTTTTAGTTCATAGTAACGTTGTAGTATCAAGTAGTGATCCGTGATAAATCCACTTGAACCAACATAGTAACACAAATAGACACGGTGTATTGAGACGATGGATAAGTATTAATTTTGTACTTTATCCTAGGAGGGTGAATATGGATAGTACATTATCAATCCCATTACTCTTCACAGATTTTGTATGTTTTGGTAATATCAGTGAATAAAATATTATTATTCAAAATATTATCCGTGACTACCTCTCTTGGTGAGAACCTCGATTAGGGAGATAATAACATCATTGTAATCCTTAATGGAGATTCATAGTGATTGAAGATAGCTACTAGGAGTGTAGGCCAAGGATGTACGGATATTCACCAGGGGTGTGAATATTGGATAGTGACATCATGAAGAATACCGCGTGGTCTGTGAGTCAAAGGTATTCATCACATAGGTTGTCCTTAAGCCTAAGATATTTGGTTCGAATGCGGGGACTTTTGGCATTTGGAACACACCTAACGCTACACCGTAATTAGGTAGTCATAACGGGCGTATCTGGTGTCAGCAGAAAGCGTATTTCCAAATGCAAGTATGCTAGAGGCATTATGCAACTCCTCTTAAGGAGATATGTTTTCGGGCCCCTTGACTAATCTAGACTGTGGACATGCATGGCCATGCCCAAACGAACTGATTTGTTCTTTATCGTTTATCACTCAGTTGAAATCAGATAGTTAAGAAAAGGTTCTGAGTGCTCAGTGCTGATTCATACCAAGCTCACACTCACAATCGAAACATCGGGATGCAGAGGAAAAAGCCTAAAATATGCCCGATCATAAGACAGAGGGTTCTTATGAGGTTTTTACTATAAAATGGTTAGTTTTATAATTTATAAAAATGTTAGTTTTATAAGGATTATTTATCACACCTACGTATAAGAGTTCTTATTGCTTGGTTAACCTAAGGACTTGTCTAGAGGTATCCTTAGGCCAGTGTCATCAGGGTACCTTGGTTGTCGGTGTGCACAAGTATGAATCTGATAGGATTTGTGTGCAAAACCGTCGAACCCTGTTGCCACGACCAATGCCACAAGGCACTCTAGGGTCACACCTGTGAGGGCATGTAATCCAAAAAGTAATATAATCACAAATGGGAGAATGGTTTAATAACAGTTAGTTATAAACCAATTATTATGAGTATGGAGAGTTTTAATTACCAAGTTAATTAATTAACAAGATAGTATGTATATTTATTAGTTAATAAATATATATTGTTAATTAATAATATTCAAGATTAATATATTGGATTATTATCTTGAATAAGGTTACTAATTAATTATAAAGGTAAAACAATATATATATATATATATATATATATATATATATATATATATTTATATATAATTGTTTGTGTTTTACACGTTTTGTGTTTAACAATTTTGATTTTACAGGTTTTCTATAAATCTGCCTTAACCCCCCCCCCCCCCCCCCCCAATTATTGGTATGAGAGCAATAAGGTTCATATCCTGTGTCTATAGTTGGTGATTATCCTCTGTGTCTACCTTCTTAGCATGGATCTTTCGCAAGAGAAAACCATGTTATAGATGAGAACTTAAAACTGTTTTATTTACTAAAACTAAAATATAAAAATACTGCTCGGCCTATTAATTGAGTCTGTAAGTTGACGTGAAGAGAAGTCGCCGTTAATCTCAAAAAATTGGGTCTAGTAGATTTGTGTGTTTTGGTAAAGAATAATATAAACAGTCATGAGTTCAGATCAAACCTTTTCTCCATCAAGTTGTTTTCGTCAACCGTCCGCGTCCAAAATAGATCATTTGTATGAAATATCTTATGTTTCAGATGAGTCTAAAATCCCCATAGCTAATATGCCTATAGTAAATCTGTATAGTGTCTTTTCTAAACCAAACGTTTCGTTTAAAACAAAAGTCAGAAAATTAATGGGTTCTACACCTAACCAACAAGTCAAAGAGTTTGTTCAAGGTTCAAAATTTGATTCCTATCAGCTTCCAGCCACTACTTCTGAACATTTGGTATCTCTAACTATTCCATCAGATCTTCCAAGGCAATGTCAAGCACAAGGGTATACTCATATACACTTTGGAGCCATCAGATTAGCCCTTACCTTCCATGGAAGAAAAGGCCTTAATGCCTTCTCTCGGATAGCCCTAGTGGATACGCGTTTTGTAGAATACCAACATGCCTGTATTGGAACAATCCAAACCACTTTAAATGCTGGCACCATCTTTGTTACTATCTACCCCAATTTCAACATGCCGTTGAATGACCCATCATTGTTCACAGCCCTCAAAGCACAAATTCAAATTGGTGGTACTCCTCAAGTTAATACTTTTCAAGCCACGTTTTCACTATCAAATGGCGTACAAGGTCCAAAATCATTCGTTGGATATTTATGTTCCAGCACAAGATCACTTCGGCGATTCCATTTTAATAGATGTGGATTCAAGTGCAACCCCAACATGCACTTATGTTCCTAAGTAGTTATCCAGTGCAAAATTACTCAAATTGCTCCTAGAAAAATGGATAACCAATTATAAAAAAATCCATCACCAAACCATAGTCCAATCAATTTTCGCACCTGATTTTATAAGATACCTACGTGGTCTTGTAGAGGTTAAATTTCCTTCTCAAGCCAAGCCAAATGTCTTCCCCACAGTTCATCTGGTTGAACTAATAAATACTCCGTCTTCCAATCCCATACAAGATGTCAAACATATCTGGCATGATGTATGCAATTGTCACGACTGCCTAGAAGAAGCGTACAGAGTAAAGCATGATGATTAGCCAAAAAGAAGAAAGGTTTAAAGAAGAGTTTAAAGGAGCAATATGAAGAAGGAGATCCTTCTGTAGGAATTCTTAGAGAACATTCAGGAAAATACGACTACTATGTTCTCTATGGAATTTCTCCATCTCAACCCGTATCCACTACTTATCCATACAGACTCCTTGAACCCAAGCCTTTTCCTAAACACCCTCTAGAATGTTGTGTCATAACCCCAATGTTCTCATCCTCATCCTCTTCATAAAACCGAATAAAATTTCCAACATTAAACCCATTTGAAAACACCGAACAGAGAACTCAAACACTAAGATTATAAAAAGGAGAGAAGCTAGAGAGAAATGTATAGAAAGAAGATTTTCGTATTCGGCCGAATATATATATAATATATAGGTAATATAGTTTGTATTAATAATAATTAGTAAATTGGTAAATAATCAAAGTTTCCTAATTAATCCTTGACATATATCATCTATAAATATGGATTAGGATTGCTTTGATTAGGTTTAACAAGATAACACAATAACAAGATACAAATACTCTCTCCTCTCTTTCTCCCTCATTCGGCCGAAGTTGACAGCCCACCTCAAGGAGGTTTTGCGATTTGGTGTTTTGATCATCAAGGAAGTTTGATCAAGGTTTGTGGTTTCCCCTTCTAGCAGATCCTTGTATTGTCTCATTACGGGTGGACCATCTTGAGCAACCCTAGCAAAAGCTATAAACATCATATATTGCTTTTGTTCTCATCATCATGATCGATCGATGATATATATATATATATATATATATATATATATAATCGATCGAATATATTTATGCATGTATAGCTTGGATGATGATCTTGAATGTTATGTTATTACATGTTCATGCTTAACCTTGATTATCATAGGAATATGAATATGTATGTATACATTCATGTATCAAATATATATGGCTATGCAAATAACTGTACGCACTTTTGATTTAACTATAGATCATGATCCTTTTAGGGTTTTAAAGAATTAAGTCATTATTTTAGTTCCGCTTTTATAAATAATAAGAGTATTTGTTGCAATCTTGAGTTGGTCTAAACCAGATAGGTTATAGATCAGTATAACTCAAAGTTATGTGACATGCTAGTTAAAACCCAACAGTATCCGACTTATGTCATTAAGAAGCCACCTGTTGGATATATATAACCTCCCGTGTATAAACACGGGGATGATTAAAATCATATTTTTTTTTAGGTTTTTTTAGATTACTAATGTGTGTAGGTTTTTTCATACCATGTTTTTATGGTGATAAAGACAACTTACAATTAATAGAAGCATATAAATGATTGACGTTAAATGTAGAATACTATATAGTAATTGTAATGTATTTCAATATAGAAAAAGTCAAAATAGAAGATAGAGGTATTAAAAGAAGATGTTGTCAACTGATATAAGAATATACAAACTTCAACCATGCTTAAACATACATTGAACACACATTATATACTGCACTAATAGTCCAAATAGTATGATATAAATGAAAATCAAAAGCATATTTCTTGTGCTTGTACATACATTTAAAGCATAAAGAATAACTAAAACTTGTATTTTACTTGCGTCAAACAGATGAAAGTTATGAATAGTATAAAAATTATTTTTTAATTAAAAACCACTATCTTGATACAAGGTGATTTAATATTTATTTTCAGCAACACACAATGTGAACAACCAACGTAGAAACAAAATGCATTTGAAATCCCATATCTTGATTGGTTGGAATTATTTAAAAAAAAGGATGATGATGTCATATCCCTTTTCTTTTAATTAGTATATAAGATAAGATTGCGGCTAAGGCTTATCTAACATTTATTACTGCACAGTAGTTGTCTGACTTCGGTGGTATCTATACGATTCGACTTTGAAGCGGCCCATAAAACATTCATGGGCGTAAATAGCTTATGGCTTTGACTTGTCCAGCCATGATCCGACTTCTTATGTTAGTATGTGGGTATGTGACTTGAATGCATGAATGCAATTGTTAGGGTTTGCCCAGTAAGGGGCCCGACATGAACCATGTCCCGGGTCAAGGTGACTTAGACTCAAAAGAGATTTGGCGGGTCCTGATTTGTAGTAAGTTAGTAAGTTGTATACTATATTAATCTAGTAAGTATTTTATTAGGTTCATGCGTCGGACATAGGACTAGTTAAATTGGTGGACTGACTGCCGGTAATCGAGATTGAGACTACAAACTAGTGAGTATTCTTTCTTACATAATAAATAAGCATCACATGATTTTGTTGTCAATTAATAAAGGAATTTGATACTTGAGAGTTACGTGAATTTTATGCTTAGACTTACACCCCGGTGCCAGGTATGTTTTGAATAGACTTCGTACACGATTGATGGTGTGTAAATATATAATATGTAATAACATATGAGAATTGACGAGTTTAGACCGTTTACATCGGTAACAGGGAGGTGTAGACCGTTTACTTCGCTAACGGGTATGTATAGACCCTTTACCCTGGTAACGCATATGTGTAGACCGCTTACTTCGGTAACGGGTATGTATAGAACCTTTATGTCGGTAACGCGTATGTGTAGTAACAGATATGTTTAGAACGTTTACAAATCTGTAATTCACACACTAAGTGTGTGTTCATGGTGTGAGAGAATCTAGTGAGAGAAAGAGCTCATTCAAAAGATTAATCAAGGACTAAGCTTTCGAGAGTTATTTGATTAATAGACTTATAACAAGTGATAATGCAAGATAAACAAGTATTAATCATCTGGATTAAAGGTTACAAACTCTAAATTTCTTATGATCTTATGTTTTAGAGAGAGAAAGCATGATTAAAGTCTTAACCTTGAGTTTCTCGAAGTGTTAATTGAATGTATTAATAGTAGTAACAATAGAGAAACATAGATTAACATTTTCATGGGGTTAAATTGGATGTAAATGATGGAATTTGGTGATTTTAAAAAGAAAACGAAGTTGTGTTTTTTGACTGAAATCCTGGCACGACTCGTTGTGTAGTAGGGCGCCACGCATCGAGCGACACGGATTTGGGTTTTGTTTTTTTGTTGTGTATTGATGTATGGGGGTTAAAACTATAGGTTAAAATATGGACGAGGGACATTGTTATAGTATAGTTTCACTTTTTCTTAAACCTTAGGTGTGTACCTCAAAACTGGTACTAGTAGGAGTAAGCTAATTAGTTACATGTTAGAAAAAGTCAAAGTTTATGGACATATGTAAAATGTATAGTTGGGTTAGTGTATATGAGTATTACATTGAAACTTGAATATATCTTATTATTGAAATGTTTTATAATATATTTAGTTGATGAATTATTTAACAATGTCAAAAGTGGATAAATAAAAGAGTTGAGAAATAAAATATTAAAACTAAATAATTATTGTAGAAGAGAAAGAGAATTATATTATAGTAATGTGGGGTATTTATAAAGTAAGTAAAATATATCTATATATTTACATAATAGTTATAGTGAATTATCTTAAAGAGTAAATATGATATAGATAAAAATATACTAGGAGCACCAATATTACAAGAGATGTGATTTATATTATTTGTATAAAGAATGAATATTAAAATTATATAACATGGATATCATGAGATATGAAAATTAAAAAAAAGTTATAGACTAAATATCCTAGAATTAAAGAAGTGAGCAAGATTATATATATATATATATATATATATATATATATATATATATATATATATATATATATATACATAATGCGGCAACGATGAAAAAGTAATTTTGTAAGAAACAATGAAATATGAAAAAATACATATTATTGTTTAACAATTAGATACAAAAATAATCTTCTTTTGAAAATTTTGTTAATGTTAGTGAATTAACTAAAATTAGATAAATTAATTGTTGGTGTCATGTTTGATGAATTGTTAAAAGTAATTACCATGACATAGTTGAGCTAATTAAGGAGCTAATTGATTGAGTTATTCTTTAAGAGTTTGTATTGTTTGTATAAAAATATGTACTATTTAAATTTAAGTAGTCTTAAATTTTTTAAGTGAGAGAATGTTAAATGTATTATAAGATAATAATATAGATAGTATATATATATATATATATATATATATATATATGTGTGTGTGTGTGTGTGTGTGTGTGTGTGTGTGTGCGTGTGTGTGTATGTAAGAAATATATGTTAGTAAGTACTTAAATATGATAATTTAAGAGAGTATATTAAAGAAATTATATGAAATCTATTTAGGGAATCAATTATCAAAGAAGAGTAAATAGATACGGAATACAACTATAAGAGATGAAAAAGGGTATAGACTATATAAGAGAAAATTAGTAATATATGTTAATATTATAAGGATAGAAGAAGAATGAAAGAGATAGAAGCTAGGAATGTATAAGAAGGAGAAATATCTATATTGTAACACAGAGAAAGAAATATATAAAGAGATAAGTAATCTTAGATAATTAGAGAATATGAATCAAGAGTTCAAGTTTATTTGAATTAAGTAAGAATTATGTATCTATAGCATGTTTAGGGAGAATATGATTTATTTAGCTTATGCTTTACAAGTTACAGTTTGAGTTACTCACTGAGCTTAAGTGCTCATACATGTTTTCATAGATTTTTTAGGTGTCCTGAATTGAATATGATGATGTCCGTGTGGATGGTTTCAAGTACTGCAACTTATTATTAATTTCAGTTTAGCAAGTTGTTCTTCGGTTTTAATAAATGTGGTTTTAGAAACAAGTACTTGATTCTTTACTGTTTTCAAGAACTTAAAGTTTGTGTAAATCTGATATCGTTAATTTTGGGATTGCAATCCCGTGTAATCTTAGATGTCTATATATCTTGTATATTTATTCTTGTATCTTCACATAATAGAATACATATTACCTTTTGATAGCAATCGTTACATGGTATCAGAGTCCATGCCCTCGCTGGAAAACTAATCTCATCGGAAACCTTGTTTTCTCCGTGACATCTTCACCCATCTTGAATCTGGTGTTCCCGATCCATCACCCAAAGAAACTCCATATCCAGCCTAAAAAACTCAATTCAAACAGTTACAAATCTGCCTTCGCCGTTGCTTGTAATCCGTTGTCGTTTCTGATTGGATCAGAGTTAGGAAGAGAGAAGAATTCGTGAGATAGGAAAACAAACTTCTGGATAAACTCCCAGAAGCATCACGATAGTATTAATACTCCCATTATTCTCAAATTACAAAATTGTCCATCAATAATAATAAAAGCCATAATGGCCCTGGCAACATGCAAACAAGGGATAAAAGTAAATAAATAAAAACACACGTAACAATACTCCCTTCTTAACAATCTTTTTGACCTCAAAAAGGAAGTGTGATGAAATCAGCGAAATCTGGGAAACGAAGCTGCATTTCATGGAGGAATTCCATGTAGCCTCTTGTCCGGCGGTCCACTAGCAAGTTTAAGCAGCGATACATGGAAGACCGGGTGAACTTGTGACTCGTTCGGTAAATCTAAACGGTATGCGACCTTACCGATCCTCTCGACAACCAAAAATGGTCCAAAATACTTGGGAGTTAGCTTGGAGTACTTGTGTACCCTTAAGGTATTCTGCATATATGGTTGCAATTTGAGGTAAACCCATGACCCGGCTTCAAAGTCCCTTTCTGTACGGTGTTTATGGGATTGTTGCTTCATTCGGTTTTGAGCCTGTTGGAGAGACTGCTTCAACAACTTCCGTGCTGCCTCTCTGTCCCTCATAAATTCATCAACCTCTTTTTCCATCGCATCCTTAGGAATATAAGGAATGTGCAAAGGTGGGGGAAATCCGTATAAGGCTTCAAAAGGTGACTTCCCAATCGACGAGTGGAAGGTGGTATTGTACCACCATTCTGCTAACGCCACCCACTTGACCCACGTATGAGGCCTCTCCATCACCATGAACATCAAGTAAACCTCCAAGCACCTATTAACTACCTCCGTTTGGCCATCCGTTTGAGGATGGTAGGCCGTTGAGAGGTTAGCTGATACTCCTTGCAACGCTAGGAATTCCTTCCAAAACGAACTTAAAAATATTGGGTCGCGATCAGATATTATAGAAGATGGGCACCCATGTAACTTGTACACATTGTCGAGGAATGCCTGAGCGACATCCTTAGCTGAGTACGGATGACCAAGTACCATGAAGTGACCGTATTTGGTTAACCGATCCACTACCACAAAGATAGTATCCCGTCCCTTGACCTTGGGTAACCCGCCTATGAAATCCATTGATATGTCGATAAAAATGCTGTCGGGTATGGGTAATGGTTGTAAGAGCCCGGGTGACGCTACATTCTCATGCTTCGCCCTCACGCAAACGTCACAATTTCTCACAAATTGTCTCACACCCTTCGATATGCCTCTCCAATAGAACATCCCCTTAATTTGTTGAACTGTTGCATTAATTCCAGAATGACCCCCCAATGGAGATTCATGGCATAATCTGATAATTTCAGCCCTCAAATGTGCATCTTTACCTATGATCATGCGATTTTGCCTGGAAAGCCATTTTCCATTCCATTTAATTTTTTTCTAGTGAACTCCATTTTTTATTTTCTCCTTTGTTGCCTGCAATTGAATATCATTTTCCTGACTTGCAGTTATTTTATCAAGTAGCAGTGGCTGAATTTGAGAAATAGCCATAGTGAACAAAGTAACTCCCTGCACCCGTGATAACGCATCAACAGCTACATTTTCTCGCCCCTTTTTGTATTCGATGGTGTAGTCATACTCTAATAACTTCGCCAACCACTTGTGTTGTAACGGTGTGGTAACCTTGTGTGTCAGGAGGTGTTTGAGGCTATTTTGGTCGGTACGAATAATGAATGGCCCCGTAATGAGATAGTAATGCCATTGTTTCACCGCCATAAAAATCGCAAGAAGTTCTTTCTCATAAACTGACAATGCTTGTTGTTTTGGTGAGAGGGCTTTGCTTTGAAAAGGAACCGGGTGTCGCTCCTGCATCAAAACCACACCGAGACCATAGGCAGAAGCATCGGTCTTAACTACAAACTGTTTAGAAAATTCAGGAAGTGCTAGGACGGGGGCCGGCGAAAGGGCCAACTTCAGCTCTTCAAATGCCCGTTGTGCCTCGTCTCCCCATTTAAAGGCAACCTTTTTTAGAAGATTCGTCAATGGCTTCGCTATGATTCCGAACGATCGTATGAAATGCCAATAGTACCCGTCTAATGTTAGAAAAATGCCCACTAATGCACGTACGCCATATAGACCGCTGCTGATGATGTATGGGCCTATTGGGTCATACACCGGGGTCAAACTTGACAGCAACTAAAGTAAAGGGACCAAATATGGAAAAAGACAAAAGTTGACATCGCCGGCCGCGATAGCGCCGCTAACGTTAAGGGTTTAGCGCCGCTAAACCTTAACGGTTAGCGCCGCTAAGGCTGCATGTACTTTGTGTCATATCACTGATAGGCCGCGTTAGCGCCGCTAACTTTAAGGGGTTAGCGCCGCTACGGATGCATGTGTTTTTTGTCAAATCACCTCCAAGGCTGGCCAATGCATGGGTAACATGTGTTTTAGTCCTTGGCCGGTTTAGAGGTAATATTAATCATCTGGAGACAGAATCTTAAGAGAGAAAAGGGTTTCATTCTCTCTTGAATTCTCTCTAGACCATTTTATACAAGATACACAAATTCTCTTAAGTGTGAGAGCTTGAAGATAGTGTATACAAGAGTGGTTCCAGAAACAAACTTGAAGTTGCTGTTACTAAGGTGGTATTCTAGGTGAAGTACCACTAAAGGCGTGCTAGCACTCGTGGCTTGACGTGTTCCCGGGGTACATCCCAATAGAAGATCCGCGTATTTTGTTCTTGGAGCATCACTACCGCGAGGATTGAAGATTTCTGGAGCTTAGAAGAAAGGTATAACCACCTCTTTCCTTCTTGCATGTTGCATTTCTTGAACATAGAGTTTGGTCCTCTTTTGGGATTTCTTGTTTTTGTGCATTGGTGTGTTGTACATTGGGCTATTTTTGTTGTACTTTGATTCCGCTGCTAGCCCACGAAATCCCAACAGTGGTATCAGAGCCACCTCTATGTTAGATTTGCACATCGTGGCCTGAAAAATCCCGAAATCGAAATGTTTTTTTTTCTGTTCGAACCAAGTTAGCGGCGCTAACCTAGTGTTAGCGGCGCTAATTCATAAAAGTTAGCGGCGCTAACCTAGTGTTAGCGGGAATTTTTGGCATTTTGTGATTCTGGAATTTTGTTCCAGATTTTGATTTGGTAATTTTGTTACCATTTTGTTATGTTTGGTTGTATGTGGTTGATTTGAAATTGGTAAACCTTGCCTTTGACCTTGTGGTTGACTTTGTGTGTTTGGATGCATTTGGTGATTTTAAATCACATATAAGCTATAATATGTATTTATTTAGATTTGTTTGTAATAATATTGTGGCTTGCATGCCATTTCATTCATCCGTGTAAATTTGTATTAGATAAAATAGGAAAATTGTGGCTTGCATGCCATTTATTTTCAATTTGTATGTATTGTAAATTTTGGATGGGTGAATACATAATTTGGAGTGGGAAGGAGATGGAGTATTATGACCATAGAAGCCGGTGAAGTCTATTGGAGATGGCGGTTCTAGCGGGAGCTCGCATTGAAGACCTTTTATCCCTTAGATTGATCACGTTCTTCCCGTTTTGGCTCACGGGAAGAACGCATAGGTTTTTGGCAAGGGTTACCAATTTATTTCGTTTATATGCGTGTGATGTGATTTTATATCTTGCATGGTTTGCTTAGGATTCACATGATAGATAATTTTTCGAAATTAATAAAATCACAAGAGATTTGATAAAAATGGTTTACAATTCTCGCGCACGCTCACATACAATATTAACTCACCTAGTGGAAATAGGTTTTGTCCCTAAACAAGTTAATCTGTAACCAAGCCGAAAACAAAAGCCCATTTTCTAAAACGTAAATCTTGCACCATCCGTAAGTCGATACCACCCGAATCTAGATTTACGAGTTTTGGTTGTCGAGCTTAGCACGAGCTAACCCTCATAAAATTGTGTGGAAGGTGAGTATGGCAAATTCACAATTTTGGTTGTCGAGCATAGCACGAGCCAATTTTGGTGGGTTTGACATCGTATGTCTTGACGGACGATTTACAATTGCAAATTAAAATCCTTGAGTGATTGTCGAGCTTAGCATAAGTCAACCAAGAATTTTAATTTGGAATTGGTGCAGGTAAGGATCAAACATGCCAAACGACTGATGGTTGTCGTAGGATCCCGCAAGTATCTAAGAGTTGCAATAGAGATTGCAATCGGTAAAATAGTTATCGGCCTAAATAGCTCCATCAAGTGATCCGCGGCAAACCCGTCATGAATTGGAGTGAAATATGGTTCTTAGCCCTTGTTAAATTATTTTTCGAGACGATATGGGTAATTATTTTAACGAGGATTTAAATAAACTAACTAATTCGTGTACTCTATTTAATATAGGATGTCGAATCATTACCACACCACGTCGAACTTTTCACTTCGTATGTTCCTGCAAAGGGAGAAACTCACGGGAGTAAACTTTGTTGACTGGCTTAGGCAATTGAGGATTGTCCTACGTGCCGTGTCTAAGTTGCACATCCTTGAGGAACCCCTTCCTGAACCACCTGCTATCGATGCGGCATGGACCATCCGATACGCGTATGAAAAGCGTGTCCGGGATACGCACGATGTTGCTTGTCTCATGTTATCAAGTATGAGGTTGGAACTGCGAAAGCAATATGAGCACATGACTGTGTATGACATGATTAACAAGCTGAAGGATACATTCCAACAACAAGTTAGGCAAGAACACTATGAGTGTGTTAAAAGTCTAGCCGGTTGTAAGATGCGGGAAGGCGGGAGTGTAAGTGCCCAGGTTTTGAAGATGAAATCATACATGGACCAAATGGAGAGGTTAGGATTTCCTATAGGGAGGGAGCTCGGTGTGAATTTCATACTTCAGTCTCTGCCCACTTCATATGAAAAGTTTGTAAAAGACTATCATATGCATGGAAAGGAAATATCTATAGATGAATTGCATGGAATGTTGAAAGACGTTGAATCTAACATGTACAAGCATGAATCAACCTCATCCACTCCCGTTCTTGGTTCTAAGGAACAACATTTAGTGAAGAAGAAGAAATCGATCCCATCAAAAGAAGAAGTTGGAGTATCCAAGCTTACTTCAAGTTTTCAGTCTATGGACATTGATGATGTGCTTAAGGAGACTCAACAAGGGGTGGTTTGCTACTTCTGCCGAAGATTTGGGGATTCGGGCCGTCATGCCTGCCCTTTGTGCCGAGAGGATATAAAACTTCTCAGAAAAGAGAGAGTTAATTTTCCTACTTGAGGTACATTCATGATTATACTTCATTGCTATTCCTTAATAAGCTGGGTTGTTTACCCGAGCTATAAGACTCACGTTTGTCAGAAATTTATTTTGTTACAAAGTGTAGGTCCGTTCATTGCAAAAAGGAAGAGCTTGAAGAGCCGGATCTCCGAAGAAGAAACGCTGTTGATTTTCTTCTACAAGAGAATTGGGAGTGTTAGTCTCGCCATTATTTCCGGATTAGTTATTACTTTTGTATTTATGTCCTGCGTGGCAAGACTTGCTTTATTGTATGCTCTTTTGAAGATGATGGATGTTTTTTGACTCTTCTAATTTTATTGAAAAGATTTTTCATATTGGTGGTTTCATTTCAAATTCTATCTATGTCTATGCTTATGTGTTATTTTTGACCATTTATGGTGCTCAAATACACATTTGATGACGATGGATATGGCTTGAAATTGAAACATTTTGAAAAATTGTTTTTGAGATGTTTATATTATCAAAACTTATCCATATCATTGCATGCATAAAGGCTCGTTATAAGTAATAAGGCAATCATGAATAATTGATTCTTAGATCCAAAAATGGTTTGGATACATTAGCTCTTTTGCATAATCAAACTTGACCAAGAAAACAACATTTGCATCACTTAGATCCATGTGGTTAGGATCTTTGTACATGTTTAGCCTCGGGCTAAATGAAAGATATAAATCTTGTTTATTGGACTTGGGTGATTAAGAAATCCTTCACCAGTGTTGGTAGGAAAGGATTGAGACTTGTTGGATTTTGATCACACTTGTGTGGATAATCCGTTCAAGTAAACCACATAGAGTGACACTAGTAAAATTCTCCATCACCATCTTTATGATAGTTGTTGGGAGAATGTTTAACTAGATAAAAGGTTTGTGTCTGAAACCTGGAGGTGTTCGGAAATAACCTAATGAAAATTAAGAATCAGTAAGGGCATATAGATATCATTTCTTAGATCCAGAATAGATGCTAAGTTTTCTTATCTATATTGGTTTAAACATAAAATGGATCATGGGTTTAACCCATAATTCGTTTTCTCTGAGAGACACATTTGTACATGGTGTCACATTAAAGAAAACCGAATATCTTTGTTGATGATCTGGTAAAACATTTGCTCGGTTCACGCGGTTCTCTCTCACACGCTTTTTTGAATTTCCGAGTATTTTGAAATTCCGACTACAATTTTCTTTTTGTCGAAATAAAACAACAATTCCGAGTATTTTTCAATTCCGAGTATTTTTCAAATTCGAGCTATTCAATTCCGAGCCTTTTTCAATTCGGAACACATCAATTCCGAGCATTTTCAATTCCGAACACATCAATTCCGAGCATTTTCAATTCCGAACACATCAATTCCGAACACATCAATTCCGAGCATTTTCAATTCCGAACACATCAATTCCAAATAATTTTATTTGGATCTTCATACAAAACACACACAAACACATTTTTCACACACTAACTCAAACAAATCAGATCAAAATCCACCACCTTCATCTTTTTCATCAATAACTTATCAAGAACACGAATTCTAAAAACTCATCAAAATCGATTTTTAACTTCAGATCTACGTATCTCCACTTCCACAAACACTTTTTATGTACTCAAATCTTGATAATAACCATCAAAACCCACGATTTTGACCAAAATTTGTAAAGAAAACCCCAAAAACCCAGAAAATAAAAACTTAGATTTCTCTCAAACGGTTTGGAGTTTTCACAAGAAATTTTTACACAACATTCCTTTCATCATGGATAACAACATATCCAAAAATGAGATCAATTGGAGCTCGTATGAATTTTTCACGAATTTTTGAATTTTCCAGCCCACTTTATCTCGAAAATTTTCAAAATTTCTTCAAAAATTTGATCAAAAACACTTTAAATCAATCCTAATTCGGCTCTGATACCAATTGAAAGGAATTGAATGAGTAGAATATAGTATGATTAATAGATGATGTAGAGAGAATTTAGGCAAAACACCTTTAACTGTGTGTTTGATATATTCAATATATGCCAAAGTTGCAAACACATTACAAAGAGATCACCTTATATACCATTTACATATTCACTACCAATCTAAGGTATTAAGGTGATATATATGACAAAATACATTGTTAAAGACTACAAACATAATATGATCTAACAAATACGATTAACTCAGTGTAAATCGTTCAACTTAATCAGATTCAAAATGGACGAAACCCTCCTTATTCTTAGTGATAAAATGGTTAGAGGTGCTCAGATGAAGAATAATGGTGTGTCATTGATTCGAATCAATAATCAACGTGCCTATCTTGAAATTCCAGAGAGGAAATAAGGTCGAGGATACCAAGTATGGGTGGACTACATTAGAAAATGCCCCTTGGCATTCGCTTTTTCAGGAGCACCACTCCACATCGTTCAAAAACACCTATTGGAGTTCTGGTATACTTGTACTTACAACCAGAACAGGGGAGAGATCACTGGCCCTGTTCTAAATGGGGATAGAACAGTTGTCATTAATGTGCAGCGGCTAAGGGAAGTTCTTCAACTCCCTACAAATGGTGTGTTCGAAGCTGCTGTAACAAGAAAAGTGGCAAGGTCTATCCTACCCAACATGGGTCACCCAGAAATAGAGGGTGCGATAAAGAAAGCCATTTTTCCTACTAGATGGGGCTTCATGCTACTCTACAACATGTATAATGCTAGAAATCTGGACTATGCACTGCTCGTCTTCAACGAGCTCAAAGCCCAAGTTGTGAAGATAACAAGGGATCTCCATGTACCATTTATAAGGTACTTATCCTTGGTGGTGGAAGCTGAGTTAGGAGAACAACATTATGAAGCTGGACAGGATGTGTTCCCTGCTCCAGCACTCAGCTCAAAAATGTTCAACAATGACATCTTTCCAGAGCAGGAAGGTCTGAGTGACCCAATGCGATGGATAGCTGAGAGAGCTTCATCTGCAAGTGAAGCTGAAGGGTCGGATCAAGGGGGAGCATCTGGAGCTGAACCAGATCATAGAGTTGAGCAGCCTGCTCAAGCTGAGCTTTCCTCTGAAGCTGATGGTGCTTCATCCTCCTCTGGTTCTAAGTCATCTTCAGAGTCTATATTTGTTGACAGACTCAGACCATGTATCACTTCTCCTCTCTCAACTTCTTCTCACTTTTCTCCATTATCTTTTGGAGATAAGACTGTGGTAGACCCAACCCAGTCTAACCCATCTCTTCCACCTTCTATTATACTCCACTCTGAAGCCACACCTAGTATGCCCACTGCTACTAGGGAGAATATCCACACCTATACACGCAAAACTGCCAAAGGTGGTGCCGCTCCTAAAGGCATCACTGGAGCTGAGATCACATTGATCCCTCTCCAGGCAAGAGTTGAGGGGTAGATGCCTAATCTTAAGGTGTCAACCTCAAGGCTTAATCCAACCCTAATGCCTTATCCGGGTGTGGTGTCTACTCAGCCCATACTCTCTACTGCCATGGGAGAGCCCACTACTGTGCCTGAGCAGGCACACTCAGGTTGCATTGAACGAATGACCAATCCCCAGGGTCAATCACCCCCCTCACATCCAATAGGCCAACCACCTACCCATACACATCATATTTCGAGCCTAATCACTTCTCTTCACTTCTCACACCCACCAACATGACCTGTCAATGATTTATCTACATACCAAAGTGAATCACAGGGTCTAACCTCTGGTGCACATGATTTTGAGGGTATACACCAACCCTTGGATGATGCACCCAAACACTTTCAAATTGATGTTCTTGACTCCTTTCATTCATATAATCAACATTTTGAAGCTAAGGACAGGAGTCAGTCTCCTCCAAATGAAACTGCCTCCTCAGGCATCCAACAGTTGAAACAATACATAGCAGCTTGGTTTGGTTTGTTCCATCTCAAGTAGAAGAAGCACAAACGCCATATTTATCAGAGACTTGAGAAGCTGACTAATGATGTTAAAGAGATTGCCTCTGCAGTGGCTGCCCTTCAACAAAACAAGACTTCGACCCCTGTTGATGATGACAAAAAGGAGGAGAAGGTTCAAGCTGAAGCTGACGCTGAGTTAGTTCAAGCTGAAGCTGAAGCTCTATTGGTGCTTGCAAGAGGAGCAGGGAGGCAAGCTCGGTTTGAGGGGGAGCTGGAGCTGGAGAAAGAGGAACCTGTAGCTAAGAGGCAAAAAGTGATAGAATCTGAACCTGAAGCTGACAGTGTTTCTGAGACTAAGGAAGAAAAATCCATAAGGCTTATGATTGAAATGCTCGAACAAGACGAAGCTACTGAGCTAGGCATATCACTTGATGAGCTAAGAAAAAAGGAAAGAGAAAGTGGCAAAGGACCAAGAAAGAGTGAAAGAGAAAAGGGCTTTAGCTCAAGCTGAAGCGAATTATTCTGGTCCCAGGCCTGATCCGATCCCATACACTGATGCAGACATTCAGGAGTGCTACTTGAGACGAAGCACCATCAAGGAAATCAAGAGTATGACTCTGAGCAGAGTAGATGGAGCCATCATTCTCGCCTTCCTATTTGATGACAAATCAACAGTGGGAATGGACCTGAGATATGTTCACAGGACGGGCTACCTTGAATGGCAAAGAATAATGATGATGCTCAAGAAGTTCAAGAAGAGTCAGATCAAGCAAGAAATTACAACTGAAGTCTCGAAGCTGATTTCTCAAGCTGAGGAGCTGAGGTATGTCCCATTTCCTGGTCTGCAATGGGATAGACTATTTGAGATACCTGAAGGTATGGAATACAAAGAGAATCAAGGTATTGATACACCTGTTCAGGGGTTTATGTTTAAGGATCAGGCAGGCAAACCTAGCTTCATCAAGCTGAATGGGATCTGCTATCTAAAAGCTAGGGATGCCTTACATATAAGAAGTTGTTGTGGTGATAGCTCAAATCACTTAGTGAAATACAAGCTGAATAAAATCATCAGAGTGCAACATAAGGAACTCATAGGAGAAGTAGAAGTAGAAAGCATACTAGAAGAGATACACAGAGAAATAATTCTTTGGGAGGTTCTACATCCTGAGTTCAAGAGATAATTTTGTAATAGATTAGTTCTATGTATAATTATTAGATTAGTTCTAATAATTTGTAAGCACTAAGTGTGCATGATCTTAGTGATCAAAATTTTGTACTCTGATATGTTCAATGAATACAAAGATTTGTTTGATATGTTCAACTGTTTATGATGTGTTCATAATTCTTACTCTGATTAGTTCAGCTTGAATGAATAACTGATTAGTTCTTGTTCATTAATATAATTGGTTGGTATGTTCAACTCAAAATTGATAAGTTCAATTAATATTTGATAAGTTCAAAAATTAAAATTTTAGTCAGTTTAAGATTTAAAACATAATTCTGTTCAACAAACTTAAGAACTGTTTGATGGTTTTGTCATCATCAAATAGGGGAAGTTTATTGGTCAAATGATCTCTTCAGTTGAAATTTGATGAGACAAAGTTAAGTTTGTAAGATATGTTCTAAATAACTCAAACAGAATTATGAATCTTGATCAGACTGAGCACTTATAAGCTGAGCGTATGTTTGATCAGCTTAGACTATATCTTAGTAAGATTATCAATGTGTTTGATAAGTTGTGTATGTCACCTATGATATAGATTGAGTATTCAGCTTGATTCGTTTCTAGCTGAGTGACTCAGCTTATAGACCGAGTCAGCTCAACAGAGTTGCTAAGTAAGTTCTAGCTAACTCTTATGACTTCTAAGGATGAGTTAGTCATTATACATATTAGTACATGTTTGTTTTCGGGTTTGTTCTCGAAGAACTCAGCTTGATGAGTTTCAAGCTGAGTAACTCAGTCCAACTAAAAGAAGTCAGTTTAAGAGAATTTAATTTGTTTTAAATTCCTTTTATCTCTCTATATCTGCGGCACGGATAAGAAGATTCCAGAATCAAGATTGAAGATTGAATACTCAAGATAGAAGATTCAAGATTCCGGGTTATCCGTTAGTTTGTTAGCAGATTAGGATAAGGTCTAGTTTGTTAGGATCCGTAGGAATAGGATTATAAATACTTATCATCTGATAAGTTTAGAGGTACGAATACAGAACGAGTTACAGAGCCAAACTCAATTCACCTCAACCTATTGATCGTATGTGTTACAAATCTTGATACACAGTTTGTAAGTTCAACGTGATCAAGAAAATTCACAGATTGCCAAATTGTTCGTGTGTTCGAATCTTCACGTCTGTTGTGAAGTTGGTAAGTATTTAATCTGTGAATAAATCCTGTTTAGAGAGTCGTCTTGTATCTATAATCATAAGTTGATTATAGATAGCAAAGTTTGAGAGATTAAGAGATTTGATTTACATTAGGTGTTTACATATCAAGTGTTGCTTACTTGGTTGTTCCTGTAATCATCTTCTTATTAATGAAAGCAAAGCATTTGATTGGTTGTGGTTTGATGTGTGTTAACACTTTTTATTGATTTGTTCAATTTTCCGCAGAAAGTGTATTCAACCCCCCTTCTACACATTACTTGCTTGTTGATCTTCTCACCAAGGGACCAACATGTGATGACATGTGTACACTATCCCTACACACAATCCTTTCAATTTATCCAAAAACACGATAAATATCTTAGCGTAGGTCAATTGCTCCCACTGACTATTATGAAAACATAACAATACTTAAAATACCCTGTTGACTTGGTCAAACTTGATACAAAAGCCAAAACACTGATTTTAAGTATAAATCTTCAACATAGATTTCGAATAAGAATCTTAAAGTTACCAAAACCTTAAACTTGGATTTTCTAATATCCACTATTTCCTATTACGGAAATTGGTTTCCAAACTTTACATTATCACAAGTATGAAAACACTTGTATAGATTCTTACTTAAAACATGTAAACTCTCATTGATTATAATCCCTATTATAATCAAACTCACAAATCTTTTTCCTTAAACACGTCGTTAAAAAAATTATGACTATCATTTTCTAGTGTTTAACTCTAGTTCAAAAACTTGAACTTGTTTTCATAGACACTTACACTTACTTGATTAGATAGGCTTTCTAATATATATATATAACACAAGCTGTGTTATCTCAAGTAATTCCATAACTTATAGTCAAGCAACAATATTATTCAAATGACAACCAATGCAAAAAGACTAAAACACCAATAAGTCAGAACTTTGACTTGTTAGTCATCCTCTAGTCAATCTTGAGTAGATATAATCACTACGTGCGCGCAAGGATATGTCAACCAATAATTCAAAAACTTTTAATAAAACCAAAAGAGTCTTAAAAGTGACCATTACATATTTTAAATCAAATAGTTCAAAATAAGTAAAATATGAATTATAAATATCTTTCATCCGTGCGCATCGTCTTTTTAGCATTCCAAGGCATCCTTTGCTTTTCATTGTCCTATTGTAATAAACGATCGCAAAAAGTCAAAAACACTACTTATATAAAATAAGTTGAAAGCAAAATACTGAAGTTAGTCAACGAAAGTAACTGTGGCGTTTCCACCACCCTCGTGACGCTTCGGGCAATTGGCCTTGTAATAACCAACTTAACCGTACTTGAAGCACCGATTCTCGACCCTCGCTTTGTTCGGTTTAAACTTCTTGCCCTTGCCATTGCCTTTTCCATTTGCCTTGGCCTTGGGTGCAGATGATCCTGGCTTGATTTTACCCTTACCCCTGCCATTGCGCCCCTTCCTCTTTTTAGCAGCTCCAGTCTCCACCACGAGGACATCCTTGGACTTATTACCCACATTTGACTCCGCTGTCTTAAGCATGGAATTCAACTCAGCAATGTATTTCTCCATGTTGTTCATGTTGTAGTTCACAATGAACGGCTTGTAGTCATCCGACAGTGAGTTAAGAATCAGGTCCGTTGCAAGCTACAATGGGACCGGGTGTACAAGCCTTTCCAAGTGGTCCATGTACCCTTTAATTTTCATGACGTGGGTACTAACCGAAGTGCCCTTTGCCATCTTGCAAGTGTTAAGAGCCTTAGTGACATTGTAACGCTCTGAACGATCCTGCTCTTGAAACATGTCCCACAGCTGACGGATCATGTCATAGGCTGATGTATCCATCATGCTTGTCAGCAACTCTGGACTCATCGTTGCATGCATGAGGCAACTTACATCTAGCGCATCATTGACACGCTTCTGGCAAGCCTCCCTAACATCTGCCCTCGCATTATTGGTCGGGGCATTTCCCACTGGTTCCTCCAGGACGTACCATTTCCTCTCATGCCTGAGCACAATCCGCAAATTTCCCTCCCAGTTGAGGAAATTAGGTCCCGTAAGCTTATCATTTTCTAGGATGGAGCGGAGTGAGAGGTTGTTTGTGTTGGTAATGTTTGCCATCTATAATTTTACCATGTTGTCCAATTAGTAACACAAATAAGACTTTTCCAAATACAAATTCATAAAAACCCTTAAATGATTAAGTATTAGCCCTAGGATCCTTATTTCACACGTGTTGGGGCACAGTTTGGGCACGACAACACCAACCCCGTGCTATATCAGGTAGGTAGGTTCCTTTACCAATCGTATCTAACTTGATACGACTCCTAGACCTTGTAGATATTTTTAGATTAAACTATCTAAGTATGTTTATCTTTACACTAAGCGCACTTTGGGCCCGTCACATCAGGGAATCACCAAAATAGACCGCACCACCTAGGACGGGGAGAACTCTAGCTCGTCACACTACAGAATCACAAAGTCTTTCACCCCCTCCCCACATCAGTTTAAACCCCGGTGTGCACGGTTTGAGCATGACAATACACCAAGGTACCGGGAGAAGGAAAGGTGCTACTAGATGGGTAGCACTACTGGTCTATGATTTTTGTGAGTTTTCTCCAAGTTTGAAAAACTTGATTCCAGTTTTGTAAAACCATTTAAAAACTATCTTGTTTTAAAAATAAACTCGTATATCTTAGTATACCTTAAACTAGGTACACAATATGTCTTATGACAAAACATTTTGAAAAACAAACTATTTTTTAAAATGCTGATACGACAATCATAAAATATTAAATTTTACCTCTTGATTAATAAAGACCATTATTAATCACCTACTTCAATTTATAGTTGCATAAAAGGACATAAAATTAAAGCACAACCACACAGTTAATAATGTGTTATAGTTTTGCCAACTATGTCCTAGGGGGTCAATCTAAGGACAACTAAAACTAGTTAGATCCCGTGGCTGGATCTAATGAAAGATATCCTTGGTCCCACTCGCCTTGACACATCCGGTCTTGAACCGAGCAATTCTGTTTGGTTCCTCCGTCTTGTAATGTCCTTCGTCTTCGGTTTTGGTTACAACTTTCTACTCTAGAAAACACAAACCTACTATATTACAATTACATTATAGACAGGGGTTGTAAGTGGCACGCAGTCCTCCACGAAATACTTTTATATTATAGAAAGGGGTTGTAAGTGGCACGCAGGCCTCCCAAAAACCAAAAGAAATAGAGAAGGGAAAAACAACACAACCACAGGTCTAAGTTGGCAAAACCTATAACCTACATGTCCAAACTCAAAAAGAATATACTGTTCACTTGTTTAAATCAAACACTTGTAGTTGACATGAAAAACTACAAATGTGATTTAAAGATACTAATGCAACTTTTAGTATATAAGTCAACCAATTCACATACATATACAACAACAATATATATATATATATATATATATATATATATATATATATATATATAATCAACCATGCATTAAATATAAAACAATAGTAATGCAAATATATACATTTTCTCAAACCTTCTCAAACTAATCAAGCTGTTAATTCGAGATGAGAAATTTTTTTGACAAAAACTTGTCAAATCACTTTAACCATTAAGACATATTGGTATAATAACTATCATACCAAAATGTGTTTTAATCCTAAAACACTTAACCAATTAAAAATGTTTCTTTGTTTATATTTTATAATAATAACAATACACCATTATGGTTGTTCATTATATTTTAATCCAAAAACATAATAAAACTTGTATTTTAACTCAACTAGTTAAAATAACGTCTTAACCATTATATATATATATATATATATATATATATATATATATATATATATATATATATATATAATACCTTGTATTATTATTTCATCCGAATTAAAATTCCAATATGTCATCCAAGTCCCAATGGGCCTAAGCCCATTCTTGAATTCACCTAATTATGCCATAAAGCCCATTAAGTTCATTAAACCCTTTTAAATTCATATAAGCTCATTTTAATTTAAAAACAATTATAAATTAAAATAAAACTTAGGCTTTTTATGAAATTAAATTAACGAACTGTCCAATTCAACCCCAACTAGGCCGAAAAGGGCTTATTGGACCAAAACCCAAAAAACAGTCGTGACCCCATGGTTAGCGGCACTAACTGGGCAGGACCACTAAACTAGGCCGAGGCCCCTAAGACCGAGATCCCTTGAGCCGTGAACCCCCTTGGGCCGTGGACCGCCTTGGGTCGTAGCCCTCTTGGGCCGTGGACCCCCTTGGGCCGTTGCCCCCTTAGGCCGTGGACCCGCTGGGCCGAAAATCCCATTCGGTCCATGGTCCAGTTTCCGGTTAATTTTTAGCTCGGATTCTTTTTATATATTAAACATGTATATATATAAATATATTATTTCTAGAAATTCCCTTATTATTCAAAATCCAAATTTATAAAACAAAACTTGTTTAATTAAATTAAATTTTGAAATAAAAATTTATCAACATAGAACTCATTGATAAAGATGGGATTTCTTAAATTTAAAGTTTATCCTTTTAATTTTAAAACTTAACTAGTTTTTTTATTAAAAACTGTCAGGATCAGATATTACCAAATATCAATAACAAGAATTACCTTCTAGAATTAAATCACAGTTGTTTAAAGATAATCTTTCAGTTTGATCACAATCAACTAAGAAGTTGCGGAATCACACTTAATTGATGTTTAAGGTTTTATCACAAGAACAATTCAATAATCAACACAAGAAAAGTACTTTCAAACTCAAGATGTTTTTTAATAACCAATGATGATTACAATATTTACCAACACCTCTAATCTAACTCTTTTGTTAGACGAAGAACACAACTTGTTCTTAGGTTTCTATGAAACTTAGAGATCAACACACTTTTAGAAAAACAAATTAACAATGAAATATGAATGCGTAGAATTGCCGTATAAAACAATATTATAGTTCTAGTATATATAGGCTCTTGATCCTCCTTGAATAGTTGACAGTTAGGTAATCTTCTATCTTCCGAGATAATCTTGATAATCTTCAAACTTGATAAAGATATACTTCAAATCCACAAAGATAGCTTTTTCCATTAATAGCTCAACAGCAACTGTTTGTTGAATAAACAGTTTTGAATTTCTTCTAACAGTCTTCACTTTAAGGTCTTCTAACAGTTGTGTATAACTGAACTAACAGTTCTGATCTTTTGTACTAACAGTTGTAAAACTTGCAATAAATGTTAGCTACAACTGTTTTCGCTGATTACTCTAACAGTTTTACTTTGCATGTCCAACAGTTTCAATGACTTAGCAAATTTCACAACAATCTCCCCCTAACTTAAAGTATTGAACAATACACTTAAGTTGTTTGTTTTATAGGGTTCAACCACAGAAAAATTAACATAATCAAAGAAACTATTTACATTAAATATGCAAAGTCAAACTGTTACAATCAAAACATAATAAGAAAAATTACTTTTGATTTGACTGCAAGAACTCCAGCCTTTTTTGTATCCTCTTTATCAGATCATCCTTCATCTCAGCAGGATCAAAGAACTTTGCACTTAACATATTCAGCAGCTTTGCTTTACCATGATCAACAAATTCAAAATCAAACCACTGAGTTTGTCCCTTTCCCATCACCATATGATAAACTCTTGCATTATCATATACTTTCATAGAACTTATTGGGAAGGCTTCATCACTTATCAAAATGGGCATTATCTCCAGTGGATTGCAAATACTCTTTAGATGCATCATCAACACTCTCACCTCAATCTGTGTCGCATCTTCATACTTGCTTACTCCATAATCATACATAACTTCAACATCTCTTCTTGTAATGCTACCCATCAGTTGTAAGAAGCTGGAATAACTTTCAATTGGTTCCACTTCTCTGACAATAGTAACTCCTTTCTTTCCAGTTTCCCATCTTAACAATTCAAATCTCCACTCAGTAATGTGAGATTTCTGGCCTAGCTGCTCTGCCACTAATTTGTCAATTCTTTCTTCAACCTCTACCCTGAGTCTATCATGAAGAATGGTTTGTACCATACTTGCTTTTGCTGTTTGAACTGATTTGGATTTTTCAGGTTGTTGTGGCTGAGCTATTTGTTTTATTTTCTCAACTGTTGGTTTGGGAGGTGGAACTGTTTTCTTCCTTTCAACTCTCTTTCTTTTTACTCCCTTACCAAGTTTCTTAGCACTTTCTTCTTCCTCAATCTCCTTAGTAAAATCAGCAGCTAGGTTTTGAGCTAATTCAAGATCTTTCCTCTCTTGCTGTTCAAACTCAGCAGCCATCCTCTGAGCTAACTCATGGTCATGCTCCTCTTGTTGCTCTTTTGAAAGTTTTAGCTTTGGAAGTTCCACAACAATCTCCTTACCCTTATCTTGCACAGAAGGCATCTTCTTCTCCACTACTTTTTCAGAAATATTAATTCCTTTGAATCCTGGCTTTGGTGCAATAGGTTTCAACTTTGAAGATTTACCATCCAGCCATCCATCTTCAATCTTTTGTTTCATTTGAAATGCTTTGCAGTTTAGAGTTTGAGCACACACATCAATTAAATGATCTTGCTTCACTTTTGACCAAGATCCGAATACTTCAGTAGTTGGATAGTCCCCAGACATAATCATTTGATTAATCAAAACTCTATCAACAGCTGACAATATTTCTTCTACAACTGTTTGAGCACTTGGTGCAACTGTTTTCTCACTTGGTGCAACTGTTTTCTCTGTAGGCTCAGCAACTGTCTGTACACTCTCTTCAACTGTTTGAGCACTTGGTGCAACTGTTTGTTGTTGAGCAGGTACAACTGTTTGTGGCAAAACTGTTTTCTCCCCCTTTTTGATTGGAACAGTTGGAGGGGGTCTAGCACCAGCAGGAAACTGTTTCAACACTTGATCATGAAACTGTATCACAGTATTAGCCTTTTTCAAACACTCTGTCAAAAATCTTATTTGCTTGTCTTGCTTAATGATAAGCTCATTATGTTTTTCCAAAAGTTTATCTTGTAAAGAATTTCTCTTTTTCAAATGCATGTATGCCCCGAAGAATGGTACAAAATTGGGATCCGTCAAAGCCTTTTGTTTCATACTAGCCTCAATGTCAGGGAGTGTTGCAACTATGAACATATCACTGGCAGAAATAACTGGTGGTTCACTCCTAGAAGATTCACCACCAGTACCCCTCTGTTCTTGGTACTGGGGATTTCCAGAAGATGTTTGAACAACTTATGTTGCCGTGGCTGAGGTCATAAAGATGTTAACACTTTCCTGCTCACCCCTTGTGGATGAAACAGTAGTGTCAGCCTCAAACACCACATGATCACTCTCCCATGGGGTGATCACCTCCTCAGTGTGCCTGAGAGACAGCACAATGGGTTCCCTTTGGATATTTTGCACAGGAGAATGCTCTTGTGCAGGGCTATTAGCTTGGACATTAGATACTGTGGTGGAAGGAGCACTAACAGTTCTCTTTCTTTTTCTGAAAGTAATTAGAGTGGGGGCTTTTGTTGTAGCTTGAAGCAAAGTAGCAGATTGAGTTGTTTGAGTATCGTGAACTGGGGGTTCCAGAGTTGTGGGTGTAGCAATGATGTGGGCCTCTTGCTCAACTCTGGCAGCTCTGTTTCTTGACAGAAACTCCACCATTGCAGAGAGTGGTGGAGTTATGACACCAGAAAAATTCTTGCCATTTATCAACAGTTTGCTCAATGTGGAAGCCACATGAGCAGAGGGAATCAGTACCCTCTTGTGCATTTTGAGATTTGGCAATAAAGAATATAGTAAAAACTGCACAAATCGTGGATACATAAAAAAGAGACCGTATTTAGTCCCAAGATGCTTTACCATGCCATCAAATATCAGTTTAGAAAAGTTAAAAGAACGGTTATTGGCCAAACAGATTAAGGCCAGAGCAATGTTGCTCCCAAATTGATTCCATCCAGTTCTTTTAGGGCTTATGTATTGTTGGAGAGTATTAATCAAATACTTCCAGTGCGAACAAAATTGCCCTTTATAAAAGGTACCCTTTCCCCTAGGGCCCTCATATCCCAGCTTAACAAGCTCATCATGCAGATATTCCAAAGAAACAGAATCAGAATACTCACCTTCGAGATCATCAGGTTGAAGGTATTGTCTTATGATACTCTCAGAGATAGAAACATCAGTAGCATCAACCTTGGAGTCAATCCATTTCACTCCATCTTCTTCTCTCAGAGAAGCATTCTTCCAGAACTGATCGATATGCGCAGTATAAATGGTGAGATTGATGGTCAGAGCATGACGTAGGTTGGAAAGTGAAACATAGTCAATCACATCGTGAAAAACACTGAGATCATCGGATTTCATCAGAAAAGCAAGCATGTTGTGTTCCTTAACGAATGGAAGGGGAGCCATGGCGATTTGCGAGTGAGTTTCTAGGGTTTTAGCGTTTGAAAGGAGTTCAGTAAGCGTAAAGAAAATTGTGAGGAGGGAATGGCTTATATATGTTACACATATTCAATGCAATTCAAATTCCCTCAAAGTCCCTGCAAAGACTAAAATACCCTGAAAGAAACTAACAGTTAAACAAAAAAGAACTAACAGTTGAGAACTGTTTTCTTAATAAACGACAACTGTTACTGAAAAGAAAGACTCCCCCTTGAATGACCATGCAGTTTGCCTAACAGCTGTGGACTCCATGTACTAACAGTTGAAAACTGTTAGTTGCATTATGAATAGCTTCCTCTTGAACACTTACACAAACAGTTGTTAGACAGAATACTAATAATTTCAAACTGTTAGAGAGAGAAAACACCAAAACACAAAAACACAATCAAACATGTGATTCTAAGTTATTCTAAGTTAATCATTCCAATATTTGAGATCAGAAAGTTGAATCTGCTTACATCAAATGCTTTGGTGAACAGATCAGCTAACTGATCATCAGTGTGGACTTTCATAACCTGGATTAACCGTTTCTCATTGCAATCTCTTATAAAATGAAACCTTATCTCTATGTGCTTTGTTTTAGAGTGCTTGACAGGTTTGTTAACAATACTAATAGCACTTGTGTTATCAACATAGATAGGTGTATTTAAGAGAGTCATACCATAATCCAGAAGTTGATTCTGGATCCACAAAACTTGTGAACAGCAACTTGATGCAGCAACATATTCAGCCTCGGCTGTTGAAGTGGAAACTGTTGTTTGTTTCTTGCACTGCCATGATACTAACCTGGAGCCAAAGAACTAACATCCTCCAAAAGTTGATTTCCTGTCTACATTTGCTCCTCCATAGTCACTGTCAGAATATGCCACCAATTCAAAAGGTGAATCCTTAGAATACCAAAGACCCAGTTTTTGTTGGCCTTTGAGATACCTAAAGATCCTCTTTACAGCAAATAGGTGTGACATCTTTGGGCTGCATTGAAACCTGGCACAAACACACACAGCAAACATGATATCTGGTCTAGAAGCAGTTAAGTACATTAAAGAACCTATCATAGACCTATACAGGTGTACGTCTACAACCTCCCCCTCAGGATCTGCTCCCAACTGTTTGTGTGTTTCCATTGGAGTACTGGCCAGCTTCACATCTTGATAACCAAATTTGTCCAAAATGTCCTTGACATACTTTGACTGACTAAGAAATATACCTGATGGCTTCTGCTTTACTTGTAATCCCAAGAAAAATGAAAGTTCTACCATAGAACTCATCTGAAATCTCTTATGCATTATGCCTTCAAACTCCTTGCACAGACTGTCATCAGTGGATCCAAAGATTATATCATCAACATAGATTTGTACAAGCAGAATCTTTGTTTTAACAATCTTTGTAAATAGTGTCTTATCAATAGTACCTCTCTTAAAACCATTCTCAAGTAGATATGATGTTAATGTCTCATACCAAGCTCTAGGAGCCTGATGCAACCCATACAAAGCCTTATCCAACCTATATACCTTATCAGGATATTTTGGGTCTTCAAAACCAGGTGGTTGACACACATATACCTCCTCATCAATAGTTCCATAGAGATTTGCTGATTTGACATCCATTTGATACACCTTGAACCCTTTAAAGCTTGCAAAGGCAAGGAACAGTCTAATTGCTTCTATCCTTGCAACAGGTGCAAAGACATCATCATAGTCTATTCCTTCCTTCTGTGTATAACCCTGTGCAACTAACCTAGCCTTATTCTTGATTACAATGCCTCTCTCATCCTTTTTATTCCTAAACATCCACTTGGTGCCAATAGCTCTCTTTCCTCTTGGAAGGTCAACTAACTTCCAAACTTCCTGAATCTGGAACTGTAAGAGTTCCTCCTGCATTGCTTCCAACCAAGAAGGGTCTTTTAATGCCTCTACTGCTTTCTTAGGTTCTATCTATGATAGAAAGCAGGCATTCACATCAAACTGTCCTAGATCCACATCACTATGTTCACCTTGCAGCATACTCCTAGTTCTGACAGGAGTGATGGGATCACCTATAATCTGCTTTATGGGATGGTCCTTGTGAATTCTTAAGTTAGGGATGTTTTCTTCAGTCAGTACATCCCCTAAATTAGACAGATCAACCTCAGATCCACTCTCATTCCCAGAAGAATTACATACCTGATCTGCAACTGTTTGATTTTCAGATTCATTGTTTTGTTGGAGAACCGGAGATTCCATATCCTGTGAAGGTTCAGCATCATCATTCATTGAACTAACAACATTGAAAGAATCATTTTGAAACAAAGGAATCACTACAAAGTCTTCAGTGAATTTGTTTCTACTAACAGTTGTTGAACTTGAGCTAACAGTTTTAGAACTGTTTGAGACAGTTTGTGGATTTGCACTAACAGCTGTAGGGAAACTTGCAACTGTTTCTGTGGAAAACTCAAAAGAAAGAGAGTTAGACAATGCATCAATATCAAATAACCAATCAGGACCATTACCTGCAATATTGATCCTATTTTCATTAAAGGAGACATTCATACTCTCTTCTATGATCCTAGTGACACTGTTAAAAACTCTATATGCTTTACTCTGAGTGGAATATCCTACAAAGAATCCTTCTTCTGCTTTACTCTCAAATTTGCCTAATTGTGACTTGGTATTAAGGATAGTGCAGGGACATCCAAATGGTTTGAAGAAGTTGATCAAAGGTTTTCTTTTAAGAAACAACTCATAAGGAGTTTTCCCTTTGGACTTGTCTACTTGTACTCTATTCTGAGCATAGCAGGCAGTGTTCACAGCTTCTGCCCAGAAGGTCATTGGGAGCCTAGAATCAACTAACATAGATCTAGCAGCCTCTATCAAAGTCCTATTCCTTCTCTCAGCCACTCCATTCTGTTGTGGAGTCCTAGGAGCACTAAACTGCCTTTCAATCCCTTTTTCTTCACAAAAACTGTTTAACTCATAGTTCTTAAACTCAGAACCATTGTCAGATCTAATGACTTTCACTCTCAAATCAGACTGATTCTCTATCCTAAAAACAAGAGATTTAACTAATGCAGCAGTTTCATCCTTAGTTCTAAGAAATTGAACCCATGTAAATCTGGTGAAGTCATCAACTATGACTAAACAGTAGGCTTTCTTCCCTATACTGACCACTGAAGTAGGACCAAAAAGATCCATATGCAACAGTTGTAAGGGTGCAACAATGGAAGAAACTTCTTTGGACTTATAAGAAGTTTTGTGTTGATTGCCTTTGAGACAAGCCACACAATGATCATCACATGAGAATTCCTTTTGGGGCAAACCTCTTACCAGATTGTTTTTAGCTAACAGATTCATGGTTTTAAAATTCATGTGACACATCCTTCTATGCCAAATGGCAGACTCATCATGAGATGCCTTTGATAGCAAACAACTTAATACATTCTGTTTAGAAACCTTTTGAGTGTCCAAACAGTACACATTATCCTTTCTAGGTGTTCTCAAAAGAACATTCTTGTCATCCACTTTAAAATCCTTTGAGAGGATAATGCACTCTGTGTCTGTGAACAGGACTTTGTTTCCATGGTCACAGATTTGAGACACACTTAACAGATTGTATTTGAGTTTTTCAACAAAGAAAACATTATTGAAAGTAAGTGTACCTGCCTCTACAGTTCCCTTACCAGTGATTCTTCCTCCCTTAGCATTTCCTCCGAATGCTACATGTCCTCCATTAATTCTTCTGAAATCCTTCAAGCAGTGTCGATTTCCAGTCATGTGCCTTGAGCATCCACTATCCACATGCCAAATTTCTCCTTGATTGGCCCTATGAATGCTCTGCCCAAATAAAAACTTAGTTAGTAGCAGGAAGTACCCAGGCCATGCAGGTCTTGGGCACACCATTTGAATCATAATACTTAAACAAAGTTTGAGTCTTCTTGATTTCATCCCAGTTAGATTTCTCTATCCTATGTGAAGAGTATTTAGTGACAACATGTGGTTTCCAACTGTTGTGATTAACAGTTGTGCCTTTTGAACAAACAGTTATTGATTTTGGTAAAACAGTTGAGTCAATTTGTGACTCAGTTTGATTGTCTGTTTGATTAACAGTTTTGTCCCTTTCAGAAACTGTGTGTTTCTGCAATTTCACCCAAGCAGAGCCAACAGTTTTTGGTTTTGGCCTAACAGTTGTGGAACTGTTAGCCTGTTTTCTGTAACTTGGCAAACCAACAGTTTTTGGTTTTGGCCTAACAGTTGTGGAACTGTTAGCCTGTTTTCTGTAACTTGGCCTCTGGGTGCTATAGATCTGCGGATTATAATAACAGTTGTAAGCTAAGTGATTTGCACTCCCACATATATAGCACCTTTTGGTTTTGACTATAGGCAAACCAGTTCTTTGTTCCCAAAACTGGTTCCTATTTCTTTGATTTCCTCTCACAAGTGCTGAAGGAGGAAATTTCTGCACACCATGCTGTTTGCATGTGCAGACAGGCACTTTAGTATGCCTTTTCACAGATTTGAGCTGAAACTTTGTCTTTGAAGCTTCCTTCTTTGGCTTCTCAATTCCAACTTCACTAACCTTCTCCTTTTCCTTGGTCTTAATACTAACAGCTGAGGTTTTTGGGTTTGAACTGTTTGGGTTCTGTTTGGAACTATTTCTGTAATTTTTGGGACTGTTTGCAGTAGTAGTGTAGCTGTTTATAGAATAAACAGGTTTGAAAGGTTTTGTTTCACTGGTGGAGGGTTCAGAGGTGGCTTTTACAAACACCACAGGTTTTAAAGATGATTTTGGTGCTGTAGGTTCACAACAGATGTGGTTTTCAATAGGAATATCGTCTTCTTTCTTCACTACTTCCTCCTCATCATCACTCACTTCATGCAGAACTCCTTCTTTTTCACTCTAATTTTGGATCAGCTGACTTTAAGTCTTCTTCTAATGGTTCATTAACATACCTATCAGCTACATCAGACATGGGAGTTATGTAGTTGTGATTGTATGGAGGTGGGGTTTGTTTGTATCCTAAACCTGTTTTAACCTTATCTCTGATTTGTGAGTGTAACAAGGTTTCAAGCTTAAGATTTGTTGCTTTGAACATACTCAAATCCATATCCACACCTTCTAACTTCTTTGTTAACTCATCAATCCTACTCTCTTTCTCACTCAGCTTTTTCTTAAAATTATCAATTTCTTCCTGAAGCTGCTCCTTCTCCCACTTATGATACTTTCTATCATAGTCCATTTGCAGTTCATTTGCCTCATAATCTTTAATTTTCTTTTCAAAACTTTCAATGACATCACTAGATTCATATCTTCTCTCCTCCATTCTGCTCAGAGCAGCACACACCTTTTTGTTGTGCTCCCTGAACCTTTTTACTATAGCTCTACATTCACCAGGGCATAGTTTAGAAGATACCTGTGTGTCTTCTGATTCTGGTGAATCCAGCTTGATGGAGGAATCAGTCAAGGCCATCAGTGCCTTGTTGTGAGTAGCTTCCTCTGCTTGATCACTCCAATCATACCTATAGCCATCCTGTGAGACCAATGTTGATGAGGTTTGATTGGATCTTTGTCCTTGACTCTGAACTTGTCCACCAGATCTGCATTCCCTGGCAAAGTAACCAGGCTGTTGACATTTGAAACATTTAACTTTGGATTTGTCAAATCCAGCCTGACCATTTGCCATGAAGTTCATGTTTTGTCTGCCAGTTCTTTTAATAAATCTTTTTGCTCTGACAGTTAACATGGCCATTTGCCACTTGAGGTCCATCTCCTCAAGATCATCAGGGTGCACTTGTTCAAGATCCTTATTGGTGAGGGTAGAATTAGCATGGCTAGCAAGAAATGCTTCAAGCACTGCATCAGGGGTGTTCACATCTAACCCAACAGCAGAACTGGTACCTGCACACACATCAACAGAATTAGATAAAGAATGGTTTGAGTCCATACCTGAGGATGAAAGGAGAGCAGCATTGTGACTAGGGATTATAGACTTTCTTTTTTCCTCTTGTTAGGAATAAACAAGCGGTAGAATGAAGGATTGCTAAGATAACTATGAAGAAGTAGAGAGAGAATCTCGTTTCACCTTCAAAACACACATAGTTTATTTCTTGTAAGTGTGGCAATCCTTACATTTCCTTGTCTAGCACAAGGCTTATATACCTATATGGTATATTTACAATAAGCACCCTCAACTATTGTTATAACTCCTATTCTATTACAATAATACAGTTCTAACACCTCTATCTCTCCCTCAAACACAACTAAACTGTTTAATAGATCATCTAATTCTATATCTTCCAATGAGTCTTTAGTCCTCCATTGTGCAGCATAGACAGTCCATTCTTCACCCAAGGACCTAAGGAACTTTCTATTGATCTCATCTTGCTCTAGTCTAACTTTTGCACTCTCAAGTCGACTAACCAACTTATAAAACCAATCAAAAAGTTGGGTTAAACTTTCATTCTTCCCACTTGAAAAGTTTTCATAAGCCTGTTTAAGAAGGTCCCTTTGGTTCCTTTTGGAACTGGCATTCCCTGCAAATCTCTTTTCTAAGGCAACCCAAAGTTCATGTGCATCTTCAAACTTCTTGAACTGATGCTGATATTTGTTGGGAATAGCTATCTGAATGATGCTGAGGGCTTTCATCTCAATCATCCTTTCTTTCTTCTCAGCATCTGTTCTTGGTGGTGATTTCTTCTTTGGTTTTCCTGTTTCATCTAAATCAACAGCAGTAATGGGGTCCTTTTCTATGATTTCCCAAACAACATAGTTCATTAATTAGACATGCTGCTTGATTCTTAGCTTCCACATCTCAAACTCAGTTGGTTTGAGCATGGGAACTCTAAAGTTTGACCCAGATCCAGTGTTATTAGAAGATCCAACAGACTCCATTGCAGTAATATGAATGAAAAACACACGAGAAGATTTAGACACACTTTAAATAACAAAACACAGCAGATCTGTGAAAAACCTTCAAATAGCGATCAAAGGATCCTTAATGAAAAAGGCTCTGATACCACTTGTCAGGATCGGATATTACCAAATATCAATAACAAGAATTACCTTTTAGAATTAAATCAGAGTTGTTTAAAGATAATCTTTCAGTTTGATCACAATCAACTAAGAAGTTGCGGAATCACACTTAATTGATGTTTAAGGTTTTATCACAAGAACAATTCAATAATCAACACAAGAAAAATACTTTCAAACTCAAGCTGTTTATTAATAACCAATGATGATTACAATATTCACCAACACCTCTAATCTAACTCTTTTGTTAGACGAAGAACACAACTTGTTCTTAGGTTTCTATGAAACTTAGAGATCAACACACTTTTAGAAAAACAAATTAACAATGAAATATGAATGCGTAGAATTGCCGTACAAAACAATATTCTAGTTCTAGTATATATAGGCTCTTGATCCTCCTTGAATAGTTGACAGTTAGGTAATCTTCTATCTTCCGAGATAATCTTGATAATCTTCAAACTTGATAAAGATATACTTCAAATCCACAAAGATAGCATTTTCCATTAATAGCTCAACAGCAACTGTTTGTTGAATAAACAGTTTTGAATTTCTTCTAACAGTCTTCACTTTAAGGTCTTCTAACAGTTGTGTATAACTGAACTAACAGTTCTGATCTTTTGTACTAACAGTTGTAAAACTTGCAACAACTGTTAGCTACAACTAATTTCACTGATTACTCTAACAGTTTTACTTTGCATGTCCAACAGTTTCAATGACTTAGCAAATTTCCAAACAAAAACCTTAAAACATTCATATTAACTCAACTGCTTAATATAATATATATACATATACATTTCAATACATAAAATTTAACCTTTTATAGTTTTAATCCTTTTTAACCAGTCAAACCTAACTGGTTCAACTTTTCTGATTAAAAATATAAAAACTATAAAATATACAATTTAAACAATATTGACATAAGATCAATCCCTATAATTCGAAATTATGCATATAAAACAAATAAGCATATAATTTCAAATAACTTGTTTATTGATTTAATCCTTTAACCGGCTAAACCTAACTGGTTTACCTTTCTGATTAAAGGTTTAAATCTACAAACCTTATCCAAAAACAAATTGTTTTAGATAAACTAGGATTTAACAAGAACTTGTTTAATCCTTGTGATTTTCTAAATCACCATATACACAAATAATATTTCATTCAACATGAAAATAACAAATATTCCAAGACACTGTGATAAACTGAGCCGAAGCTCTGATACCAGTGTTGGGTTTTACAGGTCACAATTCATACTTAAGTTATCCTGATTCACAACCAAACTTGATTTGAACCAACTCAGAATTGTACACAATCAAATACAGTTATTATTCATAATGGCGGAAATAGAATAATAATCTTAATCCTAAAACCCTAAAGGATTAAACAGATCTTAGTTTACCACATGTGTATATATCCAGTATATAGGTTTTCGAAAATAATGATCATAAACACATAGCCATTTGCGCAGAATACATGCAGGGCAAACCAGGTTTGATTTAAACATTAAACCAAGCATGGAATCAATCCTAGTATTACAAACTAGAAATCGATATATGTGTTTATACACATATATGACCATTGATTTCACCATACATCACCAAGAACACTTTAGATATAGAATTTACCTGAATTGCTCAAGCTTTGTTCACCCGTAATGAGGTATAACAAGCACCTGCTAGAAAGGTTTAATCCACACTTCCTTGTTCTTGATTCTTTGCCTCTTGAATCACCAAAATTGACTTCCTCCACCACCCTAGGGGTGTTCAGCCGCCGATCCAAGAGAGAGATACAGGGAGAGTGTTTTAATTTTTCATTAACCCTAATTGTTAAGGTTTAACTCCTATTTATAGATAACTAATCTAGTTATCATAAATTAGGAAACCTTTTAAACCTTTTATTATTAATAAAATATATAAATATATATGTATATATATAATCGACATTATATATATAATCCTTTGATATATTTTATCTTTAATAATAATAACAATTAGTAATAACAATAACCTATTAATTAATATCCAAGATATTAATCTATAAAATTAACAATATATATTTATTAACTAATAAATATATATATTCTTGTTAATTACATTAGCCAGGTTATTTGCTCAACTCTCAATACTAGTTTATGACTAACTGTCATAATACCCATCTCAGTAATGTGTGGATTTTCCTACTTAAATTACATATCCTCACAGGTGTGACCCTTGAGTTTCCTATGGCATTGGGCGTATCATCAGAGTTCAATGGTTATGCAAACAAATCACACAAATCCTATCACAGACCGCTGCCGTCGAGCACCGTGCACCGCCGAGAAGACCACCGTCAACCACCGTTTGAGGTGGTGGTTGTGCGTCGGCCGAGAGAGAGCAGGGGAGAGAGAGAGAGTTCCTTTTTTTTTTCCTTTTGTCTAATTATGTTAGGATTAGGTTAAAACTAAAGGTTTAATCCCCTTAAATAGATATTTAATTAGATTAAAAGTCTTTAGACCCGAAGTCCGGTCTGTGATCAACACTTTGATCAATTGACAAAAACAATCACTCTCGTTTGATTAAATATTAATTAATCAACTATTAATTAATATATATTAACCAAACTTTATTATTTTCTCTTTCTCGATAATTAATTAACTATTAATTATCTCTTTTACACACACATTGTATTGTTTCCTGATTCATCAGTTGGGTATGTAGCTGTGTGACCCTTTAGTGACTCATAGTGTTCATGGATATGATGACACGTGTACACTATCACTGCACACAATCTATCACTGGGAAATCCGAGGGAAATGATTTTCCGACGAAGCAATTAGCCATGGTCGAATCCGTGAAAGATCCGAGAGAAACATTATTTTATCACGAATTTTTCCGGTACTTAAAGGGATGTTGTATTGTAGTGTATTCATACATTTCCATAATCCTTAGTAAAACGTCAAACTATAATCTTTAGGGTTAAAGTCATAAAATAACCATCTACTTTCCCCATTTTCTTATTATGGCACGTCATTTTTCTTTTTTACACATTTGGCAAGTAAACTTATTAAAATCGTGTCAATGTGCCAAAAGTCGACATGCAACTCATCCAGCAGGTTTCTCGATCGATTCTTGATCGTTTTCGCTAATTCTTTTTGCAGAACCTTGTAAATAATCATTTTACCTTTCAAAGGACACCAAATTCATGAATTTTCATCAAGTGTAGGCCAAGAATTTGCTAATTAAAGTTGGTTATGTATCATTCAAAACCATCTTACTATTTTTTAAAGAATTGATTCACTTTAAACTCGTCTTTGGCCGTATTTTGTACTACTTTATAGATAACTCGATTATCTTTTCATAGGATCAAGAATCATAATTTTTCATAATGTATTAATGGAGAATTTCGAGATTAAAGTGTCGGATTGTTCTTCGATTTCATATAAAAAACAGAGCAGCAAAAAAACTCATTTTTTGCTCGTTTTTTATAATTTTTTTACAGATTATTAAAAATAAACTTTTTACCTTTCAAAGGACACCAAATTCATGAATTTTCATCAAGTATAGGCCAAGAAATTGTTAATTAAAGTCAGGTATGACCCATTAAGCACATTTACGGTATTTTGATTATTTGACTCATATTAGACTCGTTTTTAGTCAGGTTTTTTGTATTATATTATAGACAACTCGATTACCTTTCCATAGACTGAAGAATCATTAAATTTCATCAAGTATAAATGGAGAATTTCGGGTTTAAAGTTTCGATTTTAAGGTGAAGAAGAAAAGGAGGAAAGGTGACCTGCTATTGTAGGTCAGAATAAACAAAATGGATACATTAGCACGTTTTAATAAGTTTACTGGCCAAATGTGTAAAAAAAACATAACGTGCCATAATGAGAAAATGAAGAAAGTAGACCGTTATTTTATGACTTTAACCCTAATCTTTATTTTACTGATTGTGCAATGATTTCATTCTGACATTATTTTCATATTAATACGGCCTTTTGGTTATGTTATTTTAGTGGTGAGCCAAACGAGACAATACTTCGCCAAGTTAATACAAAAAAGGGGCAGTTATAATACGGATGGGTTTATGTGTAATCTCATTCTTTTTTCTTTTTTTATCACGCAAATATTGTTTAGATATTAATCTCGACATTTTAAAATTATTATAGTAAAAGTTTAGTTTTATATTTTTCTTACTAGATTAAATGTGTGTGATACGTGTTTTGTTTAAAAGGTGAAAAATATTAAACATTTTATAATATATATATATATATATATATATATATATATATATATATATATATATATATATATATATATATAAAAGACTAATTTGAAAAAAAATTATTAGATGATCTGGACCCTTTATTTAATAAATGATTTAATTTTAGCTGTAAATTTTTTTAATTCTAAAATTTTGATTTGGATTTTTTAGAGTCAAATTAATGTGAATTAATTAAAAAAACCCTTAATCAAATCAATGATAAATATAAAAAATTATAAACAACTAAGCAAACAATTTTTTAACGTTTTTGAGTGCTATCCATCTACAGATATTCCAAAATAATTTTAAATTGGTACAATATTAAATAATGTGTAACTTTTATCATCATCTTAAATAGTAGTAATTATTATAATAAAAACACAATTTTAATTTAACGTTTTTGGTATGATGGTATTTTAATCGTAATGTTAATTATTATAATGTGTAATTTTTAAATAGTAGTAATTTTGATTTAAAACAAGGGTTTCATTGTCCGCACGTTGCGCTGGGATAAAGACATCTTGTTTTAAAATTATATATGTACACATGTATAAGGACCGACTACTATGTCATCTTCTCGATCCTCATGCAAAGAGCAGTTTGATGATATCAATATCTCCTGCCCTCTTATGAGTGACATCTAGTACTACAACTAATAAATTGGTTGGAATGGTAAAATATATGTTTTGTATTTTGAAGGTCATGTGTTTTACTCCTAAATCCATAGTAAGTTTGTATTGTTAACCAGCAAGCAACCGTCTTCCTTTCAATGCAATCATCCCTTCATATTGTTTTCGCAACCAATATGTAGTAATAGAAAATGGTATCCCTCTTACGTTTCCAATAAATGTTACCTTTCTGCAAAATACTTCCATAGATAATGCATGAATGGAACATGCTACAAAACAGGAGCAAAATTAAAGTGTCTTTCTGTGTAATAGTCTCGTCTTATTTCTTGATATGATAATAAACACATATACAATTAGTGAAAATCTGTTAAACACTCCTTGATGCCTAGGTGCTTTGACTCTTAAGTTGTCCACACTTTGAAATCTCAATGGTTGATAAAACCTCCATATTAACTTAATATGGATCTTAGTATCTTTGAAAACCATATTCATGGTTCAAAAACTTTACAAAGCTTGTGACACTGAAAGCAGATTTCAATAATTCATATTGTGTGATGTTCGAATATCTATGACAAATGTGAAAGTCGAACCTTGGAACAATCTAACCATTTGCAAGTGTGGATGTGTGAGTGAAAGGCACATGTGCAAGATCCAAGAGGTTGTCAATAAGTAATACATGCTCCGCAGTTAAGAATCTTAAAACATGATTTACTAGTTTCTATAGAGATAGCAGTATGGGGAATAGGTACGGGTTGAAATGGATGATATTACAACTTTATTAGAAAGCTGATCACGGCTTTAAAATATTGTGATCCTCTTGACAGAATATTGTGGATTGATTGAGCTTTTTATTTCTTATTTTTGAGTGTATCTTTCTGAACTTATATCGGACTAAAATAAGTGAACACTTTATAGAATCTTTACCATCTTTTGCCAACATCTGTATGTATTCTATAATCAAGAATCTTAAAACATAATAACCAAAATTTAACTATGGATAATCATATACAAATAGTTGTAGCATAAATGCATAATGATTATTTACGTCCATCCAATAATCATCACTCTACATCTATTTTGATTCTAGTTGCTATCTGATTATGATAGGCTAGGCTTTTAGTTTTTTACTTACAGTAGCATACTCTTATAAATTAACAATTCTCATGCATGTAATTCCTAGTAGGATTATGATATTTGATTACATATTAGAAGATTATGTGTAATTAACCTTCAACGCTTCAACCATGTCAAATTTTTTTGCTAAAGCTATGCCCTATATTAATAAATAAATCTTCACTCTTTTAAATTGATAATATAAGGAAATGTTTTTGATTTTTGGAAGCACTTTTCAAAAACGATACCAATAGAAGGCCTACAGTTATCATTAAGTAGCAAATATCTCAGTTAAGCATTACGGTGTTAAATATCACAATAAGTATACACACGTATCCAACGTAACAACGATCATGAAATTAGTAGCATTAGCATTGCAACATGTTAATTACAGGCCGGGAAAGGCAAATAAGAACATGATCACACGAAAGAGAAATATAAAATGAATGGCATCCTAATTACATGATATCACCCTAGAGACAAAATAAAATTTAGGCTGTACAAATTTAGTAAATTCACAAAAAGTTTCAAGAAAGGGGCTATAAAGTATAAACTAATCAATACGATTCCTTTTCTCAGGACCAAATAATATCCAAATCCTAATCCTGTAAAACATTAGAAACATACATGTTTCTCCACCAAGACTTAAAATTATAAGACTAACATATTCATAACCATAAAGGTTTCAATTTAGGCATCAAAGTCAAAGTAGGTGATAAGTACCTCTAAGAATACAAATGTACAGATTCAGAACAAACATGCACGCCTTTGATATCTTTCTGCCAAAATATGGAAAAAACGATAGATACGCACTCGATGAACAGATTTCCCTCTCTCTGTGATACCTCTCAATCGAATTGCAACCCTAATCCGACGCTTGAGAAATAACGGGAGAGATCTACTGAATTGCAATCCGAAATGAATAAAGAGAATAAGATATTTAAGCATTCGTTGAACTAATTGACTTTACGAACAAATGAAGGAGAGGCCACAAACAATAACTCTGGTCACCTTCTGCTACCCAATTCAAAGAGAGAAACAAACAGCAACAGAGATAAAGAGGGAGAAGCAATTTCATATCGTGAGTAAATAAGAAAAACAATATCATGTTTTAATGGAGAAAGTACAATATTGCCCTGGAATATATCATGAGATATTCGCAAACTATAGGTTAATAAATTTAATTTATGTTAGAAATATTATCTACTTTAAACTTTTTATTTATTACATTAAATTATGAATATATATTTAAATATTTTTTCATTATTTACGTTTATTATATGATACAAATCTTATATTAATTAAATTTTGTATTATTTTTAAAGTTTTAATCAATTACTTTTAAAAGGCTGTTTTCAATAAAGTCTATATAAAAAACATAGTCTTGAAAATTTAATATTCAATTACATGTGATTCAATATACAATCACATGTGATTGTAAAAACATCACATGTTAATTACAAAAATGCCACTTCGGCCAAATTATTAAAAATCAATCTGGACCATTGATGGTGCTGATCCAAAGGCTAAAATTAGTCTCTCAGAACTTGTAGGGATTTACAGGGTACAACCATGCACAGCGAAATAAAAACAATACTTGTAAATCGCGTTCTCAGGATCCCAACTGGATCAGGTGGGGAAAACAATACTAGAAATCCTAACCATATATAAAGATCACACAATATTCATAGGTTTAAAAAAGGTTTATCTAAAAGATAGAAAATATACCCAGTGACTGCTGAAGGGGGATACACATCTACTGCACCACGTGAACAGGCTGCTAGACTGCCTACCAAACAATACCCGAGAGTAGAAATCCTGCGTGTGTGTAAACCGCCAAAAGCCGCCGGCTTTTGGATAATCCCTATCGCCACCGAGGAAACCCACCGCCGTAAAGGGGGGGTTTCGGCCTAGGGTAGCCGCCGAGCCGTCGTTCGCCGTCGACCACCGAGTGGTGGTGGTTGGTGTTCGGCCGAGAGAGAGATCGAGAGAGTTGTTCTTTTTGGAGGCTAAAACTAATAATCAGGATTTACTTAGACAACTATGGTTTTATCTCATTTAGATAACAATTTAAATGGACCAAGCCCATGGACCTTAAACCTGGTCTGTTTGATCAATTAACTTTGATCATTTAGCCAAAAACAACCCCTCTAGTTTAGTTAATATTAATTAACCAACTGTTAATTAAATATTTTTCCCAACCAAACTTAATCTATTAAATATTTAACTAATATTTAATATTCTCTTTTTCCAATAATAAATATCCATTTATTATTTCTCTCTTTTCTTATAATTAAACTACTGTTAATTATAATCCTTACACACAATGTATCGCGATATTCCGTAATATGGATTTCAAACATGGAGCACGTGATCTATTATGAAAATCCAGATTATGTTTCTCGACTTCTAATCTCGGCTAACTGCAGTTACGGAGTTACCAAATGATGTCCATCATTCTATCCGAGCGCGGCCACACATTTCATTTAGTCTCAACCGTCATTGGGCCCTGGAATATCTCTTCTCCACAAGAGAATGTGCAAATCCATCTTGACTGCTTGCATTTGAGCACATGTCTTCCGCTGCACCCAGATACACCCATTATTACTACCCAGTTACGGCGTAGCGTTAGAACGTTCCAAAGTACAGAAGTCCTCGTGCCCCAAACCAAACATCTCAGGTCTAAGGATAACCAATCAGCTAACTTATGTTGTTGGCTCTATGAAGTTAGACTGATGCGGATCACCTCCAATATTTGTACCCCTGACAAATATCTATAAATACTTGATCCACATAACTTGTGTTGTTATTCTCTACCCGAATAATCCAACAAGTATTTATAATAGCGTTAGTATCACCCTAATGTGGCTCCCACCGCATTAGGTAGCTACGGAGTAATTTTGATATACCAAGACTTGTATATCATGGATGAAATAATATGCTAAAAGTATAGAGATATTTAAAAGATTATATTAAACCTCCTATTTCCATCACGCATAAATGTTTAATACATAATCATAAACCGTAAATAACAATCCATACAATTTTAATTAAATACTGAAAACTAGGTGCTAGCTCCCATGTACTGCATTCCTATGGAACTAGCATGTCTCTCATGCTTCTCTCTAGCTAGCGCCTTGGTCAACGGATCATCAACGTTGTCCTCTGTTGGTATCTTGCATATCCTCACATCTCCCCTTCCGATAATCTCTCGGATGATGTGATACTTTCTAAGTACGTTCCTGGTCCGCTGGTGATCTCTTCGTTCTTTCGCTTGCGCCAAAGCTCCCATATTATCACAGAATATATCAATCGGTCTAGAGATACTAGCAACCACTCTAAGATCCGAGATAAAATTCTGCAGCCAAACCGCTTCCTTTGTCACATCACTTGCCACAATGTACTCAGCCTCTGTAGTTGAATCTGCTATAGTATCTTGCTTCTGGCTTTTCCAAGATACAGCTCCACCGTTTAGGGTAAAAACAAACCCTGACTGCGACTTAAAGTCGTCTCTGTTTGTCTGGAAGCTCGCATCTGTATAATCAGTAAAACTAATTTCATCCGTGCTTCCGCCAAAGACCAAGAACATATCCTTTGTCCTTCTCAAATACTTGAGAATGTTCTTGACAGCCACCCAATGGAGTTCACCCAGATTTTGCTGGTACTTACTCATAAGGCTTATAGAGTAAGTAACATCGGGCCTAGTACATAACATGGCATACATAATCGATACTACTTCCGAAGCATAAGGAACCGATTTCATCCTCTTCTGCTCCTCTGGAGAATTAGGGCATTGAGCATTGCTCAATGGTATACCGGAACTCATATGGATGAATCCTTTCTTGAAATCTTTCATCATAAAGCGTTTCAACACTTTATCTATGTATGTACTCTGACTAAGTCCGATCAGCCGCCTAGATCTATCTCTATAGATCTATAATACCTATTGGGGAGATAGAGATATCAAACCATAATTAAACATGTCTATTATTTAAAATAGGATTTGATGCTAACAAAACCACATATTCAGTTTTGTACTTAGATCAATGAAAAACATGTGATGTTTTTCATGTTAGACTTGAAGAAATTCCTAAGTAAGAAATGTCAGCTGAAGAACAAAAGTATCAGCTTAACACTGAGTATCAGCCAAAGGACCAGCTTCAGGAAGATCAGCTAAGAAGAAAAGACAATTCAAAAAGCATCAGCTGAGTATCTACAAAGCATCAGCTGATGGTCCAAAACCATTAGCTGAGGGTTCTTTCAAGATCCGCTGAGCAGTCAACGGATCAGCTGAGTCATTCACTTTGATCAGCTGATGCCTCCCATCCATCAGATAAGCTATCCCTTACTTATCTAATCTTTTCTTTGTAAGTTTATCACTCTTAATGATCAGGTGAGCCCTTGGGATCTACTGATCATAAAGGTTGATTAGCTTATGTCGTATCACTCTAGTATGTATTATTAGCTGATCAATTATGATCAACTGAGCATATTCTAGTAGCTGAGTCTTTCACATTCATCCTTAGCTGAGCAAAAATATGTTTGCAGTTCAGTGTCTATTAGCTGAGTCATTATATAGTATCTTAGTTAATAGTTTTTCATTGTATTATTTTCTTAAGTCCAAGGCAGAACATGTGTTGTTCTATTATGACTTTAGATCTATCTTTGTAAAAGTACTAAGCACTTTTTGGATCTGCAAAGAGACAAAAAGGATTGATCTTGATCCCCTGGAAAAGGTGATAGATACTTTAGAAGAGAAGATCTTGAAGATATGCTTCAACAACTAAGTATGGCTAGCAACTCTATACTTGGTTAAGTCAAGTCTTCAAGAAGCATGGTGTTGATTAAAGTACAAGCATGGAAAGAGAATTTTACTCTCCCTAGACAAAAAGGTAGTACTTTAATAATATAATAATAGATAGTGGGATTTAACTTTACTGAAAGGCACATTTACTTTACATACTTCCTGTATAAAGTGAATTTGCTTTTCATCCACTAACTTTATCTATTATAATGATATTAAACCAACTAGCTTTGTCTACTTCTTCACTCCATCAACCGGACACCACTTTGCTTATATATACTCATGCATGGAAACATGCTAAGTATCGAATAGATCTGTTGAACATTGATATCTCATTAGTTGAGAAAATAGAAGAGTTAGCATTTATCTTTCAGTGTAAACAAACTTGTTCATGTGTTGAACTTCTTAGATATAAGTTGGTTAAGATTAGCTTTGTATATGCGTTAGACAGTTTAGTTGCCACCTTTTATTGAAATCAGATTTTCCGCATCTAGTTCATGTAATTCTTGATTCATATTAATAAGAATTATATAAAAGTAAACCGTATGTCTTTTAAATTTTAAAAAGCTAAATTTTGTATTCAACCACCCCTTCTACAAACATTTGTTGTTGTTGTATCCATTCGGGATCAACAACTGGTATCAGAGCAGGCTAGATAATTCATATCTAAGATCTGTTTTGCTTACTCTTCAACTGCTTCTACCCCACACTTCAAAATGGCCACTCCTGTTGCTTCTTCTAACAGTTTCTCAAACAATGACTCACTCACAAGGTGTCCAATGTTCAATGGGGAAAACTTTTCCCTCTGGAAGAGTAGAGTTCTTCTCTACATGTACAACCTTGATGATGTGATGCTCAAGACTGTTACTGAAGGCCCCTATGTTCCTTCCTCCACTGTTGAAGTCACTACTGCCACTGATACTACTTCTGCATTACACAGATATGTTGTCAAAGCTGTGCATTTATGGTCTGATGAAGACAAAAGGCTGGTTAATCTTGATGTCAAAGCCAGAACAGCCTTAGTCTCTGCACTACCCAATGAAGTCTATCATCAAGTTCTTAACTGTAAATCTGCTAAAGAGATGATAGATACTCTGACTATTGCATATGAAGGCACTGAAGAAGTGCAGGAGAACAAGAAACTCCTTCTTGTTAGAGAATATAAGTTCTTATTTGCTCATAAATGTGAAAGTCTTACCCAGACCTACACCAGGTTCAACTTCCTTATTAATGACTTAAGTATGGCATAGACCTACACCAAGAGCAACAAAGAGCTTGTAAACAAGTTTCTAGACTCTCTCGCAGAATCTTGGGATCATTTTATCACTATGCTGAAACATGGTGATAAAATCAAGGGTCTTACACTGGTTGACTTGTATAGAAAACTCATGAACCATGAACAATGAGTGAAGCAAAGGAAACTCTCTACAAAGGATATGAAGGAGGCTGCAAAAGCTCCATTAACTACTCTTGTGTCTAAGGATACAAGATCTAGGTGTTTTGTTGCTATGGTGGATGAGTCCAGTGATGAAGAAGAAGAAGAGGTGAAGTCTTCTGAAGATGATGAGCAAGTGGCTGATGGGGATGAAGATTTGTAGGACATGGACAATATTGAAGCTGCTGTTGAGTAGGCTGCCATGTTGGTTAAAAGGTTCAAACGTTTCCTCAAGGGAAAGGGTGTCATGAAGTTTGGGAAGAGACCTTTCAAAGGTGAAAAAGCCAAGTATATGTCAAAGGCTTCTGAAGGATGCTTCTCTTGTGGCAAGACTGGTCACTATGCCAGTGAATGTATGTCCAAAGTAAGCTTAAGCTTCAAGACTCCCTCAAACTCAGACAGCAAGGTGGATTATGAAGCTAAGTATAAGAAGCTTCTTGCTACTGTTCTTGACAAGAAGAAGAAGAAAGCTCAGAATAGGGTGTTGGTGGCTGAAGAAGAAGATTGGGCCGAGGAAGATCTCTCAAGTGATGAAGATGAGGTCCTCACTGCTCAGCTAAGATTGATGGTCAACACTAAGAGTACATTTTCCTTTGATGAGGACCTGAAGAAATCTGTTAAAGCTTGTACTTCTCCTGACTGGGATCCTTCTTCAATGTATCAGGTTGGAAAATTTATTACTTATGAAGATAATGAAAAGAACACTATGTTTGATTATATGTGTGTTGAGTTTCAGTCAAATATTCAAAGAGAAAAGAAGTTAAAAATAGAAATAGAATCACTAAAAGAGAAGTTAAGCTTTAAAGATGAGAAACTGAAACAATTGACAAAATTGGAAGATGATTTAGCTAATCAAAAGATGCTTAATCAGATCTTGGTAAAAGAAACCAATGAAGCTACCATAAAGTTTAATGACCTACAAAAAGTAGTTAAATCTTGGTGTGTTTCTGCTGAAAAGACCACTCAGTGTGTAAATGAGCAGATTCTAAAACAAGTTCAAGCTATTATTGGTGAAAATTATTCTCAAGCTGCTAGTTGTGTTGATTTTAACAAGGACATAAATATCTTAGAAAAAGGCTGATATTTTACCTCTTACTTTTCAAAAGATTGTAAAAGGAAAAAGTATTATCACTAACAGATTTATCAAAAGTAAATACTCTCAACTAAAAGACTTAACCACTTCAAAAGTTGATTCAAATTCTATTGTTCTATCAGAAAGTAAAAGTACTGAAAATATAATGTTAAAGGAAGCCAGTAAAGGAATGGAATCATTGGTTGATACCAAAGAGATATTATGTTGTCAAACCTTGAAAGCTGATGCATTAAATATAGGTACTCAGCTGACTGACATTTCATTAGCTGATGATCTTACAATCTTTTGAAAACAAAAGATTGTAACTACAAGAAGGAAAAAGGTCCAAGAGTGACCTTTGGTGATAACAATTGTGGGCAAACAAAAGGCTATGGTAAACTCCATAATGGGAACTTAACCTTGTATAAGGTTTCATATGTTAAAGGGCTTAAATACAATCTCATCAGCATAAGTCAACTATGTGATGGTGATCATAAGGTCCTCTTTACTAAGACAGGTGGTTCCATTTTAGATAAAGAAGGAAAAACAATAATTTGTGCCAAGAGAACCAACGATGTTTATACTCTTGATAGGTCCTCTAGTGATCCATCTAAGTTAACCTGTTTGTATACAAAATCTGTAACAGGCACAAACTGGTTATGGCCAAAAGGCTTTCCCATCTAAACTTCAAAAATATCAACAAGTTAAGCAAGGGTGATCTAGTGTCAGGACTGCCTTCACTGACGTATTTTAAGCCTAAACCTTGCTCTGCTTGTGAAAAGGGAAAGCAACACAAGACATCTTTTCCATCTAAGCAAGCCTTCTCCAAACTGAACCTTTCTACATGTTGCACATCGATCTATTTGGTCCTGTTGCCACTGCAAGTATTGGTGGAAGTAAGTATGCACTGGTTATGGTTGATGAATTCTCAAGATATACTTGGGTCATATTCCTCAGAGCAAAGAGTGAGGCTGCTGAAGAGATAATAAGCTTTATCAGAAAGATGGATGTGCTAAATGGCAATCTAGTAAGGATGCTTAGAAGTGATCATGGAACTGAGTTTAGAAATCAAACTCTAGAAGGTTTCTGTGATGATAAAGGGATATCTCAAAACATGTCTGCTCCAAGAACTCCATAAAAGAATGGTGTAGCTGAAAGAAGAAACAAAACATTGATTGAAGCTGCAAGAACCATGTTGTGTGAGAGTGGGTTAGGATTCAACTTCTGGGCTGAAGCTGTCAGCTGTGCTTGTTTCACACAGAATAGATCTCTTGTGATCAAAAGGCACAATAAGACTCCTTATGAAGTGCTCAAGGGAAGGAATCCAAACATCATGTTTCTGCACATTTTTGGTTGTCAGTGTTTCATTCTGAACCAGAAAGATCAATTACAGAAGTTTGCACCTAAAGCTGATGAAGATGTGTTTGTTGGATACTCTGTGATCTCCAAAGCATACAGAGTCTACAACATCAGAACAAAGGTCATAGAAGAATCAATCAATGTAAGTTTTAATTAAAATGACTTTGTTGCTTCCTGTTCTACTAATCCATCTACAGGTGAGGAATTTAATGATCTGCTACATACTGAAGACAACATTCAGTATCAGCTATCCACTCCCATTAGCTGATGTAGAGGACTTAGATGAACCTATTCTAAATATATATGAAACCAATGCACAACCTTTCTTAAACCAACCCACACTTTTATCGAATGATGTGAATCATGACTCAACATCAATGGACTCTAATTCCATATCAAATAATCCTTCAACAGTAGAAGTTTCCACATATTGTAATCTTGAAATTCTGTTAGCTGATCAACCAGATATATCATCAGCTGATCCCAACCAAGGAATTTTAACTCCCCAAATACAAAATAATCCCAACTCTCCTACAATCCAAAATGCCTACAAGGACCTCAGAGATCATCCAAAAGATCAGGTCATAGGTAATATAGTAGCACCTGTACTAACAAGATCAAAAGCTTGTAATTTCTGTTTGTACACAGGTTTTGTTTCTATGGTTGAACCAAAGAAGGTAGATGAAGCTCTAAATGATCCCCACTAGATTAATACCATGCAAGAAGAATTGGCAAAATTCTCTAGGAACAATGTATGGACTTTAGTACCAAGGCGAAAGGATAAATCCATCATTGGTACTAAGTAGGTGTTCAGAGAGAAGATGGATGAACAAGGGCTGATCATCAGAAATAAAGCAAGGCTAGTTGCTTAGGGATATTGTCAAGAATAAGGTATTGATTTTGATGAGACCTTTGCCCCTGTTGCAAGACTGGAGGCAATAAGACTGTTACTAGCATATGCTACCTTCAAAGACTTCAAAGTATTCCAAATAGATGTTAAGAGTGCCTTCCTCAATGGAGAATTGAAGGAAGAGGTGTATGTTAAACAACCTCCTGGTTTTGAGGATGCAAGCAAGCCAGACCATGTATACTTCCTAAATAAAGCTTTGTATGGTCTGAAGCAAGCTCCAAGAGCCTGGTATGACACCCTCTCTTCTTTTCTAACAACTAAAGGCTTTACTAGAGGAAGCATAGATAGCACTTTGTTTATAAGGAAATTCAAGGGTGATGTAGTCCTAGTACAAATATATGTAGATGACATAATATTTGGGTGTACAAATTTGGATCTTTGTAAGAAATTTTCTAAACTCATGTCTGATATTTATCAGATGAGCATGATGGGTGAACTAAACTATTTTCTTGGACTTCAAATTAAACAAGAGGTTGATGGAATTTTCATTCATCAAACAAAATATGTAAATGACTTACTTAAGAAATTTGAGTTTGAAAATTGTTTTTCAATGAAAACACCCATGTCCCCTACCTTAAAGCTAGGAAAGGACACTGATGGTAAATCAGTGAACATTAATACTTATAGAGGCATGATATGGTCACTTTTATACCTCACTGCAAGCAGACTAGATATAATGTTTTCAACATGTCTTTGTGCTAGATATCAAGCAGAACCCAAAGAATCTCACTTAGCTGCTATAAAAAGAATTTTCAGGTATCTCAAAGGAACTCCTAATCTAGGTCTTTGGTACCCCAAGGACTCATATTTTGAGTTAGTTGGATACACTGATTCTGATTTTGCTTTGAAACATTTTCAAATTCTCGAAAAAATTCCGCGTGGTTTATCTTTAAAAAGTAGGAAGGCCCTAGAACCCCACGGCCTCTACCAGCCAATAGCCCGATCTCTTAGTCTCGGAACTAATTGTCTATCTAGTAGCCACTCCTTGCTTTGATGAGTTAACTATGAACTCCAGAGCCAAAGGTATCCTCTTCAGCGGATTCGGATGGGCGCTTGAATTGAAGTAGCGCCTTTGGCATATGAGTAGGGCTCCTAGGTGGCGCGTTCGCTTGTCATCGACATCCGAGCCACAGAGAGCCCTTCTACCGAACGGGACTCATTTATCTTCTTGGATGAAGACTATCGGGATAAGTGCTCTTTTGCTCAACAATAAGTCTTGTTCCTTGGACATCGGATCATGCACTCTGGACAGAAAGAGTACATCTAGTGGTTGTCAATTGTTAGGTGGAAGGTTAGTCCGCTGGTCAATCAACAAACAGAACTCTGTTTAAACCTCTACAGCTGAGGTAGAATACATTGCTGCTGGTACCTGTTGTGCTCAGTTGTTGTGCCTACAAAACCAGTTACTTGACTATGACATACAGTTTGAAAACTCCCCAATCCTGTGTGACAACACTAGTGCCATATCTATTTCTAACAATCCTATTTTGCACTCTAAGACAAAGCACATTGAAATCAGACACCACTTTTTTAAGAGATATTGTGCAGAAAAAGAAAGTTTCAATGCACTACATCAGCACTGATTTCAACTAGCTGATCTTTTTACAAAACTTTTGGATGAGTCTTGGTTCAACTTCCTAATATCCAAACATGGCATGTTAAACTTATAAAATATTCTTTTCCTAGGTAGTTAGCCTTGTGTGAGAAAATAATTTTGTTCGTGTGTGAATTCTAACTGAAGTACCTATCTAAGCTTCTTTATGTCTTATTAATAGTGAACCAGTTAAAGGAATTATGTCAGTTGATAACTATCAGCTGATGAAATACCTCAGCTAATACACCATCAGCTAAGAACTAGCAGCTCAGCTAAGTACATTCATTAGCTGACACTTGTTTTCTCTCAAAATGGATCAGCTGATACTTTTTCTCTCATCAGCTGATGTCGCTCAGAGTCAATATTCTGTGTCCCCACACTTATTTTATTAATTACTCATTTGTATTTAATTCGGTACTAGGTTGTATTTAATTCTATTTAATTGTACGTTAGTTGTCTGTGCATTTATTAACCTTTTCGTTAACTCCTTTTTGCAGACGTGACAGTTACTTTTTGAAAAAGATATTTCTGTGACAGTTTAGGTTTCCAAAGAAGATATAAATGATGTTTGAGCGGTTTCCAATTTCCTATGCATTCAAATTTCGCAAACACTCTTCTTCTACTCTCCCACAGAAACCTACTCTTTCATTGCTCTTTGTATCTCCGTCCTGCAACAATGGTGACTTTCAACCATGTTTCAACTCCAAGTGCCATTCCTGGAGAGAATGTTACTCACAATTCTCTGATCACCATTCGTCCAAACAACTTCCTCATCAACACTGACATTCCTTCAAGCAAGGTAAACCAGGGCTATGAACCCATGATCGCTTTTATAACTGCTCATCGTCTGTTCAAATGTCTTTCTGCGCATCCTTTGTTCATCTTCCCTAACATTATTGAGGAGATGTGGTACACTGCTACATACCACCAAGTCGGGCAAACCATAACCTGTTCCTGCCTTAACAACACCATAAACATACCCATTACAGTTGATTCCCTTCGCTAAGCAATATCTATACCCAATTTAGCCACATTTCAACCCTTTGCATCACTTGATCAAAACCTGGAGGTCTTACCCCTGATTGGCTACAATGAACCAGTTTCTCATGGCCAGTACAAACAGTTAGTTCTACGCTATTCCTGGAAATATCTAGCAAGTGTGGTCATTAGATGTTTTGGTCACAAATCAGGGAGTCATGATCAAATGAACCAGTCTGAATTGATGGTTCTTCATGCATTGGTCACTGGGAGGAATATTGACTTTGCTCAAGTCATATTTACAGAGATGGTGGATAAGATCACACTGGGTACTGCAAAGAAATCAACCAAAACCCATGTTCCCTACATAAGGTATCTCAGTCTGATTGCTCTTAGTAATATGCAATGGGAACACTATGCTGGCTTGGCTGCATATTTGCAAACAATGACCATTCCTCAGATGGGTCAAAAGATCTTCCATCTGATTAGGGAATTTCAAGGTCCTACTATTACTAGGTAGATGCAAGAATTGGTTGATGAAGTTGTGGCTGAAGAAAGTGAAAATGAGGCAGAGGAAATTGCTGAAAACATTGATGAACTGGCTGAGGATTCACATCACTCTGCTGAGTCTCCTGATATCAATACAGAGAATTCTGACGGTATTCCTTTGTTTGATATTGTTTCTACTCCACAAAAATCTCCAAGAGAGTACTCTGCACAATCTGTTGCTAAGTCTTCCAGCCTCAAGGATCAAGGAACCCAAGAAGATGCTGCTGATGATGGTGATGATCATGATAGTAATGATGATGATGATGCACATGATGGTGTTGCTGGTGGAATGTTTATTGACTATGGTGCTGATAATGCCACATCCACCACATCCACTCCCATTATGATGCCCCTAACTGAGTTTCCCTTAAGTTCAACTACTACAAGGAGATCTGGTCATATCAGTACTCCTGAGATTAAAGATGTGTCTGATTATGATTCTCCAAGTAGAACTCTTGAAGGTCGTGTTGCGTATCCTTCTTCACCATACTCTCAAGGCTCCAATGCCTCTGTTCACAATGAACAAAGTGGTAAGGATGAAGCTGATGCTAATGATGTTGCCGAAGAGGATGTCATTTCTGACAAGCCTGTTCAACTTATTGAGATCAGAAGAACCAAGCACATCACAAGTATGGTCTCTTCAATTCCTGAGGATACTCACTTGGTACACCCAACCAGTGAGAGCCCATCCTTAATTCCTATTATAACACCCCCACAACTGCCTAGCTCTAGTGCACTATTGGTCACTAGTTCTACTCCCTCTGTCACCCACATAGAAACAAGGTCAATAGAGATAGTGCACTCTGCACTCATCTCAAAGGATGTGATATTTGCATGTTGGTCCCTTGGTGAGAATAACAACAAGCAACAGATCTGTAGAAGGGGGGTTGAATACACTTTCTGCGGAAATTGAACAAATTAAAATAAATTGTTACACATAGTAAATCAAACCACAATCGAATGCTTTACTTTTCATTAATAAGAAGATGATTACAGACTCTATCAAGTAAGCAACTCTTGATATGTAAAAACCTAATATAAATCTCTCAATCTTTCAAACTTAGCTATCTATAATCAACTTATGATTATAGTTACTGACGACTCTTTAAACAGGATTTAATCACAGATTGAAAACTTACCAATCTCACAACTAATGTGAGTATTCGAACACACGAATAGCTTGGCAATCTGTGAATATCTTGAACACATACGGTTGAGGTGAGGTATTTGTCTCTGCAACACTTTGTTGTAATCGTCGTTGTAGTCGTACCTCTAAACTTATCAGGAGATAAGTATTTATAATCATGTTCCAACGGAATCTAACAAACTAAGACTCAGCCTAATTTGCTAACTAACTATCGGATAACTTGGAATCTTGAATCTTCTTATCTTGAGTCTTCAATCTTCAATCTCGATTCTGGGGTCTTCTTATACTTCCCGTAGATATAGATAGTTAAAAAGATAAATTTAAAACATATTTAAATTCTCTTTAAACTGACTTCTTGCTCGGACTGAGTTACTCAGCTTGAAACTCATCAAGCTGAGTTCTTCGAGAACAAACTCGAAAATCAACATATACTAACACGTATATTAATAAACTCATCCTTAGAAGTCCCATGAGTTAGCTAGAACTTATTTAGCAACTCTGTTGAGCTAACTCAGTATATACGCTGAGTCACTCAGCTTGAAACTCATCAAGCTAAAATTCAATATATATATCTTAGGTGACACACAGGGCTTATCAAACACATTGATAATCTTACTAAGATATAGTCTAAGCTGATCAAACATATATACAGTGTATACTCAGCTTATACTCAGTCTGAATCACTGTGAGTGTTCAGTCTGACTAAGCTTCATAATTCTGTTTAAGTTATATGTAGAACACATCATACAAACTTAACTTTGTCTCATCAAATCAAAACAGATGAGATAATTTTCCTAACAAACTCCCCCTATTTGATGATGACAAAACCATCAAACAGTTCTTAAGTTCGTTTAACAGAATTATGTTTTAAATCTTAAACTTATCAAGATTTTTTATTTGAACTAATCAAATATCAATTTAACTTATCAATTTTAATTGAACTTATCAATTATAAGTGGAGCAAATCAACTTTTAGTTGAATACACCAACTAAATACATTAATGAATAAGATCTAATCAGTTATTCATTCAAGCTGAACTTATCAGACTAATAATTATGAACATATCATAACACAGTTGAACATATCAAACAAATATTTGTATTAATTGAACACATCATAATACAAAAGTATTGATCACATAGATCATGCACACTAAGTGCTTAAAAAATGTTAGAACTAATCTAATCAGGATGCAACTCTTCAAACTCCTTGATCTCCTTATTTATTTCTTCAAGGATTTCTTGCAGATTAGGTAAGTGTTGAAGCTGATCCTTTTGAGATATGATTGCTCTGTTTATTCTATATCTGAACCTTGTAGTTTGTTCAGTCTTTTCCATAATTTGTCTCAGAGCAAACACTTGAGATACCCCACATGTGTATGTGTTTGCATCAGACTGGAAGCATTGTTCTCCATTTCTATCCATGTACATGAATCCTTTCTCAGACTTTTCCACATAGTTATTTTCTTTAAAATTCAAGCCTTCAGGAAGATTCAGAGTGTACTTATCTTCTTTTGCTAATCCAGCTGGCTTTTTCAACTTGTCCTTTCCTATTTTGTGAAAGGAAGTTAGTAGGGTTACAATCTCATACCTGGGAATGAGTTTCATCGAATCAGCTCTTGCAAGTAGCCTCAACAGTTCATCTTTAACTTGACTTCTGGCAGAGGAGTTTTCCATCTGCTTGATAAGTACGGCCACTTGCTTCCATTCTTCATATCCCAGTTTATGCAGTTGACTCAGTTCCAGAGAGGGTGTTTCATCATTCCTTTAGACAAACTCTATATTGATAATCCCTTGAACTGTACTGAACCTTAGTGTATTTATTTGAGAGGAGAAGTAGGTCCTTGTATAACACTGAGTTATGTCTTCCCCTTCAGGTTGATCCTAGACATGAAGCTCCTCTACTTCTTCCTCCTTGGGCACGATTGGCAGTTTGAGTCTAGATAGCTCTTCATTCTGCTTCTTGATCTATTCAGCCCAAGCTCTTTCTCTTCTCTCTTTCTCATCTTCTAACACAGCTTGAACATCCATTTGTCTTCTTCTTAATTCATTAATCGACATCCCAAGCTGGTCAGCATCCTCTTGTTCCAATCTTCTTACTGCCATCAGTGAAGCTCTCTCTTGTAAGGTCATTTTATCCGTAGAGTCTTCATCTGAGGCTGATGATTCAATTAGAACCATTTTTCTTCTTTTCTGTTGAGGGGGTTCTGACTCTTCTGAGCTGACCACAACTGGTCTCTTTCCTTTTGCTTTTTCAGTCAGCTCAACTTCTTTTTCTATTCCTCTCTCCCCCTCAATTTGATATGCTCCCTCTGCCAATAGTAGTAGAGCTTCAGCGTTGACTGACTCAGCTTCAGCTTCTTGAACCTTCTCCCCCTTTTTGTCATCATCAATAGGGGTTGAAGTCTTTTGTTGTTGTAGGGCAGCAACCGCTGATTTTAATTATACCACCTCCTCATCTAGAGAATCCAAAATCATGATCATTTCCTTTTTGGTCTGCTTTCTCTTGAGGTGCAGCTTTTCAAACTGACTTTTAAAGAAATTCATTAAATCATCCAAGTCAGCCTGAGAAGGTTGGAATTTTGGTGCATCGTCTAAAGGTTGGTGTTTACCTTCAAATTCATGTGCACCAGAGTGTGAATCACCTTGGTTTGAAGATGAAACATTGACAGGTCGTGCGTGTGGGTGTGAGAAATGAAGAGAAGTAATGGGGCTCGAGACGTGAAGTGTATGGGTAGGTGGTTGGATAATTGGTTTGGAGGGAGGTGATTGACCCTGGGGATTGGTCATATATTAATTGTTACCTAAGTGTGTCTGCTTAGGCACATTAGTGGGCTCTCCCATGGCACTGGAGAGTGTGGGCTGAGTAGACACCACACCCGGTTTAGGCTGTTGGGTTGTAATGAGCCTCGAGGTTGACACCTTAAGAGTAGGCATCTCCCCCTCAACTCCTGCCAGTGGAGGGATCAACGTGATCTCAGCTCCGGTGATGCCTTTAGAAGTGGCACCACCTATGGCAGTTTTTCTTGTATAGGTTCGGATATTCTCCCTAGCAGCAGTGGATAAACTAGGGGTGGCTTCAGAGTGGGATTTTAGATGAAATGAAGGTGGAGGAGATGGGTTAGACTGGGTTGGGTTTACCACAGCCTTATCTCCAAAGGTAGATGGAGAATAATGAGAAGAAAGAGAACGTGGAGAGGTCTTACCAGAAGTAGATTCAGTGTGTGCTGGTTCAGCTTGTGCAGAGTGCTCAACTTGAACCTCGGTGTCAGCTTGGGAAGCTCCCCCTTGATTTGATCCCTCAGCTTCACTTTCTGAAGAAGCTTGCTCAGCTATCCATCGCATTGGGTCACTCAGACCTTCCTGCTCTGGAAAGATGTCACTATTGAACATCTTCGAGCTGAGTGCTGGAGTAGGGAACAAATCCTGCTCAGCTTCGTATAGTTGATCTCCTAACTCAGCTTCAATCACCAAAGACAAGTACCTTATGAAATGCACATGGAGATCCCTTTGGTGTCTTTAGCACTTGGACCTTGAGCTCATTGAAGAAGAGCAGTGCATAGTATAGATTTCTGGCAAAAGAACATATTGTACAGCAGCTGCATCTCGAACTCATTGACCTGGTCCAAGCCTCCAACCTTTGTTCCTAGTGAACGAATCACCGTAGAAACCATAAATCCCCAACTCGTTGGGAAGGTGGCCTTTTTTAATACACCCTCTGTTTGTGGCTGTCCTATACGGGGTAGGACCGACCTTACCACCTGCCTTGTCACAGCAAGCTCGAACACATCATTAGCAGGGAGTTGAAGAACATCCCTCAGCCTCTGGACAGTAATAACAACTGTTCTATCGCCATTTAGAACAGTGCCAATGATCTCTCCCTTGTTCTGGTTATAGGTACAGGTGTACCAAAACTCCAACAGATGTTGTGGAAATATGTGGAGTGGTGCGCCAGTAAAAGCGAATGCCAAAGGGCATTTTCTGATGTAGTCCACCCAGGCTTCATAGCCTATGTTCCGTTTGCGTTCTAGGATTACCAAGCAGGCACGTTGATTATTGATTTTTAGCACCGGCATCCCATTGTTCTTGTAAGCGTAAACTTCTCTAAACTGATTAGGATCGGAATATATACCTTTCTGAGGAGAGAGAAAAGTTACCGTTGGATTCCCCTTTTTATCCGTTACGCCGGAAAAACTTACGGCTTGATGTAACAGTGAGAGGGTAGAAACACATCATCTTCCAACGGATACAAGTGTAAAATAATATTAGTGACTTACACATATTATTAACACTATCGTATTACACCAATACCGAATTAGTATAATACTCGATTTGAGACTGACTCAAATACTCAGAGACTCATGAATTAATAACACCTAGTAATTAAAACATGGTTTTGGACAAACCAAGTCTGAGTAAACTTATTACTCAGTTTATGTCAAGCACTCAGCTTGATTCAAGCACTCAGCTTGAGTTTAGTACTCAACTTGAGATTGGTACTCAGCTTGAGTAGAGCACACAGCTCAGACTTAATGACACGGAGTCATTTTTGTTTGAGACTGACCCAAGCATGTATATTAGCTACACTGAGTAGTTAAAACTTGTTTGGAACCAACCAAACATGTGAACTCATCACACTTAGTCATTTGTTCGAGACTAACTCAAACTAATATGTTAACCATACTGAGTAGTTAACAAAATGTTTGGAACTCACCAAACGTGTGAACTCATCATTCAGTGTGACAGAATTTTAAGTTAATGAAGACTAATTCACAAGACACTTAGTCTTTGTCAAACTGAAAACTCAGATTCTAGACACTTAGCTAGGGATTGAGCATACCCAATTCACTTAGAAGATACATAAACCTCTTCTCATCAAGTGGTTTAGTAAAGATATCAGCTAATTGGTCATCAGTGGAGATAAATTTAATGTCAACTTTACCTTTTTCCATGAAATCCCTGATGAAGTGATGTCTAATCTCAATATGCTTGGTTCTTGAGTGGAAGACTGGATTGTAAGTTATGGCTATAGCACTTTGGTTATCACAGAAGATAGGAGTTTTCTTGAGACTCATACCAAAGTCTTGAAGCTGACGCTGCATCCATAGGATTTGAGCCCAACAGCTTCCTGCTGCAACATATTCAGCTATAGCAGTTGAAGTAGCCACTAAGTTCTGTTTCTTACTGGTCCAGCTTACTAACTTCCCTCCAAGCAGTTGACATCCTACTGTTGTTGATTTTCTAACCAACTTGCACCCAACATAGTCATCATCTGAAAACCAACTAACTCAAACCTAGAGTCCTTTGGATACCAAAGACCTAGATTTGGAGTACCTTTAAGGTACCTAAATAAAACATCCCTAACTTCAACTGAGTATTAAAACTCATAAAAACTTAATACATAATGAGTGCAACGGAAGTCAAATTACAATTCCAACTTAACATTCTAGGATAAAACTTAATATTACAATTCTAGATAAAAAAAAAAAACAACATCTTAAACTTTATCACTTGATCACCTTTACTCCAACTTAGTTGCTTCTCCATTTTGTTAGTTCTTAGAATTAGAACCTGAGAATGTACATAAATGCGTAAGCCTAATGGCTTAGTGAGGTCGTGTGTTTGTGTACAAAATTACCACATACATATGTGAACATGCTTCAAAATACATAATAATAATAATAATACAAATAACTTGAGATTACATTAGCGAGTCTCGGACCATTAAAAGTTTAATTGCTAGACAAATGCTAGACTTTTATACATATCAATATGAGGAGTCCAAATCACCAAGAAAAGGACTTTAAATACTTGAATTAATATCAAGATTATTATTTTAATTATTTAGTCCATCACTCAATAATCATTAGTATAAACATACAATTTGCAATTAAATTTACAATTCAAGTATGCAATGTATATAAATTCACATTATACACATAATGAGCAGTTGAGCATGAATAACACATACTATAGCGTACATTCTAATTTTGGAAATACACGAGTACTCACCTTAAATTGAGAGAATTTGTGACGTCTCTAATATCCCTTCTTTCCTATAAAAATATATAATCTTAGTTTCAATACAACTAACTAATATATATATATTTATATTCATATTATTAATCATGTTACTTCCTGACATTTCTAATATTTACAAAGTTATAATAAATATTAGTTGATTCATAAATTACGATTAATTTATGTGTTTATTGAAATATTCCGTCTGTAATTAGCGACCAGAAAGTTCAGTCACTATTCTGTCACTAAACTACTGGTTCACTGCATGCTAGAAATTTCCAGATTTGTCACTGAAGGTTTAGTTGTCACAAAAAGGGCTGTACGAATCAACATAACTTAAATCAAAAAATTTAACTACTTCTCGAGCTGAAGATTATTAAATACATAATTTGATTATTTTATAAATATTTATTAATCATCATTGTTAAGGTTTAAATAAACTATCCTTAATATTTGTGAGTATTATTATCAATCAAGTGTTCATACTCACATTTCATCATTATTAAACTTACATGTATGGACATTAAAATGTCAAATCAAGTACATGCATGTCAAAATTATACATACTAGTTCTTATAAGTTAAGATTCGTCATAAAATTTCATGCATGTTATCCTTTTCAAAATACATTTATAAATGCTGATAAAAGATCATATTTTCATACATGCATATTAAATTTTAACTTTTATCTTAGGACTAAACATTTATGTGACTATATGTAAATCGAAATCATACATATTTAGATGCATGCATGGTAGATTTTTTTATATTCTTCATCAAAATAATTGGAGTTATATACATATAACCACATGCATGTTTAAATCAATGAAAATAACTTCTTGAATGTAAAAAAAATTCGGATTTATAACATGCATGATGTTATATATGTATATATTTCCTATGAATAACTTTTTCGGTTACAAAAAACAAATTTTAGTCATAAGTATTTTAAAATTTATAAAGTATTAAAAAGAAAACAAGATATAAATAAAATGTACCTTTCAATATTTCCTGAACTGGTAAAATCCTTCAAAGATTTCACTTCTATCACTATTAGCTCACTGGACTTCTTCCTCTATAATTTCTCTTTAAAAGTATATGAACATTCAACACTATCCTAACATTCTAGTAAGCTACAGACGTATACCATACCTCTTTTAAAAGTGTTAGTAGGTAATTGTTTATAATATATAATATGAAATGCAATGATGGCTATAATAGGTTTGCCACCCATCTAAACAATGATGACTTATGACACATGTGACTTGTTTAACTAAACAATCAACACCTAGCAAATCTATTTCTTCTCTATTTCATTTTTACGTATTTAATTATTATTATATTTATTATTATTTTCTATACTTCATAACATGGCAGAAGGTTTCATGTATAGAATTAATATAAACTTTTATTTTATTTAATTTTGATTTATTAGATAATCAAAAAATATATATATATCTCATATATATAAAATTATATACATCAATTCTTCTTAATTGAAGAAAATAAATAAAATAAAAATTATATAGGATATATAATATACATATATATATATATATATATAAATGTGCGTTTAGGAACATTACATTTCTTCCCCCCTTTTAAAAAGGTCTCGTCCTCGAGACTTAATTGTCAAACAGATGAGGGTATTTCTTTTTCATTTCACTTTCTAATTCCCATGTGGCTTCTGGTCCTTTATGAAATCGCCATTGGACTTTTACTAGAGGAACAGTAGACTTGCGAAGTTGTTTGACCCGTCTTTCAAGAATCCTTTCAGGTTCTTCAACATAGCTCATGTTTTCTGTGACTTCAACTTCATCAAGCGGTATTATTACATCTTCATTAATCATACATTTCTTTAAATTTGAAACATGAAATGTGTCATGTATTCTCTTCAGTTTCTCCGGCAATTCTAACCGATAAGCTACCTCACCGACCTTGGAGATTATGGTGAATGGCCCAATATATCTAGGACTCAATTTTCCTCGTTTACCAAATCTCACCAATCCTTTCCAAGGTGAAATTCGATAACTTTCCTCTTCTTGTCTGCATAGAACTTTTGTCTATCCTGGGCTATTTTCATATTCTTTTTTATCATTTCGACCTTTTCAGCAGTTTCTTGAATAATATCCGGTCCCGTCAACCTCCTTTTACCAATTTCATTCCAACAGTTTGGAGTTCTACACTTTCTATCGTATAAAGCTTCAAATGGAGCCATACCAATACTAGAGTGATAGCTATTATTATAAGAAAATTCAGCTAACGGTAGATAAATGTCCCAACTATTGCCGAAATCGATCACACAAGACCTTAACATATCCTCTAAAGTTTGTATCGTCCTTTCACTTTATCCATCTGTTTGGGGATGATAAGCTGTACTAAGTTTTACCTTAGTACCTAATTCTTTTTGAAAAATTCCCCAAAATTTTGATGTGAACCGAGTGTCTCTATCAGAAACAATAGACAATGGTACACCATGACGACTAACAATTTCCTCCACATAAAGTTTTGCCAATCTTTCGAGAGTATAGATGCCTTCTGTGGGTAAGAAGTGAGCAGACTTCGTAAGTCTATCTACTATAACCCAAATGGCATCAAAACCTTTCTGTGTTTTTGGCAATTTGAAGACGAAGTCCATAGTAATGTGTTCCCACTTCCACACAGGAATTTCAAGTGGTTGTAATTTCCCATATGGTTTCTGGTGCTCTGCCTTTACTTGTAAACAAGTATGACACGTATTAACATAATGGACGATTGTCTTCTTTATTCCTGGCCACCAATACACCAATTTCATGTCATTGTACATTTTATTACTTCCTGGATGAATGGAGTACTTGGATTTGTGAGCCTCATCCAATATAATCAATCTTAAATCTCCATATTTCGGTATCCACATTCTACCCTTGAACCTTAATACTCAATTACTATCTTCTTCCAAAAATTGAGCCTGACCTTTCATTCATTCTTTCTTTATATTTTCTTCTTGAAGAGCTACTTTTTGAACTTCTTTGATCTTGTCAATTAGGTAACTTCAAATCAACTCTCATTGTTTGGAGTTTGATAGGCTCAACATTTTCTTTTCTGCTTAAAGCGTCAGCTACAACGTTAGCTTTTCCAGGGTGATAATGAATTTCACAATCATAATCTTTGACTAATTCCATCCAACGTTGTTGTCTCATTTTTAATTGTTTTTGATCAAAAATATACTTCAAGCTCTTATGATCAGTGTATATCTTACATTTTGCTCCGTATAGATAATGCCTCCAAAATTTTAAAGCAAATACTACTGCAGCTAATTCAAGATCATGAGTCGGGTAGTTTCTCTCGTGAGTTTTTAATTGTCTTGATGCATAAGCAATGACTTTACCACGTTGTATAAGTACACAACCCAAACCCTGATGAGAGGCATCACTGTACACAACAAAGTCTTCTACGCCTTCTGGTAATGACAGTACAGGTGCAGTGCTTAATTTCTCTTTCAACACTTGAAACGAATTTTCTTGCTCAGGACCCCACACTACCTTACAATTCTTTTTCGTAAGCTTAGTTAGAGGTAGAGCAATTCTTGAAAAGTCTTGAATAAATCTTCGGTAATACCCGGCCAACCCTAGAAAACTCCGAACTTCAGTGGGCGTAGTGGGAGTTTTTCCAATTACTAATGGATTCTATTTTAGCTGGGTCTACCTTTATGCCCATTTCATTTACTACATGTCCCAAGAACTGCACTTCTCGAATCCAAAATTCACATTTTGAAAATTTGGCATACAGTCTTTCTTTTCGTAATAACTCAAGTATGGTTCGCAAATGGTGTTCATGCTCATTGTGACTTTTGGAATAAATTAAAATATCATCGATAAATACTATTACGAATTTATCGAGATAAGGTCTGCATACTCTATTCATGAGATCCATGAACACAGCGGGAGCATTAGTCAAACCAAATGGCATTACCAAAAATTCATAATGACCATACCTTGTTCGAAAAGCTGTTTTTGGAACATCTTCTTCTCTTACCTTCACTTGATGATAACCTGATCTTAAATCTATTTTTGAGAAATAGCTCGCGCCTTGCAATTGGTCGAACAAGTCATCTATTCGAGGCAATGGATACTTGTTCTTTATCGTGACTTTGTTCAATTCACGATAATCAATACACATTCTTAGTGAGCCATCCTTCTTTTTAACAAACAACACAGGAGCTCCCAAAGTGAAGAACTGGGACGGATGAAACCTTTATCTAACAACTCTTGAAGTTGTTTCATTAATGCCTGCATCTCTGTTGGGGCCAATCTGTAAGGTGCACGAGCTACAGGTGCTGCTCCAGGTATCAAATCTATCTTAAACTCGACTTGTCTTTCAGGTAGTAATCCAGGTAATTCCTCCGGAAATACATCAAGGTATTCACAGACAATTGGCACATTTACATTTTCCTTTTTCTTTTCTTTCTTAGTATCTATAACATGAGCCAAGTACGCAAGACATCCTTTTCTCAAACAACTTCTAGCTTTCATCACAGAAATTATATTAATTCCTTTATAAGTTTTATCTCCACATATATGTATTATTTGACCATCTGATGCCTTTATTTCGATTACCTTTTAATTACACAGTATCTTAGCATTATTCGTAGCTAACCAATCCATACCTATGACAATATCAAACTCTCCCATTTGAAAAGGTATCAGCTTAATTGGAAATCTTTTTCCTTCTAATACAATGGTACAGTCATCAATAATGTCTGTTACTTTCTTATGATTACCATCTGCTATTTCAACTTCATAAATTTTATCTAATTTTTTAATATTCTTATTTAATAACGGATAGAAAGTAGTTGACACAAAACTTCTATTAGCACCCGAATCAAATAAAATTTGAGCTTTAATGTCATTGACAGGAAATGTACCTGAGACTACATCAGGATTGCCCTTTGCTTCTTCAACCGTCATATTGAATGCTCAAGTCTTGACTTTTTGGGTACCTTTCTTCTCGTTCTTATCTCCTGCGTTTCCTTTGCTTAATTCTGGACAATCTGGCCTCATATGTCCAACCTTTCCACATTTGTAACAAGTATTCTTTCCTGCCAGGCATTCACCCTTATGATTCTTCCCACATGTAGCACATGGTTTGAATTCAGGTGGTTTCTTCCATGATGTGGAAATAGATCCTCTTTTCTTGTTACTTTTAGAACTTCCATCAAATTTCCTCTTAGGAAATTTAGGGTTGAACGAGTTTTGTGACTGATTGGTATCTGCAATTTTTGCTGCTTCCACAGCTTGTAGAAAAGTCTTGGGTGCTGCAAGTTGAACCAAATTTTTGATGTCACTTCTCAAACCTTCAACATACCTTGCAATTTTCCTTTCTTCAGTGGCTACCTGGTATTCTGCAAACCGAGACAGTTCAGTAAACTTTTCAGTGTATACTAACACTGAATTGTCTCCTTGAGTCAGTTTGAGAAATTCAATTTCTAACTTGGCCACATCACCAACAGAACAATACTTTTCTTTCAATAACTTTTTAAAATTATCCCAGGTCATATTTACTGCACCGTCAACACCATAAGCAGCTCTCACACTCTTCCACCAATTTAACGCGGAATTTTCAAACAAAGTGGTCGCATAACGGACTTTTAAATGTGGTGCACACATACAAGTCTCAAAACTTATTTCCACCTTATTTAACAAATCTAATGCTGTTATTGGTCCTCCAGTCCCGTTGAAAGTGGATGGTTTTGTCCCCATAAATTCCTTATGAGATACATCTCTATTCATTTGGGTATTTTGATTCATATGAGCACGAGTGTTTACTTCCTGGTTCAATTGATGATTCAGAGGTGGTATCTCATTAAAATTTTCCATAGACGGATTCTCACTTTCACTCTCCTCTGGATATAATTCCCTTAGTAGTTTCAGCGTGTTTTCTTCAACTGCTTTAAGAATCTCTTCTTTGTTTTGTTGCAGCATTTGAGGAACAGTGTCACGTATAGCTTTAGCTATTTCATCAGCTAAATTTACTCCTTGAGTTGGATTTGTTGACTCCGGTCGAGTACGACCTCCTCTACTACCCCGTCCTCTTCCTCGCCCCGAAGCATTACTTGGTTGACCTTGCAATAGAGGTCGTTGCTCAGGGTTACCTTGAGGTTGTGGGTTTGGTATTCCTTCAGGATTTGTTTCTGCCCTTCGAGAAGACATTGTTTGTTTCAGTCTGAAATATTGAGTTGAAAAAAAAAATTTATTAAAGAGAATGTATTATTAATATGCATGTTTAACTTTAATAGTCAATCTTATGCATGTCATTAATATACATTATATTCTCTCTAATTGAGTCGACAATAAATTTTTTTTTTTAATCATTATGCTTCATATTTGAGTCCATTTATAAGTGTTGATTCATCCTTACTTAACAAAACGAATCAAATCATATATGGTATTATTAACCCACTAATCGAGTATTTTGACATTAACACTATACTAAATCAAATTTAGTATTATTTACCCACTAATCGAGTAATTAGGTATAATAATAATAAAATATTATTATCACTTGTTTATGTATACTTTAAATATATAATATATATATATATATATATATATATATAAATTAGATATTGGAGAAGTCTAATTAAGCAAATACTAATAGAGCATATACAAGTGATTAATACATAGTAATTAATACATGCCACATAATTTTCATAAGAATTACATATTGTTTCCATGCACTTAACGTGCAGTCAAAATATTACATATCAAATACCAAAAGTGTGACCAAAATATAAGCAAAATATGGCCACAACATAATACATGTTTTAATTAGAGAATACTACATATTATCCGAGTTAGCAAAATTTGGAATTAGTCATTCGCCAATTCCTATAGAATAACTACCATCTCCCCCTAATCGGTATAATATCCTGCACGATTGTTAACCCAATTTGTGAAATTTGGTGGTGGTGCAAATGGAACAGGACGCCTCCATGTCCGACCAAGGTTTCTCAACCATCTCCCAAACAATTTCAAATGCCAAACAAACCTTACACTAAAGTCACGAGCACGGAAGTTAGTGTACTCTACCACATCCAACATTTTCCTCCATAAACTACGGTTTGAAATCCTTAATTGAGTTGTGAGCAAATCAATGTGGTTTTGGGCTGCATGGTGATCCATGTAAAGTTGATCCCTTTCATGAAGGTATGTCTGGTATTGTGCAACTGGTATGGCAATATGAGGACCAAGATCTACAGGTCCTTCTACTCCATCGAGGTTTTGCTGGATAGTCTCGTGGGGTGGTTGTGGTATAGGTTGAGGTGGAAACTCAATCTGAATGTCAGTGAGGGTGACAGGTTCATTACTAGACTCAGATGCAGCAACTTCGATCACGGTCCTAGGCCTTTTCCTTGAGGTACTCATTTCCTAAAATAACCAAATAGTCCAAAGTTTAGTTAGTATTCCTTCTATATAATATTTCTTAAAAAAATCTATAACCTTCTTTTCTACAGAGGTCGGTTAGGTTTAGGTTTTAATCTACCCAATTCTCCTAACCTGAAGCTCTGATACCAACTTAAAACATCCCTAACTTCAACTGAGTATTAAAACTCATAAAAACTTAATACATAATGAGTGCAACGGAAGTCAAATTACAATTCCAACTTAACATTCTAGGATAAAACTTAATATTACAATTCTAGATAAAAAAAAAACAACATCTTAAACTTTATCATTTGATCACCTTTACTCCAACTTAGTTGCTTCTCCATTTTGTTAGTTCTTAGAATTAGAACCTGAGAATGTACATAAATGCGTAAGCCTAATGGCTTAGTGAGGTCGTGTGTTTGTGTACAAAATTACCACATACATATGTGAACATGCTTCAAAATACATAATAATAATAATAATACAAATAACTTGAGATTACATTAGCGAGTCTCGGACCATTAAAAGTTTAATTGCTAGACAAATGCTAGACTTTTATACATATCAATATGAGGAGTCCAAATCACCAAGAAAAGGACTTTAAATACTTGAATTAATATCAAGATTATTATTTTAATTATTTAGTCCATCACTCAATAATCATTAGTATAAACATACAATTTGCAATTAAATTTACAATTCAAGTATTCAATGTATATAAATTCACATTATACACATAATGAGCAGTTGAGCATGAATAACACATACTATAGCGTACATTCTAATTTTGGAAATACACGAGTACTCACCTTAAATTGAGAGAATTTGTGACGTCTCTAATATCCCTTCTTTCCTATAAAAATATATAATCTTAGTTTCAATACAACTAACTAATATATATATATTTATATTCATATTATTAATCATGTTACTTCCTGACATTTCTAATATTTACAAAGTTATAATAAATATTAGTTGATTCATAAATTACGATTAATTTATGTGTTTATTGAAATATTCCGTCTGTAATTAGCGACCAGAAAGTTCAGTCACTATTCTGTCACTAAACTACTGGTTCACTGCATGTTAGAAATTTCCAGATTTGTCACTGAAGGTTTAGTTGTCACAAAAAGGGTTGTACGAATCAACATAACTTAAATCAAAAAATTTAACTACTTCTCGAGCTGAAGATTATTAAATACATAATTTGATTATTTTATAAATATTTATTAATCATCATTGTTAAGGTTTAAATAAACTATCCTTAATATTTGTGAGTATTATTATCAATCAAGTGTTCATACTCACATTTCATCATTATTAAACTTACATGTATGGACATTAAAATGTCAAATCAAGTACATGCATGTCAAAATTATACATACTAGTTCTTATAAGTTAAGATTCGTCATAAAATTTCATGCATGTTATCCTTTTCAAAATACATTTATAAATGCTGATAAAATATCATATTTTCATACATGCATATTAAATTTTAACTTTTATCTTAGGACTAAACATTTATGTGACTATATGTAAATCGAAATCATACATATTTAGATGCATGCATGGTAGATTTTTTTATATTCTTCATAAAAAAAATTGGAGTTATATACATATAACCACATGCATGTTTAAATCAATGAAAATAACTTCTTGAATGTAAAAAAAATTCGGATTTATAACATGCATGATGTTATATATGTATATATTTCCTATGAATAACTTTTTCGGTTACAAAAAACAAAATTTAGTCATAAGTATTTTAAAATTTATAAAGTATTAAAAAGAAAACAAGATATAAATAAAATGTACCTTTCAATATTTCCTGAACTGGTAAAATCCTTCAAAGATTTCACTTCTATCACTATTAGCTCACTGGACTTCTTCCTTTATAATTTCTCTTTAAAAGTATATGAACATTCAACACTATCCTAACATTCTAGTAAGCTACAGACGTATACCATACCTCTTTTAAAAGTGTTAGTAGGTAATTGTTTATAATATATAATATGAAATGCAATGATGGCTATAATAGGTTTGCCACCCATCTAAACAATGATGACTTATGACACATGTGACTTGTTTAACTAAACAATCAACACCTAGCAAATCTATTTCTTCTCTATTTCATTTTTACGTATTTAATTATTATTATATTTATTATTATTTTCTATACTTCATAACATGGCAGAAGGTTTCATGTATAGAATTAATATAAACTTTTATTTTATTTAATTTTGATTTATTAGATAATCAAAATATATATATCTCATATATATAAAATTATATACATCAATTCTTCTTAATTGAAGAAAATAAATAAAATAAAAATTATATAGGATATATAATATGCATATATATATATATATATATATATATATATATATATATATATATATATATATATATATATATATATATATATATAAATGTGCGTTTAGGAACATTACACTAAAGATCCTTTTCACAGCTCGAAGATGTGATTCTTTAGGATCTACCGGATATCTTTCACAAACACATGTAGCAAACATGATATCAGGTCTACTAGCTGTCAAATAGAGTAATGAACCTATCATTCCTCTATAGGTAGACTGACACATCGACTTACCATCGGAGTCTTTACTCAGCTTGATAGCTGGTGACATGGGTGTTCTCATGGTTGAACTATAATCAAAACCATATTTCTTTATCAAATCAAGAACATACTTGCTTTGATTGATGAAAATTCCATCAGGCTTTTGTTGAATTTGTAGGCCTAAGAAATATGTCATCTCACCCATCATGCTCATCTTGTACTTTTGTGACATTATTTTGGAGAACCATTCACACAGAGATTCATTAGTAGAACCCAAGATAATGTCATCCACATAGATTTGTACAAGAATCACCTGTCATTTACTCTTTTTAATAAAGAATGTCTTATCTATACTACCTTTGGTGAAATCCATTGATAGTAGATAAGTGGACAGTGTATCAAACCAAGCTCTTGGAGCTTGTTTAAGACCATACAAAGCCTTGTCCAACTTATAGACATGATGTGGAAACTTTGAACTGACAAATCCAGGAGGTTGTTTCACATAGACCTCCTTCTGAAGTTTTCCATTTAGGAAAGCACTCTTCACATCTATTTGATAGACTTTGAAGACTTTATATGCTGCATAAGCCAGGAACAACCTTATGGCTTCAATTCTAGCAACAGGGGGAAAGGTCTCATCATAGTCAATTCCTTCTTCTTGCTTATACCCTTGTGCTACCAGCGTGGCTTTGTTCCTAACTATCACTCCATCCTTGTCTATTTTATTTCTATAGACCCACATAGTGCCTATAATTGAATGATCTTTAGGGGCAGGGACAAGGCTCTAGACCTTAATTCTTTCAAATTCATTCAATTCCTCTTGCATGGCTTCAATCCAATCCTCATCCTTTAAGGCATCTTCAGTCTTCTTTCGTTCCATTGGAGATAGAAAACCAAAGTGGGAAGCATAGTTAGCTGTAGCCTTTGATCTGGTAATAATCCTTTCTTGGACATTTCCAATGATCTGATCTGGAGGATGGTCTTTGAGGAATTTGAATGTTGTATTTGGAGAATCTGGTTCTGGATCTGAGTGATGTGGAGAGTCCTGAGGTGAACTTATCTCCTCAGTCTCAACAACAGCATTGTCAACAGACTGATGATCACTGAGATCCTCAGTCTGAGGGACTTCAGCGCCAAAGGGGTTGATGAACTCATCATCCTTGTCAGCTTGAGAATACCTTGGTGCTTGTGATGATTTCTTTGATGAACACACATCATCATCACTATTATCTCCCATGACATACATAGGATTTGACACATTGGTTTCCTCGGGCCTTTCAAGCTCACTCAGACTGACCGAGTCAGCTTGTCTTTTCTTAGCTTGAACAAGACTGTCTTCATCAATTGAGACAAGAATTAATTCTTCTATGGCCTTTCTCCTCGTGTTATATACTCTGTATGATTTGGAGATTGAGGAATAACCAACGAATATTCCAGGATCAACTTTGGGTTCCAACTTATGGAGCTGATCTCTTTGATTCAGCACGTAGTATTTTGAACCAAAGACATAGAAATAACCTATATTGGGCTTTCTAGACTTATACATCTCATATGATGTTTTACCATGTCTTTTGACAATGATTAATCTATTTTGAGTATAACATGCTGTACTGACAGCTCCATCCCAAAAATAGAGTTTCAATCCTGCCTTACACAGCATTGTTCTAGCAGCCTCAATTAGGGTTCTATTTCTCCTCTCAGCAACTCCATTTTGTTGGGGAGTTCTGACAGATGAGAAATTTTGTAATCCAAGTTGAACACAACTTGTCCTTGACAAATGTGATCTTTGGTAATCCAGAGACTAACTCTTTATTGGATAGCATATTTATATTTTTAAAATGCAAATGTGATAATCGTTTATGCCACAACCAACTCACCTTAGGAACAGATTGGGAATACAAGTAGGTTTCTGTATAGGGATCAGCAGAGGTAAGATCAAGTAGATACACATCTCTTTTTCTTCTAGATATTAATACAGGCTTTCCCTTAGCATTATATATAGTTCCTGCTTTCCTCCTAAAAGTAACTATATTGTCTTCATCACACAACTGGCTGATACTGATCATATTGTGTTTAAGACCTTTAACATATGCAACCTTCTGGAAAGTCACCTTGCCAGCATGCATCTTCCCATAGCCTTTAGTTCTTCCATGGGAGTTGTCACCAAAAGTTACTTTAGGACCTTCATATTCTTGGAAATCACTAAGAAGTCCTTTCCACCCAGTCATGTGCCTTAAGCATCCACTATCCAAGTACCATTTACTTGAACCCTGCACATGATATAAAAACTAAACACATTAGTTTTGTTTGGGAACCCACTTCTTGGTGGGTTCATATGAGGAGCACTTAGCATCTCCATCTTGTTAAACTGACTGTTGAGCTTGAGCAGGAGCTGAGTCCTGTGTAGGATGATCAGCCTGTTCTTATTCAGGCCTTGAGATTTCAACATCACAATCCTTAGCCTCATGACCTCTACTTCTGCACTTGTAGCATCTCCTTCTTCCAATGATTACAGGAGGTAGAGTGTCTAATAATCCTTGTGAGAACTTGCTCTCAGTCTTGGGATTATATGTAGTGGATAACTTTTCAACTCTCTTTGCAAGTTAATTCTCTTGATGCTCACTGACTTTGGACTTACCTTTGTCAGAACTTTGATTGTTATCCTTTTGAAAGTAACAATCCTTTTGATGCTCACTGACTTTGGCTCCATTTGCTCTGCTCAATGTCAATCCTCTGATCTCTTTGTTGAAGCTCCTTCGAAAGTAACATTCTTGCAATTCTGCATCTGAGTAGGAAATAGGATCAGGTCTTGGACCAGTGTAAGTAGCTTCAGCTTGTGCCAAACCTTTACTTTCTTTTTCTTTTTCTTGGTCTTTTACTTCCTTCTCTTTTCTCTTTCTCAGCTCTTCAAGAGAAATGCCCAACTCATTGGCTTCCTCCTGTTCAAGCATTTCAATCATAAGCCTTGTGGCTTTATCCTCTTCTGTTTCTTCCTCAGTTTCAGAAACACTGTCAGCTTCAGATTCATATTCTATCACTTTTTGCTTTTTAGCTGCAGGTTCCTCTTTGTTCATTTCTGACTCCCCCTCAGTCTGAGTCTTCCTCTCTGCTCCATGATGTGGAAACTTTGAACTTACAAAGCCAGGAGGTTGTTTCACATAGACTTCCTCCTGAAGTTTTCCATTTAGGAAAGCACTCTTCACATCCATTTGATAGACTTTGAAGTCTTTATATTCTGCATAAGCTAGGAATAGCCTTAAGGCTTCAATTCTAGCAACAGGGGCAAAGGTCTCATCATAATCGATTCATTCCTCTTGCTTATACCCTTGTGCTACCAGCCTGGCTTTGTTCCTCACTATCACTCCATCCTTGTCCATTTTATTTCTATAGACCCACTTAGTGCCTATAATTGAATGATCTTTAGGGGCAGGGATAAGGTTTCAGACCTTATTTCTCTCAAAATCATTTAATTCCTCTTGTATAGCTTCAATCCAATCCTCATCCTCTAAGGCTTCTTCAGTATTCTTTGGTTCCATTTGAGATAGGAAACCAAAGTGTGCAGCGTAATTAGTTGTAGCCTTGGATCTGGTCATGACCTTTTCTTGGACATTTCCAATAATTTGATCTTGAGGATGATCTTTGAGGAATTTGAATGTTGTAGTTGGAGAGTGTGGTTCAGAATCTGAGTGATGTTGAGATTCCGGAGGTAAACTTATCTCCTCAGTCTCAGCAGCATTGTCAACAAACTGATGATCACTAAGATTCTCAGTCTGAGTGACTTCAGCTTCAAAGGGGTTGATGAACTCATCATCCTTCTCAGCTTGAGAATCCCTTGGAGTTTGTGATGATTTCTTTGATGAACACACATCATCATCACTATCATCTCCTATGACATACATAGGATTTGATAAGATGGTTTCCTTAGGCCTTTCAAGCTCACTTAGACTGACCAAGTCAGCTTGACTCTTATCAGCTTGACCAAAACAATCTTCATCAAAAGAGACATGAATTGATTCTTCTATGGCCTTTCTCCTTGTATTATATATTCTATAAGACTTGGAGATTGAGGAATGACCAACAAATATTCCAAGATCAACTTTTGGTTCCAACTTATGGAGCTGCTCTCTTTGATTCAGCACATAGCATTTTGAACCAAAGATATGGAAGTAACCTATATTGGGCTTTCTAGACTTATACATCCCATAAGATGTCTTTCCGTGTCTTTTGACAATGATTGACCTATTCTGGGTATAGCAGGCTGTAGTAACAGCTTCATCCCAAAAATAAAGTTTCAAACCTGCCTAACATAGCATTGTCCTAGCAGCCTCAATTAGGATTATATTTCTCTTTTCAACAACTCCATTCTGTTGTGGAGTTCTGACAGATGAGAAATTTTGTAATATTCCTTTTTGTTCATAGAAGCTTTCAAGGGTAGAGTTTCTGAACTCAGTCCCATGATCACTTCTTAGTTGCTTTACAGAAAAACCTTTTTGCAACTCTTCCTGTTTGATAAAACTGATTATCTCCAGGGCAGCCTCACTTTTGGCTTTAAGGAATATTACCCAGGTGAATCGTGAGAACTCATCTACTATCACCAATGTGTACTTCTTGCCACTCAGGCTTGAAGTACTTATGGGTCCAAACAGATCCATATGCAACATATGCAGTGGGTCTGTTATTGAAAAATTTTGCTTTGACTTAAAAGACCCTTTATGGTGTTTCCCTTGTTCACAAGCTGAGCATAATTTGTCTTTGACAAATGTAATATTTGGTAATCCAGAGACTAACTCTTTATTGGACAGCATATTTATATTTTTTAAGTTTAGATGAGATAAACGTTTATGCCATAACCAACTCAGCTTAGGAACAGAATGGGAATACAAGCAGGTTTCATTATAGGGATCAGCAGAATTAAGATCAAGTAGATACACATCTCTTTCTCTTTTAGCTATTAATACACGCTTTCCCTTAGCAATATAGATTGTTCCTGCTTTCTTCTTAAAAGTAACAACATTATCTTCGTCACACAATTGACTGATACTAATCAGGTTGTGTTTGAGACCTTTGACATAGGCAACTCTCTGGAATGTAACTTTGCCAGCTTTCATCTTTCCATAGACTTTAGTTCTTCCAATGTGAGTTGTCTCCAAATGTTACTTTAGGACCTTCATCTTCTTCGAAATCACTAAGAAATCCTTTCCACCCAGTCATGTGCCTTGAGCATCCACTATCCAAGTACCATTTACTTGAACCCTGCACATGAGATGAAAACTAAACACATTAGTTTTGTTTAGGAACCCACTTCTTGGTGGGTTCAGATGAGGAGCACTTAGCGTCTCCATCTTGTTGAACTGATTGTTCAGCTTGAGCAGGAGCTGAGTCCTGTGCAGGCTGATCAGATTGTTCTTGTTCAGGCATTGAGATTTCTGCATCACAGTGCTTAGCCTTGACCTCTACTTCTGCACTTGTAGTATCTCCTTCTTCCAATGGTTACAGGAGGTAGAGTGTCCAATAATCTTTGTGAGAACTTACTCTCAGTTTTAGGATTATATGTTGTGGATAATTTTTCAACTTTCTTAGCAAGTTGATTCACCTGGTGATCACTGACTTTGGACTTACCTTTGTCAGATCTCTGTTTGTTATCCTTTTGATGAGAAGATTGCCTAACAACCTTCTTCTCCATGACTTTAGACTTACCTTTGTCATGACTGCTGGACTCACCAGTTTCAACAAGTTTGGACTTACCACTGTTGATCTTCTTGGACTTACCAAGATCTACAACTTTGGACTTACCATTCTTTTACTTTGACCTCTGACTTACAGTGGTCTTCCTATTCTTGTAACTTCTCTCTGAGCCAGATAGAGAATGTTGTCTTTTGAAAGGATTTGGATTAAGCCTTTCTATGACTGAAGTTCTTTGAATAGGCTGAGTGCTTAATCTGTCCATCACAGACTTACCATGCTGTTTGGATGTTGAACACTCTTCTTCATGAACTTTAGCCTTTACAAACATATTGTATTTAAGGTTTTGACCATGTTTCTTCTCTGAGGCTGACTTCTGAGACTCAATCAGTAGTCTATCCTCCTCAGAGTCTGTACTTGCTATCTCATCATCAGCTACATAATCTGCTGTTTGATAGTCACCTCCAAGTACAGCCTTTACCTGTTTAGGTATCTGTTGGTTTATGCACTTTTCAGCAAGCTTTGATGACTTACACCAAGACTCAGTGACCTTTTAAAGTTGGTCAACTTTTTCTTTAGCTTCCTGAAGTTCTTCACTTAGAAGTTTATTAATGTGTCTTTGACATTCTAGATCACATTATGCTTTCTTACCAACATAATTGAGAGACTTATTTTCCTTAATCTCATTCTTGAGTTTAGTTATCTCATCTTTGAGGTTATTTTGAGACTTAAGGACGGTCTTGAAATCATTCAGCACATAATCAAAAGCAAGACCCTTTTCCTCATTAGTATAAGAGTTGAAATTACTGACCTTACACATGGAATCAGGATCCCAGACACTAGGCTTGCTGTTTTCCTCAGCTTCCTTCATGTCAGCTTCAAAAGTTGACTCGGACAAACCGTAATCAACCTCACCTATCTCCAACTCTTCATCTTCTTAAGCCATCAGACATACATCATCATCTGAGGTAGATGATTCTGTATCCCAGGTTTCAGCATATAGTCCTTTTGCACTGGGTTTGTCTTCTGTCTTTCCTTTCTTGAGCTGAGTATATTTCTTCTTGTATTTATCAGCTCTGTAAGCATTCTTATCAACAACCGATGTTGATTCCACCTTCTTTGATCTGCACTCAACACCAATATGTCCCTCCTTCTGATAGTTGAAGCACACAGCATTCTTGGGATCAAAGGAACTCTTCCCTTTGCCCCTGTCAGATTTTCCTCTTCCCCTTTGAGCTCTTCTCAAACGTCTGGCTAACATTGCCATTTGCTCAGTTATATTCTATACATCATCAGTATCACTTGAGCCTGAGCCTGAGTGGTCAGCTTGAGATTCTGACTCAGTCTCAGATTCCACAACCAGTGTCTTGGAACTTTTCTTCTTTTTCTGTGCAACCAATGCAACTTCATTCTTATCCAAAGACTCCTTAAGTTGTTGTTAAGAAGTTCTCTTGTGTTCAGTGATCTGTTCATGATTTAGCAAGAACCCATAAATGGACTGTAGGTTGTACACATGCAGTGTTCCTCCAGCCCTCAGTGCTGTAGTTACATCGTTAAACCTCTCTAGTAACACATCCAAAAATTTCAGCACAAGTTCAGCGTCACCTTTCTTTACACCCACACTTAGTAGGTAATTTATCAAACAGTGAAACCTTGTGAACAAATCTGACAAGGTTTCATTCTTCTTTGAAAAGAAGTTTTCATAAGATCTATTCAAATGACTTCTCTTATGTTGCTTGACCAGATCCGTGCCCTCATAAGTAACACTCAGTGTGTCCCAAATATCTTTTGTTGATTGACACCTAGTCACAGTGCGCAAGATTTAATTTTTCAGGGCATTTACCAGAACACTTTTTGCCTTGTCATCCAGATTGAAGAGTTTCCAATCTTCATCAGTCCAGGATGCAATAGGCTTTCTTGTTTCCTTTTCAGTTTTGCCAGGAGATGTATCACTGACAGTAGCAGGAATCTTGGGGATGATAGGTCCTTTTGTAATGACATCAAACATACGATTGTCAATGGACTTGAGGAATAGCATGGCTCTGAACTTCCACATAGGATAGTCAGATCCATCAAATATGGGACAACCTTTGGCAGACATCTGTGGAAAGTTTGAAGGATTATTGCTTGTAGACATTGTGAACTTTCTCAGAATCTTGAACTTTCAACTTATGAAATCGTTCAGCCTGCTCTGATACCAGTTGTTGGTCCCTTGCTGATAATAACAACAAGCAACAGGTGTGTAGAAGGGGGGTTGAATACACTTTCTGCGGAAGTTGAACAAATTAAATAAAAGTGTTACAGACAGTAAATCAAACCACAACTAGTTGAATGCTTTTATTAATATAAATCTCTCAATATCTCAAACTTAGCTATCTATAATCAACTTATGATTATAGATACTGACGACTCTCTAAACAGGATTTTTCACAGATTGAATCAACTAATGATTACTTACCAATATCACAACTGATGTGACAATTCGAACACACGAATGATCTGGAAATCAGTGAGTTTCTTGATCACGTTGAACTTACAAACAATGATTCAAGAATCGTAACACATACGGTGACGTGAGATTTTTTGCCCTGTAATTTGTATCAGAATCGTACCTCTAAACTTATCAGGAGATAAGTATTTATAATCCTGTTGCTACGGTTCCTAACAAATTGGACTAATCCTAATTTGGTAACTAACTATCGGATAACTCGGAATCTTGAATCTTGAACCTTCTTATCTTGAGTCTTCAATCTTCAATCTTGATTCTGGAGTCTTCTTATCTGCGCCGTAGATATAGAGAGTTAAAACAGAATTTAAAACACATTTAAATTCACTTAAACTGACTTATTTAGTCAGGCTGAGTTACTCAGCTTGAAACTCATCAAGCTGAGTTCTTCGAGAACAAACCCGAATTCAAACATGAACTAACACGTATAATTATTAACTCATCCTTAGAAGTCCAAAGAGTTAAATAAAACAAACTTCGTAACTCTGTCGAGCTGACTCTGCTTCTGAGCTGGGTCACTCAGCTTGAAACACATCAAGCTGAATACTCGATATATACCTTATGTGACATACATAGATTATCAAACACATTAATAATTTAACTAAGGTATAATATAAACTGGTCGAACATATGCTCAGTTTACATTCAGCTTATATTCAGTCTGAAACACTATAAGTGTTCACTCTGACTAAGCTTCATAATTTTGTTTAAGTTATACGTAGAACACATCTTACAAACTTACCTTTGTCTCATCAAATCTTAACTGATGAGATCATTTTCCTAACAATAATTAACTTATGATTATAGATACTGACGACTCTCTAAACAGGATTTAATCACAGATTTAAAACTTACCAATCTCACAACTAATGTGAGTATTCGAATACACGAATAGCTTGAAAATCTGTGAATATCTTGATCACGTTGAACTGAAAAACAGTGATTCAAGAATCGTAACACATACGGTTGAGGTGAGGTATTTGGCTCTGCAACACTTAGTTGTAATCGTCGTTGTAGTCGTACTTCTAAACTTATCAGGACATAAGTATTTATAATACTGTTCCTACGGAATCTAACAAACTATGACTCAGCCTAATTTGCTAACTAACTATCGGATAACTCGGAAGCTTGAATCTTGAATCTTCTTATCTTGAGTCTTCAATCTTCAATCCTGATTCTGGAGTTTTCTTATCTTTCCCGTAGATATAGAGAGTTAAAAAGATAAATTTAAAACATATTTAGATTCTCTTTAAACTAACTTCTACCTCGGACTGAGTTACTCAGCTTGAAACTCATCAAGCTGAGTTCTTCGAGAGAAAAACTCAAAAATCAAAATGAACTAACACGTATGTTAATAAACTCATCCTTAGAAGTACCAATAGTTAGCTAGAACTTATTTAGCAACTCTGTTGAGCTGACTCAGTATATACGCTGAGTCACTCAACTTGAAACTCATCAAGCTGAAACTCAATATATATATATATATATATATATATATATATATATATATATATATATATATTTATATATATATATATATATATATATATATTTATATATATATATATATATATATATATATATATATATCTTAGGTGACACACACGGCTTATCAAATACATTGCTAATCTTACTAAAATATAGTCTAAGCTGATCAAACATATATACAGCTTATACTCAGTCTGAATCACTGTGAGTATTCAGTCTGACTAAGCTTCATAGTTCTGTTTAAGTTATATGTAGAACACATCATACAAACTTAACTTTGTCTAATCAAATCAAAACAGATGAGATTATTTTCCCAACATTGCACCTCAGACCTCAAAACCTGTAGCTACCTCTTATGTTGAAGGGGAGCTTATGGATGTTGATTTTAACCCTCAACTAGTAGGTGCATCTTCCCAACAAGATGCATCTGTACAAATGGGACTCCTGCAATCTGGGTCACCCTCCCAACAGGGTGAGTCCATTGAAAGACAGACCTCTACCCAAGGTCACACTGTGTCTTACCCTCTATTGAGTCTGCCTATGCCCTCACCAAGCTCACAACAGCTTGTTGATGTACTCATGGGAACCCAATTGAGTTTAGCCCAAACTCAAACTCACATTCTTGTACCTACCATTGATTCACTTCTTACACATACTACTGCACTGCCTGTCAATACTAGTAGTATAAACTAATCATTAGTACAGGGCCCACTCTCTGTTCCCAGTGATCTTAGGCTTCTACACCAAATTCTAAGTGAGGGTGTTGGGAAAATGATTTCATCAGTTTAGATTTGATGAGACAAAGTTAAGTTTGTTGGATATGTTCTAGATATAACTTAAACAGAATTATGAGGCTGTATCAGACTGAACACGTACAGTGTTTCAGACTGAGCACAAGCTGAATATAAGCTGAGCATATGTTCGATCAGCTTATACTATATCTTAGTAAGATTATCACTATGTGTGATAAGCTGTATATGTCACCTAAGATATATTGAGCTTTCAGCTTGATGTGTTTCAAGCTGAGTAACACATCGTATATTCTGAGTTAGCTCAACAGAGTTGCTAAATAAGTTCTAGCTAACTCTTAGGACTTCTAAGGATGAGTTTATTAATATACGTGTTAATTCATGTTGGTTTTCCAGTTTGTTCTCGAAGAACTCAACTTGATGAGTTTCAAGCTGAGTAACTCTGTCCGAGTAAGAAGTCAGCCTAAGAAAAGTTTAAATATGTTTTAAACTTATCTTTTTAACTCTCTATATCTACGGGAAGGATAAGAAGACTCCAGAATCAAGATTGAAGGTTAAAGACTCAAGATAAGAAGATTCAAGATTCAAGATTCCGGGTTATCCGATAGTTAGTTAGCAAATTAGGCTAAGTCTTAGTTTGGTAGATTCCGTAGGCATAGGATTATAAAAACTTATCTGCTGATAAGTTTAGAGGTACGACTCAGAAACGACTACGATTCTGAAATGATTACGACTAAGTGTTGCAGAGCCAAATACCTCACCTCAACCGTATGTGTTACGATTCTTGAATCACTGTTTGTCAGTTCAACGTGATCAAGATATTCACAGATTGCCAAGCTATTCGTGTCTTCGAATACTCACATTAGTTGTGAGATTGGTATGTTTTCAATCTGTGATTAAAACGTGTTTAGAGAGTCGTCAGTATCTATAATCATCGCTAAGTTTGAAAGATTGAGAGATTTATATTAGGTGTTCACATATCAAGAGTTGCTTACTTGATAGAGTCTGTAATCATCTTCTTATTAATGAAAAGCAAAGCATTTGATTGTGGTTTGATTTACTTTGTGTAACACTTTATTTTGATTTGTTCAATTTCCGCAGAAAGTGTATTCAACCCTTCTACACATCTGTTGCTTGTTATTATTCTCACCAAGGGACCAACAACTGGTATTAGAGCAGGCTGAACGATTTCATAAGTTGAAAGTTCAAGATTCTGAGAAAGTTTAGAATGTCTACAAGCAATAATTCTTCAAACTTTACATAGATGTCTACCAAAGGCTGTCCCGTATTTTATGGATCTGACTATCCTATGTGGAAATTCAGAGCCATGTTGTTCCTCAAGTCCATTGACAATCGTATGTATGATGTCATTATCAAAGGACCAATTATCCCCAAGATCTCTGCTGTTGTCAGTGATACGTCCACTGATAAAACAGACAAGAGTGAAAAAGAGGTAAGGAAGCCTGTTATAACCTGGACAGATGAAGACTGGAAACTGTTCAATCTGGATGATAAGGCAAAGAGTATTCTGGCAAATGCCCTGACTAACGAGATCTTACATACAGTGACTGGGTGTCAAACTGCAAAAGAGATCTGGGATACACTAAGTATTACATATGAGGGCACTGATCTGTTCAAGCAGCAAAAGAAGAGTCATCTGAACAGATCCTATGAAAACTTCTTTTCGAAGAAGAATGAAACCCTGCCTGATTTGTTCACAAGGTTTCACTGCTTGATAAATGACCTGCTAAGTGTAGGTGTGAAGAAAGATGAGGCTGAACTTGTGCTGAAATTTCTAGATGTGCTACCAGAAAGGTTCAATGGAGTAACCACAGCACTGAGGGCTGGAGGAACACTGCATGTGTACAACCTACAGTCTATCTATGGGTGCTTGCTCAATCATGAACATATCACAAAGCACAAGAGAACTTCTCAACAACTTAGAGAGTCCTTGGATAAAGCAGAGATTGCATTAGTTGCACAGAAGAAAAAGAAATGTTCCAAGACATTAGTTGTTGAATCTGAGACTGAGTCAGAATCTCAAGCTGACCACTCAGACTCAGACTCAGGTGATACAGATAATGTTCAGACCATCACTGAGTAGATGGCCATGCTAGCCAGATGTTTGAGAAGAGCTCAACGGGGAAGAGGAAGATCTGACAGGGGCAAAGGGAATAGTTCCTTTGATCCCAAGAAGGTTGTGTGCTTCAACTGTCAGAAGAAGGGACACATTGCTGCTGAGTGCAGATTAAAGAGGGAAGAATCAACATCAGTTGCTGATAAGAATGCTTACAGAGCTGACAAATACAAGAAGAAATATACTAAGCTCAAGAAAGGAAAGCCAGAAGACAAACCCAGTGCAAAAGGATTATATGCTGAAACCTGGGATACTGAATCATCTACTTCAGATGATGATGTATGTCTAATGGCACAAGAAGATGTAGAGTTTGAAATTGATGAAGTTGATTATGGTTTATCCGAGTCAACTTCTGAACCTGACATGAAGGAAGCTGAGGAAAATAGCAAGCTTAGTGATTGGGATCCTGCTTCCATGTATAAGGTTAGTAATTTCAACTCTTACACCGATGAAGAAAAGGGTCTTGCCTTAGACTATTTGTTAAAGATGACATAGCTAAACTGAAGAATGAGATTAAGGAAAATCAATCTCTCATTGATGTTGGTAAGAAACCACGGTGTGATCTTGAATGTCAAAGACACATTAATAAACTTCTAAGTGAAGAACTTCAGGAAGCTAAAGTCAAAGCTGACCAACTTGAAAAGGTCACTGAGTCTTGGTCTAAGTCATCAAAGCTTGCTGAAAAGTGCATAAACCAACAAATTCCTAAACAGGTACAAGTTGTACTTGGAGGTGACTATCAAACAGCAGCTTATGTAGCTGATGATGAGATAGCAAGTACAGACTCTGAGGAGGATAGACAACTGATTAAGTCTCAGTAGTCAGCCTCAGAGAAAAGACAAGATCCAAACTTGAAATACAATATGTTTGTGAAAGCTAAAGATCATGGAAATGAGTGCACAACATCCAAACAGCATAGTAAGTCTGTGCTGGACAGATTAGGCACTCAGCCTATTCAAAGAACTTCAGTCATAGAAAGGATTAACCCAAATCCTTTCAAAAGACAAAATTCTCTATCTGGCTCGGAGAGAAGTTACAAGAATAGGAAGAACATTGTAAGTCAGAGGTCAAATCACAACAATGGTAAGTCCAAATTTGTAGATCTTTGTATGTCCAAGAAGATCAATAGTGGTAAGTCCAAACTTGTTGAAACTAGTGAGTCCAGTAAGCATGACAAAGGTAAGTCCAAGGTCATGGAAAAGAAGTTTGTTGGTCAAGCTTCTAATCAAAAGGATAACAAACAAAGATCTGACAAAGGTAAGTCCAAAGTCAGTGAACACCAAGTGAATCAACTTGCAAAGAAAGTTGAAAAGTTATCCACTACATATAATCCCAAGACTGACAGCAAGTTCTCACAAGGATTTTTAGACACTCTACGTCCTGTAATCATTGGAAGAAGGAGATGCTACAAGTGCAGAAGTAGAGGTCATGAGGCTAAGGATTGTGACGTTGAAATCTCAAGGCCTGAACAAGAATAGGCTGATCAGCCTACACAGGACTCAGCTCCTGCTCAAGCTGAACAGTCAGTTCAAAAAGATGGAGATGCTAGGTGCTCCTCATCTGAACCCACCAAGAAGTGGGTTCCCAAACAAAACTAATGTGTTTAGTTTTTATATCATGTGCAGGGTTCAAGTAAATGGTACTTGGATAGTGGATGCTCAAGGCACATGACCGGATAGAAAGGACTTCTTAGTGATTTCTAGGAAGATGAAGGTCCTAATAACTTTTGGAGACAATTCCCATGGAAGAACTAAAGGCTATGGGAATATGTCAAGGGTCTTAAGCACAATCTGATTAGTATCAGCCAATTGTGTGATGAAGACAACATTGTTACTTTTAGGAAGAAAGCAGGAACAATATATAATTCTAAGGGAAAGCCTGTATTAATAGCTAAAAGAGAAAGAGATGTGTATCTACTTGATCTTAACTTTGCTGATCCCTATACTGAAACCGGCTTGTATTCCCAATCTGTTCCAAAGCTGAGTTGGTTGTGGCATAAACGATTATCACATTTGAATTTTAAAATTCAAATTGTGTGACCAAAGATCACATTTGTCAAGGACAAATTGTGTTTAGCTTGTGAACAAGGGAAACACCACAAAGGTTCCTTTAAATCAAAGCAAAATTTTTCAATAACAGACCCATTGCATATGTTGCATATGGACATATTTGGACCCATAAGTACTCCAAGCCTAACTGGCAAGAAGTACACACTGGTGATAGTAGATGAGTTCTCACGATTCACCTAGGTAATATTCCTTAAAGCCAAAAGTGAGGCTGCCCTGGAGATAATAAGTTTTATCAAATAGTAAGAGTTGCAGAAAGGTAAGTCTATAAAGCAACTCAGAAATGATCATGGGACTGAGTTCAGAAACTCTACCCTTGAAAGCTTCTGTGAACAAAAGGGAATATTACAAAATTTCTCATCTGTTAGAACTCCCCAACAACATGGAGTTGCTGAGAGGAGAAATAGAACTCTAATTGAGGCTGCTAGAACAATGCTGTGTGAGGCAGGATTGAAGCTCTATTTGTGGGATGAAGCTGTTAGTACAGCCCGTTATACTCAAAATAAATCAATCATTGTCAAAAGAAATGGTAAAACATCATATGAGATGTACAAGTCTAGAAAGCCCAATATAGGTTATTTGCATGTTTTTGGTTCAAAATGCTACGTGCTGAATCAAAGAGATCAGATCCATAAGTTGGAACCCAAAGTCGATCCTGGAATATTCGTTGGTTATTCCTCAATCTCTAAATCATACAGAGTATATAGCAGGAGGAGAAAGGCCATAGAAGAATTAATTCATGTCTCAATTGATGAAGACATTCTTGATCAAGCTAAGAAAAGACAAGCTGACTCGGTCAGTCTTAGTGAGCTTGAAAGGCCTGAGGAAACCAATATGTCAAATCCTATGTATGTCATGGGAGATAATAGTGATGATGATGTGTGTTCATCAAAGAAATCATCACAAGCTCCAAGGAATTCTCAAGCTGAGAAGGATGATGAGCTCATCAACCCCTTTGGAGCTGAAGTCACTCAGACTGAGGATCTCAGTGATCATCAGTCTGTTGACAATGCTACTGTTGAGACTGAGGAGATAAGTTCACCTCAGGGCTCTCAACATCACTCAGATCCAGACCCAGATTCTCCTACTACAACATTCAAATTCCTCAAAGACCATCCTCAAGATCAGATCATTGAAAATATCCAAGAAAGGGTTATTACCAGATCAAAGGCTACAGCTAACTATGCTGCCCACTTTGGTTTTCTATCTCAAATGGAACCAAAAAATACTGAAGAAGCCTTAGAGGATGAGGATTGGATTGAAGCTATGCAAGAGGAATTGAATGAATTTGAGAGAAATAAGGTGTGGAGCCTTGTCCCTGCCCCCAAAGATCATTCAATTATAGGCACTAAGTGGGTCTATAGAAATAAAATAGACAAGGATGGAGTGATAGTTAGGAACAAAGCCAGGCTGGTAGCACAAGGGTATAAGCAAGAAGAAGGAAATGATTATGATGAAACCTTTGCTCCTGTTGCTAGAATTGAAGCCATAAGGCTGTTCCTGGCTTATGCAGCATATAAAGACATCAAAGTCTATCAAATGGATGTGAAGAGTGCTTTCCTAAATGGAAAACTTCAGGAGGAAGTCTATGTGAAACAACCTCCTGGCTTTGTCAGTTCAAAGTTTCCACATCATGTCTATAAGTTAGACAAGGCTTTGTATGGTCTTAAACAAGCTCCAAGAGCTTGGTATGATACACTGTCCACTTATCTACTATCAATGGATTTCACCAGAGGTGGTATAGATAAGACACTCTTTATTAAAAAGATTAAAGGACAGGTGATTCTTGTACAAATCTATGTGGATGACATTATCTTTGGTTCTACTAATGAATCTCTGTGTTAATGGCTCTCCAAAATAATGTCACAAAAGTACAAGATGAGTATGATGGTGAGATGACATATTTCTTAGGCCTACAAATTCAACAAAAGCCTGATGGAATATTCATCAATCAAAGAAAGTATGTTCTTGACTTGATAAAGAAATATGGTTTTGATTCTAGTTCAACCATGAGAACACCCATGTCAACGTCCGTCAAGCTGAGTAAAGACTCGGATGGTAAGTCTGTGTGTCAGTCTACCTATAGAGGAATGATAGGTTCATTACTCTATTTGACAGCTAGTAGACCTGATATCATGTTTGCTACATGTGTTTATGCAAGATATCAGGCAGATCCTACATAATCACATCTTCAAGCTGTGAAAAGGATCTTTAGGTACCTTAAAGGTACTCCAAATCTAGGTCTTTGGTATCGAAAGGAAAATGGGTTTGAGTTAGTTGGTTTTTTAGATGCTGACTATGCTGGGTGCAAGTTAGATAGAAAATCAACAACAGGAGGATGTCAACTGCTTGGAGGTAAATTAGTAATCTGGACCAGTAACAAACAGAACTCAGTGGCTACTTCAACTGCTGAAGCTGAATATGTTGCAGCAGGAAGTTGTTGTGCTCAAATCCTATGGATGCAGCATCAGCTTCATGACTTTGGTATGAGTTTCAAGAAAACTCCTATCTTCTATGATAACCAAAGTGCTATAGCCATAACTTACAATCCAGTCTTCCACTCAAGAACCAAGCATATTTAAATTAGACATCACTTCATCAGGGACATCGTGGAAAAAGGTAAAGTTGACATTAAATTTATTCCCACTGATGACCAATTAGCTGATATCTTTACTAAACCACTTGATGAGAAGTGGTTTATGTATCTGCTAAGTGAATTGGGTATGCTCAACCTCTAGCAAAGTGTCTAGAATCTGATTTTTAGTTTGACAGAGACTACGTGTCTTAAGCTGAGTGCACAGTTTATAAATAAGTTTTCATAAACTGTATAACATGTCAAGCTGAATGATGAGTTCACATGTTTGGTGAGTTCCAAACATATTTTAACTGCTTAGTGTAGTTATGAGTCAGTCTCAAACATAAATGACTAAGTGTCATTGAGTCTTGCTATGTGCCTAACTCAAACTGTGTGATTGGTTCACACGTTTGGTAAGTTCCAAACATATTTTACCTACTTAGTGTAGCTAAATTACATGTTTAAGTCTGTCTTAAACATACATGACTAAGTGTTATTAAGCCTAAGTTGTGTGCTCTACTCAAGCTAAGTACCAATCTCAAGCTGAGTGTTCAACTCAAGCTGAGTGCTTGAATCAAACTGAGTGCTTGACATAAACTGAGTAATAAATTTACTCAGACTTGGTGTGTCCAAAACCATGTTTTAATTGCTAAGTGTTATTGATTCATGTGTCTCTGCGTATTTGAGTCCGTCTCAAATCACGTATTATACTAATTGGGTATTGGTGTAATACAACAGTGTTAATCATATTTGTGTAGGTCACTAATATTATTTTACACTTGTATCCGTTGGAAGATGATGTGTTTCTACCCTCTTACTGTTACATCAAGCCGTAATTTTTCCGGCGTAATGGATAAAAATGGGATTCTAACGGTAACTTTTCTCTCTCCTCATAAAGGTATATATACCGATCATAATCGGTTTAGAGAAGTTTACGCTTACAAATCCGACTTGTCACCTTCTAAAATACCTTTCGCAAACACTTCAATTGCTTAGTGCATTCGTTCGTTTCAAACCCTAAATTGCTAAGTGCAGTTTCTGAACCGCTTAGTGCGAATTACAAATTACTCAGTGTAATTAATCCAAAATGGACGGAATCGCGTTAGTTCTTGGTGATCAAATGATTCGAGGTGCTCAGTTTAAGAACAATGGAGTGCCGTTGTTTAAATTCAACAATGAACGGGTCTGTCTTGCAATTCCTCCAAGGAAACAAGGCAGAGGATATGAAGTCTGGGTGGCTTACATCCGTAAATGCCCCGTGGCATTCGCCTTCTGTGGCGCACATCTCCATATTGTTCCTCAACATCTACTGGAGTTCTGGTACACATGTACGTATGACTAGAAAAGGGGAGAAATTACAGAGAATGTTCTTAATTGCAATAGAACAGTGGTTCTATCCGTGAAGCGGCTAAGGGATGTTCTTCAACTCCTTATATGTGATGAGTTCGAGCCTGCTGTCACGAGGCAGGTGGTAAGGTCAGTCCTACCCAGAATGGGTCACCCGCAGACATAGGGTGTAATAAAAAAGGCTACCTTTCCAACCAGTTGGGGCTTCATGGTTTCAACAGTGATTTGTTCACTAGGAACTAAGGTTGGAGGATTGGACCAGGTGAATGAGTTCGAGATGAAGCTGTTATACAACATCTACTTTGCTCGAAATCTGGATTATGCTCAGCTTATCTTCAACGAACTCAAGGTCCAAGTGATGAAGACCACAAGGGATCTTCATGTACCTTTCATAAGGTACCTGTCCTTGGCATTTGAAGCCGAGCTGGGAACAGCACTCTATGAAGCTGATCTGGATGTGTTCCTGTTTCCTATACTCAGCCCCAAGATGTTCAATAATGACATCTTCCCAGAGCAAGAGGGTCTGAGTGAACCTATGCTCCTAATTGCTGAGGCAGCTTCTTCCGAAAGTGAAGAAGAGGGATCAAATCAAGGGGGAGCTTCCCAAGCTGACACCGGAGGTTCAAGCTGAGCACTCTGCTCAAGCTGAACCATTACACATTGAAGCTGCTTCTGGTAAGACCTCTCCACTTTCTCTATCTTCTCATTATTCTTCATCTACTTTTGGAGATAAGGCTATGGTAAACCCAACCCAGTCTAACCCATCTCCTCCACCTTCATTCCATCTATAATCCCACTCTGAATCCACCCCTAGTATGCCCACTACTGCTAGGGAGAATATCCAAACCTATACTAGGAAAATTGTCTTAGGTTGTGCCACTCCTAAAGGCATCACTGGAGCTGAGATCACACTGGTCCCTCCACCGGCAGGAGTTGAGGGGGAGACGCCTACTCTTCAGGTGTCAACCTCGAGGTTCATATCTACCCTAAAGTCTAAACCGGGTGTGGTGTCTACTCAGCCCACACTCTCCAGTGCCATGGGAGATCCCATTACTATGCCTAAGCAGACACACTTAGGTAACATTGAAGAAATGACCAATCCCCAGGATCAATCACCCCCCTCCAAACCAATTAGCCAACCACCTACCCATACACTTCACATCTCGAGCCCCATTACTTCTCTTCACTTCTCATACCCACACACACGACCTGTCAATGTTTCGTACTCATACCAAGGTGATTCACAGGGTCCAAACTCTGGTGCAAATGAGTTTGAGGGTATACACCAACCCTTGGATGATGCACCCAAATTCCAACCCTCTCAGGCTGACTTGGATGACTTGATGAGTTTCTTTAAAAGTCAGTTTGACAAGCTGCACCTCAAAAGAAAGCAAAAAAAGAAGGATATGATGATGATTATCGATAATCTGGATGAAGAGGTGCTAAAATTGAAATCTGCAGTTGCTGCCCTACAAAAACTAAAAACTTCGACCCCTATTGATGATCACAAAAAGGGGGAGAAGGTTCAAGAAGCTGAAGCTGAGTCAGTCAAAGTTGAAGCTCTACTACTATTGGCAAAGGGAGCAGAACAGATTGAGGGGGAGACAGAAATAGAAAAAGAAGCTGAGCTGACTGAAAAAGCAAAAGGCAAGAGAGCAGCAGTGGTCAGCTCAGAAGAGTCAGAACCCCCTCAGCAGAAAAGAAGAAAAATGATTCTCAGTGAATCATCAGCCTCAGATGAAGACTCTGCTGACAAAATGACTTTACAAGAAAGAGCTTCACTGATGGCAGTGAGTATAATGGAACAAGAAGATGCTGACCAGCTTGGGATGTCTATCCAAGAATTAAGAAGAAGACAATTGGATGCTCAAGCTGTGTTAGCAGATGAGAAAAGGAGAAGAGAACAAGTATGGGCTGAGCATATCAGAAAGTAGAATGAGGATCTAGCCAAACTCAGACTGCCAATTGTGCCCAAGGAGGAAGAAGTAGAGGAACTTCATATCCAGGATCAACCTGAAGGGGAAGATATAACTCAGTGTTATACAAGGACTGTTGGGAAAATGATCTCATCAGTTTAGATTTGATGAGACAAAGTTAAGATTGTAAGATGTGTTCTACGTATAACTTAAACAGAATTATGAAGCTTAGTCAGACTGAACACTCATAGTGATTCAGACTGAGTACAAGATGAATGTAAACTGAGCATATGTTCGACCAGTTTATATTATACCTTAGTTAGTTTATTAATGTGTTTGATAAGATGTGTATGTCACATAAGGTATATATCGAGTATTCAGCTTGATGTGTTTCAAGCTGAGTGACTCAGCTTAGAAGCAGAGTCAGCTCGACAGAGTTACTAAATATGTTTTATTTAACTCTTTGGACTTCTAAGGATGAGTTAATATTAATACATGTTTGTTCATGTTTGTTTTCGAGTGTGTTCTCGAAGAACTCAGCTTGATGAGTTTCAAGCTGAGTAACTCAGCCTGACTAAATAAATATGTCCAAGAGAAGTTAAATGTCTTTTAAATTCTGTTTTAACTCTCTATATCTACGGCACGGATAAGAAGACTCCAGAATCTAGATTGAAGATTGAAGACTCAAGATAAGAAGATTCAAGATTCAAGATTCCGAGTTATCCGATAGTTAGTTAGCAAATTAGGATTAGTCCAGTTTGTTAGGAACCGTAGCAACAGGATTATAAATACTTCTCTCCTGATAAGTTTAGAGGTACGACTTCTACTACGACGTAGAAAACAACTAAGTGTTTGAGAGCCAAAACCTCACCTCACCGTATGTGTTACGATTCTTGAATCACTGTTTGTCAGTTCAACGTGATCAAGAAATTCACAGATTGCCAAACCATTCGTGTGTTCGAATTGTCACATCAGTTGTGATATTGGTAAGTAATCACTAGTTGATTCAATTTGTGTAAATCCTGTTTAGAGAGTCGTCAGTATCTATAATCATAAGTTGATTATTGATAGCTAAGTTTGAGAGATTGAAAGATTTATATTAGATGATTATATATCAAGAGTTGCTTACTTGATAGTTATTGTAATCATCTTCTTATTCAAAGCATTGTAATCATCTTCTTATTAAAAGCATTCAATTGATTGTGGTTTAATTTACTTTGTGAAACACTTTTATTTGATTTGTTCAAAACCTTCAAATAGTGATCAAAGGAGCCTTAATGAAAAGGCTCTGATACCACTTGTCAGGATCGGATATTACTAAATATCAATAACAAGAATTATCTTTAAGAATTAAATCAGAGTTGTTTAAACATAATCTTTCAGTTTGATCACAATCAACTAAGAAGTTGCGGAATCACACTTCATTGATGTTTAAGATTTTATCACAAGAACAATTCAAGAATCAACACGAGAAAATACTTTCAAACACCAGATGTTTATTAATAACCAATGATGATTACAATATTCACCAACACCTCTAATCTAACTCTTTTGTTAGACGAAGAACACAGTTTGTTCTTAGGTTTCGATGAAACTTAGAGGCTAACACACTTTCTGAAAACAAGTTAATAAAATACGAATGCGTAAAATTGCTATGATTAAGAGATACTAAAACGATATTCTATTCCAAGTATTTATAGACTCTTGATCCTCCTTGAATAGTTGACAGTTAGGTAATCTTCTATCTTCCGAGATAATCTTGATAATCTTCAAACTTGATCAAGATATACTTCAAATCCACAAAGATAGCATTTTCCATAAATAGCTTAACAGCAACTGTTTGTTCAATAAAAAGTTCTGAATTTCTTCTAACAGTCTTCACTTCAAGGTCTTCAAACAGTTGTGTATAATAGAACTAATAGTTCTGATCTTTTGTACTAACAGTTGTAAAACTTTCAACAACTGTTAGTTACAACTGTTTTCACAAATCAATCTAACAGTTTTACCTTTGCATGTCCAACAGTTTCAATGACTTAGCAAATTTCCCAACAATCTCCCCCTAACTTAATGTATTGAACAATACATTCAAGTGGTTTGTTTTATAGGGTTCAACCACAGAAAAATCAACTTAGCAAAAAAAATATTTACATTAAGTATGCAAAGTTAAACTGTTACAATCAAAACATAAAAAGAAAATTACTTTTTACTTGACTGAATGAGCTCCAACCTTTCCTTCAGCCTCTTCAACAGATCATCTTTCATGTTAGCAGGGCCATAGAACTTTGCTTTCAACATATACAGAAGCTTTGTTTTACCATGCTCAACAAATTCAAAATCAAACCACTGAGTTTGTCCCTTTCCCATCACCATATGATAAACTCTTGACTTGTCATATACTTTCATAGAGCTTATTGGGAAGACTTCATCACTTATCAAAATTGGCATTATTCTCAGTGGATTGCATATACTTGTTAGGTGCCTCATCAAAACTCTGATTTCAATTTCAGCAGCTCCCCCATACTGGCTTATTCCATATGCATACATCTCTTGAATATCCCTTCTAGTCATACTTTCCATCAAATGTAAGAAACTAGAGTAGCTTTCAATCGGTTCTAGTTCTCTGACAATCGTAACCCCTTTCTTTCCAGTCTCTATCCTCAACAATTCAAATCTCCACTCAGTAATGTGGGATTTTTGGCCAAGCTGCTCTGCTTCTAACTTATCAATTCTTTCTTTAACATCTTCCCTGAGTCTATCATGAAGAATAGTTTTTACAATGTCTGCTTTTGCTGTTTGAGGCTGAACTGTTTGTTTTTCCTTCTCAAATGTTGGCTTGGGAGGTGGAACTGTTTTCTTCTTTTCAACTTTCTTTCTTTTCACTCCCTTACCAGCTTTCTTAGCCCTTTCTTCTTCATCTATCTCCTTTGTAAATTCAGCAGCTAGCTTTTGAGCTAATTCAAGATCTTTCTTTTCTTGTTGTTCAAGCTCAGCATCTAACCTCTGTGCTAATTCATGATCACGCTCCTCTTGCTGTTCTTTGGTAAGTTTTAACTTTGGAATTTCAACAGCAATCTCCTTTCCCTTACCTTGCACAGAAGGCATCTTCTCATCTTTCTTTGATTCAGTAATAGCAATTCCTTTGAATCCTGGCTTTGGTGCAATTGGTTCTAGCTTTTTAAATTTACCATCCAGCCATCCATCTTCTATCTTTTGTTTCATTTTGTGTGCACTTATGTTTAGAGTTTGAGCACCTACTGCAATCAAATGATCTTGCTTTACTTTTTACCATGTTGTGAATACTTCAGTTGTTGGGTAATCTCCAGACATAATCATCTTATTGATCAGAACTATGTCAATTGCTGACAACTTTTCTACAACTGTTTCTGAACTTGGTGCAGCTGTTTGTTGTTGACCCGATGCAACTGTTTTCTTTGAATCTACAACTGTTTGGGCACTTGATGCAACTGTTACTTGTTTAGACTGCGCAACTGTTTGTTGAGTCTCAGCAACTAGCTTCAAAATGGTTTCAACTGTTGATGTTTTCTCCCCCTTTTTTATTGGAACTGTTTGTGGAGAGGGTCGAGCAGTGAACTGTTTCATTACTTTATCATGAGCTTGAAGCACATCAGTAGCCTTTTTCAAAGTGTCTAACAAAAATCTGATTTGTTTGTCCTGCTTGTGATGAGCTCATTGTGCTTAGCCAGAAGCTTGTCTTGTAAAGAATTTCTCTTCTTCAAATACATGTATGCCCCAAAGAATGGTACAAAATTTGAATCCGTCAATGCCTTTTGTTTCATACTAGCCTTAATGTCAGAGAGTGTAGTCCCTGTAAACATATCACTGGCAAAAATAATTGGTGTGTCACTCCTAGAAGATTCCACACCAGTACCCCTCTGTTCTTGGTACTGGGGATTTCCAGAAGATGTTGGAACAACTTCTGTTGCCGTGGCTGAGGTCTTAAAGATGTTGACACTGTCCTGCTCACCCCTTTCGGATGAAACAGTAGTGCCAGCCTCAAATACCACATGATCACTCTCCCATGGGGTGATCACCTCCTCAGTGTGCCTGGGAGACAGCACAATGGGTTCCCTTTGGATATTCTGCACAGGAGAATGCTCCTGTGCAGGGCTTACAACTTGAGCATCAGATACTGTGGTGGAAGGAGCACCAACAGTTCTTTTTCTTTTTCTCAATGTTATAAGAGTGGGGGCTTTTGTTGTAGCTTGAAGCAAGGTAGCAGATGGAGTTGTTTGAGTATCGTGAGCTGGGGGTTCCAAAGTTGTGGGTGTAGCAATAATGTGGGCTTCTTGTTCAACTCTGGCAGCTCTGTTTCTTGACAGAAACTCCACCATTGCAGAGAGTGGTGGAGTTATGGCACCAGAGAAATTCTTGCCATTTATCAACAATTTGCTCAATGTGGAGGCCACATGAGCAGAGGGAATCAGTACCCTCTTGTGCATTTTGAGATTTGGCAATAAAGAGTTTAGAAAAACTTGCACAAATCGGGGATACAGCAAAAAGAGACCATATTTTGTCCTAAGATGTTTTACCATTCCATCAAATAGCATTTTAGAGTAGTTAAAATAACGGTTGTTGGCCAAACAAATTAAAGCCAACGCAATGTTGCTCCCGAATTCATTCCATCCAGTTCTTTTGGGGCTGATACATTGCTGGATAGTATGAATCACATACTTCCAGTGTGAACAAAATTGCCCTTTATAGAAGGTACCCTTTCCCCTAGGGCCCTCATATCCCAGTTTAACTAACTCACCATGCAGATATTCCAGGGAGACAGAGTCAGAATACTCACCTTCGAGATCATTAAGTTGAAGGTGTTGACGTATGATATCCTAAGAAACGGAAACAGCAACATTATCAACATTGGAGTCAATCCACTGCACTCCATCTTCTTCTCTGATTGTAGCATTTTTCCAGAATTGATCAATATGTGAAGTGTAAATAGTTGGATTGATGGTGAGAGCAGTGCGGAGATTGTACATCAACAGATAATCAATCATACCATGGAAGACATATAGATCAGCAGGTTTCGAGAAAAATGCAAGCATGTTGTGTTCCTTAACAAACGGAAGGGGACCCATGGCGATTTGCAAGTGAAATTCTAGGGTTTTAGCGTTTGCAAGAAGTTCAGTAAGCGTAAAGAAAACTGTGAAGAGGGAATGACTTATATATGTTACGCATATTCAATGCAATTCAAATTCCCTCAAAGTTCCTGCAAAGACTAAAATACCCCTTGAAAGAAACTAACAGTTGAACAAAAAAAGAACTAACAGTTGAGAACTGTATTCTTAATTGACTGCAACTGTTATTTAAAAGAAATACTCCCCCTTGAATGAACATTCAGTTTGCCTAACAGTTGTGGATTCCATTTACTAACAGTTGAAAACTGTTAGTTGCATTATGTACAGCTGTTCCCTGAACACTTACACAAAAAGTTGTTAGACTTAATACTAACAGTTTCAAACTGTTAGTGAGAGAAAACACAGAAACACAGATAAACAAACAAACAACTGTTATTCTAAGTTAATCATTCCAATATTGGAGATCAGAAAGTTGAACCTGCTCATATCAAATGCTTTGGTGAACAGATCAGCTAACTGATCATCATTATAGACTTTCAGAACATGGATTAACCTTTTCTCATTGCAATCTCTGATAAAATGAAACCTGATATCTATGTGCTTTGTTTTAGAATGCTTCACAGGATTGTTAACAATACTAATCGCACTTGTGTTATCCACATAGATAGGTGTATTCAAGAAAGTCATACCATAATCCAGAAGCTCATTCTGGATCCACAAAACTTGTGAACAGCAGCTTGAGGCAGCAACATATTCAGCCTCAGCTGTTAAAGTGGAAACTGTTGTTTGTTTCATGCACTGCCAAGATACCAACCTGGAGCCAAAGAATTGACATCCTCCTGAAGTTGATTTCCTGTCCGCATTAGCTCCTCCATAGTCACTGTCAGAGTATGCCACCAATTCAAAAGATGAATCTTTAGGATACCAAAGACCCAGTTTTTGTTGGCCTTTGAGATATCTAAAGATTATCTTTACAGCAAATAGGTGTGACATCTTTGGACTGCATTGAAACCTGGCACAAACACACACAGCAAACATGATATCTGGTCTAGAAGCAGTTAAGTACATTAAAGAACCTATCATAGACCTATACAAGTGTATGTCTACATCCTCCCCCTCAGGATCTGCTCCCAACTGTTTGTGTGTTTCCATTGGAGTACTGGCCAGCTTCACATCTTGATAGCCAAACTTATCCAAAATGTCCTTGACATACTTTGACTGACTGAGAAATATACCTGATGGCATCTGCTTCACCTGTAAACCCAAGAAAAATGTAAGTTCTCCCATGGAACTCATCTGAAATCTATTTTGCATTATGCCTTCAAACTGCTTGCACAGACTGTCATCAGTGGATCCAAAGATTATATCATCAACATAGATTTGAACAAACAAAATCTCTGTTTTAACAATCTTTGTAAATAATGTCTTATCAATAGTGCCTCTCTTAAAACCATTCTCAAGCAGATATGATGATAATGTCTCATACCAAGCTCTAGGAGCCTGATGTAATACATACAAAGCCTTATCCAACCTATATACCCTATCAGGATATTTTGAGTCTTCAAAACCAGGTGGTTGACACACATATACCTCCTCATCAATAGTTCCATAGAGAAATGCTGATTTGATATCCATTTGATACACCTTGAACCCTTTAAAGCTTGCAAAGGCAAGGAACATTCTAATTGCTTCTATCCTTGCAACAGGTGCAAAGACATCATCATAATCTATTCCTTCCTCCTGTGTATAAACCTATGCAACTAGTCTAGCCTTATTCTTGATTACAATACCTCTTTCATCCTTTTTATTCCTCAACACCCACTTGGTGCCAATAGCTCTCTTGCCTCTTGGAAGTTCAACTAACTTCCAAACATGCTGAATCTGGAACTGTAAAAGTTCCTCTTGCATTGCTTCCACTCATGAAGGATCTTTTAATGCCTCTACTGCTTTCTTTGGTTCCATCTGAGATAGAAAGCAGGCATTCACATCAAACTGTTCAAGATCCACACCACTATGTTCACCTTGCAGCATACCTCTAGTTCTAACATGAGTGGTAGGATCACCTATAATCTGCTCTATGGGATGGTTCTTGTGAATTCTTAATGTAGGGATGTTTTCTACAGTTAGTAGATTCCCTAAATTTGACATATCAACTTCAGATTCACTTTCATTCCCAGAAGAATTACATACCTGATCTGCAACTGTTTGATTAACAGATTCATTGTTTTGTTGAAGATCAGGGGATTCCATATCCTTTGAAGGTTCAGCATCACAATTCATTGGACTAACAGCATTGGAAGAGTCATTTTGAAACAAAGGAATCACTACAAAGTCTTCAGTGGCTTTGTTTCTACCAACAGTTGTTGGACTTGTGCTAACAGTTTCAGAACTGTTTGAAACAGTTTGTGGATTTGCACTAACAGCTGTAGGAACACCTGCAACTGTTTCTGTAGAATACTCAAAAGAAAGAGATTTAGACAACGCATCAATATCAAATAACCAATCAGGACCATTACCTGCAATATTGATCCTATTCTCATTGAAGGAGACATTCATACTCTCTTCTATGATCCTAGTGACATTGGTAAAAACTCTATATGCTTTACTCTGAGTGGAATATCCTACAAAGAATCCTTCTTCTGCTTTACTCTCAAATTTGCCTAATAGAGACTTGGTATTAAGGATAGTGCAGGGACATCCAAATGGTTTAAAGAAGTTGATCAAAGGTTTTCTTTTAAGGAACAACTCATAAGGAGTTTTCCCTTTGGACTTGACTACTTGTACTCTATTCTGAACATAGCAGGCCGTGTTCACTGCTTTTGCCTGAAGGTCATTGGGAGCCTAGAATCAGCTAACATGGATCTAGCAGCCTCTATCAAAGTCCTATTCCTTCTCTCAGCCACTCCATTCTGTTGTGGAGTCCGAGGTGCACTAAACTGTCTTTCAATCCCTTTTTCCTCACAAAAACTGTTTAACTCATAGTTCTTAAACTCAGAACCATTGTCAGATCTAATGACTTTCACTCTCAAATCAGATTGATTTTCTATTCTAAGAATAAGAGACTTAACTAACTCAGGTGACAGTTTCATCCTTAGTTCTAAGAAATTGAACCCAAGTAAATCTGGTGAAGTCATCAACTATGCCTAAACAGTAGGCCTTCTTCCCTATACTGACCACAGATGTAGGACCAAAAAGATCCATATGCAACAGTTGTAAAGGAGTAGTAATGCAAGAAACTTCTTTGGACTTATAAGAAGTTTTGTGTTGCTTGCCTTTGAGACAAGCCACACAATGATCATCACATGAGAATTCTTTTTGGGGCAAACCTCTTACCAGATTGTTTTTAGTTAACAGATTCATGGTTTTAAAATTCATGTGACACATCCTTCTATGCCAAATAGCAGACTCATCATGAGATGCCTTTGAGAGTAAACAACTTAATACATTCTGTTTAGCTACCTTTTGAGTGTCCAAACAGTATACATTATCCTTTCTAGGTGTTCTTAAAAGAACATTCTTTTCTTCCACTTTAAAATCTTTTGAAAGGATAATGCATTCTGTGTCTGTGAACAGGACTTTGTTTCCATGGTCACAGATTTGAGATACACTTAACAGATTGTATTTTAGTTGTTCAACAAAGAAAACATCATTGAAAGTAAGTGTACCTGCCTCTACAGCTCCCTTACCTGTGATTCTTCCTCCCTTAGCATTTCCTCCAAATGCTACATGTCCTTCATTGATTCTTCTGAAATCCTTCAAGCAGTGTGGATTTCCAGTCATGTGCCTTGAGCATCCACTATCCACTTGCCAAATGTCTCCTTGATTGGCCCTATGAATGCTCTGCACAAATAAAAACTTAGTTAGTAGCAGGAAGTACCCAGGCCATGCAGGTCTTGGGTACACCATTTAAGTCATAATACATAAACAAAGTTTGATTCTTTTTTATTTCCTCCAAGTTAGATTTCTCTATCTTGTGTGAAGAGTATTTAGTGAGAACATGTGGTGTCCAGCTGTTGTATTTAACAGTTGAGTCTTTTGAACAAACAGTTTTTTATTTTGGTAAAACAGTTGGGCAAATTTGTGACTCAATTTGATTATAAGTTAAATTAACAGTTTTGGCCCCTTCAGAAACTGTTTGTTTCGGCAATTTCACCCAAGCAAAACCAACAGTTTTTGGTTTTGGCCTAACAGTTGTGGAACTGTTAGCCTGTTTTCTGTACCTTGGCAAACCAACAGTTTTTGGTTTTGGCCTAACAGTTGTGGAACTGTTAGCTTGTTTTCTATAACTTGGCTTCTGGATGCTATAGATCTGTGGGTTATAATAACAGTTGTGAGCTAAGTGATTTGCTCTCCCACATATATAGCACCTTTTGGTTTTGACTATAGGCAAACCAGTTCTTTGTGTCCACAACTGGTTCCTATTCCTTTGATTTCCTCTCACAGGTGCTGAAGGAGGAAATTTCTGTACACCATGCTGTTTGCATGTGCAGAAAGGCACTTCAGTATGCCTTTTCACCGATTTGGGTTGAAACTGTGTTTTTGAAGCTTCCTTCTTTGGCTTCTCAATTTCAACTTCACCAACCTTCTCTTTTCCTTTGGTCTTAACACTAACAGCTGAGATTTTTGGGTTAAAACTGTTTGGGTTATGTTTGGAACTGTTAGTGTAATGTTGGGGACTGTTTGCAACAGTAGTGGAACTATTTATAGAATAAACAGATTTGAAAGGTTTTGTTTCACTGGTGAAAGGTTCAGATGAGGCTTTAACGAACATCACAGGTTTTAAAGAGGATTTTGGTGCTGTAGGTTCACAACATATGTGATTTTCAATAGGAATGACCTCTTCTTTCTTCACAACTCCCTCCTTCTTATCATCACTCACCTCATACACAACTCCTTCCTCTTCACTTTCAAATTGCGGATCAGCTGACTTCAATTCTTCTTCTAATGGTACATTAACATACCTATCAGCTACATCAGACATGGGAGTTATGTAGTTGTGATTGTATGGAGGTGGGGTTCGCTTGTATCCTAAACCTATTTTAACCTTATCTCTGATTTGTGATTGTAACAAGGTTTCAAGCTTAAGGTTTGTTGCTTTGAACATACTCAAATCAATATCCACACCTTCTAACATCTTTGTTAGCTTATCAATCTTACTCTCTTTTTCATTCAGCTTTTTCTTAAGATTATCAATTTCTTCTTGAAGCTGCTCCTTCTCCCACTTATGATACTTCCTATCATAGTCCATTTGCAATTCATTTTCCTGATAATCTTTAATTTTCATTTCAAAGCTTTCAATGACAGCACTAGTTTCATATCTTATCTCCTCCATTCTGCTCAGAGCAGCACACACCTTTTTGTTGTGCTCCCTAAACCTTTTTACTATAGCTCTACATTCACCTGGGCATAGTTTAGAAGATACCTGTATGTCTTCTGATTCTGGTGAATCCAATTTGATGGAGGAATCAGTCAAAACCATCAAAGCCTTGTTGTGAGTAGCTTCCTCTACTTGATCACTCCAATCAAACCCATGGCCTTCTTGTGAGACCAATGCTGATGAGGTTTGATTTGGCCTTTGTCCTTGATTCTGGCCTTGTCCACCAGATCTGCATTCCCTGGCAAAGTGACCAGGCTGTTGACATTTGAAACATCTGACTTTGGATTTGTCAAACCCAGCCTGCCCATCAGCCCTGAAGTTCATGTTCTTCCTGCCAGTTCTTTTAATGAATCTTTTTGCTCTGACAGTTAACATAGCCATTTGCCACTTGAGGTCCATCTCCTCAAGATCATCTGGATGCACTTGCTCAAGATCCTCATTGGTGAGGGTTGAATGTGCATGGCCAGCAAGAAATGCTTCAAGCACTGCATCAGGGGTGTTCACATCTAATCCAGCAGCAGAACTGTTACCTGCACAGACATCAACAGAATTAGATAAAGAATGGTTTGAGTCCATACCTGAGGATGAAAGGAGAGCAGCATTGTGACTAGGGATCAAAGTCTTTCTTTTTCCCTCTATTTCTCCCTCAAACACAATCAAACTGTTGTAAAGATCATCTAATTCTATATCTTCCAAAGAATCTTTAGTTCTCCATTGTGCAGCATAAACTGTCCATTCTTCACCCAAGGACCTAAGGAATTTTCTATTGATCTCATCTTGCTCTAGTCTAACTTTTGCACTCTCAAGTTGACTAACCAGCTTATAGAACCTATCAAAAATTTGAGTTATATTCTCATTCTTTCCACTTGAAAAGTTTTCATAAGCTTGTTTCAGAAGATCCCTTTGGTTCCTTTTGGAACTAGCATTCCCTACAAATCTCATTTCTAAGGCAACCCAAAGTTCATGTGCATCTTCAAACTTTTTGAACTGATGTTGATATTCGTTGGGAATAGTAATCTGAAGGATGCTAAGGGCTTTCATCTCAATCATCCTTTCTTTCTTCTCAGCATCTGTTCTTGGTGGTGATTTCTTCTTTGGTTTTCCTGTTTCATCTAAATCAACAGGAGTAATGGGGTCCTTTTCTATAACTTCCCAAACAGCATAGTCCATTAATTGGACATGCTGCTTGATTCTTAGTTTCCACATCTCAAAATCAGTTGGTTTGAGCATGGGAACTCTAATGCTTGACCCAGATCCAGTGTTATCAGAAGATCCAACAGACTCCAATGCAGTAATATGAATGAAAAACACACGAGAAGATTCAGAAAAACCTTCAAATAGTGATCAAAGGAGCCTTAATGAAAAGGCTCTGATACCACTTGTCAGGATCGGATATTACTAAATATCAATAACAAGAATTATCTTTAAGAATTAAATCAGAGTTGTTTAAAGATAATCTTTCAGTTTGATCACAATCAACTAAGAAGTTGCGGAATCACACTTCATTGATGTTTAAGGTTTTATCACAAGAACAATTCAAGAATCAACACGAGAAAATACTTTCAAACACCAGATGTTTATTAATAACCAATGATGATTACAATATTCACCAACACCTCTAATCTAACTCTTTTGTTAGACGAAGAACACAATTTGTTCTTAGGTTTCTATGAAACTTAGAGGCTAACACACTTTCTGAAAACAAGTTAATAAAATACGAATGCGTAAAATTACTATGATTAAGAGATACTAAAACGATATTCTATTCCAAGTATTTATAGACTCTTGATCCTCCTTGAATAGTTGACAGTTAGGTAATCTTCTATCTTCCGTGATAATCTTGATAATGTTCAAACTTGATCAAGATATACTTCAAATCCACAAAGATAGCATTTTCCATAAATAGCTCAACAGCAACTGTTTGTTCAATAAACAGTTCTGAATTTCTTCTAACAGTCTTCACTTCAAGGTCTTCAAACAGTTGTGTATAATAGAACTAACAGTTCTGATATTTTGTACTAACAGTTGTAAAACTTTCAACAACTGTTAGTTACAACTGTTTTCACAAATCAATCTAACAGTTTTACCTTTGCATGTCCAACAGTTTCAATGACTTAGCAAATTTCCCAACATACAAGCAACAATCCTTCAAACATTTCACAGATGTCTGTCAAAGGTTGTCCCATATTTGATAGATCTGACTATCCTATGTGGAAGTTCAGAGCCATGCTATTCCTCAAGTCCATTGACATTCGTATGTTCGATGTCATTACAAAAGGACCTATCATCCCCAAGATTCCTGCTACTGTCAGTGATACGTCTCCTGGCAAAACTGAAAAGGAAACAAGAAAGCCTATTGCATCCTGGACTGATGAAGATTGGAAACTCTTCAATCTGGATGACAAGGAAAAAAGTGTTCTGTAAAATGCCCTGACCAATGAAATCTTTCGTACTGTGACTGGGTGTCAAACTGCAAAAGATATATGGGATACGCTGAGTGTCACATATGAGGGCACGGATCTGGTCAAGCAGCACAAGAGAAATCATTTGAATAGATCTTATGAGAACTTCTTTTCTAAGAAGAATGAAACCTTGTCAGATTTGTTCACAAGGTTTCACTACTTGATAAATGACCTACTAAGTGTGGGTGTAAAGAAAGATGAAGCTGAACTTGTGTTGAAATTTCTGGATGTGTTACCAGAAAGGTTTAACGATGTAACTACAGCACTAAGGGCTAGAGCAACACTGCACGTGTTCAACCTACAGTCCATATATGGGTTCTTGCTAAATCATGAATAGATCACTGAACATAAAAGAACTTCTCAACAAAAACTCAAGGAGTCTTTGGATAAGAATGAAGTTGCATTGGTTGCACAGAAAAAGAAGAAAAGCACCAAGACAATGGTTGTTGAATCTGAGACTGAGTCAGAATCTCAAGCTGACCACACAGACTCAGACTCAAGTGATACTGATGATGTTCAGAATATCACTGAGCAAATGGCAATGTTAGCCAGACGTTTGAGAAGAGCTCAAAGGGGAAGAGGAAGATCTGACAAGGGCAAAGGGAAGAGTTCCTTTGATCCCAAGAATGCTGTGTGCTTCAACTGTCAGAAGAAGGGACATATTGCTGCAGAGTACAGATCAAAGAAGGTGGAATCAACATCAGTTGTTGATAAGAATGCTTACAGAGCTGATAAATACAAGAAGAAATATACTCAGCTCAAGAAAGGAAAGTCTGAAGACAAACCCAGTGCAAAAGGACTAATTGCTTAAACCTGGGATACTGAATCATCTACCTTAGATGATGATGTATGTCTGATGGCTCAAGAAGATGAAGAGTTGGAGATAGATGAGGTTGATTATGGTTTGTCCGAGTCAACTTTTGAAGCGGACATGAAGGAAGCTGAGGAAAACATCAAGCTTAGTGACTGGGATCCTGCTTCCATGTATAAGGTCAGTAATTTCAACTCTTACACTGATGAGGAAAAGGGTCTTGCTTTTGATTCTCTGCTGAATGATTTCAAGACCATCCTTAAGTCTCAAAATGACCTCAAAGATGAGATAACTAAACTCAAGAATGAGATTAAGGAAAATAAATCTCTCATTGATGTTGGTAAGAAAGCACAATGTGATCTTGAATGTCAAAGACACATTAATAAACTTCTAAGTGAAGAACTTCAGGAAGCTAAAGACAAAGCTGGCCAACTCCAAAAGGTCACTGAGTCTTGGTGTAAGTCATCAAAGGATGTACTTGGAGGTGACTATCAAACAGCAGCTTATGTAGCTGATGATGAGATAGCAAATACAATATGTTTGTAAAGGCTAAAGATCATGAAGAAGAGTGCTCAACATCCAAACAGCATGGTAAGTCTGTGCTGGACAGATTAAGTACTCAGCCTATTCAAAGAATTTCAGTCATAGAAAGGCTTAATCCAAATCCTTTCAAAAGATAACATTCTCTATCTGGCTCAGAGAGAAGTTACAAGAATAGGAAGACCACTGTAAGTCAGAGGTCAAATCACAACCATGGTAAGTTCAAAGTTGTGGATCTTGGTAAGTCCAAGAAGATCAACAGTGGTAAGTCCAAACCTGTTGAAACTGGTGAGTCCAGTAGGCATGACAAAGGTAAGTCCAAGGTCATGGAAAAGAAGTTTGTTGGTCAAGCTTCCATGGATAACAAACAAAGACCTGACAAAGGTAAGTCCAAAGTCAGTGATCATCATGTGAAACAACTTGCAAAGAAAGTTGAAAAGTTATCTACAACATATAATCCTAAAATTGAGAGTAAGTTCTCACAAGGATTATTGGACACTCTACCTCCTGTAATCATTGGAAGAAGGAGATGCTACAAGTGCAGAAGTAGAGGTCATGAGGCTAAGGACTGTGATGCAGAAATCTCAAGGCCTGAACAAGAACAAGTTGATCAGCCTGCACAGGACTCAGCTCCTGCTCAAGCTGAACAGTCAGTTCAACCCGATGGAGATGCTAAGTGCTCCTCATCATAACCCACCAAGAAGTGGGTTCCCAAACAAAACTAATGTGTTTAGTTTTCATATCATGTGCAGGGTTCAAGTAAATGGTACTTGGATAGTGGATGCTCAAGGCACATGACTAGGTGGAAAGGACTTCTTAGTGATTTCCAAGAAGATGAAGGTCAAAAGGCTATGGGAAGATGCAAGCTGGCAAAGTTACATTCCAGAGAGTTGCATATGTCAAAGGTCTCAATCACAACCTGATTAGTATCAGTCAATTGTGTGATGAAGATAATGTTGTTACTTTTAGGAAGAAAGCAGGAATAATCTATAATGTTAAGGGAAAGCCTGTATTAATATCTAAAAGAGAAAGAGATGTGTATCTACTTGATCTAAATTCCGCTGATCCCTATACTGAAACCTGCTTGTATTCTCATTCTGTTCCTAAGCTGAGTTGGTTATGGCATGAAGGTTTATCTCATTTAAATTTTAAAAATATAAATATGCGATCTAATAAAGAGTTAGTCTCTGGATTACCAAAGATCACATTTGTCAAAGGCAAATTGTGCTCAGCTTGTGAACAAGGGAAACATCATAAAGGGTCCTTTAAATCAAAGAAAAACATTTCAATAACAGACCCACTACATATGTTGCATATGGATCTGTTTGGACCCATAAGTACTCCAAGCCTGAGTGTCAAGAAGTACACACTGGTGATAGTAGATGAGTTCTCACTATTCACCTGGGTAATATTCCTTAAAGCCAAATGTGAGGTTGCCCTGGAGATAATTAGTTTCATCAAAAGGGAAGAGTTGCAAAAAGGTTTGTCCGTAAAGCAACTTAGAAGTGATCATGGGACTGAGTTCAGAAACTCAACTCTTGAAAGCTTCTATGCACAAAAAGGAATATTACAAAATTTCTCATCTGTCAGAACTCCACAACAAAATGGAGTTGCTGAAAGGAGAAATAGAACCTTAATTGAGGCTGCCAGAACAATGTTGTGTGAGGCAGGATTGAAACTCTATTTCTGGGATGAAGCTGTTAGTACAGCCTGTTATACTCAGAATAGATCAATCATTGTCAAAAGACATGGAAAGACTTCATATGAAATATACAAATCTAGAAAGCCCAATATAGGTTATTTCCACATCTTTGGTTCAAAATGCTCTGTGCTGAATCAAAGAGATCAGCTCCATAAGTTGGAAGCTAAAGTTGATCTTGGAATATTTGTTGGTTATTCCTCAATCTCCAATTCTTATAGAATATATGATACAAGGAGAAAAGCCATAGAAGAATCAATTCATGTCTCATTTGATGAAGACAATTTTGATCAATCTGATAAAAGTCAAGCTGACTTAGTCAGTCTGAGTAAGCTTGAAAGGCCTAAGGAAACCAACTTATCAAATCCTATGTATGTCATAGGAGATGATAGTGATGATGATGTGTGTTCATCAAAGAAATCATCACAAACTACAAAGGATTCTCAAGCTGAGAAAGATGATGAGTTCATCAATCCCTTTGGAGCTGAAGTCGCTCAGACTGAAGATCTTGGTGATCAACAGTTTCTCGACAATGATGCTGTTGAGACTGAGGATGTATGTTCTCCTCAGAGCTCTCAACATCACTCAGATTCAGAACCAGAGTCTCCATCTACAACATTCAAATTCCTTAAAGATCATCCTCAAGATCAAATTATTGGAAATGTCCAAGAAAAGGTCATGACCAGATCTAAGGCTACAGCTAACTATGCTGCTCACTTTGGTTTCCTATCTCAAATGGAACCAAAGAAGACTGAAAAAGCCTTAGAGGATGAGGATTGGATTGAAGCTATGCAAGAGGAATTAAATGAGTTTGAGAGAAACGAAGTCTGGAAACTTGTCCCTGCCCCCAAAGATCATTCAATTATAGGCGCTAAGTGGGTCTATAGAAATAAAATGGACAAGGATGGAGTGATAGTTAGGAACAAAGCAAGGCTGGTAGCACAAGGGTATAAGCAAGAGGAAGGAATTGATTATGATGAGACCTTTGCCCCTGTTGCTAGAATTGAAGCCATAAGGCTGTTCCTGGCTTATGCAGCCTATAAAGACTTCAAAGTCTATCAAATAGATGTGAAAAGTGCTTTTCTTAATGGAAAACTTCAGGAGGAAGTCTATGTGAAGCAACCTCCTGGCTTTGTAAGTTCAAAGTTTCCACATCATGTCTATAAGTTAGACAAGGCTTTGTATGTTCTTAAACAAGCTCCAAGAGCTTGGTATGATACACTTTCCACTTATCTACTATCCATGGATTTCACCAGAGAGAGTATAGATAAGACACTGTTTATTAAAAAGAGTAAAGGACAGGTGATTCTTGTACAAATCTATGTGGATGACATTATCTTTGGTTCGACTAATGAATCTCTGTGTGAGTGGTTTTCTAAAATAATGTCACAAAAGTACAAGATGAGTATGATGGGTGAGATGACATATTTCCTAGGCCTACAAATTCAACAAAAGCCTGAAGGAATATTCATCAATCAAAGCAAGTATGTTCTTGATTTGATAAAGAAATATGGTTTTGATTCGAGTTCAACCATGAAAACAGCCATGTCACCAGCTGTCAAGCTGAGTAAAGACTCAGATGGTAACTCTGTGTGTCAGTCTACCTATAGAGGAATGATAGGTTCATTACTCTATTTGATAGCTAGTAGACCTGATATCATGTTTGCTACATGTGTCTGTGCAAGATATCAGGCAGATCCTAAAAAATCACATCTTCAAGCTGTGAAAAGGATCTTTAGGTACCTTAAAGGTACACCAAATCTAGGTCTTTGGTATCCAAAAGATTCAGGATTTGAATTAATTGGTTTTTCTGATGCTGACTATGCTGGGTGCAAGTTAGATAGAAAATCAACAACTGGAGGATGTCAATTGCTTGGAGGTAAACTAGTAAGTTGGACTAGTATGAAACAGAACTCAGTGGCTACTTCAACTGCTGAAGCTGAGTATGTTGCATTAGGAAGTTGTTATGCTCAAATCCTTTGGAAGCAGCATCCGCTTCAAGACTTTGGCATGAGTTTCAAAAAAACTCCTATCTTCTGTGATAACCAAAGTGCAATAGCCATCAGTTACAATCCAGTCTTCCACTCAAGAACCAAGCACATTGAAATTATACATCACTTCATTAGGGACATCGTGGAAAAAGGTAAAGTTGACATTAACTTTATCTCCACAGATGACCAATTAGCGGACATTTTTACTAAACCACTTGATGAGAAGAGGTTTATGTATCTGCTAAGTAAATTGGGTATGCTCAACCCCTAGCTAAGTGTCTAGAATTTGAGTTTTCAGTTTGACAAAGACTACGTGTCTTAAGCTGCGTGCACAGTTTATGAATAAGTTTTCATAAATTGAATCTTGTCAAGCTAAACAATGAGGTCTTTTGTTTGGTGAGTTCCAAACTTATTTTTTCTACTTAGTGTAGTTAAAAATATATAGTTTGAGTTAGTCTCAAACAAAATGACTAAGTGTCACTGAGTCTGAACTATGTGCTTAACTCAGGCTGTGTGATTGGTAAACACGTTTGGTTGGTTCCAACCAAGTTTTAAACTACTCAGTGTAGTTAGAAACAAGTTTGAGTCTGTCTCAAACAAAAATTGACTCAGTGTCATTAAGTCTGAGCTGTGTGCTCTACTCAAGCTGAGTACTCGAATCAAGCTGAGTGCTTAACTTAAACTGGGTAATAAGTTTACTCAGCTTGGTGTGTCCAAACTATGTTTTAATTACTACGTGTCATTAATACATGTGTATTTGAGTCGGTCTCAAAACGCACCGTATATCAATTGTGTATTGGTATACTTTAACAGTGTTTATAATCTTATTATGGGTTGATAATATTATATTACACTTATATCCGTTGGAAGATGATAAGTTCTACCCGTTTACTGCTACATCAAAATTTTACGGCGTAACGGTTAACAAAGGGGATTTCTAACGGTAACTTTTCTCTCTCCTAGGAAAGGTATATATACCGATCACATTCGGATTAGAGGGTTTATGCTTACAATCCAGACTTCTCAACTTCTCAAATACCTTTCACCTTCTTTGCTAAGTGCAAATCTCTGTTCCATCGATTTCGAAAACCTAAGTCGCTCAGTGCGCAATCGACAATCGCTCAGTGCGAATTTCTAATTGATTACTCAGTGTAACCTACATATTCAACGATGGAAGGAACTATTCTCGTTCTAGGTGATCGAATGGTACGGGGTGCTGTGTTTAAGAACAACGGTTTGCCGCTGATAAAAATCAATAATCAGCGTGCCTGTCTTGCTATTCCTCCAAGGACACAAGGTAGAGGATATGAACCATGGGTCAATTACATCCGTAAATGCCCATTGACTTTTGCTTTCACAGTGATCAAAAAGGCCACCTTTCCAACCAGTTGGGGTTTTATGGTTTCCACAGTGATCCGTTCACTTGGTACCAAGGTTGGAGGACTGGACCAGGTCAATGAGTTTGAGATGTAGCTGCTGTACAACATGTACTTTGGAAGAAATTTAGACTATGCATAGCTCATCTTCAACGAGCTCAAGGTCCCAGTGATGAAGACCACAAGGGATCTTCATGTGCCTTTTATAAGGTACCTGTCCTTGGCATTTGAAGCCGAGCTAGAGACAGCACTCTACGAAGCTGATCAGGAACTGTCTCTGGTGCCAACTCTCAGCCCCAAGATGTTTAACAGCGACATCTTCCCAGAGCAAGAGGGTCTGAGTGAGCCCATGCTACTGTTTGCTGAGGCTTCATCTTCAGAAAGTGAAGCTGAGGGATCTAATCAAGGGGGAGCTTCTCAAGTCGACACTGAGGTTCAGGCTGAGCACTCTGCTCAGACTGAACCAGCTCATACAGAAGCTGCTTCAGGCTAAACCTCTCTACTTTCACTTTCTTCTCATTTTTCTCCATCTACTTTTGGAGATAAGACCACAGTAAACCCAACTCAGTCTAACCCGTCTCCTTCATCTTCTTTCCATAAACAATCCTAATCTGAAGCCACCCCTAGTTTGCCCACTGCTGCTAGGGAGAATATCCAAACATACCAAAGAAAACTGCCATAGGTGGTGCCACTCCTAAAGGCATCACTGGAGCTTAGATCACACTTATGCCTCCACAGGCAGGAGTTGAGGGGGAGACGCCTTCTCTTAAGGTGTCAACCTCAAGGCTCATATCAACCCAACACCCAAAACCAGGTGTGGTGTCTACTCAGCCCACACTTACTCGAGCCATGGGAGAGCCTGTTACTGTGCCTGAGCAGACACACTCAGGTAACATTGAAAGAATGACCAATCCCCAGGGTCAATCACCCCCTTCCAACGCAATTAGCCAACCACCAACCCATACAGTTCACGTTTCGAGCCCCATTACTTCTCTTCATTTCTCACACCCTATTGCACGACCTGTCAATGTTTCATCTTCAAACCAAGGTGATTCACAAGGTCTAAACTCTGGTGCAAATGACTCTGAAGGTAGACACCAACTTTTAGATGATGCACCCAACGACTCTTCTCCACATAAACCTGCCTCCTCAGGCATCCAGCAGCTGAAGGACTATGTTGCTGCTCAGTTTGATCTCTTTCACCTCAAGCAGAAGAAGTTTAAAAGAAAATTCTATCAAAGGTTTGAACGATTGTCAAAGAATGTCAAGGAAATTGCCTCATAGGATGCTACCCTTCCAAAATTGAGAACTTCTACCCCTGTTGATGATGACAAAAAAGGGGAGAAGGAACCTGTTAATGTTGAAGCTGAAGCTGAGTTAGTTCGAGCTGAAGCTGAAGCGTTACTAGTACTAGCTTCAGGAGCAGAGAGGCAAGCTCAGACTGAGGGGGAGCAAGAAGGAAATAAGGAGGATGAACCAGCGGCCAAGAAACAAAAGATATCAGAATCTGAGTCTAAAGCTGACGAGGGTTCTGAAACTGAGCAGGAAACTGAAGAAGAAAAGGCTACGAGAGAATTAATTGAAATGCTCGAACAGGAGGAAGCCAATGAGTTAGGTATTTCTCTTGAAGAGCTGAGAAAGAGAAAAGAGAAAGAAGTAAAAGACCAAGAAAAGGAAAAAGAAAGAAAATCTTTGGCACAAGCTGAAGCTATTTACACTGGTTCAATACCTGATCCTATCCCATACACAGATGCAGACATTCAAGAGTGCTATTTCAGAAGGAGCACCAGCAAGGAGATCAAAGGCATGACCTTGAGCAGAATTGATGGATCCATCATCCTCAACTTTGATTCGAAGATAAATCTACAATGGGGATGGACCTGAGATATGTTCACAGGATGGGCTACATAGAATGGCAAAGAATATTAATGATGCTCAAGAAGTTCAAGAAAAGCCAAATCAAGAAAGAGATCCTTACTGAAGTTTCTAAGCTGATTAATAGAGCTGAGGAATTAAGATATGTTCCAATTCATGGTCTGCAGTGGGAGAGCTTATTCGAGATACCTGAAGGTGTAGAGTTTAGAGAAAACCAAGGTATTGATACACTTGTTCAGGGATTCATGTTTAAGGATTAGGCTGGCAATCCCAGCTTTATCAAGCTGAAGGAAATATGTTATCTAAAAGCTAGGGATGCCATACATATAAGAAGTTGTTGTGGTGATAGTACAAATCATTTTGTAAAGTATAAGTTGAATAAAATAATCAGAATGCAACAAAGAGAACTCAGAAGGGATGCAGAAGCTGAAAGCCTCCTAGAAGAAATCAAAAGAGAAATCATTCTTTGGGAGGTTCTACATCCTGAGTTCAAAAGATAAATAGATTAGTTTTAATATAAATATTAGATTAGTTCTAATATTTTCTGTAAGCACTATGTGTGCATGATCTAAGTGGTCAACAACTTTTGTATTATGATTAGTTCAATTAATACAAGTATAAAGTTTGATATGTTCAACTGTGTTATGATGTGTTCATATGTATAAGTCTGATAAGTTCAGCAAAATGAATAACTGATAAGTTCTTATTCATTAATGTAACAAATTGGTATGTTCCAATTTAAATTGTTAAGTTCAATTGAAATTGATATGTTCAATATATATTTGATCAATTCAAATATAAAAATCTTAATAAGTTTAAGACTTAAGAAATAATTCTGTTAAAAAAACTTACTAAATGTTTGATGGTTTTTTCATCATCAAATAGGGGGAGTTTGTTGGGAAAATGATCTCATCAGTTTAGATTTGATGAGACAAAGTTAAGTTTGTAAGATGTGTTCTACGTATAGCTTAAACAGAATTATGAAGCTTAGTCAGACTGAACACTCATAGTGATTCAGACTGAGTACAAGCTGAATGTAAACTGAGCATATGTTCGACCAGTTTATACTATACCTTAGTTAGTTTATTAATGTGTTTGATAAGTTGTGTATGTCACATAAGGTATATATCGAGTATTCAGCTTAATGTGTTTCAAGCTGAGTGACTCAGCTCATAAGCAGAGTCAGCTCGACAGAGTTACTAAATATGTTTTATTTAACTCTTTGGACTTCTAAGGATGAGTTAATATTTATACATGTTTGTTCATGTTTGTTTTCGAGTGTGTTCTCGAAGAACTCAGCTTGATGAGTTTCAAGCTGAGTAACTCAGCCTGACTAAAATATCAGTCCAAGAGAATTTAAATGTGTTTTAAATTCTGTTTTAACTCTCTATATCTACGGCGCGGATAAGAAGACTCCAGAATCAAGATTGAAGATTGAAGACTCAAGATAAGAAGATTCAAGATTCAACATTCCGAGTTATCCGATAGTTAGTTAGCAAATTAGGATTAGTCCAGTTTGTTAGGAACCGTAGCAACAGGATTATAAATACTTATCTCCTTATATGTTTAGAGGTACGAATTCTACTACAACGTAGAAAATAACTAAGTGTTGCAGAGCCAAAACCTCACCTCACCTCACCGTATGTGTTACGATTCTTGAATCGCTGTTTGTCAGTTCAACGTGATCAAGAAATTCACAGATTGCCAAACCATTTGTGTGTTCGAATTGTCACATCAGTTGTGATATTGGTAAGTAATCATTAGTTGATTCAATCTGTGTAAATCATGTTTAGAGAGTCATCAGTATCTATAATCATAAGTTGATTATAGATAGCTAAGTTTGAGATATTGAGAGATTTATATTAGATGATTATATATCAAGAGTTGCTTACTTGATAGTTATTGTAATCATCTTCTTATTCAAAGCATTGTAATCATCTTCTTAATAAAAGAATTCAATTGATTGTGGTTTGATTTACTTTGTGTAACACTTTTATTTGATTTGTTCAATTTCCGCAGAAAGTGTATTCAACCCCCCCCCCCCCCCTTCTACACATTGTTGCTTGTTGTTATTCTCAACAAGGGACCAACAAGGACCTACTTCTCCACTCAATTAAATTCACTAACGTTGAGTTCAGCTCAAGGAATCATCATCATGGAGTTTGTCTTAAAAGATGGTGAAACATCTTCTTTGGAGCAGAATCAACTTCATAAACTGGGATATGAAGAATGGAAGCAAGTGGCCGTACTTATCAAGCAGATGGAAAAGTCCTCTGCCAGAAGTCAAGTTAAAGACGAACTGTTGAGGCTACTTGCAAGAGCTGATTCGATGAAACTCATACCCAGGTCTGAGATTGTAACCCTACTAACTTCCTTTCACAAAATGGGGAAGGACAAGTTGAAAAAGCCAGCTGGATTAGCAAAAGCAGATAAGTACAATCTGAATCTTCCTGAAGGCTTGGAGTTTAAAGAAAATACCTATGTGGAAAAGCCTGAGAAAGGATTCATGTACCTGGATAGAAATGGATAACAATGCTTCCAATCTTATGCAAACATATACACATGTGGGGTATCTCAAGTGTTTACTCTGAGACAAATTATGGAAAAGACTGAACAAACTGCAAGGTTCAGATACAGAATAAACAGAGCAATCAGATCTCAAAAGGATAAGCTTCAACACTTACCTAATCTGCAAGAAATCCTTGAATAAATAAATAAGGAGATCAAGGAGTTTGAAGAGCTGCATCCTGATTAGATTAGTTCTAATGTAAATATTAGATTAGTTCTAATATTTTTGTAAGCACTTAGTGTGCATGATCTATGTGATCAATACTTTTGTATTAAGATTTGTTCAATTAATACAAGTATAAGTTTGATATGTTCAACTATGTTATCATATGTTCATAATTATTAATCTGATAAGTTCAGCTTGAATGAATAGTTGATTAGTTCTTATTCATTGATATATTTGGTTGGTGTGTTCAACTAAAAGTTGGTTTGTTCCACTTACAATTGATAAGTTCAATTAAAATTGATATGTTCAATTAATATTTGATTAGTTCAAATTTAAAATCTTGATAAGTTTAAGATTTAAAACATAATTCTGTTAAACAAAATTAATAACTGTTTGATGGTTTTGTCATCATCAAATAGGGGGAGTTTGTTGGGAAAATGATTTCAACAGTTTAGATTTGATGAGACAAAGTTAAGTTTGTTGGATATGTTCTAGATATAACTTAAACAGAATTATGAGGCTTGATCAGACTGAACACGTACAGTGTTTCAGACTGAGCATAAGCTGAATATAAGCTGAGCATATATTCGATCAGCTTATACTATATCTTAGTAAGATTATCACTATGTGTGATACGTTGTGTATGTCACCTAAGATATATTGAGCTTTCAGCTTGATGTTTTTCAAGCTGAGTGACTCAGCGTATATACTGAGTTAGCTCAACAGAGTTGCTAAATAAGTTCTAGCTAACTCTTAGGACTTCTAAGGATGAGTTTATTAATATATGTGTTAATTCATGTTGGTTTTTGAGTTTGTTCTCGAAGAACTCAACTTGATGAGTTTCAAGCTAAGTAACTCAGTCCGAGTAAGAAGTCAGCCTAAAGAAAGTTTAAATATGTTTTAAACTTATCTTTTTAACTCTCTATATCTACGGGAAGGATAAGAAGACTCCAGAATCAAGATTGAAGATTGAAGACTCAAGATAAGAATATTCAAGATTCAAGATTCCGGGTTATCCGATAGTTAGTTAGCAAATTAGGCTAAGTCTTAGTTTGTTAGATTCCGTAGGCACAGGATTATAAATACTTATCTCCAGATAAGTTTAGAGGTACGACTCAGAAACGACTACGATTCTTAAACGATTACGACTAAGTGTTGCAGAGCCAAATACCTCACCTCAACCGTATGTGTTACGATTCTTGAATCACTATTTGTCTGTTCAACGTGATCAAGATATTCACAGATTGCCAAGATATTCGTGTATTCGAATACTCACATTAGTTGTGAGATTGGTAGGTTTTCAATCTGTGATTAAATCCTGTTTAGAGAGTCGTCAGTATCTATAATCATAAGTTGATTATAGATAGCTAGGTTTGAAAGATTGAGAGATTTATATTAGGTGTTTACATATCAAGAGTTTCTTACTTGATAGAGTCTGTAATCATCTTCTTATTAATGAAAAGCAAAGCATTTGATTGTGGTTTGATTTACTTTGTGTAACACTTTATTTTGATTTGTTCAATTTCCGTAGAAAGTGTATTCAACCCCCCTTCTACACATCTGTTGCTTGTTGATATTGGCATCTCAACTCAATCAATCCCTGTTCAACCTATTTCCTCTACCTCAACTGTACCCTCTCCTCAAATATTTCAAAACCTACTATTTATCTCTCAAAAGATGGATAGTCTTCAAGCCTCTTTCACCTCCTTTCAAACCAAAACAGAAACTCAACTTTCTCTTCTAACCAAAGAAGTTGAGTCACTTAAAGCTACCCAATTCCAAACCCCACCCACCCCTGCCCCAGTTGAGCCTACTCCAATTCTTCCTAAATTGGATCAACTGTTAACCCAAACCTCTACTACTACTCCTACCCCTTCTTCCATTATCTCTCCTCAAACCATTTCCTCTCTAAACCAAACCATATCCAATCTTCTAAACAACCTTCACAAAATTTAACCTACCCCTCCCAACATTTCTGTTACCATCCCTGACCTTATACTCAGAGTCCCTTCCCTCCTCAGAAATATAGATGATGAGGTAACCAAGCTAAGCCACTATTCAAGACAAAAGCACATGGATACTCTTAAAGAGTTTACAAATGTGACTGATGCTATCTATCGGCTTCGACCTCGACCTCTGACCTCTACCTTTATACCATCCTTCTCACCCATGCCCTCACACCAAAGAGCCTCTCCTTCACCCTTTACTCAACCTCCTATCCCTACTGCCTCTCCTTCAACCTCAACCATTCCACCATTTACTTATACTTCCTCCCCATTTTCCTACTCAACCTTTACTCCTGATGCTCCTGCTAAGCCTTCAGTCCACTTCCCTACCTTTGATGATGACAAAAAGGGGGAGAAGTCGGACTCCTCAAGAGAACCATCTCCAGCTACCTTTCAAGCAGCCTTTGATGCATATACTGCTGAGGTAGAAGCTGATAAGGCAGTAGCAGAAGCAGCAACCCTCAATGAAGCAGAAATTCAAAGACAATCAACTGCTGAGGGGGAGAATCAACCTGAGGAGGAGCATCATGCTCAAGATGAGCAGAGGCTTAAAAGAAGGCTTAAACAAAATGCCAGAAGGAAGAGTGCAAATAAGTCAAGGCAAGGTGAATCATGTGCTCCAATTCAAGTTCCATCAGAGGATTCAGATGATGATGATGATGATGATGACTTGCCTCTGTCCATTCTGTTCAAGATGAAAAAGCAGAGCTCCTCTTCAAGGGCTCCATCAGTCCAAGATTCCTCTCCTGTGAAACAAAGTCATTCAACTCCTAGCAGTACTTCAAAAAGAAAAGGAAAGAAGATCATGTCTGCTGAGGAGATTGAAGAGGAAGAAAGAAGAGAGGAGGAACTTCAGAGAGAAGAAGATGATCTTCTGGAGATAAGGAAACCGGTTGCTGCACTTGGTGACAAAGTAGAAAACATATTAAAAGCCAAGGAAAGACACCAGGACTTCACCACTCCAGAAGACCTTGCTGCAATCATTGGTTATGATATCCTCTCAAGTTCAAGCATCACAGCAGCAAGAAGACCCCTCTGTCAAGAAAGCTCCAAAAAGAGGAAGAACTCACAAAGAAGCCATCCAAGCTCTGCTCAACATTGAATTTGGCAAGACCAAAAAGCCAACTGCAAAGCAATCTAAGGAGTTCTGGAGCAACAAAGAAAGATTGATGGAGAGAGATAATGCAAACATTATCTCAACGGTCACTCCATACAGAGGTACAGAAAATGATCCTTATATTAGAATTGTAAGAAGGGATGAGTATAGTACATATAAAGATGCTCATCAAGAACACTTCAAGATGTTCTCCTTCTTTGAAATGATTGACATCATGTACCATCTCCTTAAGTCCAAAAGTGAAGTTGCTCTCAAGTTCATAAAACATTTTGATTACTGGATTAGACAGACTGTATGCCACAGGGTATTCACTCATGATCAAATAATAGAGGATGCTTTTAAGAAAACATCAAAAGCCTTTGTTGCTGTTGGAGAAATCATACTCAATCCTGATCATCCCTTCCTAACTACTTATGAGAACTTAAACACAGCCCTTCCTCCCAATACCACTCCTAAAATGTTTAGATACATAACTGAACCAGAAAAGGGGATGTTCTTCAAGAACAAAATTGGTGAGTGGAAGTTCCTAAGGGAATCTAAGTTAGGAAAAGCTCAAAGAGAATTCATCTTTCATGTTGAAGGCTACAAATCCTTAAATCAGAAATATTGCAGTCAAAGAAGAACCTTGGTGGGAAAGCAACTGAAACTTCATAACTAGATTAGTTGTAATTTCAAATTTCCTAGAATAGTTCATTTCTGTAACTTAGTCTAACTTATGTCAATTACTCTGTACAAACTCTTGTAATTCCTTGTTCTTGTAGTCAAGCTTAAACTTTTGATCATGGACTACTTAGCTAAACTGCTAGTATAAATGATTTTAAGTAGATAGCTCACCTAGTGTAAATATAGAAAATCCTAAAACCTAAAAGTAGAATAGGATAGAAAAGATACCACAAAAACAGAAAAATGGTACTTCATAAATCAAAAGATTCCCAAAAACAGAATATCAAGGGAACTAATTCAAAGAGTTACCAAAAACAGATAGATAGGTAACCAAACTGAACTTAAAAGTTTTTTCTTTACAAATCCGAGTCAAACTTTTCTTCTTAAACAAGATAAGGTTTTGTCATCATCAAATAGGGGGAGATTGTTGGGGAGATAGAAATATCAAACCATAATCAAACCTGTCTATTATTTAAAATAGGATTTGATGCTAACAAAACCACATATTCAGTTTTGTACTTGGATCAATGAAAAACATATGTTGTTTTTCATGTTAGACTTGAAGAAATTCCTAAGTAAGAAATGTCAGCTGAAGAACAAAAGTATCAGCTGAACACTGAGTCTCAGCCAAAGGACCAGCTTCTGGAAGATCAGCTAAGAAGAAAAGACAAATCAAAAAGCATCAGCTGAGTATCTACAAAGCATCAGATGATGGTCCAAAACCATCAGCTGAGGGTTCTTTCAAGATCAGCTGAGCAGTCAACGGATCAGCTGAGTTATTCACTTTGATCAGTTGATATATCCCATCCATCAGATAAGCTATACTTTACTTATCTAATCTTTTCTTTATAAGTTTATCACTCTCAATGATCAGCTGAGCCCTTGGGATCTACTGATCATAAAGGTTGATTAGTTTATGATGTATAACTCTAGTATGTATTATTAGCTGATCAATTATGATCAGCTGAGCATATTCTAGTAGCTGAGTCTTTCACATTCATCCTTAGCTGAGCAAAAATATGTTTGCAGTTCAGTGTCTGTTAGCTGAGTCATTAGACAGTATCTCAGTTAATAGTTTTTCATTGTATTATTTTCTTAAGTCCAAGGCAGAACATGTGTTGTTCTGTTATGCCTTTAGATCTATCTTTGTAAAATTACTAAGCACTTTTTGGATCTGCAAAGAGACAAAAAGGATTGATCTTGATCCCCTGGAAAAGGTGATAGATACTTTAGAAGAGAAGATCTCGAAGATATGCTTCAACAACTAAGTATGGCTGGCAACTCTATACTTGGATAAGTCAAGTCTTCAAGAAGCATGGTGTTGATTAAAGTACAAGCACGGAAAGAGAAGTTTACTCTCCCTAGACAAAAAGGTAGTAATTTAATAATATAATAATATATAGTGGGATTTAACTTTACTGAAAGGTACATTCACTTTACATACTTCCAGTATAAAGTGAATATGCTTTTCACCCACTAACTTTATCTATTATAATGATATTAAACCAAGTACCTTTGTCTCCTTCTTCACTCCATCAAGTGGACACCACTTTGCTTATATATACTCATGCATGGAAACATGCTAAGTATCGAATAGATCTGTTGAACACTGATATCTCATTAGTTGAGAAAATAGAAGAGTTAGCATTTATCTTTCAGTGTAAACAAACTTGTTCATATGTTGAACTTCTTAGACATAAGTTGTTTAGGATTAGCTTTGTCTATGTGTTAGACAGTTTAGCTGCCACCTTTTGTTGAACTCAGATTTTCCGCATCTAGTTCATGTAATTCTTGATTCATATCAATAAGAATTATATAAAAGTAAACCATGTGTCTTTTAAATTTTAAAAAGTTAAAGTTTGTATTCAACCCCCCTTCTACAAACATTTGTTGTTGTAGATTCCATTCGGGACCAACAATACCAAATATGTATGCGGCCCGTCATATCAGGGAATCGCAAAGTCTTTAACCCCCTCCCCACATCAGTTTGAACCCCGGTGTACACGGTTTGGGCACGACAACACACCGAAGTACTGGGAGCAGGAAAGGTGTACCATTAGAAGGGTAGCACTACTGGTCTAACATTTTGGAAGGGTTAACTTGTTTCAAAAATATTTTGCCAGGTTTTAACCGTTTTACAAAGCTTGTAAAACTTATATCCTTTTTAAGTGAATAAGAAACTTTTCATCTTAAAAAATCCATTATATATGTATATGGTTTTAACGACGTGCGTGCACTATATAATTAAATCACAATCACGTAATTAATAATATCAATAATAAGCCAACACACATAATTAAATTAAGCACCCCTGTGGTCACACCCTAAAGTAGATCATAAACAACACCCAAGGCATGAATCTGATGCTGATGCTCCCACTGGCTCCAGCATCCGTGGCGTACTCTCTCCTTTGTCTTGATCCTTGTCTTGATTAGCTCCAAAAATACATTTACAAATATCAAACTAACCTATTACAATTTTAATAAAAGTAGTGCCCTATTACATAATAATTCAAAGGCACACATGCCCGCTAAATCTGGTACTTTTACAAAATTCAATAAGGGTTGTAAGTGGCACGCATACCTCCCCACACCAGATAAAAAATAAATGTAAACCAATCCACAAAACAATAAATAAACAACCATAATCTTCATCCACTAGGTTTAAAGCGTTTGGCTTAAAAAAGAATCAACCACGTACAATTAATTAAAAAACAATAATGCACGCATTATAAACCAACATATATAATCCCGGGCAGATTCAAACTTCAATCTCTGACAGCAATACTCAAACTGGTTTTGTGTTCATCCCCAACATTTAACCTTGACCTCAAACTGGGCCTAAACCTGGGCCTTTTGTTAAATATCACAAACTGGATAAAAATAAAAATACCACACTAGTTAAACATCAAATATTATTAAATAAATAATAATATAAACTGGAAACTTGATATAAAAATTCAAAAACTTTGAACTTTTAAATTATCCCAAGTCTCACACAATTTATACAAATATAAATATATATATACAGAATGTAAACTGGAAACTTTATCCGGTTAAAAGTCAAAACTTTGACCTTTTACCCTAAACCAAAGTTTCTCACAATTATAAATGTATAAACTTCTAAAACAGATAATCTGGAAACTTTAATTGGTTAAAAGTCATAAACCATGACCTTTGACCATGTAGGACCGTGGGGGGTTCTAAACTAACACCCTAATGTTAGGACTGATCTAGGATGAGAAATAGTGCGGAATATCTATTTCCCAAACCTCCTAAGGATTCTAAGATCTGCTTAGGTGTCCGGCACACAGTATACACGAAGAACACACAGAGTAGGATCAAGAACAACTCTAAGAACTCACACAGAATGCTTAAGGCTGCCCTTGGATTCGAGAATAACACTAAGTCCGCGTTTATCGAGGTTATACGTACGATTACGAAGGCTCACGAAGGCTTAAGGTCGATTACGGACGATTACCGGTAATTCTCGATTATTTCCCACTCTAATACGAGGTTAATACGTATTTATAGTATGGAAAACGCGTATTTGAGTGTAACACGTCACTTCCTTAATTTATTTCAACTACGCACGTAATGCTCTGCAATACGTACGTAGTCAATCAAGTATGCACGTACCGGGTGTTTTAATAATAATTAATTAAACATTAATCGTCTACCTCACCACGCACGTAGTGATCTCCACTACGCACGTAGTGAGCTTCATCACGCACGTGGTAACCTTCACTTATACTTAAACTTCCAAACACAAATCAACACATGACTAAGTACTTGTAAGCTTAAGACAAATATAAGGAAACACTTAGAATATATAAACATGTAAACCATTAATCAAAACACATTTGAATTAACATTTCAAGTAAACATGTATGTATTTGATTGATAATAACTAGGGATTTACAATTATGCACCAACAAACTCCCCCTAAGACCTAGTTCTATCAACAAAAATTGCACTAAGCAAACAAAATAACCTTACCTGCACTACGCACGTGGTAAGTTGTACCTCGTGCGGAGTGGCTCCATTTTGCATGATCTGAAATCCTCACATGTGAATCTTGTTACTTTTCGTACTGCACTCAGCAATAAAAGATCAGTAACTTCAAGGCAACTAATAAACATATAAGCACACGAAAACACAAGAAACTATAAAAAAACACCAAAAGAGATAAGAACACACCAAAAATCTTTTTGTATTTTTCTGATTATAAAGAAAATGAAAATGCAGACTGTTAACAAATTAAATCTTAAAAAAAAAAAAGACAGAAATAAAAACACTAAAGAGATTTGCAAAAATTAAATTACTAAAATTAAATCTTTTTGTGAGAAGGTTCCAAGATGGAGTCAGTACCAGCACATCTATACTTAGTTATCATTCATTTCAGAACCTTAGGCACAAACATACTCCCACAATTTCTGTCTGTCAATCTAACTTTCCTCAGATAATGACAGATTTAATTTCAACATTTTCTGATTATCCAGAATTGAGTACATGGTTAAGACTATCTCTTTTAAAATCTCACAGTGTTTTGACTCACTCAGTAGGATGCACAACTTGAATACCCAACCACCATGCTTATGTGCTTTGTGATTTTGTCAACGCATTTTATGCTATTTGACATGGAGGTCAATTTTTCACCTCTTTTGATAGTTTCTGTTGAGCTTTTGTCACTGCATTTTATGCTCTTTGACATGGAGGTCAATTTTTCACCTCTTTTGATAATTTCTGTTGAGCTTTTGTCACTGCATTTTATGCTCTTTGACAATTCAACACTAATAGATCAATGTATCTATTTCTTTTGACATCTCAGATTGGGGTCAATTTTTCACCCTCTTTTTACATTTTGCTCATTGTCATCTAACACATTTGGCATGGTAACAGGTGTGTGCACCAGACTAAGTTAGTCTCAACTGTTATTGACTTGTAGACTTGGAATGTCTCGATAGTTTGAATCTTTGATGGATTTCCACATGCATAACCACTTATCAGCCTAGACTCTCATCATATGCCTTACATGCCATCTGTTTCTTATTTGATTTGACTCAAATTTTCAGACAGTTTTCTCAAGAAAATGTACATGCCTTCAGTCCTAATTTTACTAGACATACTTTGTATTGAAAGCCAGTGTGCCATCATTTTCCATTTTAGTTGGATCAACTTCTCATTATAGTTTTTCTGATTTTTTTTTTGTATTTTCTATGTTTTTCTGATTTTTTTTTTGTATTTTCTATGTTTTTCTGAATTTTTTTTTTTGTATTTTCTATGTTTTTCTGATATTTTTTTGTATTTTCTATGTTTTCTGATTTTTTTTTTTTGTATTTTCTATGTTGCACCTATCTCCCCCTAAAATACTAAAAGAAATAAATACCAAGAACAGAGACACACAGACACAGAAAATAAACACACAGAAAATAGCCACACAGGCACATATACGAGAAAAACATTAAGTTGCATCATCAGAAACGACCTCACACTTGGTTTTCATCCCGTTTTCATTCACTAAGAACAAAAACCTGGCCACCCTGCACAAAGAGTAAAAAGTTACTTAGCATTAGGAACCCAGGCCCGAATGGTCATGGGTTTCCCATCTTCTCCAACAATTGGCATGTTAATCCAAATACCAGTAGCTTTGGAGTTTGCATTGGTATCTGAACTATTTGACATTTTAGATTCGGGTTTATTGGTCCATTTTAAGTCTTGACGGGGAGTAGCCTTGTGATAAACACTAGAAGCATTAATCACCTTATGAAGTGGTTCATTCACTTTTTGACAGACCTCGGGACCTTTGGGTTTAACAAATGTTTCCCCAACAGTCCTCTTGATCTGAATGGGTTGAGTTGATCTTTGATTATTTTGATTAAACATTTTGTTCCTTTGAAAATTTTCAGAAAAAGAATCAACGTTCCCATTACAGCTCTGTTGTTGCTGATCACACTCATAACTGAGATGACCAGGTCTCCTACAAACATAGCAAATCCTGTTTGACTGGTGTTTTGCAGGATTATGTGGCACTTTTTGCTCAACTTGACATTTTGACTCTACTCCTAAACCACATTGTTTTGGCAAAATTTTAACTTCCTCATAAGGACGGGTTGCAGGAGACTTTGCACCCTCCTTTTCTATGGTTCGGAGTGCTGCTTGCACATTTTTCATTAACGTGCCTTGTCCAGAAGAATTGCCTAGAAGTTTTCTCATACCAGATTCAGGCTTTTCTTCTTGTTTGACCTCTTTCATCTGAGGCTCACCAACTACTCCCTTCATTTTTAAATCAGGTTTTGAGGTTGAAGCAGACGGTGTATCAACCTTGGAAGGAAGTTGGTCAGCTTCAGTAAAGACATCTGTTTGCACCAGTTGGTTTAACACTGGTGGTGGACATTTAGTATATGCCTGTTTGTCTTTTTCTGAATCGGAACCTTGAGGTCTCCGGTCGATTATGTGCTCAAATAGATAAGATGAAGTTGAATAACTTTTCAGTTTCTGATTGAGAGTCTCATAATCTACCTTAGAACTAGCAAGGTCTCGCTTCAGTGTATCTATCTGATTGATGTAGAAAACTATGGCATCCTGTTTGTTTAGCAATGCTACCTCTAGGTCTCTAATCTGTTTGTTCTGGCTTTCAATTTTATCTTTTAGTGTCTTTTCCCTACCTTTAATGATTGAATTTACATGCAATTTAGAGGTAAGATCACTGACTTGAGATTTCAAAGATAAAATATTTTGCACATAGTCATTGCACGAAGCACAAGGAATGCCAGAATTGTTACTTACCTTTGAATCAGCAGGTTTGCCAGTCATGCACGCCTTAAGATCTTCTGATTTAGTTTGAACAATCACTGGCGTTGGTTCGGCAGCTGGCACTGAAACTGGTTTGACATTGTACTCATCAGTAGGCATCACTAATTCTTCCTTACTGGCAACAAATTCATCATCAGTTTCCTGCACACTATCTGCTTCAGATTGTGAATCATCATTCAGATCTTGAACACTGGCCAAGTTGGTCTCAGCAACTTCGAAAGCATCATTATCTTGAAAGTGTACTGACCAGTCTATCCCCTCATCTTTCTGAACAACTACCATCGCTTTGGATGATCCCTCATGGGATGTTTCAGCTTTCTGTGGAGTAGTGGTAGTTGAAGATTTTCCAGGAGATGTCCTGAAGGGATACTTGGGTCCTGAGTTCTTTGGTTTCTCACATTCTCTCGTGAAATGACCCTTTTCGCCACAGTTGTAACAGGTTACAGCTGATTTGTCGAAGCCCAGCTTTGTATCCTTAGTCGATGTAATCTGCATCCTTGTTCGTTTAACCAAAGCTTTTGCTCTCCTCACAAGGTTGGCATAGGACCATAAAATGTCCTGTCTCTCCATTTCATCATTGTCAATCTGCTCATAGTTTTCTTGAGTCAAATAGGCATTTCCAATTTTACCCTTCAGAAGATCATCATACGAAGAGACCAAAGCAATAAGCATCCCCATATGCTCCTTTACTTCTTCAGTGCTGCCATGCTTGAAATGCTCAGTGTTTAAGGCAGGCATAGACGTTTTGCTTGAAGGAGCAGAATATGGTGGTCCCCTTGGAGTTTCAGGAGCAGACTTGCTTGAAGAACAGACGTTTGAGGTAAAGGCTGTCTGCAACAGAGCATTTGATGAAGTGACTGGAGAAGCAATGGGTCCAGTACAGTATAATGAGGGATTCTGCACATAGCTGCTCAATCTGTCTAGGTTTTGCTCCTCCTGTTCATGCTCTTTTAGCTTAGTTATGAAATCATTTAGATCCATGCCCTCAAAACCTTCACCATTTTTCAGAATCATGATGAACGGCCTCCAACTTTTGGGTAGTGCCTTGGACAAAGTCTCCACTTGTTGTCTTTTTGAAATCTGCACTCCCAAACTATCCATTTCACTGAGAAGATGGTTGTATCTGTTGATCAGATCTGGAAGCTTTTCATTCACGTATGAGGTGAAGTGGTCAAACTCCTTTCTCAACTGTGAGGCCTTGAGCTCTTTCAGAGATGCATTCCCCTCGTTCCTCTTTTGTAGCGCATTCCACAAGGAACGTGATGTTCTATACCGTCGGAACTGGTGGAAGATCTCATTAGGAATAGCTTGGATCAGATAAGAGTAGGCTTTCTTCTCAGCATCATAAGCCTTCCTCTGATCGTCACTCATCTGATCATAGGGAACTTCGATATTCCCTTCACCTTTAGGCACTATATAATCAGCAGAGATGGCCCTGTGCAACCGTGGATCAACCCCATCGATAAATATCTCAAAACGTGGTTTCCAGAATGGGTAGTCTTCCATGGTTAACAGTCGAGGTACTTTGTTAATACCTCCTTGTTCATTGTCCATTATAAGGTTACTTAAAGCAGTGATAATTTGTTTGGCAGCCATAGCACTCATGTCAGACATTTTGATTAAGACCTAAAACAAACGTAAACACTACGCACGAAGTGAGAATGGTTCGCAAGAAGTGAACACACTACGCACGTAGTAAACTGTACTACGTACGGACTGACAAAAGGTCACACAGACTCAGGTACGTACGGAATGGGGACCTAGTACGCACGAAGTGACTTCACTACGTACGAAACAAGTAAATTGCTTTTTAAGAAAATATTTAACACACAGATTCAATACGTGCGAAGTGTGAAGCACTACGCACGTGTTGATGACCCACTACGCACGGACAGACACACAAGCTACCGAAGATTCTACAGTACCAACGACCCACTACGCGCGGACAGAAAATCAATACGCACGTAATGCTAGACACTACGCACGAGTAAACTGCAACGATTAGGATTAGATTACGTAAAACACAAACCTTTTTTACGCAAAAAGACCTGTTTTAGACTAAAAGACGACCAAAAACCGGGAAAACGACAAAAACTAACAAGCCTAAACGACACCTAGATCACGAAACCTAAGGAAAAGTGATCAATCAAAGCACAAGGCTCTGATACCACTTTGTAGGACCGTGGGGGGTTCTAAACTAACACCCTAATGCTAGGACTGATCTAGGATGAGAAATAGTGCGGAATATCTATTTCCCAAACCTCCTAAGGATTCTAAGATCTGCTTAGGTGTCCGGCACACAGTATACACGAAGAACACACAGAGTAGGATCAAGAACAACTCTAAGAACTCACACAGAATGCTTAAGGCTGCCCTTGGATTCGAGAATAACACTAAGTTCGCGTTTATCGAGGTTATACGTACGATTACGAAGGCTCACGAAGGCTTAAGGTCGATTATGGACGATTACCGGTGATTCTCGATCATTCCCCGCGCTAATACGAGGTTAATACGTATTTATAGTATGGAAAACGCGTATTTGAGTGTAACACGTCACTTCCTTAATTTATTTCAACTACGCACGTAATGCTCTGCAATACGTACGTAGTCAATCCAGTACGCACGTACCGGGTGTTTTAATAATAATTAATTAAACATTAATCGTCTACCTCACCACGCACGTAGTGATCTCCACTACGCACGTAGTGAGCTTCATCACGCACGTGGTAACCTTCACTTATACTTAAACTTACAAACACAAATCAACACATGACTAAGTACTTGTAAGCTTAAGACAAATATAAGGAAACACTTAGAATATATAAACATGTAAACCATTAATCAAAACACATTTGAATTAACATTTTAAGTAAACATGTATGTATTTGATTGATAAGAACTAGGGATTTACAATTATGCACCAACAGACCAAAATAAAGTTTCACGTAGTTTAATATATAAACAGCTAAAACTGGAAACTTTAATGGTAAAAAGATCAGAACTTGATCCTTAAACCAAAAACAAAAGTTTCACAATATATATATATATACTAACCACATATCAATTTTCGCAAAAACAAGTATGCATATATCTATGATTTTCATGTTCCCCATCGATCCTAGAAGAAGGCTCTGATACCACTGTAGGGATTTACAGGGTACAAACACGCACAGCGGAATAAAAACAATACTTTTAAATCCCGTTCCCAGGATCCCAACTGGATCAGGTGGGGAAAACAATACCAGAAATCATAACCAGAAATAAAGATAATAGAATATTCACAGGTTTAAAAAAGGTTTATCTAAAAGATAGAAAATATACCATGTGACTGCTGATGGGGGATACACAGCTACTGCACCACGTGAACAGGCTGCTAGACCGCCTACCAAACAATACCCGAGAGTAGAAATCCCGCGTGTGTGTAAACCTTGGCTAATCCCTATCGCCGCCGAGGAAACCGCCGCCGCAAAGGGGGGGGGGGTTCGGCCTAGGGTGTATACGCTGGAAAAAAGGAGGGCCGCCGCAGGGCACCACCGCTGTCTGCCGTCGTCCGTCGCAGGGCCGCCGCCATTCGCCGTCGACCACCGAGTGGTGGTGGTTGCTGTTCGGCCAGGAGAGAGATGGAGAGAGTTGTTCTTTTTGGAGGCTAAAACTTATAATGAGTATTAACTTAGAAAACTAGGGTGTTGTCTCATTTAAATAACAATTTAAATGGACCAAGCCCATTGACCTTAAACCCGGTCTGTTTGATCAATTAACTTTGATCATTTAGCCAAAACAACCCCTCTAGTTTAGTTAATATTAATTAACCAACTGTTAATTAAATATTTTTCCCAACCAAACTTAATCTATTAAATATTTAACTAATATTTAATATTCTCTTTTTCTAATAATAAATATCCATTTATTATATCTCTCTTTTCTTATAATTAACAACTGTTAATTATAATCGTTACACACAATGTATTGCTTTCTGGTTCATTATTTGGGTGTGTAGCTGTGTGACCCTTTAGTGACTCATAGTGTCCACGGATGTGATGACATGTGTACACTATCCCTACACACAATCCTTTCAGGACTATGCATTAAGTATGAACTATATTAAACATTTCTCTAGTTTTATATATCAACTAACTTTAATATAAAATTCTTTTAGGTTTCAAGAAAGTCTCATATTATGTTTTTCTTTCATCAGTACAAAAGCATTATATATTTAAATAAACAAATATAAAATAATAATTTCATAATTACTCGTGTTTTTACACGCGCATTTAAACTAGCTAGTTAATAATAAGATGTTAAATAATTTTAAAACGTGAATAAAATAAGAATTTAAAAAAATATCGTCAAATGACGTCAACTCTCAAATCAGCAGTATGCAACATAAATTATCTTTGAGATGGCGTTGACATAAACCATTTTCTTTAAGATGTTACTGAAGTAACGATGAGCTTGATATCATAGCTATGGACATAATCTGTTTCCGTGACAACATTGCGTGGTATTTACGTTCATCTCTCAGTATAGTTGAATGTATCACAAGACTAATATAATATATAAATATTGTGTGCTGTTTAGGTTTTATGCTTATTTGTTATTTCATGTTTCAAGTTTAATAGTGTCTATGGTTTTAAAGTCTATAAAAATTGGTCATTATATTAATAAAGGAAATTATAGAAAAAGAAAAATATAGTCTTTTTTAGCATAACACAATTATATAATCTTTGAAATCAAGCAATAAACAAGTAGAGTTATTCTAAATATTAAAACACTACATGCATGAAAAACATAAAATTATTAACAAACTAATGAGGCGTTACAAAGTATCACCGATTTGTACCAAAACTTACATTGTAATACAAAATGGTAGGGTAGCTACAACAATAATAAGTCTAGATATTAGACTTAATTTGGAAAGAAAAAAAAAAGTGTTACTCGATCTTAAAGTTGTAAGTTTATGTTTCGAAATAAATATATAGTTTAAAATTAGATTTGTGTGTTTTACTGTTAATTAGATATGAGTTTATTTAGCTGTTAAAAAAACTATAACAATAACAAGTCCATATTGCTAGTTTATTAGTTATCTTTTTTATTATCTAACTCTAGTTTTGATTTTTACAACTATTTTGTTCTTACAACTTTTTTAAATACAAAATTTATTTTTAGTAAAGTAGTAAGCTATCTTTATTTCTTTTAAATTATTAAAAAGGCGTTTCTTAAAATAATGCCACAATACACAAGTGGTAACTACATGTTAAAATCTAATTAACCATTGTTTCATATTTAATCTTCATGTTATTTTAACAATAAAATAAAAAAAAGGTTTAGTTCATAAAAGTGTATCCAACTATATACCTTTTGCTATTGTATGTATTGGACTTTCAAACTTACCATTTGATGTATCCAATTATCAAAAAGTTACCATTGTATACATCTAACCTGCTATAGCAAGTAACAAGCTGACATGGCATGGGTTTCAATGACTTGTAAATACAAAATAAAATTTCTTAGGAACATCTTGGCATGGGTTCACCAGATTGCCTCGATCTCTTCATCTTCAATAATAATAATATTGATAATCTCAAGAATATATTCCCAAATCAATTAAAGATGACATCAATCTAAGTTCTTCATCTTCAAATGAATCAGGTCGATTTCTTCATCTTCAAAGGTATGCATATTGTGGTCGATTTGTTCCCTTCATCTTCATGATGTTTCTGTTGGATTATGTGCAGAGATAATTAACGGGCATATTGTATCCAATGTTATAAGAGACTAAAGGGTCACACTGCTACACACCCAATTCAGAACAGTTGGATTTCACCATAAATCTGTCTGGAAATAATTAATCAGTTAGATTAATTATTAAAAGAAAAGAGTAAATAATTAATCAGTTAGATTAATTATTAAAGAGATAAACGAATAATTAATCAGTAGTATTAATTATTGAGAGATATAAATAATTATCCAGTTTGGATTAATTATTAGAAAGGAAATAAATAATAAATAGTTATTTATTATTTAAGGAGAATTAAATATTAAGTCTTTAATATTTAACGGACTAAGTTAATAGTTAATTAAATTAACTAGTAAAGTCCAGGGGGTCAAAGTGAGAAGCGATGAAAGTTTAATTAAAACCAGTGGGCTTTTAATTAAACGGGCTTAAGTCCAAGTTAATCCCTATATAATATCCTTAAGCCTTAAGGATTAAGATAAGTGACACAAGGGATTAACCCTAGCCACCATCTCTCCCTTTCAAATCTCGATCTCGGCTCTCTCTCTCTCTCGTTCGAACTCTCTCTCGGTTCCTTCTCCTCTCGTCGAAACCGAACCAAGAAGAAAACACCAAGGTGTTTTGCGACTTGGTGATTACGAAGGAATACACACATACTCTCGGTTTTTGGTCTTGTGTTGATCGACGCAAGCATACACGAGGGAGGTCTTCACGGTTTGAAGGTTTGGTGATCCAGGAGCGGTCTAGCAGCCAGTTCAATCGGAGGTGCAATAGTGGTGGACTATCTTTAGCAATCCTAAAGGTTTTGTTCAGGTATAATCTTTTAACCTTTTCTATGGACTGTGTGTAAGAAACTATGTTGATCAAGTTAAAGTTTTAAAGATTCTAACCCTTTTGGGGTTTAAAGGGTTGTGTTCAATCCAGTTCCGCTTTTAGGATTGAACCAGTGGAATCAAACCCAGATTTGACCAGTTTGAGTCATATGGTGGTTTGGTCAGTTTCCAAAACCCTTCAGTGGTATCAGAACCTCGGCTCTATGATCCATAGTTTCTAGTTTTTTATTTGTTTCTAGGATTAAGGTTTGATTCTTGATCTTTTTACTTGCTCTAGGCTATTTCGAAAATCACCAAGGGCAACAAAACAGTTTGTTTTTGTTATCCAGTTTTAAGAAGTTTAATCCCATTAATCAGAAAGTTTAAACAGTTAGTTTAAACGGTTAAAAAGGATTGTGATTTTTGGATAAGAACAAGTTTTTGATTAAGATAAATTAAACAGTATGTTTTAATTAAACCTAGTTAATCCTTTTTGGTTTGTTTAATTGTTATATGATCTTCTCCATCTTGTTTCTTCTCCTTATAGATTTCGAAAACCATGAAAAGATAAAAACAAGTTTTCTGTTTTAAAAGTTTTGATTTTAATCAGTTAGCTTTAAACCAGGTTTGTGTTTAAATGGTTAAAAGGAAATAAACTTTTATCTAAAACTAGATTTTAACCAATTTTTGAACTTTTGTTTAAAAAGGGTTAAAATCAAGTTTTAGGATAATTAATTATTAATAAAACAAGTTTTGTTAATAATTAATAGTTTTTTGGTTTTTGAATTAAATTCAGTGTTTAATCAGTATATTAAAACAGTTAGTTTTAATAGATTAAAAAGGGATTTAAAATATTACTGTATTAATCGGAAAACGGGAACCAAAACCATTACCGTGACCGTTAGCGATGCTAAAATGGTTTTAGCGGCGCTAACAGGACTTAGCGGCGCTAAGGGCCAAATGGGCTTCGGCCCAAGGGGCTTCGGCCCAAGGAGCTTCGGCCCAAGGTAGTTCTCGGCCCAGATGGTTCACGGCCCAATAGGGCTTACGGCCCAGGTGACTTTCGGCCCAGGAGGTTCTCGGCCCAAGAGGGTCTCGGCCCAGTGGGTTACACGGGTTGACGGGAGATGTTGGCCCAAGATAGTTTTTCCGGATTAATACAAAAGGATTATTAATTTTAAGTTACAAAATTAATAAGGTATTATATAAACTAGTGTTATATATATTTTAATTAGTTTAGTTAAAATATATATTAGTTTAGATATTTATTTAATATGACTAGTTTAAGTCATTTTTGAATAAAGTCTAAAAGGGATAAAGTTTATATAATATTATGGAGAAACAAATATGATAGTATTTAATTGACCAAGGTTGTCGGTTATAAGTTTTTGGAAAACTAGTAATAAAACTCGACGTGAGGATTTCATTCAAGTTTTGAATGAGATCAAGTTTTAAGTTTTTTGTTGAAAAACTATTTTTTTTGGTCTAGTTAAAATAGAAGATCATAATTCTCATTTTTGGTTAATAGGTATTAATCAAAAGGATAAATGAGAAAGTTTAGACAAATCAGGTTGTGTGCTTAACAGCACAGTTTATTGTTTATATTATAACTGCGTGGTTGACTTTTATATATATAGTGCTTATATATAAATTGCGTGGTTGTGATTCATATAACTATAGTTTTGCCGACTTAGGACTCGTTTTTCATCTCTTCTTTTTTTTGGTTTTGGGAAGGCCTGCGTGCCAATTACAATCTCTTTCTTAATTGTAATATTGTACTGGTTAGGGGAGGCCTGCGTGCCACTTACAACCCCATTCAATATTGTATTTGTAATAGACTAGTGATAGTTTAATTCCCCAACCAAATTGGACTCCAAGAAGGTGATCAAGAAAATGGTATTCTCACACGAAGCACGCATACTTCGGGGAGGTGTCAAGGCTAGTGGGAGCAGCATGTTAACAAAGGTGAATCCAAGTCATTTTATCCTTAGGATTGACTTTAGGATTAGTTGGCAAAACTATAGGGCTTTATTTGCTTACTTTTTTTTATCTGCGTGGTTGTGATTTATTTACTACTTTTTCATATATATGTATGGTATGTATATAAATGCGTGTGATGGTAAATAAAATAGGTTTAATAACAGGTTGTTATTAAACAGTGAAAAACCACGCTTTATGACAAACTAGAATATGACTTCAGTCTGGTAGTCGTATTAATTAAATTTTTATAAATTTAAAAGTTTTGTCAAGGTTATAAGTTTGGAATTTATAAAAGCCGGTTTGTGCACCTAGTTCAGGTACACATATAAATCGTATTTTTAAAACAGTTAGTTATAAATGGTTTTTCAAAAACTTGAAAATTAAGTTTTTTATTGAACTTAATTAAAACCCAAGAAAAAAAATCTTAGATCAGTGTGCTACCCACCTAATGGTACACCTTGACTGTTAAATGGTACTCGGGTGTCGGAAGTGCCCAAACCTTGGGCATCCGGGTTCAAACCATTGCGAGAAAGGGCATGAAAGATTCTGCGATAATCGGGAGTCCCGGCCAGAATTCATGCTGTCTTAGGTGGTGCGATCTATTTTGGTGATAATCGGGAGTCCCGGCCCAAAAAGCACTAGAGTAGAGTTAAACATACTAGACTGGGTCTAAGTGCTCTACGAGGTTCTAGGAGTCGTATCAGTTAGGTACGATTGGTACAGGGTGTTACCTACCAGAAATAGCATGACTTGGCGGGAAGTGCCCAAACCTTGCGTCAAGTATGTGAAATATGGGTCCTAGGTCTAATATATATTGTTTATGGGTTTAATGATATATGTTGGAAAGTTTATTTGCAATTACTAATTAAACCGGGTTTTAATTTGTAGATGGCAACCAATGTTACCAATACTAATAACCTCTCTCTCCGCTCTATCCTTGAGAAGGATAAGCTCACCGGGTCCAACTTTCTCACTTGGGAGAGAAATCTCCGGATCATGCTGAGGCACGAGAGAAAGTGGTATGTCCTAGAACAACCTCTATGAAATCCCCCTGCCAGCAATGCCAGGGCAGAGGTCAGGGAGGCCTTTCAGAAGCGCTCCAATGACGCCTTGGATGTTAGCTTCCTCATGCTTGCAACTATGAGTCCAGAGTTGCAATCAAGCATGATGGAAACTCCTGCATATGACATGATCCGCCAGCTGAGGGACATGTTCCTGGAGCAAGCCCGCACTGAGCGTTATGATGCCACTAGGGCATTTAACTCGTGCAAGATGGCTAAGGGGACCTCGGTCAGTGACCATGTCATGAAAATGAAAGGTTACATGGACCACCTAGAGAGACTCGGATACCCAGTACCGTTGCAGCTAGCAACGGATACGATACTCAACTCGTTGTCAGATGACTATAAGCCTTTTATAGTCAACTACAACATGAACAACATGGAGAAATCCGTTGCTGAGTTGCACTCAATGCTCAAGATTGCTGAGCAGAGTATCGGGACCAAGTCTAAGGACATTCTTATGGTGGGACATGGTGGACGTAAGAAGAGGAAGGGGCGCAACGGAAAGGGAAAGGGCAAGGCCCAGCCCAGCCAGAATGCACCCAGAGCTAGTAACGACAACAAGGGAAAGAAGCCAAAGCAAAACAAGGCAAGGACCGAGAATCGGTGCTTCAGGTGCGGCGAGGCCGGACATTGGAAACGAGATTGTCCGAAAGGTCACAAGGCAGGAGGCAAGTCTGGCTCCTCAGGTATTGCGTGATTAGCTTCTTTGTCACTTTCCTACTTGTAAAGTTTTTACAAGTATTCTAATATCTTGCAATCGTTTATTGCAGGAGGAGATGGAAAGTGATGCGGCCCAGCATGAGAAGATCCCACGTGCAGCTCATGGAAATTATAATTATTTGGTTCATATCCGTGCACGTGTTCTTATTATATGAATCATGTTCGGTCCAGTTGTGACTAAAAGAGTGTCAATAAGTCAAGTCCTGACTTGATTGGTGATTCATAATAATCTTATGCAATGATTTGTTGTAGTTACATAAATGCCGGTTCTACTATGTAAATACTTGTATAAACAAGTTTTGTTTATAAGATTAGATAGTTTTTCTAATTCAACAAGTATTTAAGATTTTATGAAGAATGAATGTTCAAAGTCTTGAACATATGGAAATAATAATCATTATTTCTGGATAAAATAGTTTTTGATAAAACATTTAAGAAAGTATAAAAATGATTATAATAGTCAAGGGAGTTTTATACTAAATGTTTTAAGGAAAGAAATTTAAGATACCATTATACGTGTTTCATACTTGTGATCATGGTAAGTTTAATGAAACCATTTTCCGTAATTGGAAAGATGGATATATGAGAGATCCAAGTTCTTGGTTTCATAAAACAAATTTCTTACAAAAACTAAGTTCTTTAAAACATGTGTTTGGAACACAAGTTTTTAGGCATGGTAGTCAAGTTTTTGACTAAGGCCTAAAAGGATGATTTAAAGAATGCACTTTTTCATAAAAGATAGTGGGAGCAGCTGACTAATGTATTTATCAGAGTTAATAAAAGGTTGTTTTTAACCAGTGTGATAAATACAAGTTTGAACTTTTAAAGTATATAGTTATCGGATGTTTTTAGAAGTTATCTAAAACAGTAAGTTCTTAAGAAAGAACTAATCCGAGGGATGCATGATTTATTGAGAGGAACTCGATAAAGATATCATTGCAAGATTTTGAGTCAAGTTATGACTTAAACAAAATTATACTCATTAAGTTCAGTAGGTCAGCTTAATTAAATGTTGTTGTTTGGTTAACGTTAGAAATGATAAAATAGGATGTTCTTTAAACATTCTTAGTAATGATAGTAGATTAGTGTTGGTATACACATGGAATCTAATTTCAAGTTTCTTACAAGTAGGTGTAAGAGGATTTATCATTTCAAAAAGGATATAAATCAAGTAAGATTTAATATATCTACAAATGTAATTAAAGTTTTAATTACAGGGAGGTTATTTTATAAATCAGAAACAAGGAGTTATTTCCAGTTCTCCAAGTTTAAAGAATTTATAAAATAAGTAAGCCTAGAAGTCTTCTTAGGTTGCAAGAATGATTTCTAGCAAAACCAAGAAAGAGTACTTCAAAGTACTAGTCTTGCGTTTTAGGGTTTATAACCATATTATTTTCTTTGTAATCCGTGATAAGTTACAATGTAAAATAATAAGTAATTCAGATAGACACCGTGAATCGAGTCAGTGAAATGGTAGAAATTATGCATCTTTATTCCAGGGTGGAATATGGAAGGGTGTAGAAATTAGTTTCATTGTTCTTCACAATTTTGTATGTTTTGGTTTATCCAGAAATAAACTAGGTTTATTCGAAACATTATCCGTGACTACTTATCTTGGTAGGAACCTCGATAGGGCTGTAAAGTCATCGTAATTTTGGGGTAGATTCGAAAGTATATCGAATATAGCTACGAACGTTTTTTTGCGGACCAAAATTTACGGATATTCGTTAGGATTACGAATATTGGATTGACCCACCGTGAAAAATACTTCGTGGATTCGTGTCAAAAGTATTTATCACATAGGTTATCCTCAAGCCTGAGGTATTTGGTTTGGGATGCGGTAACTGTTGTCTTCTTAGCGCGTTCTAACGCCACGCCGTAACAGGGTGGTCATAAGGGGCGTGTCTAGATTCAGTGGGAGCCGTGTTGCCAAATGCAAAAATGCAAGATGGTAATTGTACCTCCTTTTTAGGAGAGATATTTCCGGGCCCCTTGACTGATTAGAGAAACTGGTAAGTGCACGGTCGTGCCCAAACGAACTGATATGTTCTTTGTCGTTTATCACGCAGTTTCGAAATCAAGTATGTCATGAACAAATTCTTGAGTCTCTGAGTTGACTTTTTCCATGCTCATGCTCAAAATTGAAATATCGCGCTGCAAGGGACAAACCTATATATATATATATATATATATATATATATATATATATATATATATATATATATATATATATATGCAAGCTTGTATATATAAAAACGTACCCATTCGTAAACAGGGAGTTTATGATAGTTTAGTTTATAAACAGTTAGTTTATAACAAGTTACTTCTAAGCAGGTTGCTTATGAAGTTTTATCACAAGTTACTTTGGGGTATAAGAGTTCTTATAACCTGGTTATCCTAAGTGTCTGGCTAGAGACCTCCTTAGGCTAACAATGTGCAGTAACTGTTACTTATCTTGCACAAGTGGGAGTCTGTTGGATTATGTGCAGAGATAATTAACGGGCATATTGTATCCAATGTTATAAGAGACTAAAGGGTCACACTGCTACACACCCAATTCAGAACAGTTGGATTTCACCATAAATCTGTGTGAAAATAATTAATCAGTTAGATTAATTATTAAAAGAGAAAGAGTAAATAATTAATAAGTTAGAGTAATTATTAAAGAGATAAACGAATAATTAATCAGTAGTATTAATTATTGAGAGATATAAATAATTATCCAGTTTGCATTAATTATTAGAAAGTAAATAAATAATAAATAGTTATTTATTATTTAAGGAGAATTAAATATTAAGTCTTTAATATTTAACGGACTAAGTTAATAGTTAATTAAATTAACTAGTAAACTCCAGGGGGTCAAAGTGAGAAGAGATGAAAGTTTAATTAAAACAAGTGGACTTTTAATTAAACAGGATTAGGTCCAAGTTAATCCCTATATAATATCCTTAAGCCTTAAGGATTAAGATAAGTGACACAAGGGATTAACCCTAGCCACCATCTCACCCTCTCAAATCTCGATCTCAGCTCTCTCTCTCTCTCTCTCGTTCGAACTCTCTCTCTCTCTGTTCCTTCTCCTCTCGTCGAAACCGAACCAAGAAGAAAACACCAAGGTGTTTTGCGACTTGGTGATTACGAAGGAATACACACATACTCTCGGTTTTTGGTCTTGTGTTGATCGACGCAAGCATACACGAGGGAGGTCTTCACGGTTTGAACGTTTGGTGATCCAGGAGCGGTCTAGCAGCCAGTTCAATCGGAGGTGCAGTAGTGGTGGACTATCTTTAGCAATCCTAAAGGTTTTGTTCAGGTATAATCTTGTAACCTTTTCTATGGACTGTTTGTAAGAAACTATGTTGATCAAGTTAAAGTTTTAAAGATCCTAACCCTTTTGGGGTTTAGAGGGTTGTGTTCAATCCAGTTCCGATTTTAGGATTGAACCAGTGGAATCAAACCCAGATTTGACCAGTTTGAGTCATATGGTGGTTTGGTCAGGTTCCAAAACCCTTCAGTTTCTTGTTAAGGTTCATCGATCTGAGTTCTTCATCTACATCAAGGATGGATATCAAAATGCTACCAAAACCGTCGACCTTCAGATCTATCATCATCGCGATTTGATGGCTTCGTTTGAGATTTGAGTTCTTCATAGACGAATTCCTCAAGATTTCTTCATCGATCTGTCGACCTTAAGATGTGTTCATCGATCTGAGTTCTTCATAGATGATTTCTTCAAGATTTGCGAGTTGACGGTTTCGTTTGAGATCTGTTCATCAATCTATCGACCTTCAGACGACTTCAACTAGTAATTTTCTATGTGAGTTCTTCATAGACGATTTCTTCAGGTCTGTTCATCGATCAAAAACTTAGGGTTCGTTATCGATACCCAAATTCGGTTTTATCAACTTGTAATCTGAGTTCTTAATTCAGTTTTATCAATTTGTTCATCGATTTGAGTCTATGTTCTTAATTGTTGAAGATAAGTTATTGAATATGAGTTTTCGATTTTGTTCCAGATTTCATCTTCATCGTTGATTTCAGTTAGAGTTTGCTTCTTGAATATGGGTTCTATGGTCTTCTTAGTTTAAGGGTTTGAGTTTGAGTTTTCTTCTTTCCAGATTTCATCTTCATCGTTCATTTCATCTCCATGTATGCCATTTTAGGGTTCTTGTTCTTAGTTTCTTCATCTGGGTTTCTTACCATATTCATATTCAGTATTGATGTGGCTATGATTTAATGATGTGGCAATAAAAATAAACAACAAAAATAAGATAATTACCTGCTAACGGTTGAATAGGTAAAAAAGAAATGAAAAGTTAAAAATTAAAAATTCAATACATCTAACGGTAAGTTTGAAAGTTATACAATAGCAAAAGGTGTTTAATTAGATACACTTTTATGAACTAAATCCAATAAAAAATTCAAACATATTTTTTTCTATTTAAGAGTTGGGCTCATGAGTCATGGAACTCCAAACTCGAAAGTCCAAACTACAACACTTTTTGGCCCTTATAGATAGTTAAATTTGGCCCATGATGCTTCATTAGAGTTAGCCCAAGACAAACCAAGTGCACCATGTTGCCTTTGACGACCACTACCAGCAGTGTATTATTATGTATTGTCTCTTATTATTAAGATAGAATACACATATTGATGTGATAAAATAATTTTTAATATAATTCATACTTAATTTATAATCTTAAGGAACTAATTAGCCTTTGGATCATGATATCAATGGTTTAGATTACATTTTAATATTTTGGACGGAGGGGTATTTTCGTAATTCATATGTGATGCTTTTACAAGTCAGATGTGATTCCAAATTAAGAGCAATGCCTATTGTACCCTCTTGAAATTCTACTAATTCACCCGCCATTACTTCATCAAGACCATAAATACGAGCAATGCCATCATCTACATGAAGTACGGTACCGGTATATAGACTCACCTGTGAGTGCATATTAATTTTTAATTAGTTATTTTAATTAGGTAAATTAATATGAATTAAGTACTTGTTATTAATATGAATATTCATAATTTAATCTACTAAAACCGAGTTTAATAATACTAACAAAAAGTTAAAAATCGGTAAAAACAAACCAAGGTTTAGAGCAAACTTGTCTAGGTATATATTTGGAAGAAATAACTGATAGCTATAGCTGAAAGTTGTATATTTTAGTTATATATGTTTTTCAAAGGTGGATTCATATCCATTCACTAACACGAGCTTCATGTTAAACATATTATATACCATCACATTAAATTAGAGAGCGTGTGTATGTCCAAAGGTAATGAAAAATTCAACTGTACACAATATGTCTTGATAACGACAAATAAATTAAAAAGATAGTAGGTGCAACCAAAAATCAATAAAATGAGAAATCATACAGTTGCATATATAAAAATGCACAAGCTACAAGCAAATATGGGAATCCATATACTACCTTTAGACTAAATGATATAAAATTCCTTTAAACTAAATGATATAAAATTAGGGTTTATAGATAAACATAAAGTATTTAAATATAAAAATGAATAACTATAGCATTAAGAGTTGTGTATAAGAAAAAAGAATGATTCTATTTTATATAAATGATACTTTATTTCTCATTTGAAGATGAAGGCATCATGATTATTAAAGTAAGTTATGAATGTTATTTTTTAAAAACTAAAATGACCGTTTTTATCATTATACACAACTTTTAAGACTGTGATTATTATTAATCTTAAAATATTAAATCGGTTGAACATAATTTAACCATCATCACCAATCAAGTTAAAACTGAGATAATTCATCTATTGTTAGGTTGGGGGAGTATATTTCAAGCCCGATACGAGAGCCTTAAGTACATATACCAGTGTCGTAGGACAGGATCATCCTTAAGGCTTTGATGCCGCTAAGGTGCTAAAAAGGTGCTAAAATCCAGTTCTTTTCGGTATGGACATGCCGTTGCGGTAGCATAAAGAGGGATAGAGTGATAGAGAGATAAAGTGTTTGAGAGAGAGATAATAATTGGATAAAGATGTGCGATGAAGTGAGTTAAGTATTTTCTTAATTGTGAGAACTTAAGGTGAAAAAGGAAAAGTAATATGCCAATGAGATGGAGTTGAAATAGATAGACATTAAGTACGTCTTTTTTAAATTAATTAATTTAAATAACTTTAGCAATTAAAACAGTTTTATTAGCGAATTAATTAATTTGCTAACACATAATATTTATAGTCTTTGATTTTAACTTAGTTGAATTTATGGGAAAAAGATTTATTCTGGTAAGTTATAATTATATTGTTGTTTTTTATTGAATTAATATCGTATCCGTGCAATGTTACAACGGTAAATAGTTTCTGTTTTGCAACGTATCGTTTTCAAGAACGTAATGATATTTTATTCGCACAATTCAATGCCACAAAAAGTTTTTTTCAACATGTCCCTTTTTGTTCAATTTTTCTTATATTTGTATCAACTATTTTATTAGTTTTTAATATAAATTCTAAAAAAAATTAAAATATGAAAATAATTTATATTTATAAAATAAGGAGAGAGAATTTAATAAGATTTTGGAAATTATGTTGATATATAATTGTGTTTGTGTGAGATAGTGTGTTGTAGTTTACATTCGGGACCAACAATACCAAGTATGTATGCGGCTTCTCCTAGGTCCTTCATCTGGAAACACTTGTCTAACCAAATTTTACTCCTTGAAATGCTGGCACATCATTGGAACTTGGTTAAGCATATAAGCAGCCGTTTCGAGTGCATGACCCCAGAACGACATTGGTAAACTAGTTTGACTCATCATAGACCGAACCATGTCAAGTAAGGTCCTATTCCTCCTTTCCGATACATCGTTCCACTGTGGCGTATACGGAGGTGTGAGTTGTGAAACAATCCCAGATTCCTTTAGATGATCGTGAAACTCCTGACTCAGATATTCACTACCCCGGTCAGACCGAAGCAGCTTTATCTTCTTGTCAAGCTGGTTCTGTACTTCACTCTGAAATTGTTTGAAGAAATCAAAACTTTCAGACTTATGTCTCATTAGATACACATAACCATACCTACCGAAGTCATCAATAAAGGTAATGAAGTGCCAGTATCCACCTCTGGCCTCCTAATTAAAAGGACCACACACATCTGTCTGTATAATTCCTAGCAGTTCCTTTGACCTTTAATTTAAACTGTCGAAAGATTTCTTTGTCATCTTGCAGGACAAACAAGATTCGCAATTGTCAATTGATTCAAGATCAAATGACCCTAGAACTCCATCACTATGAAGTTGCTCTATGTGTTTCTTATTTATGTGTCCGAACCAACAATGCCAAAGGTAAGTCTGGTTCAAAGTGTCCTTTGACCTCTTACTTATATGATAGATTTGCTTGTCATCTTCTAGATTTATCATGTATAGACCATTTTGTGAACTTGCTTTAAAATAGAATAATCATTCTTAAAGCACACAATTGTTTTACCCACCGACTGATAGTTAAAACCATTGTCTATTAATAAATCACAAGATATTACATTTTTAATCAATCTAGGAACCTAAAATCAATTCTCTAGCTCTATGATTAACCATCAAGGTAGCCTGAAACAATATGTTCCTACAGCTTCAGCACCAATGATGGAGCTTTCGCCTACCCGTAGGTCCATGTCCCCCTTCCTTAGTTTCCTACTTCTCTTGAATCCCTGCAAATGATTGCAAATGTGATGACCACATCCGGTATCGAGTACCCATGATTCAAATGAAGTAACTAAGAAATCTATCATAAAGATACCTGACTCGTCGGTAGAACCGACGTCTAGCTGATCAATGTCGAGTGAGTGCTCGCAAATATCCTTGATGTCGCAAACTAGGCAACAAACATCTAGTAGCTCATCAACCCAGTTGTCTTCCTTCATTGACTCAACTACTGTTGTATCAAAGGGGTCTAGGTGCACCTGGTCATCTATGCACATTAAGAACTCGTGCATACCAACAACTATTGTATCTGGTTCACCAAGCTTGTTTACTACCTCTGCCTGATAGCGATTACTTAGTGTACCGACCACGAGCATCACTAGTTCACGCTCAGTGACTTGTGATCCCAGAATCATTAAGCAATCAAATAGCCTTCTCATGTCAATAAGATGATCGCTCAATAACTGGTCTTCTTTCATCCTCTGTGAAAGAATGTCCTTCATGAGTAGAAAGCGTCCATAGCGCTCACTATCCTTAAAACGCTCCTCAAAGCCCTGCATGACCTCAAAAACTTACTTATTCTTGAGTTTATCCGAATACTCAGACTCTGTGGAGAGTATCAGAATTGACATGACGTCAGATTCATCAGACATACTTATAATATGTATCATACTCTCCATCCTGAGCAGAATTGTTAGGTCGTGCTGGAGGAGGTTTGTGTACTGTGTACAGCCTTCCATGCGCCCTTAGGATATTCCTAAAGTGGAATTTCCAAACCATAAAGTTCGGACCTGAAAGCTTCCACTTGCTCATGATGAGGCTAAGAGACTCCTCGGGTGTATAAAACGGTATAATAGATAATATTGACATCTATAGAAAAAGCAAGAAATAAACATTTCAGTGATTTAATTCCTCTAAAAAAATTTATAACCCTTCAAATAAATATATTTTAGAATAGGATCCATATTTCACACGTTCTGGTGCACGGTTTGGGCACAACAACATCGACCCCGTGCTATTTCTGGTGGGTATAAACCATACCGATCGTGTTTAAACCAAAACATGAATCCTATATCCTTGGGACATCGAATGAAACAATAATTTGTACATATTTAGTCCTCCTAAGTGCATTTTGGGCCCGTCACATCAGGGAATCACCAAAATACACCTCACCATCTAAGACAGGGTGAACTCTGGCCCGTCATATCAGGGAATCGCAAAGTCTTTAACCCCCTCCCCACATCAGTTTGAACCCCGGTGTGCACGGTTTGGGCACGACAACACACCGATGTACTGGGAGCAGGAAAGGTGTACCATTATATGGGTAGCACTACTGGTCTAACATTTTGGAAGGGTTAACTTGTTTCAAACATATTATTGCCAGGTTTTAACCGTTTTACAAAGCTTGTAAAACTTATATCCTTTTTAAGTGAAAAAAAAAACTTTTCATCTTAAAAAATCCATTATATATGTATATGGTTTTAACGATGTGCGTGCACTATATAATTAAATCACAATCACGCAATTAATAATAGCAATAATAAGCCAACACACATAATTAAATTAAGCACCTCTGTGGTCAAACCCTAAAGTAGATCATAAACAACACCCAAGACATGAATCTGATGCAGATGCTCCCACTGGCTCCAGCATCCGTGGCGTCCTCTCTCCTTTGTCTTGATCCTTGTCTTTATTGGCTCCAAAAATACATTTACAAATATCAAACTAACCTATTACAATTTTAATAAAAGTAGTGCCATATTACATAATAATTCAAAGGCACACAGGCCCGCTAAATCTGGTACTTTTACAAAATTCAATAGGGGTTGTAAGTGGCACGCATGCCTCCCCACACCAGATAAAAAATAAATGTAAACCAATCCACAAAACAATAAATAAACAACCATAATCTTGGTCCACTAGGTTTAAAGCGTTTAGCTTAAAAAAGAATCAACCACGTACAATTAATTAAAAAACAATAATGCACGCATTATAAACCAACATATATAATCCCGGGCAGATTCAAACTTCAATCTCTGACAGCAATACTCAAACTGGTTTTGTGTTCATCCCCAACATTTAACCTTGACTTTAAACTGGGCCTAAACCTGGGCCTTTTGTTAAATATCACAAACTAGATAAAAATAAAAATACCACACTGGTTAAACATCAAATATTATTAAAAAATAAATAATGATATAAACTGGAAACTTGATATAAAAAATCAAAAACTTTGAACTTTTAAATTATCCCAAGTCTCACACAATTTATACAAATATAAATATATATACAGAATGTAAACTGGAAACTTTATCCGGTTAAAAGTCAAAACTTTGACCTTTTACCCTAAGCCAAAGTTTCTCACAATTATAAATGTATAAACTTATAAAACAGATAATCTGGAAACTTTAATTGGTTAAAAGTCATAAACCATGACCTTTGACCAAAATAAAGTTTCACGTAGGTTAATATATAAACAGATAAAACTGGAAACTTTAATGGTAAAAAGATTAGAACTTGATCCTTAAACCAAAAACAAAAGTTTCACTATATATATATATATATATATATACTAACCACATATCAATTTTCGCAAAAACAAGTATGCATATATCTATGATTTTCATGTTCCCCATCGAGCCTAGAAGAAGGCTCTGATACCACTGTAGGGATTTACAGGGTACAAACACGCACAGCGGAATAAAAACAATACTTTTAAATCCCGTTCCCAGGATCCCAACTGGATCAGGTGGGGAAAACAATACCAGAAATCATAACCAAATATAAAGATCATAGAATATTCACAGGTTTAAAAAAGGTTTATCTAAAAGATAGAAAATATACCTGTTGGTCCCTTGTATGAGATAGTAACAACAAGCAATAGGTGTGTAGAAGGGGGGTTGAATACACTTTCTGCGGAAATTGAACAAATCAAATAAAAGTGTTACACATAGTAAATCAAACCACAATCAATCGAATGCTTTTATTAAGAAGATGATTACAATGCTTTGAATAAGAAGATGATTACAATAACTATCAAGTAAGCAACTCTTGATATATAACCACCTAATTTAAATCTCTCAATCTCTCAAACTTAGCTATCTATAATCAACTTATGATTATAGATACTGACGACTCTCTAAACAGGATTTCACACAGATTGACAACTTACAAATATCACAACTGATGTGATAGTTCGAACACACGAACACTTAGGCAATCTGTGAGTTTTTCTTGATCACGTTCAACTGACAAACAGTAATCAAGATTCGTAACACATACGGTGAGGTGAGGTTTGGCTCTGCAACACTTAGTTGTTTTTGAATCAAAGTCGTACCTCTAAACTTATCAGGAGATAAGTATTTATAATCTTGTTCCTACGGTTCCTAACAAACTAAGACTCAACTTAATTCGCTAACTAACTCTCGGATAATCCGGAATCTTGAATCTTGAATCTTCTATCTTCAATCTTGATTCTGGAGTCTTCTTATCCGCGCCGTAGATATAGAGAGAGATAAAGATGAATTTAAAACATATTTAAATTATCTTTAAACTGACTTCTTCACTCGGACTGAGTTACTCAGCTTGAAACTCATCAAGCTGAGTTCTTCGAGAACAAATCCGAATTCATACATGAACTAACACGTACATTGATAAACTCATCCTTAGAAGTCTAACTTAGTTGACTAAAACATATTTAGCAACTCTGTCGAGCTGACTCTGCTTTTGAGCTGAGTCACTCAGCTTGAAACACATCAAGCTGATTACTCGATATATACCTTATGTGACATACACAGATTATTAAACATATTAATAAACAAACTAAGGTATAATATAAACTGATCAACATATGCTCAGCTTATATTCAGCTTATACTCAGTCTGAATCACTCTAAGTGTTCAGTCTGACTAAGCTTCATAATTCTGTTTAAGTTATATATAGAACTCATCTTACAAACTTAACTTTGTCTCATCAAATTCAAACTGATGAGATCATTTTCCCAACAAACTCCCCCTATTTGATGAGGACAAAACCATCAAACAGTTCTTAAGTTTGTTTAACAGAATTATGTTTTAAATCTTAAACTTATTAAGATTTTATTATTTGAACTGATCAAATATTTATTGAACATATCTATATTAATTGAACTTATCAATTTAAATTGGAACACACCAATTTTTAGTTGAACACACCAACTAATTACATAAATGAATAAGAACTTATCATTTATTCATTAAGCTGAACTTATCAGACTTATAGCTATGAACACATCATAATACAGTTGAACATATCAAACTTTATATTTGTATTAATAGAACTGATCATAATACAAAAGTTGTTGATCACATAGATCATGCACACTAAGTGCTTACAAAATTAGAACTAATCTAATATTTACAGTAGAACTAATCTACTCAGGATGCAGCTCTTCAAACTCTTTAATCTCTTCATTTATTTCTTCAAGTATTTCTTGTAGATTAGGTAAGTGTTGAAGTTGATCCTTCTGTGATCGTATTGCCCTGTTTATTCTGTATCTGAACCTTGCAGCCTGTTCAGTTTTCTCAACAATTTGTCTCAGAGCAAATACTTGAGATACCCCACATGTATAAATTGATGCATCAGCCTGGAAGCATTTTTCACCATTTCTATCCAAGTACATGAACCCTTTCTGAGGCTTTTCAACATATGTATTCTCTTGAAACTCCATGCCTTCAGGAAGAGCAAGACTGTCCTTGTTTGCTTTTGCTAAACCAGCTGGTTTTTTCAGTTTATCCTTTCCTATTTTGTGAAAGGAAGTCAGTAGGGTTGCTATCTCAGACCTGGGTATTAATTGCATCACATCAGCTCTAGCAAGTAGTCTTAGCAGCTCATCTTTAACTTGATTTCGAGCAGTAGACCTTTCCATCTGCTTAATGAGCACTGCCACTTGCTTCCATTCCTCATAACCCAGTTTGTGTAGTTGATTTAGCTCCACAGAAGGTGTCTCACCATTTCTCAATACAAACTCGAGAATAATGATCCCTTGAGCTGAACTCAACTTAAGTGAGAGAATTTGAGAAGAGAAGAATGATTTTGTATAACAATCCATTATGTTCTCCTCCTCTGGTTGATCTTCCATCGGAGGTTCTTCTTCCTTAGGCACTATAGGCAGCTTGAGTTTAGCTAACTCTTCGTTTTGTTTTCTGATCTGCTCAGCCCAAGCCCTTTCTCTCGCTTCCTTTTCACTGACTAACACAGCTTGAGCATTCACTTGTCTTTCTCTTAGCTCAGCAACAGATATCCCAAGCTGGTCAGCTTCCTCTTGTTCTATCCTTCTAACTACCAGCAATGACATTCTTTCTTGTATAGTCATTTTATCTGCAGAATCGTCATCTGAGGCAGATGATTCACTAAGAATCATTTTCCTTTTCTTCTGTTGAGGGAGTTGTTCTGATTCTCCTGAGCTGACCACAGCTGTTTTTTTCCCTTTTGCTTTGTCAGTCAGCTCAGTGTCTTTTTCTGTTATTTTCTCCCCCTCAAGTTGATCATCTGCTCTCTTTGCCAAAAATAATAAAGCTTCAGCTTCAGCTTCACCTTCTTGAACCTTCTCCCCCTTTTTGTCATCATCAATAGGGTTTGAAGGTCGTTGTTGATGAAGAGCAGCAACTGCAGACTTCAGATTTGCCACTTCAGTATCCAGAGCATCTAGCCTCAGCAACAAATGCTTCTTGGCTTTCTTTCTTTTGAAATGAAGGATCTCAAACTGACTTTTAAGAAATGTGATAATTGAATCAAAGTCAGCTTGTAAAGGTTGAGACTTGGGTGCATCATCCAAGGGTTGGCGTGGACCCTCAAATTCATGTGCACCAGAGTTTGGACCCTGTGATTCATCCTGGTTTGAAGATGAAACATTGACAGGTCGTGCACAAGAGTGTGAGAAATGAAAAGAACGAATATGGCTCGAAATGTGAAGTGTATGGGTTGGTGGTTGGCTTTTAGGAAAAGTGGCCTTCTTAATCACCCCTTCAGTTTGAGGGTGACCCATCTGAGGTAGAACTGACCTCGCCACTTGTCTAGACACGGTTGACTCGAACACATCTTGACCAGGGAGTCGAAGAACATCCCTTAGCCCTTGAACCGTGATGGCCACTGTTCTATCGCCTTTAAGAACAGTGCCAATGATCTCTCCTCTGTTCTGGTTGAATGTGCACGTGTACCAGAACTCCAAAAGGTGTTGTGGAACGATGTGAACAGGCGCTCCAATGAAAGCAAATGCCAAAGGGCATTTCCGAATATAAGCAACCCATGCTTCATATCCTCTCCCCTGTTTCCTCGCAGGGATATCAAGACATGCACGCTGATTGTTGATTTTGATCAGCGGTAATCCGTTGTTTTTCAACGCAGCACCACGAACCATTCGATCACTGAGAATGAGAGTGGTTCCTTCCATCGATGAAATTGCAGATTACACTGAGTAACTAATTTCGTTGCACTGAGCAATGATCTTCGCACCGAGCGAGTTAGGGTTTCAAAGTCGATGGAACTGGGAATTGCACGTAGCAAATTTGTTGAAAGGTATATAGGCAGATGAGAGGTTTAGAGATGAGAAGTTGAAGCGTAAACCTCTAAAATGCGGTTAAGGTCGTTATATATACCTTTTCGAGGAGAGAGAAAAATTACCGTTGGAATCCCTTTTTAATCCGTTACGCCGAAAAATTACGGCTTGACGTAACAGTTAGAGGGTAGAAACACATCATTCTCCAACGGATACAAGTGTAAAATAATAATATTAACAAATAATAAGATTATAAACACTTTCTAAATATATTAATACACAATTGATATACGATACGAATTGGAACTGATTCAAATGCATATGGACAGAAAAATTAATAACACTTAGTAATTAATTCATAGATTGGACACACCAAGCTGAGTAAACATATTACTCAGTCTAAGTCAAGCACTCAGCTTGAGTGGAGCACTCAGCTTGAGATTGCTACTCAGCTTGAGTAGAGCACATAGCTCAGGCTCAATGACACTTAGTCATTTATGTTTAAGACTGACTTAAACATGTAATTTTAGCTACACTAAGTAGGTAAAATATGTTTGGAACTTACCAAACGTGTGAACCAATCACACAGTGTGAGTTAAGCACATAGCTCAGACTTAATGACACGTAGTTATTTTGTTCGAGACTAACTCAAACTAACATTTCAACCACACTAAGTAGTTGAATTATGTTTGGAACTGACCAAACGTGTGAACTCATTATTCAGTTTGACATATAGATCAGTTTATGAAAACTTATTTATAAACTGTGCACCCAGCTTAAGACACTTAGTCTCTGTCAAACTGAGAACTTAAATTTTAGACACTTAGCTAGGGGTTGAGCATACCCAATTTACTTAGCAGATACATAAACCTCTTTTCATCAAGGGGCTTAGTAAAGATATCTGCTAATTGGTCATCAGTGGAGATAAATTTAATGTCAACTTTACCTTTTTCCACGATGTCCCTTATGAAGTGATGTCTAATTTCAATATGCTTGGTTCTTGAGTGAAATACTGGATTGTAAGTGATGGCTATTGCACTTTGGTTATCACAGAAGATAGGAGTTTTCTTGAAACTCATCCCAAAGTCCTGAAGCTGATGCTGTATCCACAAGATTTGAGCACAACAGCTCCCTGCTGCAACATACTCAGCTTCAGCAGTTGAAGTAGCCACTGAGTTCTGTTTCTTACTAGTCCAGCTTACTAATTTACCTCCAAGCAATTGACATCCTCCAGTGGTTGATTTTCATCTAACTTGCACCCAGCATAGTCAACATAAGAAAAACCAACTAACTCAAATCCAGAATCCTTTGGATACCAAAGACCTAGATTTGGTGTACCTTTAAGGTACTTAAAGATCCTTTTCACAGCTAAAAGATGTGATTCTTTAGGATCTGCCTGATATCTTGCACAAACACATGTAGCAAACATGATATCAGGTCTACTAGATGTCAAATAGAGTAATGAACCTATCATTCCTCTATAGGTAGACTGACACACAGGCTTACCATCTTAGTCTTTACTCAGCTTGACAGCTGGTGTCATGGGTGTTCTCATGGTTGAACTTGAATCAAAACCATATTTCTTTATCAAATCCAAAACATATTTGCTTTGATTGATGAAAATTCCATCAGGCTTTTGTTGAATTTGTAGGCCTAGGAAATATGTCATCTCACCCATCATACTCATCTTGTACTTTTGTGACATTATTTTGGAGAACCACACACACAAAGATTCATTGGTAGACCCAAAAATGATGTCATCCACATAGATTTGTACAAGAATCACCTGTCCTTTACTTCTTTTAATAAAGAGTGTCTTATCTATACTACCTCTGGTGACATCCATGGATAGTAGATAAGTGAACAGTGTATCATACCAAGCTCTTGGAGCTTGTTTAAGACCATACAAAGCCTTGTCTAACTTATAGACATGATGTGGAAACTTTGAACTAACAAAGCCAGAAGGTTGTTTCACATAGACTTCCTCCTGAAGTTTTCCATTTAGGAAAGCACTTTTCACATCCATTTGATAGACTTTGAAGTCCTTATATGCTGCATAAGCCAGGAACAGCCTTATAGCTTCAATTCTAGCAACAGGGGCAAAGGTCTCATCATAATCCATTCCTTCTTCTTGCCTATACCCTTGTGCTACCAGCCTGGCTTTGTTCCGAACTATCACTCCATCCTTGTCCATTTTGTTTCTATAGACCCACTTAGTGCCTATAATTGTATGATCTTCAGGGGCAGGGACAAGGGTCCAGACTTTATTCCTCTCAAACTCATTTAATTCCTCTTGCATAGCATCAATCCAATCCTCATCTGCTAAGGCTTCCTCAGTCTTCTTTGGTTCCATCTGAGACAGAAAACCAAAGTGAGCAGCATAGTTAGTTGTAGCCTTAGATCTGTTCATGACTTTCTCTTGGACATTTCCAATGATTTGATCTTTAGGAGGATCTTTGAGGAATTTAAATGTGGTAGTTGGAGAGTCTGGTTTTGAATCTGAGTGATGTTGAGGACCTCGAGGTGAACTTATCTCCTCAGTCTCAACAGCAGCATTGTCAACAAACTGATTATCACTAAGATTCTCAGTCTGAGTGACTTCAGCTCCAAAAGTATTGACGAACTCATCATCTTTCTCAGCTTGAGAATCCTTTGACGCTTTTGATGATTTCATTGATGAACACACATCATCATCACTATCATCTCCTATGACATACATAGGATTTGACATGTTGATTTCCCTTGGCCTTTCAAGCTCACTCAGACTAACGGAGTCAGCTTGACTTTTCTCAGCTTGATCAATACTGTCTTCATCAAATGAAACATGAATTGATTCTTCAATGGCCTTTCTACTAGAGTTATATACTCTGTATGATTTGGAGATTGAGGAATAACCAACAAATATTCCAGGATCAGCTTTGGGTTCCAACTTATGGAGCTGATCTCTTTGATTCAGCACATAGCATTTTGAACCAAAGATATGGAAATAACCTATATTGGGCTTTCTAGACTTATACATTTCATATGAAGTCTTTCCATGTCTTTTGACAATGATTGACCTATTCTGAGTATAGCAGGCTGTACTAACAGCTTCATCCCAGAAATAGAGTTTCAATCCTGCCTCACATAGCATTGTCCTTGCAGCCTCAATTAAGGTTCTATTTCTCCTTTCAGCAACTCCATTTTGTTGTGGAGTTCTGACAAATGAGAAATTTTGTAATATTCCTTTTTGTTCATAGAAGCTTTCAAGGGTTGAGTTCCTGAACTCTGTCTCATGATCACTTCTGAGTTGCTTTACAGACAAACCTTTCTGCAACTCTTCCCTTTTGATGAAACTTATTATCCCCAGGGCAGCCTTACTTTTGGCTTTTAGGAATATTACCTAGGTGAATCGTGAGAACTCATCTACTATCAACAGAGTGTACTTCTTGCCACTTAGGCTTGGAGTACTTATGGGTCCAAACAGATCCATATGCAACATACGCAATGGGTCTGTTATTGAAAAATTTTGCTTTGATTTAAAGGACCCTTTATGGTGTTTCCCTTGTTCACAAGCTGAACACAATTTGTCTTTGATAAATGTGATTTTTGGTAATCCAGAGACTAACTCTTTATTAGACAGCATATTTATATTTTTAAAGTTCAAATGAGACAAACGTTTATGCCATAACCAACTCAGCTCAGGAACAGAATGGGAGTACAAGCAGGTTTCATTATTGGGATCAGCAGAATTAAGATCAAGTAGATACACATCTCTTTCTCTTTTAGCTATTAATACAGGCTTTCCCTTAGCATTATAAATTGTTCCTGCGTTCTTCCTAAAAGTAACAACATTGTCCTCATCACACAATTGACTGATACTAATCAGGTTGTGTTTGAGGCCTTTGACAAATGCAACTCTCTGTAAAGTGACTTTACCAGCTTGCATCTTCCCATAGCCTTTGGTTCTTCCATGGGAGTTGTCACCAAATGTTACTTTAGGACCTTCATCTTCCTGGAAATCACTGAGAAGTCCTTTCCATCCGGTCATGTGCCTTGAACATCCACTATCCAAGTACCATTTACTTGAACCCTACACATGATATAAAAACTAAACACATTAGTTTTGCTTGGGAACCCACTTCTTGGTGGGTTCAGATGAGGAGCACTTAGCAGCTTCATCTTGTTGAACTGACTGCTCAGCTTGAGCAGGAACTGAATCCTGTGTAGGCTGATCAGTTTGTTCTTGCTCAGGCCTTGAGATTTCAGCATCACAGTCCTTAGCCTCATGACCTCTACTTCTGCATTTGTAGCATCTCCTTCTTCCAATGATGACAGGAGGTAGAGTGTCTAACAATCCTTGTGAGAATTTACTCTCAGTTTTAGGATTGTATATGGTGGATAACTTCTCAACTTTCTTTGCAAGCTGATTCACCTGGTGATCACTGACTTTGGACTTACCTTTGTCAGGTCTCTGTTTGTTATCCTGAGAAGATTGACTAAGAACCTTCTTCTCCATGACTTTGGACTTACCTTTGTCATGCTTACTGGACTCACCAGTTTCAACAGGTTTGGACTTACCACTGTTGATCTTCTTGGACTTACCAAGATCAACAACTTTGGACTTACCATTGTTGTGATTTGACCTCTGACTTACAGTGGTCTTCCTGTTCTTATAACTTCTCTCCGAGCCAGATAGAGAATTTTGTATTTTGAAAGGATTTGGATTAAGCCTTTCTATGACTGAAGTTCTTTGAACAGGCTGAGTGCCTAATCTGTCCAACACAGACTTACCATGTTGTTTGGATGTGGAGCACTCATTACCATGATCTTTGGCCTTCACAAACATATTGAATTTTAGGCTTGGATCATGTCGTTTCTCTGAGGCTGACTTCTAAGACTTAATCAGTTGTCTATCTTCCTCAGAATCTGTACTTGCTATCTCATCATCAGCTACATAAGCTGCTGTTTGATAGTCACCTCCAAGTACAGCCTTCACCTGTTTAGGTATCTGTTGGTTTATGCACTGTTCAGCAAGCTTTGATGACTTACACCAAGACTCAGTGATCTTTTGGAGTTGATCAACTTTGTCTTTAGCTTCCTGAAGTTCTTCACTAAGAAGTTTGTTAATATGTCTTTGACATTCAAGGTCACACTGTGCTTTCTTACCAACATCAATGAGAGATTGATTTTCCTTAATATCATCTTTAAGTTTAGCTATTTCAGCTTTGAGGTCAGTCTGAGATTTAAGGCTGGTCTTGAAATCATTTAGCAGATAATCGAATGCAAGACCCTTTTCTTCATCAGTGTAAGAGTAGAAATTACTGACCTTATACATGGAAGCAGGATCCCAATCACTAAGCTTGCTGTTTTCCTCAGCTTCCTTCATGTCAGCTTCAAAGATTGATTCGGACATACCATAATCAACCTCATCGATTTCTATCTCTTCATCTTCTTGAGCCATCAGACATACATCATCATCTGATGTAGATGATTATGTATCCCATGTTTCAACAATTGATCCTTTTGCACTGGGTTTGTCTTCAGGCTTTCCTTTCTTGAGCTGAGTATATTTCTTCTTGTATTTATCAGCTCTGTAAGCATTCTTATCAACAATTGATGTTGATTCCACCTTCTTTGATCTGCACTCAGCAGCAATGTGTCCCTTTTTCTGACAATTGAAGCACACAGCATTCTTGGGATCAAAAGAACTCTTTCCTTTGCCCCTGTCAGATCTTCCTCTTCCCCTTTGAGCTCTTCTCAAACGTCTGGCTAACATTTCCATTTGCTCAGTGATATTCTGAACATCATCAGTATCACTTGAGTCTGAGTCTGAGTGGTCAGCTTGAGATTCTGACTCAGTCTCAGATTCAACAACTAGTGCCTTAGGACTTTTCTTCTTCTTTTTCTGTGCAACTAATGCAATATCAGTTTTATCCAAGGACTCCTTCAGTTGTTGTTGAGAAGATTTCTTGTGTTCAGTGATCTGTTCATGATTCAGCAAGAACCCATAGATAGACTGTAGGTTGTACACGTGTAGTGTTCCTCCAGCCCTCAGTGCTGTAGTTACATCATTAAACCTTTCTGGTAACACATCCAGAAATTTCAGCACTAGTTCAGCTTCATCTTTCTTTACACCCACACTTAGTAGGTCATTTATCAAGCAGTGAAACCTTGTGAACAAATCTGACAAGGTTTCATTCTTTTTTGAAAAGAAGTTTTCATAGGATCTATTCAAATGATTTTTCTTGTGCTGCTTGACCAGATCAGTGCCTTCATACGTGACACTCAGGGTATCCCAGATATCTTTTGCAGTTTGACACCCAGTCACCGTGCGCAAGATTTCATTCGACAGGGAATTCGCTAGAACACTTTTAGCCTTATCATCTAGATTGAAAAGTTTCCAATCTTCATCAGTCCATGATGCAACATGCTTTCTTGTAACCTTTTCAGATCTGCCAGGAGACGAATCACTGACAGTGGTAGGAATCTTGGGGATAATTGGTCCTTTAGTGACAACATCCGACATACGGTTGTCAATGGACTTAAGGAACAACATGGTTCTGAACTTCCACATAGGATAGTCAGATTCATCAAATATGGGACATCCTTTGGCAGACATCTGTGGAAAGTTTGAAGAATTGTTGCTTGTAGACAATGTCAACTTTCTCAAAATCTAGAACTTTCAACTAATGAAATCGTTCAGCCTGCTCTGATACCAGTTGTTGGTCCCTTGTATGAGAGAGTAACAACAAGCAACAGGTGTGTAGAAGGGGGGTTGAATACACTTTCTGCGGAAATTGAACAAATCAAATAAAAGTGTTACACAGAGTAAATCAAACCACAATCAATCGAATGCTTTTATTAAGAAGATGATTACAATAATTTGAATAAGAAGATGATTACAATAACTATCAAGTAAGCAACTCTTGATATATAACCACCTAATATAAATCTCTCAATCTCTCAAACTTAGCTATCTATAATCAACTTATGATTATAGATACTGACGACTCTCTAAACAGGATTTCACACAGATTGACAACTTACCAATATCACAACTGATGTGATAGTTCGAACACACAAACACTTGGGCAATCTGTGAGTTTTTCTTGATCACGTTGAACTGACAAACAGTAATCAAGATTCGTAACACATACGGTGAGGTGAGGTTTGGCTCTGCAACACTTAGTTGTTTTTGAATCAAAGTCGTACCTCTAAACTTATCAGGAGATAAGTATTTATAATCTTGTTCCTACGGTTCCTAACAAACTAAGACTCAACTTAATTCGCTAACTAACTCTCGGATAATCCGGAATCTTGAATCTTGAATCTTCTATCTTCAATCTTGATTCTGGAGTCTTCTTATCCGCGCCGTAGATATAGAGAGAGATAAAGATGAATTTAAAACATATTTAAATTGACTTCTTCACTCGGACTGAGTTACTCAGCTTGAAACTCATCAAGCTGAGTTCTTCGAGAACAAACCCGAATTCATACATGAACTAACACGTACATTGATAAACTCATCCTTAGAAGTCTAACTTAGTTCACTAAAACATATTTAGCAACTCTGTCGAGCTGACTCTGCTTTTGAGCTGAGTCACTCAGCTTGAAACACATCAAGCTGATTACTCGATATATACCTTATGTGACATACACAGATTATTAAACATATTAATGAACAAACTAAGGTATAATATAAACTGATCAACATATGCTCACTTATACTCAGTCTTAATCACTCTAAGTGTACAGTCTGACTAAGCTTCATAATTCTGTTTAAGTTATATGTAGAACTCATCTTACAAACTTAACTTTGTCTCATCAAATTCAAACTGATGAGATCATTTTCCCAACAATACCATGTGACTGCTGATGGGGGATACACAGCTACTGCACCACGTGAACAGGCTGCTAGACCGCCTACCAAACAATACCCGAGAGTAGAAATCCCGCGTGTGTTTAAACCTTGGCTAATCCCTATCGCCGCCGAGGAAACCGCCGCCGCAACGGGGGGGGGGGGGTTTCGGCCTAGGGTGTATACGCCGGAAAAAAGGAGGGCCGCCGCAGGGCACCACCGCTGTCTGCCGTCGTCCGTCGCAGGGCCGCCGCCGTTCGCCGTCGACCACCGAGTGGTGGTGGTTGCTGTTCGGCCAGGAGAGAGATGAAGAGAGTTGTTCTTTTTGGAGGCTAAAACTTATAATGAGTATTAACTTAGAAAACTAGGGTGTTATCTCATTTAAATAACAATTTAAATGGACCAAGCCCATTGACCTTAAACCCGGTCTGTTTGATCAATTAACTTTGATCATTTAGCCAAAACAACCCCTCTAGTTTAGTTAATATTAATTAACCAACTGTTAATTAAATATTTTTCCCAACCAAACTTAATCTATTAAATATTTAACTAATATTTAATATTCTCTTTTTCTAATAATAAATATCCATTTATTATATCTCTCTTTTCTTATAATTAACAACTGTTAATTATAATCGTTACACACAATGTATTGTTTTCTGGTTCATTATTTGGGTGTGTAGCTGTGTGACCCTTTAGTGACTCATAGTGTCCACGTATGTGATGACATGTGTACACTATCCCTACACACAATCCTTTCAGGACTATGCATTAAGTATGGACTATATTAAACATTTCTCAAGTTTTATATATCAACTAACCTTAATATAAAATTCTTTTAGGTTTCAAGAAAGTCTCATATTATGTTTTTATTTCATCAGTACAAAAGAATTATATATTTAAATAAACAAATATAAAATAATAATTTTATAATTACTCGTGTTTTTACACGCACATTTAAACTAGCTAGTTAATAATAAGATGTTAAATAATTTTAAAACGTGAATGAAATAAGAATTTAAAAAACTAACGTCAAATGATGTCAACTCTCAAATCAGCAGAATGCAACATAAATTATCTTTGAGATGGCGTTGACATAAACCATTTTCTTTAAGATGGTACTGAAGTAACGATGAGCTTGTTATCATAGCTATGGACATAATCTGTTTCCGTGACAACATTGCGTGGTATTTACGTTCATCTCTCAGTATAGTTGAATGTATCGCAAGACTAATATAATATATAAATATTGTGTGCTGTTTAGGTTTTATGCTTATTTGTTATTTCATGTTTCAAGTTTAATAGTGTCTATGGTTTTAAAGTCTATAAAAATTGGTCATTATATTAATAAAGGAAATTATAGAAAAAGAAAAATATAGTCTTTTTTAGCATAACACAATTATATAATCTTTGAAATCAAGCAATAAACAAGTAGAGTTATTCTAAATATTAAAACACTACATGCATGAAAAACATAAAATTATTAACAAACTAATGAGGCGTTACAAAGTATCACCGATTTGTACCAAAACTTACATTGTAATACAAAATGGTAGGGTAGCTACAACAATAATAAGTCTAGATATTAGACTTAATTTGGAAAGAAAAAAAAAAGTGTTACTCGATCTTAAAGTTGTAAGTTTATGTTTCGAAATAAATATATAGTTTAAAATTAGATTTGTGTGTTTTACTGTTAATTAGATATGAGTTTATTTAGCTGTTAAAAAAACTATAACAATAACAAGTCCATATTGCTAATTTATTAGTTATCTTTTTTATTATCTAACTCTAGTTTTGATTTTTACAACTTTTTTGTTCTTACAACTTTTTTAAATACAAAATTTATTTTTTAGTAAAGTAGTAAGCTATCTTTATTTCTTTTAAATTATTAAAAAGGCGTTTCTTAAAATAAACAATACACAAGTGGTAACTACATGTTAAAATCTAATTAACCATTGTTTCATATTTAATCTTCATGTTATTATAACAATAAAATAAAATAAAAAAAGGTTTAGTTCATAAAAGTGTATCCAACTATATACCTTTTGCTATTGTATGTATTGGACTTTCAAACTTACCATTTGATGTATCCAAGTATCAAAAAGTTACCATTGTATACATCTAACCTGCTATAGCAAGTAACAAGTTGACATGGCATGGGTTTCAATGACTTGTAAATACAAAACAAAATTTCTTAGGAACATCTTGGCATGGGTTCACCAGATTGCCTCGATCTCTTCATCTTCAATAATAATAATATTGATAATCTCAAGAATATATTCCCAAATCAATTAAAGATGACATCAATCTAAGTTCTTCATCTTCAAATGAATCAGGTCGATTTCTTCATCTTCAAAGGTATGCATATTCTGGTCGATCTGTTCCCTTCATCTTCATGATGTTTCTTATTAGGGTTCATCGATCTGAGTTCTTCATCTACATCGAGGATGGATATCAAAATGCTACCAAAACCGTCGACCTTCAGATCTATCATCATCGCGATTTGATGGCTTCGTTTGAGATTTGAGTTCTTCATAGACGAATTCCTCAAGATTTCTTCGTCGATATGTCGACCTTCAGATGTGTTCATCGATCTGAGTTCTTCATAGATGATTTCTTCAAGATTTGCGAGTTGACGGTTTCGTTTGAGATCTGTTCATCAATCTATTGACCTTCAGACGACTTCAACTAGTAAGTTTCGATGTGAGTTCTTCATAGACGATTTCTTCAGGTCTGTTCATCGATCAAAAACTTAGGGCTCGTTATCGATACCCAAATTCGGTTTTATCAACTTGTAATCTGAGTTCTTAATTCGGTTTTATCAATTTGTTCATCGATTTGAGTCTATGTTCTTAATTGTTGAAGATAAGTTATTGAATATGAGTTTTCGATTTTGTTCCAGATTTCATCTTCATCGTTGATTTGAGTTAGAGTTTGCTTCTTGAATATGGGTTCTATGGTCTTCTTAGTTTAAGGGTTTGAGTTAGAGTTTTCTTCTTTCCAGATTTCATCTTCATCGTTGATTTCATCTCCATGTATGCCATTTTAGGGTTCTTGTTCTTAGTTTCTTCATCTGGGTTTCTTACCATATTCATATTCAGTATTGATGTGGCTATGATTTAATGATGTGGCAATAAAAATAAACAAAAAAATAAGATAATTACCTGCTACCGGTTGAATAGGTAAAAAAGAAATGAAAAGTTAAAAATTAAAAATTCAATACATCTAACGGTAAGTTTGAAAGTTATACAATAGCAAAAGGTGTTTAATTAGATACACTTTTATGAACTAAATCCAATAAAAAATTCAAACATATTTTTTTCTATTTAAAAGTTGGGCTCATGAGTCATGGAACTCCAAACTCGAAAGTCCAAACTACAACACTTTTCGGCCCTTATAGATAGTTAAATTTGGCCCATGATGCTTCATTAGAGTTAGCCCAAGACAAACCAAGTGCACCATGTTGCCTTTGACGACCACTACCAGCAGTGTATTATTATGTATTGTCTCTTATTATTAAGTTAGAATACACGTATTGATGTGATAAAATAATTTTTAATATAATTCATACTTAATTTATAATCTTAAGGAACTAATTAGCCTTTGGATCATGATATCAATGGTTCCGATTACATTTTAATATTTTGGACGGAGGGGTATTTTCGTAATTCATATGTGATGATTTTACAAGTAATATGCGATTCCAAATTAAGAACAATGCCTATTGTACCCTCTTGAAATTCTACTAATTCACCCGCCATTATTTCATCAAGACCATGAATACGAGCAATGCCATCACCTACATGAAGTACGGTACCGGTATATAGACTCACCTGTGAGTGCATATTAATTTTTAATTAGTTATTTTAATTAGGTAAATTAATATGAATTAAGTACTTGTTATTAATACGAATATTCATAGTTTAATCTACTAAAACCGAGTTTAATAATACTAACAAAAAGTTAAAAATCGGTAAAAACAAACCAAGGTTTAGAGCAAACTTGTCTAGGTATATATTTGGAAGAAACAACTGATAGCTATAGCTGAAAGTTGTATATTTTAGTTATATATGTTATTCAAAGGTGGATTCATATCAATTCACTAACACGAGCTTCATGTTAAACATATTATATACCATCACATTAAATTAGAGAGCGTGTGTATGTCCAAAGGTAATGAAAAATTCAACTGTACACAATATGTCTTGATAACGACAAATAAATTAAAAAGATAAATTAGAATTTTATATTATATAGTAGGTGCAACCAAAAATCAATAAAATGAGAAATCATACAGTTGCATCTATAAAAATGCACAAGCTACAAGCAAATATGGGAATCCATATACTACCTTTAGACTAAATGATATGAAATTCCTTTAGACTAAATGATATAAAATTAGGGTTTATAGATAAACATAAAGTATTTAAATATAAAAATGAATAACTATAGCATTAAGAGTTGTGTATAAGAAAAAAGAATGATTCTATTTTATATAAATGATACTTTATTTCTCATTTGAAGATGAAGGCATCATGATTATTAAAGTAAGTTATGAATGTTATTTTTTAAAAACTAAAATGACCGTTTTTATCATTATACACAACTTTTAAGACTGTGATTATTATTATTCTTAAAATATTAAATCGGTTGAACATAATTTAACCATCAACACCAATCAAGTTAAAACTGAGATAATCCATCTATTGTTAGGTTGGCGGAGTATATTTCAAGCCTGATACAAGAGCCTTAAGTACATATACCAGTGTCGTAGGACAGGATCATCCTTAAGGCTTTGATGCCGCTAAGGTGCTAAAATCCAGTTCTTTTAGGTATGGACATGCCGTTGCGGTAGCATAAAGAGGGATAGAGTGATAGAGAGATAAAGTGTTTGAGAGAGAGATAATAATTGGATAAAGATGTGCGATGAAGTGAGTTAAGTATTTTCTTAATTGTGAGAACTTAAGGTGAAAAAGGAAAAGTAATATGCCAATGAGATGGAGTTGAAATAGATAGACATTAAGTACGTCTTTTTTTAAATTAATTAATTTAAATAACTTTAGCAATTAAAACAGTTTTATTAGCGAATTAATTAATTTGCTAACACATAATATTTATGGTGTTTGATTTTAACTTAGTTGAATTTATGGGAAAAAGATTTATTCTGGTAAGTTATAATTATATTGTTGTTTTTTATTGAATTAACATCGTATCCGTGCAATGTTACAACGAAAAATAGTTTCTGTTTTGCAACGTATCGTTTTCAAGAACGTAATGATATTTTATTCGCACAATTCAATGCCACAAAAAGTTTTTTTCAACATGTCCCTTTTTGTTCAATTTTTCTTATATTTGTATCAACTATTTTATTAGTTTTTAATATAAATTCTAAAAAAAATAAAAATATGAAAATAATTTATATTTATAAAATAAGGAGAGAGAATTTAATAAGATTTTAGAAATTATGTTGATATATAATTGTGTTTGTGTGAGATAGTGTGTTAGTGGGAGAGTATATTTTAAATGAATAAAAAGTTATAACATATTAGGAAAATAAAATAGTTAAAGATTAAGTGTATGAGATTAATTTAAATAAAAAGAATGGTAGAGATGTATTGGTGATTGAATTTTAAAAAGTTTTAAAATAAGAGGAAGAGTGTTGTATGGTTAATATAGTAGTATAGATACAAAAACTATGACTTAATAGTATAAGTTACGAGAATAATGCGTTTCAAATGTCAACGAATTTATTCATTTTCTTACTCACACAGTTTATTTTATGTTAAATGATTTATTTAACACATTAAACAAACAATAATACGACTTATCCCATATAAACGTAATTAAACAACATTTAATAAATAAACACTACATTAATAAAGTATAAAACATGTAAAGCAGTATTATACAAGAAAAAGAAATTTTAAAATCCAAATAGTATTAAACTAATAAATAAATAGTATTAAAGTAATAAATAAAATGAGCATTTGACGTCATGCGATGCGTCACTCGTGTTGAATTCGTGGTTCCCACACGCTCGTTTACTTATTTTTAATTTCAATTTGTATTTTGTTTCTATTTTCATTGTTCTTGTTTGGTAGCACCGCAATGACGGACAACCAATAATATGCTATTAATAACATTTTATAATATTTAAGTATGTGTTTAAGTTTGTATTAAGATGAATGATTGTGTCACCTTTGATTTCTTTAAGACAATTTGTTATCACTGGCTTTCTATTTTCTAATATTTCTTATCACGTTAAGGTTACATCGCACTCTGTATAATATTTTTATTTAGTTATACTTTTATTCAGTTTAGCTCTTTATAATTTTTTGGTTTGATATTTAGAGACAAAGTGAAAAGGAAGCGAGAGATAAATAAAAAGAAGTATGAAGAGAGAGGAATAAAAAAGATTAGTGAATTACATATATTAATATTTTATAGATACAAGAAATGAAGTAGAATTTCACTGAAAGTAAATGATATTTTTGTTATCACTGTTTTTTTGTTCAATGGTTTTACTTATTTTACGTTTATGGGATGCATATCAACAGTGGCGGACCCAGGATTTCTGGGGACCGATAGCACCATATAATGCGAGAATAAAATTAAATAAGTTTGAGTGTCTGGTTCGGGTTTTTTTTCGGGTTTCCGGTTAATCGGGTCGGATTAACGAGGTTTCGGTTGTTTTTCTGGTATTTTAAGGCCAAATTTTAAAACAAAACACAATTTATATGAAGACCTGTTAACTAAAATGCTATTTTAAAGGTATAAATTGAAAGATTAAACTATTTTTTATCATTTTTTTTAGAAAACTTTCAATTTTCCTTTGATTTTGGTGGCATCTCCGGTTCACCCCGAAAATTTACCGGTAGCACCGCCTCAAAAAGTCGAAAATTAACACTACGAACCGTTAAAAGACCGATGTCCCGTGCCCCCCCTTGTACATGGGTCCGCCCCTGCATATCAATAGATTCATTTAATAAGAACTATACAGGTGTTTGGTTCATCGGAAAGCCTCAAATCAGAGGGAAACAGATTCCAGTTTATGTAGATATCTACATTTGGTTCAAATTAGAGAAGAAAATTGGAATTTTTTACAATCGAAATTCCTCATGTAAGGAATAGTAGATTCCTTTCCCGAAACTATGATTTCAATCGTCTCCTAACGTCTCTCTTATCCGATTCTTCTCTTCATAAACTCATGTTTTTGTTGATGTTTCGGTAAATTATGGTTTTGATATGCAATCTTTTATATTTATTAAATCTAGTTTTTCCATCCTTTAAATTGGTGTTTTGATTTCCTCAATCCTGATGTTCCTCGCATATGATTCTTTCATCTATTAAACTACGGTTTCAATCCCCTCAATCTAGTAAACTCGAGCTATTGTTTTAAGTTTCTTCTAAAATTTTCGATATGGAATCCATGGTGAAAGCAAGGTAGTGGGGATAGTTGTTCTAGGGCATCTTGGATGCACATTTCAATTACTTAACAGGTAATTAAAGAGACTACTTAGAAATTAGATTCACATATTAATTCTTTCTGATTTTACTTATTAAAGGATTTTGATTTTAATTCTTAACATTCTAGTAAATCAAACACCCACAATCTATACTATTATGTAAAACATTTAACACTCTTTCTCCTAAAAGTCTTAATCTCTTAAATTTTAAGTAATTTGAAATCCCTAACTTACCCCTCATTTAAACATAAAAGGAAACCATTGAATACCTTTTTAATAACTAAACCTCCCATAAAAAATAATGTTTAAAAATATCAAGTCAATGCAAATTAATTTCAACCTATAATATATTAAACAAATAATAAAATTAAATAACAACCTCCATAGAAATATTATTTTAAATATTCTATCAAACTAAAAATATTTTAATTTAAGTTTAGAAAATTCATATAACTAAAACTCACAAACCTGATAACATGTAACAAAAAACGGACATATTACCCGGTATGAATTAGTTGTCGTCGCCGCATTGCGCGAGTTACATGCTAGTCATAATAACAATGAAATACATAACATACATCATACCCAATGTTGATACCGGGTTTAATTTGGAACAAAAAATCTTGCCCAAATGATTTACGCTTTTTATATATTTTGTAGTCTGTATTAAATACTATTTGTATTTTAAGAAGAATCTTCAATATAATCCATACATAATTCATAGTCCCAAAGACAAATTTTAGCTTTTAGATCAATGACATCAATGGTCGTAATTGAATTTTAAATTTTTAGACGGTGAGGCATTTTCGTAATTTACATGTGATACTTTTACAAATCACATATGATTGCATATTAAAATTTTAATACTATATCTTTTATGTAGAATTTATTGAACAAAATTTTATTTTATATATATATATATATATATAGGAAAAAGTTCATGCGAGAACCATTCTTAGTGCGAGAGCCGCGAGAACCAATCTGAGCCGTCCAATTCCCCCTTCTTCAATGTCATTGCCCACCCATGAATTCCTCACATGCACCCTGCCACACTCTATCCCTCCACGCTCTCCATCCGTTTAACTTCCAATATCATAGGAACGGCTGAGATTGGTTCTCGCGCTAACAACGGTTCTCGCAAGAACCCTCCCCTATATATATAAATTGGATCAATATAGATCCCCCTTAAACAAAGATCTCAAAGTCCCAATCTTAGCCATTATATTAATCAAATCAATGGTTAAGATCTATAATGACATTATTGTAATTAAGTAAACAATTATAAGATTTAATTCTAAAAGGAAGGGTATTATCGTCAAAGCCCATTGTTTTAAAAAAAATTTTACCCCTTAAATCTTTAAATGACCATAACTCTTTCAGTTTTTTGAGTTTGAGCAAAAAAATTATACCAATCTTCTAATTTTGTAATCCTCTTTCAAACGAGACACCTCTTCCTATATTTCTGGAAGAAGATTAAAAAATGAGAAGATTGATATAATTTTTTTGCTCAAACTCAAAAAATTGAAATAGTTATGGTCATTTAAAGATTTAAGGGGGTAAAAAAATATAAAAAAAACTGAATTTGGGAATGGGCTGAAGACATGCGCGTGAGTTTTATTCAAATTGGTTCAATTCCTATTTTGCCCTTTTAAATGAGTGGCTGAGATTGAGACTTTGTGATTTTTATTTAAGAGGGAGACTTTGTTAAACCTTAACATATATATATATATATATCTCGTTTTGATGTTCTTAAACATGTAGTAAACTCTAGTACAACTTGCAACTTTGCAAGTATGTTATAATTACTAAATTAAGTAACTAAGGACTAACATGTCAGAGTCCAATAAATGAATAATAAGGGAATGGTATCTACAAATAAAATGGGTATCTTTTCTCATATTTCAACAATGCAAATGGGTATCTGTTTTACCTCTACATACAAAATACTCTCAACTTTTTAATATAAATTATTTGTATGCATGAGAGAGATGGAGAGAAAGTGTTGTCTGAAAGAAGGAATCAATAAACTCATATGTTTAGGGGTTGAATAAATAATTAAAAATATATATGAGCAAATTTGTCAAATGCTTTTACTTATATTTTTCAATTCATTCAGTATAAATCAAAATCAAATATTGATTCAGCAATTTAATTACTGTTCTCTAATGTTACAAATTAATTATTAGAACTATTAACTGTTTTAAATTATGAACGTAGTTAACTATAAAGTCTTTAAATAGGAATGAACACGTATATTGACAGATTAACTAGACAATCTTTGAACATATTATGAGATTAGTTTTAAATATATGTTCTTATGGATTAACATTAAACTAGAAAATATTCTAATTTAACATTCATAACAAACTAATCTATTCTTTTTGACGAACATATAGTCTTGGATAACTTGAATCTTTAAACCTTGAACATCACAACTACGTAGCTAAGCTAGATGTTGGGAAGATAATCATTTCAACCCAATAATCAAATCCGTTCACTAAAATACATAGGATCTATTAATAACAAAACAACATATTTAGTTTGACTAAGAATGAATTTAATTAAACATGTGTTATTTAAAATTTTACGTAAAAGTTACAAACAATGAAGTATCGAGAAAGACTCGCCTAAGTACTAAATATAAGTTGAAAACAATGTTAGAAGACCGTCTGAAATTAATTCAAATATAGAAGACCATTTGCTGAAGCTCTGAAGCATTTCAGCTGAATGCGTTAGCTGAAAAGTTTTCTAATCAGCTGAACATTTACAACTCTTCTATCATTCACTTCAGTTATCATTAATCACAGAACATCCCAACGTTTTCACTAAAGATATAATCAGTATGTCAGTTTATTACATTTTGTTTAGCAAAGTCATAAACTGTGCCTAACGGTCTATCCATGTACTCTGTTTGTAATGTAAATTTTTATTAAGTCAAAGGCTGAACATGTGTTGTTCTTCTATACCTTGGATCTTTCATTTGTAAAAGTATTTGCACTTTTTGTATATCCAAAGTACAAAAGGGATCGAACTTTACCTTTGAAAAAGGTTAAGATTACCTCCGATGAAAAGATCTCGAAGATTTGCTCAAGTACTAAAGCATCAATGGCAATTACAATTTTAAAAGAGTCAAATTTGAAGAAGAATGACCGTCGATGAATTACTAAGATGAAAAGAGAGTTAGAGTTACGAGGTAACGAGACAAGAAAAATAATTATTATATTGTTGATGGGACGTTATTTCACTGAAACGTATAATTACTCTACTTATACTCAAGTAAAGTAATATTGTCTTTCGCACAGTTACTTTATAATAATACTATTGTCTTTTCAATGCCACCTCATCTCTTAAAGCCTCTTCCGATTTGCTGTCAAGAACTTCTAAAAAAAGACGTGCATTTTCAACATGCATACTAGCCTTTACACACTCACTGAACATCTCTGTCAAAGAAAAAGATTCAAGCTTTTAAGTAAGAGCAAGTTTTTAGAGTTTATATAAGTGTAGAAAAACTTCTCCATGTGTTGGACCTCATAAACATTGGTTGTTTTCGAGAAGCTTGTCTATGTGTTAGACATCTTAGCTGTCACCTTTTATGGTATTAGGAATTCTCGCTTCATCATACATGTGATTCTTGATTCATAATCAATATGGATTGTATTAAAAGTATTAGTGTGTGCAGTTAAATTTAAAAAGCGTAAGTTTGTATTCAACCCTCCTTCTACAAATTTTTGTTGTTGCGTTCTCAATCTGGGACTAACAACTGGTATCAAAGCAAACTAGATAATCTATATCTTAATCTATTTTTCTTACTCTACAAATGCTTCTACCCTATACCAAATGGCCGCATCATCTACGTCGGTCAACCTACCAAATACTAGTTTACTCATAAGGAGTCCCATGTTTGACTCAGAAAAATTTTCTATGTAGAAAAGTAGAGCTCTTCTCTTCCTATCTACTCTACATGTTCAAATTATGGACATTATCACCGAAGGTCCTTTTTTCCCTATGTCAATCCTAAGTGTAATTGTAGAGTCTGCTCTAGTAGTGATCAGGTTATCATCAAACCCATTTACAGATGATCAGACAGAGACAAAAGAATGGTGAATCTGTATGTTAAAGTCAGATCAGCTATTATTTCTGCTCTTCCAAATGAAATCTATCACATAGTGTTTAATTGTACTTTTGCCAAGGAAATGATAGATACGTTAACTATGGTCTACTAAGGCACATAGGAGGTAAAAGAAAACAAGAAGATGCATCTCCACCATGAGTATGAATTTTTCTTTGCTCACAAAGGTAAAAGTCTTACCCATACCTACACTCGGTTCAACTACCTTGTGAATGACCTTAAAAGGGAAGAGCTGAACAAGAGTAACTTTGTTCTTGTCAACAAACTCTTGGACTCTCTTCCAAAGTCTTTGGATCACTTTGTCACACCTCTTCGAAAAAGCAAAAGGATGAAGGGTAAGTCTCTTGTTGAGATGTATGGTAATCTGTTAAACCATAAGCAATCCACCAGTCAAAGAAAGTTAGGATATTTGCATCTTTATGCATGTTTTACATGCTGGAATACCCCATTCGAAGCATAATTCCGAGGTAATTAATGTAATAATTGATCTAATACGTTTAACATTCACCATGCAGGCTTACAAGAGCTTAAAGTGAGATATTTGGGAAAACAAGAGAAGATTAGAAGAAAACTAAAGAATAGTGAAAAACTACCCCTTACGCCCGCAAGGGAATGTCCTTGCGGCCGCAAGGGCCATCCTTAAAGTTTGACTTCAGTTGACTGATCAAGGAAACCCTACCATGAAGAAACATTTCTTACGCCCACATGTAAATTCTCTTGCGGCCGTAAGGAGCCTTATCCACAACCGCCCATTTTGCAAGTTGCAGCTGGCATGTCAGAATAACTGCCCAACTTATGGCCGTAAAGGAAGTACTTGCATCCGTAAAGACCCCTGTTACAGCAGTTTAAAGACAGATTTTGCACATTTTGCAAAGGGTTCCAAACTTTAACACATTTCGGACCAACACTCCAAAACACTCTCCCCAGGCCCCCTAACATTCCAAGGAAGCTTTCTTGGTGATCCTAAGGTGGGAGAGCTTGATTTTAAGGCTTGGAACAACACATGGAGCATTGGATTCACTAGTTTTATCATTGATTAGCTTGGGTATAATCTTTCTATCTTTGAATTTAATTATTTACCCATGTGTTCCAGATGTTGTAGTACTGATCTTGATGTATATGGATAACTAAACTCATTTCACTTAGGCCAAGATGATTCTTGGCTAGTTATGGTAATATATTTGACTTTTATGTTGACTTGATTCAATTATGCATGTTTGATCTTGGATACAATTGTGTTTAATCATATTTGCAAGTATAATCAGACCATGTTCATGTGTGATAATGTGGTAGGATAACTCCTTCATGTTTAAGCATGTGGATATTCAAGAATGGTGTATGGATTTTATCAATATCATGATAAGTTTGTTATTAGAAATGATACATCTTGCATGGTTTTCATTAGAAATCATTGTTGGAACATGTTTTGGATCATCTCCAGGTCTATCCATGATTGGTCTTGTTATTCATATGTTGATTTTATGCATGCCTTATGATTTTAGATGAAAATCTAGTTATTTGGTGTATTCATGGGTCAAAGCATGCTACTAAATGATTAAAGGATACATAAAATGCTTTTGGGTATGTTTAATGGTGAAACGAACTCACATGCATGCCTTTGATAATCTGGTCTTGGTGTTCAATGTGCATATTCATATGATTCATGTTTTAAAAGTGTTGACTTTGCTAGAAATGGTAGGTTTGACATGTTTGTATCTTTAGAAATCATGTGGCTAAATGTTGAATCCCATTGTGTGTTTGAATTTAGATGAGTTTGTGACCCTTTTGTACCCATTTGCATGTGTTTATGATCTGAGACTAAAGTCTAGATTGTAATTTGTTGTTGAATGCATTTATGAAAGATTTGACTGTCCTGTCGTACATGTCTTTGCGGCTGTAAGGAGAAATCCGATCGGCTATAAGAAGGTACCACCCTTACGGCTGCAAGGGCTCTTTTTACCACAGTGTGTTGTTTTTGCTTGTTTTAACCATTTTAATTACTTTGAAACCATTATGGGTTTAAGGACTATTGGACATGTCATTTGAAAAGATGTGTGTTTTTGTAGTCTGATTTGGACGCGATCTGGTGGATCTGTAGTTGAATTCTAATATGCCGTTGCTTGCCTGATCATGTTTGATTGTTGAGTCTGAGTCTTGATAACTCGAGTGATGATTTTTGTATGATAATATGGTTTTGTTGAGTATTAGAACAGCATGCCATGCGCTCAACTACTCAAGTCTTCATATTATGATTTTTATTGCAGTATTTCCATGAATAGTTACGTTGATTTGAAAGCCTGAGTGAATCTTTATCCTGTTATTGCATTCGGTGTTAGTCTGTTTTAGTTGCTTTGTGGATTAGTTAATCTTGTTACTTGCTTGCTTTTATATTATTCTACTGATTAAATAACAATGATGATTAAGTATTGGTAGCTTCCTGTCTTTGTGGAACAAACTCCAGTCTTACCAAGTCTGAACTACTATTGACCAGGTTATACTTGCCTGAGTCATGTGTAGTATCTGCTTTGTAGATACAAGGGCAAGTGATGGAGCCTTCACTAATTTTTTCATCTCCTTGGTAGCCAACTTCCTTGTTTGGATGATTGCTCATGGTTAAGAAAAGTACCATAGAGAACAACTAGGGACATTCCCTTGGTCTTTTCACCATGCCTAAGAATAGTGACAAATTGATCCCATGTTTTAGGGAGAGAATCAAGAAACTTGTTGACGAAGAAGAAGTTGCACTTGGTTATCTCTGCCCTTTTCAAGTCATTAACTAAGTATTTAAACCTGGTGTATGTCTGTGTAAGACTCTCACCTATAATAGCAAAGAAGAATTTATACTCTCTATTGAGGAGGAGCTTCTTATTCTTTTCTTAACCTCTTCAATGCCTTCGTATGAAACAATAAGTGTATCTAACATCTCTTTAGTTGAAGTGCAGTTAACCAGTCTCTTATCTTCATCAGACCAACGATGCACTAACTTAGTAATGATTCTTTTAGTTGTAGAGGTATCACCTTTTGTTTTAGATTGAACTGATAGTACACAGTTAGAAACATAGGGTCCATTGATAACGATCTCCAACATTTTCATGTCTAGAGTGGACTTAAATAGAAGTGTTCTACTCTTCCACAAAGAGAAGTTTTTTGCATCAAACATAGGGCATCTTGTTAAGGACCCAGTATTTGGCAGATTTGCAAGAGCAGCAGATAATGAGGCTATTATGTTAAGAGGGATAGAAGCAGCTGAAGTGTAAGTAAAACATATATGGATATGAATTATCGAACCTGCTTTGATACCAGTTGTTAGTCCTAGAGTAAGTACACAACAACGAATATTTCTAGAGAGGGTTGAATACAAACTTAAGCTTACTTTTAATATAATTCTTATTGATAATATCAAGAACTAAATGTACAAGGAAGCGAAAATTCCTAATACAATAAAAGATGACAGCTAATGGTGTCTAACACATAGACGAGATTCATTTAAACAACTAATGTTTAAAAGGTCCAACACATGGACAAGTTTTATTCTACACTTAAGCAAACTCTAAAATTTTGTCTTGCTTAGAAGCTTGAAGCTTAGTTTTTTTAGTGAGATGTTCAGTGAGCTTAGATGTGTAGTTTCCATTGCATGTTACAATGCATGTCTATTATAGAAGTTCCTGACCGATCATTTGGAAGATCCTTTAGGTGATGACATGGCAATCAGAAAAGACATATATTATTATACAATAAATAGACAAGTGGTCTAAGAAGATTCTTCCCATTGTAATATAATAATATTATTCATTGTATTTTTTTACCTTGAAACTCTATCATTCCTTTTTCATGTTAAAACACTCTTCGTCAGCCAAGTTCCTTCATATCTGATTTTACAATTGATGTAGTTGCCGGTCATACTTTAGTACTTGACAAATCTTCGAGATCTTTCCAATAGAGGTAGCTTTAACCATTTCCAAAGGTAAAGCTTTATCTTCTTTGTATTTTTCAGAAGATACAAATGAGATGCTTTTACGTATGAAAGACTAGAAGCATATTTGAACAACACATGTTCAGCCTTTTAGATTAATTACATTAATCAGACAGAGTATATAAGAAAATAAGATTTATGACATCTTGAAGAGTGTACTTGAACTGACATAATAGGTTTGTCTTCAGTGAGAGACTTCAGTGATAAGTGTATCTTTTAGTTGATCTGATGCTTGACATTTACCCATCTTAAGGGTTTCAATGTCTCTTATGCATCTGAAGTGCTTCAAAGAATTTTACGCATCTGAAATGCTTCAAAATCTTTTACCTTAATCTTCAACTACAATTCAGTACTATCACTAGTCCTGGTAGATATTCTATCGTTTGTAAGTTTTATGTCAAAAACTAAACAACACATGTTTAATTTCAGTCTAAATTAAATTGTACTTTTTCATCATCAAATCTTGCATATTTCAGTGAACAAGTTTGATTATTGGCTGAAATGATTATTTCCCAACAGTTTCATTCTAATGCCTTACTTGTTTCTTGTTAATCTTTAGAAAAATCCTCTTTCATTTCTTGATTCCATCTCGAATATTATTCTAGAATCCTTCCATTATTCGATTCATACTTTATGTAATCGTTCATTTAAGTGTCACTTAGACTTATCCTCAAACTTACAATGTGATAAAAAAGGCACTATGAGTCAAGGAGTGTGGGCCTTCCTTACTCCTATGGTCAATTCAGAGCCAGAAGGGCCTGCCCAAGGAGTTCACAATTATCATAGTAGAGATTAATAGGGTTTTTACTAGGTCAATTAGGTGAGCATAATCAATTATCACGGGATACATATTGGTGTGTAGAGATAAAATTTAATTGAGAGGGATGGAATTGGAGATGAGAGTTCTAATGATCAACAAACATTAATTAAGTTTTCTTGTTAGACAAATCATGTTTAAATTTTTGAGCTACATAAATTCATGATTGTTCATTCTGTGATTGATCAAATTGGTCTTGACAATCACATTCAACAGATGATTGTTTCAACTTTACATAGAGAACAATCACATATCTATTAACATCTCATTTGGAAGTTTTTGATATTGAAACAAGGAGGACAAGATGCTCCGGTCTCCATATTCTTTTATGCACTTATAGAGGCTAGAGCTTATTGCAAAATTAAGTTTATTTATTTAGGAGACATTGTGGAAACATACCAAGTACCTAGTCTATGAGACTAATACCGGAATATCTTGGACTGATATATGCTATGATGTTCAAAATGATTAGATAGATATCCTACCAGAATTAACATTATGCTAGTTCTGAACATAGGTCACACAGTTCTTTAACTGTTGTGTAAACGAGCAATATATGTGATATTAGAGTTATTTTTCTTGTTAATGCCTTTAATACTACACCATTTCCACTGACCTTCATGAAGAGAAATTCCATATGCATGATGTTTATGACAAATCATGATCATCACGAGGGGGACAAAATCTTACAGATAATTTCTCATTAAGGGGAGACAATATCACATGAAGGAGATTTAATTCAAAACAATCCATTCAGTTGATATTGTGCTGATTAAGTAGTATAAGAATCATGTATTGCGCGGTGGCCATAGAAAATGTTTATCATGTTACAAGATCAAAAGCTACATCTGATACAATGCTATATTCTAGGGGAAGAGAACAAATGATTAAAGATTCTTCCAAGGGAGTTGCATAGGATACTGCCACTTAAATTAGTACTAAGACTGTGATTTTATCTCTATAAAATGTTCTAGACCCACCGCTCAGTAATCACAAGGTTTTCAAGCAAGCTGAATTGGTAATGACGAAAGAGTGGTTAAAAAAAGTGGAATAGGCTCGATCTAAAAAACAAAAAGCTCAAGATCAGAAACAAAATGTTGACAACCACTACATGTTGAACTGTTCAAACAACCAAAGGTTCTCTACCTTAGGTTACTGGTGCAAGATATATATCAATCGAATAGTTTAAAAAGGGAGAGATCGATGTATATAAAAGGAGATTGATTTAACAAAGAGAGAGATTAATCAAGGATGTCAATGAGTGCTTACAAGTTCAATGTAATACCCATTCTCAAATTTTTATGATTCTTATATATTCTCTTTCGCAATGTATATGAGAATGATTATTATCATCATGAATATAAATCGAATTCAAGAATCGTAATATTGAGAAAAGTGGCATACAATTGTGTATATTATGTAAATGTGTATATCATGTGTATATATATATAACAATGTATTTAATTTGGCTTAGGTGATTTATCAAGCAAGATGATGGACTAATGGGCTCATTTTCTAACTACAAGCTAAGTATCAAAGCCAAACTCGTTAAATTTGGCTCTTGATTGTTCAACAAAAGGTGCTCAAAGTCGAAAATCTATATCGATTTACTGTTTAATCGAAGAACAACCGTGTTCATCGTCAAAGAAGTGTGTTTCAGTCTGTTTTGAAGCATTGGTTATCGATTTCTGAAAGTAGAAGACATTCAAGGTATAATCTAAACATTTGCTCTACTATTTTATCGAGTTTCTTGAAGACATTTCACTGTTTTATCAAATTTTCTTGAAGATCTAGCTGCTTTATAAGACTAACAAAACTAGTATTCAATGATCGATTTAGTTTATCTTTGGATATTGAGTTGATTGTTTTCGTTTTCAACCATATTAATGGAGTTTTGAAGGTTTTAAAATTTCATTCAAGAACAGTAAGAACACCCGTACTACTAATTTCGACCTTTCAAAATTAAAAAAACCAAAGTTTGGGAGTTTGTGTGTGACATCAAGTACAAGTCAGCTCCAAGTGGTACAACTTGTAAAGGTCACTAATCAGAACATAAATCAGAGCTGACAAGTACTGTGTCAGGATCGATACTTATCGGCCGTGATTTAGTATTCCATATCGATTGAAGGCTAAGGGTGGTAAGGTCGATCGGTTCCACTGTAAAATTTCTAAGTATTTGGTGGATCGACCGTGTTCTGAACAAAGGCAATCGATTGTGACTCTATCGATCTTGTGCTATCAACCGTGTGAAATCCGAAGTTTTGTTCTGATCGAATGTGTTCTAAAAGGGGTCTATCGACCGAGATTTTATCGATCGTGTTTGGATCGATCTTGATGAATTGTTTCCCTTGGTAACTAATCTATCGATCTTAAGGAGTTACTCTGCTGAAATTTCAAAACACAAGTGTTCTAAATCAATCCAGTTGCAATTGATTCAAGACAAGACATACACCCATTCGATTTTCCCAAATCGATCCCACCTGAACTTGGATCAAGACTGAAATGAGGACAAATTGAACATTAAATTCCAAATCGATCTAATTCAAACTTGAATTTAATCAAAATCGCTCTAATTCAAATTTGAATTAAATTGACCTAATTCATCAAGTCGATTGAAGTGTAAACGATCTCAGTTAAACTTAAAATATTCATTCGAATTTGTGAGTAGAACAGCTTGAACAATCAATAAAAATTCAAGTGAGTCAACGATCATTTCATACTCAGCTACAAGTATGTTTGGCTCGCATGAGATGCTATCTATTGGTACGGATATCAAACCCCCGATTCTTTTCCGGAATGACTAGTTGGTTTGGAAAGGAAGGTTCATGGAATCCCTTGAACATAACGAAACATATGGTGAAGATATGATTGACTATATCTACAACGGAAACACAAAATACTTAAAGGTTGTAGAAGCTAATATCACCAACAATCCTCCTATTCCCCGTCAAGAAAGATAGAAGACATTTGAAGAACTTACAGGAACGGAGAAAGAAAGGAAAAAGGCTGAGCGTTTATCCAAGTACTACCTCAAGCAAGGTCTATCATCAAAAATATATACGAAAGTGGATAGTCTTGCAACGGCTAAGGAGATTGTTGGTCCCTTGGTGAGAGTATCAACAAGCAAGTAATGTGTAGAAAGGGGGTTGAATACACTTTCTGCGGAAAATTGGCCAAATTAATAAAAAGTGTTAACACACATCAAACCACATGATATCGAATGCTTTCATAAATAATAAGATGATTACATGAACTATCAAGTAAGCAACACTTGATATGTAAACACCTAATATAAATAAAATCTCTCAATCTCTCTGACTTTGCTATCTATAATCAACTTATGATTATAGATACAAACTGACTCTCTAAACAGGATTTATTCATAGATTGAATACTTACCAACTTCACAACAGACGTGAAGATCAAACACACGAACAATTTTGGCAATCTGTGAATTTCTTGATCACGTTGAACTTACAAACGGTGTATCAAGATTTGTAACACATACGATGATTAGATTGAGGTGAGATTAGAGTCTGGCTCCGTACCTCTAAACTTATCAGGAGATAAGTATTTATAATCATGTTCCTACGGATTCTAACAAACTAGAACTTATCCTAATCTGCTAACAAACTAACGGATAACTCGGAATCTTGAATCTTGAATCTTCTTATCTTGAGTCTTAAATCTTCAATCTTGATTCTGGAATCTTCTTATCCATGTCGTAGTTATAGAGAGTAAAAGGAGTTTAAAACAAATTTAAATTCTCTTAAACTGATTTCTTTAGTCGAGCTGAGTTACTCAACTTGAAATTCATCACGCTGAGTTCTTCGAGAACAAACTCGACGTCAAACATGTACTAACATGTATAATGACTTACTCATCCTTAGAAGTCATAAGAGTTAGCTAGAACTTACTTAGCAACTCTGTTGAGCTGACTCAGTCTATACGCTGAGTCACTCAGCTCGAAACGCATTAAGCTGAATACTCTACCTATACCTTAGGTGACACACACAGTTTATCAAACATAGTGATAAACTGACTAAGATATAGTATAAGCTGATCAACTATATGCTCAGCTTATACTCAGCTTATGCTCAGTCTGAAACACTATAAGTGCTTATTCTGATCAAGCTTCATAATTTTGTTTAAGTTGTATTTAGAACATATCTTACAAACTTAACTTTGTCTCCTCAAATCTCAACTGATAAGATCATTTGACCAAAAAACTCCCCCTATTTGATGATGACAAAACCATGAAACAGTTCTTAAGTTTGTTGAACAGTATTATGTGTTAAATCTTAAACTTACTAAGATTTTAATTTTGAACTTATCTAATTTAATTGAAAGTATCAATTATAAGTGAACATACCAACCGATTATATTAATGAACACGAACTAATGAAATTGTTCATTCAAGCTGAACTAATCAGACTAAGAAATATGAACATATCATAAACAGTAGAACATATCAAACCAATACTTGTATTTATTAAATTGAACATATCAGAATACAAAATTTTGATCACTTAGATCATGCACACTTAGTGATTACATATTGTTATAACTAATCTAATAATTACAGATAGAACTAATCTATTACAAAAGATCATCTCTTGAACTCTGGATGCAGAACTTCCCAAAGTATAATTTCTTTGTTGGTTTCTTCTAATAACATCGCAGCTTCCGCATTTCCATTGAGTTCCTTTTGTTGCATGCGGATGATTTTGTTCAGCTTGTATCTCACAAAATGATTTGCACTTTGATCACCACAGCAACTCCTTATTTGTAAGGCATCCTTAGCTTTCAGATAACATACCTCTGAAAGCTTAATGAAGCTAGGATTGCCTGCCTGATCCATAAACATGAACCCCTGAACTGGTGTGTCAATGGCTTGGTTCTCTTTGAATGCAACACCTTTAGGTATCTTAAACAAGCTCTCCTATTGCAGACCAGGAACTGGAACACATCTCAGCTCCTCAGCTCGAGAAATCAGATTAGAGACTTCAGTTGTAATCTCTTGCTTGATATGACTCTTTTTGAATTTCTCGAGCATCATTATTATTATTTTCCATTTAATGTAGCCCATCCTGTGAACATATCTCAGGTCCATTCCCACTGTTGATTGTCATCAAATAGGAAGGTGAGAATGATGGCTCCATTTGCTCTGCTCAGAGTCATGCTCTTAATTTCCTTGCTGGTGCTTCGTCTGAAATAGCAATCCTGAATATCTGCATCTGTATATGGGATCGGATCAGGCCTTGGACCAGAATAATCAGCTTCAGCTTGAGCTAAAGACTTTCTCTCTTTTTCCCTTTCTTGGTCCCTCACTTCCTTTTCTTTCCTCTTTTTCAGTTTAGCTACAGATATCCCAAGCTCATCAGCTTCCTCTTGCTCGAGCATCTAAATCATTAACCTCGTAGCTTTCTCCTCCTCAGTTTCGGATACAATGTCAGCTTCAGATTCAGATACTACCATTTTTCGTCTTTTAGCTGCAGGTTCCTCTTTCTTTAGCTCCCCCTCAATTTGAGCTTGTCTCTTAGCTCCTTTTGCTAGCACTAGTAGAGTCTCAGCCTCAGCTTGAACTAACTCAGCGTCAGCTTCAGCTTGAACTAACTCAGCGTCAGCTTCAGCTTGAACCTTCTCCCCCTTTTTGTCATCATCAACTGGGTTTGAAGTCTGTCATTGTTGTAGTACAGCAACTGCAGAGGCAATTTCCTTGACATCATTGGTCAGCTTGTCAAGCCTTTGATAGATTTGGCGTTTGTGCTTCTTTTGCTTGAGGAGAAATAGACCAAACTAAGCTGCAATGTAGGTCTTGAGCTCTTGAATGCCTGAGGAGGCAGCTTCATCCTGAGGAGACTGACTCCTTCCCTTGAACTCAAATTGTTGATCCTCTGTAGTGAAAGAGTCAAGGTTCTTAGGAGTGTGTTTAGGTGCATCATCCAAGGGGTGGTGTATACCCTCAAAGTCATGTGCACCAGAAGTTGGACCCTGTAATTCACCTTGGTATTGAGATGAATCATTGACAGGTCGTGCTGGAGAGTGTGAGAAGTGAAGAGAAGTAATTAGGCTCAAAACGTGATGAGAGTGGGTTGGTGGTTGGCTTTATTTAGTGAGTAGGGGGTAATTGACCCTGGGGATTGGTCATATCTTCAATGTTACCTAAGTGTGTCTGTTCAGGCACAGTAGTAGGCTCTCCCATGGCTCGAGTAAGTTTGAGATGAGTAGTCACCACATCCAGTCTAGGCTGTTAGGTTTGAATGAGCCTTGAGGTTGACACCTGAAGAGTAGGTGTCTCCCCCTCAACTCCTGCTGGTGGAGGAATCAATGTGATTTCAGCGTGAGTCAAACACTCAGCTTGATTTGAGCACTCAGCTTGAGATTGACACTCAACTTGAGTGGAGCACACAACTCAGAATTAATGACACTTAGTCATTTCTATTTGAGACTAACTAAAATCGATATTTTAACCACACTTAGCAGTTAAAACATGTTTGGAACAGACCAAACTTGTGAACTTATTACACAGCTTGACCAAGGGAACAATTGTAGATACATGTCTATAAACAGTGGGCTCAGCTTAAGACACATAGTCTTTGTCAAGCTGAAACTCAGTTCAAGAAACTTATTTAAGGGTTGAGCATACCCAATTTACTTAGCAGATAGGAAAAACTTTCTCATCAAGAGGTTTGGTAAAGATATCCGCTAATTGATCATCTGTGGAGATAAAATTTATTTCAACTTTACCTTTTTCCACGATGTCTCTGATGAAGTGCTGTCTAATTTCTATATGCTTGGTTCTTGAGTGGAAGACTGGATTATATGTGATGGCTATTGCACTTTGGTTATCACAGAAGATAGGAGTTTTCCTAAAATTCATACCAAAGTCTTGAAGCTGATGTTGCAACCACAGGATTTGAGCACAACAGCTTCCTGCAGCAACATACTCAGCTTCAGCAGTTGAAGTAGCCACTGAGTTCGGTTTCTTACTAGTCCAGCTTACTAACTTCCCTCTAAGCATTTGACATCCTCCTATTTTTTATTTTCTGTCTAACTGGCACCCAGCATAGTCAGCATCTGAAAAACCAACTAACTTAAATCCAGAGTCCTTTGGATACCAAAGACCTAGATTTGGTGTACCTTTAAGGTACCTAAAGATCCTTTTCACAGCTTGAAGATGTGATTCCTTAGGATCTGCCTGATATCTTGCACAAACACATGTAGCAAACATGATATCAGGTCTATTAGTTGTCAAATAGAGTAATGAACCTATCATTCCTCTATAGGTAGACTAACATACAGACTTTCCATCTGAGTCCTTGCTCAGCTTGACAGCTGGTGACATGGGTGTTTTCATGGTTGAACTAGAATTAAAACCATATTTCTTTATCAAATCAAGAACGTACTTGCTTTGAATAATGAATATTCCATCAGGCTTTTGTTGAATCTGCAAGCCTAGGAAATATGTCATTTCACCTATCATACTCATCTTGTACCTTTTTGACATGCCTTTGGAGAACTATTCACACAGAGATTCATTTGTAGAACCAAAGATAATGTCATCCACATAGATTTGTACAAGAATCACCTATCCTTTACTCTTTTTAATAAAGAGTGTCTTATCAATACTACCTCTGGTAAAGTCCACTGATAGTAGATATTTGGACAGGGTATCATACAAAGATGAGCTTCTTTAAGACCATACAAAGCCTTGTCTAACTTATAGACATGATGTGGATACTTTGAACTGACAAAGCCAGGAGGTTGTTTCACATAGACTTCCTCCTGAAGTTTTCCATTTAGGAAAGCACTTTTCACATCCATTTGATAGACTTTGAAGTCTTTTTATGTTGCATAAGCTAAGAACAGTCTAATGGCTTCAATTATAGAAACAGGGGCAAATGTCTCATCATAATCGATTCCTTCTTCTTGTCTATACCCTTGTGCTACTAGTCTGGCTTTGTTCCTAACAATCACTCCATCCTTGTCCATTTTGTTTCTATAGACCCACTTAGTGCCTATAATTGTATGATCTTTGGGGGCTGGGACAAGACTCCATACCTTGTTTCTCTCAAACTTATTTAATTCCTCTTGCATAGCCTCAATCCAGTCCTCATCCTCTAAGGCTTCTTTAGTCTTCTTTGGTTCCATTTGAGATTGAAAACCAAAGTAAGCAGCATAGTTTGCTGTTGCCTTAGATGTGGTAATCACTCTTTCTTGAACATTACCACTCACTTGATCTTGAGGATGATCTTTGAGGAACTTAAATGTTGTAGTTGGAGATTGTGGTTCTGGAATCGAGTGATATTGAGGGCTCTGAGGTGAACTTACATCCTCAGTCTCAATTGCAGCATTGTCATCAAACTGTTGATCACCAAGATCTTCAGTCTGAGTAGTATCAGCTCCAAATGGATTAATGAACTCATCATCTTTCTCAGCTTGAGAGTCCTTTGTAGCTTGTGATGATTTCTTAGATGGACACACATCATCATCACTGTCATCATCTATGACATACATAGGATTTGACATTTTGGTTTCCTCCGGCTTTTCAAGCTCACTTAGACTGACTGAGTCAGCTTGATCAACATTTTCTTCATCAAAAGAGACATGAATTGATTCTTCTATGGCCTTACTCCTTGAGTTATACACTCTGTAGGATTGGAGATTGAGGAATAACCAAAAAAAATTCTAGGATCAGCTTTAGGTTCCAACTTATGGAGCTTATCTCTTTGATTTAACACATAGCATTTTGAACCAAAGACATGGAAGTAACCTATATTGGGCTTTCTTGATTTATACATCTCATAAGCAGTTTTGCCATGTATTTTGACTATGATTGATCTATTCTAGGTATAACACGCTGTACTGACAGCTTCATACCAGAAATAGAGTTTCAATCCTGCCTCACACAACATCGTTCTAGCAGCCTCAGTTAAGGTTCTGTTTCTCTTTTCAGCAACTCTATTTTGTTGAGGAGTTCTAACCGAGGAGAAATTTTGTAATATTCCTTTTTGTTGACAAAAGCCTTCTAGGGTTGAGTTTCTGAACTCAGTCCCATGATCAATTCTGAGTTGCTTGACAGACTTACCTTTTTGCAACTCTTCCTGTTTGATAAAACTTATTATCTCAAGAGCAGCTTCACTTTTGGCTTTAAGGAATATTACCCAGGTGAATCTAGAGAACTCATATACTATCACCAGTGTGTACTTCTTGCCACTTAGGCTTGGAGTACTTATGGGTCCAAACGGATCCATATGCAACATATGCAATGGGTCTGTTATTGAAAAATTTTGCTTTGACTTGAAAGACCCTTTGTGATGTTTCCCTTGTTCACAAGCTGAGTACAATTTGTCTTTGACAAATGTGATCTTTGGCAATCCAGAGACTAACTCTTTATTGGATAGCATATTTATATTCTTGAAATTTAAATGTGATAACCTTTTATACCACAGCCAACTCAGCTTAGGAACAAATTGGGAATATAAGTAGGTTTCAGTATTGGGATCAGTAGAATTTAGATCAAGTAGATACACATCTCTTTCTCTCTTTGCTATTAGCACAGGCTTACCCTTTGCATTATATATTGTTCCTGCTTTCTTCCTAAAAGTAACAACATTGTCTTCATCACACAATTGACTGATACTTATCAGATTGTGTTTAAGACCTTTAACATATGCAACTTTCTGGAAAGTCACCTTGCCAGCATGCATTTTCCCATATCCTTTAGTTCTTCCATGGGAATTATCACCAAATGTTACTTAGGACCTTCATCTTCCTGGAATTCACTTAGAAGTCCTTTCCACCCTGTCATGTGCCTTGAGCATCCACTGTCTAAGTACCATTTACTTTTACCCTGCACATGTAAAGAAAACTAAAGATATTAGTTTTGTTTGGGAACCCACTTTGTAGTAGGTTCAGATGATAAGCACTTAGCAATTTCATCTTTTGGAACTGACTGGTCAGCTTGAGCAGGTATTGAGTCCTGTGTAGGCTGATCAGCTTGTTCCTTCTCAGGCCTTAAGATTTCACTGTCACAGTCCTTGGCGTCATGTCCTCTACCTCCACACTTGTAGCATTTCCTTCTACTAATGACTACAGAAGGTGGAATATCCGATAATCCTTTAGAGAGCTTACTCTCAGTTTTAGGATTATTGGTTGTGGATAATTTCTCAACTTTCTTTGCAAGCTGATTCACCTGATGCTCATTGACTTTGGACTTACCTTTGTCAGGTCTAGGTTTATTATCCTTTTGATAAAAAGTTTGACCAACAAACTTCTTTTCACTGACTTTGGACTTACCATTGTCATGTTTTCTGGACTTACCAGTTTCAACAGCTTTGGACTTACCACTGTTGAGTTCTTTGGACTTACCAATTTCAACAACTTTGGACTTACCATTGTTGTGATATGACATCTGAATTATAGTTGTCTTCCTATTCTTGAAACTTCTCTCTGAGCCAGATAGAGAGTGTTGTCTTTTGAAAGAATTTGGATTCAACCTTTCAATAATAGATGTTCTTTAAATAGGCTGAGTGCCTAATCTCTCATGCACATACTTACTATGCTGTTTAGATGTTGAACACTCATTCCTATGATCCTTTTCCTTTACAAACTTATTGTATTTGAGGCTTGGATCATGTCTCTTTTCTAAGACTGACTTCTGAGACTCAATCAGTTGTCTATCCTCCTTAGAATCTGTACTTGCTATCTCATAATCATCAGCTGCGGATTGATAGTCACCTCCAAGTACAACCTTTACCTGTTTAGGGATCTGCTGGTTGATGCACTGTTCAACAAGCCTTGATGACTTACACCAGGATTCAGTGACCTTCTGAAGTTGGTCAGCTTTATCCTTGGCTTCGTGAAGTTCTTCACTTAGAAGTTTATTAATGTGTCTTTGACATTCAAGATCACATTATGCTTTCTTACCAGCAGTAATGAGAGTTTGATTTTCCTTAATCTCATTCTTGAGCTTAGTGATTTCAGCTTGAGACTTAAGGATGGTCTTAAAATCGTTTAACAAATAACCAAATGTAAGACCTATTTCTTCATGGGTGTAAGAGTTGAAATTACTAACCTTGTACATGGAGGAAGGATCCCAGTCACTCAGTTTGCTGTTTTCCTCAGCTTCCTTCATGTCAGCTTCAAAAGTTGATTCGGACAGACCATAATCAACTTCATCTAGTTCAAACTCTTCATCTTCTTGAGCCATCAGACACTTGTCATCATCATCTGAGGTAGATGATTCTGTATCCCAGTTTCAGCATAAACTCCTTTAGCATTGGACTTGTCTTCAGGCTTTCCTTTCTTGAGCTGAGTATATTTCTTCTTACACTTATCAGCTCTATAAGCATTCTTGTCATCTGCTGAAGCTGTTTCATCCTTCTTTAATCTGCACTCAGTAGCAATGTGTCCCTTCTTCTGACAGTTGTAGCACACAACTGTCATGGGATCAAAAGAACTCTTTCCTTTGCCCCTGTCAGATCTTCCTTTTCCCCTTTGAATTCTTCTCAGTCTTCTGGCAAGCATGGCCATTTGTTCAGTGATAGTCTGAACATCATCAGTATCACTTGAGTCTGAGTCTGAGTGGTCAGTTTGAGAGTCTGAATCAGTCTCAGATTCAGCAATGAAGGCTTTTGAACTCTTTTTCTTCCTCTCTGCAACTAATGCAGTTTCATGTTTATCAAGAGAGTCCTTCATATGCTGTGGAGAAGTTTTCTTGTGTTCTGTGATCTGTTGATGATTGAGCAAGAACCCATATGGACTGTAGGTTATGCATGTGTAATGTACCTCCAGCTCTTAGTGCTACAGTCACTTCATTGAATTTCTCTGGTAACACATCCAGAAAATTTTCAGCACTAGGCCAGCTTCATCATTTTTAATGCCTACACTTAGCAGGTCATTAATCAAGCAGTGAAACCGTGTGAACAGATCAGGCAAGGTTTCATTCTTCTTGGAAAAGAAGTTTTCATCAGATCTGTTAAGATGATTCTTCTTTTGTTGCTTGACCAGATCTGTACCCTCATATGTAATACTCAAAGTATCCCAAATCTCTTTTGCAGTTTGACACCCAATCACAGTATACAAGATCTCATTGGTCAGGGCATTTTCCAGAACACTCTTTGCTTTGTCATCCAGAGAATGCAATTTCCAATCCTCTTTAGTGTAGGATGCGAAAGGCTTCTTGACTTCCTTTTCAGTCTTGTTAGGAGACTTATCACTGACAGTAGCAGGAATCTTGGGGATGATTTGTCCACGAGTTATGACATCATACATCCTGATGTCAATGGACTTAAGGAAAAGCATGGCTTTGAATTTCCACATAGGATAATCAGATCCATCAAATATGGGTCATCCTTTAGCAGCCATCTGAGGAAAGTTTGATGAATTGTTGCTTGTCGACATATTATACTTTTTCAGAAACTTGAACTTCAACTTATGAATAGTTCAGCCTGCTCTGATACCAAGTTGTTGGTCCCTTGGTGAGAGTATCACCAAGCAAGTAATGTGTAGAAGGGGGTTGAATACACACAAATCAATAAAAAGTGTTAACACCCATCAAACCACATGAAATCGAATGCTTTCATTAATAAGAAGATGATTACAGGAACTATCAAGTAAGCAACACTTGATATGTAAAGACCTAATATAAATTAAATCTCTCAATCTCTCTAACTTTGCTATCTATAATCAACTTATGATTATAGATACAAACTGACTCTCTAAACAGGATTTATTCACAGATTGAATACTTACCAACTTCACAACAGACGTGAAGATCGAACACACGAACAATGTTGGCAATCTGTGAATTTCTTGATCACGTTGAACTTACAAACGGTGTATCAAGATTCGTAACACATACGATGATTAGATTGAGGTGAGATTAGAGTATGGATCCGTACCTCTAAACTTATCAGGAGATAAATATTTATAATCATGTTCCTATGGATCCTAACAAACTAGAACTTATCCTAATTTGCTAACAAACTATCGGATAACTCGGAATCTTGAATCTTGAATCTTCTTATCTTCAGTCTTCAATCTTCAATCTTGATTCTGGAATGTAACACCCTAATTTAGGGCCTAGTTGTAAACAGTTGTACCTTATGTTTGTTAAGTTGTACGTTGACGTTAACCAAGTTGTTTAAGTTGTTTTGTTGATTAATTGTTGTTATTTGTTGGTACACGTGGTTAGGTGGTTAAAGTTGGAAATGTGTCGTTAATAGATAGAGTTGGTTAATAGTTGAACGGTTTCAGTTAATGATTCCGAAAATATCTCCGTTAGTTGAAACGGATAAACCTAAGTCGTGTTTTAAGTTGAGTAGGAGAACGAAGTACCCACGTGGGGTATTAAAACCCTTTGGGTCGGTTTATGTGGGATGTTTATCCCCTGCTTTGTTCAAACTCACACAAAAACACATACAAACATACATACGTACGTACCAACACACGCACACAAACTCTTGACTTTTGGAAATTGAAATCAAGAAGGAAAGGTTGATTGTTAGCTGTTTTCAGTGTGGATTCGAGTTCTAGAACCTGAGTTAATCTTCTTCTTGGTAAGTTTTATTGTCATAAATGGAGTTCTTGGGTTTGGAAGGGGGTGACCTAATTTGGTGGTCTAAGTGTGTTGTAAGTGTTGTTTTGAGTCAGGGAATATGTTAGAATATGTTTATGGGTGTTATAGAAGTTGTTTGAACAATCAAAACTGGATTCAAGTCGATTTTTGGTACAAAAACTCGAGAAACAGCTTCTGTCGAAGAACAGGGCTGAACCTTACTATAACAGAGGTCCCTACGGGCGTAGGAAACCATCCCTGCGGCCGTAGGAGGGTTGTTGTGGTCTCTGCGGCCGTAGTAATGTATTTTGTGTGGATTACCACCTACGGGTGAAGGAAATAAGCCTACGGGCGTAGGTACATAACCTACAACCGTTGGCACCCAAAGAATCACTCCTACGGGCGTAGGGTATGGTCTCTACGGTCGTAGGGTATGATTTCTTGGAAAAGGACCCTTGCGGGCGTAGGGCTTGTTCCTACGGCCGTAGGGGGTGTCCGTAAGGTGTCCTACGGCCGTAGGACACATTCTCTACGGCCGTAGAGGCTATTCCAGGTTGCTTGTTGCTTGTTGTTCGTTGTATGTTTGCATAGAAGCTATGATAGTACTTTTAGACGTTGACTGAACCTACACATGATGTGTTAGGTGATTCGGACGATTCCGTGTGCTCCTGGGATTCCCGAATTCATATCTGTCTCCTCTAATTTCGAGGTGAGTACCGGTTTTCCCATGAGTCTCGGTAAGTAGCGTTGTCTGTTGTTTGTTGAAATATGTTGTCGATGTCGCACACGTGCGTATGAGGTATGTTATACATGTTGTTATATATTGTTGCCATGCTAAGTTGCTTTATACGTTGGTTATGAATCACATGCGTATAGTTGAACCCATTACGGGTAGTAGTTGTATATGTGGTACTGGTCCGGACCGATGTGGCATGGTTAAGGTAAGCTTTCTTCCCGAAGGCTGGATCCCTTTGATGGAATAACGGGGATTAACGGTACCCGGTGTGCAGCACGCCGGGGTGGTCTTGCAAACCGCCGCTCCTTAACGTGAGTTGGGATCTTAACTTCAGTTGAGATCCAAGATGTTGAGCTTCGAGCTTCGTAACGCGTTTGGTGGACTGCTCTTCGCTCCCCCACCATAGCGGTTAGTTGTTGCTGATGGTCCCCAGTTTGAATCGTTGAGCGGGGTTCCCTTCCCTGCAAGATATGATTCCTACTGACTCGTTGGCGCGACACTGTATGTTAGGATAGCCTTGTGTGCTATCCCGTAGTTGGGATAACCTGCTTATTGATGCTTATGTGTTAATCTGTACTCACTAGCTAGTTGTAGCTAACGGTGCCTAAATTTACCTTTTTGCAGATGCGAAGTAGTTGGCCTGGTGAGGCTGGACTTGTTGGTAGTTGTTGTACATATCTTTTGCGGAACACTGCTCGTTGTAATTATTTGTGATCCGATGGTCGGTATTTGTCGGTTAGTTGGTAACACATGATAGTTGAACTTGGCGTATTTTTGGATGTATTATAACTGCCGAGTCAGTTAACACTTATAATATTTTGTAATGACGTTTACTTCCGCTGCTGGCTTTTATTATATATGTTTAAAAAGCTTAAATTTTCCCTAATTTTAAGCGCGTGAAAACCGGTGTTACATGGAATCTTTTTATCCATGCCGTAGATATAGAGAGTAAAAGGAATTTAAAACAAATTTAAATTCTCTTAAACTGACTTCTTTAGTCGGGCTGAGTTACTCAGCTTGAAACTCATCAAGCTGAGTTCTTCGAGAACAAACTCGACATCAAACATGTACTAACATTTATAATGAGTTACTCATTCTTAGAAGTCATAAGAGTTAGCTAGAACTTACTTAGCAACTCTGTTGAGCTGACTCAGTCTATACGCTGAGTCGCTTAGCTCGAAACGCATCAAGCTGAATATTCTACCTATACCTTAGGTGACACACACAATTTATCAAACATAGTGATAAACTGACTAAGATATAGTCTAACCTGACAAGTGTTTTGTTAATTATGATTCACAACATATATATATATATATATATATATATATATATATATATATATATATATATATATATATATATCTGTGTGTGTGTGTGCATGGTTATGGTTCACAATATGCGAATATACACTATTTTATATCCATGTGAATATTGGGTTTTAAGTAGAGATTATGATCTGAAGTACGTAAGTGCGTCGCATCAGGGGTAGGGACACATCGCGTCCAACGGGTTTATGTTTTATTTGTTAGGGTCCATCGCATATGAGAGGGTATTATGTTAGAGACCCTTACCAATTATTTATTTAATATATATGTTGCAGGGTCTTGCCACTTGATCCATTAACCGTATACGGTTACTGATTATTGTTAAAACTGTATTTCTTCCTGTTGTTGAGATCAGGCGAGTTTCACTAATTCTTCTATTTTTTTGTGATACATGCTCTATGTGATATTGTGTATTGAACAGCAGTGCTCGTTAGGTAGCAAGCCACCCCACCTTTATGTCAATTATTATTACACGGAGGTTGTGTATTGAGCATTAGAGCTCATTTTGCCGAGGGCCACTCGCCCGTGTGGCATATTTGATGTGTTGTGCATTATGTGTAGATATGTGCCCTGATATAATGTATGAGTGTTGTGTTCTTACTAAGCTATATGCTTAACCTGTTATTATGGATTTCTTTTAGGACTGTCACGTGCTGACAAGGGGAAGGCTCCTGCATGACAGCTACTTTCTTTCTTGTTTTTAAACTCTGATTCATAAGCAATACATTAAGCATCTTTATTTGAATGTCGTAAGTCATGTGTGTTGGGCTGGCTATTGTCTTTGATTGTATTGGATATTTTGCAAACGGTTTATGAAATTCTGATTTCTATTTTTATTTTCAAAAAAAAAATTGGGACGTTACATTCAAGTTCTCATCTACAATTTAAAGATACTTCAAGATGAGAAGACATTCTCAAGACATCAAGTCAGAGCTTAAAGATTTAATGAAATCATTCAAGTCTCATTCCCAGAAAGCTTTACAAGAATGTAGAAACAAAAAGAAGATCTGCATGATCAAAAAGGGGAATTGTTGTTCTATTCTATGTCTATGTCGCGTATCAGTTGTAAGAAGCAACAACTTTTATTTCTACACAAAGGGGGAGATTGTTAGGATCAAATATTGTATAGAATTATAAGTTTATATAGTAGATGAAGTTTTTTGTAAAATACATACTCAACGGACGAGATATGTAATATACTCTTAGGGGTATAAACAGGGATATGAGTCATTGTAGTCATTCTCGGTTGCACATTCTATGAAATGAACTAAGTGTGTTTTTAGGTGAAAACCATATTCTCCTAGTTCAATCTTATCATTCGTATCCATTAGAGTATGCTTGAATCACCAAGGAGTTACACTACATCATATAAGCAATCGAATGTTTGATTCTACCCTACCATAACAATCATAAAAGAACATGCAATAATGCCAAATCATCCATTCTAAACTTACATGATTACCACTATGCATAGTACACGGTATTCATTATATTCCTAAGCATGGATATAATTATTAACATATATAACATATTCAAGTACACAATATATTTCACTAAACAATAATTATATATTATGCTTCACCTTCTATTCACCAGGACCAAGCTCCAATTAATAGCTCATCAATCATGTTTAACAGTTCAATCAGGTATTCAACGGTACTTTGGATCCCAATGAACAATCAAACTAGAACATGCAAGGAACTCTAATTGAATTCCTTAACCCAATATTTTGATTTAAAAGTGATTAAATTCTAACTTCTGAAATCTTTAGAACCAAGGTTTAAGTCCAAACACACCAGTGGAATGTTCGAATCCCATAAACCTGGCTCTGACACCAAATAGTAACCCCCAGAATAATTTATATTTCATATATATTAATATATCAAAGCAGTGCAACCATATCGTCTCAAACAAGCTCGTGACGAGGTTCCGCACCCTGACCTACACGTCTTACAAGTATTTAAATATTAAGGAAATATTTAATTATAGAACTAAACTTTAATTGTTCAATCAATTATGGAAATATCAAGTAAATAGAATAAAATGTTTATAAATGGATAAGCCACTTTCACTCCGCTAGAGCCTTCCCTCGATCAAACCGTAACGGATTTAGAGAATGAAATCGTAAGCATAAATCTTAGCTAGCACACAACCTACACACCACACTAGGTATGTAAATATCATACATTTATCCATGACCACATATTAAGTCATACAATACCAAAGCATTACACCTACGACGATTTCACACTTTTGGTTACATTTGCTATCCAGGCCACCCCAAGGATTTAACATGTCTGACTATGCGCTAGTTGAGTTTTCACCATAATAGAACACAACCCTTCACTTCACATATCAACATGCTAGTTACACTTTCATAAAAGAAACACATTTACATTTCATACTAATATAATGAGTAAGTTAGAAACTCACCTGACAATTGCGTAAGAAAAGAACCAACACTTATAATACAGTTATTCGGAAGTTAAAATCTATCATCCATCACCTCAATAAAGGTTTTCATCATACTAAATAGTCATTAAGGTCACATACCTGGTCTACATCTCCCACCTAGAACTTTCCAATCATTTGAAAAGTTTACACTTCCCTCAAAGTACGATCCTCAATTCCCTTTCACGACTCTTCACTTTCAAATCAATCGAAACCTCATTTTTCAATTTGATTGAAAACCTAACTTTTCAATCCGTTAAAAACCTTACTTTTCAATCCGATTGAAAACCTCACTTTTTAATCCAAATTGAAAACCTTACTTTTCAATTCGCTTTGAAAACCTTACCTTTTAATCCAATTGAAAACCTCACATTTCAACCCAATTGAAAACCTCACCTTTCAATCCAATTAAAAACCTCACCTATTTTAATCCAATTGAAAACCTTACTTTTCAATCCAATTGAAAACCCCATTTTTCAATTAAATTGAAAACTTTACTTTTTAATCCAATTGAAAACCTCACTTTTCAATTCAATGACGACGATTTAGGGAATTTAGAAGAGTTTAAATATGAGGCAACGAAGGTGCATAGATTTGGTGAATGATCATAACTATGAGATTCTATATCACCCAGGGATGGCCAATGTGGTGACAGACACATTGAACAAAAAGACAGTCTTATGTTACTGAAAGTAGAATGTATGAGGTTAATTGTGAGTATGACAGTGCTAGACTTAATTTAAACTACACAACAAGAAGTGATAAAGGAAGAAAATCTGAAACAAGAGCGAATAAAAGGGCAAAAAGCACTTATGGTTACTGATAAGCGTGATTTATTAACTCACTACGGGCGGATTTGGGTACCGAAACTGACGGATGTCCATAGTGTACTGCTCGATGAGGCGAAGATGTCAAAGTTTTAGATCCATCTGGTCGCAACAACAAATTGATCGGGATTGGGGATAAATCCGAATAAACTGTTGAACTCAAGATTGAATTCCGAACAATTTTATCCGAAATTGGATGAATCCGAACAAAACACTTGTTGCCTTAACACTTGGAGGTTCCGAATGAATTGATCGGATTTGAATACAATCCGATTGAAATGATCGGATTTTGTAGAATCCGAATAAGACCAAGACAGAAATTCCCTAAACACTTTAATCGGAATTGAAGATTATTCAGATTTAGACTGTGATCGGAACTGAAGACCATTCGGAATTTAACATTTGGGCCTTTGCTCGGAATTGGACTATGGTTCAATCGGATTTCACATGTTGATCGGTTTTGGATTTTATTCGGTATTGGACTTATGCGGAATTATAACTTATCCGGATTCTGAGGAAACCAAATGCTATCCGGAATTGATAAAAAACCGCATGAATGCCTTGACATTCGGAATTGTGAATTGTATCCGGTTTTATGATAAAACCGTATGATCCATCCGGATTTCAAGAATTAGACATTTTCCTTAACAGTTTATTCGGAATTGGACTTGAGATGGGAAAACCGCATGAACAAGAAACCGCATGAAGATTTATACTGTTTTGGATAATATCTTGGAATTTTTTAACAAGTTATGATGTACTGATTATATATATATGTGATATATATGTACACATGTTATGTATGAATGAGTATATTATTTATTGTGAGTCAGTATAATAGATTATATACTGACGTGTGTTTATACCTTCTTAGGAACTGAGAAGACTCAGTGAATTAGTCACCTGAGTATACTACAGCCGTGTAGACTGTGGTGAGTGGATTTATATCTTCGGATATACAGGATATGATATCCTGATTGTAACTTACTCATTGGATTGTATGTCTTGCTTAATATGTATACATGTTATTTTTAGAGATCAGCGTCGTGGGATTATGGCTTGGCCTGTTTCTTAGGGAATTACAATATTAGATCTTGAAATACATTTTTTGTATTCTAGGGGGCTAGTACTGTTGTCCATGTTAGCAGGGCTATCGGTAAACCTTGGTTTTGGCCGACCTTGGTTGTAGGTTCTTGCAACACCGCCGGTTCTCTTGGGGTTATGTGCTTTGTGTTTAGGCATGTTTGCCTTGTATATGTTTAGATATCTGTTCCCTAACTTAGCTTTGTGCTAATTCCCCACTAGTTTATTTTTCAGATCCTCCGTGGTGAGTTTCTAAAAAGATGATTACTGGGATTCTGGACAGACTACTACTCTGATGTCAAATACTTTGTATAGAGCCTGGTTTGTAATTAACACTGTAATAGCAATTTTGTAAATGTTAAACCAGACAAGTGTTGTAATTATCTTTTTGTCTTAATGTAATTATATGTAATTAGCTTACGCACGCATTTTTATGTTAATCTAAAAAATATAGTGTTACAAATTGGTATCAGAGCACTGGTTTGAGGATTTGCATTAGTGTTTTCGTGCAATACTCAAACCAAGGCTCTAGTCAGTCCAGTATTCCCAGGATGGGTAATTAGTAGTGTAGCTTTGAGGGTAGTTAGTGTGTTTATACTAATGGATTAAATCTAACAACTGGTGAGATGTTGTATGAGACAGAATATGGCTGATAACGTGAACCAGATAACTACCCCTACGTCCCCCAGAAGAAACAACAACCAGTCCTCCACTACAGCAAATGAACAACATCACAGAGCTGGTACTTCACATAATGGTGAGTCAGATCAGCAGGTTTATGTGTTATAGTTGGAGGATACACTACAGACTCTAAGAGATCAAATTCAATAACTAGAGCAATAAAAACAGCAAACTCAGTCCTCCCAGCAAAACCAAACGATTCATATGCCTAGAGAATCAGCTGTGTTTACTCAACCTATACCACCTCCTGTATACACTGCTACTCCATTTAGTACTGTGTCAACACCTTTCAAATTTGTACCCTATGTGTCTATTCCACAAGTGATACAGCCTCATCAACCTCACCAACAGCCGTAACCGCAGAACTTCTTCATTCCATGGTATCCACCACAGTGCAGTTTTAAACCGTAATGTCAGTTCAACGATTTTATGGATTGCCAGCCACCGGAGTATTATGGAAGCTCCGACCCTAATGTTACACTGAACTGGCTGAGAGAAACGGTTAAGGCATTGGATGCCTGAAATTGCGAGGAGTCCGAGAGAGTGAAGTTTACGACACGAAGATTAAAAGGTCAAGCTGCAACATGGTGGGATTCCTTGACTACTCATTTATCCAGGGAGATTTTGAACTCTGTAACTTGGGAACAGTTTCAAAGAAAATTCTTTGAACACTTCTGCAACGCGTTTGATTTGGCAAAAGTGAAACGAGAGTTCATGGATTTGGCACATAATGATAAGATGTCCGTTGATGAGCTGATTACCAAATTTAATGAGAAATTGAGATTTGCAAAACAGTGGGTACCTGATGAACCTGCACAGATTGAACACTTTGTTCAAGCCTTGTTGCCTGAATATCGGGGTAACACCCGTATGGGAACATCACTGGTTCAAGCATTTACACTAGCTAGAGCTACCGATGGAGACGTAAGAGCTAGAGAAAAGATGAACCGTGAAAAGGGATCGTCTCACAAAACAGGTGGAAATCAGAGTGTGAGTCAAAATAAAGGCAAGTGGCAGAACAACCAGAATCGGAGAGATCAGAAATTCAAAGGTTCAGGGTCTAATCAGGGAAAGCCTTGGTGTGGAACATGTAAGTCAAGCCATACAGGTTCGTGCACACCGCATACTCGTCTTTGTTTGCGTTGTGGAGAGTTTGGTCACGAGCCTTATGATTGTCGGTTTAAAACAAATATGTTTTGGAATTGTCACAAAGAAGGTCACCGATCTGGAGCCTGTACCAAACAAACAGGGACGGGGCAGGGGGTAGCTAATGTCGGGGGATCGTCTTCTGCAGGTCAAAAGAGAAAGGCTACACCTTCCGTGGAAGGGAGAGCCTTTAAGATGACAGTTACTGAGGCTGCCAAAAACAGTAATGTAATAACGAGTATGTTTTTGACAAACTCTGTGCCTACCCGTGTGTTATTTGACTCTGGTGCAAATAGATCATTTATATCTGTAACCCTATGTGATAAACTGAAATTTCCTGCTACTGTGATTACTACTCCTTTAGAAGTAGAGATAGCCGATGGTAAGTTAATGCTTGTTACCACATCAGTGACTGGGGTACAAATAGATATAGATGGTACTAGCTTTCCTGTAGACTATTTGTTGATGCCTATACCTATGTTTGACTTAGTACTAGGCATGGATTGGTTAAGTCACCACAGAGCTAGTATTCAATGCCATAAGAAACTCATTACTATTCCCTTGGCTGACGGGTCGCATGTCGTGGCTCGCGGGGATAGGGCCCAATCTTCTTTTCCTATCATTTCGTATATGAAGGCTAATCTCTAGCCAAAGGGTGTGCGTCTTACTTGGCCTATGCAATTGATGCTAAGAAGGAGAAGAAACCGGTTACCGATGTTCGGGTTGTGTCGCAGTATCCGGAAGTATTTCCAGATGATCTACCGGGGTTGCCACCTGTTCGAGAAGTTGAATATAAGATTGATTTGATACCTGGAACTACACCTATTACGAAAGCTCCATATCGTTTGGCTCCATCCGAGATCCGGGAGATGATGACTCATATCCAGGAACTGCTAGATAAAGGGTTTATACGTCCGAGTTCTTTGCCTTGGAGTGCACCTGTGCTGTTTGTAAAGAAAAAGGATGGAACTCTTTGTATGTGCATAGATTATAGAGAGTTGAATAAGAGGACCATCAAGAACAAGTATCCGTTGCCCATGATTGATGATTTATTTCATCAACTACGAGGGGCTTCTTACTTTTCAAAAATTGATTTGAGATCGGGATACTATTAGGTAAAGGTAGCAGAAGAGGATATACCGAAAACTGCTTTTCGTAAACGGTATGGTCATTATGAATTTCTAGTGATGCTGTTTGGTTTAACAAATGCTCCTGCCGTATTTATGGATTTGATGAACCGTGTATGCCGACCATTTTTAGACAGATTTGTAATTGTGTTTATCGACGATTTATTGGAGTACTCTAAAGCGGAGGATGAACATGATCATCATTTGAGACAGGTTCTGGAAATTTTGAAAGAAAATAAATTATATGTTATGTTTTCAAAATGTGAATTTTGGTTGCGCGAAGTTCAAATCCTAGGACATGTAATTTTCCAAGATGGTATCAAGGTGGATCCGTCCAAGATAGAAGCAGTGATGAACTGGGATTAGCAGGTTATTACCGACGGGTTATCAAGAATTTCTCTAAGCTTGCTGGTCCATTGACCAAGTTGACCCGAAAAGACGTTCAGTTTCAGTGGGGTTCAACTCAGGAGAATGCTTTTCAAACTCTGAAACAACTGTTCTGTCAAGCTCCCATTCTTTCTTTACCTCAGGGTTCAGAAGACTTTGTGGTTTATTGTGATGCTTCTCACGCTGGGTTGGGATGTTTATTGATGCAATGGGGTAAAGTGATTGTGTTGGTCCCTTAGTGAGAAGGTCAACAAGCAAGTAATGTGTAGAATGGGGGTTGAATACACTTTCTGCGGAAAATTGAACAAATCAATAAATAGTGTTAAAACACATCAAACCACACCAATCGAATGCTTTGCTTTATATTAATAAGAAGATGATTACAGACTCTATCAAGTAAGCAACACTTGATATGTAAACACCTAATGTAAATCAAATCTCTCAATCTCTCAAACTTTGCTATCTATAATCAACTTATGATTATAGATACCGGACGACTCTCTAAATAGGATTTAATCACAGATTGAAAACTTATCAATTTCACAACTAATGTGAATATTCGAACACACGAATAACTTTACAATATGTGAGTGTTTTGATCACGTTGAACTGACAAACACTGAATCAAGATTCGTAACACATACGGTTTGAGGTGAATTCTATTTGGCTCTATAGTCGTAGTAGAAGTCGTACCTCTAAACTTATCAAGAGATAAGTATTTATAATCCTGTTCCTACATATCCTAACAAACTAGAACTAATCCTAATTTCCTAACTAACTAAAGGATAACCCGGAATCTTGAATCTTGAATATTGAATCTTCTTATCTTTATTCTTCAATCTTCAATCTTGATTCTGGAATCTTCTTATCCTTCCCGTAGTTATATAGAGAGATAAAAGATAAATTTAAAACATATTTAAATTCTCTTTAAACTGACTTCTTGCTCGGACTGAGTTACCCAGCTTGAAACTCATCAAGCTGAGTTCTTCGAGAATAATCTCGAAATCAAATATGAACTAACATGTATAATAATTAATTCATCCTTTGAAGTCCTAAGAGTTAGCTAGAACTTATTTAGCAACTCTGTTGAGCTGACTCAGTATATACGCTGAGTCACTCAGCTTGAAACTCATCAAGCTGAAAACTCAATATATATCTTAGGTGACATACACAGCTTATAAAACACATTGATAATCTTACTAAGATATAGTCTAAGTTGATCGAACATATGCTCAGCTTATATTCAGCTTATGCTCAGTCTGAAACACTATAAGTGTTCAGTCTTATCAAGCCTTATAATTCTTTTTAAGTTATCTTTAGAACACATCTTACAAACTTAACTTTGTCTCATCAAATCTTAACTGATGAGATCATTTTCCCAACAAACTCCCCCTATATGATGATGACAAAACCATCAAACAGTTCTTAAGTTTGTTTAACAATATTATGTTTTAAATCTCAAACTTATTTAGATTTTACATTTGAACTAATAAATATTAATTGAACATATCAATTTTAATTGAACTTATCAATTATAAGTGGAACATACCAACTTTAATGTTGAACAAACCAACAAAACATATTAATGAATAAGAACTAATCAATTATTCATTCAAGCTGAACTAATCAGACTAATAATTATGAATATATCATAACACAGTTGAACATATCAAACTCATAGTATTAATTGAACATATCACAATACAAAGTTTTCATCACTCAGAGCATGCACACTTAGTGCTTACAAAATTCGAATGTGTAAGGCATCCTTAGTTTTTAAATAGCAAATTTCATTCAGCTTGATAAAACTAGGTTTGCCTGCTTGATCCTTAAACATAAATTTTTTAACAGGTGCATCAATACTTTGATTTTCTTTAAATTTTACATCTTCAGGAATTTCAAATAATTTCTCCCATTGCAGACCAGGAACTGGAATATATCTCAGTTCCTCAGCTCTATTAATCAGCTTAGAAACATCAGCAAAGATCTCTTGCTTGATTTGGCTTCGTTTGAACTTCTTGAGCATCATCTTTATCCTTTTCCATTATATGTAGACTTATCATCAAATTCAAAGTTGAGGATGATGTCTCCATCAATTCTGCTCAAGGTCATGCCTTTGATCTCTTCACTAACTCTCCTTTTGAAATAACATTCTTGAATCTCTGCATCTGTATATGGGATAGGATCAGGTCTCGGACCACTGTAATCAGCTTCAGCTTGAGCCAAAGCTTTTTTCTGTTTTTCCTTTTCTTGGTCCTTTGCCTCCTTCTCTTTTCTCTTTCTTAGTTCTTCTAGTGAAAGGCCTAACTCATTGGCTTCCTCTTGCTCAAGCATTTCAATCATAAGCCATGTGGCTTTTTCTTCTTCCGTTTCTTCCTCAGTCTCAGGAACACTGTCAGCTTCATCTTCAGATTCAGATTCTGTCACCTTTTGTTTCTTAGCTGCAGGTTCCTCTTTCTCTAGCTCCAGTTCCCCCTCAAACTGAGCTTGCCTCTCTGCTCCTTTTGCTAATTCCAGTAAAGCTTCAGCTTGAACTAACTCAGTTTCAGCTTGAACCTTCTCCCCCTTTTTGTCATCATCATTAGGGGTTGAAGTCTGTCTTTCAGACAGGGCAGCAACCGCAGAGGAAATCTTTTTAACTTCATTAGTCAGCTTCTCAAGTATTTGATAAATCTTGCGTTTGTTCTTCTTCTGCTTGAGATGGAACAGATCAAACTAAGCTGCTAAATACTGCTTTAGTTGTTGAATACCTGAGGAGGCAGATGCTTCTGGAGAAGACTGATCCTTGTCCTTAGACTCAAAATGTTTTACCTGTGATGAAAAAGAATCAAGAACAACAGTAGGTGAGTATGTGGGTGCATCATCTAAGGGTTGGTGTATACCCTCAAACTCATTTGCACCAGAGTTTGGACCCTGTGAATCACCTTGGTATGTAGATGAAACATTGATAGGTCATGCATGGGGGTGTGAGAAGTAAAGAGAAGTAATAGGGCTCGAAATGTGAAGTGTATGGGTATATGGCTGGCTTATTGGTTTGGAGGGGGGTGGTTGACCCTGGGGATTGGTCATTCTTTCAATGTTACCTGAGTGTGTCTGCTCATGCACAGTAATAGGCTCTCCCATGGCTCTGGAGAGTGTGGGCTGAGTAGACACCACACCCGGTTTCGGCTTTAGGGTTGATATGAGCCTCGAGGTTGACACCTTAAGAGTAGGTGTCTCCCCCTAAACTCCTGCCTGTGGAGGGATCAGTGTGATCTCAGCTCCAGTGATGCCTATAGGAGTGGCACCACCTTTGGCAGTTTTACGAGTATAGGTTTGGATTTTCTCCCTAGTAGCAGTGGGCAGACTAGGGGTGGCTTCAGAGTGGAGTTTAATGGAAGGTGGAGGAGATGGGTTAGACTGGGTTTGGTGTACCACAGTCTTATCTCCAAATGATGATGGAGAAAAGTGAGAAGAAGTTGAGAGAGGAGGAGTTGTACCTTGTCTTGGTCTTGCAACGAATGCAGACTTTGAAGATGACTTAGAACCAGAGGGAGAGGAAGGCTCAGCTTGAGCAGGTTACTCAGCTCTATGATTTGGTTCAGCTCCAGATGCTCCCCCTTGACCCGACTCCTCAGCTTCATAGTCAAAAGAGGCTCCCTCAGATATTCATCGCATTGGGTCACTCAGACCTTTCTGCTCTGAGAAGATGTCATTGTTGAACATCTTTGAGCTGAGTGCTGGGGCAGGGAACACATCCTGTCCAGTTTCATAATGTTGTTCTCCCAACTCAGCTTCCACCACCAGGGATAAGTACCTTATGAATGGTACATGGAGATCCCTTGATGTCTTCACCACTTGGGCTTTGAGCTCGTTGAAGATGAGAAGTGCGTAGTCCAGATTTCTGGCATGGTACATGTTGTAGAGCAGCTGCATCTCGAACTCATTCACCTGATCCAGGCCTCCAATCTTAGTTCCCAGTGAACGAATCACTGTGGACACCATGAAGCCCCAACCAGTAGGAAAAATGGCCTTCCTTATACACCCTTAGTCTGCGGGTGACCCATGTAGGGTAGGACTGACCTCGCCACTTACCTAGTAACAGCAGCTTTGAACATATCACTTTCAGGGAGTTGAAGAACTTCCCTTAACCGCTGTACAGTTATGACAACTGTTCTATCCCCATTTAGAACAGTGCCTGCGATCTCTCCCCTGTTCTGGTCATAAGGGCAAGTGTACCAGAACTCCAACAGGTGCTGTGGAACGATATGCAGTGGTGCTCCAAAGAAAGCGAATGCCAGGGGGCATTTACGAATATAGTTCACCCATGCCTCATATCCTCTGCCTTGTTTCCATGCTGGAATTGCAACACAGGCCCGTTGGTTATTCATTCGGATCAACGGCACTCCATTGTTCCGAAACTGAGCACCTCATACCATTCGATCACCGAGAATAAGAATGGTTCCGTCCATCGTTAAATTACACTGAGTAACTTTTGAATGTGGACTAAACATATTAAGATTCGCACTGAGCATTCTGAAAATCGCACTGAGCAATTTAGGGCTTGTATGTGAACGGATGATTGCACGAAGCAAAAGAGGTGTTTGCGAAAGGTATGAGAAGGAGAGAGGTTAGAATTGTAAGCGTAAACTTCTCTAAACCGGTTATAATCAGTATATCTACCTTTCTGAGGAGAGAGAAAAGTTACCGTTAGAATCCCTTTTTATCCGTTACGCCGAAGAAATTACGACTTGATGTAAGAGTAATAGGGTAAAAACACATCATCTTCCAACAGATAAATGTGTAAGATAATATTATTGACTTACAAAAATATTATTAATACTGATGTATTATACCAATACACAATTGGTATACGATGCGATTTGAGAGTGACTCAAATACACATTGACATATGAATTAATGAGACTTAGTAATTAAATCATAGTTTGGACACACCAAGCTGAGTAGACTAATCACTCAGCCTAAGTCAAGCACTCAGCTTGAGTTGAGCACTCAGCTTGAGATTGAAACTCAGCTTGAGTAGAGCACACAATTCAGAATCAATGACACTTAGTCATTTTCGTTTGAGACTGACTCAAACTTACATTTTAACTACACTGAGTAGTTAATGTATGTTTGGAACTTACCAAACATGTGAACCAATCACACAACTTGAGTTAAGCACATAGCTCAGACTTAATGACACTTAGTCATTTCTGTTTAAGACTAACTCAAACATGTAAACTCATTATTCAGCTTGACATGTTTTTCAGTTTATGAAAACTTACTTATAAACTGTGCACTCAACTTAACACACTTAGCTATGGGTTGAGCATACCCAATTCACTTAGCAGATACATAAATATCTTTTCATCCAGTGGTTTTGTGAAGATATCTGCCAATTGATCATCAGTGGAGATAAATTTGTTATCAATTTTACCTTTTTCCATGATGTCCCGAATGAAGTGATGTCTAATTTCAATGTGCTTGGTTCTTGAGTGGAATACTGGATTGTAAGGGATGGCTATAGCACTTTGGTTATCAGAAAAGATAGGAGTTTTCTTGAAACTCATACCAAAGTCTTGGAGCTGATGTTGCATCCACATGATTTGAGCACAACAGCTTCTTGCTGCAACATACTCAGCTTCAGCAGTTGAAGTAGCCACTGAGTTCTGTTTCTTACTAGTCCAGCTTACTAACTTCCCTCCAAGCATTTGACATCCTCCGGTTGTTGATTTTCTATCTAACTTGCACCCAGCATAGTCAGCATCTGAAAAACCAACTAACTCAAATCCAGAGTCCTTTGGATACCAAAGACCTAGATTTGGTGTACCTTTAAGGAGCCTAAAGATCCTTTTCACAGCTTGAAGATGTGATTTTTTAGGATCTGACTGATATGTTGCACAAACACATGTAGCAAACATGATATCAGGTCTACTAGTTGTCTAATAGAGTAGTGAACCAATCATTCCTCTATAGGTAGACTGACATACAAACTTACCATCTGAGTCTTTACTCAGCTTGACATCTGGTGACATGGGTGTTTTCATGGTTGAACTTGAATCAAAACCATATTTCTTTATCAAATCAAGAACATACTTGCTTTGATTGATGAATATTCCATTAGGCTTTTGTTGAATTTGTAAGCCTAGGAAGTATGTCATCTCACCCATTATGCTCATCTTGTACTTTTGTGACATTATTTTGGAGAACCATTCACACAGAGATTCATTAGTAGAACAAAAAATAATGTCATCCACATAGATTTGTACAAGAATCACCTGTCCTTTACTCTTTTTAATAAAGAGTGTCTTATCTATACTACCTCTGGTGAAATCCATTGATAGTAGATAGTTGGATAGTGTATCATACCAAGCTCTTGGAGCTTATTTAAGACCATAGAAAGCCTTGTCTAACTTATAGACATGGTGTGGAAACTTTGAACTAATAAAGCCAGGAGGTTGCTTCACATAGACTTCCTCCTGAAGTTTTCCATTTAGGAAAGCACTTTTCATATCCATTTGATAGACTTTGAAGTCTTTATATAATGCATAAGCTAAGAACAGCCTTATAGTATCAATTCTAGCAACAGGGGCAATGGTCTCATCATAATCGATTCCTTCTTCTTGCTTATACCCTTGTACTACCAGCCTGGCTTTGTTCCCAACTATCACTCCATCCTTGTCCATTTTATTTCTATAGACCCACTTAGTGCCTATAATTGTGTGATCTTTGGGGGCAGGGACAAGACTCCAGACTTTGTTTCTCTCAAACTCATTTAATTCCTCTTGCATAGCTTCTATCCAAACCTCATCCTCTAAGGCTTCTTCAGTCTTCTTTGGTTCCATTTGATATAGGAAACCAAAGTAAGCAGCATAGTTTGTTGTAGCCTTTGATCTTGTCATTACTCTTTCTTCGACATTTTCCAATGATTTGATCTTGAGGATGATCTTTTGAGAAATTTAAATGTTGTAGTTGGAGAATCTGGTTCTGGATCTGAGTGATGTTAAGAGCTTTGAGGTGAACTAACATCCTCAGTCTCAATAGCAGCATTGTCAACAAACTGATGATCACTAAGATCTTCAGTCTGAGTGACTTCAGCTCTAAAGGGATTGACGAACTTATCATCCTTCTCAGCTTGAGAGTCCCTTGGAGCTTGTGATGATTTCTTTGATGAACTCACATCATCATCACTATCATCTCCCATGAAATACATAGGATTTGACATATTGGTTTCCTCAGGCTTTTCAAGCTCACTCAGACTAACCAAGTCAGCTTTTCTTTTGTCAGCTTGATCAAAACTGTCTTCATCAAATGAGACATGAATTGATTCTTCTATAGCCTTTCTCCTGGTGTTATACACTCCGTAAGAATTGGAGATTGAGGAATAACCAACAAATATTCCAGGATCAGGTTTAGGTTCCAACTTATGGAGCTGATCTCTTTGATTCAGCACATAGCATTTTAAACCAAAGACATGGAAATAACCTATATTGGGCTTTCTAGATTTATACATCTCATATGATGTTTTTCCATGTCTTTTGACAATGATTGACCTATTTTGCGAGAACAGGCTGTACTGACAGCTTCATCCTGAAAATAAAGTTTCAATTCTGCCTCACATAGCATTATTCTAGCAGCCTCAATTAAGGTTTTATTTCTCCTTTCAGCCACTCCATTTTGTTGAGGAGTTCTAACTGAGGAGAAATTTTGTAATATTCTATTTTGTTCACCAAAGCTTTCTAGGGTTGAGTTCCTGAACTCAGTCTCATTATCACTTCTGAGTTGCTTTACAGACTTACCTTTCTGTAACTCTTCCTATTTGATAAAACTTATTATCTCCAGGGCAGCTTCACTTTTGGCTTTAAGGAATATTACCCTGGTGAATCGTGAGAACTCATCTACTATCACCAGTGTGTACTTCTTGCCACTTAGACTAGGAGTACTTATGGGTTCAAACAGATACATATGCACCATATACAGTGGGTCTACTATTGAAAAAATTTGCTTTGATTTAAAGGACCCTTTGGTGTTTCCCTTGTTCACAAGCTGAACATAATTTGTCCTTGACAAATGTGATCTTTGGTAATCCAGAGACTAACTCTTTATTGGATAGCATGTTTATATTTTTGAAATTTAAATGCTATAATCTTTTATGCCACAACCAACTCAGCTTAGGAACAGATTGGGAATACAAGCAGGTTTCAGTATAGGGATCAGCAGAATTAAGATTAAGTAGATACACATCTCTCTCTCTTTTAGCTATTAATACAGGCTTACCCTTAGCATTATATATAGTTCCTGCTTTCTTCCTAAAAGTAACTATATTGTATTCATCACACAACTGGCTAATACTTATCAGATTGTGTTTAAGACCCTTGGCATATGCAACCTTCTGAAAATTCACCTTCCAAACATGCATCTTCCCATAACCTTTAGTTCTTTCATGGGAGTTGTTGCCAAAAGTTACTTTAGGACCTTCATCTTCCTGGAAATCACTAAGAAGTCCTTTCCGCCCAGTCATGTGCCTTGAACTTCCACTATCCAAGTACCATTTACTTGAACCCTGCACATGATATGAAAACTAAACACATTAGTTTTGTTTGGGAACCCACTTCTCGGTGGGTTCAGATGATGAGCACTTACCATCTTCATGTTGTTGAACTGACTGTTCAGCTTGAGTAGGAGCTGAGTCCTATGTAGGCTGATCAGCCTGTTCTTGTTCAGGCCTTGAGATTTCAATGTCACAGTCCTTGGCCTCATGACCTCTACTTCTGCACTTGTAGCATCTCCTTCTTCCAATGATTACAGGAGGTAGAGTGTCTAATAATCCTTGTGAGAACTTGCTCTCAGTCTTAGGATTATATGTAGTAGATAACTTTTCAACTTTCTTTGCAAGTTGATTCACTTGATGCTCACTGACTTTGGACTTACCTTTGTCAGATCTTTGTTTGTTATCCTTTTGATTAGAAGCTTGACCAACAAACTTCTTCTCCATGACTTTAGACTTACCTTTGTCATGCTTTCTGGACTCACTAGTTTCAACAGGTTTAGACTTACCACTGTTGATCTCCTTGGACTTACCAAGGTCCACAACTTTGGACTTACCATTGTTGTGATTTGACCTCGGACTTACAGTGGTCTTCCTATTCTTGAAACTTCTCTCTGAGCCAGATAGAGAATGTTATCTTTTGAAAGGATTTGGATTAAGCCTTTTTAAGACTGAAGTTCTTTGAATAGGCTGAGTGCCTAATCTGTCCATCATAGACTTACCATGCTGTTTGGATGTTGAGCACTCGTACCATGATCTTTGGCCTTTACAAACATATTGTATTTATGGTTTTGACCATGTTTCTTCTCTGAGGCTGACTTCTGAGACTTAATCAGTTGTCTATCTTCCTCAGAGTTTGTACTTGCTATCTCATCCTCATCAGCTGCATAGGCTGCGGATTGATAGTCACCTCCAAGTACAGCTTGTACCTGTTTTGGGATTTGTTGGTTGATGCACTTTTCAGCATGCCTTGATGACTTACACCAAGATTCAGTGACCTTTTGAAGTTGGTCAGCTTTATCTTTGGCTTCCTGAAGTTCTTCACTCAGAAGTTTATTAATGTGTCTTTGACATTCAAGATCACACTGTGCTTTCTTACCAACATCAATGAGAGATTGATTTTCCTTAATCTAATTCTTCAGTTTAGCTATCTCAGCTTTGAGGTCCTTTTGAGACTTAAGGCCGGTCTTCAAATCATTTAACAAGTAATAGAAGGAAAGACCCTTTTCTTCATCGATGTAAGAGTCGAAATTACTAACCTTGTACATGGAAGCAGGATCCCAATCACTAAGCTTGCTGTTTTCCTCAGCTTCCTTCATGTCAGCTTCAAAAGTTGACTCGGACAAACCATAATCAACTTCATCAATTTCAAACTCTTCATCTTCTTGAGCCATTAGAAAAATATCATCATCATCTGAGGTAGATGATTCTGTATCCCAGGTTCCAGCGTAGAGTCCTTTGTCTTCTGGCTTTGCTTTCTTGAGCTGAGTATATTTCTTTTTATACTTATCAGCTCTATAAGCATTCTTATCAGCAACTGATGCTGATTCTTCCTTCTTTAATCTGCACTCAGCAGCAATATGTCCCTTCTTGTGACAGTTGAAGCACGCAGCCTTCTTGGGATCAAAGGAACTCTTCCCTTTGCCCCTGTCAGATCTTCCTCTTCCCCGTTGAGCTTTTCTCAATCGTCTGGCTAACATGACCATATGCTCAGTGATCATCTGAACATCATCAGTATCACCTGAGTCTGAGTCTGAGTGGTCTGCTTGAGATTCTGACTCAGTCTTAGATTCAACAACCAAGGCCTTGGAACCTTTCTTCTTTTTCTGTGCAACTAATGCAATATCAGCTTTATCCAAAGAATCCTTAAGTTGTTGTTGAGAAGTTCTCTTGTGCGCTGTGATCTGTTCATGATTAAGCAAGAACCCGTAGATGGACTGTAGGTTATACATATGTAGTGTTCCTCCAACCCTCAGTGCTGTGGTTACTTCATTGAACCTTTCTGGTAACACATCCAGAAATTTTAGCACAAGTTCAGCTTCATCTTTCTTAACACCCACACTTAGCAGGTCATTTATCAAGCAGTGAAACCTTGTGAACAAATCAGGCAAAGTTTCATTCTTCTTTGAAAAGAAATTTTCATAAGATCTATTCAGGTGACTCTTCTTTTGCTGCTTGACTAGATCTGTGCCCTCATATGTAATACTTAGCGTATCCCAGAACTCTTTTGCAGTTTGACACCCAGTCACTGTATGCAAGATCTCGTTGGTCAGGGCATTTTCCAGAACACTCTTTGCCTTGTCATCCAGATTGAAAATTTTCAAGTCTTCATCTGTCCAGGATGCAACAGGCTTCCTTACTACTTTTTCACTTATGTTTGTTTTGTCAGTGGACGTATCACTGACAACAGCAGAAATCTTGGGGATGATAGGTCCATTAGTGATGACATCGGATATACGATTGTCAATGGACATGAGGAAAAGCATGGCTCGAAATTTCCACATAGGATAGTCAGATCCATCAAAGATGGGACATCCCTTAGTAGACATCTGAGGAAAGTTTGATGAATTGTTTCTTGTAGACATTGTATACTTTCTCAGAATCTTGAACTTTCAACGAATGAAATTGTTCAGCCTGCTCTGATACCAGTTGTTGGTCCCTTAGTGAGAAGGTCAACAAGCAAGTAATGAGTAGAAGGGGGGTTGAATATACTTTCTGTGGAAAATTGAACAGATCAATAAAAAGTGTTAACACACATCAAACCACACCAATCGAATGCTTCGCTTTATATTAATAAGAAGATGATTACAGACTCTATCAAGTAAGCAACACTTAATATGTAAACAGCTAATGTAAATCAAATCTCTCAATCTCTCAAACTTTGCTATCTATAATCAACTTATTATTATAAATATCGGATGACTCTCTAAACAGGATTTAATCACAGATTGAAAACTTACCAATTTCACAACTAATGTGATTATTCGAACACACAAATAACTTGGAAATCTGTGAGTATCTTGATCACATTGAACTAACAAACAGTGAATGAAGATTCGTAACACATACAGTTTGAGGTGAATTCTATTTGGCTATGTAGTTGTAGTAGAAGTCGTACCTCTAAACTTATCAGGAGATAAGTATTTATAATCCTGTTCCTACGGATCCTAACAACCTAGAACTAATCCTAATTTGCTAACTAACTAACGGATAACCCGGAATCTTGAATCTTCTTATCTTGAGTCCTTCAATCTTGATTCTGGAATCTTCTTATCCTTCCCGTAGTTATATAGAGAGATAAAAGATAAATCTAAAACATATTTAAATTCTCTTCAAACTGACTTCTTGCTCGGACTGAGTTACTCAGCTTGAAACTCATCAAGCTAAGTTCTTCGAGAACAAACTCGAAAATAAACATGATCTAACATGTATATCTTAGGTGACATACATAGCTTATCAAACACATTGATAATCTTACTAAGATATAGTCTAAGCTGATCGAACATATGCTCAGCTTATATTCAGCTTATGCTCAGTTTGAAACACTATAAGTGTTCAGTCTGATCAAGCCTCATAATTCTGTTTAAGTTATCTTTAGAACACATCTTAAAAACTTAACTTTGTCTCATCAAATCTTAACTGATAAGATCATTTTCCCAACAGATTGCTTATGCTTCAAGACAGTTGAAACCGAATGAACGAAACTACCCAACACATGATTTAGAATTAGTAGCTGTGGTATTTGCATTAAAACTGTGGAGACATTATCTGTATCAAACCAAATGTACGATTTGCACAGATCATAAAAGTTTACAGTATGTGTTCACTCAGAAGGAATTGAAAATGAGACAACGTCGATAGTTGGAATTAAATAAAGACTATGATTGCGATATTCAATATCATCCGGGTAAAGCTAATGTAGTAGCGGATTCAGTTAGTCGAATAGGATCCTCGGAAACAGTGAGATTTATGCGCTTGGAAATTAAATCAGATTTAGTAGATCAACTTCTAGCCGCTCAACTTGAAGCTTTGAAGGATGAAAATTAAAGGATGAACTAATGATTAAACGACAACATGAATTAACTACTGACTCGCGTGGTTTGAAGGTATATCATACACGTGTTTGGGTACCAATGTTTGGTAATTTGAGGGAGTTAATTCTGAACGAAGCTCACAAGTCCAAATTTTCAATGCATCCGGGTAGTACGAAAATGTATCACGACTTGAAAACTCTTTATTGGTGGCCGACAATGAAAATGGATATAGCCAATTTTGTTGAGACTTGTCACATTTGCACTCAAGTAAAAGCTAAACATCAGAAACCGTACGGAACCTTGAAACAGTTAGAAATGCCTGAGTAGAAATGGGATCACATCACGATGGATTTTGTAACAAAACTTCCACAAACTCAGAGGGAACATGACATGATTTGGGTTATAGTCGACAGATTAACCAAGAGTGCTCATTTCCTTGCTACTGCTGAAACTGCTTCGTTGAGTAAGTTGGCACAACTGTACATAGATGAAATAGTATCTAGACATGGAGTTCCCTTCTCCATTGTCTCAGATCGGGATTCAAGATTCGTATCTAACTTCTGGAACAGACTACAACAGGAGTTGGGGTCCAGGGTTAATTTGAGTACAGCTTATCACCCGCAGACAGATGGTCAATCGGAGAGAACAATTCAGACTTTAGAAGATATGCTTCGGATATGTGTGTTAGAGTTTGGGGGTTCTTGGGATTCACATCTAACTTTGGTTGAGTTTACATATAACAACTCCTATCACTCAAGCATTGGTATGCCGCCATATAAGATGTTGTATGGGCGACCTTGCAGAACTCCGACTTGTTGGTTAGAGGCTGGGGAAAAGCAGTTTGCAGGTCCCGATATCGTACAGATTACTACAGATAAGGTAGCTATTGCCAGAGAAAAGTTGAAAGCTGCCAAAGACCGGTATCGTTTGTTTAAGGAGAAAAGGTTTACCTAAAGGTATCTCCATGGAAGGGTGTAATTCCTTTTGGGAAACGCGGAAAGTTGGCTCCTTGATACATTGGTCCTTTCAGAATTAAACGAGTGGTTAACGATCAGACAGTTGCTTTAGATCTTCTTGATGAGTTGGCAGGTATTCATGACACTTTCAACGTGTGTTATCTAAGAAAGTGTAATGTAGAAGATCAGACTCAGATTCTTCCGATACAAGATCTTCGGGTGGATACAAATCAGAGGCTTATTGAGGAACCAGTTGAGTTACTTGATCGTAAGGTAACAAAGCTGAGGAAGAAACAGATACAGATGGTTTTGGTCAAGTGGAAGCATAGCTTGGGTTCTGACTTAACATGGGAAACCGAAGCTGATATGAGGAGTCGATATCCTTCTCTGTTTGAGCGCGATGAGATTCCGAAAACGGAATCTTCTTAAGGGGGAGAGATTTGTAACACCCTCTTAACCAGCCTAGAATTGCTAAGGAAATTAGTTTATTAATCTTGATATTTATAATTGATTATGTGAAATTAATTTTTATTATATGATTATTTATGTGAGTTTTATTTAAATTAGAAATTCATATTAAAATAATAATTAATAATGAGATAATGGGTTTTGAGGTGTCAAGTTAATCACACTTAACTTACAACTCTTGCCACCACCACATTTACATGCATTAGATCAAAATTTGTGTGTGTGTGTTTTCTTGTGTGCTCTCGGCCGAAGGAAGGGATCAAGGAGATTCATCATCTTTTCAATTCAATTTATGAATTGTTGTTTTGAATTCTGAACTACCAAATGCATAAGGTTAGCATGATTGATTGATAATTGTGTTTATATTCGGTTTTATGGAATTTGTATGAAAACCGTATGATGCTTATGAAATTGAGGAACTTAGGTTGTTTGCATGATAGAATTGGTTGATAATTTATGATCATTATGTGTTTTTAATCATTTCTTGAAATATAGATTACCATGCATGCTCATAAAACAGATTAGAATTGAAAATGCTCAAGAACTTGAATTAATCGGAATGGAGGCTTTGAATCAATCGGATTTTGTGAAATCCGATCAAATTGATCGGGATTGGGGATAAATTCGAATAAACTGTTGAATTCATGATTGAATTCCGAACAATTTTATCCGAAATTGGATGAATCCGAACAAAACACTTGTTGCCTTAACACTTGGAGAATCCGAATGAATTGATCGGATTTGAAGATAATCCGAATGAAATGATCGGATTTGAAGATTGTTCGGATTTAGACTATGATCGGAATTGAAAATTGTTCGGAATTAAACATTTGGGCCTTTGCTCGGAATTGGACTATGGTTCAATCGGATTTCACATGTTGATCGGTTTTGGAATTTATTCGGTATTGGACTTATGCGGAGTTATAACCTATCCGGATTCTGAGGAAACCGAATGCTATCCGGTATTGATAAAAAACCGCATGAATGCCTTGACATTCGGAATTGTGAATTGTAACTGGGTTTATGATAAAACCGTATGATCCATCCGGAATTCAAGACTTAGACATTTTCCTTAACACTTTATTCGGAATTGGACTTGTGATGGTAAAACCGCATTAACAGGAAACCGCATGAAGACTTATACGGTTTTGGATAATATCTTGGAATTTCTTAACAAGTTATGATGTACTGATTATATATTGTTGGAGTATGCCCACTGACGCACGTACGCCATTAGGATCACTGCCGATATAGTGTGGGCCTATTGGGTCACACGCCGGGGGTTGATCTCGACAGCAACCTATATTGAGGGACTATAAGTGTCAAAGTGGATAAGTTGGTATGCAGGAAAATTACGCGACGCGGTGCACTTTAGGTTCCGTGGCGCGGAATCCGTCTGACAGCATGCAGCTTTTGTCTCCCACCTCCCTTTTTGACCAATGCATGTCTAGCTTTCTTTAAAGCTGGTGGCCGGTTTAGGGAGTTGAAATGGCACGAATTAGTCTTTAAAAACCTCTCTCTTTGTCTCTCATTTGGATCTCTTGACACTTTGAAAAATACCCACAAACACTTAGAGCTCTTTTAGAGTTTCATTTTAGAGTGCATGTGAGTTGAGTCCAGAGGAAGAGGCAAGGCTGAGATCGAAGGTTGCTGTTCCAGGAATGGTTTCAAGGCTTTGAAGACCATTAATGGTGTGCTAGTACATGGAGATCTCACAAACCCGGTGTGGACTTGCAATAGAGGGAATCTATTTTGCTTCCAAGTCAACACCATCCTCTTCTACAGATTACTGGAGCTAAGGAGAAAGGTATAATCCTTCTTTCTCCTCCTTTTTCATGTTGCAAATATATGTTATAGAGTTTGGTCCATTTTGGGGTTTTATGCTTTGTTTGCTTGTACTCTTGCTTTGCTTGTTGTTCCCTTGCTTCCGCTGTGTTCATAGAACCCCAACAGTGGTATCAGAGCCACCTCTATACTGTATTTGAACATGGTGGCCTGAAAAACCCGAGAATAAATTTTTGTTTTCTGTCCAGTAGGTTTCCGCGGTGCGGACCCAGGCTTGGTACGCGGCACGGAAAGTGACGGGACGAAATTTGGTTTTCTGCCAGGGTGGTTACGCGGCGCGGTCCAGTTGTTGGGTCCGCGGCGCGGAATTTGCCTGGGCAGAATCTGTTTTGCTTTTTTGTTAAAAGAAAAATTATTTTTGGGTTTTTGGCACTAAGTTTTGGTTTCTGGAATTTTTGTCCAGAAATTAAAATTTGTTTTTTTGAAGTTGCCTTGTATAATGGTTGGGCATGTTTTCCTTGTATATGTTTAGATATCTATTCCCTCACTTAGCTTTGTGCTAATTTCCCACTAGTTTATTTTGCAGATCCTCTGTTGTGAGTTTCTAAAAAGATGATGACTAGTTTATTTTGCAGATCCTCCGTGCTAATTCCCCACTACTCTGATGTCAAATACTTTGTATAGATCATGTTTTGTAATTAACACTGTAGTGGAAATTTTGTAAATGTTAAACAAGACAAGTGTTGTAATTATCTTTTGGTCTTAATGTAATTATATGTAATTAGCTTCCGCACGCAGTTTTATGTTAATCTAAAAAGTACAGTGTTACAATCATCATCACCATCATTGTCATGATCACCACCATCATCAGCAACATCATCTTGGGTTCCTTGATCCATTAGGATGGAAGACTTAGCAACAGACTGTGCAGAGTCCTCACCTTGATTTCTTTGTGGAGTACTAACAGGATCAAACAGTTAGACACCCTCAGATTGTACAGCATCCTCAGCAACAGGTTTCATACCCTCATCCTATGCTGGTACATCATCCAAGTTCTCATCAAAATTAAAGCTTAAAGCTTTACCACCACCAGTAGAATTAACCTCATCATCATCATCATCATCATCATCATCTGAGTACAGTACAAGAGGCATTTCAGTTTGAGCAAGAGCAACAGAGTGCTCAGGTAAGATATCTTGGGGCTCATTAGAATGATGTGATTCTTCAGCAATTTCCTCCTCATTCTCAGCATCTCCCTCTTCCTCATTCTCACTTTTATCATTAACAGCTTCATCAACCGGTTCTTGCATCTGTTTAGTGATTGCTGGACCTTGGAATTCCCTTATCAAATGGAAAATCTTTTGACCTATTTGAGGAATGGTCATGGTCTGAAGATGTACAGCCAACCCAACATAGTGTTCCCATTGAATATTTCTTAAAGCAATAAGACTTAGATACCTTATGTAAGGAACATGGGTCCTGGTTGATTTCTTAGCAGTGCCCAGAGTAATCTTATCTACCATCTCTGTGAAAATGACTTGGGCAAAGTCAATATTCCTTCCTGTGACCAGAGCATGAAGAACCAATAACTCAGACTGGTTCATCTGATCACGACTCCCTGATTTTTGTCCAACGCATCTAATAACAACACTTGCAAGATACTTCCAGGGATGTCCTAGTACTAACAATTTCTACTGACCATGGGAAACAGGTTCATTGTAGCCAATGAGGGAACCTCGAGAGTTTGGTCAAGTGAGGGAAAAGGTTGATATGGGGCTAAGTTTGGTATGGAGATGGCTTGGCGAAGAGAATCAACAGTTATAGGTATGTTTATGGTGTTGTTGAGATAGGTACAGGTTATGGTTTGCTCAACAGGGTGGTATCTCGCAGTGCACCACATCTCCCCAATGATGTTAGAAAATATAAACAGAGGGAATATCAGTGTTGATGAGAGAGTTATTGGGGCGAATGGTGAAAGCAGAGTTAAGAGTAACATTCTCACCGGGAATATCATGAGGAGTTGAAACAGGGTTGCACATTAGCATTGTTATTGTAGGACGGAGATACAGAGAGCAATGAAATAGTAGGTTTTGTTGTAGGGAAGAAGAAGAGTGTTTGAGAATTTTGAAAGTTTAGAAAATGAAAACCGCTCAAACCATCATTTATATCTTCTTTGGAAACCTAAACTGACACTGAAATATTTTTTAAAAAGTAACTGTCACGTCTGCAAAAAGGAGTAAACGGAAAGCTAATAAATACACAGACAACTAACGGATAAATAGACAGAATTAAATACAGCCTAGGAACGAAATATATACAAGTGAAAAAATAATAAAATAAGAGTGGGGACACAGAAGTTTGACTCTAAGAGACATCAACCGATGAGAGAAAAAGTATTAGCTAATCTATTTTTGAGAAAAAAAAACAAGTATCAGCTAATGAATATACTTAGCTGAGCTGCTAGTCCTTAGCTGATGGTTTATCAGCTGAGGTATTTCATCAGCTGATGGTTATCAGCTGACACAATTCCTTTAGCTGATTAACACTCAGTAAGACATGAAGAAGCTTAGATAAGTACTTCAGTTAGAATTCATACAAAAACAAAATCATTTTCTCACACAAAGTTAACTACTTAAGAAAAGAATATTTTACAAGTTTAGCATGCCAAGTTTGGATAATAGGAAGTTGAACCGAGACTCATCCAAAGGTTATGTAAAAAGATCAGCTAATTAGTGCATTAATACTTTCTTTTTCTGCACATTATCTCTTAAAAAGTGGTGTCTGATTTCAATATGCTTTGTTTTAGAGTGCAAAACATGATTTTTAGAAATAGATATGGCACTAGTTATGTCACACAGGATTGGGGAGTTTTCAAATTGTATGTCATAGTCAAGTAGTTGGTTTTACAGCCAAAGCAACTGACCACAACAGCTCCAGCGGCAATGTATTATGCCTCAGCTGTAGATGTTGAAACATAATTTTGTTTCTTGCTTGACCAGCTGACTAACCTTTCACCTAACAGTTGACAACCACCAGATGTATTTTTTCTGTCCAAAGTGCAACCTGCAAAATCAGAATCAGTGTATCCAACTAACTTAAAATCTGAGTCCTTGGGGTACGAAAGACCTAGATTAGAAGTTCCTTTGCGATACCTGAAAATTCTTTTAAACGGCAGCTAAGTGAGATTCTTTGGATCTGCTTGGTATCTAGCACAGCACATGTTGAGAACATTATATCCGGTTTGCTTGCAGTGAGGTATAAAAGTGACCCTATCATGCCTCTATAAGCAGTAATGTTCACTGTTTTACCATCGGTGTCCTTTCCAAGCTTTAAGGCAGTGGACATGGGTGTTTTCATTGAGGAACATTTTTCAAACTCAAAATTCTTAAGTAAGTCATTTACATATTTTCTTTGATGAATAAAAATTCCATCAACCTCTTGTTTAATTTGAAGTCCAAGAAAATAGTTTAGTTCACCCATCATGCTCATCTTGTAATTATCAGACATGAGTTTAGAAAACTTATATTATGTCATCTACATTTATCTACACTAGAATTACAGCACCCTTGAATTTCCTTATGAATAAAGTGCCATCTATGCTTCCTCTAGTAAAGCCTTTAGTGGTTAGAAAAGAAGAGAGGGTATCATACCCGGCTCTTGGAGCTTGCTTAAGACCATATAAAGCTTTGTTTAAGAAGTAAACATGATCAGGCTTGCTTGCATCCTCAAAACTAGGAGGTTGTTTAACATACACCTCTTCCTTCAGTTCTCCATTGAGAAAACTACTCTTAACATCCATTTGGAATACTTTGAAGTCTTTAAAGGCAGCATAGGCTCGGAAAAATCTTATTGCTTCAAGTCTTGCAACAGGGGCAAAGGTCTCATCAAAATCAATACCTTCTTCTTGACAATACCCCTGAGCAACTAGCCTTGCTTTATTTCTGATTATCAGTCCTTGTTCATCCATCTTGTTTCTGAATACCCACTTAGTACCAATGATGGATTTGTCCTTTTGTCTTGGCACCAAAGTCCATACATTGTTTCTGGTGAATTCTGCCAATTCTTCTTGCATGGCATTAATCCAGTGGGGATCACTTAGGGCTTCATCTATCTTCTTTGGTTCAATCATAGAAACAAAACCTGTGTACAAAAAAACATTACAAGTTTTTGATCTTGTTAGTACAGGTGCTTCTATATTACATATGACATGATCTTGTGGATGATCTCTAAGGTCCTTGTAGGCATTTTGGATTGTGGGAGAGATGGGATTAATTTGGACTTAGGGAGTTGAAATTCCTTGGTTGGGATCAGCTGATGATATTTCTGATTGATCAGCTGATAGAATTTCAAGGTTGCAATTTGATGGTATTTCTACTGATGAAGGAATGTTTGAAATGGAATTAGAGTCCATTGATGTTGAATCATTATTCTCATCACTCAGTAAGAGTGTGGGTTGGTTTGAGGTAGGTTGTGCATTGGATTCATATAGCACGGGAACAGGTTTATCTAAATCTTATACATCAGCTGATGGGAATGGATCAGCTGACACTGGAGTGTTGTCTTCTATGTGCAGCAGATCATTAAATTCCTCACCTATAGAATGATTAGTAGAACAGGAAGTAACAAAGTCATTTTCATTAAAACTTACATTGCTTGATTCTTCTATGACCTTTGTTCTGGTGTTGTAGACTCTGCAGGCTTTGGATATCACAGAGTATCCAACAAATACACCTTCATCAGCTTCGGGAGCAAATTTCTATAGTTGATCCTTCTAGTTCAGGATAAAACACGGACAACCAAAGATGTGCAGAAAACTGATGTTTGGCTTCCTTCCCTTAAGCACCTCATAAGGAGTTTTGTTGTGTCTTTTGATCACAAGGGATCTGTTTTGTGTAAAACAAATACAGCTGACAGCCTCAGCCCAGAAATTGAATCCTAACTCACTCTCACACAACATGGTTCCTGCAGCTTCAATCAAAGTTCTATTTCTCCTTTAAGCTACACCATTCTGTTGTGGAGTTCTTGGAGCAGAGAAGTTTTGAGATATCCCTTTCTCATCACAGAAACCTTCTAGACTCTGATTTCTAAACTCAATTCCATGATCACTTCTAAGCATCCTTACCAGATTGCCATTTAGCACTTCCATCTTTCTGATAAAGCTTATTATCTCTTTAGCAGCCTCACTCTTGGCTTTAAGGAAGATGACCCAAGTGTATCTTTGGAATTCATCAAACATAACAAGTGCATACTTACTTCCACCAACACTTGCAGTGGAAACAGGACCAAATAGATCTATGTGCAACATGTAGAAAGGTTCAGTAATGGAGAAGGCTTGCTTGGATGGAAAAGATGTCTTGTGCTGCTTTCCCTTTTCACTGGCAGAACAAGGTTTAGTCTTAACATAAGTCAGTGAAGGCAGTCCTGACACTAGATCACCCTTGCTCAAGTTGTTGATATTTTTAAAATTTAGGTGGGAAAGCCTTTTGTGCCATAACCAGTTTGTGTCTGTTACAGATTTTGTATACAAACAAGTTAACTTCGATGGATCACCAGAGGACATATCAATAGTATAAACATCCTAGGTTCTCTTAGCACAAATAATCGTTTTGCCTTCTTTATTTAAAATGGAACCACCTGTCTTAGTAAAAAGGACTTTATGATCACCATCACATAGTTGACTTATACTGATGAGATTATACTTAAGCCCTTTAACATATAAAACCTTAGACAGGGTTAAGTTCTCATTATGAAGTTCACCATAGCCTTTTGTTTGCCCACAATTGTTGTCACCAAAGGTCACTCTTGGACCCTTTTCCTTCTTGTAATTACTGAACAAAGCTTTGCAACCTGTCATTGTTCTTGAACATCCACTGTCAAGATACCATGTTCTAAGACCCTACACAGATAAGATTGAAAGAAGGTTAGTGACACTTAGGGCATCCACAGATAAATGTACCCCTGTGGATTAACCTAGCCATCCACTTCATATTAGGTTGTTTATGAATGAGTGGAACAACTATGTAATCAATATAAGACCGCTGTCTTGAGTTACCTTCAAGAGAATAATCATTTGCCTTATGTTCTTTGCTACCACATTTATAAAATTTCTGATTTTTGGAGCATTTAACATATTTTAGTGATTTCCCATGAGATGTCTTAACAATCCTCTGATGACTATGGGTCATCAGCTGATTGATTTGACCATTCAGTTGTTGCAGCTAATTCTGTAAACTAAAAAGGTCTTTTTTACAGTCACCTTTTGCTGACCCTTAGTTAGAAAGAGTTTTTGATCAACCTTGGGTGTGGCAGACTTAGACTTTATGTGAACATTAAGTCATTTTCTCTTGGTTTCTCCTATTGAAAGAGTTTGAAGTGATTCTTGATCAGCTGAGCACTTAGAAGAGGATCCATGATCAGCTGACAGGCTATCAGTTGAGAAGTTATCATCAACTAATTGATCAGAGGATGTAGGATCATCAGCTAATGAAATGTCAATCAGCTGTGTACTTAAATTCAAAGCATCAGCTTTTAAGGTTTGACAACATAATGTCTCTTTGGTATTAACAAATGATTCCATTCTTTTAATTGCTTCCTTTGACATTAAATTTTTAGTACTTTTATTTTCTGACAAATCAATAGAATCAGAATTAACTTTTGAAGTGGTTAAGTCTATTAGCTGAGAGCTTTTACTTTTGACAAATGTGTTAGTGACAATACTTTTTCCTTTTACAATTTTTTGAAAACTAAGAGGTAAAATATCAGCCTTTTCTAAGATATTTATGTCTTTGCTAAAATCAACACAATTAGCATCTTGGGAATAATTTTCACCAATAATAGCTTGAACTTGTTTTGGAATCTGTTCATTGACACACTGAGTGTTCTTTTCAGTAGAAACACACCAAGATTTAACTACTTTTTGTAGGTCATTAAACTTTATGGTTGCTTCATTGGTTTCTTTTACCAAGATCTGATTAAGTATCTTTTGATTAGCTAAATCATCTTCCAATTTTATCATTTGTTTCAGTTTCTCATTTATAAGAAATAACTTCTCTTTTAGTGATTCTATTTCTATTTTTAGCTTCTTTTCTCTTTAAAAATTTGACTGAAACTCAACACACAGATAATCAAAATAGTGTTCTTTTCATTATCATCATAAGTAATAAATTTTCCAACCTGATACATTGAAGAAGGATCCCAGTCAGGAGAAGTATAAGCCTTAGCAGCCTTTTTCATGTCCTCATCAAAGGAACTTGTACTTTCAGTGTTGGCCATCAAGCTGAGCTGAGCAGTGAGGACCTCATCTTCATCACTTGAGAGATCTTCCTCAGCCCAATATTCTTCTTCAACCACAAACACTCTATTATGGGCTTTCTTCTTCTTCTTGTCAAGAATAGCACCAAGAAACGTCTTATACTTGGCTTCATAATCCACCTTGATGTCTGAGTTTGAGGGACCCTTAAAGCTTGAGCTTCCTTTGGACTTACATTCACTGGCAAAGTGACCAGTCTTGCCACAGGAGAAGCATCCTTCAGAAGCCTTTGATTTGTACTTGGCTTTTTCACCTTTGAAAGGTCTCTTCCAAAACGTCTTGACACCCTTTCCTTTAAGGAAAGCTTTAAACCTCTTAACTAACATGGCAGCCTACTCAACAGCAGCTTCAATGTTGTCCATGTCCTCCAAATCTTCATTCCCATCAGCCACTTGCTCTTCATCTTCAGAAGACTCCACCTCTTCCTCATCATCACTGGACTCATCCACCACTACAGCAAAACTCCTAGATCTTGTATACTTAGTGTTAGTCTTGATTTGTTTACACTCCATCAGCGCTGAAGTATTCAAAGAAGATTTCAGCAAAAGAAGATTTCTGAAGATTTGCCTCTCGTCTCAAATAAGGCCCATCTGAAGGGCTGAAAGTTTCATCACTGAAACTTTCAGTCGATGTCTATTGAAGTTTATCTTCAGCAGATGGTCCCCTCGGTGACGTCATCACCTGTCCCTTTCAAGATGGTTATGCATGAGGAAATCTGTTACTTATCAATCTATAAGATTGTGCCGTGTGTCACTAGTTCAACGGCTATGATTGATAAGGGAAATGTATAAATACTCTTCTCTTAATAGAGAAGAGTGAGCTTGCGAATTCTGTCTGTTCAGATATTGCAAGAGCTTTGTGCGTCTGTATTCTCTCAAGTCTGTCCTTGGGTGTTGGTTGAATTTAAGAAGTGTGTTCTTCTTAAATTCTAGTCTGTAAAGCTCGTTATATCAATATTAACAAACTTTAGACATTTCTTACTGTTTTTATAATTACTATTTCCGCACTTAATATTTCCTTAAGTTAGTATTATTCATAATTTTGGGAACAACACTTAGACATAAGGGTAGTTGATGGAGCTTTTGCAGACTCCTTCATATCCTTGGTAGAGAGCATCCTTTGCTTCACTGATTTTTCATGGTTCATGAGGTTTCCATACAAACCAACCAGTAAAGACCCTTGATTTTCTCACCATGTTTCAACACAGTAATAAAATGATCCCATGATTCAGGGAGAGAGTCTAGAAACTTGTTTACAAGTTCCTTGTTGCTCTTGGGAACATCTGCCCATCTTAAATCATTCATAAGACAGTTGAACCTGGTGTAAGTCTGAGTAAGACTTTCACCTTTATATGCAAAGAAGAACTCATACTCTCTAACAAGAAGGAGTTTCTTGTTCGCCTGCACTTCTTCAGTGCCTTCATATGCAATAGTCAAAGTGTCTAACATCTCCTTTGCATATTTTCAGTTGAGAACTTGATGATAGACTTCATTGGGTAAAGTAGAGACTAAGGTTGTTCTGGCTTTAACATCAAGACTCACCAGCCTTTTGTCCTCATCAGAACATTGATGCATAGCTTTAACAACATATCTTAGCACAACAAGAGTATCATCAGTTGCAGTAGTGACTTCAACAATGGAGGAAGGAACATAGGGGCCTTCAGTAACAGTTTTGAGCATCACATCATCAAGGCTAGACATGTAGAGAAGAAATCTACTTTTTTCAGAGGGAAAAGTTTTCCCCATCAAACATTGGGCACCTTGTGAGTGAGCCATTGTTTGAGAAACTGTTAGAAGTAGCAACAGAAGTGGTCATTTTGTAGTGTGGGGTAGAAGCAGTTGAAGAGTAAACAAAACAGATCTTATATATGAATTATCTAGCCTGCTCTGATACCAGTTGTTGGTCCCGAATGGATACTACAACACCAAATGTTTGTAGAAGGGGGGGGGGAACTAATCTGTCAACAAAAGGTGGCAACTAATCTGTCTAACACATAGACAAAGCTAATCTTAAACAACTAATGTCTAAGATGTTCAACACATGAACAAGTTTGAATACACTGAAGAAATAAATACTAACTCTTCTATTCTCTCAACTTATGAGATTTCAGTGTTCAACAGATCTATTCGATACTTTGCATGTTTTTATGCATGAGTATATATAAGCAAATGGTATCCGGTCGATGGAGTTAGTGGGTGAAAAGGTACTTGATTTAATAATATTATTATAGATAAAGTTAGTGGGTGAAAAGCAAATTCACTTTTCACAGGAAGTGAACGTGTAAAGTGAATGTACTTTTTAGTAAAGTCAAATCCCACTATCTATTATTATATTATTAAAGTACTACCTTTTTGTCTTGGGAGAGTAAACTTCTCTTTCCATGCTTGTACTTTATACAACACCATTCTTTCTGAAGACTTGACTTAACCAAGTATGGAGTTGCCAGCCATACTTAGTTGTTGAAGCATATCTTCGAGATCTTCTCTTCTAAAGTATCTATCACCTTTTCCAGAGGATCAAGATCAATCTTTTTTGTCTCTTTGCAGATTCAAAAAGTTCTTAGTACTTTTACAAAGATAGATCTAAAGGCATAATAGAACAACACATGTTCTGCCTTTGACCTAAGAAAATATTACAATGAAAAACTATTAACTGTGGTGCTGTATAATGACTCAGCTAATAGATACTAAACTGCAATCATACTTTTGCTCAGCTAAGGATGAATAAGAAAGACTCAATTACTTAAATATGCTCAGCTGATCATAATTGTTCAGCTACTAATACATACTAGAGTAATGCTACATAAGCTAATCAATTTTTATGATCAGTAGATCCCAAGAGCTCAGCTGATCATTGAGAGTGATAAGTTTATAAGGAAAAGACTAGATAAATTAAAGATAGCTTATCTGAGGGATGGGAGGCATCAGTTGATCAGAGTGATAGATTCAGCTGATCCTTTGGCTGCTCAGCTGATCTTGAAAGAACCCTCAGCTGATGGTATTAAACCCTCAGCTGATGCTTTGTTGATTCTCAGGTGATGCTTCTAGACTAGTCTTCTCTTCTAGGCTGATCTTCCAAAGATGGTCCTTTGGCTGATACTCAGTGTTCAGCTGATACTTTTTTCTTCAGCTGACATTTCTTACTTAGGGATTTCTTTAAGTCTAATATGAAAAACAACACATGTTTTTCACTAATCCAAGTACAAAACTGAATATGTGATTTTGTTAGCATCAAATCCTATTATTAAATAATAGACAGGTTTGATTATGGTTTAATATCTCTATCTCCCCAACAAGGACCCAATATCAGACTATTGTAGCCGCAAGTAGAATTCAAGAGGGACTCTGTGTGTTTAGTGTGCGACCGAGAGCAAGACGAGGGGAAATCGACTCACGTTGCTTCAGTTCGATCCGTTGTTCAAATGGGAATAGTAGGCAAGGTTGTCCACAATCTTGCGATCCTTTATGTTAGGGAGATAATCACTTCAATCCAATAATCAAAACTGACTATTGAAATAAATAGGATCTGACGTTAAAAAAACCATACATTCAGTTACACTTAGAATATTTTGAAACACGTGTTGTTTGAAACAGACTTGGATAATTTTCTAAGTATGAATTACAAGCTGAGGATCAGCGAAGTACTAAGTATCATCTGAAGGACTATCATCTAAGGTCAGCGGAGAAGAAAATACAAGTGTAGGTGTTACTTTTATCATCATCTAAGGATTTACAACAATTAGCTAAGGGATTACTTTTATCATGCGAGAAGCGACAATGATCAGCTGAGTCTTCAAATTGATCAGGTGAGGCCATCCTGCATCAGCTAAGTAAATTTTACGTCACTTACTTTATTTCCCATAAGCTTATCACTCTGAATGATCATCTGAGCATTATTGATTAACTGATCATCTAGGTTGATTAGCTTACACCTTACCTAGTATAATATTTGATCAGCTGAGCATTTCTATGATCAGCTGTTAGCAGGTGAGCCTTTTGTTTTGATCAACTAATCATTCCTCCCTTAGGCCGAGCAAACTTATAGTTGCAATTTAGTACATTTTCATCAGATAAGGCGCAAAAAGATATATCAACTCATTGTTTACTTTGTATTCGTTCTTAAGTCAAAGTCAGAACATGTGTTGTTCTATTATACCTTTAGATCTGTCTTTGTAAAAGTATAAGCACTTTTTGAATCAACTGAACCAAAACGATTGATCTTATCTTCTAAAATAGGAGAAAGATACTTTAGAAGAAGAAGATTTCAAAGATTCGTTTCAACAACTAAGTATGGTTGGCAACTCTATACTTGTTCATGTTTTGAAATTAGTTGTTTAGGAATAACTTAGTCTAGTTGTTGCCACCTTTTATTGAACTTAGATTTTCTGCATCTAGTTCATATAATCTTGATTCATTTCAATAAGAATTATATAAGAGTATAAACATGTGTCTTTAGTTTTTTAAAAGATAATGTTTATAACACTACCATTTCTACAAACATTTTATTGTGTAGTATCCATTCAGGACTAACACTTTCTATATCAATTAGAGGGAAATTCATTAAGATTTTGGGGAAATCAAATTGAACATTTCCATTGTTCATAGACTAACAAAATCGAAAACCTTAAAAGGGATTTTAACCCATCAAATCTTGTTTAAAACTCAATTACAAATGAGGGGTTTGTTTATATAACATTAAGAATCCAATTAATTTGGAATCACGAATTTTGGTTAGAACTTATCAAAGTATGAATGTGATTAGTAGTGGTTGTTGCGAGTAAATTGTAATTGTTCTTGGGGTGTTGGTAGAATCATAAACAGTGATAAGTAGGAATAAATCGAAAATAGTGTTAATCGATTTGAACCATAAAACAACAGGGTTAGTCTTTTCGTGAGATTCCTCCAAGTCGTAATTTAGTAACTGTGCATTGAAATTGGGAGAAACTCGAACAAAAAACTTGTGAATCTCAACTTGTAATCGAAAACTAGTCGGGAGAAAATTGTAAATCAGGAACAGGGGTTGGAGTGAAGAGTACTAGAACTGAATCACAAATTAGGCTTGTTTATATCAAAAAAATAAAGGTGATCGAAAACCAAAATAAAAAATGTGAGTTATTTTTGAATAAAAAAGTTTTCGAATGTTGATAAATGTAATTTATAAATTTTATGTTTTGAACTAAAAACAATCATAATCGAAAACAATAAAGTTGTGCTTATATGGATCAAAAAGTTTATTTATATATGGGATTAAAAACTCTTAGCTTCTAACTTGTAATTGAGAAGCTTAACAAACGGAAATGGACCCAAAACTTATATAAATCAAAAACTTTAAGGGAGACGAATAGATTGGAAACTTTCAGCATGTAATGGATTCATGAACTAACCCATAACAAAGCAATTGAAAACCTTATAAGGGATTGGACCGAAAAATTTGAGGGAATATCAAGTGAATTGAAAACCTCTTATGGAAATCGTGAACTTGATATATATCTGAATAGTAAGATTTTAAAATATATTTAGATGCACCAACTATAGTTGATTGCTGATAGACGCGAGTTCTTGGAACTATAACTGAAAATATTGTGATATTTGCTATAGTGAGATTTTCTGAGTTACACTATGTTCGTGTTTTATATATGTGAATGTAACTACTGTGTTGATATGTAAAGTGAAGGGTTATGTTCATATTTTTGTATATTCATGATCAATTGCTTGTTTCGCATCCAATATGCTCCAGAATAATGTTCGAAGTAAAAGGATGTTCACTTGGATATCACGAACAAAAGGATGTTTGATCCCTTATCTATAGGACCATTTCGCACGGGCTGCAGTTTGGTTTTTGTGCTGAAGACAAAACCCATACTGACTTGGGGGCAAAGATGTCTTACTAGAGGCCGCTCTCTGTTTGTGATGCATTGGGTACGGTGAGTCATGTGCAAGTGGGAGTCTATTGGAATATGCCCACTGACACACGTACGCCAATTGATCACTGCCGATGACGTATGAGCCTATCGGGTAACACGCCGGGGGTTGATATTGACAAGAACCTAAAAGCAAAGGGTGATAAAGAGTAATTAATGATAGTTGGCAAGCTAGACAGAGTTAGCGGCGCTAACTCTCTTGTCGCTAACTTAGCCGCATTAGCGGCGCTAACTTTGGGCGGTTGGCGGCGCTATCCCTGGGCGGGTAGCGGCACTAACCCATCTGAAAGCATGCAACTTTATTCTTTTCACCTCCACAAACCACCAATGCATGTCAACTTAATGATTGTCTCTTGCCTGACTTTGGAGAGTCCTGGAGGCATTCTTGAGTCTATAAATTGCATGCCTATCACTCTCTCTAATACTGTTTCATAACTTGAGTTTAAAACACTTAGAAACATTTGGTGAGTTGTCTAAGTTGAAGAGATAGAGAGTTTTAGAGAGTTTTCTGGTGGCCAAGAGGTTGTCGTTCCAGAATTATTCTTCAAGTGTTAAGGAGTAATTGAGGGGTGCTAGTACATCAAGATCACGTATAGCTCGGGGTGGACTTGGATAGCCAAAGGAGGTGTTCTTGCTTGCATACGTGAACAACAACAACAAATCCAGAGACATCAAGGGTATAACTCTTCTCCCCTTTCTGTTTTATGTTGCAAAATGTAGTTGTAGAGTTTGGTACACATTTGGGGTTCATGCATGTGGTTTCTTATGCTTTTAAATTTTGTTTTGACCATGTATGCTTCCGTTGTGCTAAACCACAAACCCCAACAGTGGTATCAGAGCCACCTCTACACTAGTTTTGCATTTGGTGTCTTGAAAAATCCAAAAAATGTGATTTTTGGTTCTGTCCAGGGTTTAGCGGTGCTAACTTTACAATGTTAGCTGCGTTAAACCGGCCGTAGCGGTCGCTAAGCCGTCTGGCTTTAGCGGCGCTAACCCTTTATGGTTAGGGGCGCTAACTCTCAACTGGCATAATGCAGTTTTTGCCTTAAATCAATTTTGTTGGATTTTTTAGCTTTCTTGTACTTTCTAGAATTGTTCCAGAATTTTGGAAGTTTTTAGTTTAAGTTGCCTTATGTCTTGGTTGGTGTATTTGTATGTATATTAACATTTTGGCATGAAAATGGTTAATTGCATATACTTACATTGTGTATATATGAATATGGAATTTTGACTTGTTTAAGGTTCCTAATGCATATGTACATAGGATTATAAGTGCCTTGAGTGTTTGATAATCTTAACCAAGACATATAAGATTTACATGGTTCTTGTGTGGCACACCATGTGTAGATTTGTGGTTGTATATGAAATCCGGTAACAATATCAGCCTTTAGACCTATGTGATTTGTTTGGTTGTTTAAATTAATGTATTCATTCATTTGGTGGTTTGTACCACATTGGTTTGTAATAATTAATTTATTTATTCGGTTTGTAATTATTTAACGGCTTGCATGCCGATTTCTATTCTTTGTAATTTGTAGCATTAGCTTAGAATAGAAAATTGTGGCTTGCATGTCATTTCCTTTTAAATTTTGTAAATTGTAAAAGGAAGACCGAAGCAACCAACAAGGACCTTGGAGGGTGTCTTGGTGAACTTGGATCCGGAGGTCGGTAGGAGATGCGATGGATCAAGTGGCAGGAGCACACATCAAGTCATTCAGATTTGTCCTTAGATGACTTAGTCTTTCCCGTTGGCTCACGGGCAAGGCGCATAGGATAGGCTCGTTACCGGATATTTATATTACATGCGTGGTTGGCTTTATTTTGTACATTTTCTTGCGTGGTCGTTTAGGATCTTTGCATGCTAGAAAATTTTTCAAAATAATAAAACAAAAGAGTTTTAAATTGGTTTACAAACTCTGCGCGCCACATAGACAAGAAATGGTTGAAAACGTTTTAACCGGAAAAACTAAAATCCCGTTTTTCAAAAGTAAATCCCACACCACCCGTAAGATGACACCACCCAAATCTAGTGAAACAAGATCGGTCGTCGAACTTTAGCCGAGATCGGTTTTGTGTAACTGTGTGGAAGGTGCGTGTGTCAACTCGCAAGGTCGGATGTCGAGCTCTAGCCGAGCCGGCCATTGGGTTAGAGTACCACCGTGTATCTTGACGGTTGATTTACAATTCCAAGATTTAAACACACCTTGGTAGTTGTCGTGCCCATACCGAGCTACCAAAGTGGATTAATGAGGAATTGGTGTGGAGGGATCAAACATGCCAAATGGGTGCTATGAGTACCTAGGATCCCGCAAGTGTCTAAGAGTTGTAATCACGGATTGCAATTGGTAAAATATTTACCGGCCTAAAATAGCTCTATGAAGTGATCCGCGGTAAACCCGTCATGGATTAGGGTATTTTGAGGTTCTTAGCCCTTGTTAATATAATTTGTTTTTATAACAAGTGGGTAATTACTTTAACAAGGATTTAATACGTCATAACTAACCAATTTCGTACTTTGCTTGTAGATGGCATCTACTAGCAACACCAACACCACCAACATGTCACTCCGTCCATTCTTGGAAAAGGAGAAACTCACCAGGCCTAACTTCATGGATTGGCATAGGACTTTGAGAATCGTCCTTCGCCATGAGATGAAGCTTGAGGTCCTTGAGTCACCTCTTCCGGAACCCCCTGCTACCAACGCGGCGAGGGCCGTCCGAGAGGCATATGTGAAACGCCTCAAGGACATAAATGACGTGACTTGCCTTATGCTTACGACCATGAGTCCCGAATTGCAAAGGCAATTCAAGAAAGTGAGTGCGTACGATATGATATCTCAGCTGAAGGACATGTTCCAACAGCGGGCTAGGCAAGAACTCTATGAGTGCGTCAAGGCCTTCATCAGTTGCCAGATGCAGGAAGGCGGCAATGTGAGCTCCCACGTCCTTAACATGTAGGGCTACGTGGACCTGCTCGAGGAGTTGGGATTTCCCATGGGGAAGGAGTTGGCGGTTGATATCATCCTCCAATCCTTGCCTCCATGTTAGTCCCATATAACAAGTGATTCAAGTAATATGTAGGATAGATTGAAGGTTTGCATGTAGAACTAGAGAGAATATGGTTTACACCATGAAAAACACATAGTTCATTTATTCATTATGAGCAAAACCTTTGCTATTACAATAGTCATATCCCTATATATACTCCATGAGTATATTACATAGAAACTCCTATTTCTATACAATTTATGAATTTACATTCTCCCCCTTTGTATTGAAATAGGAGTGTACACGCCAGTAACCTAAGTCTTCCTTAGATTATATAAGCAGTTTTGGATGTAGCGTCCCACCAAATACATCAGTCTGAAACATTATTTTATCTTGAGCCTTTTACAGCGGAAGCATAAACACTTTTGATGTGTTAGGGAAGAATCTTCGTTTTGTCTCCCCCTACAATGTAGCTCAGATTGTTTCCATGTCTTCATAAGTCTGATAATCTTGACTCCCCCTAGACATGATATAGACTGATGTTTCTTTTTCTCTCTCCCCCTTGAGTAGACACCCTCAACAACAGAATCAACAATGTAAAATTTCTTCACTTTTTATTCTCCCCCTCATGATGATTATAATAGATTATGAGCATCATGCATAAAAGACATCACCATGAGATTCAGTTGCAAAAACATGGAAGAGGGGTGGGGAGGATCCTACACTTCATGTCAAAATAATCTTCAAACATTCCCTGACTTGAATAGATACTTGAACCACTCTTGATCGTTGAGGAGTGGTAATGATTTGATCTGAATTCTTGAAGATTTATAACTCTGTGTTGGATGTAATTTGATATTGGAGATTGATATTGTCAAGTAAGTATCCTAATACCGTGTAATCAACCTTCACCAGATCACAACAAGTGGGAAAATTCTGAAAGACATACGGATGCAAACAAACTTGGGTACACATAAGAGGATATTTGACTATGAACTGTAATAAGATCAGGGAGTTGGATACATCCTTATTTGAGAGCACACGAATGAACTTACAAAATCTTAAAAAAAACTGATAAAACCTGGTGTTGGTTAATCCTTCAAAAAATTTCAACAACACTGTGATATGGGACATCGGAGATGACTGATAAAAGATAACCAAGATTCAAAAGAAACAAGGGATGGATGGCCAAAATCCGGTTTTGAGACCAAAAATTGTGACACTGAGAAAGAAGACCCAAAAATCAGTTAAGAGAGAGCAGGATGACTAGACATAAGGGTACTAGACAATCAACATATGATAACAATGACCCAACATTGACCCGAACCTAGAAACATCAGAATGATAACTAAAAACTTGAGAACTCCTGACTCAGCCAAAAAATCCAAACACATGACTTAGGAATCAAGGTGACAAGATAATTCAGTCACAACAACGACGACGGGGGTTCGGGGGCAGCGCCCCTGATAGCGGGGTCCAAGGGGTGGCAACCCTGGCTGAGGTCGAGCTGCCAGGTCAGCTTGAAAATTTTTGAAAATGAAGAATAATGCTGTGGCAAAAATGATCAGAAATCTTAAAAATTTGAAAAATGAGGGTAAATCCGGGTGATCTTGAATTCCGATAAAATTGACAATTCCGAGCACTGAGAGAATTCCGATGAAATAGAGAATTCCGAGAAAATCGAGAATACCGAGAAAATCTAGAATACCGAGAAAATATAGTAATACCGAGAAAGTTGAAATCTGATAAAATTTTCTCGGATTCGGAAATTCCGACATATTTCTTCTCGGAATTCGATAATTCCGATACAATTTTTTCGGATTATAGCAATACCGACATATTTCTTCTCGGAATTCGACAATTCCGATACAATTTTCTCGGAATTCAGCAAATCCGACAGATTCAAAGGGGAAATCCGACACCTTCAAACCTTGAATTCCGACAGCTTCAAGATCTAACCCGCTCAGATTCAAAAAATCTCGAATTTTGCCCAAATCTGATAATTTCTTGTCCAGATCACTTTGCCTACCCCCGATTTACACTTCTCAATCAACAACTATGATAAACATCGATCAAACAAGCAGTTTTGATCGAATTTCTTCAAGAACTTCAAAACCCGAAAAACTCAAAAATCTTCAAATTTGACCATTGATCTGTTATCCAATTGCTATGAAATCAAATGTCGAATATTCCATTGTGCTTTGTGATCTCATATCATGTAAAATATCAAACAAACAGCATCAAAGATCTAACCCGCTCAGATTCAAAAAATCTCGAATTTTGCCCAAATCTGATAATTTCTTGTCCAGATCACTTTGCCTACCCCCGATTTACACTTCTCAATCAACAACTATGATAAACATCGATCAAACAAGCAGTTTTGATCGAATTTCTTCAAGAACTTCAAAACCCGAAAAACTCAAAAATCTTCAAATTTGACCATTGATCTGTTATCCAATTGCTATGAAATCAAATGTCGAATATTCCATTGTGCTTTGTGATCTCATATCATGTAAAATATCAAACAAACAGCATCAAATCCGTGAAATTGATAATTTTCGTATGAATAGTAACTTTTCTTCAAATCTTCAAAAAAATCTCGAAATTTTGCAATGAATTGCAGATCAAATCACACTCCTTAGGCTCTTATACCACTTGTTAGTCCCATATAACAAGTGATTCAAGTAATATGTAGGATAGACTGAAGGTTTGCATGTAGAACTAGAGAGAATATGGTTTACACCATGAAAAACACATAGTTCATTTATTCATTATGAGCAAAACCTTTGCTATTACAATAGCCATATCCCTATATATACTCCATGAGTATATTACATAGAAACTCCTATTTCTATACAATTTATGAATTTACATTTTTTTTACACCATGAAAAACTGTCGGTATAATGTATACCGAGACAACACTTGATGTATTTCAAATGATGAAAAATGTCGGTATAATGAATACCGAGAGATTCATAACAGTTTATGAATTCAATCAAACCCAGATTTTGAATAACATGATTTTGACTAAATAAGACACAATCGATTGTACCCAATATCATTTGAAGGAATTTTAACTCTACACTTATCCCCATCAGAATGATCTAGCATGTTTAATTCCCAAGAACTAAACCCGTAACCTAGATACGTAAACAAGCACATAACAAATTCTGATTTTCACTTAAACAGATGTTATTGCATAACGTGTAAGCATGGAAACTCCTATAACATGTTATCTAAGCATACCAGTAACAATAACAATCCAACAAACATCAAATGAAAACTGAATCAATCTACAAAGACATCGACAGTTAGGGTTTTTCACTCCCTAAATTTAAAATACACAAAGATAAAATCTGAAGTAGAAAAAATGAATTGTAGCATGAGAATTGCAACTAAAAACCGATGTAGAGCTAATAAACTTGATGAAATCCAACGATTTTCGAAAATCAAATGAACAGAGAGATTCGGTCAATTTTGAGAGAGAAAACCGAGAAAAAGTCAAAAATCCGAGATTTTGAAGTTTAAACATATGAACTCTCTTTCCAAATGAAATGTATCATTATTTGGATACATTTGGATACTTGTGATAAATGTCATACATATCTAGTCTTCGTAACTAGCGGAACATCTTGGAGTGATATCTTTGTGATATACACGATGATTAGATGGAAATCCTACCAGAATCAACGCTATGCCAGTTCTGAAAGTAGGTCACACAATTTATTTAAACTGTTGTGTTAACGAGTAATCTTTGTGATCTCGATGTTAAATTTACCCAACGGAACTTTGAGACGGTGCCCTAAAGACTGTCTCGCATACTTTCAAGATATATCATTGTTGTGATATCTCAAGAAGCGCAAGTCTATCATGATGTGGATTTTTTACACAAAGTGCTTACATTCATGTCAAAATCAAGTTGTATGCAAATTTTTTGAACATGATGTTCATGATAAATCCTGAGCATCATGAGGGGGAGAATAAAAAATGAAGAAATTTTACATTGTTGATTCAGTTGTTAAGGGTGTCTACTCAAGGGGGAGAGAAAAAAATAAACATCACTCCGTCATATGGGCCGTTCATTGTGAACTTCCATATGCATAGTATGGACAAGTCCATTATGGAGCTACATGGCATACTCAAGACTGCCGAGGGCGAGCTTGCCAAGTCAAAGCCATCCACCTCCACTGTCGTCCTTACCATCAACGAGGGTGGCAAGAAGCGGAAGGCTCTAAGTAAAAGGGGAAGGGGAAGGCCAAGGCCAATGGGCCAAAGCCCAAACCTAACCCGATCCCGCAGCCGAAGGGGAAGTGGCTACCACTGCGGGGAGAAGGGTCACTACCAGCGTAGTTGCCCCAAGTATACAGAGGAGCTCAAGATACTTCGAGCTAAAGGTGCCGCTACCTCCAGTACGTACATGATTGAACTCCATAACACTTCTACTTCTAACGCCTGGGTTTTAGACAGTGGGTGTGGTACTCACGTTTGTAATAATGTGCAGGTACTAAGAAGAAGTACAGACCTGGTTGATGGAGAGCTGGATCTCATCATGGGAAACAAGGTGGTTATCCCGGTTGAGAAGATTGGGAGTGTGGAGTTCGCCTTTCCATCCGGCATGTTTATTGTTTTGTTAAATGTATCTTTTTCGCCTTACGTGGCAAGAAACATTATTTCATTATATGCTTTGTATGACGATGGATTTAACTTCAAATTTAAGAATGGTAGCATATTATTTTACAAAGATCAAGTCTTTTATTTTAAAGCATTTCCATGTCATGGCATATATGAGACAAGCGTAAGCTTGCAAAACAATAGAGCAATCATGAATGTTGATTCGGGATCCAAAAGTGTTTTGGATAAATTATCTTTATGGCATGGTCGGTTAGGCCACATAAACAAGAAACGCATCACCAAGCTCCAAGCGGATGGGATCTTGGAATCATTTGACCACGGGTCTAATGAAGTACGCGAGTCTTGTTTATTGGGCAAAATGACCAAAGCACCCTTCACCGGTGTATGTGTGAGGGCGCAAGACTTGTTGGATATCGCTCACACTGATGTGTGTGGTCCGTTCAAGCATGTCACAAGAGATCATTTCCGCTACTTCGTTACCTTTATTGATGATTATAGTCGATACGGGTATGTCTACTTGGTGAGACAAAAGTCAGATACCTATGAGGTATTCAAGACTTATCAAAACGAGCTAGAAAATCAACTATGGAAAAGAATTAAGATGCTACGATCTGATAGAGGCGGTGAATATCTTAGTTCGGAGTTCCGTAACCATCTAAGGGATTGTGGGATTGTCTCGCAATTAACCCCTCCTAGGACACCACAATTAAATGGTGTTGCCTAGAGGAGGAACCGGACATTCTTAGATATGGTTCGGTCAATGATGGTTCGTACGGACGTTCCCGTTACATTTTGGGGATACGCAATTGAAACGGCCGGTAGAATCCTTAACCTTGTACCAACAAATAAGGTTAAGAAAACACCCTATGAGATGTGGCATGGAAAGGTTCCATCCATCTCATATTTAAAGGTCTGGAGTTGTCCTGCCTACGTGAGACGTGAGGTTAAGGACAAATTGGAGCCCAGGGCTGAAAGGTGCTTTTTCATTGGTTATCCTGCTAGGTCTATGGGGTATTTGTTTTACAAACCTTCGGAGAACAAGGTATTTGTTGCTCGAAGGGCAGTGTTCCTAGAGAGGGAACTGCTATCCAAAGACGCTAGTGAGAGGAAGGTTGATCTTGAAGAAATTCAAGAACCTACCAATGTAGAACCTGATGTTGGCACTAGCTCACAACCTTCAACGGTTGAATCTCAGCAAGATGATGCTGGAGATAATGTAAACTCATTGCCTCTTAGAAGATCTGGTAGAAGTCGGCATGAGCCAGAGAGATATGGTTTCCACATGTCTGAGGGATCCGAAATGGTAGTAGATTCTGATGAACCTACCAAATACCAGGACGTTGTGGTAGGCCCTGAGTCTGCCAAGTCTTGAGAAGTAATGGAATCCGAGATTCAATCCATGTCGGATAATCAAGTCTGGGACTTGGTTGATCCCGTGCCTGGGTGCAAACCCGTCGGGTGAAAATGGGCATTCAAGAAGAAGATCGGCGTGGATGGCGAGGTAGACACCTTCAAAGCCCGACTGGTGGCTAAGGGTTTCACACAAACTCATGGTGTAGACTGTGAGGAAACTTTCTCCCCGGTGGCTATATTGAAGTCCATCCGGATACTCATGGCCATTGCCACATTTCATGATTATGAGATTTGGCAGATGGACGTCAAACCACGTTTCTTAATGGAACACATTCAGAGGAGGTGTATATGACACAGCCTGAGGGTTTTGTAAATCCAGAGTTTCCGGATAAAGTCTGCAAGCTTAAGAAGTCCATTTATGGGCTTAAACAAGCTTCTCGGAGCTGGAACCTGTGCTTCGACGAGAAGGTCAAAGAGTTTGGCTTCTCTAAGAGCAAGGATGAGCCATGCGTTTACATTAGAGCTAGTGGGAATGTAGTTGTATTTCTAGTTCTTTATGTGGATGATATTCTACTAATTGGGAATGACGTCCCAACTTTGCAAGGTGTAAAAGCCTGGTTAGGGAGTTGTTTCTCAATGAAAGATCTAGGGGATGCAGCTTGTATCCTTGGGATTAAGATCTATAGAGATAGATCCCGCAGGTTGATTGGATTAAGCCAGAGTACGTACATTGACAAGGTCCTAAAGATATTTAGGATTGAGGACTCCAAGAAGGGGTTCATACCTATGTCACATGGTTTAGTGTTGAGAATGGCTGAAAGCCCGAGTTCCCCTGAGGAACAGGAAGTAACGAGGCTAGTTCCTTATGCTTCGGCTATAGGCTCGATCATGTATGCCATGTTATGTACTAGGCCTGATGTATCTTCTGCATTAAGTATGACAAGTAGATATCAAGCCAACCCTGGTGAGACACATTGGATGGCAGTGAAGAACATTCTTATGTATATTCGGAGGACTAAGGAGATGTTCTTAGTATATGGAGGTGAGGAAGAGCTAAGGGTAACTGGTTACTCTGATGCCAGCTTCCAAACTAACAGGGATGACTGCCGATCTCAATTGGGGTTCTTGTTCCTGTTAAATGGTGGTGCTGTCTCCTGGAGGAGCTCCAAGCAAGATACTGTGGCCGATTCGACGACTGAGTCTGAGTACATTGCGGCCAGTGAAGATGCGAAGGAGGCTGTTTGGATGAGGAAGTTCATCCATGATCTGTGAGTGGTTCCTAGTATTTCCGAACCTATTGAGATATTTTGTGACAACGAGGGTGCGGTTGCTTTAGCGAAGGAACCAAGGTCTCACCGACGCACGAGGCATATTCCGCGGAAATATCATTATATCCGGGACGTGGTCGAGAGTGGAGACATTGTTATCAGCAGAGTATACACGGATAGCAACGTGGCGGATCCGTTTACCAAACCTTTATCACAGGCAAAGCACGATGCTCACACACGTGCTATTGGGATTAGATTTGCTAGCGATTTGGTTTGATTATGTATATTTGGTTAGTATATTTTATGTATTTACCTTTTGGGAACATTGAGCAGTATTGTATTTATTGTATTTATCAATTATTAAATGGAGATTTAGTAATACGCGAGTTGCGGGTATTTCTTTAAATCTTTACTGTGTTCCAACGTAGCATGTTTTATTCTTAGTTGAATGTTTTAGCATTCTAAATGTCCACAGTCGGTCATTCTTCTCGGGAAGGAAGTATGAACTAAGACTGAGGGAAGTGATTGGTCATGTGTCCAATGAGGGTTGGGACACGAGGACGCAATACTTCGTCTGTATTTGAAAGGGTTTCAAGTGACTGGACGACCCACACCTGAATTCACTTTGTGGTACTTGTCATGAGTGAATCAGGATGATAATATCAATTCATCCTTATACTAGAGATGCATGTGTCTGCATCGCTTTGGTCTGCTTTGTTCTAGTTGCTTTCAAACGCAGTCCGTAACTTGCTGGTATAAAGGAAGTAGTTGGGCAAAGTATGATCAATGTGGTGGGCAATGTAGTCAAAGGAATTTGTTCCTCTGTTTAGAGAGATATCCTTGGGCCCCTCGATGATTGGTCGCTGACATCAAAATGCATGGTCGTGCTCAAGTGTGCAATGATTATAGTATCTGATTGCAACTTGTATGTTTTGTTCAACACCAGTCTAGATCTAGAAACATAATCGTGAACGAACGGAGAATGACTTAGTACCACGTCTCGTGTTCACTTGGATATTGCGAACAAAAGGATGTTTGATCCCTTATCTATAGGACCATTTCACACGTGCTGCAGTTTAGTTTTTGTGCTAAAGACATAACCCATACTGACTTGGGGGCAGAGATGTCTTACTAGAGGTCATTCTCTGTTTTTGATGTATTGGGTACGGTGAGTCATGTGCAAGTGGGAGTCTGTTGGAATATGCCACTGACACACGTACGCCAACTGATTACTGCCGATGACGTAATGGATCTTGACAACAACCTAAAATAGGAGGGTGAGAAAGAGTAATTAATTATAGTTGGCAAGCTGGACAGAGTTAGCGGCACTAACCCTCTTGTCTCTAACTCAGCCGTGTTAGCGGCGCTAACTTTGGGCGGTTAGCGGCGCTATCCCTTGGCGGGTAGCGGCGCTAACCCATCTGACAGCATGAAACTTTATTCTTTTCACCTCCATAAACCATCAATGCATGTCAACTTAATGATTGTCTCTTGCCAACTTTGGGGAGTTCTGGAGGCACTCTTGAGTCTATAAAATGCATGCCTATCACTCTCTCTAATACTCTTGCATAACTTGAGTTTAAAACACTTAGAAAGATTTGGTGAGTTGTATAAGTTGAAGAGAGAGAGAGTTGTAGAGAGTTTTCTGGTGGCCAAGAGGTTGTTGTTCTAGGATTATTCTTCAAGTGTTAAGGAGTAATTGAGTGGTGCTAGTACCTCAAGATCACACATATCTCGTGGTGGACTTGGATAGCCAAAGGAGGTGTTCTTGCTTGCACACGTGAACAACAACAACAAATCCAGAGACATCAAGGGTATAACTCTTCTCCCCTTTCTGTTTTATGTTGCAAAATGTAGTTGTAGAGTTTGGTACACATTTGGGGTTCATGCATGTGGTTTCTTATTGTTGGGAAAATGATCTCATCAGTGAAGATTTGATGAGACAAAGTTAAGTTTGTAAAGATGAATTTTACATACAAAACAGAATTATGAAGCTTAGTCAGACTGAACACTTATAGTGATTCAGACTGAGTATAATCTGAGTGTAAGATGTACATATGTTTGATCAGCTTAGACTATATCTTAGTAAGATTATCAATATGTTTGGTAAGTTGTGTGAGTAAACTAAGATATATAAATATTGAGTTTCAGCTTGATGACTTTCAAGCTGAGCGACTCAGCGTGAAGACTGAGTCAGCTCAATAGAGTTACTGAATATGTTTTAGTAAATTCTTTAGACTTCTAAGGATGAGTTAACAATTATACATGTTAGTTCCTGTTTGAATTCGAGTTTGTTGTCGAAGAACTCAGCTTGATGAGTTTCAAGCTGAGTAACTCAGCCTGACTAAAGAAGTCAGTTTAAAAGAATTTAAATATGTTTTAAATTCTGTTTTAACTCTCTATATCTACGGAAAGGATAAGAAGACTTCCGAATCAAGATTGAAGATTAAAGATTCAAGATAAGAAGATTCAAGATTCAAGAGTCCAAGTTATCCGATAGTTAGTTAGCAAATTAGGATTAGTCCAGTTTGTTCGGAACCGTAGTAACAGGATTATAAATACTTATCTCCTGATAAGTTTAGAGGTACGATTCTGAAACAAGTTACAGAGCCAAAACTTCACCTCACCGTATGTGTTACGATTCTTGAATCACTGTTTGTTAGTTCAACGTGATCAAGATATTCACAGATTGCCAAGTTGTTCGTGTGTTCGAATAATCACATTAGTTGTGATATTGGTAAGTTATCAATCTGTGTAAATCCTGTTTAGAGAGTCGTCAATATCTATAATCATAAGTTGTTTATAGATAGCTATGTTTGAGAGATTGAGAGATTTATATTAGGTGGTTATATATCAGGAGTTGCTTACTTGATAGTTATTGTAATCATCTTCTTACTCAAAGCATTGTAATCATCTTTTTAATGAAAGCATTCGATTGATTGTGGTTTGATTTACTTTGTGTAACACTTTTATTTGATTTGTTCAATTTCGGCAGAAAGTGTATTCAACCCCCCCTTCTACACACCTGTTGCTTGTTGTTATTCTCACCAAGGGACCAACAACTGGTATCAGAGCAGGATGAACGATTTCATAAGTTGAAAGTTCAAGATTCTGAGAAAGTTTAAAATGTCTAAAAGCAACAATTCTTCAAACTTTCCACAGATGTCTGCCAAAGGATGTCCCATATTTGATGGATCTGACTATCCTATCTGGAAGTTTAGAGCCATGTTGTTTCTCAAGTCCATTGACAATCGTATGTCCGATGTCATTATCAAAGGACCTATAATCCTCAAGATCTCTGCTGTTGTCAGTGATACGTCCACTGATAAAACGGACAAGAGTGAAAAAGAGGTAAAGAAGCCTGTTGCATCGTGGACTGATGAAGATTGGAAACTCTACAATCTGGATGCCCTTACTAACGAGATCTTTCACACAGTGACTGGGTGTCAATCTGCAAAAGAAATCTGGGACACTCTAAGTGTTACATATGAGGGCACAGATCTGGTCAAACAGCAAAAGAAGAACCATCTGAACAGATCATATGAAAACTTATTTTCAAAGAAGAATGAAACCTTGGCTAATGTGTTTACCAGGTTTCATTGCTTGATAAATGACCTGCTAAGTGTAGGCATTAAGAAGGATGAAGCTGAACTCGTGCTGAAGTTTCTGGATGTGTTACCAGAAAGGTTCAATGAAGTGACCACATCACTGAGGGCTGGAGGAACATCGCATTTGTATAACCTGCAGTCCATTTATGGGTTCTTTCTAAATCATGAACAGATCACTGAACACAAAAGAACTTCTCAACAACAACTCAAGGAACTGAAGTTGCATTGGTTGCACAGAAAAAGAAGAAAAGTTCCAAGGCACTAGTTGTTGAATCTGAGACTGAGTCAGAATCTCAAGCTGATCACTCAGACTCAGACTCAAGTGATACTGATGATGTTCAGAATATCACTGTGAAAATGGCAATGTTAGCCAGACGTTTGAGAAGAGCTCAAAGGAGAAGAGGAAGATCTGACAGGGGCAAAGGGAAGAATTCCTTTGATCCCAAGAATGCTGTGTGCTTCAATTGTCAGAAGAAGGGACATATTGCTGCTGAGTGCAGATCAAAGAAGGTGGAATCAACATCAGTTGTTGATAAGAATGCTTACAGAGCTGATAAATACAAGAAGAAATATTCTCAGCTCAAGAAAGGAAAGCCTGAAGACAAACCCAGTGCAAAAGGACTATATGCTGAAACCTGGGATACAGAATCATCTACCTCAGATGATGATGTATTTCTGATGGCTCAAGAAGATGAAGAGTTTGAAATTGAAGAAGTTGATTATGGTCTGTCCGAGTCAACTTTTGAAGCTGACATGAAGGAAGCTGAGGAAAACAGCAAGCTCAGTGATTGTGATCCTTCTTCCATGTATAAGGTTAGTAATTTCAACTCTTACACCAACGAAGAAAAGGGTCTTGCTTTTGATTATCTGCTGAATGATTTCAAGACCATCTTTAAGTCTCAAAATGACCTTAAAGCTGAGATAGCTAAACTGAAGAATGAGATTAAGGAAAATATATCTCTCATTGATGTTGGTAAGAAAGCACAATGTAATTTGGAATGCCAAAGACACATTAACAAACTTCTAAGTGAAGAACTTCAGGAAGCTAAAGACAAAGCTAACCAACTCCCAAAGGTTACTGACTCTTAGTGTAACTCATCAAAGCTTGCTGAAAAGTGCGTAAACCAACAAATTCCTAAACAGGTACAAGCTGTGCTTGGAGGTGACTATCAAACTGCAGCTTATGTAGCTGATGATGAGATAGCAAGTACAGACTCTGAGGAGGATAGACTACTAATTGAGTCTCAAAAGTCAGCCTCAGAGAAGAAACATGGTCAAAACCTTAAATACAATATGTTTGTAAAGGCTAAAGATCATGGAGAAGAGTGCTCAACATCCAAACAGCATGGTAAGTCTGTGCTGGACAGATTAAGCACTCAGCCTATTCAAAGAACTTCAATAATAGAAAGGCTTAATCCAAATCCTTTCAAAAGACACCATTCTCTATCTGGCTCGGAGAAAAGTTACAAGAATAGGAAGACCACTGTATGTCAGAGGTCAAAGTACAACAATGCTAAGTCCAAAGTTCTAGATCTTGGTAAGTCCAAGAAGATCAACAGTGGTAAGTCCAAGCCTGTTGAAACTGGTGAGTCCAGTAGTTATGACAAAGGTAAGTCCAAGGTCATGGAAAAGAAGGTTGTTAGTCAAACTTCTAATCAAAAGGATAATAAACAAAGACCTGACAAAGGTAAGTCCAAAGTCAGTGATCATCATGTGAATCAACTTGAAAAGAAAGTTGAAAAGTTATCCACCACATATAATCCTAAGACTGAGAGCAAGTTCTCACAAGGATTATTAGACACTCTACCTCCTGTAATCATAGGAAGAAGGAGATGCTACAAGTGCATAAGTAGAGGTCATGAGGCTAAGGACTGTGATGCAGAAATCTCAAGGCCTGAACAAGAACAAGCTGATCAGCCTACACAGGACTCAGCTCCTGCTCAAGCTGAACAGTTAGTTCAACAATATGGAGCTGCTAAGTGCTCCTCATCTGAACCCACCAAGAAGTGGGTTCCCAAACAAAACTAATGTGTTTAGTTTTCATATCATGTGCAGGGTTCAAGTAAATGGTACTTGGATAGTGGATGCTCAAGGCACATGACTGGGTGGAAAGGACTTCTTAGTGATTTCCAAGAAGATGAAGGTCCTAAAGTAACTTTTGGAGACAACTCCCATGGAAGGACTAAAGGCTATGGAAAGATGCAAGCTGGCAAGGTCACTTTCCAGAAAGTTGCATATGTCAAAGGTCTCAAATACAACCTGATTAGTATCAGTCAATTGTGTGATGAAGACAATATAGTTACTTTTAGGAAGAAAGCAGGAACAATATATAATGATAAGGGAAAGCCTGTATTAATAGCTAAACGAGAAAGAGATGTGTATCTACTTGATCTTAATTCTGCTGATCCCTATACTGAAACCTGCTTGTATTCCCAATTTGTTCCTAAGCTGAGTTAGTTGTGGCATAAACGATTATCACATTTGAACTTTAAAAATATAAACATGCTATCCAATAAAGAGTTAGTCTCTGAATTACCAAAGATTACATTTGTCAAGAAAAAATTGTGTTCAGCTTGTGAACAAGGGAAACACCATAAAGGGTCCTTTAAATCAAAGCAAAATTTTTCAATAACAGACCCATTGCATATGTTGCATATGGATCTGTTTGGACCCATAAGTACTCCAAGCCTAAGTGGCAAGAAGTACACATTGGTGATAGTAGATGAGTTCTCAAGATTCACCTGGGTAATATTCCTTAAAGCCAAAAGTGAGGTTGCCCTGGAGATAATCAGTTTTATCAAACAGGAAGAGTTGCAGAAAGGTTTGTCTGTAAAGCAACTCAGAAGTGATCATGAGACTGAGTTCAGAAACTCTACCCTTGAAAGCTTCTGTTAACAAAGAGGGACATTACAAAATTTCTCATCAGTCAGAACTCCACAACAAAATGGAGTTGCTGAAAGGGGAAATAGAACCCTAATTGAGGCTACTAGAACAATGCTATGTGAGGCAAGATTTAAACTCTATTTCTGGGAGGAAGCTGTTAGTACAGCCTGTTATACCCAGAATAGGTCAATCATTGTCAAAAGACATGGAAAGACTTCATATGAGATGTATAAGTCTAGAAAGCCCAATATAGGTTATTTCCACATCTTAGGTTCAAAATGCTATATGCTGAATTAAAGAGATCAGCTCCATAAGTTGGAACCTAAAGCTGATCTTCGAATATTCGTTGGTTATTCCTCGATCTCCAAGTCTTATACAATATATAATACAAGGAGAAAGGCCATAGAAGAATCAATTCATGTCTCATTTGATGAAGACTGTTTTGATCAAGCTGATAAGAGTCAAGCTGACTTGGTCAGTCTGAGTGAGCTTGAAAGGCCTAAGGAAACCATGTTGGGAAAATGATCTCATCAGTTTGAATTTGATGAGACAAAGTTAAGTTTGTAAGATGAGTTCTACATATAACTTAAATAGAATTATGAAGCTTAGTCAAACTGAACACTTCGAGTGATTCAGACTGAGTATAAGCTGAATATAAGCTGAGCATATGTTGATCAGTTTATATTATACCTTAGCTTGTTTATTAATATGTTTAATAATCTGTGTATGTCACATAAGGTATATATCGAGTAGTCAGCTTGATGTGTTTCAAGCTGAGTGACTCAGCTCGAAAGCAGAGTCAGCTCGATAGAGTTGCTAAATTTGTTTTGGTCAACTAAGTTAGACTTCTAAGGATGAGTTAATAATTATACGTGTTAGTTCATGTTTGAATTCGGGTTTGTTCTCGAAGAACTCAGCTTGATGAGTTTCAAGCTGAGTAACTCAGCCTGAATAAAGAAGTCAGTCCAAGAGAATTTCAATGTGTTTTAAATTCAGTTTTAACTCTCTATATCTACGGCGCGGATAAGAAGGCTCTAGAATCAAGATTGAAGATTGAAGACTCAAGATAAGAAGATTCAAGATTCAAGATTCCGGTTTATCCGGAAGTTAGTTAGCGAATTAGGCTAAGTCTAGTTTGTTAGGAACCGTAGCAACAGGATTATAAATACTTATCTCCTGATAAGTTTAGAGGTACAACTCGGTACGACTCGGTACGACTCAGTACGACTTAGAGACGATTACAACTAAGTGTTGCAGAGCCAAACCTCACCTCACCGTATGTGTTACGAGTCTTGATTCAGTATCAAGATTTAATCACAGATTGCCAAAGAAGTTCGTGTGTTCGAATTAATCACATTAGTTGTGATATTGGTAAGTAATCATGTGTTGATTCAATCTATGAAAATCCTGTTTAGAGAGTCATCGGTATCTATAATTATATGTTAATTATAGATATCTAAGTTTGACAGAATTGAGAGATTTATATTAGGTGATTATATATCAAGAGTTGTTTACTTGATAGTCATTGTAATCATCTTCTTATTCAAAGCACTGTAATCATCTTCAGATTAATAAAAGCATTTGATTGATTGTGGTTTGATTTACTGTGTGTAACACTTTTCTTTGATTTGTTCAATTTCCGCAGAAAGTGTATTCAACCCCCCTTCTACACACTGTTGCTTGTTGTTACTCTCTCATACAAGGGACCAAGAAACCAGCTTATCAAATCCTATGTATGTCATATGAGATGACAGTGATGATGATGTGTGTTCATAAAAGAAATCATCACAAGCTCGAAGGGACTCTAAAGCTGAGAAAGATGATGAGTTCGTTAATCCTTTTGGAGCTGAGGTCACTCAGACTGAGAATCTCAGTGATCATCAGTTTGTTGACAATGTTGCTGTTGAGAATGAGGATGTGTGTTCACCTCAGAGTTCTCAACATCACTCAGATCCAGAACCAGACTCTCCAACTACAACATTTAAATTCCTCAAAGATCATCCTCAAGATCAAATCATTGGAAATATCCAAGAAAGAGTTATGACCAGATCCAAGGCTACAGCTAACTATGCTGCTCACTTTGGTTTCCTATCTCAAATGGAACCAAAGAAGACTGAGGAAGCCTTAGAGGATGAGGATTGGATTGATGCTATGCAAGAGGAACTGAATGAATTTGAGAGAAACAAAGTATGGAAACTTGTCCCTACCCCCAAAGATCATTCTATTATAGGCACTAAGTGGGTCTATAGAAATAAAATGGACAAGGATGGAGTAATAGTTAGGAACAAAGTCAGGCTGGTAGCACAAGGGTATAAGCAAGAAGAGGGAATTGATTATGATGAGACCTTTGCACCTGTTGCTAGAATTGAATCCATAAGGCTGTTCCTAGCTTATGCAGCATATAAAGACTTCAAAGTCTATCAAATGGATGTGAAGAGTGCCTTCCTTAATGGAAAACTTAAGGAGGAAGTCTATGTGAAACAACCTCCTGGCTTTGTAAGTTCAAAGTTTCCACATCATGTCTATAAGTTGGACAAGGCTTTGTATGGTCTTAAACAAGCTCCAAGAGCTTGGTATGATACTCTGTCCACTTATCTACTATCAATGGATTTCACCAGAGGTAGTATAGATAAGACACTCGTTATTAAAAAGAGTAAAGGACAGGTGATTCTTGTACAAATCTATGTGGATGATATTATATTTGGGTCTACCAATAAATCTTTGTGTGAGTGGTTCTCCAAAATAATGTCACAAAAGTACAAGATGAGTATGATGGGTGAGATGACTTATATCCTAGGCCTAAAAATTCAACAAAAGCTTGATGGAATATTCTTCAATCAAAGCAAGTATGTTCTTGATTTGATAAAGAAATATGGTTTTGATTCAAGTTCAACCATGAAAACACCCATGTCACCAGCTGTCAAAATGAGTAAAGACTCAGATGGTAAGTCTGTGTGTCAGTCTACCTATAGAGGAAAGATAGGTTCATTACTCTATTTGATAGCTAGTAGACCTGATATCATGTTTGCTACATGTCTTTGTGCAAGATATCAGGCAAATCCTAAAGAATCACATCTTCAAGCTGTGAAAAGGATCTTTAGGTACCTTAAAGGTACACCAAATATAGGTCTTTGGTATCCAAAGGACTCTGGATTTGAGTTAGTTGGTTTTTCAGATGCTGACTATGCTGGGTGCAAGTTAGACAGAAAATAAACTACTGGATGACGTCAAATGCTTGGAGGGAAGTTAGTCAGCTGGACTAGTAAGAAACAGAACTCAGTGGCTACTTCAAGTGCTGAAGCTGAATATGTTGCAGCAGGAAGCTGTTGTGCCCAAATCCTATGGATGCAGCATCAGTTTCAAGACTTTGGATTGAGTTTCAAGAAAACTCCTATCTTCTGTGATAACCAAAGTGCTATAGCCATCACTTACAATCCAGTCTTCCACTCAAGAACCAAGCACATTGAAATTCGACATCACTTCATCAGGGACATCATGGAAAAAGGTAAAATTGAAATTAAATGTATTTCCACTGATGACCAGTTAGCAGATATTTTCACTAAACCCCTTGATGAAAAGAGGTTTATGTATCTGCTAAGCAACTTGGGTATGCTCAACCCTTAGCTAAGTGTCTTGAATCTGAGTTTTCAGTTTGACAAAGACTAAGTGTCTTAAGCTGAGTGCACAGTTTATAAATAATTTTTTATAAATTGTAATACCTGTCAAGCTGAATGACGAGTTCACATGTTTGGTGAGTTCCATACATATTTTAACTACTTAGTGTAGTTATTATATAGTTTGAGTAAGTCTCAAACAAAATTTGACTAAGTGTCATTGAGTCTGAGCTATGTGCTTAACTCAAGCTGTGTGATTGGTTCACACGTTTGGTAAGTTCCAAACATGTTTTAAACTACTCAGTGTAGTTAAAAATAAGTTTGAGTCAGTCTCAAACATATATGACTGAGTGTCACTGATTCTGAGCTGAGTGCTCGAAATCGAGCTAAGTGCTCAATATTGAGCTGAGTGCTCAAACTCAAGATGAGTATCAACCTCAAGCTGAGTAATGCAATTGAGCTGAGTGCTTGATTCACGCTGAGTGATTAGTTTCCTCAGCTTGGTGTGTCCAAATTAGGATTTAACTACTAAGTCTCATTAATCCATATGTACATGTGTATTTGAGTAAGTTTCAAATCGCATCGTATATCAATTGTGTATTGGAATACTTTATCAGTGTTTCTACTATAATTATTAGTTAATTATAATATTTTACACTTGTATCCGTTTGAAGATGATGTGTTTCTACCCTCTCACTGTTACATCAAGCCGTAAATTTTTCCGGCGTAACGGATAAAAAGAGGAATCCAACGGTAACTTTTCTCTCTCCTCAGAAAGGTATATATACCGATCATAACCGGTTTAGAGAAGTTTACGCTTACAACTCTAACTTCTCATCTTCTAAAATACCTTTCGCAAACACCTTTATTGCTCAGTGCAATCTTTCGTTCATCTTCTAAACCCTAATTTGCTAAATGCAGTTTTCAACCCGCTCAGTGCGAACTTTATATTGCTCGGTGCAACATCAACATATTACTTTGATTATACGATGGACGGAACCATTCTTATTCTTGGTGATCGAATGGTCAGGGGAGTTGCGTTCAAAAATAATGGTATGCCGTTGATTAAAATCAACAATCAACGTGCTTGTCAAGCCATTCCGGAACGAAAAAGGAACAGAGGCTATGAAGTCTGGGTGGACTACATACGAAAATGCCCGCTGGCATTCCTCTTCACTGGAGCACCACTCCACATAGTTCCTCAGCATCTGTTGGAGTTCTGGTACACTTGCTCCATCAACCAGAACAGGGGAGAGTAAAGGGTTTTGAACCTGACCAAACCACTTACGACACAAACTGGTCAATCCTGAGTTTGATTCCACTGGTTCAATCCTAAAAGCGGAACTGGATTGAACACAACCCTCTAAACCCCAAAAGGGTTAGGATCTTTAAACTTTAACTTGATCAACATAGTTTCGTACAAACAATCCATAGAAAAAGGTTACAAGATTATACCTGAACAAAACCTTTAGGATTGCTAAAGATAGTCCACCACTACTGCACCTCCGATTGAACTAGCTGCTAGACCGCTCCTGGATCACCAAGGCTTCAAGCAATCTAAAACCTTGTGTGTGTATGCTTGCTTGCGTCGACCTCGAAACCTCGAAACACCCTTGGTGTTTCTTCTTGATCATCGAAGTGAGAGAGAGAGCCGAGAGAGAGTGTATCGACTGAGAGAGAGAGCGAGATCGAGAGAGAGAGGGAGAGTGGTGGCTACGGTTAATCCCTTGTGTCACTTATCTTAATCCTTAAGCCTTTAAGGATATATTTATAAGGATTAGATTGGACCTAAGCCCGTTTAATTAAAAGCCCACTGGTTTTAATTAAACTTTCATCTCTTCTCACTTTGACCCCCTGGACTTTGCTAGTCAATTAATTAACTATTAATTAACTGATCCGTTAAATATTAAAACTTAATATTTAATTCTCTTTAAATAATAAATAACTATTTATTATTTATTTCCTTTCTAATAGTTAATACAAACTGATTAATTATTTATTTCTCTTTTTTCAATAATTAATTCTACTGATTAATTATTCATTTTTCTCTTTAATAATTAATCCAACTGATTAATTATTTCGTTTATCTCTTTAATAATTAATCTAACTGATTAGTTATTTCCACACAGATTTATGGTGAAATCCAACTGTTCTGAATTGGGTGTGTAGCAGTGTGACCCTTTAGTCTCTTATAACATTGGATACAACGTGCCCATTAATTATCTCTGCACATAATCTAACAGACTCCCACTTGTGCAAGATAAGTAATAGTTACTGCACATTGTTAGCCTAATGAGGTCCCTAGCCAGACACTTAGGATAACCAGGTTATAAGAACTCTTATACCCCAAAGTAACTTGTGATAAAACTTCATAAGCAACCTGCTTAGAAGTAACCTGTTATAAACTAAACTATCATAAACTCCCTATTTATGAATGGGTACGTTTTATATATACAAACTTACATATATATAGGTTTGTCCCTTGCAGCGCGATATTTCAATTTTGAGCATGAGCATGGAAAAAGGTCAACTCAGAGACTCAAAAATTTGTTCATGACATACTTGATTTCAAAAACTGCGTGATAAAAGACAAAGAACAGATCAGTTCGTTTGGGCACGGCCGTGCACTTACCAATTTCTCTAATCAGTCAAGGGGCCCGGAAATATCTCTCCTAAAAAGGAGGTGCAATTACCATCTTGCATATTTGCATTTCGAAACACGGCTCCCACTGAATCTGTAATATCCTGAAAATGGGTCTAGAAGTACTTAATTGTACCTCGTGCTTAAATAGTTGTACATTGATTTTAAGTGATTTAAATTAGTGTGTTATAAGTTGATAACTTGTGTTATGCGTTAATCAAAGTGATTCTATGAGAAGTGACAAACGTGTTTAAAAGTGATGAATTATTAAACGGTTTCGTGTAATGATTTCGTAGATATCCCCGTTAGTTGAAACGGGTTAACGGGTGACAAGTTGTAAGTTGAAAAGGGGAACAAAATACCCGAGGTTTATTAAATAAACCTCAAGGTCGGTCTATTGCTTCTTATCCACTGTTGAAGCCAATTACACACACTTGACCCACATACATACACGTACAATACACACACTCCAAGCCTAGAGTTTTTTTTAAAGAGAAATCAAGGAAACAAGTAGGGTTATGACTTGTGTGACAATTATGTGCTATGTTTAATGTGTAAATTGTCTTCTGCTCATCAAGTATGAGCAGAAGCTAATGTAATAATGTGTATGTGTATGCAATTGGATCCTTATTGGATCGGTTATGTGTTTATATGTTATGTCCGGACAATTGTGGGACTGTACCACAGTTCCTGGATATTGGTTAAGGTCAGCCGCTTAGGCTGGTCCCTGGGGGCTCAATAGGGTCTGGAATTGGGGGATTAACGGCACCGAGTGTATACGCTTGGTGACGGCTCTACAGGCCACCGTTCCTTGACGAAGATGGGGTTCTTGACGTAAGTCAGAACTGGTTATATAATGGGGTTCTTGGCGTAAGCCGGAACTGGTTATGAAATGGGGATCTGGTGCAAACCGGAACTGGTAAACGCGATGGTGGGTTGCTCTTCGCTCCCCACTGAAGCGGACGGTTGTGATTGATTTCTCAGCTTGGATCGTTGAGCCAGGCTAGCTACCTTGCAAGATATGATCCTGCTGACATGTCAGCACACCGCTATGTGATAGCTTAGCTCTGTGTGCCTTAATGTGTTATGATAGCATGCTTATTGATACTTATGTGTAAATTGGTGCTCACTAGCTAGTTGTAGCTAACGGTGCAAGATTTCCCTTTTTCGCAGGTTTGAGACTGATGGCCTGGCGAGCTTGGGTTACTCATGGGTAATAATAGTAATTATGTTTGTGGAACACTATTTGTTATTTATATACATGTGATCCGATGGTCGGTCGTTAGTCGTGGTAACACCTAGTTTGTGAAATGATAACTAGTCAGATAACAATCTGATATTTTTGTAAATGGTGATTATATCCGCTGCAGGCCTTTGATAAATAAGTTTAAATTGGCGCTAATTTTAAGCTCGTGAAACACGGTGTTACAATTAGGTATCAGAGCCTAAGTTTGAGGGAATTGGATACTCGGAAGAGTATTCGATCTCAAACTCGGGCCCGACCATCGTTAAGTGTTCATATTGGGGTAATTGGGGCTGAGTGTGAGTGTTAAGTGATTGTGATGTATTATGTGCTAACACCCCATGTTGATAGATGTCGGATAAGTGATGTGCTAAGTGTAGCTTTCGTGTGTATAGTGAATAAGTGAGAATGTCTGAGCAGCGAGCTGAGGGTGAAAATGCTCATAAGCAAGTGGAGGACGAGGCATTTCGTACTCATGTTGAAACTGAGAAGGAATCTTCTCTGCGTGATACTCAAGGCCCGAGGCCGACTCCAGAGTTGCAGGCGTATGTTCTGCACCTTGAAGAAGAACTCCGGAAGACGAGGGAGATATTGTTAGAATCCGTCAAAGGCAAGAATCCGGAGCACTGTTCCTACAAGAAGTTCTTTTCTTGTGGACCCAAAGAGTTCGAGGGTAGTGATAATCCTTCGAATACTATACGATGGCTTCGAGAGACGGATCAATTTTTCGAGTCTTGTGATTGTGAACCTGAGTACCATGTCACGTATGCGGTACGCCTGCTGAAGGGTGATGCCCTGTTTTGGTGGGACTCTGTAAAAGATTCAGTGAGTCGAGACGTGGTTGTTGCAATGACGTGGGAGTAGTTTTCTGAACGTGTGACAAAGAAATAATGCACCGACTATGATTTAGAAAAGATGGAACGGGAGTTCAATGATCTCCAGAAAGGAGATAAGCCAGTGGAGAGTTTGATCCATGCTTTTACTGATAAAGTGGGAATGTTGCCATTGGAGTATAGAGCGCATGTTAGAGCTGTGTCTAGTTTGGATCGGGCTTTTGAAATAGCTCGACAAATTGAGGGAGATCGCCTCCAGTGTAAGGGAGACGAGATAGTTAAGGGTCAGAAGAGGAAATCATGGAAATCCTCTAAATCTGGTCCTGCGAAAGAACAGCCTTGTGTAGGCGGAAGTTCGAGATCGGGTAAGAAACCCAAATTTGATGGTCCATGGTGTTCCCAGTGCCGTGCTTATCACACTGGTTCTTGCTCCAAAGCTACTACCAGATGTTTGAGGAGCGGACAAGTTGGCCATATAACTGCTGAGTGTGAGTTCAAAGGGAATGTGTGTTTTAGGTGCCACAAGCTGGGGCACCGAATTAGTGATTGTCCGATGAGATAGGATGCAGGAACTGGAGGATCAGTATCAGGACAGGAAAAAGAGGGCTCTTCCTGTGCAAAAAGGGTGAGCGTTGTATATAATGACAAGTGGAGCTAAAGAGACGAAATGTATAGTTTTGGTGATTTTGTGTTTTGTAAATTTTGGTGAACTGTAAGCGTTTGTACTGATGTTGATTAAACTCGTTTAAGAGGTTAATTTGTTGATGTTCAAGTAGTTGTGACTGTGCTTAGTGTTTTATGAGTTGTTGTTGGCTATAGTGGGATTGTTTCTTGTTTTTATTGTGATTGTGTTTCTTGTAAGATTTTGATGTTATAACTGGAATGGGTTGATTCGGCAATGATGTTGTCGAGGAAATTAAATTCAGTAAATGTGATAGAGGTTTTATTGTTTCATGAGACAAGTGTTTTAGCTTGAGGTAGACAAGGAAAACATGTGATATTGAGTAATGATAAAGTGTAAGAGTTTGACTTAAGAAAGTTAGTTAAGAATAAATGACAATTGTGTTAAATAAACGTGAGCGCGATAAGGTAAATAAAGTGATGTCATTGATAATGTGAAAGAATAGTGTTAGTAGTAATAAAGCGAACTTGGTTAATGTGTTAAGAAATGATGTGTGTTAATACGGGTAGGCGAGAATATCCGAGTGTGGATAGATTGAATTGGTGAATAGTAGAAATATTTTAACAATGTTTTGTGTACAAAGTGTAATGTTGCAGTTAGTCGAAATAAATAGAGTTTTGTGTTAGTTGTTTTTCGTGTCGAATTGTAGTTGTGACCAACCACAGGATGATTGTGGCAGTGATAGGTATGGATTCTTATTAGCTAATTGTGATAGGGATAATTGTGGCCTAGCATTGGCTAGTTGTGGTAATGTGTGGGTGAGTGTGATCGTGATTAGATTCCGAGGACGGAATCCTCTTTAAGAGGGATAGATTTGTAACATCCTGAAAATGGGCCTAGAAGTACTTAGTTGTACCTCGTGCTTAAATAGTTGTACATTGATTTTAAGTGATTTAAATTAGTGTGTTTTAAGTTGATAACTTGTGTTATGCGTTAATCAAAGTGATTATATGAGAAGTGACAAACGTGTGTAAAAGTGATGAATTATTAAATGGTTTCGTGTAATGATTCCGTAGATATCCCCGTTAGTTGAAACGGGTTAGCGGGTGACAAGTTGTAAGTTGAAAAGAGGAACAAAATACCCGAGGTTTCTTAAATAAACCTCAAGGTCGGTCTATTGCTTCTTATCCCCTGTTGAAGCCAATTACACATACTTGACACACATACATACACGTACAACATACACACTCCAAGCCTAGAGTTTTTTTTTGAAAGAGAAATCAAAGAAACAAGTTGGTTGCAAGTGATTCCAGTGTTGAATTCGAGTTCTAATTTCTGTTCTTCCTTGATTGTAAGTGTTTTCTTCTCCCTAAACCTAGTTTGTGTTCAAGAAGGAGAAACACCATTTTGGTGGTGTTTTGGTGTGTGTTTGTGTTAATTGTTGTATCCAAATGTGTTCTTAAGCTTTAATGGATGTCAAGTAAAGTGTGTAAACAATTGGAACTAAGTTTTGACCGATTAATGTGTCAAAAATGTGATTTACAGCACCTGTGCGAAAATAGGGTCGAAGAACAATGTAACTGGGGTCCATGAGGTCGCATGGCATGTGCATGCGGTCGCATGGGGGTACATGCGGTCGCATGGCATGTGCATGCGGTCGCATGGGGTTTCTGGTATCCATACGGTCGCATGGCATGTGCTTGCGATCGTAAGGGGTGTTTGTTAATTACGCGCCGCGTATGTTTTTAAAGGTCGCGTCGCGTAAATTTGTGATGTGATCGCATGTGTTAGGCTTTTGACCGTAAGTCTCGTATGTATGCTATGCGATCGCATGGTAGGTCCATGCGATCGTATGGCTCTGTTTTGTGGTGTTTACCGCTTACGAGCGAAGGAAATAAGGTTTGCGACCATAAGTATGTAACTTGTGATTGTAACCAACCCTGGAACCATGTTTGCGGGTGTAAGGGATTTCCCTTGCGATCGGAAACATGTGTTTGTGATAGAAGGCCTCTTGCAATCGCAAGGAGTACCTTGCGATCGTAAGGGATATTGTTTGAGGGCCTTTGTGACCATGAGGATAGTGCTTGCGATAACAAGCAATGGTCCAGCCCTGTCAGCTTGTTAAACTTGTGTTTTAACCCAGGTGTGCTATGTGTAATTGATAACCAAGCGTGTATGCGATGTGTTAGGTATATCTGTAGAACCGGAAGACTCGAGTGGCGTATCTGCTTAGTGAGGACTCCAGGTGAGTACCGGTTTTCCCATGAGACTCAATAAGTAGGGCTATCTGTTGTGTGTTGAAACGTGCTATTGTAGTAGTGACGATAGATAAGTGATAGTGACGTGTTGTGATATAACACGTGTAATATGATTATGATAGTGACGATAGATAAGTGATAGTGACGTGTTGTGATATAACATTTGTAATGTGATTGTAGTAGTAACGATAGATAAGTGAAGTGATACGAGATAGACCCAAGTAGGGTTATGACTTGTGTGACAATTATGTGCTATGTTTCAAGTGTAAATTGTCTTCTGCTCATCAAGTATGAGCAGAAGCAAATGTAATAATGTGTATGTATATGCAATTGGATCCTTATTGGATCGGTTATGTGTTTATATGTTATGTCCGGACAATTGGGGGATTGTAGCACAGTTCCTGGAGATTGGTTAAGGTCAGCCGCTTAGGCTGGTCCCTGGGGCCCAATAGGGTCTGGAATTGGGGGATTAACGGCACCGAGTGTATACGCTTGGTGACGGCTCTGCAGGCCACCGTTCCTTGACGAAGATGGGGTTCTTGACGTAAGTCGGAACTGGTTATATAATGGGGTTCTTGGCGTAAGCCGGAACTGGTTATGAAATGGGGTTCCTGGTGCAAACCGGAACTGGTAAACGCGATGGTGGGTTGCTCTTCGCTCCACACCGAAGCGGACGGTTGTGATTGATTTCTCAGCTTGGATCGTTGCGCCAGGCTAGCTACCTCGCAAGATATGATACTGCTGACATGTCAGCACACCGTTATGTGATAGCTTAGCTCTGTGTGCCTTAATGTGTTATGATAGCATGCTTATTGATACTTATGTGTAAATTGGTGCCCACTAGCTAGTTGTAGCTAACGGTGCAAGATTTCCCTTTTTCGCAGGTTTGAGACTGATGGCCTGGCGAGCTTGGGTTACTCATGGGTAATAATAGTAATTATGTTTGTGGAACACTATTTGTTATTTATATGCATGTGATCCGATGGTCGGTCGTTAGTCGTGGTAACACCTGGTTTGTGAAATGATAACTAGTTAGATAACAATCTGATATTTTTGTAAATGGTGATTATATCCACTGCAGACCTTTGATAAATAAGTTTAAAGTGGCGCTAATTTTAAGCTCGTGAAACACGGTATTACAGAATCTAGACACGCCCATTATGACCACCCTGTTACGGCGTGGCTTTAGAACGCGCTAAGAAGACAACAGTTACCGCATCCCAAACCAAATACCTCTGGCTTGAGGATAACCTATGTGATAAATACTTTTGACACGAATCCACGAAGTATTTTTCATGGTGGGTCAATCCAATATTTGTAACCCTAACGAATATCCGTAAATTTTGGTCCACAAAAACCGTTCGCAGCTATATTCGATATACTTTCGAATCTACCCCAAAATTACGATGAGTTTATAGCCCTATCATAGTTCCCACCACGATAAGTTGTCACGGATGATGTTTTGAATAAACCTAGTTTATTCCTGGATGAGCCAAAACATACAAAATTGTGAAGAACAATGAAACTAATTTCTACACCCTTCCATATTCCGCCCTGGAATAAAGATGCATAATTTCTACCATTTCACTGACTCGATTCACGATGTCTACCTGAATTACTCATTATTTTACCTTTGTAACTTATCACGGATTACAAAGAAAAATAATATGGTTATAAACCCTAAAACACAAGACTAGTACTTTGGAGTACTCCTTCTTGGTTTTGCTAGAAATCATTCTTGCAACCTAAGAATACTTCTAGGCTTACTTATTTTATAAAATTCCTTAAATTTGGAGAAAACTGGAAATAACTCCAAAGTTTCTGATTTTTACAAAATAACCTCCCTTTAATTAAAAACTTTAATTACATTTGTAGATGTATTAAATCTTACTAGATTTATATCCTTTTGAAATGATAAAACCTCTTACACCTACTTGTAAGAAACTTGAAACTAGATTCCCGGTGTATATCAACACTTATCTAATTCCATTACTAAGAATGTTAAAGAACATCCTATTTTATCATTTCTAACGTTAACCAACCAATATTATTAAGCTGACTCACTGAACATTTTAGAACGTATATAATTTCTATTTAAGTCATAACTTGACTCAAAAATCTTGCAATGATTTCTTTATTGAATAACTTTCAATAAGTCATGCATTCCTCGGATTAGTTTTTTCTGAAGAACTTACTGTTTTAGATAACTTCTAAAAACATCCGATAATTATATACTTTAAAAGTTCAAACTTGTATTTATCACACTGGTTAAAAACAACCTTTTATTAAAAAAGGGCATTTTTTAACATCTAAATACATTAGTCAGGATCTCCCACTATCTTTTATGAAAAAAGGGCATTTTTTTTTAAACATCCTTTTAGGCCTTAGTCAAAAACTTGACTACCATGCCTAAAACTTGTGTTCCAAACACATGTTTTAAAGAACTTAGTTTTTGCAAGAAATTTGTTTTATGAAACCAAGAACTTGGATCTCCCATATATCCATCTTTCCAATTACGGAAAATGGTTTCATTAAACTTACCATGATCACAAGTATGAAAACACTCATAATGGTATTTTAAATTTCTTTCCTTAAAACATTTAGTATAAAACTTCTTGATTATAATAACTATTATAATCACTTTTATACTTTCTTAAACGTTTTATCAAAAACTACTTTACCTGGAAATAGTGACTATTATTTCCATATGTTCAAGACTTTGAACACTTACTTTTCATAAAATCTTAAATACTTGTTGAATTAGAAAAACTATCTAATCTTATAAACAAAACTTGTTTATTTAAGCATTTGAATAGTGGAGCCAGCATTTATATAACTTCAACAAATCATAGCATAAGATTATTATGAATCACCAATCAAGTCAAGACTTTGACTTATTGGCACTCTTTTAGTCACAACTGGACTAATCATGATTCATACAATAAGAACACGTGCACGGATATGAACCAAATATTTCCATAAACTCAAAGCCAAAAAGTTTCCATAAACATGTAAGATAAAAATTATCCAAACTTAAAAGAGTTTAATAAACTAGGAAATAAAAAATTATTTATAATATCCGTGAGCTGCATGTGGGATCTTCTCATGCTGGGCCGTGTCACTTTCCATCTCCTCCTGCAATAAACGATTGCAAGATTTTAGAATACTCGTAAAACTTTACAAGTAGGAAAGTGACAAAGAAGCTAATCACGCAATACCTGAGGAGCCAGACTTGCCTCCTGCCTCGTGACCTTTCGGACAATCTCGTTTCCAATGTCCGGTCTCACCGCACCTGAAGCACTGATTCTCGGTCCTTGCCTTGTTTGGCTTCGGCTTCTTGCCCTTGTTGTCGTTATTAGCCCTGGGTGCACTCTGGCTGGGCTGGGCCTTGCCCTTTCCCTTTCCGTTGCGCCCCTTCCTCTTCTTACGTCCACCATGTCCCATCATAAGAATGTCCTTAGACTTGGTCCCGATACTCTGCTCAGTTGTCTTGAGCATGGAGTGCAACTCAACCACGGATTTCTCCATGTTATTCATGTTGTAGTTGACTATAAAAGGCTTATAGTCATCTGACAACGAGTTGAGTATCGTATCCGTTGCTAGCTGCAACGGTACTGGGTGCCCAAGTCTCTCTAGGTGGTCCATGTAACCTTTCATTTTCATGACATGGTCACTGACCGAGGTCCCCTTAGCCAACTTGAACGAGTTAAATGCCCTAGTGGCATCATAACGCTCCGTGCGGGCTTGCTCCTGGAACATGTCCCTCAGCTGGCGGATCATGTCATATGCAGGAGTTTCCATCATGCTTGATTGCAACTCTGGACTCATAGTTGCAATCATGAGGCAGCTAACATCCAAGGCGTCATTGGAGCGCTTCTGAAAAGCCTCCCTGACCTCTGCCCTGGAATTGCTGGCAGGGGGATTTCCTAGAGGTTGTTCTAGGACATACCACTTTCTCTCGTGCCTCAGCACGATCCGGAGATTTCTCTCCCAAGTGAGAAAGTTGGACCCGGTGAGCTTATCCTTCTCAAGGATAGAGCGGAGTGAGAGGTTATTAGTATTGGTAACGTTGGTTGCCATCCAAAAATTAAAACCCGGTTTAATTAGTAATTGAAAATAAACTTTCCAACATATATCATTAAACCCATAAACAATATATATTAGACCTAGGACCCATATTTCACATACTTGACGCAAGGTTTGGGCACTTCCCGCCAAGTCATGCTATTTCTGGTAGGTAACACCATGTACCAATCGTACCTAACTGATACGACTCCTAGAACCTCGTAGAGCACTTAGTCTAGTATGTTTAACTCTACTCTAGTGCTTTTTGGGCCGGGACTCCCGATTATCACCAAAATAGATTGCACCACCTAAGACAGCATGAATTCTGGCCGGGACTCCCGATTATCGCAGAATCTTTCATGCCCTTTCCCGTAATGGTTTGAACCCGGATTCCTAAGGTTTGGGCACTTCCGACACCCGAGTACCGTTTAACAGTCAAGGTGTACCATTAGGTGGGTAGCACACTGATCTAAGATTTTTCTTGGGTTTTAATTAAGTTTAATGAAAAACTTAATTTTCCAGTTTTTGAAAAACCATTTTAAAACTAACTGTTTTAAAAAAAATACGATTTATATGTGTACCTAAACTAGGTGCACAAAACGGCCTTTATAAGTTCCAAACTTATAACCTTGACTAAAACTTTAAATTTATAAAAAATTAACTAACACGACTAACAACCTGTAGTCGTATTCTAGTTTGTCATAAAGCGCGTGGTTTTTCACTGTTTTAATAACAGCCTGTTATTAAATCCTTTTTTATTTAGCATCATATAAAAGTAGCAATTCTATATGAAAAGCAGTAAATAAAACAAACACAACCACGCATATAATAAGAGTAAGCAAATAAAGCCCTATAGTTTTGCCAACTAATACTAAGGTCAAGCCTAAGGACAAAGTGACTTGGATTCGCCTTTCTTGACATGCTGCTCCCACTAGCCTTGACACCTCCCCTAAGTATCCGTGCCTCGCGTGAGAATACCATTTTCTTGATCACCTTTTTCGAGTCCAACTTGGTTGAGGGATTAAACTATCACTAGTCTATTACAAATACAATATTGAATGGGGTTGTAAGTGGCACGCAGGCCTCCCCGAACCAGTACAATATTACAAATAAGAAAGGGATTGTAATAGGCACGCAGGCCTTCCCAAAAACCAAAATAAAAGAAGAATAAGAAAAACGAGTCCTTAGTCAGCAAAACTATAGTTATCACAACCACGCAATTATATATAAGCACAATATATATAAAAGTCAACCACGCAGTTATAATATAAACAATAAACTGTGTTGTAAAGCACACAACCTGATTTGTTTAAACTATTCTCATTTACCCTTTTGATTAATACCTATTAACCAAAAATGAGAATTATGATCTTCTAGTTTAATTTGACCAAAATAGTTTTTCAACAAAAAACTTAAAACTTGATCTCATTCAAAACTTGAATGAAATCCTCACGTCGAGTTTTTATTACTAGTTTTCCAAAAACTTAAAACCGACAACCTTGGTCAATTAAATACTATCTTATTTGTTTCTCTATTATATAAACTTTATCCCTTTTAGAATTTATTCAAAACGACTAAACTAGTCATAATAAATAAAAAACTAAAAATATATATTTTAACTAAAACTAATTAAAATATATTATACTAGTTTATATAACACCTTATTAATTTTATAACATAAAATTAATAATCCTTTTATATTAATCCGGAAAAGCTATTTGGGCCGACATCTCCCATCAACCGGAGAAAACCCACTGGGCCGAGACCCTCTTAGGCCGAGAACCTCCTGGGCCGAAAACCCTTTGGGCCGTTAACCATCTGGGCCGCGAACTACCTTGGGCCGAAATGCCTTGGGCTGAAAAACGCTTGGGCCGAAGCCCACCTTGCCTTTAGCGCCGCTAACGGCCGCCGCGAGGCCCATTTGGCCTTAGTGCCGCTAACAACCACTGCCCGGCACGGTGATGATCTCGGTTCCTAATTTCCGATTAATAAAATATTTTAAATCCTTTTTAACCTATTAAAACTCACTGTTTTAATATATTGATTAAAACTGGATTTAATTCAAAAACCAAAAAACCATTAATTATTAATTTCAACAAAAAAAATTGTTTTATTAATAATTAATTATCCTAAAACTTGATTTCAACCTTTTTAAACAAAAGTTCAAAAACTGGTTAAAGTCTGGTTTTAGATAAAAGTTTATCCTTTTTCACCGTTTAAACACAAACCTGGTTTAAACCTAACTGGTTAAAATCAAACCTTTTATGAACTGGATAAAACAGAAAACTTGTTTTTATTCTTCTATGGTTTTCGAAAAACAGAGGAGAAGAATCAAGATGAAGAAGATCATATAACTATTAAACAAGCCAACTAATTAGATTAACTAGGTTTAACTAATTAAACAAACTGTTTAATTTAATCTTAATTCAAAACTTATTCTTTATCCAAAAATGAATCTTTTAACCATTCAAACTAACTGTTTGAATTTTTTGATTAATAGGATAAACCTGATAACAAAAAAAACTGTTTTGCTACCTTCTTGATTTTCAAAATTTCCAAGAACAAAAAGAGAATCAAGAATAAAACCTTAATCTAAAAACAGATAAAACTAGAAACTATGGATCATAGAGCCGAGGCTCTGATACCACTGAAGGGTTTTGAACCTGACCAAACCACTTATGACACAATCTGGTCAATCCTGAGTTTGATTCCACTGGTTCAATCCTAAAATCGGAACTGGATTGAACACAACCCTCTAAACCCCAAAAGGGTTAGGATCTTTAAACTTTAACTTGATCAACATAGTTTCTTACAAAAAATCCATAGAAAAAGGTTACAAGATTATACCTGAACAAAACCTTTAGGATTGCTAAAGATAGTCCACCACTACTGCACCTCCGATTGAACTGGCTGCTAGACCGCTCCTGGATCACCAAGGCTTCAAGCAATCGAAAACCTTGTGTGTGTGTGCTTGTTTGATTCAACCTCGAAACCGAGAAACACCCTTGGTGTTTCTTCTTGATCGTCGAAGTGAGAGAGAGAGCCGAGAGAGAGTGTGTCGACCGAGAGAGATAGCGAGATCGAGAAAGAGAAGGAGAGTGGTGTCACTTATCTTAATCCTTAAGCCTTTAAGGATATATTTATAAGGATTAGATTGGACCTAAGCCCGTTTAATTAAAAGTCCACTGGTTTTAGTTAAACTTTCATCTCTTCTCACTTTGACCCCCTAGACTTTGCTAGTCAATTAATTAACTATTAATTAACTGGTCCGTTAAATATTAAAACTTAATATTTAATTCTCTTTAAATAATAAATAACTATTTATTATTTATTTCCTTTCTAATAATTAATACAAACTAATTAATTATTTATTTCTTTCTTTTCAATAATTAATTCTACTGATTAATTATTCACTTTTCTCTTTAATAATTAATCCAACTGATTAATTATTTCGTTTATCTCTTTAATAATTAATATAACTGATTAATTATTTCCACAAAGATTTATGGTGAAATCCAACTGTTCTGAATTGGGTGTGTAGTAGTGTGACCCTTTAGTCTCTTATAACATTGGATACAATGTGCCCATTAATTATCTCTGCACATAATCTAACAGAGAGATTATAGGCACTGTTCTAAAAGGGAATAGAACAGTGGTCATCACTGTGCAGCGGCTCAGAGAGGCTCTTCAACTCCCTGCCAATGATGTGTTCGAGGCTGCTGTAACAAGACAAGTAGCGAGGTCAGTCCTACCCCAAATGGGTCACCCACAGACTGAGGGTGTAATAAAGAAAGCTACTTTTCCAACCGGATGGGGCTTCATGGTGTCCACAGTAATCCGTTCACTTGGAACCAAGGTTGGAGGCTTGGATCAAGTCAATGAGTTCGAGATGCAGCTGCTCTACAACATGTATCATGCCAGAAACCTCGACTATGCGCAGCTCATCTTCAACGAGCTCAAGACCCAAGTGTTGAAAACACCAAGGGATCTACATGTGCCATTTATCAGGTACTTGTCCGTGGTAAATGAAGCTGAGTTGTGAGACCAACTATATGAAGTTGGACAGGATTTGTTCCCTGCTCCAGTACTCAGCCCCAAGATGTTCAACAATGACATCATCCCGGAGCAAGAAGGTCTGAGTGCCCCTATGCTTCTTATTGCTGAGGCAGCTTCTTCAGAAAGTGAGGAAGAGGGATCGAATCAAGGGGGAGTTACCCAAGCTGACACCGAGGTTCAAGCTGAGCACCCTGCTCAAGCTGAACCAGCAACCATTGAAGCTGCTTCTGGTAAGACCTCTTCACTTTCTCTTTCTTCTCACTATTCTCCATCCGTTTTTGGAGATAAGGCTGTGGTCAGCCCAACCCAGTCTATCCCATTTCCTCCACCTTCATTCCATTTACAATCCCACTCTGACGCAACCCCTAGCTTGCCCACTGCTAGTAGGGAGAATATCCAAACCTACCAAAGAAAAACTACCAAAGGTGGTGCCACTCCTAAAGGCATCACTGGAGCTGAGATCACATTGATCCCTCCACCGGCAGGAGTTGAGGGGGAGACGCCTACTCTTAAGGTGTCAACCTCGAGGCTCATTACAACCCAACAGCCTAACCCGGGTGTGGTGTCTACTCAGCCCACACTCTCCAGTGCCATGGGAGAGCCCACTACTGTGCCTAAGCAGACACACTTAGGTAACATTGAATATATGACCAATCCCCAGGGTCAATCCCCCCTCCAAACCAATCAGCCAACTATCAACCCATACACTTCAAATTTCGAGCCCGATTACTTCTCTTTACTTATCACACACTATCGCACGACCTATCAATGTGTCATCTTCAAACCAAGGTGATTCACAGGGTCCAGACTCTGGTGCAAATGAGTTTGAGGGTCCACACCAACCCTTGGATGATGTACCCAAGTTCCAACCCACTCAAGCTGACTTGGATAATTTGCTAACATTCTTCAAAGGTCAGTTTGATGCATTGCACCTTGAAAGGAAGAAAGCAAAGAAAGATATGCTGATGATCCTTGATAATCTGGATGAGGAGGTGCTAATGTTAAAATCTGCTGTTGTTGCCTTACAAAAACAAAAGACTTCGACCCCTACACTAGTACAAAATTGACCTTTAGACACACCAAAAAAGTGTGACCGTATGCCTACGGTCACACTTTTTTTTTAATTAAAAGTGTGACCGAAGATCATGCCATTTTAGGTATGTTATGGTCACACAAAAATTTAGTGACCATATCATATAAAAAAAAGTGACCGTAACTAAAAAAGTGTGACTATAGGGTATGGACTTTTCATTTTGAAATCAAACAATTCATCTGAAAGTGTGACAAAAAACTTTTCTAGACACACACTTTTGTTATTTGAGTGACTGTTGTTCAGCCTATGGTCACACAAGTCTATTATAAGTGTTGTTATTGTTTAGGTTTTAGTCACACATAAATACTAAAAATGTAGCTGAAACCATTTTATGGTCACACAATGTTTTCAAAAATGTGACTATCTATAACCTACAGTCACACAAACGTTGTAACATCCCACCTTACCACAACACAAGCAATTCCCAAGGGTCACCCATCCCTGGATTGCTCCAGCCCAAGCACGCTTAACTGTAGAGTTCTCATGAGATGTGTCATTCTTGTGGTCCTTACACGGGTTGTGTCATGTAAGGCCAAAGTTTACTCATAAGCCCATCAAAAGTGTGACAGAACTGTTTTGGAAAAAGTGTGACTAAATATCATTTTTGTACTAGTGTGTGACCGTATATATATCTATGGTCTCTTATAAAATCCATCACAAATTTTATTCTCATATCAGTGGCATATCATGCCATTTGGTAACACTTTTTACAAGTGTGCCTAGTAATGGTCACGTTTTTATGTTTAAGTGTGACTAAAGGTATTTACTTACTATACAATTGTCACGTTTTTATGTTTAAGTGTGACGAAAGGTATTTACTTACTATGCAATAGTCACACAAACAAAATATAAAGTGACTAAAAGTATGACAAAATTTAAAAAATGACCTATAGTCACACTTTAAATCAAAAGTGTGACTTTGGTTTGTTTTAGAAAAAGTGTGACTAAAGGTCATTTTTGTACTATTGTGTGACCGTATATATATCTATGGTCTCTTATAAAATTCATCACAAATTTTATTCACATATCAGTGGCATATCATGATATTTGGTCACACTTTTTACAAGTTTAGCTAGGAATGGTCACGTTTTTATGTTTAAGTGTAACTAAAGGTATTTACTTACTATGCAATTGTCACTATTTTATATTTAAGTGTGACTAAATGTATTTAAAAATGACCTATAGTCACACAAACAAAATATAAAGTGACTAAAACTATGACAAAATTTTAAAAATGACCTGTAGTCACACTTTAAATCAAAAGTGTGACTTTGGTTTGTTTTGGAAAAAGTTTGACTAAATGTCATTTTTGTACTATTGTGTGACCGTATATATATATATATCTATGGTCTCTTATAAAATCCATCACAAATTTTATTCAAATATCAGTGACATATCATGACATTTGGTCACACTTTTTACAAGTGTGGCTAGGAATGGTCACGTTTTTATGTTTAAGTGTGACTAAAGGTATTTACTTACTATGCAATTGTCACTATTTTATGTTTAAGTGTGACTAAATGTATTTACTTATTATGAAATTGTCACGTTTTTATGCTTAAGTGTGACTAAAGGTATTTACTTACTATGCAATAGTCACACAAACAAAATATAATGTGACTAAAAGTATGACAGAATTTAAAAAATGACCTATAGTCACACTTTAAATCAAAAGTGTAACTGGACTGTTTTGGAAAAGCGTGACTAAAGGTCATTTTTGTACTAGTGCTATTGATGATGACAAAAAGGGGGAGAAGGTTCAAGAAGCTGAAGCTTTACTACTATTGGTAGAGGGAGCATATCAGATTGGGGGAGAAAGAAACAGAGAAAGAACCTGAGCTGACTGAGAAAGCAAAAGGCAAAAGACCAGTAGTGGTCAGCTCAGATGAATCAGAAGCCCCTCAACAGAAAAGAAGAAAAGTGATTCTAAGTGAATCATCAGCCTCAGATGAAGACTCTGCGGATAAAATGACATTACAAGAGAGAGCTTCACTGATGGTAGTTAGAAGATTAGAACAAGAGGAAGCTGACCAGCTTGGGATATCAATTAGTGAATTAAGAAGAAGAAAACTGGATGCTCAAGCTGTGTTAGCAGAGGAAAAAGAGAGAAGAGAAAGAGCTTGGGCTGAACAGATCAAGAAGTAGAATGAAGACCTTTCTAGACTCAGACTGCCAATTGTGCCCAATGAGGAAGAAGTAGAGGAGCTTCATGTCCAGAGTCAACCTGAAGGGGAAGACATAACTCAGTGTTATACAAGGACCAATTTCTCCTCTCAAATAAATATACTAAGGGTGAGTTCAGTTCAAGGGATTATCATTCTAGAGTTTGTCTTAAGGAATGGTGAAACTCCTTCTCTGGAGCTGAGTCAACTGCATAAACTGGGATATGAAGAATGGAAGCAAGTAGCTATACATATCAAGCGGATTGAAAAGTACTCTGCCAGAAATCAAGTTAAAGATGAGCTGCTAAGGCTACTTGCAAGAGCTGATTCGTTGAAACTCATACCCAGATCTGAGATTGTAACCCTACTAACTTCCTTTCACAAAATGGGGAAGGGAAAGTTGAAAAAGCCAGCTGGATTAGCAAAAGCAAATAAGTACACTCTGAATCTTCCTGAAGGCTTGGAGTTTAAAGAAAACAACTATGTGGAAAAGCCTGAGAAAGGATTCATGTACCTGGATAGGAATGGAGAACAATGCTTCCAGTCTGATGCGAATATATACACTTGTGGGGTATCTCAAGTGTTTGCTCTAAGACAAATTGTAGGAAAGACTGAACAAATTGCAAGGTTCAGATACAGAATAAACAGAGCAATCAGCTCTCAAAAGGATCAGCTCTAACATATACCTAATTTGCAGGAAATCCTTTAAGAAATAAATAATGAGATTAAGGAGCTTGAAGAGCTGCATCCAGAATAGATTAGTTCTAATATAAATATTAGATTAGTTCTAATATTTTGTAAAGCACTTAGTGTGCATGATCTAAGTGATCAATCATTTTGTATTATGATTAGTTCAATTAATACAAGTACAAAGTTTGATATGTTCAACTGTGTTGTGATGTGTTCATATTTATAAGTCTGATAAGTTCAACAAAATGAATAATTGATAAGTTCTTATTCATTAATGTAATTGGTTGGTGTGTTCAACTAAAAGTTGGTGTGTTCCAATTTAAATTGATAAGTTCAATTAAAATTGATATGTTCAATTAATATTTGATCAGTTCAAATATAAAAATCTTAATCAGTTTAAGACTTAAGACATAATTCTGGTAAACAAACTGACTAACTGTTTGATGGTTTTGTCATCATCAAATATGGGGAGTTTGTTGGGAAAATGATCTCATCAGTAAAGATTTGATGAGACAAAGTTAAGTTTGTAAGATGAATTCTACATACAACTTAAACAGAATTATGAAGCTTAGTCAGACTGAACACTTATAGTGATTCAGACTGAGTATAAGCTGAGTGTAAGTTGTACATATGTTTGATCAGCTTAGACTATATCTTAGTAAGATTATCAATATGTTTCGTAAGCTGTGTAAGTAAACTAAGATATATAAATATTGAGTTTCAGCTTGATGAGTTTCAAGCTGAGCAACTCAGCGTGAAGACTGAGTCAGCTCAATAGAGTTACTAAATATGTTTTAGTAAATTCTTTAGACTTCTAAGGATGAGTTAACAATTATACATGATAGTTCATGTTTGAATTCGAGTTTGTTCTCGAAGAACTCAACTTGATGAGTTTCAAGCTGAGAAACTCAGCCTGACTAAATAAGTCAGTTTAAGAGAATTTAAATATATTTTAAATTCTATTTTAACTCTCTATATCTACGGTAAGGATAAGAAGACTTCCGAATCAAGATTGAAGATTAAAGATTCAACATAAGAAGATTCAAGATTCAAGAGTCCGAGTTATCCGATAGTTAGTTAGAAAATTAGGATTAGTCCAGTTTGTTAGGAACCGTAGTAACAGGATTATAAATACTTATCTCCTGATAAGTTTAGAGGTACGATTCTGAAACAAGTTACAGAGCCAAAACCACACCTCACCGTATGTGTTACGATTCTTGAATCACTGTTTGTTAGTTCAACGTGATCAAGATATTCACAGATTGCCAAGTTGTTCGTGTGTTCGAATAATCACATTAGTTGTGATATTGGTAAGTTATCAATCTGTGTAAATCCTGTTTAGAGATTCGTCAGTATCTATAATCATAAGTTGATTATAGATAGCTAAGTTTGAGAGATTGAGAGATTTAAGAGTTGCTTACTTGATAGTTATTGTAATCATCTTCTTACTCAAAGCCTTGTAATCATCTTTTTAATGAAAGCATTTGATTGATTGTGGTTTGATTTACTTTGTGTAAAACTTTTATTTGATTTGTTCAATTTCCGCAGAAAGTGTATTCAACCCCCCCTTCTACACATCTGTTGCTTGTTGTTATTCTCACCAAGGGACCAACACTTATGCTTTTAAATTTCGTTTTGACCATGTATGCTTCCGTTGTGCTAAACTACAAACCCCAACAATTTTGTAGTGTGGGGTAGAAGTAGTTGAAGAGTAAACAAAACAGATCTTAGATATGAGTTATCTAGCCTGCTCTGATACCAGTTGTTGGTCCTGAATCGATACTACAACAACAAATGTTTGTAGAAGGGGGGTTGAATACAAACTTTAGCTTTTTAAAGTTCAGAGACACATAGATTACTTTTATTTAATTCTTATTGATATGAATCAAGAATTACATAAACTAGATGCGGAAAATCTGAGTTCAACAAAAGGTAGCAACTAATCTGTCTAACACATAGACAAAGTTAATCTTAAACAACTAATGTCTAAGATGTTCAACACATGAACAAGTTTGAATACACTGAAGAAATAAATGCTAACTCTTCTATTCTCTCAACTTATGAGATTTCAGTGTTCAACAGATCTACTCGATACTTTGCATGTTTCTATGCATGAGTATATATAAGAAAATGGTATCCGGTCGATTGAGTAAAGAATGAGACAAAGGTACTTGATTTAATAATATTATTATAGATAAAGTTAGTGGGTGAAAAGCAAATTCACTTTTCACAGAAAGTGTGTAAAGTGAATGTAATTTTTAGTAAAGTCAAATCCCACTATCTATTATTATATTATTAAAGTATTACCTTTTTGTCTTGGGAGAGTAAACTTCTCTTTCCATGCTTGTACTTTATACAACACCATTCTTTCTGAAGACTTGACTTAACCAAGTATGGAGTTGCCAGCCATACTTAGTTGTTGAAGCATATCTTCGAGATCTTCTCTTCTAAAGTATATATCACCTTTTCCAGAGGATCAAGGTCAATCCTTTTTGTCTCTTTGCAGATTCAAAAAGTTCTTAGTACTTTTACAAAGATAGATCTAAAGGCATAATAGAACAACACATGTTCTGCCTTTGACCTAAGAAAATATTACAATGAAAAACTATTAACTGAGGTACTGTATAATGACTCAGCTAATAGATACTAAACTGCAATCATACTTTTGCTCAGCTAAGGATGAATAAGAAAGACTCAGTTACTGAAATATGCTCAGCTGATCATAATTGCTCAGCTAATAATACATACTAGAGTAATGCTATATAAGCTAATCAATCTTTATGATCAGTAGATCCCAAGGGCTCAGCAGATCATTGAGAGTGATAAGTTTATAAGGAAAAGACTAGAAAAATTAAATATAGCTGATCTGAGGGATGGGAGGCATCAGCTAATCAGAGTGATAGATTCAGCTGATCCTTTGACTGCTCAGCTGATCTTGAAAGAACCCTCAGCTGATGGTATTAAACCCTCAGCTGATGCTTTGTAGATTCTCAATTGATGCTTCTAGATTTGTCTTTTCTTCTTGGCTGATCTTCTCAAAGCCGGTCCTTTGGCTGATACTCAGTGTTCAGCTGATACTTTTATTCTTCAGCTGACATTTCTTACTTAGGGATTTCTAAGTCTAATATGAAAAACAACACATGTTTTACACTAATCCAAGTACAAAACTAAATATGTGGTTTTGTTAGCATCAAATCCTATTATTAAATAATAGAAAAGTTTGATTATGGTTTGATATCTCTATCTCCCCAACAAGGACCCAATATGAGACTATTGTAGCCACAAGTAGAATTCAAGAGAGACTCTGTGTGTTTACTGTGTGCGACCGAGAGCAAGACGAGGGGAAATCGACTCACGCTGCTTCAGTTCGATCCGTTTTTCAAATGGGAATAGTAGGTAAGGTTGTCCACAATCTTGCGATCCTTTATGTTAGGGAGATAATCACTTCAATCCAATAATCAAACCTGACTATTGAAATAAATAGGATCTGACGTTAAAAAAACCATACATTCAGTTAGACTTAGAATGTTTCCAAACACGTGTTGTTTGAAACAGACTTGGATAATTTTTTAAGTATGAATTACAAGCTGAGGATCAGCCAAGTACTAAGTATCAACCGAAGGACTATCATCTAAGGTCAGTGGAGAAGAAAAGACAAGTGTAGGTGTTACTTTGATCATCAGCTAAGGATTTACAACAATTAGCTAAGGGATTACTTTGATCATGTGATCAAAAGCGACAATGATTAGCTGAGTCTTCAAATTGATCAACTGAGGCCATCCTGCATCATCTAAGTAAATTTTACCTCACTTAGTCTATTTCCCATAAGCTTATCACTCTGAATGATCAGCTGAGCATTATTGATCAACTGATTATCTAGGTTGATTAGCTTACACCTTACCTAGTCTAATATTTGATCAGCTAAGCATTTCTATGATCAGCTGAGTAAGTGTTAGCAGTTGAGCCTTTTGTTTTGATCAACTAATCATTCCTCCCTTAGGCCAAGCAAACTTATAGTTGCAATTTAGTACATTTTCATCAGATGAGGCGCAAAAAGGTATATTAGCTCATTGTTTACTTTGTATTCGTTCTTAAGTCAAAGTCAGAACATGTGTTGTTCTATTATGCCTTTAGATCTGTCTTTGTAAAAATATAAGCACTTTTTGAATCAACTTAACCAAAATGATCGATCTTATCTTCTAAAATAGGAGAAAGATACTTTAGAAGAAGAAAATTTCGAAGATTTGCTTCAACAACTAAGTATGACTGACAACTCTATACTTGTTCATGTGTTGAAATTAGTTGTTTAGGAATAACTTAGTCTAGTTGTTGCCACCTTTTATTGAACTTAGATTTTCTGCATCTAGTTCATATAATCTTGATTCATTTCAATAAGAATTATATAAGAGTATAAACATGTGTCTTTATTTTTAAAAAGCTAAAGTTTATAACACTACCGTTTCTACAAACATTTTATTGTGTAGTATCCATTCGGGACTAACACTTTCTATATCAATTAGAGGGCAATTCATTAAGATTTTTGGGAAATCAAATTGAACATTTCCATTGTTCATAGACTAACAAAATTGAAAACCTTAAAAGGGATTTTAACCCATCAAATCTTGTTTAAAACTCAATTACAAATGAGGGGTTTGTTTATATAACATTAAGAATCCGATTAATTTGGAATCACGAATTTTGGTTAGAACTTATCACAGTATGAATGTGATTAGTAGTGGTTGTTGCGAGTAAATTATAATTGTTCTTGGGGTGTTGGTAGAATCATAAATAGTGATAAGTAGGAATAAATCGAAAATAGTGTTAATCGATTTGAACCATAAAACAACAGGGTTAGTCTTTTCTTGAGATTCCTCCAAGTCGTAATTTGGGAACTGTGCCTGGAAATTGGGAGAAACTCGAACCAAAAACTTGTGAATCTCAACTTGTAATCGAAAACTAGTCGGGAGAAAATTGTAAATCAGGAACAGGGGTTGGAGTGAAGAGTACTTGAACTGAATCACAAATTAGGCTTGTTTATATCAAAAAAATAGAGTTGATCGAAAACCAAAATAAAAAATGTGAGTTGTATTTTTGAATAAAAAAGTTTTCGAATGTTGATAAATGTAATTTATAAATTTTATGTTTTGAACTAAAAACAATCATAATCGAAAACAATGAAGTGTGCGTATATGGATCAAAAAGTTTATTTATATATTAGATCAAAAACTCTTAGCTTCTAACTTGTAATCGAGAAGCTTAACAAACGGAAATGGACCCAAAACTTATATAAATCAAAAACTTTAAGGGAGACGAATACATTGGAAACTTTCAGCATGTAATGGAATCACGAACTAACCCATAACCAAGCAATTGAAAACCTTATAAGGGATTGGACCTAAAAATTTTGGGGAATAACAAGTGAATTGAAAACCTCTTATGGAAATCGTAAACTTGATATATATCTAAATAGTAAGATTTTAAAATATATTTGGACACACCAACTATAGTTGATTGCTGATAGACGCGAGTTCTTGGAACTATAACTGAAAATATTGTGATATTTGTAATAGTGCGATTTTCTGAGTTACACTATGTTCGTGTTTTATGTATGTGAATGTAACTAATGTATCGATATGTAAAGTGAAGGGTTATTGTAACGCCACCCCTAACGAGCTTAAAATTAGAGTTAATTTAAACTTTTTAAACATCGATTATCAAAAGTGTTGCAGCGGAATTAAACACCATTTACAAAAACTACAAGATTGACTCGGCTAATTAATTACAACAAAAAGGTTAGCCAAGTTCAAAGCTACAAGCGTTACCAACTAGTTCCGACCACCGGATCCATACAGACTACAACGTGTTCCCCAAAAGGTATATACAACAAAAGCTACCATCGGTACCCGCCTCACCAGGCCTCTAGCATCAACCTGCGAAAAAGGTAAATCTTGCACCGTTAGCTACAACTAGCTAGTGAGCACCAATTACACATAAGCAACAATAAGCAGGCTATCATGTATCAGAACAGCACACAGGGCCATCCTATCATATTGTGACGTGACAAACATGTCAGCAGTAGTCGTATGTTGCAGGGGAGCTAACCCCGCTCAACAACCCAAAAGCAGTCCACATAGTACGCCAATTATCTATCATGTTGGTTCCCATCTATCAAGGAACCTTACTCCTTAGAGGAACGGCGGCCTGCAGGACCATTACCCAAGCGTATACTACTTGAGTACCGTTAGTGCCCGGGTACTAACTCCCGTCTACCCGAGAACCCAGCCAAGTATTTACACCCGTCTACCTGACTGACCTCCGTGTTCTCCAATTCAGTGTCCGGACAAAACTTCATAAACAACTAGTTGATCCAATAAGGATCCAGTTCATGCGCGCATATAATCACAACAATATCTTTCATATCAACAATAATAATACTAAGCATGCTTGCACAACTTTATCATAACATACCTCCATTTCCAAGTATCAATACACCAATCATGTGTCAACATGTACTACAGATAACTTACCTACTGAGACTCATGGGAAACCGGTACTCACCTCGAAACTACAAGAGGCAGATATGCAATCGGGAATCCCAAGAGCACACAGAATCGTCCGAGTCACCTAACACCAATAAACATGGATAAACACCCCTTAGTATACACTATATTAGTCTGCACTAACAACTGTCTCAACAAAAGATCAACATGGCTTCTGACAGCCTCCTACGGCCGCAGGAACATGTTCCTACGCCTGCAGAACAACTTTCCAACATGTACTACGGCCGTAGTATATATGTACTACGCCCGTAGGAGTACTTGCCAAAGAACCATGACCTACGGCCGTAGTAACCATATCCTACGCCCGTAGTAGGTATCCTTTGGGTAACTACGGCCGTAGGTTATATACCCACGCCCGTAGTCTTGTTTCCATCACCCGTGGGTGGTAATCCTCATGAATACAATCCTACGGCCGTAGCAACCATTTACTGCGACCGTAGTAACTACAACAACACCCTACGGCCGTAGTAACATTATACTACGCCCGTAGGAACCACACTTACAGTGTGTTCTTGCTCTGTTCGAGCACAGCTACGGTTTTTACCCATTTTGGACTCAAAATCGACTTGAATCCGTATTCAAGTGTTTATACAATATTTCTAACATATATACTAACTTACTAACATGATTTGGACACAAGAACAACATCAAAACACTTTTAAATCTTCACTTTGACACCACACACACAAGAACATGAAGAACTAGGTTTTTGATCAAGAACAACTTACAAATGATGATATAGAACAGATTCTAGACTTGAGAATCAACTGAAATCAGCTAGCAAAAGGTCTTCCCTCTTGATTTCTATCTCAAAATGGCAAGAGTTTGAATGTGTGTGAAGATATCCGTATGTATGTGTTTGTATACGTGAAAGAGCTTTCCAGGGGATAAGGAAAGCCCTTAGGCCGACCTTAATAAACTAATACCCCTTGTCACGTATTTTGTTCTCCTATTCAACTTAAAACACAACTTAGGTTTATCCGTTTCAACTAACGGAGATATTTTTGGAATCATTATCCAAAACCGTTCAACTATTTATCAACATAGTCAACTTATGACACTTCTCATATTGCTACATTTTTATCCACATTTAACACCAGTTAACACCATTTAACACCAATTAGCACCAATTCATGTTTAAAACACCAATTAACACATTGAACACCAATTAACAACATGTATACTACATTTAACAACGAGACACCAATTAAAAGTCAACGTACAACTGTTAAAGCTACATGTACTACAGTTTACAACTAGACCCCATTTTAGGGTGTTACAGTTATGTTCATATTTTTGTATATTCATGATCAATTGCTAGTTTCGCATCCAATATGCTCCAGAATAATGTTCGAAGTAAATTACAAAACTAATTTGTAACTTTACTTAAAAGAATATATTAAGTGATATATATATATATATATATATATATATATATATATATATATATATATATATATATATATATATATATATAATATTTTTTTGTTGTTTTTGTTTCAAGTTCTTTTGAATGGAGGAACACATTTTAGACATTCTTTTAAATGACTAAATTTACATATTTGTTTATTACATGACTAGAACCTACAATTATAAGTAGAGAGATTTCATACCCTTCAATTTCGTATTTCTATCTAACATTTTATTCACAAGATCAATACAAATGTCAAAATTAATTAAGACAGAATGTAAAGAAAGAAAATAACTGAATTCCACATATATCATCCAATAAATAAATAGATAAACTAATAAGATTTAATAGAAAGAAATATAATTTTAACTACCTTTTTAATAAATTTGATGTCCGTAAGGTGAAAAAATATAATTATTTCTATTTCAATTATAAATAATTTGTTGACAGCCACTAATAATGTCATAATAATGTCATAATGACTTAATAATCAACGAAATCAAGTTGGATTAAAGTATTGACTTTGTTACGTTTAATAGAGCCAATGAAACTATATATCGTGTTCAGAAGGTTTTGATCAGTTTTAACCAATCACAATAACTTCACTAAATTAAACAAAATAATATCATAATTGAATCAAGAATCTGACTTCTAGACGTGAACAAGTGAATGATTTTTAAACTCTTAAACACACGTTATAATCCTAATTTTAGACATACACTTTTGTTTATTAGACCATTTGTGTAATTATGGGCGAATCCATTTGGTGGCACCAATTGAAATGGTTGGTAGCAACGTCTCGAAAATATCGAAATTTACACTACACGATAATAGCATCGCCTTGAAAATATCGAAATTTACACTATACGAACAAAATTGTCTGGTTTACCGTATCACCACTACGTCGAGGGCAGGTCCGCCTCCGTGTATAACCCATCATTTGAATTCATTAACCAAGTTTCAAATCAACGTCATATTACTTTCAGCCTTACTTTCTCTTTTAAACCTAAAAGTTACTATAACTCAACTTAATTTTACCTTAGTTTTTGTAATACATTAATTAAAATAAATACATATGATAGAGAAAAGATAGAAAAAAGAGAGAGAGAGAAACAAAGGGGTGGTGATGATTCAGTTGGAGTGTTGAGCACCTTTTCAATTCACTACTTACCGTTAAGCTACAAATCATTTGGTAATAAAGGAACTAATTACCTGGGTTCTTTTTTACACTATAATATATTTTCATATTTGACATTAGTATATAAAAATTTATCAAATAGTAATCAACTTTGAAAACTGTCTTACTAAAGTCACTTACCGTTTAATTTCACATTATAAAATTTTTAATAGGCGACCAACCTGGTCACTATTTTGTGAAATTTTCTTTACAAACATTACTCAAAATTATAGTTTTTTATAAAAAATTTATTTTATTCATACTTTATCCTTTTATCATCCAAAAGATGACATATGAAATCTATTTATTTTTTTTAATTACCCTCATTAATCTTGATACTCGTCAAATCTAGTTAAGTAAAAAAAAAACAAGCAGAAAAGTTTATTTGTAAATATAGAGCCTTTTTTATATAATTGTTAAAATTGACCGAATAAATAAAATAATAAATGCAGAAAAATGAAGCCGCTTGGAAGCAAAAGGGGCGTGGGCTTTCCGCGTCTCCCAAGGTCGTTGAATAAAAATCAGTAATTAAACAAATGTTACACTCGCACCCCTTATAATATGAAGAATTATCATTTTACACCCCCAACGTATATTCGATAACTTTCACACCCTTGAAGGATTATGCTTGTTGATTCTTTTGTATTCAAGTACAAATGCATACATTATTAGATATAATGATATTAGAGTTTAATCCATTAATAATCTAACTTACTTGTATAGACGAACATGGTATATTAGGATTCTTTTAGCTTTCTGGTATATTCTTTGTCTTCTTAAAAAATATCAGTATATCCTATATATGTTGGTCTTGAAAAAATGTATGAAAACCATACTTTATATAGTTTAATTTATCATTGTTTCTTATATTCTTTATACTCTTAAGAATATTGAGATGGTATCAACTAACATATTCATTATTTTGCGGATGATACACAAGAAATGTATATTATAGTGGGAGATGATTCATTCACGAAAGAATTGAAATTGATTTTTTCGCATATGTTACAACACATTTGAAGCTAATACACAAGTTAATGAAGCACTCATGTTCCATAAATAAATCAATTTCATTCGTGAAAGAATCATCTCTCATATCTATATTTAAGTATTTCCGTCTTTCTTTGACAATGATAGTATTATTGTAATCCTATTTTAGTTCTAACTTGTAGTGACTAACGAATGTTAGAACTTAGAACAATGCTTTGTGTTAAAGTTATATGTGGATTTTATCTTTAGAAGAAGATAATATTAATATAAAAAAATATTGACATTGCAAATTTGTATGGTCAAAAACCATGCATATCACATTAAATTAAGCCTCTGGTTCGTAGATTTTTTTCGTTGGATTTGTTTTTATCAAAATTTTGCATTTTGCAAGGTTTAAAATCTTCTTTGATATTTGGTTGATATAATTTTTTAGAATTTAAATATGTGAAATCTTGTTTGTTTGTAATTCAATCAAAGGATTTGAAATGTTATCATGACAAATGACAGGATTACTATCACTTTTTTTGTAAAATATTGTTTACTTGACCAATTATTTGCTAAATTACTAGTTAAAATATTAATGGAATGTGTTGTATACTATGGAAATTAGGATAAAGTTTATTGTATACAATGGTAACTAAACAACAGACACATAAAAAAGTTGTTTGCATACAATGACATGATTATGAAAGTTAATTGTATTATTTTTAAAAATTTAAAGTTGGTTGTATACAATGATAACTAAGACAAAGGTCATTACATTTTCATGCAGTTTGCGCTTTCAACCCTCCCCATGATGTATCACCAGATTTGAGATGCAAATTTCATCTTCCTATTTTCAGTCATATATAGGATTTCGAACGATTTAAAATGCAAATAATGTGAAAACCTACAAATGTCGGTACAAGTTATAAGGGGGTGTATTTGCTATTTAAGTGTAATACGGGGTTGTAAAAGGAAATAGTGCAAAACGTCACCAATAATAGAAAAAGAGCACTTAGAATATTCATTGTATGAAGGTTATCATATTGTTGGAATCTTGAACCTTTTGAATACTTTTAACAGGCACTTGTCAACTTCTCATAAATTAATCAATTTTTTATTTCATTATTTAAAAGAAAATTTTCTTTACGTCATCAATGAAAAGGACCAAGGTACAATAATTCATGTGGCTTCAAGATACATGGTTGAAGAATACTTCTTTAGATATTCATTAATGTGAATCTAAGTTTGATACTCAATAGTATTTTGTAATTGGAAGTGTATTTGTAGTTTAATATTTTATATATAAATATAAGAAATTATTAATATAATATTTGAAAATTTATAGTACGAAACGTTAAATATATAATAAATCTATATATAAAATAAAGGAGGATGATTTTTAGATAAATTCTAAAAATAGAATTATAACATCACAACCCTTTTTTATTATAAATTAAAAATGAAAGATTAAAAATAGTTCAAAATCATGGTTTAACTCGATAAATTTACAATCAATTAGAATTATGATGAAAAGTATTGGTATTCTATAACTTTAAAGTTATAAAGGTTTTTTATTTTCTATCTCTCGAGATGTAACTTCTTACAATTTCATTCAGAGACTATTTCTCATTCTTGTTTTCTATTTTAAAAAAAACTGGTATGTAAACTATTATCTCTCTTTCTCTCTCACATTCCTTTTGCCAGTGTTTTTTTGAAAGCAATCTTGATGTTAACGTATGAGTAGATGTATTCTTGTTTACATCTTACGTTTTTCATATCCCACTAAAACTTGGACAAGGTAAAGTGGTGTTGTGTTATGTAAACTATGGGTGTTAAAGTCAAACGAGTTTTCATATGTTTACATTTTACAAATTAACCTAATTAAGAATTAATATATGACATGTATTTCAAATCAAGGTTCATGAAGCACAAATGTTGGACTTTTTGTTTGGAGACATGTTACAATACCAATTATATTACGCTTGTATCTTTTCTTTTCCTTTTTCTAACATAGGATGACACATTAAACTTATATCTATAAGCACAATCAAGCCATGTTGATTTGTTTTTATTTATTTATATATAATTTTATTACTTCACAATTAAGAGGGGAGGTACTTAGAAAGTATGAGTGATGACAAACCAGTGACAATAACAGAAAGAACTAAAAACATACGTTATGGAATATGGAGTTGTGAGATCAAAGTGGGTTGGTAGTGGAAGTCGTGAAGATAACTCACTAAACACCTTTTTTTGAGCTTGTGTTTTATTTGCCATAAAAAACTAAAAATGTAACTCAATATAGTAAGTACATGCAAGTATGATGGTAATAACTCACTTGTTCTTTTTTATGTTTGTAACATCTATATATAGATTTAGATAACGTGATGAAACTTTGTAGTGTTAATGGTGGTGGTTAATAAGTTTTTCATTATTTTTAATTCACAAACAAAGAAAAAATAAGCAAAAATCGAGGAAAAGTGTCGGATTGATTGGTTTGAATACCGTCTTGGAGTAAAATGAGAGATAATTTTGTACATAACAAGTTTTTGTTACACACAACACTTGTGATTTTTATGTACTATAGTTCCATTATCTTTTATTCTTATTCACATATCGGATAATATGATATTATGATTATAAGTCATAACAACCACTAATTATTGTGCGTTACAAAAATTTATTGTATATAAATTATTTCCCGAGCAAATATATGATTGCATATGGTATGAACAAGTAGGGATTTTTTAGAGGTATGCTAGCGATTCATTGTACAAAGACGTGAATAGGGATTGATCAAAAGTTTAATAAAAAAGGGCCACTAAACTTTATCATCAAACTCCACACAAAATTAAAAAAATATTGTAAAGCTCCTCTTGTCTCAAGGTGTTGAATCTGTGATTAAGAATCAATAATGTCGTGACTGTTTTGCTCAGACTATTTGTAAATCCGGGCTTTTAGTCCAGTGGTAAGGTGTTTGTTTGCCCATGGCCTAGATTATGTGTTCGAGTCCCGTCGTGAATAAAAAAGGAGTAATTAGGAGTAGATTAGAGTGTGAGGGAGTTCCCCCGTTAAAAAAAAGACTATTTGTAAAACCTAAAAATAGTTAGAATATACTTATCCCTTCTTTCATCTTTCTAACTTGATATACTTATCCTTTTATTTTCTTACTTCTTGCCCCTTTTTTAGTTAAAATATAAAGAGAGAAAAGGAAGAGATAGAGAGATAAACATTTGACCATAGAAGAGAGAAACATGTAGTATAGCTCGTTAGAGGACTATCTGCAGTTTTTTTTAGGGGGGGCGGGTTATGAAGGAGTATGCCCACGGATACAGGTATACTGGATCACCACCGATGAGGTACGGGCCTATCGGGACACACACCAAGGGTAGTTCCTGACAACGCAACCAAACAGAGAGAGAAAAATAAAATTAGGGTTCTAGCGAGCTTCACGGGTCGTGAAGAGGTCATGGAGGAGAACCCTACACGAGCTCTACACAATCCGAGTAAGGAGTCGTGGGGGCGGGCTTCACGAGGGCTTCACGGCCTGTGAGAGCCCGTGAAGTCTGAAGATCAAGTGACACTTTGTTTTATTGGACCATTTAAGTGGTCCAATTGGGTGGTCACAAGAAATCAGACCTGGCGACTCTAGGGCTTCTTGAGGGTCTATATTAAGGCTTTCACAACCTCTCTTTGGGACCTTTTGCCATTTGAGATAAAGTCACACATAAAGCACACTTGTTCTTAGCAAGAAGTTAGTTGGTGTTCTTAGTAAGGGTAAGAGGTAACCTGGAAGTGTTGTTCTAGATCTTGTGATTTAGACATAGTGCTCAAGATTAAGGCTCTTAGCAAGAGGAGGAACTCGACTACATGCGGTGGAATATTTTGGTAGAGGAGCTTTGCATTTGGTTCTTCACCTCAATATCCAAGTTCAGAGACGTCAAGGGTATAACCCTTTCTTCTCCTTCTTGTTATTTGTTTTGTTGCTGTATTTGTTTGTAGTCAAAGATCCACTAAAGGAAACATATGCATGAACCTGTTATAACCTGAAAAACACTTTTAAAACCTCATGCTTCCGCTTTTCTTGGGTTTTGTTACGTGCATGTGGTTTCCTTTAGTGGTATCAGAGCCTAGGCTACAAAAGTATAGCATAGAATGGCTCGAAAATTCGAATTTTGGAAGTTTTCTGTACTGTCCAGAGAGCCTTCACAGGCACTTTACGGGTTGTGAAGCGGTCGTGAAGGCCACACGACTCGTGTGAATCTTAGGGTGAGTCGTGAAAGTGGTTTTTGGGTTTCACGAGCTGTTCACGACTAGTGAGGGGACGTGGAACTTTCGGACTTCACGACCCGTAAGGGGTGGTGAAGGAGCTCGTTGACAGGAGGTCATGAAGGCTTCATGAGTTGTTTCTGGTTCGTGAGCGGTCGTGAAGTCTTTGGGCTTCATGACCGTGAGAGACCATGAAGTAGGTCGTGAAGGCCCACTATTTGTCAAAAATAAAAAAATTCGGGTTTTTGAGCCATTTTTCGGGTTTTGCCTTGTGGCAGAATCTTAGTTTTAGTTCTAGAAATCCCCATGTATATCTTTGTATAGGTATGGGTATATAAGTTATGGTCTAGGCATGAGATGCATACTTATATACACATATTCTATGTATATATGAATATGGGCATAAAAATTTATTTAGGCCGTAATGCATATGTACAAGGATTTTCCTTAGTGCATTGAGTATATGTTATGGGAAAACTTTACCAAAATATTGTACGTAGTCACAGTTTTTGGCACACCGTGTTTTTGAGTTGTTTCGTTGTATGTGATGGATTTTGGTTGGTAACCTTGCTTAGACCTTGTGGTTGATGTGTGGATGTATTTATTTGGTGACCTTGCGTCACATGGAATGTAATATAATTATTATTCACTTATTCATAAATTTGTAATAATTATATAGCTTGTATGTCGTTTCATTCAACCTATGTAATTGTACTAGATAAATAGAACATATGTGGCTTGCATTCCATTTCATTTCTATTGTATATGTACTTGTACTTTGGAGGATGAAGATCCACTTTGGAGGATGAAGATCCACTTTGGAGTCAAAAAGGATGTAGCTTGGAGGACCACAAATCCAGAGAAATCCAATGGAGATGGCAGTTTTAGTGGGAGCTCGCACCAAGACCTTTTGTCACCTAGATTGACCATGTTCTTCTCGTATGGCTCACAGGAAGAACGCATAGGATTTTGGCAAGTGTTACCAATCTTTATTTTATATACTTGTGTTGTGATTTTATATATCTTGCGTGGTTTCTTAGGTCTAGCATGCTAGATAATTTTTCGAATAATAATATCATACGAGATTTCCTAAAAAATGGTTTACTATTCTCATGCGCGCTCACAAACAAGATTAACTCGATATTCCACATAGTGAAAACTAGGCTTTGTCATTAATTTGTTAATCTAAAACCAAACCGGAAACAAAAGCCTGTTTTTTCAAACAATGTGAATCACACACTATCCGTAAGTCGATACCACCAGAATCTAGTCTTATAAGAAATGGTTGTCGAGCATAGCATGAGACAATTTTTATAAAACAGTGTTGAAGGTGAGTGTGGTAAATCCACATTTTTGGTTGTCGAGCTTAGCACGAGCCAACTTTGGGAGGATTTATCATCGTATGTCTTGACGGACGATTTACGATTTTAAGTTGGAAATTTTGAATGCTTTTCTAGCTTAGCACGAGTCAACCAAAAATTCAAACTTAAGATTGGTACAAGAAGAGATCAAACATGCCAAACGACCTATGGTTGTCGTAGGATCCCGCAAGGTACTGTGGATTGTAATATAGATTGCAATTGGCAAGATGGTTGCCGACATAAATAGTTTTATCATGTGATCCGTGGTTAACCCGTCATATGGTAGGATGAAATATGGTTTTTAGCTTTGTTAAGATGATTCTTTTGGGTAAATTAATTTAACAAGATTATATCAAACTAACTAAATCAACTTTGCAATTATAGATGGCATGAACATACGCAAACACCACCACCACCAACGTTTCTTTACGAGTTTTTCTTGAGAAGGAGAAAATTGATGGGAGCAATTTCCTGGATTGGCATAGGCAGCTAAGGCTCGTCCTATGCTATGAAAGGATATTGCATACCATAGATGAACCCCTACCCGAGGCACCCCCGAGTGGTGCAATTACTAGGGCTGTCAGAGAGGCATATGAAAAACGCCTCAAGGACATTAAGGAGATCACATGCCTCATGTTGATCACTATGAGCTCCGATCTGCAAAAGCAGATGGAGCACTTAAGTGCTCATGACCTGATGGTGCAACTGAAGGACATGTTCCAACAGCAGGCGAGGCAGGAGAGGTATCAGTGCCTCAAGTCCGTCATAGGATGCAAATTCCAGGATGGCGGGAACGTGATTGCTCATGTGTTGCGCATGAAGGCAAACGTGAAGCATATGGAGAAGTTGGGATTTACCATCAGGAGGGAGTTGGCCGTGGACTTGATCCTCCAATCCCTGTCTAGTGTGTATGATCAATTCATTATGAGTTATCATATGCATAGCATGGATAAGTCCCTCACGGAGCTACATGGCATGCTAAAGACAACAAAGGCTAGTTTGACCAAACACAAGCCCACCTTTTCCAATCCCGTCTTGGCCATATGGGAAGACCGCATCCAAAATAAGAAGAAGGCCACCCCTTCCCATAAAGGGAAGGGTAAGGGAAAGGTTGGTGTTACCAAGCCTGCTCCGACTTCCGAGGTAAAGGGCAAGGGAAAACTTCCCCAGACCAAGACGACCCCGGAAGATGGGAAATGCTTCTTCTGCGAGGGAAAGGGGAACTACCGCCGAAGCTGCCCCAAGTACCAGGAAAGGCTCATCAAGCTTAAGGCAATGAGCATTTCTGGATCCTCTACATAAGGTATGTTCATGATAAAACTCCTTCGAACATCTACTACTAAAGGTTGGGTTTTAGATACTGGTCGTGGCACTCACATATGTAATATGGTGTTGGTGCTAAAGGCAAGTAGAGGCTTGGAGCGTGGAGAGCTGGACCTAGTCATGGGGAACTCGGAGATTGTCCCCGTTGAAGCAAAAGGAAGTGTAGAGCTTTCTTTTAGGACCAGCTACTCCATATTACTTAAAAATGTTTGTTGTTTGCGCTGCGTGGGAGGAAACATTAATTCTATTCATGAATTATATGACGATGGTTATGATTTTAATGTTGTTAATGGAACAATTATTTGTTTTAAAAATGATATTGTTTATTATAAAACATTACCATGTCATGGAATATATGAAGCAAATGCATTGATTGAAGCAAAGAAATCTATCATGAACATTGATTCTGAATCCAAAAATTGTTTGCATAAGTTCTCCTTGTGGCATAGTCATCTTGGTCACATAAACAAGACTCTCATCACCAAGCTCCAAGCGGATGGGATCTTGGAATCATTTGACCAAGGGTCAAATGAAGTACGCGAATCTTGCTTATTGGGCAAAATGACTAAGGCAACCTTCACCGGTACTAATGAGAGGGGAAATGACCTTTTGGAAATTATACACACTAATGTGTGTGGTCCTTTCAAGCACGTCACAAGGAACAACACAAGATACTTTGTTACCTTTATAGATGACTATAGTAGGTATGGATATGTCTACCTTATTAGACATAAGTCTAAAACCTTTGAGGTGTTCAAGACATTCCAAAACAAAGTCCCAAATCAATTGGGCAAGACCATTAAGGTACTCCGGTATGATAGAGGTGGAGAGTATCTTAGTGCCGAGTTTACCGAGCATCTTAAAGATTGTAGGATTGTCTCACAACTAACACCTTCTAGGACTCCACAATTGAATGGGGTCACCGAGAGGAGGAATCGTACCTTGCTTGACATGGTCCAGTCTATGATCAGTCGGACAGAGGTACATATTAGCTTTTGGGGATACACTCTAGAAATGGAGGTAAGGGTCCTTAACCTCGTACTAGCCAAGAAAGTTGAAAAGACACCTTATGAGATGTGGCACTGTAAGAAACCGACACTTTCATACTTACGAGGTTGGGTTTGTTAAACCTACATTAGGCGTGAGGTTGATGACAAACTAGAACCTCCCTCAGAGAGGTGTTACTTTATCGAATATCCCACTACTGGTATTGGAATTAAAAAACAACCCTCAAGTTTGATTAATATTTATTAATTGACTAATTACTTAATAATACTTTGACCAAACATAATAATTAAATATTTAACTAATATTTAATCCATCAAATAATAAATATTATTATATATTTACTTGACAATTAATTAACTATTAATTATCATCACATACAAATTATCATTATCTTAGTTCAAGTTGGGTGTGCAGCTGTGTGACCCTTTAGTGACTTATAGTGTCCGGTTAGATGACACGTGTACACTATCCTGCACACAATCTATCAGGATCAACCAGTTCCCAAACCTGGTTATCCGACATGGATTGCATCTCGCTTTCATAGCTTCTCTCCATTTGGCAGACTCAGGGCCTGTCACGGCTTCTTGATAATTGGTGGGCTCATCATGATCCACCAATAACTCACTGCCTTCAGATATGAGAAACCCATATCTCCCTGGCTCATGGCGAGTTCTACTAGATCACCGTGGAGTAGAAAACGGAAGCGTGCCAGGTACAACAACATTGTCTTGATCGGTATCAACCATCTCGAGTTGAGTGCTACTTCCAACCTCAAGTTCTTTATCGGTTGACCCTTGAACTTCCTCAAGGTCAATCCTTTTACTACTAATTTCCTTGGATAGTAATTATTTTTCTAAGAAAATTGCCCTTCAAGCAACAAATACTTTGTTCTCTGAAGGTTTATAAAATAAGTAGAAAGATTAAAGTTTTAATCTTTAAACCAGACTTATGGGCTTAAGGGCCTTAATCCATTATTTATGTATAAATAAGGATTAACCCTTGAAAATTTAGTTAATTATTAATAATTAACTTAAGCCTTAAGCAACAAACAAAACACACCACTCTCTCGCCCTCTCTTCCGATCGGCGGCCGACAAAAGACCGACCACCACTGTAGCAGTGGCGGTAGCGACGCGACCACCCAGCAACGACAGCGTGACGACGGAGGCTACATTTTTCTGGCGACACCAACCTTCGACCGAGAACCCCTTTGCGGAGGTTCCAGGCGGCCGCAGACTCTAGGTGGGTAGTTGGCGGTAGAGATTTATCGAGACACATACACGGACATGACAGTTTGTTACGGGTATCGTTTTGACGGTCTAGCAGCCGGGTTCACGGGTGTAGTAGATGTGTATCCCCCTATAGTAGTCTGAGGGTATAAATTCTAAACCTTTTACTCTATATTATATTTATATATATGTTTGTAGAATATGAATAATATTAGTTTTTTGTTCCCCTAGTTGATCTAGTTGTGATATCTGGGATTGTGATTTGTTTATTTCCGCTGTGTATGTTGTACCCTGTAAATTCCAACAGTGGTATCAGAGCCTCTTCTAGGCTCGATAGGGGACAGTTTATTATTTTTCATATTATTCATATATGCGAGAAACTTGGTTTTTTAGTTTTAGATCAAGTTTTGATCTTTTTACCGAATAAATTTTTCAATTTTTATTTTTGATATATATATATATATATATATATATATATATATATATATATATATATATATATATATATATATATGCATGTGTAAATCTTTTTGGTAAATAAAGTTTCCAGCTTTATTTATTTTTATGTATATATATATATTGTGTGAAACTTAAAACTGACAAAAGCTCAAAGCTTTGAACTTTTGGTCAAATAAAGTTTCAAGCTTTATTATCATTTTGATCATATAAACATAAACCTAAGTGGTGTTTTTGCTAAATTGTCCATTTTGAGATAAATGGCAAAAAGCCCAATTTAGGCCCAGTTGTGAGGCCCAGGTTATGTTTTTTTGGGATTAACACAAAACCAGTTAGGTTTTGGTGTTAAGTTTTATTTGATTCAAGTTTTGAATCATCCCGGATATATATATATATATATATATATATATATAGTATGATCAAGTTGCGTGTTTATTTAACTTAAAGACATATTTTATGTCGTGATTTAATTATTATTTTGTAAGCCAACGCCTTAGACCTAGTTTCTGGTGTGGGGAGGCCTACGAGCCACTTACAACCCCTATTCGATTTTGTAAAAGTACTAGTTTTAGCGGGCCTGCATGTCTTTGTATTATTTTCTAATAGGGCACTAGATTTCTCAAAATTGCATAGGTTAGTTTGATATCTGTAAATGTAATTATTTTGGAGACAAGCAGACAAGACGAGGAGCAGGACGTCAAGAGGAGAACGATGTGGATATTGGAGCCAGTGGGAGCATCAAAGATCCATGTCTTGTGTGTTGTGTGATCCACTTAGGATTTTTTTACCACATGGGTACTTGATTAGCTAATCAAGCACCAGTGTTGGTTATAGGCGTGTTTTGGCTCATTTTATAATTAATTGCGTGGTTGTGATATTATTTATTGTTAGATTGTGCACGCCTTAAAACCATATATTTTTAAGTTGAAAAGTTTTTCACTTAAAAGGAGAAAGTTTTACAAAGTTTTGTGAAACTAAAAAGTGGCAAAAGTTTTTGAAACACACAAACACTTTTAAAATCTTAGACCAGTAGTGCTACCCATCTAATGGCACACCTCTCTGCTACCGATACCTACAGTGTGTTGTCGTGCCGAAACCATGCACACTGGGTTCAAACCGATGTGGAGGGGGCTGAAATACTTTGCGATTCCCTGATGTGACGGGACAGAGTTCACCCCGTCTTAGGTGGTGAGGTCTATTTTGGTGATTCCCTGATGTTACGGATGAGGAATAAATATGTATGAATTATGTTTCATTCCATGTCCCAAAGATCTAGGAGTCATGTTTTGGTTTAAGCACTATCGGTATGGTTTAATACCCACCAGAAATAGCACGGGGTCGGTGTTGTTGTGCCCAAACCGTGCGCCGGCACGTGTGAAATATGGATCCTAGTTTAAAATAATTTTATTTAAAGGGTTATAATTTATTTTAGAGGAATTAATTACTGAATCAGTTTATCCTTTTTTCTGTAGATGTCGTTATTATCTGTAATTCCGTTTTATTCACCTGAGGAGTCTCTTAGTCTTATCATGGGAAAGTGGAAGCTTTCAGGACCAAACCATACAGTTTGGAGTGCACTTTTAGAATGTCCTAAGGGCACAGGGAAAGTTGTACACAGTTGATAAGCCACCTCTAGCACGGCCTGATTATCCTGCTCAGGATGGAGAGCATGATACCTTTTACAAGTATATGTATGACGAATCTGATGTCATGTCAATTCTGATACTCTCCACATAATTTGAGTATTCGTACAAACTCAAAAGTAAGTCTTCTTTTGAGGTCGTGCAGGATTTAGAGGAACGGTTCAAAAGTAGTTAACGATGTGCACGTTTTCTGCTAATGAAGGAGATTCTTTCACAGAGGATGAAAGAACACCACTCACTTGCCGATCATCTCATCAACATGAGAAGGATATTTGATTGCTTAACTCAATTGGAGTCACAAGTCAGTGATCAAGAACTTGGATGCTTTTGGTCGGGACTCTAACAGATCACTATCAGGCTAAGGTAGTGAGTAAGTTTGGAGGACGAGAGCTAACTATTATTGGTATACATGAGTTTCTTATGTGTATAGGTGACCAAATGCAACCAGATATCCTTGGTATAACAGAAGTTGAACCAATGGAGGAAGACGACTAAAGTGATGAGCTAGGAGATTTCTGTTGCCAAGTTTGCGGTAGCAAGGATATTTATGATCACTCACTCAACATATATTTGTTGGACATTGGCTCGTCCAATGAGACAGGTATCTTTATGATAGATTGCTTAGTAACTTCTTTTGAATCATGGGTACTCGATACCGGATGTGGTCATCACAAATGCAATCACTTATAGGGATTCAAGAGGAGTAGTAAACTAAGAAAGGGGGACATGGACCTACGGGTAAGCGAAGGCTCAATGGTTGGTGTTAAAGCTGTAGGGACATATAGTCTCATGCTACATTCATGATTAATTATTGAACTTGTTAGGCCTAGATAACAAGTGGTTCTTATATCATGTAGGATAATGTGAAGGTTTCATATGTTGAACTATAGAGAATGTGGTTTACACCTTGGAAAACACCTAGTTCATTCTTTCATTATGAGCAAAAACCTTACAAAGTCAATAGCCATAAGGCTATATATACCCCATGGGTATTTTACAAGCAAACTCCTATTTCTATACAATTTTATGTTTTACATTCTCCCCCTTTGTATTAAAATAGGAGTGAAAACGCCAGTAACCTAAGGATTTTTTTAATCTTTCTATCTGTCTTCCATAGATTATATAAGCAGTTTTAAATGTAGCGTCCCACCATATACATTAGTATGAAACAATGCTTTATCATGAGCTTTTGACAGCAGAATCATAAACACTTTTGATATGTTAGGAAGAATCTTCTTTTTGTGTCTCCCTACAATGTAGCTCAGATTGTTCCAATGTCTTCATAAGTCTGATAATCTTGACTCCCCCTAGACATGATATAGACTGTTGTTTCTTTCTCTCTCTCTCCCCCTTGAGTAGACACAATAATTTTTTAATATGTTCTTTTACTCCCCCTCAACAACTGAATCAACAATGTAAAATTTCTTTACTTTTTATTCTCCCCCCTTATGATGATTATGATATATTATGAGCATCATGCATAAAAGACATCACCATGAGATTCAGTTGTAACAAACATGGAAGAGGGGTGGGGAGGATCCTACATATTCAAGTCAAAAAGATCTCCATTTGTTGTATGACATGAATAGATACTCGAACCACTCTCGATCGTTAAGAAGTGGTAATGATTTGATCTAAATTCTTGAAGATTTATAACTCTGTGTTGGATGTAATCTGATATTGGAGATTAATGTTGACAAGTAAGTCTCCCAATACCGTGTAATCAACCTTGACCAGATCACCGCAAGTCCCAAAAAGATTTTGGAAGACATACGGGTGCAAATGAATTGGGTACACATAAGTAGGTAGGTGACTTTGATATAATAATCAGTGAGTTGGATTCATCCTTATTCAAGAGCATCAAAAGATTGATATGAAGTGAGCATTCGCATGTAATACAAAATCTTCTCAAAAACCAGAAGTAATTTGATTTTGGTCAATCCTTCAAACAATTTTACCAACAATGTGATCTGGGTCTTCAGAAATGACTGATAAAAGATAACCAAGATTCAAAAGAAACAAGGAATGGATGGTCAAAATATGGTTTTGAGACCTGATATATCAGTAATTATACATGTTTTACGCATCGAAAACCCTCACATTTAATCCAGAATCAAGGTGAATTATACAAATTATTGTCTAAAATGCTTAATGTTCACCATTGCAGGTTAATAGGACCTAAAGTGAAGATATCAAGACAAACTATCCCAAACTCAACTCTATCCCAAACTATCACAGAGTGTTAGAAAGTGTATCTTAACATTTCATCATAGGTTGTATACTGATTTAGCCTAACGAGACTTAACTGAAAAATTCAAAATTTGAAAAGTTTGCCTTATGCGATTGCATGGGTAAGCCATGTGATCGCATGGCAGTCTGGCTATATATACACCTCCATGCGATCTGAGCCTCATCGCAAACACTTTCTCTCTCTACTTTCTTTCTCTAAATCGGCGATTACGAAGCATTTCCGGTCATCCGACAATATATCCGTCATTTCCGATCCATTTTCTTCATTCAAGGTACCAAAACGCTCCTTGTAACTAGTAGAACATGATTATGTACTTAGATTCGAGTTTAGGTTGAGTATTCATCGATCGATAAAACCCTAGGTTTTCTGTTTCTGATAATCGCGATCATGCGATCGCATGGTAAAACCTTTGCGACCGCATGGGTATTCGATTAAGATTTTATAAGTACACTGTCTTGCGATCACATCCAAATACCCATGCGACCGCATGGAGCGAAGTTAGGGTTTTTCAATTAGAAGAACTTTGCGATCGTATGTCTTCTACATGCGATCGTATGCACCTGTTTTCTGCTGTTTTTCGTTTTTGCACAAATTTTTAATCAAACCAACTTTCTGTCGAAATCCAGCAATGTAGAACAACTCCTTATTGATCGATGAACCATTCTTATACTAGATATCACTCCTAACTTGTATCTATATGTATATTCCAGCTATGACACGCAGATGACGTAGATCACCTGAGCCACCGACTGTTGACCCATGTAGACTACCTAGGGTACCGACTCCTGATCCAGAGCCTGGAGCAGAGCCCATTGAGCACCCAGGGGATGATATTCTGCACCCATATCTGCGTTTTTACCTGGACGAGGATCGTACGGGTAGAGACTATCTGTTAGAGCAGGCGCGCAAGCATGGGTATGCGCACCTCAGATACCTGAACTGGAGATCGCTAGACACACTTGGACTTAGTTAGTGAGCTGCTGCCATTACTGGACCTCATTAGAGGCGTTTACTCAACATCGATAGCCAGGTGTGCACTGAGCTTACTATAGAGTTTCTATCTACTTTCCACCTGGTATCACCACTTACAGACTATGATCGACCGGATGCTCTGACATTCCGACTCTGTGGAGCCGAGAGGCAGTTATCTCGATGGCAGTTTGCTTCCCACATGGGATTATACATTGGAGAGGAGCAGCAGTCCCCTGCTTTCATAGAGGGTATTACCGACTTTCCACATGGACTATCTTATCAGGATATTTGGGCAGAGATTGGGACTGGGCCATATGGTGCGCCCATTCCTAAGAGCAGTTCTGTTCCAAATCCGCTCTTCCGCATCCTTCATCGTGCCACTGCTTATTGCTTATCTACACGCACTGCCTCTTCTGTGGGTAACATCACCCACCGAGATTTATTTTATCTTTACTGTTTTGCTCATCAGCAGCCCTGCCAGATAGCCGTGTGCCTGGCCCAGAACTTGTTTACTATCAGTAGGCCACGAGTTACACAGGGTGTTTACAATGGTGGTTTTATCTATCATCTGGCGAGAAGCATGGGTATAGTTGATCAGCCAGGTCAACATGAGCTTACTTTGATTGTCCCTGCTACCGCCATTGATATGGAGGTCTTTTCTCAGATGAGAGTAGTGGAGTTGGTTCGGAACCGGTATTTTCTACTTGACCATTTGCGTCAGAGGTGGATAGCACCTGGCCAGAGGATCTTGATTGATGATGATGATGATGAGCCAGAGGTTGAGGCCCGTGATGAGGGCCGTGAAGAGGAGCGTCCTGCATCACCTATTCAGATAGAGATCAGTCCACAGAGGCAGCCAGCTGTTAGATTCGGCTATGCCCGGGACCAGGGACCACGCATCGCTGCTATGGAGCATCGATTGCAGGAGGTCCAGGACATTCAGAGGATGGAGTGTGCACATTCTGAGGCTCATAGACAGTACGTTACTAGCATGTTGATTGACATAGCGGCAGCTTTGCCGTCATCTACCCGCACCCATACACCTCCAGAGCCACCTCAGAGACTTAGAGACTTCTACTCTAGGGCTAGTTCTTCATCTGCACCACCTCCTCCACCCCAGTAGCAGCTAGATAGGGATAGTTAGTTAGTTTGTTTGTTAGTTTGTTTGTTTTTATTTTATTTTTGTTGTACAATGTTTGATGTATTGTGCTATATTTGACCTATCTGTATAACATCAAAACATTATGTACATACTTTGGTTTGATTATATTGCCATATATTAGTTTATTACACTCTCGCTTTGCACTTGTGGTTGAGTTTCTTGTTTTGCAAGTTTCACTCGGATTATACAGTTATATATCAAATGAGTGCAGCTCAATCCAAGTGTGGGGAGAATCTTGAGCCTTCATCTACAGAAATCGGTTACTAACACCGATTCAGGGAGTTTTCTTATCTCCTCTTTTACACTCATCACGATACGTCACTTTTTACATACATTGTCTGTACATTGAGGACAATGTACATTTTTAAGTGTGGGGTAGGAGACATACATGCCTACTATAGTCTTGTTCTCTTGAAAAATCTAAATGCTTTAAAATCATAGAATTGAATTTTGTCGTAAATTTTTTACTAATTTATATCAGTTTTGACATGTTTAGATCCTCTCGCATGATAGGCTATAAGCAAGTAACATTATGAGGACCCTGTTGTGTATAACTTTCATGAAGTTAGCTTAGCACAAGTACTTGAGTTTTGCCTAATGTTTGACTTCAATTGCACAAGACACACCTCGACACTATAATTCCTGAGTATTTGAGCCACAACATTTCAATTTCTTATTCGAGTAGCTCATGGAATTATCACATATATATGTAGATAGTGCTTTGATTATAGAACTTGCTCATAACTATGCATTTCGGAACCATGAACTAAACTGTTGCAATTAAATGATAGAGGCATTTAGGATAACCCATTTTAGCCAATACACTTTTATTTTTAGCCAATTTTTATATATTTACCCCTAGTTCACCACTTTGAGCCTTAGCCTTTCATTTCAAAACCCCTAATTATAACACCTGTTTTAATTCTATCTTATTTTTAAGATTTCAGAACCAATTTTACCATTAATTGCTGTTATACAAAATTTTGCCAGATCTTCAGTTGCTCATGCACTGCATTAGCTGGACACGAAATTCAAAGTGTTCCTCTTAGACTTATTATGATTATGTCGCATACTGCTGATTTGATCCCCAAAAAGATAGTTTAGAGAAAAACAAAACGCTATAGTTTAGAGAAAAACAAAACGCAAAAAACCAAAAAAAAATAAAAAAATATGAGAAGATGGGTTGTTTGATTAGCTGTTCCTTGGCTATTTTTGAAGCTCATCATACATTGAGTAGTAGTTTTTTGTCAGTTATCCGGGTGTTGGCCATCACTCAGACTATTCTGATTCCACTACAGCTTGATTAACTGTATTCTCACCAAAAATATGTTCAAATTCTTGTCCATACAAATACCTGTTTTGATCCACAGGATCTAAAAATTTCACCAATCCTAAGGATCCATAGGATTAATGGTGGATCTAACTAAAAAATACAGCAGCGTTAACTTGGTTCCTGAAAAATATTTTAGTCACCTTTATATCTTCCCATTCTTACCCTAAAAACCTTAGCCACGTTACAACCCAAATAAAGACCTCTTGATATTTGCATATGTTTATGTTAATTGGTGGAGATTTGATATGTGATCAAGCTTATACTAATCTTAGCCTCAAATCTTGCATTTTTGCACTTATACACATATCCTGATATACATATTGAGTGCTTGAGTGACTACCTGGTGAGGTATGAATTCAGACATTGGTCTTGATTCAGGTACACGTGCTAAGTTTGCTTTGATTTTGCCATATCTTTCACATGGAAGTTTGTCCTCGTTGCTCTGATTAAATATCTACTATGCCTTTAGACCTTTTCATGTCAGAAGTATATACTTTTGCATTAATTTAAGTCAATGGATATTTTAAGTTGCATTAGAGTTTGCTTGAGGACAAGCAAAGTTTAAGTGTGGGGAGATTGATATATCAGTAATTATACATGTTTTACACATCGAAAACCCTCATATTTAATCCAGAATCAAGGTGAATTGTACAAATTATTGTCTAAAATTTTTAATGTTCACCATTGCAGGTTAATAGGACCTAAAGTTAAGATATCAAGACAAACGAGTGCAAAACAGATGAAAAACGAAGAATTGGTGAAAATGACAGGGCCATGCGATCGCATGCCCCTACTATGCGATCGCATGATAGGGGCGAATCTAGCTTTGGCACTTGGCAGCCTCTGCAAGCTAAGCTGTCTTGTCAACCGCCCAAAACCGAGTCATGCGATCGCAAAGACCCCCGATCCTGGCCTATTTAAAGGAGCTCATTCTCTGCAGATTTAAAAAAACAACATCAGAAAAAATTCGAAGAAGCACACACACACATGTATTTTCTCTGTAAATCACACACAAAACACACACTTAAGGTGTCTTTACACTTGGGTTTTGATTTGGTGGTAGTTAAACACCCCAAACTCCGGTCCAAAGGTGTAGAAACTAAGTGGAGGTTCTGATCATGTATACAACTCGGGATAGCTTGGTATAATCTAAACTTATCTGTTCTTAATATGTATCCAAGTATTGATCTTGTTGTTTTACTTGTAACCATGTGTAACTAAACTATTTCACTTAGGCCAAGATGATTCTTGGCCAAGTTATGGCAATATAAACATTTTCTTGATAATTTGATATAAAAGTATGTTTTGATCATTAATGTAAATGTGTTTAATCATATTCATGTGATATATTTGTTCATGTTCATGTTTTGATAACCTTTTGTGTGAAAACCTCAAGGTTATATTGCATGCATATTCAATAATGTTGGTTTAATCTTAAGATCTTGTGTAGTTATTACTAGAAATGATATAACAAGCAAGATTGTCATTTGAAAAGAATTTTTGAAACTTGTCTTTGATCATTTCAGATCTTAACAAGTTTGCCAAGTTTATCATATTTTGGTTTCTCACATGTTTCACTTCTCAAAATGAAAGTTTAATTGTGTACGTATATTATTTGATCATTAATACTACATGTAGAAACTAGAAGGGGGGTTGAATAGTTTCTATGACCACTTTTTCGATTATTTAAATAAATAATTAAATATGGGACACAAGAGAAACAATTGTTAGTCGATACAAGATAAAAAATATATGACTTGAATGTAAATAAGCGGAAAAATAAAGATGCGTAAAGTATATAAATATATATAGTAGTGCTTATATATATATATCTTGATGAGTGTACCAGATATATATATATAAGATGCTTGAAATGTAAAGTGCGGAAAATATATAAATATATATATAGTAATATTTATATATATATATATATATCTTGATTGAATGTACCAGATATATATATATATATATATATATATATTAATCTTGATGGATGTACCAGATAAATATATATATATATATATATATATATATATATATATATATATATATATATATATATATATATTAATATATATAGTATGACATAAATTTAAATGACGGTATTAAATAAATAAAAGAAATAAGAAATAAAATGCTGAAATGTAAAATGCTAGAAATGTAAATATGCTTGCGAAAATAAATATGCAAATGCAAGTGCGGAAATTAAAGAGTTAAGGGTTTAGAAGGATGACACCAAGATTTTTACGTGGTTCGGTTAAACTCCAACCTACATCCACGCCTTGACCTCCGTCAAGGATTCCAGTAGCACCACGTGCAAAATACCTCTTAGCCCGGAAGAGATCACCGAAGTACAATCACCTTTACGGGTAGGTGACAACCACCAAAAGATCTAATCCAAGATCTTACAAGTGTTCTTCATCAAGAACAAACCTTCTTCTTCAACAAGAAGAAAACTTCAAGTTCTTCACCAAGAACTCAAAAATTTCTAACAACCAAAGTGGGGAATAATCAAACCCACCAAAAGATAAAAGTGTTCTTCACTCAAGAACACTTCACTAAGAACACCAAGAACACCAACAATGGTGTATGAACTATAAATCTCTCAATACAAGAAAAGATGAACTCTATGAATCAATACTCAAAGTACTTTTCTTGCTTCCCTTTTGCTTGATCTTGAAGAGTTATATGAATATCACAATATATGTAAACAACTTCAAGAATCAACACACTCAAAGATAAATATATATAAAGTTGGAAGATCAAGTGTGTGTGTATGTGTAGGAGAGAATTATTCAAATTTTGCAAAAGCTAAGAAGTGAATAGAAATGGGTTATATTTATAGAGGAAGAGAAGAGAAGAGTGGGGACACCTCATCTGGCCGGACGGTCGATCCCACGGTCGACCGTGGATCGTCCGTGGCCAGAGCTGCCACATTCTCGAGTCGTTAAAAGATATTTCCGTTATTTTACGACCTTCTCTTTTAAGCTGGTATTTTAGAAATGATAAACACCAAAATAAATATCGTTACACTGTGTATTTAGACTGGCTTTTAAATTAATTAAGCACATGCTTAATTCTAAGGATGACACCTAATGTCCTTTTGTGTCATAAGATCTTAGCCAATATCTTTTTATATATAATTAATTAATACACAGTATAATAATACCTCTTAAGGATATTTATCTTGTATTCTAAAATACATATTTTCACTTTTGCCAATTTATAAAATCATGTCTATTCAAATTTGTTGGCAATAACTTATAAAAACTTTGTTCCGTAGACAGATATTATTTTGACGCAGTATGGAACATGTTTATAAGTGAAAATTATATGTTTATAAAAATGACATTTTAAGATATATCCACTTATGATTATATTGTCATTTTTATTTTCCCCAACTTTTTCAGTTTTGACAATATAAAATATGTAGTATATATTTTGTGAGGTTTTATCAGTGTTATGATCTTCCACAAATATATATATATATATATATATATATATATCCAAGTTAATATGAAAATAATAAGTTTGGCAATATTATTTTGCCAAACTTATTATTTTCATATTAACTTGGATATATATATATATATATATATATATATATATATATATATATATATATATCTTTCTTTCAATTTGATTATTAAAATTGCATCATCAAAACTAGATATATTTAAATATTTAATCTCTTGATTGCACCAACAATCTCCCCCTTTTTGATGATGACAATTTTAATTTAATCCAAGTTAATAATTCCATAATATGTTATGGAAAAATAATATGTGTGTAGTTCAAGAAGTTGACCTTCCGTGATGAGCTTGATTCTACAACATAGTAGTCTTTATGACGAAGCTTTATCACTCTAATCTTCTTGAATTGGTAGAAACTTGTAAAGTTTGTATCTCCTTCACTTGTAATTTTCTCTCCCTTTACTTGGATTCTTCTCCCCCTTTGGCATCATCAAAAAGGTGTGGACCCCCTTTTTGGTATCGAATCCTTTTTGAAACATCCGCTTGTTGAATCTTCTCCCCCTTAGAGTGTATTGAATCTTATTGGAAGTGATCTTAGTGGATGTCATGATTGAGCTCCCCCTCAGATATTGCTTGATTGCACTGGTATTTGCTCAAACATGTTTTCAAATTTTGATAGTATAAGAGAAAAGGGTTAGTAGTGAAGATAGTTGCAAGATTAGAAACCGGATCCTATTTCCATTTCTCGTGATGCTAGACACCTTATCTCTCCATAAAATATCCTCCCACTCATTTTATTAGTTGTAGCTCCTCCTCTTCTTAATAAGGTTTTAAGCACTTATCCTCTATTGTTTTTAAAATTAAGGACTCCCCCTCAATTTGATCTTTATAAGGTAAGTTATATACCTCCCCCTCAAATTATGGACACTTTTTGTGAAGTTGTCATTATATATTTGGCTTCCCTTCAAACTATGATTTCTTTTAATTTCATAAGATCTTGTATTATTTAAATATGCTTCCCCTTATTGTATATTATCCCTTTTGGATAAGGTAAACTTTTCCTTTGACATCATTGGATCATTTATGATTGAACCTCCAAATTTGGTTGATCATGCTCCCCCTTGTTATATTGTTGTGTCGGCATAAGGATTGAGCTTGAGCTAAATGACCGCACACAATTTGAATGATCGATCACATATTCTCATTTTGTGTCAACTTTCGATATTTCTTGCTTTCTTGATGTGAGGGTATGTAGTATTTAACATTGGTAGTGAGACCACACATATAGTTGACATTTCCGCTTTTGTGTAGCTTGGCTTTCATGTTGAGCAACTCTTCATTGTATAGAGTGGGTTTACTATCAAGGAGCAAAACAAAATTCTTTCCAATCTTGAGGATTGGGGTTAGCCAAGTGTAGTATTTAAATTTCATTTGAAATAAAGCAAAGTGATAACATAAGATAATTAAAGTTATTCATCCAAGATGATCAATTATTCCATCAACTATTACATGTTTCAATTAATCAATTTATGTCATCATTACTCATAATTGATTCTATATCCAAGTACTCAATTAAGCGTGCGTAGTTCAACTTCTTATATTTAATCATATTAAGAACGAGATCTTCTAAGGCATGCAAAACTGTACTTGGCCAAAGTAACATGCATGAGATTTTCTCATGATTAATAGCCATATACAAATCCCTTAAGGATATAATTATCCATATTTTATTCAATAAGCTCTCAAGAGTTTTAATTATATGAAAGGGTTATCTTTCATCTTTTTACTTTTATTCATCCAAGCATTTGTGCATTGTCCTAATAATCAAATTTAATTGCACATATGAGACATAAATCATTTAACCATGTTTAAGAATAATGAACAACGTATAGTTTTATAGGAAATTGTAAAGTTTGAAAAGTTCACGGTTGCACATACCCACGGTCGACCATGATCAACCGCGGTTACGGCCAGCGAAACACCAACAATTGTCACGGTTGCAATCCTTCGACCGTGGTGGACCGTGACCTTGTATTTTATTGAATTTTCAAAGTTTTCAATTATCATTCTTAGAGCATGCAAATCATTTTAAAAGATGCATGCATTATGACAAGTAATTAAACCAAGGTTTTTATCAAATCAATCATTCTTTCATATTTAATATACATAAGAAATGTGTTTTTCTTTAGGGATCTTTGATTTGTAAATCTTATAATGGTTTAAAATCTTTGTAATTGGATAGAGCTCTTTGCCGAAGTTATCTTTAAACTGTTTTTAACAAACTATTTAAATATCAACGATTAATTTTCTTTTTGATAAGGAGAGGCATGAGAGAGTTTGATTGCACAACAATTTATTTATTGTCACTTGACTTTGTAGAAAGAACATACCCACCTTCTTGATGTTTTTCAGCTTATATTCGTATACTAGGATAGCTTACGAACTAGCATGGGTTATCCTTTCGGGTGATTTTTCGAATTTGTATATTTACTCGACGCAATTTTGTTTTATGCCATTAAATAATATTTTTCAAAGATTATGTTTTATCGTTTTAATCTTAATCTTATTGTTCTTAAACAATTATCATTTCAATGCCTTTGTTTAATCACGGTATTTCATTTGTGCATATAATTATGTAAATAGTGATGCCTAAGTTTTATATGCATATTCTTATAAAGAAGCACATGATTTTTTTTTGCTTAGATTAATAGCATCAGTTTTCATACGTAATGAGCTTTCCAAGAAGCTTACCTCATAAACAGCAAGTGTTTATTTTATCCATAGTGCTTGAACATACGCTTTTGCATGGCAATGAAATACCTCAGCTTGTACTTCTAGTCATCATAAATTATGCTTATGATGACAATACGGGTTTTCGTTGGATTTTGAGAGTTAGTGATTCACCGTTCATTTTTTGTGAGAGATATTTATTGCCGGATCAGGATGTGTTTTCTTAATATTTTCCTGAGATAATTCACATCTACAAACACTATACATAATATTGGGCATACTTGCTGTTAGATAAATCAAGCTCCCGATCATGCCACATTACTTGATGTCATCAATTAACTCACTCCTTTTGTTTTAATTCACAAGCAGTATTCATGAGTGTATGTATTGATTTTATGTTTCAACATCGAATCTTTCTTTAATCAGGTGTTTAGATTGATGTATACATGTTCTACTCTCTTCTTTTGGATCACTTTAATTCATAAATTACACTTATAATGCATGTTCTTTATAGAGTTTATACAGAACTTTTGATTAGTAAATATATCATATCATATGATCTTCTTACTAAATCAAGGATTTATCATTTATATACATTCTCTAATATTTCAAACCAGCTTAAACTTTTATTTTAGGAGATGTAAAAATTTAGCATACTTTTCTAGAGCTCTTAAAGTACATACAAGACATATAATAAGGAATTTCCTATATATGTCAAGTATTCATAAACTAATTTAATCTATATGCTTTAATTTAATCCATGCATTTTCAATTATAGAGCTTGCAAATATTTGATCTTTTAAGAAATTTTCAAAGAATGATTCTTGGTAATATCTTTGCATATGTGACAAATTTTATTTTTCAAGATCAATCCCCTAAGTTTTGCTTGTAAGATTCGTTTATGAAACCTACTCATAATCCTCTTTTTTTTACTTTGACTTTTCATGAGATAACTAGACCCAATGATTGGCTATAAGATGATTCGTTTAATTTGCATTGACCATTCTTTACTGTTTAGTGCTATTATATCATATTTCAATTACTCATTATTGCATTAATCTCTTTGAAGATTCTAGTATATCTTTCTTCTATATTGCCAATGATTTGGTCAATTAGGTGATTCCTAATTTTTTGGTGTTGATAGGTTCACTAGGCCCTTTTTAAAAAAGAAGTGGCTTTACTTCAACTATGGCTTCATTTACATTAAGCTTTGCTAGTTGATGTAAATAGTTTGTTGTTCATTAAGATCATCATCAACTAGAGACATTGATTTGTTTAGAGGAGTTTCATTAAATGTATCATTTAGGTTTTCCTCTATATCCATAGTTTGTTTATTTAGGACACTATAGGATTTGTCATTTAGAGAATGTCCTAAGAACACGCTTTCATAGACTTTAGGATCAAATTTTATCAAGTGTTCCTTATTATTTAAAAAGAAGTATTTACTTTCAAACACCACTCAAATGTCTAAGTGTAGGTTTTATACCCTTGTATAGTTCATAAGGGGTCCTTTTTATGAGCGACCAAACTAGAACATTATTAAGTATATATGTTACGGTTGCTACGACATCATACTTAAAGTGTTGGGGAATTGATCGTTCATTAAGCATCATATGACTCATCCCTTGAAGAGTATGGTTTTTTTTTTACTACCCCATTAGATTGAGGAGTTTTAGGGGCTGAAAAGTTATGAGTAATATCATGTTTGTCACAAGATGCAAAAAGAATTTTTATCAAATTCTCTACCATGGTCCGTACGAATGGACGTAATCAAGTGACCTTGATGGTTTTGAATTTGTTTCCAAGAATCTTGAATCATTTTCGGATTACAAAAATATGGTTCAAGTATATCTTGAAAAATCATCTATAACTATTATAGCATAAAAGTTTTCATCATTGCTTTGTATTAATAAATGATCACATAAATCCATATACAAGAATTCTAAAATTCTAAACATTTTGACTTTTGAAATACATGAACTTATTTTTCAACTTTGCAAGCAACACAAAAGTGTTTATCAAATTTTAATTTTGGTAAATTATTTGCAGGCTCTTAATTGCTAATCTTTTGAATTAATTTTTATATTAACGAGACTTAGTCTCATATGCCACAAAGTGTAATGATCATTTAAGCATGCAAGTCATACTTGGATGGATGGATTATTATTATATTACATATATCTAATAGACGTTTTCTTTTACCTTTGATTAGATATTTCACTTATCTTCAATAATCATGTCATAACCATTTATGAGTGTCACAAACAAGTTTTCATCACACAATTTGAATAACGCTTATGATTTTAAATCTGGATTATTTATCATACTAGACCTTTATGCCGATCAAGTTATAGTGAGGAATGTTACCTTTACCATAGAGTTTTATCCCTTACATTGATATTGAACACCACATGAAATTTGTTGCAGTAAATAATTCTTTGTTGCTCATCATGTGCTTGGGACATCCCGGTATCAAATATCATTCAAGTGATTTTGGATGTCCACTTGTGTTCACCTAGCAATTTAAACATTTGACAAATGTGGTACCCAATGTTTCATGGGTCCGGGGTTGTTAGATTCAAACATTCCTACCTTTATCCACTGTGGTGTGACCTTGTATGTATGATAAGGTCTAGTAGGATATGAACTTATATAATATTTGCAAAACCTTTGTTTACTCCAAGTTGGTGTTTGAAAATAAGTTCTTTTACTTTTAAAATAATTATTTTTATGATAAAAATTGTTGTAATTTCTTTTAGGTTTGACATTGTAGTTCCAAGCAAATCTATTGTTTGAAAACCTTCTTTGATTGTTATGATATGACATGAAAGACTTAGAAGGTTTAGAGTGTCCAACTTGGTATCTTGATTGTTTATAAAAACTTCTCATTTGGTTATTTTTAGTACTAAGAAGTGAAGTATTATGATCACAGGTATTAACATGTGATGGTGATTTGAAATGCAAAAACTTTTTCATAGTTTTTCCTTCCACTGTAGCAGCCCACGGTTGATCACGGTCGACCACGGTAGCGGACAGAATGTTATTATTTGAAGCTACGGTCACGGTAGCAGGTGCCACGGTCGACCGTGGTGATGCCGCCATGGGCATTTTTTCTTTTCCTTTTTCAAAAACAATATTTTTATTGAAACTTGTTGATGACACACTTTTATTTAAAAATTCTAGTTCACTTTTGTTGTTCTTCAATCAATCTATATCCTTTAGCAAATTGGTGACTTTGTTTTTAGCTTCTAAAAGTTCCTTGTCACGTTTTGCCACCAAATCTTTTAATAAATTATTTTTAGTTTTTAAAGACTCATTTTTCTTATTTGCTTTGAAAAGGAGTTTTTCACATTTGGAATATTCTAACTTCAAATCATCATCAATTGAATCACAACTAGAGTAAGAGTGATTTGATTGTACCTCTCTTGTCTTGTTAGTTATAAGACAAGTTTCATTATCATCATTTGTGTTTTCACTATCATTATCTTCCCAAACATTGTTATCAAACATCTTGTGATGGTCATCTTCATTTCTTCCACTGGTGGAGGGTTCATTGTTTTCTTCATCATCACATCTTAAGATTTCTTTAGCTTTTAAAGCTAATGACTCGTCTTGTGTTCTCACCGTTGTTTTGTCATCCTTGACTGAATCAAGTTGTTCATCTTTTTGAACAAGTAAATCATTTTTGCAATCTTTTAGAAATTTGTCATCTTGATGTGTTGCTATTAATGTTTTCCAAATTTCATTTGAAGTTTTACACATGAAAACTTTTACATATTATGTTTTTGGTAAAATTTTATAAAATAATAGTTTTGTTTCACTATTCTTTTTAAGAAAAGATACATCATTTAATGTTAAATTTTTACTATCCTTTGGTTTGAAGTCACCATTTTCAATAATGTGCCATAGATCATAATCTTTGGTTTTTATATATGTTTCAAATTTTAATTTCCAGTACTCAAATTTATCTAACTCAAATGTTGGTGGAATAGACAATAAACAACCCTCATAATAGTTTCCTTTTCCCATGGATCAACTCAAAATTTGAAAAATTAGTTTTTATAAAACTTGAGCAAATTGAGAGCAACTTGCTCCGATACAAATTGTAGAAACTAGAAGAGGGGTTGAATAGTTTCTATGACCACTTTTTCGATTATTTAAATAAATAATTAAATATGGGACACAAGAGAAACAATTGTTAGTAGATACAAGATAATAAATATATGAATTGAATGTAAATAAGCGGAAAAATAAAGATGCGTAAAGTATATAAATATATATACTAGTGCTTATCTATATATCTTGATGAGTGTACCAGATATATATATATATATAAGATGCTTGAAATGTAAAGTGCGGAAAATATATAAATATATATATATAGTAATATTTATATATATATACCTTGATTGAATGTACCAGATATATATATATAAGAGTTTATATTTATATTTATTATAAGTAAATATATATATATATATATATATATATATTAATCTTGATGGATGTACTAGATAAATATATATATTAATATATATAGTATGACAGAAATTTAAATGACGGTATTAAATAAATAAAAGAAATAAGAAATAAAATGCTGAAATGTAAAATGCTAGAAATGTAAATATGCTTGCGAAAATAAATATGCAAATGCAAGTGCGGAAATTAAAGAGTTAAGGGTTTAGAAGGATGACACCAAGATTTTTACGTGGTTCGGTTAAACTCCAACCTACATCCACGCCTTGACCTACGTCAAGGATTCCACTAGCACCACATGCAAAATACCTCTTAGCCCGGAAGAGTTCACCGAAGTACAATCACCTTTACGGGTAGGTGACAACCACCAAAAGATCTAATCCAAGATCTTACAAATGTTATTCATCAAGAACACACCTTCTTCTTCAACAAGAAGAACACTTCAAGTTCTTCACCAAGAACTCAAAAATTTCTAACAAACAAAGTGGGGAATAATCAAACCCACCAAAAGATAAAAGTGTTCTTCACTCAAGAACACTTCACTAAGAACACCAAGAACACCAACAATGGTGTATGAACTATAAATCTCTCAATACAAGAAAAGATGAACTCTATGAATCAATACTCAAAGTACTTTTCTTGATTCCCTTTTGCTTGATCTTGAAGAGTTATATGAATATCACAATATATGTAAACAACTTCAAGAATCAACACACTCAAAGATAAATATATATAAAGTTGGAAGATCAAGTGTGTGTGTGTATGTGTAGGAGAGAATTATTCAAATTTTGCAAAAGGTAAGAAGTTAAGAGAAATGGGTTATATTTATAGAGGAAGAGAAGAGAAGAGTGGGGACACCTCATCTGGCCGGACGGTCGATCCCACGGTCGACCGTGGATCGACCGTGGCCAGAGCTGCCACATTCTCGAGTCGTTAAAAGATATTTCCGTTATTTTACGACCTTCTATTTTAAGTTAGTATTTTAGAAATGATAAATACCAAAATAAATATCGTTACACTGTGTATTTGGACTGGCTTTTAAATTAATTAAGCACATGCTTAATTTTAAGGATGACACCTAATGTCCTTTTGTGTCATAAGATCTTAGCCAATATCTTTTTATATATAATTAATTAATACACAGTATAATAATACCTCTTAAGGATATTTATCTTGTATTCTAAAATATATATTTTCACTTTTGCCAATTTATAAAATCATGTCTATTCAAATTTGTTGGCAATAACTTATAAAAACTTTGTTTCATAGACAGATATTATTTTGACGCAGTATGGAACATGTTTATAAGTGAAAATTATATGTTTATAAAAATGACATTTTAAGATATATCCACTTATGATTATATTGTCATTTTTATTTTCCCCAACTTTTCAGTTTTGACAACATAAAATATGTAGTATATATTTTGTGTGGTTTTATCAGTGTTATGATCTTCCATATATATCTATATATATATATATATATATATATATATATATATATATATATATATTTCTCTTAATTTGATTATTAAAATTGCATCATCAAAACCAGATATATTTAAATATTTAATCTCTTGATTGCACCAACACTACAAAAGGATAAAAAAGATTAAAAAGATGTTTTTGAACATGTTAAGGTTGAAATGAATTCCATAATGTCATTAAGAGTCTTATCTTTTGATTCTATTTACATGCTTATGTATTTCACGTTTTTCATGTGTTACGTGCTAGAAATGGTACGTAACATGATGATATCTAAAAGAAATAACATAAGGCTTGATCTTAAATCCAATGCACGTGGTTTGAGTCTTGTTGGGTTCATAACATCATAGTGTTCATTTACTATCTACTTATAACCTTGGATGAAAGTCCAAGTTGTTTGTGTTTAATCTTTGGGTAAAAATGAGATCTGCTGTAAATAGTCACCATGTGATCACATGACATATGCATGCGACCGCATGTGTCTGTCTTTCTATGTGATCGCATGTCTCTAACATGCGATCACATAAAGCCCTGTTCCAGAATCAGTTTGTTGTTTCTTTTATTCTAATTATTATTAAATCACTTTAACACCTTTCTTATGTTTTGAAAGCTATAAGACATATCATTTGACCAAGAATGTATGGCTTGTAGCTGGATTTAAACATGGTTAAGTGGATCTGTGATTGTCTTTTGATTCTATGCTTACATGTTATATTTGATTGTAAATCTGAGTATTGATAACTCAAGTGATGATTTACATGATAATAAGACTCGTAAGTATTAGAGAGAACAACATACTGTGAGCTAAATGCAATTTATCAAGTCATCAACAATTAAACCAAAATAAATATTGCCATAACTAACCAGGATGATTCTGAAGCCTAAGTGATCATTTCTCTGATTGTCTAATCGCTTGTTTATTATTTTGATAGTATAACTTGTTTATTTCATTAGTTTTAAATCAAAATCTAAAAATCACATGTTTTTATTTCACCAAACAATAATGATGTTTGAGTTCTAGTAGCTGCCAGAAAGTCACTTTTATCCCTGTGGTTCGACACTCGGTTTTGTAATTCCACTTTATAAATTTAAAACATCAGTGTGAAAAAGCTTTTAATCATCTTAAAAATACCCGTACGCGGGCTGCACACCAAGACCAAAAATTGGTGATACTAAGAAAGAAGAACCAAAAATCAGTTAGGAAACGGCAGGATGACTAGACATAGGAGTACTATGAATAAGCACCTGGTTCACGGGAAAACTGAATATGACCCTAATCTAGAAACATCAGAATGATAACTAAAACCTTAAGAACTCCTGACTCAACCAAAAAATCCAAACACTTGTCTTAGGAATCAAGGTTACAAGATAATTCAGTCAGAACAACGACGGGGGTTCGGGAACAACTACGGGGGTTCGGGGGCAGCGCCCCTAATAGTGTGGTCCAAGGGGTGCAACCCCTGGCGGGGTCCAAGGGGCAGAGACCCTGGCTGGGGTCAAGCTGAAAGTTTTTTAAATTGAAGAATACTGCTATGGCAAAAATGATCAGAAATCCTAAAAATCTCGGAAAATGAGTGTAAAACCGGTCAATTTGAAAACCGATCACACCAAAAACCGATCAACCTTCAAAACCATCACCTTGAAAACCGAACAATAATCCATGTGAAAAACCGAATGTCTCAATAACTGGATATCTCAAAAACCGATCAACTGAAGAAACCGCACATAGAAAACCGATCACTAAGAAGACTAATCACTTTTATACGATTTTTCAGAAAACCGATCACTTTTGTTCGGTTTTTCAGAAAACCGATCACTTTTATTTGGTTTTTTCAGAAATACCGCACGATTCAAAGTAGAATCCCGAACGATTCAAGTTTGAAATCCCGCACAATTCATCATTCATCCCGCTCATATTCAAACTATCTTGAAATTTGCTCAAATCTGTAAACTTATTGCCCAGATCACTTCGTTTACCCCCGATTTACAATTCTCAATCATTGATTATCATTCACATCGATCAAATAAGCAAATTTGATCAAATTTCTTCAAGAACTTCAAAAACCCAAAAACTCAAAAATCTTTGATTTCCTTACTGATTTGTTGTCTATTTGATCCAAATCACTCCAGATTAACTCTATAATGATAACCGATCAACAAACAATCATAATCTTCAACAAAATATCACAATTTTGATGAAACACCCGAAAATCTTCACTTTTGCTCTCGGTTTCTTCAAATCTTCAAAAACTTCGAAATTGTTTGTTAAATCCAGATCAAATCTTCACTCCCTTGGCTCTGATACCACTTGTTACGCCTAGATAACAAGTGGTTCTTGTATCATGTAGGATAATGTGAAGGTTTCATATGTTAAACTAGAGAGAATGTGGTTTACACCTTGGAAAACACCTAGTTCATTCTTTCATTATGAGCAAAAACCTTACAAAGTCAATAGCCATAAGGCTATATATACCCCATGGGTATTTTACAAGTAAACTCCTATTTCTATACAATTTTATATTTTACATTCTCCCCCTTTGTATTAAAATAGGAGTGAAAACGCCAGTAACCTAAGGATTTTTTTAATCTTTTTATCTGTCTTCCTTAGATTATATAAGCAGTTTTGAATGTAGCATCCCACCATATACATTAGTATGAAACAATGCTTTTTCTTGAGCTTTTGACAGCAGAAGCATAAACACTTTTGATGTGTTGGGAAGAATCTTCTTTTTGTCTCCACCTACAATGTAGCTTAGATTGTTCTCATGTCTTCATAAGTCTGATAATCTTGACTCCCCCTTGACATGATATAGACTGATGTTTCTTTCTCTCTCTCCCCCTTGAGTAGACACAATAATTTTTCAATATGTTCTTTTACTCCCCCTCAACAACTGAATCAACAATATAAAATTTCTTTACTTTTTATTCTCCCCCTCATGATGATTATGATATATTATAAGCATCATGCATAAAAGACATCACCATGATAAGAAGATAAAGCCACTTCAGTCTGATCATCTAAAGGAGTGTGGAATTGTTTCACAGCTCACACCTACGTACACCACAGTGGAATGGTGTGTCAGAAAGGAGGAACATAACCTTGCTTGAAATGGTTCGGTCAATGATAAATCAGACCACGTTACTAAGTCGTTCTTGGGACACGCACTCGAGACGGATGCTTTCATGTTGAACCGAGTTTCATCGAAGTCCGTGGAGGACAGAAAGACACCGTTCGAGTTATGGACGGGGAAAAAGCCCTAATTGTCTTTCATGAAGAGTTGGGGTTATAAGGCTTTCGTTAAACGACCGTTCTCGGATAAACTTAAACCCAAAGTTTTTTTCGCTCGCTTGGGGAACTTTGTAGGGAGAAGTTTGTAAGTTCAGAAATGACAAGAAAAGATATAGATCTTCAGGAAATTAAAGAAGAAGAAGATACACCTCCGTCTTTTGTGGAACCAGTAATTCAATAAAGAGTTGTTGAAACACAACCCGAGTCAGTGGTTGAGGAGGAAGTGGAAAAACAAGACATTCACAGGTCCAGTAGGATTCGGACTAAGTCGCATAGATATCTTGGATTTCTAATTGCTCAGTAAGAAGAGGATCTTCGTGAACTTATATACTATATGGACGGCTGTGTCAGGCAGTGAGTCTGACAAGTGGCTTGACACCATGAAGGCAGAGATGAAATCAATGTATGACAACCAGGTTTAAAAGTTAGTAGACTTGCCACAACACAGTAAAGTTGTTCGCTACAAGTGGGTCTTCAAGAAGAAGACATGCATGGAAGGAAAAGTGCATACTTTTAAAGCAAGGCTTGTTATGAATGGTTTTACTCAAACTCATGGTATTGATTATGATGAAACCTTCTCGCCAGTAGCTATGCTTAAGTGTATCAGGATTCTAATGGAAATATTTGCATACTTCAATTATGAGATGTGGAAAATGGATGTCAAAAACGCTTTCCTTAACGGGAAACTAACAGAGGATGTGTATATGGCACAATCCGACCATTTTCAGGATTCCAATAATCCAAACAAGGTATGTAAATTACTTAATTCTATTTATGGATTAAAGCAAGCATCTAGAAGCTGTAACATGCACTTTGATGAACGCATCAAAGAGTTTGGTTTTACCAAAAGCGAGTTTGAATCCTGTGTTTACACAAAGTTTAGTGTGAGCATATCAATCTTCCTGACCCTACATGTGGATGACATGCTACTTATAGGAAACGACGTACCAGCATTACAAGGAGTAAAATCCTGGTTAGGTAAGTGTTTCCAAATGAAGATCTGGGAGAAGTCACATATATACTTGGTGTTAGAACTGTATTATTGTAATAGAATAGGAGTTCAACAATAGTTGAGGGTGCTTATTGTAAATATACCTTATAGGTATATAACCCTTGTGCTACACAAGGAAATGTAAGGATTGCCACATAATGAATGGCTTAACTATGTGTTTTGTAAGGTGAAATGAGTTTCTCTCTCAATGTATCATAGTTACTTATCGCATTCCTTCATTCTACCGCTTGTTTATTCCTAACAAGTGGTATCAGCGCCAAAGGAGTGAAGATCTATCGGGTGTTATCATCAACAAATCAAGATTTAAAGATCAAAGGGGCTGAACAAAAACCTCTCGGTTACGGTTTCATTGAAGAACAATCGAGTTCTTCATTAACGAGGTGTGTTCCAAGTTGTTTTTGAGGTGTAGATTATCGATTCTCTAATGTACAAGACAAACAAGGTATAATCTCAACACCATTTCAGGGTTTTATCGAGTTCTTCAAGACATTTGAATGTTCAATCGAGTTTTCTTGAAGATACATTTTCTATTGAAGAGAGCAAAAACAACCTGCCACCTTTCGATTTCGGGTTTATATGGTTTTGGGGGTTAGTGTGTTCGGAGTTAATCATTTTCATGGAGATTTGAAGCTTTCAGAATTTTTCTCAAGAACAAGCAAGAACATCATTTTTGCAGGTTTTAATCTCTGAAAATTAAAAACACCAAAAATTTGGTGTTTGTGTGTGAAATCAAGTGCTGGTATGGGTGTTTGTGTTTGAGTGTGGAACTTGCAGAAGTCAACATCAAATCAAGAACAAATCAGGTACATGTGGGTAGACACTATTCAGAGTAAGGTCAGCAGATCTTATAGTGACTTCTAAGACCCTATCAGCCGCATCCATGAGCTATCAGCCACACTTTAGGGCTATCGCATGCGATCGAGGTGAATTTGGCCAAGTATAGATTCTCTATCAGCCGTACTGGATTCCAATCGCATGAATCCAATCGCATGCGATTCGATCACACAACCAATCGAACAGATCCAATCACACGGATCCAATCGCATGGACCAATCGCATGCTATTCAATCGCACCGTTTCATGAAATTTTACTAACTTGTGTAAAAAGGTGCCTATCGCGTGGATCCTATCGAATGCGATTCGATTTCTGATCCAATCGCATACGATCTGAATCACACTATCGAACAGGTTTCTCAGAGTTGCATTTTTCACTCAAAATTTCAAAATTTTCATTCGAAATGCATTTTCTGATATAGCGATATTCTTCATTTTCAAAAATTTTCAAGCTGACTAGCCAGGGGCTCTGCCCATTGGACCCCGCCAGGGGTTGCCACCCCTTGGACCCCGCTATCAGGGGCACTACCCTCGAACCCCCGTCGTCGTTCTGACTGATTTATGTTGCCACCTCGATTTCTAAGTCAAGTGTTTGGATTTTTTAACTTAGTCAGGAGTTCTCATAGTTTCAGTTATCATTCTGATGTTTCTAGATTTGGGTTAGCTTTGGGTCATTACTACCATATACTTAATTCCTAATACCCTATGTCTAGTCATCCTGCCCTTTCCTAACTGATTTTTGGTTCTTCTTTCTTAGTGTCACCAATATCTGGTCTCAAAATCAGATTTTGGCCATCTATTCCTTGTTTCTTTAGAATCTTGGTAGTATTTTATCAGTCAGTTCTGAATTCTCATTTCTCATTCTTATCTTTCGGAATTCGTGTATCGTTACTTGATTGTCTTAACCAACATCCGTTTACTTCATGTTTTCTAAGAGTTTGATAGATATTTGTGAGCTTTCGAATAAGGATGTATCCGACTCCCTGTTCACGTTATGCGTTCAGAGTCACCTTTTCTATAGTTGTACAGGTTGAATTTCCTTGAATATTAGTTCAAGCTCCCTGTTCGTTTGAATTTCCTTGAATTTCCTTGAATTTCCTTAGTGCTCATATCATTCTATAGAATCCTTATCCGTCCTAAGTTCGTTTGCATCCACTTGTCTTTCGTTCTCTTTGTCACTTGTTGTGATCCGGACTAGGTTGAAACTCTTGTGTGAGAATTCTCAGATTTTCGATTTGGTTGATGTATTCACTTCTGATCTACATTCACTCCTCAACGATCCATTTTGGCTCACAAGTGGTAGAAGTTAATAGACTGATACTTCACAACTGAACATTTTTCATGATGACCAGTGAAGACTTTGGACATCATGAGAGGGAGATATAAAGACTTATTCAGTTGGTTACTGCATGAGACATATTGTACGAGGTATTCAGTATGGGGGAGAAGTACTTAGATTAAAGTATACTTAGATGAAAGTAAAAATTTATTCTCGCCCCAATTTTATCTTCAAGGATCGAGAGCAACATTGTAGGGGGAGGGTTTCCCCGTTCGTGATTCTAGGGGGAGTAAGCAACATATTCTATCTTGTTGATGAATCCTTATATGCTTCCGCTGATGCTACCAATGCTCAAGTATCCAAATGCTGAAAACCTCTATATGCTAAATTGATTATATAACCGAAGGCAATCAATGCCTTAGGTTACTGGAGCGCTACAAGACAATAAGCACAAGACCCTCAAGATGCTGAAGAGATCAAGACTCCTGTTTATTTTATTCTACAACTCCTATTCCATTCCAAAGGGGGAGATTGTTAGAACTGTATTATTGTAATAGAATAGGAGTTCAACAATAGTTGATGGTGCTTATTGTAAATATACCTTATAGGTATATAACCCTTGTGCTACACAAGGAAATGTAAGGATTGTCACATAATGAATGGCTTAACTATGTGTTTTGTAAGGTGAAATGAGATTCTCTCTCAATCTATCATAATTACTTATCGCATTCCTTAATTCTACCGCTTGTTTATCCCTAACACTTGGTATAAAGATCTACAGGGATAGATCTAGGTGACTTATTGGACTTAGTCAAAGTATATACATCGATAAAGTGATGAAACGCTTTAAGATGGATGGATCCAAGAAAGGGTTCATTCCGACTAGATCTGGTGTACCTTTGAGCAAGGCTCCATGTCCAACTTCTCCAGTGGAGAAGAAGAGGATGAAATCGATTCCTTATGCCTCGGTAGTAGGAAAGCGTCACGAGTAGATATCAGCAAAATCCGGGTTAAGCCCTTTGGGTGGCTGTCAAGAACATTCTCAAGTATCTGAGAAGGACAAAAGATATGTTCTTGGTCTTTGGAGGAAGCGGACGAGATCAGTGTGTCTGGTTACACTGATACAAGCTTCTAGACGGACAAAGATGACTTTAAGTCACAGTCAGGGTTTGTTTTTACCCTAAACGGAGGAGGCATATCTTAGAAAAGCAAGAAGCAAGATACAATAGCACATTTGACTATAGAGGCTGAGTACATTGCGCCAAATGATGCAGTAAAGGAAGGGTTATGGTTGAGGAATTTTATCTATGATCTAAGAGTTGTTGCCAGTATTTTTAGACCGGTTGATATTTTCTGTGATAATATGTGTGCTTTAGCGCAAGCAAAAGAACCAAGAGATCATCAGCGGGCCAGGCACATACTAAGGCGCTTGCTAGAGAAAAGCATGAGAGACATGCTAGTTCTATTCGAATGTAGTACATAGGACCTAGTAATGAGTTTCAGTAATTAATTAAACTTATGGATTGAATTTAAAACGCATGATTATGTATTAAACATTTCAGAGTGATGGAAATAGGAGGTTTAATATAATCGTTTTAATATTCTCCATTCTTAGAATATTTACTTATCCATGATATACAAATCTTGTTATATCAAAATTTCTCCGTAGCTACTTGATGTAGTTGGAGCCGCATCAGGGAGATAATAACGCTATTATAAACACTTGATGGTGTATTCGTGTAGAGAATAAAAGCACAAGTTTGTGACCAAGTATTTATAGACATTTGTCAGAGGTACAAATATTTGAAGCTGATCCGCATCAGGCTAACTTCATGGAGCCTTTGACATGAGTTAACTTGATTGGTTGTCCTTAGACCTGAGATGTTTGGTTTGGGGTGCGGGGACTTCTGTGCTTTGGGATGTTCAAACGATATGCCGTAACAGGGTGATTATAACGAGCGTTTGGGTGCAGCAAAAGCCGTGTGCTCAAATACAAGCAGTCAAGATGGGATTTGCACCTTCTCTAATCTAAGAAGAGATATTTCAGGGCCACTTGACGGTTGAGACTAAATTGAAATGCGTGGCCGTGCTTGGACAGAATGATAGGTATCATTCGGTAAATCCATTACTGCAGTTAGTCGAGATCAGAGTCAAGAAACATAATATGGATTTTTAGAATAGATCACGAACTCCATGTCTAAAATCCAAATTAGGGAACGTGATGCAAAAGGAAAAGCCGGGTAATCCAAGAGGGTGATTATAGAATCTCTGGACATAAGACAACTTATAGTCGTGATTAACCTAAAGCTGTGTTCCCAAGATACAACAAGGAAAGAAAAGAAAAGAAAGTAAAATTAACAGGAGAAAAGAAGAGAAAAGAGATGATAATGATTTTAATTTTTCGTGTTCCCGAGTTGGAAAGAAATGAAATGAAATTGAAGAGAAAAGACATAAAATTGTGTAAGTGTCTGGCTAGGGACCTCCTTAGGCCAATGACATACAAGGGATGTAAATATCGTGCACAAGTGGGAGTCTGATAGATTGTATGCAAGGATAGTGTACACGTGTCATCATATCCGGACGTTATAAGTCACTAAAGGGTCACACAGCTGCACACTCAACTCGAACCAAGATAATGATACTTTGTGTGTGATGATAATTAATACTAGATCCGTCCCATTTTTATTTTCCACTTTTGACTTTTTAAAGTCTTTATTTTCAACTTTGACCTTACATATTTTTGTTTATGCTATATAATAAGAGATGAAAACTACATTAATGAAAATACATTTAAAACACAATGCATTCATATCTTTTGTATCAAATATTATATCACACAAACAAAAATATTTAGGTCAAAGTTGAAAAGAAAAACTTTAAAAAATCAAAACTGGACAATAAAAATGGGACGGAGGGAGTAGTTAATTGATTATAAAGTAAATAAATAATAAATAGTTATTTGTTATTTGAAGGATTAAAAATTTGTTAAATATTTAATTATTATGTTGGTTAAAGTGTTATTAATTAATTAGTCAATTAATTAATATTAATTTGAGGGTTGTTTTTGTAGAAAGATTAGAGTTTTAATCTTTGGACCGGACTTATGGGCTTAGGGGCCTTAATCCATTATTTAAGTATAAATAAGGATTAACACTTGGAAATTTAGTTAATTATTCATAATTAACATAAGTCTTAAGCAACAAACAAAACACACCACTCTCTCTCCCTCTCTTTCGATCGGCGGCCGAGAAAGGACCGACCACCACCGCAACATCGGCGGTAGCAGTGTGATCACCCAGCAGCCACTAGTACAAATCTGCGATTAGGTCACACATAGTCGGAATTAAACGGCCACACGTTCGAATTTTTATGTGACTAAAGGTACAAAAATAAGTTCCTCGTTATTAGTTAGTCACTTATGAACTCGGATCGTGTGACCATTCGGTAATGTATCGCCACACATTCAAATATTTATGTGGCTAAAGGTTATAGCTATTTTTTGGCTGATTATTTAGCCACATACGAATTTGGAAAATATGACTAAATGCCATAAATGGTCACACACTTAATTTATTGTGACAAAAGTTTGTCACACACTTGAATTATTGTGACTAAATGCCATATATTGTCACATGAAGTAATTGTTTGTGTGTCTAAATCGTAGAATCGAAATTGTCACACACGTGTTAAGTGTAGCAAAAATCGTACATATGGTCACGCAACTTATTATGTGTGTCTAAAGTTTAACGGGGCCAAAAGGTAAAGTATATAGTCACATTTATTTCTAGTACGATCTTGTGTGACTATATGGCTTTATAATAGCCACACATCATGACAGATGTGTATCTAAATGTTGTTTATGGCCACATTAACTGTTTGTGTGTCTAAATCATGAGTCTATATATGATCACATGAAGTAATTGTTTATGTGTCTAAATCATAGAATCGAAATTGTCACACATGTGTTAAGTGTAGCCAAAATCGTACATATGGTCACGCTACTTATTATGTGTGTCTAAAATTTAACGGGGCCAAAAGGTAAAGTATATAGTCACATTTATTTCTAGCACGATCATGTGTGACTATATGGCTTTATAATAGCCACACATCATGACATATGTGTATCTAAATGTTGTTTATGGCCACATTAAGTATTTGTGTGTCTAAATCATGAGCCTACATATGGTCACACGAAGTAATTCTTTATGTGTCTAAATCATAGAACCGAAATTGTCACACATGTGTTAAGTGTAGCCAAAATCGTACATATGGTCACGCAACTTATTATGTGTGTCTAGAGTTTAACGGGACCAAAAGGTAAAGTATATAGTCACATTTCTTTCTAGCACGATCATGTGTGACTATATGGCTTTATATTAGCCACATATCATGAAAGATGTGTATCTAAATGTTGTTTATGGCCACATTAAGTGTTTGTGTGTCTAAATCATGAGTCGACATATGGTCACATGAAGTAATTGTTTATGTGTCTAAATCATAGAATCGAAATTGTCACACACGTGTTAAGTGTAGCCAAAATCGTACATATGGTCACGCAACTTATTATGTGTGTCTAAAGTTTAACGTGGCCAAAAGGTAAAGTATATAGTCACATTTATTTCTAGTACGATCATGTGTGACTATATGGCTTTATAATAGCCACACATCATGACAGATGTGTATCTAAATGTTGTTTATGGCCACATTAAGTGTTTGTGTGTCTAAATCATGAGTCTATATATGGTCACATGAAGTAATTGTTTTTGTGTCTAAATCATAGAATCGAAATTGTCACACATGTGTTAAGTGTAGCCAAAATCGTACATATGGACACGCAACTTATTATGTGTGTCTAAAGTTTAACGGGGCCAAAAGGTAAAGTATATAGTCACATTTATTTCTAGCATGATCATGTGTGACTATATGGCTTTATAATAGCCACACATCATGACAAATGTATATCTAAATGTTGTTTATGGCCACATTAAGTGTTTGTGTGTCTAAATCATGAGTCTACATATGGTCACATGAAGTAATTGTTTATGTGTCTAAATCATAGAATCGAAATTGTCACACACGTGTTAAGTGTAGCCAAAATCGTACATATGGTCACGCAACTTATTATGTGTGTCTAAAGTTTAACGGGGCCAAGAGGTAAAGTATATAGTCACATTTATTTCTAGTATGATCATGTGTGAATATATGGCTTTATAATAGCCACACATCATGACAGATGTGTATCTAAATATTGTTTATGGCCACATTAAGTGTTTGTGTGTCTAAATCATGAGTCTATATATGGTCACATGAAGTAATTGTTTATGTGTCTAAATCATAGAATCGAAATTGTCACACATGTGTTAAGTGTAGCCAAAATCGTACATATGGTCATGCAACTTATCATGTATATCTAAAGTTTAACGGGGCCAAAAGGTACAGTATATAGTCACATTTATTTCTAGCACGATCATGTGTGACTATATGACATTATAATAGCCACACATCATGACAGATGTGTATCTAAATGTTGTTTATGGCCACATTAAGTGTTTGTGTGTCTAAATCATGAATCTACATATGGTCACATGAAGTAATTGTTTATGTGTCTAAATCATAGAATCGAGTTTGTCACACATGATAATGTGTAGCCAAAATACGGTATATATGGTCACATAACTTATACATTGTGACTAAAGTTTATTGTGTGTTTTCAAATTTAAACAGTTGATTAAATTTGATATTTAGTCTCATATTAAGTGTCTGTGTGTCTAAATCATGAGTCTATATATGGTCACTTGAAGTAATTATTTATGTGTCTAAATCATAGAGTTGAGTTTGTCACACATGAGTTAAGTGTAGCCAAAATCCAGTACATATGGTCACATAAATTAAAAATATTCATAATTTATTTCCCCCAAGTTTGACTTTAGATAGTCAAAATGGGAAATCTTGTAAAGTCAAAATTGGAACCGTTTTGAATTCGAAATTGGGATCGTTTTGGTTAATTCAAAAAAGGATGTTGTTTGTTTTCAGTTGATCTACACAAACAACGAATATTACAGCAAACACGAAATAGACATTCAGATGACTTTAAAAAGCATATGGTCACACATTTTAACACATTTGGTCACTTTTTAATTACAACTATGTGACTAAATCCTCAAAAATAAAATGCCTTGTGTGACTGAATATTACAAAACGTCACATAAATATTAATTTCATGTGACCGTTGGGTGAACAATAGTCACACGAAATACACATTTACTTGACTTTAAAAAGCATATGGTCACACATTTTAACACATTTGGTCACTTTTTAATTACAACTATGTGACTAAATCCTCAAAAATAAAATGCCTTGTGTGACTGAATATTACAAAACGCCACACAAAAATTAAATTCATGTGACCATTGGGTGAACAATAGTCACACGAAATACACATTTACTTGACTTTAAAAAGCATATTGTCACACATTTTAACACTTTTGGTCACGTTATTATTACATCTATGTGACTGAATATTACAAAACGCCACACAAACATTAAATTCATGTGGCCATTACATGAACAATAGTCACACATACACATTTATGCTTGACTTTAAAAAGCATATGGTCACACATTTACGATCTATGGTCACTCGACCTTTAGTGACACATGCGCTGAAAAAAAGAGTGTGACTATACGCATATCGTCACACTTTTTTGGTGTGACGAAATCGCGTTTTTCTACCAGTGAGCGGTGGCGTGATGACTACGATATCGGCAGACCCTATGCGGTGGCTGTGTTTGTCAGGCAACACCAACCTGCGTCCGTGAACCCCTTTGCGCGGTTCCAAGCGGCGGAAGCCCCTAGATCGGAAATTTGCGGCGGTGTTTTATCGAGACACACACACGGGACGCGACAGCTTGTATCGGGTATCATTTTGGCGGTCTAGCAGTCTGGTTCACGGGTGCAGTAGCTGTGTATCCCCCTATACCAGTCTGAGGGTATAAATTCTAAACCTTTACTCTATATTATATTTATATATATGTTTGTATAATATGAATATTATTAGTTTATTTTTCCCGTAGTGGACCCAGTTGTGATCTCTAGGATTGGGATTTGTTTATTTCCGCTGTGCATGTTGTAGCGTGCAAATCCCAACAGATCCAACACCTGGGGTTCGACCCGTTGGGTGTAATAGGGTCTTCAAGAAGAAGACCGGCATGCATGGAACCATGGATACCTTCAAAGCCTGATTGGTGGCTAAGGTTTTCACACACACAATTGGACTTAACTATTATGAAACCTTTTCACCAGTGGCCATCTTGAAGTCTATCTAGATACTCTTGACCATTGCTGCATTTCACGATTACGAAATATGGCAAAATGGATGTAAAAAAAGCCTTCCTTAACGGGAAGCTTTTCGAAAAGGTGTATATAACGCAACCTGACGGTTTTATACATCTAGAGTATCCAAACAAGGTGTGCAAGCTTAAGAAGTTCATCTATGAACTTAAGCAAGCATCTCGAAGTTGGAATATTTACTTTGATGAAAAGATCAAAGAGTTTGGATTTTTGAAAAACAAAGATGAACCATGCGTATATGTCAGGGCTAGTGGGAGCACAGTAATCTTTTTAATCCTGTATGTAAATGACATTCTACTCATTAGAAACCACATTCCAAACTTAGGGAGTGTTAAAAGCTTGGCTTGGGAGTTGTTTCTCAATGGAAGACTTAGAAGATGTTGCATGCATTCTGGGTATAAAGATCTATAGAGATAGATCTAAGCGGCTCCTCGGATTGAGTCAATGTACATACATAGATAAAGTCGTTAGACGATTTAAAATGGAGGACTCCAAGAAAGAAAACCTCCCTTTGATGCATGGATTGACATTGAGTAAGACTCATTGTCCTACCTCCCAAAAAGAGATAGAAGTAATTAATCGAGTACCATATGCTTTGGCTTTGGATCGATAATGTACGCCATGCTATGCACTCGTCCTAATGTGTCGTGTGCTTTAAGCATGACAAGTAGATATCAGGCTAACCCAGGAGAGGCCCATTGGAGGGCTATGAAGGACATTCTCAAATACCTAAGGCGTACGAAAGATATGTTCTTAGTATATGATGGTGAGGAAGAGCTGAGGGTAAAGTGTTACTCAGACGCTAGCTTCTAAACAGATAGGGATTACTGCCGATCAAAATCAGGGTTTGTGTTCCTATCAAATAGTGGTGCAATCAGCTGGAGGAGCTCGAAAAAAGACATAATTGTTAATTCAACCACTGAGTCAGAGTATATAGCTGCAAGTGAAGCTACTAAGGATGTTGTGTGCATGAAAAAAATTCATCCAAGATCTAGGAGTGGTTCCAAGCATCACTGACCCTATCGAGATTTTTTGTGACAAAGAGGGTGTGGTGGCTTTGGCGAAGGAACCTAGTGCTCACAAGAGTACAAGACACATATTGCGCAAATACCACGTCATACGAGACATCATTAAGAGTGGTGATATAGCCATCAGCAGAGTAGTGACGGATGGAAACTTGGCAGATCCATTCACTAAGTTGTTACCGCAAGCAGCTCATGATTCTCACACCAAGGCAATAGGTGTTAGACTTGCTAGTGATTTGGCTTGAGATTTGTATTTAGTATGTTTTATATGTATTTATTTTGAGAACTTTTAGCAGTATTGTAACTTATATTTGTTTCAGTATATGATAGAGATCATTATATGCGTATGATACGGTTACATCCTTTAAGTATTTATTGTGTTCCATCTTATCATATTTAATCACTTCCCGGAATATTTTATATATTTAAAACTTTCCACAGTCAGTCAATATTTAAGGGAAGAAAGATTGAATTAAGGCTGGGGTAAGTAGTTGGTCTTGTATTCACAATGGTTTGAATAAGGATGCAATACCTACCTGTGCCTGAAAAGAGTTTCAAGTAACTAGAAGACCAAGACCCAAGTATACTTTATGGATTATAGTCACAAGTAACTTGTGATGATAATATCATTCATCCTTAGACTTGAGATAGATGAGTTACCATTTCATGCATCATTCTTTACTTTGACAATTTTCAAACGCAGTTTGTAACTTGCCGTTATAAAGGGAATTCGTAAGCAAGGTATGAGACATGTTATGGAACTATGTAGTTGAAAAGATTTGTTCCTTTATTTAGAGAGATATCCATTGCCCCCTCGATGATTGGGAGCTAACATCAAATTCGCATGGCCATGCTTGAGGTATATTGATTGTAGATTAGATATAACTCACCTATTTGGTCACCACCAATCTAGAATCCAGAAACATAATCGTGAACGATGTGGAGATTGACTTATATCCATGTCTCGTGTTCATAAGGATATCGTGAACAAAAGGATGTTTATGATCATTTATCTATAGAAACTTTTTGTAACACCAGTTTTCATGAGCTTAAAATTAGGGTCAATTTAAACTTTTTAAAACATACTTATCAAAATCTTGTAGCGGAAATAACCATCATTTACAAAATATTAGATCGCTATCTGACTAGGCAACATTTTATACAACAGGTGTTACCACAACTAACGACCGACCATCGGATCACATGCATAAATATAACAACGAGTGTTCCACAAAAGGCATACATAATAACCCACAAGTAACCCCACCTCGCTAGGACATCAGACACAAACCTGCGAAAAAGGGAAATCATGCACCGTTAGCTACAACTAGCTAGTGAGCACCAATTTACACATAAGCATAAACAAGCATCAAAACACAATACAGTATCAGCACACAATGCTATCCTATCACTTCGTGTCGCGCCAATCATGTCAGCAAGAGTCATATCTCGCAGGGTTACAAGCGCCGCTCAACGACTCTAACTGGGGAATTAGTCACAACTAATCCGCATTAGTGGGGGAGCGAAGAGCAGTCCACCAAGCGCGTTACGGAGTCAGATCAACTCAACCAGTTCCGGTTTGCACCGAGAACCCCTTTATACAACCAATTCTGGCTTGCACCGAGAACCCATTTACAGCCAATTTCGGCTTACGCCGAGTACCCCATCATGTCAAGGAACGGTGGCCTGCAGAGCCCGTCACCCAACCGTATACACTCGGACTACGTTAATCCCCCACTTCCCAGCCCAAGGGGGCCCCAGGGATCCAGCCTCAGCTGACCTCAACCATACCAGGAACTGATAACAGTCCCCCAATTGTCCGGACATAACACAATAAGAAATAGCTGATCCAATCAGAATCCAATAACACATAGCCGATCCAATCAGGATCCAATTGCATGAATAATATAACAACAATACATAGCCGATCCAATCAGGATCCAGTTACATGCATAACATAGCCACACAATAGCTTTTGCTCATGCTTTATAAGCAGAATACACAAGTACAACTTAATCATAACATAGAATTATCACATGGTTCGTACCACTATACTCGTCTATCAAGATTACCACATTAACCATCACAATTCTCATGGCATAACACATCAATTCACAGCATACATCGAACGTGCACATGTCTCAACACACAACAGTTAGACCTACTTACCGAGTCTCATGGGAACACCGGTACTCTCCTCGAGTTCACAAGAGACGAATATAGTGCTCGGTGTCTTCCGGTTCCTCAGGATCACCTAACACATCATATATAGACCTGGTTATCACTTACACTCAACACTTATAGGTGTAAACATAAGTCACACAATCTGCCAACACTGGACATAGGCATATGGCCGCAAGGGACAGGGCTTACGCCTGCAAGCTTGGTTCTTTGGGTGCTTTTGGCCATAGGCTATGTGCTTATGCCCAAATAGCCATTTCCATCGTCCGTAGACGGTAAACAACAAGGTACATGCCTTGCGCCCATAAACACCTTTGCTAACAGCCGCAAGGAACATCTCACGCCTCAATACAAGAATTACAACAAAACTAGTAACTGTTCCTGAAAACCACCCCTTTACGGTCGCAAGGGTTTTCCCTTAAGGCCGCAAGGGCTTTTCTGAAAAATACCCCTTACGGTCGCAATTCCCTTACAGCCGCAAGGGCACTGGTTACAGACCAGTGACGAGTTTTCATCCCCTGTTTGTAAAATAGACCTGCAAATCCCATTTTTAACACTTTCAATAGACTTGAACCCATATCCAAGTGTTTATTTACTTCCTTTAACATACATACAACCACATAAATGCGTTTGTGACATAAACCAACACTTAGAACTCATTATCCATCATCAAAATGGATCATCTTCCTTCTACAACTCAAAAACTAGGTTTATGTATAAATACTTACAAAGAAGATGAAGAAAAGCTTCAAGAACAGACTTAGACAACTGAAATCAGCAACAACCTAGCTTTCTTCTTGATTTTTCCTCAAAACTCAACAAAGATTAAGGGTGTGTGTATTTGGTCACGTATGTATGTATGTGTCTTTTGTGTGTGTTTGGAACTCTCCAGGGGATAAGGAAGCAAAAGAAACCGACTTAGGTGATTAATATTTGAAACGCGGGTATTTTGTTCCCCTATTTAACTTACAACACGACTTAGGTTTACCCGTTTCAACTAACGGGGATATTTTCGGATTCATTATTTGAAACCGTTTAACAATTTACCAACTCTATTTATTTTCAACACTTTCCCACGTAACCACATTTTATCCACAACTAACACCAATTAACAACCAAAATACTTTGACTAAAGTCAAAGTACAACTATTTAAGTACTAGGTACAAGCATACACAACTAGGCCCAATTTCAGGATGTTACAAATCTACCCATCTTAAAGAGTTCCGTCCTCGGAATCCAATCACGATCGCACACTTAGCCACACACACTGTCACAATTATCCTGCGTTTGACCACATTTATCCTGCACTAAGCAACAAGCACAATTGACACTAAAACTAATAACATAAAACTCTATCTATTCCGACTAACTGAAATTTCAACATTGCACGTGACAAGTACATACCACATTTACACACATTTCACTTAACCACAAGAGAACTCTCTACTACTATCTCAGTGTTTATACAACACTTTTGACTAGTTAGGGCACTCCGAGGAGTCATGCCCATACTGACTACACTCATCGCAAAACTTACCCAAACACTCTCTAGAATAATGCCCTGGGAGTCCACATGAATAACACACTTTACCATTGCACTATTCACCAATTCAATCTAGTCACGTTTGAACAATTTCAACTGTCCGCATTGACACATATCATTTCTTCATACACTAATTAAGTTTTGTTTTATTACCACCAAAACTATTCTTTCACATTATGTATAAACACATATCACTTTATTTCTCTACCACATTCATACTTATCACAATTGTCATTTATCCTTGACTAACTCTCTCAAAATTAGTCCTTACACTTAATCAACAAGTATAACACTCTCCCGTCGTTTCCATCGAGCTAAATCACTTGTCTCGAGAAACAACGGAACGTCTATCACCTTTTCTGAATTGGATTCCTCGACAATTATATTGCTGAACTAATCCACTCCAACTTCAACATCGAAATCCACAAGAAACACAAAAGGAATAAAAATGGGGAAACTAATCCCGTTAATGTCAACAATAATTCACAAAACACTACTCACAGTTACAACTACTTTATCACCAGTAATTTCTAATCTAAACGAGTTAGTCAACATAAGGATACACACTTACAGTTCACCAAAGATTTACAAACACAAGATAACAAAAACTATACATCCCGTCTCTTTAGCTTCCTCCGTTATCATTTACAATGCTCGCCCCTTTGCATGGGAAGAGCCCTCTATCTTTTGCCCTAACGCAGACCCTCCAGTTCCCACATCCTATCTCATCGGACAATCACTGACTCGGTGCCCCAGATTGTGGCACCTATAACAAACATTTCCTTTGAATTCACATTCCACCGTTGTATGCCCTATCTGTCCGCACCTCAAACACCTGGTAGTAGCTTTGGAGCAAGAACCAGTATGATACGCACGACACTGTGAACACCAGGAACCATCAAACTTTGGTTTCTTATACAATTTCGATTCCTCGCCAACTGAAGGCTGCTCTTTTGAAGGACCAGATTGAAAAGATTTCTATAATTTCCTCTTCTGACCCTTAGTTGTCTTGTCTCCCTTGCACTAGAGGCGATCTCTCTCAATTTCTCGAGCTATTTCAAAAGCCCGATCCAAACTAGACACAACTTTAAAATGTTCTCTATACTTCGACGGTAGAATTCCCACAAACTTGCGAATCTTCACACTTTCGTCTGCCACTAGGTGAGGGATAAACCTCACCTTATCAGTAAAATCATTTATCAGATCTTCCACTGGCTTATCTCCTTTATGGAGATCATTGAACTCCCGTTTCATCTTCTCTAAATCGTAATCGGTGGAGTATTTCTTTGTCACATGTTCAGAAAACTACTCCCACGTCATCGCAGCAATCACTTCTCTGTTCAGAGAATCTTTCACGGTGTCCCACCAAAACATGGCGCGACCCTTCAACATACGTACCGCGTACTTGACACGGTACTCCAGTGCACAGTCGCAAGACTCGAAAGCTTGATCCGTCTCTCGAAGCCATCGTATGGTATCCGAAGGATTATCACTAGCCTCGAACTCTTTGGGTCCAAAAGAAAGGAACTTCTTGTAGGAACAGTGTTCCGGACTCTTATCCTTGACTGCTTCCAACAATAACTCCCTCGTCACTCGGAGTTCTTCTTCGAAATGCAGAATATACGCCATTGGATCTGGAATCAGCCTCGAGCCTTAAGTATCATGCCGAGAAAGTTCCTCCTCAGCTTCAACATGAGTACGAGAAGCCTCTTCCTCCATTTTCTTACGAGCCTCCTCACTATCAGCTCGTTGCTCAGACATTCTCACTCACTCACTATATACACAAAAACCACACTTTACACATCACTTATCCGACAGTTAGTTCACAATGAGCAATAATCACATAATGCTCACACTCAGACCCAAATACCCACTAGGAACACTTAACAATGGTTGGGCCCGAGTTTGAGATCGAATACTCTTCCGAGTACCCAATTCCCTCAAACTTAGGCTCTGATACCTAATTGTAACACCGGTTTTCATGATCTTAAAATTAGGGTCAATTTAAACTTTTTAAACATACTTATCAAAAGCTTGTAGCGGAAATAACCATCATTTACAAAATATCAGATCGCTATCTAACTAGGAAACATTTTATACAACAGGTATTACCACAACTAACGACCGACCATCGGATCACATGCTTAACTATAACAACGAGTGTTCCACAAAAGGCATACATAATAACCCACAAGTAACCCCGGCTCGCTAGGACATCAGACACAAACCTGCGAAAAAGGGAAATCATGCACCGTTAGCTACAACTAGCTAGTGAGCACCAATCTACACATAAGCATAAACAAGCATGAAAACACAATACAGTATCAGCACACAATGTTATTCTATCACTTCGTGTCGCGCCAATCATGTCAGCAAGAGTCATATCTCGCAGGGTTACAAGCCCCGCACAACGACTCTAGCTGGGGAATTAGTCACAACTAATCCGCACTGGTGGGGGCGAAGAGCAGTCCACCAAGCGCGTTACGGAGTCAGATCAACTGAACCAGTTCCGGTTTGCACCGAGAACCATTTTATACAACCAGTTCTAGCTTGCACCAAGAAACCATTTACAACCAGTTCCGGCTTATGCCGAGAACCCCATCATGTCAAGGAACGGTGGCCTGCAGAGCCCGTCACCCAAGCGTATACACTCGGACTACGTTAATCCCCCACTTCCCAGCCCATGGGGGCCCCAGGGATCTAGCCTCAGCTGACCTCAACCATACCAGGAACTGATAACAGTCCCCCAATTATCCGGACATAACACAATAACATATAGCGGATCCAATCAGGATCCAATAACACATAGCCGATCCAATCAGGATCCAATTGCATGCATAATATAACACTGATATGGGTATATTGCATCACTAACGATGAGGTATGGGACTATCTGGTCACACACCAAGGGTAGTTCCAGACAACGCAATCGAATAGAGAGAGAAAAATAAAATTAGGTTTTTTGTGAGCTTCACGGACCTTTACGGGTCGTGAAGAGGTCGTGGAGGAGAACCCTACATGAGCCCTACACGAGCCGGGTACGGAGTCATGAGGGCGGGCTTTACGAGTTCTTCACGGCCCGTGAGAGCCCATGAAGGTTGAAGATCAAGTGACACTATTTTTTATTAGACCATTTGAGTGGTCAAATGTGGTGGTCACAAGACATCCGACCCTGGTGACTCCAAGGCTTCTTGAGGGTCTATATTAAGGCTTTCACAACCTCTCTTTGAGACCTTTTTCCTTTTGAGCTAAAATCACACATAAAGCACACTTGTTTTTAGCAAGAAGTTAGTTGGTGTTCTTAACACGGGTAAGAGGTAATGTGGAAGTGTTGTTCCAGATCTTGTGACTTAGATATAGTTCTCAAGATCAAGGCTCTTAGCAAGAGGAGGAAATCGACTACTTGGGGTGGATTATTTTGGTAGAGGAGCTTTGCATTTGGTTCTTCACTCATCCTCAACATTTGAGTTCATAGACATCAAGGATATAACCCTTTCTTCTCCTTCTTGTTATTTTTTTGTTGCTATATTTTTTTTGTAGTCAAAGATCTACTAAAGGAAACATATGCATGAATCTATTATAACCCGAAAAACACTTTTAAAACCTCATGCTTTTGCTTTTCTTGGGTTTTGTTCAGTGCATGTGGTTTCCTTCAGGCTAGGGGCATAGTGTGTTTAAAAGTATGTGATGTTTCACGCAGGACGTGCTATTCTAGTAAGAATAGTATACCGGTAAGTGTTATGAGTATATAACCAACATTTATATCAATGGTGTTCAATAGATAAAATCAAACATCAGATAGCAACAAAATGAACAAAAAAATTCATTCTTACTCGGTAAGAGTAAGTGATACAAGACTATAGTTTCGTATGGTTGTGGAAACTTACTCTTAAATTAAAAAAAAGCTTCGAAAAGCACTAACATGAAAAGGAAAGCTATCAAAAATTTGATAAACCAAATTTTATAAATACTATAATTAATTTGTAATACCCACTTCCCTGGTTGTAATAAAAATATATTATTGATGTCTATTAATAACATAATGATATTTGCTCTATTGTGTGTTAAGAGTTAATGAATTCTGTCACAAAAGTATAAGGGGGTATTTAGACCTTAAGGAAATTTGAAAAGGGATAATTAAGCATTATAGGCACAAAATCCTATACATCATTTACCATAGCCGACAATATTCATAATATATGTTCTATGTATTTGAGTTGTGGGATATAGAAGAAGATTCACCACCCTTGTTGGTTGAAAATTGAATTAGATTCATCAGGTTAGTCTCCTCAATCCTCTTTGATCATTAGGTGATCAATTTTTTGAAGTTTAATTAAAGATTCAATGGGTTTTTGTTGGGTTTTCTTCGTGTTGAACTACACTAGCAACGAGAAGACCACCTAAAACCCGATCATAATGGATGTAATTGACAGAAAATTGTTTATAATTACAGTGGAAACCTATTATGTCAAGAATAAAATAAATTGATCTAGATAAACAACATGAGGGTTGGGTGTAGTCTATATCGAACCACACATGAAAATGAGAACAAAAAGCAGGTCTTGATCTTGCTATACCTGATAAAATCACAAGTAATTAGTAAGAATTTGATAAAATGACATTAGGAATCCATTTCATTAAGAATTAGATGAAATGGTCAAGTTTTAGTACGTTCGATGTTGGATCTGTTCGACTAAGAAATTACGAACCACCAAACTGGACAAGATGCCCAGATCACCATTTGGGTTGATTTCCTAAGGGAACTCTCTAATCCCCAGATGGCCTAAATCGCTAAATATCCAGAAGGTCTAGATCACCAAATGGCCAGATGGCTTGGATCTCCTAGTGGCTAGATGGCTTGGATTGCTATGCACATATGCTTTTGGATAGCCAAGTATCGGGCTTAGGATGTTAAGGATGATGGTCCCGTTATTCACGGATGAAGCAATGCAAGTAGAGTGATTGTGTGTGTTTGAGTTCGTTTTAGAGAGAGAGAGAGCCGAGAGCATTTAGAAACGCACACATAAAGGTGTAAAGAACAATTGGTTCAAAGCTTGTCTATTGCATAGAAGCCAAAGCCTTAGATAGGCTTTGGCATATTTACATATTGTACCCCTCACTTTAATATATAACAATCTCCCCCTAAGTGAGGTGTACAAGCATTTACAACAAATAAAGATAACATTTTATTCATAGGATGATTTGTTGCGAATGCCAAATGTCACTTGCCACTTGAGTATGTGCCTTCTACTCGCTAGTGTCATTTTTATCTGTTATATTGCACATAGGCCTTGATGTGTTGATCATAAGTTTAAGACTCTCGGTTTGCCCACACCTTCTGATGAATCTTATGATGAAGAATTTTCAGGGTGCGTTCTGAATATGACATTAACTCGTCAAGTCTGAGAAAGATCTTTTCTCCTTTTGTGTTGCTGTAGACGACTCCCAGATCACCCTTAAAGATTTCGTGCCCTTCATCTATGACTGTCAACTCTTCGAGCTTTTCTAGGTCTGGATAGCTCTAGTTAGGCTTCAGGAGACTGACCTTTAGATGATTGTTTTCCGCCCCAAGTTGAAGGTCATGCTCCTCCACAAACTCAATACGATTCCTCATATACCTTATTAGTACAACTCTCCCAAATTCTTCTTCTGGCCACTTACCTTGCTTCTTTGATAGAATTTCAAAGATGTAGTTGATGTCCTCAATTTTAACATATCTTAGATATGCTTCATTGAGGAAGTATGTGCGATTGTTGTCTCTCTTGACATGGAAAAGTGTGTACTTGATTCTGAAGGTAGTTTGAGTAAGTACATTGAGGAGTTCTACAATTGGATACTCTGGATTGTTTTAGGATTTGCTCGTATCTTCTTCTTTGTTTATCATTCGGATTCCTTAACTCGGGGGGAACAGCCTCAACTAATGTACTGCTAAAAATATCAGGGATTCTTTCTTCCAGATTGGTAGCATTAATATAAAAATCTTTTCCATATGGGCTAGAGGCTTGCTTTTCTGGTGAACATGTTTCTTGGGTCAAGATCTGGATCTCCACGAAGCACTGGCGGAGAAGGTGGCACTACAATGTTTGGTGGCAAGGGCCATTCAGATTCTCTTTTGAGTTTTTCCACTGCTTCTCTTTGTTGATTCTGTCTTAGTATGTCAGCAGCAAAATCTTGAAATTGACCACGAGGAGGAGGAAACGTTTCATACACTTCATACGAAACTCCAGATAAAACCCGGGACACATCAAATCTTTTCTTTGTTGCTCTTCCCCTACCCCTTCTTGCTGCAGCAGCATATCCTCCTTTCCTTTCTGCAATAGCTGCAGGACTATATTATGGCCCAAAGCTATAGACCATGCGGGAGGATTTCAGAGTTGTAACAGACATAACAAAATCATCTATGCTTTGAAAGAGGTATGCGAATTCTCTGTCATCCTGTTCCTCCTCTGGTTGTTTTTCCTCATACCTATAAATCCTTTGAAATCCCATGTTTGGTTAAAAATAAGAAGGAATGGTATTTCTGAATCCCTCATATGTGGGATTTCAAAATCAAATCCTATTAAAATTCACAGTTCGCCTTCACCACATCAAACAATGATTCACTCTCCGTTGCCGTAACCGTCACCGGCATCACAATTGTCGGACATCACCATTGCCGTAATCATTTCCCTTCACCGTATCCGTATTTGTTGTCATCTCCCTTTGTCCATCGTCTCCGTCACTACCTTTACCGTACACCGCCGTGACCTTTCCCATCTCTGCCATGGCCATTTCCCGTCTCTGTCGTCACTCTTCCCTATCTACACCTCTACCTCTTTTGCCATCGCCCTTCACCAACTCTGACTCTACCGTCATCGTCTTTCACCGCCGTCGCCCTTCACCCCCTCCACCGCTATTGCCCTTCTCCGCCTCCTTTATCGTCTCCCTTTACCATCTCCACCCGTCGCCTTTCACCGCCTCCGCCATTCGCCGCATTTCTACAGGCGGTGGATTTAAGAGTCGCGGATTTGACCGGCTTGAGGGAACGATGAGCCCCATAAACCCAACATGTTTATCTCATAGGAACAAGGACATAATCTAACCTCACGATATGTTTAGAGGTTACCTGGTCAACCTCGTTAGTTTGTTACACACACTCATCACCTACACGTTTGTTCATTCTTTTCTTTGTTAGTTAAACATTACTTGTGTTTGTAATCCTGTTTAAAGAGTTCATAGTTTTCTGTAACCATTACTTGTGAATAGTAAACAAAATCTAGCAATTAGGTTATAAAATTTGAGAGAGAGTTAAAATTGTATAAGTGTTTTTAAATCAAAATTTTTAGTTTTGAGTTGGATATTGCTTACTTGCAATTCTAGTTATTTAATAAAAAGTGTTCGTTTATTGATTTGTTCACAGTTTTTTGGAGTGTGTATTCAACAGCCCCTTGTTTTACACATATATTTAACTTGTTGATTGCTTCTTTAGGACCAACAACGGACTTCTTTTCAACAATCTAGAGTTAAGTTAATCGTGTTTAAATCTTCAAGCTGGTTTTTTGAACTGATCTTCAATCTTCAATTGTTGGTCTTAAAGAGGCAATCAACAAGTTGATATATGTATAGGCGGGAGGTTAAATACAGAATCAGAAATACTGGACAAATCAGATCCAATCAAAACATTTGAATGCTTTTCAATAAGTCTTCAAACTTTTAACTCAAATCGAGATCAAATCTTGTTTCAAAATAGTGATTAGATTTTAACTCTCTCTCTCTCTCTCTCTCTCTCTAAACATGAATACGAACACACATGAGTTTAACTAACAAAGCATAACCACTAAACATATTTTGAGGTTGGTTTTAATGTTACTCTAATCTAACATTCAAAAGTAACTAATCTGTTCTTTTAAATGATCAGATAACTTGGATAATCTGAATCTTTAAATCTTGAACTTTAAATCTTCTTGTCCATTTGTTGGTTTGAGAGTTTTTTATCCTTTGAACAATTTGAAACACATTCAAATTCTTCGTGCTTACTTCTTCTCTAGAGTTGAGTACTTGAGTTAATTAGCTTGAAAACCTTCAAACTGAGTTCTTGAACTTATCTTCGGTCTTCAACTTATACTTACAATAGCATTCTCTATGCTAGGCTTCTTTATCTTTTTTAAGAGACCATGTTGTTCCTTATGATTCTTGTTTATTTGTGTTAGTGATTCCAATCATGGCGTTTGTTGGTCCCTTGTATGAGAATAACAACAAGCAACAGGTGTGTAGAAGGGGGGTTGAAAACACTTTCTGCGGAAATTGAACAAATCAAATAAAAGTGTCACACACAGTAAATCAAACCACAATCAATTGAATGCTTTCATAAAGAAGATGATTACAATGCTTTGAATAAGAAGATGATTACACTAACTATCAAGTAAGCAACTCTTGATATATAACCACCTATATAAATCTCTCAATCTCTCAAACTTAGCTATCTATAATCAACTTATGATTATAGATACTGACGACTCTCTAAACAGGATTTACACAGATTGATAACTTACCAATATCACAACTGATGTGATAGTTCGAACACACGAACACCTTGGCAATCTATAAGTTTCTTGATCACGTTGAACTGACAAACAGTAATCAAGATTCGTAACACATACGGTGAGGTGAGGTTTGGCTCTGCAACACTTAGTTGTTTTTCCAAGTTGTACCTTAGTCGTAGTCGTACCTCAAAACTTATCAGGAGATAAGTATTTATAATCCTGTTGCTACGGTTCCTAACAAACTGGACTAATCCTAATTTGCTAACTAACTATCGGATAACTGGGAATCTTGAATCTTGAATCTTCTTATCATGAGTCTTCAATCTTCAATCTTGATTCTGAAGTCTTCTTATCGTTCCCGTAGATGTAGAGAGTTAAAACAGAATTTTAAACACATTTAAATTCTTTTAAACTGACTTCTGTAGTCAGGCTGAGTTACTCAGCTTGAAACTCATCAAGATGAGTTCTTCGAGAACACACTCGAAAACTAACATGGACTAACATGTATAGTTCTTAACTCATCCTCAGAAGTCCAAAGAAGTAACTAAACCATATTTAGTAACTTCTATTGAGCTGACTCAGTATCCACGCTGAGTCGCTCCGCTTGAAACTTATCAAGCTGAATACTCAATATATATCTTAGGTGACATACACAGCTTATCAAACACATTGATAATCTTACTAAGATATAGCTTAAGCTGATCAAACATATGTACAGCTTACACTCAGCTTATACTCAGTCTGAATCACTATGAGTGTTCAGTCTAACTAAGCTTTATAATTCTGTTTAAGATATATGTTGAACACATCTTACAAACTTAACTTTGTCTCATCAAATCTAAACTAATGAGATCATATTCCCAACAAACTCCCCCTATTTGATGATGACAAAACCATCAAACAGTTAATAAGTTTGCTTTACAGAATTATGTTTTAAATCTTAAACTTATTAAGATTTTTATATCTGAACTAATCAAATATTGATTGAACATATCAATTTAATGGAACTTATCAATTATATGTGGAACAAACTAACGTTTAGTTGAACACACCAACCAATTACATTAATGAATAAGAACTTATCAGTTATTCATTTAGCTGAACTTATCAGACTTATAAATATGAACACATCACAACACAGTTGAACATATCAAACTTTGTACTTGTATTAATTTAACTAATCATAGTACAAAATTATTGATCACTTAGATCATGCATACTAAGTGCTTACAAAAATATTAGAACTAATCTAATATTTATATTAGAACTAATCTATTTATCTTTTGAACTCAGGATGTAGAACCTCCCAAAGAATGATTTCTCTGTTAATTTCTTTTAGGAGGCTTTCAGCTTCTGCATCCCCTCTGAGTTCTCTTTGTTGCATTCTGATGATCTTATTCAGCTTATACTTTACAAAATGATTTGAGCTATCACCACAGAAACTTCTTATATGTATGGCATCCCTAGCTTTTAGATAACATATTTCATTCAGCTTGATAAAGCTGGGATTACCAGCCTGATCCTTCAACATGAATCCCTGAACAGGTGTATCAATACCTTGGTTTTCTTTAAACTCTACACCTTCAGGTATCTCAAATAAGCTCTCCCACTACAGACCAGAAACTGGAACATATCTTAATTCCTCAGCTCTGCTAATCAGCTTAGAAACTTCAGTAAGGATCTCTTGCTTGATTTGCCTTTTCTTGAACTTCTTGAGCCTCATTAATATTCTTTGCCATTCTATGTAGCACATCCTGTGAACATATCTCAGGTACATCCCCATTGTAGATTTATCTTCAAATTCAAAGTTGAGGATGATGGCTCTATCAATTCTGCTCAAGGTCATGCCTTTGATATCTTTACAGAAGCTTCTTCTGAAATAGCATTCTTGAATTTCTGCATCTGTGTATGGGATAGGATCAGGTCTTGGACCAGTGTCTGTAGCTTCAGCTTCAGCCAAAGCTTTTCTCTGTTTTTCTTTCTCTTGGTCCTTTGCCTCCTTTTCTTTTCTCTTCCTTAGCTCTTCAAGCAAAATGCCTAACTCATTGGCTTCCTCTTGCTCGAGCATTTCAATCATAAGCCTTGTGGATTTTTCTTCTTTTGTTTCTTCCTCAGGTTCAGAAACACTGTCAGCTTCAGGTTCAGATTCTTCTACCTTTTGTCTCTTAGCTGCAGGTTCCTCTTTATTTTTTTCTAACTCCCCCTCAGCCTGAGTCTTCCTTTCTGCTCCTTTAGCTAGTACTAGTAGAGCTTCAGCTTCAGCTCAAACTAGCTCAGCTTCATTATCAGCTTGAACCTTCTCCCCCTTTTTGTCATCATCAATAGGGGTCGAAGTCTTTTGTGGTTGGAGTGTAGCAACTGCAGAGGAAATATCTTGTACATCCTTTGTCAGCTTCTCAAGCCTCTTATAGATTTGGCGTTTATGCTTCTTCTGTTTGAGATGGAACAAACCAAACTGAGCAGCAACATAATCTTTCAGCTGCTGGATGCCTGAGGAGGCAGTGTCAGTATGAGGAGAGTCTTTGGGTGCATCATCCAAAGGTTGGTGTTTACCTTCAAATTCATTTTCACCAGAGTCTGGACCCTGTGAATCACCTCGGTTTGAAGATGAAACATTGACAGGTCGTGCGATAGGGTGTGAGAAGTGAAGAGAAGTAATGGGGCTCGAAACGTGAAGTGTATGGGTTGGTGGTTGGCTTATTGGTTTGGAGGGGGGTGATTGACCCTGGGGATTGGTCATGTATTCAATGTTACCTAAGTGTGTCTGCTTAGGCACAGTAGTAGGCTCTCCCATGGCACTGGATAGTGTGGGCTGAGTAGACACCACACCCAGCTTAAGCTGTTGGGTTGTAATGAGCCTCGAGGTTGACACCTTAAGAGTAGGCGTCTCCCCCTCAACTCCTGCCGGTGGAGGGATCAATGTGATCTCAGCTCTAGTGATGCCTTTAGGAGTGGCACCACCTATGGCAGTTTTACGTGTGTAGGTTCGGATATTTTCCCTAGCAGCAGTGGGCATACTAGGGGTGGCTTCAGAGTAGGATTGTAAATGGAATGAAGGTGGAGGAGATGGGTTAGACTGATTTGGGCTTACCACGGCCTTATCTCCAAAAACGGATGGAGAATAGTGAGAAGAAAGAGAAAGTGGAGAGGTCTTACCAGAAGCAGCTTCAATGGTTGCTGATTCAGCTTGAGCAGAGTGCTCAGCTTGAACCTCCGTGTCAGCTTGGGAAACTCCCCCTTGAGGTGATCCCTCATCTCTACTTGCAGATGAAACTCCCTCAGCCACCAAGAGCATTGGACCACTCAGACCTCTTGCTCAGGGAAGATGTCATTGTTAAACATCTTGGGGCTGAGTGTTGGGGTAGGGAACACATCCCATCCAGCTTCATAGAGATCTCCCAACTCAGCTTGAATCACCAAGGACAAGTACCTAATGAATAGCACATGGAGGTCCCTGGTGGTTTTCATTACTTGGACTTTGAGCTCGTTGAAGATGAGCTGTGCATAGTCTATACGTCTATCGAAGAACATGTTGTACAACAGCTGCATTTCGAACTCGTTAACTTGGTCCAAGCCACCAACTTTAGTCCCCAGTGAACGTACCACTGTTGAAACCATGAAGCCCCAGCTGGTTGGGAAAGTGGCCTTCTTAATCACCCCTTCAGTTTGAGGGTGACCCATCTGAGGTAGAACTGACCTCGCCACTTGTCTAGTCACGGTGGGCTCGAACACATCTTGAACATGGAGTTGAAGAACATCCCTTATCCTTTGAACCGTGAGGGCCACTGTTCTATCGCCATTGAGAACAGTGCCTGTGATCTCTCCTCTGTTCTGGTTGAAGGTGCATGTATACCAGAACTCCAAAAGGTGCTGTGGAGCGATGTTACCAGGTGCTCCAGTGAAGGCAAATGCTAAAGGGCATTTCCGAATGTAGGCGACCCAGATTTCATATCCTCTGTCCTGTTTCCTCGGAGGAATAGCAAGACAGGCACGCTGATTGTTGATTTTGATCAGCGGTAATCCATTGTTTTTTAACGTAGCACCCCTGACCATTCGATCACCGAGAATGAGAATGGTTCCTTCCATCGTTGAAATTTCATATTACACTGAGTAACTAATTTCGTTGCACTGAGCAATGAGCGTCGCACTGAGCGAGGTAGGGTTTCGAACTCGATGGAATAGAGAATTGTACTTAGCAAATTTGTTGAAAGGTATACAATCAGATGAGAGGTTTAGAGATGAGAAGTTTAAGCGTAAACCTCTAAAATGAAGGTAAGGTCGTTATATATACCTTTCCGAGGAGAGAGAAAAATTACCGTTGGAATCCCTTTTTATCCGTTACGCCGGAAAAATTTACGGCTTCATATAACAGTAAGAAGGTAGAAACACATCGTCTTCCAATGGATACAAGTGTAATATAATATGATTAGCGCATAATAATATTATAAACACTGGTAAAGTATACCAATACACAATTGATATACGATGCGATTTGAAACTGACTCAAATACGCTTTGACAGATGAATTAATAACACTAAGTAATTAACTCATATGTTGGACACACCAAGCTGAGGAAACTAATCACTCAGCGCGAATCAAGCACTCACCTTGATTTCATTACTCAGCTTGAGATTGATACTCAGCTTGAGTTTGAGCACTCAGCTCAATTTCGAGCACTCAGCTCAATTTCGAGCACTCAGCTCGACTTCGAGCACTCAGCTCAGAATCAGTGACACTTATTCATATATGTTTGAGACTGACTCAAACTTATTTTTAACTACACTGAGTAGTTTAAAACATGTTCGGAACTTATCAAACGTGTGAACCAATCACACAGCTTGAGTTAAGCACATAGCTCAGACCCAATGACACATAGTCATTTACGTTTGAAACTAACTCAAACGTATATTTTAACTACACTAAGTAGTTAAAGAATGTTTGGAACTGACCAAACATGTGAACTCATCATTCAGCTTGACCGATTTATCAGTTTATGAAAACATATTCATAAACTGTGCATTCAGCTTAAGACACTTAGTCTTTGTCAAACTGAAAAAACTCAGATTCTAGACACTTAGCTAGGAGTTGAGCATACCCAATTCACTTAGCAGATACATAAACCTCTTTTCATCAAGTGGTTTAGTGAAGATATCTGCTAGTTGATCATCAGTGGAGATAAACTTAATGTCAACTTTACCTTTTTCTACGATGTCCCTTATGAAATGATGTCTAATTTCAATGTGCTTGGTTCTTGAGTGGAAGACTGGATTGTAAGTGATGGCTATTGCACTTTGGTTATCACAGAAGATAGGAGTTTTCTTGAAACTCATGCCAAAATCTTGAAGCTGATGCTGCATCCACAGGATTTGAGCACACCAGCTTCCTGCTGCAACATATTCAGCTTCAGCAGTTTAAGTAGCCACTGAGTTCTGTTTCTTACTAGTCCAGCTTACTAGCTTCCCTCCAAGAATTTGACATCCTCCAGTTGTTGATTTTCTGTCCAACTTGCACCCAGCATAGTCAACATCTGAAAAACCAACTAACTCAAATCCAGAGTCCTTTGGATACCAAAGACCTAGATTTGGTGTACCTTTAAGGTACCTAAAGATCCTTTTCACAGCTTGAAGATGTGATTCTTTAGGATCTGCCTGATATCTTGCACAAACACATGATGCAAACATGATATCAGGTCTACTAGCTGTCAAATAGAGCAAGTAACCTATCATTCCTCTATAGGTAGACTGACACACAGACTTACCATCTGAGTCTTTACTCAGCTTGATAACTGGTGACATGGGTGTTTTTATGGTTGAACTTGAATCAAAACCATATTTCTTTATCAAATCAAGAACATAATTGCTTTGATTAATGAATATTCCATCAGGCTTTTGTTGAATTTGTAAGCCTAGGAAGTATGTCATCTCACCCATCATACTCATCTTGTACTTTTGTGACATTATTTTAGAAAACCACTCACACGGAGATTCATTGGTAGTTGGAGAGTCTGGTTCTGAATCTGAGTGATGTTGAGAACTCTGAGGTGAACACACATCCTCAGTCTCAACAGCAGCATTGTCAACAAACTGATGATCACTGAGATTCTTAGTCTGAGTGACTTCAGCTCCAAGGGGTTGATGAACTCATCATCTTTCTCAGCTTGAGAATCCCTTGGAGTTTGTGATGATTTCTTTGATGAACACACATCACCATCACTATCATCTCCTACGACATACATAGGATTTGATAAGTTGGTTTTCTTAGGCCTTTCAAGCTCACTCAGACTGACTAAGTCAGCTTGACTCTTATCAGCTTGATCAAAACAGTCTTCATCAAAAGAGACATAAATTGATTCTTCTATGGCCTTTCTCCTTGTATTATATATTCTATAAGACTTGGAGATTGAGGAATAACCAACGAATATTCCAAGATCAACTTTAGGTTCCAACTTATGGAGTTGATCTCTTTGATTCAGCACATAGCATTTTGAACCAAATATATGGAAATAACCTATATTGGGCTTTCTAGACTTATACATCTCATATGAAGTCTTTCCATGTCTTTTGACAATGATTGACCTATTCTGGGTATAGCAGGCTGTACTAACAGCTTCATCCCAGAAATAGAGTTTCAATCCTGCCTCACATAGCATTGTTCTAGCAACCTTAATTAGGGTTCTATTTCTCCTTTCAGCAACTCCATTTTGTTGTGGAGTTCTGACAGATGAGAAATTTTGTAATATCCCTTTTTTTTCTCAGACGCTTTCAAGGGTTGAGTTTTTTTAACTCAGTCCCATGATCACTTCTGAGTTGCTTTACAGACAAACCTTTCTGCAACTCTTCCTGTTTGATAAAACTGATTATCTCCAGGGCAGCATCACTTTTGGCTTTAAGGAATATTACCCAGGTGAATCTTGAGAACTCATCTACTATCACCACTGTGTACTTCTTGCCACTTAGGCTTGGAGTACTTATGGGTCCAAACAAATCCATATGCAACATATGCAGTGGGTCTGTTATTGAAAAATGTTGCTTTGATTTAAAGGACCCTTAATGATGCTTCCCTTGTTCACAAGCTGAGCACAATTTGTCTTTGACAAATGTGATCTTTGGTAATCCAGAGACTAACTCTTTATTGGATAGCATATTTATATATTTGAAGTTTAAATGAGATAAACGTTTATGCCACAACCAATTCAGCTTAGGAACAGATTGGAAATATAAGCAAGTTTCATTATAGGGATCAGCAGAATTTAGATCAAGTAGATACACATCTCTTTCTCTTTTAGCTATTAATACAGGCTTTCCCTTAGCATTATAAATTGTTCTTGCTTTCTTCCTAAAAGTAACAACATTATCTTCATCACACAATTGACTGATACTAATCAGGTTGTGTTTGAGGCCTTTGACATATGCAACCCTCTGGAAAGTAACATTGCCAGCTTGCATCTTCCCATAGCCTTTAGTTCTTCCATAGGAGTTGTCACCAAATGTTACTTTAGGACCTTCATCTTCTTGGAAATCACTAAGAAGTCCTTTCCACCCAGTCATGTGCCTTGAGCATCCACTATCCAAGTACTATTTACTTGAACTCTGCACATGATATGAAAACTAAACACATTAGTTTTGTTTGGGAACCCACTTCTTGGTGGGTTCAGATGAGGAGCACTTAGCATCTTCATCTGGTTGAACTGACTGGTCAGCTTGAGTAGGAGCTGAGTCCTGTGTAGGCTGATCAGCTTGTTCTTAATCAGGCCTTGAGATTTCTGCATCACAGTCCTGAGCCTCATGACCTCTACTTCTGCACTTATAGCATCTCCTTCTTCAAATGATTACAGGATGTAGAGAGTCTAACAATCCTTGTGAGAAATTACTCTCAGTCTTAGGATTGTAAGTGGTGGATAACTTTTCAACTTTCTTTGCAAGTTGATTCACTTGATGATCACTGACTTTGGACTTACCTTTGTCAGATCTTTGTTTGTTATCCTTAGAAGTTTGACTAACAACCTTCTTCTCCATGACTTTGGACTTACCTTTGCCATGGTGACTGGACTCACCAGTTTCAACAGGTTTGGACTTACCACTGTTGATCTTCTTGGACTTAACAAGATCTACAACTTTGGACTTACCATTGTTGTGATTTGACCTCTGACTTACAGTGGTTTTCCTATTCTTGTAACTTCTCTTCGAGCCAGATAGAGAATTTAGTCTTTTGAAAGGATTTGGATAGAGAATCTTTATCCTTTACAAACTTATTGTATATAAGGTTTTGATCATGTTTCTTCTTTGAGGCTGACTTCTGATACTCAACCAATTGTCTATCCTCCTCATAGTCTGTACTTGCTATCTCATCATCAGCTACATAAGCTGCTGTGTGGTAGTCACCTCCAAGTACAGCCTTTACATGTTTAGGTATTTATTGGTTTATGCACTTTTCAGCAAGCTTTGATAACTTACATCAAGACTCAGTGACCTTTTGAAGCTGGTCAGCTTTGTCTTTAGCTTCCTGAAGTTCTTCACTTAGAAGTTTGTTAATGTGTCTTTGACATTCAAGATCACATTGTTCTTACCATCATCAATGAGAGATTGATTTTCCTTAATCTCATCTTTCAGTTTAGCTATCTCAGCTTTGAGGTCATTTTGAGACTTAAGGTTGGTCTTGAAATCATTCAGCAGATAATCAAAAGCAAGACCCTTTTCTTTATCAGTGTAAGAGTAGAAATTACTGACCTTATACATGGAAGCAGGATACCAACCACTGAGCTTGCTGTTTTCCTCAGCTTCCTTCATGTCAGCTTCAAAGATTGATTCGGTCTGACCATAATCAACCTCATCTAATTCTAACTTTTCATCTTCTTGAGCCATAAGACATACATCATCATCTGAGGTGGATGATTATGTATCCCAGGTTTCAGTATATAACCCTTTTGCACTGGGTTTGTCTTCTGGCTTTCCTTTCTTGAGCTGAGTATATTTCTTCTGGTACTTATCAGCTCTATAAGCATTCTTATCAACAACTGATGTTGATTCCATCTTCTTTGATCTGCACTCAGCAGCAATGTGTCCCTTCTTCTGACAGTTGAAGCACACAGCATTCTTGGGATCAAAAGAACTCTTCCCTTTGTCCCTGTCAGATCTTCCTCTTCCCCTTTGAGCTCTTTTCAAACGTCTGGCTAGCATTGTCATTTGCTCAGTGATATTCCAAACATCATCAGTATCACCTGAGACTGACTCTAAGTGGTCAGCTTGAGATTGTTGGTCCCGAATGGATTCTACAACAACAAATGTTTGTAGAAGGGGGGGTTGAATACAAACTTTAGCAATTTAAAATTTAAGAGACACACGGTTTACTTTTATATAATTCTTATTGATGTGAATCAAGAATTACATGAACTAGATGCGGAAAATCTAAGTTCAATAAAAGGTGGCAACTAAATTAGTCTAACACATAGACTGAGCTAATCTTAAACAACCTATGTCTAAGATGTTCAACACATGAACAAGTTTGTTATACTGAAAGTAAAATGCTAACTCTTCTAATTCTCAACAAATGAGATTTCAGTATTCAACTATCTATTCGCATACTTAGCATGTTTCCATGCATGCTAACCTATGTCTAAGCAAGGGTGTCCGGGTTGATGAAGAGGAGAAAGAGACAAAGGTACTTGGTTTAATAATATTATAATAGATAAAGTTAGTGGGTGAAAAGTATGTTAACTTTATACACAAAGTGTGTAAAGTGAACATACTTTTCAGTAATGAGTGTACCCATTATTTATTATTATATTATTAAAGTACTACATTTATGTCTTGAGAAAGTAAACTTCTCCTTCAATGCTTGTGCTTTAATCAACACCATGCTTTCTGAAGATTTGACTTAACCAAGTATAGAGTTGCCAGCCAAACTTAGTTGTTGAAGCATATCTTCGAGATATTCTCTTCTAAAGTATCTTTCTCCTTTTCCAGAGGATAAAGATCTATCCTTTTTGTTTCTTTGTAGATACAAAAAGTGCTAAGTACTTTTACAAAGAGAGATCTAAGGCATAATAGAACAACACATGTTCTGCCTTTGACTTAAGAAAATATTACACTGAAAAGCTATTAGTTGATTAAAGACTCAGCTAACAGACACTGAACAGCTAACATAATTTTGCTCAGCTAAGGATAAAATGTGAAAAACTCAGCTTACTAGATTTGCTCAGGTGATCAGCTAATCAATATAATTAGGTTGCAGCTAATAAGCTAATCAAAACAAACTCTCAGCTGATCCCAAGGGCTCAGCTAATCATTTGAGTATGATCAGCTTACTAAGACAAGAATGAATAAGTGTAGAATACCTTATCTGACATGTGGGAGGCATCAGCTAACAAAAGAGATACTGTCAGCTGATCCTTGACTGCTCAGCTGATCCTTGAGGAACCCTCAGCTGATGGTTTGTACTATCAGCTGATGCTTTGTGGATGCATAGTTGATGTTTCTTGACTTGTGTTTTCTTCTCAGCTGATCTTTCTGAAGCTGGTCCTTTGGCTGATACTCAGTGTTCAGCTGACACTATGATTCGTCAGCTGATATTTCTTACTTAGAAAATCTTTAAGTCTAATATGAAAAACAACACATGTTTTTCATCAATCTAAGTCCAAAACTGAATATATGGTTTTGTTAACATCAAATCCTATTTTACTTAATAGACAGGTTTGATTTAGGTTTGATATTGCTATCTCCCCAACCATCTCCCCCTATTTGATGATGACAAAACCTTATATGTTTAAGAAGAATCAGTTTGACTCGGATTTGTAAAGATAAAACTTTTAAGTGCATTTTGGTTACCTAGTTATCTGTTTTTGGTAACTCTTTAATATGTGTTCCCTGATATTCTATTTTTGGGAATCTTTTCATTTATGAAGTACCATGTTCTGTTTTTGTGGTATCTTTCATCCTTTTTCTGTCTTTAGGATTTTTATATTTTCTTTATTTACACTATCTGAGCTATTTACTAAGAGTCATCTTTACTAGCATTTTAGCTAAGTAGTCCATGATCAAAGTTTCAAGCTTGATTACAAAACAAAGTATTTACATCAGAGTTTGTACAATATAATCTAACTAAGAGTTAAACTAAGTACAGAAGTTAAACTATTCTAGGAATTGAAAAATGCAACTAGTCTAGTTATGAAGTGTGGTATTCATTCCCACCAGGGTTCTTCTTTGACTTCAAGAGTTCTGATCTGTGGATTTTCAGCTAGAAGTTGATCAGCTCTTGATCTTATCAATTGTTCAAAGTGCTCATTTCCTGTCAAGTCTCTAGTAGCTATTACAGCCTGAAATATCAGTTCTTTTTTAGCTTTCCCTATCTTAGATTCTCTCAGAAATCTCCAATTACCAGCTCTGTTCATGAAGAACATTCCTCTTTTCAGGTTCAGTTATATACCTGAACATTTCAGGATGTGTATTGGGAGGAAGAGCAGTATTCATATTCTCATAAGCAAGAAGATAGGGATGATCAGGATTGAGAATGATTTGTTCACCAGCAACAAAGGCTTTAGAAGTCTTCTTGAAGGCATCCTCAATTGCTTGAACATGAGCAACAAATTGATCATGAGTGAATAGTATGTTGTATACTGACATTCTGATCCAGTATTCAAATTTAGCAATGAACCTCTGAACTATCTCACTCTTGGACTTAAGGAGATGGTACAGGATCTCAATCATCTCAAAGAAGGAGAGTAGTTTGCAGTGATGTAGATAAGTATCTTCATAAGTTTTTCTTTCATCTCTTCTCACTACTCTGAGATAAGGACCTTCATATGTACCTCTGTAAGGAGTAACCCTTGGAATGATGTCTGCACATCTTCTGTTTACCAAGTTTTCTCTATTTTCCAAGAACTCCTTGGATTACCTTTCAGTTTGCTGAGCAGTGCTTCCAAAGTTGAAGTTGAGCAATGCTTGAATGGCTTCCTTGTGAATCTTTCCTCTTTTGAGAGCTTTCTTGGTAGAAGGGTCACTTTGTAGTGGTACTTGTTGTTCTTGAGAAGCTTGAGATGATAGTAAGATCATTTCTTCTTCTTGTATTTCCCTTATCTCATCATCTGTAACACCAACTGCAGCAGCAAGATCCTCAGTAGCAGTAAAGTCCTCCTGGTGCCTTTTCCTGGCTTCTATGACTTCTTCAATTGTTGTGCCCAGGGCAGCAGCCAGATCACTGAACTCTTTGAGGTTTTCCTCATTTTTCTGTAATTCTTCCTCTTCAATCTCCTCAGCTGACATAATCTTCTTTCCTTTTCTTCTTGAGCTGCTAGGAGTTGGTTGACTTGATTGTACTGGAGAGGAAGTTTGGACTGGTGGAGCTTGAGTGGAGAGACTCTGCTTTTTCAAGTTGAGCAGAGAGAACAGAGGCATCCTATCTTCATCATCATCATTATCAGAATCTTCTGATGGCACATTGATTGGTGCACAAGATTCATCTTGTCTTGGCTTTTTTGCACTCTTCCTTCTAGCCATTTGTTTGAATCTTCTTTTTGGCCTCTGCTCATCTTGAGCAGGTTGCTCCTTCTCAGATAAATTCTCCCCCTCAACATTTGATTTTCTTTGAATTTCTGTTTCATTGGGGGCAGATGCATCCTCTGCTTGCATAGCTTGAACCTTGGCTATATATGCATCAACAGCTGCTCTGATTGTTTCTGGTCAAGGTTCTCTAACTGACTTCTCCCCCTTTTTGTCATCAGCAAATGAAAAAGGAAAGTTGTCAGATGGCTTGGCAACAGAAGGCGGGATAAAAGAATAAGTAGATGAAGAAGGAGTGGAGGTAGAGGGAGGGATAGTTGAAGTTGAAGGAGAGGTAGTGGGGATAGGAGGTTGGGTGAAGGATGGAGGTCTCCTCAGGCTTAGGATAGCATCAGTGATATTGGTGAATTCCTTAAGGGTTTCACTATGCTTTTGGATGGAGTATTTGTTTAAGTGTTTGAGGTCAGTAGTTATGGTTTGGAGAAGAGAAGGGACTCTAAGAAGAGAGTCAGGGATGGTTACAGAAATGTTGGGAGGGGAAGGTCTTAAGGTGTGAAGTTGGGAAAGAAGATTAGAGATGGTTTGGTTTAAGGAAGAAATGATATGGTTGGAAATAGGAGGTGAAGGAGTGGGTGCAGTGTGAGAAGTTTGGGATAAGAGTTTATCCAATTTATGAAGAATGGGTGACAGATCAACTGGGGCAGGGGTGGGTTTGGGTTGGGATTGGGTAGCTTTTAGTGACTCAACCTCTTGGGTTAGATGAGAGATTTGAGTTTCTGTTTGGGTTTGAAAAGAGGTAAAAGAGGCTTGAAGGCTATCCATCTTTTGAGAGATAGATAGAAGGGTTTGAACTATTTGGGGGGAGGGTTCAGAAGAGATAGAGGGAAAGGGTTGAATGGGAGTTGATTGAGAGATTGTGCTTAGAACAGGAATAGATTGAGGTCCCTCACTTAGACCTTGGTGTATAGGCCTAAGATCACTAGGAGCAGAAATTGTACCCTGTACCAATGGTTTGTTTATACCACTGATATTGACAGGCAGTGCAATAGTATGTGTTAGAAGTGAATCATACATAGGTGCAAGTCTGTGAGTGTGAGTGAGGGTTGCACTCATTGGGGTATCCCTTATTTCAGTAGTAAGTTGTTGTGAACTTACTAAGGGCATGGGTAGACTCAATGTGGGTGTAGACACAGTGTGACCTTGGGAGGAGGTCTGTCTTTCAATGGCATCACCCTGTTGGGAGGGTGATCCAGATTGCAGGAGTCACATATTTACGAATGTGACCTTTTGTGAGGGCATATCCACTGGCAGTTGGGTTAAAGCAACATCCATAAGCTCCCCCTCAACATAAGAGGTAGCTATAGAGTTGAGGTCAGAGGTGTGGATAACACTACCTCAGAGACTTGTGACAAAGGCACAAGCTCTTGTGACCTTGATTCAGTATGGGTGTAGGAGGGAGTAGAACTAGTGACTGTTGGGAGTACACTAGAGCTTGCCATTTGTGGGGGTGTTGCAACTGGAGTTGAGGATGGGTTCTCACAGGTTGGAATTACCAAATGAGTGTCCTCAGGGAGTGATAAAGGTATACCTGAGATGCGTTTTGCTTTGCTCATCTCTATGAGCTTCACCAGCTTATCAGAGACCTCTTCAGTATCAGGGACTTCTTCATCTTCACCACTTGGTGCTCTATGAACAGAGTCACTTGATCATTGTTGTTAATCAGGGTTGGGATATGCAACTGTGCCTCCAAGAGTCCTACTGGGAGAATCATCATCAGATTCTTCTTCACTTTCATGAGTGCTTAGGTGCCCGGACCTCCTTGAGGTAGTTGAACTAGAGGGAAACATTTTTAATGGTATTCCATGTTGACTGGATGAAGTAGAACCAGAATGATAAGGCTCATCTCCCATGTAAAATCCACCAGTATCACCATCATGGCCATTACCACCATCACTATCATCATCACCATCACCATTATCAGCATCAGTACCATCACTTGAATCATTACCTTTTATAGGTTCATCAACATTCACCTCATCTAAATTTCCTCCTTCAAATATGGCTCCATCATGAGTAACAGATTGAGCCACTTTCTTAGTTATAACATCAGGGGACTCAGAATCATGAGCCACATTTTCCAAAACAACATCCTCTCCATCATCAATTAACTCCTGCATCTCAGGAGTGATTGCAGGACCAGCATCATCTCTTATCAAGTGAAACACTTTTTGACCCATCTGTGGGATTGGCATTGTGGTATGTGTAACATTCAGATGTGTATATGCCTCCCACTGCAAAGTTTGTAGAGCAATCAAACTAAGAAATCTGATATAAGGCACATGGGTCCTTGTTGTCTTTTTGACAGTTCCCAAAGTTATCTTATCCACCATCTCAGTAAAGATAATCTGAGAAAAATCTACATTCCTTCCAGTCACCAGAGCATGAAGAACCATAAGCTCAGTCTGATTCAGTAAATCATGGCTCCCTGATTTATGACCAAAACATCTAATGATGACACCAGCCAAGTACTTCCAGGGGTGACCTAAAACTGACAGCTTGTATCTACCATGAGAGATACGTTCATTGTAGCCAATCAGTGGCAGAACCTCCAAGGTTTGTTCAGCAGTAGCAAAGGGTTGGAATGGTGCAAAGTTGGGTATGGATAATGCTTGACTGACGGTTTCAACAGAGATGACAATGGGTGTTTGGTTGTTTAAGATAGTGCAAGTAATGGTTTGATTGTTTGGATGGTATCTGGCAGTGTACCACATCTCCCCAATAATATTAGGGAAGATAAACAGAGGATGAGTTGAAAGGTAGGGAAACAGGGGATGTGCTTTTATGAAGTTAACAATGGGTTCAAATCCCTGATTTGCCTTGGATTGAGGTATGTCGGTGTTGATTATGATATTATTTGGGGTAATGGTGAAGAGAGAGTTAGGAGTAACATTCTCACCTGAAATCGCATTGGGAACCTCAGTAGGGTTGAACATTACCATTGTTGCAGAGCTTGAGAACACGACGATACAGTTACTTGAAAGTAGTGAAAGAGAAGGGTTTCGGAGAATGAGAGTTTTAAAAGCATAAGAAATGAAAAACCGCTCAAAACATCTTTATATCTTTCTTGGAAATCTAATCTATCACAATATCTTTTTGAAAAAGTAACTGTCACATCTGCAAAAAGGTGATACACGGAATTGTTAATAAATACACAGACAACTAACGGACAATTAAATGAAATTAAATACCTAGTTAACATATTAACTACAAAATGATAAATTAATAAAATAAGTCTGGGGACACAAGAATTTTAACTCTGAGAATCATCAGCTGACTGAATAAGGTGTCAGTTGATCCTTGTTGAGTCAAAAATAAGTGTCAGCTAATGAATACACTTAGCTGAGCATCTAAGTCTTAGCTGATGTTGATCAGCTGAGGTCTAGTATCAGCTGATGATTGTCAGCTGACAAAATATAATTAGCTGATTCTCCATTAATAAGACAAAGAAGCTTAGATAAGTACTTCATTTTACACACGAATTGAATTATTTTCTCACACAAAATTAACTACCTAAGAAAGGGAAATGTTACAAATTTAACATGCCAAGTTTGGATATTAGGAAGTTGAATCGAGACTCATCCAAAGGTTTTGTAAAAAGATCAGCTAATTGAAAATCAGTACTTATATAATGCATTGAAACTTTCTTTTTCTGCACATTATCTCTAAGAAAATGATGTCTGATTTCAATATGCTTGGTTTTAGAATGCAAAACAGGATTGTTAGAGATAGAAATGGCACTAGTGTTGTCACACAGAATTGGTGAGTTTTCAAACTGTATGTCATAATCAAGTAGTTGATTCTGCAGCCACAAAAGTTGAGCATAGCAGCTTCCAGCAGCAATGTATTCTGCTTCAGCTGTTGAAGTTGAAACTGAGTTCTGTTTCTTGCTTGACCAGCTGACTAATCTTCCACCTAACAGTTGACAACCACCAGATGTACTTTTTCTGTCTAGTGTGCAACCTGCAAAATCAGAATCAGTGTATCCAACTACCTCAAAATCAGAATCTTTGGGATACCAAAGACCTAGATTAGGAGTTCCTTTGAGATACCTGAAAATCCTTTTAACTGCAGCTAAGTGAGATTCTTTGGGATCTGCTTGATATCTAGCACAGAGACATGTTGAAAACATAATATCTGGTCTACTTGCAGTAAGGTATAAAAGAGATCCAATCATACCTCTATAAGCTGTAATGTTCACTGATTTACCATCAGTGTCCTTTCCAAGCTTTAAGGCAGTGGACATGGGTGTTTTCATTGAAGAACAATTTTCAAACTCAAATTTCTTAAGTAAGTCATTTACATACTTTGTTTGATGAATGAAAATTCCATCAACCTCTTGTCTAATTTTAAGTCCAAGAAAATAGTTTATTTCACCCATCATGCTCATCTGATAGTTATCAGACATGAGTTTAGAAAACTTTTTGCAAAGATCCAAATTTGTAGACCCAAATATTATACCATCTACATATATCTGTACAAGTATCACATCACCTTTGAATTTCCTTATAAACAAAGTGCTATCTATGCTTCCTCTTATAAAGCCTTTGGTGGTTAGAAAAGAAGAGAGAGTATCATACCAGGCTCTTGGAGCTTGCTTTAAGCCATACAAAGCTTTGCTCAAGAAGTATACATGATCTGGCTTGCTTGCATCCTCAAAACCTGGAGGTTGTTTGACATACACCTCTTCCTTCAATTCTCCATTGAGGAAAGCACTCTTAACATCCATTTGAAAAACTTTGAAGTCTTTGAAGGCAGCATAAGCTAAAAACAGTCTTATGGCTTCAAGTCTTGCAACAGGGGCAAAGGTTTCATCATAATCAATACCTTCTTCTTGACAATACCCCTGTGCAACTAGCCTAGCTTTGTGTCTGATGATCATCCCTTGTTCATCCATTTTGTTTCTGAATACCCACTTAGTACCAATGATGGATTTATCCTTTGGTCTTGGCACCAAAGTCCATACATTGTTTCTTGTGAATTCTGCCAATTCTTCTTGCATGGCATTTATCCAATGAGTATCATTTAGAGCTTCATCCACCTTCTTTGGTTCAATCATAGAAACAAAACCTGTATATAAACAAAAATTACAAGCTTTTGATCTTGTTAGTACAGGTGCTTCTATGTTACCTATGACCTGATCTTTAGGATGATCCCTGTGGTCCTTATAGGCATTTTGGATTCTGGGAGAGTTTGAAACAGTTTGGATTAAGGGAGTTGAAATTCTTTGGTTTGGGTCAGCTGATGAGACTTCTGGTTGATCAGCTGACAGAATTTCAGGAATGTTATCTGATGAAACTTCTACTGTGGAAGGAATGCTTGATATGGAATTAGAGTCCATTGATGTTGAAACATGATTCCCATCATTCAGTAAAAGTGTGGGTTGGTTTGAGGTAGGTTTAGCATTGGCTGGTTGTGCATTTGGAATAGTTTCATCTAGATGCTCTATATCAGCTGATGGGAGTGGATCAGCTGACACTGGAATGTTGTCTTCAGTACACAGCAGATCATTAAATTCCTCACTTGTAGATCGATTAGTAGAACAAGAAGCAACAAAGTCATTTTCAATAAAACTTACATTGATTGATTCTTCTATGACCTTTGTTCTGAGGTTGTAGATTCTGCAAGCTTTGAAGATCACAGAATATCCAACAAAAACACCTTCATCAGCTTTTGGTGCAAACTTCTGCAATTGATCTCTCTGGTTCAGAATAAAACACTGACACCCAAAGATATGCAGAAAACTGATGTTGGGCTTCCTTCCCTTGAGCACTTCATAGGGTGTCTTGTTGTGCCTCTTGATAACAAGGGATCTGTTCTGAGTGAAACATGCACAGCTGACAGCTTCAGCCCAAAAATTGAATCTTAATCCACTCTCACACAACATGGTTCTTGCAGCTTCTATTAATGTTCTGTTTCTTCTTTCAGCTACACCATTTTGTTGTGGAGTCCTTGGAGCAGAGAAGTTTTGAGATATACCTTTTCTCATCACAGAAACCTTCTAGAGTTTGATTTCTATATTCTGTTCCATGATCACTTCTGAGCATCCTTACCAGATTTCCGTTTAGCACTTCCATCTTCTTTATGAAGCTTATTATTTCTTCAGCTACCTCACTCTTTGCTTTTAGGAAGATGACCCAAGTGTACATTGGGAATTCATCAACCATCACTAAAGCATACTTACTTCCACCAATACTAGCAGTAGCAACAGGACCAAATAGATCCATGTGCAACATGTAGAAAGGTTCAGTAATAGAGAAGGCTTGCTTAGATGGGAAAGAAGTCTTGTGCTACTTTCCCTTCTCATAGGCAGAACAAGGTTTAGGCTTTACATAAGTCAGTGAAGGTAGTCCTGACACTAGTTCACCCTTGCTCAGCTTGTTTATATTTTTGAAGTTTAAGTGAGAAAGCCTTTTGTGCCATAACCAGTTTGTGTCAGTTACAGATTTTGTATACAAACAAGTTAACTTGGATGGATCACCAGAGGACATATCAAGAGTATATACATCCTTGGTTCTCTTTGCACAAATTATTGTTTTACCTTCTTGATCTAAAATGGAACCACCTGTCTTTCTAAATAGGACTTTATGATCACCATCACATAACTGACTTATGCTGATGAGATTGTACTTAAGCCCTTTAACATATGATACTTTGGACAAGGTTAAGTTCCCATTATGAAGTTCTCCGTAGCCTTTTGTTTGCCCACAATTGTTATCACCAAAGGTCACTCTTGGACCTTTTTCCTTCTTGTAGTTACTAAGCAAAGCTTTACAACCTGTCATGGTCCTTGAACATCCACTGTCAAGATACCATGTGTTCAGCCCCTGCATAGATGTGATTGAAAGAAGGTTAGTGACACTTGGGCATCCACATTTAAGTGGATCCCTGTGGATTGCACCTAGCCATCCACTTTATATTAGGTTGTTTATGAATGAGAGAAACAACTGTGTTATCATTATCAGTCCGTTGTCTTGAGTTACCTTCAAGAGAACAATTACTTGCCTTATGTTCTTTGCTCCCACATTTATAACATTTTTTATTTTTGGAGCCTTTAACATGTTTTGGTAATTGTCTAAGAGATGTCTTAACTGTTTTCTGATGACTATGGGTCATCAGCTGACAGATTTCACCATTCAGTTGTTGCAACTGATTCTGTAAACTAATAAGGTCTTTGTTTACAGTCACCTTAGGTTGACCCTTAGTAAAAATGAGTTTTTGATCAACTTTAGGTGTGGCAGACTTAGACTTTTTGTAAACAAAAGGTCCTTTTCCCTTGGTTTCTCTTATTAAAAGAGTTTGAAGTGATGTTTGATCAGCTAAACAAACAGAAGAGGATCCATGATCAGCTGACAAGATATCAGCTGAGCAATTATCATCTACTTTTTGATTAGTTGATGTAAGATCATTAGCTAAAGAATTTTCAGTCAGCTGAGTTCCTAAATTTAATGTATTAGCTTTCAAGGTTTGACAACATAATGTCTCTTTGCTATCAACAAATGATTCCATTCATTTACTTACTTCCTTTACAATTAAATTTTCAGTACTTTTGCTTTCTGTCAAAATAATAGAACTTGAATCAACTTTTGAAGTGGTTGAGTCTTTCAGCTGAGTACTTGTACTTTTAACAAATCTGTTAGTGATAATTCTTTTTCCCTTTACAATCTTTTGAAAAGTAAGAGGTAAAATATCAGCTTTTTCTAAGATATTTATGTTCTTGCTAAAATCAACACAGTTAGCAGCTTGGGAATAATTTCCACCAATAATAGCTTGAACTTGTTTTGGAATCTGCTCATTGACACACTGAGTGGTCTTCTCAGCAGATACACACCAAGATCTAACTACTTTTTGAAGGTCATTAAACTTTATTGTTGCTTCATTGGTTTCTTTTACCAATATCTGATTAAGTATCTTTTGATTAGCTAAATCATCTTCTAGTTTTGTTATTTGTTTCAGTTTCTCATCTTTAAGACTTAATCTCTCTTTTAGTGATTCTATTTCTAATTTTAGCTTCTTTTCTCTTTGAATATTTGACTGAAACTCAACACACAGATAATCAAACATAGTGTTCTTTTCATTATCTTCATAGTTAATAGATTTTCCAACCTGATACATAGAAGAGGGATCCCAGTCAGGAGAAGTACAAGCTTTGGCAGCTTTCTTCATGTCCTCATTAAAGGAACTTGTACTCCCAGTGTTGGCCATCAAGCTGAGCTGAGCAGAGAGGACCTCATCTTCATCACTTGAGAGATCTTCCTCAGCCCAATCTTCTTCTTCAGCCACCAACACACTACTTTGGGCCTTCTTCTTCTTCTTGTCAAGGACAGCAGCAAGAAGCTTTTTGTACTTAGCTTCATAATCAATCTTGCTGTCTGAGTTTGAGGAACCCTTGAAGCCTGTACTTCCTCTAGACTTACATTCACTGGCATAGTGACCAGTCTTGCCACAGGAAAAGCAACCTTCAGAAGCCTTTGATTTAAACTTGGCTTTTTCTCCCTTGAAAGGTTTCTTCTCAAACCTCTTGGCACCCTTTCTTTTTAAGAAAGGTTTGAACCTTTTTACCAACATGGCAGCCTGCTCAACAGCAGCTTCAATGTTGTCCATGTTCTCCAGATCTTCATCCCCATCAGCCACCTGCTCTTCATCAGAAGTTTCCTCTTCTTCTTCCTCATTACTTGATTCATCCACCACTGCTGCAAAACCCCTGGATCTTGTATCCTTGGACACAAGGGCTGTGGATGGAGCTTTCGCAGCCTCCTTCGTATCCTTGGTAGAAAGTTTTCTTTGTTTCACTGATTGTTCATGATTCATGAGGTTTCCATAAAAACCAACTAGTGTGAGACCCTTGATTTTCTCACCATGTTTAAGCACAGTGATGAAATGATCCCAAGATTCTGGGAGGGAGTCTAGAAACTTGTTTACAAGCTCCTTATTGCTCTTGGGAACATATGCCCTTCTTAAGTCATTAATAAGGAAGTTGAACCTGGTATAGGTCTGAGTTAGACTTTCACCTTTATGAGCAAAGAAGAACTCATATTCTCTTACCAAAAAGAGTTTCTTATTTTCCTGCACTTCTTCAGTGCCTTCATAAGCAACAGTCAAAGTGTCTATCATCTCCTTTGCAGATTTGCAGTTGAGAACTTGATGATAGACATCATTTGGTAGTGCAGAGACTAAGGCTGTTCTTGCTTTATCATCAAGATTAACAAGCCTTTTGTCTTCATCAAACCATTGATTTATAGGCTTTATAATTAGTCTTTCAACAGCAGGAACTTCATCAGTGGCTTCAGTTACTTGAATAGTTGAGGAAGGAACATAAGGACCTTCAGTTACAGTTTTGAGCATCACATCATCTAGGCTTGACATATAGAGAAGAACTCTACTATTCCAGAGAGAAAAGTTTTCTCCATCAAAAGTTGGATACCTAGTGAGTGAGCCATTATTTGAAGAACCATTTGAAGCAGCAACCGGAGTGGTCATTTGGTAGTGTGGGGTAGAAGCAATTGAAGAGTAAGCAAAACAGATCTTAGTTATGAGTTATCTAGCCTGCTCTGATACCAGTTGTTGGTCCCGAATGGATACTACAACAACAAATGTTTGTAGAAGGGGGGGTTGAATACAAACTTTAGCAATTTAAAATTTAAGAGACACACGGTTTACTTTTATATAATTCTTATTGATGTGAATCAAGAATTACATGAACTAGATGCGGAAAATCTAAGTTCAATAAAAGGTGGCAACTAAATTAGTCTAACACATAGATTGAGCTAATCTTAAACAACTTATGTCTAAGATGTTCAACACATGAACAAGTTTGTTATACTGAAAGTAAAATGCTAACTCTTCTAATTCTCAACAAATGAGATTTCAGTATTCAACTATCTATTCGCATACTTAGCATGTTTCCATGCATGAGTATATATAAGCAAGGGTGTCCGGGTTGATGAAGAGGAGAAAGAGACAAAGGTACTTGGTTTAATAATATTATAATAGATAAAGTTAGTGGGTGAAAAGTAAGTTAACTTTATACACAAAGTGTGTAAAGTGAACATACTTTTCAGTAATGAGTGTACCCACTATCTATTATTATATTATTAAATTACTACCTTTATGTCTTGAGAAAGTAAACTTCTCCTTCCATGCTTGTGCTTTAATCAACACCATGCTTTCTGAAGAGTTGACTTAACCAAGTATAGAGTTGCCAGCCATACTTAATTGTTGAAGCATATCTTCGAGATCTTCTCTTCTAAAGTACCTTTCTCCTTTTCCAGAGGATAAAGATCTATCCTTTTTGTTTCTTTGCAGATACAAAAAGTGCTAAGTACTTTTACAAAGAAAGATCTAAGGCATAATAGAACAACACATGTTCTGCCTTTGACTTAAGAAAATATTACACTGAAAAGCTATTAGCTGATTAAAGACTCAGCTAACAGACACTGAACAGCTAACATAATTTTGCTCAGCTAAGGATAAAATGTGAAAGACTCAGCTGACTAGATTTGCTCAGTTGATCACACTGATCAGCTAATCAATATAATTAGGTTGCAGCTAATAAGCTAATCAAAACAAACTCTCAGCTGATCCCAAGGGCTCAGCTAATCATTTGAGTATGATCAGCTTACTAAGACAAGAATGAATAAGTGTAGAATACCTTATCTGACATGTGGGAGGCATCAGCTAACAAAAGAGATACTGTCAGCTGATCCTTGACTGCTCAGCTGATCCTTGAGGAACCCTCAGCTGATGGTTTGTACTATCAGCTGATGCTTTGTGGATGCATAGCTGATGTTTCTTGACTTGTCTTTTCTTCTCAACTGATCTTTCTGAAGCTGGTCCTTTGGCTGATACTCAGTGTTCAGCTGACACTATGATTCGTCAGCTGACATTTCTTACTTAGAAAATCTTTAAGTCTAATATGAAAAACAACACATGTTTTTCATCAATCTAAGTCCAAAACTAAATATATGGTTTTGTTAACATCAAATCCTATTTTACTTAATAGACAGGTTTGATTTAGGTTTGATATTGCTATCTCCCCAACAGAGATTCTGACTCAGTCTCATATTCAACAACCAGTGTCTTGGAACTTTTCTTCTTTTTCTGTGAAACCAATGCAACTTCAGTTTTATCCAGAGACTCCTTGAGTTGTTGTTGAGAAGTTCTCTTGTGTTCAGTGATATGTTCATGATTAAGCAAGAACCCATATATAGACTGTAGGTTGTACACGTGCAGTGTTCCTCTAGCCCTTAATGCTGTAGTTACATCATTAAACCTTTCTGGTAACACATCCAGAAATTTCAACACGAGCTCAACTTCATCTTTCTTTACACCCACACTTAGTAGGTCATTTATCAAGCAGTGAAACCTTGGAACAAATCAGACAAGGTTTCATTCTTCTTTGAGAAGAAGTTTTCGTAGGATCTATTCAAATGATTCTTCTTCTGCTGCTTGACCAGATTTGTACCCTCATAGGTAACACTCAGTGTATCCCAGATATCTTTTGCAGATTGACACCCAATCACAGTACGCAAGATTTCATTAGTCAGGGCATTTGCTAGAACACTTTTAGCCTTATCATCCAGATTGAAGAGTTTCCAATCTTCATCAGTCCAAGATGCAATAGGCTTTCTTGTATCCTTTTCAGTTCTGCCAAGAGACGTATCACTGACAGTAGCAGGAATCTTGGGGATGATGGGTCCTTTTGTGATAACATCCGACATATGGTTGTCAATGGACTTGAGGAATAGCATGGCTCTGAACTTCCACATAGGATAGTCAGATCCATCAAATATGGGACAGCCTTTGGCAGACATCTGTGGAAAGATTGAAAAATTGTTGCTTGCAGACATTTTAAACTTTCTCAGAATCTTGACCTTTCAACTTATGAAATCGTCCAGCCTTCTCTGATACCAGTTGTTGGTCCCTTGTATGAGAATAACAACAAGCAACAGGTGTGTAGAAGGGGGGTTGAATACACTTTCTGCGGAAATTGAAAAAATCAAATAAAAGTGTCATACACAGTAAATCAAACCACAATCAATTGAATGCTTTCATAAAGAAGATTATTAAAATGCTTTGAATAAGAAGATGATTACACTAACTATCAAGTAAGCAACTCTTGATATATAACCACCTAATATAAATCTCTAAATCTCTAAATCTCTCAAACTTAGCTATCTATAATCAACTTATGATTATAGATACTGACGACTCTCTAAACAGGATTTACACAGATTGATAACTTACCAATATCACAACTGATGTGATAGTTCGAACACACGAACACCTTGGCAATCTGTGAGTTTCTTGATCATGTTGAACTGACAAACAGTAATCAAGATTCGTAACACATACGGTGAGGTGAGGTTTGGCTCTGCAACACTTAGTTGTTTTTCTAAGTTGTACCTTAGTCGTAGTCGTACCTCAAAACTTATCAGGAGATAAGTATTTATAATCATGTTGCTACGGTTCCTAACAAACTGGACTAATCCTAATTTGCTAACTAACTATCGGATAACTCGGAATCTTGAATCTTGAATCTTCTTATCTTGAGTCTTCAATCTTCAATCTTGATTCTGAAGTCTTCTTATCCTTCCCGTAGATATAGAGAGTTAAAACAGAATTTAAAACACATTTAAATTCTTTTAAACTGACTTCTTTAGTCAGGCTGAGTTACTCAGCTTGAAACTCATCAAGCTGAGTTCTTCGAGAACACACTCGAAAACAAACATGGACTAACATGTATAGTTCTTAACTCATCCTCAGAAGTCCAGAGAAGTAACTAAAACATATTTAGTAACTTCTATTGAGCTGACTCAGTATCCACGCTGAGTCGCTCAGCTTGAAACTTATCAAGCTGAATACTCAATATATATGTTAGGTGACATACACAACTTATCAAACACATTGATAATATTACTAAGATATAGCTTAAGCTGATCAAACATATGTACAGCTTACACTCAGCTTATACTCAGTCTGAATCATTATGAGTGTTCAGTCTGACTAAGCTTTATAATTCTGTTTAAGTTATATGTAGAACACATCTTACAAACTTAACTTTGTCTCATCAAATCTAAACTAATGAGATCATCTTCCCAACAGCGTTACATTTGTTTACATTAATAAAATATTTTACAAATTAAAGTTAACTGTATAGTTTTTCCATTATCACAGTTGACCAATCACTAGTTGACTAATTATATACTGAGATAACTTATAATATGATGGTTTAAGTGTCGACTTTGTGAAACCAGTTAAGTTACTCATACTTGATTTTAAATGTATGAATCTTATATCCGATGCTAATTTTATATATACTTGGTATAAGTTAGTTTTAGGATAAGTTTACCACCAACAACAACAACCGTACACCACTCTCTCTCCCTCTCTGTTTCTTTCTCTCTCTCTAATACCCTCACTACCGCCACCACCGTACACCAACAACCGTACACCACACCTTTTCTCTCTCTCTCTCTCTCTCTCTCTCTCTCTCTGTGTTTTATCGCCGGCAACCACATTCGTTCAGGGTTTTCAAGATAAAGCAAAAGAAAATGCAAAAGATCTAGGGTTTTCAAGCTACACATTCGTTTAGGGTTTTCACCCACCGCCGCTGCCTCATCTTACCTTTAGGGTTTTCAAACCACACACATTCGTATCAGGGTTTTCACCCATAACCGCCGCCGCCTCATCTTCATTGATCTCTAGGGTTTTTAAATGATTCGACTATAGATCTAGGGTTTTCACACATTTTAGGTGTCGATCTAGGGTTTGTGTCGATGGTGGATAGAGAAGGAGCCGACGGTGGCTTGGGGTTTATGTGGTGGTTGTTGGCTACGGTTTACGGTGGCGGCTGGGTTTACAAGAGAGAGAGAGAGAGAGAGAAAAAGCTGACGGTTGGCGTTTGGAGCTGCCTAGATGCCGGTGGATGTGGTGGTGGTCCTTGGAGACAGAGAGAGAGAGCAGGTGGTGGCGGGTGGTGATGGCGGTAGGTGGTGGCGGGTGGTGATGGAGGTTGTGGATGGTGGTGAAGATGGCTTGGAAGTGACCAGGAGTAGGAGAGATGAGAGAGAGAGAGGAAGAGTGATAGAGGGAGAGAGGGTGTGTGTTGTGTATTAATATATATTTTCTATTAGAAAAAGATATATATTATGTTTTAATAATTGAATTATTAATATATAAAATAAGTAAAAGTATAAATAAAAAGAATAAAATAATAATAGAGGGGTAAAAATGTCATTTTACCCTCATTTAACGGAGTTGACCAACAGTCAACGTTAGAAAGGACCAATTTGGCTAAAAAATGCTTTATAAAGGACCAATTGTACCACTTTAACTTTGAAAGGACCAAAACGGCAGTTTTAACGAAGTTTAGGGACCATTTGTACAATTAACTCTATTAAATATTTTATTATTTTTTATTTATTGTTAAATCTGAGCCCATGGATCACAGATCTAACGATCTAAAAATGGTTCTTTAGGTTCTATATATAAGGCATGGTTCTATGTTGATCCATTATCTCTCTCTCTCTCTCTCTCTCTCTCTCTCTCTATATATATATATATATATATATATATATATATATATATATATATATATATATATATTATGTGCGAGTTCGGGGTCGGCGAACCGAAGGGTGACCCTATTCCCGTTCCCATCCCCCTGTCAACTCGGGGATTTTCCAGTCAAATCAGGTCGGAGAACGGGTTCCCCAACGGGTGCGGGGTTTTTCGCCATCCCTAGCAGCTGTGTCATGGAACACCAGCTAATATTATCTCCGTAGTATAAATTTCAATTTTTCGAGACGGTGCTTCTATTTCGTAGTGTAAATTTTGATTTTTTCGAATTAGTACTACCACTCATTTCACTCATTTCTAATAGTGTCACCACCTATTTTAAATTTGGGTCCACGCCTACTTGTAAGTATAACAATAATAAGAAGAAAAAAATTCCTGTTAAAAACATAAGATGTAAATTAGGTGAGTGAGTGTTTTTGCCGTTAAAAAAAACAATAAGAAAATAGTACAAAAATATATCACTTTACCAGTAAAATATGATTTAGCTTCTTTAAAGAAACACAAAAATCAACATCATTTATATAAAACAAGTTGGTTGTATAATACAACTTTTTCTCTAAAACCATGAATTTGTTTCATTGGATGATCGAGTTTTTGTGTTTATTTTATATGGTAACGTCATATGTGGTCCTTCCTGCTGCATATTCGTACTTCCCTTCTATAAAATACCAGCGGAAGCGGAAACTTGTGTATGTCTACTCATAGATCAGGATCACGATTACGTTCAGTGCCTGCTCTGATTTCATTTTCTGAAATCAAAATTCGATTCAATTTGTTCTCCTTCACTCAATTCCCAAGTAAGTTACTCTTTGCTTTTCATCTTTACGTTCAATTGGCTTTTGTAATTGTATGAATGTCTTTGCGGCATTTCGTCGAACATGTTGTGGGCTTTATCTATTCTGTTGATGATTTTGATTAGCCGTGTTGAAATTATGTTCGAATTTTTGTGGATTATTAAGGTTTTGATGAGATGTTTGTAAATTTGCAGTTCTTCGTAGAGAATAATGTTTGTGAGACACGGACACATCTGGATTCTGAAGAAAGACGATAAGAATTCCTGGAAATCGTTGTTTTTGTTTTACATATACGTGAATCTTCTCCGTTCTGGTTCCTGAGTTCTTTTTCTTCAGCTTCTGGAACCAAAAATTCTTGTTTTTCCCCTGATTTTTGCCACCATTTTAGCCGTTATAGGATTTTGATTTGATAAACAGAGAAGGTTTCTTGATGGATGATCATACCACTATGTTTAGTCCCATCAAACAAATCAATCTTGATTTTGCTGTTACAGATGAGATGTCACCTGATACTGTATGGTTAGAGACTCATAATCTTTCTTCTTCAACCCTTTTCGATTTTTCATCTTCTTACTTCAGTTCCACAGATGCATACATGAGCTGTTTCGATCCAAACATTTCTCCAGAGGAAATTGATATAAAACCTCTTTATGATGGCCATGAATTCTTCGATGATCGATTGATTCAAGCAATTGAATATTTGAATGAAATATGCATCATGGATGCAGACCTTCTTGTGCAATTATGGCTTCCTGTAGTTAAAAATGGCAAACAAGTACTAACTACAGAGAACCAACCATTGACAGTCAACTCAGATAGTACAAACCTCTCAAAGTATCGAAAAGTTTCCAAGAGCTATCAATTTGCTGCAGATTATGATTCTGCTGAAACTATCGGTTTCCCTGGTCGAGTTTTCTTTAAAAAATTTCCTCTTTGCATTCCAAATCTTCAAATTGCTGCAGATGAGAATGATCCACGTGTGATTCATGCTCAAAAACTCGATCTTTACGGATGTCTCAACCTCCCTGTATTCGAGCTTGATGGTGAAACTTGCTTGGGTGTCATTGAGATCATAACAACTTCTCAGAGTGTAAACTTTCGTGATGAACTCGAAAAGATCTGTAAAGCTTTAGAGGTCTGTTTCTTAGTTCTTACATCACTTTCTAACTTTATTGATCATCATTTTAAGTTACTGACTTGGATTCTTGGTTCAATATGCAGGTTTTTGATCTAAGGACATCCGATTTCTTGATCCATCCAAAGCTAAAGGTAAAGATCATACATTAAGGAACTCGTTGACCGAACAATGGCAGTTTCAAAACGGGCTTCTAATACCGCATTTGTGTTCAGATGTATCAGGATTTCCATGAGTCGTATGAAGTGGCTGTTGCTGAGATTCAAGATGGCTTGAGATCAATATGTGAAACCCTGAAGCTGCCTTTGGCACAAACATGGAGTCCAAGCAAAAGCAGATCGATCATTGAATCTGCTTCATACGTGTTCGATCTCCAAGTTCTGGGCTTTTTTGAGGCTTGTTGCGCACAACAGTTCGTGGAAGGAGAAGGTACTTCTGGTAAAGCGTTGGGTAGAAACCAACCTTGCTTTACTGACATTAATGATTTTTGTAGGGCTGATTATCGTTATCCTCTAGCTCATGAAGCTAAAATGTTCGGATTAAGTGGATCTGTTGCAATACATGTTCATAGCAACAACTACACGGGACCGTTAGATTTCATCTTGGAGTTCTTCCTACCTGGTGACTGCAAAAGCCATGAAGAACAAAAGAAGGCAAGAAACTCGATCGTTTCGATGATCAAGACTCGTTCTTGGAGCTTGCAAGTGATCGAAGACGTGTTTTCGGTCGAAAAAACCAACACCCGCGATGAATCTTGGATATCCGATATGCTGGAAGCTCAACAGAGGGGTGAAAACGTCATTTTGTCTATGGGGTGTCATAAGGAAGAACCAGAAGAAGAGTTTACAGTGGTGAATGAGTTGTATCATGGGCTCACGTTCTCCAATCCCGAAAAGCAAACTTATCTCGATTGGGGATCGAAATCAAGAAACCAGTCATCCGGGAACAAACGTATGAGTGAAAAGAATCGAACAAAAAGCGAGAAAAACATCAGTTTGCAAATTCTCCAGCAATATTTTCCAGGGAGTCTCAAAGATGCTGCAAAGAGCATTGGGGGTTAGAACTTAAAACTACTTTCTATAATTTGATCATTCGGCTTCCAATGATTTGAAAGATCTCTAACTTCCGGTGTTTTTCTGAATGTTTTTCAGTGTGCCCAACGACGTTAAAAAGGATATGCAGGCAGCACGGGATCATGAGATGGCCTTCGCGAAAGATCAAAAAAGTAAGCCATTCATTAAAGAAACTACAACTCGTTATCGATTCAGTACAAGGTGCTGAAGGGACGATTAAACTCGGTTCATTTTATACAAACTTCCCAGAATTAAGCTCCCCTGTTCCACCTAATAACAAACCAAAAGTCAACACTCGGGTCAATGTCTTAAAAACTCAAACAACAACAACACCACCATCCAATTCTTCATCTTCTTGCAGCCCAGGTTCCAGTTGTTCAACAGAAAAATCTCATGAACCAGTTCATGAAGAAACAAAGATACGAGTATCATCTGTAAACAATAAGCTTGTTGACAGCCATTGTCCTCTTAAGATTAAGAACAGCAGCCATGTTTCACAAGATGAAGGTGTGTTGAGAGTGAAAGCTAGTTTTGGTGATGAGAAAATTCGATTCAAGATGTCGAAAAACTGGGTGTTTGGAGATCTGTACCAAGAGATCGTGAGGCGTTTTAATATATACGACATGGGAAATATCAGAATCGAGTATGTAGATGATGAATCCGAATGGGTATTATTGGCATGTGATGCTGATCTTGAGGAATGCATTGATTTACATTCATCAAACAAGAATCAAACAGTTAAACTTTTTATTAACAGGTCTTCCCAGCCCTCATTCCTGCCAATTATCCATTCGAACGAAGATATTCGAATGTGGTAGTTTTTTGTTCTTTTTTAGCTCGCATGGGGCTCTTTTATGATGTTTAGAAATCGTATCCCAGATTAGTATGAAGTGTAAAACTTGTAGCATTTGAGTTTATAGGTCTGTAAACCATTGCGTTATACTCGAACACCGGAGAAGATCGAGATTGTTAAGAGGTATACAATTAGAATTGTATCTACTGAGTTGAATAACTCTTGTGAAATCATCTTAATAAGTTATGTTATTGAGTTATTCTATGAATCTATGTTGTGAAACACATTTGAACTACATAACTTTGTAAACAAAACCTTGTTATATGCTTTGGTAGTATACCCATGCCAATATGGCTATATAGAAGTTAGGGTATGCATATCTAGAGGTGAGCGTCTTAACCGAAAAATCGAACTGTAACCGATAAAACCGTAAAAACAAAACCATTGAAACAGAACTAAATGAAAACCGACGGTTCGGTTTCTAAAATTTCATTAACCGATAGTTAGTAGGTCAGTTTCGGTTTTGTACCTCTAACCGAACCGATATCAAACCGAACTGTTAAGGATTTAATAATTATTTATATATATTTAATTATTCAAAAGTCAAAAAATAATAAAGAAAGTAGAAAATTTTACGTTGCATTTTAGCCAAAACCCAAATCTTTTTTTGACCATTCACTTTCACGATTTCTTTTGTAAAGGTTGAAGGTGTGTAGTATTAGGCCCATTTGTAATTTCTTATTTTCTGTTATGTGGGGTTATTAAATATCAAAAATAAATTTAGAAGTTATGAATTGGTGGAGGACTAGAGATGTGTATTATTAGACAATTTTGTAATATTATTTGACCCAATTTAATGGCTACTATAAATTATAAAACAATAAAAAAAATATAACCCAATATTGTGGCCCAATTCTTAATAAGCCCAATAAGTTGGCCCATCTTAATACAACGGTTAGCCAATAAAACCGATAACTGGGAATGGATCATACGCCAGAGTGTGCCCTATAATGTGTTGTGTATGCATAACCGTAATAAGGTGTTTTCGAAAACGTATTTTGGGAAAAAAGTTACGGAGTAGTACCATTAACAAAGGCAAGGTTCAAATGAGAATGAAAAATTAAATGAGAATTGGAGACTAAATCTCGACCGTTCATTTTGCAAGTGGAATTCATGGATGAAGAGCGTGAGGGGATTTAGTGTGGCAGGATACATGTGAGAAATTCATGGGTGGACAATGACATTAAAGGAGAGAAAATTAGACGGCTAGGATTGAATTTTCTATTCTTAATTTATTTAAGATTCTCATTTAAACCTCTCACTCATTAACAATAACCTAAAAGGGTTTAATAAGAGTGAAATTGGTAATACCCATCACTTCTAATCCTATTTTTCCTTCTCTTTTTTTTTTTAATTGTGAACATACACAGACTTAATTTAAATTACTGTCAATTGTATTGTCACGTCATATCACACAACATATGTTATCACTTCCCACTACGATCAATTTCTCAATCCACATACCATATAACTCAGGAATACAAATGTAAAAGAAAAAAACAAACTTCCACCACTTGTTTCATTCCCATAATTAGCACCATATCAGAACCGCTATACAGTTATACCGTGTCACTCCCTCCCTAACCACACCAACAAAGACAAGGGCACACTATTCATGCTCCTCGCCCTAGGAGCATTTCCTCCTCTCAAGTTAAATACTCTATATTGCCCTAGAAGAAGTCTCTTGTTGGGTGGACTTATCTGCATCACATCACGCTTCAAAAGAAGTGTCGGATAGACAACTTTATCCTACCCTACAACAGCCGATGTCGGCCTTCTAGAACCTTCGCTAGAAGGTACTTGCCGCTTCTTGAATACCTTCCCCTACCACTTCCTACTTCATCTCCTCTAATGTTTTGTTTTAACTTTAAAAATAATGCTATGTAGAAGAGATTTGTTAAATATAATATTTTGTTATAAACTTTTAAGAGAGAATCATGATACTGACAAACTAACTTCATCAGAACCATACATCACGCATCAGTACCAGTTAGACACGTTACTGCAGTCGATATTACTTGATGCAAAAGAGAACCTTGGTTCCACACTTTAAAAGTAAAGATTTGTAACGAAACACAGAGACGATAACCTATGTTTACTGATCAATTTAATATCAGCAACAGCAAATTATAGTAGCTGTTAGGCGCAGATGTTTCTTATTGTTCGTTCCAAAATAGATTTACAAACAGCTTTTGTCGTCGTCAACTTAACTAAAATGTTAGATGCAGATGTGATGTTTTTTACTAATACTAATAGTAGATGCCGTATGCTTAACAATAACCAAAAAACGACTCAAACCCTCTGCTTACCAAATACCAAACAATATATCTGAAACGTAAATCAAATTCCCTCGCCCGCTTCCCCGTTTACAATGTGCTCAAATCAAACATTGGCACTTCACCCTTCTATATTGTTGAAATCCGCCTTCAACATCCGTATCTTTTTCACCTGATAAGAATAAAACACAGTAATAAGAACAACTGAGTTGTGTTCAGTAAAGACCATGTAAAAAACATGGTCCTAAAACTTTAATATGCAATCACAGGTGATTCAGTATGATTTGTAAAAGCATCATATGTGAATTACGAAAATGTCCTTCCAAAATTTTAAAATGCAATCTGGACCATTGATGCCATGATCCAAAGACTAAAATTAGTCCCTTAGGACTATTAATTAAGTATGAACTATATTGAACATTCTTTAAGAACAACTACACAGCATTTAAAACATAAACCAAACTCCCTCTTTTCTGTTACTCTTTATAAAAATTGTTTAGTAATTAAGGCATTACAATAACATATTAATATCTTGAAAATAAAAGCAGTCTAGAAAGTAAATAACGGGCATGTTCGGTACGAAGCTTTTTAGAGCTTATTGGAGCTTGTAGCTTTTTGTTTTGAAAGAAAAAACTACAAGTTATGTTCGGATAAAAAAGCTGAAAGCTTTTTTTAAACAAAAAAACTCTAAAACAAAAAGCTTCTTTGAGTAGCTTTCAAAACTAGTTGGAAGCTTTTTATATACCAAATTACCTAAATTAGCTAGTAGCTGGAGCTTAATAGTGTAAAATGACATAAAAGGACAAAATTAAAAAATAGGAGGAATTATAAAACAATACATATATAACCAAAATATACAGCTTCTAGCTCCGGCTACAAGCTTCCAGCTACCAGCTATTAGCTATTTACGCCAAACATACCCAACATGTATTTTATAAGTAAATGAATTAAAATAATGAAAAACAACAAACTGGGCTCACCTGCAAACATATTAAAAATCTGTATCTTCTCCAAAGCTACCAAACCTACCACCACCAGACCGACCAGAACGTTGACCACCAAAGCCACCTGATGCACGGCCCCCACCACGGTCCGAACCAAATTCCCCAAATCCGGTTCTGCGGCTAGCACCTCCTGAACGACCTGAGTCCTCACCAAACCCACTAGAACGCCCAGAGCTAGGTCCTCTAAACCCACCACCTGATCCACCATAACTAGGTCTACCAAAACCACCACCACCACCACCACGAGATGAATAACCACCAAAACCACCTGTTCGACCACCAAATCCTGAATCACCAAATCGGCCTCCAAATGAACCAAAACCACCACCACCACCTCCCATTTCAATTCGGGATGCAGGATCAACAGCAATAGGAGGAAGCTTTAGTAAACAAAAGCAGAAAATTATTCAGCAACTAAGAAACCTAAAAATGTAGTTACTTCAATCAGCAAAAACATGATTTACCTCTTTGAATCTGCACCCTACTTCCCGCTCATATCCTTTCACATCTCTCATCTGCTGAGAGGAATGCATTAATATCGCACTCCCTTTCTTGCCAGCTCGACCCGTACGCCCAGATCGATGAACAAAAATTTCAGACGAGTTCGGAAGTTCATAATGTATCACCTGAATATCAAAATCACAGTTTATCATTGAAGAGTCAATGCCAAAATTATAAAAGAAGAAAAAAACTGCAATTTCATCTATGTAAAAAATATTAAGATGAGACAGATTAATTAACCAGATCAACGTTAGGAACATCAAGGCCACGAGCAGCAACATCAGTAGCAACTAAAACATTAAAGCGGCCATCTCTGAAACCTGAAAGAGTTCTCTCCCTTTGATTTTGAGAAATATCTCCATGCAAAGCTTCACACTTGAAGCTGTTCTGCAAAGCATATGCTAACCGATCGGCATCCCGCTTTGTTTGGGTAAAGATGATACATTTTCCACCGTTTGCATGCTCCTTGAAAAAGAAAAAAAACATTAAGTAACTGGAAAAAGAAACATCAATTAGATGCATGTGTTGATTCGTACTGTAATTAGTCGTCCAATTATCGATGGTCTTTCACGCATTTCTGACGAAATAGAATAAAGGGTAATTCCATCAGCCAACTTTTGGTCCGAATCACCGACCTAAAATAAAAATTTGAGTCAGTATGTGAAATTAATTACAACATATGATAAAGTTCAATCATCATATTAAAAGAAATTAAAAATCTACTCACAAGATCGATAGTTAGAGGAGTTTTCAAGTACTTATGAGTAAGTTTCACAATCCAACTTGGCATAGTTGCTGAAAACATCATGGTTTGACGTTGTTTTGGCAAATATTCTAAGATCGTTTCAACGTCTTCCGCAAAACCAACGTTAAGCATCTGATCTGCTTCATCTAGAACTGCAAACTTAACTTCTGATAAATTCAAAGCACCTCTTTTGAGCAGATCAATAACACGACCAGGGGTGCCTACAATCACATCAACACCGCGATCGAGAGTACTCATTTGACGTTGAATCGGTGAACCACCATAAACACAGAGAGTATCTAAATTGGGTGCAGAATCATAGAATTCCTTCTCAACTTGACGAGCAAGTTCTCTAGTTGGAGCCATAACAATGGCCATTGGATTCCTTCCTCTTCTGTTATATGTTAACCAAATACACATATATATATAAGTAAATCTTGTAATTTGTTTTTATAACAATTTTACAAAGTACGAAAGTATTTACTTACCCATGCTTCTCGTTGTATTGAATAATCTTATCCATGATTGGGATTCCAAAAGCAAGAGTCTTTCCTGTTCCTGTTCGAGCACGACCAATCATGTCACGCCCCTGCATGGCTGGTTCTAGCACAGCTCTCTGGGAAACAATATATTAGTGTTAATATGTTAAAACAAAACTACAAAATGTTTATTGTTCATGTCTATCCTTTTAATCACATGGCTTGGTTAATCTAAGACAGAGTATCGCGATTTCATGTAAGACCGAAGACGGGTCGATTCAAGTGAAGTAGGACCTAAAACCAAACCTAAACCAATTGTCTCAGTAGTCTTCTTGGTAAATTGGTTATGCTTCCGTTAATCGATTTTTGTGCTCACCCTTGATTTCAGACTTAATATTTACTTCAAAAACTTTAAGTGGTTATGATTTCCTGAGTGTTTAAAAAATGCAGCAAGAAAACTATCTCCAGCTTTTAGTCAAAACTAAAAACATCACCTGCTTGTGATTTTCATATAGATATAACCATCTTAAGAGCACTAAAAATAAACCACCTCTGACCAGCTTCAAATTGTATGTTCTTATACTTCAAATTTTATTTTTCAAGAGTCTAGAATCCACATAATATATGAAGTGAATGAATGATGAATTTGCTATTTGAATTCAAGGTATATAGTTATGCTTATAAACCCTAATCAGAAACAAAACTATATGGATAATTACATTGAAACTAAAAACAAAAGAAAAACATAATATGAAAATTTGAGGAATTACCTGAATGGGAAAGAGCTTGGTTATACCCTTCTTCGCTAGAGCGGCGACAATCTCTTGAGAAATCCCAAGCTTGGAGATCTCAAGACCATCGGAAGACGAAGCCCTATCATCGTATGAAGGATCGGCGGCAACAGCGTATCCAGCAGCCTGTGTTGAAACATCGGAAGGCCTAATACTCACCCATCGAGACCCATGAAAACTCCTCAAGAACCCAACATTCGTATATGAAGATTGAGATCGATTAGAGAATTCTTCGTAATTTGCAGGTGAAGGTGGTATGGATGAAGGAATAAGAAGATGCTTGAGGGAGTTGCAGGTGGAAAGGGATGCAAGACTTGTAAGTCTCTTGGAAGAAGCTCTGAAGAAAAGGAGACTGTTCATTTCTGAAAATTGATTTCAGATCAACAGTCGCTGGTGTGTGTTTGTGCGTGGGTGCTGTGGGGAAGGAGTGTAAAACCCTAATTTGGTGAAGGAAGGGTTTACGAAATGCGACTACGCAAAAGGGGGAAGTTCTTGGGTATTACAAAAGGGCGGTGGCTAGTGGTTACTCCAAAACTCCTCGGCTATCAAGGTGAAATTACACTTTTACCCTTGTGGTGTTGTGGACTATAAGGTTATTATTGTGTTTACAAAAGGAGAACTTATCATGAGTATCCATCTATCTTTTTTTTTTTCATATCCATCTAATCTCATGTTTATTTCTCTTTATCATTCTCTATTTTTTTTAAAAAGAATAAATATATAGAGAGGATAGAGATAGACAGAAAAAGAGAAATAAGGTGCGAGTGTGATCAAGTTGAACACATACAACTTAGAGTGATAAGAAGGGGCGATGGTGTAGCAACCTCCGACGCTTTAACCAGCTACACACTCGCTAGTGGAATGGGCAAGGCAAGAAAACGATATTGTTGACGTGATATTGTGGTATAATTTTGCACACCACCCTCACATCATGGTATCGTTGAAAAGTTGGAGTCTCGTGTTGTTGTATCGTATGAGAGAGAAAGTAAGGGGTAAAAAATAATTGTTTAAGCATATAAAAATTTCTTTTTTCAAACTCTAAAATGTTTATTTTTTCTCAAAATATATTTTTCACATCAATCTTATATTATCTCTATATTTTTCTTCTATTAGTAACCTCTATTTCTAACTTAAAACCATCGCAAATATAGATTCCAACAATACCAACCAATTATACTCCATTTCTAACTTAAAACCATCTCAAATATAGATTCCAACAATACCAACCAATTATACTATTCAAATTATACTCATCATTCAATCCAATTCGTATCAAATAAACTACAATCACCATTCAGCTAACAATTCTAATCTTCCAATTTACCTATCAAAACCGCATAAAATGAGTTTTGCTACCCTCAACATCCTTAGCCCAATTTGTTTGATGAAGAAGTTGTTAGAGATATGTCCACTGTCATAATAAAATAGTAAATATACTTAAACACATGTGTCTATTGTGTTGCACAAGGTTTCTGTTGGTCCCTTAGTGAGAAGGTCAACAAGAAAGTAATGTGTAGAAGGGGGGTTGAATACACTTTTTTGTGGAAAATTGAACAAATCAATAAAAAGTGTTAACACACATCAAACCACAACAATCAAATGTTTTGCTTTTCATTAATAAGAAGATGATTACAGACTCTATCAAGTAAGCAACACTTGATATGTAAACACCTAATGTAAATCAAATCTCTCAATCTCTCATACTTTGCTATCTATAATCAACTTATGATTATAGATACCAGACGACTCTCTAAACAGGATTTAATCACAGATTGAATACTTACCAATTTCATAACAAATATGAATATTCGAACACACGAATAACTTGGCAATCTGTGAGTTTCTTGATCACGTTGAACTGACAAACAGTAAATCAAGACTCGTAACACATACGATCAATGTTGAGGTGAGACTTGAGTTTTGGCTCTGTAAGTCTTGTAGTCGTAGTCGCAGTCGTACCTCTAAACTTATCAGGATGATAAGTATTTATAATCCTGTTCCTACGGATCCTAACAAACTAGAACTAATCCTAATTTGCTAACTAACAAATGGATAACCCGGAATCTTGAATCTTGAATCTTCTTATCTTGAGTCTTCAATCTTCAATATTGATTCTGGAATCTTCTTATCCTTGCCGTAGATATAGAGAAAAAAAAGATGAATTTAAAACATATTTAAATTCTCTTAAACTGACTTCTTTAGTCTAGCTGAGTTACTCAGCTTGAAACTCATCAAGCTGAGTTCTTCGAGAACAAACCTGAAAACAAACATGAACTAACATGTATAATAATTAACTCATCCTTAGAAGTCCTAAGAGTTAGCTAGAACTTATTTAGCAACTCTATTGAGCTGACTCAGTATATATGTTGAGTCACTAAGCTTGAAACTCATCAAGCTGAAAACTCAACCTATATCTTAGGTGACATACACAGCTTATCAAACACATTGATAATCTTACTAAGATATAGTCTAAGTTGATCGAACATATGCTCAGCTTATATTCAGCTTATGCTCAGTCTGAAACACTATGAGTGTTCAGTCTAATCAAGCTTTATAATTCTGTTTAAGTCATATTTAGAACACATTTTACAAACTTAACTTTTTCTCATCAAATCTTGACTGATGAGATCATATTCCCAACAAACTCCCCCTATTTGATGATGACAAAACCATCAAACAGTTCTTAAGTTTGTTTAACAGAATTATGTACTAAATCTCAAACTTATTAAGGTTTTATTTTTGAACTTATCAAATATTAATTGAACTTATCAATTTTAATTGAACTTATCAATTATAAGTGGAACAAACCATCTTTAAGTTGAACAAACCAACCAAACACATTAATGAATAAGAACTAATCAATTATTCATTCAAGCTGAACTTATCAAACTCATATTTATGAACATATCATAACACAATTGAACATATCAAACTAATATTTGTATTTATTGAACATATCAAAATACAAAAGTTTTGATCACTCAGATCATGCTCACTTAGTGCTTACACAAATTAGAACAAATTCAATATATACAATAGAACTAATCTATTCAGGATGCAGCTCTTCAAACTCTTTAATCTCCTTGTTGATTTCTTCAAGAAGTTCTTGCAAGATAGGCAAGTGTTGAAGCTGATCCTTTTGTGATATTATTGCTCTGTTTATTCTGTATCTGAACCAGACACTTTGTTTAGTCTTTTCCACCAGTAGTCTCAGAGCAAACACCTGAGATACCCCACATGTATAAATGCTTGCATCAGACTGGAAGCATTGTTCACCATTTCTGTCCAAGTACATGAATTCTTTCTGAGGCTTTTTCACATAGGTATTTTCTTTGAATTCCATGCCTTCAGGAAGATTGAGACTGTACTTGTCTGTATTTGCTAATCCAGCTGGCTTTGTTTGCTTCTTCTTTCCAACTTTATGAAAAGAAGTCAGTAGGGTAGCTATCTCAGACCTGGATATGATTTTCATTGCGTCAGCTCTTGCAAGTAGCCTTAGGAGTTCATCTTTAACTTGACTTCTAGCAGAGGACTTTTCTATCTGCTTAATAAGTATAGCCACTTGCTTCCACTCTTCATATCCCAGTTTATGAAGTTGATTCAGCTCCAGAGAAGGTGTTTCACCATTTCTTAAGACAAACTCTATAATGACGATTCCTTGAACTAAACTCAACTTGAGTGAATCAATTTGAGAAGAGAAGTAGATTCTTGTATAACATTGAGTTATATTCTCCTCCTCTTGTTGATTCTGAATAGGAGGTTCTTCTACCTCTTCCTCCTTGGGCACAATAGGCAGTCTGAGTTTTGCTAGTTCCTTATTCTGCTTTCTGATTTGCTCAGCCCAGACCTGTTCTCTTGCTTATTTCTCATCAGCTAACACAGCTTGAACATCCGTTTGTCTTCTTCTTAATTCGTTGATTGACATCCCAAGCTGGTCAGCATCTTGTTGTTCCATCCTTCTCACTGCCAACAGAGAAGCTCTTTCTTGTAAGGTCATTTTGTCTGCCGAGTCTTCATCTGAGGCTGATTCACTCAGAATCATTTTCCTTCTTTTCTGCTAGAGGGGTTCTGATTCATCTGAGCTGACTACTACATGTCTCTTTCCTTTAACCTTTTCAGTCAGCCCAGCTTATATCTCCATTTCTTTCTCCCCCTCAATCTGATCTGCTCCTTTTGCCAATAATAGTAAAGCTTCAGCTTGGACAGACTCAGCTTCAGCCTTTTGAACATTCTCCCCCTTTTTGTCATCATCAATAGGGGTCGAAGTCGTGTGTTGTTGAAGGGCAGCAACTGCAGATTTCAATTTCAGCACCTCCTCATCCAGAGAATCCAGAATCATCAGCATATTCTTCTTAGTTTGCTTTCTCTTGAGGTGCAATTTATCAAACTGACCTTTAAAGAAAATCATCAAATCATCCAAGTCAGCTTGAGAAGGTTGGGACTTGGGTGCATCATCCAAGGGTTGGTGTATACCCTTAAACTCATGTGCACCAGAGTTTAAACCCTGTGATTCATCTTGGTATGTAGATGAAACATTGACAGGTCGTGCATGGGGGTGTGAGAAATGAAGAGAAGTAATTGGGCTCGAAACGTGAAGTGTATGGTTAGGTGGTTGGCTTATTGGTTTGGAGGGGGGTGATTGACCCTGGGGATTGGTCATTCTTTCAATGTTACCTGAGTGTGTCTGCTCAGGCACAGTAACAGACTCTCCCATGGCTCTGGAGAGTGTGGGCTGAGTAGACACCACACCCGGATAAGGCTTTAGGGTTGATATGAGCCTCGAGGTTGACACCTTAAAAGTAGGCGTCTCCCCCTCAACTCCTGTCTGGGGAGGGATCAATGTGATCTCAGCCCCAGTGATGCCTATAGGAGTGGCACCACCTTTGGCAGTTTTACGGGTATAGGTTTGGATTTTCTCCCTAGTAGCAGTGGGCACACTAGGGGTGGCTTCATGTAACACCACAAGTTCGAGCCAATTTTTTTTAAGCACAACGGAAGACTTAATATAAATTATATCAACAAAATAGGAAACTAACAGAGTTTACTAAAATATATACATATCTAGTGTTAGGTTCACATCCGAACCTTTCAAAAGAGCTAAACAGTGTATGTATGTTGGGAAAATGATCTCATCAGTTAAGATTTGATGAGACAAAGTTAAGTTTGTAAGATGAGTTCTACATATATCTTAAACAGAATTATGAAGCTTAGTCAGACTGAACATGTTGGTACCTTGTATGAGAGAGTAACAACAAGCAACAGGTGTGTAGAAGGGGGTTGAATACACTTTCTGCGGAAATTGAACAAATCAAATAAAAGTGTTACACACAGTAAATCAAACCACAATCAATCGAATGCTTTTATTAAGAAGATGATTACAATGCTTTGGATAAGAAGATGATTACAATAACTATCAAGTAAGCAAATCTTGATATATAACCACCTAATATAAATCTCTCAATCTCTCAAACTTAGCTATCTATAATCTACTTATCATTATAGATACTGACGACTCTCTAAACAGGTTTTCACACAGATTGACAACTTACCAATATCACAACTGATGTGATAGTTCGAACACACGAACACTTGGGCAATCTGTGAGTTTTTCTTGAACTGACAAACAGTAATCAAGATTCGTAACACATACGGTGAGGTGAGGTTTGGCTCTGCAACACTTAGTTGTTTTTGTATCAAAGTCGTACCTCTAAACTTATCAGGAGATAAGTATTTATAATCCTGTGCCTACGGTTCCTAACAAACTAAGACTCAACTTAATTCGCTAACTAACTCTCGGATAATCCGGAATCTTGAATCTTGAATCTTCTATCTTCAATCTTGATTCTGGAGTCTTCTTATCCGCGCCATAGATATAGAGAGAGATAAAGATGAATTTAAAACATATTTAAATTGTCTTTAGACTGACTTCTTCACTCGGACTGAGTTACTCAGCTTGAAACTCATCAAGTTGAGTTCTTCGAGAACAAATCCGAATACATACATGAACTAACACGTACATTGATAAACTCATCCTTAGAAGTCTAACTTAGTTGACTAAAACATATTTAGCAACTCTGTCGAGCTGACTCTGCTTTTGAGCTGAGTCACTCAGCTTGAAACACATCAAGGTGATTACTTGATGTATACCTTATGTGACATACACAGATTTTTAAACATATAAATAAACAAACTAAGATATAATATAAACTGATCAACTTATATTCAGCTTATACTCAGTCTGAATCACTCTAAGTGTTAAGTCTGACTAAGCTTCATAATTCTGTTTAAGTTATATGTAGAACTTATCTTACAAACTTAACTTTGTCTCATCAAATTCAAACTGATGAGATCATTTTCCCAACAAACTCCCCCTATTTGATGATGACAAAACCATCAAACAGTTCTTAAGTTTGTTTAACAGAATTATGTTTTAAATCTTAAACTTATTAAGATTTTATTATTTGAACTGATCAAATATTTATTGAACATATCAATATTAATTGAACTTATCAATTTAAATTGGAACACACCAATTTTTAGTTGAACACACCAACTAATTACATAAATGAATAAGAACTTATCATTTATTCATTAAGCTGAACTTATCAGACTTATAGCTATGAACACATCATAATACAGTTGAACATATCAAACTTTATATTTGTATTAATAGAACTTATCATAATACAAAAGTTGTTGATCACATAGATCATGCACACATAGTGCTTACAAAAATATTAGAACTAATCTAATATTTACAAAAGTAGAACTAATCTATTTGATGAATTCAGGATGTAGAAGCTCCCAGATGATGATCTCTTTATTGATCTCATCTAACAGTCTTTCAACTTCATCGTTTCCCTGAAGTTCCTTCTGTTGTACTCTAATGAGTTTATTCAGCTTATACTTTATTAACTGATTTGACTCCTCATTTCCACAACAGTTTCTTATTCTCAAGGCATCCTCAGCTTTTAGATAGCAAATCTCATTTAGCTTAATAAAACTGGGATTACCTGCCTGATCCTTAAACATGAAGCCTTGAATAGGAGTGTTGATGCTTTGATTTTCTCTGAATTCTACTCCTACAGGCATGTCGAACAAATTTTCCCACTGCAGACCAGGAACTGGGGCATACCTCAGTTCTTCAGCTCTAGCAATCAACTTGGAGACCTCAGACTGAATTTCTTGTTTGATTTGGCTCCGTTTGAACTTCCTGAGCAACATCATTATTCTTTGCCATTCAATGTAACCCATCATGTAAACATATCTCAGGTTCACTCCCACAGTTGATTAGTCACTTAGCTCAAAAGTGAGAATGATGGCTCAATTTGCTCTGCTCAATGTCAATCCTCTGATCTCTTTGTTGAAGCTCCTTCGAAAGTAACATTCTTGCAATTCTGCATCTGAGTAGGAAATAGGATCAGGTCTTGGACTAGTGTAAGTAGCTTCAGCTTGTGCCAAAGCTTTTCTTTCTTTTTCTTTTTCTTGGTCTTTTACTTCCTTCTCTTTTCTCTTTCTCAGCTCTTCAAGAGAAATGCCCAACTCATTGGCTTCCTCCTGTTCAAGCATTTCAATCATAAGCCTTGTGGCTTTATCCTCTTCTGATTCTTCCTCAGTTTCAGAAACACTGTCAGCTTCAGATTCATATTCTATCACTTTTTGCTTTTTAGCTGCAGGTTCCTCTTTGTTCATTTCTGACTCCCCCTCAGTCTGAGTCTTCCTCTCTGCTCCTTTAGCTAGAACTAGAAGAGCTTCAGCGTCAGCTCGAACTAGCTCAGGTTCAGTATCAGCTTGAACCTTCTCCCCCTTTTTCTCATCATCAATAGGGTTTGAAGTCCTTTGTTGTTGGAGTGCAGCAACTGCAGAGGCAATCTCTTTAACATCCTCTGTCAGCTTTGCAAGCCTTTGATAGATTTGACGTTTATGCTTCTTCTGCTTTAGGTGGAACATACCAAATTGAGCAGCAATGTATTCCTTCAGCTGCTGGATGCCTGAGGAGGCAGTTTCATTTGGAGGAGAGTCTTTGGGTGCATCATCCAAAGGTTGGTGTTTACCTTCAAATTCATGTGCACCAGAGTTTGGACCCTGTGATTCATCCTGGCTTGAAGATGAGACATTGACAGGTCGTGCAAGAGGGTTTGAGAAGTGAAGAGAAGTTATTGGACTCGAGATGTGAAGTGTATGGGTTGGTGGTTGGCTTTTGGGTAAAGAGGGGGTGATTGACCCTGGGGATTGGTCATATGTTCAATGTAACCTGAATGTGTCTGTTCAGGCACAGAAGTAGGCTCTCCCATGGCACGAGTAAGTGTGGGCTGAGTAGACACCACACCCGGTTTAGGCTGTTGGGTTTTAAAGAGCCTTGAGGTTGACACCTTGAGAGTAGGCGTCTCCCCCTCAACTCCTGCCGGAGGGATCAATGTGATCTCAGCTCCAGTGATGCCTTTAGGAGTGGCACCACCTTTGGCAGTTTTTCTTTGGTAAGTATGGATATTCTCCCTAGCAGCAGTGGGCATACTAGGGGTGGCTTCAGATTGGAATTGTAGATGGAATGAAGGTGGTGGATATGGGTTAGACTTAGTTGGTTCCACTACAGTCTTATCTCCAAAGGTAGATGGAGAAAAGTGAGAAGAAAGAGAAAGTGGAGAGGTCTTACCAGAGTTTGCTTCAGTGTGGACTGGTTCAGCCTGAGCAGAGTGCTCAGCTTGAACTTCTGTGTCAGCTTGAGAAGCTCCCCCTTGATTTTATCCCTCAGCTTCACTCTCAGAAGAAGCTCCCTCAGCTACGAAGAGTATTGGACCACTTAGTCCCTCTTGCTCAGGGAAGATGTCATTATTGAACATCTTGGACCTGAGTGATGGAACAGGAAACACATCCCATCTAGCTTCATGGAGATCTCCCAACTCAGCTTCAAGCACCAAGGGCAAGTACCTTATGAATGGCACATGGAGGTCCCTGATGGTCTTCAGTACTTGGAATTTGAGCTCGTTGAATTTAAGTTGTGCATAGTCGATACGTCTGTCAAAGAACATATTGTATAACAGCTGCATTTCAAACTCGTTGACTTGGTCAAAGCCTCCAACTTTAGTCCCCAGTGAATGTACCACTGTTGACACCATGAAGCCCCAGCCAGTTGGGAAAGTGTCCTTCTTGATCACCCCTTCAGTTTTAGGGAGACCCATCAGAGGTAGAACTGACCTCGCCACTTGTCTAGTCACGGTGGACTCGAACACATCCTGAATAGGGAGTTGAAGAACTTCCCTTAGCCGTTGAACCGTAAGGACCACTGTTCTATCTCCATTACGAACAGTGCCTATGATCTCTCCTCTGTTCTGGTTGAAGGTGCATGTAAACCAGAACTCCAACAGATGTTGGGGAACAATGTTGAGTGATGCGCCACAGAAGGCAAATGCCAGGGGGCATTTACGGATATAATCAATCCAAATTTCATATCTTCTGCCTTGTTTCCTCTGAGGAATCGCAAGACAGGCCCGTTGATTGTTGATTTTAATCACTGGCAATCCATTGTTCTTAAAAGTAGCACCTCTGACCATCCGCTCACCTAGAACAAGAGTGGTACTTTCCATCGTTGAATGCTTACATTACACAGAGTAATCAATTTGTAACTCGCACTGAGCGATCGTCAATTGCGCACTAAGCGACTTAGGGTTTCGAATTCGATGGAACAGAAATTTGCACTTAGCAAAGAAAGTAAAAGGTATGTTAGTATGTGAGAAGTCTGGATTGAAAGCGTAACTTCTCTAATTCGACTATGATCGATATATATACCTTTCCGAGAAGAGATCAAAGTTACCGTTGGAATCCCTTTTTAATCCGTTACGTCGAAAAATTACGGCTTTATGTAACAGTTAGAGGGTAGAAACACATCATTCTCCAACGGATACAAGTGTAAAATAATAATATTAACAAATAATAAGATTATAAACACTTTGTAAATATATCAATACACAATTGATATATGATACGAATTGAAACTGATTCAAATACGTATGGACAGAAAAATTAATAACACTTAGTAATTAATTCATAGATTGGACACACCAAGCTGAGTAAACATATTACTCAGTCTAAGTCAAGCACTCAGCTTGATTCAAGCATTCAGCTCGAGTGGAGCACTCAGCTTGAGATTGATACTCAGCTTGAGTAGAGCACTCAGCTTGAGATTGATACTCAGCTTGAGTAGAGCACACAGCTCAGGCTCAATGACACTTAGTCATTTATGTTTAAGACTGACTTAAACATGTAAGTTTAGCTACACGAAGTAGGTAAAATATGTTTGGAACTTACCAAACGTGTGAACCAATCACACAGTGTGAGATAAACACATAGCTCAGACTCAATGACACTTAGTCATTTTGTTCGAGACTAACTCAAACTAACATTTCAACCACACTGAGTAGTTGAATTATGTTTGGAACTGACCAAACGTGTGAACTCATTACTCAGTTTGACATATAGATCAGTTTATGAAAAATTATTTATAAACTGTGCACCCAGCTTAAGACACTTAGTCTCTGTCAAACTGAGAACTTAAATTTTAGACACTTAGCTAGGGGTTGAGCATACCCAATTTACTTCGCAGATACATAAACCTCTTTTCATCAAGGGGCTTAGTAAAGATATCTGCTAATTGGTCATCAGTGGAGATAAATTTAATGTCAACTTTACCTTTTTCCACGATGTCCCTTATGAAGTGATGTCTAATTTCAATATGCTTGGTTCTTGAGTGAAATACTGGATTGTAAGTGATGGCTATTGCACTTTGGTTATCACAGAAGATAGGAGTTTTCTTGAAACTCATCCCAAAGTCCTAAAGCTGATGCTGCATCCACAAGATTTGAGCACAACAGCTCCCTGCTGCAACATACTCAGCTTCAGCAGTCGAAGTAGCCACTGAGTTCTGTTTCTTACTAATCCGGCTTACTAATTTACCTCCAAGCAATTGACATCCTCTAGTGGTTGATTTTCTATCTAACTTGCACCCAGCATAGTCAGCATCAGAAAAACCAACTAACTCAAATCCAGAGTCCTTTGGATACCAAAGTCCTTGATTTGGTGTACCTTTTAGGTACCGAAAGATCCTTTTCACAGCTTGAAGATGTGATTCTTTAGGATCAACCTGATATCTTGCACAAACACATGTAGAAAACATGATATCAGGTCTACTAGCTGTCAAATAGAGTAATGAACTTATCATTCCTCTATAGGTAGACTGACACACAGGCTTACCATCTGAGTCTTTACTCAGCTTGACAGCTGGTGTCATGGGTGTCCTCATGGTTGAACTAGAATCAAAACCATATTTCCTTATCAAATCCAAAATATATTTGCTTTGATTGATGAAAATTCCATCAGGTTTTTGTTGAATTTGTAGGCCTAGGATATATGTCATCTCACCCATCATACTCATCTTGTACTTTTGTGACATTATTTTGGAGAACCAATCACACAGAGACTCATTTGTAGAGCCAAAAATGATGTCATCCACATAGATTTGTACAAGAATTATCTGTCCTTTACTCTTTTTAATAAAGAGTGTCTTATCTATACTGCCTCTGGTGAAATTCATGGATATTAGATAAGTGGACAGTGTATCATACCAAGCTCTTGGAGCTTGTTTAAGACCATACAAAGCCTTGTCCAATTTATAGACATGATGTGGAAACTTTGAACTTACAAATCCAGGAGGTTGTTTCACATAGACTTCCTCCTGAAGTTTTCCATTGAGGAAAGCACTTTTCACATCCATTTGATAGACTTTGAAGTCTTTATATGCTGCATAAGCCAGAAACAACCTTATAGTTTCAATTCTAGCAACAGGGGCAAAGGTCTCATCATAATAAATCCGTTCTTCTTGCCTATACCCTTGTGCTACCAGCCTGGCTTTGTTCCGAACTATCACTCCATCATTGTCCATTTTGTTTCTATAGACCCACTTAGTGCCTATAATTGTATGATCTTCAGGGGCAGGGACAAGGGTCCAGACTTTATTCCTCTCAAACTCATTTAATTCCTCTTGCATAGCATCAATCAAATCCTCATCTGCTAAGGCTTCCTCAGTCTTCTTTGGTTCCATCTGAGACAGAAAACCAAAGTGAGCAGCATAGTTAGCTGTAGCCTTAGATCTGGTCATGACTTTCTCTTGGACATTTCCAATGATTTGATCTTGAGAATGATCTTTGAGGAATTTAAATGTGGTAGTTGGAGAGTCTGGTTCTGAATCGGAGTGATGTTGAGAACCTCGAGGTGAACTTATCTCCTCAGTCTCAATAGCAGCATTGTCAACAAACTGATTATCACTAAGATTCTCAGTCTGAGTGACTTCAGCTCCAAAGGGATTGACGAACTCATCATCTTTCTCAGCTTGAGAATCCTTTGAAGCTTGTGATGATTTCATTGATGAACACACATCATCATCACTATCATATCCTATGACATACATAGGATTTGACATGTTGATTTCTCTTGGCCTTTCAAGCTCACTCAGACTAACGGAGTCAGCTTGACTTTTCTCAGCTTGATCAATACTGTCTTCATCAAATGAAACATGAATTGATTCTTCAATGGCCTTTCTCCTAGAGTTATATACTCTGTATAATTTGGAGATTGAGGAATAACCAACAAATATTCCAGGATCAGCTTTGGGTTCCAACTTATGGAGCTGATCTCTTTGATCAGCACATAGCATTTTGAACCAAAGATATGTAAATAACCTATATTGGGCTTTCTAGACTTATACATTTCATATGAAGTCTTTCCATGTCTTTTGACAATGATTGACCTATTCTGAGTATAGCAGGCTGTACTAACAGCTTCATCCCAGAAATAGAGTTTCAATCCTGCCTCACATAGCATTGTCCTTGCAGCCTCAATTAAGGTTCTATTTCTCCTTTCAGCAACTCCATTTTGTTGTGGAGTTCTGACATATGAGAAATTTTGTAATATTCCTTTTTGTTCACAGAATCTTTCATGGGTTGAGTTCCTGAACTCAGTTCCATGATCACTTCTGAGTTGCTTTATGGACAAACCTTTCTGCAACTCTTCCCTTTTGATGAAACTTATTATCTCCAGGGCAGCCTCACTTTTGGCTTTTAGGAATATTACCCAGGTGAATCGTGAGAACTCATCTACTATCACCAGAGTGTACTTCTTGCCACTTAGGCTTGGAGTACTTATGGGTCCAAACAGATCCATATGCAACATATGCAATGGGTCTGTTATTGAAAAATTTTGCTTTGATTTAAAGGACCCTTTATGGTGTTTCCCTTGTTCACAAGCTGAACATAATTTGTCTTTGACAAATATGATTTTTGGTAATCCAGAGACTAACTCTTTATTAGACAGCATATTTATATTTTTAATGTTCAAATGAGACAAACGTTTATGCCATATCCAACTCAGCTCAGGAACAGAATGGGAATACAAGCAGGTTTCATTATTGGGATCAGCAGAATTAAGATCAAGTAGATACACATCTCTTTCTCTTTTAGCTATTAATACAGGCTTTCCCTTAGCATTATAAATTGTTCCTGCTTTCTTCCTAAAAGTAACAACATTGTCCTCATCACACAATTGACTGATACTAATCAGGTTGTGTTTGAGGCCTTTGACATATGCAACTCTCTGGAAAGTGACTTTACCAGCTTGCATCTTCCCATAGCCTTTGGTTCTTCCATTGGAGTTGTCACCAAATGTTACTTTAGGACCTTCATCTTCCTGGAAATCACTGAGAAGTCCTTTCCATCCGGTTATGTACCTTGAACATCCACTATCCAAGTACCATTTACTTGAACCCTGCACATGATATAAAAACTAAACACATTAGTTTTGCTTGGGAACCCACTTCTTGGTGGGTTCAGATGAGGAGCACTTAGCAGCTTCATCTTGTTGAACTGACTGCTCAGCTTGAGCAAGAACTGAATCCTGTGTAGGCTGATCAGTTTGTTCTTGCTCAGGCCTTGAGATTTCAGCATCACAGTCCTTAGCCTCATGACCTCTACTTCTGCATTTGTAGCATCTCCTTCTTCCAATGATGACAGGAGGTAGAGTGTCTAACAATCCTTGTGAGAATTTACTCTAAGTTTTAGGATTGTATATGGTGGATAACTTCTCAACTTTCTTTGCAAGCTGATTCACCTGGTGATCACTGACTTTGGACTTACCTTTGTCAGGGATCTGTTTGTTATCCTGAGAAGATTGACTAACAACCTTCTTCTCCATGACTTTGGAATTACCTTTGTCATGCTTACTGGAATCACCAGTTTCAACAGGTTTGGACTTACCACTGTTGATTTTCTTAGACTTACCAAGATCAACAATTTTGGACTTACCATTGTTGTGATTTGACCTCTGATTTACAGTGCTCTGATACCAGTTTTTGGTCCCTTGTATGAGAGAGTAACAACAAGCAACAGGTGTGTAGAAGGGGGGTTGAATACACTTTCTGCGGAAATTAAACAAATCAAATAAAAGTGTTACACACAGTAAATCAAACCATAATCAATCAAATGCTTTTATTAAGAAGATGATTACAATGCTTTGAATAAGAAGATGATTACAATAACTATCAAGTAAGCAACTCTTGATATATAACCACCTAATATAAATCTCTCAATCTCTCAAACATAGTTATCTATAATCAACTTATGATTATAGATACTAACGACTCTCTAAACAGGATTTCACACAGATTGACAACTTACCAATATCACAACTGATGTGATAGTTCGAACACACGAACACTTGGGCAATCTGTGAGTTTTTCTTGAACTGACAAATAGTAATTGTTGTTCCCAAATAGTGAATATTACTAACTTAAATAACAATTAAGTGCGGAAATAGTAATTATAAGAACAGAAAGAGATGTCAAAGATTGTTAATATTGATATAACAAACTTTACAGACGAGAATTTAAGAAGAACAAACTTCTTAAATTCAATGAAAAACAAGTACAGACTTGAGAGAAAGTAGACAGACTTTAGCTATTGCTTACTGAACATACAGTAATCGTTAGCACACTCTTCTCGACTAAGAGAAGAGTATATATACATTTCCCTATTAAATCATAGCCGTTGAATAGGTGACAAACGTCACAATCTAGTGAATTGATTAGCAACAGATTTCCTCATGCAAAACTGTCTTGAAAGTGACAGTTGATGACGTCACTGAGGGGACCATTTGCTGAAGACTAACTTCAGTAAACTGAAAGTTTCAGAGATGAAACTTTCAGCCCTTCAGATGATCGTTATTTAAGACGAGACAAATCTTCAGTTAAAGTCTTCTGCTGAAATCTTCTTCGAATACTTCAGCGCTGATGGAATGTAAACAAATCAAGACTAACAATCTCCCCCTATTTGTTTATAGACCATCATTATTTACTTAGAATGAACAAATAGAGCTATATACATAAAAGAACTCATATGTACATGATCCAGACTGAATATTTTTGGATTCTTTTCATTTTCCAATGTTTTTGAATTTTTTAGTTTTACAAGAGAAAAGAAATACAAGAAAATAAAGTTCATAGAGAAATCAAGAGCTTCTTGATGGCTTGTGTGCTTGAGTGCCTTCCATGACTTTGGCTTTTTCTTCCCATATTTCAGTTTCAGGATCTCTAGGCTTTTTGGCTTCAAATAGTTGTACAATCTTCAGGCGAATATCAGCAGTTTCAGGATCCCTTAAATTAAAGTAGGATGATATTGCCTTCAGATGCATCCAATCAGCATTTTCAAGTTCAGACACCCTCTGAAAACTTGGTCTGTCATAAGCATCCTTGAAGAAAAATCCTCTAGGATTGTCAAGAACTTGTTTGTCATTGAATACGAAACCTGAAGGGAGAGAACAATCCATATTTCTGCAATTTGGAAGAACACCTGCGGCCATAAGCTTAACAATCTCTTCTTCAGATCTCTTAGAATACCTTCTTCCTCTCTTCTTTAAAGGTTGAACCTTATCTTGATTTTCAATGATATCTTCAGAAGGTTGATAACGTTTCTTCAGAAGATCATACGATTCTTGTAGATAAGAAAGCCTCTTCTTAACTGACCTAACCAGTTCCGTTAGTTTCAGTCGGTTCAGACACTTCCCAATTTCAACCCATTCAGACAGACTGAATTTTGTAAGGTTGACCTCGGAGACATACTGAACCTTGAGGAAATTTTTATTTCTCGAGATCTCAACTATATTTTCACCTTTTTCTTTGGTAACCCTAACTTTTGTGATTGGATCAGGGTCAGCTCTGTTCATTCTGGTTTCAAACCATTCCTTTTCTTTTCGTTCTCTCATTAGCTTGGCTTTCTCTTTTTTTTATTCTTTCCTCTTCAATTTCTTTTTCAACAGCAAGCTGAAGAGATTGAGGAGACATTTTCTTCTTAGTCTTTTGTTGACCAGCTTCAAGTTCAGCTGTCTTCTTTGCTTCAGCTTCAGAAAGACGTTGTAATTTGTCAGTCTCTTTAGCTATCTCCTTTGACATTCTGTAATCTTCCAAGGTCAACCCAAGTGCAGCAACTTCATCTTCTTCAGTGACCTTATCTCCCCCTATGTTGGACACCTGATTTTTAATTGCCTTCATGCTATCAAACAACAGTTTTTCAGTGTTGATTACTTTAGGCTTTACTACTTCAGTTTCATCTGCAATACCTTTACCTTTATCAGGATTCCTGATAGGTGAACTAGCTTTCTCACTGATAACTGAAGGAAAATCAGTTTTGGAGATCATCAGGGGCTACATTGGGCTTTGCTTCAGTAGTAGCTTTGTGTGTAACTACATCTTCATGAGCAATAGAAATAGCCATAGGTTCAGGTGGATTAGCTGAACCATCAGAGGCCAAGATGGTAGAGGAAGGAATAACTTCAATTTCAGGGTTATCTGAAACATCATGAGTCAAAGGTCTCTCAGAGTCAGATGGTTTAGCTGAATCATCACGGAGAGTGAATACATCAGACTCAGATGGTTTAAGTGCTGAGAGATCATCTGTATGGGTTAAATCCATAGGATCAGTTCGGACTACTGAACCATCAAGGGATTTTGGCTGAACTGTAGTTTCAGTTGGTAATACTGAAACTGTGACAGTAGTGGTCTTAACATCACTGGTTTTGAGAGCCTTGGAGTGTGAGGGTGATTTACACTCGTCATTGGTAGTAAGAGAGTTAGTAGAGGGGAGAAGACTTACAGTGGGTAGTGGATCAGGAAGGACAGTCTTAGCTTTTGTTGTTTGTTGTTGCTTAGTGGTTGAGTCAGGAGAAGGAGGAGTTTTACGCTTCAGTTTCTTGGAAGCAGCAGCAGGATTGTCATCAGAATGTCTTTTTGTTAAAGAAGACAGTTTGATTAGATGCCTCTTTTTCTTAGGAGCGGGCTGTGCAGTGGCCTCTGAATCTGAAGGTTGGTCAGGTTGTTCAGGTTGTTCAGCAGAAGGAGACCGACGAACTGAATCAGCAGGAGTGTCTGTCATCCTTGCATAGTCCATCATGATGGCAGTAAGTGGTATGGGATCAGTCAAGTCAGTGCTGGACCATACAGAGTGAGGAAGAGAAGACAACTCAACTGAATGCTTAGCTGAATAATAATGAGATCGTCGGATCAGTTGTCGAAATATCAGCGAAAGAAATCGAGGAAAAGGAATATGAGAATGTCTCTTCTTCATTCTGACTTGAGTAAGAAGAAGGTTGAAGACAAAAGCAGCATAATCAACTTTTGTGTCATACATCAGAGCATGACCTAAACTCAGCACGTTGTCAGCCACTTGATCCATTCCTCCTGTTTTTGCAGTCATACAAAAGGAAAGAATACTGAAGAAACTACACCACACGGATGGGAGTTTATTTCGAACTAGGGTTTTGCCTTTTATATATGAAGTAGCAGGAATCTTCAGATATTCATTGATAATTTCCTTTGCTGATTTGGAGAAAGGTTCACAGGGAGACTTATCATCAGTTGGAAGATGAAGAGCGTCAGCAAGAAAATACTTGTCAACACGACATTTTTGCTTGCCGTTCAGGAGGGTGAAAGATATTTTTGGGTTTGTAGCGGTCTCATCGAGAACAGTAGCGGTCATCCAAAATTCACACAGATGTTCCTCAAACATGTCGAGTTGGGTGGTTAACGCATAGTTGATGGGGCAATGACGAAGAAAGTTGAGAAGATGGAAGAATTTTGATTTGGAAGTAACAGGAGTGAGCGATACAGAAATATTGTTCGATTTGAAAACAATATCAGCATTTGAGATGATTGGTACAACTGATTCTGGAAGATGAACACACATGGTTGCTGGGCGAGACATGATTAGAGAAAGGAAAAGCGTGTCGAAGGAGAAGGAAAACAGTAAAGAAAAGATTGAAGAAGATGATGTAGCGTTATATAGGTTTTTAGAGAAAGAAGTGATGAGCGGAGAATAGAGAATGAGACGGTGATTTTAAAAAAAAAAAAAAAAAAAAAAAAAAACCTTATGTGATTGATATCCAACCGTTAGATGAAACCGTAAACTAACCATAGTTAAAAAAAAATAACCGAAGGAAATTGCAGATGTTTATAATTTTTATTTATTATCATTTAATATATGCAAACTGAAAGGCTGTTAATCAGGGTATTTCAGAGAACAATATTAAGTGAAAATAACTAAGAATTACATTGACTTAGTAAAGTAAAAATTATGAACTAGGCATAAAGATAAGATAGTAAAGAAAAGCACAGAACATATCATAAGACTATTTTCCATTAATGAGAAATGCAGACAACATAGTTACAATGGAGCATATTAAAAATGATCAAAAGCAAATAGCCAAAAGAATCTTGTGTCCATGCCAAAAGATGATCGCCCCAGTTGATTAATCAAGAAGATTTACGGCGATTTAGACTGATGCTCCAAGCCCTATATTATTAATCCTGATGGTGATGGTGTACATGAATGGATGGTTGATGATTACAAAGGTGAGATCCATGAAGAAAGTAGCAACAGTAATGAGAGGAAAAAATGGAGGGAAGAGGATGAAAGATGGTAAGAATGAGAAGAATGAGATTATCTAGGTGATAAGTAAAGGTAAATAAAGAGAAGAAGTAATCATTATTTGAGATAAAAACTGAACATGAAATGACGGCTGTAATAAATGCTACCCCAAATAAAGATAAATTGAGTTAACAAAAAGTCATAAATCCAAGCAATATATTATTAACATAAAGTAAAAGAAAACTTACCTGTCAGCCAAAGAGTTTTAGTGGAGATGTCAGTAGAACAGGTTTCAGTTTACACAGTTCAGTCAAGCAGGTTTTAGTGGACCATGTTTCAGTTGAAAATTTCAGTTGCTCAAAGATTCAGCATGCCAAGTTCAGAAACAAGATAATTGAAGCGTGATTCATCCAGAGCCTTGGTGAATATATCAGCTAACTGATGTTCAGTTGGAACAAAATATAGTTCAATATCATTGTTAGCAATGTGATCTCTGATGAAGTGATGACGAACATCGATGTGTTTTGTTCGCATATGAAGCACAGGATTGTTTGAAATGGCTATGGCACTGGTGTTGTCACAGTAGATGGGAGTTTTTGCAAGTAAAACACCATAATCAGCAAGCTGATGCTGAATCCACAGAATTTGTGCACAGCAACTTCCTGCTGAAATATATTCAGCTTCAGCAGTAGATAGAGAAATTGAGTTCTGTTTCTTGCTTTGCCAACTGACGAGTTTGTGTCCAAGCAACTGACATCCACCAGTGGTACTTTTTCGGTCCAAATGACAACCTGCATAGTCTGAATCTGAAAATCCCATTAGATCAAAACCTGAGTATCTGGGATACCAAAGACCCAGATGAGGAGTACCTTTCAGATACCTGAATATCCTGGATACAGCAGACATATGGGACTCTTTTGGATTTGCTTGAAATCGTGCACAAAAACATGTAGAAAACATAATGTCAGGTCTACTAGCAGTTAAATAAAGCAAAGAACCAATCATCCCACGAAAAGTAGGCAAGTCAACTGCTTTTCCATCAAGATCAGCAGTTAACTTGGTTTTGGGAGCTATGGGAGTTTTCATAACTGAACATTCAGTGAAGTTGTACTTCTTCAGTAAGTCAGAAATATACTTTCCTTGATTAATAAAAATACCGGTTTCAGTTTGCTTAATTTGAAGTCCCAAAAAGTAAGTTAGCTCTCCCATCATACTCATTTGAAACTTTTTGGTCATGATTCTTTCAAATGCTTTACACAAATTTTCATTAGTAGACCCAAAAATTATGTCATCAACATATATTTGAACAAGAAGCAAATCACCTTTTTCTCGACCAAGAAAGAGAGTTTTATCGATTGTACCTCGTTTGAATCCCTTTTTAAGAAGATATGCTGAAAGAGTATCATACCAGGCTCGAGGTGCTTGTTTCAATCCATACAATGCTTTGTCTAGCTTGTAGACATGATTTGGATATTTTGGATTCTCGAAACCAGGTGGTTGCTGAACGTATACCTCTTCTTTCAGTTCTCCATTGAGAAAAGCACATTTGACATCCATTTGAAAAACTTTGAAACCTTTATGAGCAGCAAAAGCAAGAAATATGCGAATTGCTTCCATTCGTGCAACGGGAGCAAATGTCTCATCATAATCAATTCCTTCTTCTTGACAATATCCCTTGGCAACTAATCTTGCTTTGTTCCGAATGACAACTTGTTGGTGCATATTTTATGAATCCCTAGTTCGTATCAATAAAGTATATACATGAAATATTAATTTAAATGTGTTTTGATTAATGGTTTGCATGTTTATACATTCTAAGTGATACTATGTGTTTATGAAAAGCTTACAAGTATTTAATCATGGTTTGGTTTGTATTTGGAAGTTTAGTCATAAGGAAATTCACTTCGCAAGAAGTGAAAGTCACTTCGCAAGAAGTGAAAGTCACTTCGCAAGAAGTGAAAGTCACTTCGCAAGAAGTGGATGTCACTTCGCACGAAGTGAATGTCAGTTCGCGCGAAGTGAACTGTGTCATTCGAAAACGCGTAAAACTCACTATAAATAGTGATTAACCCCTCATTTGAACAAATAATCACGAAAAATCACTGACAATCGTCCAGGACACTTCGTGAGCCACGAAACTCGACCTTTACGACCTTAAGCCTCGATTAACGCAAACTAGCCCTCGAAAACCGAAATCTAAGTGATAAATACGAAAACCAAGGGCAGCCTAGGCATCTCTGTGTGAGTACTGTGTGTTTGTCTTCTACCTTTCTGTGTGTTTCTTAGTGTTAACTGTGTGCCGGACACCTAAGCAGATCTTAGAATCCTTAGGAGGTTTGGGAAATAGAATTCCGCGCTATTTCTCATCCTAGATCAGTCCTAGCATTAGGGTGTTTTAGTTTAGTTTATAACCCCGTCCCCCATCCGGTCCTACACAACTCCTGATTCATCTTTCTTGTTTCTGAAGACCCATTTGGTTCCTATCACTGACTGATTCGATGGGGGTGGTACGAGATTCCATACTTTATTCCTTTTAAACTCATTCAGTTCCTCTTGCATTGCTGATACCCAATGTGAATCTTTTAAAGCATCATTCACTTTCTTTGGTTCAATTTGAGAAATGAAGTCAGCAAACATACAAAACCCGGGTGTTGCTGAACCTCTAGTGCCAACCCCATCATTTAGATCTCCAATCACTTGATCAATAGGATGAGCGTTAGTCCATTTGGTGTTAGGAGGTATGGGTTTTGCAACTTGAAATGGTTCAGTTGGAGAGTCAGCAAAGGAGGAATTTATTTCGATAAAGGGATCAGAGAGAACTTCAGTTGAGGATGGAGACTGGGAGTCAAAATCAATCAGTGGTATGTCAGGATTAAAGGGTGCAGGAATTGGTGTTTTACAGGATGTATCAACTGAAATGGGAATGGGAGTAGTAGGAGGTATGCCATTTTCATCACAATCATCGCAAGCTGTTTCTGGTGGCAGATCAGCTGAAGTGTCTTCAAAGGGAGAGGAAAGCAACTCATCCCAGTTATCTGAAATTTCAGTGTTTTGATCTGAGTGTCTTGACTGAAGATCTAATTCATCAAATGTGACATCCATTGTTTCAAAGATAGTATTACTTTTGAAATTAAACACTCTGTATGCCTTGGAAATGTTGGAATACCCAAGAAATATTCCTTCATCAGCCTTGGGAGCAAACTTACTTGGGCGATCCTTACTGTTCAGAATAAAGCATGTACAACCAAAGATTCTCAAATGACCAATATTTGGAATCTTGTTGTGCAGTAGTTCATAAGGTGTTTTCAAGTGCCTTTTAACTACCAATGATCTGTTCTGTGTGTAACATGCTGTATTGATAGCTTCAGCCCAGAAACGTAATGAAATCTTTGCTTCAGCAAGCATGGTTCGTGCAGCTTCGATTAGAGTGCGATTCTTCCTTTCAGCAACTCCATTTTGTTGAGGGGTGTAGGCGGCTGAGAAATTCTGAACGATCCCATTTTCTTCGCAGAAATCCTCAAGGGTTCTATTTCGAAATTCAGTACCATGATCACTTCTCAGCTGTTTGATATGAACATCGTACTGACGATTAATTCTTGTGATGAAGCTAATAATGATCTCAGCTGTTTCACTTTTTTTAGATAGGAAAAATACCCAAGTGAAACGTGTATATTCATCCACAATTACTAGAGTATATTTCTTTCCACTGAGGCTTGGAGTGCTGACGGGTCCAAAGAGATCCATGTGAAGCAACTGAAATGCTTGATTGATCTGATCACAGTGCTTTGATTTGTAAACTGACTTCTTTTGTTTCCCCTTTTCGCAAGCATGACACACCTTGTCTTTCACATAGCTAATCTTAGGCAATCCTTTGGCAAGTTGATCTTGTGCCAATCTACTCAGGTTTTTGAAATTTAGATGTGACAACCTTTTGTGCCACAACCAATGTAGTTCTTTGACTGACTGTGATAAAAAGCATACATCTGAAGGAGACGAGACTGAATTGAAATCGAGAACATACATGTTATCTATTCTTTTGGCTTGAAGGACTTCAGTGCCTTCTTTATTTCTGATAGAACACTTGTATTTCTTGAAAAGAACAGAATAGTCAGCATCACACATCTGACTTATACTAATCAGATTGTGCTCAAGTCCGGTAACATGAGCAATATTCTTAATGTGAATAACACCTTTCTTCAATTGACCATAGGCATCTGTTTTTCCACATTTACCTCCACCAAATAAAACTTGTGGACCATCAGCTAGCGTAACTTTTGTCAGTAATGATTTACATCCAGTCATATGTCGAGAACATCCACTGTCAAGGTACCAGGTATTGTTTCCTTGACCTCCCTGTATAATTTAACAAAAGGTTAAACCAATTTGTGAACCCACCTGCTGATGGGCTCAGAAGAAACGCTACAGGTAGCGACAGGAGAATCACATGTTTTAGCTTCATGACCTCTAATACCACATTTATAGCATTTACGTGTGGATTTGGAATCCTTTTGCTGTTTGGTATTATCCTTTTGAGAATTAGATCTAGTTAATTCTTTTAACTGATTCATCATAATCTTCAGAGTTGATTCAAATTTTCGAAATTTGCTCAACCCTTTTGATTTTGGCTTTTCATACTTAACACTTTGTGTTTTTGATATTTTGAGCTTCTGACTATGTTTTGAATGATTAGATCCAGATGAAGCTTCAGCTGTCAGAGGTTCAGTGATGTTGTGAACTAAAGTGGATTCAGTTTTGATGGAAGTTATGGGTTCAGATGCAGCTGAAGTAATCAATTCAGATTCAGTGATCATGTTGAGTAAGGATTCAGTGGGATGAGAATAATTCTGATTTTCAACCAAGCTATCGGAAGGCAACTGTATGTTTCTGATTTCAGAATTAGTTTCCTCATTGAACTCAGGGACATCACTGGCTGCCTTAGTAAATCTTTTATATAGCATATTTGAGTTTCCTATGTTTTCACGAGTGAACTCACTGAAAAACATTTCATCAACATTTTTACATTTTTTGCTAAATGAGGCAGCTTCTTTGATTTTTCCTAACCCAACTCTTTCTCTCTGAATGATCATTTGATGATTGATACTCTCAAAAGCAAGTTTATTGGGACTGAGCCAGAGATCAATTATGGACTGACAATCTTTGAGTTTATCGTTTGTTAAAGATAGCTCTGCTTTAGCCATTTTTATTTCATTTGTTAACAACTTTAGATGGCATTTCAATGCAAGGGACTCTTGAACAAGAGAGTCATTTTCAGTTTCAGTTTTCTGAATCAGATTTTGTTGATCTGAAAGGATTTTCTTGACTATGATTTGTTCATTATGCGCAGAAATTAAATCGGATACTAAATAAGCAAACATATCATTTTTCTCATTAGACTCATAATTCTGAAAGTTTGATACCTTGTACATCATAGAGGAATTCCAACCCTCAGCTGAACTCAACCTTTCAGCAGTAGCTAGATCTTTCTTGAACTGGCTTTCAGCTGCCATCAAACACATGTAGGGCTGAGCACACCCTGAGAATTCTTCAGCAAACAGAGCTTGTTCAGACTCTTGATCATCATCGGATGTTTCCGAGTCAGTCCAATTCAGTTCTCCAGCGATCATTGCCTTCTCTTTCTTCTTTTCAGATGATTCTTGACTTTTCAGCTTCAGTGCCTTGTATTTTGATTTGTACTTGTCAGCCTTTGAAGGATAACTCTTGGAGGAAGATTTGACAAAGCAGTTTGCAGCGAAGTGACCAAGCTTGCCACATTTGTAGCATTCCTGCTTAGATTTATCAGTGGTGGATTTGAAGCTACCTGAACCTTGAGCATTGGTTTTAGCCTTGAACTTTAGGAACTTGTTGAAGTTCTTCATTATAAAAGCGCGTTCAACCTTGAACTCTGGATGACCTTCTTCATCTCCAGCTACCCAGTCAGTTTCAGTTTCAGTGTCAGAATCATCAGAGAATTGATGAGCTGGTACCTCAGTTTCTGCTACAAGAGCTAAGCTCTTCTTAGCTGATCTCTTCAGCTCCAGTTTCTGAGCTCTAGTTTGCTCATCATTCAGAAGAATACCATACAGCTTTCTCATATCCAACTTCTTCAGCTTGTTGTTGGTCCTGAGAACAAGACACATAGTGTCCCATTCACTGGGAAGAGCATCTAGGAACCTGTTGAGAATCTGAATCTTCTCTCGCTGAACACCAGCTTCCAGCATATCATTCAGCAAACAAGTAAACCTAGTATAAACTTCAGTAAGAGTTTCAGATTCTTTAGCACAAAAACTTTCATACTTCCTGATGACATTCGTTCTCTTGTTCTCCTTCACCTCTTCAGTTCCTTCGTAAGCTATACACAAGGCTTCCCACATATCTTTTGCAGTTTTCAGATTAGAAATAGTATGATAGATATCATTTGGAAGTGAGATAGCAATATTATTTCGAATCTTAGCATCCAAGTTTACCTGTCTCCTATCTTCTTCAGTCCATTGGTTCCTTGGTTTAGGAAGAGATTCCAGTGGATCACCTTCTTCACTAATAAGCGAAATGGTCTTTGGAATGATAGGACCATTTTCTAGGACAGACAGAGACATAGTATCCAAGTTTTCAACATAGAGAAGCATTCTTCCCTTCCAGCTAGAGAAATTTTCAGAGGAAAACTTTGGTGGTTTACCAGAAGACCCATTATCATTATAATCAACTTTAGACATCTCGGCAGATCACAAATTATAGAAGAATTTGAACCTGCTCTGATACCAATTGTTGTTCCCAAATAGTGAATATTACTAACTTAAATAACAATTAAGTGCGGAAATAGTAATTATAAGAACAGAAAGAGATGTCAAAGATTGTTAATATTGATATAACAAACTTTACAGACGAGAATTTAAGAAGAACAAACTTCTTAAATTCAATGAAAAACAAGTACAGACTTGAGAGAAAGTAGACAGACTTTAGCTATTGCTTACTGAACATACAGTAATCGTTAGCACACTCTTCTCGACTAAGAGAAGAGTATATATACATTTCCCTATTAAATCATAGCCGTTGAATAGGTGACAAACGTCACAATCTAGTGAATTGATTAGCAACAGATTTCCTCATGCAAAACTGTCTTGAAAGTGACAGTTGATGACGTCACTTAGGGGACCATTTGCTGAAGACTAACTTCAGTAAACTGAAAGTTTCAGAGATGAAACTTTCAGCCCTTCAGATGATCGTTATTTAAGACGAGACAAATCTTCAGTTAAAGTCTTCTGCTGAAATCTTCTTCGAATACTTCAGCGCTGATGGAATGTAAACAAATCAAGACTAACAGTAATCAAGATTCGTAACACATATGGTGAGGTGAGGTTTGACTCTGCAACACTTAGTTGTTTTTGTATCAAAGTCGTACCTCTAAACTTATCAAGAGATAAGTATTTATAATACTGTGCCTACGGTTCCTAACAAACTAAGACTCAACTTAATTCGCTAACTAACTCTCGGATAATCCGGAATCTTGAATCTTGAATCTTCTATCTTCAATCTTGATTCTGGAGTCTTCTTATCCGTGCCGTAGATATAGAGAGAGATAAAGATGAATTTAAAACATATTTAAATTATCTTTAGACTGACTTTTTCACTTGGACTGAGTTACTCAGCTTGAAACTTATCAAGCTGAGTTATTCGAGAACAAATCCGAATTCATACATGAACTAACACGTACATTGATAAACTCATCCTTAGAAGTCTAACTTAGTTGACTAAAACATATTTAGCAACTCTGTCGAGCTGACTCTGCTTTTGAGCTGAGTCACTTAGCTTGAAACACATCAAGCTGATTACTCGATGTATACCTTATGTGACATACACAAATTATTAAACATATTAATAAACAAACTAAGGTATAATATAAACTGATCAACATATGCTCAGCTTATATTCAGCTTATACTCAGTCTGAATCACTCTAAGTGTTCAGTCTGACTAAGCTTCATAATTCTGTTTAAGTTATATGTAGAACTCATCTTACAAACTTAACTTTGTCTCATCAAATTCAAACTTATGAGATCGTTTTCCTAACAGAACACTTATAGTGATTCAGACTTAGTATAAGCTGAATATAAACTGAGCATATGTTCGACCAGTTTATATTATACCTTAGTTAAATTATTAATGTGTTTGATAATCTGTGTATGTCACATAAGGTATATATCGAGTATTCAGCTTGATGTGTTTCAAGCTGAGTGACTCAGCTCAGAAGCAGAGTCAGCTCGACAGAGTTAATAAATATGTTTTATTTAACTCTTTGGACTTCTAAGGATGAGTTAATAATTATACATGTTTGTTCATGTTTGAATTCGGGTTTGTTCTCGAAGAACTCAGCTTGATGAGTTTCAAGCTGAGTAACTCAGTCCGAAGTAAGAAGTCAGTTTAAAGATAATTTAAATATGTTTTAAATTCATCTTTATCTCTCTCTATATCTACGTCGCGGATAAGAAGACTCCTGAATCAAGATTGAAGATTGAAGACACAAGATAAGCAGATTCAAGATTCAAGATTCCGAGTTATCCGATAGTTAGTTAGCAAATTAGGATTAGTCCAGTTTGTTAGGAACCGTAGGAACATGATTATAAATACTTATCTCCTGATAAGTTTAGAGGTACGACAATGAGTACGACTACGACTCAAGAAAACAACTAAGTGTTGCAGAGCCAAACCTCACCTCACCGTATGTGTTACGATTCTTGAATCATTGTTTGTCAGTTCAATGTGATCAAGAAACTCACAGATTGCCAGATCATTCGTGTGTTCGAATTGTCACATTAGTTGTGATATTGGTAAGTAATCATTAGTTGATTCAATCTGTGAAAAATCTTGTTTAGAGAGTCGTCAGTATCTATAATCATAAGTTGATTATAGATAGCTAAGTTTGAGAGATTGAGAGATTTATATTAGGTGATTATATATCAAGAGTTGCTTACTTGATAATTACTGTAATCATCTTCTTATTCAAAGCATTGTAATCATTATCATATTAATAAAAGCATTCGACTGATTGTGGTTTGATTTACTGTGTGTAACACTTTTATTTGATTTGTTCAATTTCCGCAGAAAGTGTATTCAACCCCCCCTTCTACACATTGTTGCTTGTTGTTATTCTTACCAAGGGGACCAACAACTGGTATCAGAGCAGGCTGAACGATTTCATCAGCTGAATAGTTCAAGATTCTGAGAAAGATTGAAATGTCGACAAGCAATACTCCATCAAACTTTCCTCAGATCTCTGCTAAAGGATGTCCCATATTTGATGGATCTGACTATCCTATGTGGAAGTTCAGAGCCATGCTCTTTCTCAAGTCCATTGACAACCGTATGTCGGATGTCATCACTAAAGGACCAATAATCCCCAAGATTCCTTGTACTGTCAGTGATACGTCTCCTGGCAGGGCTGAAAAGGAAACAAGAAAGCCTACTGCATCCTGGACTGATGAGGACTGAAAACTCTTCAATCTGGATGACAATGCAAAGAGTGTTCTAGCGAATTCCCTAACTAATGAAATCTTGCGCACTGTGACTGGGTGTCAATCTGCGAAGGATATCTGGGATACGCTGAGTGTCACTTATGAGGGCACAGATCTGGTGAAGCAGCAAAAGAAGAACAAACATGGTCAGAACTTGAAATTCAATATGTTTGTGAAAGCTAGTGATCATGGGAATGAGTGCTCAACATCAAAACAACATGGTAAGTCTGTGCTGGACAGATTAGGCACTCAGTCTGTTCAAAGAACTTCGGTCATAGAAAGGCTTAATCCAAACCCTTTCAAAAGACAAAATTCTCTTTCTAGCTCGGAGAGAAGTTACAAGAATAGAAAGACCACTGTAAGTCAGAGGTCAAAACACTACAATGGTAAGTCCAAAGTTGTGGATCTTGGTAAGTCGAAGAAGATCAACAGTGGTAAGTCCAAACCTGTTGAAACTGGTGAGTCCAGTAGCCATGGCAATGGTAAGTCTAAAGTCATGGAGAAGAAGGTTGTTAGTCAATCTTCTCAGGATAACAAACAGAGACCTGACAAAGGTAAGTCCAAAGTCAGTGATCACCAGGTGAATCAACTTGCAAAGAAAGTTGAGAAGTTATCCACCACATACAATCCTAAAACTGAAAGTAAGTTCTCACAAGGATTGTTAGACACTCTACCTCCTGTCATCATTGGAAGAAGGAGATGCTACAAGTGCATAAGTAGAGGTCATGAGGCTAAGGACTAGGATGCTGAAATCCCAAGGCCTAAAGAAGAACAAACTGATCAGCCTACACAGTATTCAGTTCCTGCTCAAGCTGAACAGTCAGTTCAACAAGATGAAGATGCTAAGTGATCCTCATCTGAACCCACCAAGAAGTGGGTTCCCAAACAAAACTAATGTGTTTAATTTTCATCTCATGTGCAGGGTTCAAGTAAATGGTACTTGGATAGTGGATGCTCAAGGCACATGACTGGGTGGAAAGGATTTCTTAGTGATTTCCAAGATGATGAAGGTCCTAAAGTAACATTTGGAGACAACTCACATGGAAGAACTAAAGGCTATGGAAAATGAAAGCTGGCAAAGTTACATTACAGAGAGTTGCCTATGTCAAAGGTCTCAAACACAATGTGATTAGTATCAGTCAATTGTGTGATGAAGATAATGTTGTTACTTTTAGGAAGAAAGCAGGAACAATCTATAATGATAAGGGAAAGCCTATATTAATAGCTAAAAGAGAAAGAGATGTGTATCTACTTGATCTAAATTCAGCTGATCCCTATACTGAAACGTGCTTGTATTCTCATTCTGTTCCTAAGCTGAGTTGGTTATGTTAGATTATGTGCAGAGATAATTAATGGGCACATTGTATCCAATGTTATAAGAGACTAAAGGGTCACACTACTACACACCCAATTCAGAACAGTTGGATTTCACCATAAGTCTGTGTGGAAATAATTAATTAGTTGGATTAATTATTAAAGAGAAAAGTAAATAATTAATCAGTAGAATTAATTATTGAAAAGAGAGAAATAAATAATTATTCAGTTTTTATTAATTATTAGAAAGGAAATAAATAATAAATAGTTATTTATTATTTAAAGAGAATTAAATATTAAGTTTTAATATTTAACGGACCAGTTAATTAATAGTTAATTAATTGACTAGCAAAGTCCAGGGGGTCAAAGTGAAAAGAGATGAAAGTTTAATTAAAACCAGTGGGCTTTTAATTAAACGGACTTAGATCCAATCTAATCCTTAAAGGCTTAAGGATTAAGATAAGGGACACAAGGGATTAACCCTAGCCACCACTCTCCTTCTCTCTCTCGATCTCGCTCTCTCTCTCTGTCGACACACTCTCTCTCGGCTCTCTCTCTCACTTCGACGATCAAGAAGAAACACCAAGGGTGTTTCTTGGTTTCGAGGTCGACGCAAGCAAGCACACACACACACAAGGTTTTCGATTGCTTAAAGCCTTGGTGATCCAGGAGCGGTCTAGCAGCCAGTTCAATCGGAGGTGCAGTAGTGGTGGACTATCTTTAGCAATCCTAAAGGTTTTGTTCAGGTATAATCTTGTTAAAAGGATCATGATTTTTGGATAAGAATGGTTTTTGAATTAAGATTAAATTAAACAGTTTGTTTAATCAATTAAACCTAGTTAATCCAGTTTTTGATTCGTTTAAGTTGTATGATCTTCTACTTCATCTTGTTTCTTTTACTCTGTTTTTCAAAAACCATAAGGGATAAAAACAAGTTTTCTGTTTTTATCCAGTTCATAAAAGGTCTGATTTTAACCAGTTAGGTTTAAACCAGGTTTGTGTTTAAACGATTAAAAAGGATAAACTTTTATCTAAAACTAGATTTTAACCAGTTTTGAACTTTTGTTTAAAAAGGTTGAAATCAAGTTTTAGGGTAATTAATTATTAATAAAACAAGTTTTGTTGATATTAATAATTAATAGTTTTTGGTTTTTGAAATTAAATCCAGTTTTTAATCAGGATATTAAAACAGTAAGTTTTTAATAGTTTAAGAAGGATTTAAATATTTTTATTAATCGGGAAAACGCGAACAGAAAGCATCACCGTGATTGTTAGCGGCGCTAAAAGGGATTTAGCGGCGCTAAGAGGGTTTAGCGGCGCTAAGCCTAGTAAACCACGGCCCAAGGGGTTTCGGCCCAAGATGGTCTGCGGCCGAAGGGGTTCTCGGCCCAAAGGGTTCTCGATCCAAAGGGTTCTCGGCCCAAAGGGGTTCTCGGCTCAAGGGCTACTCGGCCCAGGAGATGTTGGCCCAAGATAGTTTTTCCGGATTAATACGAAAGGATTATTAATTTTAAGTTATAAAATTAATAAAGGTGTTATATAAACTAGTATTATATATTTTAATTAGCTTAGTTAAAATATATATTTTAGATATTTATTTATTATGGCTAGGTTAAGTCATTTTTAAATAAATAAATTCTAAAAGGATAAAGTTTATATAATAAGATGGAGAATTAAACAAGATAATTATTTAATTGACCAAAAGTTGTCGGTTTTAAGTTATTGGATAACTAGTAATAAAATCCGACATAAGGGATTCATTCAAGTTTTGAATAAGATCAAGTTTTTTAATTCTTGTTGAAAAACTAGTTTGGTCAAATAAATTAGAAGATCATAATTCTCGTTTTTGATATTAATCAAAAGGATAAATGAGAATAGTTTAAACAAATCAGGTTATGTGCTTAACAACACAGTTTTTGTTTATTTATTATAACTGCGTGGTTGACTTTTATATATATAATGCTTATATATAATTGCGTGGTTGTATAGCTATAGTTTTGCCGACTTAGGACTCGTTTTTCTTATTCTTCTTTTATTTTGGTTTTTGGGAAGGCCTGCGTGCCAATTACAATCCCTTTCTTATTTGTAATATTGTACTGGTTCGGGGAGGCCTGCGTGCCATTTACAACCCCATTCAATATTGTATTTGTAATAGATTAGTAGTAGTTTTTTCCCTCAACCAAAATGGACTCGAAGAAGGCGATCAAGAAAATGGTGTTCTATACGCGAAGCACGTACACTTCGGGGAGGTGTCAAGGCCAGTAGGAGCAGCATGTCAAGAAAGGCGAATCCAAGTCATTTTCATCCTTAGGTTTGACCTTTGGATTAGTGGGCAAAACTATAGGGCTTTATCTGCTTATTATTATTATCTGCGTGGTTGTGATTTATTTACTGCTTTTGATATATATGTATGGTATATATATACATGCGTGTGATGGTAAATAAAAACGGGTTTAATAACAGGTTGTTATTAAACAGTGAAAAACCACGTTTTAATGACAAACTAAGAATACGAGTACAGGTTGTTAGTCGTGTTAGTTAAATTTCTAAAATTTATAGTTTTGTCAAGGTTATAAGTTTGGAACTTATAAAAACCGTTTTGTGCACCTAGTTCAGGTACACATATAAATCGTATTTTTAAAACAGTTAGTTTTAATATGGTTTTTCAAAAACTGGAAAATTAAGTTTTTTATTGAACTTAATTAAAACCCAAGAAAAATCTTAGATCAGTGTGCTACCCACCTAATGGTACACCTTGACTGTTAAACGGTACTCGGGTGTCGGAAGTGTCGAAACCTTCGGCATCCGGGTTCAAACCATTGCGGGAAATGGCATGAAAGATTATGCGATAATCGGGAGTCCCGGCCAGAATTCATGCTGTCTTAGGTGGTGCGATCTATTTTGGTGATAATCGGGAGTCCAGGCCCAAAAAGCACTAGAGTAGAGTTAAACATACTAGACTAGGTCTAAGTGCTCTACGAGGTTCTAGGAGTCGTATCAGTTAGGTACGATTGGTACAGGGTGTTACCTACCAGAAATAGCATGACTTGGCGGGAAGTGCCCAAACCTTGCGTCAAGTATGTGAAATATGGGTCCTAGGTCTAATATATATTATTTATGGGTTTGATGATATATAATTAGAAAGTTTATCTGCAATTACTAAATAAACCGAGGTTTTAATTTGTAGATGGCAACCAACGTTACTAGTACTAATAACCTTTCTCTCCGTTCTATCCTTGAGAAGGATAAGCTCACCGGGTCCAACTTTCTCGCATGGGAAAGAAATCTCCGGATCGTGCTGGGGCACGAGAGAAAGTGGCATGTCCTAGAACAACCTCTAGGAAATCCCCCTGCCAGCAATGCCAGGGCAGAGGTCAGGAAGGCTTTTCAGAAGCGCTCCAATGACGCCTTGGATGTTAGCTGCCTCATGCTTGCAACTATGAGTCCATAGTTGCAATCAATCATGATGGAAACTCCTGCCTATGACATGATCCGCCAGCTGAGGGACATGTTCCAGGAGCAAGCCCGCACGGAGCGTTATGATGCCACTAGGGAATTTAACTCGTGCAAGATGGCTAAGGGGACCTCGGTCAGTGACCATGTCATGAAAATGAAAGGTTACATGGATCACCTAGAGAGACTTGGGCACCCAGTACCGTTGCAGCTAGCAACGGATACGATACTCAACTCGTTGTCAGATGACTATAAGCCTTTTATAGTCAACTACAACATGAATAACATGGAGAAATCCGTGGCTGAGTTGCACTCCATGCTCAAGACAGCTGAGCAGAGTATCGGGACCAAGTCAAAGGACATTCTTATGGTGGGACATGGTGGACGTAAGAAGAGGAAGGGGAGCAACGGAAAGGGAAAGGGCAAGGCCCAGCCCAGCTAGAGTGCACTCAGGGCTAATAACGACAACAAGGGCAAGAAGCCGAAGCCAAACAAGGCAAGGATCGAGAATCGGTGCTTCAGGTGCGGCGAGGCCGGACATTGGAAACGAGATTGTCCGAAAGGTCACGAGGTAGGAGGCAAGTCTGGCTCTTTAGGTATTGCGTGATTAGCTTCTTTGTCACTTTCCACTTGTAAAAGTTTTTACGAGTATTCTAATATCTTGCAATCGTTTATTGCAGGAGGAGATGGAAAGTGATGCGGCCCAGCATAAAGAGATCCTACGTGCAGCTTACGGATATTATAATAATTTTTATTTCCTAGTTTATTAAACTCTTTTAAGTTTATTTTGAACTTTTGTCTATGGAAACTTTTTGGTTTGAGTTTTATGGAAATTTTAATTATTTAGTTCATATCCGTGCACGTGTTCTTATTATGTGAATCATGATTAGTCCAGTTGTGACTAAAAGAGTGCCAATAAGTCAAAGCTCTGACTTGATTAGTGAATCATAATAATCTTATGCAGTAATTTGTTGTAGTTACATAAATGTCGGCTCTACTATATAAATACTTGTATAAACAAGTTTTGTTTGTAAGATTAGATAGTTTTTCTAATTCAACAAGTATTTAAGATTTTATAAAAAGTGAGTGTTCAAGGTCTTGAACATATGGAAATAATAGTCACTATTTCCAGGTAAAGTAGTTTTTGATAAAACGTTTAAGAAAGTATAAAAGTGATTATAATAGTTATTATAATCAAGGGAGTTTTATACTAAATATTTTAAGGAAAGAAATTTAAAATACCATTATGAGTGTTTCATACTTGTGATCATGGTAAGTTTAATGAAATCATTTTCCGTAATTGGAAAGATGGATATATGGAAGATCCAAGTTCTTGGTTTCATAAAACAGATTTCTTGCAAAAACTAAGTTCTTTAAATCATGTGTTTGGAACACAAGTTTTAGGCATGGTAGTCAAGTTTTGACTAAGTCCTAAAAGGATGTTTTAAAGAATGCATTTTTTCATAAAAGATAGTGGGAGCACCTGACTAATGTATTTATCAGAGTTAATAAAAGGTTGTTTTTTAACCAGTGTGATAAATACAAGTTTGAACTTTTAAAGTATATAATTATCGGATGTTTTTAGAAGTTATCTAAAACAGTAAGTTCTTAAGAAAGAACTAATCCGAGGAATACATGACTTATTGAGAATTTTTCAAAAATATCATTGCAAGTTTTTTTAAGTCAAGTTATGACTTAAATGAAAATTATATACGTTCTAAAATGTTCAGTAAGTCAGCTTAATATTGTTGGTTGGTTAACGTTTAGAAATGATAAAATAGGATGTTCTTTAACATTCTTAGTAATGATATTAGATTAGTGTTGGTATACACAGGGAATCTAATTTCAAGGTTCTTACAAGTAGGTGTAAGAAAGTTTTATCGTTTCAAATAGATAATAAAATCTAGTAAGATTTATTATATCTACAAATGTAATTAAAGTTTTTTAATTACAGGGAGGTTATTTTGTAAAATCAGAAACTTTGGAGTTATTTCCAGTTTTATCCAAGTTTAAAGAATTTTATAAAATAAGTAAGTCTAGAATTGTTCTTAGGTTGCAAGAACGAGTTCTAGCAAAACCAAGAAGGAGCACTTCAGGATGCTAGTCTTGAGTTTTAAGGTTTATAATCATATTATTTTCTTTGTAATCTGTGATAAGTTACAATGCAATATAATAAGTAATTCAGATATACGCCGTGAATCGAGTCAATGTAATGGTAGAAATTATACATCTTTATTCCAGGGTGGAATATGGAAGGGTGTAGAAATTAGTTTCATTATTCTTCACAATTTGTATGTTTTGGTTTATCCAGGAATAAACTAGGTTTATTCGAAACACTATCCGTGACTACTTATCTTGGTGGGAACCTCGATAGGGCTATAAAGTCATCGTAATTTTGGGGTAGATTCGATAATTTATCGAATATAGTTACGAACGTTTTTTGCGGACCAAAATTTACGGATATTCGTTAGGGTTACGAATATTGGATTGACCCACCGTGAAAAATACTTCGTGGATTCGTGTCAAAAGTATTTATCACATAGGTTATCCTCAAGCCTGAGGTATTTGGTTTGGGATACGGTAACAGTTGTCTTCTTAGCGCGTTCTAACGCCACGCCGTAACAGGGTGGTCATAAGGGGCGTGTCTAGATTCAGTGGGAGCTGTATTGCCAAATGCAAATATGCAAGATGGTAATTGCACCTCTTTTTTAGGAGAGATATTTCCGGGCCCCTTGACTGATTAAAGAAACTGGTAAGTGCACGGCCGTGCCCAAACGAAATGATCTGTTCTTTGTCGTTTATCACGCAGTTTTGAAATCAAGTATGTCATGAACAAATTTTTGAGTCTCTGAGTTGACCTTTTCCATGCTCATGCTCAAAATTGAAATATCGCGCTGCAAGGGATAAACCTATATATATGCAAGTTTGTATATATAAAAACGTACCCATTCATGAACAGGGAGTTTATGATAGTTTAGTTTATAAACAGTTAGTTTATAACAAGTTACTTCTAAGCAGGTTGCTTATGAAGTTTTATCACAAGTTACTTTGGGGTATAAGAGTTCTTATAACCTGGTTATCCTAAGTGTCTGGCTAGGGACCTCCTTAGGCTAACAATGCGCAGTAACTATTACTTATCTTGCACAAGTGGGAGTCTGTTAGATTATGTGCAGAGAAAATTAATGGGCACATTGTATCCAATGTTATAAGAGATTAAAGGGTCACACTACTACACACCCAATTCAGAACAGTTGGATTTCACCATAAGTCTGTGTGGAAATAATTAATTAGTTGGATTAATTATTAAAGAGAAAAGTAAATAATTAATCAGTAGAATTAATTATTGAAAAGAGAGAAATAAATAATTATTCAGTTTTTATTAATTATTAGAAAGGAAATAAATAATAAATAGTTATTTATTATTTAAAGAGAATTAAATATTAAGTTTTAATATTTAACGGACCAGTTAATTAATAGTTAATTAATTGACTAGCAAAGTCCAGGGGGTCAAAGTGAAAAGAGATGAAAGTTTAATTAAAACCAGTGGGCTTTTAATTAAACGGACTTAGATCCAATCTAATCCTTATAAATATATCCTTAAAGGCTTAAGGATTAAGATAAGGGACACAAGGGATTAACCCTAGCCACCACTCTCCTTCTCTCTGTCGATCTCGCTCTCTCTCTCTGTCGACACACTCTCTCTCGGCTCTCTCTCTCACTTCGACGATCAAGAAGAAACACCAAGGATGTTTCTTGGTTTCGAGGTCGACGCAAGCAAGCACACACACACAAGGTTTTCGATTGCTTAAAGCCTTGGTGATCCAGGAGCGGTCTAGCAGCCAGTTCAATCGGAGGTGCAGTAGTTGTGGACTATCTTTAGCAATCCTAAAGGTTTTGTTCAGGTATAATCTTGTAACCTTTTTCTATGGATTGTTTGTAAGAAACTATGTTGATCAAGTTAAAGTTTAAAGATCCTAACCCTTTTTGGGGTTTAGAGGGTTGTGTTCAATCCAGTTCCGCTTTTAGGATTGAACCAGTGGAATCAAACTCAGGATTGACCAGTTTGTGTCATAAGTGGTTTGGTCAGGTTAAAAAACCCTTCAGGTTATGGCATAAACGTTTATCTCATCTAAACTTTAAAAATATAAATATGCTATCTAATAAAGAGTTAGTCTCTGGATTACCAAAGATCACTTTTGTCAAAGACAAATTGTGTTCAGCTTGTGAACAAGGGAAACACCATAAAGGGTCCTTTAAATCAAAGAAATTTTTTTCAATAACAGACCCACTGCATATGTTGCATATGGATCTGTTTGGACCCATATGTACTCCAAGCCTGAGTGGCAAGAAGTACACACTTGTGATAGTAGATGAGTTCTCACGATTCACCTTGGTACTATTCCTTAAAGCCAAAAGTGAGGCTGCCCTGGAGATAACCAGTTTTATCAAACAGGAAGAGTTGCATAAAGGTTTGTCTGTAAAGCAACTAAGAAGTTATCATGGGACTGAGTTCAGGAACTCTACCCTTGAAATCTTCTGTGAACAAAAAGGAATATTACAAAATTTCCCATCTGTCAGAACTCCACAACAGAATGGAGTTGCTGAAAGGAGAAATAGAACCCTAATTGAGGCTGCTAGAACAATGATATGTGAGGCAGGATTGAAACTCTATTTCTGGGATGAAGCTGTTAGTACAGCCTGCTATACTCAAAATAGATCTATCATTGTCAAAATACATGGAAAGACATCTTATGAGATGTATAAGTCTAGAAATCCCAATATAGGTTACTTCCATATCTTTGGTTCAAAATGCTATGTGCTGAATCAAAGAGATCAGCTCCATAAGTTGGAACCTAAAGCTGATCTTGGAATATTCGTTGGTTATTCCTCAATCTCCAAGTCTTATAGAATATATAATACAAGGAGAAAGGCCATAGAAGAATCAATTAATGTCTCTTTTGATGAAGACTGTTTTGATCAAGCTGATAAGAGTCAAGCTGACTCGGTCAGTCTGAGTGAGCTTGAAAGGCCTAAGGAAACCAACTTATCAAATCCTATGTATGTCATAGGAGATGATAGTGATGATGATGTGTGTTCATCAAAGAAATCATCACAAACTCCAAGGGATTCTCAAGCTGAGAAGGATGATAAGTTCGTCAACCCCTTTGGAGCTGAAGTCACTCAGACTGATAATCTCAGTGATCATCAGTTTGCTGACAATGCTGTTGTTGAGACTGAGAATATGTGTTCACCTCAGAATTCTCAACATCACTCAGATTCAGAACCATACTCTCCAACTACAACATTTAAATTCCTCAAAGATCATCCTCAAGATCAAATTATTGGAAATGTCCAAGAAAAGGTCATGACCAGATCAAAGGCTACAGCTAATTACGCTGCACACTTTGGCTTCCTATCTCAAATGGAGCTAAAGAAGACTGAAGAAGCCTTAGAGGATGAGGATTGGATTGAAGCTATGCAAGAGGAATTAAATGAGTTTGAGAGAAATAAGGTCTGGAAACTTGTCCCTACCCCCAAAGATCATTCAATTATAGGCACTAAGTGGGTCTATAGAAATAAAATGGACAAGGATGGAATGATAGTTAGGAACAAAGCCAGGCTGGTAGCACAAGGGTATAAGCAAGAGGAAGGAATCGATTATGATGAAACCTTTGCCCCTGTTGCTAGAATTGAAGCCATAAGGCTGTTCCTGGCTTATGCAGCATATACAAACTTCAAAGTCTATCAAATGGATGTGAAGAGTGCTTTCCTAAATGGAAAACTTCAGGAGGAAGTCTATGTGAAACAACCTCCTGGCTTTGTTAGTTCAAAGTTTCCATATCATGTCTATAAGTTAGAAAAGGCTTTGTATGGTCTTAAACAAGCTCCAAGAGCTTGGTATGATACACTTTCCACCTATCTACTATCCATGGATTTCACCAGAGGTAGTATAGATAAGACACTCTTTATTAAAAGAAGTAAAGGACAGGTGATTCTTGTACAAATCTATGTGGATGACATCATTTTTGGGTCTACCAATGAATCTCTGTGTGAGTGGTTCTCCAAAATAATGTCACAAAAGTACAAGATGAGTATGATGGGTGAGATGACATATTTCCTAGGCCTGCAAATTCAACAAAAGCCTGATGGAATATTCATCAATCAAAGCAAGTATGTTCTTGATTTGATAAAGAAATATGGTTTTGATTTAAGTTCAACCATGAAAACACCCATGTCACCAGCTGTCAAGCTGAGTAAAGACTCAGATGGAAAGACTGTGTGTCAGTCTACCTATAGAGGAATGATAGGTTCATTGCTCTATTTGACAGCTAGTTGACCTGATATTATGTTTGCTACATGTGTTTGGGCAAGATATCAGGCAGATCCTAAAGAATCACATCTTCAAGCTGTGAAAAGGATCTTTAGGTACCTTAAAGGTACACCAAATCTAGGTCTTTGGTATCCAAAAGACTCTGGATTTGAGTTAGTTGGTTTTTCAGATGCTGACTATGCTGGGTGCAAGTTAGACAGAAAATCAACTACTGGAGGATGTCAAATGCTTGGAGGGAAGTTAGTCAGCTGGACTAGTAAGAAACAGAACTCAGTGGCTACTTCAACTACTGAAGCTGAATATGTTGCAGCAGGTAGCTGTTGTGCTCAAATCATATGGATGCAGCATCAACTTCAAGACTTTGGCATGAGTTTCAAGAAAACTCCTATCTTTTGTGATAACCAAAGTGCTATAGCCATCACTTACAATCCATTCTTCCACTCAAGAACCAAGCACATTGAAATTAGACATCACTTCATTAGGGACATCGTGGAAAAAGGTAAAGTTGACATTAAATTTATCTCCACTGATGACCAACTAGCAGATATCTTTACTAAACCACTTGATGAGAAGAGGTTTATGTATTTGCTAAGTAAATTGGGTATGCTCAACCCCTAGCTACTGTTGGATTATGTGCAGACATAATTAATGGGCATATTGTATCCAATGTTATAAGAGACTAAAGGGTCACACTGCTACACACCCAATTCAGAACAGTTGGATTTCACCATAAGTCTGTGCGGAAATAATTAATCAGTAATATTAATTATTGAAAAGAGAGAAATAAATAATTAATGAGTTTGTATTAATTATTAGAAAGGAATAAATAATAAATAGTTATTTATTATTTAAAGGGAATTAAAAATTAAGTTTTAATATTTAACGGACCAGTTAATTAATAGTTAATTAATTAACTAGTAAAGTCCAGGGGGACAAAGTGAAGAGATTGATAGTTTAATTAAAAACCAGTGGGCTTTTAATTAAACGGGCTTAGGTCCAATATAATCCTTATAAATATATCCTTAAAGGCTTAAGGATTAAGATAAGTGACACAAGGGATTAAAACCTAGCCACCAACTCTCTCCTCTCCCTCTCGTCGCATACTCTCTCTCTCTCTCTCTCGTACTCTCCCTTTCGATCTCGCATCCCTCTCTCTCGGTCGACACTCTCTCTCTCTTGTCGATCAAGTTGAAGCCGAAGGGAGAAACACCAAAGGGTGTTTTGCGTTTGGAGGTTGAACACCCATGCATACTCAAGTCTTCGAGTGTTTGCGACTTGGTGATCCAGGAGCGGTCTAGCAGCCAGTTCAATCAGAGGTGCAGTAGTGGTGGACTATCTTTAGCAATCCTAAAGTCTTCAGATCAGGTATATTGTTATGACCTTTTCTATGGTTTGTTTTGTAAGAAACTATGTTGATCTTTTAAAGTTAATAAAGATCCTAACCCTTTTTGGGGTTTAGAGGGTTGTGTTCAATCCAGTTCTGCTTTTAGGATTGAACCAGTAGAATCAAACCCAGGTTTGACCAGTTTGAGTCATAAGGTGGTTTGGTCAGGTTCAAAACCCTTCAACTACGTGTCTAGAATCTGAGTTTTTCAATTTGACAAAGACTAAGTGTCTTAAGCTGAGTGCACAGTTTATAAATACGTTTTCATAAACTGTATAACAAGTCAAGCTGAATGATGAGTTCACTCGTTTGGTCAGTTTCAAACAATTTTTTTTACCACTCAGTGTGGTTGAAAGGTTCGTTTGAGTCAGTTTCAAACGAAAATGACTTAGTGTCATTAATCATGAGATGTGTGCTCTACTCAAGCTGAGTTTCATTCTCAAGCTGAGTGCACATTTCAGGCTGAGTGCTTGAATCAAGCTGAGTGCTTGAGTTAAACTGAGTAATATGTTTACTCAGCTTGGTGTGTCCAAACTCATGTGTTATTTACTAAGTGTGATTAATTCATGACCACTACGTATTTGAGTCAGCCTCAAATCGCGTATTATACTAACTTGCATATAGGTATAATACATCAGTGTATATAATCTTATTGTAAGTCAATATTATTATATTACATTAGTATCCGTTGGAAGACGATGTGTTTCTAACCTCTAACTCTTACATCAAGCCAAAATTTTTACGGTGTAACGGATAAAAAGGGGATTTCTAACGGTAAATTTTCTCTCTCCTTGGAAAGGTATATATAACGACCTTACCTGCATGTTAGAGGTTTACACTTACACTTCTCATCTCTAAAACTCTCAACTGCTTATATACCTTTCAACAAATTTGCTAAGTGCAATTCCCTGTTCCATCGACTTTGAAACCCTAACTCGCTCGGTGCGACGATCATTGCTCAGTGCAACGAAATCAGTTACTTAGTGTAATATTCAAATCTTAACGATGGAAGGAACCACTCTCATTCTTAGTGATCGAATGGTTTGGGGTGCTGCGTTTAAAAACAACGGATTGCCGCTGATCAAAATCAACAATCAACGAGCCTGTCTTGCTATTCCTCCAAGGAAACAGGGCAGAGGCTATAAAGCATGGGTTGCCTACATACGTAAATGCCCTTTGGCATTTTCCTTCGCTGGAGCACCTATCAACATCGCTCCACAGCACCTTTTGGAGTTCTGGTACACATGCACCTTCAATCAGAACAGAGGAGAGATCACCGGCACTGTTCTTAATAGCGCTAGAACAGTGGCCCTCAAGGTTCAACGGCTAAGGGATGTTCTTCAACTCCCTGTTCAAGATGTGTTCGAGCCAACCGTGACTAGACAAGTAGCGAGGTCAGTTCTACCTCAAATGGGTCACCCTCAAACTGAAGGGGTGATTAAGAAGGCCACTTTCCCAACCAGCTGGGGCTTCATGGTTTCCACAGTGGTACGTTCACTAGGGACCAAGGTTGGAGGCTTGGATCAAATTAACGAGTTTGAAATGCAGCTGCTGTACAACATGTTCTTCGACAGACGCATCGATTATGCACATCTCATATTCAATGAGCTCAAAGTCCAAGTACTGAAAACCACCAGGGACCTCCATGTACCATTCATAAGGTACTTGTCCTTGGTGCTTGAAGCTGAGTTGGGGGATTTATATGAAGCTGGATGGGATGTGTTCACTGTTCCAACTCTCAGTCCCAAGATGTTTAGCAATGACATCTTCCCTGAGCAAGAGGGTCTGAGTGGTCCAATGCTCTTGGTGGCTGAGGGAGTTTCATCCGCAAGTGGAGATGAGGGATCACCTCAAGGGGGAGCTTCTTATGCTGACACGGAGGTTCAAGCTGAGCACTATGCTTAAGCTGAACCAACAACCTTTGAAGCTGCTTCTGGTAAGACCTCTTCACTCTCTCTTTTTTCTCACTTTTCTCCATCCACCTTTGGAGATAAGACTGCAGTGGAACCAACTCAGTCTAACCCATCTCCTCCACCTTCATTCCATTTACAATCCCAATCTGAAGCCACCCCTAGTATGCCCACTGCTGCTAGGGAGAAAATCCTAACCTATACCCGTAAAACTACCATAGGTGGTGCCACTCCTAAAGGCATCACTGGAGCTGAGATCACACTGATCCCTCCCAAGGCAGGAGTTGAGGGGGAGACACCTTCTCTTAAGGTGTCAACCTCAAGGCTCATTCAAACCCAACAGCCTTACCCGGGTGTGGTGTCTACTCAGCCCACACTTACTCGAGCCATGGGAGAGCCTGTTGCTGTGCTTGAGCAGACACACTCAGGTTACATTGAAAGAATGACCAATCCCCAGGGTCAATCACCCCCCACTACCCAAATTAGCCAACCACCAACCCATACACTTCACATCTCGAGCCCTATACATTCTCTTCACTTCTCACACTCTCTTGCACGACCTGTCAATGATTAATCTTCAAACCAAGATGAGTCACATGGTCCAAACTCTGGTGCAAATGAATTTGAAGGTAAAAACCAACCTTCGGATGATGCAGCCAATGACTCTTCACCAACTAAAGCTGCCTCCTCAGGCATCCAGCAGCTAAAGGACTATGTTTCCGCTCAATTTAATCTGTTTCATCTCAAGCAGAAGAAACATAAAAGACAAATCTATCAAAGGATTGAGGGACTATCAAACGATGTCTAAGAGATTGCCTCTGATGTTGCTGCACTTAAACGATCAAGGCATTCAACCCCTGTTGATGATGACAAAAAGGGGGAGAAGGTTCAAGTCAACACTGAAGCTGATCTAACTAGAGCTGAGGCTGAAGCACTACTAATACTAGCTTCAGGAGCAGAGAGGCAAGCTCAGACTGAGGGGGAGCTAGAAATAAACAGGGAAGATGAACCTGCATCAAAGAAGCAAAAGATTTCAGAATCCGAGTCTGAAGCTGACGAGGGTTCTGAAACTGAGCAGGAGACTGAAGAAGAAAAAGCTACAAGAGAATTGATTGAAATGATAGAGCAAGAAGAAGCAAATGAGCTCAATATCTCTATAGCTGAATTAAAGAAGAGAAAATAAAAAGAAGTACAGGACCAAGAAAGGGCAAAACAGAGAAAAGCTTTGGCACAAGCTGAAGCTACATACACTGGTCCAAGACCTGATCCTATCCCATATACAGACGAGGATATTCAAGAGTGCTATTTCAGAAGGAGCACCAGCAAGGAGATCAAAGGCATGACCTTGAGCAGAATTGGTGGAGCCATCATCCTCAACTTTGAATTCGAAGATAAATCTACAATGGGGATGGACCTGAGATATGTTCACAGGATGGGCTACATAGAATGGCAAAGAATATTAATGATGCTCAAGAAGTTCAAGAAAAGCCAAATCAAGCAAGAGATCTTTGCTGAAGTTTCCAAACTGGTTAATAGAGCTGAGGAATTGAGATATGTTCTAGTTTCTGGTCTGCAGTGGGAGAGCTTATTCGAATTACCCGAAGGTGTAGAGTTTAAAGAAAATCAAGGTATTGATACACCTGTTCAGGGGTTCATGTTTAAGGATCAGGCTGGAAATCCTAGCTTTATCAAGCTGAAGGAAATATGCTATCTAAAAGCTAAGGATGCCATACATATAAGAAACTGTTGTGGTAATGAGGAGTCAAATCAGTTAATAACGTATAAGCTGAAGAAACTCATTAGAGTACAACAGAAGGAACTTCAGGGAAACGATGAAGCTGAAAGATTGTTAGATGAGATCAATAAAGAGATCATCATTTGGGAGCTTCTACATCCTGAGTTCATCAGATAGATTAGATTAGTTCTATTGTAAATATTAGATTAGTTCTAATATTTTTGTAAGCACTATGTGTGCATGATCTAAGTGATCAACAACTTTTGTATTATGATCAGTTATATTAATACAAATATAAAGTTTGATATGTTCAACTTTGTTGTGATGTATTCCTATTCATAAGTCTGATAAGTTCAGCAAAAATGAATAACAGATAAGTTCTTATTCATTTATGTAATTAGTTGGTGTGTTCAACTAAAAGTTGGTGTGTTCCAATTTAAATTTATAAGTTCAATTAATATTGATATGTTCAATAAATATTTGATCAGTTCAAATAATAAAATCTTAATAAGTTTGAGATTTAAAACATAATTCTGTTAAACAAACTTAAGAACTGTTTGATGGCTTTGTCATCATCAAATAGGGGGAGTTTGTTGGGAAAATGATCTCATCAGTTAAGATTTGATGAGACAAAGTTAAGTTTGTAAGATGAGTTCTACATATAACTTAAATAGAATTATGAAGCTTAGTCAGACTGAACACTTATAGTGATTCAGACTGAGTATAAGCTGAATATAAACTGAGCATATGTTAGACCAGATTATATTATACCTTAGTTAAATTATTAATGTGTTTGATAATCTGTGTATGTCACATAAGGTATATATCGAGTATTCAGCTTGATGTGTTTCAAGCTGAGTGACTCAGCTCAGAAGCAGAGTCTGCTCGACAAAGTTAATAAATATGTTTTATTTAACTCTTTGGACTTCTAAGGATGAGTTAATAATTATACATGTTAGTTCATCTTTGAATTCAAGTTCATTCTCGAAGAACTCAGCTTGATGAGTTTCAAGCTGAGTAACTCAGTCCGAAGTAAGAAGTCTGTTTAAAGATAATTTAAATATGTTTCAAATTCATCTTTATCTCTCTCTATATCTACAGCACGGATAAGAAGACTCCTGAATCAAGATTGAAGATTAAAGACTCAAGATAAGAAGATTCAAGATTCAAGATTCCGAGTTATCCGATAGTTAGTTAGCAAATTAGGATTAGTCCAGTTTGTTAGGAACCGTAGGAACAGGATTATAAATACTTATCTCCTGATAAGTTTAGAGGTACGACTACAAGTACGACTACGACTCAAGAAAACAACTAAGTGTTGCAGAGCCAAACCTCACCTCACCGTATGTGTTACGATTCTTGAATCATTGTTTTTCAGTTCAACGTGATCAAGAAACTCACAGATTTCCAGATCATTCGTGTGTTCGAATTGTCACATTAGTTGTGATATTGGTAAGTAATCATTAGTTGATTCAATCTGTGAAAAATCCTGTTTAGAGAGTCGTCAGTGTCTATAATCATAAGTTGATTATAGATAGTTAAGTTTGAGAGATTGAGAAATTTATATTAGGTGATTATATATCAAGAGTTGCTTACTTGATAATTACTGTAATCATCTTCTTATCCAAAACATTGTAATCATCTTCATATTAATAAAAGCATTCGACTGATTGTGGTTTGATTTACTGTGTGTAACACTTTTATTTGATTTGTTCAATTTCCGCAGAAAGTGTATTCAACCCCCCCCCCCCCCTTCTACACACTGTTGCTTGTTGTTATTCTCACCAAAGGGACCAACAATGTATATAATTGCTACATATTTCCAAAACATATCGGTGTTACAGGTTTACCAAAATAGGGCTCAACAACCTCTTGTAAAATATCCCACCAAGCAGCCATAAAATTCACAGTAATCAAAACTATACAAACCTGCGGGCAATTAAACCCGTTAGCTGTAAAGCTAAGTGAACAATACATATCACTGAATAACTATAAATCAAGAATCAAATCGAAATAACACATAGTTGCAGTTATCACTGCACAGTTTCAAACAATTGGGTCTCCATTTTGACCCGCTTCGCCAGGAGGAACGGCGGTGGATCAAACCGCACCCCCATTGGCCTATGGGAGTTACCGTTAGCCCATTAACTCGGTACTTGACCCGAGTAGGCCTGTCAATCAGACAACCTCCGAAGAAAATGAACATGTTCCCATATTACAAGTTATTAAATACAAATAACTCATAATCTCAAATCTTTATAATCATACTTTAACTGGAAGCAATACAAAAACTGCATCAGACTTTAAGTCCGGAACTAACGATTGCAAACCAAATCAATATTAAACCGTTACCTGGGGTATAATTATTCAATTATAACGTATCACTCACCTTTCTTCGAATATGGAAATATCACCTTCCAGAAGCACCTGCGCGTTGTTGGGGACCTAACATCTTCAACAAAACCAACAAGTTAGTATATATATATATATATATATATATATATATATATATAATACCACAATAATTGATCGTCAATTGACCTTAAGATCTAATTGATTCATAATAGTCAATTTATAATAAAACAATAAACACAATGAAATATATGTATATATATTTATATTTCTTGTTATGATGGTCAAATGCTATGACCAAAACAAAATGAGAAAGTACTATTTGCCTACCTACATCCAAGCAAACACCATACACACACACACACACACACACACACACACACATATATATATATATATATACACACACACACACACACACGACAGAAGCATGGCAAAAGTACTAAACCAAAAAGCAATCTCAATCCCTTTTACTATTACACATACCAACATACATACATACATGACATACAAATATATATGTATATTTGTATGTACCTGTAGCAGTTGACAAGCAAACAAAAGGCAACTTGCTTCTTTTCCTTTTCCTTTTTACACATATAAACATATACATATTTATCACATGTCAGAGAAGCAATTCACAATTTAATTATTCCCTTTTCTTTTTCTTTGTTTGTTTCCTTCGCAGAACTCAAACAACACAGCATACAGCAGTCCTTGTGTGTATATATATATATATATATATATATATATATATATATATATATATTTTTTTTTTTTCTTTTCTTTCTTCGATTACTAATACCAACAAAACAACAGATCTTAATTAATTTCTTACACATATACAATCTGCAGAAATAATAGCAAGAAGTTAAGCTCAAGAATTTAAACCTTCATCTTCTACCTCCATTAATGGAGGTTTCATGCTCCCTATCACCAAATCATTAAATTTCTACCAAATAATTTACCCATTCGTTATCAAACTTGCTAAAACTCATGTATAAACCTAAATAATCAATCAATTTACAATTTAAATCAACTACTCATAAAACCTAAAAATAACCCTCTTCTTGTTCTTGCAAGAATTCATGAAAACACAAGAAGGAATCAAGATACATACCTATTCAATCTTCAAGTGACAGCAATTTAACAACACAACCCAAGTAATAGCACATGAATAAAGTTCTTGAGAACTTAGGGTGAGCTTAGGAAAAGTGTTTCCAGAAAGTGAAGGGGTTTACACCCCCTGTACGTATGCTACACACATAATATATATTATTTAGGGTATTTTTTTCTTTTTAATCTACAATGCTTATCCAAGCATTCATCTCTTTATTTTTTCTTTTTAATTATCTAAATTCCTAAATAATAATAATATTCATTTAAACACTTAGAAATTCAAATAAATCAAAACAAAATAAAATTAATTAAAAACCAAATAAATATTACGTACCACATACGAAGCTCTGAGTACTACCAGACCCAGATTTGAGGTGTTACAAATCTACCCCCCTTAAAGGAGATTCCGTCCTCGGAATCTGATCGCCCTCAAATAAGTAAGGATAGCGGGATTTCATTTCATCTTCTCTCTCCCAAGTCAAGTTAGATCCAAGACTATGCTTCCACTTAACAAGCACCAACATAATACTTTTCTTTCGGGTCTTTTTAGATAATCTGTCGAGGATCTCAACGGGTTATTCTACTAACTTCTGTGACGAATCCACACGTAATTCTTGGAGAGGGAGAATCTGCTCATCTTCAACTTTACATTTTCTCAGATAACAAACATTAAAAGTATTATGGATACCCGCTAATTCTGATGGTAATTCAAGAACCACTGTCTGTTGATTCACAATCTGACTGATTCTGAACGGCCCAATGTATCGCGGAGCAAGTTTACCACGCTTACCAAATCGAATGACACCCTTCCACGGTGAATCTTTCAAGTAAACCATGTCATCAACCTGAAAATTCACTGGACGTCTTTTTGGTTCCGCATATTTCTTCTGTCTATCTCTGGCCGCCTGTAGTCGTTCTCGGGCAATCTTGACCTTGTCTGCTGTAATCTGCACAATTTCTGGACCTGCAAACTGTTTCTCTCCGGATTCCAACCAACAAGTAGGGGTACGACATTTCCTACCATAGAGCATCTCAAAGGAGGCATCCCGATACTAGAATGGTAAGTGTTATTATACGCAAACTCTATCAGAGGAAGATGAGAATCCCAAGAACCACCAAACTCTAACAAGCACGCACGTAACATATCCTCTAGAGTCTATATAGTGCGCTCAGATTTACCGTCAGTTTGGGGATGATAAGCAGTGCTAATATTAACCCGAGTCCCTAGTTGTTGCTGTAGAGTCTGCCAAAAACGAGAAATAAACCTGTAATCACGATCAGATACAATCGATAACGGAATCCCATGTCTCGATACAATCTCATTAATATATAAAGATGCCAATTTTGTTAAAGATGCCGTCTCACTAGTCGCCAAGAAATGGGCGCTTTTTGTCAAGCGATCTACTATAACCCACATCATGTCGTTTCCCCTTTGTGTTCTTGGCAGTTTTGTTACAAAATCCATCGTTATATATATAGGTTTGTCCCTTGCAGCGCTATATTTCAATTTTGAGCATGAGCATGGAAAAAGTCAACTCAGAGACTCAAGAATTTGTTCATGACATACTTGATTTCGAAACTGCGTGATAAACGACAAAGAACAGATCAGTTCGTTTGGTCATGGCCGTGCACTTACCAGTTTCTATAATCAGTCAAGGGGCCCGGAAATATCTCTCCTAAAAAGGAGGTGCAATTACCATCTTGCATTTTTGCATTTGGCAACACGGCTCCCACTGAATCTAGACACGCCCCTTATGACCACCCTGTTACGGCGTGGCGTTAGAACGCGTTAAGAAGACAACAGTTACCGCATCCCAAACCAAAAACCTCAGGCTTAAGGATAACCTATGTGATAAATATTTTTGACACGAATCCACGAAGTATTTTTCACGGTGGGTCAATCCAATATTCGTAACCCTAACGAATATCCGTAAATTTTGGTCCGCAAAAACCGTTTGCAGCTATATTCGATAAACTATCGAATCTACCCCAAAATTACGATGACTTTATAGCCCTATCGAGGTTCCTACCAAGATAAGTAGTCACGGATAGTGTTTCGAATAAACCTAGTTTTTTCCTGGATAAACCAAAACATACAAAATCTGTGAAGAGCAATGAAACTAATTTCTGCACCCTTCCATATTCCCCCTGGAATAAAGATGTATAATTTCTACCATCTCATTGACTCGATTCACGGCGTATATCTGAATCACTTATTATTTTGCATTGTAACTTATCACAGATTACAAAGGAAAAGTAATATGATTATAAACCTTAAAACTCAAGACTAGTATCTAGAGGTACTCTTTCTTGGTTTTGCTCGAACTCGTTCTTGCAACCTAAGAACAATTCTAGACTTACTTATTTCATAAAATTCCTTAAACTTGGAGAAAACTGGAAATAACTCCAAAGTTTCTGATTTTATAAAATAACCTTCCTGTAATTAAAACTTTAATTACATTTGTAGATATATCAAGTCCTTTTATTATTCACTTGAAATGATAAAACTTTCTTACACCTACTTGTAAGAACCTTGAAATTAAATTCCCTGTGTATACCAACACTAATCTAATATCATTCCTAAGAATGTTAAAGAACATCCTATTTTATCATTTCTAACGTTAACCAACCAATATTATCAAGCTGACTCACTGAACATTTTAGAACGTATATAATTTCTACTTAAGTCATAACTTGACTCAAAAATCTTGCAATGATATCTTTATTGAATAACTTTCAATAAGTCATGCATTCCTCGGATTAGTTCTTTCTCAAGAACTTACTGTTTTAGATAACTTCTAAAAACATCCGATAATTATATACTCTAAAAGTTCAAACTTGTATTTATCATACTGGTTAAAAAAACAACTTTTTATTAACTCTGATAAATACATTAGTCAGGTGCTCCCACTATCTTTTATGGAAAAAGTGCATTCTTTAAAACATCCTTTTAGGCCTTAGTCAAGCCTTGACTAGCATGCCTAAAACTTGTGTTCCAAACACATGTTTTAAAGAACTTAGTTTTTTGTAAGAAATTTGTTTTATGAAACCAAGAACTTGGATCTTTACATATCCATCTTTCTAATTACAGAAAGTGGTTTCATCAAACTTGCCATGAGTGTAAAAAACTTGTAAGGGCACTTTAAATTTCTTTCCAAAATATTTAGTATAAAACTCCCTTGATTACCATAATCATTTTTATACTTCCTTAAATGTTTTATCAAAAAACTATTTTCACTTAGAAATAATAACTATCATTTCTATTTAGTTCAAGACTTTGAATATTCACTTTTCATAAATAACTTAAACACTTGTTAAATTAGAAAAACTATCTAATTTTATAAACAATACTTGTTTATTTAAGCGTTTGAAAAAGTGGAGCCAACATTTATATAACTACAACAAATCATAGCATAAGATTATTATGAATCACTAATCAAGTCAAGACTTGACTTATTGGTATTCTTTTAGTCACAACTGGACTAATCCTGATTCATAAAATAAGAACACGTGCACGGATATATAACTAAATAATTAAATTTCCATAAACTCAAAAATATTCATAAACCAACAATATAAAAATTGTTCAAATAAACTTTAAAAGTTTAATAAACTAGAAAATGTAAATATTAATAATATCCACATGCTGCATGTGTGATCTCATCATGCTGGGCCGTATCACTTTCCATCCCCTCCTGCAATAAATGATTGCAAGACGTTAGAATACTCGTAAAAAACTTTTACAAGTGGAAAGTGACAAAGAAGCTAATCACGCAATACCTGAGGAGCCAGACTTGCCTCCTGCCTCGTGACCTTTTGGACAATCTCGTTTCCAATGTCCGGCCTCGCCGCACCTGAAGCACCGATTCTCGGTCCTTGCCTTGTTTGGCTTCGGCTTCTTGCCCTTGTTGTCGTTATTAGCCCTGGGTGCACTCTGGCTGGGCTGGGCCTTGCCCTTTCCCTTTCCGTTGCGCCCCTTCCTCTTCTTACGTCCACCATGTCCCACCATAAGAATGTCCTTAGACTTGGTCCCGATACTCTGCTCAGCTGTCTTGAGCATGGAGTGCAACTCAGCCACGGATTTCTCCATGTTGTTCATGTTGTAGTTGACTATAAAAGGCTTATAGTCATCTGACAACAAGTTGAGTATCGTATCCGTTGCTAGCTGCAACGGTACTGGGTGCCCAAGTCTCTCTAGGTGGTCCATGTAACCTTTCATTTTCATGACATGGTCACTGACCGAGGTCCCCTTAGCCATTTTGCACGAGTTAAATGCCCTAGTGGCATCATAACGCTCCGTGCGGGCTTGCTCCATGAACATGTCCCTCAGCTGGCGGATCATGTCATAGGCAGGAGTTTCCATCATGCTTGATTGCAACTATGGACTCATAGTTGCAAGCATGAGGCAGCTAACATCCAAGGCGTCATTGGAGCGCTTCTGAAAAGCCTCCCTGACCTCTGCCCTGGCATTGCTGGCAGGGGGATTTCCTAGAGGTTGTTCTAGGACATGCCACTTTCTCTCGTGCCTCAGCACGATCCGGAGATTTCTCTCCCATGTGAGAAAGTTGGACCCGGTGAGCTTATCCTTCTCAAGGATAAAGCGGAGAGAGAGGTTATTAGTACTAGTAACGTTGGTTGCCATCTACAAATTAAAACCCGGTTTAATTAGTAATTGCAAATAAACTTTCTAATCATATATCATCAAACCCATAAATAATATATATTAGACCTAGGACCCATATTTCACATACTTGACGCAAGGTTTGGGCATTTCCCGCCAAGTCATGCTATTTCTGGTAGGTAACACCCTGTACCAATCGTACCTAACTGATACGAATCCTAGAACCTCGTAGAGCACATAGACCCAGTCTAGTATGTTTAACTCTACTCTAGTGCTTTTTGGGCCGGGACTCCCGATTATCACCAAAATAGATCGCACCACCTAAGACAGCATGGATTCTGGCCGGGACTCCCGATTATCGCAGAATCTTTCATGCCCCTTCCCGCAATGGTTTGAACCCGGATGCCCAAGGTTTGGGCACATCCGACACCCGAGTACCGTTTAACAGCAAGGGTGTACCCTTAGGTGGGTTGCACACTGATCTAAGATTTTTCTTGGGTTTTATAATTAAGTTAAAACTTAATTTTCCAGTTTTTGAAAAACCATTTTAAAACTAACTGTTTTAAAAATATGATTTATATGTGTACCTAAACTAGGTGCACAAAACGGCCTTTATAAGTTCCAAACTTATAACCTTGACAAAAACTTTAAATTCATAAAAAATTTAACTAACACGACTAACAATCTGTAGTCGTATTCTAGTCTGTCATAAAGCGCGTGGTTTTTCACTGTTTAATAACAGCCTGTTATTAAATCCTTTTTTATTTAGCATCATATAAAAGTCGCAATTTTATATGAAAAGCAGTAAATAAAACAAACACAACCACGCAGATAAGAGTAAGCATATAAAGCCCTATAGTTTTGCCAACTAATCCTAAGGTCAATCCTAAGGATGAAATGACTTGGATTCGCCTTTTTTGATTTGATGCTCCCACTAGCCTTGACACCTCCCCGAAGTATCCGTGCTACGCGTATAGAACACCATTTACCTTGTCACCTTCTTGGAGTCCTTCTTGGTCAGGGGTTAAACTATTACTAGTCTATTACAAATACAATATTGAATGGGGTTGTAAATGGCACGCAGGCCTCCCCGAACCAGTACAATATTACAAATAAGAAAGGGATTGTAATTGGCACGCAGACCTTCCCAAAAACCAAAATAAAAGAAGAATAATACCTATTAACCAATTTGTTTAAACTGTGCTGTTAAGCACACAACCTGATTTGTTTAAACTTTCTCATTTACCCTTTGATTAATACCTATTAACCAAAAATGAGAATTATGATCTTCTAATTAAAATTATCCGACCAAAATAGTTTTCTAACAAAAACTTTAAAAAACTTGATCTCATTCAAAGCTTGAATGAAAAACTTATGTCGAATTTTATTACTAGTTATCCAATAACTTAAAATCGACAACTTTTGGTCAATTAAAAAATTATCTTGTTCAATTCTCCATCTTATTATATAAACTTTATCCCTTTTAGAGTTTTATTAAAAAATGACTAAACTAGTCATAATAAATAAAAGTTTAAAATATATTTTAACTAAACTAATTAAAATATATAACACTAGTTTATATAACACCTTATTAATTTTATAACTTAAAAAATTAATAGTCCTTTTTGTATTAATCCAGAAAAACAATTTGGGCCAACATCTCCCGTCAACCCGGGAAACCTATTGGGCCGAGACCCTCTTGGGTCGAAGACCCACTGGATCGAAAACTTCCTTGGGCCAAAACCCCTTGGGCCGAAGCCTATTAGGCCTTAGCGCCGCTAAGTCCTACTTAACGCCGCTAAGCCTTCTTCAGCGCCACTAACTTGGGCCAACATTACTGGGCCACAGTTTACTGGGCTTAGCGCCGCTAACTCCTCTTAGCGCCGCTAAACCTCTTTTAGCACCGCTAATAGTTATGGTCACGGTTTCAGTTCGCGTTTTCCGATTTAACAAAAAATATTCCAAATCCTTTTTAACCTATTAAAACTAACTGTTTTAATATACTGATTAAAAACTGGATTTAATTCAAAAACCAAAAACTATTAATTATTAATATCAACAAAACTTGTTTTATTAATAATTAATTATCCTAAAACTTGATTTCACCCTTTTTAAACAAAAGTTAAAAAACTGGTCAAAGTCTAGTTTTAGACAAAAGTTTATCCTATTTAACCGTTTAAACACAAACATGGTTTAAACCTAATTGGTTAAAATCAGACCTTTTATGAACTGGATAAAAACAGAAAACTTGTTCTTATCCCTATGGTTTTCGAAAAACTTAAAAGGAGAAGAATAAGATGAAAAAGATCATATAACTATTAAACAAACCAACAGATTAGATTAACTAGGTTTAACTGATTAAACAAACTGTTTAATTTAATCTTAATTCAAACTTATTTGTATTAAAAAAATCATAATCCTTTTAACCATTCAAACTAACTGTTTGAATTTTCTGATTAATAGGATAAAACTGATAACAAAACAAACTGTTTTGCTACCTTCTTGATTTTCAAAAATACCAAAAATGAAGTAGAGAATCAAGAATAAAACCTTAATCTAAAACAGATAAAAAACTAGAAACTATGGATCATAGAGCCGAGGCTCTGATACCACTGAAGGGTTTTGAACCTGACCAAACCACCATATAACTCAAACTGGTCAATCCTGGGTTTGATTCTACTGGTTCAATCCTAAAAGCGGAACTGGATTGAGTACAACCCTCTAAACCCCAAAAAGGGTTAGGATCTTTATTATTTAAATGATCAACTTAGTTTCTTGCAAAACAATCCACAAAAAGGTTACAAGGAATATACCTGATCAGAAAAACAATGGGATTGCTAAAGATAGTCCACCACTACTGCACCTCCAATTGAACTGGCTGCTAGACCGCTCCTGGATCACCAAACCTTCAACACTCGAAACTGAGTGTGTGTGTGTGTGTCCTTTTGCGTCGATCACCAAAACCGCAAAACACCTTTCGGGTGTTTACCTTGTTCGACTTCGACGAAAACAAGAGTGTACCGAGAGAGATCGAGCGACGAGAGAGATAGAGAGGAGGGCCGAGATCGAGAGGGTGAGGGAGAGAGGTGGCTAGGGTTATCTTTTCTAATTCTTTATGCCTTTTCACTTAATCCTTAAGCCTTTAAGGATATATTTATAAGGATTAGATTGGACCTAAGCCCGTTTAATTAAAAGCCCACTGTTTTAATTAAACTTTCTATCTCTTCACTATGACCCCCTGGACTTTACTAGTTAATTAATTAAATATTAATTAACTGGTCCGTTAAATATTAAAACTTAATATTTAATTCCCTTTAAATAATAAATAACTATTTATTATTTATTCCTTTCTAATAATTAATCCAAACTGGATAATTATTTATCTCTCTTTTCAATAATTAATACTACTGATTAATTATTCGTTTATCTCTTTAATTAATCTAATTGATTAATTATTTCCTTTTTCTCTTTAATAATTAATCTAACTGATTAATTATTTCCACACAGATTTATGGTGAAAACCAACTGTTCTGAATTGGGTGTGTAGTAGTGTGACCCTTTAGTCTCTTATAACATTGGATACAATATGTCCGTTAATTATCTCTGCACATAATCCAACACAACTTAGTCAATGGCCCTGCAATTTTAGAAAAATCCCGAACAAACCGTCTGTAATACCCGGCAAGACCCAGAAAAATCTTTATCTCTGAAGTAGACTTTGGCACACCCCAATTCATAACCGCCTCAACCTTTGCAGGATCAACCTTAACACCTTCGGAGCATATTGTTAGATTATGTGCAGAGATAGATAACATGTATCATCGTGTCCAAAACTATGTGACACTAAAGGATTACACTACTACATACCCAATTAGAACCTTTTGGATTTTACCTGTTTGTGTATCACAATAATTAATAGTTTCATTAATTATTGAGAAAGATAATAAAAGTTATTTAAAGAAGAGAAGTTAATATTTAGTTTAAATATTAACGGGACCAGTTAATTAATAGTTATTAATTCATTAGAAAGGTCGAGGGGTATTTTCTGTAATTGATTAATAGTTTAATTAAAGTTGGGCTTTAATTAAACGGGCTTGGGCCTAATAAGGGTTTATTATATATAAACCTTATTTAGCCTTAATCTAATCATAAGTTAATTACAAAAAAAAAAAAGAGGATAACCCTAAAATGCTTTCCCCTCTCTCTCTTCTCTCTCTCGGCGGCGCAAGGTGGAAACCGAACCACCACAAGTGGTGGCCGGCGGCGACGCAAGAAGGCAAAACCGAACCACCATTCGGCGGTGGTCAGCGGCGGCGATACACACACACACGGGTCACGGTTTTGATCCGAGGTTTAATCCTTAGGCGGTCTAGCAGCCAGTTCAAGGTGGTGTAATAGCGGTGGATAACTGCAGCTGTCTAGATGTTTGGAGAAAAAGTTTTGGTTTTCATCAAGGTATAACTTTTTAATCCTCTTCTTCTTCTAAGTTCTTGTACGAGTTAGATGAGATCACTGGAGGGGGTTTTATTCCGTTGTGCATGTTTTTATACTCTACAAAACCCTTCAGTGGTATCAGAGCCACTTCTAACCTCGTAGGGGACTAGGTAGCTTTATTTTATTCTGATGAAAAAAAAGGTTTATCTTTTATCAAGGAAAAAGTTTTTATTATCCAGAATAATAAAAATCAAGTTTTGATTTTTATTGGATAAACTTTTGATAAAAGATTATTAGATTTAATCTTTAAATTAAATATGTTTTTATTATTTATTGTTGTTATTTGCGATAACCGAGAAATAAACCACCAATTCGCCGGCGGCGGCCTCAGTTGAGGCGGCGGTCCACGGCGGTAACTGTGTGGTGGGCTACGGCCCAGAAACCACGGCCCAGGAAGCCAACAGCCCAGTTAGGGTTTAGCGGCTAGGGTTAGCGGCGCTAAAGGCTAAATGGGCCTCGGCCCAGTTTTTTTTTATTCTTTTCGGTCCATTTACAACTATTGGCCCAGTTTAAATATTTGACCCAGCTTGCGACTCAGGTATTTGAGGTCGATATTAAATTAAAATACAGTTGTTGTTTTAATTTAAAGTTTAAATATTATTTTGAGTTTTTTGATTAATTATCAAAGTATAAAACTTGAAATATATATTTATTGCAAATAACAGAAAAACAATATAGGGGTTTTAACAGGTTGTTAAAATCAGTAATTTTCATCAAGATGAATAATTAGAAATCAGTTGTTGTTTTACTTTCATGTATTAGTTTAGTACATGTTTGGGATGTCATAGCCGAGCCCTAGACCTTGTAAATTGTTTATTTCCTTGCACTTGTGGTTGTTTTGGATTTATTATTCTATGGTGTGGGGAGGCCTGCATGCCACTTACAACCCCTATTCTATATTGTAAAAGTTTTAGATTAGCGGGCCTGCGTGCCTTTGTATATCTTGTAATTTTATATTTCTAGTTTTTAGACAATAGAATAGAATAGATTTTTAGAATATATATATATATATATATATATATATATATATATATATATATCTGGACCAAGGAGCAAGGAGCAAGGAGCAAAGAGAAGGATTGGATGCTGGAGCCAGGGGGAGCTTCAGAATGCCATGCCATGTGTGTTGTGTTTTTCCACATAGGTTTTGACCGTCGGGTTTTTCGTGTGGCTCACGAAACCGACATTAGTTAAGGGCAAGGCTAAGGCATAGTTGTTTGTGGTTGTTTTATTTCTTTACATATTATATATGCATGGTTGTGATTCTCACGATGAAATAAAACAAGGGTTTTAATAATAGATAATTATTAAACAGATGTTTTTAAAAGAAAACTAGCATTAAAGTTTTTCTCGTCAAAAACTTAGAAATCCTTTTTACAAAAATCTTAGATCAGTGTGCTACCCACCTAATGGTACACCTTTCCTGTTAAACGGTACTCGGGTGTCGGAAGTGACCAAACCTTGGGCATTCGGGTTCAAACCATTGCGGGGGAGGGTGTGAAAGACTGTGCGATAATCGGGAGTCCCGGCCAGAGTTCACACTGTCTTAGGTGGTGCGATCTATTTTGGTGATAATTGGGAGTTCCGGCCCAAAATACACAAAAGGGACTAAACATGCACGATTCTTGTAGCCGATGTCCCGCAGATCTAGGAGTCGTGTCCAGTTAGGATATGATTGGTATAGTTTTTACCTACCAGAAATAGCATTGTCCCGGTGGGAATTGCCCAAACCTTGCATCGGGAAATGTGAAATATGGATCCTAGTCTAATAATTTATTGTTTAAATGTTAATAATTATTAGAAGATGTAATCAATACTGAATCGGTTTTATCTTTTTCTTTTACTGTAGATGTCTTTTATATCTGTTATTCCGTTTTATTCACCAAGAGAATCTCTAAGTCTCATCACTAGCAAGTGGAATCTTTCAGGTCCAAACTTTGCGTTTGGAAGATGCATCTGAAAAATGTTTTGGATGCACAGGGTAAGCTTCACATTATTGAGACATTGCCTCCAGAGCGACCAGGAATAGATGCCCAGGATAGTGAGTATGACACTGTTGGGAAAATGATCTCATCAGTTAAGATTTGATGAGACAAAGTTAAGTTTGTAACATGAGTTATACATATAACTTAAACAGAATTATGAAGCTTTGGTCAGACTGAACACTTATAGTGATTCAGACTGAGTATAAACTGAATATAAATAGAGCATATGTTCGACCATTTTATATTATACCTTAGTTAAATTATTAATGTGTTTGATAATCTGTGTATGTCACATAAGGTATATATCGAGTATTCAGCTTGATGTGTTTCAAGCTGAGTGACTCGGCTCAGAAGCAGAGTCAGCTCGACCGAGTTAATAAATATGTTTTTTTAACTCTTTGGACTTCTAAGGATGAGTAAATAATTATACATGTTAGTTCATGTTTGAATTCGGGTTTGTTCTCGAAGAACTCAGCTTGATGAGTTTCAAGCTGAGTAACTCAGTCTGAAGTAAGAAGTCAGTTTAAAGATAATTTAAATATGTTTTAAATTCATCTTTATCTCTCTCTATATCTACGGCGCGGAAAAGAAGACTCCAGAATCAAGATTGAAGATTGAAGACTCAAGATAAGAAGATTCAAGATTCAAGATTCCGAGTTATCCTATAGTTAGTTAGCAAATTAGGATTAGTCCATTTTGTTAGGAACCGTAGGAACAGGATTATAAATACTTATCTCCTGATAAGTTTAGAGGTATGACTATGAGTACGACTACGACTCAAGAAAACAACTAAGTGTTGCTGAGCCAAACCTCACCTCACCGTATGTGTTACGATTCTTGAATCATTGTTTGTCAGTTCAACGTGATCAAGAAACTCACAGATTGCCAGATCATTCGTTTGTTCGAATTGTCACATTAGTTGTGATATTGGTAAGTAATCATTAGTTGATTTAATCTATGAAAAATCCTGTTTAGAGAGTCGTCACTATCTATAATCATAAGTTGATTATAGATAGCGAAGTTTGAGAGATTGAGAGATTTATATTAGGTGATTATATAGCTAAGGAGGAATTGTACACTGCTTGACATGGTATGATCAATGATGAGTCGAAGTTCACTACCATTGTCGTTTTGGAGACACGTACTCGAGACAGCAGCGTTCATGCTGAACCGGGTTCCAACCAAATTGGTTGAAAAGACGCCATTCGAGGTACGGACGGGGAAGAAGCCCAAAATGTCTTTTCTCAAGGTTTGGGGATGTGAGGTGTATGTTAAGCGAACATTCATGGATAAACTCAATCCCAAATCAGATAAGTGTATCTTCGTGGGTTATCCCAAGGAAACCATAGGATACTATTTCTACAACCCAGATGAGAACAAAGTTTTTGTTGCTCGTAAAGGGGTGTTCTTGGAGGAGTAATTTCTTAACTCAGAAACTACAAGAAAAGAAATAGAGCTTCAAGAAATTGAAGAGGAGGAGATTACACCACCACCGATAATTGAACCTGTGGTTCAATAGAGAATTGTTAAATCCCAACCCGAGTCTGTGGTTGAGGAAGAGGTGCAAACACAAGACCTTTGCAGGTCTAGTAGGCCTCGTAATGAGCCAGATAGGTATCTAGGATTCCTAGTTGCTCAAGACGAAGGGGATCTTTTAGAACCCACTACCTACCAAGACGCTGCCTCAGGTTTAGAATCTGAGAAATGGCTAGAAGCCATGAAGGCAGAGATGCAATCCATGTATGACAACCAATTCTGGGTGTTAGTAGATTTGCCTCAACACAGTAAAGTTGTTGGGTGCAAATGAGTCTTCAAGAAGAAGACAAACATGGATGGAAAAGTGCATACTTTTAAAGCAAGGCTAGTGGTAAAAGGTTTCACGTAAACTCATGGCTATGACTATGATGAAACTTTTTCCCGAGTGGCAATGCTTAAGACTATTAGGATCCTTATGGCCATATCAGCATATTTTGATTATGAGATATGGCAGACGAATGTCAAAACCGCTTTCCTTAACGGGAAACTGACAGAGGATGTATATATGATACAACCGGATGGTTTTGTGGATCCAAAGAACTCTAATAAAGTATGCAAGTTGCATAAATCCATCTATAGACTAAAGCAAGCATCTAGGAGCTGGAACTTACACTTTGATGAGCGTATCAAAGAGTTTGGTTTTACAAAAAGTGAGTTCGAGTCATGTGTTTAAACTAATTCAGTGGGAGCGCGGTAACCTTCCTAGTCTTGTATGTAGATGACATACTGTTAATAGGAAACAATATACCAGTATTACAAAGAGTAAAATCTTGGTTAGGTAAATGTTTCCAAATGAAAGACTTGGAAGAAGCTGCTTATATACTGGGTATAAGGATCTATAGGAATAGATCTAAGTGGCTTATCGGACTAAGTCAAAGTACATATATTGACAAAGTCGTGAAAATATTCAAGATGGATGAATCCAAGAAAGGATTTATTTCTATGCAATCTAGCGCGATTTTGAGCAAGGCTCAGTGTCCTGTGTCTAGTCAAGATCAGGACAAGATGAAATTGATACCATATGCCTCGACAGTTGGTTCAATCATGTATTGTTGGGAAAATGATCTCATCAGTTAAGATTTGATGAGACAAAGTTAAGTTTGTAAGATGAGTTCTACATATAACTTAAATAGAATTATGGAGCTTAGTCAGACTGAACACTTATAGTGATTCAGACTGAGTATAAGCTGAATATAAACTAAGCATATGTTCGACCAGTTTATATTATACCTTAGTTAAATTATTAATGTGTTTGATAATCTGTGTATGTCACATAAGTTATATATCGAGTATTCAACTTGATGTGTTTCAAGCTGAGTGACTCAGCTCAAAAGCAGAGTCAGCTCGACAGAGTTAATAAATATGTTTTATTTAACTCGTTGGACTTCTAAGGATGCGTTAATAATTATACATGTTAGTTGATGTTTGAATTCGGGTTTGTTCTCGAAGAACTCAGCTTGATGAGTTTCAAGCTGAGTAACTCAGTCCGAAGTAAGAAGTCAGTTTAAAGATAATTTAAATATGTTTTAAATTCATCTTTATCTCTCTCTATATCTACGGCGCGGATAAGAAGACTCTAGAATCAAGATTGAAGGTTGAAGACTCAAGATAAGAAGATTCAAGATTCATGATTCCGAGTTATCCGATAGTTAGTTAGCAAATTAGGATTAGTTCAGTTTGTTAGGAACCGTAGGAACAGGATTATAAATACTTATCTCCTGATAAGTTTAGAGGTACGACTACGACTACGACTCAAGAAAACAACTAAGTGTTGCAGAGTTAAACCTCACCTCACCGTATGTGTTACGATTCTTGAATCATTGTTTGTCAGTTCAACGTGATCAAGAAATTCACAGATTGCCAGATCATTCGTGGGTTCGAATTGTCACATTAGTTGTGATATTGGTAAGTAATTATTAGTTGATTCAATCTGTGAAAAATCCTGTTTAGGGAGTCGTCAGTATCTATAATCATAAGTTGATTATAGATAGCTAAGTTTGAGAGATTGAGAGATTTATATTAGATGATTATATATCAAGAGTTTCTTACTTGATAATTACCGTAATCATCTTCTTATTCAAAGCATTGTAATCATCTTCATATTAATAAAAGCATTCGACTGATTGTGGTTTGATTTACCGTGTGTAACACTTTTATTTGATTTGTTCAATTTCCGCAGAAAGTGTATTCAACCCCCCTTCTAAACACTATTGCTTGTTGTTATTCTCACCAAGGGACCAACAACTGGTATGAGAGCAGGCTGAAAGATTTCATCAGTTGAATAGTTCAAGATTTTGAGAAAGATTGTAATGTCGACAAGCAATACTCCATCAAACTTTCCTCAGATCTCTGCTAAAGGATGTCCCATATTTGATGGATCTGACTATCCTATGTGGAAGTTTAGAGCCATGCTCTTTCTCAAGTCCATTGACAACCGTATGTTGGATGTCATCACTAAAGGACCAATAATCCCCAAGATTCCTTCTACTGTCAGTGATACGTCTCCTGGCAGGGCTAAAAAGGAAACAAGAAAGCCTACTGCATCCTGGACTGATGAAGACTGGAAACTCTTCAATCTAGATGACAAGGCAAAGAGTGTTATAGAGAATTCCCTAACTAATGAAATCTTGCGCACTGTGACTGGGTGTCAATCTGCGAAGGATATATGGGATACGCTGAGTGTCACTTATGAGGGCACAGATCTGGTCAAGCTGCAAAAGAAGAATCACTTGAATAGATCTTATGAAAACTTCTTTTAAAAAAGGAATGAAGCCTTGGCAGATTTGTTCACAAGGTTTCACTGCTTGATAAATGACCTACTAAGTGTGGGTGTGAAGAAAGATGAAGCTGAGCTCGTGCTAAAATTTCATGATGTGTTACCAGAAAGGTTCAATGAAGTAACCACATCACTGAGGGCTGGAGGAACACTACACATGTATAACCTACAGTCCATTTATAGGTTTCTGCTGAATCATGAACAGATCACTGAACACAAAAGAGCTTCTCAACAACAACTCAAGGAGTCTTTGGATAAATCTGAAGTTGCATTGGTTGCACAGAAAAAGAAGAAAAGTTCCAAGACACTGGTTGTTGAATCTGAGACTGAGTCAGAATCTTAAGCTGACCACTCAGACTCAGACTCAAGTGATACTGATGATGTTCAGAATATCACTAAGCAAATGGCAATGTTAGCCAGACGTTTGAGAAGAGCTCAAAGGGGAAGAGGAAGATCTGACAGAGGCAAAGGGAAGAGTTCCTTTGATCCCAAGAATGCTGTGTGCTTCAACGTCAGAAAAAGGGACATATTGCTGCTGAGTGCAGATCTAAGAAGGTAGAATCAACATCAGTTGTTGATAAGAATGCTTACAGAGCTGAAAAATACAAGAAGAAGTATACTCAGCTCAAGAAAGGAAAGCCAGAAGACAAACCCAGTGCAAAAGGATTATACGCTGAAACCTGGGATACAGAATCATCCACCTCAGATGATGATGTATGTCTGATGGCTCAAGAAGATGAAGAGTTAGAACTAGACGAGGTTGATTATGGCCAGTCCGAATCAATCTTTGAAGCTGACATGAAGGAAGCTGAGGAAAACAACAAGCTAAGTGATTCGAATCCTGCTTCCATGTACAAGGTCAGTAATTTCTACTCTTATACAGATGAGGAGAAAGGTCTTGTGTTTGATTATTTGTTAAATGATTTCAAGACCAGCCTTAAGTCTCAAAATGACCTCAAAGCTGAAATAGCAAAACTGAAGGATGAGATTAAGGAAAATAATTCTCTCATAGATGTCCGTAAGAAAGCACAATGTGATCTTGAATGTCAGAGACACATTAATCAACTTCTTAGTGAAGAACTTCAGGAAGCTAAATACAAAGCTGACCAACTTCAAAAGGTCACTGAGTCCTAGTGTAAGTCATCAAAGCTTGCTGAAAAGTGCATAAACCAACAGATACCTAAACAGGTAAAGGCTGTACTTGGAGGTGACTATCAAACAGCAGCTTATGTAGCTGATGATGAGATAGCAAGTACAGACTCTGAGGAGGATAGACAACTGATTGAGTCTCAGAAGTCAGCCTCAGAGAACAAACATGGTTAGAACTTGAAATTCAATATGTTTGTGAAAGCTAGTGATCATGGGAATGAGTGCTCAACATCAAAACAGCATGGTAAGTCTGTGCTGGACAGATTAGGCACTCAGTCTGTTCAAAGAACTTCTATCATAGAAAGGCTTAATCCAAACCCTTTCAAAAGACAAAATTCTGTTTCTGGCTCGGAGAGAAGTTACAAGAACAGAAAGACAACTATAAATCAGAGGTCAAAACACAACAATGGTAAGTCCAAAGTTATGGATCTTGGTAAGTCCAACAATATCAACAGTGGTAAGTCCAAACCTGTTGAAACTGGTGAGTCCAGCAGACATGACAAAGGTAAGTCCAAAGTCATGGAAAAGAAGGTTGTTAGTCAATCTTCTCCAAAGGATAACAAACAGAGACCTGACAAAGGTAAGTCCAAAGTCAGTGATCACCAGGTGAATCAGCTTGCAAAGAAAGTTGAGAAGTTATCCACCATATACAATCCTAAAACTGAGAGCAAATTCTCACAAGGATTGCTAGACACTCTACCTCCTGTCATCATTAGAAGAAGGAGATGCTACAAGTGCAGAAGTAGAGGTCATCAGGCTAAGGACTGTGATGCTGAAATCCCAAGGCCTAAAGAAGAACAAACTGATCAGCCTACACAGGATTCAGTTCCTGCTCAAGCTGAACAGTCAGTTCAACATGATGAAGATGCTAAGTGCTCCTCATCTGAACCTACCAAGAAGTGGGTTCCCAAACAAAACTAATGTGTTTAGTTTTCAACTTATGTGCAGGGTTCAAGTAAATGGTACTTGGATAGTGGATGCTCAAGGCAGATGACTGGGTGGAAAGGATTTCTTAGTGATTTCCAAGAAGATGAAGGTCCTAAAGTAACATTTGGAGACAACTCACATGGAAGAACTAAAGGCTATGGAAAGATGAAAGCTGGCAAAGTTACATTCCAGAGAGTTGCCTATGTCAAAGGTCTCAAACACAATCTGATTAGCATCAGTCAATTGTGTGATGAAGATAATGTTGTTACTTTTAGGAAGAAAGCAGGAACAATCTATAATGCTAAGGGAAAGCCTGTATTAATAGCTAAAAGAGAAAGAGATGTGTATCTACTTGATCTAAATTCAGTTGATCCCTATACTGAAACTTGCTTGTATTCCCATTCTGTTCCTAACCTCAGTTGGTTATGGCATAAACGTTTATCTCATCTAAACTTTAAAAATATAAATATGTTGTCCAATAAAGAGTTAGTCTCTGGATTACCAAAGATCACATTTGTCAAAGACAATTTGTGCTCAGCTTGTGAACAAGGGAAACACCATAAATGGTCCTTTAAATCAAAGCAAAAATTTTCAATAACAGACCCACTGCATATGTTGCACATGGATCTGTTTGGACCCATAAGTACTCCAAGCCTGAGTGGCAAGAAGTACACACTAGTGATAGTAGATGAGTTCTCACGATTCACCTGGGTAATATTCCTTAAAGCCAAAAGTGAGGCTGCCCTGGAGATAATCAGTTTTTATCAAACAGGAAGAGTTGCAAAAAGGTTTGTTTGTAAAGCAACTAAGAAGTGATCATGGGACTGAGTTCAGGAACTCTACCCTTGAAAGCTTCTATGAACAAAAGGGAATATTAAAAAATTTCTCATCTGTCATAAATCCACAACAGAATGGAGTTGTTGAAAGGAGAAATAGAACCCTAATTGAGGCTGCTAGAATAATGCTATGTGAGACAGGATTGAAACTCTATTTCTGGGATGAAGCTGTTAGTACAGCTTGCTATACTCAAAATAGATCAATCATTGTCAAAAGACATGGAAAGACATCTTATGAGATGTATAAGTCTAGAAAGCCCAATATAGGTTACTTCCATATCTTTGGTTCAAAATGCTATGTGCTGAATCAAAGAGATCAGCTCCATAAGTTGGAACCTAAAGCTGATCTTGGAATATTCGTTGGTTATTCCTCAATCTCCAAGTCTTATAGAATATATAATACAAGGAGAAAGGCCATATAAGAATCAATTCATGTTTATTTTGATGAAGACTGTTTTGATCAAGCTGGTAAGAGTCAAGCTGACTTGGTCAGTTTGAGTGAGCTTGAAAGGCCTAAGGAAACCAACTTATCAAATCCTATGTATGTCATAGGAGATGATAGTGATGATGATGTGTGTTCATCAAATAAAATCATCACAAACTCCAAGAGATTCTCAAGCTGAGAAGGATGATGAGTTCGTCAACCCCTTTGGAGTTGAAGTCACTCAGACTGAGAATCTCAGTGATCATCAGTTTGCTGACAATGCTGCTGTTGAGACTGAGAATGTGTGTTCACCTCAGAGTTCTCAACATCACTCAGATTCAGAACCAGACTCTCCAACTACAACATTTAAATTCCTCAAAGATCATCCTCAAGATCAAATTATTGGAAATGTCCAAGAAAAGGTCATGACCAGATCAAAGGCTACAGCTAATTACGCTGCACACTTTGGCTTCCTATCTCAAATGGAACCAAAGAAGACTGAAGAAGCCTTAGAGGATGAGGATTGGATTGACGCTATGCAAGAGGAATTAAATGAATTTGAGATAAATAAGGTCTAAAACCTTGTCCCTGCCCCCAAAGATCATTCAATTATAGGCACTAAGTGGGTCTATAGAAATAAAATGGACAAGGATAGAGTGATAGTTAGGAACAAAGCCAGGCTGGTAGCACAAGGGTATAAGCAAGAAGAAGGAATCGATTATGATGAAACCTTTACCCCTGTTGCTAGAATTGAAGCCATAAGGATGTTCCTGTCTTATGCAGCATATAAAGACTTCAAAGTCTATCAAATGGATGTGAAGAGTGCTTTCCTAAATGGAAAACTTCAGGAGGAAGACTATGTGGAAAAACCTCTCGGCTTTGTTAGTTCAAAGTTTCCACATCATGTCTATAAGTTAGACAAGGCTTTGTATGGTCTTAAACAAGCTCCAAGAGCTTGGTATGATACACTGTCCACTTATCTACTATCCATGGATTTCACCAGAGGTAGTATAGATAAGACACTTTTTATTAAAAAGAGTAACGGACAGGTGATTCTTGTACAAATCTATGTGGATGACATCATTTTTGGGTCTACCAATGAATCTCTGTGTGAGTGGTTCTCCAAAATAATGTCACAAAAGTACAAGATGAATATGATGGATGAGATGACATATTTCATAGGCTTGCAAATTCAACAAAAGCCTGATGGAATATTCATTAATCAAAGAAAGTATGTTCTTGATTTGATAAGGAAATATGGTTTTGATTCAAGTTCAACTATGAAAACACCCATGTCACCAGTTGTCAAGCTGAGTAAAGACTCAGATCGAAAGACTGTGTGTCAGTCTACCTATAGAGGAATGATAGGTTCATTGATCTATTTGACAGCTAGTAGACCTGATATTATGTTTGCTACATGTGTTTGTGCAAGATATCAGGCAGATCCTAAAGAATCACATCTTCAAGTTGTGAAAAGGATCTTTAGGTACCTTAAAGGTACACCAAATCTAGGTCTTTGGTATCCAAAAGACTCTGGATTTGAGTTAGTTGGTTTTTCAGATGCTGACTATGTTGGGTGCAAGTTAGACAGAAAATCAACTACTGGAGGATGTCAAATGCTTGGAGGGAAGTTAGTCAGCTGGACTAGTAAGAAACAGAACTCAGTGGCTACTTCAACTGCTGAAGCTGAATATGTTGCAGCAAGTAGCTGTTGTGCTCAAATCCTATGGATGCAGCATCAGCTTCAAGACTTTGGTATGAGTTTCAAGAAAACTCCTATCTTCTGTGATAACCAAAGTGCTATAGCCATCACTTACAATCCAGTCTTCCACTCAAGAACCAAGCACATTGAAATTAGACATCACTTCATTAGGGACATCGTGGAAAAGGGTAAAGTTGACATTAAATTTATCTCCACTGATGACCAACTAGCAGATATTTTTACTAAACCACTTGATGAGAAGAGGTTTATGTATTTGCTAAGTAAATTGGGTATCCTCAACCCCTAGCTAAGTGTCTAGAATCTGAGTTTTTCAGTTTGACAAAGACTAAGTGTCTTAAGCTGAGTGCACAGTTTATAAATACGTTTTCATAAACTGTATAACAAGTCAAGCTGAATAATGAGTTCACTCATTTGGTCAGTTCCAAACATATTTTAACTACTCAGTATGGTTAAAATGAATGTTTGAGTAAGTCTTAAACATAAATGACTAAGTGTCATTGAGTCTAAGTTATGTGCTTAACTCAGACTGTGTGATTGGTTCACACGTTTGGTAAGTTCCAAACAATTTTTTTTTACCACTCAGTGTGGTTGAAAGGTTCGTTTGACTCAGTTTTAAACGAAAATGACTTAGTGTCATTAATCATGAGCTGTGTGCTCTACTCAAGTTGAGTTTCATTCTCAAGATGAGTGCACATTTCAAGCTGAGTGCTTGAATCAAGCTGAGTGCTTGAGTTAAACTGAGTAATATGTTTACTCAGCTTGGTGTGTCCAAACTCATGTGTTATTCACTAAATGTGATTAATTCATGACCACTGCGTATTTGAGTCAGTCTCAAATCGTGTATTATACTAACTTGCGTATAGGTATAATACATCAGTGTATATAATCTTATTGTAAGTCAATATTATTATATTACATTAGTATTCGTTGGAAGACGATGTGTTTCTAACCTCTAACTGTTACATCAAGCCGTAATTTTTACGGTGTAACAGATAAAAAGGGGATTTCTAACGGTAACTTTTCTCCCTCCTCGGAAAGGTATATATACCGACTCTATTCGGTTTAGAGAAGTTTACGCTTACAAAACAAACTCCTCACTTTCTGAAATACCTTTCGCACATAACCAATTGCTCGGTGCAATCTCTCGTTCATCTCTATTCTAAACCCTAATCGCTAAGTGCGACTTTTGAAGTTACACAGTGTTACTCAAATTTTATTCGACGATGGACGAAGTCATTCTAGATCTCGGTGATAGAATGGTTAGAGGTGCTACGTTAAAAAACAATGGGATGTCAGTTCTTAAAGTAAACAATCAACGTGCATGTTTGGCAATCCCTGAACGTAAGAGGAACAGAGGCTATGAAGCCTGGGTAGATTATATACGAAAATGCCCTCTGGCATTGGCTTTTAATGGCGCACCTCTACATATTGTTCCACAGCACTTATTGGAGTTCTGGTACACTTGCATTTATGACCAGAACAGGGGAGAGATCGCTGGCACTGTTCTAAATAGGGATAGAACAGTTGTCATAACTGTACAACGGCTAAGGGATGTTCTTCAACTTCCTCCAAGTGATGTGTTCGAAACTGCTGTTACTAGGCAAGTGGCGAGGTCAGTCCTACCTCGTATGGGTCACCCACAAACAGAGGGTGTAATCAAGAAGGCCACTTTTCCAACGAGTTGGGGCTTCATGGTTTCTACGGTGATTCGTTCGCTGGGAACAAAGGTTGGAGGCTTGACCAGGTCAATGAGTTTGAGATGCAGCTGCTGTACAACATGTTCTTTGCCAGAAATCTAGACTACGCACTGCTCTTTTTCAATGAGCTTAAGGTCCAAGTGCTAAAGACACCAAGGGATCTCCATGTACCTTTTATAAGGTTCTTATCCTTGGTGATTGAAGCTGAGTTGGGAGACCAACTATATGAAGCTGGACAAGATTTGTTCCCTGCTCCAGCACTCAGCTCGAAGATGTTCAACAATGACATCTTTCCTGAGCAAGAAGGTCTGAGTGACCCAATGCGATGGATAGCTGAGCAAGCTTCATCAGAAAGTGAAGATGAGGGATCCACTCAAGGGGGAGCTTCCCAAGCTGACACAGAAGTTCAAGTTGAGTCCTCTGCTCAAGCTGAACCAGCAACCATTGAAGCTGCTTCTGGTAAGACCTCTCCACTTTCTCTTTCTTCTCACTTTTCTCCATCCACCTTTGGAGATAAGACTTCAGTGGAACCAACTCAGTCTAACCCATCTCCTCCTCCTTCATTCCATTTACAATCCCAATCTGAAGCCACCCCTAGTATGACCACTGCTACTAGGGAGAATATCCAAACCTATACCCGTAAAACTGCCATAGGTGGTGCCACTTCTAAAGGCATCACTGGAGCTGAGATCACACTGATCCCTCCCCAGGCAGGAGTTGAGGGGGAGACACCTTCTCTTAAGGTGTCAACCTCAAGGCTCATTCAAACCCAACAGCCTTACCCGGGTGTGGTGCTACTCAGCCCATACTTACTCGAGCCATGGGAGAGCCTGTTACTGTGACTGAGCAGACACACTCAGGTTACATTGAAAGAATGACCAATCCCCAGGGTCAATCACCCCCCACTACCCAAATTAGCCAACAACCAACCCATACACTTCACATCTCGAGCCCTATACATTTTCTTCACTTCTCACACTCTCTTGCACGACCTGTCAATGATTCATCTTCAAACCAAGATGAGTCACAGGGTCCAAACTCTGGTGCAAATGAATTTGAAGGTAAACACCAACCTTCGGATGATGCACCCAACGAATCTTCACCAACTAAAGCTGCCTCCTCAGGCATCCAGCAGCTAAAGGACTATGTTGCAGCTCAATTTAATCTGTTTCATCTCAAGCAAAAGAAACATAAAAGACAAATCTATCAGACGCTTGAGAAGCTGACAAAGGATGTTCAAGAGATTACCTCTACAGTTGCTGTGCTCCAACAACAATGGACTTTGACCCCTATTGATGATGACAAAAAGGGGGAGAAGGTTCAAGCTGATACTGAAGCTGAGCTAGTTCAAGCTGAAGCTGAAGTTGTTCTAGTTCTAACTGAAGGAGCAAAGAGGCAAGCTCAGCCTTAGGGGCAGCCAGAATTAAAAGAAGATGAACCTGAAGCCAAGAAAGAAAAATTAACAAAATCTGAATCTGAATCTGAGGCTGAAAAGGTTCCTGAGACTGAGCAAGAGATGGAAGAAGAAAATGCCATAAGGCTCATGATTGAAATGCTTAAACAAGAGGAAGCCAATGAACTAGGTATTTCGCTTGAAGAGCTAAGGAAGAGAAAAGAAAAAGAGGCAAAAGACCAAGAAAGGGCAAAACAGAGAAAAGCTTTGGCACAAGCTGAAGCTACATACACTGGTCCAAGACCTGATCCTATCCCATATACAGACGAGGATATTCAAGAGTGCTATTTTAGAAGGAGCACCAGCAAGGAGATCAAAGGCATGACCTTGAGCAGAATTGATGGAGCCATCATCCTCAACTTTGAATTCGAAGATAAATCTACAATGGGGATGGACCTGAGATATGTTCACAGGATGGGCTACATAGAATGGCAAAGAATATTAATGATGCTCAAGTAGTTCAAGAAAAGCCAAATCAAGCAAGAGATCTTTGCTGAAGTTTCCAAACTGGTTAATAGAGCTGAGGAATTGAGATATGTTCCAGTTCCTGGTCTGCAGTGGAGAGCTTATTCAAATTACCTGAAGGTGTAGAGTTTAAAGAAAATCAAGGTATTGATACACCTGTTTAGGGGTTTATGTTTAAGGATCAGGCTGGCAATCCTAGCTTTATCAAGCTGAAGGAAATATGCTATCTAAAAGCTAGGGATGCCATACATATAAGAAACTGTTGTGGTAATGAGGAGTCAAATCAATTAATAAAGTGTAAGCTGAATAAACTCATTAGAGTACAACAGAAGGAACTTCAGGGAAACAATGAAGCTGAAAGATTGTTAGATGAGATCAATAAAGAGATCATCATATGGGAGCTTCTACATCCTGAGTTCATCATATAGATTAGATTAGTTCTAATTTTGTAAATATTAGATTAGTTCTAATATTTTTGTAAGCACTATGTGTGCATGATCTAAGTGATCAATAACTTTTGTATTATGATCAGTTCTATTAATACAAATATAAAGTTTGATATGTTCACTTGTGTTGTGATGTGTTCCTATTCATAAGTCTGATAAGTTCAGCAAAAATGAATAACAGATAAGTTCTTCTTCATTTATGTAATTAGTTGGTGTGTTCAACTAAAAGTTGGTGTGTTCCAATTAAAAGTTGGTGAGTTCTACATATAACTTAAACAGAATTATGGAGCTTAGTCAGACTAAACACTTATAGTGATTCAGACTGAGTATAAGCTGAATATAAACTAAGCATATGTTCGACCAGTTTGTATTATACCTTAGTTAAATTATTAATGTGTTTGATAATCTGTGTATGTCACATTAGGTATATATCGAGTATTCAGCTTGATGTGTTTCAAGCTGAGTGACTCAGCTCAGAAGCAGAGTCAGCTCGACAGAGTTAATAAATATGTTTTATTTAACTCTTTGGACCTCTAAGGATGAGTTAATAATTATACATGTTAGTTCATGTTTGAATTCGGGTTTGTTCTCGAAGAACTCAGCTTGATGAGTTTCAAGCTGAGTAACTCAGTCCGAAGTAAGAAGTCAGTTTAAAGATAATTTAAATATGTTTTAAATTCATCTTTATCTCTCTTTATATCTACGGCGCGGATAAGAAGACTTCAGAATCAAGATTGAAGATTGAAGACTCAAGATAAGAAGATGCAAGATTCAAGATTCCGAGTTATCCGATAGTTAGTTAGCAAATTAGGATTAGTCCAGTTTGGTAGGAACCGTAGGAACAGGATTATAAATACTTATCTCCTGATAAGTTTAGAGGTACGACTACGACTATGACTCAAGAAAACAACTAAGTGTTGCAGAGCCAAACCTCACCTCACCATATGTGTTACGATTCTTGAATCATTGTTTGTCAGTTCAACGTGATCAAGAAACTCACAGATTGCCAGATCATTCGTGTGTTTGAATTGTCACATTAGTTGTGATATTTTTAAGTAATCATTAGTTGATTCAATATGTGAAAAATCCTATTTAGAGAGTCGTCAGTATCTATAATCATAAGTTGATTATAGATAGCTAAATTTGAGAGATTGAGAGATTTATATTAGGTGATTATATATCAAGAGTTGCTTACTTGATAATTACCGTAATCATCTTCTTATTCAAAGCATTGTAATCATCTTCATATTAATAAAAGCATTCGACTGATTGTGGTTTGATTTACTGTGTGTAACACTTTTATTTGATTTGTTCAATTTCCGCAAAAAGTGTATTCAACCCCCCTTCTATACACTGTTGCTTGTTGTTATTCTCACCAAGGGACCAACATGTATGCCATGCTGTGTACTAGACCCGATGTTGCCTATTCTATCAGTGTCACGAGTAGATATCAGTAAAATCCTGGTGAAGCTCATTGGGTAGCCGTCAAGAATATTCTCAAGTATCTGAGAAGGACGAAAGACATATTCCTAGTATATGGAGGTTCGATGGATGAGCTCAGTGTAACTGGTTACACTGATGCTAGTTTCCAGACCGACAGGGACGACTTCAGGTCGCAGTCAGGATTTGTCTTTACCCTAAACGGAGGAGCCATATCTTGGAAGAGTCAGGAGCAAGATACAATAGCAGATTCTACTACAGAGGCAGAGTATATTGCGGCAAGTGATGCGGCAAAGGAAGCTGTCTGGCTGAAGAATTTTATCTCGGATCTTAGAGTTGTTGCCAGTATCTCTATACCGATCGATATATTCTCTGACAACTCAGGGGCTGTGGCGCAAGAGAAAGAGCCTAGAGATCATCAGCGGACTAGGCACGTACTCAGGAAATATCATCTCATCCGAGAGATCATTGGAAGAGACGATATTAGGTTGCAAAAGATACCGACGGATGACAACGTTGCTGACCCGTTGACGAAGCCGCTAGCTAGGGCTAAGCATGAGAGACATGCGAGTTCTATAGGAATGCAGTACTTAGAACATAGCAGCTAGTTCGTGTTTTTTATTATTACTATAGATGTAACTTGAGATTCTTTTATTATGTAATTACATTTCATGGGATTGAAATAGGAGGTTTTTACATAATTGTTTCTAGTTGTCTATTTTTAGCATGTTTAACCTATCCATGACAAGTCAAGTGATGAATTATCTAAATACCCGTAGCTACTTAATGTAGTGGGAGCTATATTAGGAAGGTAACGCTATTATGGATATTTGATGATTTATTCGAGTAAGAATAAAAGCACAAGGTTGTGACCAAATATTCATAGATATTTATCAGGGGATAGATATTGGGGTGATCCGCATCGAGTTTACTTCATGGAGCGTTAACATAAGTAAACTTGATAGGTTGTCCTTAGACCTGAGATATTTGGTTTGGGGCGTGGTAACTTCTGTACTTTAGCGTGTTCTAACGTCACGCCGTAACATGGTGATTATAAGGGGCATGTCTAGGTGCAGCGGAAGCCATGTGCTCAAATTGCAAATAGTCAAGATGGAATTTGCACCTCCTTTTTAGGAGAGATATTTTCTGAGCTCCTCGACGATTAAGACTACTGAAAATGCGTGGCCGCGCTCGGTTAGAATGATAGTTTTAGAAAAATCCCGAATAAACCGTCTGTAATACCCGGCAAGACCCAGAAAACTCTTTATCTCTGAAGTAGACTTTGGTACACCCCAATTCATAACCACCTCAACCTTTGCAGAATCAACCTTAACACCTTCGGAGCTTATTGTTAGATTATGTGCAGAGATAGATAACATGTATCATCGTGTCCAAAACTATGTGACACTAAAGGATTACACTGCTACACACCCAATTAGAACCTTTTGGATTTTACCTGTTTGTGTATCACAATAATTAATAGTTTCATTAATTATTGAGAAAGATAATAAAAGTTATTTAAAGAAGAGAAGTTAATATTTAGTTTAAATATAAACGGGACCAGTTAATTAATAGTTATTAATTCAGTAGAAAGGTCGAGGGGTATTTTCTGTAATTGATTAATAGTTTAATTAAAGCTGGGCTTTAATTAAACGGGCTTGGGCCTAATAAGGGTTTATTATATATAAACCTTCTTTAGCCTTAATCTAATCATAAGTTAATTACAAAAAAAAAGAGGATAACCCTCAAAAGCTTTCCCCTCTCTCTCTCTCTCTTCTCTCTCTCAGTGGCGCAAGGTGGAAACCGAACCACCACAAGTGGTGGCCGGCGGCGACGCAAGAAGGCAAAACTGAACCACCATTTGGCGGTGGTCAGTGGCGGCGACAAACACACACACGGTCACGGTTTTGATCCGAGGTTTAATCCTTAGGCGGTCTAGCAGCTAATTCAAGGTGGTGCAGTAGCGGTGGATAACCTGCAGCTGTCTAGAGATTTAGAGGAAAAGTTTTGGTTTTCATCAAGTGTTAGATATATTAAAGTGAGGGGTGTAATATGTAAATACACCAAAGTTGGAAAATGCTATAAAAGGCATTTCCCAACTCATTATCAATTAAGCTTTGAATTATCAACTTTGTGTGTTTGTGTTCTCTCTCTCTAAAAGCTCTCGGCTCTCTCTTCTCTACCGAAACATACACACAAACACACACTAAATCATTAGCATTGCTTCATCCGTATAAACACGGGACCATCAATTGGTATCAGAGCCAAACTTGTTTTGGCTCGTGATTGTTCGAAAAAGAACTTCAAGATCTCGAAGACTTCAAGCTCACTAGAAGAAAAGATTCTCGGTTTTACACAAGTTCAAGAACATCAATTTTCCTCAAAGAAACTTTAGCTTAAACGACTTCAAAAGGTAGAACTCGGTAGAGGTAATAACTTCATCTTCTTTATTCTACCTTTGAGTTGTTTTACATAGTTTACAAACCTACGAAAATTGTTCTTGAATAAAAAGTTAAACCGAAAGTTTATCCATACATTCTTCGTCAAGAAAAGTCATTAAATACCCACTTTTCAAACATTAAATTTTCTGGGTATTTAAGCATTTATTGTGTTCTTGATTTGAATAGTACAACCTGTAGAAGAAGAAATCGTATTTTTGTAATTTATTTAATTATAAATTATAAATAGCTTAAGTGTTGAACAAGGAAAGTCAAGCACTTGCCATACCAATCAAGTACAAAATGGGTAGTCACCTTAAGAGGTAAGGCTATCAGATCTGACAAGGACACATCAGGGTCTATAAGCTGGTCCCTTAGTCAATGCGATTGACCCTTAAAGCGGCTTATAGCATTCTCAGCCTTGGTCACCAAGTGACATTCTATCAGCCGAGATTTCACAATCGCATGCGATTGAAACTCAAGGCTTATAGAAATCTTTTCAAGTATTGATATTCTATCAGCCGGCTCATAAAGGGAATCGCACGCGATTTATACTTAAGCATTTCTATAAGCCGGCTCCAACTCTTTAATCGCACGCGATTGAAAAGTTTCAAGTTACTTGTTGATTCGCACTCGATTGAAAGTTTCCTATTTGATTCGCATGCGATTAACTCCATATTTATGTGCTATTCAGACTACTCTATTGGCAATCGCATTTGATTGTCAGGACTAACCGCTTTATTTCCCAAGTGTTTGATGCAACAGGATTGGATCGCATTCGATTGGTTACTTTATTAATCGATACTAAGTCATTACTCTGCCCATTTGTTTTCAAGGAATTCTCACTCAAATCGCACTCTATTGGATCAATCGTATTCGATAAGACAAACTCAGTAATTCCTTTTACTTGGACAAGTGATTGACCCATCTGGACTTGACTTAGAAAACTCTTGAACATTTGAACTTAATCAAAACAATCTAATTCATAATTGAATTTAATCTAAATCAGATCTAATTCAAAGGTGAATTAAATTACCTTAAGTCTATCTAGTTTAAAGTTGAATTTAATCTTCTTAAGATCTAATTCAAAATTGAAATTCATAAGACTTAGTCCCTTAGTCAATCTTCAAAGACACTCTGTAATCAAGATTGGACCGTAACACTTTTTAAGTGAATCTTTCGAACAATCAAACCATCTTGCAAGTGAACGATCATTCTTCAAACATCACTAATCATGTCAAGTACAAATGAGATGATGTCCATTGGTACAGAAAGCGAGAAGGTATATTCTAACTCTAACTTTAATATGGGTATTAATCATAAACACATTCAAACCATATTAAATCGCATAAAAGAGTTAGAATGTCAGGCACTAGATTTAATCACAAGAAATCAAGTTCTAGAAGATGTTTCACACACTCAAAAATTGGAGGCACAAACAATAATTAAGAAGTTAGATAACGACTTAATCAGCCTTAGGAACCAATTAGCTGCAAAAGAATCTGAGCTTTTAGAATTAACCAGTAGGACTAATAACACCATATTAGATCTCAAAGCAGAATGTAAGTGTGCTGAAAAGGATTCAGAAATTCTCAAAAATGAACTTAGGAAAGAACGAAGTACTCTTTACTCTAGAATCAATGAACTTGAATACCTTCTGTCCAAACGTGATCAAAGTGAACATACCATCTCTCAATACAAAGAAAAGGAACGTCCTTTCTCCAGATGGAATTTCGATGGGCTTGGCTTCAAATTGAAAAGGATTACGTCCAAACAATTATATAATTCTAATCTTTTACCCTCTGCTGCAGATGTGAAGAAGTGTGAAATAAATACATCATGGAAAAGAGCAATTCCTAGATCCACTAGGAGGTGTTCAAATTTGCAACCTGTCAGTGAAAACGTTTTGATGTTTGAGTCTGTTTGTAATCATTCCGGTTCACAAGACAAAACTGCTTCTACCATGTTTTGTATGAGTGATGGTTGTACTCATGGACACTGTGAATTTAATTGTTGCTATGATCAATTGAGAAAGACTTTAGGTGTTAAACCATGTGTTGATTGGACTGATTTTTATGCTAATCAAATCTGTGTTCCATTTTTAAATTCAAAAGGCTACATCATTAATCAATGGATCACCACTCGTCAATCACATTCTCTTAAACGCTTAAACAAATCCAACCGATTACTCACGATCAAGGAACTGGAAGTCTACAGACGGCAGGGCTATGAAGCATTTAAAAGGGCTTGGATTGCACAGGAAAAACTCTTGCATTCTCAAAAGCGTTCTCACAATTCCCCTTCCAAAATCTCAAAATCTTCGAAACCCAAGTCATCATTCATTCAACGAGTAGCAAAACCTGCTAATCGCAGTGTTCCATTTCCGCGACAGCAAGTTGATGCACCGAGGCCACAAAGAATTCTTAAGAATTCCTCTCAACCATGAATTCGCAAATATAACGCTTCCGCAACTCTACCGAATCCGAAACCTCCGATTCCATCAACTGTCAAACCAACAGTGGTGAAGAAACTTTCTTCTCAGCAAATTTCTTCCAAATCTATTCCTTCACGTCCAAAGCTTAAGTCCATTTGGGTACCAAAGAATAGATCATTAGAAGTTTCATCATCATCAAAACCAACAGTTGTTACTCAACCCAACTTAGAGACTAACAATCAAGGACCCATATCTAAATGGGGACCTAAACGTGATTTATTCTCTTTTTGCAGGTGCCTCACTTGTGGTACCTTGACTCCGGCTGTACCAAACATATGACCGGCAACAAAAGTCTTCTCAAGAATTATGTTCCTAAGTACTCCGGCAATGTACGTTTTGGGAATGACCAAGTTGCACCAATAATGGGGTACGGAGACATAGAGGAAAAAAAAAACATGTGAAAATCAAGAAAGTCTCCTACGTAGAAGGATTGGGGCACAACATATTCAGCATCAGTCAGTTCTGTGACAAAGACATGGTGGTTGTATTTAAAAAGAACAAATGCTCAGTGATCACAGAAACCGGTGATAAAGTACTTGCAGGATGCAGAAATTCTAATTTGTATTCCATAGATCTGGAGAACTAACGACTGCATTCTTCAAGAGGGAGAAAGATCATGCACATGCTACAGAGAAAAGACACTTTGTGTAGGGGGTTTGACTTCATAATGCTACACCTGTGTCATATGTGTAGGGGGAGAATTTCATACACATACACATATTACACATGTGTAGGGGGAGAAATTTGACAACAGACACTTTCTCTAAAAACATTCGAAAAATTCCTCATAAAGAGATGCAAAAGTCTAGGGGGAGTGTGTCAAACAAACACTCACATCAACCATATCTGAAAATTTCACTTTCATAATCTCAAAATTCAGATATCTCAAATTTTTCCAAGTAATAGCTCAATCGCATGCGATTAAGCTATGTGAGTGAATCGCATGCAAATGTTAAAGGTTTTAGTTGGATGTGAAAAGGTTGTGAGAAACAAGTGTGAATCGAATGCAATGTTGTCTAAGGTTGAATCGCACGCGATTAAGCTAAGATAGTGTGAATCGCATACGATTTGGACAAAGGTTGAATCGCACGCGATTCAGCTAAGTTAGTGTGAATCGCATGCTATTCAGTCTAAGGTTGAATCGCACGCGATTCGGATGTCATGGTTCCAACACCCAAGCTGATTCGTATGCGATTAACACACCACAGTGTGAATCGCATGCGATTGAAAACTCTTATCAGCCGCATCCAAACTTCTATCAGCTGCGTTTTTTTTACCGTTGCACCAGCCAATCAGGGCTCGACATGTGTCTTTTTACACTGCTACAAGTTACCCCAACAGTTTCCATTCTTCATTTACGCTATTCAAAATTTACAAAGTGTTCTCTCGAGTTCTTGATTACGTTAACATACAAATCATCTCGTTACTCTGCCAAAATTTGATATTTTAGTGTCAAAATACTCGAAATCACTAAGGTAACAACTTGTACGGTTTACTTTTTGGAAATTTTGAGTTAAAAATGAACTTTTTGGCCTTTGAACACCCGTATGCGAATGAAGGTTTCGGGACTTTAGATGGATTTTTGGGATATCAAACTAACTTGTTTGATCTATCCATGTTTGCGATGGGTTTCTAGAACACTTGGGGAACACTTTGATGTAAAAATCTTTCAAAAATCTCAAAAAGTGTTCTTCGTGTTCTTGAGGAGTATAAGCATACTCAAATGATTTGGTTTTTGGCCTAAAAAGAGGTGTTAGGGTGATTTTTGAGGCATGCTTCAGTACTACAAATGTGTTTATTATTGTTCATTTAATGAAATAAGATGTCAACAATAACTTTTCAACACATCAATTTGATATCTTTACACTGAAGTCCTCCAGAGTTAGACAATTTTTTTGTCTAACACTTGACACTTGAAATTCTTGGGCTAATGCAATCTCCAATCTTATCATTGTCATTATGTCTTAATATTTCTTTCTATCTGTACAGATAAGATGGCACAAGCTATTCGTGACCCAGAGGAGATCATGCCTCAAGCTGAGTTCCTTAGCACCAGGACTCACCCAAATAACCACTATATTGACCTTACCAAATTCACGACCCCCACTCACCCCATTGTTACCGAAATTCTTAAAGTCCACCCTCTGAATCACCTCCTAACCTACAATCCTGCAACAACCGGCACACATGTCCCTGAACTTTATGTTCAACAATTCTGGCAGACATGTGACGTACGAATCAATGAAAGAGGTCTAGAAGTTATCCATGCTGAGGTGGATGAGTTTGCTGTAGACATACCTATTCACCGTCTACGTTCAATTTTCCGGTTACCAAGAGCCAATAGTAGACCCTCTGCATCGGATTTTGAGGAAATTCCCAATGATGAAACATGTCTGGCAGCAATAAGACAGTTGGGCTATGCTGGAGAGCTCACAACTAAGAATCAATTCAAACGCACTGGTCTTCACCCAAAGTATAACATCTTTATGACCGTGCTGCAAAGGTGCCTCACCCCAAAACACTCGGGGTATGAGTTTCCAACGGAGAACCAGCTAAAAATCTTCGTTGCTGCTGCCACACATATGCATGTGGATTACGCATTCCTTCTCTTCCAGGACATAAAAGCTACCATGCAAAGGAAGAATTCCCAGAAGAAGAAGGAGGCCAACCTGCTGCCTTACCATCGCTTCCTTCCGATGATCATACAATATGTGATGGATAGAAATGCTGACATTCCACGACGGGCAGGTTTATCCTCTGTAACACCCAAACTCTTCCAATCAATTAAACCTGCTACTCCTACTAATATGCCCATTCCTAAACCATTCCCTGAGTCTCTGCTGGATCTGTGTAAGCAAAATGATGTAGTGAGAACATACAGGGAGAGTGTAGGGATATCCTCTATGGTTGTGCCAGAGCCGGCCATACCTACCCAAGAGGGAGTAGCACCCAGTGAGAATATAGAGGATAGGACTCAGCAATCTGTGGGAGATGCTGAGAGGGATGTGCAGAGAGAAAATCAAGAGAGGGGAGGAGAAGTGGGTGAAGGTGATGAGAGTAGAGAGGGAGAAGATACATATGATCCAACAGTCATCCAATCCATTGTCCAATCCCTCTCTGTATCCACCCGTACCCAAGCCGTTTTAACCGAACTTGGACTTGACTTTTCTGAGTCATCCAGTTCCTCTCAAGAAGAGTCAACCTCCCATCCAGGTGGTGCCCCTGACCCCTAAACAGAAATATCACCTTTGGGCACCCCTGAGCAACCAATAGACCAACCTACTGATAGCACCCCATCCTTCATGAAAATAACCGACCCCAATCCTATCAGTCCAAACCAGGCCCATACCACTCAGACAACACCCCCCTCTCCTACCCGTGGTCTGGTCATACCACTTCAAACCACCTCAATCATTCGCAGGGCTATGGTTGCTCCTGAACATGACATTCCAGTAACTTCGCCAAGTCATTCTTTATCTATTGAATCTGGTTCTGTCACTCCTGACTCTCTTATTCACCCTGATCAATATGCGGGGTATGGTGCCGGTAGCAGTGATGATGAAGATAGTTTTGTAGTTAGGAGTGCGAGTGATAGAGAGGAGGTGAGAAAAGAAAAAATGAGTGCTGAGGGTTCCCCAAACCCAGAAAGCCGGGAAGCCACATCTACTATGAGGTCTAGCACTGCTGAGCCTCATATTGAACAAGCCGCGGTTATCCCACCCGTGCAAGTTTCTGCCCCACCAAGCTACTACGGTGTCTCTCAACAGGCACCGTCTTTATTGCACAGGGGTATAGCACACAATCTAGGCCAACCCCAATTGGGTGTTGGACCTATTGAAAACAGAGGACTGCCTCCCTCGTCCTCGACTCCTCTTCGTGCACGATTTGATTTGCCGCGGATATCCGCATATCTTGAACAACACAAGGTAACTATAGATGCACTGAGCTTGTTGACTCAACAAGTCTCCGCAACTTCCGTAGGTGGTACCTCTCAAGGTGCCATTCGAGGATTGGAAGGAAATCCTGCTGGAGCCTACATCCATGCTGCTCCAGTAGGTGGTTCTGCCTCTGTGGCAGGTACCTCAACCGGTAATCTGAGTGATTCCGGGTTTGTTACACGTGTAGATCTTCAACTTGCTATTCAACAAGCCGTGTCTCCAATCCGCCAACAACTGCAGGAGACAAATCAAAAGTTGGATCGGATTGAAAGGGCTTCCAGGGAACAGACTGAGCAGCTGTCACGTATTGAAGATCTTCTAGCAGCTCGTCTTCCAGCAACGGCTCCTCAATCTCAACCGGATGTCACTTCACTATCGGTCGACGCCTTAAAAAGCATCCTCTATGCTAAACTGATTGAACAAAGGCCAAACTCTGCTTATAATCAAGACCTTCTGACTACTCTGCAAACTGAACTACGTCCACAGGGAATCTCCTTGGATGAATTTACAGAGTTTCATGAAGATGTAAACAGCAAGATTGATGGGGTGACAAGAGGGTTCTATACTTCCCTGCAAAAAGTTACTGACCGGCTGACGGTACTTGAACAAACCTGTCAGGCCCAGGCTCAGGGGTCAAAAAGGAGGCGGGAAGATCAAGATCCTGATGATCGTCCCGAGGGGGAGAAAAGAAGAAGATATATCACAACTCCCTCCGCCGCAACTGTACCAGTACCATCATTGAGCAGATACTTATCTACAGGTACAGGTTCTGCTGGATCTGGAAGCCAGACGGGTTAACAACATAGATCCGAATCATTAACGGCCGATGAAGTTTATGAATTACAACAGAAAGAGAATACTGACAAACAAATCGTACTCTATGTACCCCAGCAACAATCTGAACTGAGGCCGACAGAACTCGAAGAAGGAGAACTATCGTTCGATCAATCCCAGGCTGACAATGTTAATTGGTCTAGTGGCTCCGATTCTGAGATGGAAGAGCTGTATGGGTCACTAGGAAATTCACCCGTCAGGGATTTGGGAGAAGGTAGGGTCTATGAACAGGAGGAGGAAACTGATGACCCAGAAATGATAAGACTATTTGCCGGCATTGATGAATATGTCGAGGTTGCAACGCGCCCAGACTCACCTAGAATTGTAGACCGTTTTGATGACATTCCTAGTGATAGGGAACTTGCTCAAAGAAGGAAAGAAAGGTTAGCAATCTCTAGGAGAGAAGCAAGAAGGAAACCAAAGAAGACAAAGCCTCTCTTTGATGTTTCCAGGGTCCTCAGGGGGTTAAATTTTGAAGTTCACCAACAATTCCCTCCTCCTCCTGGTAGATTTCAAGAATCAGCTGCCGACATACTAGAAAGAAACAGACAAGCAGAGGCAGCTGAAAAGTTTAGAGCAGAATCAGAATGGCCCTTGCCTGAAAGCTTCACAGTCCCACCTGCTCCTCCAGTGCATCGTGGAGATCCTGGTCTTGATGTCGGGAATATGTTCACAAGGAATGCTGCAGAAAACCCGATATGGAAACCTTTCTTTGTCAACGCTGCCAATCTTGAAGAACGAATTCCTGAAATCTTCAGCAGTCATTTGATAGAGGTTATCTCACCCGAGCTGAGAAACATGAACGATAAACAAAGAAGGAGATATGATCATATTCTCACTCGTTCACAAACCAAACCAGAAGATATCAAATCAGATTATCCCATAAGTGACCTTCTCAGTGTGTATACCGAAACCAACTTCAACATAAAATATGCCATCTTCTACGTCAAAAGAGCTAACAACCTCACATACTTTCTCACCGAAGCAGATTTGAGGTATATAAACATCGAAGACATTAGCTTCTTATTCGACATCCTTTCCCAAAAAAAGGGAAAATGGCCTGATGAAGAATTTGGTAGAGTTGCGTTAATGAGGTACATGAGAAATCTTATGGAATTCTTTGAGGAACACGATATCCAGCTCGGGGCTGAGAACAACTATCGGAAAGTCAATCTTCTTAAGCCTAATCAGAATCATCCAGATCTAGAACAGCTTGAAGAGTTGACAGTAATCCATGACGGTCATCCAAACTTTAAAGGTTCTCGAGGTGTTGTCTCTAAAAATACAAAGGGTGAAAAGATTTTCATCAGACTAGACGACCTTAATGCCTATTCTGACGGCACCTTGAAAATCCTTCATCATAAAATTCATCAAAAGGTTTGGGATAACCGAGCAGCTTACACAGATGAAGAACATTCCCAGGCATACAAGGCAATAGATCAAATAAGGAAAGCATTGGCTAGCAGGAGAGAAATCAGAATATGGCAAGTGGCCTTCGGCATTCGCAACAAATCAGCTTTCGAATAGATTTCAATGTATTTGTTTGTTGTGAATGATTACACACCTCACTTAGGGGGGAGATTGTTAGATATATTAAAGTGAGGGGTGTAATATGTAAATACACCAAAGTTGGGAAATGCTATAAAAGGCATTTCCCAACTCATTATCAATTAAGCTTTGAATTATCAACTTTGTGTGTTTGTGTTCTCTCTCTCTAAAGCTCTCGGCTCTCTCTTCTCTACCGAAACATACACACAAACACACACTAAATCATTAGCATTGCTTCATCCGTATAAACACGGGACCATTATCAAGGTATAACTTTTTAATCCTCTTCTTCTTCTAAGTTCTTGTACGAGTTAGATGAGATCACTGGAGGGGGTTTTATTCCGCTGTGCATGTTTTTATACCCTACAAAACCCTTCACATATGATATGACCCAAGAAATGAACTTCCCGTAACCAAAATTCACATTTAGAATATTTAGCATAGAGTTGTTTACACTTCAGAGTTTCTAAGACTTGTCTCAAATGATCAGCATGTTCAGATTCAGTCTTAGAATATATCAGAATATCATCAATAAATACAATTACAAACTTATCAAGAAAAGGACGACATACCCGGTTCATAAGATCCATAAAAATAACTGGGGCATTCGTCAAACCAAAAGGCATAACAAGAAATTCATAATGGCCATACCTGGTTCTGAAGGCTGTTTTGGGAATATCCTTATCACATACCCGTACCTGGTGATAGTCGGATCGCAAATCAATCTTAGAAAAATAGGAGGCACCTTGTAACTGATCAAACAGGTCATCGATACGCGGCAGAGGGTACTTGTTCTTCACTGTTCTTTTATTCAATTCTCGGTAATCAATACACATTCTGAATGTGCCGTCTTTCTTTTTCACAAATAACACCGGGGCACCCCACGGTGAAGAACCGGGTTGGATAAATCCCTTATCAAGTAATTCCTGTATCTGCGTCATCATTTCTCGAATTTCTGAAGGTGCTAACCTGTAAGGTGATTTTGCGACTGGATTGGCACCGGGAATTAGGTCAATCCTGTATTCAACTTCACGGATAGGCGGTAATCCAGGTAAATCATCAGGAAACACCTCCGGGTATTCCGAAACCACCCGGATATCTGTAAGTGTCTTTTTCTCCTTTCTCGCGTCAATTACATTTTCTAGAAAAGAATCACCCTTTAGCCAGAGATTTTCTGGCCTTCATAGACGAAATGATAGGAAGATCAAAACCACGCCTCTACCCGCGAGCCACTACATGTGACCCGTCAGACAAAGAAATTTCAATTATCTTTTTACTACAGGAAATTTTAGCATTTACAGAACTTAACCAGTCCATTCCAATAACTGCATCAAAGCCTGATATAGGCATTAAAAGAAAGGACATGGGAAAACGAGCACTATCAATTTCAATAAAAAATCCAGTCACAGATGTTGTAACAGGAACACATTTACCATTCGCCACTTCCACTTCCAATGGAGTGGATAACACAGAAACAGGTAGTTTTACATTATCACAGAATCTCATAGAAATAAAGGAGTGATTAGCCCCTGAATCAAATAAGACACATGCAGGTGCAGAATTTATAAAGAAAGTACCAACAATAACATCACCTTCAGTCTGAGCATCATCAACTGTCATCTGGAAGGCACGTGTCTCGGCACGAGGGGGTTCCTTCCTCTTCTGACCTGAACCGGAACCAGAAGCTCCAGTCAATCAAGCCTGTTGGTTTTCTGGACACACATGATACATATGCCCCTCTTTCTGACACTTAAAGCAAACCTTATTCTTCTTTGTACATTCATTAAACAAATGATCTCACAACCCGCATTTGGTGCACCGTTGTGTCTATTTGGTGCAGTGCCCATCATGAGAACTCTTACATTTATCACACCATAAAGACTGAACTCGTGCTCTAACTGCTGACTGAGGTTGGGTACCTGATCCACTAGCTCACTTTTTCTTGAATTTAGAGTTAAACCTAAATGTATCTTCTTTCTTAGCAGGCTCTGACTTCTTTATCTCTAATTGGGCTTCTATCAGATCACTTTCGAAAGATCTAGCAAGCTCATAAGCTTGTTCCACAGTAGTAGCCATCCTCACATTGTGTCTGAAATTTGGAGGTAATCCTTTCACATAATGCTTGATTTTATCCTGCTCAGTAGCTACCAAAGCATTTGCAAATTGCAACTTATCCATGAATTCTGTATTGTACTCTTCCACAGATCGGCTTTGATACGCGAATATCAGTCTTAAATTTATAAACTAATCTAACCGTATTAAACTGACACACTTACGGGCAAGCGCACCCGATCGTATAGCAGTAAATCAGGTAAGACCAGGATCGTCTCCACAGGGAACAGTTATGGAATATACTATTATAAAATAAACTAGTTAAACTAAAATGCTTTAAAGTAAAAGGGTTTTTTTTTTAAAGTGTAGCAGCTAACCGCTACCAAGGTATGAAAATATTAAATTAAAACAATAAACTATAAACAATTTTAAGAAGTTGAAATCAGTTGATAGAGATGTATTTACCAATGAATCACTCCCCCTAGGTTCAATTTGTTATAAACATAAATAATATGACAGGTTTCTAAGGGCGTTCGAACCAACAACCATCAGTCCTACTAATCCGATTACGACTTAATCTTTCCAAAACACACTTAACTCTCGTTGTATGGTGAATTAGACTCAAACTTTTATCTATGGTATTACTGAATAATCTTAACCCTCATTATCTCAAAAAAGTTATCTATCCTATTGAATGCAAACGTCATTGTCTCAGATCAAGCAAACAATAATCCAGAAGAAAATACACGTATGTATCTAACAGATTACTCAGCAAAAGTTAAGATCAAAAACTCAAGGTTTATGATTAAGCATAAACAAAACCAATTATATATTTATGAATAAAGATACAAATCAAAACTAGGGTTTGTTCATCATGGTAAATACAAGAAAGGTCTAACTCATAGACAAGTTAGAAAACAAATAAAAAGAAAAACAAGAATTGCAAACCATTATAGACCGATGGTAGCAACCTAAGTTAACCCTGCAGATGTTGTAACCTCTCTTCTCCATCACTGCTCCCTAAAACTATCGCATGCCGTTTCGTACGTCGATTGCCGCCTTATGAAAAATATCGTATATATGATCTGATTCCTTCCATCGTAGCCGCCTTTTTAAATATATCTATACCTCCTCTATTTTGTGCATTGGGCTTCGTGGCCCATAAAACAATTCCTCCTGCTTTTGAGTTTAGAAGCTCAAATAATATGTTACGCTTTTTTTTCTTTGAAATTAATCACTTTGCCAAGCCCATATTTTTCTTTTGCTTACTACTGTTCTCGGCCCACATTCAGAATAATCATGGCCCAATTTCATTTACAAACACAATATTATCGTAGCCCCTCTTGTCTAGTTTTCGTAGCTTTTTGAATCACCTCGTTTCGATTTCGTACGAGTAAGATACGACCAAAGCATTAAAGAGGTGTCAAAGTAGTCAACTTTTGTCTTTTCATCCTCATCTCTTATCAAATTCTCTTTTTCTTCTCTCAAGAGCCCTAAAATATGTAATACACCAAAGTAAGCCACAATTACCATAATTCATTATAAATATTCATTAAAAGCACGAGATATCGGATATAAATTATATGTGTATTTTAGCCGATATCAGGCTTCCTTTGCTGATATTCATAAACTCATGTTTCAAACGATCTAAATTAAAGGAAGTCAAGTACTTATCTTTGATTCTGTTCTCAAACTGCTCCCAAGTCATTGAGTCAACCGCTGTCTTTCCCAAAGTAGCTTTAAGAGTTTTCCACCAAGAAAAGGTCCGACCTTTGAGACATCCGATTGCAAGAGTAACTCTTTCATGGGGATCCACATTACATGCACCAAATACGTGATCGATTTCCTATAGCCAATCCAACAGAACATTGGGATCGTCACTTCCTTCAAATTTAGGAGGTCTGGCATTGTTAAAGTCTTTATATAGGTCATATTTCTTTTTCTCTATAGGAGTGTAATGCCCGTAGTTATTCTAACTTTGCCTCAATCTGTTGTACATAAGCTTCTCTCTGAACTGCATAGTCATCCAGATTTTGCCGAGGAGAAGGGGGCTGATTGACAGGCTCTTGGTTCAGGTCAATATCCTGTAATCTAGGCATCTAAAATACACAATAACACAATTGATATAGGGGTTAGCGTAATATACATTAACACATAACATAATACAAAAAGGTTACATCTAACAAACCTTGCTGCTAGGATACTTCACGTATTTGAGCCCGGGTTTGAGACTGAACACTCCACAAAATGTTCAATTCCCTCAAACCAGAGCTCTGATACCAAATTGTAACACCACAAGTTCGAGCCAATTTTTTTTAAACACAACGGAAGACTTAATATAAACTATATCAACAAAATAGTAAACTAACAGAGTTTACTAAAATATATACATATCTAGTGTTAGGTTCACATCCAAACATTTCAAAAGAGCTAAACAGTGTATGTATATAATTGCTACATATTTCCAAAACATATCGGTGTTACAGGTTTACAAAAATAGGGCTCAACAACCTCTTGTAAAGTATCCCACCAAGCAGCCACAAAATTCACAGCAACCAAAACTGTACAAACCTGCGGGCTATTAAAACCCGTTAGATGTAAAGCTAAGTGAACAATACATCTCACTGAATAACTATAAATCAAGAATCAAATCGAAATAACACATAGTTGCAGTTATCACTTCACAGTTTCAAACAATTGGGTCTCCATTTTGACCCGCTTCGCCAGGAGGAACGGCAGTGGATCAAACCGCACCCCCATTGGCCTATGGGAGTTACCGTTAGCCCATCAACTCGGTACTTGACCTGAGTAGACCTGTCAATCAGACAACCTCCGAAGAAAATGAACATGTTCCCATTTTCCAAGTTATTAAATACAAATAACTCATAATCTCAAATCTTTATAATCATACTTTAACCGGAAGCAATACGGAAACTGCATCAGACTTTAAGTCCGGAACTAACGATTGCAAACCAATTCAATATAAAACCGTTACCTGGGTTATAATTATTCAATTATAACGTATCACTCACCTTTCTTCGAATATGGAAATATCACTTTCCAGAAGCACCTGCGCGTTGTTGGAGACCTAACATCCACAACAAATCCAATAAGTTAGTATATATATATATATATATATATATATATATAAAACCACAATAATTGATCCGCAATTGACCTTAAGATCTAATAAGAGAATCCCTTTTACTTTTACACATACCAACATACATACATACATGACATACATGACATACAAATATATATGTATATTTGTATGTACCTGTAGCAGTTGACAAGCAAACAAAAGGCAACTTGCTTCTTTTCCTTTTCCTTTTTACACATATAAACACATACATATTTATCACATGGCAGAGAAGCAATTCACAATTTAATTATTCCCTTTTCTTTTTCTTTGTTTGTTTCCTTCGCAGAACCCAAACAACACAGCATACAACAGCCCTTGTGTATATATATATATATATTTTTTTTTCTTTTCTTTCTTCGATGACTAATAGCAACAAAACAACAGCTCTTAATTAATTTCTTACACATATACAATCTGCATAAATAATAGCAAGAAGTCAAACTCAAGAATTTAAACTAAACTTCATCTTCTACCTTCGTTAATGGAGGTTTCATGCTCCCTATCACCAAATAATTAAATTTCTACCAAATAATTTACCCATACGTTATCAAACTTGCTAAAACTCATGTATAAACCCAAATAATCAATCAATTTACAATTTAAATCAACTACTCATAAACGCTAAAAATAACACTCTTCTTGTTCTTGCAAGAATTCATGAAAACATAAGAAGGAATCAAGATATTGTTGGGGTTCTATGTACACAGAGGAAACAACAAAGTACAACATATAAAGCAAAGAGTACAAGATAACAAAGCATAAAACCCCAAACCATGGACCAAAATCTATAGCTAACTTAAGCAACATGAAAAAGAGAAGGAAGAGAGATTATACCCTGCTCCTAAGCTCCAGAAAAAGATGGATGAAGAGATCATGACTTTAAAGCCAAAGAAGACTTTCTCTATTGAAGTCCACCCCGGGTTTTCAACCACCTCCTTGTACTAGAAAGCTCAATGGATCTTCAAAGCCTTGAAATCCTTTTAGAACAGCCCACAATTTCCAAAAACTCGGATCTCTTGGTAGCACCCACAAGAACACTCTTAAAGTCTCTTTAAACTAAGTGTATTGTGAGATTTGGCAAAAGGATAGAATGAATGGCAAATGGGGTTCTTTTATAAATTCAGAGATGCCATTTCATCTCCCCATGGCCGGCCAACAGATCTGCTAAAGCAAGCCCATGCATTGGGCAAGAGTGGAGGTGGAAAAAGCAAAAGTTACATGCTGTCAGACGAGTTTCCGCGCCGCGGGCTCGTAAGTTTCCGCGCCGCGGGCTCGTAAGTTTCCGCGCCGCGGAATCTCCGCGTCGGGTGTCATTAGAGCCGCGTCGCATAATCTGCTAGCATACAAATCTTTCCATTTTGACACCATTGGTCCCTCCATCTAATAGGTTGTCAAGATAGTTCCCCGGTGTGTGACCCAATAGGCCCATACATCATCGGCAGTGATACTTGTGGCGTACGTGTGTCAGTGGGCATACTCCAACAAACTCCCACTTGCACATGACTCACCATACCCTAAGACCACAGACAAAGAGCGGCCTCTAGTAAGGCATCTCTACCCCCAAGTCAGTATGGGTTTTTGTCAAAAACCAAATCCAGAATCAGTTACGAAATGGTCCTATAGATAAGTGATCATTTATCCCTTCGTTCGCGATATCCGTGTGAACACGAGACATGGTTAAATGTCAATCTCTAGATCGTTCACGGTTATGTTTCTCGGTCTCGATTGATGGTGACCCAAAATCTAGTTGCAATCGATCAAATATCATTGCAACTTAAGCATGGCCATGCATTTTACGTCAGCGCTCAATCATCGAGGGGCCCAAGGATATCTCTCTAAAACTAGAGGAACGAATCCCTTTGACTACATTGCTCCGCTACATACACCATACTTTACCTAAAAGCTCCCTTTATAACAACCAGTTACGAACTGCGTTTGAAAGCAATCAAAGCAAAGCAGATCGATGCTTTGGAACACATGTATCTTCAGTCTAAGGACAAAATGATATTATCATCCTGACTTACTTGTGACAGAATCCATGGAGTAAGTTCAGGTGCATTACAAGCACAGGCGAAGTGTTGCGTCTCTTTTATCTAATCCATTATTAGATAGCGACCAACCACTTCCCTCAGTCTTATCTCAAACTTCCTCCCCTTGAAGAATGACCGACTGTGGACATTTAGAATAAAGAAGCATTCTGGGAAGTATTAAACATGCTAAGATGGAACACAGTAAGGATTCATAAAATATTCGCCCTCAGCGTATCATTAAATCATATTTAATAATCAATATAGAATGAAATACAATACTGCTTAGCGTTCCCAAAATACAAGTACAAATCAAACATAAACCAAATATTACACTCAAACCAAGTCACTAGCGAATCTAACACCTATCTCTCTAGTGTGAGAATCATGTACAGCTTGTGACAACGGTTTAGTGAACGGATCAGCCAAATTGCTCTCCGAAGCTACTCTGCTGATGGCAATATCACCACTCTCAATAACATCTCTGATGAAGTGGTATTTGCGAGGAATGTGCCTCGTCCGCTTATGAGCCCTTGGTTCCTTAGCTAAAGCAACCGCACCCTCATTGTCACAGAAGATCTCAATAGGGTCGGATATGCTAGGAACCACTCCAAGATCTTGGATGAAGTTCCTCATCCATACCGCCTCTTTAGCTGCTTCACTTGGCGCAATGTACTCAGACTCGGTAGTGGAATCAGCTACGGTGTCTTGCTTGGAGCTCCTCCAACTTATAGCACCACCATTGAGAAGGAACACGAACCCAGATTGTGATCGGCAGTCATCCTTATCAGTTTGGAAGCTAGCGTCAGAATAACCATGTACTCTAAGCTCTTCCTTACCACCATATACTAAGAACATCTCCTTTGTCCTCCGAAGATACTTGAGAATGTTCTTTACCGCAGTCTAATGGGCTTGCCCGGGATTGGCCTGATATCTACTCGTCATGCTTAAGGCACACGATATATCAGGACGAGTGCACAGCATGGCGTACATGATCGATCCCACTGCCGAAGCATATGGAACCCTCTTCATTACGTTAAGTTCCTCCTTGGAACTAGGACATTGAGACATGCTCAAAGTCACTCCATGCTTCATAGGGGTGTTACCCCTCTTAGAGTCCTCCATCTTGAATCGCTTCAAGACCTTATCAACATATGCACTTTGGCTAAGCCCTATTAGCCTTTTAGATCTATCTTTATAGATCTTTATGCCCAAGATATATGCCGCATCTCCCAAGTCCTTCATAGAGAAACAAATCCCAAGAAAAGTCTTAACCTCTTTCAAGGTTGGGACGTCGTTTCCAATAAGTAGAATATCATCAACGTATAGGACAAGGAATACTACAGCGCTCCCTCTAGCCCTGACATATACGCATGGTTCATCCTTGCTTTTCGAAAATCCAAATTATTTGATTTTCTCATCAAAGCACAGGTTCCAGCTACGAGATGCTTGCTTAAGTCCATAAATGGACTTCTTTAACTTGCAGACTCTATGAGGATACTCAGGATGTACAAAACCCTCGGGTTGTGTCATAAACACCTCTTCACTTAGCTTCCCGTTAAGGAAGGCGGTTTTTACATCCATTTGCCATATCTCGTAATCATAAAACGCAGCTATGGCCATGAGTAATTGGATAGACTTCAACATGGCCACTGGTGAAAAGGTTTCCTCATAGTCAATCCCATGAGTTTGCGTGAAACCCTTAGCCACCAGTCGGGCTTTGAAGGTATCTACAGTTCCATCCATGCTGGTCTTCTTCTTGAAGACCCATTTACATCCCACTGTCTTACACCCGGGTGTAGGATCAACCAATTCCCATACTTGGTTATCCGACATGGATTACATCTCACTCTCTATTGCTTCCCTCCACCTAGCAGACTCATTGCCCGCTACGGCTTCCTGGTAGTTGGTCGGTTCATCATGATCAACCAATAGGTCATTGCCCTCAGATATGAGAAACCCATATCTCTCTGGCTCTTGACGTGGTATACCGGACCTACGAGGAATTAATGAAGTATTGTCAGGTACCGACGCATTCTCTTGCTTTGTTTCAACCACTTCGGGTTGATTGCTAGTGCCGATACTTGTCCCTTACCCATTGGGTTCTTGAATTTCTTCAAGATCAATCCCCTTACCCGATTGCATGGATATAAGTTCCCTTTCAAGTAACACAGCCCTTCTCGCGATAAACACTTTGTTTTCGGAAGGTTTGTAGAATATATATCCCATGCCTCCGGTTGGATACCCAATGAAGTAACACCTTTCAGACCTTGGTTCGAGTTTGTCCTCTACCTCTCGTCTCACGAAGGCAGGACATCCCCAAACCTTGAGATATGCGATCTTAGGAGCAACTCCATGCCACATCTCATAAGGTGTCTTTTGGACTTTCTTTGTCGGTACGAGGTTAAGGATCCTAAACGCGACTCGAGAGCGTACCCTCAGAAGCTTATGGGTACTTCCGTGCGACTTATCATCGACCGGACCATATCCAACAATGTCCGGTTCCTCCGCTCGGCGACACCATTCAATTGTGGTGTCCTAGGAGGAATTAGTTGTGAAATAATCCCACAACTAACTAGATGATTACGGAACTCCGAGCTCAAGTATTCGCCTCCCTTATCGGAGCGAAGTACTTTGATAGTCTTGCCCAATTGATTCTGGACTTCGTTTTGGACTGTCTTAAAGACCTCAAAGGCCTCAGACTTTTTCCTAATCAAGTAGACATATCCATATCTACAGAAATCATCAGTAAACGTAACGAAGTATCTTGATTTGTTCCTTGTAACATGCTTGAACGGACCGCATACATCCGTATGCACTATTTCCAACAAGCATTTAGCCCTTTCACTCGCACCGGTAAAGGGTGACTTAGTCATCTTGCCTAATAAATAAGATTCGCATGCTTCATTTGACCAGAGGTCAAAGGATTCCAAGATCCCATCCGCTTGGAGCTTGGTGATGCGTTTCTTGTTTATATGGCCAAGACGGCTATGCCATAAGGAAAACTTATCCAAACCATTTTTGGATCCAGAATCAATGTTCATGATTGCTCTATTATTTTCTATGTATGCATCGGCTTCGTATATACCACGACATAGATAAGCTTTAAAATAACAAATATCATTTTTAAAGCAAGTAATAAAACCATTTTCAAATTTAAACAAATATCCATCGTCGTACAAAGCATAAAAAGATAAAATGTTTCTTGCCACAAGGGGCGAATAACATACATCTTTCAAAATAATAGATAAGCCGGTCTTGAAAGTAAGCTCCACACTTCCTTTCTCTAACACCGGGACAACCTCCTTGTTTCCCATTGTTAGCTCCAGCTCCCCATCTCTCAGCCTTTTACTTCCCTTTAGCACCTGCACCATATTACAAATGTGAGTGCCACAGCCGGTATCTAAAACCCAGCCATTAGATGTAGAAGTATGATGGAGTTCAATCACAAACGTACCTGAAGTAGAAGCGCCTGCTCCCGAAGCTCGTAGCTTCTTTAGGCCTTCTAGGTACTTAGGGCAGCTCCGGCGCATGGGTCCCTTAGCCCCGCAGAAGAAGCAAATTGCCTCCTCCGGAGTCTTAGCTTAAGGGATCGGTCCCTTCTGCTTTGGCTCCGGGGCAGGGTTCGGCTTGGGAGCCCCAACCTTACCCTTGCCTTTCCCTTTTGGGGTAGAGGCCGGTTTCTTCCTCTTCTTGGACTCACCCTCCTTGATGGCCAAGACGGGAACGGAGGTAGAAGGCTTTTGCTTGGTCATGTTGGACTCGGCGGTCTGCAGCATACCATGCAATTCCATGAGGGATTTGTCCATCCCGTGCATATGATAACTCACAACAAATTGATCATATGACGGTGGGAGAGACCGTAGAATCAAGTCTACCGCCATCTCTCTCGATATGGCAAATCCCAATCTCTCGAGGCGTTCCACCAACGCTTTCATGATACCGGCAACCGAGAAGGTCGTTAAGACAACCATACCGCTCTTGCTTCGCTTGTTGTTGGAACATGTCTGACAACTCGCGCATCATGTCATAAGCACTCAAGTGCTCCATCGACTTTTGCAAGTCGGAGCTCATAGTGCTAAGCATGAGGCAAGTAACCTCGGTGATGTCTTTGAGGCGTTTTTCATACGCCTCTTTCACGAACCTACTCGCGTTGGATACAGGGACTGTTGGGGTTTCGTGGGCTAGCAGCGGAAGGAACGTACAACAAAAACAGCCCAAGGTACAAGCACATAAAGCATAAAAACCGAAATCCCACAAATGGACCAAACTCTTTGTAAAGAAATGCAACAAGAAAAGTAGGAAGAAAGTTATACCTTCCTCCTTAGCTCCAGAAAACTGATTTTCTCGTGGTGTTGATGCTCCAAGAACGAAATGCGGATCGACTATTGAAGTATACCCCGGTAACAGGCCAACCTCGAGAGCTAGATCGCCTCTAGTGATACTTCACTTTGAATATCACCTTGGAACAACAATAAAACGAGACCAACAATCTGGAGATCTCTCTTGAATATATCTCTCTTGGCCTTAGTAGCACCAAAGAGTGTGTGTGTATGTTAGAGAGAAAAAGGAGTGAGAGAACCAAAACAAAATGAACTCTACCCTATCTCTCCTGGCTCCAGATTCAACTATATCCCTCTCAACCGGCCAAGCTTCGAGATAACCATATCCAAATGTATTGGCTAGTTTAGGAGGTGCTTTTGACAAATGGCACTGGCAGGGTTAGCGGCGCTAACCTCTAGGACTTAGCGGCGCTAACCCCTAAGAGTTAGCGGCGCTAACGCAGCCTGCGATGTCAACTTTTGTCTTTTGCCATATTTGGTCCCTTAACTTAAGTTGCTGTCAGGTTAGACCCCGGTGTATGACCCAATAGGCCCATACATCATCAGCAGCGGTCCATATGGCGTACGTGCATTAATGGGCATATTTCTAACAAACTCCCACTTGCACATAATGCACCGTACCCATGTAACCACAGACAAAGAGCGGCCTCTAGCAAAAGCATCAATGCCCCCAAGTCAGTATGGGTTCCGCTTCTTTGCAGAAAACCATTACCTACAAAAAGAAGGTAGAGGTCCTGTTGATAAGTGATCAAACATCCCTTTGTTCGTGATATCCTTGTGAACACGAGACATGGATTGATACGTCAATCTCCAGATCGTTCACGATTATGTTTCTCGATCTTGATTGGTGGTAACCAAAATTTAAGGACATATCTGATTCTCAATCAATATTCCTTTGCGCATGGCCATGCTTATTTTGGTGTCAGCGCCCAATCATCGAGGGGCCCAGGGATATCTCTCATACTAGAGGAACAAATTCCGTTGACTGTACAATCCCATAGCGTGAACCTTATCTTACTTAACTATTCCTTTTATAATAGCCAGTTACGAACTACGTTTTGAAATAGCTAAAGTAAGAAAGTTTCATGCTATGGTAATTCATACATCTCGGGTCGAAGGACGTAATGATATTATCCTTCCGAGTCACTTGTGACTATGATCCATGAAGTGAACTCGGGTGTGGGTCTTCCAGTTACTTGAAACTCCTTTCAAGCACAGGTTACTGTTGCGTTTCATGCATTCAATCCTTGATCAATGCATAACCAACGCCTAACCTCAACCTTAATTCAAGCTTCCTTCCCTTAAAGAATGATTGGCTGTGGAAATTTAGAATGTATAAACATTCTGGGAAGTGACTAAACATGCTAAGATGGAACACAGTAAAGACCAATGAAGGTAATCGCATCATGTGTATATATAGTCCCCACTATATATCGATACAATCATCGGTTAGCAGTACTGCTTACCGTTTCCAAATCTTATAAGTAAATCAAACATTTACTAAAACGATATTCAAGCCTAGTCATAAGCATTAACAATGCTATTATACTTGGTATGAAAACCATCACTAGTATTTGACAACGGCTTAACTATGGGATCATCTACACGATATCCCTTTGTACTCTTTTGTGAAGCTCTCTCTTGTTAAACCACTTGCAAAGTGTTCATCAAAGAGATCATACACAAGATCATCATAGTCGTCATATCCTCAATGTTACCAAAGTCTACATTAGGATTAATGAGACTTATGATTATCAGAGTCGACATACTCTCAATGCAACCGAAGTTCACATAGAGTCATTGACACTCATTTTTATTAGAGTCGACATACCCTTCATGTTACCGACGTACATAATAGGGTCTATGACACTCATTTGAATCTAAATGTCGTATCTACTCCATATATTTGAATATTCAAAACTTCGATTAAAATTGACAGTCTCACAAGTCTAGATTTGCTTGCAGTAATAACTTACTCAAGACAACTCTATTTTCGTCGAACATCAAGAACATACTTCAATATTTCTTGAATTTAGAATCATCTTAACTTCATGTTCATACTTATACTCGTAGAACAATAATTCCATCAATAGGTTGAAAACAACCCTCAATTAGGACATTATTTTCATTTGAGTATATTTTACTAAGAACATACAAAGCTCCCACTAGCCCTGACAAGAGTATCTGGCTTAATCTATGCTTTCTAGAAAACTCATTCCATTGACTTTCTCGTAAAGCAAGATTACAACCATAAGATGCAAGTTTCGCTGACTTTTAGTCATGGACACAACTTGGATATAATGGATATATAAGACCTCGGAACATGTCTCAAACATTTCCTCAACTTAACCCTGCGAAGGATCTTGGCCTTTTACTATATCCATGTGAATTTACTCGTTTCCCAAAGAGACAACAATGTTTCACATAATCCAGACCTAATCTGGATATTACGGATGTATAAGACCTTCGGAACATGCCTCAAGCATTTTCTTAACTTAATCCTATGAAGGATACAGGTCTCTTACGTCCAAGTGAACTAACTTGTTTCCTCAAGGTAACAACAAAACTTCACTTTAACCAATTCATCTCTAACATAGCCACTAGAACATGTTTCCATATAATCAATATGAAACACTTTGTCTCTAGTCGGTATTTGAAGTTGTCTATTATTGCATATATGTTAGTCCCTTCACCCTTCTTGGATTACACCTTAGGTGTGGGATTAACCCAAGTCAAGTACTTGGTTGCAGCAAATGGGTTACATCTGTGTATGCCATTCCCTTCTTATATTCACTAGTGAACACAGGGTCCCACTATGTTTCCGATGAATGGTAACATCACAATGATTTACCATCAAGATGCTGTTACTAAAATATGACAACGTCATATCTAAACAGCCTTCTTGATTTCCATCAGATTTATAGAAGCAATGGATATTGTCAGGTTTTACCAACATCTCTATGTTGATTAAATGCTAGTGACAACATTATGTCTCTTATTTAAGTTTTACGTTCTTCCACTGGAATGCTTTTGTAAATTGTCTTCTTCCTTTTGAGCAACCAAATATGGTTCCCATAAGTCTAAGAAACAATTATCCAAAACTCAGATGAACTACTTAAATATATAGGCATCAACTTATAATTCATCCATCTCCCACTGAATGTAGACTGGATGAGATTGACAAGCAAAGGACTCTTTCTAGTTAAAATCTCATTCGATGCTTAAGTGACCATAATGTTGTGTTTTAGATTGAGGACTTGGTTCATAAAATTAATGTATACCAATTACATTGAATACATATTTTAGGCCTGCCTTTTACCAGATCATCAACAAAGATATCCGGTTTTTCTTTAATGTGACACCATGTAACAATGTGTCTTTTATAGAAAACGAATTATGGGTTAAACCCATGATCCATTTCATATTTAAACCAATATAGATAAGAAAACTTAGCATCTATTCTAGATCTAAGAATTTATATCTATATGCCCTTACTGATTCTTAGTTTACTTTAGGTTAGTTCCGAACACCACTAGGTTTCAGTCACAAGCCTTTTCTCTAGTAAACATTCTCTCAACTACTATCATAAAGATGGTGATGCAGAATTTCACTAGTGTCACTCTTTGTGGTATACTTGAACGGATTATCCACACAAGTGTGATCAAAATCCAACAAGTCATAATCCTTCCTACCAACACTGGTGAAGGATTTTATAATCAATCAAGTCCAATAAACAATATTTATACCTTTCATTTAGTCTGAGGCTAAACTTTTACAAAGATCCTAACCACATGGATCTAAGCGATGTAATTGTTGTTTACTTGGTCAAGTTTGATTATGCCATAGAGCTCATATATCCAAACCACTTTTGGATCTAAGAATCAATTATTCATGATTGCACTATTACTTATAACGAGCCTTTATGTATGCAATGATATGGATAAGTTTTGATAAAAGCATCTCAAAAATAATTTTTCAAAATTGTTTCAATTCCAAGTGATATCCATCGTCATCAAATGTGTATTTAAGCACTAAAATTAGTCAAAATAACACATAAGCATTGACATGGATCAATTTGAAATGAAACTAATATGAAAAATCTTTTTATCAAAAATACAAGATACAAAAACATCCATCATCTTGGAAAGTACATACAATAAAGTAAGTCTTGCCACGCAGGGCAAACATACAAAAGTAATAAATTAATCCGGAAATAATGGCGAGACCAACACTCCCAATTCTCTTGTAGAAGACAATCAAAAAAATTTCTTTCTTCAGAGATCCGGTTCTTCAAGCTTTTCCTTCTTGCATCGAGCAGACCTACACTTTGTAACAAAATAAATTTGTGACAAACGTGAGTCTTATAGCATGGGTAAACAACCCAGCTTATTAAGGAATAGCAATGAAGTAAATCATGAATGTACCTCAAGTAGGAAAATTAACTCTCTCTTTTCTGAGAAGTTTTATATCCTCTTGGCACGAAGGGCAGGAATGACGGCCCCAATCCCCAAATCTTCCACAGAAGTAGCAAACCATCCCTTGTTGAGTCTCTTTAAGCACATCATCAATGTCTATAGACTCAAAACTTGAAACAAGCTTGGATACTCCAACTTCTTCTGATGGGATCGATTTCTTCTTCCTCGTAATGTGTTGTTTCTTAGAACCAAGTACGAGAGTGGTTGAGGATGATGCATGCTTGGACATGTTAGATTCTACATCCTTCAACATTCCATGCAATTCATCTATAGATATTTCCTTTGCATGCATATGATAGTTCTTGACAAACTGTTCATATGATGCGGGCAGAGACTGAAGTATGAAATTCACACCAAGCTCCCTCCCTACAGGAAATCCTAGTCTCTCCATTTGGTCCATGTATGATTTCATCTTCAAAACATGGGCACTAACACTCCCGCCTTCCCGCATCTTACAACCGGTTAGACATTTAACACACTCATAATGTTCTTGCCTAACTTTCTGTTGGAATACTTCCTTCAGCTTGTTAATCATGTCATACACAGTCATGTGCTCAAATTGCTTTCGCAGATCCGAGCTCATACTTGATAACATGAGGCTAGCAACATCGTGCGTATCCCGAACATGCTTTTCATACGCGTATCGGATAGTCCATTCCGCATTGATAACAGGTGGTTCAGGAAGGGGTTCCTCAAGAATGTGCAACTTAGACTCGGCACGTAAGACAATTCTCAATTGCCTAAGCCAGTCAACAAAGTTCACTCCCGTGAGTTTCTCCCTTTGTAGAAACATACGAAGTGAAAAGTATGACGTGGTGTGGTTATGATTCGACATCCTATATTAAATAGAGTATACAAACTAGTTAGTTTGATTTAAATCCTCGTTAAAATAATTACCCATATCGTCTCGAAAAATATTTTAACAAGGGCTAAGAACCATATTTCACTCCAATTCATGACGGGGTTGCCGCGGATCACTTCATGGAGCTATTTAGGCCGATAACCATTTTACCGATTGCAATCTCTATTGCAACTCTTAGACACTTGCGGGATCCTACGACAACCATAGGTCGTTTGGCATGTTTGATCCCTACTAGCACCAATTCCAAATTAAAATTCTTGGTTGACTCGTGCTAAGTTCGACAATCACTCAAGGGTTTTAATTTGTAATTGCAAATCGTCCGTCAAGACATACGATGTCAAACCCACCAAAATTGGCTCGTGCTAAGCTCGACAACCAAAATTGTGAATTTGTCACACGCACCTTCCACACAGTTTTATGAGAGTTGGCTCGTGCTAAGCTCGACAACCAAAACTCATAAATCTAGATTCGGGTGGTATCGACTTACGGATGGTGCAAGATCTACGTTTTATGAAAACGGGCTTTTGTTTCTGGCTTGGTTACAGATTAACTTGTTAAGTGACAAAACCTATTTCCACTAGGTGAGTTAATCTTGTATGTGTGCGCGCACGAGAGTTGTAAACCATTTTTACCAAATCTCTTGTGATTATATTAATTTTCGAAAAATTATCTAGCATGCGAATCCTAAGCAAACCATGCAAGAAATAATAAAATCACATCACACGCATATAAACGAAATAAATTGGTAATCCTTGCCATAATTCCTATGCGTTCTTCCCGTGAGCCAAAACGGGTAGAACGTGGTCAATCTAAGGGACGGAAGGTCTTCAATGCGAGCTCCCACTAAAACCGCCATCTCCAATGGACTTCACCGGCTTCTATGGACACGCTCCATCTCCTTCCGACTCCAAATTGTGCGTCTTCATCCAAATTGTACAATACATACAATAGAAATTGAAATGGTGTACAAGCCACAATAATTTCCTATTTATCTAGTACAAATACACGGATGAATGAAATGGCATGCAAGCCACAATATTATTACATACCAAACTGAATTAATAAATATTACAGCCCATATTGTGATATTAGAATCACCAAATTGCATTCAAACACACAAAATCAACCACAAGGTCAAAGGCAAGGTTACCAATTTCAAATCTATCACATACAACCAAACAAACAAGATGGTAATAAATTACCAAAAAACAAATCTGGAACAAAATTCCAGAATTACAAAATAGCCAAAATTCCCGAGACCAAAACTGTTTTTAACTTGAAACCAAAACTGTCACAGCGCGTTAGCGCTGCTAACTATTAAGAGTTAGTGCGGCTAACTCGAGGTTAGCGCCGCTAACCCAGTTCGAACAAAAAACAAACATTTTGATTTTAGGATTTTTCAGGCCACCAAGTGCAAATCTAACATATAGGTGGCTCTGATACCACTGTTAGGGTTTCGTGGGCTAGCAGCGGAAGCAAGGTACAGCAAAAACAGCCCAAGGTACAAGCACATAAAGCATAAAAACCGAAATCCCACAAATGGACCAAACACTATGTAAAGAAATGCAACAAGAAAAGTAGGAAGAAAGTTATACCTTCCTCCTTAGCTCCAGAAAACTGATTGTCTCGGGGTGTTGATGCTCCAAGAACGAAACGCGGATCGACTATTGAAGTATACCCCGGTAACACAACAACCTCGAGAGCTAGCACGCCTCTAGTGATACTTCACTTTGAATATCACCTTGGAACAACAATAAAACGAGACCAACAATATGGAGATCTCTCTTGAATAAATCTCTCTTGGCCTTAGTAGCACCAAAGAGTGTGTGTGTATGTTAGAGAGAAAAAGGAGTGAGAGAACCAAAACAAAATGAACTCTACCCTACCTCTCCTGGCTCCAGATTCAACTATATCCCTCTCAACCGGCCAAGCCTCGAGATAACCATATCCACATGCATTGGCTAGTTTAGGAGGTGCTTTTGACAAATGACACTGGCAGGGTTAGCGGCGCTAAGCACAAGTTAGCGGCGCTAACTCAAACTAGTTAGCGGCGCTAACGCGCCCTGTCAGTGATTTAACACAAAGTACATGCAGCCGTAGCGGCGCTAACCTCTATGACTTAGCGGCGCTAACCCCTAAGAGTTAGCGGCGCTAACGCAGCCTGCGATGTCAACTTTTGTCTTTTGCCATATTTGGTCCCTTAACTTAAGTTGCTATCAGGTTAGACCCCGGTGTATGACCCAATAGGCCCATACATCATCAGCAGCGGTCCATATGGCGTACGTGCATTAATGGGCATATTTCTAACAGGGACCTCGGGGATGGGTTCCTCAATGGTGGCCAACTTGTCCTCATGACGGAGGACTATCCTAAGTTGCCGTGACCAATCTATAAAATTGGTCCCATCGAGTTTATCCTTCTCGAGAAACACTTTTAAGGATATGTTTGACGTGGTGTGGTTGGTGCTAGTTGATGCCATCTATAAAAATCAAAGTAGATTTGGTTAGTTGATTGAAATCCTCGTTAAAATAATTACCCCAAATGTTTAATAAAAAAACAACTATTTTAACAAGGACTAAGAACCTTATTTCACCTTGCACCGTGACAGGTTTTCCGCGGATCACGTGGCAAAGCTATTTAGGCCGGCAACCATTGACCGATTCCAATCCATTATTGCAACTCTTAGTTCCTTGCGGGATCCTACTTGACAATTATTGTGCCAAGTTTGGCATGTTTGATCCCTCCACACCAATCCCAAATTAATATTTTACATGACCTCGGCTAGAGCTCGACAACCATATGAAAGATTAATTTGAAATTGTAAATCAACCATCAAGATACACGGTGGTACTCTAGCCCAATGGCCGACTCGACTAGAGCTCGACAATCGACCTTCCGAGTTGCCACACGCGCCTTCCTCACAGCTCATGCAAAGGCAATCTCGGCTAGAGCTCGACGATCAACCCTTACACGGCCAGATTTGGGCGGTGTCATCTTATGGGTGGTGTGCGATTTGCATTTAGAAAACGGGATTTAGTTTTCCGGTTTAAAAAATCATTTTGAGTTTGATTAACAAAAGTGACAATAACCAAAAGTTTTCACTAGTTGGATACTAAACCAATTTATATCCGTATGTTAATCAAGTGTGCGCGCGAGAGTTGTTAAACAATTTTTAAAACTCTTGGGTTTTATTTGTAACACCCCCTAATATGGCCTAGTATAATTAGGTAATTAACTTAATTAACTTGGGAATTATGATTGATTAATTGATGTGTTATTAATTAATGATATGTTTATTATTATGTGATTTATTTGTTTTAATTATATATGTTATTTATAATTGATTTAATTGAGATAGTGGAATTTTGAGTTGGCTAATTGTACACACATAACCATAAGCCACAACACACACACACACACACTTAGCTCACATTACATGCAATTAGTGAGAGAGAGTCAATTTGGTGTTTGTGTGTGTGTTTGTGTCTTCGGCCGAGAGCAAAGGGAGAAGAAGAAGATAAGAACTTAATCAAGTAACCTTTAGATCTTGCATACAATTAAGATTCAAAACTTATAACAAGGTTAGAATTCAGTATCAATGTGATAATTGATGTTTAATTTCGGTTTTAGACATATATGATGAATTCCGATTAAATGATAGATAATGAATTGATGATCTTAGGTTGTTGCATGCTAGAGATTTATGTTCAAGTATGTTTATATTATGTTTATAATCATTTCTGGAAAGTATGAGAACATGCATGTTTAATTTAGTAGAGAATTATGGTAAAATCAGAATTGGGGATGAGCATATGAATAGATCGGATTTGAGGATTGAATCAGTCGGAATTGGAGAAATCCGACTGAAGTGATCGGATTTGGTGAAATCCGATTGAATTGATCGGATTCCGAGAAGACTTAATTGGATTTGGTGTAATCCGACTGAATGGGTCGGAATCCGATGAGTTTAATCGGATTTGGTAAAATCCGACAGAAAGGTTTATAGAATTTTTCCCTAACACTTTACTCGGAATTGAGTTTGATCGGAATCCGACTAAACACTAAGAATTTCATTTTCTCGGATTTGGAATTCTATCGGATTTAGCCATTTCTCGGATTTAACTTAGAATATCTTGATGATGTTGATAAACTAAATTGAACATTGGATCAAGTGTGTGAGAAAAAGTTAATGAATTGCCTAAGCTAAGGAATTAGAGTAATTCACGAGATTTACAGCTGTTAATAATGATTGTGAATCCGGGTATACGAATACTTGATGAATATGTATTTGTAGATTATTGATACATGGGATATGCAGATATGTGTACTTGCTAATTTTATGTACAAATATGATAATTGTAGTATTATGCTTATTGAGCATTATTAAGCAAATACTGATTTGTAATTGTCTTCTCAGGAGGTGACAAGACTCGGTAAATAGATTACTGAGTGGTCAGAGTTGGAAGACTTTGGTGAGTGGATCTATATCTTCGGGTATGCAGGATATGACATCCTGATAGTTGTTGCTATGCTCATAATTGATATGTAAACATGTTTGATGTCTTGATGGGAGATCAGCTTTAGCTGGGCGGCTGGGCATATGCTTTGGGATTTACAGTATTTGATCTTGAATGGCATTTGTTGCACTCAAGGGAGCCTGTACTGTTATCCAAGTAGCAGGGCTATCGGTAGACCTTGGTTTTGGTGGCCGACCTTGGTTGTGGGTAGTTGCAACAGTGCACCTTGGTTTTGGTAGCCAACCTTGGTTGTGAGTGGTTGCAATACCGCCGGTTCTCTTTGATTTGATCAGCTTTATGTGTTTGGGCATAATTGTCTTGTATGTGCTTAGATATTGGTTTCCTCACTTAGCTTTGTGCTAACTCCCCACTAGTTTGTTTTGCAGATAAACTTTTGTGAGTTTGTGAATATGAAGACTGGGAATATGGGCACACCATAACTCTGATGTCCAAGATTTTTGTTAGCCTGTTTTGTAATTAACACCGTGGTGGTATTTTGTAATAATAAACTGGAAAAAGTTTGTAGTTAACTTTGTCTTTTAAATGTAATTAGCTTCCGCTTGCAGTAATATGATTTATAAAAAGTACGGTGTTACAAGTTGGTATCAGAGCCCCGGTTTGAGGATTTGCATTTGGTGGCCGTGCAATACTCGAACCAAGGCTCTGGTCAGTCTAGTATTCCCAGGGTGGGTAATTAGTAGTGTAGCTTTGAGGTGGTTAGAGTTTTAGTACTAACGGATTATATCTAACAACTGGTGAGATGTTGTGTATAGAACAGAATTATGGCAGATAACGTGAACCAGACAGTTACCCCTGCATCCCCTAGAAGGAACAATCAGTCCTCTACTGCGGTCAATGAGCAGCACAACAGAGTAGGTACTTCTCACAATGGTGAATCGGAACAGCATGATTATATGTTACAGTTAGAGGATACAGTACAAACTTTGAGGGATAGAATACAGGAGTTAGAACAACAGCAGCATCAAACTCAATCTTCACAACCAACCCAGACGATTCATATGCCAAGAGAATCAGCAATATTTACTCAGTCAATACCACCACCTGTGTCAGTTGCTCCGTTTAACACAGTGTCTATACCTTTTGGTACTGTACCATATATGTCCTTTCCACCAGTGTCACAACCTCAGCAACAGTACCAACCGCAACCAAATTTCTTTATTCCATGGTACCCAAATCAGGGAGGTTTCAGACCTAATTGTCAGTACATGGACTTTATGGATTGTCAGCCACCTGAATATTCTGGAAGCTCAAACCCAACTGATACTTTGAGTTAGTTAAGAGAAACAGTGAAGGCTTTGGACGCCTGCAATTGTGAGGAATCTGAAAGAGTTAAGTTTGCAACTCGGAGATTGAAAGGTCAAGCTTTAACCTGGTGGGATTCTTTAACTGTTCATTTATCCAGAGAAGTCGTGAACTCTATAACTTGGGATCAGTTTCAATCCAAGTTTTGTGAACAATTTTGCAATACTTATGATTTGGCTAGTGTGAAGCTGGAGTTCATGGATCTAGCACAAGATGATAAAATGTCAGTTGATGAGTTAATTTCAAAGTTCAATGAGAAGTTGAGATTTGCAAAGAAGTGGGTACCTGACGAGCCTTCACAGATCGATCATTTTGTACAAGCCTTGTTGCCTGAGTACCGAGGTAACACTCGTATGGCAAAATCATTGGTACAGGCATTCACCATAGCTAGAGCTACAGAAGGAGATGTGAAGGCCAGAGAGAAGATAAATTGAGAAAAAGGATCCTCTCACAAGTCCAGTGGAAGTCAGAGTGGGAATAAGGGAAAAGGGCAGAATAGTCAGAATCAAGAAGATGCACAAAGGAATCCCTGGTGTATGAACTGCAGATCTCGTCATACAGGTCCGTGCACACCACAGACTCGTCGGTGTTTACGTTGTAGTGGGATAGGTCATGAACTTTATAACTGTAAGTTTAGAACGAACGTCTGTTGGAACTTCCATGAAGAGGGGCATCGAGCTGGAGTTTGTACCAAACAGAGAACAGCGGGGACAGGGCAAGGGGTAGTTGATATCGGGGGATCGTCCACTGCAGGGCAGAAGAGAAAGAATCCTCCTACTGCTCAAGCAAGAGCATATCAGATGATAGCAAATGAGGGTGATGAAAATGATAACCTGATTACAGGTATGTTACTGATGAACTGTCTAGTTGTTTATTTGTATAGTATGGATAGAATATATATATATCTGTGACAGTACGTGATAAATGATTTTTCCTGTCAGTATGATATGTTAGATTTGTGCATAGTATAGATAGAGACTGTATATGTATTAATTTGATGAGATTCCAAGGACGGAATCCTTTAAGGGGGAGAGATTTGTAACACCCGCTAATATGGCCTAGTATAATTAGGTAATTAACTTAATTAACTTGGGAATTATGATTGATTAATTGATGTGTTATTAATTAATGATATGTTTATTATTATGTGATTTATTTGTTTTAATTATATATGTTATTTATAATTGATTTAATTGAGATAGTGGAATTTTGAGTTGGCTAATTGTACACACATAACCATAAGCCACAACACACATACACTTAGCTCACATTACATGCAATTAGTGAGAGAGAGTCAATTTGGTGTTTGTGTGTGTGTTTGTGTCTTCGGCCGAGAGCAAAGGGAGAAGAAGAAGAAAAGAACTTAATCAAGTAACCTTTAGATCTTGCATACAATTAAGATTCAGAACTTATAACATGGTTAGAATTCAGTATCAATGTGATAATTGATGTTTAATTTCGGTTTTAGACATATATGATGAATTCCGATTAAATGATAGATAATGAATTGATGATCTTAGGTTGTTGCATGTAGAGATTTATGTTCAAGTATGTTTATATTATGTTTATAATCATTTCTGGAAAGTATGAGAACATGCATGTTTAATTCAGTAGAGAATTGTGGTAAAATCAGAATTGGGGATGCGCATATGAATAGATCGGATTTGAGGATTGAATCAGTCGGAATTGGAGAAATCCGATTGAAGTGATCGGATTTGGTGAAATCCGATTGAATTGATCGGATTCCAAGAAGACTTAATCGGATTTGGTGTAATCCAACTGAATGGGTTGGAATCCGATGAGTTTAATCGGATTTGGTGAAATCCGACAGAAAGGTTTATAGAATTTTTCCCTAACACTTTACTCGGAATTGAGTTTGATCGGAATCCGACTAAACACTAAGAATTGCCTTTTCTGGTATTTGGAATTCTATCGGATTTAGCCATTGCTCGGATTGAACTTAGAATATCTTGATGATGTTGATAAACTAAATTGAACATTGGATCAAGTGTGTGAGAAAAAGTTCATGAATTGCCTAAGCTAAGGAATTGGAGTAATTCACGAGATTTACAGCTGTTAATAATGATTGTGAATCCGGGTATACGAATACTTGATGAATATGTATTTGTAGATTATTGATACATGGGATATGCAGATATGTGTACTTGCTAATTTTATGTACAAATATGATAATTGAAGTATTATGCTTATTGAGCACTATTAAGCAAATACTGATTTGTAATTGTCTTCTCAGGAGGTGACAAGACTCGGTAAATAGATTACTGAGTGGTCAGAGTTGGAAGACTTTGGTGAGTGGATCTATATCTTCGGATATGCAGGATATGACATCCTGATAGTTGTTGCTATGCTCATGATTGATATGTAAACATGTTTGATGTCTTGATGGGAGATCAGCTTTAGCTGGGCGGCTGGGCATATGCTTTGGGATTTACAGTATTTGATCTTGAGTGGCATTTGTTGCACTCAAGGGAGCCTGTACTGTTATCCAAGTAGCAGGGCTATCGGTAGACCTTGGTTTTGGTGGCCGACCTTGGTTGTGGGTAGTTGCAACAGTGCACCTTGGTTTTGGTAGCCAACCTTGGTTGTGAGTGGTTGCAATACCGCCGGTTCTCTTTGATTTGATCAGCCTTATGTGTTTGGGCATAATTGTCTTGTATGTGCTTAGATATTGGTTTCCTCACTTAGCTTTGTGCTAACTCCCCACTAGTTTGTTTTGCAGATAAACTTTTGTGAGTTTGTGAATATGAAGACTGGGAATATGGACACACCATAACTCTGATGTCCAAGATTTTTGTTAGCCTGTTTTGTAATTAACACCGTGGTGGTATTTTGTAATAATAAACTAGAAAAAGTTTGTAGTTAACTTTGTCTTTTAAATGTAATTAGCTTCCGCTTGCAGTAATATGATTTATAAAAAGTACGGTGTTACATTATTATTTGCAAAAATTGTCTAGCATGCAATAGTCCTACAACTCATGCATAAACAATATATAATAAAACCATCACACACATACATATAGTTGGTAACCTTGCCCCTAAAACCTATGTGTTTTTCCCGTGAGTCACTACGGGAAAAACAAGTCATCTAAGGACAAAATTCCTTGACTTGGATGTGCTCCCACTAAACCTGCCACCTCCATTGGGCCTTCCGGATTTCGTGTTCACCAAGACGTCACTCCATGGACTCCCGATGGTTGCTCCATATTACAATTACATAGAAAATTAAATAAATGGCATGCAACCCACAAATCCTATTTTCTAGTACAAATACATAATATGGAATATTTAAATGGCAAGCAAGCCACAAAACAATTGCATACCAAATAAATAAATAAATTATTATTACAAACCATTGTGACATAAAGTCACCAAATGAATGAATAATAAAACATACAACCAAACATCCACAAGGTCTAGGGCATTTTTCTAGGGTTACCAACAAAACATGTTCACTAGTGAACAACAACAACAAGATCAACATCAACAACATGGTGCGCCACACAAAAACCATGTAAACTTATGTATAATGGTTAAGATTTTTACAAAAACACTCAAGGCACTAAAAATCTCATGTACTTATGCATTAGTAACACCAAACCATTTTTGATGAAACATATTCATAAATACATAATGTAAGTATATGCAATTATTTATTTTCATGCCAAAATAATAATCCACATATAAATACACCAATCATTATACAAGGCAACTTCATAAAACTAAATTTTAATTTCTGGACTAAAAATCCAGTAACCAAAATTTAGTGCCAAAAACCCAAGAATAATTTTTATTTAAAACAAAGTTTTAAAACAGAATCTGTAAAGCGATATTCCGCGCCGCGTAACCTCAAGGATTCCGCGCCGCGGAAACTGACGAACATAAAACACAAAACTTTATTTTCGGGTTTTTCAGGCCACCATGTGCAAAAGTAGTATAGAGGTGGCTCTGATACCACTGTTGGGGTTCTATGTACACAGCGGAAGCAACAAAGTACAACATATAAAGCAAAGAGTATAAGATAACAAAGCATAAAACCCCAAACCATGGACCAAACTCTATAGCTAACTTAAGCTCCAGAAAAAGATGGATAAGAGATGATGACTTTAAAGCCAAAGAAGACTTTCTCTATTGAAGTCCACCCTGGGTTTTCAACCACCTCCTTGTACTAGCAAGCTCAATGGATCTTCAAAGGCTTGAAATCCTTTGAGAATAGCCCATAATTTCCAGAAACTCAGATCTCTTGGTAGCACCCACAAGAACACTCTTAAAGTCTCTTTAAACTAAGTGTATTGTGAGATTTGGCAAAAGGATTGAATGAATGGCAAATGGGGTTCTTTTATAAATCCAGAGATGCCATTTCATCTCCCCATGGCCGGCCAACAGATATGCTAAAGCAAGCCCATGCATTAGGCAAGAGTGGAGGTGGAAAAAGCAAAAGCTGCATGCTGTCAGACGAGTTTCCACGCCGCGGGCTCGTAAGTTTCCGCGCCACAGAATCTCCGCGTCGCGTGTCATTAGAGCCGCGTCGCGTAATCTGCTAGCACACAAATCTTTCCATTTTGACACCATTAGTCCCTCCATCTAATAGGCTGTCGAGATAGTTCCCCGGTGTGTGACCCAATTGGCCCATACATCATCGGCAGTGATACTTGTGGCGTACGTGTGTCAGTGGGCATACTCCAACAGATATATACCTATTCAATCTTCAAGTGACAGAAATTTAACAACACAACCCAAGTAATAGCAGATGAATAAAGTTCTTGAGAACTTAGGGTGAGCTTAGGAAAAGAGTTTCCAGAAAGTGAAGGGGTTTACACCCCCTGTACATATGCTACACACATAATATATATTATTTAGGGTATTTTTTTTCTTTTTAACCTACAATGCTTATCCAAGCATTCATCTCTTTATTTTATTTTTTTAATTATCTAAATTCCTAAATAATAATAATATTCATTTAAACACTTAGAATTTCAAATAAATCAAAAGAAAATAAAATTAATTAAAAACCAAATAAATACTACGTACCACATACGAAGCTCTGAGTACTACCAGACCCAGATTTGGGGTGTTACACTTCAGAGTGGAGTTGAATGGAAGGTGGATGAGATGGGTTAGACTGGGTTGGGTTTACCACAGTCTTATCTCCAAATGATGATGGTGAAAAGTGAGAAGAAGTTGAGAGAGGAGGAGTGGTACCTTGCCTTGGTCGTGCAACGAATGCAGACTCTTAAGAAGACTTAGAACCAGAGAAAGAGGAAGGCTCAGCTTGAGCAGGTTGCTCAGCTCGATGATCTGATTCAGCTCCAGATGCTCCCCCTTGATCCGACTCCTCAACTTCACTGTCAGAAGAAGCTCTCTCAGCTATCCATCACATTGGTTCACTCAGACCTTCCTGCTCTGGGAAGATGTCATTGTTGAACATCTTTGAGTTGAGTGCTGGGGCAGGGAACACATCCTGTCCAGCTTCATAAAGCTGTTCTCCCAACTCAGCTTCCACCGCCAAGGATAAGTTCCTTATGAATGGTACATGGAGATCCCTTGGTGTCTTCACCACTTGGGCATTGAGCTCGTTGAAGATGAGCAGTGCATAGTCTTGATTTCTGGCATGGTACATATTGTAGAGCAGCTGCATCTAGAACTCATTCACCTGATCAAGGCCTCCAATCTTAGTGCCAAGTGAACTAATCACAGTGGACACCATGAAGCCCCATCCAGTGGGAAAAGTGTCCTTCTTTATAACACCCTCAGTCTGTGGGTGACCCATGTTGGGTAGGACTGACCTTGCCACTTGTCTCGTGACAGCAGCTTCGAACTCATCACTTTCAGGGAGTTAAAGAACTTTCCTTAGCCGCTGTACAGTTATGACAACTGTTCTAGCCCCATTTAGAACAGTGCCAGCGATCTCTCCCCTATTCTGGTTATAAGAGCAAGTGTACCAGAACTCTAGCAGGTGTTGTGGAACAATATGGAGTGGTGCTCCCGAGAAGGCGAATGCCAGGGGGCATTTTCGAATATAATCCACCCATAATTCATATCCTCTGCCTCGTTTCCTCTCTAGAATCGTGAGACAGGCACGTTGATTGTTGATTCGCATCAATGACACACCATTTTTCTTCAGTTGAGCACCTCTGACCATCATATCACCGAGAATAAGAACGGTTCCATCCATTGTTGAATTACACTGAGTAACTACTGAGTTTGCACTGAGCAAATTAAGATTCGCACTGAGCGTTTTGAAAATCGCACTGAGCAATTTAGGGTTTGAATATGAACGGATGATTGCACGAAGGAAAAGAGGTGTTTACGAAAGGTATTTGAGTGTATGAGAAGTTGAGAAGTTAAAAGTGTAAGCGTAAACTTCTCTAAACCGGTTATGGTCGTTATATATACCTTTCCGAGGAGAGAGAAAAGTTACCGTTGGAATTCCCTTTTTATCCGTTATGCATAACAATTTTAAGGCGCAAGGTGACAGTAATTGAGATGAAACTTTTCATCTCCCAACGGTTAAATATGTAAAATAATATTATTGACTTACAACAATATTACTTACACTGTCATAATACACCAATACAATCAGCGTAAAACTTGTATTGAGACCAACTCAAATACACAACGACTTATGAATTAAGAACACATAGTAATTAAATCATAGGTTGGACACACCAACTGAGTAAACTAATCACTCAGCTTTAGTCAAGCACTCAGGTTGAGTTGATCAATCAGCTTGAGATTGAAACTCAGCTTGAGTGGAGCACACAGCTCAGAATTAATGACACATAGTCAAGTTTGTTTGAGACTGACTCAAACTTATATTTTAATTACACTGAGTAGTTAAAGTATGTTTGGAACTTACCAAACCTGTGAACCAATCACACAGCTTGAGTTAAGCACATAGCTCAGACTCAATGACACTTAGTCATTTTTGTTTAAGACTAACTCAAACTTGTGAACTCATCATGCAGCCTGACAAGATATACAGTTTAAGAAAACTTATTCATAAACCGTGCACTCAGCTTAAGACACTCAGTCATTGTCAAACTGAAACTCAAATTCTAGACACATAGCTAGGGGTTGAGCATACCCAATTCACTTAGCAGATTCATAAACCACTTTTCATCCAGTGGTTTTGTAAAAATATCTGCCAATTGGTCATCACTGGAGATAAATTTGATGTCAACTTTACCTTTTTCCACGATGTCCCTAATGAAGTGATGTCTAATCTCAATGTGCTTGGTTCTTGAGTGGAAGACTGGATTGTAAGTGTAACGACCCAATTTTTTTTATTTTAAAAACCTACACCACCGATTCCATTTCGAATCAACCAGAACAAATAATTAATTCAACTATGATTACAAAACAGTTGCCATGTAGTTTAAAAAGTTACCCAAATGTCGATCGATCGGTTTAATCACAATAGAAAAGCAGTAAGACAGTGAGGAAGAGAGAGTATTGGATTAACTTTCTGGTTAATTCCCACATAAAAGGACTCAACGAGATTTAAAAAGAAAACAAAGACTCATGACCCACTACTTCCTAAATTAATGAAACATGGAAACCTGGGCATCCCCACCATTTCCTTTATTCTAGCACCACTACTAATTAACTGAATTAAAAAGGTAAATAAATAAAAGAACAATTAAAATATTCCAGCCATATTCCAACTAATCCATGCAGCAACAATTACGTCCTTCTAGCATGCATGACTTGCATGCCCAAAAACACGTATCAATCCACCCCGCTAAAATTCGCCTTGTCCTCAAGGCGGAAGTCAGCCGTCGCACCACCCTGATCCCCCTCGATTACTTCTTTTTCGTCTCCCAGTACGTCGCAGATCATGAAGAGCTTAGGCCGACTGCACTTGTGGCCCTGTGTGTAGCGTTCGTCATAGTAGTAGCATAACTGTTTTTCTCTTCGTTCCCGTGCTTCGTTCTGGGTCAGGCTCTTGACTGGATTTGGAGCCGGTAAGGCGAGTCTCTGGCCCGGTCCAGGCCCAAGTATTCCAGTCGTATTGGTGGTGGGCCGAGATGGGACATGAAGGGCCTGTGTTCCCTGCGAAACATGTAATCCCCGCTGTAGGTTAACCTTCTCTTCCACCAAAAGTGCCATACCGATAGCTTCCGTCAAACGCGAGGGTTTCATGAGCTTAACTTCCAACCGGATCTCTTCTTTCAGTCCTCCGATAAAACAGCCCACCAGAAACACCTCTGGTAGTCCATCCACCTGATGAGAAATCCGCTCAAACGCCTCCTGATACAAAGCCACTGTGGTTACTTGCTTGAGCCGGGATAACGCCTCCGCTGGGTCTTCGTAATCAGTAGGCCCAAACCGTTCCAAAATCGCCCGAGAAAATTCAGCCCATGTCAAAGGTCCACGAATTTTGGTGATCCATCGGTGCCACTGGAGTGCAACCCCCTCGAGATGAAACGATGCTAATTGAACCTGGTCTGCCGCCGTAACCCGTTGGAAGTCAAATTATTGTTCAGCCTGATAGAGCCAACCCCTGGGATCCTCTCCTCCAAAACGTGGGAATTGCAATTTCAGGTAGGGTTTCGGGTTACCTTCGGCCAACGCAAAACCGGAAGGACCTTCCCCCTTTTTGTCGTGCCTGGTTGTTAGTTTCTGCAGCTCTGTGAGGATTTTATCAAGAATGGCTTCATGTTTAGCAAATCGTTAGTCGGTCTCCTGTTGGAATTCGGCTTGTGTTCTCTTTCGAGTTTGAGTTTCCATGGATCAATGCCGCTCTGATACCACTTGATGTGGATCTATCGGTTTAATCACAATAGAAAAGCAGTAAGACAGTGAGGAAGAGAGAGTATTGGATTAAATTTCTGGTTAATTCCCACATAAAAGGACTCAACGAGATTTAAAAAGAAAACAAAGACTCATGACCCACTAATTCCTAAATTAATGAAACATGGAAACCTGGGCATCCCCACCATTTCCTTTATTCTAGGACCACTACTAATTAACTGAATTAAAAAGGTAAATAAATAAAAGAACAATTAAAATATTCCAGCCATATTCCAACTAATCTATGCAGCAACAATTACGTCCTTCTAGCATGCATGACTTGCATGCCCAAAAACACGTATCAATATACGACCATATATATAAGGTTCGAGACTCATACAATCGCAGCTTTGAGACACAAAGTTTGAAAATCAGGTTTATTAAATCACAGCTTCAATAAGGTAGAAATGCGATCACAGGTTTGTCTGTAGTGGATCGAAGTTTGTTCAATCATAGATGGTTTCATTTGAGTCATAGACTCGCAGATTCACTCCATTTGCAAGTGTTTCTATCGTAACGTCGCACGAGAAAACGAAAATCAGAAGAGAAACCCTTGACTTCAACTTGTCGGCGCAAATGAAGGAGGGGGTGTTGAATTAATTAAGGTTATTACCAATATATAATATTATAAACTTATAATTTATTTATATTAAAAAATATTTCGGATATTTTGGATATCCGAATATCCGAACTTTTGAAAAAAAACTATCCGAATCCGAATCCAAAAATTCGGATATCTGAAATTTCGAATATTTTCGGATAGGAATTTTTGGATATTCGGATTTCGGATCGGATACAAATATTTTTTAACACCCCTAATTAAGAGGCCTTTTCTTGTTCTTTCCATCGACAATCAAGAGGTCTATTTATCTTTTGTGAGTTAATTGGTCAAATGGTTCTTTAACTTAGGGTTTTATGTCATTTTATTCATTTAACTTTAAAAGTGGTGAGGAGTGTACTTTATAAACCATTTCGTTGCGAGTTTGGTCCTTTCTAATGGTAGCTGTTAGTGGTGTCCGTTAAGTCATGAGTAGCTTACACACACATTCTCTCTCCCTCTCCCTCTCACTCTAGCGTTCTCCCTCTCTCGCCTCCCCCTCTCACTGCCACCGCCACCAGCACCACCTCCGGCGCTGGTTTACGGCTCTATTAGGCGATGATGCTTCTTCAAACCCTAAGATGCTTTCTTGAAATCCTAAACCACCACTACAACCGAGATGTTTTCTTGATACCCTAAACCCTAATCGCGAAGAAATCGATCCCACAACCACCAACAAGAATTCTGTTTTCAGAAAACGTGGGTGGCAAATGTTAGATTATGTGCAGAGATAATTAATAGGCATATTGTATCCAATGTTATAAGAGACTAAAGGGTCACACTGCTACACACCCAATTTAGAACAGTTGGATTTCACCTTTTGTCTGTGTGGAAATAATTAATCAGATAGATTAATTATTAAAGAGAAGAAGGAAATAATTAATCAGTTAGATTAATTATTAAAGAGAAAGACGAAATAATTAATCAGTAGTATTAATTATTGAAAAGAGAGAAATAAATAATTAATCAGTTTGTATTAATTATTACAAAGGAAATAAATAATATATAGTTATTTATTATTTAAGGAGAATTAAATATTAAGTCTTAATATTTAACGAACTAAGTTAATTAATAGTTAATTAATTAACTAGTAAAGTCCAGGGGGTCAAAGTGAAGAGATTGAAAGTTTAATTAAAACCAGTGGGCTTTTAATTAAACAGGCTTAGGTCCAAGTTAATCCTTATAAATATATGTTAAGCCTTAAGGATTAAGATATGAGACAAAAAGGATTAAACCTAGCCACCTCTCTCCCTCACTCTATCGATCTCGCACTCTCTCTCTCGTCGATCTCTCTCTCGACCGAACTCTCTCTCTCTCTTGGTCTCTCTCTCTCGACGATCGCAAGCCAAGAGGAACACAAGGTGTTCTCGGTTTTTGGCCTTGTGTTGATCGACGCAGGCATACACACAAGAGGTCTTCACGGTTTGAAGGCTTGGTGATCCAGGAGCGGTCTAGCAGCCTGTTCAATCGGAGGTGCAGTAGTGGTGGACTATCTTTAGCAATCCTAAAGGTTTTGTTCAGGTATAATCTTGTAACCTTTTTATATGGATTGTTTGTAAGAAACTATGTTGATCAAGTTAAAGTTTAAAGATCCTAACCCTTTTTGGTGTTTAGAGGGTTGTGTTCAATCCAGTTCCGCTTTTAGGATTGAACCAGTGGAATCAAACTCAGGATTGACCAGTTTGTGTCATAAGTGGTTTGATCAGGTTCAAAACCCTTCAGCAAAAACCTGACCGTAGTGGTTGAAACCTAATACCCACATAAATTTTCTTCTTTTTCTCGATTTTTAGATCTGAAATTTTTGTATGTGTGTGTGTTTTCTGTTTGAAAGTGTGCGTATGGGGTGGTTGGTATGTGCTCAAAACGGTGGCTTTACGGGGTGGCCGGTTGCCGGAGGTGTTTAAATGTATGGGGTGGTGAAAGTGATCAAACCTAATTAAAAGAATAAATTATAAAAAAAAAGGTAAATAATGTATTAAATAAGATGAGAGAGGGGGATAAAGAACACTCCTCCCCACTTTTAAAGTTAAAAGACTAAAACTCGCATTGAAATGGTTCATAAAAACACTCCTCCCCACTTTTAAAGTTAAAGTACTAAAACGGCATAAACATCTAAGTTAAAATACCATTTGACCAATTAACTCTCTCTTTCTGCAATCGATAGTTGTGTGTATTCTGGCTGTTGTCGAAACCTTTCTTCCTGCGATTCATCTTCTTGCTGTCACGGATGAGGCACATTCATCTTTTTGTATCATCAACTTCATGCTTCTGCCATCGAGATTTCCATTCGTAATAATTATCAACTTCAATTCGTAAATTATCATGTTCCTGCCATTATTAGTTAATGCATACTTATTGAGCAATTAAGCAAGTCTGATTTCAAAAGTACGTATTAATTTGTGCATGAATTCTATAAAAGTACACCGATGGGGAAATTTTAGGGTTCCACTTGATGAGCAGCTTGACTAAATTCATAATCTGCTGTCATTCATAATGGGGGAAATGAATGGAAGAGAGGTTTTGATGGGATTATTCATTCGATGGGAAATAAAAGGAGAATCTCGCGCAATGCAGCGGCAAATAGTTTGTATTGAATAACATGTTCGGTTTAAAAAAGTAAAGATACGATACTCGTGGATTGCGGTTTATTTTCTCATCAACTCTTTTATTGATGTAAAAATAATTCTTTGAAAAAGAAAAACTAAGAAAAAAATGTAATTGTTAACTAATTGAAAAATAATCTAGTTTTTAAAAGTTTGTTTATCTAAGTGATTTAACCAAAATTAAATTAATTAAATATTGATTGAGCTATTGCTTTAAGGGTTTGTACTATTTGGATAAAAATATGTACTACTTAAAATTAAGTAATCTTAAAAGTTTTAAGAGAAAGAATGTTAAATACTTTATAAGATAGTATAGATATCCTCTTTTGTTGACATAAAAATATACAATTTGTTTATATAATTGTATTCACTAACATTAACATATGTGTACACACACACACACACACACACACACACACACACATATATATATATATATATATATATATATTCAAACAAATAAATATTCATATTTATTTGTTACAAAATATTTTAATCAAATCGTCAAGCTCCAATCGCCAAAGATTCGCGTTCAAGTAGAAGACAACGTCAAAGATACCTACAAGAAAACGTTCGAATTATATGAGCTTACAAAATAAATAATTAAACAAGTTTAAGTTTTTATAAAATTATTTTTATAAAAATTGATAAACTTTTTATAAAGTTCACTAGGTTGGTTGAATAAGTTCAAGACCTCTTAATTTGGCAAATACCAAACATAATCTATCTTTGAAACAATACAACACTATAGTTAGCAAAGGAATCTCTCAAAGAGGTAAAATTCCAACATGCTTTAAGTATTGGTTTCCAAACTTACATTTTAGTGTATAAATTCAAACTTAAGAAGTATGAGATCAACCTAACTTTTGCCAAGCTCATTTTTAGTGAATTTTTATGGTAAAAGTGAGTTGTGTGTGGTTTTGGTAAAAGACCAACGTCTATATTTGCAAGTCTCAAAAAGTTCCAGCAGGCCGACAGTTGAAGCCACGGTTGACCGTGGATCGACCGTGAACCGTCTGGACACTTTTTGAGCTTGCACATTTTTCCTTATTTAAACCAACTCAAGTCTTGTGTATTACTCACCTCTTGCAATCTGAAAAATACAGAATACTCTCTATATCTTGTGAGCTCATATACTTTGATAATTCTTCTATCTTTCAAGATCAAAAATCAAGCTAGAGTCAAAGCTTTCAAAGCTTAAACACTTCATTATCATTCAAATCATTTGTAATAGTGTGAGGATCATCTCTAGCCTAGAAATTAGAGAGAAGAGATGGTCAACTCTACCCTTTCCAATTAGAGTGAAGTGAGGTTATCTTTTCCTTGTTTGCAAGAGTGAAGTGTAATTCTTGTAAACCAAAAAAGAGAAGTTGGAAAAGGATTATTTCTACCTTCAAAGAGAGAAGATAGTGGAGCAACTCTTGGTGGGTGAAGCCAAGGAGTGGATGTAGAGCAAGGTTGTTAACCTTTGCTTGAACCACTATAAATCATTGTGTTCTATTTAATTTCTTACTTAAACTCTTTAATTTTTTGCAAACATTGTTAAAAACTTCAAATATGGGCTTATAACTTATTTACCCCGCCCCCCCCCCCTAGGTAGGGGTGTTGAAAAAAACCGAACCCGAATAACCCGACCGAACCGAATCAAATTTGGGTTAATCGGTTCGGGTTATTCGGTTTTCGGGTGCCTTATTCGGGTAACCCGATTAATAGTTACCTTATTCGGTTCGGGTGGCGGTTAAAAAAAATAGGATCGGGTGACCCGATTAACCCGATTAAGAATTAAATTTTTTTTAATTATAGATTTTAATTAATAAGATATATTATATATATGGGCCATACATATATATGTTGTCAAAGAAAATTATATTTGAATGTGTAGCAGGCCACGTAAGGTTTATCTGATATGACCCATAACCCAATATACATTTCAAATAAAATAAGGAATTTGGATTACGTAACTTGTTCAATACGCATGATTAATGACTCCATCAGGGTTTAGCATACGACTCTCCGTCATCTTCTTCGCTCCGTTCAAAGCCTCGGAAATCGGGTGATGACTCCAAATATCTAATTTTACAATGATTAAACATAAAAATGCCAAATAACACAATCTTATTCGGTTCTACCCACACAACCCGAAAACCGAACCGACCCGAACTAACCGAAAACCGAATAACCCGATTCTTATTTGGGTCGGTTATCGGGTGACTTTTTTATTACCTCAAAACCGAATAACCCGACCCGAATAACCCGAAAACCGAGTAACCCGACCGAAGAACACCCCTAGGTTCTAACAATATGATTTTAGAGTTAATTGGTCAAATGCTCATTTAGCTGTCAATGAGGTATAGCCCATCTGATGCTAGGCTTTATAACTCATGGAAGTGAGTGATCCACGGGGGGAGCACCAACGGTAAGACGACCTCCTTCCTCGCAAGAGGTTGGGGGATCAAATCCTGCTACATGTAGTAGGTTGGGTGTTTTTCCCTTAGAGGTTTCCTCTATTGGTTCAAAGCTTACTAAACAAACACTCAACTTACTGATATATGAATATAAAGGAAGAAGAAGGAAACTTTCTAACTTGCTTTTTGAACTGCTCACTTTTCATTCATTAATCTGCTAATTGCTTTCTGCGTACAATGGCTATATTTATAGCCTTACAAGGGCTACATGCATATCTACCACTAATCCTATTTTTAAGCTACCACTAACCAAGTGGAACCTACCACTTCTTTGACTGCTGAAAATATGGAATTGAAAGACTAACCAAATAGACTAATTCAACTATCTGCAAACTAGATTCCAAACGTACATGTGAATAAGCCATGAAACACATGCATGGAGGTGTTGTAACTAATGCAAATATTGTTGTACTTCCATTGTTCACATGCAACAATTCAATCTATCAAGATTAACTCCAACATTCACCCCTTTAATCTTGATGATTTTGATCCATTCAACTTACTACTTGGTTGTTTGATTCAATTCTCTTTCTTGCTAGCATCGAATCTTCTTGCTTCATGCTTTCTCGTTTGTACTCTTGCTACATGCCTTTTGTTACTTGCATGCTACTTGCTTTGATTTCTTGCTCTCTGCTCTTGCTTCTTCCAATCACACGTGATTAAACTTGCTACTTGCTTTCTTCTTGATTGCATAAGGCTGCAATCGGTCCTTTCTTTCTTACCTTCTTTCTTTCTTTCTTGCTTTCTTGCTTTTCTTGTTTTCTGCCTTCGAGAACTTGCTTCAGATTATGAACATACTTGCTGCTTGCTTCAATCTTTCAACTTTGCTGCTGCTTCATTATTGCTCTCTTTCTTTCTTGCAACCTGCCCTCTCTTTGCTACGTACGGAACCTGCTTTCAAAACCTTCAACCTATCGATCTCAGCCCTCTAAAACACATGGTTCGCTGCTGCAGATCAATAAAAAAACAGTCTGCTCTCCTGCTTCTTTCTACTGATCACAGCCCCAACAGCCAACTGGGGCTGCTACCCTCTTCTTCGACTCTCAAAACAGCCACCAGAATCTTCACCGCTCTGATACCAAATGTTGGTTCAAAGCTTACTAAACAAACACTCAACTTACTAATATATGAATATAAAGGAAGAAGAAGGAAACTTTCTAACTTGCTTTTTGCACTGCTCACTTTTCATTCATTAATCTGCTCATTGCTTTCTGCGTACAATGGCTATATTTATAGCCTTACAAGGGCTACATGCATATCTACCACTAATCCTATTTTTAAGCTACCACTAACCAAGTGGAACCTACCACTTCTTTGACTGCTGAAAATATGGAATTGAAAGACTAACCAAATATACTAATTCAACTATCTGCAAACTAGATTCCAAACGTACATGTGAATAAGCCCTGAAACACATGCATGGAGGTGTTGTAACTAATGCAAATATTGTTGTACTTCCATTGTTCAAATGCAACAATTCAATCTATCAAGATTAACTCCAACATTCACCCCTTTAATCTTGATGATCTTGATCCATTCAACTTACTACTTGGTTGTTTGATTCAATTCTCTTTCTTGCTAGCATCGAATATTCTTGCTTCATGCTTTCTCGTTTGTACTCTTGCTACATGCCTTTTGTTACTTGCATGCTACTTGCTTTGATTTCTTGCTCTCTGCTCTTGCTTCTTCCAATCACACGTGATTAAACTTGCTACTTGCTTTCTTCTTGATTGCATAAGGCTGCAATCGGTCCTTTCTTTCTTACCATCTTTCTTTCTTTCTTTCTTTCTTGCTTTCTTGCTTTTCTTGTTTTCTGCCTTCGAGAACTTGCTTCAGATTATGAACATACTTGCTGCTTGCTTCAATCTTTCAACTTTGCTGCTGCTTCATTCTTGCTCTCTTTCTTTCTTGCAACCTGCCCTCTCTTTGCTACGTACGGAACCTGCTTTCAAAACCTTCAACCTATCGATCTCAGCCCTCTAAAACACATGGTTCGCTGCTGCAGATCAATAAAAAAACAGTCTGCTCTCCTGCTTCTTTCTACTGATCACAGCCCCAACAGCCAACTGGGGCTGCTACCCTCTTCTTCGACTCTCAAAACAGCCACCAGAATCTTCACCGCTCTGATACCAAATGTTGGTTCAAAGCTTACTAAACAAACACTCAACTTACTAATATATGAATATAAAGGAAGAAGAAGGAAACTTTCTAACTTGCTTTTTGCACTGCTCACTTTTCATTCATTAATCTGCTCATTGCTTTCTGCGTACAATGGCTATATTTATAGCCTTACAAGGGCTACATGCATATCTACCACTAATCCTATTTTTAAGCTACCACTAACCAAGTGGAACCTACCACTTCTTTGACTGCTGAAAATATGGAATTGAAAGACTAACCAAATAGACTAATTCAACTATCTGCAAACTAGATTCCAAACGTACATGTGAATAAGCCATGAAACACATGCATGGAGGTGTTGTAACTAATGCAAATATTGTTGTACTTCCATTGTTCACATGCAACAATTCAATCTATCAAGATTAACTCCAACATTCACCCCTTTAATCTTGATGATCTTGATCCATTCAACTTACTACTTGGTTGTTTGATTCAATTCTCTTTCTTGCTAGCATCGAATCTTCTTGCTTCATGCTTTCTCGTTTGTACTCTTGCTACATGCCTTTTGTTACTTGCATGCTACTTGCTTTGATTTCTTGCTCTCTGCTCTTGCTTCTTCCAATCACACGTGATTAAACTTGCTACTTGCTTTCTTCTTGATTGCATAAGGCTGCAATCGGTCCTTTCTTTCTTACCTTCTTTCTTTCTTTCTTTCTTTCTTGCTTTCTTGCTTTTCTTGTTTTCTGCCTTCGAGAACTTGCTTCAGATTATGAACATACTTGCTGCTTGCTTCAATCTTTCAACTTTGCTGCTGCTTCATTCTTGCTCTCTTTCTTTCTTGCAACCTGCCCTCTCTTTGCTACGTACGGAACCTGCTTTCAAAACCTTCAACCTATCGATCTCAGCCCTCTAAAACACATGGTTCGCTGCTGCAGATCAATAAAAAAACAGTCTGCTCTCCTGCTTCTTTCTACTGATCACAGCCCCAACAGCCAACTGGGGCTGCTACCCTCTTCTTCGAATCTCAAAACAGCCACCAGAATCTTCACCGCTCTGATACCAAATGTTTGTTCAAAGCTTACTAAACAATCACTCAACTTACTGATATATGAATATAAAGGAAGAAGAAGGAAACTTTCTAACTTGCTTTTTGCACTGCTCACTTTTCATTCATTAATCTGCTCATTGCTTTCTGCGTACAATGGCTATATTTATAGCCTTACAAGGGCTACATGCATATCTACCACTAATCCTATTTTTAAGCTACCACTAACCAAGTGGAACCTACCACTTCTTTGACTGCTGAAAATATGGAATTGAAAGACTAACCAAATAGACTAATTCAACTATCTGCAAACTAGATTCCAAACGTACATGTGAATAAGCCATGAAACACATGCATGGAGGTGTTGTAACTAATGCAAATATTGTTGTACTTCCATTGTTCACATGCAACAATTCAATCTATCAAGATTAACTCCAACATTCACCCCTTTAATCTTGATGATCTTGATCCATTCAACTTACTACTTGGTTGTTTGATTCAATTCTCTTTCTTGCTAGCATCGAATCTTCTTGCTTCATGCTTTCTCGTTTGTACTCTTGCTACATGCCTTTTGTTACTTGCATGCTACTTGCTTTGATTTCTTGCTCTCTGCTCTTGCTTCTTCCAATCACACGTGATTAAACTTGCTACTTGCTTTCTTCTTGATTGCATAAGGTTGCAATCGGTCCTTTCTTTCTTAGCTTCTTTCTTTCTTTCTTTCTTTCTTGCTTTTCTTGTTTTCTGCCTTCGAGAACTTGCTTCAGATTATGAACATACTTGCTGCTTGCTTCAATCTTTCAACTTTGCTGCTGCTTCATTCTTACTCTCTTTCTTTCTTGCAACCTGCCCTCTCTTTGCTACGTACGGAACCTGCTTTCAAAACCTTCAACCTATGGATCTCAGCCCTCTAAAACACATGGTTCGCTGCTGCAGATCAATAAAAAACAGTCTGCTCTCCTGCTTCTTTCTACTGATCACAGCCCCAACAGCCAACTGGGGCTGCTACCCTCTTCTTCGACTCTCAAAACAGCCACCAGAATCTTCACCGCTCTGATACCAAATGTTTGTTCAAAGCTTACTAAACAAACACTCAACTTACTGATATATGAATATAAAGGAAGAAGAAGGAAACTTTCTAACTTGCTTTTTGCACTGCTCACTTTTCATTCATTAATCTGCTCATTGCTTTCTGCGTACAATGGCTATATTTATAGCCTTACAAGGGCTACATGCATATCTACCACTAATCCTATTTTTAAGCTACCACTAACCAAGTGGAACCTACCACTTCTTTGACTGCTGAAAATATGGAATTGAAAGACTAACCAAATATACTAATTCAACTATCTGCAAACTAGATTCCAAACGTACATGTGAATAAGCCATGAAACACATGCATGGAGGTGTTGTAACTAATGCAAATATTGTTGTACTTCCATTGTTCACATGCAACAATTCAATCTATCAAGATTAACTCCAACATCCTCTATGGAGTGAAGGTGTGATGCTCGAACCTTGGTTAAATCCGAATAACGAGGGGCTGTTGAAAACCCTCCACCAAGCAATTCGAACCCACATTGGGAGAGGCGGGGAAGTGTTCTCATTTGCTGGTAAAAAAAAATTTAATTTAGCTATTTATGTCGTTTTAGTCTTTTAATTTTAAAAATGATAACACCGTCCTTTTTAAATCGTTTTGTGGCCAGGTTAGTCCTTGAAACTCTGTCTCAATTAAATATTTGCAGAAATCCCCATGGTCAAGGCAGATTACCAGAATGGTGATAGTAAGGGACTATTGTTGGCTACACGTGTTAAAGTGTTTGATAGAAAATTGAATAAATTGGGAAATAAGACAGCAGTATATTGGTTAGTTCAATGGTCCACATAGAAGATGCCACTTGGGAACTAGCCTATAATTTTCTAGGTATCCGATGTTTGTTGATGATTCTTGAGGACAAGAATGTTCTTAAGGGAAGGATTGATAAGACTAGTGTACAGGTGGCAGTTTATCGCGTGAAATCATGTGTAGTTCACATGGGCTAGTAACAGTATGCAAATATAAAACATAGTATCTATTGTTCGTTCATTCATAACTTTTGTATTCTGTCTGGTATTTCTGATTAAACATTCACAACAATCATTTGCTTACTGACTTCAATTCTTATTCCAACATTAAGAATTCTGGTTAGTTTGAATCGATTCTTCAGTTCTAACTAAATTCTGGAATCGATCATATCAATCACCTGTTTCTTTTTTTCCCTTATATATGTTATAACCAATGTTTTCATCTCAGCCGACAAAATGTGCATATCAGTGTTCCTATGGCAATCTCATCCACTCCACCCGTTTCTTCTATTGCTCAATCGAGATGAATATCTTGACCGGTAAGCAGAGCTTACGTTACTTTAAAATCACCGACACTTTAGTCTAATGTACTCAATTTTCTGGTCGATTAGGATATATTTAATTATTTGTGCATTTGAGCTGAAAATGGGTAAATAATGTTTCAGTAATTTTGACCAATTGTTGTGTATGTAAGACCAACGCAACCGTTAAGTTGGTGGGAAGGTGGAAAAATATTGGGCGGCAGAGATGTGACCGCCGGAGGAACGTGGTTGGCATCCAACAGAGAAGGAAGGGTGGCTTTTGTTACGAATGTTCGTGAAGTTGAGTCGATATTTGCTGCAAAGAGTAGGGGAGATCTCGCAGTTCGTTTTTTGCAGGTTGGCTTTTATGTTTGACATTGTATTCAATTTGTGCACGCCACCTGTTTGTTAAAATTCCTTACTGCTATATCCTGTTTAGTTGAAGAAACCTTAACTTTGACTAGGATTAATGTTTCATAAAGCAATGCTAGACATCTACAATTCACAATTTGATCAGAATCTTTAAGTTTGGTTTATGATTTTATGAGTTTTGTTTAATAAAGTCCATGTAAAAAACATAGTCCTACAATTTTAATATGCAATAACAAGTGACTCAGTATTCAATCGCATGTGATTTGTAAAAGCATCACATGTGAATTATGAAAATGCCCCCCCCCCCCCAAAAAAAATTTTAAAATGCAATCTGGACTATTGATGTCATTGATCCAAAGGCTAAAATTAGTCCTTTAAGACTATGAATTAAGTATGGACTATATTGAACATTATTCACAAGTTATGGCTTTTGATTTTGATTAAATATAATGTTGAAGCAATGGTTTTAGGATTATGTGTCCTTAAATCTTAATACCAGGTTGCTGTCACTGCATAATTTCTTTTACACTACTATAATTTAGAACTCCATTATCAAGATTTGTAAAGTATTTCCTCTCTTCCTGCTGACAATGGTTTGAATTTTGTAAATGTAATTGTTGTAGAGCAATAAAAACCCGATGGAGTTTGCAGAAGAAGTTATAAGGGAAGCAGATGAATACAATGGATTTAATTTACTGGTTGCTGATGTTTTATCCATGAATATGGTTTATGTAACCAATAGACTAAAAGGAAACAACTGCTACATGGCTGCAGTTCAATCCGGGGTTCATGTGCTATCAAATGCAAGTCTCGATACCCCCTGGGCTAAGGTGAGCAAATATAAATATAAATCTGCTATTTGTAATAAAAAAAATAGAAAAGAAAATGGGGTTCTAATGTTTTCTTTAGTTGTTTTTTACTTTTTTTTGCTGATTTTTTCTTATTTAATATGTATTAAGGCTCAAAGATTAGAGCATGGTTTTAGAGATATTCTGGATAAATATGGTGAAGCTGAAATTCCCATTAAAGAGATGGTTGATAAGCTGATGGGAAACACTGTTAAAGATGACATCAGCCTACTTCCTCAGATATACGCTCCAGACTTTGAATACCAGTTGAGTTCTGTATTCATTGACAAAGTATCCGCAAAGGTAAAAGATAAAAAAAAGAAAGATATTCAGGCATCTTTAGTTTGTTAGTTAATTTTGTCTTGATATTTTAATGAAATTTTGCCGAGAAAGGTGACACATAGTTACTAGGATTGCTCCCTCCCCCACGATCTATGTTCCAGTTCGTGCGTTCCCTTTTCGGGTAAAGTAGCGTTCCAAACGCTATGGAAATCGCGATCCCCTTACAGGAAGGGACGATCCAATCCTTTTTGTTTTCGATCCCAACTCACACAGGAACGCGATTTCGATCACACTGGAACGCGATCGATCGACTGAAATCGATTTCTGAAAGGTTGGAAGTTGGAACTTGGAAGTTGAATCGATTGTTCCAATTAAATGAACTCGTTAACCCAAATCAACTTTGAAACGGACAAATTAACTTGGGAACCCAATCGTTTTTTATCAACTTGTTTTCTACGATGGAAGTATTGATCTTTTGGTATTTAGTATTTAGTTTACTTTAATTAATTATTATTATTACTATAAATTATAGTAACTAGTTTGAGCCCGTGCTCCGCACAGGTGTGGTATTGGGTTGATCGACCCTACCCATTTTAAACCCGACTCTTATCCGACAAAAAAAAAGAATAAAAAACCGACCCGGTCCCACAAGAGCACGATAAAAAAAATATAATTCAAAACCCAAACCCGTAACCGACCCCCGTAACCGGGCTGCCAAAAAAATAAAATTATTTCAAAAAGAAAAAAAAACAATTGGTTCGGCCCCAAAAAAATTTAGCCCAATATATGCCCGGCCAAAAACCAAATTCAAAAAAAAAACAAAAACTTCAAAACCCAAAACCGTAACCGGGCCGCCAAAAAAATAAAATTATTTCAAAAAGAAAAAAAAACAATTGGTTCGGCCGCAAAAAAATTTGGACCAATATATGCACGGCCCAAAACCAAATTAAAAAAATAACAAAAAGTCCAAATTCAAAAAGAAAACAAAAGGTCCAATAACGAAGCCCGGCCCAAACAAAAAGCCCAATAACGAAGTCGTTGTATTTCTTGGTTCAATCACTTCTTTTTATAATTTGTTTGCTGTTTAATAAATTATTTCGGTTTAATTTGTTTGAGGTCGGTTTTATTTTGTCTATTGTTTAGGATTTATTTTGGTTTATTAGATTAAAGTTCAGTTAGTTTTATGCCTTATAATATTTTATAAATATATAATAACAAAATAATACTTTAATAATTTAAAATTAAAAAAAAACTATATAAGTCGATCGAGTAAAGGGTAAAATAGTTATTTAAATTTTTTAATATTTATTCGAAAATTGAAGATCGAATTTGTAAGATTTTTAAATAAAGATATGAGGGTGTGTTTTGAGCCTCATATCTTATAAATATAGAATATAATTTCTATTAAAATTTAAACTTAACCATTAAATTTGAAATTAGAATTTGGTTTCCAAGTAATTGAATTGATTGGGTTAATTAAGTTGCCATTAATTGCCAAACGGATAGATTCCCTGCTCCTTTAAAATATCACTTTCAATATCAATTTAATATATATATTGTAGAAACTGCTGAGCTTGACATAGAAATGTGACATGTAAATACTATTGGTAGTACGTGTGCATAAAGTAAGAAAACCGTCGACTTAACTTCAATTTGAAATTAGATTGAGAGGGGGTAAATGAAAATTTGAGGGTGATTTATGAAAAATTAGAGGGGGTTTTATATAAAATTATATATTAATGTAATTAATTATAGGGTGTTTATAAATAATATTTAATAACTTGTGATATATTTTGTTTCAAAAAAAAATAATTACATATTTGCGATCGTCTCATTTTTATCTACGTTTTCGTATAAATTTTATCGTATTATGATATTTTTTTAAAAATCAGTATATTCTTAACTTTTGTTATCCATCAATAGCATTGAATTATGTCCAGGTGGACCACCATTAATGCATCATTAATGAGACGTCATTTTTGTTAGCCGTTGATCTAATTAAATCAATGGTCAAGATTGTTGTTCGCGTTACTCGCAATAAAAATGATTCTCATATATATATATATATATATATATATATATATATATATATATATATATATGGGAGAGTTTATTCGAGAACCGTAAAAACCAATCTCAGCCATTCCTTAGATATGGGAAGTTCATTGATGGAGAGCGTGTATGGATAGAGTGTGACAGTGTGCATGTAAAGAATTCATGGGTGGGTAATGACATTAAATGAGAGGGAATTGGACGGCTCAGATTGGTTCTCGCGGTTCTCGCACTAATAATGGTTCTCAAATGAACTTATTCATATATATATAAAAGGACATTTTAAAATAAAAAAAATTCCCTGCCCTAATATTTCCAATTCACGCGTTCTAACGTGATAAGGGTGGTTTTTTATTTTTCATTACATAAATATTACTTTTATTAACAGTAAACGCGTTAGTATTACACTAAAAACTTTTAGATTTAAAATATAATTTATATTTTTTAAAAGAGTATGTATAAAAAGTATTGATACAAAATTTTATTTACATACCCGAGCAACGCACGGGTATAACACTAGTTGCAACTGACTCTCTCTACCTCCGAAACCGACTCTACTCCCTTTCCGGACCTCCATTAAAACTCAACCAATTTCTCAAGCCCTAATTTCCGCTCAACCCCAAATCCCTTTCTTCTATTCCAACAATTTGTTTTCTGATCCCGGCGATTGACCGTTGTGATTTGTGATCGGACGCTGAGATCTGACAATTAAAACGATGGTTGTCAACGGCCGTCCCTTGAAGAGGATGAAGCGTAGAGTAACGGCCGACCTCAACGACTTCCTGACGTTTCCGTCCGGTGAACAAACGCCGGCGCGGCCGTTTAGGACCACCGTGAGGGAGTTTTTGCTCAGGCACGCGCTCTTACCGCCGCCGTCGTCTCTCCTCCCGCACTTGCTGACGTGGCAGATCCTTTTTGGGGTGGGAGAACAACAGGGTAGCAACGTTAATGGTGATTTCACTGTCTGCCTCGATGTGGTGGAGGAAGACGTGATAAGATCTAGGTCGGTTTCTCACCCAAACCGAAGCCCGGCCCAAACAAAAAGCCCAATAACGAAGTCCGGCCCAAACCCGGTTTCTCACCCAAACCCGGATCCGGGCACAAACCCATAGGCATCAACGCTTTTTTATATATGTATATAATGTACGGTACATCGTATCGCATTACATGGTACAATGTTCCACGTACTGAAATAGTGTTCCGGGAAACTACTGTAACACCCAAGATTTTATGACCGAATTTCAACTTTAAAAAAAAAATATATAGAATATCCATATTGGAAACATTACTGTAAAATCATTTACAGAATTAGGTTCTAGAACCCCTAATGGCTTGAAATCAGATATGTTTACAAAACAAATATTTTAACCAACACTTTTCATTAGACATACTTAAATACAACATTATGAAAAATGGTGTTATGGTACACAGATGACCAATGACAAATACACCAAGATCTCAACCGGAAACAAGGCAACCCGAGCTTCAACCGAGTAGTCAGCCCCAACCCACAAGCTAGGGTCTCAACCAAACCTGCGGATACACAACAAAAGTTGAAAAACATGTGTTAACCGGGAAGGTTAAGTGAATGCAAAGGGTTAATATAAAGAAACTAACATGAAATATAGTCATCGGATAAAACAGTTATTATAACAAAACCAATGCTTATGAACCATGATCAACTCAATGTGGGGGTAGTCCACCAAACTCATATGCCACCACCGCTAGCTAACCGGAGTGCATAGAATCCCAATGGGGGAAGCCCACATCAACAACTACATCTAGGGCCCTGATTGGATAGCACTTACACGTCTGGTTGCACCCGACGTGTCTATGCTCATCCAGGCTCTTACCACTGTGCACATAAATGGTTCAACATTTATATGCATTCATACCATGATTCAAGATATACTATACATCACCATGAAACAATAACATCATGCTCAAAAGCTCGTAAAATATAACTGTTTAATTCATCAAAGTTAATCAAGCATTGATGACTATCATTTGTACGAAATATCAATTTGTCATGTATCCGAGTTTTAACAATGCACTAACCTCCAAGTTGGATGAGGATCACAACTCAATACACTACTACACCAAAGCCTCAACAAGAATTAAAAGGAGGTTTTGGGGTTGTATAGGGGCCTCACGCCGCAAGCTAAGCTACCTCGCGCCATGAAGAAATCTCTGGAAAAAGAATCATGCAACTCAGCATGGCCCGCACCACAAGTATCCTTGAGCCTCAAATTTTAAAGATCTTCAAGAAACTCACATATGCAATGGAAGATTATCTAAGAACACCATGATTCTTCAAAGGTCCAGCCCCTTATCTCTCTCTCCTCTAAATTTCCTGGACTTAAAATGAGTAAAAATGGGGTGTTTGACTCTTAAATTAAGGCAAATCTGCAAGTTTGACATAATTGGTCCCTTAAGTTTGGTAAATTCTATAATTTACCCTAGATTTATGTTATGGGTATATTCATATGGCTATTTCATTTCAGCTTAGAAATCACAAGTGTTTATCACTAAAGATATATAAATAACATTACAGACCACAAAATTCTTAACTTTAATCCTTAACTAAATGACATCAAACTTATTTTAATACTTATGATTCTCTTTAGGTTAATCATCTCAACTCAAACATGTCTTATTTTCTAAAAAGATATATCAAATCAAAGGTCATACCAAAATCAAAATTATTAATTACCCTCTAATACTTTCTTAATACCTAATAACCATCAACATTCAGTTAACACCATAAGTATGTATAAAACCTAATTCACCTTAATATTTATAAAAATCAAATTAACTTCAATTATTTGACTAGACCCCAAATTGGGATGTTACAACTACCCCCTCATACCGAAATTTATAGATTACCGATCCTTGATCCCGTTTTCGTTTCATGTAGCGGAACGAACCCAGTTCCGTGCAACTATGAAGTGACATATATATATATATATATATATATCAAAATATGCCAATAAGGGTAACGTAATTTTTTATGTTGAAGAAGGATTATGAATTTTAGTTTGTTATTAAAAAAAGCTTTGTAAATTTCAATTTTGTATAAAAGGAGAGTAAATTTTAAATTGTCCTTAAAAAGAGTATCATGGGGTAAAAATCAAGATTATCAAGCCGCGTTTCCTTTTTTATAACAAATAAAATATAAATTTTCTTTCTTGGCTAATAAAGGTAAAATACACGTTATCTTTAATGGCAAATTTTGATATTTATGCTACCTTTCTCAGCAATTTGACCTATTTTAATCTTGATGATTGTTTTTTTGGAACAATGATAATTGTTGTTAACGTTATGTAGAGAAGTTATGGTACACGAAGCACCTCGGCATTGGCTGTTAAAGCAAGTGGTGAAGTATTCTTTTATGAAAAGCATCTCGAAGATGACACGTGGAAAGAGGTGACAGAAACATACATGCTAGAGAAAACTTAGATGTGAGTGAATCATGTATTTGCATAAATTTGGAACTTCGTGTGTGAATTATGTATAGCTTCCATAAATAATCTTTGTTCTTCAGTTTGTGAGTTTTTAGTGACACAAGTTATGTATGGTTAAGTGCTTATAATCGCGTTGCTCATGAACTTGCAAACAACAATTGAGTTTCCCTATATTTCTCCTATATAGAAATGATATTATACATAGGTTGAGGTTGGATTAAAAGATACATGCACAGTTCATTTTCCAGGAACAAAGTTAGTGGCATACGCCCAAGCGTTGTTGCTGACAAGGTCGGCAAGATGGTCAGCAAGATTCTCCAACGGACCTTTCCCTGTCACAATAGCTTGTACAAAGAACCCAAACATCGAGAACATGGCTAGTCTACCATTCTTGATCTCTTTGACCTTCAGCTCAGCAAAAGCTTCAGGATCATCAGCAAGCCCCAATGGGTCGAAACTCCCACCTGGGTAAAGCGGATCAACCACCTCCCCTAGTGGTCCGCCGGCTACTCGGTAACCCTCAACTGCACCCATGAGGATCACTTGTGTTGCCCAAATGGCTAATATACTCTATGCATGGACCAAACTGGGGTTACCCAAGTATTCAAGTCCTCCTTCGCTAAAGATCTGTGCTCCAGCCTGACCATACTGCTTCACCGAAGTTGACACCATTGCGGGCTAAAAGCTCCGGGAAGACACACCCAAGAGCTCCAAGCATGGCCCATCTGCAATGGATAACCTCAAGCTCACGGTTTTTAGCATAGGTTTCAGGGTCAGCAGATAGACCTGCGGTGTCCCAACCATAGTCACCAGGGAACTCACCGGTTAGGTATGAAGGAGACTCGCCAGAGAATGGTCCCAGGTACTTGACTCTGTCTGGACCGTACCATGGGCTGCTAGAAGGTGCAGCTTTTGTGACGGTTTTCCTCACAGAAACCCTTCCGTTACCTGAAACATCAGATGCAAATGTAGCGGGATTCACCGCCTGTCCGGCAAGATGAGGAGAGTGCCATTGTTGAAGCAGCCATGGGATTTGCCTATATGCAGAATAGTATTAGAGGTTAGTTGGTAGCTTGAGTTTCATAGGCTGCCTTCTTGGATGTATATATAGGTATAAGAGATTGGAGAGTATGATCTATTAGGATATTTATCTCCTATACTATTGGTTGATGATATTGGATATCAAATCCAGTTGGATTTATAAGTAGATATGGTATTAGAAATCTAACAAATCTACAAGCTGATAGGTTATTTTACATTTTTTCCATAAATGGAAATATGCATACAAGGACAAATATGATGAGCTATTAAGATCTTGTAGGGTAAAGCAAATACTAGTGGCTAGAACTTGTAGTGCACAAGTAATATCTATTTTGTGGCCTGGTGCATTGTGGGTATGGATGGATAAGGGATATTGGTCACTTTGTTTAAAATTGGTATAATATTAAATATTAAGTTTTTGGAAGTGTTTTTGATAAACTTAGCTTCTCATGTATTATCATTGTCATTAATATGTAGTTAAGTAATTATATATTTCATAGAAATAACATTTATACAATAAAGTTTGCAACTTTTAAGAGTTGGGTAAATGATTTTTAAATAAAGGAACCTTTTTTTATTATAAGTTTAAAAATACATTATAAAAGGTTGTAATACACATGTATGGGGTCTTTCTTTTATCGGGCCATGATTAGGCATTCTAAAAATCCATTTATTTGTATAGTAAATTTATTTGTATGCACTTTTAAGTGTAACGAAATATCATGCTTATATTCAATACTGTGCTTCTATAGTAGATTATTTGTATGCAATGTAAGTGTAATGAAATATTATACTTGAAAACTTAATTTATGAACAACTTTTATTGTATAGATTTACTTACTTTCTATCTGTTAGGTTTTGGTTGAGCAATTATCTAGTCCTCATCTTTTCTAGTTCCACCTTGTTCAAAAGTTGCTTTTCAACGCCAAGAGATGGATTCAGATGATATCCTTATATATGTAGTTTATTTTTGTAAAGAACATATAAGATTACAGATATGAATGCTTTATTAGCTTGAACATTAGGAAAAAGAGTTTATAGTTTAAGACAGTGATAAAGTTCTTGATACCGAAGTATACTCATCTTTGGTCCTGGATTGAGATTATAATTAGTGCTTGCAGTAGTCGTGACCTGCAAGTTAGATTTCTTCGATTATGGATGTGTACGTTTGGTGAGAAGCTTTTCAAAGCTTTTATGGGTTTTACTTGTTTTCTCTTTACGTAATTACTGTTTAGAGTTTTACTTGTTTGTTCTTTACTATCATTTTACATATTTCAGCTACAGCTGCAGAAATATTTGCCAAATACCTTGATACAAGTAAAGCTCGTGCTCAGATTCCTTGCTTCAACTCCAGTTGGTATGAAATAGAAATCTGTAAGTAGTAACTAAAAACCAACTATTAGCATGCCGGTTAACATAGATTTTGTCCCAACTTGAAAATTGGCTCCAAACTAGTAGAAGCAAATTTACAAGGGTGATCCCCGTTGGAAAGTGTGAAATAGAAAGAACGTGTATTTCATTCCATACGAAAGAAGGGTTACAAATATATATATACACACAAATAGCATAACATCTATACATTTACATCTAAGTCCCCGAACTATATAATTCTAACACTCCCCCTCAAGCTGGAGCGTATATATCATAGGCACCAAGCTTATTATATATATATATATATATTCGAGTCGGAGTCTGCAAGTTGGTCATTTGAATTAACAAACTCGATTGTGATCACTCCATCAAGAAGTTTTTCCTTGACAAAGTGACAATCGATTTCGATATGCTTTGTCCTCTCATGGAACACTGGATTGGAGGCAATATGTAAAGCAGCCTGGTTGTCACATATGAGTTTTGCTTTATAAACCGGACAAAACTGTAGTTCCTCAAGAAGTTGTTTGATCCATACAAGTTCGCAGGTTGCATTGGCCATAGCCCGATACTCTGCTTCTGCACTGGACCTTGCTACCACATTTTGTTTCTTACTTTTCCAGGATACTAGATTACCCCAAAAAAAGAACAACATATCCAGATGTTGATTTTCTGCTGAAGGGACATCCACCATAGTGAGCAAATTACCTTTGCACTCCCTTTGTTTTCATATAGTAAGCCTTTCCCTTAGGCTCCTTTGATATATTTGAGGATCTGGAGAGCAGCTTCTCAATGTGTACCACATGGAGCATTAAGAAACTGACTGACTATGCTCACAGCAAAGGAAATGTCAGGGCGTGTTACTGTAATATAGTTGAGTCGACCAACCAGTCTTCGATACTTCCATTGATCTGCAAGTAACTCCCCCTGACCTGGTAAGGGTTTGATATTGGGATCCATTGGAGACTCAACTGGTTTGGAGTCAGTTAGAGTGTTAGGAGTGGTTATCCCCCATCACATCTACCACACCGCCATATCAGCATTTTTCTCCTATCACTCAGTCTACCACTTAGCCTCGTAGTGATTAGTTTCTATCACACCAAATTTTAGGACCCACATAATACCCACTAACCAATCAAAAATTATATAAGGAGACTTTGGACCCACAAAAAGCTATCACTTGGCCACCCCTTGTGTGGTATCCATCCCCCAAACTACACCACCACTTAGCCATGGAGTGGCACCCCTTCCCACCACTCAAGTGGTAATACCACATACCCCATTAACCCCCTCCTATTCCTACCACTCTTAGGTATGTTTCTTCTAAGATATCAAGAGCATACTTTCTTTGGGATATTGAAATCCCATCCTTAGACTTTGCGACTTCGATACCTAAGAAGTATGTGAGGTTGCCCATATCTTTAGTCTGAAAGTGCTTGAATATGTGATCTTTTAAGTGTTGTATTCCCGTATGATCATTTTCTATGATCACTATATCATCAACGTACACTAATAGGTAAATACACTTTGTTTCTGAAACATAATAAAACACCGAGTGATCAGCTTGACTCTGTTTCATTCCAGAAGTATTGAATCTTTCAAACCAAGCTCTGGGAGACTGCTTCAAACCATAAAGAGATTTTCGTAATCGGCAAACAAGACCAGACTCCCCCTAGCAACAAACCCTGGTGGTTGCTCCATATATATCTCTTCGTGTAAATCACCGTGATGAAAAGCATTCTTGATGTCTAGTTAGTATAAAGGCCAATTGCGCATAGCAGCCATGGATATTAGAATGCGTATACTCGTCATCTTGGCAACTGGAGAGAAAGTGTCACTATAGTCGAGGCCAAATACTTGAGTATACCCTTTGGCCACCAGTCATGCTTTAAGACGGTCAAGTGTACCATCTGGACCAACCTTTGGAGTAAATATCCAACGACAACCCACCTTAGATTTTCCAGGAGGTAACGGGACTAACACCCATGTTCCATTGTCATGTAAGGCAGACACTTCATCGACCATAGCCTTGCGCCACTCGGGATGGGATAGTGCTTCATGGACAGTCTTTGGGATTGACTTAGCCAGACTCGCAACACATGCGGAAAAGGTTGGTGATAAACAATCATAATGAATATAATTATAGATAGGATAGGGGTTTACAGTTGACTGTTTACGTTTTCGCTGCGCAATAGGCGGATCATCCTGGAAACCGGAGCGGGGGAACAACCGGCGAAGACGATGAGTCAAATGTTCCTATATTCGGTAAATTGACGTCTGCATCAGTCACCGGAGGACGGGAACGACGATGGTAGGTTTTAAAGGTGGGAGGATCAGTTGATGATGGTGGATCAGTAGCTGGAATGGGGAAAACAGGATTAGGTAGGACTTGATCAACACTGGATTTGTGTGGTGGATCAGAAGCGTAAAACAGTTGTTGGTCAAAGAATGTTGCATCCTTGACCACAAAATATCTGTTAAGTATGGGAGAATAACACTTATATCCTTTTTGCAGTAGTGAGTAGCCAAGAAACACACATTTGACTGTTTTAGGGGCAAGTTTATCTCTACCCTGATCCAGACAATGGACAAAACATACTGAGCCAATAGGATGCAATGGAAGATGGTAAGGTGTGTGTGATGGAAATAAGATGTAAAAGGGAGATTTATTCTGTAAGACAGAGGAAGGCATACGATTAATCATAAAACATGATGTCATGACCTCTGCCCAGAATTTATGCGGAAGATTGGCATGCACCAGTAAAGTGCGGGTCGTTTCAATAAGATGCGATTCTTTCTTTCCGCCACACCATTTTGTTGTGGGGTATGAGGATATGATGATTCATGTAAGATGCCATGTGTCGACATAAACTCCTGAAAAGGATTAGAAAAGTATTCAAGAGCATTGTCACTAGGGAGAACGCGAACGGTTGTATCAAATTGAGTCTTAATTTCAGCACATAATTCTTTAAATATGGTAAATAATTCAGAACAATTTTTCATTAGAAATAACCAAGTAGTTCGTGAATAATTATCAATAAACGTAACAAAATACTGAAAACCCAATGTTGAACAAACTCGACTAGCACCCCACACATCTGTGTGTACAAGAGAAAAAGGAGAATCAACCCGATTATTGACAAGCTTAGGAAAAACACCTCGAGTGTGTTTCCCTAACTGACATGAATCACATTCTAACGACTCTAGAGAAGATAAAATAGGAATAATCTTCTTTAACTTGGATAAAGACCATATAAATGATGAAGATATTGCGGTGACATGTCACTGGCTGCAACTCCCGGACGAGAACCTCCCAGAAAATAGTGACCTTGTGACTCATGCACTTCGCCAATCATCCGTCCCGTGCTCAGGAGTAAAGGTTATGGAACATGAATGAGATTTAGTGATACGGCTCACGGATAAAAGATTAAAGGGTAAATGGCGTGGAGTACAAATGGCTTGATGGCTGGAGGGCAAATGGCTTGGTGAATGGCGGGAGGGCAAATGGCTTGATGAATGGCTGGAGGGCAAATGGCTTGATGAATGGCTGGGGGGCAAACAACTTGATGAATGGCTGGAGGGCAAACAGCTTGATGAATGGCTGGAGGGCTAACGGCTTGATAAATGGCTAGAGGGCAAATGGCTTGATGAATGGGAAGGGCAAATGGCGTAGGGTTAAAAGTAGCGCGACAGCTGAAGACCTGTCGTAGGGTTTTAGAATCAGCACGGCAATAATTAACACCAAATCAATAATCCTGAATCAATCAGGAAGTCAGAATCAACTGATTATACAACAATGAGAAGCAATTGACGATGAATCAGATGAATCAAATAAAGTCGACGATGAATCAGAAGTTACGATATCAGATAGTCGATGTCGCAACAATAAAAAATGTTGGAATAATTGTCAAGATTTTAGTATAAGTTTTATTAGTATTAGTATTAATTTGTATTTAGTATGTAAAAATATGAATAATGTGTTACCACTGTGGGCCACCACCGGTGACACCACCGACGGCCGTCCGCCGTCATCACGGCCAACCGCCGCCGTCAAGTGACAGCGTTAGCCACCGGAGAAACCACCGAAAAAGGCGGAGTTAACCGCCATACGAGGCTCTATAAATAAATGACGATAGAATACGTTTTTCAGTAGTTTTATGGCGCATGTGTGGTGCCGGGTTTTGTATAGATTTTATGTATCAAGATGACGAGATTCTAATGAAAGTTTTATATAAGTTTTTCAGTTTATAAGAAAGATTAAAGTTTGAGTTTTAGAGAGATTTGTGTTTTGATGTTTCGATCCTATCATTTGGTATCAGAGCCAAGGATTAACACGAGGGTTAACACCAGAGGCTTTCATCATTTATCAAAAACAGAAACCCACCAAAGAACAGACAACCGGAAATTTGACCGGAGATTATCGAAAAAGTAAAACACCGTCAGAAGGGTTTGTTGTTCATCACAAGGGATACCAGCAGCGGCCATAGAGGAATTACCACGTGGCACCCAAAGTCAGAAAAGTACTTACCAGAACGGAGAAAACAACAGGAAGAAAACAAACCAGAAACCATGGACAATTTTTGTTCTCTCGACGTCCAAGAAGAAAAAGAATATCGACGGGTACTCGATAGCGGCGAAAGAGGACAAAGCCTCCAGCCTTGGCGTACCGCGTGCCGACGAAGAAGGAGAAGAACCATCGAGTTCTTTTTTTCTCGGTTGACTGCGAACAGGCACAGAGAGAGAGAGAGATAGACGCAGAAGAAGGGACAAGCAAAAGCCAAAGAGTAAAAGGGCAGTATTTTCATTTTTCCAATAAACCCTCTTTATGTTTTCAAAAATCCTTTATTAATAATAAACACAACAATAGACGGCTGCAAAGTTTTAAGGTTCTTTTAAAATTTTTTAAATTAAAAGTGTTTTTGGTAAAATTGATAACCATACGTTTTTCTTAAAGTATTTTTGTTAAAGATTCTGTTTTGGTTTAATTAAAGTTTCAAAAGAAAAAGGTTTAATTAAAAACAAGAATTTATAGTTTTTCCTTTGAAGATTTAAAGTTTTAAGTTTTAAAGTTTTTTAAGAATTTCAAAATTAATAAAGTTTTAAAAGTTTAAATGATTTATAAGTTTTTAAAATTTTCTAAGATTTAAGGTTTAAAAGTTTTAAAAGGTTTAAGTTTTTTAAAGGTTTATAAAAAGGTTTGTTAAAGATTTCAAAGTTTTGAAGTTTTAAAGTTTTAAGTTTTATTAAGTTTTTAAAGATTATTAAGTTTTTCTTAAAGTTTTCAAGAGTTAAAGTTTTTAAAGATTGTTCAAAGTTTTTAAAGAGTTTAAGTATTTAATGATTGTTAAGTTTTTAAAAGTTTATAAAGTTTTAAAAAGAGTTTTAAAGTTTTGAGTTTTTATAAAGTTTTTTTCAAGTGTTTAAAAGTTTTAAGATTGTAAGTTTTAAAGGATATTCAAGTTTAAAAGGTTTTTAAAGTTTCTCTCAAGGTTTTTAAATTTTACAAAGTTTTATTAAAGTTGTAAGTTTTATAAGAATTAAGTTTTTTTTCAAAAGGGTAATCTTTAAGGGGTTAAAATGTGTATGATGCGACAATTTGAAGAAGAAATGAATGATAGCGAAAGTGATGATGACATGGATGGGAGATATAGCAACAAAGACTTGCAAGAACTTGATAAGAAGATGATCAACATAATGAACAAGGAGTTGATGATACAAGCAACAAGTAGCAACAACTTTTATGATCAATCAAAGTTTATGATATATGATTACAAAGAAGACTCAAGCATGAAGATTCAAGATTTCAACGAAGTATTTGAACATTCGAGTTTTAAAGATTGAAGATTGAATACCCTTTGACAATTAGGGGGGAGAATGTTGGAATAATTGTCAAGATTTTAGTATAAGTTTTATTAGTATTAGTATATATTTGTATTTAGTATGTAAAAATATGAATAATGTGTTACCACTGTGGGCCACCACAGGTGACACCACCGACGGCCGTCCGCCGTCGTCACGTCCAACCACCGCCGTCAAGTGACGCCGTTAGCCACCGGAGAAACCGCCGGAAAAGGCGGAGTTAACCGCCATACGAGGCTCTATAAATAAATGACAATATAATACGTTTTTCAGTAGTTTTATGGAGCATGTGTGGTGCCGGGTTTTGTATAGATTTTATGTATCAAGATGATGAGATTCTAATGAAAGTTTTATATAAGTTTTTCAGTTTATAAGAAAGATTAAAGTTTGAGTTTTAGAGAGATTTGTGTTTTGAAGTTTCGATCATATCAAAAAAGAAAAAAAAAACAGTGGTTGTCGATGAATCAGAAAACAAGTGACCATTCAGATAGATAGTCAGATGAAGCAATCGGAATAAGATACACGATTGCAATTGGATTTCAATGCAGCGGATGAAGAACAGACGTGGGTAGGATTACGCCTGCTCTGATACCATGTGAAATAGAAAGAACGTGTATTTCATTCCATACGAAAGAAGGGTTACAAATATATATATATATATACACACGAATAGCATAACATCTATACATTTACATCTAAGTCCCCCAACTATATAATTCTAATAGAAAGCATGCACCTTTTGTAACACCGTAATTTCTAAAATACAACTTTATAATACGCGCGGAAGCTAATAACATAATTACATATATATAATATGGTAAATACAATTTTTCTGGTTAACTTTACAAAACTACAACAGTGTTACTACAAAATCAGGCTCCTTACAATTACAAAATAGATATCAGAGTTAGATCAGTCCATAATTCCAGTTTCACCTCTATCTTCAACCTACCAGGAATATCCTGTAAAAGAGTTCAACAGTGGGGGATTAGCACAAAGCTAAGTGAGAGAACAGATATAAAAAACATACAATGCATCAAGCCCAAACCAACATTGCTCAAACAACAAGAGAACCGGCGGTCTTGCAGGACCTTCAACCAAATGTCGGCCAAAGCATAGGTTTACCGATAGCCTAGTTACAACAGACAACAATACTAGCAACTCTTGATTACAACAAATGCTATCAAGACGAATGCTAGTACTGTATATCCCTAAACCAAGGCCCAGCTGAAAAACAACCGCCAAGCTGATCTCCCAAACAACATGTATATATACAGTTAACAAGAGTATACTTCTCAAGGAGCAACAATCAGGTGATATATCTTATACATCCAAGATATATATCCACTCACCGATATCTTCAAAAGTTCAGGTAACTCAGTCTCTACTTATCTACTGAGTTTTGTCTCCACCTGAACAAACAACTAATAATCAGTATTTGCTTAATCAACACACAATAAGCACAATACTTAACATGTACATACATCCACATATCACATGTACCAATAATCTACAAGTACAGATCAACTAATGTATATTCAAACAATATACTGTAATTCACTATTACTCTTTACTTACTGTAATCTTGTGAATTCATTCAACTCCTTAGCTTAGGTAATTCGAACATTCCTTTCGTAAGCCAAGGCAAATACTTGAGGTATAAACTCATGCTCATATTCAAATCATCAAATCCGATCAATAGTCTATTTCAACACAACCAATTGAATTCCGAGTAACATCAAATCCTAGTGAATAGGCGGAATCCGAGTAATCAGGCGGAATCCGGATAAATAGTCACAATCCGAGTACAAGGCGGAATCCGAGTAAACAGGCGGAATCCGGGTAAACTTCACAATCCGTTTAAAGCATCAAATCCGATCAACATGAAATCCGAGAAAATAATCGGAATCCGAGTAAATGGGAAATCCGATTACAAGCTAAGGCAGACAGTCAGATTCTATCGGATTCCTATCAATTCTGATAACTTTAATCGGATTTCAACAATCCGAGTCATTCAAACTCCAAATCCGACTGATTCATAACTTCATCTCCATTCTTGATTTCTAACTTAAATCACTACTGATTTTATGCATGCAAGTTATATATGTTTCCAGAAATCATTCTAAACATATAATGAACATCCTAACATCATAATCTAACATTCATGCAACCTAGAATCATCAATTCATCATATAATTGCATTTAATCGGATTCTCACATAAAATTCATATAAATCCGAAATCAAACAACAAACAACATAATGGTATAGAATTTCTAACCTTCTAAGGAAAAAGAACACTTCAAATCAAAGGATGAACAATGAAATAATTTTCTTTCTTCTTCTTCTCTTCTTTTGTTGCTCTCGGCCGTAGCACACAAAACACACACACAACACACACTCACTTCTTTATATATCTTAACAAGTAACCAAAAGCATGGGGTGGTTTGACCAACCACCACCCCATCGTACCCCCATCATCATCATTACACACACACAATATATATTAAATCTAATAATATATAAGATAATAAATATTTACAAATAAATACACAACAACAATTTAAAACAATTAATCCACATAACGATTAAATTTCCAGATTAATTAATTAATTACCTCATAATTTTAGGCCGGTAAAGAGGATGTTACAAATCTCCTCCCCTTAAGAAGATTCCGTCCTCGGAATCTGATCGCGCTCAAACAAGACTGGGTAACGACTCCTCATGTCATCTTCAGTTTCCCAAGTCAATTCTGAACCCAAACTGTGCTTCCACTTCACCAATACCATTGGTATCTGTTTGTTTCTCAGTTTTGTTACTTTACGATCCAATAACTCAACAGGTTCTTCAATCAACCTCTTTTTAAAATCCACACGCAGATCTTTTATCGGTAACACCTGAGTCTGATCTTCTACATTACACTTCCTCAGATAGCAAACATTGAATGTATCATGGATACCAGCTAGTTCATCAGGAAGATCCAAAACCACAGTCTGATCATTCATTACCTTTCGGATTCTGAACGGACCAATATATCGAGGAGCTAACTTTCCACGTTTCCCAAAACGTATCACACCCTTCCATGGTGAAACCTTTAAGTAGACTCGTTCTCCCTCCACAAAAGTCACTGGTCGACGACGTGGATCTGCATACATCTTTTGTCGATCTCTTGCAGCTTTCAACTTTTCCCGAGCCACCGCAACTTTATCCGCTGTGATCTGAACAATATCTGGCCCAGCAAACTGTTTCTCTCCTGCCTCTAACCAACAAGTAGGAGTTCTGCACGGTCGCCCATATAACATCTCATACGGCGGCATTCCGATGCTGGAGTGGTAAGAATTGTTGTAAGCAAACTCAACCAGCGGTAAATGCGAATCCCACGAACCTCCAAACTCTAACACACATGCCCGAAGCATATCCTCTAAAGTCTGAATTGTTCTTTCTGATTGCCCATCTGTCTGCGGATGATAAGCTGTACTCAAATTAACCCTAGACCCCAACTCTTGCTGTAGTATGTTCCAGAAGTTTGACACAAACCTCGAATCCCGATCTGACACGATAGACAAAGGAACTCAATGTCTTGATACTATCTCATCGATATACATCTTGGCTAACTTACTTAAGGGTGCAGTCTCAGTAGTAGCAAGAAAGTGTGCACTCTTGGTTAATAACCCAAATCATATCATTTCCTTTCTGAGTCCTCGGAAGTTTTGTTACAAAATCCATCATGATGTGATCCCACTTCCACTCAGGTATTGATAACTGTCTCAGAGATCCATACGGCTTTTGGTGTTCAGCTTTCACTTGAGCACATATATGACATGACTCCACAAATCGTGCAACATCTAACTTCATAGTAGGCCACCAATAAAAAGTCTTCATACTTTGATACATCTTAGTGCTACCAGGATGAACAGACATTCTGGATTTATGTGTTTCAGTCAAAATCAATTCCCGCAAGTTACCAAACTTCGGCACCCAAACACGATTCTGATACATCTTTAAACCACGAGAATCAGTTGTCAGTTCATTTTGTCTTTTCACCATTATCTCATCTTTCAAATTTTCCTCTTTCAGTGCTTCCAGTTGAGCAGCCATCAACTGATCTATCAAATCAGATTTGATCTCTAACCGCATAAACTTTATTGTATTTGCCGAACCCTTCCTATTAAGTGCATCAGCTACCACGTTAGCTTTTCCCGGATGATACTGAATATCACAGTCATAATCTTTTATCAGCTCTAACCAACGGCGCTGTCTAATATTCAATTCCTTCTGCGTGAACACATACTGCAAACTCTTGTGATCAGTGCAAATCGTGCACTTTGTACCATATAGGTAATGTCTCCACAGTTTTAAAGCAAACACCACTGCTGCTAACTCCAAATCATGAGTCGGATAGTTCTTCTCGTTGGGTTTCAACTGTCTGGAAGCATAAGCTATAACTTTACCCCTTTGCATCAATACACATCCTAGCCCAGCATGTGAAGCATCACAGTATACCACAAAATCTTCAGACCCTTCTGGCAACGCAAGAACGGGAGCTTGACACAGAAGTTGCTTCAAAGTCTGAAAAGCATTTTCCTGAGCCTCACCCCATTGGAACAGAACATCCTTTCTAGTCAGCTTGGTTAACGGACCCGCAAGCTTCGAAAAGTCTTTAATGAAACGTCTGTAATAACCTTCTAATCCGAGAAAACTTTTAATCTCTGTCGGTGTCGTAGGAGCATTCCAATTCATCACAGCTTCTATCTTTTCCGAATCAACCTTAACACCATTTTCACAAATCACATGACCCAGAAACTTGACTTCACGCAACCAGAACTCACACTTGGACAATTTGGCATATAACTTGTTTTGCTTTAAAGTCTCCAAAACTTGTCGCAGATGTCGATCATGCTCATTCTCCGTTTTTGAATACACCAGGATATCATCAATAAACACTATAACGAACTTATCCAAAAATGGTCAACACACCCGATTCATTAAATCCATAAACACTGCCGGTGCATTAGTCAGACCGAACGACATTACAAGAAACTCGTAGTGACCATACCGTGTACGAAAAGTTGTCTTAGGTATATCCTCTTCGGCTACTCTTACCTGATGATAGCCCGACCTCAAATCAATCTTCGAGAAATATGAAGCTCCCTGAAGTTGATCGAACAAATCATCTATCCTCGGCAACGGATACTTATTCTTGACGGTCCTCTTATTCAAATCTCGGTAATCTATACACATACGCAGAGTCCCGTCTTTCTTCTTAACAAACAATACTGGTGCACCCCAAGGCGAAGAGCTTGGACGAATAAACCCATTATTCAACAGTTCCTGTATTTGAGTCATCATCTCTCTGATCTCGGAAGGAGCTAAACGGTACGGAGCTTTCGCAATAGGCGTACTACCAGGTATCAAATCAATCTTATACTCAACATCACGTACTGGCGGCAACCCTGGCAAATCATCTGGAAATACCTCCGGATACTCCGAAACAACACGAACATCAAGAACAGGCCGCTTTCCCTTCTTCACATCAATAGCATAAGCTAGAAAGGACGCACACCCTTTGGCTAAAGATTTTCTAGCCTTCATATACGAGATAAACGGAAGAGAAGATGGAGATCTATCCCCACGAGCCACGACATGCGACCCGTCAACCAGAGGAATAGTTATCAGTTTCTTATGACATTGGATACTAGCCCTATGGTGACTCAACCAATCCATGCCTAATACTAAATCGAAACCAGGTATAAGCATCACCAAACAGTCTACAGGGAAACTAGTACCATCAATACTAACCTGAACTCCAGTTACATAAGTGGTCACAGGTACTACATTACCATCAGCTACTTCTACTTCTAAAGGCAAATCATTCACAGAAGCAGGTATTTTCAATTTATCACACATAGTCATAGATATAAACGATCTATTTGCACCAGAGTCAAACAAAACACGCGCAGGCATAGAGTTAACTATGAACATACCGGTTATCACATCATCACTACCAGTAGCTTCCTTGGCAGTCATCTTGAAAGCTCTACCCTCAGCAAAAGGTACAGTCTTTCTCTTCTGACCTGCAGAAGACGATCCCCCGGTATTACTTACCCCTGCCCAAGTCCCCGTGGTCTTCAACTTTGGACAACTTCTAGCTCGATGTCCCTCCTCTTTGCAGTTCCAGCAAACAAAGGTGTTGAACTTACATGCACCTAAATCATGACCAAACTCACCGCACCTCAAACATTTGTGAGTTTGGGGCGTGCACTGCCCGGTGTGCTGAGATTTACAATTATGGCACCAAGGTTTGCTCTGAAAAGATCCTAATCCCTTGAACCTCTGATCGGACTTTCCATGATGACTCTGCCCTTTACCTTTGCTTTGATTCCCACTGACACTTCCACTAAACCTGCTAAACGAACTCTTGTTCATCTTTTCCCCATCCTGGACGTCAGATTCTGCAGATCTTGCTAAAGTGAATGCCTGGACAAGCGATGTCGCCAAACGAGTGTTACCCCGATATTCTGGTAACAAAGCTTTCACAAAGTGTTGAACCTGAGCACGCTCTTCGGGCACCCACTGCTTTGCAAATCGGAGAGTCACTTGAAACTTGTTGATCAACTCGTCCACAGACATATTACTTGTCTGTGCCAAATCTTGGAACTCTCGTTGAATCTTTGCCATGTCAAAAGCATTGCAGAACTGTTCACATAATTTATCCTGGAATTGCTCCCAGGTGACGGCATTAACAATCTCCCTCGGCAGGTGTGTGGTCAGTGAATCCCACCACGCCAAAGCTTGATCCTTCAGACGTCTCGTTGCAAACTTGACCCATTCAGCTTTCTCACAGTTGCAGGCTTCCAAAGCCTTCACAGTTTCTTTCAACCAGTTTAGAGTAACATTCGGGTTTGAACTTCCCGAATACTCAGGTGCTCCACACGCCACAAAATCTTTGAATTGGCATTTGTTTCTAGTTTCTTGCTGCGGAAACCACGGAATAAAGAAGTTTTGTTGTGGGGTTTGATGCTGGTTAGACGCTCTTTGTGGCATTTGAATAAATGGAAAAGATCCATAAGGTGTTGACACCGTGCTTGCTGGTGTTGTGGTATAAACAGGTGGTGGTATGGGTTGAGTAACAGGGGCTGTTACATGAGGCATTTGAACTGTAGGGGTTGGTTGAGAAGATTGGGTTTGATTCAACTGCTGTTCAAGCTCTTGAATTCTATCTCTCTGAGTCTGCAAAGTATCTTCCAACTGCAGTACATAATCTTGATTATCAGATTCCCCGTTGTGAGAGGTACCTGCTCTGTGTTGTTCATTGGCAGCAGTAGAGGACACGTTGTTGTGTTGTCTTCTTGGGGACTGTGGGGTAAATACCGGGATTTCGTTGTTATCAGCCATAATCTGTTCTACACAACATCTCACCAGTTGTCAGATTATAATTCGTTAGTACCACATCATATTCTCTATAGCTACTTTGCTAATTACCCACCTTGAAAATATTGGACTGATCAGAGCCTCGGTTTAAGTATTGCACATCTATAATGCAAATCCTCAAACCAGGGCTCTGATACCAAATTGTAACACCGTAATTTCTAAAACACAACTTTATAATACGCGCGGAAGCTAATAACATAATTACATATATATAATATGGTAAATACAATTTTTCTGGTTAACTTTACAAAACTACAACAGTGTTACTACAAAATCAGGCTCCTTACAATTACAAAATAGATATCAGAGTTAGATCAGTCCATAATTCCAGTTTCACCTCTATCTTCAACCTACCAGGAATATCCTGTAAAAGAGTTCAACAGTGGGGGATTAGCACAAAGCTAAGTGAGAGAACAGATATAAAAAACATACAAGGCATCAAGCCCAAACCAACATTGCTCAAACAACAAGAGAACCGGCGGTCTTGCAGGACCTTCAACCAAATGTCGGCCAAAGCATAGGTTTACCGATAGCCTAGTTACAACAGACAACAATACTAGCAACTCTTGATTACAACAAATGCTATCAAGACGAATGCTAGTACTGTATATCCCTAAACCAAGGCCCAGCTAAAAAACAACCGCCAAGCTGATCTCCCAAACAACATGTATATATACAGTTAACAAGAGAATACTTCTCAAGGAGCAACAATCAGGTGATATATCTTATACATCCAAGATATATATCCACTCACCGATATCTTCAAAAGTTCAGGTAACTCAGTCTCTACTTATCTACTGAGTTTTGTCTCCACCTGAACAAACAACTAATAATCAGTATTTGCTTAATCAACACACAATAAGCACAATACTTAACATGTACATACATCCACATATCACATGTACCAATAATCTACAAGTACAGATCAACTAATGTATATTCAAACAATATACTGTAATTCACTATTACTCTTTACTTACTGTAATCTTGTGAATTCATTCAACTCCTTAGCTTAGGTAATTCGAACATTCCTTTCGTAAGCCAAGGCAAATACTTGAGGTATAAACTCATGCTCATATTCAAATAATCAAATCCGATCAATAGTCTATTTCAACACAACCAATTGAATTCCGAGTAACATCAAATCCTAGTGAATAGGCGGAATCCGAGTACTCAGGCGGAATCCGGATAAATAGTCACAATCCGAGTACAAGGCGGAATCCGAGTAAACAGGCGGAATCCGGGTAAACTTCACAATCCGTTTAAAGCATCAAATCCGATCAACATGAAATCCGAGAAAATAATCGGAATCCGAGTAAATGGGAAATCCGATTACAAGCTAAGGCAGACAGTCAGATTCTATCGGATTCCTATCAATTCTGATAACTTTAATCGGATTTCAACAATCCGAGTCATTCAAACTCCAAATCCGATTGATTCATAACTTCATCTCCATTCTTGATTTCTAACTTAAATCACTACTGATTTTAAGCATGCAAGTTATATATGTTTCCAGAAATCATTCTAAACATATAATGAACATCCTAACATCATAATCTAACATTCATGCAACCTAGAATCATCAATTCATCATATAATTGCATTTAATCGGATTCTCACATAAAATTCATATAAATCCGAAATCAAACAACAAACAACATAATGGTATAGAATTTCTAACCTTCTAAGGAAAAAGAACACTTCAAATCAAAGGATGAACAATGAAATAATTTTCTTTCTTCTTCTTCTCTTCTTTTGTTGCTCTCGGCCGTAGCACACAAAACACACACTCACTTCTTTGTATATCTTAACAAGTAACCAAAAGCATGGGGTGGTTTGACCAACCACCACCCCATCGTACCCCCATCATCATCATTACACACACACAATATATATTAAATCTAATAATATATAAGATAATAAATATTTACAAATAAATACACAACAACAATTTAAAATAATTAATCCACATAACGATTAAATTTCCAGATTAATTAATTAATTACCTCGCCGGTAAAGAGGATGTTACACCTTTGGTCAAATTTTTTGACTATAGTGTTATGTTTTTTCGTAATCATATTTTTCTATACGAGTTCTACTAGTCAAACTATACTTTTAACTGATGAAATTTGAAGTACAGATCATGAATTTAAGGTTCCCTATAGCACTCTTTTGGTTGAAGTATAACAACAACAATACCCAATCCCGCTACAGTATGGAGGAGGTAAAATGTGACAGTCATACCTCTACCCGTAGATAGATTGATTGCTTCGTGATAGACCTCCGCCAACAAAAGTGATAGAACAAGTAAGAAAAAAAAATTATGATATAATATTAACAATAATAATAATAAAAATAATAATAATAAATAACAATATTAGTTATAATAAATAAACAAATAAAAATTAAGAAATTAAGAAATTAAAAACTGGGGTTAGAAAAACAAATAAAATAATATATATATAATAAATCAAATAAGTTAAAATAAAATGAAAATCATTAAAATAAGAAGTCAAAAAGGATGTAAAAGCATAATACATAAAATAAGGAGAAATACAGATATAGTTAATATTCTATGAATTCACCGTTTAGATTTGAAGGTATTTAAAATTTATCTATGAATTCATCGTTTAATATATTTATTTAACATCAGAAGTTTTTCACCGGTATTCCAAAAGCACCTATCCCTCGTCTTCCTATCCTTATCATGGAAACTCTTTTTTGTTCCTATTAGCTTGAGGAGTCTCCCAAATGCACCATTTTGTTACAGAAACATTAGCAATAAGATTTTATTATAGTTTAAGAAGATGATAAGTTACTCACAAAATTATGCAAACTCATATTTGATTCCTAGACTGAGATGATAAACGAGTGATGGTACTAGTGGTGAGCTGCAAGTTACTTGTGTTTGTAAGAATTTTGATATCTTTAGACGGAAATTATTGAAAAGGCTTGAATACTTTTTTAACTAGTTTACTTAGATAAGAGTGTGACTTGCGTGAAGTTTCCAGAGATACTAGAGTTTTTTGCTTCGAAAAATAAGTTAATGTTGAAAACATAAGCAAGCACTGTTAAAATGTCCTTCAAGTATAAAATGGTACCCGACTTTGGAATATTCAAATTTTATACTTCTCAATATATAATTCACAAGCTATGTTATTTCCTATTGATTCAACTTCACTTTCCAGGTACAAAGTTTGTGGCATAAGCCCAAGCGTTATTGCTAACGGGGTCAGCAAGATGGTCTGCTAGGTTCTCTAATGGACCTTTCCCTGTCACAATAGCTTGTACAAAGAACCCAAACATCGAGAACATGGCTAGTCTACCATTCTTGATCTCTTTGACCTTCAACTCAGCAAAAGCTTCAGGATCATCAGCAAGTCCCAAGGGGTCGAAACTCCCACCAGGGTAAAGAGGGTCAACCACCTCCCCAAGTGGTCCACCAGCTACTCTATAACCCTCAACTGCACCCATCAAGATTACTTGTGTAGCCCAAATGGCTAATATACTCTGTGCATGGACTAAACTTGGGTTACCCAAGTAGTCAAGTCCTCCCTCGCTAAAGATCTGTGCTCCAGCCTTGAACCATACTGCTTCACCGAACTTGACACCATTGCGGGCTAAAAGCTCCGGGAAGACACACCCAAGAGCCCCAAGCATGGCCCACCTGCAATGGATAACCTCAAGCTCGCGATTCTTAGCGAAGGTTTCCGGGTCAGCAGATAGACCTGCGGTGTCCCAACCGTAGTCACCAGGGAACTCACCGGTTAGATACGAAGGAGACTCACCAGAGAATGGTCCTAGGTATTTGACTCTGTCTGGACCGTACCACGGGCTGCTAGAAGGTGCAGCTTTAGCGGCGGTTTTCCTCATAGAAACCCTTCCGTTACCCGAAACAGCAGATCCAAATGCAGCTGGTTTCACCGCCTGTCCGGCAAAAGAAGAGGAGAGTGCTATTGTTGAAGCAGCCATGGGATTTGCCTATTTGCAGAATAGAATTAGAGGTTATTTTGTTGGTTGCTTGATTTCATAGGCTGCCTTCTTGGATGTATATATAGGTGTAAGAGATTGGAGTGTATGATCTATTAGGATTTGTATCTTGTATTCAATTGGTTGTTGAAATTAGATATCATATCCCGTTTGATTTGTAGGTAGATATTTTATTAGAAATCTAACATAAATATATATTTATAAACCGATAAGTTATTTGGCTTTTTTTTTTTTTCTTTCTGAAAGGGATATATTACTTTTGGAACTTATATGATGAGCTACTATGCCATTTTGTAGGGTCAGGCCGGCAAATTGTGGTGCACAAGTGACATCTATTTTGTTCTTCATGAATCATGGCCATGAGATATATTTATTTCATATACTTGTGTATATGAAATATTTATACAAGGATGGAATAAGTTTTTGTGAAGTATTGACATATTGAAAACAATTGATTGAAGACCATTTTGTTGTATTACCATCCCACCTGTTTACTACTTGCTTATCAATAATATAAAGTTAAGTAAGTATTATATAGAAACTACATTTATAAAATATAGTTTGCAACTACATTTATGTATATATAATTAATTATAAACTGCTAAAGAGATAAAATATAAACTAGAGAATGTTGAAATTACAAATGTTTGAGATATTTACCTTCTAGTTTGGATTTGCTGACCAAATGAGCAATGTCTTTAGCAGATATCCATTCCATGTCTTTTCTAGTCCCACATTGTTCAAAAGTTGATTTTGAATGAGAAGAGGTGGATTTGGATGATATTTAGCTTGATATATGTAGTTTATATTTCTAAAGAACATATAAAATTACAGAAATAAGTGACCATATTTAAATAAACATTAGGAAAAATATTTTATAGTTCAAGACAATGATAAATATCTTGAAACTGATGTATACTCATCTTTGATACCTGAATTAGGATAATAATGAGTGCTTGCAGTAGTCATGACCTGCAAGCTACTTGTGATTTCAAGAATCTTGGTATCTTTACAAGCTATTATAAAGGTGTGAATACTTCCATTTTTAGTTTTCTTTGGTTATAGCTTTTCACAAACCACATTACTCAAATACCCGTCAATTACTAGTTCTTACTATTTAGAGTTCTACTTTTTTGTTATTTACTCTCATATTGCATTTTTCAGCAATTGCTTTTCCAAACACTTGATACAAGTAAAAGCTCCAGCTCTGATCCTTGCTTCGACTCCACCTGGTATGGAATAAGTTTACGTAAGTAGAACTGAAACTAACAATCAGCATGCTAGTTAGCATAGAATTTTCTACCAACCTGTAGGAAATTTTAATGGCTCAAAAATAGTTAGCTTTGAAGCTGTATCCGACACTGATAATGAATTACGTTACCTAGAGCACTCTTTTGGTTGAAATGGAAGTGGAAAATCATATTTATTACTATGAGCTTGAGGAGTGTGCCAACTCGACCTTTTTGTTGCAGAAACATTAGTATTAGATTAGATGTACACTTTGTATTTATTAGTTAGCCTTTGTACATTTATCTGCCCATGTCTGGCCCGTTATATTGTATCTTTATATATTTAAGTTAATGAGAATATCTGTTCAAGGGAGTTTTACCCTCTCACATGGTATCGAGCCCTCCTAGCCGGCCCTAGCCCTCCGTTTTCTTTCTGCCATCGCACCCCTCCTTGCGACACCCTTCTCTGCCGCCGGCAGCCCTTCTCCCTGCCCACGCCCTCTTTGCTTTTTTATTCTTCTCTTTGATGGCCGGTCTCTCCTCCTCCATCGAGAAACCCTACGGGATTACAAACATCAAATCCCATATCCGTCTCACACTCGATTTGGAGAAACTCAACTATGATGCCTAGCGAGAATTATTCAAAACCCATTGTATTGGTTTCGGGGTTTTAGTTCATCTCGATTGGACCTCTCGACCGACGGGATTGGCGGAAACTTGACTCCATCATCAAGCTATGGTTATATGGTACTATCTGTCAAGATCTACTGCAGATGATCCTTAAGAAGAACACTACCGCACGTGATGTTTGGGTTAGTCTTGAAAATCTTTTCCGAGATAATAAAGAGGCTCGTGCAATTGAACTGGACAATGATCTCCGTACTATTGTTATTGGTGACCTTTCTATCATGGCCTATTGTCAAAAAATCAAGACAATCTCTGACCTACTTGCAAGCATTGATGCGCCCGTTTAGGAGAAAACCCTAGTCACTTATCTCTTGAACGGCCTATCAAACAAGTATGAAAACATTGCAATGCTGCTTCGTCACCGTTCTCTGTTACCCACTTTTCTAGCAGGCCCGATCGATGCTTTTGTTAGAAGAACAACACCTTGCCCGTCACCGCTCGGTTCAACCGACTCTTGATGACCACTCCTCCTCCTCATCGGTTCTTTATACCGATGCCTCAGTCACCCCTCGCAATCCAACCAGCCCTGCCAAGGGTCTAACCGCCGTGACAGTCGTGAGCCGCCCCTCCGAGCGCCGCTAGCCTGCTCACGGCTCTGCGCCCCCTTCTGCTTCCGTTGCCGCCTAATACCGTTGGCCGTACCCTTGGTTCTAAGGTGTCCTGCCATCCCTGTTTCCACCACAGCCGCCTACGGGTCAAACCCGCACAGCCGCTCGCCGCCAGGACCGTCGCTCGACTCAGCAGCCCGGTCTCCTTGGCCCGTCACCACCAACGCAGTAGGCTTTGACGTTGCCACGCCACCACCGATCCCGCCACCGTGGTCTTGGTTCTCTTCAATGAACAATGATCAAGCTACCACACTCCCGGAAGCTTTTAGCACGTGCTCTGTCAATGATCCCGCCGATTCATCATGGTATATGGACACCGGGGCAACATCTCACCTAGCCTTCGACGCATGTATACTCTTGACTGTTTTAAATAAGAATATTTATTCTAAAGTTATTGTTGGTAATGGTTCGAGTTACTAGTTTGTGTCACACTAGCACTTCAACCACACACCGACCACTTCACCTACACAACATCCTTGTTACACCAAATATCATTAAAAACGTTATATATGTTCGTAAAATTACTAAAGATAATTCTTGCTCAATTGAATTTGATCAATTTGGTTTTTCTGTGAAGGACCTTGAGACCCGAAAAACCCCGCTTAGGTGTGGCAGCTCCCGTGAACTCTATCCACTCAACTTCCCACATGCTTTTGTTTCTGTTGGTCCTTCAGTATGGCATCAAAGGCTCGGCCACCCCAGTCCTAGTGTTGTTCGAGTCTTAAATAGTAGTAGTCTTATTTCTTGTAATAAAGGATTATCGTCTGTGTCTTGTCAAGCCTGCCAACTTGGCAAACACACTCGACTCCCATTTAGTATTTCTGATTCAGTTGTTTCCAATTTGTTTGATATTATTCATTTTGATGTATGGACATCTCCTATTATCAGTACTAGTGGCATCAAATATTATGTGTTATTTCTAGATCACTACTCCCATTTTCTATGGGTTTATCCTTTGCGCAATAAATCTAATGTTTTCTCTCAACAATTACACTTTCGTCATATATTCTCAATCAATTTGGTCGTGACATAAATCCTTCCGAAGTGATCACTGGGGCGAATTCGATAATGCCTCCGTCAAATCCATTTTCGATACTAACAATATTCAATACCGCTTCTTTTGTCCGCGCACTTCCTAAAAAAACGTGAAAAGTGAACGCATGATCCGAATCATTAATAACATAACCCACAGTCTTCTGTTTTGATGCTCATCTTCCTCCTACCTTCTGGGTAGAGGCGTTACACATAGTCGTTCACCTCCTCAACATATTACCATCCACCTCAATCGACAACGACATCCCCTTCACCCGTCTCTTTAACAAACCGCTCGTCTTCTCTCACCTTCGTGTCTTCGGTTGCCTTTGCTACCCTCACATACCCTCGCCTCACAAATTAGCGCCTCGTTCAAAACTTTGTGTCTTCCTCGGGTACCCTTCCCACCACCTAGGATACCATTGTCTCGATCTTTCCTCGCGAAAGATCATCATCTCACGTCAAGTCGTCTTCAATGAGTCGGTTTTCCCCTATGGTTCTGTCACCCTTTCATCACCACCCGGCTACTCCTTTCTCGATGACTCTCTTAATGCCTCGCCCCTTACCCTTCTCCTCACTTCTCCCACCGACGCTGTCACACCTCCTCCGTCGCCAACCCCCCTTCTTCGCTAACCCCTCCCACCTCTATATCCCAAAATCACGACCCACCCTCACCACCATTCCCCACCGTATCCACGGACACCACCAAACCCCGTCGACCCTCCCCCACCCACACCCTCACCGCTCGCACAAGAACCGACCTCGTCCCACCCTATGACCACTCGATCCAAGAGTGGTATTGTCAAACCCCTACAATGCCTAAACCTAGTCACCTCTACCACCGAGTCACCCCTACCCATGTCCCACCTCTATGCGATGCGTGACCCCAATTGGTCACAGACAATGACTTTAGAATATAATGCTCTTATTTTGCCGAAGCCACGGGGTGTTAATGTTATCAGGTCTATGTGGCTGTTTAAAAAGAAGTATAAGGCGGATGGTTCTCTCGAGCACTATAAAGCTCGCCTGGTTGCTAATGGTAAAAGTCAACGCCCGGGCATTGATTGTTTTGACACCTTTAGCACGGTGGTAAAACCACTACCATTCGCACGGTTTTGAGTATTTCCATCTCCAAAAGCTTTCTTACATGGCTTTCATACACCAACTCGATGTTAAAAATGCTTTCTTACATGGCTCTCTCTCGGAAACGGTTTACATGCATCAACCCCGTGGGTTTCATGATCAACAACACCCGGATTACGTGTGCCTTCTTAATAAATCATTATATGGTTTGAAACAGGCTCCCGAGGCATGGTTTCAGCGGTTTGCGACTTATATGCATAAGCTGGGTTTTTCACACAGCGAATGTGACTCCTCTTATTTATTTTCAGTCGTGGTAGCTCGGTAGCTTATTTATTACTTTATGTGGATTATATTGTTTTCACTGCCTCTTCACAGCTGGTTCTTAATCAGATTATATCCAGCTTCATCAGTGAATTTTCCAATATTGACCTCAGATCATTATCTTATTTTTTGGGCATCTGTGCAACCAGGAATTCGACTGGACTGTTTCTTCACCAACGCAAGTATGGCATTGACATTTTGACATGGGCTAACATGGTGAATTGTAATCCAGCGCGTACTCCTGCAGACATGTCATCCAAATTGGATGACTCTGGCACACCGGTTCAAGACCCAACTCTATACCGCAGCCTGGCTGGCTTTACAGTATCTCACATTTATACGGCCAGATATAGCATACACAATTCAGCATATATGCTTGTTTATGCATGACCAGAGGGAATTCCACTTTAATGCTCTTAAACGCATTCTTCACTACATACGGAATACCGAGGGGTTGCTAATGCAGTGGCTGAATCTTGTTGGATCCACAACCTCCTCCGAGAACTTCGTCTACCTCTTCAAAAGGCGACCATGGTATATTGTGATAACATCAGTGCGGTATACCTCTCTACTAATCATGTGCATCATTAGCGCACTAAGCATATCGAAATAGACATCCACTTTGTTTGAGATCAGGTCACCACTGGTCAAGTTCGAGTCCTACACGTGCCTTCAACATTGCAGTATGCGGACATATTCACGAAAGGACTACCCTCGACGCTATTGTTTGATTTTCGAGACAGTTTAAGTGTTCGCTCCTCTCCCGCTTCAACTGAGGGGGCGTATTAGATTAGATGTACACTTTGTATATATTAGTTAGCCTTTGTACATTTATCGGCCCGTGTCTGCCCTGTTGTGTTTTATCTTCATATATTTCAGTTAATGAGAATATCTGCTCAAGGGAGTTTTACCCCTTCACAATAAGCAATAAGAATTTATAGTTTTAAAGATGATAAGTTAATCACAACATACCCTCATTTGATTCCTGGGTCGAATTAAATATGAGTGCTTGCAATAGTCAATATGATTTGCTAAGATTCTTGGTATGTTTAGAAGGAAATTTTATAAAAGGCGTGAATATTTATTAGTTTTCTTAGATTATAAGACACGAGAAGTTTGTCAAAGCTTTTAGAAACCGGCTGTTTTTGCTTGTACTAAAAATAAGTTACTCTTAAATAAAGCACTATTCAAACGATTTTCGATCACAGATCATAGAAATGAGGTTAATTAAATGGCACCCAAGTTGGCAATATTAAAATTCTTGACTTTTATGTATACTTCTTAACAATTAACAAGCTATGTATTTCATTTTTATTCAACTTCACTTTCCAGGAACAAAGTTAGTGGCATAAGCCCAAGCATTGCTAACAGGATCGGCAAGATGGTCAGCAAGGTTCTCCAACGGACCCTTCCCTGTCACAATAGCTTGTACGAAGAACCCAAACATGTAGAACATGGCTAGTCTACCATTCTTGAACTCTTTGACCTTCAACTCATCAAAAGCTTCAGGATCATCAGGAAGTCCCAAGGGGTCAAAACTCCCACCCGGGTAAAGCGGGTCACCCATCAAGATTACTTGTGTAGCCCAAATGGCTAATATACTCTGTGCATGGACCAAACTTGGGTTACCCAAGTAGTCAAGTCCTCCATCGCTAAAGATCTGTGATCCAGCCTTGAACCACACTGCCTCACCGAACTTGACACCATTGCGTGCTAAAAGCTCCGGGAAGACACACCCAAGAGCTCCAAGCATGGCCCATCTGCAGTGGATAACCTCAAGCTCACGGTTTTTAGCAAAGGTTTCAGGGTTAGCAGATAGACCTGCGGTGTCCCAACCATAGTCACCAGGGAACTCACCGGTTAGGTATGAAGGAGACTCGCCAGAGAATGGTCCCTGGTACTTGACTCTGTCTGGACCGTACCATGGGCTGCTAGACGGTGCAGCTTTTGTGGCAGGTTTTCTCATAGAAACCCTTCCGTTACCCGAAACAGCAGATCCAAATGCTGCTGGTTTTTACCGCCTGTCCGGCAAAAGACAAGGAGAGTTGCCATTGTTGAAGCAGCCATGGAATTTGACTATTTTCAGAATAGAATTAGAGGTTATTCTGTTGGTTGCTTGATTTCATAGGCTGCCTTCTTGGATGTAAATATAGGTGCAAGAGATTGGTGAGTATGATCTATTAGGATTTGTATCTTGTATACAATTGGCTGTTGAAATTTGATATCATATCCATTTTGATTTGTAGGTAGATATTTAGTAGAAATCTAACATAAATATACATATAATCAGATAAGTTATTTGGCTTTTTTTTTCTTCTGAAAGGGACATTTTACATTTGGGCATATATGATGAGCTAATATGCCATTTTGTAGGGTCAGGCAAATTGTGGTGCACAAGTGACATCTATTTTGTTGTTCATGAATCTGGCCATGAGATGTACTTATGACTTGTGGGTGGAATTCAAGGTGGCTTGGTGCATTGTCGCCTTGTGGTTACGTACTTATGGTAAAAGGGATTGTGTATATGAAATATTTATAGAAGGCTGGAATAAGTTTTTGTGAAGTATTGACATATTGAGAACAATTGATTGAAGACCATTTTGTTGTATTGCCATCTCCAATCTGTTTACTACTTGCTTATCAATAATATGAATTTAAGTAGATATTATGTAGAAACAATTACATTTATAAAATATAGTTTGCAACTACATTTATGTATATATAAAATTATAAACTGCTAAAGAGATAAAATATAAACTAGAGAATGTTGAAAAATTACAAATGTTTGAGATATTTATTTTAGAGGGCCATGATTGTGCGCTTCCAACAATCCATTGTGCATGTTGACTTCTTTAAGCAATCAAGCAAGTTATATAAGTCCAATAGAATAGCATGCCTATATTCACTGTAGTAGTACTGTAGTGAATTTATTTGTATACAATATTAAGAATATCCCATGAGGAATTTGAAATATTATACCTGAGATTTGAGAACTTAGTTTATCATCAACTTTTAGTATATAGGTAAATACAAAAATTTACCATGTATCTAGTTTGGTTTTGCTGAGCAAATGAGCAATGTGCTTAGCAGATATCTATTCCTCGTCTTTTCTAGTTCACATTGTTCAAAAGTTGATTTGAATAAGAAGAGGTGAATTCGGATGATATTTAGCTTGATATATGTAGTTTATTTGGTAAAGAACATATAAGATTACAGATATAAGTGATAAGAATCAAATTGGTAAAATCAGATTAACGGCCAAACTGCCGATAATCGACTGCTTATTGGATAAATACCTGGAGTTCGAGATCCAGAGGTCTCCCAACGTCACACCAGAAGAACAAAATTACTGAATGAGAGAAACAATGAGGTGGCCAGCCCCTAAGGAAAGCCGATACCCTAATCCCGCCAAAATAGGAAACGATACTAATCCAAATCAAATACTAAATGAAAAATAAATAAATTGCAAACAGCACCCCTCTACTTTCCAGCCTTCCCTTGTCGACGCTGGTATATCTGGCCCCAGTGTGGGTCGGGTTGAGACGTATCATTACCCCCGCTCTGAAGAACCACCTTGTCCCCAAGGTGAATAGAAGGAAATTGTGCGCACAGTTGTGCAGCGGGTTCCCAGGTCGCTTCCTCCCTGGGTAATCCTTCCCACAATAGCAGTACTTCCAAGCCCTCTTGTCCCTCCCGGGTGCCGATTACATCAACTGGCCTGCTGGTCATTGCAAAGTCTTCAGTTAAACCTGATGGTAAGTCAGGCTCCGCTGTGTGATCTCCAATGGCCGCCTTGAGCTGTGAAACATGAAAAACAGAATGAATAACAGCAGTTGGTGGCAACTTCAGCCGATATGCCACCGCGCCCACTCGTTCCAACACTTCAAATGGTCCGTAAAACCGAGGAGCCAATTTGAGACACATCCTTCGCGCCACCGATGTCTGCCGATAAGGTCGTAACTTTAAGTAAACCATTTCTCCCACTTGAAACTGAACATCGCGACGTTTTCCGTCAGCCTGAGCCTTCATTAACTGTTGGGCCCTCCTTAACTGCATTTTTAATTCATCCAACACCTCATCCCGTTCCAACAAATACCGATCCACCTCAAAGGTCGTGACTGTGCCCTTATCATAACCCAATATAGTAGGAGGATCACGCCCGTACAAGACTTTAAAAGGAGTCATTCCAATAGAAGAATGAAAGGAAGTATTATACCAATACTCCACCCACGGTAGCCATTTAACCCATTGCTTTGGCCTTGCGGACGAGAAACAACGTAAGTAGGTTTCTAAGCTGCGATTCACCACTTCGGTTTGCCCATCGGTCTGCGGATGGTAAGCGGTGCTCCCCTTCAATTGGGTACCCTGATACTTAAACAACTCGGTCCAAAAATGACTAATGAACACGCGATCCCGATCCGACACGATAGACTTGGGAATCCCATGTAGCCGAACGATCCCACGGATAAAAGCAACCGCTACGGAGGCGGCCGTATACGGATGTTTCAACGGAATAAAATGCGCCAATTTACTGAGCCGATCAACCACCACCATTATCACACTATACCCTTCTGATTTGGGCAGCCCATCAATAAAATCCATAGACAGGTCCTCCCAAATTTGCTCGGGCAAGTTCAACGGTTGGCGGGTGCCAAGTTGGAGTATTTGTGCCGTTGGCACGTGCTACATTCCGAGACCAATTTAACCACATCACGACGCATCCCAACCCAATAAAACTCGAGTGCCATTCGATGGTATGTCTTCTGCATTCCCTCGTGGCCCCCCGTCGCACCACCATGCATTTCTCGGAAGATCCGAGGAATTAAGGTTGAAGTATGAGGAAGTACCAATTTTCCTTTGTACCGGACATCACCATGATCTACCGTATACCCCACGAGGCCATCCGCGCCCTTCAACAGCCGAGTACGAAGTTCCACGATCTCGGGATCATTGCGAATGGCCTGTAACAGTCCTACGTCGCTGCTGATCCTGGACACCGTTAACCCAAAAAACTCAGTTACACCCCCACGACGTGATAAGGCGTCAGCAGCTCCATTCTCCTTACCCGGCCGATAAACAATCTCAAAATCATACCCGGATAATTTCGAAATCCAACGCTGATGCTCGCCCGCTACAACCCGTTGCTCCATCAGAAACTTAAGACTTTTCTGGTCAGTAATTACAAGAAACTTTCTGCCCAGCAAGTACGGTCTCCATTTTTGCACAGCCATCACTATCGCCATAAATTCCCTTTCGTAAACAGACTTAAGTTGTGCCCTCGGTCCCAACACTTGACTGAAATATGCAATCGGTTTGCCTGCTTGCATCAGAACCGCCCCAACCCCGTAACCAGATGCTTTCGTCTCGATCGTAAAGTCCCTCGAAAAATCCGGTAAAGCCAAGACGGGTACTCTAGTCATCACATCCTGCAACTTGCGAAAAGCCTGAGTTGCTTCTTCGTTCCAATGAAAACTATCTTTCTTGAGTAGATCTGTTAAAGCCCGTGCGATTGTGCCATGGCCCTTCACGAACTTCCGGTAGTACCCGGTTAATCCCAAGAATTCCCGTAACTCTCGTATGTTTTTCGGAAGTGGCCACTCCGTCATAGCAGTAATCTTAGACGGATCAGCCATTACCCCAGCACATGTGACAATGTGACCCAAGTACTCCACTTGGGGTTGGCCGAATATACACTTTTTTTTATTGCAATAAAGTTGCTCGACCCGCAAACAGTCAAAAACTGTGCGCAAATGGTCACAGCGTTCCTCCATACTCTTGCTATAAACCAGAATGTCGTCAAAGAAAACCAACACGAATCTTCTCAAATACGGACGGAAAATGCGATTCATCAAAGACTGAAAGGTGGAGGGCGCATTAGTCAACCCAAAGGGCATAACCAGGAACTCATAATGGCCCTCATGGGTGCGGAAAGCGGTCTTGGGAATGTCCTCCTCCTTCATTCGGATCTGATGGTACCCCGATTTAAGGTCTAACTTGCTAAACATGGTTGCACCGTGCAACTCATCCAACAGCTCATCAATCACGGGTATAGGAAACTTATCCAGAACGGTGGATTTATTTAAAGTCCGATAGTCGACACAGAATCTCCAGCTACCATCTTTCTTTTTTACTAGCAGAACTGGGCTCGAAAATGGACTTGTGCTAGGTCGGATGATTCCCGTGTCTAACATTTCACTCACCAGCTTTTCTATCTCATCCTTCTGCAGCTGCGGATATCGATACGGTCGCACATTAATGGGCTCCGAATCAGCCCTGAGGGTAATAGCGTGCTCATGCCCCCGATGAGGTGGTAATCCTGCAGGTAAAACAAAAACATCCGAATAATTAGTTAGCAACGAATCCAGCGCAGAATGCGCTGGTGGTGGTGCTTCCGTGGTCGCCTCTACCCTAGCCAGGGACACCAGATACGTCTCACTGATGTCGGGGATGGCGCGGGCTATAGACTGGAGTGTCGCCTCTGCCCTCCGCAACCCGGGCTCCCCTCGTAGGGTAACTCTATCCGGCCCATTCTGGAAGGACATAGTAAGCTCCCTCCAGTTAACCCGGGTCTCACCTAACTGTCTGAGCCACTTCACCCCCAAAATAACATCTGTGCTCCCCAGTTCCAAGGGGTAAAAATCCTCAATCACACGAAATCCTTGCATAGTCAGCTCTACTGATCTACAAACCCCATAACTCGTCTCTTGCTGCCCATTCCCCATCGTAATTCCCGTTTTACGGTTCCCCGTAACCCGTAATCCAAGTGGTTCAATCACCTGGAAAGACAGGAAGTTGTGCGTAGCCCCACTATCGATCAGAACTACGACCTCATGCCCCCGTATATCTCCACGTAATTTCATAGTGTGGGGAGATGTGATACCCACCACTGAATGAACTGAAACTTCCACCGAATCCAGATGCGCGTGGGTCTCCTGGTCCGCCTCCTCTTCCGCTTCCTCCTCCCCATCATCACTAACCCATAAAATCTGCAAGGATTTCTCGGGACAACGATGCCCCGGAGCGAACTTCCCATCACAACGAAAGCATAATCCTTTAGCGCGTTTTTCTGCCATCTCTGTCTCAGTCATCCGTTTAAAAGGTTGTTTGGTACCCCCCGTGGTCGGCCGATGGGTACCCGTTGGTTGGACGGCCATAGGCCGTGATCCCCCACCCCCGGTCCGCAACAACTGACCTCTATTCACCCCTTTTTCTTTTTCCCCAGCGTGCCCGAATTTACTTTCATCTATCATCAGGGCTAATTGCATTGCCTGATCTAAATCCCTTGGCTGTAACAACCGGACTGACGCACGTAACTCTGGTTTTAACCCCTTTATAAATGTACCTTGCAAGATCCTCTCAGGCACTCCCACCAACTGAGATGTTATAGTTTCAAATTCCCCGATAAACTCGCGGGCCGTCCCCATCTGAGTGATTGCTAAAAACTGCTCATACAAATCACCTTCCTGTGAAGACTGAAAACGAGCCAAAAGTCGATTTTTTAACCCCTCCCAGGTACGAAATGGATTCCTGCATTCACTCCATCTGTACCATGCAAGGGCCTGCCCTTCCAAGCCTAATACGGCTGCCCTCAATTTCTCCCCCGTAGTGACGAACCCTTGAATCTCAAAAAATCTTTCTATCAGAAACACCCACCCATACACATCGTCTCCATTAAAAATTGGCATCTTCAGTTTACGCAAACGATAATCGGTTCCCGGTGCCCACCCCCGGTCTTCCGTGGGACCCGAGGACCTACCATACCCACTGTTAAATGGGCCATCAGTATCCGAAAAAGAGAACTTACCAACATCTGATGTGGGAATTTCCCAGGAGGTTTTCGGAGCCGCCCCCCTTGGTCGCGCTGCTGGAACTGTTAAACTCTGGCAATGGTACCCCGTTTTCATCAAAAACCAGGGTCGATCGGTTGTGCAGGGGCTGAGTTGTGCCTACGGTGAAAACCGGTGGGATTCCTGACACTGTCGGCCCAGGGTTATTCAGTGCTTGAAACTGCTGCAACATTACTTTCATCATCTCAGCATGTCTTTTCTCCGTATCCGCTCGTAAGGTTGCTACGGAATCTTCCAGTTTTTCAAAACGTACATTAGACTCCGACTGCTGCTGCTCAGCGGCAGCTTTTTGCTGAGTCAATTCGGCTTCAAGGTCTTGCATTTTGGTCATGGTGGAATCGGCAATGATGGGACCGCACAGGGACAGGAACGAAGGCTCTGATACCAATTTGATAAGAATCAAATTGGTAAAATCAGATTAACGGCCAAACTGCCGATAATCGACTGCTTATTGGATAAATACCTGGAGTTCGAGATCCAGAGGTCTCCCAACGTCACACCAGAAGAACAAAATTACTGAATGAGAGAAACAATGAGGTGGCCAGCCCCTAAGGAAAGCCGATACCCTAATCCCGCCAAAATAGGAAACGATACTAATCCAAATCAAATACTAAATGAAAAATAAATAAATTGCAAACAGCACCCCTCTACTTTCCAGCCTTCCCTTGTCGACGCTGGTATATCCGGCCCCAGTGTGGGTCGGGTTGAGACGTATCAATAAGGTACCGTATTAGCATGAACATTAGTAAAAGTAGTTTATTGTTTTAGACAATGATGATGTTCTTGAAACTGATATACTCGTCTTTCGTTTGTGGATTGAGATTATAATAAGTGCTTGCAGTAGTCGTGACCTGCAACTTGTGTTTTTAAGAATCTTGGTATCTTTAGAAGAAAACTATAAAAATATGCATGAATCTTGGTATCTTTCGAAGCTTTTAGGAAGTTGACCACATTACTCGAATACCCCTTAATTGTGTTTACTATTTAGAGTTTTATTTGTTTGTTCGTTACTATCATCTTATATTTTTCAGTTACATGTTGCAGATTTCTTTGCCAAACACCTTGATACAAGTTAAGCCGGTGCTCAGAATTCTTGCTTTAACTCGAGTTGGTATGAAATAGAAATCCGTAAGTAGTAACTGAAAACTAACTATTAACATATCTGGTTAACATAGACTTTGTTCAAACTTGTACAATGCGAACCCCGCTAGGTGTCAAGGAAAGCATGTGCCTTTGGTCAAAATTTTGTTTATAGTGAAATTATTTTTCGTAATTGTAGTTTTCTATATGAGTTCTACTAGTCAAACTAAAGTTTTAACTGATAGACTTTGAACCTGGAACCGTTACAGATAAAAGATTTCACGTTTCCTAGAGCACTCTTCTGGTTGAAGTGGAAGTGGAATATACCAATACCTTGAGTAGTCTCCTAAATCCACCATTTTGTTACCGAAAATTTAGCAATAAGAGTTTATCATAGTTCAAGAAGATGATAAGTTACTCATAAAATTATGTAAGCTCATATTTGATTCCTAGACTGAGATGATAATGAGTGCTGGAACTAGTGGTGAGCTGCAAGTTACTTGTGCTTTTAAGAATCTTGGTATCTTTAGAAGAAATTATAGAAATTAGGTAAAATGGCTTCTTATATTAGACTGTGTCTAGCGTGAAGTTTCTCGAGAAACTAGAGTTTTTTGCTTCGAAAAATAAGTTATTGTTGAAAAGAAAAGCACTATTAAAATGTCCTTCAAGTATAGGTCATAGAAATGAGGTAAAATGGCACCCAGTCTGGAATATTCAAATTTTATACTTCTCAATAATTCCCAAGCTATCTTATTTCCTATTGGTTCAACTTTACTTTCCAGGAACAAAGTTTGTGGCATAAGCCCAAGCATTGTTGCTAACTGGGTCAGCAAGATGGTCTGCTAGGTTCTCCAATGGACCCTTCCCTGTCACAATAGCTTGTACAAAGAACCCAAACATCGAAAACATGGCTAGTCTACCATTCTTGATCTCTTTGACCTTCAACTCAGCAAAAGCTTCAGGATCATCTGCAAGTCCCAGTGGGTCGAAACTTCCACCAGGGTAAAGCGGGTCAACCACCTCTCCAAGTGGTCCACCGGCTACTCTATAACCCTCAACTGCACCCATGAGGATCACTTGTGTTGCCCAAATGGCTAATATGCTTTGAGCATGGACCAAACTTGGGTTACCCAAGTAGTCAAGTCCTCCCTCGCTAAAGATTTGTGCTCCAGCCTTGAACCATACTGCTTCACCGAACTTGACCCCATTGCGGGCTAAAAGCTCCGGGAAGACACACCCAAGAGCCCCAAGCATGGCCCATCTGCAATGAATAAGCTCAAGCTCGCGGTTCTTGGAGAACGTTTCCGGGTCAGCAGATAGACCTGCGGTGTCCCAACCGTAGTCACCAGGGAACTCACCGGTTAGATACGAAGGAGACTCACCAGAGAATGGTCCTAGGTACTTGACTCTGTCTGGACCGTACCACGGGCTGCTAGAAGGTGCAGTTTTAGTGGCGGTTTTCCTCATAGAACCCTTCCGTTACCCGAAACAGCAGATCCAAATGCAGCAGGATTCACCGACTGTCCGGAAAAAGAAGAGGAGAGTGCCATTGTTGAAGCAGCCATGGGATTTGCCTATTTGCAGAATAGAATTAGAGGTTATTCTGTTCGTTGCTTGATTTCATAGGCTGCCTTCTTGGATATATATATAGGTGTAAGAGATTGGAGAGTATGATCTATTAGGATTTTTATTTCGTATACAATTGGTTGATGAAATTCGATATCATATCCAGTTGGATTTATTGGTAGATATTGTATTAGAAATCTAAGATAAATATATATTTATCTATAAAGTATAAACAGATAAGTTATTATTAAATTTTTTTTCTGAAAGGGATATTTTACATTTGGGACATATATGATGAGCTGATAATGCCATTTTGTAGGGTCAGGCAAATTGTGGTGCACAATTGACATCTATTTTGTATGGAATCATTCAAGATTGCTTGGTGCATTGTTGCCTTGTGGTTACTTATGGTAAAGGGATTGTGAATTTGAAATATTTATAGAAGGCTGGAATAAGTTTTTGTCAAGTATCAACAACAATTGATTGAAGACCATTTTGTTGTATTACGATCTCCACCTGCTTACTACTTGCTTATCAATAATATGAAGTTAAGTAAGTATTTATTTTATAGAAACAACTACATTTATAAAATATATCTTGCAACCACATTTATGTATATTTAAATAATTATAAGCTGCTAAAATATAATTTAGAAAATCTTGAGAGGTTACAAATGTTTGAGCTCTTTATTTTAGAGGGCCATGCTTGTGCCATTCCAACAATCCATTGTGCATGTTAACTTCCTTAAGCAATGAAGCAAGTAAGTCCAAAAGATGTAACGACCGGATATCTCGAGGTTAGTTAACATTAAATGCGATTTTGAAATTTCGTTACTTGTTTGGAATTATATGAACGTTATGAATGTATTAAATGAGTGATTTAAATAAAAACTAAGATTAAGGACTAAAAGTGTAATTATGTGATCTTAGAAGGGTTAACTTGTGATTAGAGGGAAGTAATGAGGTATTAGGGTTTTAATACGTGAGGGGGCAACCCTTCAAGTCATTCACGCTAGTTTTTAAAACCGAGAGAGAGCTCGAGGAGCATTCTTGCGATCGTCTAGAAGAGGAGCAACGAGAATCGATCCACCGAAGAGCTTAATCGAAGGTTCCTTGATCAAGTAAGTGATTCAACTCTAATGTAGTGATTTAGATTGGTTTGTTTGTGAGTGTCGATGGTTTGGGGGTGTGATTAGTCGACTGTAGCATGCTAGGGTTTGTGGTTTGAAGCTTGAATCCATGAATTGATCTAGGTGTAAATCTTTAGAAATTTAATTGATGATTTGAGTTTGATCTAAGATGTAAAAATAGAACCTTTGATGATTAAATCATGTGAATAGAGGACTTGAACATTATTCGATTGTTGCTTTCTATTTCTTGTGCGTCGACTGCTTAGAAGGTTGGGGGAGAGTTTGCGTTCGCCAAATAACCTAGCGAACCGAACCTAGCGAACCGAACCTAGCGAACTGATCCTAGCGAACTGAACCTAGCGATCTGATCCTAGCGAACTGGCCCTAGCGAACTGGACCTAGCGAATGGATACGTGACTTAGTGAAAGTTTACTTAGCGAACTGAAGCTTGGCTAGGTTACTTAGCGAACTGAACTTGGCCAAGTGAATTTTAGCGAACTGAGATCAAGTGTAGACCAAGGATGGCTTGGTGTGGAGCCTTTCTAGCGATCGTGATTTATCTCGTATTACTTTCGCATATTCGTTTCGTGTTTACTTAGTAGCGTTATTTTTTTTTATGTGTTTAGGTGCCACGGTAGATTTGTGTGGATTACTCGGTATTACTCGCAATCCCAGTGAGTTCAGTATTTTCTAAAACCGAGTATGGAGACAAAATCATTTTTGAAATGATTAACGATGTTTATGATGACTTTTTAAGATGTAAATGTTTGAAAATATTTTATGACGAACACGAAGAATCTAATTAATTATTTAACGATGCTATGTGATGAACTCTAACGATGCTTATGATTGAATTGTGATGATTGCTTTATGATTATTGATGCCTTGTGGGTGGGGGTAGGCATACTCCTAAGATGTAGCGATGATGCCTAGTAGGGTAGTGTGCCTTCTAGGTTTTGCTAGCACATCGATGTTTAGTTGTCGGGTTTTCTAGACAACCTCGACAACACATGGTGTACTTGTACACTGGAGTGGTGTATGACCGACGATGATGAGGTCAACGCGCTTAACACCACGTTGGTGGGAGGAGGGCATAGCGATGGGGCACCGTTTGTACTTCCACCTAAACGACATATGTCGGAGTAGCTATAGCGAACGGAACATGGGGGTTTGTGTACGAGAGGGAGTCGCGCCCCGATCGGTACCAGACTTGCCGGGCACGCCTAGCGAACCTATGCCAGTACGGACGGACCTTGGAACCCTAGCGGTTGCCGGACACGTAGCTGGTTTTTGGGGTAGTGACGATAACGATGTATGATGATAGACCCCAACTAAGAGCGATGGATACGATGTGATTAGCGATGCTTTGTGATGAAAAGATGTATACGATGTTATTGACTTGTTTTGATGAATTGTTTGATGTAAACGATGCATAAGATGTGAAACGATGATAAAGATGTGTAACGATGTATAAACGATGCTAAAAGACAAAACTCGACCATGTGGGGTAGTGATGCCATGCGGGTGGGTCAAGATAAGGGTTGGGATTGTGTATGAATAACCTAACCTATTAAACAACTGTTTTACTAATTGGTTTTGTATACCTATTGCTGACTCACGAGGCGAAAGCTGACACTTGTTTCTTGAAATGTGTCTCGTACTTGTGCATGTAGCATAGGAGTTAGAGGCCTGGTGAGTGTGGGAGCTGCTGGGTAGAGATGATTGCGTAGTTTAAATCTATTTATTGTTCTTAGCCAACTTGTGGTGGATTTTTAAAGGGTGTTTGAGAATTGGAACATTTTATTTAAACGTTTTGACTGCGTGGTAACGTAGTGGTTTTTGGATAAAGTTTGGTTAACGGTTTTTAACCGTTTAGCATTTAATGATGATCATTAATATTTCCGCTGCGATGATAAAAAAAAAATTAAGTGTGAATTTTCGAAACCACGGCGTTACAAAAGAACATCATGCTTATATTCACCTGTTGTACGTACTTTTGTAGTGAATTTTGTTGCCTCTAATTGTTTGATTCACAATGAATAACAAGAACTTACAGAAAATATTCGTATATTAACAACATAGATTTTGTTTACATGGTACCCCTATTTATACTAGTGGCGGTGGCGGTTATACCCGCCGTAAACTGCCCTACGGCGGTTATTGGTGGCGGTACACGGTGGCCTGCCGCCTCTTACTGTGTCACACATACTTATACTAAGTATTTACATAATACAAATAAACTTATAACATAAACAATAATAATAATAATACTAATATGATAATCTAGCAGCGAGTGAGATTAGGTCCACATTCTCCCCCTTAATATCGATCGTTGCTTTGTTCCAGATCTTGAACTCCAAGCATCTGCCTCATGGTGACAAACTTAAGTCTTGGTAGTGCTTTTGTCAATATATCCGCCCTTTATAGTTCGCCACTGACGTGTTCCACATTGATGTGTCCATTCTCTACACATTCACGAATGAAATGGTAACGAATGTCGATATACTTACTTCTTCCATGAAAAACGGGGTTCTTGATGAGTGCTACTGCTGAAATATTATCAACCTTCAACGTTATCCTTTCCTCTTTCCATCCCGTTAGTTCACTAAGTATCCGTTTTAACCATACATGTTGCTCCAGTAGCTGCCATGAATTCAGATTCACATGATGAGAGTGCTACTGTTGGTTCCAGGTAATAGGTGATTCTCCAAAATAGAATACTATTCCAGTAGTTCCTTTCCTTGATCAGTATTAATTCCATAACTACTGTCGCTATAACCTGTTATTTTGCAGCCGCCTTCTCGTTTGTATATAATACCATGCTCCTTGGTACCTTTAATGTATCGGATTAATTTCTTTATTGCTTTTAGATGATGATCCTTCGGTTCTTGCATGAAATCGCTAAGTAATCCAACCGAGTAACTTAGATCTGGTTTAGTATCTAGCAAATACCTGAGACATCCAATTAAGCTTCTGTAAAAAGTTGCATCAACTGGATTTCCATCTTTTGTTTTAACCAACTTTGTTCGTGGGTCCATTGGTATCTTTGTGTTATTGCTGTCCATCATACATGCATCTTTAAGGATCTTGTTGATGTAACTTGTTTGCTTGATTGTAATCTCCCCCTCTGTTTGAGTAACTTCTATTCCGAGGTAATAAGCCAGCAATCCTAGATTGCTTATTTCAAATTTGTCTTCCATCTGGATTTTGAACAAGTCTATTTCCGTCCTTGGAGTGCCTGTGACTATCAAGTCATCCACATAAACTCCAACTATTAGCGTTTCTCTTTGTGTAAACTGCTTGTTCGAGATTACATTTCTTAAAGTCTAATGACTTCAAGGTTGATCAAGTTTTATATTCCAAGCTCATGGTGCTTGCCTTAAGCCATATAACGCTTTTGTGAGCTTATAGACTTTTCCTGTACTACCTAGTTGTACAAAACCTTCAGGCTGTGTAACGTAGACTTCTTCGTTTAATTCTCCATGTAAGAATGCCGATTTGACATCCAAATGATGTACTTGCCATCCATGGTATGCTGCTAATGCCAACATTAAATGAACCGTCTCAATACGCGCAACTGGTGCAAATGCTTCGTCAAAGTCAATTCCTTGCTCCTGCACATATCCTTTTGCTACTAGTCTTGCTTTGTTCTTAATGATTTCCCCTTTTGCATCCTTCTTTGTCTTAAAAACCCATTTGAGTCCTATTGCCTTATGATTTGTAGGCAAAGTAGTAAGGGTACATGTATTATTCCTGCTGATTGAGTCCAATTCAGCTTGCATAGCCTCAATCCATTTCTTATCGAAGATGCTTCCCTATAGTTACGTGGTTCCTCTTCCGTAAGTAGTAGTTTTTCAGTTTCAACTACACGTGAATTTTCATACTTTATTCAAGTCTTTGAAACCTTGTACTGGTGTATCATCATAGTTAAGAACTGTATACAATATTAAGTATATCCCATCAGGAATTTGAAATATTATACTTGAGATTTGAATTTATCTACCTTGTACGTACCTAGTTTGGTTATACTGAGCAAATGAGCAATGTCTTTGGATGATATCTATTCCTCGTCTTTTCTAGCAAGATTGTTCATATTTCAATAGTTTATTTAAATGAGAAGAGGTGGATTCTAATGATATTTAAGTTGATATATGTAGTTCATTTTTGTAAAGAACATATAAGATTATAGATATAAGTTACTTCCCGTATTAGCATGAACATTAGGAAAAAGAGTATAGTTTTAGACAATGATGAAATTCTTGAAATTGATGTATACTCATCTTTGTTACCAGATTGATATAATAATGAGTGCTTGCTGTAGTCATGCTCATGACCTGCTAGTTACTTGTGTTTTCAATAATCTTGGTATCTGTAGATAAAAATTATACAAAAATGCTTAAATGCTTCCGTACTTAGTTTCTTCAATTATGGATGTGTTTGGGGAGAAGCTTTTAAAAGCTTTTAGAAAGTTGATCACATTACTCAAATTCCACTCAATTAACTGTGTTAACTATTTAGAGTTTTATTTGTTTGTTAATTATTTACTATCATTATACATTTTTCAGCTACAGTTGAAAATTTCATTGCCAAAGACCTTGATACAAGTAAAACTCTTGCTGAGAATGTAAATGTTTAAGATTATAATGGAAATTGAAATAATACTTTGAAATAGAGAATACAAGTGTAGAAGAGTAATTGTGAAGGTTTGTTATATTATAACTCTTGAGATACAATGCATATTTACAGGCTAACAAAATAGAGTACTGTTCACAACTAAGTATTCTTAGTCCTTAAGACTCTTTTAGAACTTATCCTATATAGAGCTAAGTACTTAGTAGCTAAGTTTTTTAATAGTTAAGTTTCGTTAATGTTTAAGAATACTTCGACACTAAGTTTAGAAAATATCAAGATGTGTATTTCCAATAACTATCTTAAATACTTTAACATTCCTCCTTAAGATTGTTGTTGGTCATCATAAGTCGAGTTTTCAAATAATCTAGCTTCATTCCAGTGAGAGACTTAGTTAGCATATCTGCCAATTGAGTGTGAGATGTGCAATGTTTCAAGTTAACCTCTCCATTCTTCTCAGCTTCTTGAATGGCATGATACTTGATGTTGATGTGCTTTGTTTTTCCGTGTTTTACCGGATTTTCTGCTATAGCGATAGCAGATTTGTTATCGCAGTAGATTACAGTTGGACCTTCTTGAGTTAGATGTAAATCACACAACAAATTTTTAACCCAAATAGCATGATTTACAACAGCAGCAACAACAATATATTCTGCCTCTGTAGTAGACTGTGCAACAATGCTCTGCTTTTTAGAATTCCAACAAAATACACGTGAACCAAGGTTGAAAACATAACCAGAAGTGCTTTTCATATCATCGATACTTCCGGCCCAATCACTATCCGCATATCCTTCAAGTATTACCATGGAAAGTTTGTCCTCGTTGCTTCGTTTAAATATCTATTATACTTTTAGATCTTCTCTTTGTCGTAAGGATACACTTTTGCACTAATTAATGCCAATTGAACTTTTCGGATTTAATTGCTACATTAGAGTTTGCTTGAGGACAAGCAAAAGCTTAAGTGTGGGGAGATTGATATATGCGTTTTTATACATGTTTTATATACCCAAACACCCCCATTCTTAACCCATTTCCATGGTAATATGTCCATTTAATGCTCTAATATGATAAAAGTTCACCATACAGGTCTAAAAGAGCTTTACATAAGAAACATGGACAAATCCCGCGATTATCAAGCAAAAAGCGAAGTTTTGTTAAAAACATGTCCTTACGGCCGCAAGTAATCCCTTGCGACCGCAAGGGACCCCGCCCACCAAAATTCGCATAACGGTTTTGTCAGACCTCGAGATTCGATGTTGGCAGAGCATCTTTTGACAAAATGGTCTATGCGACCGCAAAGGAATGCCATGCGATCGCAAAGACCCCCAGATCTTGCCTATATAAAGAGCTCTCGGCAAACTCTTCAAAACACACCAACACCAACACCAACACCAAGGAGGAAAACACACACACTGAGATCTGAGAGGGGGCCTTCGGGCTTCCCTCGGTCTTCTCACCCTGGGGTTTCTCCAGCCTTGGCTCCGGACTTCTCACCCTCCAAACACTCTCCTAAACCTCTAAACACTTCAAACACCATTCCACGGTAATACCTAAGGAGGAGAGCTTGCTAGGAGCTTGGAACAACACTTGGAAGCTTCAAAGTACACATAATCTTGGGGTTACTTGGTATAATCATTTTATCTTCTGTTCTTAATTATGTATCATGTATTCCAGATGTTGTTGTACTTGATGAAGTTTAACTTATTTCACTTAGGCCAAGATGATTCTTGGCCAAGTTATGGCAATATAATCTTTTCTTGATTAATTAATATAAAAAGTATGTTTTGATCATTGATATAAATGTGTTTAATCATGTTCTTATGTTAAATATGTTCATGTTCATGTTTTGGTAATCTTTTATGTGAAAACATAAAGGTTACATTCCATGCATATTCAAAGATGATGGTTTAATCTCAAGATCTTGTGTAGTTATCACTAGAAATGGTGTAACAAGCAAGGTTGTCATCAGAAAAGCATTTTTGGGACTTGTCTTTGATTATTTCCAGGTCATAACAAGTTGGTCATATTCATCATATTGTTGTTTTACACATGCTTAACATCTTAACGAAAGTTTCAAGTATTTAAGTATATTATTTGATCATAACAACTACAAAAGAATAAAAAGGATTGAAAAGGTATTCTTGAGCATGTTAAGATTGAAATGAACTCCTAATGTCATTAAGAATCAGAACTCTACGATTCTATGTGCATGCTTACGTGTTCATGCTTTACATGTGTTAAGTACTAGAAATAGTACTTAAACACGATGATATCTGAAGGAAATAACGTAAGGCTCGATCTTAAATCCAACACACGCGGTTTGAGTCTTGTTCGGTTCATGGATTCATAGTGCTCATTTCTATCTGCTTATGACCTTGGATGACAGTCCAGGTTATACGTGCTTGATCCTTGGTGCATAAATGATTTCTGCTGGAAATAGGGTTCATGCGACCGCAAGGGTAAATCCATGCGATCGCATGTACCCTTGCGACCACATGTCACAGACATGCGGCCATATGCAATTTTATTCTATTTCAGTTTGTTGTTTCTCATGTTTAAATCATTCTTAAATCACTTTAACACCTTTCCTATGTTTTGAAGGCTATGAGACATATCATTTGACCGAGAGTGTATGACTCGTAGCTGGATTTAAATATAGTTAAGTAGATCTGTGATTGTCTTATGATTCTATGTTTACATGCTATACTTGATTGTAAATCTGAGTCTTGATAACTCGAGTGATGATTTACATGATAATATGACTTGTGAGTATTAGAGAGAACAACATGCTCTGTGCCTAAATTACATCTATGTCAAGTCTTCATTGTTGTATTTATTGCTGTGACTGGTTCGGATGAATCAGAAGCCCAAGTGAATATTTACCCGGTTTTAATCCGTTCTATCCCTGTATTATATTTATCTTTTTGTATTTTAGTTTCTTTATCTTTTCCAACTCTCCACAGTATCTTTCTGATCAAACAATAATGATGGTATAATATTGGTAACTTCTGTCCCTGTGGTACGATACCCGGTCTTACCCTATCTATACTACTACTGACCAGGTCATACTTGCCTGAGTCGTGTGTAGTACTTATTTCGTAATTCCGTTTTATAAATTTAAAACACCAGTGTGAAAGCTTTTAATCATCTTAAAAATACCCGTACGCGGGCTGCACACCAAGTTTTTGGCGCCGTTGCCGGGGACAGGCAATACTAAGAAATATCTAGTTGTTGATTTGATCTTTTTTCTCTTTATTTGTTTTTTGTTGTTTTTCGTCCTCGCGAGAATAATCCGCATTTCAACGCGTTATAATGTTCGCTTACACACCGTACTAATAGTGTGTTACTTATCGGAACCCATTTCCGGGTTTCAATTTCCCTTCCTTGTATTTCCAGTTTCCTTTCCGTTCATTCCCTATTGTACCTTTTCCTTTCCGTTAATAATTTAGCTAATCTAGCTTCGTGCTTTCCACTTCATACTGCTATCATCCGTTCTGATTATTCCCGGAGTGCATTAAAGAATGAAAGCTAAAACGAAACATCAAGTGTGTGATTCTGGTCAAAAGAGACCCTTGCGCCCAAAAGAGAAATAGCTTGCGGCCGCAAGTGAAGTTGTAACTTGCGACCGCAAGAATATACTTACGGCCGCAAGTCGTATATATATATATATATATATATATATATATGACCTTCAACATAGACACACACGCTTACACAAACTCACTCTCTCTCTACTTTCTCTCTCTACACCGGCGACCATAGAAGACCTCCGAGGCGATTCACCCATTTCTGACCGATCTCCGCTCATTTTTCGCAAATAAGCTATGCCTCCACGTCGACCCAGGCAACACTCACCGGAGATTGTCATTGATCCGCATATATTTCCTCGGCTAGTTGATTACGACGCAGCACCAGGCCAGCCGCAGGTAGAGCATGACGATGATGCTGATCTTCACCCTTTTCTTCGATTTGATAGGGAGGAGGACAACACCGCACGTGACGCCTTGCGTGACAAGGCAGAGCTTGGCTTCCAGCCGCTACGCTATATTGCTTGGGATTCCCTTATCTCAGTCAAACTCAGAGGGAGAGCCAGGTCCATTTGTGGACCACAGTAGAAGCGCCTCTTTAGCATCCAGAGCTCAGTCATACGGGAGCTGGCTCTGGAGTTTTTCTCTACATTCCACATGGTTACTCCGCTGACTAACTATGAGCGAGAAGACGCATTGACCTTTAGGCTAGCTGGAGCCGAGAGGAGATTGTATTTGCGGCAGTTTGCCGTACTTATGGGTTTGTATACCGATGCTGAACTCGACACGCCGGCATTCATGGATGGGATCACGGATTGGCCTGAAGGGGTCAATGCCGTTAGTTTCTGGGCGGAGATAGGCCATGGGCCATACACTACTCCTACGGTGCCCAAGAGTTCAAAGTTGCTAGATCCATTACACCGTCTTCTCCATAGAGCAATCGTACACAACATGACGGCGCGCAGCGCATCATCAGGGGTCGTGACGCATTCAGACCTGTTCTATCTTTACTGCATCACACGTTAGGTACCCTGTCAGCTGGCACTCTGTCTGGCTAGATTTTTATTTTCCATTCGTACCTCCTGTGTCTCTCAGGGCATATATGGAGGGGGGTACGTGACATTATTAGCCGAGGCCATGGACTTGCTCCAGGGGGAGGACAAAGAGGACTTCACCGTTTGCGCCCAGCCGCTCCCCATAGATCTCAACTTATTGTTACGTATGAATGTCGTACAACGACAGGGACGGCGGCTGCAGCTATTAGACCATGAGGGTCGTCCTTGGCAGCCAGCTGGTACAGCAGGTGCCGGTGGAGCACAGGGTGGCGGAGATGAGGGGCATGAGGGCCCGGACATTCAGATGGAGGATACTCCTCCTACACCACCGACGCAGCAGGAGCAGACACAGCCAGCCGCCATTGCATACAGCCGAGACTACCGGTAAAGGCTGACAGCATTAGAGAAGAAAGTAGATACAGTGATTGAGATACAGCGGGTCGACCTTGCACATGCACTTGCTCACCGAGAGTATACTTCTAGCATGTTGCAGAGGTTAGTGGCGGACACTTTACCATCTGGAACCGTTCCAGAGCCACCAGCTGTTCCTCAACAGCTCCGAGATTATCTAGATGGGACTGGACCTTCACACTCATAATATCAGTCACCCCCGTCATCTTTTGATAGATTAGCAGTATTTTTATGTATTTCTAGATTAGTTTTGTATTTTAAGGAGTTTAGCCTTTCTTTTGAATGTTTGAATGTCATGAACTTTATTGTTATATCCATCTATGACACCAAAGCATTTTTAGTTATTTTTGTTTTAGTTTTTTATTTTTCTGTTAATTGCCATATTATCTTGTTCCAACTCTCGCTTTTCACTTGTGGTTGAGTTCTCTTGTTTTGCAAGTTACACTCGGATTATACAGTTATATATCAAAGGAGTGCAACTCAATCCAAGTGTGGGGAGAATCTTGAGCCTTCATCTACAGAAATCGGTTACTAACACCCATTCAGGGAGTTTTTACATCTCTTCTCTTACACTTATCACACTACATAACTGTTTACATGCATTGTCTGTACATTGAGGACAATGTACAATTTTTAAGTGTGGGGAGGAGATATCTATCACATGCCTGCGATAGTCTTGTTATTTTGAAAACTCTTAATGCTTTAAAATCTTAAAATTGAATTTTGTCATAAATTTTTCGCAAATTTATATCCTTTTGGACATGTTTAGATCCTCTCGCATGATAGATTATAAGCAAGTAACATTATGAGGACCTTGTCTTGTATAACTTTCATGAAGTTAGCTTAACACAAGTACTTGAGTTCTGCCTAATGTTTGACTTCAATTGCACAAACCACACCTTGACATTAGCATTCCTGAGCATTTGAGCCACAACATTTTAATTTTTATTCGATTAGCTCATGGAATTACCACATATATATGCAGATTGTGCTTTGATTGTAGAACTTGCTCATAACTATGCATTTCGAGACCATGAACTAAATTGTTGCAATTAAATGAAAGAAGCATTAGGAAACCCATTTTAGCCTAAATATTTTTATTTTTAGCCACTTTTTATATGTTATCCCATAGTTATCCACTTTGAGCCTTAGCCTTTCATTTCATCACCCATGTAATCCATATTTTCGTGTTCATTTTATTTTTAGTTTCCAGAATCCGTTGAATAAATTGATTGCTGCTTAGTTCATAATTTTCAGTTGTACATGCACTAATCAGCGGGACATGATAATATCCATAAAAATGTAGAAAACGGAAAAATGAGAATTTCAGTTGCTTGACATGCCTTTCTTTGGCTATTTTTGAGGTTGTCATACATTGAGTAGTAGTTTTTTCTTCAGTATTGCCTGGGTGAATAGCCGTCATTCAGAAGATTCTGATTCCATTACAACTTGATGAACCATATTCTCAACATAAATAGAGTACTTTCCTAGTTCAATAAAAGCAGCTAAGCCGGTATTTGACTTGATTTCTGGATTCTTATTTTAGCCACTTTTATATCTTCCCATTCCTTCCCTAAAAACCTTAGCCACGTTACAACCCGAATAAAGACTTCTCGATAATTGCATATATTTATGTTAATTGGTGGAGATTTGATATGTGATCAAGCTTATGCTAATCTTAGTCTCAAATCCTGCATTTTTGCACTTATACACAAACCCTGATACACTTATTGAGTGCTTGAGTGACCACCTGGTGAGGTATGAAGTCAGATATTTGGTTTAAATCATGTATACGTGCTAAAGTTTGCTTTGATTTTGCCATATCTTTCACATGAAAGTTTGTCCTCGTTGCTTCGTTTATATATCTATTATACTTTTAGATCTTCTCTTTGTCGTAAGGATACACTTTTGCACTAATTAATGCCAATTGAACTTTTCGGATTTAATTGCTACATTAGAGTTTGCTTGAGGACAAGCAAAAGCTTAAGTGTGGGGAGATTGATATATGCGTTTTTATACATGTTTTATATACCCAAACGCCCCCATTCTTAACCCATTTCCATGGTAATATGTCCATTTAATGCTCTAATATGATAAAAGTTCACCATACAGGTCTAAAAGAGCTTTACATAAGAAACATGGACAAATCCCGCGATTATCAAGCAAAAAGCGAAGTTTTGTTAAAAACAGGTCCTTACGGCCGCAAGTAATCCCTTGCGAACGCAAGGGACCCCGCCCACCAAAATTCGCATAACGGTTTTGTCAGACCTCGAGATTCGACGTTGGCAAAGCATCTTTTGACAAAATGGTCCATGCGACCGCAAAGGAATGCCATGCGATCGCAAAGACCCCCAGATCTTGCCTATATAAAGAGCTCTCGGCAAACTTGTAACACCGCAAAAATACAAGCCATAATTTTTAAAAAAAAAAAAAACACAGCGGAAGTAATCCGTCATAAAACTAAAAAGGAAATAACATCAAAAGTTAAAACCAACACTGTACAAACATACAGTACTTCCTTTAGTGTTACAAAATATTTCATAAAGTATGGCTCATCATTCTAAAACCCAAAATATCAGAGCTACGGTCAAACTTTCCTTGTACTCAAAAGCTGCAACCTACCGTGCTCACAAAACCTGAAATAGAGAGTTAGGGTGGGGAATTAGCACAAATCTAAGTGAATGGAAATCAAGCCACAAGCAATTAAAGCAGAACCACAACGATCACAAGAATAGTTTATCTCAAATATCAAAGGACCGGCGGCTCTGCCGAGCCTACGACCAATGCTGGCCATAGCAATGATCTACCGATAGCCATCTGCTAACTGGCACAGTTAAACCCCCTCTGCTACAACAAATGCAACAGAGGATCTAAAACTGCCTAACCAGAAGCAACTGACCCAGCCCAAAACCACGCTTAGCTGACCTCTGCCACAAACATCATGAGCACAATTTCATGCCTTGATACTCATATCTTGGACACAATTTCAATAATCATCACATAACCAGTCAAGTAATCACATGAGACTAAACAGTCTATCGCATGATTAATCGTATAAAATTCAAGTAACCATAACAGTTACAACTAAAACCACTAGTGAATTAAAGTCCACTCACCTGTGTTCAACAAAACACCAAGCTCAGTTGTCTAATTTCACTGAGGCTTCGGATTCCCTGAGAACACAATACAAACGAATTAGTGAATCCAATCTCAGATAATTCAATAATTCAAGTAGCTACACAAACGGGTCATAACTTAACCGTTACGAAAAACGCACATAATCAATATGGAAAACATCCAATATAATTTAGAATATCCATAAATGTTACCAACAAGGTGTAACAATCAACAAAACACATTTAAAGTCCATATATCATAACTTAGCTTACTAACGGGTTAAACCCAACCCGTTTGGTTTAAAATACCAAACTAACATGAAATACATATCCAACACTTTAAAATCACTTTATATAATATATATAAAGTATAGGAATTAACAAACTATGCACAACGCGCATCTAAGATAATTTCGTACAATTAAAGTAGCAATTATATAATTACATAAATAATTCAAGGTCTTTCTTAGCATGGTTTACTATCAAAAATCACTCATAAATATCATATAAATAATTATATAACAACTACTAATAGTGTACATCAGCACCTGGTTCAACGTAGGACAAAGAAACGCGAAAATCAAGTGGGAGCCAAAAAAAACAACATTATGTGTTCACTAGTGAACACAGCAACAGCAGGCTTGTCTTCTTCACTGTTTTGTTCCAGCAGCCTAAAAACACCTTTAAAACTCGATTGCAGCAGTAAAAACCAACCAAAATACATATCTAAACATCCTAAAACTTCAAGAAACATACTAGAAACAATTAACAAACATCAAAACAATTTTTGGACATCAAATCCTTGAATTTCAATTCTTCAAATTTGCACCTCAAACACCATTAATGAGTTTTTAAGCTTCTAATCATACAAAACAGATTATAGCTAGAACAGATTATAGCTAGAAAAACTATATCAAAACTCTTATAAACTATTACAAACATAATCTAACATATAACCTAACATCAAAACACATTAACTTACATCAATTCATGGATTCAAGTTCTTGAAATTTATCAAAACCTCCATTAATGGTGGTTTTTGAGCTCAACCATCAATTACATAGAAATCATTCATATTATCCACTCTAAATCAGTACATAAGCTTCAAAAACTTGTAAGAACATGAAACAATTTCGGATTGGGTATAAACCCACATGATTCTTGAACCCTAGAAATTAATAAATGGGTGTTCTTGGCAAGAACAATAAGTAAGGTGATCAAGAACAATAAAAGATGAGTTTACTTACTTTAATATAGCAAGAATTCTTACAAAAATCAGAAAGTAAGGGTTGGAGTGTGAGAGTTCTTGGGGGTTTTCTCTTCCACGAAGCAAAGAACAAGCTAGGAACACAATACCCAATATTTGACTCCATAAAGTCAAATAAAACATATCTAGGTCGGCTGGGATTTAATTTAAAACACCACACAGTGTCAAATACTGTTATCTAGCATACAAGAACCTAAATAAAGCGGTCTTACTCAAGTCATTAACAAGCAACGAGGTATTATTCGGGACCCTAGTATAAAAACGAATCATATGATACCAATAACATATAAAAATATTAAACTAATATTTTTACCTCTTATCCCGCGGTCCAATTTAAATACCAAGTAAGCATCAAATAAATATATAAATAAATAGCAGATAATTATAAACAATCAAATATACTAATATAAACAATTAAATAACTTACCACCGCCACGAAACGACCAGACCCTAAACGCGGGTGTTACAAATCTCTCCCCCTAAAGAAGATTCCGTCCCCGGAATCTCATCGCGCTCAAATAGGCTAGGGTAGCGGTTCCTCATGTCTGCCTCGGTCTCCCATGTTAAATCTGAACCCAAACTATGCTTCCATTAAATCAAAACCATAGGAATCTCTTTCCTCAAAGCTTCGTTGTTTTACGATCAACTATCTCAACTGGTTCTTCTATTAATCGCTTTTTCGAATCAACTTTCAGATCATGTACCGGGAGAATCTGACTTTCATCCTCAACGTTACATTTACGTAAGTAACAGACATTAAAAGTATCATGAATACCCGCTAACTCTGGTGGAAGATCAAGAGTAACAGTCTGGTCGTTGACTATCTGTCGTATGCGAAACGGACCAATGTATCGTGGAGCTAGTTTCCCACGTTTCCCAAAGCGAATAACCCCTTTCCACGGAGAAACTTTCAGATAAACCAACTCACCTTCAACAAACGTAACTGGTCTGCGGCGTGGATCTGCGTACATCTTTTGTCTGTCTCTGGCAGCTTTCAACTTTTCCCGAGCAATAGCAACTTTCTCAGCCGTCATCTGAACAATATCGGGACCCGCAAACTGTTTCTCACCTGCCTCTAACCAACAAGTAGGAGTACGACAGCGACGACCGTATAACATCTCATAAGGTGGCATACTGATACTCGAGTGATAAGAATTATTATACGCAAATTCAATCAAAGGCAAGTGTGAATCCCAAGACCCACCATATTCTAACACACAGGCGCGTAGCATATCCTCAAGTGTCTGAATAGTACGCTCAGTCTGACCGTCTGTCTGAGGATGATAAGCTGTACTCAAATTAACACGCGTCCCCTATGCATGATGTAAACTCCTCCAAAAGTTGGAAACAAATCTGGGATCTCGATCAGAAACAATAGAAAGAGGAATACCGTGCCGTGATACAATCTCATCGATGTACAACTGAGCTAATCTGCTGAGTGAAGCTGTCTCACTGGTGGCAAGAAAGTGAGCACTCTTCGTCAAACGGTCAACAATCACCCAAATTTTATCATGTTTCCGCTGGTTACATGGAAGTTTGGATACAAAATCCATCGTGATGTGTTCCCATTTCCACTCTGGTATCTCCAACTGTTTCAAAGACCTGTAAGGTTTCTGGTGCTCTGCTTTGACCTGAGCACAAATATGACACGTTCCCACAAAATTTGCAACATCTGTCTTCATAGTAGGCCACCAATACAGCACTTTAAGATCGTTATACATTTTAGTGCTACCAGGATGAACAGACAATCTTTACTTGTGAGCCTCTGCCAAAATCAAACCCCGAAGCTCTCCAAGCAATGGCACCCACACACGAGACTGATAAGTCTTCAATCCGCGTAAATCATTAATCAAATCATCTTTTCTCTACATCATAATCTCTAACTTCAGATTTTCATCTTTTAAAGCTTCTAACTGAGCAGATTTAAGCCTATCCACTAAGTCAGAAACGATCTCAACTAGCATAAATTGGATACTATCACCAGCTCCCTTGCGGCTCAAAGCATCTGCTACAACATTTGCTTTCCCCGGGTGATAACGAATCTCACAATCATAGTCTTTAATGAGTTCTAACCACCGTCTCTGCCGCATATTAAGTTCTTTCTGGGAAAATACATACTGCAAACTCTTATGATCAGTACAAATAACACATTTCGTACCGTATAAGTAATGCATCCACAGTTTCAACGCAAAGACTACAGCTGCAAGTTCTAAGTCATGGGTTGGATAATTCTTCTCGTGTGGTTTCAATTGCCGTGAAGCATAAGCAATAACCCGATCATGCTGCATTAAAACACAACCAAAACCTGCAAAGGAAGCGTCACAGTACACCACAAATTCATCAGAACCATCAGGTAGTGCAAGAATAGGAGCCTGACATAATAGTTGTTTCAACGTCTGAAAAGCTGTCTCCTGTTCATTATTCCACTTAAATGGCACATCTTTACGGGTTAATTTCGTTATAGGACTCGCAATTTTCGAAAAATCTTTAATAAATCTGCGATAATAACCCGCCAATCCCAGAAAACTTTGTTGGTGCATATTTTGTGAATCCCTAGTTCGTATCAATAAAGTATATTCATGTGGTATTAATTAAATGTGTTTTGATTAATGGTTTGCATGTTTATACATTCTAAGTGATACTATGTGTTTATGAAAAGCTTACAAGTACTTAATCATGTGTTGATGTGAGTTTGGAAGTTTAGTCATAAGGAAATTCACTTCGCAAGAAGTGAAAGTCACTTCGCAAGAAGTGAAAGTCACTTAGCGCGAAGTGAAGTCATCAGTCACTTCGCAAGAAGTGAAAGTCACTTCGCAAGAAGTGGATGTCACTTCGCGCGAAGTGAATGTCAGTTCGCGCGAAGTGAACTGTGTCATTCGAAAACGCGTAGAACTCACTATAAATAGTGATTAACCCCTCATTAACGAAAAAAATCGTCCAGGACACTTCGTGAGCCTTCGTAATCGTACATATACCCTTGAAACTCGCGAACTAAGTGATAATTCTCGAATTCCAAGGCAGCCAAAGCATCTCTGTGTGGTACTGTGTGTTTGTTCTTCTATTCTTTCTGTGTGTGTTTCTGTGTGCCGGACACCTAAGCAGATCATAGATCCTTAGGAGGTTTGGGAAATAGAATTCCGCGCTATTTCTCATCCTAGATCAGTCCTAGCATCAGGGTGTGTTTAGTAATAGACCCCCGTCCCCCAGCCGGTCCTACAAAGTGGTATCAGAGCCTTGTGCTTTGATTGATCACTTTTCCTTAGGATTAAGTCGATCTAGGTGTTCCTTTAGGCCTGTGTGTGCCCCCTTGCGTCACTTTTTACCGAAAATAGGTCGGAAAATAGGTCCTTTTGCGTTAAAAAGGTCAAGTTTTTACGTTTAGGCTCTTTGAGTTTCGACCGTGCGTAGTGAAACCCCACCTCGTGCGTACTGATCTCAGTTCGCACGAACTGTGCCTGTGTGTTCTAGATCCTTCGATTGCTGTCTGTGTGCCTCGTGCGAAGTGGTCCTGCAGTCCGCGCGTACTGCCATACGTGCGTGCGTAGTGACTGTTCGCCAATCCGTGCGTGGTGTGTCCTCACTGCGTGCGTGGTGCTCGAAGTCCGCACGAAGTGCTTGTGGTACGTGCGTAGTTGCTGTGTGCGTCTAGAACCTTCGTTTTCTTTAAAAAAAGAGTATAAAATTTTTTTTTTCGGTCTTCGTGCGTTGTGCATTTCTGTGCTGTCCTGTGTGATCTTTCTAATCAAACTTTAATCCGTGCTTTCTGTGTGGTCTCTCAAAATTTTTTTTCCTGTGTGCTTGCTGCCTTGGTTCTCAAAGTCAATCTAAATGGCCTCTAAACAAACCACTGCCTTAAACAACCTTTTACTAGAAACAGAAATGGGCAGTATAAACAAAGTGCCGAAATTGCTAACCATGGAGGACTATCCTATGTGGAAGCCCAGGTTCGAAATCTTTCTAGATGGGGTTGACTGTAGATTGCGGCGAGCCATGAACGTTGAGTATATGGTTCCGAAAGGGGAGGGAAACATTGAAACCCCTTACGACAAGATGACTGTCGAACAGCAGACCAATTACAATGCCGAAAAGAAGGCATATGCTCAACTAATTCAGGCGATTCCCAACGAGATTTTCCACCAGTTTAGGAGGTATCGAACTTCCTACAGTCTATGGAGAGCTCTTGAGAAGAGGAATGAGGGAAACGCTGCTCTGAAGGAACTTAAAGCAAGTCAATTAAGGAAGGAATTAGACCATTTCACGGCTACAAGAGATGAGAAGATTCCTTCCCTTATTACAAGATACAACCACCTTCTAAGTGAACTGGACAGTCTGGGTGTCACTGTTCCAGAGAAGCAGCAAGTAGAGATCTTGGCGAATGCTTTGCCCAAGAGCTGGCGGCCATTCATCATGATACTCAAGAATGGTAACGGTTTTGACGGGATGGACCTTAATGATTTCATCACCAAGTTAAAGGAGCAGGAGCAGGAGGAACTAAACCTGGATTCAATGTCTAGTTATCAACAGAACCCCTCACTCTACTACTCCGGAACACCTGTCTCGTCATCCACCTCTTCACATGCCCCCCTACAGTCTGCCTATGTGACCAACGTGAATGAATCGGGCAGATCTACCTCTGATGCTTCATCCTCTGGGTCATCTTATACTGCATCTTCCTCCGGACTTAATGTCGAACACTTCAAGTATGGAAGTACAGATGAGGTTAAGACACATATGAGCATGCTAAGTGCACTAGTCTCCTCTTATGATGATCTACTGAAGGGGAAGATTGGTAATGCTCATATGACTCAAGAGGACTATGACCAGATCGACGAGGATGAGATGGAGAGACAAGATATCCTCTGGTCGTATGCCAACTTAGTGAGACGGGCAAAAGCTTATGAGCGAAGAACGGGAAAGTCAATATCAGCAACCAAGGATACCAAACTCGGCTTTGATAAATCTGCTGTGACCTGCTATAACTGTGGTGAAAAGGGTCACTTCGCGCGTGAATGTGAAAAGCCGAAGAATTCGGGACCGAGGTATCCATTCAAAACTGGTTCTGGCAGCAGATCATCTACCTCCACAACCATAAAATCTGAAGCAACTCCAACACCGACTAAGGCTATGGCGGTTGTTCAAAGAGATGAGGGAGTGGATTGGTCTGTAAAGTTCGGGAATGCTGATGCTGACATCAACTTGGCGAACGTTCATGTGTTGAACGAAGATTCTTCATTCGAGACCGAAAGCTATTCAAGTGAAGAAGAATCAAGTGCTAGCAATGATGATGAACCAGCCTCGACACCAGCTGCAGAAGAGACACCAGTGAATGTCCGTGCCAAAGAGTCAAATCAAAAGGTGTGCAGCTGTGGTCAACCGTCTGCGGATCAGGTATGTACCTTTGGATTACCTTGTGGTTCGTGTGATGAATATGTAAAACAGATAGTGTTCTTAAAGTCTACTATTTCAGATCTCACATCTAAGTTAGATAATAACCTGTTGATCAAAGGAAGAGAAAATCAATTAAAAGAAAAGAATGAAAGTCTAGGTAAACAGGTTAATGAACTAGGTGTGGCTCTGTTAAATAAACAAGATGCTATCGTGTTTTACATAAATGAGATTGATAAGTTGAAACGAGATCTTGCTACCTCAAAGGTCGATTATGAGACTCTGAGTCAAAAACTCAAAAGTTATTCCACGTCTTCTTACTTATTTGAGTACATAATCGATCAGAGAGGTCAAGGTACTGATTCAGAAAAGAACAAGAAGTTATACTCTAAATGTCCACCACCAGTGTTAAATCAACTGGTGAATGATGATGTTCACTCTGAATCTGACCCACTTCTCACAAAGGTTGATGAATCTTCTGCATCAACCCCAAAAGAGGATTTAAAGTTACACGAGAATGTGGGTGAGTCTCAGAAGAATGAGGTTCAGCAAGAAGAATTTAAAAAGGCTGAACCAGGAATGAGAGAACTGTTGGCAAGTTCTAATGTCAAAGATCCGTTGATGCATCGTATCCATGATGCCCTTCGGAAATTTGAAAATGAGGGTGTAAAGTCTCCTGATACCCGTCCATACCAAGAGGTCAAACAACTACCCAAACATCAAGGGTTAGGGTATCGGCCTCAAAAGGTAACGAAAGGCTCTGTGAAGCAATACCCAGAAAGGGTCTGCTATGTGTGCAGGAGACCTGGTCACCTCAGTTACAAGTGTGATCAGAAGACACATCAAAGCTGTAACAAGAAAGTTGAGATTTTGCAAGAAAATAAAACGTTTCTTAAAAACCATCAAAACTCAACTCTTCCTGTTCAGCATCAAAGGATTCCTAAGTGGACTAACAAACTGTGTGTTCAAATGTCCAAGGAATCAAGTGACAGGATCCTCAAGACTGGAACATGGATGAAACTTCCAGTGGTTGGAGAAGACGGGAAACCCATGACCATCCGGGCTTGGGTTCCTAATGTTGTCTAACTCTTTCTTCTAAGTGAAGGGTGTCAACCGAAATAGTCCAGGTTAAGGTTTCTATGACTGTGTGTCTTTATCATTTTATTTTCTTTGTGCTTACTTTCTGTGTCGTTGCATTTCTATTTTCTTAGTTTCTAGTTTGTTTAGTATTTTAGGGGGAGATAGTTAGTTTAGAAAACTTAGAAAATACAAAAAAATCAGAAAACTTAGAAAATACAAAAAAATCAGAAAACTTAGAAAATACAAAAAAATCAGAAAACTTAGAAAATACAAAAAAAATCAGAAAAACAAAAATGAGAAGTTGATCCAACTCAAATGGAAAATGATGGTACACTGGCTTTCAATACAAAGTACGTCTAGTAAAATTAGGACTGAAGGCATGTACATATTCTTGAGAAAACTGTCTGAAAATCTAATTGAATCAGATAAGAAACAGATAGTGTGTAAGACATATAAGGAAAGTCTAGACTGATAAATGGTTATGCATGTGAAAATCAATCATAGATTTAAGCTATCGAGATATTCCAAGTCTATAAGTCAATAACAGTTGAGAATGACTTAGTTTGTTGCACACACCTGTTACCATGCCAAATGTGCTTAGATGACAATGAGCAAAATGTAAAAGAGGGTGAAAAATTGACCCCAATCTGAGATGTCAAGGATCTATCAATGTTGAATTGTCAAAGAGCATAAAATGCAGTGACAAAAGCTATATTGATCTATTAGTGTTGAATTGTCAAAGAGCATAAAATGCAGTGACAAAAGCTCAACAAAATTATCGGAAGAGGTGAAAAATTGACCTCCATGTCAAAGAGCATAAAATGCGTTGACAAAATCACAAAGCACATAAGCATGGTGGTTGGGTAACCAAGTTGTGCAAACTACTAAGTAAATCAATATACTGTGAGACGTTGAAAGAGATAGCCTTAACCGTGTATCCAATCTAGATAATCTGAAAATGTTGAAACAAAATCTGTCATTATCTGAGGAAAGTTAGGTTGACAGACAGAGTTTGGGAGAATATGTTTATGTCCAAGGTTCTGAAATAAATGACTACTAAGTATAGATGTGCTAGTACTGATTCCATCTTGGAACCTTCTCACAAAAAGATTTAATGTCAGTAATTTTATTCCTGCAATTTTCTTAGTATTTTAAATTCTGTTCTTTAGGATTTAATTCGTTAATAGTTTATTTCTGCATTTTCTTTTTTCCTTTTTAATCAAAAAAATACAAAAAGAGTTCTAGTATGTTATTAATCATTCTTAGTGTTTTGATTAGGGGGAGTTTGTTCTGTTTACATTTCCTTCATCTTACTTTGATGTGTTTTGCTTAAATGTCTATAAGTGATCTTGAAGTTACTGACCGTTTATTGCTGAGTGCAGTACTAACAGTAATTAAGGTTCACAGATGAGAAACTCATTACATGCGAGATGGAACCCCACTAAGCACGAGTTACAGCTCACATCGTGCGTAGTGCAGGTAAGGGCATGACGAAAGGTATTCGTTATGAATTTTGCTTTGTGCAAATTTTTGCTGTGTGCATTTTGCTTTGTGCATTTTACTTTGTGGAATTTTTGCTTAGTGCAATGGTTATTGATAGAACTAGGTCTTAGGGGGAGTTTGTTGGTGCATATTTTGTGAATCCCTAGTTCGTATCAATAAAGTATATTCATGTGGTATTAATTAAATGTGTTTTGATTAATGGTTTGCATGTTTATACATTCTAAGTGATACTATGTGTTTATGAAAAGCTTACAAGTACTTAATCATGTGTTGATGTGAGTTTGGAAGTTTAGTCATAAGGAAATTCACTTCGCAAGAAGTGAAAGTCACTTCGCAAGAAGTGAAAGTCACTTAGCGCGAAGTGAAGTCATCAGTCACTTCGCAAGAAGTGAAAGTCACTTCGCAAGAAGTGAAAGTCACTTCGCAAGAAGTGGATGTCACTTCGCGCGAAGTGAATGTCAGTTCGCGCGAAGTGAACTGTGTCATTCGAAAACGCGTAGAACTCACTATAAATAGTGATTAACCCCTCATTAACGAAAAAAATCGTCCAGGACACTTCGTGAGCCTTCGTAATCGTACATATACCCTTGAAACTCGCGAACTAAGTGATAATTCTCGAATTCCAAGGCAGCCAAAGCATCTCTGTGTGGTACTGTGTGTTTGTTCTTCTATTCTTTCTGTGTGTGTTTCTGTGTGCCGGACACCTAAGCAGATCATAGATCCTTAGGAGGTTTGGGAAATAGAATTCCGCGCTATTTCTCATCCTAGATCAGTCCTAGCATCAGGGTGTGTTTAGTAATAGACCCCCGTCCCCCAGCCGGTCCTACAAAGTGGCTGGGATTTAATTTAAAACACCACACAGTGTCAAATACTGTTATCTAGCATACAAGAACCTAAATAAAGCGGTCTTACTCAAGTCATTAACAAGCAACGAGGTATTATTCGGGACCCTAGTATAAAAACGAATCATATGATACCAATAACATATAAAAATATTAAACTAATATTTTTACCTCTTATCCCGCGGTCCAATTTAAATACCAAGTAAGCATCAAATAAATATATAAATAAATAGCAGATAATTATAAACAATCAAATATACTAATATAAACAATTAAATAACTTACCACCGCCACGAAACGACCAGACCCTAAACGCGGGTGTTACAAATCTCTCCCCCTAAAGAAGATTCCGTCCCCGGAATCTCATCGCGCTCAAATAGGCTAGGGTAGCGGTTCCTCATGTCTGCCTCGGTCTCCCATGTTAAATCTGAACCCAAACTATGCTTCCATTAAATCAAAACCATAGGAATCTCTTTCCTCAAAGCTTCGTTGTTTTACGATCAACTATCTCAACTGGTTCTTCTATTAATCGCTTTTTCGAATCAACTTTCAGATCATGTACCGGGAGAATCTGACTTTCATCCTCAACGTTACATTTACGTAAGTAACAGACATTAAAAGTATCATGAATACCCGCTAACTCTGGTGGAAGATCAAGAGTAACAGTCTGGTCGTTGACTATCTGTCGTATGCGAAACGGACCAATGTATCGTGGAGCTAGTTTCCCACGTTTCCCAAAGCGAATAACCCCTTTCCACGGAGAAACTTTCAGATAAACCAACTCACCTTCAACAAACGTAACTGGTCTGCGGCGTGGATCTGCGTACATCTTTTGTCTGTCTCTGGCAGCTTTCAACTTTTCCCGAGCAATAGCAACTTTCTCAGCCGTCATCTGAACAATATCGGGACCCGCAAACTGTTTCTCACCTGCCTCTAACCAACAAGTAGGAGTACGACAGCGACGACCGTATAACATCTCATAAGGTGGCATACTGATACTCGAGTGATAAGAATTATTATACGCAAATTCAATCAAAGGCAAGTGTGAATCCCAAGACCCACCATATTCTAACACACAGGCGCGTAGCATATCCTCAAGTGTCTGAATAGTACGCTCAGTCTGACCGTCTGTCTGAGGATGATAAGCTGTACTCAAATTAACACGCGTCCCCTATGCATGATGTAAACTCCTCCAAAAGTTGGAAACAAATCTGGGATCTCGATCAGAAACAATAGAAAGAGGAATACCGTGCCGTGATACAATCTCATCGATGTACAACTGAGCTAATCTGCTGAGTGAAGCTGTCTCACTGGTGGCAAGAAAGTGAGCACTCTTCGTCAAACGGTCAACAATCACCCAAATTTTATCATGTTTCCGCTGGTTACATGGAAGTTTGGATACAAAATCCATCGTGATGTGTTCCCATTTCCACTCTGGTATCTCCAACTGTTTCAAAGACCTGTAAGGTTTCTGGTGCTCTGCTTTGACCTGAGCACAAATATGACACGTTCCCACAAAATTTGCAACATCTGTCTTCATAGTAGGCCACCAATACAGCACTTTAAGATCGTTATACATTTTAGTGCTACCAGGATGAACAGACAATCTTTACTTGTGAGCCTCTGCCAAAATCAAACCCCGAAGCTCTCCAAGCAATGGCACCCACACACGAGACTGATAAGTCTTCAATCCGCGTAAATCATTAATCAAATCATCTTTTCTCTACATCATAATCTCTAACTTCAGATTTTCATCTTTTAAAGCTTCTAACTGAGCAGATTTAAGCCTATCCACTAAGTCAGAAACGATCTCAACTAGCATAAATTGGATACTATCACCAGCTCCCTTGCGGCTCAAAGCATCTGCTACAACATTTGCTTTCCCCGGGTGATAACGAATCTCACAATCATAGTCTTTAATGAGTTCTAACCACCGTCTCTGCCGCATATTAAGTTCTTTCTGGGAAAATACATACTGCAAACTCTTATGATCAGTACAAATAACACATTTCGTACCGTATAAGTAATGCATCCACAGTTTCAACGCAAAGACTACAGCTGCAAGTTCTAAGTCATGGGTTGGATAATTCTTCTCGTGTGGTTTCAATTGCCGTGAAGCATAAGCAATAACCCGATCATGCTGCATTAAAACACAACCAAAACCTGCAAAGGAAGCGTCACAGTACACCACAAATTCATCAGAACCATCAGGTAGTGCAAGAATAGGAGCCTGACATAATAGTTGTTTCAACGTCTGAAAAGCTGTCTCCTGTTCATTATTCCACTTAAATGGCACATCTTTACGGGTTAATTTCGTTATAGGACTCGCAATTTTCGAAAAATCTTTAATAAATCTGCGATAATAACCCGCCAATCCCAGAAAACTTTGTTGGTGCATATTTTGTGAATCCCTAGTTCGTATCAATAAAGTATATTCATGTGGTATTAATTAAATGTGTTTTGATTAATGGTTTGCATGTTTATACATTCTAAGTGATACTATGTGTTTATGAAAAGCTTACAAGTACTTAATCATGTGTTGATGTGAGTTTGGAAGTTTAGTCATAAGGAAATTCACTTCGCAAGAAGTGAAAGTCACTTCGCAAGAAGTGAAAGTCACTTAGCGCGAAGTGAAGTCATCAGTCACTTCGCAAGAAGTGAAAGTCACTTCGCAAGAAGTGGATGTCACTTCGCGCGAAGTGAATGTCAGTTCGCGCGAAGTGAACTGTGTCATTCGAAAACGCGTAGAACTCACTATAAATAGTGATTAACCCCTCATTAACGAAAAAAATCGTCCAGGACACTTCGTGAGCCTTCGTAATCGTACATATACCCTTGAAACTCGCGAACTAAGTGATAATTCTCGAATTCCAAGGCAGCCAAAGCATCTCTGTGTGGTACTGTGTGTTTGTTCTTCTATTCTTTCTGTGTGTGTTTCTGTGTGCCGGACACCTAAGCAGATCATAGATCCTTAGGAGGTTTGGGAAATAGAATTCCGCGCTATTTCTCATCCTAGATCAGTCCTAGCATCAGGGTGTGTTTAGTAATAGACCCCCGTCCCCCAGCCGGTCCTACAAACTTTTAATCTCAGATGATGATTTAGGAGCACTCCAGTTCATAACTGCTTCAACTTTAGCCGGATCGACTTTAACCCCATCTTTACAGATAACATGCCCCAAAAATTGAATCTAACGCATCCAGAACTCACATTTAGAAAATTTTGCAAAAAGATGCTCCTGTTTTAAAGTTTCTAAAACTTGCCTCAAATGAAGCTCGTGCTCGGACTCAGTTTTAGAATAAACCAAGATGTCATCGATAAATACAATCACGAATTTATCCAAAAACTGCCGACAGACCCGATTCATTAAATCCACAAATACAGCAGGGGCGTTAGTTAAACCGAAAGGCATAACTAAAAACTCATAATGACCATATCTGGTACGGAAAGCGGTTTTAGGAACATCAGCATCAGAAACACGTACCTGGTGATAACCCGAGCGCAGATCAATTTTAGAAAAATAAGAAGCACCCTGCAACTGATCAAACAAATCATCAATTCTGGGTAAAGGGTATTTATTTTTAACCGTTCTCTTATTCAGTTCCCTGTAGTCAATACACATACGCAAAGTACCGTCTTTCTTTTTCACAAATAAAACCGGTGCACCCCACGGAGAAGAACTAGGACGAATAAAACCCCTGTCTAACAAATCCTGAATCTGTGTCATCATCTCACGGATTTCAGAAGGAGCTAACCTGTAAGGAGCTTTAGCCACTGGGCTCGAACCTGGAATCAAATCAATCCTATATTCTACCTCACGAATCGGAGGCAACCCAGGTAATTCATCGGGAAACACTTCCGGGTATTCCGAAACCATCCGGATATCAGAAACAATCTGTTTCTCCTTTTTAACATCAACCACATGAGCAAGGTAGGATTCACACCCTTTGGCCAGAGATTTTCTAGCCTTCATATACGAGATAATAGGAAAAGCAGGTCTAACCCTCTTCCCGCGAGCCACTACGTATGACCCATCAGGTAATGGAAATGAAATCAGTTTTCTATGGCATTTAATAACAGCTCGGTTCTGACTCAACCAATCCATACCCATAACAGCATCGAAACCAACTATAGGCATTAACAGAAAAGAAACAGGAAAGCATGTACCATCAATATCAATTTCAGCCCCAGACACAGCCGTTGTGACTGAAACCGTTTTACCATCAGCTATCTCTACTTCTAATGGAGCAGCAACATTTGAAGTAGGAAATTTCAATTTATCACAAAATGCCACAGAAATAAATGAACGATTGGCACCATAATCAAATAACACACGTGCAGGTATAGAATTTATGAGAAACATACCCGTGATGACATCATCAGTAGCAGCAGCATCATCTACTGACATCCGGAATGCTCTACCCTCAGCTGACGGAGGGTTCTTCCTTTTCTGTCCTGAAGCGGACGAAGATCCCACAACCGATCCCGATACCGACCCAGTCCCCGATTTCTTACCCACACGGCACTCACCTGCTCTGTGCCCCTCCTTTTGACAATTCCAACAAACACTCCTCGGAAATCTACAATTCTTCAATTCATGCCCAAACTGACTACAACGAATACATCTTGCTGTCTGTAGAGTACAAAGTCCATGATGATAAGACTTACATTTATTACACCACGGGGCTCTCTGAGTAGACCCACCAGATGTAGGCCTACGATTCTGACTGCTCTGACTCTGACCCTGTCCTTGACGTTGACTTCCCTGACCTCCTTGAGTTCCCTGCCGATGTTGGGTATTAAAATAATCAAACCGGGATTTCTGTTGAGAAATTCTATCTTTATTCAACTTCTCCTTGGCTTGAGCATCACCCTCGGCTGACTTAGCTAGGGTAAAAGCTTGAGATAAAGTGCTAGCCCACCTGGTAGCACTCCTGTAATCTGGATGCAAAGCTCTCACAAAATGCTGAACTCTTGAAGCTTCGTCCGGAACCCACTGCTGTGCAAATCGTAACTTCTCATTGAATTGCCTAATCAATTCATCCACAGACATATTATCGGTCATCTGCAAATCCATGAACTCCTTCTTGATTCGTTCCATCTCAAAAGATCCACAGTATTGCTCACAAACCTTTCTCTCAAATTGCTCCCAAGTAATACTACTCATCTGCTGCTTTGTAAAATGACCTGTAATCGAATCCCACCATACCATGGCATCTCCTTGGAGTCTTTGAGTAGCATATAATACTCGCACTTTCTCCTCGCATTCCGCAGTATCCAAGGCCTTGGTCATCTCCCTCAACCAATTCAAAGTTTTATTGGGGTCCGTACTACCGCTATACTCTAAAGGTCTACAATCCATGAATTGCTTATATTTATTATGTTGACCAAATCCTGGGTAGGGGTAAGCTCCTGGTGCAGTAAATTGATAGATAATCGGCTGTTGTGTACCCTGTGAAGCAACAGTAGAATATGGAACAGAAAATGGTACTGAAAGTGGTGGTGTTGTTGACACTGTAGCAACAGCTGCTGTTGGAATCGGTGTTTGAGAATTCTGTATCAACCTCCGCAGCTCAAAGTTGTGAACTGTTTCTCGAAGATCCTGTAGTTCACTTTCAAGTTGAAATATATAATCATTCTGAGTTGTATCTATTTCTTTACCCGAGGTGTTGACTATTACTGGATTCTCTAAAACAGGAGTTGTAGAAGTTCCAGCCTGAGCAAGGGTCACAGGAATCTCGGTTGGGATCTCTTGACTTGCCATATCTGTTACAATCACATCACCTCCAAACTTATTAGACAACCGTTAGTACACACACACAACAAATCCAAACACTCTAATTCCCCCACAGGAAAGGTTTGACCAACCTCGAGCCAAGATTTGGGAATTGAACACTCTAAACGTGCTCGCATGCCAAACCAGGGCTTTGATACCAAATTGTAACACCGCAAAAATACAAGCCATATATTATTATTTTTTTTTTTAAAAACACAGCGGAAGTAATCCGTCATAAAACTAAAAAGGATATAACATCAAAAGTTAAAACCAACACTGTACAAACATACAGTACTTCCTTTAATGTTACAAAACATTTCATAAAGTATGGCTTATCATTCTAAAACCCAAAATATCAGAGCTACGGTCAAACTTTCCCTGTACTCAAAAGCTGCAACCTACCGTGCTCACAAAACCTGAAATAGAGAGTTAGGGTGGGGAATTAGCACAAAGCTAAGTGAATGGAAATCAAGCCACAAGCAATTAAAGCAGAACCACAACGATCACAAGAACAGTTTATCTCAAATATCAAAGGACCGGCGGCTCTGCCGCGCCTACGACCAATGCTGGCCATAGCAATGATCTACCGATAGCCATCTGCTAACTGGCACAGTTAAACCCCTCTGCTACAACAAATGCAACAGAGGATCTAAAACTGCCTAACCAGAAGCAACTGACCCAGCCCAAAACCACGCTTAGCTGACCTCTGCCACAAACATCATGAGCACAATTTCATGCCTTGATACTCATATCTTGGACACAATTTCAATAATCATCACATAACCAGTCAAGTAATCACATCAGACTAAACAGTCTATCGCATGATTAATCGTATAAAATTCAAGTAACCATAACAGTTACAACTAAAACCACTAGTGAATTAAAGTCCACTCACCTGTGTTCTCCAACACACCAAGCACAGTTGTCTAATTTCACTGAGGCTTAAATTCCCTGAGAACACAATACAAACGAATTAGTGAATCCAATCTCAGATAATTCAATAATTCAAGTAGCTACACAAACGGGTCATAACTTAACCGTTACGAAAAACGCACATAATCAATATGGAAAACATCCAATATAATTTAGAATATCCATAAATGTTACCAACAAGGTGTAACAATCAACAAAACACATTTAAAGTCCATATATCATAACTTAGCTTACTAACGGGTTAAACCCAACCCGTTTGGTTTAAAATACCAAACTAACATGAAATACATATCCAACACTTTAAAATCACTTTATATAATATATATAAAGTATAGGAATTAACAAACTATGCACAACGCGCATCTAAGATAATTTCGTACAATTAAAGTAGCAATTATATAATTACATAAATAATTCAAGGTCTTTCTTAGCATGGTTTACTATCAAAAATCACTCATAAATATCATATAAATAATTATATAACAACTACTAATAGTGTACATCAGCACCTGGTTCAACGTAGGACAAAGAAACGCGAAAATCAAGTGGGAGAAAAAAAAAACAACATTATGTGTTTGTAGGACCGGCTGGGGGACGGGGTTCTAAACTAAACTAAAACACCCTAATGCTAGGACTGATCTAGGATGAGAAATAGCGCGGAATTCTATTTCCCAAACCTCCTAAGGATTCTAAGATCTGCTTAGGTGTCCGGCACACAGTATCACACAGTGAAACACACAGAGTAGAAACAAGAACACACTCTAAGAACTCACACAGAGATGCTTAAGGCTGCCCTTAGATTCGGATTAAACACACAGTATTCGTTTACGAGGCTTAAAGTCGCGATTTAGTAAGGCTTAAGGTCTTATGAGGTCGATTACGAAGGCTTCCGTAAAGTACTTGATTGATTCGTCGATTACGTAGGTTACTCGCTCGATTCCCCGCGCTAATAAGCGGTTAAGAAGTATTTATAGAGTAATTAACTTCAGTACGCACGTGATGCTCTTCACTGCGCACGTAGCTAGTCCAGTACGCACGTACTGGTTATTTTAATAATAATTAATTAGTTTTAAACCGACCTACTCACTACGTGCGTAGTGAGCTCCACTACGCACGTAGTGGACTGACTTCGCACGTGGTGATTTCTCACACAGACTTAAACTTCCAAACACACATCAACACATGATTAAGTACTTGTAAGCTTAAGATAATCACATAGAATCACTAAGAATATATACACATGCAAACAATTAATCAAAACACATTTGAATTAATATTTCATGTATGTATTGGATTGATAAGAACTAGGGATTTACAATTATGCACCAACAAACTCCCCCTAAGACCTAGTTCTATCAATAACCATTGCACTAAGCAAAAATTCCACAAAGTAAAATGCACAAAGCAAAATGCACACAACAAAAATTTGCACAAAGCAAAATTCATAACGAATACCTTTCGTCATGCCCTTACCTGCACTACGCACGATGTGAGCTGTAACTCGTGCTTAGTGGGGTTCCATCTCGCATGTAATGAGTTTCACATCTGTGAACCTTAATTACTGTTAGTACTGCACTCAGCAATAAACTGTCAGTAACTTCAAGATCACTTATAAACATTTAAGCAAAACACATCAAAGTGAGATGAAGGAATGTAAACAGAACAAATCACACTAAGAGAAAATAGAACATACTAGAACTCTTTTTGTATTTTTCTGATAATAAAGGAAAATAAATGCGAATGTAAACTATTAACGAATTAAATCCTAAAGAACAGAATTTAAAATACTAAAAAAATTGCAGGAATAAAATTACTGAAATTAAATCTTTTTGTGAGAAGGTTCCAAGATGGAATCAGTACCAGCACATCTATACTTAGTAGTCATTCATTTCAAAACCTTGGACATAAACATATTATCTCAAACTCTGTCTGTCAACCTAACTTTCCTCAGATAATGACAGATTTTGTTTCAACATTTTCAGATTATCTAGACTGGATACACGGTTAAGACTATCTCTTTCAAAGTCTCACAGTATTTTGATTCACTCAGTAGGTACACAACTTGATTACCCAACCACCATGCTTATGTGCTTTGTGATTTTGTCAACGCATTTTATGCTCTTTGACATGGAGGTCAATTTTTCACCTCTTCTGATAATTTTTTTGAGCTTTTGTCATTGCATTTTATGCTCTTCGACAATTCAACACTAATAGATCAATATAGCTTTTGTCACTGCATTTTATGCTCTTTGACAATTCAACATTGATAGATCCTTGACATCTCAGATTGGGGTCAATTTTTCACCCTCTTTTACATTTTGCTCATAGTCATCTAAGCACATTTGGCATGGTAACAGGTGTGTGCATCAAACTATGTCATTCTCAACTGTTATTGACTTATAGACTTGGAATGTCTCGATAGCTTAAATCTATGATTGATTTTCACATGCATAACCATTTATCAGTCTAGACTTTCCTTATATGTCTTACACACTATCTGTTTCTTATCTGATTCAATTAGATTTTCAGACAGTTTTCTCAAGAATATGTACATGCCTTCAGTCCTAATTTTACTAGACGTACTTTGTATTGAAAGCCAGTGTACCATCATTTTCCATTTGAGTTGGATCAACTTCTCATTTTTGTTTTTCTGATTTTTTTTGTATTTTCGAAGTTTTCTGATTTTTTTTGTATTTTCTAAGTTTTCTGAGCTATCTCCCCCTAAAATACTAAACAAACTAGAAACTAAGAAAATAGAAGCGCAAAGACACACAAAAAATAAACACAAAGACAAACGAACAATTTAGTCACACAGAAAATAGACACACAGTCACAAATACCTCACACTTGATTATAGCGATGGACACCCTTCACATAGAAGAATGAGTTAGAGAGCGTTAGGAACCCAAGCCCGAATAGTCATGGGCTTCCCGTCTTCTCCAATCACTGGAAGTTTCATCCAAGTTCCAGTCTTCTCAGCAGCATTGCTGAACCTGTCACTCGAATCCTTAGACATTTGAACACACAATTTGTTAGTCCACTTAGAAGTCTGATTGAGTGAAGATTTTCTTTTGCTAACAACTTCGGGATTTTTAGATTTTCTTATGGTATCCCCGTTTGTCCTTTGATGCTGAACTGGAAGAGTTGAGTTTTGATTGTTTTTAGCAAACGTTTTATTCTTTTGAAAAGTCTCAACTTTCCTGTTACAGCGCTGATGTGGCTGCTGATCACACTCGTAACTGAGGTGACCAGGTCTCCTACACACATAGCAAATCCTGTCTGGATATTGCTTTACAGAACCTTTCGACATTCTTTGAGATCGATACCCTAACCCTTGATGTTTGGGTAAGATTTTGACCTCTTGGTATGGACGGGTATCATGAGACTTTACACCCTCCTTTTCCAGTTTCCGAAGGGCATCGCGGATACGATGCATCAACGGATCTTTGACATTAGAACTTGCCAACAGTTCTCTCATTCCTGGTTCAGCCTTTTTAATTACTTCTTGCTGAACCTCATTCTTCTGAGGCCCACCCACATTCTCGTGTAACTTTAAATCCTCTTTTGGGGTTGATGCAGAAGATTCATCAACCTTTTCCTCTGATGATTGACCACAACTGCACACCTTTTGGTTTGACTCGTTGGCACGAACTTTCACTGGTGTCTCTTCTGCAGCTGGAATCGAGGCTGGTTCATCATCAACGCTGGCAATTGATTCTTCCTCACTTGAGTAACTTTCTGTCTCGGATTGAGAATCTTCGTTCAACACATGAATATTTGCCACATTAATATCAGCACCATCATTCCCAAATTGTACTGACCAGTCAATTCCCTCGTCCTTTTGAACAACTGCCATTGCCTTAGCCGGTGTTGGAGTTGATTCAGACTTTATGGTTGTAGAGGAAGATGATCTGCTGCCAGGACTAGTTTTGAACGGATACCTTGGTCCCATACTCTTTTGCTTATCACATTCTCGCGCGAAATGACATTTTTCACCGCAATTATAGCATGTTACCGCAGACTTATCAAAACCAAGATTGGTATCCTTTGTTGCTGATATCTGCTTCCCTGTTCTTTTCTCATACGCTCTCGCCCTCCTGACTATGTTCGCATATGACCAGAGGATATCTTGTCTTTCCATCTCATCATCATCGATCTGGTCATAGTCCTCTTGTGTCAGATGAGCATTACCAATCTTCCCCTTCAGTAGATCATCATAAGAGGAGACTAGTGCACTTAGCATGCTCATATGTGCTTTTACTTCATCTGCACTCCCATACTTGAAATGCTCGACATTGAATCCAGAAGTAGACACATTATAGGATGGCCCAGAAGATGAGGCTTCAGGTGTAGATCTGCCAGAATCATTCACATTACTCACATAGGCAGATTGTAAGGGGGCATTTGAAGAAGTGGATGACGATACAGGTGTCCCAGAGTAGTAGAGAGAAGGATTTTGTTGATAACTGGACATGGAATCCAAATTTTGTTCCTCCTGCTCTTGCTCTTTCAACTTGGTGATGAAATCATTTAGATCCATCCCGTCAAAACCACCACTGTTCTTCAGTATCATAATATATGGCCGCCAGCTCTTGGGCAAAGCTTTTGCCAAAATTTCCACCTGCTGCTTCTCTGGAACAGTAACATCCAGACTGTCCAGTTCACTAAGAAGATGATTATATCTTGTAATGAGAGAAGGAATTTTTTCATCTCTAGTAGCCATGAAATGATCTAATTCCTTTCTCAATTGACTTGCTTTCAATTCCTTGAGGGCGGCATTTCCCTCATTTCTCTTCTCTAGTGCTCTCCACAGGCTGTGGGAAGTTTTATATCTCCTGAATTGATGGAAGATCTCATTTGGAATGGCCTGGATTAATTGAGCATAGGCCTTCTTCTCTGCATCATGACGGCTCTTCTGTTCAGCAGTCATTCCATCATAGGGGGTCTCAATATTTCCCTCCCCGTTGGAAACCATATAATCGGTATTTATTGCCCTCCGAAGTCTACAGTCAAGGCCATCGAGGAAAATTTCGAACCTGGGCTTCCACATAGGATAGTCTTCCATGGTTAACAATTTAGGTACTTTGTTGGCACTCCCCATTTCACTGTCTAGCAATAAGTTATTTAAAGTTGTTGTCTGTTTTGATGCCATTTCAGTAATCAAGAGCTGAGAACACACAGACTGAAATTAGGATTTGAAATACCACACAGATTCAAAACGCACGGAGTGGGAAGGCACTTCGCACGAACACACAGTACTACGCACGGAGACACACAGACGCTCCTACGTACGAACTGGAACTCTACCACTCACGGATTGGGAGATACTACGCACGGAGTGAAGATGGTACGCACGAAGAAACAAAATAAATTTTTAAAGACAAGGTAAACCACACAGACTCAACTCGCACGAACTGGATACACCACACACGTGTTGAGAATCTACTACGCACGTAATGAACACACAGCTTATGGAAGATTCTAGAGGATCAACGACACTACGCACACACTAAGGATCACTACGCACGCACAGGGAATCACTTCGCACGAGTAAAACTCAAACAGTTAACGTAAAAACACGACCTTTTTAACGCAAAACGACCTATTTTCGACCTACTAACCGGTTTAAAAACGACGAAAAGGACAAACACACAGGCCTAATCGACACCTAGATCACGAAATCCTAAAGGAAAAGTGATCAATCAAAGCACAAGGCTCTGATACCACTTTGTAGGACCGGCTGGGGGACGGGGTTCTAAACTAAACTAAAACACCCTAATGCTAGGACTGATCTAGGATGAGAAATAGCGCGGAATTCTATTTCCCAAACCTCCTAAGGATTCTAAGATCTGCTTAGGTGTCCGGCACACAGTATCACACAGTGAAACACACAGAGTAGAAACAAGAACACACTCTAAGAACTCACACAGAGATGCTTAAGGCTGCCCTTAGATTCGGATTAAACACACAGTATTCGTTTACGAGGCTTAAAGTCGCGATTTAGTAAGGCTTAAGGTCTTATGAGGTCGATTACGAAGGCTTCCGTAAAGTACTTGATTGATTCGTCGATTACGTAGGTTACTCGCTCGATTCCCCGCGCTAATAAGCGGTTAAGAAGTATTTATAGAGTAATTAACTTCAGTACGCACGTGATGCTCTTCACTGCGCACGTAGCTAGTCCAGTACGCACGTACTGGTTATTTTAATAATAATTAATTAGTTTTAAACCGACCTACTCACTACGTGCGTAGTGAGCTCCACTACGCACGTAGTGGACTGACTTCGCACGTGGTGATTTCTCACACAGACTTAAACTTCCAAACACACATCAACACATGATTAAGTACTTGTAAGCTTAAGATAATCACATAGAATCACTAAGAATATATACACATGCAAACAATTAATCAAAACACATTTGAATTAATATTTCATGTATGTATTGGATTGATAAGAACTAGGGATTTACAATTATGCACCAACAGTATTCACTAGTGAACACAGCAACAGCAGGCTTGTCTTCTTCACTGTTTTGTTCGAGCAGCCTAAAAACACCTTTAAAACTCGATTGCAGCAGTAAAAACTCAACCAAAATACATATCTAAACATCCTAAAACTTCAAGAAACATACTAGAAACAATTAACAAACATCAAAACAATTTTTGGACATCAAATCCTTGAATTTCAATTCTTCAAATTTACACCTCAAACACCATTAATGAGTTTTTAAGCTTCTAATCATACAAAACAGATTATAGCTAGAACAGATTATAGCTAGAAAAACTATATCAAAACTCTTATAAACTATTACAAACATAATCTAACATATAACCTAACATCAAAACACATTAACTTACATCAATTCATGGATTCAAGTTCTTGAAATTTATCAAAACCTCCATTAATGGTGGTTTTTGAGCTCAACCATCAATTACATAGAAATCATTCATATTATCCACTCTAAATCAGTACATAAGCTTCAAAAACTTGTAAGAACATGAAACAATTTCGGATTGGGTATAAACCCACATGATTCTTGAACCCTAGAAATTAATAAATGGGTGTTCTTGGCAAGAACAACAAGTAAGGTGATCAAGAACAATAAAAGATGAGTTTACTTACTTTAATATAGCAAGAATTCTTACAAAAATCAGAAAGTAAGGGTTGGAGTGTGAGAGTTCTTGGGGGTTTTCTCTTCCACGAAGCAAAGAACAAGTTAGGAACACAATACCCAATATTTGACTCCATAAAGTCAAATAAAACATATCTAGGTCGGCTGGGATTTAATTTAAAACACCACACAGTGTCAAATACTGTTATCTAGCATACAGGAACCTAAATAAAGTGGTCCTACTCAAGTCATTAACAAGCAACGAGGTATTATTCGGGACCCTAGTATAAAAACGAATCATATGATACCAATAACATATAAAAATATTAAACTAATATTTTTACCTCTTATCCGGCGGTCCAATTTAAATACCAAGTAAGCATCAAATAAATATATAAATAAATAGCAGATAATTATAAACAATCAAATATACTAATATAAACAATTAAATAACTTACCACCGCCACGAAACGACCAGGCCTAAACGCGGGTGTTACAAAAACTCTTCAAAACACACCAACACCAACACCAACACCAAGGAGGAAAACACACATACTGAGATCTGAGAGGGGGCCTTCGGGCTTCCCTCGGTCTTCTCACCCTGGGGTTTCTCCAGCCTTGGCTCCGGACTTCTCACCCTCCAAACACTCTCCTAAACCTCTAAACACTTCAAACACCATTCCATGGTAATACCTAAGGAGGAGAGCTTGCTAGGAGCTTGGAACAACACTTGGAAGCTTCAAAGTACACATAATCTTGGGGTTACTTGGTATAATCATTTTATCTTCTGTTCTTAATTATGTATCATGTATTCCAGATGTTGTTGTACTTGATGAAGTTTAACTTATTTCACTTAGGCCAAGATGATTCTTGGCCAAGTTATGGCAATATAATCTTTTCTTGATTAATTAATATAAAAAGTATGTTTTGATCATTGATATAAATGTGTTTAATCATGTTCTTATGTTAAATATGTTCATGTTCATGTTTTGGTAATCTTTTATGTGAAAACATAAAGGTTACATTCCATGCATATTCAAAGATGATGGTTTAATCTCAAGATCTTGTGTAGTTATCACTAGAAATGGTGTAACAAGCAATGTTGTCATCAGAAAAGCATTTTTGGGACTTGTCTTTGATTATTTCCAGATCATAACAAGTTGGTCATATTCATCATAATGTGGTTTTACAGATGCTTAACATCTTAACAAAAGTTTCAAGTATTTAAGTATATTATTTGATCATAACAACTACAAAAGAATAAAAAGGATTGAAAAGGTGTTCTTGAGCATGTTAAGATTGAAATGAACTCCTAATGTCATTAAGAATCAGAACTCTACGATTCTATGTGCATGCTTACGTGTTCATGCTTTACATGTGTTAAGTACTAGAAATAGTACTTAAACACGATGATATCTGAAGGAAATAACGTAAGGCTCGATCTTAAATCCAACACACGCGGTTTGAGTCTTGTTGGGTTCATGGATTCATAGTGCTCATTTCTATCTGCTTATGACCTTGGATGACAGTCCAGGTTATACATGCTTGATCCTTGGTGCATAAATGATTTCTGCTAGAAATAGGGTTCATGCGACCGCAAAGGTAAATCCATGTGATCGCATGTACCCTTGCGACCACATGTCACTGACATGCGGCCATATGCAATTTTATTCGATTTCAGTTTGTTGTTTCTCATGTTTAAATCATTCTTAAATCACTTTAACACCTTTCCTATGTTTTGAAGGCTATGAGACATATCATTTGACCGAGAGTGTATGACTCGTAGCTGGATTTAAATATAGTTAAGTAGATCTGTGATTGTCTTATGATTCTATGTTTACATGCTATACTTGATTGTAAATCTGAGTCTTGATAACTCGAGTGATGATTTACATGATAATATGACTTGTGAGTATTAGAGAGAACAACATGCTCTGTGCCTAAATTACATCTATGTCAAGTCTTCATTGTTGTATTTATTGCTGTGACTGGTTCGGATGAATCAGAAGCCCAAGTGAATATTTACCCGGTTTTAATCCGTTCTATCCCTGTATTATATTTATCTTTTTGTATTTTAGTTTCTTTATCTTTTCCAACTCTCCACAGTATCTTTCTGATCAAACAATAATGATGGTATAATATTGGTAACTTCTGTCCCTGTGGTACGATACTCGGTCTTACCCTATCTATACTACTATTGACCAGGTCATACTTGCCTGAGTCGTGTGTAGTACTTATTTCGTAATTCCGTTTTATAAACTTAAAACACCAGTGTGAAAGCTTTTAATCATCTTAAAAATACCCGTACGCGGGCTGCACACCAAAACACCATTGGGTTGTTGATTTACTTCTATGCCAAGGAAATAGCTTACTGGACTCAAATCTGACATATCAAATTCACATTCCATTAGCTTCTTGAACTCTGTAACAAGATCATCATTGCTTCCAATCACAAGTAAATCATCGACATAAAGAGAAATTATCATTCTTTCTCGAGGTTTAAGCTGCTTCACATAAAGGGTTGGTTCACTTAAACTCTTATTGAAGTCATGTTTTAGCAAATGAGCATTAATCTTGGCATACTAGGCCCTCGGTGCTTGCTTAAGCCTATAAACTAAAGTGCTTTATATAGCCTCTACACTTTTTCATCCTAGCCAACTATTTTAAAACCTTGAGGCTGCTTTACATAAATCTCCTCCTCAAGTTCACCGTTCAGAAATCAGATTTTACATCAAGATGGTGAATTTCCCAATTGCGTTGAGCTACAGCCAATAGTAATTTCCAAAAGTGTCTCCAAAAAATACACCTATGATTTGAGAATAGCCTTTTACAATTAATCTTGCTTTATGTTTATGAATTGAACCATTTGGGTGTAATTTTGTTCTGAAAATCCATTTGACACCTATTCCTCCTGGCAAGTCAACAATCTTCCATGTGTCATTCTTCCTAATCATTTCAAGTTCAACTCTCATAGCTTCAGTCCATTCAGCATGTTTGGAGGCATCAATATAGCTTTGAGGTCTTATGACAACAAGATTACAAGATTAGTAAACATCAGCAAGTGGTCTTGTCCTTAAGACAACAGTATTAGTTGTATCTTGAATATCAAATTCCGGTTCATTAATTTCATTTGTAAGTATTTCGTCTTGTGTACTTGAATTAATACGGTCGTGCCTTTTCACTTCTTTCACATTCTAGTCCCAATAGGCCCCTTCATCAAATGTCACATCGGTACTGATTACAATTTTCTTATCAGCAAATCGAAAATTCTGTATCCTTTTGAAATTGTTGCATAGCCAACAAAGATACCTTTTCTAGCTTTAACATCAAACTTTACCCTCTTGACATTTGGAATACGATAATAACAAATAGAACCAAATTCTTTAAATGTTTAATTGAAGGCTTTTTTTCTAACCAAGCTTCAATTGGAGTTTTACCACTCACCGCTTTTGTCGCTAACCTGTTCATCAAATAAACAGATGTAACTGCAGCTTCAGCCCAAAATGTCTTGGGTAATTTCATCTCAAAGAGTAGTGATATTTCCATCTACATAACGGTTCTATCCTTTCTCTCAAAAACTCCATTTTGCTGTAGCGAGTATGGAACTATAACTTGATGAATTACTCCTTCTTGTTGAAGGAAATCTTCAAACTCATTTGAAGTAAATTCTCCACCATTATCAGAGTTTGCAAAGTACAACTACTCTGCACTTCATCCATTTTCTTGAAATTCTTGAATGTTGAAAATACCGAACCTTTGTTGCTAAGGAAATAAACCGAACACATTCTAGTGTAATCATTAATAAAGAGTGCAAATTTTTTTTACCATTCCAAGATGGTGTACACATTGGACCACAAATATCGGAATGCACAATCTCTAGCTTTCGTTTAGCTCTTGTCACACCGTATTTTGAAAAAGGCAATTTGTGGCTTTTTCCCATGTGACAACTTTCACATGTAGAATCAACTTCACTAATATTAGGCATATCATTCACCAACTGGTTAATATACATGTGATTTAGTGCTCGGTAGTTGAAGTGGCCAAATCTTTTGTGCCATTTCACACTATCATCTTCCATAACACAAAGAGCACTTGCATTTGCAACATCAAGTTTCAAACAGAAACTATTATTCACCATATCAATATTAGCTACTTCATAACCAACAGTATCAGTAATGAAGCAACGAAATTTTTTAAAATTCAACTCATAACCATTTTTCATCATTTGCAGAACACTTAGCAAATTCTGATCAAGTTCATGGACGTATAAGACAATAGGGATGTATTTGGTACCTTTCTTTGTGTTAACAACAATGTCTCTTCCCTTGGCTTGAGCAAAATATCCGTTTCCCAACTTCATTGAGGTGTTGATTGTGGTGTTAAGACTGGTGAAAAAAGATGGCTCGGGTGTCATGTGACTCATACATCCACTATCCATAAGCCATATAAGATTTTTTTTGAATTTTTGTCGACGTGTGAGGCCATGAATAAGTGTTCAATATTTCCTTCATCCTCTTCCAAAGCATTTGCTTGTTGAGGTGTTTGAGTTGGACCTTGATTTTTCTTTGCTCTACAATACTTTTCAATATGCCCAAACGTTTTACAGAAATTGCATTTGAAGTTTGGTTTATCTTTGAACCAACAATCAGCTTCTTGATGATTCGTATTTTGACAAATTTTACATGGAGGAAAAGTACCTTTGTTCGATGCTGAACTCTTATTTCCTTTGTTAAAATTTCCTCTTTTGTAATTATTCGGTTTTGCATTTCCAGGCTTGTTGCTTCTATAAGATGCTTGAAAAGCACCTTCAACTTTCTCCTTTGATCTTATAGAAACCCTTTGCTCTTGTGCTTGAAGCTTGCTAGTTAGCTTGGAAACCGTAAGCACCTAAGGTCACAATTTTCATCTATAGTAGAAATTTTAGCTTCAAATTTTTGAGGAACGCTTATCATCATCTTTTCCACCACTTTTTGGTCTTTCACTTCTTCACCATGAAGCCTCATTTGATTAACTACATCTATCATTCTAGATGAATAATCTTTTACAAGTTCATCATCTTTCATTTTCAGCAACTCAAACTCTCTTTTGAGAGTCAATAATCTGATAGCTTTTACTCTACCAGTACCTTCATAGATTTCTTGAAGCTTATCCCACACAACGTTTGGTGTCTCCAAGTCCATTATGGAAGGGAAAATTTGATGAGCAAGACCCGAATGTAAACAGGTAAGTGTTTTATCTTTCTTCAACAACGCATCTTCATAAGAACTTAACTGAGTAAGTGTTGGGTTTGCTGCGGGTGCTAGAGGATCTTCATCTGTCTCTACAACCCTCCAAAGACCTTGAGATTTCAAATATGTCTTCATCTTTACTGCCAAAATATGATAATGTGAACTAGAAAATACTGGAATTACAGAAGCAGTTGAACTAGATGCCATGTCTAGTTATATCTGAATCTCTAAATTGTTTAACTCCCTCACGTGCTTCTCTGAAGTAAATCATAGTCCCTTAAGAAAAGAGCTCTGATACCATTGTAAATGTTTAAGATTATAATGGAAATTGAAATAATATTTTGAAATAGAGAATACAAGTGTAGAAGAGTAAATTGTAAAGGTTTGTTATATTATAACTCTTGAGATACAATGCATATTTATAGGCTAACAAAATAGAGTATTCTTCACAACTAAGTATTCTTAGTGATTAAAACTCTTTTAGAACTAATCCTACATAGAGCTAAGTACTTAGTAGCTAAGTTTCTTAATAGTTAAGTTTCCTTAATGGTTAAGGATACTTCAACACTAAGTTTACAAAATATCAAGATGTGTATTTCCAATAACAATCTTAAATGATTTAACACATACTCCTTGCTTCATCTCTAGTTGGTATGATAAAAATATCCGTGAGTAGCAAGTAAAAAGTAACTATTAGCATGCTGGTTGACATAGATTTTGTTCCAACTTCCAATTATTTGAATCAAATTGGAAAATAGAAAAAAAGATAAAAAGATGAAATAATAGACTTTCGAGCGGTCGATCGCCTCTCCTATAGTTTATTTTCGAGAGGTAACCAACATTCCAAACTCCATTTATATAAAAAATTATCAATCAGTTTCTGCATAATGAATATTACAACTCTAATGACATAACTATTTATAGTTAAAGATAATAACCTACTTTTAAAATAACTCTAACTACTAATCATTATCTAAATATAACTAAATAATAGAAAAATCTAATATTTAAAGCATACCAAAGTAATAAATCTTATCTAAAATAAATGCTAACTAAAATATCCGGATCATATCACTACTCCGCCCCCAAAAGCACTTTGTCTTTAAGGTGTTTCCAACCCGAATCATACTGATGAGTAAACCCATATTTATGGTTTTGTGGCAAGAATGACTAGAGTTCTCCCAATGTATCACCATCTACATCTTTTCTAGTTCGGCTTGACGCAATCACAATCTCCTTCTGAAATACCGTAACTTTACCCCTTCATTGTGTTGTTTTGGCGTTGTTATAACCTTGAGTGAACGAATTTCTTTTCCTTATTCTTCTCTTCTACTCACTTCTTATTTTCTACATTCCATTCTCCATACATTCTCGTTTTGTTGATGTAATCTTCTACATTCTCTACCACCTTCGTCTTTTTTCTTGTTTGTCTTTCATTTCCTTTTCATATGCTTGCTCTTTTGATATCACGCCACTTCTCCCATTCTTCAAATTCTTCCCCCACCATTCAAAAACCATATCTTTTTAACAAATTTACAAGCTCTTAATGTTGCCTTGCAATGTACGCCCTGCGTTCTACAATCGATCTTTCAAGTTTCTTATAACGGTTCATACTGGAAAAGGAGAATAAAAAAACATATTTATTTTGTCTCATGAACTGTAACACCGTGAAAATATCCGTCATGAACAGTAGCAATGATTAGTATTTGATATTTCTTTTTTTTGCCCCGATTCCAATTTAATATGAATCAAACTGGAAATTTAAAAGAAAGGTGAAAATATAAAATAATAGACTTTCGAGAGGTCGAGCGGCTCTCCTATACTTTACTTTCGAGAGGTATACGTGTTGAGTAATGTCCCATATCGGACGGAGAGTGACTTTGTAATGAGCTTTATAAGAGTCTTGGGCTACTCATTTGATAACCAATTGGTTTTGAGTTGGAACCCCACAAACTTACATGGTATCGGAGCAAGGTTCACCCACTCCATGTAACCCATAAGTATCCACGTGTTAGGCGTGAGAAAAAACGAACGCCACATGTGAGTGTGCATATTGAGTAATGCCACATCGGACCGAGAGTGACTTTCTAATGAGCTTTATAAGAGTCTTGGGCTACTCCTCTCATAACCAATTGGTTGAGTTGGAACCCCACAAACTTACATATTAGTGTATTAATCGAGTCTATTAGATTAGGGGCCATGTCCATTAGGGTTTTACCATTTGTACTCTATTTATATCGTCCTGATGTAATGTAATTAGTTGAGGAGTTATATATTCTAATATGGTATGAGAGCCGGGCTCTACCATTCCTCCCGCCGGAACTTACTTTTTCTGGCGCCGTTATTGCTGGACCTCTTCTCTTCTCCGGCTACCTCTTCATCTCAAGCCTCTCCTCACTAAATATGGCTGTCTTCTTCATTTTCTAGCCACCCACCCGCCGGAACCCTACTTTCTCCGGCGCCGTCATTGCGGGACTTGCCTTCGTTCTCTTTATCTACATCTCTCTATCTCGTTGTTATCTTCCATACCAAATTCTCTATCCGACTCTCTATCCATCTACCTTCTATTTAAAAAAACACTTCCGTCGCTAGAAAACATCTCCGCCACCTTGCCGCCTTCGTGCATCGCCGGCCACTGACTTTTTACGTCGTCACTGCTCCTCCTTAGCCGTAGACCAGTGCCTCCTATCTTCTTAAAAAAACAAAAACAAAAAAAAAATGCATTGCCGGCCACGGCCGCTTCCTTTACCCTGGCCGGAATACATCTCCTCTTCTTTGTTCTCTCTAAAATCTCTCTTTCTCTCTTTCTATTCTCCTTCTCCTTCTCCTTCTCCTAACCCTCTCTCTAAACACTCTACTCTCTCAACCTCTCTTCTCTGATCTAAAAAAAACCCTATGTGTCGCCTGTATTGGCTGTCTTACATCCCCTCTCTCTTATTAATTGCCTATCTTGCTTTCTCTTTCTCCAAGATATTCACATAAAAAAAATCACCTACTTTTTTCGCATTCTCGAGGACGTCTACAAAGCTTGGAAAATCTGCTGCCAACTTATTTCCTTTGAAGCACAACTTTTTATTATTTTTCAATTTATTTTCTTTTATGTGCAATATTTTTTGCATTTATCCTATGTTATTAGTTTTGTTTTTCGATTCAGTTTGAATATTTGTAAACCGCCAATCAAACGGTTGGGGAGTATCAGTGTATATATTGAGTCTATTAGATTATAGAGCCCAGACCCATTAGGGTTTTACCATTTGTACTCTATTTATATCGCCTTGATGTAATGTAATTAGTTGAGGAGTTATATATTCTAATAAAACCAACACTCCAATAATATAAAGACTATCAATCTATTTTTGCATAATGAATATACCCTAATGGCATATTTATAATCAAAGATAACACCCTGTTCCAAAAATAACTCTAACTACTAATCCTTATCAAAAAGAAACCTTATCTAAAAGAAACCCTATCTAAAATTAACAACTATATAATAAACATATCTAATATTTAAAACATCCCGAAATAAAAAAAATATTTTCAAAAATAAATTTTAACTAAAATATCGTGATCATATCATCTAACATGTAGGAAAATAAGAGTTGGTTCCAAAATAGTTTAAGCAAATTTAGTTTATAGAAACACTACAAGGGTGAATCCTGTTAGGTATCAGGAAAAGCATGTGCCTTTGGTCAAAATTGTTGGGAAGATTGAGAGCACAGAAAAAGATACGTATTCTCATCGATTGAAAAATAGGGTACACATCATAATATATATATTAAACAACTATGACTTATATACATAATAAGTCCCTATACTATACAATTATATTAATTCACAGCTATAACACTCCACCTCAAGCTAGAGTGTATACACCAAGCTTGCAATATGTGTCCTCAACCCGTGGTCCTCTCAGGGCTTTAATAAACCAGTCTCCCAATTGATTATTCGAGCCGATGAACTGTGTCACGATGACACCTTGAAGGAGCTTGTCTTTGATAAAATGATAATCAATCTTGATGTGTTTAGTTCTCTCATGGAACACTGGATTGAAGGACAACTTTATTACCGCAAACAAGTTTCATCTGAGGCAAAGGACAAAACTGAAGCTCTTGAAGATGTTTTTTTTTATCCAGATGAGTTCACAATTTGCATTAGCCGTGGCACGATACTGTCTCTCAGTTTCAAGTTTTGAATATTGTGAACAAATGTGTACAACCGTTGAATATCATTAGTGTAACATTCAGATACCTCGGTCCAAACTTCATAACATGATTCGAATAGACGAAATAACTGAATAATAGATGAAGAAATAGATTGCCGTAATAAGTTGCAAAGTTGAGCATCAACTTGTTCCCACTTAGGAGGGTCTTTTTCTACAATATCAGTCAAAAGTTTGGTTAAACGATCACTAAGTCCTTGACCTTTAAACCACATCTTAACGTAGTGTTACAGAGCCAAATACCTCACCTCAACCGTATGTGTTACGATTCTTGAATTACTGTTTGCCAGTTCAACGTGATCAAGATATTCACAAATTGCCAAGCTATTCGTGTGTTCGAATACTCACATTAGTTGTGAGATTGGTATGTTTTCAATCTGTGATAAAATCCTGTTTAGAGAGTCGTCAGTATCTATAATCATAAGCTGATTATATATAGCTAAGTTTGAAAGATTGAGAGATTTATATTAGGTGTTTACATATCAAGAGTTGCTTACTTGATAGACTCTGGAATCATCTTCTTATTAATGAAAATCAAAGCATTTGATTATGGTTTGATTTACTTTGTGCAACACTTTTCTTTGATTTGTTCAATTTCCGCAGAAAGTGTATTCAACCCCCATTCTACACATCTGTTGCTTGTTGTTATTCTCACCAAGGGACCAACATATATACATAATGTAAGTATATGCAATTAACTGTAACACCGTACTTTTAAAATAACTTTAATACGCGTGCGGAAGCTAATTACATATAATTTCATTTAAAACCCAAAGTTAAATACAAACTTTCACTGGTTTATAGTTACAAAATCGCCACTACGGTGTTAATTACAAAACAGGCTTTAACAAAATTCTTGGACATCAGAGTAGTGGTCTGTCCATATTCCCAGCCTTCTGTATTCACAAACTCACTCAGGAGTATCTGCAAAACAAACTGGAGGGGAATTAGCACAAAGCTAAGTGAGGGAACCACATCTAAGCACATACAAGACAATCATTCTAAACACATATAGCTCATCAAATCAAAGAGAACCGGCGGTGTTGCAACAACTCACAACCAAGGTCGGCTACCAAAACCAAGGTGCACTGTTACAACCACCCACAACCAAGGTCGGCCACCAAAACCAAGGTCTACCGATAGCCCTGCTAACATGGCCAACAGTACCAGCACCCTTGAGTGCAACAAATGCAACTCAAGATCAGATACTGTAAATCCCCAAGCAAACAGGCCCAGCCGCCCAGCTAAAGCTGATCTCCCATCAAACAATAATCATGTATACATATCAATTAAGAGCAAAGCAACTTTTAGCATATCCTATCCCGCATATCCGAAGATATCAATCCACTCACCAAAGTCTTCCAACTCTGACCACTCAGTAATCTATTTACCGAGTCTTGTCACCTCCTGAGAAGACAATTACAAATCAGTATTTGCTTAATAATATACAATAAGCATAATACTACTATCATCTTATATGTACATAAATTTAACAAGTACATATTTCTACATATCACATGAATCAATGATCTACTAACACCTGTTCATCAATATCATCATGGTGATTCGCATTAAATCCTCATTCAAGTTCATTATTGAATTCCTAAATCCAAACATAGGCAAAACCGATTAAAAGTACAAATCTGACAAAACCTCAATTCCTATAAAGCTGAAATCCGATTCTATAGGATTCCGACCAAACAATCGGATTTCCCAAAATCCGATCAACTTTACCGGATTCCGATCGTATTCTATCGGATTTTTCCAAATCCGATCAATCTTATCGGATTCCGATCGATTCATCCTTCAAAATCCGATAAACTCATCTTTTATATACAACTTCCAATTAAATTCTGATTTTAAACATGCAATCTTATATATATATATATTCCAGAACTGATTTCTAACATATATTGAACATATTAAAATTAACAACTATATAATAAACATATCTAATATTTAAAACATCCCGAAAAAAAAAAATATTTTCAAAAATAAATTCTAACTAAAATATCGTGATCATATCATCTAACATGTAGGAAAATAAAAGTTGGTTCAAAAATAGTTTAAGCAAATTTAGTTTATAGAAACACTACAAGGGTGAACCCTGTTAGGTATCAGGAAAAGCATGTGCCTTTGGTCAAAATTGTTGGGAAGATTGAGAGCATAGAAAAAGATACGTATTCTCATTGATTGAAAAATAGGGTACACATCATAATATATATATTAAACAACTATGACTTATATACATAATAAGTCCCTATACTATACAATTATATTAATTCACAGCTATAACACTCCACCTCAAGCTGGAGTGTATACACCAAGCTTGCAATATGTGTCCTCAACCCGTGGTCCTCTCAGGGCTTTAGTAAACCAGTCTCCCAATTGATTATTCGAGCCAATGAACTCTGTCACGATGACACCTTGAAGGAGCTTGTCTTTGATAAAATGATAATCAATCTCGATGTGTTTAGTTCTCTCATGGAACACTGGATTTGAAGGACAACTTTATTACCGCAAACAAGTTTCATCTGAGGCGAAGGACAAAACTGAAAGCTCTTGAAGATGTTTTTTTTATCCAGATGAGTTCACAATTTGCATTAGCCGTGGCACGATACTGTCTCTCAGTTTCAAGTTTTGAATATTGTGAACAAATGTGTACAACCGTTGAATATCATTAGTGTAACATTCAGATACCTCGGTCCAAACTTCATAACATGATTCGAATGGATGAAATAACTGAATAATAGATGAAGAAATAGATTGCCGTAATAAGTTGCAAAGTTGAGCATCAACTTGTTCCCACTTAGGAGGGTCTTTTTCTACAATATCAGTCAAAAGTTTGGTTAAACGATCACTAAGTCCTTGACCTTTAAACCACATCTTAACGTAGTGTTGCAGAGCCAAATACCTGACCTCAACCGTATGTGTTACGATTCTAGAATTACTGTTTGCCAGTTCAACGTGATCAAGATATTCATAAATTGCCAAGCTATTCGTGTGTTCGAATACTCACATTAGTTGTGAGATTGGTATGTTTTCAATCTGTGATAAAATCCTGTTTAGAGAGTCGTCAGTATCTATAATCATAAGCTGATTATATATAGCTAAGTTTGAAAGATTGAGAGATTTATATTAGGTGTTTACATATCAAGAGTTGCTTACTTGATAGACTCTGTAATCATCTTCTTATTAATGAAAAGCAAAGCATTTGATTATGGTTTGATTTACTTTGTGTAACACTTTTCTTTGATTTGTTCAATTTCCGCAGAAAGTGTATTCAACCCCCCTTCTACACATCTGTTGCTTGTTGTTATTCTCACCAAGGGACCAACATATATACATAATGTAAGTATATGCAATTAACCATTTTCATGCCAAAATGTTAATCCACATATAAATACACCAACCAAGTGTTAGATTATGTGTAGAGATAGATAACATGTATTATCGTGTCCAATACTATGTGACACTAAAGGATCACACCGTTGCACACCCAAATAGAACCTTTTGGATTTTACATGTTTGTGTGTCACAATAATTAATAGTTTAATTAATTATTGAGAAAGAGAAAAATAATAAAAGTTATTTATTACTTAAAAGGAGAAGTTAATATTTAGTTTAAATATTAACGGGACCAATTAATTAATAGTTATTAATTAATTAGAAAGGTCGAGGGTATATTCTGTAATTGATTAATAGTTTAATTAAAGCTGGGCTTTAATTAAACGGGCTTGGCCTAATAAGGATTATTATATATAAACCTTATTAAAGCCTCATTTAATCCCATGTTAATCACAAGAAAAGATAATACCCTAATTTCTCCTTCCTCTCTCTCTCTCTCTCTCTCTCTCTCTCTCGGCGGCTCTCTCTCTCTCGTGGAGATCGACGGCGGCGGAAAACCGAGAACCAACCACCGAGCGGCGGTGGTCGGTGGAGATATACACACACATACGTATGGGTCACGGTTTGATCTGAGGTTTAATCCTTAGGCGGTCTAGCATCCAGTTCGAGGTAGTGCAGTAGCGGTGGATAACCTGCAGCTGTCTAGAGGCTTAAAAGAAAGTTTTGTTTGCTTAAAGGTATAACTTTTTAACCCTCTTCCTCTTTTAAGTTTCTGTACGAGTTAGATGAGATCACTAGAGGGGGTTTTATTCCGCTGTGCATGTTTTTTATACCCTAAAAAACCCTTCAGTGGTATTAGAGCCACTTCTAACCTCGTAGGAGACTAGGTAGGTTTCTTTTTATTCTGATGAAATATGATTCTGTTTTTTATCTAGAAAAAATCTTTTTGATCATCCAAGTAAATAGAATTCAAGTTTATGTTTTCTATTGGATTAGATTAATTAGTTTTGGATAAATAGATTGTTAGATTTAAATATTAATTAAATATGTTTTTTTTGTTGTTATTATTTGCGATAACCGAGAACATCACCATGATCGGCGGTGGTCTCAGTTTGGGACGGCAGTCGCCGGCTGCCAGTATTTGGTGGTTCACAGTTGGTGTTGGTGGTTGTGACCGGCAGTGTTAGCTGCGATCGGCGGCGATCCACCGTGGTACGCGGCGCGGTTTAGCGACGCGTTAGCGGCGCGGTTAGTGGCCCAGTTAGCGGCGCTAACCTTGTGGTGGGCTACGGCCTAGAGAACCATGGCCCAGTAAGCCTGCGGCCCAGCTAGGGTTTAGCGGCTAGGGTTAGCGGCGCTAAAGGTTTTTGGGCCTCGGCCCAGTTTTTTTTTCTCGGTCCGTTTTTCAATCAATGACCCAGTTTAAATATTTGGCCCAGTTTGCGGTTCAGATATTTTGTGGTCAATATTAAATTGAAATACAGTTGTTATTTTAATTTAAGGTTTAAATATTATTTTGAGTTTTTTTTTGATTAATTATCAAAGTATAAAACTTGAAATATATTTATTGCAAATAAAGGAAAAACAATATAACGGTTTTAACAGGTTGTTAAAATCAGTAATTTTTTATCAAGTTGAATAAATAGAAATCAGGTGTTTAACTTTCATGTATTAGTTTAGTACATGTTTGGGATGCCATAGCCGAGCCTTTTAGACCTTGTGGATTGTTTACTTTTCTGCACTTGTGGTTGTGATTGGTTTTATTATTCTATGGTGTGGGGAGGCCTGCGTGCCACTTACAACCCTTATTCTATTTTGTAAAAGTACTAGAATTAGTGGGCCTGCGTGCCTTTGATCAATCTTGTAATTTTTATAATTTTTTTTTTAGTTTTTTAGAATAGAATAGATTATTAGAATAAATATGAAGCTGATACAAGAACCAAGAACCAAGGATCAGGGAGCAGGATTGGATGCTGGAGCCAGTGGGAGCTTCAGAATGTCATGCCATGTGTGTTGTGTATTTCCACTTAGGTTTTGACCGTCAGGTTTTTCATGTGGCTCACGAAACCGACATTAGTTAAGGGCAAGGCTAAGGCATAGATGTTTGTGGTTGTTTTATTTCTTTACATATTATATATATGCGTGGTTGTGATTAACACGATGAAATAAAACAAGGATTTAATAATAGTTAATTATTGAAACAGATGTTTTTAAAGAAAACTGGCTTTAAAGTTTTTCTCGTTAAAAACTTGGAAATCCTTTTAAGAAAAATCTTAGATCAGTGTGCTACCCACCTAATGGTACACCCTTGCTGTTAAACGGTACTCGGGTGCCCAAACCTTGGGCATCCGGGTTCAAACCATTGCGGGAAGGGGCATGAAAGATTCTGCAATAATCGGGAGTCCCGGCCAGAATTCATGCTGTCTTAGGTGGTGTGATCTATTTTGGTGATAATCGGGAGTCCCGGCCCAAAATGCACTAGAGGGACTAAACATGCACGGTTCTTGTAACTGATGTCCCGCGGATCTAGGAGTCGTGTCTAGATAGGATACGATTGGTATAGTTTTTACCTACCAGAAATAGCATTGTCCCGGTGGGAAGTGCCTAAACCTTGCATCGGGAAATGTGAAATATGGATCCTAGTCTAATAATTTTTGTTAAAATGTAATAATTATTGGAAGATATAATCAATACTGAATCGGTATTATCTTTTTCTTTTTCTGTAGATGTCTATTATATCTGTTATTCCGTTTTATTCACCAAGAGAGTCTCTAAGTCTCATCACTAGCAAGTGGAAGCTTTCAGGTCCAAACTTTACTATTTGGAAGATGCATCTAAAAAATGTTTTGGATGCACAGGGAAAGCTTCACATCATTGAGACATTGCCTCCAGAGCGACCAGGAGTAGATACCCAGGATAGTGAGTATGACACTTACTATCAGTATCTGGCTGACGAATCTGATGTTATGTCGATTCTCGTTCTCACCGCATCATCCGAGTTTACGGACGATCTCCGTGAGAGGTCATCTTATGAGGTTGTTAAAGGACTGGAGCAGAAGTTCAAGTTTAGTGAACGGATATGTCGTATGCTATTGATGAGGGAAATCCTTTCAGCCAAGATGAAAGAAAGTCAGCCAATTAGCGATCATCTCATTAACATGAGAAGGCTCTTAGATTGCTATGAGCGTTTTGGATCAAAATCAAAACCACATGAGCTAGTTATGCTCTTGTTCGGTTCCTTGTCGGACTATTACCAGAAAAGAGTAATGTATGTCCTCGGTGATTTTGAGATGACTGTCACAGGGTTGCACGAAATCCTTATCTGCATTAGCGATGAGTTGAATCCAAAGCAGCTAGAGTCAACAGTTGTGGACCCTATGCAGGAGGATGACTGGCTGGAAGAACTTGGAGAGATTTGTTGCCCAGACTGTGGTAGCAAGGATTCATGCGAGCACTCACTTGACATAGATCAGCTGGACATTGGTTCGCCCAATGAGTCAGGTATCTTTATGATAGATTGTCTTATTACTTCTTATGAATCATGGGTATTGGATACCGGATGTGGTCATCACATATGCAATCATTTGCACGGATTCAAGAGAAGTAAGAAGCTGAGACAAGGAGATATGGACATGCGGGTAGGCGAAGGCTCCATGGTTGGTGCTGAAGCTGTAGGGACATATTGTCTTAGTTTGCCCTCGGGCATGGTCTTAGAACTAGAACCTTGTTATTATGTTCCAAGACTTATTAAAAATGTTATCTCATTTGATTTTCTTATAGACTGTGGATTTGCTTATGTTTTAAATGAAAAGTCTATTTCTTGTTTCAAAAATGATATTTTCTATTTTAAAGCTACTCCAGAAAATGGGCTATATACGCTAAATCTAGATAACAATGACATCTATCATATAAGTAAGAGATCCAAGAGTAACTTGAATCAAACTTACCTCTGGCATTGTCGTTTAGGACACATAAACGAGAAACACATAGAGAAGCTCCGAGATGAAGGAATTCTAGAACCATTTGACTTGGAGTCATATGATGTTTGCGAATCTTGTTTGTCTGGTAAAATGACAAACCAGCCTTTCAACAGTGAGAATGAAAGGGCTAGTGAGTTATTAGGGATTATACACACAGATGTGTGCGGACCCTTTACTCCGGAGGCTAGAGGAGGATACCGGTATTTCAAAACCTTTATTAACGACTTCAGTAGGTTCGGTTATGTCTACCTCATGAGACTTAAATCTGAAAGTTTTGACAAGTTCAAACAGTTTCAGAATGAGGTACAAAATTAGCTGGACAAGAAGATAAAGTCGCTTCGGTCGGATCGAGGTACCGAGTATCTGAGTCAGGAATTCGACGATCATTTGAAGGAATGTGGGATTGTTTCACAACTCACACCTCCGTATACACCTTAGATGAATGGTGTATCAGAAAGGAGGAATCGTACACTGCTTGACATGGTACGATCAATGATGAGTTGAAGTTCACTACCATTGTCGTTTTGGGGACACGCACTCGAGACATCAGCGTTCATGCTGAACCAGGTTCCAACAAAATCGGTTGAAAAGACACCGTTTGAGGTATGGACGGGGAAAGAGCCCAAAATGTCTTTTCTAAAGGTTTGGGGATGTAAGGTGTATGTCAAGCTAACATTCACGGATAAACTCAATCCCAAATCAGATAAGTGTATCTTCGTGGGCTATCCCAAGGAAACCATGGGATACTATTTCTACAACCCAGATGAGAACAAAGTCTTTGTTGCTCTTAAAGGGGTGTTCTTGGAAGAGAAGTTTCTAAACTCAGAGACTTCAAGAAAAGAAATAGAACTTCAAGAAATTAAAGAGGAGGAGATTACACAAGACCTTCGCAGGTCTAGTAGGCCTCGTAATGAGCCAGATAGGTATCTGGGATTCCTAGTTGCTCAAGACGAAGGGGATCTTTTAGAACCCACTACCTACCAAGACGCTGCCTCAGGTTTAGAATCTGAGAAATGGCTAGAAGCCATGAAGGCAGAGATGCAATCCATGTATGACAACCAAGTTTGGGAGTTAGTAGATTTGCCTCAACACAGTAAAGCTGTGGTGCAAATGGGTCTTCAAGAAGAAGACAGACATGGATAGAAAGGTGCATACTTTTAAAGCAAGACTAGTGGCAAAAGGTTTCACGCAAACTCATGGCGTTGACTATGATGAAACTTTTTCCCCTGTGGCAATGCTTAATATTATTAGGATTCTAATGGCCATATCAACATATTTTGACTACGAGATATGGCAGATGGATGTCAAAACCGCTTTGCTTAACGGGAAACTGACAGAGGATGTATATATGATACAACGGGATGGTTTTGTGGATCCAAAGAACCCTAATAAAGTATGCAAGTTGCTTAAATCCATTTATTGACTAAAGCAAGCATCTAGGAGCTGGAACTTACACTTTGATGAGCGCATCAATGAGTTTGGTTTTACCAAAAGTGAGTTCGAGTCATGTGTTTACACCAAATTCAGTGGGAGCGCGGTAACCTTCCTAGTCTTGTATGTAGACGACATACTGTTAATAGGAAACAATATACCAGTATTACAAGGAGTAAAATCCTGGTTAGGTAAATGTTTCCAAATGAAAGACTTCGGAGAAGCTGCTTATATACTGGGTATAAAGATCTATAGGAATAGATCTAAGCGGCTTATCGGACTTAGTCAAAGTACTTATATTGACAAAGTCGTGAAAAGATTCAAGATGGATGGATCCAAGAAAGGATTTATTCCTATGCAATCTGGCACGATTTTGAGCAAGGCTCAGTGTCCTGTGTCTAGTCAAGATCAGGACAAGATGAAATTGATACCATATGCCTTGGCAGTTGCTTCAATCATGTATGCCATGCTGTGTACTAGACCCGATGTTGCCTATTCTATCAGTGTCACGGGTAGATATCAGCAAAATCCTGGTGAAGCTCATTGGGTGGCTGTCAAGAATATTCTCAAGTATCTGAGAAGGACAAAAGACATATTCCTAGTTTATGGAGGTTCGATGGATGAGCTAAGTGTAACTGGTTACACTGATGCTAGTTTCCAGACCGACAGAGACGACTTCAGGTCGCAGTCAGGATTTGTCTTTACCCTAAACGGAGGAGCCATATCTTGGAATAGTCAAAAGCAAGATACAATAGCAGATTCTACTACAGAGGCGGAGTATATTGCGGCAAGTGATGCGGCAAAGGAAGTTGTCTGGCTGAAGAATTTTATCTCGGATCTTAGAGTTGTTGCCAGTATCTCTAGACCGATCGATATATTCTATGAGAACTCGGGGGCTGTAGCGCAAGCTAAAGAACCTAGAGATCATCAGCGGACTAGGAACGTACTCAGGAAATATCACCTCATCCGAGAGATTATTGGAAGAGATGATATTAGATTGCAAAAGATACCGACGGACGACAACGTTGCTGACCCGTTGACGAAGCCGCTAGCTAGAGCTAAGCATGAGAGGCATGCGAGTTCTATAGGAATGCAGTACTTGGAACATAGCAGCTAGTTCGTGTTTTTGATTATTACTATGGATGTAACTTGAAACCTTTTATTATGTATTTACTTTTCATGCGATTGAAATAGGAGGTATTTGCATAATGTTTCGTAGTTGTCCATTTTTAGCATGTTTAACCTATCCTTGACAAGTCAATTTATGAATTGTCTAAATGCCCGTAGCTACTTAATGTAGTGGGAGCTACATTAGGGAGGTAACGCTATTATGAATATTTGATGATTTATTCGGGTATGAGTAAAAGCACAAGGTTGTGACCAAATATTCATAGATATTTATCAGGGGATAAATATTGGGGTGATCCGCATTGAGTTTACTTCATGGAGCGTTAACATAAGTAAACTTCATAGGTTGTCCTTAGACCTGAGATATTTGGTTTGGGGAGTGGTAACTTCTGTACTTTAGCATGTTCTAACGTCACGCCGTAACAGGGTGATCATAAGGGGCTTATCTAGGTGCAGCGGAAGCCATGTGCTCAAATTGCAAATAGTCAAGATGGGATTTGAACCTCCTTTTTAGGAGAGATATTTTCTGAGCTCCTCGACGATTAAGACTACTGAAAATGCGTGGCCGCGCTCGGTTAGAATGATAGTTATTCATTCGGGAAACCGTAACTGCAGAGTATCGAAATCAGAGTCGACAAAATCTGAGTATTAGATGAGATCCCTGCTCCATGTCAAATACTCACATTACGAAATATAGCGATGCAAAAGGAAAAGCCTAGATGATCCAAGGTTTGGATTATATCTCTAGATGTAAGAGATCTCATAGTCTGGTTAACCTAAGTGTCTGGATAGGGACCTCCTTAGGCCAACGATGTACAAGGAGTGTTACTTATCTTGCACAAGTGGGAGTCTGTTAGATTATGTGCAGAGATAGATAACATGTATTATCGTGTCCAATACTATGTGACACTAAAGGATCACACCGCTGCACACCCAAATAGAACCTTTTGGATTTTACATGTTTGTGTGTCACAATAATTAATAGTTAATTAATTATTGAGAAAGAGAAAAATAATAAAAGTTATTTATTACTTAAAAGGAGAAGTTAATATTTAGTTTAAATATTAACGGGACCAATTAATTAATAGTTATTAATTAATTAGAAAGGTCGAGGGTATATTCTGTAATTGATTAATAGTTTAATTAAAGTTGGGCTTTAATTAATCGGGCTTGGCCTAATAAGGATTATTATATATAAACCTTATTAAAGCCTCATTTAATCACATGTTAATCACAAGAAAAGATAATACCCTAATTTCTCCTTCCTCTCTCTCTCTTTCGGCGGCGCTCTCTCTCTCTCTCTCTCTCTCTCGTGGAGATCGACGGCGGCGGAAAACCGAGAACTAACCACCGAGCGGCGGTGGTCGGCGGCGATATACACACACATACGTACGGGTCACGGTTTGATCTGAGGTTTAATCCTTAGGTGGTCTAGCAGCCAATCGAGGTGGTGCAGTAGCGGTGGATAACTTGCAGCTGTCTAGAGGCTTAAAAGAAAGTTTTGTTTGCATAAAGGTATAACTTTTTAACCCTCTTCCTCTTTTTAGTTTCTGTACGAGTTACATGAGATCACTGGAGGGGGTTTTATTCCGCTGTGCATGTTTCACAAAGATATAAGGCAACTTAAACAAAACATATCATCAATTCTGGAAAAATTCCACACACCACAAATAAGCCAAAAACCCGAACAAAACTGATTTTAAGCATCAAACATGCAATCTACCACTGTACAGGTTTTCGCACCACTAACTATACAGAAGTTAGCGCCGCTAAACCAAAAGGAAATCGCGCCGCTAACTATAATAGAGTTAGCGCCGCGAACTCTAGTAAAAAACAAAACCACATTTTTTCGGATCTTTCAGGCCACCAAATGCAAATCTAGTGTAAAGGTGGCTCTGATACCACTGTTGGGATTCGGGGTAGTACGCAACTGAAGCAAAATCAAATTTTCAAAGCATAAAAATGAACTACTTGAACGTCAATGGTGTTACCAAACTCTACAACAAAGAAATGCAACTTAAAGAAGAGAGTAGAAGAGATTATACTCTTGATGTCTTTGGCTTTGATGTTGTTCACGAGTGAAAGCAATAAATATCTTTTTGGCTATCGAAATCCACCCCGGGAAAAACCGTGACCTTGATGTACTAGCACCCCAAGTATCCTTCACCTTTGTGGAGATACTTACTCGAACAAGCAACCCAAAACCACGAGAATATGAACTCTCAATGCTCTCTCTAACACTCTAGAACAACTACCTAGTTTTCTAAGTGTTTATTTCTTGCCTTAGCCAAAAAAAAAAAAAAGAGTGTGGAGGATGTTTTATAAACCCAAATGTGTCTCCAGTACTCCCAAAAGACGTCCAAAGAGCAATGATGGACGACACATGAATCAGTGGAAAGAGGAGGTGAAAAGAATAAAGTTGCAATCTGTCAGACGCGTTCGCGGCACAAACTATATAAAAGTTCCCGCCCAGTGGTTAGCGCCGCTAACCTGTCCAGCCTGCCAATCTTCATTTAGTTATTTTTCTCACCCTCCCTTTTAGATTGTTGTCAAATTCAACCCCCGGCGTATGACCCGATAGGCCCATACATCATCGGCAGTGATGAATTGGCGTACGTGTGTCAGTGGACATACTCCAACACTGATACCATGTGAAGTTTGAGAGCAGAGAAAAAGATATGTATTCTCATTGATTGATAAATAGGGTACAGATCATAAGATATATATACTAAACAACTATGACCTATATATTGTTGAGATTTTAATCTCAAACATTTTATAAGATTTAGAAAAAAAACTTATGTTACATTTATTATTATTATTAGTGTACAATAATCTACCACCCCCCAAATACGACGCCGTCCGCCGTCACACCATAAACGCCGCACGCAGCCGCCGCCGTCAAAGTAACCGTCACCGCCGTAGGTAACCGCCGAACGGCGAATAACCGCTAGAAACCGACATATTGAAGCCTATAAGTATGTACATGTATTTCACAGTTTCCGTAGAGCGATTCTCAAAATAGTACAGTGATTCTCAATAAGAACAGAGCGATTCTCGTATAGAAGAGTGTGATTCTTGGATTAGAACAGATGTGATTTCTAGAACAGAGAGTGTGTGTATAAAATAGTGAGTGTGTGTGAGTGATTCATTGTACAAACTTGTTTGTGATTTCAGAAGAAATAAAGAAAGAATTTTGGTGAATGGTTGTGTTATTTTGTTTTTCGATCCAACAATTGGTATCAGAGCCGAGGTTTATACCAAGGTCCATCATCTACCGACGGAAAAACGACTAGAAATCTAACCGAAGATTCAACAAAAAGAACCACCATGAAAGACATCATTTGGGTTCGATTAAATCACAAAAAAGGGGTTACCCAGTGGCGGCCGAACGAGTCTACCACCGCGGCACCCTAACACAAAACTTACCATGGCCGGAATAGGAGAAGATAACCGGAGAGGACAACCGGAGAGAAATAGGGCGATATTTTGTTCATCGCATCATAGAAAGTAACCCAAAACCGGCATCAAGATTTTTGTTTCGTCAAGCAACGATCGGAAAAGGAAAAACAGAGGGTTTTTCTTGAACAAATAAAGCCATTGAAGAAGGGAGAAACCATCGTGGTATATAGGGAAGGAAAACCACTTAAAAGCGGCACACAGGGAAGCTAAATCACAAACCCTACTTTGTTTAAAAAAGGTGGAGTGAAGCCACCCTAATATCTAACAATTTTTAAAATCCTAATATTTGTTTTATTTTTTTAAAAAACACAAGAGATATTAAAGTGTTGAAGTGGAAAAGCCCATGTGATATCTAAAGAGCTTTTGAAGCCCAAATTTTATATAATATTTCATTTGAACACTTCAAATATTAAAATTATAAAGTGGCTTGAAAAGCCCAACTTATGTTTCAAATAAAAGGGCCCATATTTAAACAAAGCATTTATTCAAGAATTAATAATCATAAGATATTTTCTATTATCTTTTCATTTGTTTTCCTTTAATCAGTTATAAACAAATAAAATAATTTTTTTTAAAGTTATAAATATCTAAATTTATTTAAAATGGGTGAAAGTGATGAAAAATACAAGAGAAGAGGTTGTTCAAGTGCAGCGAGTGCATAAAGAAAAACAAGTGCAGTGAATGTATAAACAATTTGAAGTGAGTGCAGAAATAGCAGTGAGTGCATAAACCATAGCAGTGAGTGCATAAATTTTAGCGAATGCAGGAATTGCAGAGAGTGCATGAACCAAACAAATTGCAGAGATGGAAAAGGAGAAAAATTGCAGTGAGTGCAAGAATTATACCGTATGATGTGGTTAGCAACATGTGAGGTGTGTAAATGTTCCTGCGATTGGATCAATAAAGATGTGTGAGACAAAGATCAGTGAAGATGTGTGAGACAAATGCAGGTGAAGATGTGTAAGGCATATGCAAGTGAAGATGTGTGAGACAAAATGCAAGTGGAGTTATGTGAGACGACTACACAAAGACCAGAGTCATGTGAGACGACAACACGAAGACTAAGAAGCCAAGTGAGACTACTACTCAAAGATTAAAGAAGATTGCGACAATGAACTTTGCGATAACTTAAGAAGAATGAAGACTCAATAACCAAAGGCTACATGGGAGATGACTACTTGGCGTTCAAGACCCACTGCAAAATGTTCGAGATTAAGGAGAATTGTTGAGATTTTAATCTCAAACATTTTATAAGATTTAGAAAAAAACTTTATGTTACATTTTTTATTATTATTAGCGTAACAAAGTCACCCCCCCCCCCCCAAAACAATGCCGTCCGCCGTCACACCATAAACGCCGCTGGCAGCAGCCGCCGTCAAAGTAACCGTCACCGCCGTAGGTAACCGCCGAACAGAGAATAACCGCCAGAAACCAACATATTGAAGCCTATAAATATGTACATGTATTTCACGGTTTCTGTAGAGCGATTCTTAAAATGGTAGAGTGATTCTCAATAAGAACAGAGTGATTCTCGAATAGAAGAGTGTAATTCTTGGATTAGAACATATGTGATTTCTAGAACAGAGAGTGTGTGTATTAAACAGTGAGTGTGTGTGAGTGATTCATTGTACAAACTTCTTTGTGATTTCAGAAGAAATAAAGAAAGAATTTTGGTGAATCTTGTGTTATTTTGTTTTTCGATCCAACATACATAATAAGTCCCTATACTATACAATTATATTAATTCACATGTTTAACAATAGCGTTAGTTTTTTGGTAATCATAGTTTTGTATACAAGTTTTACTAGCCAAACTAAAGTTCTAACTGATGGACTTTGAAGTTGGAGCCGTACAAAAATATACCAATTAGCATAAGTGTCCCAAATCCACCATTTTGTCAAAGAAACATTAGCAATAAGAGGTTATTGTTTAAGAAGATGATAAGTTACTCACATAATTATGTATACTCATACTTGATTCCTAGAGTGAAATGATAATGTGTGCTGGCACTAGTGGTGAGCTGCAAGTTACTTGTGTTTTCAAGAAACTTGCATCTTTAGAGGAAATTATACAAAGTGCGTGAATACTTCTGTAATTACTTTTCTTAGATCATGAGTATGTCTAGCATTAAGTTTCTCGAGAAACTAGTGTTTTTTTGCATCTACTAATAAGTTAATGATGAAAAGATAAGCACTACTGAAAATGTCCTTCAAGTATGTCATAAAAACGAGGTAAAATGGCAACCAAGTCTAGAATATTCAAATTTTATACTTCTCAATAATTCACAAGCTATGTTACTCCCTATTGGTTCAATTTCACTTTCCAGGAACAAAGTTTGTGGCATAAGCCCAAGCGTTGTTGCTAACTGGGTCAGCAAGATGGTCTGCAAGGTTCTCCAATGGACCCTTCCCTGTCACAATAGCTTGTACAAAGAACCCAAACATCGAGAACATGGCTAGTCTACCATTCTTGATCTCTTTGACCTTCAACTCAGCAAATGCTTCAGGATCATCAGCAAGTCCCAGCGGGTCGAAACTTCGACCGGGGTAAAGCGGGTCAACCACCTCCCCAAGTGGTCCACCGGCTACTCTATAACCCTCAACCGCACCCATCAAGATTACTTGTGTAGCCCAAATGGCTAATATACTCTGTGCATGGACCAAACTTGGGTTACCCAAGTAGTCAAGTCCTCCCTCGCTAAAGATCTGTGCTCCAGCCTTGAACCATACCGCTTCACCGAACTTGACACCATTGCGGGCTAAAAGCTCAGGGAAGACACACCCAAGAGCCCCAAGCATGGCCCATCTGCAATGGATAACCTCAAGCTCGCGGTTCTTAGAGAAGGTTTCCGGGTCAGCAGATAGACCTGCGGTGTCCCAACCGTAGTCACCAGGGAACTCACCGGTTAGATACGAAGGAGACTCACCAGAGAAAGGTCCTAGGTATTTGACTCTGTCTGGACCGTACCACGGGCTGCTAGAAGGTGCAGGTTTTGAGGCGGTTTTCCTCATAGACACCCTTCCATTACCCGAAACAGCAGATCCAAATGCAGCTGGATTCACCGCCTGTCCAGCAAAAGAAGAGGAGAGTGCCATTGTTGCAGCAGCCATGGGATTTGACTATTTGCAGAATAGAATTAGAGGTTATTTAGTTGGTTGCTTGATTTCTTAGGCTGCCTTCTTGGATATATATAGGTGTAAGAGATTGGAGAGTATGATCTTTAGGATTTTTATTTCGTACACAATTGGTTGATGAAATTTGATATCATATCCAGTTGGATTTATAGGTAGATATTATATTAGAAATCTAAGATAAATATATATTTATCTATAAACAGATAAGTTATTATTATTATTTTTTTCTGAAAGGGATATTTTACATTTGGGACATATATGATGAGCTAATATGCTATTTTGTAGGGTCAGGCAAATTGTGGTGCACAATTGACATCTATTTTGTATGGAAGCATTCAAGATTGCTTGGTGCATTGTTGCCTTGTGGTTACTTGTGGTAAAGAAATAGTGAATTTGAAATATTTATAGAAGGCTGGAATAAGATTTTGTCAAGTATCGACAACAATTGATTGAAGACCATTTTGTTGTATTACGATCTCCACCTGCTTACTACTTGCTTATCAATAATATGAAGTTAAGTAAGTATTTGTTTTATAGAAACAACTACATTTATAAAATATATCTTGCAACCACATTTATGTATATTTAAATAATTATAAGCTGCTAAAATATAATTTAGAAAATCTTGAGAGGTTACAAATGTTTGAGCTCTTTATTTTAGAGGGCCATGCTTGTGCCATTCTCACAATCCATTGTGCATGTTAACTTCTGTAAGCAATGAAGCAAGTTAAGTCCAAAAGAACATCATGCTTATATTTACTGTTGTACGTACTTCTGTAGTGAATTTATTTCTAATTTTGTATAAATATGGTATATCCCATCTGGGATTTGAAATATTATACTTGAGATTTGAATTTATTTACCTTGTACGTACCTAGTTTGGTTTAATGAGCAAATGAGCAATGTCTTTGGCAGATATCTATTCCTCGTCTTTTCAAGTTCCACATTGTTCACATTTCAATAGTTGATTTGAATGAGAAGAGGTGGATTCAGATGATATTTAAGTTGATATAAGTTAATTACCGTATTAGCATGAACATTAGGAAAAAGAGTTTATAGTTTTAATTAGGCAATGATGAAATTCGTAAAACTGATGTATACTCATCTTTGGTACGTGATTGAGACAATAATAAGTGCTTGTAATAGTCATGACTCATGACCTGCTAGTTACTTGTGTTTTCAAGAATCTTGGTATCTTTAGATAAAAATTATACAAAAATGTTTGAATGCTTCCGTACTTAGTTTCTTCAATTATGGAAGTGTTTGGGGAGAAGCTTTCAAAAGGTCTTAGGAAGTTGATCACATTACTCAAATGCCACTCAATTAACTGTGTTAACTATTTAGAGTTTTATTTGTTTGTTAATTATTTACTATCATTATACATTTTTCAACTACAGTTGAAGATTTCTTTGCCAAAGACCTTGATACAAATAAACTCTTGCTCAGACTATAAATGTTTATGATTATAATGGAAATTGAAATAATATTTTGAAATAGGGAATACAAGTGTAGAAGAGTAAATTGTGAAGGTTTGTTATATTACAACTCTTGAGATACAATGCATATTTATAGGTTAACAAAATAGAGTATTGTTCACAACTAAGTATTCTTAGTCCTTAAGACTCTTTTAGAACTTATCCTACATAGAGCTAAGTACTTAATAGTTAAGTTTTCTTAATGGTTAAGGTTACTTTGACACTAAGCTTACAAAATATCAAGATGTGTACTTCCAATAACAATCTTAAATGCTTTAACACTCCTCCTTAAGATTGTTGATGGTCATCATAAGTCGAGTCTTCAAATAATCTAGCTTTATTCCAGTGAGAGACTTAGTTAGCATATACTTGACGTTGACGTGCTTTTTTTTCCGTGTTGCACCGGATTTTCTGCTATAGCGATAGCATATTTGTTGTCGCAGTAGATTACAATTGGACCTTCTTGAGTTAGATGTAAATCACACAAAAATTTTCTAACACAAATAACATGATTTACAACAGCAACAACAACAACAATATATTCTGCCTCTGCAGTAGACTGTGCAACAATGCTCTGCTTTTTAGAATTCCAACAAAATGCACCTGAACCAAGGTTGGAAACATAACCAAAAGTGCTTTTCATATCATCGATACTTCAAGCCCAATCACTATCCGCATATCCTTCAAGTTTAACGTCCTTGTTTCTTTCAAACATGAATCATGAGAACCTTCAAGTATCTCAGTAAATGAGAACTAGATGGTGTATTCATAAACCTGGATAGGAAACTAGCTGAGTAAGTCAAATCCGGTCTTGAAATTGTTAACTACAATAGGGTTCCAACAATACTTGTGTATGGTGTTGGATCAACTATCTTCTCTCCATCATCTTTGGATAGCTTGCAATTTAAAAAAAGTGGCGAAGTCACTGATTTACACGAGAACATGTTGAATCTTTTAAGGGTTTCTTTTGAGAGATATTAACACCATTGGGTTGTTAATTTACTTCTATGCCAAGGAAATAGCTTACTGGACTCAAATCTGACATATCAAATTCACATTCCATTAGCTTCTTGAACTCTATAACAAGATCATCATTGCTTCCAATCACAAGTAAATCATCAACATAAAGAGAAATTATCAATCTTTCTCTAGGTTTAAGCTGCTTCACATAATGGGTTGTTTCACTTAAACTCTTCTTGGAGTCATGTTTTAGCAAATGAGCATCAATCTTGGCATATTAGGCCCTCGGTGCTTTCTTAAGCCCATACAGTGCTTTATATAGCATGTACATAAATCTCCTCCTCAAGTTCACCATTTATAAATGCAGATTTTACGTCAAGATGATGAATTTTCCAATTGCGTTGAGCAGCTACAACCAATAGTAATTTGATTGTGTCATGATGTGCTACAGGAGCAAAAGTGTCTCCAAAATCTACACCCCCGATTTGAGAATAGCCTTTAACAACTAATCTTGCTTTATGTTTATGAATTGAACCATCTGGGTGTAATTTTGTTCGCAAAATCCATTTGACACCTATTCCATTTTTTCCATGTGGCAAGTCAACAATAATCCATGTGTCATTCTTCCAAATCATTTAATGTTCAACTCTCATTGCTTCAATCCATTTAGCATGTTTGGAGGCATCAATATAGCTTTGAGGTTACATGACAACAAGATTACAAGATTCGTAAACATCAGCAAGTGGTCTTATCCTTAAGACAACAATGTCAGTTGTGTCTTGAATATCAAATTTTGGTTCATTAACTTCATTTGAAAGTATTTCGTGTTGTGTACTTGAATTAATACCGTCGTGCCTTTTCACTTTTTTCACATTCCAGTCCCAATAGGCTCCTTCATCAAATGTCACATCTCCACTGATTACAGTTTTCTTATCAGCGAAATCAAAAATTCTGTATCGTTTTGAATTTGTTGCATAGCCTGCAAAGATACCTTTTCTAGCTTTAACATCAAGCTTTACCCTCTTGACATTTGGAATACGATAATAACAAATAGTACAAAAAATCTTTAAATGTTTAATTGAAGGCTTGTTTTCAGCTTCAATTGGAGTTTAACCACTCATCGCTTTTGTCGCTAACCTGTTTAACAAATAAACAGATTTAGCTACAGCTTCAGCCCAAAATGTCTTGGGTAATTTCATCTCAAAGAGTAGTGATCTTGTCATCTCCATAACAGTTCTATTCTTTCTCTCACAAACTCCATTTTGCTGCAGCGAGTATGTAACTATAACTTGATGAATTACGCCTTCTTGTTGAAGGAAATCTTCAAACTCATTTAAAGTAAATTCTCCACAATGATCACTTCTCAGAGTTTGCAAAGTACAACTACTCTGAACTTCAACCATTTTCATGAAATTCTTAGAATGTTGAAAAACTGAACCTTTGTTGCTAAGGAAATAAACCCAACACATTCTTGTGTAATCATCAATATATTTCTTGCCATTCCAAGATGGTGTAGACATAGGACCAAAAATATTGGAATGCACAATCTCTAGCTTTCGTTAGCTCTTGTCACACCGTATTTTGAAAAAGGCAATATGTGGCTTTTTCCCATCTAACAACTTTCACATGTAGAATCAACTTCACTAATATTAGGCATATCATTCACCAACTCGTTAGTATACATGTGCTTTAGTGTTCGGTAGTTGAAGTGGTCAAATCTTTTGTGCCATTTCACACTATCATCTTCCATATCACAAAGAGCACTTGCATTTGCAACATCAAGTTTCAAATAGAAACTATTATGCACCATATCAAGATTAGCTACTTCATAACCAACCATGAGTAATAAAGCAACGAGAATTCTTAAAATTCACATAACCATTTTTCATCATTTGCGGAACACTTAGCAAATTTTGATCAAGTTCGGGGACGTATAAGACATTAGAGATGTATTTGGTACCGTTCTTTATGTTAATAGCAACAATGCCTCTTCCCTTTGCTTGAGAAAAATATCCATTTCCCAACTTCACTGAGGTGTTGATTGTGGTGTCAAGACTAGTGAAAAAGATGGCTTGGGTGTCATGTGACTCATACATCCACTATCCATAAGCCATGTATGACTTTTTGAATTTTTGTCGACGTGCGAGGCCATGAATAAGTGTTCAACATCTACTTCATTCTCTTCCGAAGCATTTGCTTGTTGAGGTGTTTGAGTTTGACCTTGATTTTTCTTTGCTCTACAGTACTTTTCAATATGCCTAAGTTTTTTACAGAAATTGCATTTGAAGTTTGGTTTATCTTTGAACCAGCAATCAACCTCTTGATTATTTGGATTTTGAGAAATTTTACATGGAGGAAAAGTACCTTTGTTCGATGTTGAACTCTTATTTCCTTTGTTAAAATTTACTCTTTTGTAATTATTCCGTTTTGCATTTTGAGGCTTGTTGCTTCTATAAGATGCTTGAAAAGCACCTTCAACTTTCTCCTCTGATCTTATAGAAACCCGTTGCTCTTGTGCTTCAAGCTTGCTAGTTAATTAGCTCGGAAACTGTAAGAACGGTAAGGTTACAAGATTCTTCTATAGCAGAAATTTTAGCTTCAAATTTTTGAGGAACGCTTATCATCATCTTTTCCACCACTTTTTTGTCTTTCACTTCTTCACCATGAAGCCTCATTTGATTAACTACATCTATCATTCTAGATGAATAATCTTTTACAAGTTCATCATCTTTCATTTTCAGCAACTCAAACTCTCTTTTGAGAGTTCTGACAGCTTTTACTCTATGGGTACCTTCATAGATTTCTTGGAGCTTATCCCACACATCTTTTGGTGTCTCCAACTCCATTATGGAAGTGAAAATTTGATTAGCAAGACCTGAATGTAAACAGGTAAGTGCTTTATCTTTCTTGAGCAACGCATCTTCATAAGACCTTAATTGAGTAAGTGTTGGGTTTACTCTGGGTGCTGGAGGATCTTCATCAGTCTCTACAACCTTTCAAAGACCTTGAGATTTCAAATATGTCTTCATCTTTACTGTCCAAATATGATAATGTAAACTATAAAATACTGGAATTACATAAGTAGTTGAACTAGATGCCATGTCTAGTTAAATCTTAATATCTAAATTGTTTAACTCCCTCATGTGCTTCTCTCAAGTAAATCACAGCCCCTTAAGAAAAGAGCTCTGATACCACTGTAAATGTTTAAGATTATAATGGAAATTGAATCAATATTTTGAAATAAAGAATACAAGTGTAGAAGAGTAAATTGTGAAGGATTGTTATATTACAACTCTTGAGATACAATGCATATTTATAGGCTAACAAAATAGAGTATTCTTCACAACTAAGTATTCTTAGTCATTAAGACTCTTTTAGAACTTAACCTACATAGAGCTAAGTACTTAGTATTTAAGTTTCTTAATAGTTAAGTTTCCTCAATGGTTAAGGATACTTCAACACTAAGTTTACAAAATATCAAGATGTGTATTTCCAATAACAATCTTAAATGCTTTAACACAGACTCCTTGCTTCAACTCCGGTTGGTACGATATAGATTTCCGTGAGTAGTAACTAAAAAGTAACTACTAGCATGCTGGTTGACATAGATTTTTTTCCAACTTTGAATGATATGAATCGAACTGGAAAATAGAAAAAAAGATGAAATAATAAAATTGCGAGCGGTCGATCGGCTCTCCTATAGTTTATTTTCTAGAGGTAAACCAACACTCCAAACTCCAGTGATATAAAAAATATCAATGAGTTTATGCATCATGAATATTACAACTTTAATGGCAAAATTAATTAGAGTTCAAGATAATAAAAAAAACAATAACCTACTCTTAGAATAACTCTAACTACTAATCATTATCTAAAAAAACCCTATCTAGATATAACAACTAAATAATAGAAAAATCTAATATTTAAAACATACCAAAGTAATAAATTTGATCTAAAATAAAAGCTAATTAAAAAATCCGTATCATATCACTACTCCGGCCCCCAAAAGCACCTTGTCTTCAAGGTGTTGCCAACCTAAATCATACTGATTAATAAATCCATATTTATGGTTTTGTGGCAAGAATGACTAGACTTCTCCCAATGTGTCACCATCTACATCTTTTCTATTTCGGCTTGACGCAATCACAAACTCCTTCCAAAATACCATCACTTTACCCCTCATTGTGTTGTTTTGGCATTGGTATAACCTCGACTGAACGAACTTCTTTTGCTTATTCTTCTCTTCTACTCACTTCTTATTTTCTACATTCCATTCTACACACAATCTTGTTTTCTTGATGTAATCTTCACTTTTCCCATTCTTCAAATTTCTTCCCCCGACCATTCGAAAACCATATCTTTTTAACAAATTCACAAGCTCTTAATGTTGCCTTGCACTGTGCGCCCTGCATTCTACAATCGATATTTCCAGTTTCTTATAACCGTTCATACTGGAAAAGGAGAATCAAAAAACATATTTATTTTGCGGGATGAATTGTAACGCCGTGAAAAGTGCCGCCATGAACAGTAGCGATGATCAGTATTTGATATTTCTTTTTTTTTCCCCGATTCCAATTTAATATGAATCAAACTAGAAATTTAAAAGAAAGGTAAGAATATAGAATAATAGACTTTCGAGTGGTAGAGCGGCTCTACTATACTTTACTTTCGAGAGGTAAACCAACACTCCAATAATATAAAGACTATTAATCTATTTTTGCATAATGAATATACCCCCTAATGGCATATTTATAATCAAAGATATTCCTAAAAAAACTCTAACTACTAATCTTTGTCTAAAATAAACCCTATCTAAATTAAAAACTAAATAATAAACATATCTAATAAATAAAACGTACCGAAATAAAAAAATATTATCAAAAATAAATCCTAACTAAAATATCATGATCATATCATCCAACATGTAGGAAAATAAAAGTTGGTTCCAAATATTAGAAGCAAATTTAGTTTATAGAAACATTACAAGGGTGAACCCTGTTAGTTATAAGAAAAAGCATGTGCCTTTTGTCAAAATTTTGTTTATAGTTGTGAAGTTTGAGAGTAGAGAAAAAGATACGTATTCTCATTGGTTGAAAAATAGGGTACAGATCATAAGATGTATATACTAAACAACTATAACTTATATACATAATAAATCCCTACACTATACAATTATATTAATTCACAGCTTTAACACTCCACCTCAAGCTGGAGTGCATACACCATCCATGTATGTCTTTAACCCGTGGGCCTCTCAAGGCTTTAGTAAACCCGTCTGCCAATTAATTATTCAAGTTAATGAACTTTGTCACGATGACACCTTGAAGCAGCTTGTCTCTGATAAAATGACAATGAATCTCGATGTGTTTAGTTCATTCATGGAACACTCGATTGGAAGCGATATGAAGGGCAACTTGATTATCACAAACAAGTTTCATCTGAGGCACTGGACAAAACTGAAGCTCTTTAAGAAGTTGTTTGATCCAGAGGAGTTCACAAGTTGCATTAGCCATGGCGCGATACCCTGGTTCCGCACTTGACCTTACAACTATTGTTTGTTTCTCGCTCTTCCATGAAACTAGGTTACCACCATATAGTACACAGTATCCAGAGGTTGAATGTCTGTTAAATAAACATCCTCCAAAATCTGCATCTGTATAGCAGATTACCTCTGTGTTTCCTATGTTTTCATATAATATGCCTTTCCGTGGAGCTCCTTTGATATACTTTAAAATCCAAAGATGTGCTTCCCAATGGGTATCACACGGAGCATTTAAAAACCAACTCACTATACTCACGGCAAACGAAATGTCCGGTCGTGTTACAGTAAGATAGTTAAGTTGACCAACTAGTCTCCGATACTTCCCTTGATCAAGTAATAACTCCCCCTGATCCGAGAGAAGTTTAACATTAGGATCCATTGGAGAATCTACCGGTTTGCAATCAGTTAGATGAGCTTCCTCTAAGATGTCCGGAGCATACTTCCTCTGAGATATGAAGATTCCTTCTTTAGATTTTGCAACTTCAATACCCAGAAAGTATCTAACTTGGCCCATATATTTTCTCTTGAAGTTTCCTAGCAAGTAGTATTTTAGTTGCCAAATTCCTTCATGATCATTTCGTGTGATTACAATGTCATCAACATATACAACCAAATAGACACATCTTACCCATTTAATGCGATAAAACGTGGAGTGATTAGTCTCATTTGCTGCATTCCAAATTCTTTCACCACAACACTGAATCTTCCAAACCAAGCCCGGGGAGATTGTTTGAGTTCATATATTGACTTTCTCAACTTACAAACGAGTCCAGACTCCCCGAGCAACAAACCTAGGTGCTTCATGTTACATTATATGAAGAGATAGATAACACGTGTCATCGTGTCCAATGCTATGAGACACTAAAGGATCACACTGCTACACACCCAATTAGAACCATTTGGATTTTTACCAAGTTATATGTGTGGAATAATTAATTAGTTAATTAATTATTGAGAAGGAAAAATAATAATAGTTATTTATTATTTTAAAGGAGAAATTAATATTTAGTTTAAATATTAATCGGACCAATTAATTAATAGTTATTAATTAATTAGAAAGGTCAAAGGTAATTTCTGTAATTAAGTAATAGTTTAATTAAAGGTGGGCTTTAATTAATTGGGCTTGGGCCTTAATAAGGTTTATATTATAAATAACCTTTTAAGGCTTAAGGAATCATAAGGATAATTACAAGTTGCAAAAGGATAACCCTAGCCTCCTTTCCTCCCTCCCTCTGCGTCGAAATTGAAGGCACCCAAAGAGGGTTCTCGGCCTCGTCGAACAACACACACACGCATAGTTTTTTTGTGATCGTTTTTGGTGATATCTTGTGGCGGTCTAGCAGCCTGTTCGAGATGGTGCAGAAGAGGTGTTATACCTTTAGCTATCTGGTTTAAAGTTTCAAGATTGTTGCCGAAATTTATAACTTTTAATCCCTATTTCTTGTTTAGTTTCCTGTACGAGTTAGATGAGATCACTGGAGAGGGTTTTGATTTTATTCCGCTGCGTATGATCATTACCTGATTTTATACCCTACAAAACCCTTCAGTGGTATCAGAGCCACTTCTAGTCTCGTAGGGAACTAGTTAGGTTTCTTGTTATTCTGATGAAATAGGTTTGATTTATCAAGAAAATGCTTCTTGATTATCCAGGATAATAAAAATCAAGTTTTGATTTTTATTAGATAATTAATTAGTTTTTGATAAAAGGATTATTAGATTTAATAGTTTAATTAAACCTGTTTTTTTATTGTTATTGTTATTTGCGAAAAAGGGAACCAAACCTCCACCATCACCGGAAGCGACGGCGGCGGCGGCCCAGTTTGGCGCCGGTCGCAGGTTGACGACAGCCCAGCGGCGGCGGAAGTCAATAGGAGCCACCAACATGGTGGTCGGCGTCGTGGCGGGGTGGATGACGGCGTGGCAGGCGGCGGCGGCTAGTGTGGCTTCGCCCAGGAACCACGACCCAAACCGGCCCGGCTGCGTTTTGGCCCGAAAGGGCTACGGCCCAACCAGTTTTAGGTTTTCGGCCCAGGTTCATTTTAACGACCCAGGTTCACATATTCGGTCTAGCTCGCGGTTTGGATATCCGTGGTCGATATGAAGTTAAAAAAATACAGTTATTATTTTTAGCTTCAAGTTTAAATATTATTCTAAGTTTTTGATTAATGATCAAGAACTTAAAATATATTTTTTTATTGCAAGTAACAGGGAAACAATATAGGTGATTTTGAAAGGTTGTTAAAATCAGTATTTTTCATCAAGATGAATAATTAGAAATCAGTTGTTGTTCTTATTTCATGTAATAGTTTTTAGTACATGTTTAGGATGCCATAGCCAAGCCTTAGACCTTGTGAATTGCTTTTAATTACTGCACTTGAGGTTGTGATTGGTTAATTCTATTTTATGGTGTGGGGAGGCCTGCGTGCCACTTACAACCCCTATTTTATTGTGGTTGTTTTATTTCTTTACATATTATATATGCGTGGTTGTGATTCTCATGATGAAATAAAACAGGGTTTTAATAATAGTCATTATTAAACGGTGTTTTTTAAAGAAAACTGGAAAATTCCTTTTTAGAAAAATCTTAGATCAGTGTGCTACCCACCTAATGGTATACCTTTCCTGTTAAACGGTACTCGGGTGTCGGAAGTGACCAAACCTTGGGCATTCGGGTTCAAACAATTGCGGGGAAGGGTGTGAAAGACTCTGTGATAATCGGGAGTCCCGGCCAGAGTTCACACTGTCTTAGGTGGTGCGATCTATTTTCGTGATAATCGGGAGTCCCGGCCCAAAATGCACTAGAGGGACTAAAGCATGCACGGTTCTTGTAGCCGATGTCCCGCGGATCTAGGAGTCGTGTCCAGGTAGGATACGATTGGTATAGGTTTACCTACCAGAAATAGCATTGTCCCGGTGGGAAGTGCCCAAACCTTGCATCGGGAAATGTGAAATATGGATCCTAGTCTAATAAATTATTTTTAAAAGGTAATAATTATTAGAAGATATAATCATATTACTGAATCGGTTTTATCTTTTCTTTTTTTTAGATGTCTATTTTATCTGTTATTCCGTTTTACTCACCCGAGGAATCTCTAAGCCTTATCATTGGCAAGTGGAAGCTTTCAGGACCAAACTTTGCTGTTTGGAAGATGCATCTTAAGAATGTATTAGATGCACATAGAAAGCTATACGTCATAGAGACTTTACCTCTAGGACGTCCAGGGGTAGATGCCCAGGATAGTGAGTATGATGCTTACTATCAGTATTTGGTTGATGAATCTCATGTTATATCGATTCTCGTTCTCTCAGCTTCATCCGAGTTTACGCATGATCTCCGGGAGAAGTCATCTTTTGAGGTTGTTCAAGCATTAGAGGAAAGCTTCAAGAATAGTGAACGGGCATGTCGTTTCTTGCTAATGAAAGAAATTATTTCGTAGAAAATGAAAAAAAACCAACCTATTATTGATCATCTCATCAATATGAGAAGACTTTTTGATTGCTATGTGATCCTTGGATCAGAATCTAAGCAACATGAGCTAGTTATGCTCTTGTTTGGTTCCTTATCTGACCATTATCAGACTAAGGTAATGGGTATCATAGGAGGCTTTGATATGACTGTCGCAAGTCTGCACGAGATCCTTATGTGCATTAGTGATGATCTAGATCCAAAGAAGCTAGAGTCGACAGTAGTAGACCCTATGCTAGAGGATGACTAGTTGGAAGAGCTTGGAGAGATTTGTTGCCCAGACTGTGGCAGCAAGGATTCATGCGAGCACTCACTCGGCATAGATCAGATGGACATTGGTTCGCCCAATGACTCAGGCATCTTTACGATAGATTTTCTTGTTACTTCTTATGAATCATGGGTCAGATGTGGTCATCACATTTGCAATCACTTGCAGGGATTCAAGAGAAGTATGAAGCTAAGACAAGGAGATATGGACTTGCGGGTAGGCGAAGGCTCCATGGTTGGTGCTAAAGCTGTAGGGACATATTTTCTTAGTTTGCCTTCGGGCATGGTCTTAGAACTAGAACCTTGTTATTATGTTCCTAGACTTATCAAGAATGTTATATCGTTTGATTTGCTTATAGACTATGGTTTTAACTATGTTTTAAATATCAAAATTATTTCTTGTTTCAAAAATGATGTTTTCTATTTTAAAGCTATTCCTCAAAATGGTCTATACACGCTAAATCTAGATAACGGTGACAAAGACATATATCATATAAGTAAGAGATCCAAGAGTAACTTGAATCAGACTTACCTCTGGCATTGTCGTTTAGGACATATAAATGAGAAATGCATAGAGAAACTCCGAGATGATGAAATTCTAACCATTTGACTTAGAGTCATATGATATCTGCGAATCTTGTTTGTCCGACAAAATGACAAAGCAACCTTTCAACAGTGAGAAGGAAAGGGCAAGTGAGCTACTAGGGATTATACACACAGATGTGTGTGGACCCTTTACTCCAGAGGCTAGAGGAGGATACCGGTAATCATTACCTTTACTGACGACTTCAGTAGGTTCGGTTATGTCTATCTGTAACACCCTCCTTACCGGCCTGGTAGGATTAAGGTAATTAAGTTGAATTACTTTAATTAATTGATTGATTAATTGATTTATGTGTTTAATTAAGTTAATTAATCAAACTGTGTAAATAGTTAATTGATTTTTATTATCTTATATATATTATTAGATTTAATATATATGTGTGTGATGATGATGAGGGTACGATGGGGTAGTGGTTGGTCAAACCACCCCATGCTTTTGTTACTTGTGATAGTAAACAAAGAGAAGTGTGTATTGTGTGTGTTTTGTGTGTCTCGGCCGAGAGAAGAAGAAGAGAGAAGAAGAAAAGAAAAGAAGAAGAAGGAAAGAAATTTATTTGCTTAGTTCAATCCTTTGATCTTGAAGTGTTTAACATCATTGAGGTTAGATTACTGAAATGATTGTTGATTGTTATATAATTTCGGATTTTATATATATATGTGTGAAAAATCCGATTGAATGTTTATATGATTTGATGATCATAGGACGTATGCATGTTAGATTTCTTGATTAATATGTGTTGTGTACATGTTTAGAATGATTTCTGGAAATTTGTATAACTTGAATGCATGAAATCAGTTTAGAAAATGAAGTTAAAAATTGATAATGTGTTGAGTTATGAAGGACTCGGAATTCATAAGTATGAATGAGTCGGATTCCGTCTCTTGCTCGGATTCCGACTAGAATTGCTCAGATATGATATTAATTCGTGTAAAGTACTCGGATTCCGACTCTGTTTGATGTGTCTTCACCTTTAAACGGATTGTGAAGTTTACCCAGATTCCGCCTGTTTACTCGGATTCCGCCTTGTACTCAGATTTTGATCAATTACTCGGATTGTGACCATTTACTCGGATTGTGACCATTTACCCGGATTGTGACTGTTTACTCGGATTCCGCCTATTCACTAGGATTTGACTTTACTCGGAATTCAATTGGTTGTGTTGAACTTGACCATTGATCGGATTTGATGGTTTGAATATGAGCATGAGTTTATACCTCAAGCGTGGCCTTAACATATGAAAAGAATATATGTATTGCCTGAGCTAAAGAGTTGGATGAAATTCACAGAATTACAGATTGTAAAGGGTAATAGTGAATGATGGTATATTATACTGAATATACATGAACTTGATATGTACTTGTAGATTATTGGTACATGTGATATATAGATGTATGTACTTGTTGATTTATGTACATATTAAGTATTGTGCTTATGGATAGATTGTTAAGCAAATACTGATTGTTAGTTGTTTGTTCAGGTGGAGACAAGACTCAGTAGTTGAGTATAGACTGAGTTACTTGAACTTTTGAAGATATCGGTGAGTGGATATGTATCTTGGATGTATAAGATATATCACCTGATTGTTTGCTCTTTTCTGTATATATACATGACGTGTTGTGAGATCAGCTTGGCGGTTGTTATTCAGCTGGGCCTATGTTTGGAGATATACAGTATTAGTAGTTGTCTTGATTTGCATTTGTTGTAATCAACAAGTGCTATTATTGTTGTCTGTTGTAACTGGGCTATCGGTAAACCTTTGCTTTGACCGGCATTGGTTGAAGGTCCCGCAAGACCGCCGGTTCTCTTGTTTGTTGAGCATTGTTGTTTGGGCATTATGCCTTGTATGTTTGTAGTATCTATTCTCTCACTTAGCTTTGTGCTAATTCCCCACTGTTGAAATCTTTTACAGGATACACCTGGTGAGATGATGTGGTTGAAGCTGGAATTATGGACTGATCATACTCTGATATTAGATGTTTTGTTTAGAGCCTGTTTTGTAATTAACACCGTGGTTGTATTTTGTATAGCTAAAACCAGAAAATTTGTATTTGCGTTATATATATATATATATATATATATATATATATATATATATATATATATATATATATATATATATATATATATATATGTAATTATGTTGTTAGCTTCCGCGCGTATAGTAAAAATGTGTTTTAGAAAATACGGTGTTACAAATTGGTATCAGAGCCCTGGTTTGAGGATTTGCATTGTTGTTGTGTAATACTTGAACCGAGGCTCTGATCAGTCCATTATTTCCAGGGTGGGTAATTAGTAAGGTAGCTATAGAGAATATGATGTGGTACTAACAGATTATAATCTGACAACTGGTGAGATGTTGTGTAGAACAGATAATGGCTGATAACAACGAGATCCCGGTATTTACCCCTTCGTCCCCTAGAAGACAGCATAACAATGTGTCCTCTACTGCTGCCAATGAACAACACAGAGCTGGTACCTCGCACAACGGGGAGTCTGATAACCAAGATTATGTGTTACAGCTGGAAGATACTTTGCAGACTCAGAGAGATAGAATTCAAGAGCTGGAGCAGCTGTTGAACAAAACCCAGTCCTCTCAACCAACCTCTACAGTTCAGATGCCTCATGTAACAGCTCCTGTTACTCAACCCATACCACCTGTCTACACTACTGCACCTGCAAGCACGGTGTCAACACCTTATGGATCCTTTCCATTTATCCAAATGCCACAAGGAGTGTCTAACCAGCATCAAACCCCACAACAAAATTTCTTTATTCCGTGGTTTCCGCAGCAAGAAACCAGGAACAAATGCCAATTCAAAGATTTTGTGGCGTGTGGAGCACCTGAGTATTCGGGAAGTTCAAACCCGAATGTTACCCTAAACTGGTTGAAAGAAACTGTGAAGGCTTTGGAAGCCTGTAACTGTGAGAAAGCTGAATGGGTCAAGTTTGCAACGAGACGGTTGAAAGATCAAGCCTTGACGTGGTGGTATTCTCTGACTACACATCTGCCGCGAGATGTTGTAAATTCCATTACCTGGGAGCAATTCCAGGATAAGTTCTGTGAGCAATTTTGTAATGCATTTGATATGGCCAAGATTCAGCGAGAGTTCTTAGATTTGGCACACACAAGTAATATGTCTGTGGACGAGTTGATCAACAAGTTTCAAGTGACTCTCAGATTTGCAAAGCAGTGGGTGCCTGATGAACATTCTCAGGTTCAACATTTTGTGAAAGCTTTGTTACCAGAATATCGGGGTAATACTCGTCTGGCGACATCGCTTGTCCAGGCATTTACATTAGCAAGATCTACGGAGTCTGATGCTAAAGATGAACAGAGGGTCATTCAGCAAGTTAGGTGGAGGTTCCAGTGGGAATCAAAGCAAGAGTAAGGGACAGAGCTATCAGGGTAAGTCAGATCAGAGGTCCAAGGGATCAGGGTTTCCTCAGAATAAGCCATGGTGCCATAGTTGCAAAGCTCGTCACACTGGGCAGTGTACACCGCAAACAAGGAGATGTTTGAGGTGTGGTGAGACAGGTCATGATATCGGTGCATGTAAGTTCAACACCTTTGTCTGCTGGAACTGCAAAGAAGAGGGGCACAGGGCTGGTGCGTGTCCTAAGTTGAAGACCGCGGGGACTGGGGCAGGGGTAAATATCACCGGGGGATCGTCTTCTGCAGGTCAGAAGAGGAAAACTGTACCTTCTGCGGAAGGCAGGGCTTTTAAGATGACTGCCACGGAAGCAACAGGCAGTGATGATGTGATAACTAGTATGTTCATAGTTAACTCTATTCCTGCACGTGTTTTGTTTGACTCTGGTGCAAATAGATCGTTTATATCTATGAATTTGTGTGACAAATTGAAATTACTTGCTTCTGTGAATACTACTCCTTTAGAAGTAGAAATTGCTGATGGTAGTGTAGTACCCGTCACCACTTCTGTGACTGGAGTTCAGATTAGTATTGATGGTACTAGTTTCCCTATAGACTGTTTGGTGATGCCTATACCTGGATTTGATTTAGTATTAGGTATGGACTGGTTGAGTCACCATAGGGCTAGTATCCAATGTCATAAGAAATTGATCACTATACCTCTGGCTGACGGGTCGCATGTCGTGGCTCGTGGGGATAGATCTCCATCTTCTCTTCCGATTATCTCGTACATGAAGGCTAGAAAATATTTAGCCAAAGGGTGTGCGTCCTTTCTAGCCTATGCGATTGATGTGAAGAAAGAGAAGCGTCCGGTTACCGATGTTCGTGTTGTTCCGGAGTACCCGGAGGTATTTCCAGATGATTTGCCAGGGTTGCCACCTGTTCGCGATGTCGAATACAAGATTGATCTGATACCTGGTAGTACGCCCATTGCGAAAGCTCCATACCGATTAGCTCCTTTAGAAATCAGAGAAATGATGACTCAGATACAGGAACTGTTAGACAAGGGGTTTATTCGTCCAAGCTCTTCGCCTTGGGGTGCACCGGTGTTGTTTGTGAAAAAGAAAGACGGGACTCTGCGAATGTGTATTGATTATAGGGATTTGAATAAGAGAACTGTCAAGAACAAGTATCCGTTGCCAAGAATAGATGATTTGTTCAATCAACTTCAGGGAGCTTCGTACTTTTCGAAGATTGATTTGAGGTCGGGATACCATCAGGTGAGAGTGGCCGAAGAGGATATACCGAAGACAGCTTTTCGTACTCGGTATGGTCACTATGAGTTTCTGGTTATGCCTTTCGGTGAAAGGCTCACTAGTGCTCCTACAGTGTTTATGGATCTGATGAATCGAGTGTGTCGACCTTTCTTGGATAAGTTTGTAATAGTGTTTATTGATGACATCCTGGTGTATTCTAAAACGGAGGATGAGCATGATCAGCATCTGCGTCAAGTGTTGGAAATTTTGAAGCAACACAAGCTGTATGCCAAGTTGTCCAAGTGTGAGTTCTGGTTGCGTGAAGTCAAGTTTCTGGGTCATGTGATTTGTGAAGACGGTGTGAATGTGGATCCGTCAAAGATAGAGGCTGTAATGAATTGGAACGCTCCTAAGACCCCGACAGAGATCAAAAGTTTTTCTTGGTCTAGCAGGTTATTACAGAAGGTTCATTAAAGACTTTTCAAAGCTCGCGGGTCCGTTAACCAAGTTGACTAGGAAGGATGTTCAGTTTCAATAGGGTGAGGCTCAGGAGAATGCTTTTCAGACTTTGAAGCAACTTCTGTGTCAAGCTCCTGTTCTTGCGTTGCCTGAAGGATCTGAAGATTTCGTGGTATATTGTGATGCATCGCATGCTGGATTAGGATGTGTACTGATGCAGAGAGGTAAAGTTATAGCTTATGCTTCCAGACAGTTGAAACCCAACGAGAAGAACTATCCAACTCATGACTGGAGTTAGCAGCAGTGGTGTTTGCTCTGAAGTTGTGGAGACATTACCTATATGGTACCAAGTGCACGATTTGCACTGATCACAAGAGTTTGCAATATGTCTTCACCCAGAAGGAACTGAATATGAGACAGCGCCGATTGTTAGAATTGATAAAAGATTATGACTGCGAAATTCAGTATCACCCCGGGAAAGCTAATGTGGTTGCTGATGCACTTAGTAGGAAGGATTCTGTAGATACAGTAAAGTTCATGCGGTTAGAGATCAAATCAGATTTGATAGATCAGTTGATGGCTGCACAATTAGAAGCTTTGAAAGAAGAAAACCTGAAAGATGAGATAATGGTGAAAAGACAGCATGCAATGACAACTGATTCTCGTGGTTTAAAGATATATCAGAATCGTGTTTGGGTGCCGAAGTTTGGTAACTTGCGGGAATTGATTTTGACTGAAGCTCATAAATCCAGAATGTCTGTTCATCCTGGTAGCACTAAGATGTATAAAAGTATGAAGACTTTTTATTGGTGGCCTACTATGAAGTTAGATGTGGCACGATTTGTGGAGTCATGACATATATGTGCTCAAGTGAAAGCGGAACACCAAAAGCCGTATGGATCTCTGAGACAGTTAGCATTACCTGAGTGGAAGTGGGATCACATCACGATGGATTTTGTAACAAAACTTCCAAGGACTCAAAAGGGAAACGATATGATATGGGTTATTGTTGATAGATTAACCAAGAGTGCACACTTTCTTGCTACTGCTGAGACTGCACCCTTGAGTAAGTTAGCCAAGATGTATATGGATGAGATAGTATCGAGACATGGAGTTCCTTTGTCCATTGTTTCAGATCGGGACTCGAGGTTTGTGTCAAACTTTTGGAACAAACTACAGTAAGAATTGGGGTCCAGGGTTAATTTGAGTACAGCTTACCATCCGCAGACAAATGGTCAGTCAGAAAGAACAATTCAGACTTTAGAAGATATGCTTCGGGCATGTGCGTTAGAGTTTGGAGGTTCTTGGGATTCGCATCTACCGCTGGTTGAGTTTGCTTACAATAATTCTTACTACTCCAGCATCGGAATGCCGCCGTATGAGATGTTATATGGGCGACCGTGCAGAACTCCTACATGTTGGTTAGAGGCAGGAGAGAAACAGTTTGCTGGGCAAGATATTGTTCAGATCACAGCGGATAAAGTCGCAGTGGCTCGAGAAAAGTTGAAAGTTGCTAGGATCGACAAAAGATGTATGCAGATCCACGTCGTCGACCAGTGACTTTTGTTGAGGGAGAACGGGTCTACTTAAAGGTTTCACCATGGAAGGGCGTGATACGCTTTGGGAAACGTGGAAAGTTAGCTCCTCGATATATTGGTCCGTTCAGAATTCGAAAAGTAATGAATGATCAGACTGTGGTTTTGGATCTTCCTGATGAAATAGCTTGTATCCATGATACATTCAATGTTTGCTATCTGAGGAAGTGTAATATAGAATATCAGACTCAGGTTTTACGGGTAAAAGATCTGCGTGTGGATTTCAAAAAGAGGTTAATTGAAGAACCTGTTGAGTTGTTGGATCGTAAGGTAACAAAATTAAGAAACAAATAGATACCAATGGTTTGGTAAAGTGGAAGCACAGTTTGGGTTCAGAATTGACATGGGAGACCGAAACTGATATGAGGAGTCGTTACCCAGCCTTTTTTGAGCGCGATCAGATTCCGAGGACGGAATCTTCTTAAGGGGGGAAGATTTGTAACACCCTCCTTACTGGCCTGGTAGGATTAAGGTAATTAAGTTGAATAATTTTAATTAATTGATTGATTAATTGATTTATGTGTGTAATTAAGTTAATTAATCAAACTGTGTAAATAGTTAATTGATTTTTATTATCTTATATATATTATTAGATTTAATATATATGTGTGCGATGATGATGAGGGTACGATGGGTTAGTGGTTGGTCAAACCACCCCATGCTTTTGTTACTTGTGATAGTAAACAAAGAGAAGTGTGTATTGTGTGTGTTTTGTGTGTCTCGGCCGAGAGAAGAAGAAGAGAGAAGAAGAAAAGAAAAGAAGAAGGAAAGAAATTTATTTACTTAGTTCAATCCTTTGATCTTGAAGTGTTTAACATCATTGAGGTTAGATTACTGAAATGATTGTTGATTGTTATCTAATTTCGGATTTTATATATATATGTGCGAAAAATCCGATTGAATGTTTATATGATTTGATGATCATAGGACTTATGCATGTTAGATTTCTTGATTAATATGTGTTGTGTACATGTTTAGAATGATTTCTGGAAATTTGTATAACTTGAATGCATGAAATCAGTTTAGAAAATGAAGTTAAAAATTGATAATGTGTTGAGTTATGAAGGACTCGGAATTCATAAGTATGAATGAGTCGGATTCCGTCTCTTGCTCGGATTCCGACTAGAATTGCTCAGATATGATATTAATTCGTGTAAAGTACTAGGATTCCGACTCTGTTTGATGTGCCTTCACCTTTAAACGGATTGTGAAGTTTACCCGGATTCCGCCTGTTTACTCGGATTCCACCTTGTACTCGGATTTTGATCAATTACTCGGATTGTGACCATTTACTCGGATTGTGACCATTTACCCGGATTGTGACTGTTTACTCGGATTCCGCCTATTCACTAGGATTTGACTTTACTCGGAATTCAATTGGTTGTGTTGAACTTGACCATTGATCGGATTTGATGGTTTGAATATGAGCATGAGTTTATACCTCAAGCGTGGCCTTAACATATGAAAAGAATATATGTATTGCCTGAGCTAAAGAGTTGGATGAAATTAACAGAATTACAGATTGTAAAGGGTAATAGTGAATGATGGTATATTATACTGAATATACATGAACTTGATATGTACTTGTAGATTATTGGTACATGTGATATATAGATGTATGTACTTGTTGATTTATGTACATATTAAGTATTGTGCTTATGGATAGATTGTTAAGCAAATACTGATTGTTAGTTGTTTTGTTCAGGTGGAGGCAAGACTCAGTAGTTGAGTATAGACTGAGTTACTTGAACTTTTGAAGATATCGGTGAGTGGATATGTATCTTGGATGTATAAGATATATCACCTGATTGTTTGCTCTTTTCTGTATATATACATGACGTGTTGTGAGATCAGCTTGGCGGTTGTTATTCAGCTGGGCCTATGTTTGGAGATATACAGTATTAGTAGTTGTCTTGATTTGCATTTGTTGTAATCAACAAGTGCTATTATTGTTGTCTGTTGTAACTGGGCTATCGGTAAACCTTTGCTTTGGCTGGCATTGGTTGAAGGTCCCGCAAGACCGCCGGTTCTCTTGTTTGTTGAGCATTGTTGTTTGGGCATTATGCCTTGTATGTTTGTGGTATCTATTCTCTCACTTAACTTTGTGCTAATTCCCCACTGTTGAAATCTTTTACAGGATACACCTGGTGAGGTGATGTGGTTGAAGCTGGAATTATGGACTGATCATACTCTGATATTAGATGTTTTGTTTAGAGCCTTTTTTGTAATTAACACCGTGGTTGTATTTTGTATAGCTAAAATCAGAAAAGTTGTATTTGCGTTATATATATATATGTAATTATGTTGTTAGCTTCCGCGCGTATAGTAAAAATGTGTTTTAGAAAATATGGTGTTACACTATCTTATGAGACTTAAATCTGAAAGTTTTGACAAGTTCAAACAGTTTCAGAATGAAGTACAAAATCAGCTGTACAAGAATATAAAGCTGCTTCGGTCCGACCGAGGTGGTGAATGTCTGAGTCAGGAATTCGACGATCACTTGAAGGAATGTGGGATTGTTTCACAAGTCACACCTTCGTATACACCTCAGATGAATGGTGTATCAGAAAGGAGGAATCGTACACTATTTGACATGGTACGTTCAATGATGAGTCGAAGTTCATTACCATTGTCATTTTGGGGGCACGCACTCGAGATAGCACCGGGTTCTGACAAAATCGGTGGAAAAGACACCGTTCGAGATATGGACGGGGAAAAAGCCCAAAATGTCTTTTCTCAAGGTTTGGGGATGTGAGGTGTATGTTAAGCGAACATTGATGGATAATCTCAATCCCAAATCAGATAAGTGTATCTTCGTGGGTTATCTCAAGGAAACCATGGGATACTATTTTAACATCCGAGATGAGAATAAAGTTTTTGTTGCTCGTAAGGGGGTGTTCTTGGAAGAGAAGTTTCTAAATTCAGAAATTCCAAGAAAGGAAATAGAGCTTCAAGAGATTGAAGAAGAAGAGATAACACCGCCACCGATACACCATTTTGTGGTTGAGGAAGAAGTGCAAACACAAGACCTTCGCAGGTCTAGTAGGCCTCGTCATGAGCGAGATAGGTATCTAGGATTCCTAGTTGCTCAAGATGAAGGGGATCTTTTAGAACCCACTACCTACCAAGATGTTGTTTCAGGTTTAGAATCTGAAAAATGGCTAGAAGCCATGAAGGCAGAGATGCAATCCATGTAGGACAACCAAGTTTGGAAGTTAGTGGATATGCCTCAACACAGCAAAGCTGTTGGGTGCAAATGGGTCTTCAAGAAGAAGACCGACATGGATGGAAAGGTACATACCTTTAAAGCTAGGCTAGTGGCAAAAGGTTTCACACAAACTCATGGTGTTGACTATGATGAAATTTTTTCCCCAATGGCAATGCTTAAGACCATTAGAATTCTTATGGCCATGTCAGCATATTTTGAGTATGAGATATGGCAAATGGATGTCAAAACCGCCTTCCTTGTTGACAGGGGACGTGTATATGATACAACCGGATGGTTTTGCGGATCCAAAGGATCCTAATAAAGTATGCAAGCTGCTAAAATCCATTTATGGGTTGAAGCAGGCATCTAGGAGCTGGAACTTACAATTTGATGAGCACATCAAAGAGTTTGGTTTTACCAAAAGTGAGTTCGAGTCATGTGTTTACACTAAATTCAGTGCGAGCGCGGTAACCTTCCTATTCTTGTATGTAGATGACATACTGTTAATAGGAAACAATATACCAGTATTACAAGGAGTAAAATCCTGGTTAGGTAAATGTTTCCACATGAAGGACTTGGGAGAAGCTGCTTAGATACTTGGTATCAAGATCTATAGAAATAGATCTAAGCGACTTATTGTACTTAGTCAAAGTACATACATCGACAAAGTCGTGAAAAGATTCAAGATGGATGAATCCAAGAAAGGGTTTATTTCAATGCAATCTAGCACGGTTTTGAGAAAGGCTCAGTGTTCTATATCTAGTCAAGATCAGGACAAGATGAAGTTGATTTCATATGCCTCGGCAATTGGATCAATTATGTATGCCATGCTATGTACTAGGCCCGATGTTGCCTATTCCATAAGTGTCACGAGTAGATACCAGCAAAATCGTGGTGAAGCCCATTGGGTAGCTGTCAAGAACATTCTCAAGTATCTGAGAAGGACAAAAGACATGTTCCTAGTTTATGGAGGTTCGATGGTGAGCTTAGTGTAACTAGTTACACTGATGCTAGTTTCCAAACCGATAGAGACGACTTTAGGTCGCAGTCAGGATTTGTCTTTACCCTAAACGGAGGAGCTATATCATGGAAAAGTCAGAAGCAAGATATAATAGCAGATTCGACTACAGAGGCGGAGTATATTGCAGCAAGTGATGCGGCAAAGGAAGTTGTCTGGCTGAGGAATTTTATTTCGGATCTTAGAGTTGTTGCCAGTATCTCTAGGCTAATTGATATATTCTGTGATAACTCAGGGGCTGTGGCGCAAGCTAAAGAGCCAAGAGATCATCAGCGGACTAGGCATGTACTCAGGAAATATCACCTCATCCGAGAGATTATTGGAAGAGATGATATTAGATTGCAAAAGATACCGACGGACGACAACGTTGCTGACCCGTTGACGAAGCCGCTAGCTAGAGCTAAGCATGAGAGGCATGCGAGTTCTATAGGAATGCAGTACTTGGAACATAGCAGCTAGTTCGTGTTTTTGATTATTACTATGGATGTAACTTGAAACCTTTTATTATGTATTTACTTTTCATGCGATTGAAATAGGAGGTATTTGCATAATGTTTCGTAGTTGTCCATTTTTAGCATGTTTAACCTATCCTTGACAAGTCAATTTATGAATTGTCTTAATGCCCGTAGCTACTTAATGTAGTGGGAGCTACATTAGGGAGGTAACGCTATTATGAATATTTGATGATTTATTCGGGTATGAGTAAAAGCACAAGGTTGTGACCAAATATTCATAGATATTTATCAGGAGGGATAAGTATTGGGAGTGATCCGCATCGAGTTTACTTCATAGAGCACCATCATAATTATACTTGATAGGTTGTACTTAGACCTGAGATATTTGGTTTGGGGCATAGTAACTTCTGTACTTTAGCGCGTTCTAACGTCACGCCGTAACAGGGTGATTATAAGGGGCATGTCTAGGTGCAGCAGAAGCTGTGTGCTCAAATTGCAAATAGTCAAGATGAGATTTGCACCTCCTTTTTAGGAGAGATGTTTCAGGGCCCCTCGACGTTAAGACTACTGAAAATGCGTGGCCGAGCTCGGGTAGGATGATAGGTTTCATTCGGTAAACCATAACTGCATAGTGTCGAGATCACAGTCGAGAAAATCTGAGTATTTAGATTAAGATCCCTGCTCCATGTCTAATACTCACATTACGGAATATCGCGATGCAAAAAGAAAAGCGTGTGTAATCCAAGGTGTGGATTATATCTCTAGATATAAGAGATCTTATAGCCTGGTTAATCTAAGTGTCTGGCTAGGGACCTCCTTAGGCTAACGGTGTACAAGGAGTGTTACTTATCTTGCACAAGTGGGATTCTGTTAGATTATGTGCAGAGATAGATAACGCGTGTCATCATGTCCAATGCTATGAGATACTAAAGGATGACACTACTACACACCCAATTAGAACCATTTGAATTTTTACCAATTTATATGTGTGGAATAATGAATTAGTTAATTAATTATTGAGAAGGAAAAATAACAATAGTTATTTATTATTTTAAAGGAGAAATTAATATTTAGTTTAGATATTAATCGGACCAATTAATTAATAGATATTAATTAATTAGAAAGGTCAAACGGTATTTTCTGCAATTAAGTAATAGTTTAATTAAAGATGGGTTTAATTAAATGGGTTGGGCCTTAATAAGGTTTATAATATAAATAACCTTTTAAGGCTTAAGGAATCATAAGGATAATTACAAGTTGCAAAAGGATAACCCCAACCTCCTTTCCTCCCTCGCTCTGCATCGAACTCAAAGGCACCTGAAGGGGGTTCTCGGCCTCGTCGAACAACACACACACATAATTTTTGCGTGCGTTTTTGGTGATATCCTTTGGCGGTCTAGCAACCTGTTCGAGGTGGTGCAGTAGTGGTGTTCTACCTTTAGCTATCTGGTTTAAAGTTTCAAGATTGTTGCTGAAAGGTATAACTTTTAATCCCTATTTCTTGTTTAGTTTCCTGTACGAGTTAGATGAGATCACTGGAGGGGATTTTGATTTTATTCTGCTACGTATGATAATTATCTGATTTTATACCCTACAAAAACCTTCACTCCCTTTACACTTCTTCTTGTAAATCACCATGGACAAAGGCATTCTTAATATCGAGCCGATGAAGAGACTAGGAGTGCATAACAGCAATCGAAAGGAGAAGGTGAATTGTGGTCATTTTTGCAACTGGGGAGAAAGTATTAGTGTAATCCAGGCCAAATTTTTGTGTATAACCCTTAGCAACTAGTCAAGCTTTGAGCCGATCATGTTTGCCATCAGGGCCCACCTTTGGTCTAAATGTCCATCAACAACCAACTTTAGTTTTACCTCGGGGTAAAGAAACGAGTTCCCATGTTCTGTTGGTATGTAAAGCAGACATTTCATCTATCGTTTCCGTCTTCCATCCTGGATGAGATAAAGCCGTCAACGTTTTAGGAAGAGGTACCGAATCAAGGCTTGCAACACAGGAGGAGAAAGTAGGTGATATCATAGGTAACGTAGTTGTATATAGGATAAGGGTTAACAGTAGAGCGCTTACCTTTCCGATGGGCAATTGGTGGAGTATCTTGAGCAGAATCATCAGTGGGTGAATGAGTCGAGGAAGGAGATGAGTCAGAGGGAACTGCTGCAGGAGTGTTGAGATCATCCACTGTGTCATTTAAGGGTGGAAAGGACGATCGGTTGTGACATTGATATGCTTTTAGAGGAGTTGGGTTAGTAGGAGAAGTAGTGGTGTGTGGAATAGGGTCAGGTTGAAATTCAGGAGGGATGACATGACTGGAACCTGGAAGACCTCATTGACAGGAGTAGATGAATGAGAATCCGGGGAATAATAGAGTTCATGGTCAAAGAATGTAAAATCAGCGACATGAAGTATTTCCGGAGGGTAGGAGAATAACACTTGTAACCTTTTTGGAGACAAGAGTACCCTAAGAAGACACATTTGATAGCCTTAGGGGAGAGTTTGTCTCGACCAGGTTCTAAAAGATGAACAAAACATACAAAGCCAAAGGGATGCAAAGGCGAATGATACGGGGCTTGGGTGGGATGCAGAAGAGAAAAAGGAGTTTTGTTCTCTAGAACTGATGACGGGATTCTGTTTATTAGATAATGTTGTCATGACTGCATCAGCCCAAAAAGTATGTGGAAGATTACTATGTAATAAAAAAGTACGGGTGGTTTCAATGAGTTGACAATTTTTCCTATCCGCTATTCCATTTTGCTGTGGGGTATGAGGACATGAGGATTCGTGCAACATGTCCTTAGAAGCCATAAAGTCCTGAAATGGCCGAGAGAAATATTTAAGAGCATTGTCACTTCGTAAAACACGAATAGTTTGGCGAAATTAAGTGTGTATCTGAGTACAAAATTGTTTGTATATAGCAAATAGGTCAATACGACTTTTCATAAAAAAAAACATGTCGAACGAGAATAATCATCAATAAAAGTAATAAAATACTTGAAACCCAAGTTTGAACAAACTCGACTAGGACCCCACACATCAGTGTGAACAAGAGAGAAAGTGAACTCAACCCTATTATTAATACGTTTAGGAAACACTATACGAGTATGTTTTCCCATCTGATAAGACTCATAATCTAAGGACTCCAAATATGACAAACTTGGCACAATTTTCTTAAGCTTGGATAGAGAAGGATGGCCATAGAGATGGTGCAGATATTGAGGTTAGATGGTACTAGCAGCAGTGGAGTGATAAGAACCACCTAAGTAGTAGTGTCCTTGTGACTCACGCCCTTCTCCAATCATCCGTCCTGTCCTGTAAGAAAACAGAAGTAGGGGTGGATATCACTAAACAGGCATGTGATTTGGTAAGACGACTAACAGAAATTAAAGTACGTTAAATGGGCTCTTTGGAACAAATAAAACAAAATCCAATGACAATATGTTGCTTGGATTCGTTGTACCTATACCCTCACCAGTCATTTTATTTCCATCATCCATAGTAATAGGTGGTAAAACAGTAGAACAATTTAACTGAGAGAACAGAGATCTGTTACCACATAAATGATCAGTTGCACCAGAATCAATTATGTAGGGTCCCATAGAATGGGTTACAAATACAGAAGAAGTACCCATAAGGCTAGTAGTCGTGGGAGAAGGTATCTGTCCAGCTCGGAAACTGAGGAATGCTTCATAGTCAAAGACAGCCATGTTAATGGTTTGCATAGAATCATTAACATGCACAGAAGTGGCAGGTGGAGATGAAGACGGGGGAGCTGTTGAATGTCCATGTTTCTTCCAACATTTGTCTTCGGTGTGACCGAGGCGTTTGCAGAACTCACAAGAAGGACGCTTGTTGTTTCCCTTTGTTGCGATAGCTGCAACGACAGTGGGATTTGCTACAAATGCAGATGGATTGGTAGAGGGCCTTACCATGTAAACTAGTCGGCGAAAAGTGTCTTTCATAGTTGGTGTTGAGGAGCCATTGAGGATTTGATAAGTGGGATTTGACTCCGATTTAAGACAAGATAAAGAAGCAACCATAAAAAAATGTTCCTGTTGGGTAGTTTGCTCTGTCTTTGAACTTACAAAGGGCATTAGTGCCTCAAATTCTCGCATGAGAGCTCGGACCTGACCTAGATAAGATCCCATAGGATGTGTCTGTTTCAAGTTTTGGATATTGTGAACAACTGTGTACAACCGTTGAATATCATTAGTGTAAAATTCAGATGCCTCGGTCCAAACTTCATAACATGATTCGAATGGACGAAATAACTGAATAATAGATGAAGAAATAGATTGTCATAATAAGTTGCAAAGTTGAGCATCAACTTGTTCCCACTTAAGATGGTCTTTTTCTACAGTGTCAGTCACACGTTTGGTTAAATGTGGATAAAGAAGCAACCAGATCCTCAAATACATTCGGAGGGAATACACGACTGTAATGGCTTCCGGCGATGATGATAGCAACGGAAAAGAAAATGAGCGGACGTAGGGATACGTCGGCTCTCATACCATGTAAAGTTTTAGAGGAGAAAAAAAGATAAATATTCTCATTGATTGAAAAATAGGGTACAAATCATAAGATATATATACTAAACAACTATGACCTATATACATAATAAGTCCCAATACTATACAATTATATTAATTCATAGGTTTAACAATAGCGTTAGTTTTTTTGGTAATCATAGTTTTGTATACAAGTTAGCCAAACTAAAGTTCTAACTAAAGGCCTTTGAAGCTGGAGCCGTACAATAAAATATACTAATTAGCATAATTAGTGTCCCAAATCCACCATTTTGTTAACGAACCATTAGCAATAAGATATTATAGTTTAAGAAGATGATAAGTTACTCACAAAATTATGTATACTCATACTTGATTCTTAGAGTGAAATGATAATGTGTGCTGACACTCCTGGTGAGCTTCAATTTACTTGTGTTTTCGAAAAACTTTGCATCTTTAGAGGAAATTATACAAAGTGCGTGAATACGTCTGTAATTACTTTTTTTAGATCATGAGTATGTCTAGCGTTAAGTTTCTCGAGAAACTAGTGTTTTTTGCATCTAATAATAAGTTAATGTTGAAAAGATAAGCACTATTGAAAATGTCCTTCAAGTATGTCATAAAAACGAGGTAAAATGGCACCCAAGTCTAGAATTTTTAAATTTTTTACTTCTCAATAATTCACAAGCTATGTTACTCCCTATTGGTTCAATTTCACTTTCCAGGAACAAAGATTGTGGCATAAGCCCAAGCGTTGTTGCTAACTGGGTCAGCAAGATGGTCTGCAAGGTTCTCCAATGGACCCTTCCCTGTCACAATAGCTTGTACAAAGAACCCAAACATCAAGAACATGGCTAGTCTACCATTCTTGATCTCTTTGACCTTCAACTCAGAAAATGCTTCAGGATCATCAGCAAGTCCCAGCGGGTCGAAACTTCCACCGGGGTAAAGCGGATCAACCACCTCCCCAAGTGGTCCACCGGCTACTCTACAACCCTCAACCGCACCCATCAATATTACTTGTGTAGCGCAAATGGCTAATATACTTTGTGCATGGACCAAACTTGGGTTACCCAAGTAGTCAAGTCCTCCCTCGCTAAAGATCTGCGCTCCAGCCTTGAACCATACCGCTTTCTCCGAACTTGACACGATTGCGGGCTAAAAGCTCAGGGAAGACACACCCAAGAGCCCCAAGCATGGCCCATCTGCAATGGATAACCTCAAGCTGGCGGTTCTTAGAGAATGTTTCCGGGTCAACGGATAGACCAGCTGTGTCCCAACCGTAGTCCCCAGGGAACTCACCGGTTAGATACGCAGGAGACTCACCAGAGAATGGTCCTAGATATTTGACTCTGTCTGGACCATACCATGGGCTACTAGAAGGTGCAGCTTTAGCGGCGGTTTTCCTCATAGAAACCCTTCCGTTACCCGAAACTGCAGATCCAAATGCAGCTGGTTTCACCGCCTGTCCGGTAAAAGAAGAGGAGAGTGCTATTGTTGAAGCCATGGGATTTGACTATTTGCAGAATAGAATTAGTAGTTATTTAGTTGGTTGCTTGATTTCTTAGGCTGCCTTCTTGGATGTATATATATAGGTATAAGAGACTAGAGAGTATGATCTATTGGAATATTTATCTCCTATACTATTGGTTGATGATATTGGATAATAAATCCAGTTGGATCTAAAAGTAGATATGGTATTAGAAATCTAACAAATCTACAAGCTGATAAGTTATTTTACATTTTTTTCCAAAAATGGAAATTTACATGCATGACAAATATGACGAGCTAATAAGCCATTTTGTAGGGTCAGGCAAATACTAGTGGCTAGAACTAGTAGTGCACAAGTGAAACTTATTTTGTTGATTCATGAGTACGTCATGGCTATGAGATATATTCATGACTTGTGGTTGGCATGCATGGTGGGCTGGTGCATTGTAGGTATGAATAAATAAGGTATAATAAAGTATATTAAGTTTTGAAGTGTTTTGGATGAACTTTGATTAATAAGGGAATTTACTGATGAAGTGATAGTAATAAACAAAAATGGGATGCTTATTATGGGTGTTTGGGATTGTGTATTGTAAACGAATTTTGGCTTTATGATTTGTAACTGTTAAAGTGTGTATGGTATTGTGTCTTGAAAACATAATAATGTGTATTTTTCAACTAAATGTGATTTTGGAGAAGCAGGTCTGTCAACACCATATTTTGTATAGTGCTATTTTCGAAAATCCCAAACACCTTTCTAGTGTTAGAATATTGCTTTTGGTTGTCACTGAAACTAATAGATATGTAATAAAATTAATAATGAGAACTTGAGAACAATTTCATTGGAGACCATTGTGTTGTATTTCCATGTTCACCTGTTTTACAACATGCTTGTCTTATGTTTTATCGTTTTCAAGTTAAGTAATTATATATTGAGAAAATTACACGAATCGTCCCTGTGGTTTGTTGCAAATTACACCGTTCGTTCCTGAACTTCATTTATTACGGCAGAGGTCCTTAACGTTTACGTTTTATCATGTCTATGGTCCTTGATCCATATAAAAAAACTGAAATGCCCTTGTATTTTTACTTAAAAAGACTATTATACCCTTATTACATTTTTTATTTATTTACTTAATTAATAAATCATTATTATTATTTTATTATAACTATTATTACTTTATTATATATAAAACAAACACCCCCTTCTCATAATCTCTCTCGGTCCTCTCTTAACCACCATAGCCACCGTCATTCCACCTCTACCGCTAGAGAAGAGACAATCGCCACCGCCAACCGCCATCTATTTGTCGCCAACCGCCACCGCTATCCGGAGAAAGCATTCCCCCTCCATCCCCACCACCAACCGCCATGTTTGTTGCCTCGAAGACAACCACCATGGCAGCACCTTCACCTCATCTCTCTCTCCTTTTGCCTTCAACGTGTGGGCGTGTTCTTGTGAGTGTTACTAATTTGAGATTAGGGTGATTAGCAATTAGGGTTTGGCTTGATTAGCGATTTGGGTTTGTTTTTGTGTGTGTTACAAATATGGGATTGGTTTGTTCTTGTGGTGTTACAAATTTGGGTGTTTTCTTGATCTTGACCTACGGTGTTCTTGTTTGGTTTGGTTTGTTCTTGATCTTGTGTGGGTGTGCTCTTGCTGCAGAGTGTTGGATTATGTGCAGAGATAACGGGCATATTGTATCCAATGTTATAAGAGACTAAAGGGTCACACTGCTACACATCCAATTCAGAACAGTTGGTTTTCACCATAAATCTGTGTGGAAATAATTAATCAGTTGGATTAATTATTAAAGAGAAAGAGGAAATAATTAATCAGTTAGATTAATTATTATTATTATTAAAGAGAAAGAAGAAATAATTAATCAGTTAGATTAATTACTAAAGAGAGAAATAAATAATTAATCAGTTTGTATTAATTATTAGAAGAGGATTAAATAATAAATAGTTATTTATTATTTAAAGGAAATTAAATATTAAGTTTTAATATTTAAACGGATAAGTTAATTAATAGTTAATTAATTAACTAGTAAAGTCCAGGGTCCAAAGTGAAGAGATTGATAGTTTAATTAAAACCAGTGGGCTTTTAATTAAACGGGCTTAGGTCCATCTAATCCTTATATATATATCCTTAAGGCTTAAGGATTAAGATATATGAGACAAGGATTAACCTAGCCACCAAGACAACTCTCTCCCTCTCATTCTCGTCGACCTCTCTCCTCGTCGACTCTCTCCTTCTCGCCGATCTCTCTCTCGGTCTCTCTCTCGTCGAATACAAACCGAAGAACACTAGGTGGTCTTTCGGTTTTGGTAGTTTGCGAAGTATACACACAAAGAGTTTCGAGGTATTTGAAGCTCGGGTGATCCAGGAGCGGTCTAGCAGCCAGTTCAATCGGAGGTGCAGTAGTGGTGGACTATCTTTAGCAATCCTATTGTTTTTCTGATCAGGTATATTCCTTATAACCTTATCTGTGGGTTGTTATGCAAGAAACTATGTTGATCATTTAAAGTTTTAAAGATCCTAACCCTTTTGGGGTTTAGAGGGTTGTGTTCAATCCAGTTCCGCTTTTAGGATTGTACCAGTGGAATCAAACCCAGGTTTGACTAGTTTGAGTCATATGGTGGTTTGGTCAGGTTCAAAACCCTTCAGTGGTATCAGAGCCTCGGCTCTATGATCCATAATTTCTAGTTTTTATCTGTTTCTAGGATTAAGGTTTGATTCTTGATCACCTATTTGCTCTAGACATTTTCGAAAATCACCAAGGACAACAAAACAATTTGTTACTGTTATCCAGTTTTAAGAAATTTAATCCTATTAATCAGAAAGTTTAAACGGTAAAAAAGGATTGTGATTTTTGGATAAGAACAAGTTTTTGATCAAGAATATTAAACAGTTTGTTTAATTAGTCAAACCTAGATAATCCAGTTTTTTGATTCGTTTAAGATGTATGATCTTCTACTTCATCTTGTTTTTTCTCCTCTGTTTTTCGAAAACCATAATGTGGTAAAAACAAGTTTTCTGTTTTTATCCAGTTAATAAAATGTTTGATTTTAACTAGTAAGGTTTAAACCAGGTTTGCGTTTAAATGGGTAAAAGGGATAAAACTTTTTATCTAAAACTTTATCTTAACCAGTATTTTTGAACTCTTTGTTTAAAAAGGTTGAAATCAAGTTTTAGGATAATTAATTATTAAGAAAACAAGTTTTGTTGAAATTAATAATTAATATTTTTAGTTTTTGAATTAAATCCAGTTTTTAATCAGTATATTAAAACATTTAGTTTTAATAGGTTAAAAAGGATTTAAAATATTTTTGTTAAATCGGAAAACGCGAACTGAAACCGTGACCATAACTGTTAGCGGTGCTAAAAGAGGTTTAACGCCACTAAGAGGAGTTAGCGGCGCTAAGCCGAGTAAACTGCAGCCCAGTAATGTTGGCCCAAGTTAGCGGCGCTAAAGAAGGCTTAGCGGCGCTAAGGCCTAATGGGCTTCGGCCCAAGGGGTTTTGGCCCAAGGAAGTTTTCGGTCCAGTGGGTCTTCGACCCAAGAGGGTCTCGGCCCAATAGGTTTCTCAGGTTGACGGGAGATGTTGGCCCAAATTGTTTTTCCGGATTAATACAAAAAGGACTATTAATTTTTTAAGTTATAAAATTAATAAGATGTTATATATAAACTAATGTTATACATATTTTAATTAGTTTAGTTAAAATATATATTTTAGACTTTTATATATTATGACTAGTTTAGTCATTTTAAATAAAATTCTAAAAGGACAAAGTTTATATAATAAGATGGAGAATTAAACAAGATAATTTTTAATTGACCAAAAGTTGTCGGTTTTAAGTTATTGGATAACTAGTAATAAAATCCGACATAAGTTTTTTCATTCAAGTTTTGAATGAGATCGAGTTTTTTGAAGTTTTTGTTAGAAATTTTTTTTTTGGTTTTATAAATTTTTAGAAGATCATAATTCTCATTTTTGGTTAATAGGTATTAATCAAAGGGTAAATGAGAAAGTTTAAACAAATCAGGTTGTGTGCTTAACAGCACAGCTTATTGTTTATATATTATAACTGCGTGGTTGACTTTTATATATATAGTGCTTATATATAATTGCGTGGTTGTGATAGCTATGGTTTTTCCGACTTAGGACTCGTTTTTCTTTTTCTTCTTTATTTTGGGTTTTGGGAAGGCCTGCGTGCCAATTACAATCCATTTCTCACTTGTAACATTGTACTGGTTCGGGGAGGCCTGCGTGCTACTTACAACCCCATTCAATATTGTATTTGTAATAGACTAGTAATAGTTTAACCCCTGACCAAGAAGGACTCCAAGAAGGTGACAAGGTAAATGGTGTTCTATACGCGTAGCACGGATACTTCGGAAGGCGAATCCAAGTCATTTCATCCTTAGGATTGACCTTAGGATTAGTTGGCAAAACTATAGGGCTTTATATGCTTATTATTATCTGCGTGGTTGTGATTTATTTACTGCTTTTCATATATATGTATGGTATATATATACATGCGTGTGATGGTAAATAAAAAAGGATTTAATAACACGCTGTTATTAAACAGTGAAAAACCACGCGCTTTATGACAAACTAGAATACGACTACAGATTGTTAGTCGTGTTAGTTAAATTTTTTATAAATTTAAAGTTTTGTCAATGTTATAAGTTTGGAACTTATAAAGGCCGTTCTGTGCACCTAGTTTGGGTACACATATAAATCGTATTTTTAAAACAGTTAGTTTTAAAATGGTTTTTCAAAAACTGGAAAATTAAGTTTTAACTTAATTATAAAACCCAAGAAAAATCTTAGATCAGTGTGCTACCCACCTAATGGTACACCCTTGCTGTTAAACGGTACTCGGGTGTCGGAAGTGCCCAAACCTTGGGCATCCGGGTTAAAACCATTGCAGGAAGGGGCATGAAAGATTCTGCGATAATCGGGAGTCCCGGCCAGAATTCATGCTGTCTTAGGTGGTGCGATCTATTTTGGTGATAATCGGGAGTCCCGGCCCAAAAAGCACTAGAGTAGAGTTAAACATACTAGACTGGGTCTAAGTGCTCTACGAGGTTCTAGGAGTCGTATCAGTTAGGTACGATTGGTACAGGGTGTTACCTACCCGAAATAGCATGACTTTGCGGGAAGTGCCCAAACCTTCCGTCAAGTGTGTGAAATATGGGTCATAGGTCTAATATATATTATTTATGGGTTTAATGATATATGATTAGAAAGTTTATTTGCAATTACTAATTAAACCAAGGTATTAATTTGTAGATGGCAACCAACGTTACTAGTACTAATAACCTCTCTCTCCGCTCTATCCTTGAGAAGGACAAGCTCACCGGGTCCAACTTTCTCACATGGGAGAGAAATCTCCGGATCGTGCTGAGGCACGAGAGAAAGTGGCATGTATTAGAACAACCTCTAGGAAATCCCCCTGCCAGCAATGCCAGGGCAGAGATCAGGGAGGCTTTTCAGAAGCGCTCCAATGACGCCTTGGATGTTAGCTGCCTCATGCTTGCAACTATGAGTCCAGAGTTGCAATCAAGTATGATGGAAACTTCTGCCTATGACATGATCCGCCAGCTGAGGGACATGTTCCAGGAGCAAGCCCGGATAGAGCGTTATGATGCCACTAAGGCATTTAACTCGTGCAAGATGGCTAAGGGGACCTCAGTCAGTGACCACGTCATGAAAATGAAAGGTTACATGGACCACCTAGAGAGACTTGGGCACCCAGTACTGTTGCAGCTAGCAACGGATACGATACTCAACTCATTGTCAGATGACTATAAGCCAACTACAACATGAACAACATGGAGAAATCCGTGGCTGAGTTGCACTCCATGCTCAAGACAGCTGAGCAGAGTATCGGTACCAAGTCTAAGGATATTCTTATGGTGGGACATGATGGACGTAAGAAGAGGAAGGGGCGCAAGGGAAAGGGAAAGGGCAAGGCCCAGCCCAGCCAGAGTGCACCCAGGGCTAATAACGACAACAAGGGCAAGAAGCTGAAGCCAAACAAAAACAAGGCAAGGACCGAGAATCGGTGCTTCAGGTGCGGCGAGGCCGGACATTGGAAACGAGATTGTCCGAAAGGTCATGAGGCAGGAGGCAAGTCTGGCTCCTCAGGTATTGCGTGATTAGCTTCTTTGTCACTTTCAAATTGTAAAAGTTTTTTTACGAGTATTCTAACGTCCTGCAATCGTTTATTGTAGGAGGGGATGGAAAGTGATATGGCCCAGCATGAGGAGATCACACATGCATCATGCGGATATTATTAATATTTACATTTCCTAGTTTATTAAACTCTTAAAGTTTATTTGAACAATTTTTATATTGTTGGTTTATGAATACTTTTGAGTTTATGGAAATTTAATTATTTAGTTATATATCCGTCCACGTGTTCTTATGAATCAGGATTAGTCCAGTTGTAACTAAAAGAATACCAATAAGTCAAGTCTTGACTTGATTGCTGATTCATAATAATCTTATGCTATGATTTGTTGTAGTTATATAAATGCTAGCTCCACTTTTTCAAACGCTTAAATAAACAAGTATTGTTTATAAAATTAGATAGTTTTTCTAATTTAACAAGTGTTTAAGTTATTTATGAAAAGTGAATGTTCAAAGTCTTGAACTAAATAGAAATGATAGTTATTATTTCTAAGTGAAAATAGTTTTTGATAAAACATTTAAGGAAGTATAAAAATGATTATGGTAATCAAGGGAGTTTTATACTAAATGTTTTGGAAAGAAATTTAAAGTGCCCTCACAAGTGTTTTACACTCATGGCAAGTTTGATGAAACTACTTTCTGTAATTAGAAAGATGGATATGTAAAGATCCAAGTTCTTGGTTTCATAAAACGAATTTTTGCAAAAACTAAGTTTTAAAACATGTGTTTGGAGCACAACTTTTAGGCATGGTAGTCAAGGATTGACTAAAGCCTAAAGGAATGTTTTAAAGTAATGCACTTTTTCATAAAAGATAGTGGGAGCATCTGACTAATGTATTTATCAAAGTTAATAAAAGTTTTTTTTAACCAGTGTGATAAATACAAGTTTGAACTTCTAGAGTATGTAATTATCGGATGTTTTTAGAATCTATCTAAAATAGTAAGTTCTTGAGAAAGAACTAATCCGAGGAATGCATGATTTTTTGAGAGGTACTCGATAAAGATATCATTGCAAGTTTTTGAGTCAAGTTATGACTTAAACAAAAATTATGCTCATTAAGTTCAGTAAGTCAGTGTTGGTCCCGAATGGATACTACAACAATAAATGTTTGTAGAAGGGGGGTTGAATACAAACTTTAGCAAATTAAAGTTTAAGAGACACACGGTTTACTTTTATATAATTACACTATGTGAGCTATCTACTAAGAGTCATTGTTCTGTTTTTGTGGTATCTTTTCTATCCTTTTTCTGTTTTTAGGATTTTTGATCTTTTCTATATTTACACTATGTGAGCTATCTACTAAGAGTCATCTATCCTAGCATTTTAGCTAAGTAGTCCATGATCAAAGTTTCAAGCTTGATTACAGAATAAATTATTAACATCAGAGTTTGTACAGAGCAATCTAACTATGAGTTAAACTAAGTACAAAAGTTGAACTATTCTAGGAATTTAAATTACATCTACTCTAGTTATGAAGTGTGGTCTTCATTCCCACCAAGGTTCTTCTTTGATGTCTGGACGATGTTCAACTGGAATAGTAGCAATTAGTTCATCAGCTCTAGTCTCCATCAGACTTTCAAAGTGTTGATTTCCTGTTTGTCCTCTTGCCAGTCTTACAGCTTAAAAAATTAAATCTCTTGGCGCTTTTCCTATGTCAGCTTCTCTTAGGAATCTCCAATCACCAGCTCTGTTCTTGAAGAACATCCCTTTCTCAGGCTCAGTTATGCATTTAAACATTTCTGGCTCAATATTGGAGGGTAGAGCAGTGTTGAGACTTTCATAAGCAGAAAGAAAAGGATAGTCAGGATTGACAATGATCTGTTCAATGGTGACAAAAGCTTTTGAATTCTTTTTGAAAGCATCTTCAATCAGATTGATGTGTTCAATGAACTGATCATGTGTGAAGAGCCTATTGCAGATTGACATCCGAATCCAGTATTCAAATTTTGGCATGAACCTTTGAACAATTTCACTTTTGGACTTGAGGAGATGGTACAGGATCTCTATCATTTCAAAGAAGGAGAGAAGTTTGCAATGTTGAAGATAGGTATCTTCATAAGTCTTTCTTTCATCTCTTCTCACCACTCTGAGATAAGGACCCTCATCAGTACCTTTGTAAGGAGTAACCCTTGAGATGATGTCAGCACATCTTCTATTTACCAAGTTTTCTTTGTTGTCTCTGAACTCCTTGGCTTGCCTTTCAGTTTGCTGAGCTAATCCTCCAAAGTTGAAGTTCAGCAGAGCTTGAATGGCTTCCTTGTGAGTCTTTCCTCTCTTAGGATCTTTCTTGGTAGATGGGTCATCTTGCTGTGGTGTATCCAGTACTTGATGTGATTGAGAGGTCATCATAATCAGCTCTTCTTCTTGTAGCTCTCTTAACTCATCATCAGTAACACCAATAATTGCAGCAAGATCTGCAGGAGAAGTGAAGTCCTGATGTCTTTTCTTGGTTTTCAAAACTTCTTCTATGGAGGTACCAAGTGCAGCAGCTAACTCACTGAGCTCTCTGAGACTCTCATCTTCTTTTGTTAGTTCTTCCTCTCTTCTTTCTTCTTCTTCAATCTCCTCAGCAGTCATTATCTTATTTCCTTTTCTTCTTGATGAACTGCTGGGAGTTGGTTGACTTGTTTGAACTGGAGAGGAAGCTTGGACTGGTGGAGCTGTTGTAGAGGAGCTCTGTTTCTTTAAGTTTAACAGAGAGGACATAGGCATTTCATCTTCTTCATCATCATCAGAATCCTCAGATGGTAGTTCAATTGGAGCACAGGATTTACCTTGCTTTGATTTCTTTGTCCTTCTAGCCATTTGCTTTAGCCTTCTCTTTAGCCTCTGCTTTTCTTGAGCAGGTTGCTCCCCCTCAGATTTATTCTCCCCCTCAACAGCTGATCCTATTTCATCAGGGGTTGATGCATCCGCTGCTTGTAAAACTGACTTTGTCCTAACTGACTTCTCCCCCTTTTTGTCATCATCAGAGGAGGGAAAAACAGCAGGCTTTGCAGGGGCATCAGGAGTGGTGAAAGAATAAGGAGTTGGGGTAGGTGTAGAGGTAAAGGGTGGTATGGTTGAGGGTGAAGGTGATGCAGTGGGTATGGGAGGCTGAGTGAAAGGTGATGTTGAGTGTCTAAGGTGAGAGGGAATAGGAGAGAAAGAAGGAATGGAAGTTGAGATAAGAGGTTTTAGGCTGTTGATAGCTTCAGTGAGATTGGAGAATTCTCTCAGAGTATCATTGTTCCTTATCTTAGCACAAAAGCTGGACCTATTGACCTCAGTATCAATGTCTTTTAGGAGTGTGGGGACAGTTAGAAGAGATTCAGGAATGGTAATGGAGATATCAGTGGGTGAGGGTCTAAGGGTTTTAAGTTGGGAAAGGAGATTGGAAATGGTATGGTTTAAGGTAGAAATGGTTTGGGCAGGTATAGGAGGGGAGGGTGTAGGAATACGAGTAGAGGTTTGGTTTAGAAGTTGATCTAGTTTGGTAAGAATAGGGGAAAGATCAACAGGGACAGGGGTGGGTTGGGGTTTGGGTTGGTTGACTTTAAGTGACTCAATCTCATTGGTTAGGTGAGAGATTTGAGTTTCTGTTTGAGTTTGGAAAGAGGTAAAGGAGGCTTGAAGACTATCCATCTTTTGAGAGATAGATAGTAAGCTTTGAAGGATTTGGGGTGAGGGTTCAGAATAAGTAGAGGAAATGGGTTAAGTTGGAATTTATTGAGAAATTGTGCTTAGAACTGGAATGGATTGTGGTCCCTCACTTAGACCTTGGTTTATAGGCCTAAGATCACTAGGAGCAGAAATGGTACCCTGTACCAATGGCTGGTTTATGCCACTAGTATTGACATGTAGTGCACTAGTATGTGTAAGAATTGAATCAAAAACAGGTGCAAGTATGTGAGTGTGAGTGAGGGTTGCACTCAAAGGGGTATCCCTTATTACGGTAGCAAGTTGTTGTGAACTTACTAGGGGATATGCTTGACTCAATTGGGGTGTAGACACAGTATGACCTTGGGAGGAGGTCTGTCTTTCAATGGCATCACCCTGTTGGGAGGGTGACCCAGATTGTAGCAATCCCATATTTACAGATGTGCCCTGTTGTGAGGATACACCCACTGGTTGTAGGGTTATATCAACTTCCATGAGCTCCCCCTCAAAATAAGAGGTAGCTATAGGAGTTGAGGTCAGAGGTGCAGTGTGCAATCCCTCTGAGATAAGTGCAGTGTGCACCATCTCTAATGACCTTGTTTCTATTTGGGTTACTAAGGGAGTAGAACTAGTGACTATTGGGAGTACACTAGAGCTTGGCTGTTGTGGGGGTGTTACAACTGGAGGAGAGGTTGGGTTCTCACTGGTGGGGTTTACCAAATGAGTATCCTCAGAGAGTGAGTGTATACCTGAGATGTGCTGAGTCTTGCTGATCTCAATCAGTTGAATGAGATTGTCAGAAATTGTGTCTTCCTCAGCATCATCACCATCAGCTGCATCACCACTTTGTTTGTCTCGTGGAGTGCTTGAGCTGGAAGGAACAGGGAAATGTGAGAGTGGCATCCCTATTTGAGAAGATGAGGAGGTGGTATCTTGAACATTTTTAGCATAAGGAATTCCAGCATCACCACCATGAAAGTCATCATCTCCCTCATCATGATCATTTTGACCACTGTCAGCACCATTGTCATTATCACCCTCAGCATCAGGTTTAATAGGCTCATCCTGTGCTGGTTCATCAAACACATCTGCTCTAAACATCAATTCTTCTTCCACTAAGGCTTCATCTAGAGCATGAGTCATAGACTCCTCAGAATGATCAGTGATTAAATCAGGAGACTCAGAATCATCAGCCATTTCTTCCTCAATATTCTCAGCAACAACTTCCTCTTCATTTTCATTCTCCTCAGCAGCAACATCTATCAATTCTTGCATCTGAGCAGTTATAGCAGGACCTTGAAATTCCCTTATCAAATGGAAAGTTTTCTGACCCATTTGAGGGATGGTCATTATGTGCAAGTGAGCAGCTAACCCAACATAGTGTTCCCTCTGAACATCTCTAAGTGCAATTAAACTTAGATACCTGATGTAAGGAACTAGGGTTCTGGTTGATTTCTTTGATGTGCCCAGAGTGATCTTATCCACCATTTTAGAGAATATGACTTGTGTGAAGTCAATATTCCTCCCTGTGACCAAAGCATGAAGAATCATCAATTCAGACTGATTCATTTGGTCATGGCTGCCAGACTTGTGACCAAAACATCGAATGATTACATTGGCCAAATACTTCCATGGGTGTCCTAGAGCAGACACTTTATACTGGCCATGGGAAACAGCACCTTGGTAGCCAATCAGGGGTAAAACCTCTAGAACTTGATCCATTGTAGCAAAAGGTTGAAATGGGGCCATATGGGGTATGGAGATCGCTTGTCTAAGAGAATCAGTAGTGACGTTTATGTTGATGGTACCATTGAGGCAGGTGCAAGTAATTAAGTCTTGATTAGCATGGTACCTTGCAGTGTACCACATCTCACCAACAATGTTTGGAAATATAAACAGAGGATGAACAGATAGACATGCGAACAGGGGATGGGCAGTTATGAAAGCCACCATAGGTTCGTATCCCTGGTTTGCTTTGCTCGCGGGAATGTCAGTGTTTATGAGAAAGTTGTTTGGGCGTATGGTGATTTTAGAGTTGGGGTGACATTTTCACCAGCAATGGCGTTTGGAGAAGTTGCAGGGTTGAAGATCACCATGATTACAGAGTGAATGAAGTTTGAGCAACGAGAGTTTAGGGTTTGAAAGTTTGAGAGAGAAAGAGTGTTTGGGAATTTTGAAAGCTTAAGAAATGAATAACCGCTCGAAAACACCTTTAAATCTTCCTTGGAAACCTAAACTGTCACAAAAATATTTTGTAAAAAGTAACTGTCACTTCTGCAAAAAGGTAATAGACGGAATATATATTAAATATACAGACAATAAACAGACAAATAAACTAAATTAAATAACCTAGTAACACAATAAATACAAATGAGAAATTAATAAAATAAGTGTGGGGACACAATATTTTTGACTTTTGAAAATCATCAGCTGACAAACGAGAGTATCAGCTGATCCATGTTGAGATAAAATAAGTGTCAGCTAATGAATGCACTTAGCTGAGCTTCTAAGTCTTAGCTGATGGTTTATCAGCTGAGGTATAGTGTCAGCTGATGATCGTCAGCTGACATAATTCTATTAGCTGATCTACCATAAGTAAAATATGTAGAAGCTTAGATAAGTACTTCATTTCACACACAAATAAAATTATTTTCTCACACAAAATTAACTACCTAAGAAATGAATATATTACAAATTTAACATGCCAAGTTTGGATATTAGGAAGTTGGACCTAGACTCATCCAAAGGTTTTGCAAAAATGTCAGCTAATTGAACATCAGTGTTTATATAGTGCATAGAAACTTTCTTTTTCTGCACATTATCTCTAAGAAAATGATGTCTGATTTCAATATGCTTAGTTTTTTAATGCAAAACAGGATTATTAGAGATAGATATAGCACTTGTGTTGTCACACAGAATTGGGGAGTTTTCAAACTGTAAGTCATAATCCAGTAGTTGATTTTGCAGCCATAGCAATTGAGCACAGCAGCTTCCAGCAGCAATGTATTCTACCTCAGCTGTAGAGGTTGAAACAGAGTTCTGTTTCTTGCTTGACCAGCTGACTAATATTCCACCTAATAATTGACAAACCCCAGATGTACTCTTTCTGTCTAGTGTGCAACCTGCAAAGTCAGAATCAGTGTATCCAACTAACTCAAAATCAGAGTTTTTGGGGTACCAAAGACCTAGATTAGGAGTTCCTTTGAGATACCTGAAAATTCTTTTAACTGCAGCTAAGTGAGATTCTTTGGGATCTGCTTGGTATCTAGCACAAAGACATGTAGAAAACATAATATCTGGTCTACTAGCAGTTAGGTATAAAAGAGACCCTATCATACCTGTATAAGCTGTAATGTTCACTGATTTACCATCAGTGTCCTTTCCAAGCTTTAAGGCAGTGGACATGGGTGTTTTCGTTGAAGAACAATTTTCAAACTCAAATTTATTAAGTAAGTCATTTACATACTTTGTTTGATGAATGAAAATTCCATCAACCTCTTGTTTAATTTGAAGACCTAGAAAATAGTTTAATTCACCCATCATACTCATTTGATAGTTATCAGACATGAGTTTGGAAAACTTTTTGCAAAGATCAACATTTGTAGACCCAAATATTATATCATCTACATAAATCTGTACAAGAATCACATCACCCTTGAATTTTCTTATAAACAAAGTGCTATCTATGCTTCCTCTTATAAATCCTTTATTAGTCAAAAAAGAAGAGAGGGTATCATACCAGGCTCTTGGAGCTTGCTTCAGACCATACAAAGCTTTGTTCAAGAAGTATACATGATCTGGTTTGCTTGTATCCTCAAAACCTGGAGTTTGTTTGACATACACCTCTTCTTTCAATTCACCATTGAGGAAGGCACTCCTAACATCCATTTGGAATACTTTGAAGTCTTTGAAGGCAACATAAGCAAGAAATAGTCTTATTGCTTCAAGTCTTGCAACAGGGGCAAAGGTTTCATCATAATCAATACCTTCTTCTTGAAAATACCCCTGAGCAACTAATCTTGCCTTGTTTATGATGATCAGCCCTTGTTCATCCATCTTGTTTCTGAACACCCACTTAGTGCCAATGATGGATTTGTCCTTTGGTCTTTGCACCAAAGTCCATACATTGTTTCTTGTGAATTCAACCAATTCTTCTTGCATAACATTTATCCAGTGAGGATCAGTTAGAGCTTCATCTACCTTCTTTGGTTCAATCATAGAAACAAAACCTGTATATAAACAGAAGTTACAAGCTTTTGATCTTGTTAGTACAGGTGCTTCTATGTTACCTATGACCTGATCAATTGGATGATTTCTGAGGTCCTTGTAGGCATTTTGGATTCGGGAGTTGAAATTCTTTGGTTTGGATCAGCTGATGAGACTTCTGGTTGATCAGCTGACATAATTTCTTGATTACAATCTGATGAGACTTCTACTGATGAGGGAATGTTTGATATGGAATTAGAGTCCATTGATGTTGAATCATGATTCCCTTCATTTTGTACATTCGGAACAGGTTCATCTGAGTCATCTATGTCAGCTGATGAGATTGGATCTACTGATGGGAGTGGATCAGCTGATACTGGAGTGTTATCTTCAGTACGCAGCAAATCATTAAATTCCTTACCTGTAGATGGATTAGTAGAACATGAAGCAACAAAGTCATTTTCATTAAAACTTACATTGATTGATTCTTCTATGACCTTTGTTCTGAGGTTGTAGATTCTGTAAGCTTTGGAAATCACAGAATATCCAATGAACACACCTTCATCAGCTTTTGGTGCAAATTTTTGCAATTGATCTTTCTGGTTCAGAATGAAACATTGACACCCAAAGATGTGTAGAAAGCTGATGTTGGGCTTCCTTCCCTTGAGCACTTCATAAGGAGTCTTGTTGTGCCTCTTTATTATAAGGGATCTGTTCTGAGTAAAACATGCACAGCTGACAGCTTCAGCCCAGAAGTTGAATCCTAACCCACTCTCACACAGCATGGTTCTTGCAGCTTCAATCAAAGTTCTGTTTCCTCTTTCAGCTACACCGTTCTGTTGTGGAGTTCTTGGAGCAGAGAAGTTTTGAGATATTCCTTTCTCATCACAGAAACCTTCAAGAGTTTGATTTCTAAATTCAGTTCCATGATCACTTCTAAGCATCCTTACCAGATTGCCATTGAGTACTTCCATCTTTCTAATAAAGCTTATAATCTCTTCAGCAGCCTCACTCTGTGCTTTTAGGAAGATGACCCAGGTGTATCTTGAGAATTCATAAACCATCACCAATGCATACTTACTTCCACCAATACTAGCAGTAGCAACAGGACCAAATAGATCCATGTGCAACATGTAGAAAGGTTCAGTAATGGAGAAGGCTTGCTTAGATGGAAACGAAGTCTTGTGCTGCTTTCCCTTCTCACAGGCAGAGCAAGGTTTAGGCTTAACATACATCAGTGAAGGTAGTCCTGACACTAGTTCACCCTTGCTCAACTTGTTAATGTTTTTGAAGTTTAAATGGGAAAGCCTTTTGTGCCATAACCAGTTTTTGTCAGTTACAGACTTAGTATACAAACAGGTTAACTTGGATGGATCACCAGAGGACATATCAAGAGTATATACATCCTTGGTTCTTTTTGCACAAATTATTGTTTTACCTTCTTGATCTAAAATGGAACCACCTGTCTTTGTAAAGAGGACTTTATGATCACCATCACATAACTGACTTATGCTGATGAGATTATACTTAAGTCCTTTAACATATGATACCTTGGATAAGGTTAGGTTCCCATTATGAAGTTTTCCGTAGCCTTTTGTTTGCCCACAATTGTTATCACCAAAGGTTACTCTTGGACCTTTTTCCTTCTTGTAGTTACTAAGCAAAGCTTTACAACCTGTCATGGTCCTTGAACATCCACTGTCAAGATACCATGTGTTCAGACCCTGCATAAATGTGATTGAAAGAAGGTTAGTGACATTTGGGCATCCACATTTAAGTGGACCCCTGTGGATTGCACCTAGCCATCCACTTTATATTAGGTTGTTTATGAATGAGAGAAACAGCTGTGTTATCATAATCAGTCCGCTGTCTTGAGTTACCTTCTAGAGAACAATTACCTGCCTTATGTTCTTTGCTCCCACATTTATAACATTTTTTATTTTTGGAGCTTTTAACATGTTTTGGTAATTGACTAAGAGATGTCTTAACTGTTTTCTGATGACTATGGATCATCAGCTGACATATTTCACCATTCAGCTGTTGCAGCTGATTCTGTAAACTAATAAGGTCTTTGTTTACAGTCACCTTAGGTTGACCCTTAGTTAAAATGAGTTTTTGATCAACTTTAGGTGTGGCAGACTTAGACTCTTTGTTAACAAAATGTCCTTTTCCCTTAGTTTCTCCTATTAAAAGAGTTTTAAGCGATGTTTGATAAGCTAAACAAACAGAAGAGGATCCATGATCAGCTGAAAGGCTATCAGGTGAGCAGTTATCATCTACTCTTCGATCAGCTGATGTAACATCATTAGCTAAAGAATTTTCAGTCAGCTGAGTTCCTAAATTTAATGTATCAATTTTCAAGGTTTGACAACAGAATGTCTCTTTGGTATCAACAAATGATTCCATTCCTTTACTTACTTCCTTTACACTTAAATTTTCAGTGCTTTTGCTTTCTGTTAAGACAATAGAACTTGAACCAACTTTTGAAGAGGTTGAGTCTTTCATCTGAGTACTTTTACTTTTGACAAATCTGTTAGTGATAATACTTTTTCCTTTTACGATCTTTTGAAAAGTAAGAGGTAAAATATCGTCTTTTTCTAAGATATTTATGTTCTTGCTAAAATCAACACAGTTAGCAGCTTGGGAATATTCCACCAATAATAGTTTGAACTTGTTTTGGAATCTGCTCATTGACACACTGAATGGTCTTCTCAGCAGAAACACACCAAGATCTAACTACTTTTTGAAGGTCATTAAACTTTATTGTTGCTTCATTTGTTTCTTTTACCAAGATCTGATTAAGTATCTTTTGATTAGCTAAATCATCTTCCAGTTTTGTCATTTGTTTAAGTTTCTCATCTTTAAGACTTAATCTCTCTTTTAGTGATTCTATTTTTAATTTTAGCTTCTTTTCTCTTTGAATATTTGACTGAAACTCAACACACAGATAATCAAACATAGTGTTCTTTTCATTATCTTCATAGTTAATAAATTTTCCAACCTGATACATAGAAGAAGGATCCCAGTCAGGAGAAGTACAAGCTTTAGCAGCTTTCTTCATATCCTCATCAAAGGAACTTGTACTTGCTGTGTTGTCCATCAAACTGAACTGAGCTGTGAGGACCTCATCTTCATCACTTGAGAGATCTTCCTCAGCCCAATCTTCTTCCTCAGCAACTAGCACCCTGTTCTGAGCTTGAGGAACCCTTGAAGCCTATGTTTCCTTTAGACTTACATTCACTGGCATAGTGACCAGTCTTGCCATAAGAGAAACAACCTTCAGAAGCCTTTGGTTTTGACATGGCTCTTTCTCCTTTGAAGGGTTTCCTTTCAAACCTCTTGACACCCTTTCTTTTTAAGAAAGGTTTGAACCTTTTAACCAACATGGCAGCCTGCTCAACAGCAGCTTCAATGCTATCCATGTTCTCCAGAACTTCATCCCCATCAGCCCCTTGCTCTTCATCAGAAGATTCCTCCTCTTTCTCCTCATCACTGGACTCATCCACAACTGCAGCAAAACTCCTAGATCTAGTATACTTAGACACAAGGGCAGTAGATGGAGCTTTTGCAGTCTCCTTCATATCCTTGGTAGAGATCTTCCTTTGTTTCACTGATTGTTCATGATTCATAAGATTTCCATATAAACCAACCAGTGAAAGACCCTTGATTTTCTCACCATGTTTAAGCACAGTGATAAAATGATCCCAAGATTCTGGGAGAGAGTCTAGAAACTTGTTTACAAGTTCCTTATTGCTTTTGTGAACATCTGCCCTTCTTAAGTCATTAATAAGGCAGTTGAACCTGGTGTAAGTCTGAGTGAGATTTTCACCTTTATGAGCAAAGAAGAACTCATATTCTCTAACCAGAAGGAGTTTCTTGTTCTCCAGCACTTTTTCAGTGCCTTCATATGCAACAGTAAAAGTGTCTAGCATCTCTTTTGCAGATTTACAGTTAAGAACTTGATGATAGACATCATTTGGTAGTGCAGAGACTAAGGTTGTTCTTGCTTTAACATCAAGATTAACAAGCCTTTTGTCTTCATCAGACCACTGATTTATAGGTTTTATAATCAGTCTTTCAACAGCAGGAGCTTCATCAGTTGCTTCAGTTACTTGGATAGTTGAGGAAGGAACAGGAGGACCTTCAGTAACAGTTTTAAGCATCACATCATCAAGGCTTGACATATAGAGAAGAACTCTACTCTTCCAGAGAGAGAAGTTCTCTCCATCAAATATAGGACACCTTGTGAGTGAACCATTGTTAGAAGAACCATTATAGGCAGCAACAAAAGTGGCCATTTTGTAGTGTGGGGTAGAAGCAGTTGAAGAGTAAGCAAAACAGATCTTAGATATGGATTATCTAGCCTGCTCTAATACCAGTTGTTGGTCCCGAATGGATACTACAACAACAAATGTTTGTAGAAGGGGGGTTGAATACAAACTTTAGCAAATTAAAGTTTAAGAGAGACACGGTTTACTTTTATATAATTCTTATTGATGTTAATCAAGAATTACATGAACTAGATGCGGAAAATCTAAGTTCAATAAAAGGTGGCAACTAATTTTGTCTAACATATAGACAATGCTAATCTTAAACAACTAATGTCTAAGACGTTCAACACATGAACAAGTTTGTTACTCAGTATAGACAACCTAATCTTCAGTGTAACAAACTTGTTCATGTGTTGAACAAGTGTGCCTTTCACTGATCTTTTCTTCTCAGCTGATCTTTCTGAAGCTGGTCATTTGGCTGATACTCAGTGTTCAGCTGACACTATGATTCGTCAGCTGACATTTCTTACATAGAAATTCTTTACGTCTCAGATAAAAAAAAACACATGTTTTTCATCAATCTAAGTCCAAAACTGAATATATGGTTTTGTTAACATCAAATCCTATTTTACTTAATAGATAGGTTTGATTAAGGTTTGATATTGCTATCTCACCAACAGTCAGCTTAATTAAATGTTGTTGGTTGGTTAACATTAGAAATAATAAAATAGGATGTTCTTTAACATTCTTAGTAGTGATATTAGATTAGTGTTGGCATACACAGGGAATCTAATTTCAAGGTTCTTACAAGTAGGTGTAAGAAAGTTTTATCGTTTCAAATTGATAAATCTAGTAAGATTTCATTTATCTACAAATGTAATTAAAGTTTTAATTACAGGAAGGTTATTTTATAAAATCAGAAACTAAGGAGTTATTTTCCAGTTTTCTCCAAGTTTAAGGAATTTTATAAGTAAGTCTAGAATTGTTCTTAGGTTGCAAGAACGATTTCTAGCAAAACCAAGAAAGAGTACCTCTAGAAACTAGTCTTGAGTTTTAGGTTTTTTATTATATTATTTTTCGTTGTAATCTGTGATAAATTACAATATAAAATAATAAGTAATTCAGATGGACACCGTGAATCGAGTCAATGAAATGGTAGAAATTATGCACCTTTATTCGAGGGTGGAATATGGAAGGGTGTAGAAATTAGTTTCATTGTTCTTCACAATTTTGTATGTTTTGGTTTATCCAGGAATAAACTAGGTTTATTTGAAACACTATCCGTGACTACTTATCTTGGTGGGAACCTTGATATGGCTATAAAGTCATTGTAATTTTGGGGTAGATTCGATAGTTTATCGAATATAGCTGCAAACGGTTTTTGCGGACCAAAATTTACGGATATTCGTTAGGGTTACGAATATTGGATTGACCCACCGTGAAAAATACTTTGTGGATTCGTGTTAAAATTATTTATCACATATGTTATCCTTAAGCCTGAGGTTTTTGGTTTGGGATGCGGTAACTGTTGTCTTCTTAGAGCGTTCTAAAGCCACGCCGTAACAGGGTGGTCATAAGGGGCGTGTCTAGATTCAGTGGGAGCCGTGTTGCCAAATGAAAATATGCAAGATGGTAATTGCACCTCCTTTTTAGGAGAGATATTTCCGGGCCCCTTGACTGATTAGAGAAACTGGTAAGTGCACGGTCGTGCCCAAACGAACTGATCTGTTCTTTGTCGTTTATCACGCAGTTTCGAAATCAAGTATGTCATGAACAAATTCTTGAGTCTCTGAGTTGACTTTTTCCATGCTCATGCTCAAAATTGAAATATCGCGCTGCAAGGGACAAACCTATATATATGCAAGTTTGTATATATAAAAACGTACCCATTCATAAACAGGGAGTTTATGATAGTTTAGTTTATAAACAGTTAGTTTATAACAGGTTACTTTTAAGCAGGTTTCTTATGAGTTTTTATCACAAGTTACTTTGGGGTATAAGAGTTCTTATAACCTAGTTATCCTAAGTGTCTCGCTAGGGACCTCCTTAGGCTAAAAATGTGCAGTAACTGTTACTTATCTTGCACAAGTGGGAGTCTTGTTAGAATTATTAAAGTGAGTGGGTGTAATATGTAATTACTCAAAGTTGGGGAAATGCTATATAAAGGAATTTCCCCCACATTTCAATACTAAGCTTTGCATTCTAAGTTACTTGTGTTTGTGTTTTGCTCTCAACCTCTCGGCTCTCTCTCTCTCTCTAACCGATTACACACACAAACACACACTAAGAAGATAATCATCTAGCATTGCTTCATCCGTATCATAATACGGGACCATCAATTGGTATCAGAGCCAAACTTGTTTTTGGCTCTTGATTGTTCGAAAACATCAAAGAAAATTTCGAAAAATTCAAGTTCAAAGTGAAGAACAAGCACTCGGGTCTAACAAAAAGCTTCCAAGAAGAAAAGGCTCTCGGTTTCACAAAGGTTCAAGAACTTCATCTTTCTTCAAGAAAAACTCAAGCACAAACGATTTCTACAGGTAGAACTCGTTAAAGGTTTGAACTACATTTTCTTTAAACTTTTCTTTGAGTTGTTTCTATATTCTTACAAAGTTTATAAAAAATTCTTTTAGGAAAAACACAAACCGTGGGCGTTTTTATACACATTAAGTCAAGAAAGTCATTAAATACCCACCTTTTTCAACATTAAATTTTCTGGGTATTTAAACATTTATGGTGTTCTTGGTCTGAAAGTACAACTGGAAGAAGAAGATATCGGATTTTGTAATTTATTTAATTATAAATTCTTAATAGTTTAAGTGTTGTACAAGGAAAATCAAGTACTTGCCATACCAATCAAGTACAAGTAGTTAGACACTATTCAGGGTATGGCAATCTGATTTAACAAGGACACATCAGAGTCTATCAGCCGGTTCCTTGGTCAATGCGATTGACTCTTGGGGCGGCTTATAGAATTTTGTCAAAGTTGGAACACCTAAGTGTTAATCAAATAGCTATAAGCCGGGTTCAGTGAATCGCATGCGATTGGACTGTGCGGCTTATAGAAGCAGTTGATAAGATAGCCTAAATACCGTGTGAATCGCATTTGATTGAATCGCATACGATTAACACTTACCTTTCAGCCTACTATTGGAATCGCATTTGATTGGATCACTTATACATTCCATATTGGCAATCGCATGCGATTGACAGGACTAACAGTTTATTTTCTAAGTGTTTGATGAAACAGGATTGATTCGCATTCGATTAACCATCAATACTAAGTTCTTATTCTGCTTGTATTCAAGGACACCTAATCGCATTCGATTGACCTGTATTCGCACTCGATAAGACAAATTCCAATCAGTTATTCCTTATACTGGGAGAAGTGATTGACTCTTTGGACTTGAATTAAAGAAGTCTAAGACATTTGGACTTAATCAAACAATCTAATTCATAATTGAATTTAATTTAAATCAGATTTAATTCAAAGGTGAATTACATTACCTCAAGTCTATTTAGTTCAAAGTTGAATTTAATCCTTTAAGATCTAATTCAAAACAAAAGACTTAGTTCTTTAATCAATCATTCAAATCACTTTAAAATCAGGTCAAGTTTTCGAACAATCAAACCATCTTACAAGTGAACGATCATTTCTCACAAACACCACTAATCATGTCAAGTACAAATGATATGATGTCCATTGGCACCAATACAAAATCTCCTGTTTTGTTTCGGGGGGAATACAATGTCTGGAAAGGAAGGTTCATGGACTTCCTCGAGCACAACCAACTCTTCGGTGACAAGATGATTGAATGCATCAACAATGGAAATACCAAATTCATGAGGGTAGTTGAAGCAGAACCAGACAACAATCCCGGCATTCCCAGACATGAAAGAGAGAAGACTCATGATGAGATGACCACTACAGAAAGAGAAACAAAGAAAGCTGAGAAACTGGCCAAGTACTACCTCAAGCAGGGCCTCTCATCAAAAAATCTATCTCAAAATAGATAGCTTGGGCATAGCCAAGGAAATCTGGGATGAGATCAAGAAACAACTTCAAGGCACTGAGCAAGGAGAATACATCAAACGAATGCAGCTAGTCAACAGCTATCATGACTTCAAGACTCAAGAAAATGAACTGCTCTCTGAAACATATGGGAGATTCTGCAAGCTGCAAAATGAAATGAGATCTAATCAAATTGTCAGAACTGACCTTGATTTGAACTGTGTTTTTCTGAATTTATTAGGTTCTGAGTGGAAAGACTATGCCAGACTTTACAAACAGATCAATAAAGATTTTACATCGGTCACCTTCCACAACATCTTCGAAGATCTTAATCAGTATCAAGATGAAATATTGCAATCTCTCCTTAAACAACCAGTTGCTGACCCTCTTGCCTTGGTGGTGGCTGACAGAATCCATAGGGAAACATCATCAAGATCCTTGAAACTTAAACAAGTGGTTCTCAGTGATTCTGATCACGATAATGATAATGATGATTCAATAGAAGCTGCATTTCAAGCTCTCACAGTGGCCAACAAGAACTTCATGAACCGTCTCAGCAAGACTAACAATAGACAACGGTTCACATCAGGTTCAAGGAGACCCGAAAGAGCTGCTCCTGTTGACAAGCCAAGGTACTAGAGGGATGAGAAGAAGGAGGAAAAGAAAACTGACTCCAAGTGCTACAACTGTGGAAGATCAGGGCATCTAATCCGGAACTGCCCCATGAAAAAGACCAAAGATGCAGAATACTATCGGCAGAAGTACCGTCTTTTTAAACAAAGATAGGCTGGGAACGCACTGCTAGTAGAAGAAGATCAGTTCCTGGATGATACAGAATCGGACAGTGATCTGGATGGTGAAGATCATGCTCAGTTCTGTTTAATGGCTCACAATGGTGGAGGAAGTAGAGAGGATGATGATGGTGATGATCTCTCTGATTCAGATAAGGAAAGCTTGGAAAGCGGGAAGGTATCTTCTAACTCTAACTATAATATGGGTTTTAAACATGAACACATACAAACCATATTAATCCGAATGAAAGAGTTAGAAAATCAGGTAATAGAGTTAACCACTAGAAATCAAGTTCTAGAAGATGTTTCACGCAACAAGGATAAAGAGGCACAAATAGTAATTAAACAGTTAGACAACGATTTAATTAGCCTTAAGTCTCAATTAGCTGTGAAAGAATCTGAATTCTTAGAATTAACCGATAAGACAAATAGCACTATACTAGATCTTAAAGCAGAATGTGTATGTGCTGAAAAGGATTCAGAAATTCTCAAAAATGAACTTAGGAATGAACTAAGTACTCTTTACTCTAGAATCAATGAACTTGAGTATCTTCTGTCCAAACGTGATCAAAGTGAAAAGACCATCTCTCAATACAAAGAAAAGGAACGTCCTTTCTCCAGATGGAAATTCGATGGGCTGGGCTTCAAATTGAGAAAGATTACGTCCAAACAATTATATAATGTTGATCTGTTTGGCGAAGGCCTTACCCAACGGATGGTTCTTGTTGGTCAAGAAGAGGAACGTATTGAAGAAGATGTCAAACGAACCCTTAATCTCAGAACTGCAATTCCATTTGACTACTCTGATCTCAATGACTCATACCTCACCTGTCTCACGTCATCATCTGATACTGATGTTTCATCTTCTGTCTATTCTGATGAAGAACTCTACTCTCCTGTTTCACCAAAGCCCATTGTTGAATACATTCCCCACAAGGAATTACAACAAAGGCTTCAAACCTTACAGGAGTTTGCTTCACTCATCTAGTTCAAGATGACCTTACCAAAGCCTTCCAATTAGAAACCACATCTGAACCCTCTCCACTAGTTCAAGAAAACGTCATCCTCCACAAGCGTCTCCAAACAGTATTCAATCTTGATGGCAAGATCATTGATGACTTGTGCAAAGAAAATTTTGAATTGCTTGAACGAATCAAAGAGGTCGAAACTGCACTGGAACCACCCACCCCATTTTTCTTCTCACCACAGGGAACCATATTAGATGAACGAATTGAAGGTTCCAAACATGTGTCTACATCTTCTAAAAATGTCAAACTAGTAAAATCTGTTAATCATAATGTGGTAACAAATCTTAAACTTAAACAGATTTACAAACCAAAGCAACTTTCCACTTCTAATCACAGTTCTCGTGTGCACTTAGACGTACCTGAATCATCACGAGCTGCAGCCAGTCGACGACGACTTCATTCTAATCTTTTACCCTCTGCTGCAGATGTGAAGAAGGCTGGAAACAAGAAGTGTGAAATAAATACATCATGGAAAAGAGCTATTCCTAGATCCACTAGGAGGTGTTCAAATTTGAGACCTGTCTATGAAAACGTTTTGATGTTGATTCTGTTTGTAATCATTCCGGTTCACAAGACAAAACTGTTTCTACCATGTTTTGTATGAGTGATGGTTGTGCTCATGGACACTGTGAATTTAATTGTTGTTATGATCAATTGCGAAAATCTTTAGGCATTAAGCCATGTGCTGATTGGACTGATTTTTATGCTAATCAAGTATGTGTCCCGTTTTTAAACTCAAAAGGACACATCATTCATCAGTGGATCACCACTCGTCAATCACATGCACTTAAACGCTTAAACAAATCCAACCGATTGCTCATGCTCAAGGAACTGGAAGTCTACAGACAGAAGGGCTACGAAGCATTTAAAAGGGCTTGGATTGCACAGGAAAAACACCTGCACTCTTAAAAGCATTCTCGCAATTCCCCTTCCAAAATCTCCAAATCTTCTAAACCCAAACCATCATCCATTCAACGAGTAGCAAATCCTACTAATCGAAGTGCTCCAGTTCAGCGAAAGAAAGTTGAGGCATCGAGGCCACAGAGAATTCTTAAGAATTCCTCGCAAACATGGATTCGCAAACATAACGCTTCCGCAACTCTACCAAATCCAAAACCTCCGATTCCATCAACTGTCAAACCAACATTGGTAAAGAAGCCTCCAATGATCTTACTTGGCAATGGCATCGTAAACTCTCTCATCTGAACTTTCAGAATATTAACAAACTAGTCACTGGTGACTTGGTGAGAGGCATTCCCAAGATAAGATTCAACAAGGACCATCTGTGTGCAGACTGTGAGAAGGGTAAATTGAAGAAGGCTTCTCATAAATCCAAACAAGTGTTTAGCACTACTAAGCCTTTAGATCTCCTGCACATGGATCTCTGTGGTCCTATGAGAATTCAGTCCAAACATGGGAAGAAGTATATCCTAGTTATGGTGGATGACTATTCCAGGTATACTTGGGTCAAATTCTTGCATGCTAAAGATGAAGGTACTCCACCAATTATCACATTAATCAAACAGCAGCAGAACAAGTATGGTCAGAGTGTTGTCTCAATCCGTACAGACAATGGAACAGAATTCAAGAACAACGCTCTAAAAAGCTTTTGTGACCTAGTTGGGATCAACCATCAGTTCTCTGCAGCATACACTCCACAACAAAATGGTGTAGTCGAAAGAAACAGAACCTTGGTTGAAGCTGCCCGTACCATGCTGTCTTACTCTGGGCTCCCACCTTCCTTTTGGGCTGAAGCAATCAACACTGCCTGCTATACGCAGAATCGCTCTTTCATTAATAAACGTTTTAATAAAACTCCCTATGAACTGGAAAATGGCATAGTACCTAATATCAAATACTTTCATGTCTTTGGTAATAGGTGATTTGTTCTAAATGACAAGGATAATCTAGGAAAGTTTGCTCCTAAAGCTGATGAAGCTATTTTCTTAGGTTATTCCACTGAATCGAAAGCTTACAGAGTTTTTAACAAACGTACAAAGAGCATTGTTGAAAGTATCAACGTAACATTTGATGATACATTGAATGTAACAAATTTTCCACCTAAATCAACAGTTAATGCTTCTGAACATACCTGTTCACGACCTGCACTTCAAAATAAAGAATCAGACAATCCATCCAGTTCAAATATACATCTTGATTTTTTGTTTGATTTCTTTCGATCTGAATCTTCTCCTGTTTTAACTGACAACAGGAACGACACAGCTGTTCAAACAAGTGTTACTCTAACGGCTCCTACGGTCACTAAGACGAATTCATTTGCAGATCTATACGCTGAGGATTCAACTTCTGTTTCTGTCACTTGTCCCCCTGTGACTTCTCAGATTCCTGACCCAGAGAGCCCTCCTGTGTTTGATTCAGACCCTCATTTCTCCACGGAAGATGAAAAAGAAGCACGCCACCTGCAAGATCTCTTTCCTTCAGTTTCCACTTCTCATGAAACTAAGTAGACCAGACATCACGCTGAAGAGAACATCATCGGAGATCCTTCCCATGGCATTCAAACAAGATCAGCAACAGCAAACGAATGCCAATTCTAGGGTTTCTTAAGCATCATTGAACCCACCAAGACTTGTGACGCATTAGATGATCCAGATTGGGTAATTGCCATGCAGGAAGAATTACACCAATTTGATCGTCTTAAAGTCTGGAGATTAGTTCCTCTACCATATGGCAAATCTGTTGTCGAAACTAAATGGGTATTCAAGAACAAACGGGATTCGGATGGAGTGGTCATCTGTAAGAAAGCTAGGTTGGTTGCTGAGGGCTACAATCAACAGGAGGGCATTGACTATGATGAAACTTTTGCCCCTATTGCTCGAATTGAAGCCATAGGACTATTTCTTTCTTATGCAGCCTCTAGAAGCTTTCGTGTCTTCCAAATGGATGTGAAGACAACTTTTCTTAATGGTGTACTTAAAGAAGAAGTTTATGTCTCTCAGCCTGAGGGTTTCATCAATTCAAAACATCCAAATCATGTTTATATCTTAGATAAGGCCTTGTACGGGTTAAAGCAAGCTCCGCGTGCATGGTACAATGTCTTATCTGAATATTTGATTGGTGAAGGCTACTCCAAAGGAAAGACTGATACCACTCTCTTCACAAAGACAAAGGGTCGGGATAAGATTTTGGTTCAGATATATGCGGACGATATTATTTTTGGATCTACAAATCCAAAATACAGTGACGAGTTTGCTAAAATCATGGCAAACAGATTCCAAATGAGTATGATAGGGGAGATGTCATTCTTTCTCGGACTCCAGGTGAAGCACTTAAGTCATGGCAACTTTATTTGCCAATCAAATTACATCAAAGATCTTCTCACGAAGTATGATATGATTAACTGCACACCCATATCCACACCCATGGCTGCTAAGGCACAACTCTCAGCAGATCTTGATGGTTCTCCTGTAGATCTGACAAACTATAGTGGGATGATTGGATCGTTACTGTATCTCACTGCTAGTCGTCCGGATATCATGTTCTCTACCTGTCTCTGTGCCAGATTTCAGGCAAACCCTAAAGAGTCACATCTTCTGCCAGTCAAGCGGATATTCAGATATCTTAAAGGGTCTATGGATTTAGGTCTGTGGTATCCGAAAGATTCAAATCTGGATCTACATGCTTACTCAGATGCTGACTATGCCGGTTGCAGAATTGATAGGAAAAGCACCTCTGGTAGTGCACACTTCCTCGGTGATCGTTTAGTCTATTGGGCCTCAAAGAAGTAAAACTGCGTATCCACTTCTACAGCTGAAGCTGAGTATGTTGTTGCTGCAATGTGATGTTCACAAAGTCTCTGGATACGCACACAGTTCCCAGTCTGCCATAGCTATCTCTTGCAATCTGGTACATCACTCTAAAACCAAACACATTGATATACGTTATCACTTCATAAAAGATAATGTAGAGAAAGGTCTTATTGAGCTCCAATATGTTCCTACTGAAAATCAGCTTGCTGACTTGTTTACCAAACCATTAGACGAAAGTCGATTCACTGAGTTGGTATCCAAGTTAGGCATACTCAATCTGAAAATATAACATACTGTTGCTCCATTTTTCCTTTCTTTCCTTTTTGTTTAGAGTAGGTGTTACACTGTTTGTTCTCTGTGCAACTTCATGATGCAACACTCAAGGGGGAATAACATTTTGGTGCTACACATGTATCATATGTGTAGGGGGAGAAAAATCATACACATACTGCACATGTGTAGGGGGAGAAGTATCAAACTGACACATTCCCTAAAAATTATGCAAGAGTCTAGGGGGAGTGTGTCAAACAAACATTCAAATCAACCATATCAGAAAAATTCAATTTTCAAAATTCTGATATCTTGAGTTAGGATGATTCGCATGGATAACCAAAGAGTTAATCGCACGCGATTAAAGTCCCAAAGAGTCAATCACATAGATTGAGACCAATGGTTAATCGCACGCGATTAAAGCCCCAAAGATTCAACCGCATAGATAATATATCGCATGGGATTACAACACTTGTTACTTATCCCTCAATCGCATGCGATAGACTAACTATGACCATCAATCGCATGTCCTAAACTGAACAATCAATCGCATGCGATTGAAGAAGAAAATGTGTGAATCGCACCTATGTCCCAAACTGAACAATTAATCGCATGCGATTGAAGAAGAAAAGGTGTGAATCGCATGCGATTCGTATGGGGTGATACAATGACCAACACTTGTGCTGAATCGCATGCGATTAACACACCAAAGTGTGAATCGCATGCGATTGAACACTTCTATCAGCCGTGTTTTTTTTTACCTTTTACCCAACCAATCACCACGTGACACGTGTCCTTTCACTTTATAACCGTCCCATCCCCCATCAGATCAGTTATGCGATCAAAATTCAAAATCTCTTACGTTTTTCTCTCGTTTTTGGTTACTTGAAATCACTAACCCTCTCGTTACTCTGCCAAAATTTACATTTTTAGTCTCAAAACACTCCTCATAACAAAGGTAACAACTTGTACGGTTTACTTTTTGAAAATTTTGAGTTAAAAGGGTATTTTTCGGCCTTAGAACACCTGTATGCGAAAGTGGGTTTCGAGACTTTTAAGGGCTTTTAGGGACACTAAACAAACTCGTTTGATGAAACAAAGTATGCGATGGGTATACTGAACACATGGAGAACACTTTGATGTAAAAATATTTCACAAATCTCAAAAAGTGTTCTTCGTGTTCTTGAGATAAGATGGCACAAATTGTACGTGACCTAGAGGAGATCATGCCCTGCGCCGAGTTTCTTAACACTGGCTCTCATGAAAACAATCATTATGTCGACCTAACCAAACTTAAAAACCCAGCCTACCCCATTTTTACCGAGATCCTTAAAATTCACCCCCTAAATCATCTCCTCACATATAACCCAGCTACAACAGGCACACATGTTCCTGAACTATACGTGCAACAAATTTGGAAAACATGTGATGTGCGGGAAAATAACAGGGGTTATGAGGTAATCCATGCGGAGGTTGACGAATTTCAAGTCAATATATCTCTCAGTCGCCTCAGAACAATCTTTGCTCTACCCAGAGCAGACAGCAGACCTCCTGCAACAGACTTTGACGAAATCCCAGACGAGGATGCTTGTCTTGCAGCTATATTGGAGATGGGATATGATGGTGAGCCCACCAAGAAAGGTCAATTCAAATGCACCGGCTTGCATCCAAAGTATAATACATTCATGACGGTGCTTCAAAGATGTCTCACTCCAAAGCATTCAGGCTACGAATTCCCAATGGAGAACCAACTCAAACTCTTTGTTGCTGTAGCAAACCACTTGTATGTGGATTATGCATTCCTGCTCTTTCAAGATATCAAGGCAACTATGCTAAGAAAAAACTCACAGAAGAAAAAGGATGCTAACTTGCTGCCCTACCACCGCTTCCTGCCAATGATCATCCAGTATGTGATGGATAGGAATGCTGATATTCCTCGCCGGACAGGTTTACCTTCTATTCTTCCTAAACTTTTCTTGCATGTAAAACCTGCTATTCCAGCCAATCTGCCAATTCCATGACTATTCCCTGTATCTCTACTGGACCTTTGTGAGCAGAATGATATTCTTGTGAGCTATAGGGAGAGTGTAGGAATACCTTCCATGGTCGGGCCAGAGCCGGCCAGACCTGCCCAGGGAGGAGTAGCACCTGGTGAGGAAATAAAGGATAGGCCTCAGCTATCTATGGGAGATGCTGAGAGGGAAGAGGAGAGGGAAAATTCTTAGAGGGGTGGTGAAGAAGGTGAAGGTGTTGAGAGTAGAGAGGGAGGGGATACTTATGATCCTGCCACCATTCAAGCCATCGTTCAATCTCTTTCTCAATCCACCCGCACCCAAGCTGTTCTTACAGAACTTAGTCTTGACGTTTGTGAGTCATCCAGTTCTTCTCATGATGAGTCTGCTTCCCATCCAGGAGATGCTCCTTCCTTTGAACTTGGTATATCTCCCGTGGGTACCCCTGACCAACCAATCGAACAACAAGCAGAAAGCACACCCTCATTCATGAAACTTACTGACCCACATACTACCTCTCCCGACTAGACTCACCCCGTTCAAACTACTCAGGTCATTCCACAACCTGGTGGTCTGGTCATTCCTTTGACTTCAACTGCCCAAATAACCACCATTCCTATCATTCGCAGGGCCATAGTTGCCCCTAAACATGACATTCCAGTCACCTCACCAAGTCATTCACTATCTGTTGAATCTGGCTCTGTCACTCCTGATTCTTTACTAGATCCTAATCAATATGCAAGAAATGGAGTTGGCGGTGGTGAAGAAGAAGATAGGAGTATGGGTGAACGAGAGGAGGTGAGAAAAGAAAATATGAGTGTTGAGGGAACACCACACCCAGAAAGCTGGGAAGCCACATCCACTATGGGGCCGGACATTGTTGGGCCTCATATTGAACAAGTCGCGGTGATCCCATCCGTGCAAGTTTCTTCCCCACCAAGCCACTACGGTGTCTCTCAACAGACTCCGTCTTTATTGCACAGGGTTATAGTACATACACTGGGTCAACCCCAATTGGGTATTGGACCTATTGAACAAAGAGGACCATCTCCCTCGTCCTCGACTCCTTTTGATGCACGATTTGACATACCGTGGATTTCCGCATATCTTGACCAACACAGGGTAACAATCGATGCACTGAGTTTGTTGGCTCAACAAGTCTCCTCAACTTCTAGAGGTGGTACCTTTCAAGGTTCCCTTCAAGGATTGGAAGGAAATCCTGCTGGAGCCAACATCCCTGCTGCTCCAGTAGGTAGTACTGCCTATGTGGCTTGTACTTCAACCGGAAGTCTTCGTGATTCCGGGTTTGTTACACGTACAGAACTTCAACAACATATTCAACAATCCGTGTCACCAATCCACCAAAAACTGCAGATGACAAATCAAAAGTTAGATCGGATAGAGCAAGCTTCCAAGGCACAAGCTGAGTAGCTAAACCGGATTGAAACACTTCTTGCTGCCCGTCCTCCAATTCCAGAGCCTCAATCACAACCTGATCCTGCCACAATGTCTGTAGATGCTTTAAAGAGCATGCTGTACGTTAGACTTCTGGGGCAAAGGCCAGAATCTGCACATGATCAAGACCTTCTGACTACTCTTCGCAATGAACAGCGTCCATCGGGAATCTCCATGGATGACTTTCAAGAGTTTCATGAAAATGTAAACAGAAAGATTGATGGGATCACCAAAGGTTTCTACACCTCTCTCTCAAAGGTCACAGACCGGCTGACTAGCCTAGAAACAACTTGTCAGGCTCAGGCACAGGGGAGTAAGAGGAGGCGGGATGATCAGAATCCGGATGATCAACCCGAGGGGGAGAAAAGGAGAAAATACATGTCTGCTCCCTTCGTTGTTGCTACTGTACCTGTCCCACTTGTTACTTCATACTTATCTGCAGGTACAAGTTCAACTGGATCTGGAAGTCAACACCAACAACAACAACATATGGCCGATGAAGTTTATGAACGACGACAAAAGGAAGATGCTGAAAAACAAATTGTACTTTATGTACCTCAGCAACAATTTGAACCGAGGCCAAGTGATCTTGAAGAAGGTGAAATACCTTACGAGCAGCCCCATGCTGAGATGTTTGACTGGTCTAGTGACTCAGAGGAACAAGTGGAAGATTTATATGAGTCTATTCACACATCACATGCAAGGCATGTGGGGGAAGGTAGTTTTGCTCAACCGGAGGAGGAGATTGAGGATTCTGAGATGGAAAGACTGTTCAAAGGCATTGATGAATATGTCGAGTTTGCTGCACGTCCAGATTCTCCTTGAATTGTCCACAAATTTGATGATATTCCCAGTGAAAAAGAACTTGCACTTAAAAGAAACGAAAGGGAAGCAATTTCTAGAAGGGAAGCTAGGAGAAAGCCTAAACAAAAGAAACCAATCTTCGACGTGTCCAGGGTTCTTAGTGGGATTAATGTTGAAGTTCATGAAACTTTCCCTCCTCCTCCTGGTCAGTTTCAAGAATCAGCTGCCGATGTACTTGAAAGAAACAATCAAAGAGAGGCAGCTGAGAAAACAAGACAAGAGTCTGAATGACCCTTGCCAAGGAGCTTCATTGTGCCACCTGCTCCTCCAGTGTATCGTGGGGATCAAGGACTTGATGCAGGCAACATGTTCACAAGAAGTGCTACCCAATAACCTATATGGAAACCTTATTTTGTCAATGCTACTAATCTTGAAGAAAGAATTCCATACATATTCAGCAATGAGCTAATACAGGATATTCCCCCTGAGTTGCGGAACATGGATGACAAACTGAGAAGAAGACATGAACACGTCCTCTCTCAGTCCATGACAAAACCCGAAGAGATCAAAACAGAGTATCCTATAGTTGAACTTATCAATATCTATACTCAGACAACCTTGAGAATAAAGTATGCCATCTTTCATGTCAGAAGAGCGAACAACCTGTCATACTTTCTGAACGAAGCAGACTTAAGGTTTATAAGTATTGAATACATCAGCTTTATCTTTGACACCCTCTCTCAGAAAAGAGGAAAGTGGCCTGAAGAAGAGTTTGGAAGAGGTGCTCTGATGAAATACATGAGAAATTTAATGGAATACTTTGAGGAACATGATCTGCAACTCGGAGCTGAAAACAACTATCTGAAAGTCAATCTCTTAAAGCCTAATCAGAGCCATCCGGATCTAGAAAAGCTTGAAGAATTGACAGTTATCTATGACGGACATCCAAACTTCAAAAGTGATCGAGGGGTCGTCTCAACGAATACAAAAGGCGAAAAGTTCTTCATCAGACTTGATGAACTCATGGCGTATTTAGACGGCACTTTGAAAATTCTCCATCATAAGATACATCAGAAAGTGTGGGATAACCAGGCAGCCTATACTGATGAAGAACATGCGGAAGCCTATCGTGCTATAGAAAGGATGAGAACGACACTGGCAAGCAGAAGGCAAATATGCAAGTGGCAAGTGGCATTCGGCATTCGCAACAAATCGGCATACGAATAGATCTATGTATTTATTTGTTGTGAATGATTACATACCTCACTTAGGGGGAGATTGTTAGAATTATTAAAGTAAGGGGTGTAATATGTAATTACTCAAAGTTGGGGAAATGCTATATAAAGGCATTTCCCCCACATTTCAATACTAAGCTTTGCATTCTAAGTTACTTGTGTTTGTGTTTTGCTCTCAACCTCTCGGCTCTCTCTCTCTCTAACCGATTACACACACAAACACACATTAAGAAGATAATCATCTAGCATTGCTTCATCCGTATCATAATACGGGACCATCAAGTCTGTTGGATTATGTGCAGAGATAATTAACGGGCATATTCTATCCAATGTTATAAGAGACTAAAGGGTCACACTGCTACACACCCAATTCAGAACAGTTGGTTTTCACCATAAATCTGTGTGGAAATAATTAATCAGTTGGATTAATTATTAAAGAGAAAGAGGAAATAATTAATCAATTAGATTAATTATTATTATTATTAAAGAGAAAGAAGAAATAATTAATCAGTTAGATTAATTACTAAAGAGAGAAATAAATAATTAATCGGTTTGTATTAATTATTAGAAGAGGATTAAATAATAAATAGTTATTTATTATTTAAAGGAAATTAAATATTAAGTTTTAATATTTAAACGGACCAATTAATTAATAGTTAATTAATTAACTAGTAATGTCCAGGGGGTCAAAGTGAAGAGATTGAAAGTTTAATTAAAACCAGTGAGCTTTTAATTAAACGGGCTTAGGTCTATCTAATCCTTATATATATCCTTAAGGCTTAAGGATTAAGATATATGAGACAAGGATTAACCTAGCCACCAAGACAACTCTCTCCCTCTCATTCTCGTCGACTCTCTCCTTCTCGCAGATCTCTCTCTCGGTCTTTCTCTCGTCGAACACAAACCGAAGAACACTAGGTGGTCTTTCGATTTTGTTAGTTTGCGAAGTATACACACAAAGAGTTTCGAGGTATTTGAAGCTCGGGTTATCCAGGAGCGGTCTAGCAGCCAGTTCAATCGAAGGTGTAGTAGTGGTGGACTATCTTTAGCAATACCATTGTTTTTCTGATAAGGTATATTCCTTATAACCTTATCTGTGGATTGTTATGCAAGAAACTATGTTGATCATTTAAAGTTTTAAATATCCTAACCCTTTTGGGGTTTAGAGGGTTGTGTTCAATCCAATTCCGCTTTTAGGATTGAATCAGTGGAATCAAACCCAGGTTTGACCAGTTTGAGTCATATGGTGGTTTGGTCAGGTTCAAAACCCTTCACAGAGATGGGTGTGTTCTCGATCCTGCTATGGCGACTTAGTGTCTTCTTGATTTCGATTGACGGTGGTGATGGTGACCTATGGTGGTGCAAAGGGATCGATGGAGAGGCGTGGTAACCTACGGTGGTGAGCTATGATGGTTCAAGGATTCGGCAGTGGTGGTGAGCTACGATGGTGCAAGTGATCGGCGGTGGCGGTGGCTTACAGTGATGTAGGGGATCGACGGGGAAGGCGGGGCTAGGGGTGTTTGTTGTATTTTAATAATTTTAATAATACTTAAATATTGAGTTAGGAATAAAAATGTAAAAGAAATGTGTAAATTAAAAAGAAAAGGGTATTTTAGTCATTTTAGGTGAGGGAACATAGACGTGACAAAACGTAAACGTTAAGGACCTCCGTTGTAATAAAAGAAGTCCAAGGACGAACGGTGTAATAAGTGACAAACCACATGGATGATTCGTGTTATTTGCTCTTATATATTTCATAGAACAAACTACATTTATAGAATAATTTCTAAGTAAAAGAACCTTTTGTATTAAATGTTTAAGATATACATTGGAAAATGTTAATACACATCTTCGGGGTCTTTCTTTGACGAGGATCGAGAAATGTATAAATAGAAATAGGAGCAGAAAACTGAAATTGAATAAAGAAATAAGCCCCAATAAACCACAAGGAAGATTGGTCCAAGGGAATCCCTTTCTTGAGCCAAACGCTATGAGCCTAATATTCGCCAAACATAAAATCTGCCTATCCTGAACGAATCCTTCCATCTATTTATTTACTATTTCTAAACCATGTTACAGTTTTACCCCCTCTAGAAATGAACTATCCATTTTTCTATCAATCGACAATTAGAAACAACAATTAAGGGGAATTGTAATTAGATAATGATAGAATCTCACTCAATCCATATTCGGATGATTGCCAAGCCTAGTAGAAGACTAATACGTATGAAATGTAAAATCTGCCCGTCATGAATGAATCCCTTTCATATATTTAATAAATATTTCTAAACCATGTTACAATTTTACCCCCTCTAGAAAACAAAGTATCCATTCCCTATCATTACTTATATTGGGGTTTGTTCGGTTTTTCAAAATATATATTAGCAACGGAAGCATGAACAACAATTTTAAACCTTTTAAAATTCCCACCAGTGATCTATATACAAGCTATAAGAAAACAAATCAACCATAGGATGTTTATGATTACAACCTTCGTACCGTGATAAAATGTTGATCAAGTGGTTAATCAAGATAAGCCAAGTAGAGACTTCCTCAAAGGTATCCACAAAGCCAATGAGTCCAACACCTTGAACATGCTAGTCTCTCCAACTATGTATGTATGAGTATGTATGTGTATTACAACACCTTGCCAACTTGAAACACCAATACAATAGTGTAAAGATGTATCAAGCTTGTTCAAGAACACTTAACATTCAAAGAAAAAAAGTGGTAAGAGTTAGTAGCAAAAGACCATGCACAAAGACTATAAAATGAACCCAGGATCAAAAAGCAAAGGGAGGTGCCTCCCTTTGCCTTCTTTGGCCGAAATTGGCTATGGGGAAGGGTCCCCTTTTGCCTTGCTTCTTCCCATGAACACTCCATGTGAATGTCTTGGTTAATCTTCCAAACAAGTAACCTACATGGCCTCTTCTTGGATTAATCATGGAATTTTAGTTTTCTTTTAAATAAATAAAAGAAGTATACTAGATATGCTACACAATTTATAAAATACATCTACATGTAATTTTTATACATACTTGTTTGTTACTAGTAACAAAGATATACATAAGAACATAATTGTTACTAGTAACAATTTACTTGTAGCAAATATATATATATATATATATATATATATAATCATATAATTATATTTATGTATTTCATATGCATTATTTTATATCAATATATAAAAGTAATATTATTATTTCTCATATATAATAATATAGAACAATGCATATAAATATATTTATAAACGTAATATTATTATTTATGCTAAATAATAATATCCTTATATATATTATATATTATGAGTTGGAAACATATTTAAATCACATTCAAATGTGTACTTGGTGCCCACTGACTGTAAATACAGTAATATTGGTTATAAATTGCGTCTTGTGCACATAGAACCAACAATTCCCACTTGCATAAGATACAACTTAAAACGATATAGACAATGGTAACAACGTCTAGCAACATCCCATTGCCCCTAATAATAAACAAAGTGTGCTGATCAACACTTTCACCAACGAAATAACTCACTAGCTACTACTCGTTGTTACAAGGTAAGTCATCAGTTATCCCTTTATTTTAAAATCACGTTAAACATGAGACATGGATCTTCATCAATTCTCATATAGTGTTCAACTTGTTTTAGGGACCAGAGATATTATACTCCGAACCGAATGATAAAAACAAATCTCGTCTTGACTATATACGTCTCTCATAAGACTCATATCATACCTGATAATGTTAGATTATGTGCAGAGATAGATAACATGTACCATCGTGTCCAATACTATGTGACACTAAAAGATCACACCGCTGCACACCCAATTAAAACCTTTTGGATTTCACATGTTTGTGTATCACAATAATTAATAGTTTAATTAATTATTGAGAAAGAGAAAAATAATAAAAGTTATTTATTATTTAAAAGGAGAAGTTAATATTTAGTTTAAATATTAACGGGACCAATTAATTAATAGTTACTAATTAATTAGAAAGGTCGAGGGTATTTTCTGTAATTGATTAATAGTTTAATTAAAAGTTGGGCTTTAATTAAATGGGCTTGGCCTAATAAGGGTTATTATATAAACCTTATTGTTAGCCTCATTAATCACAAGTTAATTACAAGAAACAAAAGAAAACCCTAAGGCTCTCTCCCTCTCTTCTCTCTTCGGCGGCGGCGCAAGAGCCGAGACCAACCACCGTGCGACGGTGGCCGTCGGCGATGCAGAACACATACACACACGGGTCACGTTTTTTATCCAGGTTTAATCCTTAGGCGGTCTAGCAGCCAGTTCGAGGTGGTGCAGTAGCGGTGGATAACCTACATGTGTCTAGAGGCTTAAAGAAAAAGCTTTGGTTTACATCAAGGTATAACTTTTTAACCCTCTTCCTATTTTAGTTTCTATACGAGTTAGATGAGATCACTGGAGGGGGTTTTATTCCGTTGTGCATGTTTAATAATATGTTTTTATACCCTACAAAAACCCTTCTGTGGTATCAGAGCCACTTCTAACCTCGTAGGAGACTAGGTAGGTTTCTTTTATTCTGATGAAAAAGGTTTATCTTTCATGAAGGAAAAGGTTTTCATCCACAATAATAAAAATCAAGTTCTATTTTTTATTGGATAAACCTTTGATAAAAAGATTATTAGATTTAATTTTTTTTAAATTAAATCTGTTTTTTTATTGTTATTATTTGCGATAGCCACAAACTCGACTACCTTCACGCCGGTGGCGGCCTCAGGTTGGGGCGGCGGCTTGCGGCGGAATTCGGTGGTGGTGACAGGTGGAGTTAGTGAAAATCGCCAGCCATCTTCGGCGGTCAGCGTCGCGGATTAGCGGCGAGTTAGCGGCCCAGTTAGCGGCGCTAACTACGTGGCGGGCTTCGGCCCAGAGAACCACGGCCCAGTAGGCCTGCGGCCTAGTTTGGGTTTAGCGGCTAGGGTTAGCGGCGCTAAAGGCTGTTTTGGGCCTCGGCCTAGTTTTTTGTTTCCCGGTCCGTTTTCGATCAATGACCCAATTTAAATATTTGGCCCAGCTCGCGGTTCAGATATTTTGTGGTCAATATTAAATTGAAATACAGTTGTTATTTTAATTTAAGGTTTAAATATTATTTTGAGTTTTTTGATTAATTATCAAAGTATAAAACTTGAAATATATATATATTTATTGCAAATAAAGGAAATACAATATAGGGGTTTTAACAGGTTGTTAAAATCAGTAATTTTCATCAAGATAAATAATTAGAAATCAGTTGCTTTACTTTCATGTATTAGTTTAGTACATGTTTGGGATGTCATAGCCGAGCCCTAGACCTTGTGGATTGTTTAATTTCTCGCACTTGTGGTTGTTTTGGATTTATTATTCTATGGTGTGGGGAGGCCTGCGTGCCACTTACAACCCCTATTCTATTATATAAAAGTTTTAGATTAGCGGGCCTGCGTGCCTTTGAGTATCTTGTACTTTTATATTTCTAGTTTTTAGACAATATAATAGAATAGAATTATTAGAATTTATATCTGGACCAAGGAGCAAGGAGCAAGGAGCAAGGAGCAAAGAGAAGGACGGGATGCCGGAGCCAGTGGGAGCTTCAGAATGCCATGCCATGTGTGTTGTGTTTTTCCACTTAGGTTTTGACCGTCGGGTTTTTCGTGTGGCTCACGAAACCGACATTAGTTAAGGGCAAGGCTAAGGCATAGTTGTTTGTGGTTGTTTTATTTCCTTACATACTTTTATATATGCGTGGTTGTGATTCACACGATGAAATAAAACAAGGGTTTTAATAATAGTTAATTATTGACCCCAAATGCACTAGAGGGACTAAACATGCACGGTTCTTGTAACTGATGTCCCGCGGATTTAGGAGTCGTGTCCAGTTAGGATACGATTGGTATAGTTTTTTACCTACCAGAAATAGCATTGTCCCGGTGGGAAGTGCCCAAACCTTGCATCGGGAAATGTGAAATATGGATCCTAGTCTAATAATTTATTGTTTAAAAGGTAATAATTATTAGAAGATGTAATCAATACTAAATCGGTTTTATCTTTTCTTTTTCTATAGATGTCTTATATATCTGTTATTCCGTTTTATTCACCAAGAGAGTCTCTAAGTCTCATCACTAGCAAGTGGAAACTTTCAGGTCCAAACTTTGTTGTTTGGAAGATGCATCTGAAAAATATTTTGGATGCATAGGGAAAGCTTCACATTATTGAGACATTGCCTCCAGAGCGACCAGGAGTAGATGCCCAGGATAGTGAGTATGACACTTACTATCAGTATCTGGCTGACGAATCTGATGTTATGTCAATTCTCGTTCTCACAGCATCATCCGAGTTTACGGACAATCTTCGTGAGAAGTCATCTTATGAGGTTGTTCAAGGACTGGAGCAGAAGTTCAAGTTTAGTGACCGGATATGTCGCATGCTATTGATGAGGGAAATCCTTTCAGCCAAGATGAAAGAAAGTCAGCCTATTAGCGATCATCTCATTAATATGAGAAGGCTCTTAGATTTCTATGAGAGTTTTGGATCAAAATCAAAACCACATGAGCTAGTTATGCTCTTGTTCGGTTCCTTGTCGGACTATTACTAAAAAAGAGTAATGTATGTCCTCGGTGATTTTGAGATGACTGTCGCAGGGTTGCATGAAATCCTTATGTGCATTAGCGATGAGTTGAATCCAAAGCAGCTAGAGTCAACAGTTGTGGACCCTATGCAGGAGGATGACTGGCTGGAAGAACTTGGAGAGATTTGTTGCCCAGACTGTGGTAGCAAGGATTCATGCGAGCACTCACTCGACATAGATCAGCTGGACATTGGTTCGCCCAATGATACAGATATCTTTATGATAGATTGTCTTATTACTTCTTATGAATCATGGGTATTGGATACCGGATGTGGTCATCACATATGCAATCATTTGCAGGGATTCAAGAGAAGTAAGAAACTGAGACAAGGAGATATGTACCTGCGGGTAGGCGAAGGCTCCATGGTTGGTGCCGAAGCTGTAAGAACATATTGTCTTAGTTTTCCCTCGGGCATGGTCTTAAAACTAGAACCTTGTTATTATGTTCCTAGACTTATTAAAAATGTTATCTCGTTTGATTTACTTGTAGACCGTGGATTTGCTTATATTATGAATGAAAAGGTTATTTCGTGTTTTAAAAATGATATTTTCTTCTTTAAAGCTACTACAGAAAATGGTCTATATACGCTAAATCTAGATAACAATGACATCTATCATAAGTAAGAGATCCAAGAATAACTTGAATCAGACTTACCTCTGGCATTGTCGTTTAGGACATATAAACGAGAAACGCATAGAGAAACTCCGAGATGACGGAATTCTAGAACCATTTGACTTGGAGTCATATGATATTTGCGAATCTTGATTGTCTGGCAAAACGACAAAGCAACCTTTCAACAGTGAGAATGAAAGGGCCAGTGAGTTATTAGAGATTCTACATACAGATGTGTGTGGACCCTTTACTCCGGAGGCTAGAGGAGGATACCGGTATCTCATAACCTTTACTGACGACTTAAGTAGGTTCGGTTATGTCTACCTCATGAGACTTAAATCTGAATGTTTTGATAAATTCAAACAGTTTTAGAATGAGGTACAAAATCAGCTGGACAAGAAGATAAAGTCGTTTCGATCAGATCGAGGTGGCGAATATCTGAGTCAGGAATTCGACGATCATTTGAAGGAATGTAGGATTGTTCCACAACTCACACCTCCGTATACACCTCAGATGAATGGTGTTTCAGAAAGGAGGAATCGTACACTGCTTGACATGGTACGATCAATGATGAGTCGAAGTTCACTACCATTGTCGTTTTGGGGACATGCACTCGAGACAGCTGCGTTCATGCTGAACCGGGTTCCAACCAAATCGGTTAAAAAGACACCGTTCGAGGTATGGACAGGGAAAAAGCCCAAAATGTCTTTTCTCAAGGTTTGGGGATGTGAGGTGTATGTTAAGCGAACATTCACGGATAAACTCAATCCCAAATCAGATAAGTGTATCTTCGTGGGTTATCCTAAGGAAACCATGGGATACTATTTCTACAACCCAGACGAGAACAAAGTTTTTGTTGCTCGTAAAGGTGTATTCTTGGAGGAGAAGTTTCTTAACTCAGAAACTCCAAGAAAAGAAATAGAGCTTCAAGAAATTGAAGAGGAGGAGATTACACCACCACCGATAATTGAACCTGTAGTTCAACAGAGAATTGTTGAATCTCAACCCGAGTCCGTGGTTGAGGAAGAGGTGCAAACACAAGACCTTCGCAGGTCTAGTAGGCCTTGTAATGAGCCATATAGGTATCTGTGATTCCTAGTTGCTCAAGACAAAAGGGATCTTTTAGAACCCACTACCTACCAAGACGCCGCCTCACGTTTAAAATCTGAGAAATGGCTAGAAGCCATGAAGGCAGAGATGCAATCCATGTATGACAACCAAGTTTGGGAGTTAGTAGATTTGCCTCAACATAGTAAAGCTGTTGGGTGCAAATGGGTCTTCAAGAAGAAGACAGACATGGATGGAAAGGTGCATACTTTCAAAGCAAGGCTAGTGGCAAAAGGTTTCACGCAAACTCATGGCGTTGACTATGATGAAACATTTTCCCCAGTGGCAATGCTTAAGACTATTAGGATTCTTATGGCCATATCAGCATATTTTGATTATGAGATATGGTAGATGGATGTCAAAACCGCTTTCCTTAACGGGAAACTGACAGAGGATGTATATATGATGCAACCGGATGGTTTTGCAGATCCAAATAACCCTAATAAAGTATGCAAGTTGCTTAGATCCATCTATGGACTAAAGCAAGCATCTAGAAGCTGGAACTTACACTTTGATGAGCGTATCAAAGAATTTGGTTTCACCAAAAGTGAGTTCGAGTTGTGTGTTTACACTAAATTCAGTGGGAGCGCGGTAACCTTCCTAGTCTTGTATGTAGATGACATACTGTTAATAGGAAACAATATACAAGTATTACAAGGAGTAAAATCCTAGTTAGGTAAATGTTTCCAGATGAAAGACTTGGGAGAAGCTGCTTATATACTGGGTATAAGGATCTATAGGAATAGATCTAAGCGGCTTATCGGACTTAGTCAAAGTACATATATTGATAAAGTCGTGAAAAGATTCAAGATGGATGAATCCAAGAAAGGATTTATTCCTATGCAATCTAGCGCGATTTTGAGCAAGGCTGAGTGTCCTGTGCCTAGTCAAGATCTGGATAAGATGAAACTGATACCATATGCCTCGGAAGTTGGTTCAATCATGTATGCCATGCTATGTACTAGACCCGATGTTGCCTATTCTATCAGTGTCACGAGTAGATATCAGCAAAATCCTGGTGAAGCTCATTGGGTAGCCGTCAAGAATATTCTCAAGTACCTGAGAAGGACGAAAGACATATTCCTAGTTTATGGAGGTTCGATGGATGAGCTCAGTTCGATGGATGAGCTCAGTGTAACTGGTTACACTGATGCTAGTTTCCAGACCGATAGAGGTGACTTCAGGTCACAGTCATGATTTTTCTTTACCCTAAACGGAGGAGCCATATCTTGGAAAAGTCAGAAGCAAGATACAATAGCAGATTCTACTACAGAGGCAGAGTATATTGCGGCAAGTGATGCGGCAAAGGAAGCTGTCTGGCTGAAGAATTTTATCTCGAATGTTAAGAGTTGTTGCCAGTATCTCTAGACCGATCGATATATTATGTGACAACTCAGGGGCTGTGGCGCAAGCTAAAGAGCGTAGAGATCATCAGCAGACTAGGCACGTACTCAGGAAATATCACCTCATCCGAGAGATCATTGGAAGAAATGATATTAGATTGCAAAAGCTGCCGACGGACGACAGCGTTGCTAACCCGTTGACGAAGCCGCTAGCTAGGGCTAAGCATGAAAGGCATGCGAGTTCTATAGGAATGCAGTACTTAGAACATAGCAGCTAGTTCTTGTTTTTTATTATTACTATAGATGTAACTTGAGACCTTTTATTATGTAATTACATTTCATGGGATTGAAATAGGAGTTTTTTACATAATTGTTTCTAGTTGTCTATTTTTAGCATGTTTAACCTATCCATGACAAGTCAAGTGATGAATTGTCTAAATGCCCGTAGCTACTTAATGTAGTGGGAGCTACATTAGGGAGGTAACGCTATTATGGATATTTGATGATTTATTCGGGTATGAATAAAAGCACAAGGTTGTGACCAAGTATTCATAGATGTTTATCAGGGGATAAATATTGGGGTGATCCGCATCGAGTTTACTTCATGGAGCTTTAACATAAGTAAACTTGGTAGGTTGTCCTTAGACCTGAGATATTTGGTTTGGGGCGTGGAAACTTCTGTACTTTAGCATTTCTAACGTCACGCCGTAACAGGGTGATCATAAGGGGCTTGTCTAGGTGCAGCGGAAGCCATGTGCTCAAATTGCAAATAGTCAAGATGGGATTTGCACCTCCTTTTTAGGAGAGATATTTTTTCTTAGCTCCTCGACGATTAAGACTACTGAAAATGTGTGGCTGCGCTCGGTTAGAATGATAGTTATTCGTTCGGCAAACCGTAACTGTAGAGTGTCGAAATCAGAGTCGAGAAAATCTGAGTATTTAATGAGATCCCTGCTCCATGTCAAATACTCACATTAAGGAATATCGTGATGCAAAAGGAAAAGCCTAGATAATCCTGGATAATGTCTCTAGATATAAAAGATCTCATAGTCTGGTTAACCTAAGCGTCTGGCTAGGGACCTCCTTAGGTCAACGATGTACAAGAAGTGTTACTTATTTTGCACAAGTGGAGTCTGTTAGATTATGTGCAGAGATAGATAACATGTACCGTCGTGTCCAATACTATGTGACACTAAAGGATCACACCGCTTCACACCCAATTAGAATCTGTTGGATTTCACATGTTTGTGTATCACAATAATTAATAGTTTAATTAATTATTGAGAAAGAGAAAAATAATAAAAGTTATTTATTATTTAAAAGGAGAAGTTAATATTTAGTTTAAATATTAACGGGACCAATTAATTAATAGTTATTAATTAATTAGAAAGGTCGAGGGTATTTTCTGTAATTGATTAATAGTTTAATTAAAAGCTGGGCTTTAATTAAACGGGCTTGACCTAATAAGGGTTATTATATAAACCTTATTGTTAGCCTCATTAATCACAAGTTAATTACAAGAAACAAAAGAAAACCCTAAGGCTCTCTCCCTCTCTTCTCTCTTCGGCGGCGGCGCAAGAGCCGAAACCAACCACCGTGCGACGGTGGCCGGCGGCGACGCGGAACACACACACACACGGGTCACGTTTTTGATCCGGCTTTAATCCTTAGGGGGTCTAGCAGCCAGTTCGAGGTGGTGAAGTAGCGGTGGATAACCTGCAGCTGTCTAGAGGCTTAAAGAAAAAGCTTTGGTTTACATCAAGGTATAACTTTTTAACCCTCTTCCTCTTTTAGTTTCTGTACGAGTTAGATGAGATCACTGGAAAGGGTTTTATTCCGCTGTGCATGTTTAATAATATGTTTTTATACCCAAAAAAACCCTTCAGATAATGGCCTTTATAACTACATGGTTAAAGATAGCATTTAACCACATTAAAGCATGATGCACCGAATATTCGAGCCCCAATATGTATATCCGGTCTAAGGATACAAAGATACCACCTTTTCTCAAGACTCACTTATGACCTAGATCCATGAAGTGATCTTGAAAGCAGGTCATGTCCAATGTTTGTTCCCCAACAACCCTTTTTTCTACATTCATCACACATGAAAGTCAATTAACCGATTCACATTAGTCTTAATTTATAAGTATTCCCATAGTTATAATTGACTATGGAAGTTTTAGAATAAAAATTATTCACAGATTAAACATGCTAATAAAGAACACAATAAATATTAATGAAATTATCATACTCAGTATATCATTCATATAGAATTAGTATTGTCACAATGTTCCTATTAAATCGATTATAATAGAATAGAAGTTATTATATTGTTTGAGGGTGCTTATTGTAAATATATCCAAGAGGTATATAATTCTTATGCTTAGTGTGTTTGTGTAAGGATGGTCACACTTAATGACTAAGAACTATGTGTTTTTCAAGGTGTAAATGAGATTCTCTTTATCTCTTCATAGTTGTACATAGCAATCCTTCAATCTACCACATGTATATTTCTATCAATTCCAAAATATCCAAATACTAAATTGATAGGATTTGTGTGCATAACAATCGAACCCTAATGATACGCCCAATGCCATAAAACACTCAAGGGTCACACCTGTGAGGGTACGTAATTCAAGATGGAAAAATTCACGTTGTGGGAGATGGGTGTTATGACAGTTGGTCGTAAACCAGTATTGGGAGTTGAGAAAATAACCAGGTTAATCTAATTAACAAGAATATATATATTTATTAGTTAATAAATATATATTGTTAATATTGGATTAATATCTTGGATATTAATTAAAAGGGTTATTATTTTTAATTGTTATTATTATTAAAGAAGATAAAATATATTAAAGGAATATATATATATATATATATATATATATATATATATATATAAGTATATTTTATATTAATAATAAAAAGGTTTAAAAAGGTTGCCTAGTTTAAGGATAACTAGTTAGTTATCTATAAAAGCCCTTTAAACCTAAACAATTAGGTTAATCATTCTTGATAAGAAAAATTCTCTCTCTCCTCTCTCCCTCTTAGTTTCGACGGCGCAAGAACCCAGGGCACAAGGGGTTTGCGATTTTTGGTGCTTTCAAGTAACCAAGAAGATCAATAACAGCTTTGGTGTATTAAGCCTTTCTAGCAGGCACTTCTGGTACCTCATTACGGGTGGATTAGCATTGAGCAACCTAGGTATGATTCTTCATCTAATGTGTTCTTGATGCCGTGTGGTGAATTCGATGGGTATACATGTGTGTATACATATGTAACGAATTCCAGTTTGATTATTGGATTGATTGCATGCTTAGTTTTAAGTTTGACCCAATCCTGTTCTTGCCCTGCTCATGTTCTGCGCAAATTGCTATATGGTGTTCTTCATGTTTTTCGAAAACTATACATTGGATATATACACATGTGATGAACTAAGATCCTTAATCCTTTAGGGTTTTTAGGATTATAAGTTTATTATTCTGTTTCCGCTTTTATGAATAATAACTGTTTCCGTTTGTTTACAATTCTGAGTTGGTTCAAGCCAGTTTGGTTATGAGTCAGGATAACTCGAGTATGAACTGTGACCTGTAAAACCCAACAGTGGTATCAGAGCCTGGGCTCAGTTTATCACAGTGTGTTGGTATATCTATTATTATCATGTTTATGGAATATTATTGTGTATAGTGATTTTCAAAAATCACAAGGATTTGACAAGTTCATGTCAATCCTAGTTTATCTAAAAATAGTTTGTTTTTGGATAAGGTTTGTAGATTAAAACCTTTGATCAGAAAGGTTAACCAGTTAGGTTTAACCGGTTAAAGGATTAAATCAATAAACAAGTTATTTGAAATTATATGCTAATCTGTTTAATATGCATATTTTCGAATTATAGGGATTGACCTTATGTCAATCTCAGTTTATTATTTAAATTGTATATTTTATAGTTTTTATATTTTTTATCAGAAAAGTTAAACCAATTAGGTTTGACTCGTTAAAAATGATTAAAGCTATAAAAGGTTAAATTTTATGTATTTAATACGTAAAAAGGATCCGGATTAAAGTTAACTGGAAAGGGAGTCTCGACCCAAGGGGGTTCGGCCCAAGGTAAGACTCGGCCCAAGGGGAGTCTCGACCCAAGGGGCTTCAGCCCAAAGGGAGGTCTCGAACCAAGGGGGTGCTCGGCCCAGTTTGATGGTTTGGCCCAGTTAGCGGCGCCAACCACGACGTCGCGACCGGTTTTTGGGTTTTGGCCCAATAAGCCTTTTTCGGCCCAGCTAGGGTTGAAATGGATAGTTCATTAATTTGATTCATAAAAATCCCAAGTTTTTGTTTATAATTTATGATTGTTTTTATATAAATTAAAATCGGCCTATATGAACTTAAAGGTGTTTAATGAACTTAGTGGGCTTGATGGCCCAATTAGGAAAATTCAAGAATGGGCTTAGGCATATTAGGACTTGGATAATATATTGGGATGATTAATTCGGACAAAATAAATAATACAAGGTGCTATATATATAAGTATTATTTTCACATACTGAAAATTAGTATACTTATATGTATATATTATAGTTAAGGTTTTATTTTAACTAGTTTAGTTAAAATATAAGTTCTTATTATATTTTTGAATTAAAATATAATAAGTAACCATAATGATGTATTATTATTATACAATTGAACAAAGGAAAATCTTTAATCAATTAAGTGTTTTTTAAGTTTAAAAACCCATTTTGGTATGATAGTTATTATACCATAAGTTTATAAAATTGATTAAAGTAAGTTTGACAAGTTTTGTCAAATATTTTCTCATCTCAAATTAACAGCTTAATTAGTTTGAGAAGGAATGAGAAAAGGAGTATACTTGTATTATTATTGATTTATATTTAATGTGTGGGTGCTTTATTTATATATTGTTGATATGTATTAGTTGACTTGTATACTAAAAGTCGCGTTAGTATCTATAAATTACATTTGTAGTTTTTCATATCAACTACAAGTGTTTGATTTAAACAAGTCAACAGTATATTCTTGTTGTGGTTGGACATGTAGGTTATAGTTTTTGTCAACTTAGACATTTGGTTGTGATGTTTTTCTTTTCTGTATTTCTTTTGGTTTTGAGGAGGCCTGCGTGCCACTTACAACCCCTTTTACAATGTAAAAGTATTTCGGGGAGGCCTGCGTGCCACTTACAACCCCTTTCTATAATGTAACTGTAATAGAATAGGTATATGTATTTTACATTAGATGGTTGTAACCAAAACCGAAGACAAAGGACTTTACAAGACGGAGAAATCAAACGGAGTTACTCGAGTTAAAACCGGAGGTGTCAAGGCCAGTGGGAGCAAGAAGATCTTTCATTAGATCCTACCACGGGATATAACTACTTTTAGTTGTCCTTAGATTGACCCCCTTAGGACATAGTGGGCAAAACTATAACATATTATTAACTATGTGGTTATGCTTTAATTTTATGCCTTTCTATGCGACTGTAAAATTGAAGTAGGTGATTAATAATGGCTTTTATTAATCAAGGGGTAAAACCACGAATATGATAAAATTGGTATACAACAACAGTCTTATAAAATTTAATATTTTATGATTGTCGTATCAACATTTCTAAAAACAGTTTGTTTTTCAAAATGATTTTATCATATGACGTATTGTGTACCTAGTTCTAGGTATACTAAGATATACGGATTTTTAAAATAGATAGTTTTAAAATGGTTTTACAAAACTGGAAATCACGTTTTTCAAACTTGGATAAAACCCACAAAAAATCTTAGACCAGTAGTGCTACCAATCTAGTGGTACAACTTTCCTGCTCCTGGTACCTTGGTGTGTTGTCGTGCCCAAACTGTGCACACCGGGGTTCAAACCGATGTGGGGAGGGGGTGAAATACTTTGCGAATCCCTGATATGATGGTCCAGAGTCCACCCAGTCCTAGGTGGTGCGGTCCATTTTGGTGATTCCCTCATGTGACAGGTCCAAAATGCGCTTAGTGTAGAGATAAACATACTTAGATAGTTTTCTAAAAATCTCTACATGGTCTAGGAGTCGTATCAAGTTAGATACGATTGGTAAAGGAAACTACATACCTGATATAGCACGGGGTTGGTGTTGTCGTGCCCAAACCGTGCACCAACACGTGTGAAGTAAGATCCTAGGGCTAATACTTAATCATTTAAGGGTTTTTATTAATTTGTATTTAGAAAAGTCTTATTTGTGTTACTAATTGGACTACAAGATGAAATTGTAGATGGCAAACATTACCAACCTAAACAACCTCTCACTCCGCTCCATCCTAGAAAAGGATAAGCTCACGGGACCTAATTTCCTTAACTAGGAGAGCAATCTGCGAATTGTGCTCAGGCACGAGAGGAAATGGTACGTCCTGGAGGAACCAGTGGGAAATGTCCCGGCCAATAATGTGAGGGAAGATGTTAGGGAGGCGCATCAATGATGAGCTAGATGTAAGCTGCCTCATGTCTGCGACGATGAGTCCAGGGTTGCAAACTAGCCTGACGGATACATCAGCCTATGACATGATCTGTCAGCTAAGGGACATGTTTCAATTGCAGGCTCGTACAGAACGTTACGATGTCATGAAGGCTCTTAATACTCGCATGATTTCAAAGGGCACTTCGGTTAGTACCCACGTCATCAAATGAAAGGGTACATGGACAACTTGGAAAGGCTCGGACACCCGGTCCCATTGCAGCTTGCAACATACCTGATTCTCAACTCGTTGTCTAACGACTATAAGCCGTTCATTGTGAACTACAACAAGAACAACATGGAGAAATCCATTGCTGAGTTGCATTCCATGCTTAAGACAGGAAAGTCAAATCTGGGTAAGAATTCGAACGATGTCCTAGTAGTGGAGAGTGGACTTGTGAAAAAGAGGAAGGGGCGTAATGGCAGGGGTAAGGGTAAAACCGAGCTAGGACCATCGGTGCAGGGCCAAGGCAAATGGCAAAGGCAAAGGCAAAGGCAAGAAGTTTAAACCGAACAAAGCAAGGGCAAGAAGTTTAAACCGAACAAAGCAAGGGCCGAGAACTGGTCCTTCAAGTGCGGTGAAATTGGCCATTATAAGGCCAACTGCCCGAAGCGTCACGAGGGTGGCGGAAACGCCACAGGGACTTTCGTTGACAAACTTCAGTATTTTGCTTTCAACTTATTGTATATAGGTGGTGTTTTTTTACTTTTGCGATCGTTTATTGCAAATAGGTCAATGAGAAGCAAAGGATGCCTTGGAATGCTAAAAGGACGATGCGTGCGGAAGAAGTATATTAATAATTCAAGTTTTTATTTATTTTGAACTTTTGGATTTAAAATATGTAATGTTTTTCTTTCAAGATATTTTATTCAAACTATTATGAATTATTGGTTGATATATCCTTGCGTGCACTTTATGATTACATCTAGTCAAGTTTGGATAGAGGTTGACTAACAAGTCAAAGTTTTTTTGACTTATTAGTAATTCTTAGTCCGTATGCACTGGTTGCCATTTGAGTAATATGATTAATATTGTTTCTTGACTATAACTTATGGAATTACTTGAAATAACACATCTACTGTTATATAGGCTATCTAATCAAGTAATTATAAGTGCCTATGAAAACAAGTTCAAGTTTTGAACTAGAATTAAACAATTGAAATAATAGTCATTATTTCTAAGGCTGTGTTTAAGGGAAAGCATTTGTGAGTTTTATTGTAATAGGAATTATAATTAAGAAGAACTCGTATGTATTTAAATAAGAATCTATACAAGTGTTTAAAGTTACAGAAACCAATTTTCCGAAATAGGAAATGGTGGATTTTTAGAAAATCCAAGTTTGAGGTTTCATTAAATTTAAGATTCTTATTTGAAATCTAAGTTTTAGATTTATACTTAAAATCAGTATTTTGACTTGGGTATCAATTTTTGATCAAGTCAATAAGGTATTTTAGGTAATGTGATGTTTTCATAATAGTTAGTGGGAGCAATTGACCTACGCTAAGATATTTATCGGGTTTTTGATAAGTTAATATACATATATGTATATTTGCGTAGAAGCAAATAAGTGCTTAGAGAAGCACGTACATTATTAGCTTATTGAATTTCAAGTACGTATATAATCTTAATGACGAGAATTTAGAGGTTACAAAATAAGTCCAAGTAAGTAGACTAGTCCCACGAGGTCATAATTATATATTGAAATTCAATGTCACAAATATTAAACATATTAAAAGAGTTAAGTGTTGGAAATAATTAACAGGTTATTAGATATGTGTTTTTGCACTGGATATATATTTTTGTTTACAAGTTGATGTAAGCAAAAGGGTTTATTATTTCAGTCTATTTCTTGGAATAGAAAAGTATGTATACATCTACAATATAACCAAGTGTGGTTATGGGATAATTTTATATATTCAGAAATGAGGAGTTAATCCAGTTCTCCAAGTTTAGATAATATGATAAATTAGAAAGACTAAACTTGTTTTTCAAGGTTTGCGGAAAAACAACTTGTCTAGCAAAATAAGTGGGAGCACTAGTTAGTGCATACTCATTTTTAGTTATAGGCATATCGTGGTTTCAAGAAGTGATCCGTGATAAGTCCACTTGAACCAACATAGTAATACAAGTAAACGCGGTGAATCGAGACGATGGATCAGTATTAATTCAGTACTATATTCCAAGAGGGTGATGTTAGAATATGCCCACTGATGCGAGTACACCATTTGAATCACTACCGATGATGTATGGGCCTATTGGGTCATACACCGGGGTCAAATCTCACAGCAACTTAAGTAAAGGGATCAAAAATGACAAAAGATAAAAGTTGACATGGCAGGCATGGTTAGCGCCGCTAACTATAAGGTGTTAGCGCCACTAACACTTATGGGTTAGAGCCGCTACGGCTGCATGTACTTTACGTCAAGTCATCTGATTGGCCGCGTTAGCGCCGCTAAACATTACAGGTTAGCACCGCTAACTCTGGGTTAGCGCCGCTACGGTCGGACGTGACATTTTGTCATCTCACCTCAAGAGTAGGCCAATGCATGTATCCACTTACTTCGACTTTGGCCAGTTTGTGGGGAGATGAAATGTCATCTAGAGATTTATAAAAGGAGAGTATTTGGTCTCCTCTAATACTCTTGCTTCTCTAGTTTTCAAAAGACTCACAAGTGCTACCAAGACTTAGGTGAGTTCATAAAGAGAGAGTTAGGGTTTGTGCTCCAGAAATTTTGATTCCATTTCGTGGTTGTTATTCCTCAAGTGATTTTCCAGAGTGAAGAATCACCAAGGCTTGCTAGCTCAAGGGATTTGACGTGTTGCCGGGGTACCACCCATTAGCCGATTCGTTGAAGCAAAGGAGAAGCAAGTTCATCATCTTCATCAACAATTTCTGGAGCTTAGAAGCTGGTATAATCTCCTTAACCCTCTTTTTGTTGCATTTCTTTTCATAGAGATTGATCCATGTTTGGGGTTTTACGATTTTGTGCTTTGAATGCTTGTACCATGGGCTTTTTGAGTTGTACTTTGCTTCCATTGCGTGCCCTAGAAACCCCAACAGTGGTATTAGAGCCACCTCTATGATAGTTATGCACATGGTGGCTTTGAAAACCCGAAATCGAAATTGTTTGTTTTCTGTCGAACAGGGGTTAGCGGCGCTAACTCTTTCAAGATAGCGGCGCTAGCGTCGCTGAGTCAGTTTTTTGTTCTTGGTCAAAAATAGATTTTGGTCTCGGGTTTTAGCCTTGTTTTTGAGCTTCTGGAAATTTTAATCTTGTTATTATGATGTTTAATTCCAGTAGTATGTATTTGTTTGGTTGTATGTGAATATGTAAGTTGGTAACCTTGCCTAGACCATTTGGTTGATTTTGTGTGTTTGGATGCTTGGTTGGTTGTATTATTATTCTTATGATAAATTTGTAATAATAATGTGGCTTGCATGCCATTTCATTCATCCATGTAATTGTAATAGATAAATAGGTATTTTATGGCTTGCATGCCATTTTATTCTATTCTATGTATTATTTTTGTGGATGATGACACACAAGATGGGCCAAAGGAGATGGAGCATGGAGCCCATGAAGCCAATGAAGTCCAATGGAGATGGCGGGGTTAGTGGGAGCTCGCGTCAAAGACTTTGTCCCTAATATTGACCAAGTTCTTCCCGTTTGGCTCACGGGAAGAACGCATAGGTTTTTATGGCAAGGGTTACCAATTATATTATTTTATGCGTGTGATGTGATTTTTGGATGCATGGATTGTGTAGGATTCGCATACTAGATAATTTTTCGAAAATGAACAAAATCACAAGAGATTTGATAAAAATGGTTTACAACTCTCTCGCGCGCTCACATACAAGATTAACTCACCTAGTGAAAAATAGGTTTTTGTCGCTAATAAGTTAATCTAAAACCAAACCGGAAACAAAAGCCCGTCTTTCCTCAAAACGTAAATCACGCACCATCCGTAAGACGATACCACTCGAATCTAGTCTTATGGGATTTGGTTGTCGAACTTAGCACGAGCCAATTCCCATAAAACTGTGTGGAAGGTGAGTGTGGTAAAATTCACAATTTTGGTTATCGAGCTTAGCACGAGCCAACTTTGGTGAGTTTGTTACCGTATGTCTTGATGGACGATTTGCAATTTTAGATTTGAAATCTTGGTTAATTGTCGAGCTTAGCACGAGTTAACAAAAATTAAATATTTAAGATTGGTGCAAGAAGGGATCAAACATGCCAAACGACCATTGGATGTCGTAGGATCCCTCAAGGCGCTAACGATTGCAAAAGAGATTGCAATTGGCAAAATGGTTGTCGACCTAAATAGTTTTATCATGTGATCCGCGGTAACCCCGTCACATGGTGGGATGAAATATGGTTCTTAGCCTTGTTAAAGCTAATTCTTTATGGGTAAATTAATTTAACAAGATAATACATATGCAACAAACTAACTTAAGTCTACTTTGCTATTTTAGATGGCATCAACAAGCGCAAACACCACCACCACCAACGTTTCTCTACGAGTTTTCCTTAAGAAGGAGAAACTCGATGGGAGCAACTTCATGGATTGGTATAGGCAGCTCAAGCTTGTCCTACGCTATGAAGGGAAGATGCACACCATAGAGGAACCCTTACCCGAGGCACCTCCAAGCGGTGCAACGACGGCGGTCCGTGAGGCGTACGAGAAACGCCTCAAGGAGACTGAGGAAATCACATGCCTCATGTTGAGCACCATGAGTACCGATTTGCAGAAGCAAATGGATCACTTGGGTGCTCATGACCTGATCATGCAGCTGAAGGATATGTTCCAACAGCAGGTGAGGCAGGAGAGGTATGAGTGCTTCAAGACCGTTCTCGCTTGCAAGCTCCAAGATGGAGGGAACGTGAGCTCTCATGTTTTGCGTATGAAATCAAACATAGAGCGGATGGAGAAGCTAGGATTTACCATCGGGAGGGAGATGGCGGTTGATTTGATCCTCCAATCCCTGCCCAGTGCATATGATCAATTCACTATGAGTTATCATATGCACAGCATGGATAAATCCTTGATGGAGCTACATGGTATGCTCAAGACTACCGAAGCGAGCATGACCAAGAGCAAACCATCCTCCTCCTCCACTCCCGTTCTAGCCATTCGGGAAGGCCACATTACCAAAAAGAAGGTCGCCCCTTCCAAGAATAGGAAGGGTAAGGGAAAGGTTGGCGTAGCCAAGCCGACCCCGGCCTCCGAGGGAAAAGGCAAAGGGAAACTTCCCCAAGACAAGACTCCGGAGGATGCGGAGTGCTTCTTTTGTAGGGGCAAGGGCCACTACCGCCGAAGCTGCCCGAAGTACTTGGAGGGACTCAATAAGCTCAAGGCAATGAGCATATCGGGCCCTAACACTTCAGGTACGTTCATGATAGAACTTAACCATACTTCTACTTCTAGAGGCTGGGTTTTGGATACTGGCTGTGGCACTCACATATGTAATATGGTGCAGGTGCTAAAGGCAAGTAGGAGCTTGGAGAAGGGAGAGCTAGATCTTGTGATGGGAAACTCGGAGATTGTCCCGGTGGAAGCACAAGGAAATGTGGAGCTTTCATTCAAGGCTAGCTATTCTATTTTATTAAAAAATGTTTGTTATTCGCCCAGCGTGGCAAGAAATATTATTTCATTTCACGCATTGTATGACGATGGTTATAATTTTCATTTTGATGATGGTTCGATAATATGCTTTAAAGATAACATTGTTTATTTTAAAGCTTTACCATGTCATGGCATTTATGAGGCAACTGCATACATTAATTCAACAGAATCTATCATGAATATTGATTCTAGTTCCAAAGATTGTTTGGATAAGTATTCCTTGTGGCATAGTCGTCTTGGCCACATAAACAAGACTCGCATCGCCAAGCTCCAAGCGGATGGGATCTTGGAATCATTTAACCAAGGGTCGAATGATGTATGTGATTCTTGTTTGTTAGGCAAGATGACAAAGGCACCCTTCACGGGGACAAATGAGAGGGGAAAGAACCTCCTGGACATCATCCATACGGATGTATGTGGGCCTTTCAAGCATGTCACGAGGAATAGCTCAAGATACTTCATAACCTTTATAGATGATTATAGTAGGTATGGATATGTCTATCTTATTAAACACAAGAATGAAACCTTTGAGGTGTTCAAGACATTCCAAAACGAAGTTGTGAATCAATTGGGCAAAACAATAAAGATACTCCGGTCTGATAGAGGTGGAGAGTATCTAAGTACCGAGTTTACCGATCATCTAAATAATTGTGGAATTATTTCGCAATTAACACCTCCAAGGACTCCACAATTAAATGGGGTCGCTGAGAGGAGGAACCAAACTTTACTAGATATGGTAAGGTCCATGATGAGTTGAACGGAGGTACCTATTAGTTTCTGGGGATATGCTCTAGAAACGGCGGTAAGGATCCTTAACCTTGCACCAACCAAGAAAGTATCGAAAACACCTTATGAAATGTGGCATAGTAAGAAGCTGACACTTTCATACCTATGAGTTTGGGGTTGTCAAGCCTACGTGAGACATGAGACTGAGGACAAACTTGAACCTCGATCGGAAAGGTGTTACTTTATCGGATATCCTCCTGCCGGTGTTGGATATATATTTTATAAACCTTCAGAGAACAAAGTTTTTGTTGCTCGAAGGGCATTTTTCTTGGAAAGAGAAATGCTATCCAAACAAAGAGGCAACAAGGAAACTGATCTTGAAGAAGTTCAAGGATCAACCAATAAAGAACTTGAGGTTGGCACTAGCACTCAACCTAGGATGGTTGAAACTGAGCAAGAGAATGTTGCAGTACCTGACACTAGTTCATTGCTTACTCCAAGGCGTTCCAGTAGAACTCGTTACGAGCCAGAGAGATATGGATTCTACATATCAGAGGGCAGCGAGTTAGTAGTGGACTCTGATGAGCCTACTAACTACAAGGAAGCTATGGCAGGCCCTGAGTCTGCAAATTGGAAAGAAGCAATGGAAAGTGAGATGCAATCCATGTCGGATAACCAGGTTTGGGAACTGGTTGATCCTATACCCGGGGTTACACCCGTAAGGTGTAAATGGGTCTTCAAGAAGAAGACCGGCATGGACGGAACCTTGGTTACCTTCAAAGCCCGACTGGTGGCAAAGGGTTTCACTCAAACACCTGGTGTAGATTATGAAGAAACCTTTTCCCCAGTGGCAATGTTGAAATCTATCCGGATACTTCTAGCCATTCCTGCATTTCATGATTATGAAATATGGCAAATGGATGTTAAAACCGCCTTCCTTAACGGGAAGCTTTCCGAAGAGGTGTATATGACACAGCCTGATGGTTTTGAACATTCAGAGTATCCGAACAAGGTCTGTAAGCTCAAGAAGTCCATTTATGGACTTAAGCAAGCATCTCGCAGCTGGAATCTGTGCTTTGATGAGAAAATCAAGGAATTTAGATTTTCGAAAAGCAAAGATGAACCATGTGTATATGTCAGGGCTAGTGGGAGCACTATAGTCTTCTTAGTCCTATATGTAGATGATATACTACTCATTGGAAATCACATTCCGAGCCTAAGGAGTGTTAAAGCTTGGCTAGGAAATTGTTTTTCCATGAAGGACCTAGGGGATGCGAGCTATATTTTGGGGATCAAGATCTATAGAGATAGATCAAGAAGGCTGCTCGGGCTTTCTCAAAGTGCATACATAGATAAGGTCATGAGACGCTTTAGAATGGAGGATTCCAAGAAAGGAAACCTCCCTATGTCACATGGCTTGATGTTGAGCAAGACTCAATGTCCTACCTCCCAAAAGGAGATAGAAGTAATGAAGCGAGTACTATATGCTTCGGCTGTGGGATCGATCATGTACGCCATGTTATGCACTCGTCCTGATATGTCATGTGCTTTAAGCATGACTAGTAGATATCAGGAAAATCCCGGGGAACCTCATTGGAAGGCTGTAAAGAACATTCTTAAGTATCTTAGGCGTACGAAAGAGATGTTCTTAGTATATGGTGGGGAAGAAGATCTGAGAGTAAAGGGTTACTCGGACGCTAGCTTCCAAACAGATAGGGATGACTGCCGATCTCAATCGGGGTTTGTATTTCTATTAAATGGTGGTGCTGTCAGCTGGAGGAGCTCGAAGCAAGACACGGTGGCTGATTCGACTACAGAGTCAGAATACATTGCGGCAAGCGAAGCCGCAAAGGAGGCCGTGTGGATGAAGAAATTCATCCAAGATCTACAAGTGGTTCCAAGCATCACTGACCCTATTGATTTATTTTGTGAAAATGAGGGTGCAGTGTCATTGGCGAAGGAACCAAGAGCTCACAAGAGAACGAGACACATATTGCGCAAATACCACTTTATACGAGAAGTAGTTGAAAGTGGTGAAATCATCAAAAGCAGGGTAGCATCGGATGGAAACCTTGCGGATCCATTCACGAAGCCGTTATCGCAGGCAGCTCATGATTCTCACACTAATGCTATAGGTGTAAGATTTGCCAGCGATTTGGCTTGAGTTATGTATTTAGTTTGTTTGATATGTAACTTTATATTTTGGGAACGATATACACAGTATTGTAACTTGTGCTTGTTTCGATATATAATAGAGATTATATATGCGTATGATACGGTTACATTCATGAGACTCTACTGTGTTCCATCTTATCATGTTTAAACACTTCCGAAAATATCTTTTATTTCAAACTTTCCACGGTCGGTCAATCTTGTGGAAGGAAGATTGAATTAAGACTGAGATAAGCATGTGACCTTCAATTCAATTTGGTCGAATTAAGGAGCAATGCCTATCTGTACTTGAAAAGAGTTTCAAGTGACTGGAAGACCCACACCCAAGTATACTTCATGGATTATAGTCACGAGTAACTTGGGATGATAATATCTTCCGTCCTTAGACCTGAGATGTATGGACCGCTATATCACACTTCTTTCTTACTTTAGCCATTTTCAAAAGCAGTTCGTAACTGGCTGTGATAAAGGAAATGACTAGATAAGTCAAGAGGTATGGTTTAGGGTTATACAGTCAAAAAGGGATTTGTTCCTCTGATATGAGAGATATCACTAGGCCCCTCGATGATTGGGAGCTGACACCAAAATTATGCATGGCCATGCGCAAGGAACATTGATTGAGAATTAGATATGTCCTTAACTTTTGGTCACCACCAATCAAGATCGAGAAACACAATCGTGAACGATCTGGAGATTGACATTTGATCCATGTCTCGTGTTCACAATGATATCGTGAACAAAAGGATGTTTAAGATCACTTATCTATAGGACCTTTCTTTGTGAACAGGTTTTATTCGGATAACGAAACCCATACTGACTTTGGGGCAATGGTGCTTTTGCTAGAGGCCACTCATTGTCTGTGGTTTATTAGAAATGGTGCATCGTGTGCAAGTGGGAGTTTGTTAGAATATGCACACTGATGCGAGTACACCATTTGAATCACTACCGATGATGTATGGGCCTATTGGGTCATACACCGGGGTCAAATATGACAGCAACTTAAGTAAAGGGATAAAAATGACAAAAGATAAAAGTTGACATGGCAGGCATGGTTAGCGCCGCTAACTATAAGGTGTTAGCGCCGCTACCACTTATGGGTTAGAGCCGCTACGGCTGCATGTACTTTACGTCAAGTTATTTGACTGGCCGCCTTAGTGTCGCTAAACATTACAGGTTAGCGCCGCTAACTCTGGGTTAGCGCCGCTACGGTCGGATGTGACATTTTGTCATCTCACCTCAAGAGTTGGCCAATGCATGTATCCACTTACTTCGACTTTGGCCGGTTTGTGGGGAGATGAAATGTCATCTAGAGATTTATAAAAGGAGAGTATTTGGTCTCCTCTAATACTCTTGCTTCTCTAGTTTTCAAAATACTCACAAGTGCTACCAAGACTTAGGTGAGTTCATAAAGAGAGAGTTAGGGTTTGTGCTCCAGAAATCTTGATTCCATTTCGTGGTTGTTATTCCTCAAGTGATTTTCCAGAGTGAAGAATCACCAAGGCTTGCTAGCTCAAGGGATTTGACGTGTTGCCGGGGTACCACCCATTAGCCGATTCGTTGAAGCAAAGGAGAAGCAAGTTCATCATCTTCATCAACAATTTCTGGAGCTTAGAAGCTGGTATAATCTCCTTAACCCTCTTTTTGTTGCATTTCTTTTCATAGAGATTGATCCATGTTTGGGGTTTTACGATTGTGTGCTTTAAATGCTTGTACCATGGGCTTTTTGAGTTGTACTTTGCTTCCGTTGCGTGCCCTAGAAACCCCAACAGGTGAATATGGCGAGTACATTATTAATCTCATTACTCTTCACAGATTTTGTATGTTATGGTAATATCCATGAACAATAGGATTATTATTCAAAAATCTTGTCCATGACTACCTATCTTGGTGGGAACCTCGATTAGGGAGATAATAACGTCATTGTAATCCTTGGTGGAGATTCATAGTGATTGAAGATAGCTACCAGGAGTGTAGGCCAACGATGTACGGGTATTCACCAGGGGTGTAGCACAAGTGGGAGTCGATAGGATTTGTGTGCATAACCATCAAACCCTGATGATACGCCCAATGCCATAAAACAATCAAGGGTCACACCTGCGACGGTACCTAAATCAAGAAGGAAAAATCCATGCTGTGGGAGATGGGTGTTATGACAATTGGTCATAAACCAGTATTGGGTGTTAAGAAAATAACCAGGTTAATGTACACTAGTACAAATCTGCGATTTGGTCACACATAGTCGGAATTAAACGGCCACACGTTCGAATTTTTATGTGACTAAAGGTACGAAAATAAGTTCCTCGTTATTAGTTAGCCACTTATGAACTCGGATCGCGTGACCATTCGGTAATGTATCGCCACAGATTCAAATATTTATCTAGCTAAAGGTTACAACTATTTTTTGCCTGATTATTTAACCACATATGAATTTGGAAAACGTGACTAAATGCCATAAATGGTCACACACTTATTATGTGTATCTAAAGTTTAACGGCGGCAAAAGGTAAAGTATATAGTCACATTTATTTCTAGCACGATCATGTGTGACTATATGGGTTTATAATAACCACACATCATGACAAATGTGTATCTAAATGCCGTTTATGGCCACATTAAGTGTTTGTGTGTCTAAATCATGAGTCTACATATGGTCACAAGAATTAATTTTTTATGTGTCTAAATCATAGATTCAAAATTGTCACACATGTGTTAAGTGTAGCAAAAATCGTACATATGGTCACGCAACGTATTATGTGTGTCTAAAGTTTTAATGCGCCAAAAGGTAAAGTAGATAGTCACATTTATTTCTAACACGATCATGTGTGACTATATGGCTTTATAATAGCCACACATCATGACAAATGTGTATCTAAATGCTGTTTATGGCCACATTAAGTGTTTATGTGTCTAAATCATGATTCTAGATATGGTCACATGAACTAATTGTTTATGTGTCTAAATCATAGATTCAAAATTGTCACACATGTTTCAAGTGTAGCCAAAATCGTACATATGGTCATGCAACTTATTATGTGTGTCTAAAGTTTAACGGCGCCTAAAGGTAAAGTATATACTCACATTTATTTCTAGCACGATCATGTGTGACTATATGGATTTATAATAGCCACACATCATGACAAATATGTATCTAAATGCTGTTTATGGCCACATTAAGTGTTTGTGTGTCTAAATCATGAGTCTACATATGGTCACATGAAGTAATTATTTATGTGTCTAAATCATAGAATCTAGTTTGTCACACATGATTATGTATAGCCAAAATACGGTACATATGGTCACATAAGTTATACATTGTGACTAAAGTTTATCGTGTGTTTTCAAAATTAAACAGTTAATTAAATTTGATATTTAGTCACATATTAAGTGTATGTGTGTCTAAATCATGAGTCTATATATGGTCACTTGAAGTAATTATTTATATGTCTAAATCATAGAGTTGAGTTTGTCACACATGAGTTAAATGTAGCCAAAATCCAGTATATATGGTCACATAAATTAAAAATATTCATAATTTATTTCTCCCAAGTTTGACTTTAGATAGTCAAAATGGGAAATCTTGTAAAGTCAAAATTGGAACCGTTTTGAATTCGAAATTGGGAATCGTTTTGGTTAGTTCAAAAGAGGATGTTGTCTGTTTTCAATTGAACTACACAAAGAACGAATATTACAGCAAACAACAGACAATATTCATTGATTAACATCTGTGAATTTTCAAAACATTACATCAAGGGACAGATTATAAAAATGAAAAAAAAACTAATCTAGATAATCAACAAGCACATCAGAGTACAAGTTTTGAGAGTCAAGAGACTTGATAATCTGCTCACGTAATTGGTTATTCGTAGCATACATACTTGTGTGATGAGCCAATTGAGAATTAAGAAAATTAATATGGGCCTGTCGAAAACCGAAATCTTCAATTCAGAACTAATCTGAGAAATACGGAGATTCAATTCGTCTATATTCATCTGAATATCGGCAATACCCATTTCAACATCTGCAAGTCTTTTCTTGTCCTTCAAGATGTATTGATCAACCTCTTTCATCAAGAAACTAAAGTCTGTGTATTTTTTTCTGTTACGGTTTGAAGGGTTTTGCGATTCAGGAACATCCATTTTTTGGGAATGAAATCAGATGAAATGGCAGCATGTTCGTGAAACAGATGGAAGATGAAATATTTATAATAGATGGAGAGGATGTATCTTCATGTAACACATGCAATATATTGGAAGCCATATAAATACCAAAAAAATAGAGGCAAAAGTGCAGGAAAAAATAGGGTGAAAAAGGCGCTAAAATAGTATGAAACATTTTGACTGAATTGACCTGACTAATATCCCATTTCCCCGAATTTTGACTTTAGATAGTCAAACTGTGAATTATTTTGAAGTCAGTTTCCATTTTGTTGACTTGACACAGATAAAATGGGAACTGTTGTAAATCTAATGTTTTGTTTTTGTTATGATCAACAGATTTCGAATATATTATTGTAATTTGCAAGTAATAAATGGCAATATATGTACTAAAAAGATAAAATTTATCATCTATATGAGTTAAGCAAAAAATACAATGAACTTTAGAGTGTGCCAACTTCACCAAGAGATTGTTCACTTCAATTTGCGTATAACAATACCGCCATAGTCAGTTCGATGGTAATCGTCTCGTGATTCATTACCCAAGTCACGTCGATCTACATGTGGCAATATGTTATCATTGTGCGGGTGAATGACTGTACTAAATTCCTCATCGACTTCGTCATATGTATCTTTGTAATTCTTGGGAGGTGTCTTAAAGACAATAGACAGCTTTTTATCTAGCTGATCTTTCACATAAAATACTTGTCGTGCTTGTGAGGCTAATATGAACGAATCAACCTTGTGGCCTAAATTATTTAGTTCAACCAATGTATAACCAAGATTAGTATCGCGTTTGACTCCACCAACTCTATGATTAACCCAATCACATTTGAAAAGAGGAATTTTCCAGAAACAATAATCTAGTACCCATATTTCTTGTAAAACCCCATAATAAAATCTTTGTCTTGTGGTTGCAACTTTTTTGGATATGTGCAGATCTATTGCCTCAACACTAACCCTACTGTTCTCGTAAACCTTTCCATCACGAGATTTTGTATGAAATGCATACTCATTGATGTTATATGCGTCGTATTTAACTACGGTGGCGCGTGGTCCATATGAAATCCACCTTACGATTTCTCATACACTTTCTTTGGAGATCACTAACTCTCTCTCAACCTGAATTTTATTAATATATTACATGGATATATGAGCTTCAAATTTAAGGAACAACAAGCAACATCTATTAATAACATTCGGATTACCTCATTGTGTAACCAATTAACAAAAGATTTACTGTGCTCATTCTCCAGCAACGCTATTCGTTTACCCGGGTTTTCTATTTCCAAAAGCTGCTTGTGTCGCCTGAAACAAGGTGTTTGATTAATTATTATATATGATAGAACATTATAAGTAACAAAATAGACATGTGTTAGTAAATTTACTCAATATACGGTACAATTTCATATGTATTCTGTATTACATACAAATGTGCTTTCTGAAAGAGTTCCGCAGAAACTTTACTTAATTTGCCGGCCGATATTGGTTTTCCTTCCACATCTTCATCAGTTTCATGTTTATCAGGTAGGATACCAATAGTTTTCATTGATTTTTGATATTCGCTGAAAAACTTAATTATTTCTTCTGCAATAGTCTCCTCAGCAATGCATCCCTCTGGTCTATTTCTGTTTCGCACATGTCCTTTATTAACCTTTATACATCTTTCGAAGGGATACATCCACCGAAAGCATACAAGACCACATAATTTTACCTCCCTAGTTAGGTGCTCAGTAAAATGGACCATATTATCAAAAAAATGACAGAGGAAAGAATTTCTCCAGAAGGCACAGTGTCACACAGAGTTCTTCTTCCATCTTATCTAGTTCTTGTAATGTGATTTCTTTGCTACATATCGATTTAACGAAAAAGCAAAACCTGATAATAGCATATTGTGTGGCTTGAGGTATTATTGAACGAATTGCAATGGGCAAAAACTCTTGCATTAGCATGTGATAGTCATGCGATTTAAGGCCAATGAGTTTCTTATCTTTTAGGCTGACCAAACTAGAGAAATTTGAACAATAGCCTTGTGGTACCTGATGTTGTATAATGTTTCACAAAATATGTTCTTTTCATCATTCGTTAATGTGTAACCTGCTGGAGGTAGTGTTGTTTTGTCTGCTTCTTTCCTAGTAAACAACTCTGGTTTTATACCCAACTCAATCAGATCCAATCGAGCATTCAGTCCATCTTTTGTCTTTCCCGGAACGTTTAGCAAAGTTCCGACTAGACTCTCACCGACATTCTTTTCTATATGCATGAAATCAATACAATGTTGAACAGAATTATGCCTCCAATACCTAAGTTTTCGATACTAAATGTTGAATTTCTTCCAATACGCACCGTTTTCTTCATTTACTTGGCTTGAACTACCCTCTGCTTGTTTTCTTTTTCTTTTCTGCTTTTTAATCTTACCACCTTTGCCTCTCGTATCTTCTTGGTTTTCTGATGTCTTATTGTGTGTTTGCTTTCATTTTCCCCACTTATTTTCAATATGTTGTACCTCGTTGTATATTTGTTCCCCGCCACCGGTCATTGGATTTGGAGAGCGGCAAAATTCTTGTTGACCATTAAACGCCTTCTTTTGCTTTCTGAACGGATGGTTATATGGTAGATATCGTCTATGACGAGCATAACTTTGTTTTGATGAGGCAGGAAGTCTAACACAATATGTATCTTTCCCACATACTACACAACCTTTGAATCCACTACACAGGGTAATCATTTATTGTCCCCTAAACCCTAAACCCTAACATGACACATGAACCATATTAATTAACCATGACCCATGACACTTATTAATTACTGATTGTCACCAGTCAGGGTGGTAGTAACCATGACACATGAACATGAAACATATTACACATGAAACATATTACAGTCTTGTTCTTAGTCATAATCCCCCTAAACCCTCAACCCTAAACCCTAAACCCAACCATGACACATGAACCATATTAATTAACCGTGACCCATGACACTTATTAATTACCGATTGTCACCGGTCACGGTGGTAGTAACCATGACACATGAACATGAACCATATTACACATGAACCATATTACTGTCTTGTTCTTAGTCATAACCCAATACACGTGACCCATGACCCATGTTAATTACCGATTGTCTAAATTTTATATTATCTAAAATTAATTTTATAATTATATTATCTAAAATTTTATATATTATAGATTAAAGTCACCTGAAATTTTTAAATATTGTTAATTACGCCTTGTAAAAAATTAAATTCTTATTTATTTAGGCCTTTGGAGCCAAATTTTCAACTTTACCTTCAAAAAAAGGCAATTCAGTTTCCTGAAATTTCAAAAAAAGGCAATTCCGACTATTCAGTTTCTTTTAAATTTCGATTATTGCCGATTAGGGAATGAAAAAAATTTAAAACTTTCGTTCTCCCGGCAACCAACTATTTGAATTTTTTAACACATTTTTTTCCAATTATGAAGACGTGTTGTATATATTCTATAACAAAAAATCAATTGAAAAATTTAAAATCTTTCCTGTTCGATTGATTCCTAAACAACTAATTAACAGTTCTAATATTTGCCTTTTACAAATCTCTACTCAAGAAATATGGAAATTGCTCATGTCGATGATCAGGACCATCATCGTCTTAATCATGATATGGGTGACAACATTCTTGGATATGTATCAGAGGATTACACTGATGATGAGGCGGAAGATCATAACAACGAAAACTCTCCGATTGAAAAACCTGTAGTTAAGAGGGGCATAACCAGGTTTTCCAAGTTTCGCAAAGAATATAGCCAACCTGGTGGACCAAAGCTTCTGGTAACCTTCGATGTGATTAATAGGATATCAGAGCCAAATAGAGCATTGTTTATAACTTTTTTAGGAAACGTGGTTCGTGAGCATAAAGGTTTGAAGATTTTATCCTGGAAGAAGGTGGGTCCAAAAGCAAGAGATAAACTTTGGGATGAAATCACGGTACACATGATATAACTACCTTTATCCTTCTGCATTTACATTATATGAAACTAATTTATAACATTGTGTTGATTATTTTTTGCAGCAATTTTTTGATGTTCACGAGAGTCGAAGAAACTTAATAATGCATCGTCTTGGTGGACTTCTAAGGAATTTCAGTAGGAAAATGAGACAAACATACATATTGCCCAATCAAAATACACCTTCAAAATTAAATGAAGTCCCGGCGAAATATAGTTCGATTGTTGAAGCACCAGCGTGGGTCGCTTTTGTGAATTATACGAGCTCAGAGGAATACGAGGATTTAATTTGTCATTTTTTATTTAAGTCCATATATTTTCATAATTTTGTGTTTGCATCTAAACACCTAATGCATTTGTGTTGTAATTAGGAAAAGTCAGCTGCAACTAAAACGGTGCGTTCCAAGTCTGTTTATCAGCATACAATGGGATGAGATGGATACGTACATGCCAAAGAGAAAATGGTAAACTGTTATAATATATTATAATTTATTACTTATTTGAACTTGGTTTAACTTTACATTTTGTATGTATTTGATGTTTATAAGATAAAAAATAAACAAATCCAACCTCATGAAGAACCCCCCGCGTTGTATAATGTGGTTGAAAGGAAGTCTAAACAAATCAGGAAATTTTGCAGATGATGAGACTAAATGAGTGGGAGATAAAATTGTAAGTGACTGCATATTTTATTATCACTTTATGTTTAGTTTGATATATATAATAACTTATTTTCCATATATGCAGATTGATATATACTGAGGACAAGATCAAAGAAGGAACCTTGCAGGTTGCTCAGGGCACTGATGCCCTGAAAGTTGTATTTGGTAAGGAAAAGGGAGGTTATGCAAGAGGAGTTGGAGGTGGAGTGACATACAATAAGTACTTTGATCTTCCTCGAAATAGACAAGCATCAGATGAATGAATTGTTAGAACACCAAAATATTGTAATAGAATAGGAGTTTTAATATTGTGTGAGGGGGATTATTGTAAATATACCGAAGGGGTATATATACCTTATGCTTAGTGTAAAAGTGTAAGGATTGTCACATTACAAAGAAATAAACTATGTGTTTTTCAAGGTGTAAATGAGATTCTCTCTCTACCTTTCATAGTTTCTATTGCAATCCTTCAATCTACCACTTGTTATATTCTATCAAGTGGTATCAGAGCCAAGGGAGTGAAGATCAAATACAAATTCAACATCAACAAATCAATTTTTGAAGATTAAAGGGGCTGGAATCAAGAAAAAGGGGCTGAAATCAGGAAAAATTAAGTTTCTCGAAATCTATGCTGGTTGATTGAAGAATCATTATTGATTGAAGAATCATTGTTCAATTATTGTTCAATCATTGCTGATTTAATCATTGGTGTTCAATCATTGCTATCCAATCATTGCTGTTCAATCTGTGCTGAAAAATTCTTCACGATCTGCTACTGTTCTTCAACGAAAATTTTGAAGTTGTTCTCTGAAATTCAACATTCTTCTTCACTAATCATTGTAATGATGATTAAAGTCAACTGGTAATCATTACATTGAAGTACAATTTGTCTTATATGGCTGTTACATCAATCATTCATTGGGAATTGTGAAATCAAAGTGGAGAGCTCCAAGTTCTACGGTAATTTGAGATTTACGATTCATCATTTTGAAGATTGATTTTGAATTCAATTTGCTTCCATGGAAATCACCAATCATTGAATTGTACTTTGGAAGCTTTCCTAAAAAGATTGATTAGATAATCATTGATTTCTGAAATTTTGAAATTTGAGCTCAAGAACACTAAGAACAGTGTAGATCTGAGATTTCGATCCATTAAATTGAAAAACACCTACTGGAAGGTGTTTGTAGGTGAAATTTTGTTACTGATCGAAGAGGGTAGGTGAAACAGACGAGTTCAATTACCTTGAAAAATCAACCAAGTCTAATTGTGATTGCATGCAATTGGAAGTTAGAGGATTGCATGCAATTAGATTTACTCAGTTTGATTCAAGACTTAGTGGTTGATTCAAGTTACCCATTTTGATTACATGGATTGCATCCAATTGCATTGATCAGATTGCATCCAATTAGAAGACAACTTTTATTTTACTAAGTATGAGAGCAAGAAAAGAATCGCATCCGATCGCAACCAATTGATCAGAAGACTTGGTGCTGAGAATAAGACCAGGTCATCGATCGCATGCAATCCCTTCATTAATCGCATGTGATCCAGTCTTTCAAGAGTTAACCCGATTGCATGCGATCCAAGTTAAAAATGACAAAGTTTCACTAAGGATTAAGATTGCATGTAATCCCTTCATCGATCGCATGCGATCCCTTCGTCAATTGCATGCAATCCATTCTTTAATTCTTTCAAGTGTTGGTCAAACCAATCGATTGCATGCAATCCATTTCTCAATTCAACCAAGTGATTGCATGCAATTCATCCTTATCAATTCAACCAACCGATTGCATGCAATCCGTCCCTAAATTCAACCAAGTGATTGCATGCAATTCATCCTCATCAATTCAACCAATCGATTGGATGCAATCCATTCCTCAATTCAACCAATCGATTGCATGTAATCCATCCCTCCATTCAACCAAGTGTTGGTTCAACCTGGACGATTGCATGTGATCCTTCCTCAATTCAACAGTTTTCGTTCAAGTGTCCAAGCCCGAACCCCCGTCGTCATTGTGACTGATTTATCTTGTCACCTTGATTCCTAAGTCAAGTGTCTGGATTTTTTTTACTGAGTCAGGAGTTATCAAAGTGTTAGTTAAATTTATGATGTTTTTGGATTTGGGTTTGCTTTAAAGTCCTTTCGACTTTGTGTTGAATGCCTAATACCCTATGTCTAGTCATCCTGTGCTTTCGTAACTGATCTTTGGTTCTTCTTTCTTAGTCTCAGCAATTTTTGGTCTCAAAACTGGATTTTGGCCATCCTTTCCTTGTTTCTTTTGAATCTTGGTAATCTTTTGTCAAGTCATTTCTGAATTCTCATATTTCATTCCTATCTTTCAGAATTCAAGTCTCTATCCATCACTGTGTTGACCAACATCCGGTTACACAAGTTTTTTTTAGGATTTTGAAAGTTCATTTGTATGCTTTCAAATGAGGATGTATCCGACTCCCTGTTCACGTTATGCGTTCAAAGTCACCTTTTCTATAGTCATACATAATGCTTATTTCACACTATAGAATCACTATGTGTCCCGAGTTTGTTATCATCCATATGTCTTTCAGGATCTTTTTCACTTGTTTTGATTCGGACGAGGTTGATAATTCTTGTTTGAGACATCGGGTTATTTGATTTGGTTGATGTATTCATCTGATCCACACCACTCCTTAACGATCCGTCTTGGCTCAGAAGTGGTAGAAAAACAATTGACTGGTTTCTTTCAACTGAATTATTTTGCATGATGGACATTGAAGATTATGGACATCATGAGGGGGAGATAAGGTTTATTCAGTTGATGTTTACTCTGATGAGACATATTTGACGAGGTATTCAGTCTAGGGGGAGAAGTACTCACATGAAAGAACAATTTATTCTCACCCTGAATTTGTCAACAAGGATGGAGAGCAACATTGTACGGGGAGAGTTTCCTGTTGAAGATTCTACGAGGAGTAAGCATCTATCTCTCCTGAAGATAAGTCTTTATATGCTTCCGCTGATTGCCCAAATGCTCAAGAGATCCAAAAGCTGAAAAACTCTATATGCTAAACTGATTATATAACCGAAGGCGATCAATGCCTTAGGTTACTGGATCCATACAAGACAATAAGCACAAGACCCTCAAGAAGCTGAAAAGATCAAGACACCTATTCAAATTTATTCTACAACTCCTATTCCATTCCAAAGGGGGAGACTGTTAGAACACCAAAATATTGTAATAGAATAGGAGTTTTAATATTGCGTAAGGGGGCTTATTGTAAATATACCCAAGGGGTATATATACCTTATGCTTAGTGTAAAAGTGTAAGGATTGCCACATTTCAAAGAAATAAACTATGTGTTTTTCAAGGTGTAAATGAGATTCTCTCTCTACCTTTCATAGTTTCTATTGCAATCCTTTAATCTACCACTAGTTATGTTTTATCAAGAATTGAGTTACTTGAATGTCAACTCGATAATGAGAGACGCGAGCGTCAAGAAAAGGAAGTTGTAATCCAGAATTTGTCCAACGAGGTGACAGAAACAAAAGGAATGCTTGCTCATCTGAGTGTTCATTTGAAGGCACAAGAGGAGATGATACAGCCTTTGACATCAAAGGAAAGACTTTTTTCCAATTAAGCTAACATTTACATTGTGTGTTGCTAACAAATGCATTTCTTAATTTCTATTGCAGCTGTCTAATGGAGATGGAGGCAAAACACCGTTAAGTGATGATGTTGTATGTGAGATGGAGGCTAGCATTTAGAAGTCTAATGGACTTGCAACTTCTAACAACGAACTGGAAACAATTGTAAGTAATAAAACATCTACCCTGTATATATCCCCCTGTGATTTTTGAAATTTACATACATGTCACGTTTAATTAACGTGTTTATACATATAGGAAAAGGTTAAAACTGTTAAATCTAACAAAAAGCCTGGATCACAAAGAAACTCGTATTGACGTCGAGACTCTGAGTCGCAAGAAAATATATCTCCACCACTAGTACAAGTATGTATTTCCACATGTTCATATATTGTGTGTTTGTGTCATCAGCTGATGTGTGTTTGTGATCAGCTGTCTTGTTCTGTCACCTGATCATTGTGTCTTGTCTAGCTGATCATTTATTTATTATATTGTGTAGTTTAAATAGCTGATAGATCTTAATTTGTTGCATCAGCGGATCATTCTGTTTTGTGTAGCTGTCTTGTTCTTATCATTGTGTGTTTTTCTAGAAATTAAGTGTAAGTTGTGGCACTTAAAGAGAACAAGTGTTATTGCTTTGGGAAGTGTATACAAGACTGATGGAAAACAAACTCTTCATAACGCACCACTTCCCAAGAATTGCTACAGATTTCAATTGACCAATCTTTAGTGGATGCAGCATGCATACCTGACGTTGGAAAGAATGGCTTCAAAACAGTCAAGGACGCAGTAGGTGGATTTTTCGCATGGCCAATGGAACAAGTTATTTTTGATGAAACGGTATCTATTTTATCAACCTAGCTATATATAGTATTCTTCATATTTAATGTAATGTTTAATGCATGCGTATTTTATTTCCTATAGGAAATTACACCACCAAATACGGTAGAGAAGATTGGCGAGAACACAGTTGCACCTAAATTACAAACAAAGGGCAAACGTGTTTATGTGACAACTGATAGCATTACAAAAAAAGCGAGGCCCAACTTGAAGAGTCAAAAAAATTTGGATTTGTGATTGTTAAATGTATAACTCGATAAAAGTATCATAGTGTACAATTTTATTTTATTACGATTATGTATTTCGTTTACTTATATACATTCCAATTTTGTTGTGTAATTCGAATTAGTTTTGTTTTTTTTTGTTTTATATATATATATATATATATATATATATATATATATATATATATATATATATATATATATTAGGGTAAGGTTCAACAAATCCCCCCTCTTAAACATAGATCTCAAAGTCACAATCTCAGCCACTCATTTAAAATGGTATAATAGGAATTGAACCAATTTGAATAAAACTCACTCGCTGCCTACAGCCCATTCCCAAATTCAGTTTTTTTATTTTTTTTACCCCTTAAATCTTTAAGTGACCATAACTATTTAAAATTTTTGAGTTTGAGCAAAAAAAATTATACCAATCTTCTCATTTTTAATCCTCTTTCAAACGAGACCACTCTTCCTATATTTCTCGAAAAAAATTTTGACGAAAATGACGAAAATTATCATTTTCGGCCGTTGGAAGAGAGTAACACCTACCAGTTTAATCATTTTCGTCCATCACCTTCATATCCATAACACCTAACAGTTTTCATCATTTTTGGATCCCTGTTCACCAAATTTTTTTTTGACGAAAATGACTAAAATTATCATTTTCGTGACATACGGGGGGGGGGGGGGCACGAAAATGATGAAAATGACGAAATTATTCATTTTCGTCACCTACTATTACGTGATATATAAGTTGGGACGAAAATGATGAACATGACGAATTTTTATCATTTTCGTCACCTGCTGTTACGTGATATATAAGGGGGTACGAAAAATGATGAAAATGACGAATTTTCACCATTTTCGTCAGCTGCTTTTACGTGACATACAGGGGGGCACGAAATGATGAACATGACGAAATTGATCATTTTCGGCTGCCCCCTTATATATCACGTAACAACAGGTGACGAAAATGATAAATTTCGTCATTTTCATCATTTTCGTGCCCCCCGTGTATGTCACGTAAAAGCAGGTGACGAAAATGATAAAAATTCGTCATTTTCATCATTTTCGTGCCCCATGTATGTCACGTAACATCATGTGACGGAAATGATAAAAATTCGTCATTTTCATCATTTTCGTGCCCCCTTACGTACCATGTAATAGCAGGTGTCGAAAATAACGAAATTTATCAATTTTGGCACCTGTTGTTACGTGATATATAAGAGGCACGAAAATGATAAAAATGACGAAATTTATCATTTTTCGGCTGCCCCTTATATATCATGTAACAGCAACAGCAGGTGACGAAAATGATGAATTTCGTCAATTTTATCATTTTCATCTTTTTTCGTCATTTTTTTGTTCCATAAATATAGGAAGAGTGGTCTCGTTTGAAAGACTATTAAAAAATGAGAAGATTGGTATAATTTTTATGCTCAAACTAAAAAAATTGAAATAATTATGGTTATTTAAAAATTTAACGGGTAAAAATTTAAAAAAATGGGGCTTTGACCATAATACCCTCCTTTTAGAATTAAATCTTATAATTGTTTACTTAATTACAATAATACCATTATAGATCTTAACCATTGATTAGATTAATCTAATGGCTAACATTGAGACTTTGGGATCTTTGTTTAAGATATGATATATATTGATCCAATTTCTCTCTCTCTATATATATATATATATATATATATATATATATATATATATATATATATATATATATATATATATATATATATATATATATATATATATATATAATTCATATTGTGACACAAATTATTGATTTCTGAAATGTGACTAAAAGGTGCGCTCACATAATATGGTCACACTTATTAATACTTTCGACCACTGTTTTTTTAATCCGTTGTGTGACTAAATATTACAAAATGCCACACAAAAATTAAATTAATGTGACCATTGGCTGAACAATAGTCACACGATATACATAATTACATGACTTTAAAATGCATATGGTCACACATTTAAACACTTTTGGTCACTTTTTAATTACATCTATGTGACTAAATCCTGAAAAATAAAATGCGTTGTGTGACTAAATATTACAAAACGCCACACAAACATTGCATTCATGTGACCATTAGGTGAACAATAGTCACACGAAATAGACATTCACTTGACTTAAAAATGCATATCGTCACACATTTTAGCATATTTGGTCACTTTTTAATTACAACTACGTGGTTAAATCCTCAAAATTAAAATACCTTGTGTGACTGAATATTGCAAATCACCACACAAACATTACATTCATGTGACCATTGGGTGAACAATAGTCACACGAAATACACATTTATTTGACTTTAAAAAGCATATTGTCACACATTTAAGCATATTTGGTCACTTTTTAATTACAACTATGTGCCTAATCCTCAAAATAAAAATGCCTTGTGTGACTAAATATTACAAAACGCCACACAAATATTAAATTCATGTGACCATTGGCTGAACAATAGTCACATGAAATACACATTTACTTGACTTTAAAAAGCATATGGTCACACATTTAAGCATATTTGGTCACTTTTTAATTACAACTATGTGCCTAATCCTCAAAATAAAAATGCCTTGTGTGACTAAATATTACAAAACGCCACACAAAAATTAAATTCAAGTGACCATTGGCTGAACAATAGTCACACAAAATACACATTTACTTGACTTTAAAAAGCATATGGTCACATATTTAAACATATTTAGTCACTTTTTAATTACAACTATGTGACTAAATCCTCAAAATTAAAATGCCTTGTGTGACTAAACATTACAAAACGCCACACAAAAATTAAATTCATGTGATGATTGGCTGAACAATAGTCACACGATATAGACATTCACTTGAATTTAAATTGCATATCGTCACACATTTAAACACATTTGTTCACTTTTTAATTACATCTATGTGACTAAATCCTGAAAAATAAAATGCGATGTCTGACTGAATATTACAAAACGCCACACAAACATTACATTCATGTGACCATTGAGTGAACAATAGTCACACGAAATAGACATTCACTTGACTTTAAAAAGCATATGGTCACACATTTTAACATGTTTGGTCACTTTTTATTTACAACTATGTGACTAAATCATCAAAATTTAAATGCCCTGTGTGACAGAATATTACAAAACGTCAAACAAATATTAAATTCATATGGCCATGGGTGAACAATAGTCACACGAAATAGACATTCACTAGACTTTAAAAAGCACGCGGTCACACATTTAAACATATTTGGTCACTTTTTAATTACAACTATGTGACTAAATCCTCAAAATTAAAATGCCTTGTGTGACTAAATATTATAAAACGCCACACAAAAATTAAATTCGTGTGACCATTGGCTGAACAATAGTCACACAAAATACACATTTACTTGACTTTAAAAAGCATATGGTCACATATTTAAACACATTTGGTCACTTTTTAATTACAACTATGTGACTAAATCCTCAAAATTAAAATGCCTTTTGTGACTAAATATTACAAAACGCCACACAAAAATTAAATTCATGTGATGATTGGCCGAACAATAGTCACACGAAATAGACATTCACTTGAATTTAAAATGCATATCGTCACACATTTAAACACTTTTGATCACTTTTTAATTACATCTATGTGACTAAATCCTGAAAAATAAAATGCGTTGTGTGACTGAATATTACAAAACGCCACACAAACATTACATTCATGTGACCATTGGGTGAACAATAGTCACACGAAATAGACATTTACTTGACTTTAAAAAGCATATGGTCACACATTTTAACATATTAGGTCACTTTTTATTTACAACTATGTGACTAAATCATCAAAATTTAAATGCCCTGTGTGACTGAATATTACATAACGTCACACAAATATTAAATTAATGTGACCATTGTGTGAACAATAGTCACACGAAATAGACATTCACTAGACTTTAAAAAGCATGCGGTCACACATTTAAACATATTTGGTAACTTTTTAATTACAACTATGTGACTAAATCCTTAAAATTAAAATGCCTTGTGTGACTAAATATTACAAAACGCCACACAAAAATTAAATTCACGTGAACATTGGCTGAACAATAGTCACACAAAATACACATTTACTTGACTTTAAAAAGCATATGGTCACATATTTAAACACATTTGGTCACTTTTTAATTACAACTATGTGACTAAATCCTCAAAATTAAAATGCCTTGTGTGACAAAATATTACAAAACGCCACACAAAAATTGAATTCATGTGATGATTGGGTGAACAATAGTCACACGAAATAGACATTCACTTAAATTTAAAATGCATATCGTCACACATTTAAACACTTTTTTTCACTTTTTAATTACATCTGTGTGACCAAATCCTGAAAAATAAAATGCGTTGTGTGACTGAATATTACAAAACGCCACACAAACATTACATTCATGTGATGATTGGGTGAACAATAGTCACACGAAATAGACATTCACTTGAATTTAAAATTCATATCGTCACACATTTAAACACTTTTGTTCACTTTTTAATTACATCTATGTGACCAAATCCTGAAAAATAAAATGCGTTGTGTGACAGAATATCACAAAACGCCACACAAACATTATATTTATGTGACCATTGGGTGAACAATAGTCACACGAAATAGACATGCACTTGACTTTAAAAAGCATATGGTCACACATTTTAACATATTAGGTCACTTTTTATTTACAACTATGTGACTAAATCATCAAAATTTAAATGCCCTGTGTGACTGAATATTACATAACGTCACACAAATATTAAATTCATGTCACCATTATGTGAACAATAGTCACACGAAATAGACATTCACTAGACTTTAAAAAGCATGCGGTCACACATTTAAACATATTTGGTCACTTTTTAATTACAACTATGTGACTAAATCCTCAAAATTAAAATGCCTTGTGTGACTAAATATTACAAAACGCCACACAAAAATTAAATTCACGTGAACATTAGCTGAACAATAGTCACACAAAATACACATTTACTTGACTTTAAAAAGCATATGGTCACATATTTAAACACATTTGGTCACTTTTTAATTACAACTATGTGACTAAATCCTCAAAATTAAAATGCCTTGTGTGACAAAATATTACAAAACGCCACACAAAAATTAAATTCAAGTGATGATTGGGTGAACAATAGTCACACGAAATAGATAGTCACTTGAATTTAAAAATGCATATGGTCACACATTTAAACACTTTTGTTCACTTTTTAATTACAACTATGTGACTAAATCCTCAAAATTAAAATGCCTTGTGTGACTAAATATTACAAAACGCCACACAAAAATTAAATTCCTGTGATGATTGCTGAACAATAGTCACACGAAATAGACATTCACTTGAATTTAAAATGCATATCGTCACACATTTAAACACTTTTGATCACTTTTTAATTACATCTATGTGACTTAATCCTGAAAAATAAAATGCGTTGTGTGACTGAATATTACAAAACTCCACTCAAACACTACATTCATCTTACCATTGGGTGAACAATAGTCACACGAAATAGACATTTACTTGACTTTAAAAAGCATATGGTCACACATTTTAACATATTAGGTCACTTTTTATTTACAACTATGTGACTAAATCATCAAAATTTAAATGCCCTGTGTGACTGAATATTACATAACGTCACACAAATATTAAATTCATGTCACCATTATGTGAACAATAGTCACACGAAATAGACATTCACTAGACTTTAAAAAGCATGCGGTCACACATTTAAACATATTTGGTCACTTTTTAATTACAACTATGTGACTAAATCCTCAAAATTAAAATGCCTTGTGTGACTAAATATTACAAAACGCCACACAAAAATTAAATTCACGTGAACATTGGCTGAACAATAGTCACACAAAATACACATTTACTTGACTTTAAAAAGCATATGGTCACATATTTAAACACATTTGGTCACTTTTTAATTACAACTATGTGACTAAATCCTCAAAATTAAAATGCCTTGTGTGACAAAATATTACAAAACGCCACACAAAAATTGAATTCATGTGATGATTGGGTGAACAATAGTCACACGAAATAGACATTCACTTAAATTTAAAATGCATATCGTCACACATTTAAACACTTTTTTTCACTTTTTAATTACATCTGTGTGACCAAATCCTGAAAAATAAAATGCGTTGTGTGACTGAATATTACAAAACGCCACACAAACATTACATTCATGTGATGATTGGGTGAACAATAGTCACACGAAATAGACATTCACTTGAATTTAAAATTCATATCGTCACACATTTAAACACTTTTGTTCACTTTTTAATTACATCTATGTGACCAAATCCTGCAAAATAAAATGCGTTGTGTGACAGAATATCACAAAACGCCACACAAACATTATATTTATGTGACCATTGGGTGAACAATAGTCACACGAAATAGACATTCACTTGACTTTAAAAAGCATATGGTCACACATTTTAACATATTTGGTCACTTTTTATTTACAACTATGTGACTAAATCATCAAAATTAAAATGCCCTGTGTGACTGAATATTACAAAACGTCACACAAATATTAAATTCATGTGACCATTGTGTGAACAATAGTCACACGAAATAGACATTCACTGGACTTTAAAAAGCATACGGTCACACATTTTAACACATTTGGTCCCTTTTTAATTACAACTATGCGACTAAATATTACAAAACGCCACACCAACATTAAATTGATATGGCCATTACATGAACAATAGTCACACATACACATTTATTCTTGACTTTAAAAGTATATGGTCACACATTTACGACCTATTGTCACTCGACCTTTGGTCACACATGCGCTGAAAAAGCGAGTGTGACTATACGCATATCGTCACACATTTTTGGTGTGACGAAATCGCGTTTTTCTACAGGTGGTAATTAACTAGAATATATATATTAGTTAATAAATATATATTGTTAATTATTGGTTTAATATCTTGGATATTAATTAAAAGGGTTATTATTATTAATTGTTATTATTATTAAAGAAGATAAAATATATTAAAGGAATATATATATATATATATATATATAAAGTTTTAAAAAGGTTGCCAAGTTTAACGATAACTAGTTACTTATCTATAAATAACCCTTTAAACCTAAACAATTAGGTTAATCATTCTTGATAAGAAAAAATCTCTCTCTCCTCTCTCCCTCTTGGTTTCGACGGCGCACGACCCCACGGCACAAGTGATTTGCGATTTTGGGTAATTTCAAGTAACCAAGAAGATCAAGAACAGGTTTGGTGGATTAAGCCTTTCTAGCAGGCACTTGTGGTATCTCATTACGGTTGGATTAGCATTGAGAAACCTATGTATGATTCTTCATCTAATGTGTGCTTGATGACCTATGGTGAATTCGATGGGTATACATGTGTGTATACATATGTATCGAATTCCAGTTTGTTTATTGGATTGATTGCATGCTTAGTTTTAAGTTTGATCCAATCCTATTCTTGCCCTGCTCATGTTCTGCGCAAATTGCGATATGGCATTCTTCATGTTTTTCGAAAACTATACATTGGATATATACACATGTGATGAACTAAGATCTTTAATCCTTTAGGGTTTTAGGATTATAAGTTTATTATTCTGTTTCCACTTTTATGAATAATAACTGTTTTTGTTTGTTTACAATTCTGAGTTGGTTCAAGCCAGTTTGGTTATGAGTCAGGATAACTCGATTATGAATTGTGACATGTAAAACCCAACATAAATTACAATTGAAATCATATCCCTTAAAAAGAGAAGGCCTATTGCTCTAGAGTGAGACTCATGCTTGGTCAAGGCAAGATGTTTCGTAAGGGATCTGTGAGCTTCTGATCTGTGTGAACATTGCGAATACTCACATCTCCTGTATCCATTATATCCCTTATGTAGTGGAAATGCCGGAGGATGTGTTTGGTGTTGTGATGTGATCTAGGTTCTTTTGCCTGCACAATAGCACCTTGATTATCACAAAATATATCTATGGGGTCTTGAATGCTTGTCATTACCCCAAGGTCAGCAATGAACTTCTTCATTAATGCAACTTCTTGTCCAGCCTAGGAAGCAGCAATGTATTCGGATTCTGTAGTGGATTGTGCAACTACACTTTGCTTAGAACTCTTCCAAGCAACTGCGCCTCCATTCATAACGAATAATCGATAATTATCTCGTTCCGTTTGGAAACTAGCATCCGTGTAACACTTTACACAAAGACCTTCCAAACCGCCATAAATCAAGAACATGTCTTTGGTTCTTCTTAGGTAATTCAAAATGTTCTTCACTGCCATCCAATGGCTATCTGCTCGTCATACTCAAAGCATACAAGACATCTAGCCTAGTGCATAGCATGCCATACATGATGGATCCAAGTGTAGAAGCATGTGGTATCTCACTCATTCTATCTAGCTCATCTTTTGTGCTAGGGATTTGAGTCTTGCTCAAAATTATGCCTAATCCTCTTTTAGAATTCTCCATCTTGAACCGTTTTATGATTCTGTCAATATATGCACTTTGACTTAAGCCAATAAGACGCCTAGATCTATCCCTGTAGATCTTAATTCCAAGAATATAGGCGGCTTCACCCATGTCTTTCATTGAGAAACACTTCCCAAGCCAAGACTTAATGTCTTGCAAGGTCGGGATGTCGTTTCCCATTAGTAGTATATCGTCGACATACAAGACAAGGAATGCTACTGTGCTACCACTAGTCTTCTTTTAAACACACGGTTCATCTTTGGATATGATAAAACCAAACTCTTTGATTTTCTCATCAAACCGAAGATTCTAACTTTGAGATGCTTGCTTTAGTCCATAAATGGATCATTTAAGCTTGCACACGTTGTTAGGATACTTACGATCTACAAAACCCTCAGGTTGAACCATATAGACATCTTCACTTAAGTGTCCATTTAAAAAATCCATTTTAACATCCATTTTCCATATCTCATAGTCATAATATGCGGTTATGGAAATAAGAATTATCCTAATTTAATCATGGCTACCGGAGAGAAGGTTTCATCATAGTTAATACCATGAGTTTGAGTGAAACCTTACGTCACTAGCCTTGCCTTAAATGTGTGTGCATTTCTATCCATGTCGGTCTTTTTCCTAAAGACCCACTTGCTCCCTAAAGTCCTATTATCGGGAGGAAGATCAACCAAGTCCCATACTTGGTTTTCATACATTGATTCCATCTCACTGTTCATGGCTTTAAGCCATTTATCGGATTTTGGATCTGATGTAGCATCTTGGTAGTTAGTAGGATTAGAAGAGTCTACGATGAAAGTCTCATCATTTGACACGAGAAATCCATATCTCTCGGGTTCTTGACGAGGTCTACTAGATCTACGAACACCTTTTGTTTGAGTAGGTACTTGAACAACCAACTGTTCAGGTTCAACAACCGTTTGTTGAGTTCTAGTGCCAACCTGACTTGTATTGTGTGGCCCTTGAATTTCTTCAAACTCTACATTTCTCCCACTTGCCTCTTTCGAAAGAAACTCCTTTTTCTAAGTGTCACGCCTAGAAACAAACACTTTGTTCTCAGGTGAGTTTTAGAAATAATATCCTAATGAATCTTTAGGATATCCCACAACATTATATTTAATGGATCTGGTATCGAGTTTGCTTGAAGCCTCTTGTCGTAAATGAGCTTCACAACCCTAGACTTTGAAGTAAGATAAGTTTGGAACCTTCCATACCACATCTGATATGGTGTCTTACCTACCTTCTTGGTTGGAACCATACTCAATATGCGCACAATAGTTAATAAAGCATAACTCCAAAAGGACGAGGGTAGAGTGCTTCGGTTCATCATGGACCGAACCATATCTAGTAGGGTTCGGTTCCTCCTTTTTGACACACCATTATGCTGTGGTGTTCTAAGAGGAGTAAGTTGTGAGATAATCCCACAATTACTAAGATAATCCATAAATTCTTGACTTACTTATTCGCCACCTCGATCGTAACGAAGGGCCTTGATTGTTTTGTTGAGCTGATTTTGTACTTCGTTTTGAAACAACTTGAACATTTCAAATGTTTCATGTTTATGTCTCATTAAATAAACATAGCCAAATCTACTATAATCATCGGTAAATTTAACGAAGTATCTATAACCATCTCTAGGCATTGATTTAAAAGGATCCCATACATCCACGTGTATGATTCCTAATAGGACTTTGGCTCTTTCACTTGAACGAGGGAAAGGAGCCTTGGTCATCATCCCATATAAACATGATTTGCAAACTTCAAATGAACTAGAGTCATTTAATTTCAAAATTCCATCCTTTTGAAGTTTTGCAATGCGTTTCTTGTTTATATGACCAAGTCGACAATGCAATAGATATGTTTGACTAAAGTCATCCTTAGGTCTTTTGGTGCTAGTGGTATATATAGAACTATTATCAAGAGATCTTTTAAGGTTAACTTCATAGATACAATTAAGAGGGCAAGCCTCAAAGTACATAATATCGTTTTTGAGAGCACAAATGTTATCATTAACGAAATCAAAATTAAAATCCGATTCTCTGAATCGAGCCGCTAAAATAATATTCGTAGTTAAGCTAGTTACACAAAAACAATTGTTTAATATTAAGTACATGCCATTTGGTAATAATAATTCAAAAGTTCCAAGGGCTTCAACAGCAACACTTTCTATGTTGCCCACATGGAGATCCAAATCGCCTGACAGCTTACTTTTCGTGAACCCCTGCACATTATTACAAATGTGAGTTCCACAATCGGTATCAAATACCCAGGAATTAATGGAAAAAGTATATAGTTCAATCATATAAATACCTGAAGTACTGGCCTCGACAGCCTTCTCCTTTTTCAACTCGGCGAGGTACTTTGGACAATTGTGTCGCTAATGTCCAACTACCCCCCATTCAAAGCACATGTCATATTTGGGAACCTTTCCTGATGCCTTAGGTGTCGGAGCTTTGGCAACCTATTTGCCTTTATCCGTGTTGTTGGCTTTCCCCTTTCCCTTACCCTTTGGTTGCTCTTTTTTTCTTGATTCGACTCTCTTGAGTCATCAAGACATGAGGTGCCTTGATAGGTATCTTGCTCTAAGTAGTCTTAAGTATCCCATGCAACTCTGAGACAGATTTCTCCCAATTGTTCATATTATAGTTCATAACGAACTGGTCATATGCTTTGGTCAACGAGTTAAGGATCATATCCTTTGGTAACTCGTTGGTTATGGGAGAGCCAAGCCTAGAAAGCTGGTCAATGTATCCCTTCATTTTTAGCACGTATTCGCTAACGATAAGTAGTCACGGGAAATATCTTGAACAAATATCCCTTTAAAACTTGAAAAAGTCTTTTTTTTTGGGGGGGGTGGGCGAAAATCATTCTAAAATTAGTAGTGAAGTATATGATAGGAATCTAAATTAACATATAATAATTTAAATTATATATAAATAGACGATATACTCTATAAATTTAAAAGTAGAACTATAACTCGGCTCGACGACCCTTAAGACCTTTAAATTCATCAATTACATATTCCGAATCAATTTTTTCAGCAATTTCTTTTTCTATTTAAACTACCAAGGTATGTGCAATAAAATCATCTGACATCTTGTTGCGAAGTCTATTTTTGCATATTTTCTTTGCTAAAAATCCTCTCTTAGTCATAGCAGTTGAATCCCGGTAGTTTTAGGAGGAGTTGAATCAATCGACTAAGCAAATGATAAGTATCATATTTCTTAGTTTCCTCAAGACTTGTGCACAATTGTGCAGTACTTGAAGCACCACTTAAGATTTGATTTTTTTAAATTTCAACTTTGAAAATCTCTAACCGGTATCTCAATTGAATCTTCTCTTGTTCTATAAAATCTGCGGGATAATATCTTTCAACAAGAAGAGAAATCTCATCAACATTAAACACTTGAGAATCTTTTTTTGGAACTAAATTATGCTTCTCACAATTCATCTTTACATCTTGAAGTAAACAAAGTCATCCGTTATTTCTAAAGTCATTGAGGCCTTTCTTGGTTGTGGAAACAAGTTCAATAGCATTGATAATATCTTGAGACTTCTTTTGCAAAACTTGAGAAACAATATCCGTCCTCCCCATAATTTCGTTAATTAAGTGAAGAATAAAAACAAACTCAAACGATTTGAAATATGTGTAAAGTACATCTGCATCACCATGTTGAGAATAACAAGATCCGTCTTCAATTATACCTTGGAGAACTAAACAACTAGGATTAAACATCTCAAGCAAGTTGCAAACTGAATAAAAATGAAAGCCCCAACGTGTATCACCTGCTCGTTTTAAAGTCCCAACTTGATTTGCTCCTCTTCCCATTTCAATATCACCAAGTTCCAACAAGTTTTTAATCTCGGTTGCCTTAGCTCTTTGTAACTCGCCATGATGCTTACTAGAATTACAAATTACATTGATAATGAAAGCCAAGTTTGAGAAAAATTGGTGAATAGGAATAACTTATCTTGAGGCAGCAACTAATGCTAGTTGTAATCTATGAGCAAAGCAATGAACATAATACGCATAAGGACAATCTTTAATGACTAGTGCTTGTAACCCATTCCATTCTCCTCTAATGTTACTAACACCATCATAAACTTGGCCACATATTTTACTAGTATCAAATTCATATTTCAGAAGTTTATTCCATAGATTTTATTTAAGAGTTAATGTTGCAGTATCACTTACATGTATCAAATTTAAGAACCTCTCTCTAATGACCACATCTTTATCAATAAATCTCAAAACAATGGCCATTTGCACTTTTTTGGATTCATCTCGTGATTCATCTGCAATAACACAAAAATAAGAATCGCCTATTTCACTTTGTGTATGATTCCGAACCTTATTTGCAATAAAACCAAGTATTTGCTTTTGATTCAATCTTGAAGTATACTTCGAGTTATAAGGAACATTTTCCAACACAACATTGGAAACTTCATCATTATATGTAGCTAAATGTTTTAACAATTCAATAAAATTACCTTGATTCCTTGAATTGGTAGTTTCATCATGCCCTCGAAAAACACATGCTTGGAATGTCAACCATCGAATTATGTCAATAGAAGCTTTCAATCTTATGCGGTTCTTCAAGAAATTCTCAACACTTTGTTTCTCTATGATAATTTCAATATGTCTGGCTTTATTCAACAAATTTTTTAGTAAATACCACTGCATTTTTATGTTGTGAACAATCAAGATGCTTAATAAATGCACATTTTTTCCATCATTAACTTTTTTTCAATTGTCAAATCCTTTAACTGTGAATGCATTTAAACCATGACACACATTTGGATTGTCACTAAATACGTAACAAAGAAAGCAATATGCAACATGCATTGTAGGAGAATATTCTAACCAATTAGAAAAATGTTGAACCATGAGTATTGAAACTTGCGAGGACGCTTCTCTGAAACCTTTAGCAGAATACTCTATTAGTTGAATTTGAAAAGGCCCCAAATTCAAATAAGCTAGTCTTATTTGTTCCCTCTTATTAACCGGATACGGTCATTATTGTTTTCTCTTAAACGGATCTCTTTCAAAAGAACCGAGATCCACTTCATCTGGCCCTCGTGTTTCGGGAATATGCTCATCTGGTTGATTAAGATTTTCAGGTCCACTTGTTGATGCTTTAGAACTTTTGTTATCTTGATTTGTAATTTCTGTTGTGTCATATGTTTTTCTTTTGAAAAAAGAATCAAGTGTTTTTAATTTCCCCATTATAGCTCCTAGACCAAAAATACAAACTTAAAAATCAAGATTACACTATAATATAAATATATAATTTATATTGTTATTTTAGTCTTCAATAAATAACATAAAACAAGTACAATAAAATAAAATATTATAATTTTATGACAACTAGTAGACTAACATAATATAGATAAAAATATTTTACGACAAAGTAAATCTTCTCAAGAAAATATATAAAAGGACCAAGATTTATTTTATAAATTTTGTGTTCCTCTTTACTTCAACATGTAGTTATAAATTCTTGTTATCTTGTATGTAGGATATGTAAAAACAAAAAAAAATATAATTAATAGAACATTGAAAAACTACAAAAGCATCTCACAAATGAATAAATTCTTGCTATCTTCTTCTTCCCAAAGTCCAAGTCAATAGTCACCTACACCTACAATTTTAATCTACCCATTTAAATAAATACCCATAATCTCCTCCTCTTTTCTATCTCACGATTAAAAAGGCTCACATAGTCCTATTAAGGTTTAATATTTAAATCTCAGATTTGAAATACCTTTAGCAATCCAGCGGCAGAGCAATCCCCGCAGAGGGAGCCACGGGGCGGCGGCCGGCAGCAGTCACGGACTTACGGCAGAGCGACGGAGGTGTGGTGTGTGTCGGTTTCCCCGGCCAAAAATGATGACAGTGTTTTGTTCTCTTCCAACGGCGGTTTTTTGCAGCGGTGTCGGCGGAAGCAAGAATGTTGACTTCTCCGGTGCGGTGGCGTCACTTTCCTACGATTCTTCCCGTGACTCCGGTATCTGATTTTATTCTACTGTTATTTACTTTTTTTCCTTTTTCTTTCTTGTATTATTTATACTTGATTCCTCTAATATTTAGGGGGGTTAAAAGAAAATTTGTAATATATATATATATATAATATCAATATCACACTAAACAAAACAAATAAATTTTTTTTTGGGGGGGGGGGACAACTCTCTGCCCTTAAAATATTCCGTCTCTGTCTTTATTTATGGATATTACCAAAACATGCACAATTGTGAAGAGTAATGGGATTAATAATGTACTATCCATATTCACCCTCGAATAAAATACAAAATTAATGTTGATCCATTGTCTCGATTCATGGAGCCTATTTGCATTACTATATTGGTTCAAGTATAACTTATCACGGATTACGACTTGCAACTATAATATTTACTATGAACCAAAAACAAGTGCTGCACTAGCTAGTGCTCCCACTTGCTTTGCTAGATAAATTATTTTCGGTAAACCTTGAAAACAATTCTAGTCTTTCTAATTTTATCACATTCCCTAAACTCGGAGAACTGAATTAACTCCTTGTTTCTGAATACATAGAATTCTCCCCATAACTAGACTTAGTTACATTGTAGATATAATTATTTTCTATTCCAAGAAATAGACGAAATAATAGACCATTTGTTTACACTAAACTTTATAAAATTAGATACCTAGTGTTTGAACACTTATCTAATAACCTATCTTTATTTTCAACACTTAACTCATTTATATATTAATATTAGTGACATTGAACTTGAATATATAATTATGACCTTCTGGGTTTAGCCCTATCACTTGGACCATTTTGAATCCTCAAAATTCTTGTCATTTGAATTATATATGTTCTTATAATTCAACAAGCTAATACCCCCTATGTTGTCCGAACACTTATTAGCTTCTACAAGATGTTTTAGTTTATCAACACTTGATAACTTATAAAAAATATTGGCGTATGTCAGTTGCTCTCACCGACTATTATAAAAACATAGCATTACTTAAAATACTCTATTGATTTGGTCAAACTTGATCTCCAAGTAAAAATACTGATTTTAAGTATTAAATGTATGATTTAGATTTTGATTAAGAAACTTAAAGTTGACGAAACCTCAAACTTGGATTTTACATTTATCCACTATTTCCTATTACGGAAATTGGTTTCTCGAAACTTTATGTCACTACAAGTATCAAACACTTGTAAAGATTCTTATTTAAAACATGTGAGTACTCTTTATTACAATTTCTATCATAATCATACTCATAAATGTTTTACCTCTAAACACCTCCCTTAGAAATAGTAACTATTATTTCAAGTGTTTAATCCGAGTTCATGACTTGAACTTATTTTCATAACTACTTATTAACTGCTTAATTAAATAACCTTCTAATTTACAACAAATACTTTGTTATTCCAACTAATTCCATAAGTTTAGTCGAATAATAAATATTAATATAACATAATGGCAATAATTAATTCATAAGATCAAATACTAATAAGCCAAAACTTTGACATGTTAGTCAACCTCTAGTAAATCTTGACTAGATATATTCACAACACACGTGTAAGGATATATCACTAAATAATTCATTAATATTTTAAAACCATAATTTTCAAAAGTTTCTTACAACTTGAAATAAAATATTTTAAAGCTAAAAACTATGAATTATTAATATCCTTGATCTTCAAGTGGGATCCTTGCATTATTGGCACCTTCACTTTCATTGACCTATTACAATAAATGATTGCAAATGTCAAAACCACTTATAAACATAAGTTGGAAGTAAATACTGAAGTTAGTCACAAAAGTTATCTCTGGTGTTAGAACCACCTTCGTGACGCTTCAGGCAGTTGACCTTGTAATGGCCAACCTCACTGCACTTAAAGCACTAGTTATCGGCTCTTGCTTTGTTCGGTTTAAATCTCTTGCCCTTGCCTTTGCCATTTCCATATAGCTTGGTCCTGGGTGCAGATGGACCTGGCTCGGTTTTACCGTTGCCCTTTCCGCTACGCCCCTTCTTCTTCTTACCACCTCCATTATCCACCATGAGAATATCCTTGGACTTAGTCCCCATATGTGACTCAGCAGTATTGAGCATTGAATGAAGCTTGGCCATGGATTTCTCCATGTTGTTCATGTTGTGGTTGACAATGAAAGGCTTCTAGTCATTCGACAATGAGTTGAGTATCATATCCATTGCAAGCTGCTACAGGACTGTGTGTCCTAGCCTTTCCTGGTGGTCCATATGCAAGTATTGAGAGCCTTCGTGGCATCGAAACGCTATGTACGAGTGTGCTCTTGAAACATATCCCTCAGCTGGCGGATCGAAACTCTGGACTCATCGTTGCAAGCATGAGGCAGCTTACATCTAGCGTGTCTTTGACACGCTTCTTATAAGCCTCCCTTACTCCACCTCTTGCATTGTTGGCAGGGGAATTTGCCACCGGATCCTACAAAACGTACCACTTCCTCTCATGCCAATCTTTACCCCGCCTACAAATCAGTAGAACCAAGTATATACTATTGATATATGATAAATACAAAAAAATGAATTTAGAAGTAAAAGAGAATGGAGAAGAGCCAAGAACCCTAGAGACAAGTACATCGCCGCCGCCGGAGATTTTGCGATAAATGTCTTAAGTTGAAATACATTTCATTATTTTTTTTATAATGATGATTATAAATGTCTTAAGGGTCGTTAGAGCTGAAATATTAGATTCGGAGTATGTCATTGATGAACTTAAAGGTCTTAATGGTTGTCGAGTTGAATTATAGTTTTACTTTTTAGTTTATAAAGTATATTTGGTTTCATCATATAATTTTAGTTATTTTACGTATAAATTAGATACCTATAATATAATTCGTTGTTTGTTTTATAATGATTTCGCCCCACCCCCAAAGTACCTTTTCAAGTTCCGCCACTCGAAGTTAGGTCCGGTGAGCTTATCTTTCTCGAGGATGGAATGGAGTAAGAGGTTATTAGTGTTGGATACGTTTGTCATCTACAATTTATTATGCGTTCAATTAGTAACACAATACAGACTTTGCCAATACAAATCGATAAAAACCCTTAAATGATAAGTATCAGCCTTAAGATCCATATTTCACACGTCCCGGTTTGGGCACGACAACGCCGACTCCGTGTTATTTCTGCTAGGTAGGTTCTTTTACCAATCGTATCCAACTAACACGACTCCTAGAACTTGTAGAGATATTTTGATAAAAATATCTAAATATGTTATCTCTACCCTAAGCGCATTTTGGGTCCGTCACATAAGAGAATCACCAAAGTTGACCGCACCACCTAGGACGGGGTGAACTCGTGCAAGTCACATCAAGAAATTGCAAAGTCTTTCACCCCCTCCCCACATTGGTTTCAACCACAGTGTGCATGGTTTGGGCACGACAACACACTGTAGGTACCGGTAGTAGAGAGGTGTACCACTAGATAGGTAGCACTACTAGTGTAAGATTTTAGTGGGTTTATCTAAGTTTAATGAAAACTTTATTTCTAGTTTTGTAAAACCATTAAAAAACTAACTGTTCTAAAATCCGTATATCTAGTATACCTTGAACTAGGTACACAATACGTCTTATGATAAAACTATTTTAAATACCTTTTAAAATGTTGATACAAATCATAAAATATTTAATTTTATAAAACCGTTGTCGTATGCCAATATAAATTATATACCGTAGTTTTACTCTTGATTGATAATATCCAATATTAACCTCATACTTTACTTTTATTGTCGCATATAATCCATAAAAATAAAGCTCAACCATGCAGTTAATATACTTGTTGAGAGATTGAGATATTTATATTAGGTGATTATATATCAAGAGTTGCTTACTTGATAATTACTGTAATCATCTTCTTATTCAAATCATTGTAATCATCTTCATATTAATAAAAGCATTCAACTAGTTGTGGTTTGATTTACTGTGTGTAACACTTTTATTTGATTTGTTCAATTTCCGCAGAAAGTGTATTCAACCCCCCTTCTACACATTGTTGCTTGTTGTTATTCTCACCAAGGGACCAACAGATGTGTAACACCACAAGATATCATCCCAATGAACAAACCATCACTTGCTCCTGCTTGAACTCAATCTTAAACATAGCCATTACAGTTGATACCCTTCGCCAATCCATCTCAATTCCCAATCTTGCCCCATTTAACCTTTTTCCCACTCATGATCAAACCTTAAAAGGTTTTGCCTCTCATCGGATACAATGCCCCCATTTCCCATGGAAAGTACAAACTGTCAGTTCTAGGGCATCCATGGAAGTATCTTGGAAGCATCATCATTCGATGCTTTGGTCATAAATCTGGAAGTCATGACCTGCTTAATCAAACAGAACTCATGGTAATGCATGCCTGGGAAAGTGGAAGTGAAGGGGAAGGGGAAAATGTCAATCTTTATGCTGGTAATGATGCTGGTGTTGATGATGTTGCTATGGATGTTGATGTTGTTGTTGCAAACTAGAGGGATCTGTTAGATCTAGATTTTATGATTAGATCTAGTCTTTATGTGATGTAATATGTATGTTTTAGTACTTAGTATAAATACTAAGTAAGCATTTACATATTGTAACCTTTTGACATATTGGAATAGAAAACACACACTTAAAGGTGTTCTTGACATATTCTCTCTACTTCCATATTTGAATTCATCACTATACACTCATATTTGACTTTCAATTGGTATCAGAGCCAACTCTGATTGGTTTTTGAAGTATCACAAGCAAGAACAACAACAGATTGGTGGAGATTTGATCAGATTTTCAAGTTTTTCAAGAACTTCATCTTTTTCGGGTTGAATTCTGAATTTGACGAATTAATGGCTTAGAATTGTTGAATTTGTGTTCATTGGAAATGATTTAAGTAACATAATACTCGACGATTGAATTTGGATCATTAAAAACAACATACTTGAAGTTATGATTGATTGAAGGGTTTTCGAGTTCTTGAGAAAATTTGTTAAAAAATTGATTTGTTATGTTAGAAATCAAGAAATAATGATTTAGAAGAGTCATTTGGAGTATTGCGAACTGTTCTGAAGAATACTAGATCAATTCGAAAGGATTTGATCAAAATTTCGATTTTCAGATCTAAAAGTTGAAGTTATCGGATTCTACGTGTTGAAGAACTCGGAATTCATGTTTGAATATCTCGGAATTCTCAATTCCGTGAACATTTGGGTAAAAACCGTGAAAATATCACTAAATCCGATAGATTTTATATCGGATTCCTTTCAATTCCGATTGAAGTGTTCTCGGAATACCTCAATTCTGACACAAAGTTTTCTCGGAATAGCAATTTCCTTCTTGGATTTGGAACTTATCGATTTTTGAATTTCTCGGATTTTAACTTTATCGGATTTGCAATTCTCGGATTTGGATTTTACCGGATTGTTCAAAATTCTCTCGGATTCTTCAAAGTTCTCGGATTTCAAGTATTCACGGATTTCAAGTATTCTCATATTTCAAGTTCTTCAAAGTTCTCGGATTTCAAGTTCTTCAAAGTTATCGGATTGTTCATTCTCGGATTTGGAGTTTAGTTTTATAGGAATTCACACTTAGTCAAATTTTCACCAGTTAAATAAACCTTTGAGAGAAACGATCTAAACATGAGTGCTTATAGTGAAACGTTGTCATTTGGATCTGACACTAAATCTCCCGTACTGTATCGAGGAGAATACAATGTATGGAAAGGGAGGTTTATGGACTTTGTAGAAAATAATGAAAAATACGGAGAGCTAATGAAGTTGAGTATCAAGGAAGGAAATGGTGTCTTCATGTTTCATCAGACAGCTAATTCAACAAACAACCCCCCAATTCCAGAAATTAATTGTCCCAAAACACCTGCTGAATATTCAACTAAGGAAAAGCTTCGTGCAACAGCAGATCAAAAGGCAAAGTATTACTTAAAGCATGGCTTATCAGTAGAGATCTATATCAAGATCAATGGTCTTAATACTGCTAAAGAGATCTGGGATGAAATTCAGAAACAGATGGATGGAACTGAATCTGGGGTATGGATTAAAGAAACAACTCTTGTAAATGCATTTGATCACTTCCATTCTCGGGAAGGTGAAACTCTAGCAATTACTTACAGTAGGTTTTGTAAACTACTTAATGATCTTAGAAATTAAAAGTTAGATAGTTATTCTGAACTGACCAAGAATACCAGGTTTCTTAATTCTTTAGGACCTGAGTGGAAAACTCAAGTGGCTATTTACAGACAAATGAACCAAAAGGTTCTAACCAAGGTCACTCACCACATGATATTCGAAGAGCTTAATCAATATCAGGATGAGATTGGTATGGGTTCACAGAAAGAGACTGTTGATCCCCTGGCATTGGTTGTGAATGAAAGAAGAGGTAGATCTTCAAGCAGATCCTTGAAACTCAAACAGATACAGGAATCAGAAACTTCTGAGTCTGACACTGATGAGCCAGATGAGAATGAGAAAGTAATGCAGGTTGTAGCTTATCTCACTAATATGCTACAAAACCAGTTTACCAAATCAAAAACTAATAACCGACAAAGATTCACTTCTGGTTCTCGGAGAAGAGATGACAAATTTCAAAGGAATGATGGGGTAAATTTGGAGAAAAGGTATGAGAGAAAGATACAAGCTGCTCAACCCAAGAAATGCTACAATTGTGGTAGCACGGGGCATGTGATAAAGGACTGTAAAAAGCCGAAGGTGAAGGATTCTGAGTACTACAAAGCAAAGCTCAATCTAATCAAGAAACGGAACAGTTGAACAGTTCTTCTTGCAGAAGAAGATCAGTTTCTGTCCGACACAGATGATTCAGAGAAGGATACTGAAGTTCAAGCCCAGTTTGTACTAATGGCTCAAGTGGAACAGTCTGAATTTCTGGAGACTGATGGGGAAAGTGAAGATGAGGATGAGGGTTCAGTGATTGCTGAGGTTGAAGCTGATATTGAGGATGCAGAGATAGGAGAAGCAGCTACTGGATTTATGGCTAAATTTGATGAATCAGATCAAGAGAGTGAGTATGACAGTGATGATGAAGCTGAAACGACACCTTCCTGTATCAGTTCTCTCTCAACTGAGTCAGAGTCTACAGCTGAGAAGGTATCTCTTGATAACTCTCATATCTCTACTGATCAAATCATGGCACTTGCTAATCAAATTCAATACTTTACTGCTAAGAATCAAAAGCTGCAAACACAAAACATTAATCTTAAAATGAATCAAGCCGTCAATTCTGAATATACGACACACCTTAATCAACTTCAGGAATTAATAAAACAAAAGGAGGATGAGTTGAATCAGATACATGAGCAAACAGAAAGAAAGGTTCATGATCTAAATGCCGCTAAGTTAAGTGCTGAAATCAATTTTAATTTGATTTTGAAAGAAAAACAAATTTTGGAAACAAAAGTTAACAATCTTGAAGAAGTTGTTCATAAGAAACCCACAACTCGTCATATGCTTTTCAAAACTTTAAATCCAGATCTTCGAAAAAAATACAAGGGTTTAGGATATGATGAAAGTGACTTTTTCAAGAAAATCAATTGTACTCAACTCTATCAAGCGGAAAGGATGAATTGTGGATTAACTGAAAATATGGTTTTTGTTGTTGCTGAGGAAGTTAAACAAGAAGAAGATTTCAAGAGAAAGACCACAACAACGTGTCAAAAACCATTTGATTATGATTCACTAAATGCTTCGTATGAAACTACTGAAGGTTTCTCATTCAAGCATAAATCTGTTTTCCATGATGAAACTCTAATTTTTCCAAATCATGAGCAAAATGTCACGTCATATGCACCACGCTTGTACATTCCTCACATGGAATTGCAGCATCGACAAGAAATTCTTGAAACAAACTGCATAGTTAACAATATCATTTTAGAAATTGAAAATCAAATGTTGAAAGAAGAGTTGGCTCACTTACATCTAACTCTGAAGTGATGAATCAACTGTGATTTGAAAATGATGTTTTAACTAATCAAATTCAAGAATTTTCTGAGAAATTGGAACAACCAAAGAAGGATGTTGAGAATGATAAACGAACCATCATTCAGTTGAGTGAAAAGTTAAAAAGAAAAGTAAATGAGTCTCAAAAATCAGATGTTTCTACTTTAGAACATTATGATTATGCACAACTAGTAATTCCTCAGCTCATTATTTTTGAACTGGAAACTCAACTTCGTGAGGAAAAGATCAATCGGCTTCTAGAAGAAGTGAAACGTGGCTGGGGTGTGGCAATTCATACTTGCCCCAAAGCTTGTAGAGAATATGTATCACACAAATGCGATCAGTTTTGTGATTCAACAAGTATTCGTGAAAACGGGTCTACATCAGGAACCAAGTCTTCATCATCTGCATCATCTTCTTATAGAATTTCATTCATTAAGAAATCTAACAAATCTTCTTCTTTCGCTTGTGAATCAGGTAAAAACAAAACTGTTTTCCAAATAGAAGTGAGCAAGGAAGAGAAGGCAAAAGTTCCACAAGTCAGGAAGAAGCCGAATGCTTGTCATTCAATCAAGCAGACAACAGTTGAAGACAAGCGTCAAATCACAAAATATCATTTTAGAAAACATAATATCTTTCCTTCTATTTGTTCAATACATCATAAACGTTTTGCGAATAATTGTAAGTCTAGTTTCATTTGGCAGAAAAAGACTGATATTGTTTCAAAATCATGTTTCAAAATCACAGGTTGTGGAAAATGAAATTTTTTGTGCTAGTACTGGTTGTGTTGAGGGTCATTGTATGAATGCTTGTTCATATCTTCAAGATCGAATGTTGCGTGGTTTTAAATCTGTTTCAAACTGAGGAAGATATGATCCTTACTTGGTTTGTTAATCGTAAGGGTTATATTATTCATCAATGGACTAAGAAGATTGAATTGCGGTTTTTCCTTCGTAAATATGCACATCGAAAGTTACCAATGTTGTTTGGTGAATGGGAAAAACATCTTGAGGAAATGCGCATAGTGGCTGAATCTAAGAGGAGAGCAAAAATACAAAAGATTGAAGTGGAGAAACTCAATCGTTCACTGCGTCAAATATTTTTGAATAAATCTAAACCTCAGGCTACAAAATCACCAAATAAATCAGTTTCTCACAAATTTGTTAACAAACCATTTTCTAATTTGTCCAAACCACAGGTAACAGTGAACTCTAAATCAAGCAAACCACAAACAACTCAATCTTCTCATAAATCAGTTCATCAACATAACAAATCAACCAAAGTCCCTCCTGATACAAAGAAACGAAAATGGCAACCTAGGAAATGGCAGATAAAACAGCAAAAGAAATCTGAATCTTTGATTGCTGATCCTGTTATTTCTTCTGTTTCTAAAATACCTCATCCCATTTCACAATGGGTAAGGTGTTCACCTTTTGTCTATATGTGCAGAAGAGCAATCTTTGGTACATGGACTCCGGGTGTACCAAACATATGACTGGGGATAAGGGTCTTCTCAAACAGTTCGTGGACAAATACTCTGGAAATGTAAAGTTTGGGAATGACCAGGTAGCACCAATCCTCGGCCACGGAGTGTTGGAAACAGTGAATGTTAGAATAGAAAAAGTATCTTATGTAGAGGGACTTGGTCACAACCTATTTTCAATAAGACAGTTCTGTGATAAGGGTATGGAGGTTCTTTTCAAAAAGAAGTCTTGCTCTTTGAGAACTGAGGAAGGAACTGAGATTTTGGGCGGCAACAGAAAGTCAAATATGTATACTATTGACTTGTCTGACAAAAGATCTAGTTCTTCTGTTTGCCTGCTATCCAAAGCTGCATCAGATTTGAACTGGTCATGGCATAGGAAATTGTCCAATTTGAACTTCAAAAATATTAATAAATTGGTGAATGGGAATCTAGTTAGAGTCATTCCTAAACTTTAGTTTGAAAAAGAGCATCTGTGCAAAGATTGTGAGTTAGGGAAGCTTAAGCGGGTACCACACAAGGTTGTTCAAGTTTCAACAACTTCAGCTCCTTTGCAGCTGCTTCATATGGATTTTTGTGGGCCTATGCGGGTACTGTCCAGAAATAGGAAAAGATATAATGTAGTGATGGTGGACGACTATTCACGGTACACATGGGTTAGGTTTGTCTCTCACAAGTCTGAAGTGCCTCAACAGATTATTCTGTTTCTGAAAAAGCACAAGACTCAACAAGGTCAACCTGTAAAAGCAATTCGTACTGATAATGGCACAGAATTCAAGAATAGAACTCTGGATTCCTTATCTTGATTCTGAAGGCATTTCCCATCAGTTCTCTGCAGCATACACTCCGGAGCAAAACGGAGTTGTGGAAAGGAAAAATAGAACTTTAGTTGAAGCTGCAAGAACCATGCTACAGTACTCACAGTTGTCACTATCTTACTGGGCTGAGGCTGTCAATACAGCATGCTATACCCAAAACAGATCCCTAATCCACCGTCGTTTCAATAAAACTCCTTATGAACTATGCAACGGCGTTGTGCCTAATATCAAATACTTCCATGTATTTGGTAATAGGTGCTTTGTTCTATATGAATCAGACAAACTGTCCAAGTTTGAAAAGCTGACGAGGGAATCTTTTTGGGATATTCTAATGACAAAAAGGCTTTTCGAATTCTAAATCGGAGAACTAACGTTGTTGTCGAAAGGATCAATGTGACGTTTGATGATTTAGTAAACTTAAATTCTTTGACAGCCAAACCTGCAAACAATAAAAATCTTGTTTCCCAATCAAATAAATCAGAAATTTACCACATTCAGAATGAAGATATAAATCGGGATTTCGTGTTTGAATTTTTCAAAACTGATGAATCTTCTTCTGTTAATGTGAACAAGGCTGAATCATTTCAAACACAACCTGAAGAATTTGTAACGTTAACAACTCCATCTGTTGCACGTGACACTGATCAGGAGAATTCTGAGTTTGAAGCTACAAACAGTCCATTTGCAACAGATGATACTGTCAATCCGTTTGCTGAACCTGAAATGGTAAATCCATTTGCAACGGAAACTCAACCATTTGATGACTTCATACAGGTGAGGACCCCCGAGCCTGTATGGTTGAGAAGTCACCCTGACACTCAAGTCATTGGTAGTTTGAACGCCGGTGTTCGAACTCGTGCCGCAACCGCAAACGAATGTCTGAATATGAATTTTCTAAGTATGATTGAGCCAACACGTGTATCAGAAGCTTTAGAAGATCCGGATTGGATTCTTGCTATGCAAGACGAGCTGAATCAGTTCGACCGTTTGAAAGTCTGGCGGTTAGTACCCAAACCTGAAGGTAAATCAATTGTGGGGACTAAGTGGATCTTCAAAAATAAGAAAGAGTCTGATGGAGTAGTTGTGCGAAACAAGGCTAGGCTAGTGGCTAAGGGGTACAATCAGCAAGAAGGAATCGATTATGATGAAACCTTTGCCCTTGTAGCCCGTTTGGAAGCGATCATATTATTTTTAGCCTATGCTTCCTTCAAGAATTTCAAGGTTTTCCAAATGGACGTTAAAACTGCATTCCTCAATGGTAAACTCAAAGAGGAAGTCTATGTTGGTCAACCTGAAGGTTTTGTGGATCCCAAACGCCCGCAGCATGTATATCTACTTGACAAAGCTTTGTATGGATTAAAACAAGCCCCGAGAGCTTGGTATGATGAATTGTCAGATTACTTGTTGAGCAAGGGCTACACAAAAGGAACCACAGACACAACAATCTTCAAAAAGCAGATTGGTTCAGATTATATTCTTGTACAGATTTTTGTAGATGATATTATTTTTGGCTCAACTAGTCCAAAGTACGGTGATGATTTTGCAAATACCATGAAACAGAGATTTGAAATGAGCATGATGGGGGAAGTTAATTTTTTTCTTGGATTGCAAATTTCTCAATTTAATCATGGGATTTTTATAAATCAGTCCAAATATATAAAAGATTTATTAAAACGTTTTGACATGACTGATTGTTCTCCAATTTCAACTCCCATGGGAATTAAAACAAAACTGTTTGCTGACCCTGATGGCAAATCAGTAGATTTAAAAACATTTCATGGTATGATTGGATCATTATTGTACTTAACTGCTAGTAGGCCAGATATAATGTTTGCTACTTGTCTCTGTGCCAGATTTCAGGCAAATCCTAAAGAGTCTCATTTGTTGGCAGTTAAAATAATTTTAAGATATCTTAAGGGTACTCCAAATCTCGGTTTGTGGTATCCTAGAGATTCTGATTTTGAACTAATTGGATACTTGGATTCTGATTATGCAGGATGCATGCTGGACAGAAAAAGTACATCTGGCAGTGCACATTTTCTGGGAGACAGACTAGTATGCTGGGCATCAAAGAAACAAAACTGCGTGTCAACTTCCACCGCGGAGGCTGAATATGTTGCTGCTGCCAGCTGCTGCTCTCAAAGTCTGTGGATTCGTACACAACTATCAGATTTTGGATTGGAATATTCTCACATACCGCTGATGTGTGACTCTCAGAGTGCCATAGCCATTTCATGCAATCCCATGCATCACTCTAAAGCAAAACATATAGACATTCGGTATCATTTTCTCAAAGATTATGTTGAAAAAGGTTTAATAGAATTAAAGTATGTTAATACTGAAAATCAACTTGCTGACATTTTCACCAAACCGTTGGATTAAAATCGTTTTAATACTTTAGTTTCAAAATTGGGTATGTTGAATTTGAGTATTTAAGTGTACTTTTATTCTATTAATCACAATCTACACAGTTAGGTGTTTGAGGTGAGGGGTGTATAATCTGTGTTGACAAGTTATGAATTACGGATGATTCATACTTGTAGGGGGAGATTCATTTGCATTACTGTTATCTGGTTTATAATTCTGAAAAATCCAAAAACATTTTCAAAATTTTAAAATGACAAAAAGATTTTTTTCTTTTTCTTTTTCAAAATTGATAATTGTTTTGTCTTGTTTTTTTGGTCAAGTGAGAAATTTTGTTAAATTTTTTCAAGGAAAAATCAAAAGTTGGTCAATTCCGATACTTTTTGTCGGAATCCGAGGGTTTGAATATCACATTCAATATTCCGACACATTTTCTCGGAATCAGAAACTTTTGTGGGCCTACATGTTATGAACTCTCGGAGTGTTGACCTTTACTGGGTTTTCATCTCCAAAATTTGACCATTTCTCTTTGTTCAATCGAGTCTTCAAAAGGGCTTTGGATTTCTTCAAGTTTTTCAGTACTAGATCGGTTTTCAATTGTGATTCTCATGGTACACTTTGTTTTTTCTTCATTGTATTACATCTTTCTGCATGTTAGATTTAATAAGTCGAAAACCCTCTTTCTGTCGATTCTTTAGTTCACTGTTTTCGTGCTTGTTTCTTGTTAATCAACTTGTTAATCACTTGGGTATGCTTAGATAACATGTTACATGCGTTGCTATTGTTAGTTTACTTATATTATAACTGTTTAGAATAGATTTGAGTGAGTTTTTGTTCCGTTTTGCGTAACTGGGTTACGGGGTTTACATTGAACATTTAGCATGCTTAATGAACTCTGATGGGATTACATGTTATGTTAATAATGTTTAGAATGACAAAGGATACAATTGACTTTGATTTGTTTGTTGAAATTTTGAAGTTTAAAAGTCTGATTCGGAAGGGTGATACTCTGTTATGAATCTCTCGGAATTCATAATTCTGAGAGTTTTCATTGTTTGACATTTCTTGGATTCTTGGTTTATCGGATTCCGATATTTTATCGGATTGTAGGTTTATCGGATTCTAGAGTCGCTTTTGATTTGTATGATTCTCTCGGATTCGAGGTTTTATCGGATTCGAGGTTTTATCGGATTCCGAGCTCTTATCGGATTCTTGGTTATCTCGGATTCTTGATTCTATCAGAATTAATTATTTCCTCGGAATCTCATTTTATCGGATTGTTGGTTCTATCGGAATCTCATTGTTTCCTCGGAATCTCACAACTTCTCAGGATCTCAATGTTTCTCGGATTTCTTTTTTTATCGGAATTTTACACTAAAGGATTTTCTCGGAATTCAAAGAATCTCGGATTTTCATCTAAGTGTTTGTTGGATTCTTCAATTCCGACAAAACACTTGACAAAAATTTGAAATTTTCAATTTTTTTCTAAAGTGGAAAATTTTCAAATCAGAGAAAGGAACAACTTTTCTACTTTTATCTGCTGAACATCTGATCATTAACCGTTGGTATTCTTATCTTCTTGCAGATGGCTAATCATAGTAACCCCTCAACATTTGTTCTTTCTGAACAACTGTTTCCCCGAACCAACTACTTACCCAATCTCATGAATAATCATTGTTTTGACTCCTTCACCACCACCACTCTGTACCCTATTCTTTCGGAGCTAATAGCTTCACATCCATTAAACCACATATTCTCATATAACCCTACTGCTGATGGAGAGGAACCTCATATTCCAGAGGTGTATGTACAACAATGGTGGCATTCTATGCACAATACTGTTAATGATGATGGAGAGGAAATCATAGCTGGTCAGATTGAAAATTTCAAATTCTCATTTGGTGTTAATCAGCTGCGGACTATGTTTAATCTTCCATCTGAGAGAGGCACTTATGCTGGCAAATCTAGTTTTGATCCAATTCCATCCAGCAAAGCTATATATTCCCATGTGAAGGATCTGGGGTTTAATGGAGTGTTGACCAAGAGTGTCCAATTCAAGAGGAACAACATGGTGCCAATTTGGCAGTCTTTATATGCTATAATCAATCGGTGTCTCACTAGTATTTCTAAAGGAGTGGATGGTGCTAGTTCCAGTTCATTTCAAATTCTGGTGTCATTGGTCAAACACTGGCATGTGGACTATGCATATATAATCTTTCAAGAAATTTCCAAAGTTGTCCATCTGAAACAAATACCACAACAAGCTAAGAAATTTCTTCCATATCCGAGGTTTCTCTCGTTGATTGTTCAAAGTGTAATGCTAGATCATCCTACTGATATCAATCGAAGAGATAATGATCCTCTGCCAACGGTGTACATCATGCAGAAACTGTATAAGATTGAAAAGACGTTTGATGTTTAGACTTATGTTATGCTTGTTGATCTGTTAATGTTAATAGATCTAGATGATCCCATAGTCCAGGCATATGTGAGTGAGCATAATCTGGTTCTTCCGGATCAACAAGAGCCTTTTGATCCTACCCAAAGAACAGTAGTACCCGAGATTTCAGATTCTAGTAGTCAGTCGTCTTCGGGTGACACTGACGGGGGAGAGTCGAGAGAAAATTCTGAGAGGGGGGAAGAAGTGGCTCAGGGAGGTGAGAATATAGGAGAGGGAGATAAGGAGGATGATATGCCTATAGGAAAATTGATTGAAAAATCTCAATCTCAAGAAACTCCTGACAGAGGTGTTGAGCTGAATGTAGAAACTATGATTGTTACACCTGAGGGAACAACTAAGGAAACAACTGTGTTTGAGCATGATGATTTATTTGATATAGAATCTCTTGATACTGAGGGCTTATATGATACTATCACGATTGCTGCCCAAGTTAATGTAGATGAAGAGGAACAGTTAAAAGAAAAAGAGAGTGTGCTGGGAGAAAAAGAACAAAAGAGTGTTGAGAGTTCCCCAACCACATCTAGCCGGGAAACCACATCTGCCATCGGGTCTGACAGGGTCAGTCCTGGTGTTGAAAAAGACTCTGGCATCCCACCAGAGCATGCACAAACCCCTCCCAGCTACTCAGAATCCTCTCAAAAGGATACTTTTTCATCTTTCCACGGGGATTTAACACATAATCTACCGAAGTCTCCTTTTGACACAGTAGGTATTGAAACAAGTGACAGTTCTCCCCAGGCTACCGAATTTCATTTTCAAGAGCACAACTTCAGCCTCAAGGACAACTTTGATCAATCTGCAAGAGTAAGCATGACTGATGTTATGGAAAAGATAGAAGCTAAGATGCGTGAAAGAGCTACTCTCCGCAGGTGGCAAAGGATCTTGGGTGAACGAAACATAGACTAGATCGAATCAAGGGGGAGATTGTTAGATCTAGATTTTATGATTAGATCTAGTCTTTATGTGATGTAATATGTATGTTTTAGTACTTAGTATAAATACTAAGCATTTACATATTGTAACCTTTTGACATATTGGAATAGAAAACACACACTTAAAGGTGTTATTGACATATTCTCTCTACTTGCATATTCGAATTCATCACTATACACTCATATTTGACTTTCAGGATCCCATCATTCTGCTAATTCTACTTCTGAGCCACCACTGAGCAACCTGGGAACTCTAAGCATTCTGCTGTTAAGTCTCATAATGTAGTTGCTTTAGTTCCTTACTCAGATGATGAGGACACTGATGATAATAATAATGCTAGTGGTGGTGCTATTTCTTTGAGCTTTGGTTCTGGTGATAAAGCACCTATTGGTGATGTTGGTGCTGGTTCATTTGTTGGTGAAAGTGAAGGTGATGATGATGATGAAACTGATGAGTCCTCTGAGCCCAACTATCAACCCTTTCCTGGGTTTAATTCAAGCTCCACTCAGAAATCCTCTCATCCTGAATACTCAGAAGGTGATACACTTGATTACAGTTTTGAGAGTCCAATTGTTGGTGGATATGTTGCTCCTACTCCTCCACAAGAAGACACTCTGCCGGTTCAAACTACTGTGGTTGAGACCCCCTGTGCTATTAATTCCATGCACCTAAGCCAGGGTGGTGATGATGGTGAAGCCTTTATAAGTAATGGTGCTGGTGGTGACAACAAAGAGGCAACTGGTGATGAGGATGTGGTCTCAGACAAGCTTATTCAACTTATTAAGATCAGTAGAAAGTCGCATCCTTCTGGTAACATTGCTTCAACCCTTGAGAACACTCACATGGTAAACGCAACTAGTGAGATCCAATCCTCATACTAGTTGTTTCATCCCCACAACAACCAAGATCCAGTGCACTACCAACAGTCACTAGTTCTACTCCTTCAATTGCCCCTATAGTTACAAGGTCCAGTGAGCATGTGCCTCTTTCATATGCCTCAGAGGTAGTTGCATTGACACCTCAGACCTCAACACCAATGATTCCCTCTTATGTTGAAGGGGAGCCAATGGATGTTGACCAACCCAATAAACTAGTGGATACATCCTCACAAAAGGATGTGTTTGAAAATTTAGGACTCCTACAATCTGGGTCACCCTCCCAACAGGGTGATACCATTGAAAGACAGACCACATCCCAGGGTCTTACTGTGTCTAGCCCAGAATTGAGTCTGCCAGTTCCTTCATTAAGCTCACAACAGCTTCTTGATGTCCACAAGGATACCCAAATGAGTGCAACCCACACTCAATCTCACATATTCATACCCACTTTTGATTCTATTCTAACACATATCCCTACACTACCTGCCAATGCTAGTGATTTAAACTAATCATTAGTATAGGGCCCTCCTTCTGTTTCCCATGATCTTAGGCTTACACACCAAGCCTAAGTGAGGGAGCAACTACTTTTCCTATCATTGTATGTTTACCTCATGTCTCCCAACCACTGCATTCCACTTTAACCCCTACATAACCTAACCCTCTCTTACTTCAAACAATCCTCTCAATCCAACAAAATATTGATGATTTACACACTTCCTTTACCCAATTCCAATCCAAAATAAAAACTTAACTCTCACATCTAGCCCATGAGGTTGAGTCACTCAAGGCCTCTACATCCTTAAGCCCAACCACTTTTGTTTCCCAAACCCAACCCCAACCCACAACTCAACCCATACCCACCCCTACCCCTATCCCTGCCCCTGCTGATCTTTCCCCAATTCTAGCCAAATTGGAACAACTTATAGACAAACAATCCACTTCTTCTACTGTAACCCCCCTCTATCTTACCCCAAGCTACTATAACCTCTCTCAATCAAACCATTTCTAACCTTCTTAACAACCTTCACAATATCAAACCCCATACCCCTTCTATCTACCTAAGCATCCCTCCTCAAATCCTCCAAGTCCCTACTACCCTTAAATCCATTGAAGAATCTATAACCTTTTAAGCCTATTTAGCCAGATGTAGACCGGATGTGCTCATCAGTGAATTTCGTTCCCTTCACAGTAAAATCCATCATCTTAGGCCATCTACTTCTACCTCTCAACCTCAATTATCTCCTATTCCCTCTCACCTCATATTTAGAACCATGCCCTATACTCAATCTCCCATTCACTCTAGACCTACCTCTGCCTCTAATCCTACTCTATCTCACCTCAGACTAACCTAACCACTCCTCCACCTTTTAACCCTTCTACCTCTTCACCTACTTCCCCTGCCAAACTAAATGTTCACTTTGAAGACTTTCCTTCTACCTCATTTGATGTTGCCAAAAAGGGGGAGTTCATCAGATTCCCAACTATCCATTAACTCTTCTAGCTCCTCTTCAGGCTCTGAATTTACTCCTGAAAAAGAACCCCAACCAGCTGAGGGGGAGCTGAGGACTAAAAGAAGGCTAAAACAAATGGCAAGGAAGAAGAGTGCCAAGAAATAGAGAGTGAGTGAGGCTTGTGCTCCTATCAACATCCAGTCTGACTCAGATTCAGAAGAAGAGGATGATGATCCAATCTCTTCTCTGTTAAGAAGAAGAAACCAAGGTCGTGTTCCTCGAACTCAAAAAGCTCAAACTCCTTCTTCAACTCAAGCGGAAACCTCAACTCCAAGGTCAAGATCACAAAGAAAAGGAAAGAAAGTGATGACCTCTAAGGAGATTGAAGAGGAAGAAAGAAAGGAGAAGGAGAAACAACAAAATTAAGAGGATGACAATGAGATAAGAAGACTTGCTGCAATCCTAGGAGAACAAATGGAAGAATTCATTCAAGCCAAAGATAGACATCTTGAGTTCCAAACTCCTCAAGATCTTGCTAATGTGTTAGGAGTATCAGAAGAGGAAGTTTTTCAAGTGGCACAAGAAGAAGAAACTCTGTTAACTCCTCAAAGATCCAACACACAAACATCTTTGCAATTTACTTCTAATCGTTCTACCAAGAAAGATTCAAAGAAAGGCATATCTCACAAGGAAGCAATTCAAGCCCTACTGAATCTGGAGTTCTCCAAAACACACAAATTATCAGGCTATAGGGCCTCTGAATTCAACAAGCATAGAACTCACTTGGCTACTAGATCAAATCCTCATACCATATCAAGAGTAACTGCGCATAAAGGTGATGGTGATTCCTACATCAGATTAGTTAGAAGAAATAAAGTAAGAACTTCTTATGATGTCCATCTAGAACATGTGCCAAACTTCAATTTCTTTCAGATGATTGAGATCTTGTACCATATCCTCAAATCCAAAAGTCCCAATGTTTCAACCTTTATAAAACCTTTTGACTACTTGATCAGACAAGCAGTAGTTCAATAGCTCTTCACCATTAATCAGTACATTCAGCATGTCAGAACACTTGAATAGTTATTCAGAAGAAGCTCTAGGACCTTTGTCCCTTTTGAGCAAAGAGAACCTGCTTTGGATCATGATTACTTCACAGATTATGAAAACCTAAATACAACTCTACCACCCAACACCATTCCTCAGATGTACAGGTTTATATCTGAACCCGAACAAGGTATATTCTTCTTGAATAGAGCTGGTAAGTGGAGGTTTTTCAGGCTATCTGAAATTAACAAGACCAAGAAGGAGTTCCTCCTCCATGCATACTCAAGTACAAGAAGATTAACTGGAAGTGATGTTTTTGAACAACTGTTGAGTGCCAGATGTGATGAAGTGTGTCCTCCTGATCCAATTGCTCAAGTCAAGGAAAAACCCTGGTGGGAAGACAATTCATAATTAGAATAGTTTACTTGTCAAGTTCTTAGAATAGTTTCAATTTTGTAATATAACTTAGTTTCAATTTCTATTCTGTAAAATACTCTTTTCTGTAATCAATCTTGAACTTTGATCATGGACTACTTGGCTAAATGCTATTATAGATGATTCTTAGTACATAGCTCATCTAGTGTAAATATAGAAAATCAAAAATCCTAAAAACAGAAAAAGGATAGAAAAGATACTACAAAAACAGAAATATGGTACTTCATAATCATAAGATTCCCAAAAATAGAACTATAAGGGAACATATCAAAAGAGTTACCAAAAATAGAAAGCTAGGTAACCAAAATGCACTTAAAAGTTTTATCTTTAACCTATTCGAGTCAAACTGATTCTTCCATTTAACATAAGATTTTTTCATCATCAAATAGGGGGAGATTGTTGGGGAGATAGCAATATCAAATTATAATCAAACCTGTCTACTAATTAAAATAGGATTCGATGTTAACAAAACCATACATTCAGTTTAGGACTTAGAATATTGAAAAACATGTGTTGTTTTTCAAATAGACTTAAAGAATTTTCTAAGTATAAAAGATCAGCTGAGCCTTGAGTATCAGATGATAGACCAGCTTCAGAAGATCAGCCAAGAAGAAAAGACAAGTATAGAAGCATCAGCTGAGTACCTACAAGCATCAGCTGATAATCTACAACCATTAGCTGAGGAACAAAGTTAATCAGCTGAGTAGTCAAAAGCATCAGCTGAGGTTTCAAGTCAATCCACTGAGGCCTTTATTCTATCAGATAAGAAATTCCAAATCACCAAGTCTTTTCTATAAGCTTATCACTTTGACTGATTAGCTGAGCATTCATGATCAGCTGAGCATATATGTTGATTAGCTTATGTACCTAAGTCTTTCATTAATCCTTCATCTGAGCAAAAATATATTTGCAGTTTGGAGTTAATGTATCAGCTGAGTCGTGAAATGTTTTAAACACTTAGCTATTTTTCTTTGTACTCATTCTTAAGTCTAAGGCAGAACATATGTTGTTCTATTATGCCTTTAGATCTGGCTTTGTAAAAGTATAAACACTTTTTGTATCTGCAAGAGACAAAGAGGATTGATCTTGACCCTATGGAAAAGGTGCAAGATACCTTAGAAGAATAAGATCTCGAAGATATGGTTCAACAACTAAGTGTGGCTGGCAACTCCATACTTGGTTAAGTCAAATCTTCAGAAAGCATGGTGTTGTATAAAGTACAAGCATGGAAAGAGAAACTTGCACTTCCAAGACAAAATTTAGTAGTTTAATAATAGAATAATAGATAGTGGGATGTACTTTTACTGAAAAGTACATTTATTTTATACATTGCTTGTTTAAAGTGTTTATGCTTTTTATCCACTAACTTTATCTATTATAATATTATTATACCAAGTACTTTTGTCTCCTTCTCCTTTCCACCAACCAGACACCAAGAAGCTTATATATACTCAAGCATGGAAACATGCTAAGCACGCTGAAATCTCATAAGTTGAGACCTACACAAAAACGAAGAGTTAGCATATTTTCAGTGTAGAGCAAACTTGTTCATGTGTTGAACATCCTAAGCATTAGTTGGTTAAGATTAGCTTTGTCTATGTGTTAGACATATTAGTTGGCACCTTTATTGACCTTGAAAATTCCGCATCCAGTTCATGTATCTCTTGATTTTCATCAATAAGAAGTATATAAAGTATAATAGTGTGTTATTAATTTTTAAAAGCTAAAGTTTGTATTTAACCCCCACTCCTACAAACATTTGTTGTTGTAGTATCCATTCGGGACCAACAGGGGCTCCCCAAGGTGATGAACTTGGTCTAATGAATCCCTTATCAAGTAACTGTTGGAGTTGAGCAAACAACTCTTGCCTGATGGAGCTAATCGATAGGGTGCTTTTGCCACGGGCGCTGCTCCAGGAATTAAGTCGATGTGAAACTCGACTTGTCACTTCGGGGGTAACCCTCGTAAATCCTCTGGGATTACCTCGGGATAATCTCGTAACACAGGAATATCTTGGATGCGATTCTCCTTTGTTTCTTTATTAATTACGTGTGTCAAGTACGCGGCAATTCCGTTCTTCAAGTATTTTCGCATTTTCATGTAGGATACTATTTTGAAATTCCTTCCGTGCTTTTCTCCCTATACACTAAGCGTCTTACCTTTAAGCATTGGGATTCGTATGACCTTTTCGAAGCAACATATCTCTGCTCGATATTTAGTGAGCCAATCCATACCGATGACTATATCAAAACATCCCAATTCGATTGGAATTAGGTCTATAGTAAATGTCTTATCGGCTAAGTTTAAGGTACAATCACGAATAATATCTTTAACTCTAGCTTCTTGACCATTAGCAAATTCAATGGTACATGGCTCTTTCATATTCTCAGTTTTTAAATTAAGCTTTGATCTAAATTCTAAAGATACAAAACTTTTATATGCACCTGAATCAAATAATACTGATGCGTGATTACCATTTAGAGGAAATATACCTATGAGAACATCAGGGTTTTTTATGGACTCATTTGCTCCAATCTCAAATACTCGGCCTCGAGCGCTTAATTTGGTTGATTTGCTTGACGATTTTGGTTAGAATCGAACCTTTGAGTCGGTTGCGACCAGGTGGTAGCATGATGCTCTAGACTCCCACACTTGTTACAAGGCTTTACTCTACAAGTCTTGATGACATGACCTGGCCTCTTACACCTACGGCAAATGGTTCACTTCCCTTTATGATATTTGTCACATTTAGGGTAGGTCTTCCATCATTTATCTGTTGTTTGTGCTTGAACCCCAAAATTTCTTGCTTTCTTCTGATTCCTGTTAGTTTCTCCTCTGGCCGTCCTCCCTAACAGTTCTTCTACTTTTCTCTTACCCTTACCTTTGTCGCTCGCTTACAATCCAGAGCGAATAACATTGTTGGTAAAGCTACTAGCCAGATTTACAGCACTTTGTAGAGTAGTCAGGTTTGCAAAAGTGACATTTGCCCGTATTTCGGGGGCTAAGCCCAAAATATACCTATTAATGCGGTTTTCTTCCGGTGTCACTAAATTTGGTACCAACTTGGCCAACTCGTGAAAGCGTGTGGTATATGAGTTAATGTCGTTTCCTACCATCTCGTGGTTTCAAAACTCGGCTTCTAATATCTGAATTTCACTTTTTTGAACAAAACTCATCCCTCAACAGCTTGATAAATTAGGCCCATGTGAGTTTGTATGCCGCGTCCCTGCCACGGGTTTCTACCTGGATATTCCACCAAGGTAGGGCCCGTCCTTGAAAAAGGCATGCTACAAATTCCACTTTGGTGGCTTCTGTACACTTACTTATACTGAGGACAGATTCCATACTCTCGATCCAATTAAGTAGGCCCACAACTCTTTCAGTTCCAAAAAATTCTTTAGGGTTGCAGGCTCTAAAGGTCTTGTAATTGCATTCCTTGTTTATAGCCGTTATGCCTTGACTTACTTTTAAGTCTACTGCCACTTAGCTAACAATGTTAGGCAGTGTAGCAATTACTCGTTCCATTACAATTCGGTTTAGTTCGAGGTCTTCCCTTCTCGGAGGCATGATTCTCTAGGCAACCATGCATATAAATTTAATCATAAGCCTACGTGAGCTTTATTAAATCACATCACACATAACCTTAAACTAATTCAAGAAGTTTTCACATAAATATAAGTGCATATATATATATATATATATATATATATATATATATATATATATATATATATATATATACACATTAAATGAACATGCATTTTGAAATAACCATCATTCATAATACGATTTAATAGTTTGACAAAAGTGGTCCCTCCATGGGTACCATAATAATAATAGTAACAATAATAGTATTTAAAACTTATGACATGCAAGCCTTCTAAAATTACTTCAAATTCGGCCATAACCACTACATAAGTTTTACAAAATTTAGCTATATGCCACAAAATGTCTATCCGCAACAACTACTAATACTTCCACACCATTCCCAATAGGAGTCTAACCACGCCAACACCAGTCCCACACTCATGGCTATATAACTCCTTCTCAGACCCCCTACGTGCCATTTCTTTAACTTTCATTATGTAATCCGGTTGATAATCTATCTTTTTTGTTAGGTAGTCAGTGTCATCGACATGATCATTTACGCGTCCATACAAGTGATGGACCTGCAAGGTAAGCGAGTGCAAATGAAGAACCTCGATTTCCGTAACCCTTGCCGGGGTCCTCACACGTACTCTGGCCACTGCCGGGGGTAACCTATCCTCATCCTATTTTCGGGATGACTCACCTAAAGCTGGTAGTGTTGGTTTCACCGGTGCTCTCATGGGTAGGCCAACTTGCTTCCTAGCGGTTAGTCTGGTTCGTGGTCCCGGTGCCTTCGGTAGTGGATCCTGAAAACCCTGAGGAATAGAACATGGCGGCCGGTTTGGTGTGTGGAGTCAGGTGATCTTCGGCTGCTGACCAAAGAGGATCCTCGGATGGTTTCCGTAGGTTAGCTCGCTCTCATTGGATGACACAATCTGCGAGATTTAAATTAAGTCTAGATACAAAATATATAAATAAATTTAAATGCCTATGTATGAATGCCATGCACACACACAATTCATGCTTATCAAGTGTAAACTGGATTTTTTTTTATCTAAACATGTTTCTATTGTAACTAATCTAAGTCCCCCATCATACATAGCTAAATTAGACATAGGTGATTAGGCTTTGTCTAATTTAGATATAATAATGTGACTCTCAACTTAGTAACATTAGCAACACGCTTACACTTTGAAACCATTTTTTTTTTAAAAATTGTTTTGAAAACCTTTGCTTATGGTTTGAGTTTTCCGTAAGGAAAACCGAAATTCTATATAACCTTAGGCTTTGATACCAAGTCTGTCATACCCGCTAAAGCGGAAACACGAAATATGACAATTCCATGATTTCAAAGCATAAAGTAATGGATAACACCCATAAACATATTTAAAATAAAGTATCACAAACCATGAGGTTAGAAACATTGTCCCAAATATTAAAATTAAAATAACATTGTTTAGTATTAATCAACATAATCAAAAAAATAATTCCAATGCGTAAGATCGCACACACAACACATATGCAGCAATGTCATGCTTACTTCTAACCACCTAAAAAGCATAAAAAAAAATAGGTCAACTACTAGAGTTGGTGAGGTCACAGGTTTTCAATATACTCAAAATAAATTTTTAATGCAAAAATTTTAATAGTTGAGAACTTGAGTCCAATCAAATTATATCAGCTAATGTTTAATATTACCCAAATAGTGCACATGATATAAGATTATACTAAGGTACCTTTTGCTTCAGCCATTATCCAACCTCTTGACATACTACGCCCAAATTTGTTAGGATTTCGTGGGCTAGCAGCGAAAGAAAAGTACAACAGATTAAGCCCAAGGTACAAGCCATCAAAGCACAAAAACTAGAAATCCCAAAAGAGGACCAAACTCTATGTAAAGAAATGCAACATGTAAAGGAAAGAGGTGGTTATACCTTTCTCCTAAGCTCCAGAAATCTTCAATCCTCGTGGTGGTGATGCTCCAAGAACGAAACACGCAGATCTTCTATCGGGATATACCGCGGGAACTCGTCAAACCACGAGTGCTAGCAAGCCTTTGGTAGTACTTCACCTTGAAAACAACTTTAGGAACAGCAACAACAATGGACCAATTTCTGGAACAAATCTCTCTTATGTTCTCTCTTGGTCTATGAAGCACCAAAGAGAATCAATGTGTGTATTCTCTCAAAGAGAAGAAGAGAGAATATGAAAATTGAATTCCTATCTTCAACAAATGTTTCCAGATCTATCTTAACCCCTCATGGCCGGCCAAAGTGCCTTACAAGTTGTCACCCACGCATTGGCTAGCTTGGGAGGTGATTTGACAAAAAGCACATGCAGTCGTAGCGGCGCTAACTCTTAGGGTTTAGCGGCGCTAACCCCTTAAAGTTAGCGGCGCTAACGCGGCCTGTCAGTGATTTGAGACAAAGTACATGCAGCCGTAGCGGCCATAAACTTAAGGACTTAGCGGCGCTAACCCTTAAAGTTAGCGGCGCTAATGCGGCCTGCGATGTCAACTTTTGACTCTTGTCAATTTTGGTCCCTTTACTTTAGTTGCTGTCAGGTTTGACCCCGGTGTATGACCCAATAGGCCCATACATCATCAGTAGCGGTCTATATGGCGTACGTGCATTAGTGGGCATATTTCTAACAAACTCCCACTTGCACATAATGCACCGTACTCATGTAACCACAGACAAAGAGCGGCCTCTAGCAAAGCATCGATGCCCCCAAGTCAGTATGGGTTCCGCCTTCTTGCAGAAATCCATAACCTACAAATACGTAGTGGCCCAATAGGTAAGTGATCAAACATCCTTTTGTTCGCAATATCCTTGTGAACACGAGACATGGATTAATATGTCAATCTCCAGATCGTTCACGATTATGTTTCTCGATCTTGATTGGTGGTGACCAAAATTTAAGGACATATCTGATTCTCAATCAATATTCCTTTGTGCATGGCCATGCTAGTTTTGGTGTCAGCGTCCAATCATCGAGGGGCCAGGGATATCTCTCATATCAGAGGAACAAATTCCGTTGACTGTACAATCACATAGCGTGAACCTTATCTTACTTAACTATTCCCTTTATAATAGCCAGTTACGAACTACGTTTTGAAATAGCCAAAGTAAGAAAGTTTCATGATATAGTAATTCATACATCTCGGGTCAAAGGACGTAATGATATTACCATACCGAGTTACTTGTGACCATGATCCATGAAGTGAACTCAGGTTTGGGTCTAACAGTCACTTGAAACTCCTTTCATGCACAGGTTACTGTTGCGTTTCATGCATTCAATCCTTGATCAATGCACAACCAACACCTAACCTAAGCCTTAATTCAAACTTCCTTCCCATGAAGAATGACTAACTGTGGAAATTTAGAATGTATAAACATTCTCGGAAGAGGTTAAACATGCTAAGATGGAACACAGTAAAGACCAATGAAGGTAACCACTTCATGCGTATATATAGTCTCCACTATATATCGATACAATCATCGGTTAGCATGAACAATGCTATTTTACCTAGTATGAAATTCATCACTAGTATTTGACAACAGCTTAATGATGAGATTATCAACTCAATATCCCTTTGTACTCTTTTGTATTCTCCTTATTAAACCACTTACATAGTGTTTATCAAAGTGATCATACACAAGGTTATCATATTCGTCATATCCTCAATGTTACCGAAGTCTACAATAGGATTAATGACACTTATGATTATTAGAGTCGACATACCCTCAATGTAACTGAAGTTCACAATAGAGTCACTGAAACTCACTTTTACTAGAGTCGACATACCCTTAATGTTACCGAAGTACACAATAGGGTCAATGACACTCATTGGAATTTAAATGTCGTATCTACACCACATATGTTTGTAGATTCAAAACATCGATTAAAATCGACAGTTTTATTAGTATACATTGGCTTGCAGTAAAACTTACTCAAGACAACTCTATATTTCGTCGAACATCAAGAACATACTTTAGTATTTCTTGAATTTAGAATCCACTTTACTTCATATTCATATTTGTACTCGTGAAACAATAATTCCATCAATAGGTTGAAAACAACCCTAGATTAGGACATTATTTTCATTTGAGTATATTTTACCAGGAACACTCATGAAGCTCCCACTAGCCCTGACAAGAGTATCTAGCTTAATCTATGCTTTCTAGAAAACTCATTCCTTTGACTTTCTCGTAAAGCAAGATTACAGCCACAAGATGCAAGTTTTGTCGACTTCAGTCATGGACACAACTTGGATATAATGGATATATAAGACCTCGGAACATGCTTCAAAACATTTCCTCAACTTAATCCTATGAAGGATCTAGGTCTTCTCATTTCCATGTGAATTTACTTGTTTCCCCAAAGCGACAACAATGCTTCACGTAATCCAGACCTAATCTGGATATTATGGATGTGTAAGAGCCTCGGAAAGTGCCTTAAGCATTTCCTCAACTTAATCCTATGAAGGATACAGGTTTCTTACGTCCAAGTGAACTAACTTGTTTCCGCAAGGTGACAACAATATTTCACTTTATCCAAGTCATATTCAACATAGCCACTAGAACATGTTTCCATATAATCAACATGAAACACTTTGTCTCTAGTCGGTATTTGAGGTTGTCTATGATTGCATATATGTTATTCCCTACACCCTTCTTGGATAACACCTTTGGTGTGGGATTAACCCAAGTCAAGTACTTGGATGCGTCAAATAGATTACATCTATGTATACCATTCCCTTCTTATATACACTAGTGAACTCAGGGTCCCACTATGTTTCCGATGAATGGTGACCTCACAATGATTCACCATCAAGCTGCTGTTACTAAAATATGACAACATCATGTCTATACAGCCTTCTTGACTTCCATCAGATTTTAAAGAAGCAATGGATATTGTCAGGTCTTACCAGTATCTCTATGCTGATTAAATGTCAGTGTCAACATTAGGTCTCTTATTTAAGTTTTACATTCTTCCACTGGAATGCTTTTGGATATTGTGTTCTCCTTTTGAGAAACCAAACATGGTTCTCATAAGTTCAAGAAACAACTATCCAAAACTCAGATGAACTACTTAAATATATATAAGCATCAACTTAGTTTATAATTCATCCATCTCCCACTGAATGTAGACTGGATAATTATGCGCCATGAGATTGACAAGCAAAGAACTCTTTGTAGTCAAAATCTCATTAGATGCTTAGGTGACCATCATGTTGGGTTTTAGATTGAGGACTTGGTTCAAAAATTAATGTATACCAATTACATTGAATACATGTTTTAGGCCTGCCTTTCACCAGATCATCAACAAAGATATCCGGTTTTCTTTAAAGTGACACCATGTACAAATGTCTCTTAGAGAAAATGAATTATGGGTTAAACCCATGATCCATTTCATATTTAAACCGATATAGATAAGAAAACTTAGCATCTTTACTGGATCTAAGAGTTTGATATGTATATGCCCTTACTGATTCTTAGTTTTCTTTAGGTTAGTTCTAAACACCACTAGGTTTCAGACACAAGCCTTTTTCTCTAGTAAACATTCTCTCAACAACTATCATAAAGATGGTGATGGAGAATTTTACTAGTGTCACTCTAAATGACATACTTGAACGGACTATCCACACAAGTGTGATCAAAATCCAACAAGTTATAATCCTTCCTACCAACACTGGTGAAGGATTTCTTAATCACCCTATTTCAATAAACAATATATATTTCTTTCATTTAGCCCGAGGCTAAACTTTTACAAAGATCCTAACCACATGGATCTAAGCGATGTAAATGTTGTTTACTTGGTCAAGTTTGATTATGCCATAGAGCTCATATATCCAAACCACTTTTGGATCTAAGAATCAATTATTCATGATTGCCTTATTACTTATAACGAGTCTTTATGTATGCTATGATATGGATAAGTTTTGATAAAATCATCACAAAACCAATTTTTCAAAATGTTTCAATTCTAAGTCATATCCATCGTCATCAAATGTGTATTTGAGCACCATAAATGGTCAAAAATAACACATAAGCATAGACATGGATCGAATTTGAAATGAAACCATCAATATGAAAAATCTTTTCATAAAAAATACAAGATACAAAAACATCCATCATCTTCAAAAGAACATACAATAAACCAAGTCTTGCCACGCTGGGCATAAATACAAAAGTAGTAATTAATCCGGAAATAATGGCGAGACCAACACTCCCAATTCTCTTACAAAGGACAATCAACAGGATTTCCTCTTCAGAGATCCGGATCTTCAAGTTCTTCCTTCTTGCAACGAACAGACCTACACTTTGTAACAAAAATAAATTTGTGACAAACGTGAGTCTTATAGCTCGGGTAAACAACCTAGCTTATTAAGGAATAGCAATGAAGTATAATCATGAATGTACCTCAAGTAGGAAAATTAACTCTCTCTTTTCTGAGAAGTTTTATATCCTCTCGGCACGAAGGGCAGGCATGACGGCCCCAATCCCCAAATCTTCCGCAGAAGTAGCAAACCACCCCTTGTTGAGTCTCCTTAGGCACATCATCAATGTTCATAGACTCAAAACTTGAAGCAAGCTTGGATATTCCAACTTCTTCTGATGGGATCGATTTCTTCTTCCTCATAATATGTTGTTCCTTATAACCAAGTACGAGAGTGGATGAGGATGATGCATTCTTGGACATGTTAGATTCTACATCCTTCAACATTCAATGCAATTCATCTATAGATATTTCCTTTCCATGCATATGATAGTCTTTTATAAACTGTTCATATGATGCGGGCAGAGATTGAAGTATGAAATTCACACCCAGCTCCCTCCCTACAGGAAATCCTAGCCTCTCCATCTGGTCCATGTAAGATTTCATCTTCAAAACATGGGCACTTACACTCCCGTCTTCCCGCATCTTACAACCGGTTAGACTTTTAACACACTCATAATGTTCTTGCCTAACTTGCTGTTGGAATACATCCTTCAGCTTGTTAATCATGTCAAACACAGTCATGTGCTCAAATTGCTTTCGCAACTCTAAGCTCATACTTGATAACATGAGACAAGCAACATCGTGCGTATCCTGAACACGCTTTTCATACGCGTATCGGATCGTCCATTCCGCATTGATAGCAGGTGGTTCGGGAAGGGGTTCCTCAAGGATGTGCAACTTAGACTCGGCACGTAGGACAATTCTCAATTGCCTAAGCCAGTCAACAAAGTTCACTCCCATGAGTTTCTCCCTTTCAAGGAACATGCGTAGTGAAAAGTTTGACATGGTGTTGTTTTGATTCGACATCCTATATCAGAATAGAGTACACGAATTAGTTAGTTTGATTTAATCCTCGTTAAAATAATTACCCATATCGTCTCGAAAAATATTTTAAAAAGGGCTAAGAACCATATTTCACTCCAATTCATGACCCGGTTACCGCGGATCACTTCATGGAGCTATTTAGGCCGATAACTATTTTACCGATTGCAATTTCTATTGCAACTCTTAGACACTTGCGGGATCCTACGACAACCATCGGTCGTTTGGCATGTTTGATCCCTACTTGCACCAATTCCAAATTAAAATTCTTGGTTGACTCGTGCTAAGCTCGACAATCACTCAAGGATTTTAATTTGCAATTGTAAATCGTCCAACAAGATACACGGTGACACCTTGACAACTACCAGCTCGTGCTAAGCTCGACAACCGATAATTTCAAGATCCCACACTCACCTTCTACACAGATCCACATGGAATAACTCGTTCTAAGCTCGACAATCACTCCATGCTTCACTAGATTCGGGTGGTGTCATCTTTTGGATGGCGCAAGATTTATGTTTTATGAAAACGGGCTTTTGTTTCCGGCTTGGTTAAAGGTTAACTTGTTTAGTGACAAAACCTATTTTCACTAGGTGGGTTAATCTTCTATGTGAGCGTGCGCGAGAGTTGCAAACCATTTTTACTAAATCTCTTGTGATTTTATTAATTTCAAAAAATTATCTAGCATGCGAATCCGAAGCAAACCATGCAAGAATAATAAAATCACATCACACGCATATATACGAAATAAATTGGTAATCCTTGCCAAAATCCTATGCGTTCTTCCCATGAGCCAAAACGGGTAGAACGTGGTCAATCTAAGGGACGGAAGGTCTTCAATGCGAGCTCCCACTAGAACCGCCATCTCCAATGGACTTCACCGGCTTCTATGGACATAATACTCCATCTCCTTCCGACTCCAAATTGTGTGTTCATCCATCCAAAATTTTACAATACATACAAATAGAAAATAAATGGCATGCAAGCCACAATTTTCCTGTTTTATCTATTATAATTACACGGATGAATAAAATGGCATGCAAGCCACAATATTATTACAAATATATCAGTTTTAATAAATATTACAGCCCAATGTGATTTAAAATCACCAAATGCATCCAAACACACAAAGTCAACCACAAGGTCAAAGGCAAGGTTTACCAATTTCAAATCAACCACATACAACCAAACATAACAAAATGGTAACAAGATTAACAAATAATAATTTGGAACAAATTTACAGAATCTCAAAATGCCAAAAAATTCCCGAGACCAAAACTGTTTTTAACTTGAAAACAAAAATCTATAGCTGCTCGTTAGCGCCGCTAAGTTTAAGCGTTAGCGCCGCTAACCCGGTTCGAACAGAAAACAAACATTTCGATTTCGGGATTTTTCAGGCCACCATGTGCAAATCTAACATAGAGGTGGCTCTGATACCACTGTTGGGATTTCGTAGGCTACAAGCGGAAGCGAAGTACAACAGATTAAGCCCAAGGTACAAGCCATCAAAGCACAAAAACTAGAAATCCCAAAAGAGGACCAAACTCTATGTAAAGAAATGCAACATGTAAAGGAAAGAGGTGGTTATACCTTTCTCCTAAGCTCCAGAAATCTTCAATCCTCGTGGTGGTGATGCTCCAAGACCGAAAAACGCGGATCTTCTATCGGGATATACCCGGGAACTCGTCAAACCACGAGTGCTAGCAAGCCTTTGGTAGTACTTCACCTTGAAAACTACTTTAGGAACAGCAACAACAATGGACCAATTTCTGGAACAAATCTCTCTTATGTTCTCTCTTGGTCTATGAAGCACCAAAGAGAATCAATGTGTGTATTCTTTCAAAGAGAAGAAGAGAGAATATGAAATATGAATTCCTCTCCTCAACAAATGTTTCCAGATCCATCTTAACCCCTCATGGCCGGCCAAAGTGCCTTACAAGTTGTCACCCACGCATTGGCTAGCTTGGGAGGTGATTTGACAAAAAGCACATGCAGCCGTAGCAGCGCTAACTCTTAGGGTTTAGCGGCGCTAACCCCTTAAAGTTAGCGGCGCTAATGCGGCCTGTCAGTGATTTGACACAAAGTACATACAGCCGTAGCGGTGCTAAACTTAAGGACTTAGTGGCGCTAACTCTTAAAGTTAGCAGCGCTAACGCGGCCTGTGATGTCAACTTTTGTCTCTTGTCAATTTTGGTCCCTTTACTTTAGTTGCTGTCAGGTTTGACCCCGGTGTATGACCCAATAGGCCCATACATCATCAGCAGCGGTCTATATGGTGTACGTGCATTAGTGGGCATATTTCTAACAAACTTAACCCTAAAGCCTATACATAAATGACGTTAGTAGTGGTAAAGTACACCTATAGTTCGTCAACCATAAGTGGGGGATGTCGACCCCAAATAGCGCTACCTACAATTACCATCGGCTCATTAGCGGAGTTAATGGATAATGTCAAGAGTGAGACTTTATAAATAACAAACTCAAGCATATTAAGGATGTCATCATAGTGCACAACTTTTCATCAATATATGAAATACGCAATAATAAGACAATAAGTTATCTCATTGTAATAATCCATTCTTTCACTACAAAACTTATAGTAAAATATAATAAAAAGGGGTCGTGATTACTCACTTGTGACTTAGTATGTGATACTCGAATAAGATTTCCCGAACCTATTGCTACTTCCTACCTAATACAAGGAATATATTACTATTAGACATAATATTTAATTCTTTATAGATGATAATTATTAAATATTATTAGTGATATACTAATCTTTAAAGATTTTCCCCTTTTCTTTTCTTCTTAAAAACTTATTGTTGTCCTAAACTTTTTAAGTCGAACTTAAAAGTTATAAATCTGTATTCTAAAGATTTAATCAAGATTCAACATTAACCGAAGTCTGTAGAATTTTAAGTAAAAATATAGAAAATTTTAAGCTACATTTGATATTTTTACTAGTTTATTTACATTAAAAGGTCACTGATTAGAATCCTACTGATTCATTGGTATTTAAAAGACTGCTTGAGGCTCATACGACCTCATTTTTAAGTGATTTAAAATGGGTTTTAACCACAACTCAATAATGAAACTTTAAAAAAAGTAATACAGATTTTGACCTTAGGATAATCAAGTTATGCTCGTTTAAATACACACTTTAAACTGTCAGATTTCCAAATCCAACACATGAAACTTGTAAATTACATTTGGTGGACCAAAACTTAATAAAAATGAGTGAGACCTGTTGCATATGAAAGGTAACTCTTCAAACTAAGTTTTTCAAAAAGAATCAAGCGATTTAGATATATTAAACTCAAGTTATGGCCAAAAGAATTCGGATGAAAAATTACATCCGAATATGGAATATTGATTTAGCCATTTTAACACCATTTCTTGCTTAGTATGGCATGAATTAGTTGATTTTATGATTTAATAATAAGAAGCAAAGTAAGTTACTAAATTCTAGATCAAGTACTTATACGAATATAAATCATACATGCATGTATTCCTTACTTCAACTGGTAGGATTTCCTTACTTCAATTGGTAGGATGACACACATGCATATACTTGATGCTTTATTTTCTTGAACTTTTGTGTGTGTGGATCATTGATTACCACTTTTAACAAACATTTTCATGTCCTTAGTAGGTAATCTACTATTTGAACACTTGGTGTTCTTATTATTCAAGAAAATAAGAAGAAAAGATGAATAAAGATGATGAAAATACAAAAGATGAAGAAAAATCAAGAACATATGTTATACCAACACTTGATTCTTGTTTGTTATTGCTTTGATTCTTCAAATGGAGTTTGTTCGTAGGTGTCAGAAAGTGGTTTATTTCAGATTTTGAAGAGAGAGGATGGAGAGGATGGAGAGAATTCTAGAGAGAAGAAGCGTAGAGAGAGAGAGTTTGTTGGTGCAAATGATGAAAGATGTCTTAAAGATCTATCTTTATAGAGAATTGAAGTATGTAGGTTGGTGATAGTATGTGTTGGCAGAAAATGGTGATGTGTGTTTATAGATTAGGAATTTTTATTATTTTTGGATGTTATTATATTTATTTGTATTCCTTATATTTGTTTTTCTTGAAGTAATACACAATTGGTTACATTTTGGCACTTTTTAAAACGATTAAACGTTTTTACGAGTTTTTAAGAAATCTACGTTTATCTTCTGGATTTTTAGGATACTAAGACTTTGTATATCATATTTGAAGTAAAATAAATTAATTTCACTTATTAAATTATATGTTACTACTCTCGGATGCTAACCTGAAAATTTTGGTTGACGGTTGTTGGTATGCTCGTTTAGGTGCGGACCGGATTTCACAACGGTACAAATGCACACGGCACGGCTGGGCAGAGAACCCATCGCGTGTAGCAAGATGTGCTGGTAAGACCGATGATTTATATCGAACACGGGTAAGCGTAAAAGCTATGGCTACTCTTATTCCAAACTGCTGTCTAGTTAGATAGATAGGTGAGGATAAAACTAAATACTAGGCAGGAAAAATAAATAAAGCAGGAAAGAAAGTGCCAAGTCACGAATCCTCCAAATAAATATTAATAGTAACTTTAGCTAATCCGGTTATATAATGAATGGAATTATTAAGATGATTTCTAAAGTTGATTCGGTACCAATCATTTATCAATTTATAACAATCTTAAGATAACTCTGATTTAATCCCTGTATTATTAAAACACCGGTTAGATAAAACCTTGCTTCCCGGGTGTTATCCCGTTTTACTTAAAAGGTCAGTATTTATCTCCTAATGAAATAATAGACAGGATAATTACCATTGTTTGTCAACATCCGGTAAGAAGATATATATTTAGGTATTAAGATAATATATCATATCAACACCTCAAGTGAGTCTATGAGCAAATGTCCCTGTATACACATACCATACTTATACGTACCATACACCTCAAGTGGGTCCATGAGCAAATGCATATAAATATGAGTCTGTTTGAATATATATATGTATAAGGATACAGATATCCTAAGCAAATGGTTTTTCAACATTTACATTGCCGAATATCCGCATGAAATGATAGTATTATAAAATAACTAATTATAATGTTTCATTATTTCACAAATACCAAGTCTTGAATAAAATCATAATTTAATCCTATGCATAACAACTACATATTTATATCAATTCGGATTCATTGTAACGAAGCGAAAATAAAGGAAAGAGAATACCAGTTTGTATTATACAAGCAGAAATACATCTGGACAGCATCCTGACTCGTACAAACTTGCTGGAACTTGTTTCCGAAGATATAAAAACGACTACAGCTACGAAACTACAAATCTACGCTACAAGCTACGTATTTACATGAATAGGAGGCAAGAAAACCTCCAGAGCAGCCCGAAGGCGCCCTACAGTGGTGTGTTTTGCTCTCTGGAAGGTGTAAGGGTCGTAAGAGAGGTGTCTTTAGGTGTGTTTTCGGAATGAAGCTTGGCTTGCTATTTATAGGCGTGAGAGTGGATTTACGCGCCGTGTAATGATCGATTTCCGCGGCGCCTGACAAGATTCCCTGACAAGATTCTTTTGCAACTTGCACTAACAGCTTGCATTCTAGAAGGTTGGGTCCGCGTCGCGGAAGAAGATAAGGTACGTGCCGCGTAAATAGCTTTTTCAGAATATCTTCGCCTTTTGCGCTGTGTTTTCTTGTTTTGACGCGTTTTATCCATTTTTCCGTATTGTCTACCTGAAATAGCCTTGAATAAGATAAGAAAGCATTTAAAGCTCATTTTGGCTATATTTTATTTATTTAAAACAAATATTGGCATATATCAGATATATATTTTATGTATAATTTTGCCAATATCAATTACCCCACACTTAGGATATGCTTGTCCTCAAGCATAACTGTAAATATAATAAAAAACAAATCTTCGAAATTTCAACAAATATAATTAAAGCAGAAATATTAACAAAATTCACAGGATTCAGATATTAACATTTATTAAGTTAGGAAAAATATATTCAAATATTTACACGACTTTTGCATTCTCACCAGGTGGTTCACTCTATCACTCAAGTGTATAAGGTTTATATCAATATAGTGAATCACACAAAATGTCATGAAATGCAATATTATCATATGCTTGTATCCAAATCAAATCTATACCACTAGAGAGTTTAGAACTGTCAACAGGACTTTTGGGGTTAAAATGTAAAAGGCTATGGGTTAAAGGTAGGAAAAAGTGATTTTAAAAGTGGTTAAAAATAAGATTCCAGAGATTAAGTTAAATTTTTTTCTAAGCTGCTTTTATTGAACTATTGAACAGGAATATCACAATATTTTTGTTGAGATTACAGTTCATCAAGCTGTAATGGAATCAGAATCTTCTGAATGACAGTTATTCACTCAGGCAATACTGAAAAAAAAACTACTACTCAATGTATGACAACCTCAAAAATAGCTGAAGAAAGGTATGTCAGGCAACTGAAATTTCTCATTTTTCTATTGATTTTCTGATTTTTATGGATTTTTGGGTTCAGCTGTATGCAACGGATAGATTAAAGATATAAACTTTTCATGTCCCGCCGATAGGTGCATGAACAACTGAAGAATATAGGAACACAGAATGAAACTTAGCAGCATATAATTGGTTTAATTAATTCTGGAACTCAAAAATAAAATAGACTAAAAATGGGATAAACATGGGTGATGAAACGAAAAGTTAAGGCTCAAAGTGGTTAACTAGGGTATCGAATGCTAAAAATGAGCATTGCGCTGAAAAAGGGTTAAAAATAAAATAAAATAAATAATCTAAAATTGAGATTATTTAAGTTTGAAAGAAAAAGGCTTAAAACAACGGGTTTTAAAAAGAAAGATGGCCTCTATCAGTGCAATAGTCTAGTTCTCATTTTGGTGGTTTCGATAAGAATTCAGTAACAAGTTCTGAAATATATGCAATTTAGACATTCTCACAGCAAAAGAATTCAGTGTTTAATGATAATAACTGATAGGCTCAAACACTCAATTTAAGTACAGGCTGTATTTATGCTAAGTCGTAAAATCTAGAATAATTTTCCTTTTATGTAATCTGAATTCATATAAATTTAATTAAAAATTTCATACAAATAATCATAAATGCGAAAAAATTTAAATTTGAATTTTGAATTAATTTACAAATTAAAACTATGATGATTTTGCAAAATTTTTGAAATTTTGGGGATTTTAGACAAATTTAACAAGAAATATGGATATCTCTACACCACACTTAAAATGGTACAATGTCCTCATTGTACTCAAAAGCATGAATAAATAAAAGTGAAGTAGAGAGAACTCTCCTATTTTGCAGATCGAAATTTTGGTATTGTTGCTGAGTTGACTGCCAGCATATGCGTGATTAATCATAATTTCGATTCTGAGACCAGAAATCTCACACATCATTTTATTAAGTTTGTAGCAAAAATAAAACAAAAGAAAAACAAACCATTTATTTGGGTTACATACTATTCGTACGGTATGTAAGCGAACAGAATAACGCTTTGAAATGCGGAATCTTTTATAGTCAGATTTTCAAGACTGCAAAACTAAATCAACTGTTAGAATAATTTACCATATTATTACCTTCCCCGGCAACGGTGCCAAAAACTTGGTGTGCAGCCCGCGTACGGGTATTTTTTTAAGATGATTAAAAGCTTTCACACTAGTGTTTTAAATTTATAAAACGGAATTACGAAATAAGTACTACACACGACTCAGGCAAGTATGACCTGGACAGTAGTAGTATAGATAGGGTAAGACCGAGTATCGTTCCACAGGGACAGAAACTACCAATATTCTACCATCATCGTTGTTTGATCAGAAAGATACTTTGGAGAGTTGGATAAGATAAAGAAACTAAAATACATAAAGATAAATATAATACATGGATAAAACGGATTAAAATCATAAGGATAAATATTCACTTAGGCTTCTGATTCATCCGAACCAGTCACAGCAATAAATATAACAATGAAGACTTGACATAGATGTAATTTAGGCACAGAGCATGTTGTTCTCTCTAATACTCACAAGTCATATTATCATGTAAATTATCACTCGAGTTATCAAGACTCAGATTTACAATCAAGTATAGCATGTAAACATGGAATCATAAGACAATCACAGATCCACTTAACTATATTTAAATCCAGCTACGAGTCATACACTCTTGGTCAAATGATATGTCTCATAGCCTTCAAAACATAGGAAAGGTGTTAAAGTGATTTAAGAATGATTTAAACATGAGAAACAACAAACTGAAATAGAATAAAAGTGCATATGGCCGCATGTCAGTGACATATGGTCGCAAGGGTACATGCGATCGCATGACTTTACCCTTGCGGTCGCATGAACCCTATTTCCAGCAGAAATCATTTATGCACCAAGGATCAAGCACGTATAACCTGGACTGTCATCCAAGGTCATAAGTAGATAGTATATGAACACTATGATGTTATGAACCCAACAAGACTCAAACCACGTGCATTGGATTTAAGATCGAGCCTTACGTTATTTCCTTCAGATATCATCGTGTTAAGTACTATTTCTAGTACTTAACACATGTAAAGCATGAACACGTAAGCATGCACATAGAATCGTAGAGTTCTGATTCTTAATGACATTAGGAGTTCATTTCAACCTTAACATGCTCAAGAACACCTTTTCAATCCTTTTTATTCTTTTGTAGTTGCTATGATCAAATAATATACTTAAATACTTGAAACTTTCGTTAAGATGTTAAGCATGTGTAAAACCACAATATGATGAATATGACCAACTTGTTATGACCTGGAAATAATCAAAGACAAGTCTCAAAAATGCTTTTCTGATGACAACCTTGCTTGTTACACCATTTCTAGTGATAACTACACAAGATCTTGAGGTTAAACCATCATCTTGAATATGCATGGAATGTAACCTTTATGTTTTCACATAAAAGATTACCAAAACATGAACATGAACATATTTAACATAAGAACATGATTAAACACATTTATATCAATGATCAAAACATACTTTTTATATTAATTAATCAAGAAAAGATTATATTGCCATAACTTGGCCAAGAATCATCTTGGCCTAAGTGAAATAAGATAAACTTCATTAAGTACAACAACATCTGGAATACATGATACAAAATTAAGAATAGAAGATAGAATGATTATACCAAGTAACCCCAAGATTATGTGTACTTTGAAGCTTCCAAGTGTTGTTCCAAGCTCCTACCAAGCTCTCCTCCTTAGGTATCACCATGGAATGGTATTTGAAGTGTTTAGAGGTTTAGGAGAGTGTTTGGAGGGTGAGAAATCCGGAGCCAAGGCTGGGGAAAACTCAGCCAAGCCTGGAGAAACTCCGGCAGAGCCTAGGAGTCTCGCAGAGCCCCGTTTGGAAGTCTCTGGGTGAGAAAACATCGAGGGAAACCCGAAGGCACCCTCCAATGTGATATATCGAAGTGAGAGGCTTGGCCTGCTATTTATAGGTGAAAAAGGAGATTTCCGCGCCGCGTAATGATCGGTTTCCGCGGCGCGTAAAATGCTAGCTGGCAAGATTCCTCGCAACTTGTTCTGACAAAACGGTTAGCCGAATTTTGGTGGGCGGGGTCCCTTGCGGTCGCAAGGGATTCCTTGCGGTCGTAAGGACCTGTTTTTAACAAAACTTTGCTTTTCGCTTGATAATCGCGGGATTTGTCCATGTTTCTTATGTAAAGCTCTTTTAGACCTGTATGGTGAACTTTTATCATATTAGAGCATTAAATGGACATATTACCACGCAAATGGGTTAAGAATGGGGGCGTTTGGGTATATAAAACATGTATAAAAACGCATATATCAGTTGTCACAACAAACCCATGCCCTAGGTCCACTTTTAATTCCGCCGCCATACCCTCACAGACGCATCCTGCTCCTCCCGTCCAACATAGGTCACTGATCCTTCCGTCGATCATTGCCATCCACCTTTGTCACAAACCTCACCTTTATCCCAAACCTAAGCCTAATACCATCTAAATCTGCGCCTCCTTCCCCTACAAAACCCTAATCATCACCACTGCCATGCCCCTCCACCTGGTCATCCGCTGCTACCGTGTTGCGAAACATTCAGCTTCTTCTCCGATGTCGGCTTCTTCACGAAACACTAATCGTCACCTTCATTTTCCGCCGCCATCACCATCCCTTTCATTTTCCGTCGACTTCATCACACAGCTTTCCTTGATGTACAACCCCCGTTTGTCGGTCGTCGTTCGTCACTCGTCGATGCACACTCGTTGTTCGGACACCGTCGATGCACAATCCTATCTGTTTTTCACCACCATAACTTCTTCTGATGCACTATCGGTGGTTGTTTAGACAAAAATCTTCATTCCCAGATCTGAAGGCAGTGGTGGCAGGCTCGGACGACGATGGTGGTGTATGTATCAATTTTGTAATTATTAGATTCAATTTTATTTAATCAATTTCGTATGTATTAGTTTCAATTCTGTTTATCAATTTTTATGCATCAGTTATTGAATTCTTTGAATTCAATTTTGTATGCATCTATGCTGAAGTTGTTCATCAACTGTTGATTTTTGTAGTTCGGGGCATCAAATCGTTCATCATTTGGTTATATTTTTAATGCATCAGATTTGGTTGAAGTTGTGAATCAGTTTTAGTTTGATTTTTGAATTTTGAAATCTGGTGTATGATAAAAATACAGAACGTAAAATAAGAAAGGATTGAATGACTGTTATACACTTGAGTTGATATTTTATAATTAAAAGAAAAAGAAAAAATCACTTGCTTTTAGGAACATGATCTGACAAATCCTGTGGCTGAAAATTCTACTTACTTTTTGTAAATTAAAACTCTTTTTATTTTATCCCCTCCTGATATATATATATATATATATATATTTATATATATATATATATATATATATATATATATAGGGAGAGGATCTAGTAAAAAGAGATTTATGGTACAAAATGTAGGGAGAAATCATGGCCATTAGATCAATCAAAAGTCAAACTTTAAAAGTAAAAAAAACAAAAAAAACGGAATTAAATAATAAGAAAAGGGTATATCAGTAAAATCAGCAAACAAAAATATACGTGGGCAGTTGCCAGTTACATTTCTCTCTGTACTCTGCAGAAACCATTTTTCATCGACCCACCCCCTTCTTCTTCCCCGATCAACACCAACAAAACCCTAATGCCTGTTCTCCGATCAAAAGAACACAAGCTAGCCTTATCTTGATGCACGATTAAAAAAAACACTAAATCTTGATCAACGAATAGAATACGAAGCAGATTATTGAACCCTAATTTCATCGTTGTGCATCAAGATTTGTTGTGCATAGAGATTGAAGCACAAAAAGCAAAAAATCTAAGACCCGTGTTTACACGGGCTTAAAACCTAGTTTTACCCTTACGTTAAGAAAGTGAATCATCATAGCATATAATCTGAGACCAAGCCTCAGACGACTAACTCAAGAAATCCAATATGCCACCTTATCTTTGTCTTTCGTTTAACAAATGATTGTAGATAACTTAAAAACAATTTAAAAACCACAAATTTTCACATGAGAGAAATAATGATAGATATTGAAGAAGAAGAGAGAAGTGCACACACGTTATTGACATGAGATACCATGGTTAGTTAGATATATTATAATGATCATTGATTTCTTTCCCTTCAATTCCTCTCCATTCTGGAAGGAAAGATATGGAGAAAAATTGGACAAAACTTTCCATTTTCTATACATATTTATATATCTTACAACTAAACATGTGAAATATGTGTTTTATCAAGTGAAGTATTTTTAGTTTGGTTAGTTAATTATTTCTCTCGTGCAAAATATTATGGGTTTTTAATTGTTTTTAAGTTATTCTACAATCACTTGTCAAAAGATAGACAAAGAATAAGATGACATTGGATTTCTCGAATTAGTCATCTCAGATTTGGTCTCAAATTATATGTTACGATATATTAATCTTTTAATATATGAGATGATCTAAATCATTCATTTAATAAAAGATTAATCTTAACCGTTCATTTTTTTATTCTAAAATTTTGATTTTAACTTTTTAGAGTCAAACTAATGTAACTAACCAATGTAAGATAAATACAATATTCCAAAAAAATTATCCAAATTCAATTCTAATATAAGATAAGGTAGTGAGATACAAGATAAATAAAGTATTACTAAAATTCAAAAAAAATTTATCAATTTATATTCACAATAATTATACGAAGGATTTAATTAGTTTATATTTTAAAATATATATCTCCTCGAGTGAATAAAATATATTTAGTAAAATTACATTTCAACATTTAATTTAAATTAAAAATTCAATCTAATTATAACATTCAGAAGTCAATGTTATTTGATTTAAATCATAATTATTATAGATAATTCCACATATACCCTTATTAAACCTTTAAATATCGTATCTTACCGCCCTAATTTTATATATCATATTTACTCTTATAAACTTTTAAAATATCATATTGATCCAAATTCTTGGTTTTATCATTTCAAAATATTTATAGTCATTTTAAAACCTTTTTTAAGTATAACAAATAAATATTTCATCTTATTGCTTATAATTGTAACGATAATAATCATTGACTTGTACAAAATTAAAGTCACATCTTTTCATATTATGATACCATGTTTTTGTCATCATGTTTGTTTTCTTGTGTCGACACTTTCATAGCTAGTTTTTGAAGGGTTTTTGAACCTGACCAAACCACCATATGACTCAAACTGGTCAAACCTGGGTTTGATTCTACTGGTTCAATCCTAAAAGCGGAACTGGATTGAACACAACCCTCTAAACCCCAAAAGGGTTAGGATCTTTAAAACTTACATGATCAACATAGTTTCTTAACAAACAATCCAAAGATAAGGTTACAAAAAATATACCAGAACCAAAAACCTTTAGGATTGCTAAAGATGGTGAGGTCGACCGAGAGAGGGAGTTGCGACAAGGGAGAGGGAAGAGTGGCGGCTAGGGTTTCAATCCTTATCTTATGTTATGTTGTTCTATCTAATCCTTAAGGCTTAAGGATTATATATAAGGATTAGATTGGACCTAAGCCCGTTTAATTAAAAGCCCACTGGTTTTAATTAAACTTTCAATCTCTTCACTTTGACCCCCTGGACTTTACTAGTTAATTAATTAACTATTAATTAACTTAGTCCGTTAAATATTAAATCTTAATATTTAAATCCCTTTAAATAATAAATAACTATTTATTATTTATTTCCTTTTAATAATTAATACAAACTGATTAATTATTTATTTCTCTCTTTTCAATAATTAATCCAACTGATTAATTATTTCGTTTATCTCTTTAATAATTAATTTAATTGATTAATTATTTCCTCTTTTTCTTTAATAATTAATCTAACTGATTAATTATTTCCACACAAACTTATGGTGAAATCCAACTATTCTGAATTGGGTGTGTAGCTGTGTGACCCTTTAGTCTCTTATAACATTGGATACAATGTGCCCATTAATTATCTCTGCACATAATCTAACAAACTCCCACTTGTGCAATATAAGTAATAGTTACTGCACATTGTTAGCCTAAGGAGGTCATGTTGGGAAAATGATCTCATCAGTTTGAATTTGATGAGACAAAGTTAAGTTTGTGAGATGAGTTCTTCATATAACTTAAACAGAATTATGAAGCTTAGTCAGACTGAACACTTAGAGTGATTCAGACTGAGTATAAGCTGAATATAAGTTGAGCATATGTTGATCAGTTTATATTATACCTTAGTTTGTTTATTAATATGTTTAATAATCTGTGTATGTAACATAAGGTATATATCGAGTAATCAGCTTGATGTGTTTCAAGCTGAGTGACTCAGCTCAAAAGCAGAGTCAGCTCGACAGAGTTGCTAAATATGTTTTAGTCAACTAAGTTAGACTTCTAACGATGAGTTTATCAATGTACGTGTTAGTTCATGTATGAATTCGGATTTGTTCTCGAAGAACTCAGCTTGATGAGTTTCAAGCTGAGTAACTCAGTCCGAGTGAAGAAGTCAATCTAAAGATAATTTAAATATGTTTTAAATTCATCTTTATCTCTCTCTATATATACGGCGTGGATAAGAAGACTCCAGAATCAAGATTGAAGATAGAAGATTCAAGATTCAAGATTCCGGATTATCCGAGAGTTAGTTAGCGAATTAAGTTGAGTCATAGTTTGTTAGGAACCGTAGGCATAGGATTATAAATACTTATCTCCTGATAAGTTTAGAGGTACGACTTTGATACAAAAACAACTAAGTGTTGCAGAGCCAAACCTCACCTCACCGTATGTGTTACAAATCTTGATTACTGTTGGTCAGTTCAACGTGATCAAGAAAAACTCACAGATTGCCCAAGTGTTTGTGTGTTCGAACTATCACATCAGTTGTGATATTGGTAAGTTGTCAATCTGTCTGAAATCCTGTTTAGAGAGTCGTCAGTATCTATAATCATAAGTTGATTATAGATAGCTAAGTTTGAGAGATTGAGAGATTTATATTAGGTGGTTATGTATCAAGAATTGCTTACTTGATAGTTATTGTAATCATCTTCTTATTCAAAGCATTGTAATCATCTTCTTAATAAAAGCATTCGATTGATTGTGGTTTTATTTACCGTGTGTAACACTTTTATTTGATTTGTTCAATTTCCGTAGAAAGTGTATTCAACCCCTCTTCTACACACCTGTTTCTTGTTGTTACTCTCTCATACAAGGGACCAACAACTGGTATCAGAGCAGGCTAAACGATTTCATTAGTTGAAAGTTCTAGATTCTGAGAAAGTTGACAATGTCTACAAGCAACAATTCTTCAAACTTTCCACAGATGTCTGCTAAAGGCTGTCCCATATTTGATGGATCTGACTATCCTATGTGGAAGTTCAGAGCCATGTTGTTCCTCAAGTCCATTGACAACCGTATGTCGGATGTTGTCACTAAAGGACCAATTATCCCCAAGATTCCTGCCACTGTCAGTGATTCGTCTCCTGGCAGATCTGAAAAGGAAACAAGAAAGCCTGTTGCATCATGGACTGATGAAGATTGGAAACTTTTCAATCTAGATGATAAGGCTAAAAGTGTTCTAGCGAATGCCCTGTTAAATGAAATCTTGCGCACTGTGACTGGGTGTCAAACTGCAAAAGATATCTGGGATACGCTGAGTGTCACGTATGAAGGCACTGATCTGGTCAAGCAGCAAAAGAAAAATCATTTGAATATATCCTATGAAAACTTCTTTTCAAAGAAGAATGAAACCTTGTCAGATTTGTTCACAAGGTTTCACTGCTTGATAAATGACCTACTATGTGTGGGTGTAAAGAAAGATGAAGCTAAACTGGTGCTGAAATTTCTGGATGTGTTACCAGAAAGGTTTAATGATGTAACTACGGCACTGAGGGCTGGAGGAACACTACACGTGTACAACCTACAGTCTATCTATGGGTTCTTGCTGAATCATGAACAGATCACTGAACACAAGAAATCTTCTCAACAACAACTGAAGGAGGAGTCCTTGGATAAAATTGATATTGCATTAGTTGCACAGAAAAAGAAGAAGAAAAGTCCCAAGGCACTAGTTGTTGAATCTGAGACTGAGTCAGAATCTCAAGCTGACCACTCAGACTCAGACTCAAGTGATACTGATGATGTGCAGAATATCACTGAGTAAATGGCAATGTTAGCCAGACGTTTGAGAAGAGCTCAAAGGGGAAGAGGAAGATCTGACAGAGGCAAAGGAAAGAGTTCTTTTGATCCCAAGAATGTTGTGTGCTTCAATTGTCAGAAAAAGGGACACATTGCTGCTGAGTGCAGATCAAAGAAGGTGGAATCAACATCAGTTGTTGATAAGAATGCTTACAGAGCTGATAAATACAAGAAGAAATATACTCAGCTCAAGAAAGGAAAGCCTGAAGACAAACCCAGTGCAAAAGGATTAATTGCTGAAACATGGGATACAGAATCATCTACATCAGATGATGATGTATGTCTGATGGCTCAAGAAGATGAAGAGATAGAAATTGATGAGGTTGATTATGGTATGTCCGAATCAATCTTTGAAGCTGACATGAAGGAAGCTGAGGAAAACAGCAAGCTCAGTGATTGGGATCCTGCTTCCATGTATAAGGTCAGTAATTTCTACTCTTACACTGATGAAGAAAAGGGTCTTGCATTTGATTATCTGCTAAATGATTTCAAGACCAGCCTTAAGTCTCAGACTGACCTCAAAGCTGAAATAGCTAAAATTAAAAATGAGATTAAGGAAAATCAATCTCTCATTGATGTTGGTAAGAAAGCACAGTGTGACCTTGAATGTCAAAGACATATTAACAAAATTCTTAGTGAAGAACTTCAGGAAGCTAAAGACAAAGTTGATCAACTCCAAAAGATCACTGAGTATTGGTGTAAGTCATCAAAGCTTGCTGAACAGTGCATAAACCAACAGATACCTAAACAGGTGAAGGCTGTACTTGGAGGTGACTATCAAACAACATCTTATGTAGCTGATGATGAGATAGCAAGTACAGATTCTGAGGAAGATAGACAACTGATTGAGTCTCAGAAGTCAGCCTCAGAGAAACGACATGATCCAAGCCTAAAATTCAATATGTTTGTGAAGGCCAAAGATCATGGTAATGAGTGCTCAACATCCAAAAAAACATGGTAAGTCTGTGTTGGACAGATTAGGCACTCAGCCTGTTCAAAGAACTTCAGTCATAGAAAGGCTTAATCCAAATCCTTTCAAAAGATAAAATTCTCTATCTGGCTCGGAGAGAAGTTATAAGAACATGAAGACCACTGTAAGTCAGAGGTCAAATCACAACAATGGTAAGTCCAAAGTTGTTGATCTTGGTAAGTCCAAGAAGATCAATAGTGGTAAGTCCAAACCTGTTGAAACTGGTGAGTCCAGTAAGTATGACAAAGGTAAGTCCAAAGTCATGGAGAAGAAGGTTGTTAGTCAATCTTCTCAAGATAACAAACAGAGACCTGACAAAGGTAAGTCCAAAGTCAGTGATCACCAGGTGAATCAGCTTACAAAGAAAGTTGAGAAGTTATCCACCATATACAATCCTAAAACTGAGAGTAAATTCTCACAAGGATTGTTAGACACTCTACCTCCTGTCATCATTGGAAGAAGGAGATGCTACAAATGCAGAAGTAGAGCTCATGAGGCTAAGGACTGTGATGCTGAAATCTCAAGGCCTGAGCAAGAACAAACTGATCAGCCTACACAGGTTTCAGTTCCTGCTCAAGCTGAGCAGTCAGTTCAACAAGATGAAGTTGCTAAGTGCTCCTCATCTGAACCCACCAAGAAGTGGGTTCCCAAGCAAAACTAATGTGTTTAGTTTTTATATCATGTGCAGGGTTCAAGTAAATGGTACTTGGATAGTGGATGTTCAAGGCACATGACCGGATGGAAAGGACTTCTCAGTGATTTCCAGGAAGATGAAGGTCCTAAAGTAACATTTGGTGACAACTCCCATGGAAGAATCAAAGGCTATGGGAAGATGCAAGCTGGTAAAGTCACTTTCCAGAGAGTTGCATATGTCAAAGGCCTCAAACACAACCTAATTAGTATCAGTCAATTGTGTGATGAGGACAATGTTGTTACTTTTAGGAAGAAAGCAGGAACAATTTATAATGCTAAGGGAAAGCCTGTATTAATAGCTAAAAGAGAAAGAGATGTGTATCTACTTGATCTTAATTCTGCTAATCCCAATAATGAAACCTGCTTGTATTCCCATTTTGTTCCTGAGCTGAGTTGGTTATGGCATAAACGTTTGTCTCATTTGAACTTTAAAAATATAAATATGCTGTCTAATAAAGAGTTAGTCTCTGGATTACCAAAAATCACATTTGTCAAAGACAAATTGTGTTCAACTTGTGAACAAGGGAAACACCATAAAGGGTCCTTTAAATCAAAGCAAAATTTTTCAATAACAGACCCATTGCATATGTTGCATATGGATCTGTTTGGACCCATAAGTACTCCAAGCCTAAGTGGCAAGAAGTACACTCTGGTGATAGTAGATGAGTTCTCACGATTCACCTGGGTAATATTCCTAAAAGCCAAAAGTGAGGCTGCCCTGGAGATAATAAGTTTCATCAAAAGGGAAGAGTTGCAGAAAGGTTTGTCTGTAAAGCAACTCAGAAGTGATCATGGGACTGAGTTCAGGAACTCAACCCTTCAAAGCTTCTGTGAACAAAAAGGAATATTACAAAATTTCTCATCTGTCAGAACTCCACAACAAAATGGAGTTGCTGAAAGGAGAAATAGAACCTTAATTGAGGCTGCAAGGACAATGCTATGTGAGGCAGGATTGAAACTCTATTTCTGGGATGAAGCTGTTAGTACAGCCTGATATACTCAGAATAGGTCAATCATTGTCAAAAGACATGTAAAGACTTCATATGAAATTTATAAGTCTAGAAAGCCCAATATAGGTTATTTCCATATCTTTGGTTCAAAATGCAATGTGCTGAATCAAAGAGATCAGCTCCATAAGTTGGAACCCAAAGTTGATCCTGGAATATTTGTTGGTTATTCCTCAATCTCCAAATCATACAGAGTATATAACTCTAGGAGAAAGGCCATTGAAGAATCAATTCATGTTTCATTTGATGAAAACAGTATTGATCAAGCTGAGAAAAGTCAAGCTGACTCCGTTAGTCTGAGTGAGCTTGAAAGGCCAAGGGAAATCAACATGTCAAATCCTATGTATGTCATAGGAAATGATAATGATGATGATGTGTGTTCATCAATGAAATTAGCACAAGCTTCAAAGGATTCTCAAGCTGAGAAATGTGATGAGTTCGTCAATCCTTTTGTAGCTGAGGTCACTCAGACTGAGAATCTTAGTGATAATCAGTTTGTTGACAATGCTGCTGTTGAGACTGAGGAGATAAGTTCACCTCGAGGTTCTCAACATCACTCAGATTCAGAACCAGATTCTCCAACTACCACATTTAAATTCCTCAAAGATCATCCTCAAGATCAAATCATTGGAAATGTCCAAGAGAAAGTCATGACCAGATCTAAGGCTACAGCTAACTATGCTGCTCACTTTGGTTTTCTGTCTCAGATGGAACCAAAGAAGACTAAGGAAGCCTTAGCAGATAAGGATTGGATTGATGCTATGCAAGAGGAATTAAATGAGTTTGAGAGGAATAAAGTCTGGACCCTTGACCCTGCCCCTGAAGATCATACAATTATAGGCACTAAGTGGGTCTATAGAAACAAAATGGACAAGGATGGAGTGATAGTTAGGAACAAAGCCAGGCTGGTAGCACAAGGGTATAGGCAAGAAGAAGGAATTGATTATGATGAGACCTTTGCCCCTATTGCTAGAATTGAAGCTATAAGGCTGTTCCTGGCTTATGCAGCATATAAAGACTTCAAAGTCCATCAAATGGATGTGAAAAGTGCTTTCCTGAATGGAAAACTTCAAGAGGAAGTCTATGTGAAACAACCTCCTGGCTTTGTAAGTTCAAAGTTTCCACATCATGTCTATAAGCTTGGTATGATACACTGTTCACTTATCTAATAACCATGAATTTCACCAGAGACAGTATAGATAAGACACTCTTTATTAAAAAGAGTAAAGGACAGATAATTCTTGTACAAATCTATGTGGATGACATCATTTTTGGCTCTACAAATGAGTCTCTGTGTGATTGGTTCTCCAAAATAATGTCACAAAAGTACAAGATGAGTATGATGGGTGAGATGACATATTTCCTAGGCCTACAAATTCAACAAAAGCCTGATGGAATTTTCATCAATCAAAGCAAATATGTTTTGGATTTGATAAAGAAATATGGTTTTGATTCAAGTTCAACCATGAGAACACCCATGACACCAGCTGTCAAGCTGAGTAACGACTCAGATGGTAAGCATGTATGTCAGTCTACCTATAGAGGAATGATAGGTTCATTACTCTATTTGATAGCTAGTAGACCTGATATCATGTTTGCTACATGTGTTTGTGCAAGATATCAGGCAGATCCTAAAGAATCACATCTTTTAGCTGTGAAAAGGATTTTTAAGTACCTTAAAGGTACACCAAATCTAGGTCTTTGGTATCCAAAGGATTCTGGATTTGAGTTAGTTGGTTTTTCTGATGCTGACTATGCTGGGTGCAAGTTAGATAGAAAATCAAACACTGGAGGATGTCAATTGCTTGGAGGTAAATTAGTAAGCTTGACAGTATGAAATAGAACTCAGTGGCTACTTCAACTGCTGAAGCTGAGTATGTTGCAGCAGGGAGCTGTTGTGCTCAAATCTTGTGGATGCAGCATCAGCTTCAGGACTTTGCGATGAGTTTCAAGAAAACTCCTATCTTCTGTGATAACCAAAGTGCAATAGCCATCACTTACAATCCAGTATTTCACTCAAGAACCAAGCATATTGAAATTAGACATCACTTCATAAGGGACATCGTGGAAAAAGGTAAAGTTTACATTAAATTTATCTCCACTGATGACCAATTAGCAGATATCTTTACTAAGCCCCTTGATGAAAAGAGGTTTATGTATCTGCTAAGTAAATTGGGTATGCTCAACCCCTAGCTAAGTGTCTAAAATTTGAGTTCTCAGTTTGACAGAGACTAAGTGTCTTAAGCTGGGTGCACAGTTTATAAATAAGTTTTCATAAACTGATCTATATGTCAAACTGAATAATGAGTTCACACGTTTGGTCAGTTCCAAACATAATTCAACTACTCAGTGTGGTTGAAATGTTAGTTTGAGTTAGTCTCGAACAAAATGACTAAGTGTCATTGAGTCTGAGCTATGTGCTTAACTCACACTGTGTGATTGGTTCACACGTTTGGTAAGTTCCAAACATATTTTACCTACTTAGTGTAGCTAAAATTACATGTTTAAGTCAGTCTTAAACATAAATGACTAAGTGTCATTAAGCCTGAGCTGTGTGCTCTACTCAAGCTGAGTATCAATCTCAAGCTGAGTGCTCCACTCAAGCTGAGTGCTTGAATCAAGCTGAGTGCTTGACTTAGACTGAATAATATGTTTACTCAGCTTGGTGTGTCCAATCTATGAATTAATTACTAAGTGTTATTAATTTTTCTTTATCTATTTGAATCAGTTTCAATTCGTATCGTATATCAATTGTGTATTGATATATTTACAAAGTGTTTATAATCTTATTATTTGTTAATATTATTATTTTACACTTGTATCCGTTGGAGAATGATGTGTTTCTACCCTCTAACTGTTACATCAAGCCGTAATTTTTTTGACGTAACGGATTAAAAAGGGATTCCAACGGTAACTTTTATCTCTCCTCGGAAAGGTATATATATCGATCATAGTCGAATTAGAGAAGTTACGCTTTCAATCCAGACTTCTCACATACTAAAATACCTTTCACTTTCTTTTCTAAGTACAAATTTCTGTTCCATCGAATTTGAAACTCTAAGTCGCTCAGTGCGCAATTGACGATCGCTCAGTGCGAGTTACAAATTGATTACTCTGTGTAATCTAAACATTCAACGATGGAAAGTACCACTCTTGTTCTAGGTGAGCGGATGGTCAGAGGTGCTACTTTTAAGAACAATGGACTGCCAGTGATTAAAATCAACAATCAACGGGCTTGTCTTGCGATTCCTCAGAGGAAACAAGGCAGAGGATATGAAATTTGGATTGATTATATCTGTAAATGCCCCCTGGCATTCTCCTTCTGTGGCGCATCACTCAACATTGTTCCCCAACATCTGTTGGAGTTCTGGTTTACATGCACCTTCAACCAGAACAGAGGAGAGATCATAGGCACTATTCGTAATGGAGATAGAACAGTGGTCCTCACGGTTCAACGGCTAAGGGAAGTTCTTCAACTCCCTATTCAAGATGTGTTCGAGTCAACCGTGTCTAGACAAGTGGCGAGGTCAGTTCTACCTCTGATGGGTCACCCTCAAATTGAAAGGGGTGATCAAGAAGGCCACTTTCCTAACTGGCTGGGGCTTCATGGTGTAAACAGTGGTACGTTCACTGGGGACTAAAGTTGGAGGCTTGGACCAAGTCAACGAGTTTGAAATGCAGCTGTTATACAATATGTTCTTCGACAGACGTATCGACTATGCACAGCTTATATTCAACGAGCTCAAAGTCCAAGTACTGAACACCACCAGGGACCTCCATGTGCCATTCATAAGGTACTTGTCCTTGGTGCTTGAAGCTGAGTTGGGAGATCTCCATGAAGCTAGATGGGATGTGTTTCCTGTTCCATCACTCAGCTCCAAGATGTTCAATAATGACATCTTCCCTGAGCAAGAGGGACTAAGTGGTCCAATGCTCTTGGTAGCTGAGGGAGCTTCTTCTGAGAGTGAAGCTGAGGGATCAACTCAAGGGGGAGCTTCTCAGGCTGACACAGAAGTTCAAGCTGAACACTCTGCTCAGGCTGAACCAGAACATACTGAAGTTGCTTCTGGTAAGACCTCTCCTCTCTCACTTTCTTCTCACTTTTCTCTATCTACCTTCGGAGATAAGACTGCAGTGGAACCAACTTAGTCTAACCCATCTCCACCACCTTCATTCCATCTACAATTCCAATCTGAAGCCACCCCTAGTATGCGCACTGCTGCTAGGGAGAATATCCATAGATACCAAAGAAAAACTGCCAAAGGTGGTGCCACTCCTAAAGGCATCACTGGAGCTGAGATCACATTGATCCCTCCGGCAGGAGTTGAGGGGGAGACGCTTACTCTCAAGGTGTCAACCTCAAGGCTCTTTAAAACCCAACAACCTAAACCGGGTGTGGTGTCTACTCAGCCCACACTTACTCGTGCCATGGGAGAGCCTACTTCTGTGCCTGAACAGACACATTCAGGTTACATTGAACATATGACCAATCCCCAGGGTCAATCACCCCCCTCTATACCCAAAAGCCAACCACCATCCCATACACTTCACGTCTCGAGCCCTATTCGTTCCATTCATTTCTCACACTCTAGTGCACGACCTGTCAATGTTTCATCTTCAAGCCAGGATGAATCACAGGGTCCAACCTCTGGTGCAAAGGAATTTGAGGGACCACACCAACCCTTGGATGATGCACCCAAAGACTCTCCTCAAAATGAAACTGCCTCCTCAGGCATCCAGCAGCTGAAGGACTACATTGCTGCTCAATTTGGTCTGTTCCACCTAAAGCAGAAGAAGCATAAATGTCAAATCTATCAGAGTCTTGCGAAGCTGAAAGAGGATGTTAAAGAGATTTCCTCTGCAGTTGCTGCACTCTAACAACAAAGGACTTCAAACCCTATTGATGATGACAAAAAGGGGGAGAAGGTTCAAGCTGATACTGAAGCTGAGCTAGTTCGAGCTGAAGCTGAAGATCTTTTAGTTCTAGCTAAAGGAGCAGAGAGGAAGACTCAGACTGAGGGGAAGTCAGAAATGAACAAAGAGGAACCTGTAGCTAAAAAGCAAAAAGTGATAGAATATGAATCTGAAGCTGACAGTGTTTCTGAAATTGAGGAAGAAACAGAAGAGGATAAAGCCACAAGGCTTATGATTGAAATGCTTGAACAGGAGGAAGCCAATGAGTTGGGCATTTCTCTTGAAGAGCTGAGAAAGAGAAAAGAGAAGGAAGTAAAAGACCAAGAAAAAGAAAAAGAAAGAAAAGCTTTGGCACAAGCTGAAGCTACTTACACTGGTCCAAGACCTGATCCTATTTCCTACTCAGATGCAGAATTGCAAGAATGTTACTTTCGAAAGAGCTTCAATGTAACATCCTAAAGTAGGGCCAAGTAGTACTGTGTTGTACTATGTGCTTAAATACTTGTACATTGATTTAATCAATGTATTTTGTTGCTAAATGTGTTATTTGTTAATTGTACGTGATAAAAAGGTGTTATATAAAATAGTTATGTTGATATGTAGAACTGGTATGTTAATAACCGGTTTTAGGTAAGGGTTCCAAATATATCTCCGTTAGGTGAAACGGGTAAACAGGTATTAAATCATAGGTTAAAAAGGGGAACAAAATACCTGTGATCTAATTAATTAAATCACCAAGTCGGTTTCTTTCTTTCTTATCCCCTGGGTAAACTCAAAACACAGTACACACACACTCTCTCGGTTACACACATACACCACAAACTCTTGCCAAATTTTGGAAGAAAATATCAAAGAAGGAAAGTTGTTTGTGAATTATGTATCAAATCCGAGTTCCATTTGCTGCTCTTCCATTGAATTGTAAGTTTTCTTGATTTAAAACCTAGATTTGAGTTCATGAATGACATTCACCATTTTGAGGGTTCAAGTGGTGTTTAAGTGTTTTTCTTTAGTGTCAATTGTTTTGGTAAGTTGAAATGGATGTTAAGTAATATGTATGGACTGTTAAAACTAAGTTTTGGTAGGATTGTGTGGCTAAAACGCGATTTATAGTCGCTGTCCAAGAACAGGGAAGAAGCTTACTGTAATAGGGCTTACTACGGGCGTAGGAAGTATTCCCTACGGCCGTAGTAGGTTGTCATTATCACTACGGCCGTAGGCAGGGTTCTCTGCGGCCGTAGTAATGTGTTTTGCATGGTTTACCACCTACGGGTGATGGAAAGAAGCCTTCGGCCGTAGGTACATAACCTACGAACGTTGGTACCCAAAGAATCACTCCTACGGGTGTAGGCTATGGTTCCTTCGGCCGTAGGATACGGTTTTTAGGAAAGGAACTCTTGCGGGCGTAGGATGTATTCCTACGTCCGTATGAGGTGTTTGGAAGGTGTCCTACGGCCGTAGGACACATCTACTACGGCCGTAGTAGCTCTTCCGGGTTGCCTATTTCTTGTTGTTCGTTGCACGTTTACATAGAAGCATTGATAGTACTTTTAGATGTTGACTGAACCTACACATGATGTGTTAGGTGATTCGGACGATTTTGTGTGCTCCTGGGATTCCCAGATTCATATTTGCCTCATGTGATCTCGAGGTGAGTACCGGTTAACCTTAGGTTTCGTGATAAACATGTTGTAACAACCTTAAGGTAAGTTATGGTTTATGTGTTGTTAATTTGCTATGGTATACACTGATATGCACTTATGTTAGGCTTGAGTAGGCCAATCATGTTATAAACTTGGTATATGCTGGTGTTATGGCTTTTGTAGGCCAATATGATATGTTATGGCTTGAGTAGGCCAGTTATGTTTATGATGCGGCCAGAGTCGGCCAATACGTGTTCGTGCCGGCACTTTGTTATTGTTGAGGTACGGTGATTCGCGGCCGCGGATCGGGTTCTTGCAAAACCCCGTGCCTCAACCAGGGGCTCTCATTGGACTTCCCCGCTCGTTAAAGGGGCTCTCATTGGACTTCCCCGCTCGTTAAAGGGGCTCTCATTGGACTTCCCCGCTCGTTAAGGCAATGGTGGGCTACTACCCGCTCCCCCACCAGCGCGATATTATTGATGTGTTCGGTTTCCCCCAGTTTGGATCATTGAGTCGGGCTTACAACCCTGCAAGACGTGACTCCTCCTGGGCACCGGAACATCACTAGCTGTTTGGATAGACTTGTTTGTTACTTTGTGATGCCTTCTGCATGCTATAACATTTTTGTAACGATACTTGTGTTTAATCGTTACTCACTAGCTATTTATAGCTAACCCCTCCATGTTTATGTCCAATGTTCAGGTAATTAGCTGCTGGTGAGACGGGGTGCCATGTTTAGTTTGTACTGCCAAAGTTTTTGGGGAACACTACTGTCTGGTTGTTTTTGTTAACTCTGATTTACTGGGTAATGGTCGGCAGATATTTGGTAACTCCGCTGGGTTGTTTTGTTTAAACACTGATACATTTTATGTAAATAACTAAATTTAGCTTCCGCTGTGTTTTGTAAATATATCTTTTAGTTAAACGCTTAACTTTATTTTGTAAATTAAGCTTGTGAAACGGCGGCGTTACATTCAACAACGAGATCAGAGGATTGACATTGAGCAGAGCAAATGGAGCCATCATTCTCACTTTTGAGCTAAGTGACAAATCAACCGTGGGAGTGGACCTGAGATATGTTTACATGATGGGTTACATTGAATGGCAAAGAATAATGATGCTGCTCAGGAAGTTCAAACGGAGCCAAATCAAACAAGAAATTCAGTATGAGGTCTCCAAGTTGATTGCTAGAGCTGAAGAACTGAGGTATGTCCCAGTTCCTGGTCTGCAGTGGAAAATTTTGTTCGACATGCCTGTAGGAGTAGAATTCAGAGAAAATCAAAGCATCAACACTCCTATTCAAGGCTTCATGTTTAAGAATCAGGCAGGTAATCCCAGTTTTATTAAGCTAAATGAGATTTGCTATCTAAAAGCTGAGGATGCCTTGAGAATAAGAAATTGTTGTGGAAATGAGGAGTCAAATCAGTTAATTAACTATAAGCTGAATAAACTCATTAGAGTACAACAGAAGGAACTTCAGGGAAACGATAAAGCTGAAAGACTGTTAGATGAGATCAATAAAGAGATCATCATCTGGGAGCTTCTACATCCTGAGTTCATCAAATAGATTAGTTCTACTTTTGTAAATATTAGATTAGTTCTAATATTTTTGTAAGCACTATGTGTGCATGATCTATGTGATCAACAACTTTTGTATTATGATCAGTTCTATTAATACAAATATAAAGTTTGATATGTTCAACTGTATTATGATATGTTCATAGCTATAAGTCTGATAAGTTAAGCTTAATGAATAAATGATAAGTTCTTATTCATTTATGTAATTAGTTGGTGTGTTAAACTAAAAATTGGTGTGTTCCAATTTAAATTGATAAGTTCAATTAATATTGATATGTTCAATAAATATTTGATCAGTTCAAATAATAAAATCTTAATAAGTTTAAGATTTAAAACATAATTCTGTTAAACAAACTTAAGAACAGTTTGATGGTTTTGTCATCATCAAATAGGGGAGTTTGTTGGGAAAATGATCTCATCAGTTTGAATTTGATGAGACAAAGTTAAGTTTGTAAGATGAGTTCTACATATAACTTAAACAGAATTATGAAGCTTAGTCAGACTGAACATTTAGAGTGATTCAGACTGAGTATATGCTGAATATAAGCTGAGCATATGTTGAACAGTTTATATTATACCTTAGTTTGCTTATTAATATGTTTAATAATCTGTGTATATCACATAAGGTATATATCGAGTAATCAGCTTGATGTGTTTCAAGCTGAGTGACTCAGCTCAAAAGCAGAGTCAGCTCGACAGAGTTGCTAAATATGTTTTAGTCAACTAAGTTAGACTTCTAAGGATGAGTTTATCAATGTACGTGTTAGTTCATGTATGAATTCGGATTTGTTATCGAAGAACTCAGCTTGATGAGTTTCAAGCTGAGTAACTCAGTCCGAGTGAAGAAGTCAGTCTAAAGATAATTTAAATATGTTTTAAATTCATCTTTATCTCTCTCTATATCTATGGCGCGGATAAGAAGACTCCAGAATCAAGATTGAAGATAGAAGATTCAAGATTCAAGATTCCGGATTATCCGAGAGTTAGTTAGCTAATTAAGTTGAGTCTTAGTTTGTTAGGAACCGTAGGCACAGGATTATAAATACTTATCTCCTGATAAGTTTAGAGGTACGACTTTGATACAAAAACAACTAAGTGTTGCAGAGCCAAACCTCACCTCACCGTATGTGTTACGAATCTTGATTAGTGTTGGTCAGTTCAACATGATCAAGAAAAACTCACAGATTGCCCAAGTGTTCATATGTTCGAACTATCACATCAGTTGTGATATTGGTAAGTTGTCAATCTGTGTGAAATCCTGTTTAGAGAGTCGTCAGTATCTATAATCATAAGTTGATTATAGATAGCTAAGTTTGAGAGATTGAGAGATTTATATTAGGTGGTTATATATCAATATTTTCTTACTTGATAGTTATTGTAATCATCTTCTTATTCAAAGCATTGTAATCATCTTCTTAATAAAAGCACTCGATTGATTGTGGTTTGATTTACTGTGTGTAACACTTTTATTTGATTTGTTCAATTTCCGTAGAAAGTGTATTCAACCCCCCTTCTACACACCTGTTGCTTGTTGTTACTCTCTCATACAAGGGACCAACAGGTCCTTAGCCAGACACTTAGGGTAACCAGGTTATAAGAACTCTTATACCCCAAAGTAACTTGTGATAAAACTTCATAAGCAACCTGCTTAGAAGTGACCTGTTATAAACTAACTGTTTATAAACTAAACTATCATAAACTCTCTGTTTATGAATGGGTACGTTTTTATATATACAAACTTGCATATATATAGGTTTCTCCCTTGCAGCGCGATATTTCAATTTTGAGCATGAGCATGGAAAAGGTCAACTCAGAGACTCAATAATTTGTTCATGACATAATTGATTTCAAAACTGCGTGATAAACGACAAAGAACAGATCAGTTAGTTTGGGCACGGCCGTGTACTTACCAGTTTCTCTAATCAGTCAAGGGGCCCGGAAATATCTCTCCTAAAAAAGAGGTGCAATTACCATCTTGCATATTTGCATTTGGCAACACGGCTCCCACTGAATCTAGACACGCCCCTTATGACCACCCTGTTACGGCGTGGCGTTAGAACGCGCTAAGAAGACAACAGTTACCGCATCCCAAACCAAATACCTCAGGCTTGAGGATAACCTATGTGATAAATACTTTTGACACAAATCTACGAAGTATTTTTCACGGTGGGTCAATCCAATATTCGTAACCCTAACGAATATCCGTAAATTTTGGTCCGCAAAAATCGTTTGCAGCTATATTCGATAAACTATCGAATCTACCCCAAAATTACGATGACTTTATAACCCTATCATAGTTCCCACCATGATAAGTAGTCACGGATAATGTTTTTGAATAAACCTAGTTTATTCCTGGATGAACCAAAACATACAAAATTGTGAAGAACAATGAAACTAATTTATACACCCTTCCATATTCCTCCCTGGAATAAAGATGTATAATTTCTACCATTTCACTGACTCGATTCATGGTGTTTATCTGAATTACTTATTATTTTACATTGTACTTATCACGGATTACAAAGAAAATAATATGGTTATAAACCCTAAAACACAAGACTAGTACTTTGAAGTACTCCTTCTTGGTTTTGCTAGAAATCATTCTTGCAACCTAAGAATATTTCTAGGCTTACTTATTTTATAAATTCCTTAAACTTGGAGAACTAGAAATAACTCCTTGTTTCTGATTTATAAAACAACCTCCTTGTAATTAAAAATTTTAATTACATTTGTAGATGTATTAAATCTTACTAGATTTATATCCTTTCGAAAAGATGAATCCTCTTACACCTACTTGTAAGAAACTTGAAACTAGATTCCCGGTGTATACCAACACTTATCTAATTCCATTACTAAGGATATTTGAGAACATCCTGTTTCATCATCTCTAACGTTAACCAACCAACAATATTAAGCTGACTCACTGAACGTTTTAGAACGTATATAATTTCTATTATTTAAGTCATAACTTGACTCAAATTCTTGCAATGATATCTTTACTGAGTACCTCTCAATAAATCATGCATTCCTCGGATTAGTTCTTTTTCAAGAACTTACTGTTTTAGATAACTTCTAAAAAACATCCGATAATTATATACTCTAAAAAACTCAAACTTGTATTTATCATACTGGTTGAAAAACAACCTTCTATAAACTCTGATAAATACATTAGTCAGGTGCTCCCACTATCTTTTTATGAAAAAGTGCATTCTTTAAAACACCTTTTTAGGCCTTAGTCAAAACTTGACTACTATGCCTAAAACTTGTATTCCAAACACATGTTTTAAAGAACTTAGTTTTTGTAAGAAATTTGTTTTATGAAACCAATAACTTGGATCTCCCATATATCCATCTTTCCAATTACGGAAAGTGGTTTCATTAAACTTACCATGATCACAAGTATGAAATACTCATAATGGTATTTTAAATTTCTTTTCTTAAAAACATTTAGTATAAAATTCCCTTGACTATAATAACTATTATAATCACTTTTATACTTTCTTAAATGTTTTATCAAAAACTACTTTACCCAGAAATAATGACTATTATTTCCATATGTTCAAGACTTTGAACATTCACTTTTCATAAAATCTTAAATACTTGTTGAATTAGAAAAACTATCTAATCTTATAAACAAAACTTGTTTATTTAAGCATTTGAATAGTGGAGCCAGCATTTATATAACTTCAACCAGTCATAGCATAAGATTATTATGAATCGCCAATCAAGTCAGGATTTTGACTTATTGGCACTCTTTTCGTCACAACTGGACCAATCATGATTCACATAATAAGAACACGTGCACGGATATGAACCAAATAATTAAATTTCCATAAACTTAATAAGTATCCATAAACCAACAATATAAAATTGTTTTAAAAAAACTTAAAGAGTTTAAATAACTAGGAAATATAAAAATTATTTATAATATCTGGGAGCTGCACGTGGGATCTTCTCATGCTAGGCCACATCACTTTCCATCTCCTCCTGCAATAAACGATTGCAAGATATTAGAATACTCGTAAAACTTTACAAGTAGGAAAGTGACAAAGAAGCTAATCACGCAGTACCTGAGGAGCCAGACTTGCCTCCTGCCTCGTGACCTTTCGGACAATCTCGTTTCCAATGTCCGGCCTCGCCATACCTGAAGCACCGATTCTCGATCCTTGCCTTGTTTGGCTTCGGCTTCTTGCCCTTGTTGTCGTTATTAGCCCTGGGTGCACTCTGGCTGGGCTGGGCCTTGTCCTTTCCCTTTCCGTTGCGCCCCTTCCTCTTCTTACGTTCACCATGTCCCACCATAAGAATGTCCTTAGACTTAGTCCCGATACTCTGCTCAGCAGTCTTGAGCATTGAGTGCAACTCAGCCACGGATTTCTCCATGTTGTTCATGTTGTAGTTGACTATAAAAGGCTTATAGTCATCTGACAACGAGTTGAGTATCGTATCCGTTGCTAGCTGCAACGGTACTGGGTGCCCAAGTCTCTCTAGGTGGTCCATGTAACCTTTCATTTTCATGACATGGTCACTGACCGAGGTCCCCTTAGCCATCTTGCACGAGTTAAATGCCCTAGTGGCATCATAACGCTCTGTGCAGGCTTGCTCCTGGAACATGTCCCTCAGCTGGCGGATCATGTCATAGGCAGGAGTTTCCATCATGCTTGATTGCAACTCTGGACTCATAGTTGCAAGCATGAAGCAGCTAACATCCAAGGCGTCATTGGAGCACTTCTGAAAAGCCTCCCTGACCTCTGCCCTGGCATTGTTGGCAGGGGGATTTCCTAGAGGTTGTTCTAGGACATACCACTTTCTCTTGTGCCTCAGCACGATCCGGAGATTTCTCTCCCAAGCGAGAAAGTTGGACCCGGTGAGCTTATCCTTCTCAAGGATAGAGCGGAGTGAGAGGTTATTAGTACTGGTAACGTTGGTTGACATCTACAAATTAAAACCCGGTTTAATTAGTACTTGTAGATAAACTTTCTAATCATATATCATCAAACCCATAAATAATATATATCAGACCTAGGACCCATATTTCACATACTTGACGCAAGGTTTGGGCACTTCCCGCCATGTCATGCTATTTCTGGTAGGTAACACCCTGTACCAATCGTACCTAACTGATACAACTCCTAGAACCTCGTAGAGCACTTAGACCCAGTCTAGTATGTTTAACTCTACTCTTGTGCTTTTTGGGCCGGGACTCCCGATTATCACCAAAATAGATCGCACCACCTAAGACAGCATGAATTCTGGCCGGGACTCCCGATTATCGCAGAATCTTTCATGCCCTTTCCCGCAATGGTTTGAACCCGGATGCCCAAGGTTTGGGCAATTCCGACACCCGAGTACCGTTTAACAGTCAAGGTGTACCATTAGGTGGGTAGCATACTGATCTAAGATTTTTCTTGGGTTTTAATTAAGTTCAATAAAAACTTAATTTTCCAGTTTTTGAAAAACCATTTTAAAACTAACTGTTTTAAAAAATACTATTTATATGTGTACGTGAGCTAGGTGCACAAAACGGCTTTTATAAGTTCCAAACTTATAACCTTGACAAAACTTTTAAATTTATAAAATTTAATTAATACGACTACCAGACTGAAGTCATATTCTAGTTTTGTCATAAAGCGTGGTTTTTCACTGTTTAATAACAACCTGTTACTAAACCTATTTTATTTACCATCACACGCATGTATATATACACCATACATATATATAAAAAGCAGTAAATAAATCACAACCACGCAGATAATAATAATAAGCCGATAAAGCCCTATAGTTTTGCCAACTAATCCTAAGGTCAAACCTAAGGATGAAATGACTTGGATTCGCCTTTCTTGATGTGTTGCTCCCACTAGCCTTGACACCTCCCCGAAGTATCCGTGCTACGCGTATAGAACACCATTTACTTTGCCTCCTTCTTGGAGTCCATCTTGGTCAAGGGTTAAACTATTACTAGTCTATTACAAATACAATATTGAATGGGGTTGTAAGTGGCACGCAGGCCTCCCCTAACCAGTACAATATTACAATTAAGAAAGGGATTGTAATTGGCACGCAGGCCTTCCCAAAACCAAAATAAAAGAAGAAATGAAAAATGAGTCCTAAGTCGGCAAAACTATAGCTATATGAATCACAACCACGCAATTTATATATAAGCACTATATATAAAAGTCAACCACGCAATTATAATAAATAAACAGAAACTGTGCTGTTAAGCACACAACCTGATTTGTTTAAACTATTCTCATTTATTCTTTTGATTAATGCATATTAACCAAAAACGAGAATTATGATCTTCTAATTAATATTTATCTGACCAAAAGAGTTTTTCTAACAAAAAAACTTTAAATCCCTGATCTTATTCAAAAACTTGAATGAAACCTTATGTCGGATTTTATTACTAGTTATCCAATAACTTAAAACCGACAATTTTTTTTTTGGTCAATTAAAATATCTTGTTTCAATTCTCCATCTTATTATATAAACATTATCCTTTTAGAATTTATTTAAAAATGACTTAAACTAGCCATAATAAATAAATATCTAAAATATATATTTTAACTAAGCTAATTAAAATATATAATACTAGTTTATATAACACCTTTATTAATTTTATAACTTAAAATTAATAATCCTTTCGTATTAATCCGGAAAAACTATCTTGGGCCAAACTCTCTTGTTAAGCCGCACAACCCACTGGGCCGAGACCCTCTTGGGCCGAGAACCCATTGGACCGAAGTCACCTGGGCCGTAAGTCCTATTGGGCCGAGAACCATCTTGGGCCGGAAAACGCTTGGGCCGAAGCCCACCTTGCCCTTAGCGCCGCTAACTTGGGCCGATATCGCTGGGCCGCAGTTAACTGGGCTTAGCGTCGCTAAACCTCTTTTAGCGCCGCTAACAGTTATGGTCACGGTTTCCGTTTTCCGATTAATATATTTTAAATCCTTTTAACCTATTAAAATTAACTGTTTTAATATACTGATTAAAAATTGGATTTAATTCAAAAACCAAAAACTATTAATTATTAATTTCAAAAAAATTTGTTTTATTAATAATTAATTATCCTAAAACTTGATTTCAACCTTTTAAACAAAAAGTTCAAAAACTTGTTAAAATCTAGTTTTAGATAAAAGTTTATTCCCTTTTAACCATTTAAACACAAACCTGTTTTAAACTTAACCGGTTAAAAACAAAACTTTTATAAACTGGATAAAAACATAAACTTGTTTTTATCCTTTTATGGTTTTCAAAAGTTTAAATGGAGAAGAATAAGATGAAGAAGATCATATAACTATTAAACAAACCAACAAATTTGATTAACTAGGTTTAAATGATTAAACAAACTGTTTAATTTAATCTTAATTCAAAAACTTATTCTTATTTCAAAAACATATTCCTTTTAACCATTCAAACTAACTGTTTGAATTTTCTGATTAATAGGATAAACCTGATAACAAAACAAACTGTTTTGCTACCTTCTTGATTTTCGAAATTTCCAAGAACAAAAAGAGAATCAAGAATAAAACCTTAATCTAAAAACAGATAAAACTAGAAACTATGGATCATAGAGCCGAGGCTCTGATACCACTAAAGGGTTTTTGAACCTGACCAAACCACCATATGACTCAAACTGGTCAAACCTGGGTTTGATTCTACTGATTCAATCCTAAAAGCGGAACTGGATTGAACACAACCCTCTAAACCCCAAAAGGGTTAGGATCTTTAAAACTTACATGATCAACATAGTTTCTTAACAAACAATCCATAGATAAGGTTACAAGAAATATACCAGAACAAAAAACCTTTAGGATTGCTAAAGATGGTCCACCACTACTGCACCTCCGATTGAACTGGCTGCTAGACCGCTCCTGGATCACCAAGGCTTCAAAGAACTCGAAAGCTTGAGCCTACGTGTGTGTGTCCTTGCATCGATCAACAAACCGAGAGATACCCTCTCGGTGTCCTTCTTGTTCGACGATAGAGAGAGAGCCGAGAGAGAGAGAGAGCGACGGTCGATGGTGAGGTCGACCGAGAGAGGGAGTTGCGACAAGGGAGAGGGAAGAGTGGCGGCTAGGGTTTCAATCCTTATCTTATGTTATGTTGTTCTATCTAATCCTTAAGGCTTAAGGATTATATATAAGGATTAGATTGGACCTAAGCATGTTTAATTAAAAGCCCACTGTTTTTAATTAAACTTTCAATCTCTTCACTTTGACCCCCTGGACTTTACTAGTTAATTAATTAACTATTTATGGAAAATTCATGAAAAATGTGAAGGTGATTTATGGAAATTTCATCGTATTATGACATTTTTAAAAAATTTAGTATATTCTTTATTTTTGTTATCTATCTGTAGCATTTAATCGCGTCCAGGTGGACCGCCATTAATGACTCCGCTGTCATTTTTGTTGCCATTGATCTAATTAAATCAAGTGTCAAGATTGTTCTCGCGTTACTCGTAATGATAACGATTATCAAATAACTTCTCCCATATATATCTATCTGTATGTATGTATGTATGTAATTGAAAGTTTGGCATGCATCCGTACACATAAAAGGATATTTGTGGAATAACAAAAATCTACTACCCTGGTATTTCTAATTCATGCGTTCTATCGAGATGAAGTGATTTTTCATTTATCTGTTACATAACAATTACTTTTATTAACTGTCAATATATTAATATTACACTAAAAACTTTTAGATTTGGAATATAATTTTATATTTTTAAAGGAGTATGTATAAGAAATATTAAATATAAACATTTTATTCACGTACCCGAACAACGCACGGTATAACACTAGTTTTTCTTGGTTAATGAAACTTGGAGAAGACATCGTAAGGGTTGAAGTGAAGGGGTGATGGTGTAAAGGAAAGCCACGGCCGTTCCTTGAACACGGGTGATCTAAACGTATTGTTGACGACCTCGAGGAAGAGTATCACTTTTTCAAGTAGGCATGGGATGCAAGAGGGCACAAAGGGTTTTCACCGCTTCAAAAGTGTACTTCTGTTATACGACAATTAGCATACCGGACAACTGCCGATTCTCTTGACGGATACTTGAGGATGTCGGAGAAAACATCACGGGATTTCATATACACTTTCTGCGAAGGTATTATTCATCTTTATAAAAGAAAATACTTACGCAAACCTACTTATAATGATGTTCAGACATTGTATGCCGCCCATGAGGCCAAACACGACTTTCCCGGCATGCTTGGTAGCATAGACTGTACTCATTGGGCTTGGGCAAATTGCCCGAATGCATGGAGAGGTCAATATATGAGAGGCGACCATGAGCGACCGACAATTATGCTAGAGACGATGACATCTCACGATCTGTGGATCTGGCATGCATTCTTTAGTGCTGCCGGTTCCAATAACGACATCAACGTTCTCAACCAATCGCCAATATTCAACGATCTGTACGACGATAATGTAACACCAAAAAACACAAGCCGAAATTATTATTTTTTTAAATCACAGCGGAAGTATTGCAATTAAAATTAGTAAGATAGCAACACCCAAAGAACTTAAAACCAATACTGTTCCTTAACCAGTATATCATTTCGTGTTGCAAAAGAGTTGCAAACATGGCTCATCATTTCAAAAATATAATATCAGAGCGACGGTCAAACTTCCCCTGTTCAAACAAACACTTACCGAAGCTCATCAAAACCTGCAACAGAGAGTTCGGGAATTAGCACAAAGCTAAGTGAATGGAATCTAAACCACAAGCAACAATTAGCAGAACCACAACGATCACAAGAACAGTTAATCTCAAATATCAAAGGACCGGCGGCTCTGCCGAGCCTACGACCAATGCTGGCCATAGCAATGATCTACGGATAGCCATCTGCTAACTGGCACAGTTAAACCTCCTCTGCTACAACAAATGCAACAGAGGATCTAAAACTGCCTAACCAGAAGCAACTGACCCAACCCAAAACCACGCTTAGCTGACCTCTGCCACAAACATCATGAGCACAATTTCATGCCTTGATACTCATATCTTGGACACAATTGCAATAATCATCATATAACCAGTCAAACAATCAAATCAGACTAAACAGTCTACCGCATGATTAATCGTATGAAATTCAAGTAACCATAACAGTTACAACTAAAACCACCGGTGAGTTAAAATCCACTCACCTCGTATCTGAACCGCAGTACACTCGGTCACTAATTACTGAGCCTTTGAAAATCCTGAGAACACAGAATCATATGAATTAGTTCTCGGTTCATAAATATATTCTTAAATATATTTATATCAATTCTTATTATTAACATTAAAATATAAACACATACACTCATATAATCGATCCAAACATACGCACTTACTAACATACAAAATAGATTCAAGCATAACATATAATTATAAGCATACACACCATACAAAACCTATCGCATGGGATTTAAACACATACTACACATGTGGAATTGCATACATACTCACATGGAACCACATACACACTAACACCCAAGTCACACTTATCGCATGGGAGGCTTCTATAAGCCGCCCCCTTTTTTTGTTTGCATTTGAATCGCATATATATATATATATATATATATATATATATATATATATATATATATATATATATATATATATATATATCACACATACACCACACATCCACTTGCATATAATTAAAAACTTACACCCACACACACCATAATACACACTACAAATATTCATTTGAAAAACTATTGATCTCTACCTATATTGCTATTAAATAGCCTATTGATCCATATGCCCATGATTATTAATAAATATATAAACTCATACATGCTATCTAAACTATCTAATCATCAAAATACACACACGTCACTCCATACACTCACATATGCACAAATACAATCCATGTGATACACAATTATAACCCATGCGATACACACAATCCATGATTCCATGCGATACACATAATCGCACACACACATAAAAACACTCACGGTTGATAGGCCTAATCTATTGATTCTTATCCAAATGTACACACTTCCATGAATACTCGATCGCATTCACATGCACTTAACATACATACTATACAACCACATATATTACTCATGCGATACACACACATATATTTATTGTAAATATATTTCAGCCTCCTTTTATTATAATAACACTTTATATACAATCCAAGCATGTAAGCATGTCAATTAGTCAAAGATAAGATTTATTTCTCCCAATCTCCACCTCCTCATCTTTTATAATAAACAATGATATCCTTACTTTAATATTATTCCTATTAACAACTTATCTCCATAGTCATCTTCTTCAAGTTACCATAACTTCATAAAAAATTCAAGAACACCATCAAACTTACATGAACAAGCACCTTAAACCTATAATATCAATATTCATGAACAAAATTTAAATCATGCTTCTTAACTCATAAAAAAAATCATATTTGGTAAGCTTTTTAATCATCAAGAACAAAGAAACACTTTTTCATAACCATCATCAACTTCTATCATGTTTTTCTTAAGAAATTTGAGCATAGTAACTTTTCTAATTCATGTTATTAGTAACTAAGAATTATATGTTTCTACCTTGAGTCAAATAACAAAACTAAGATGGTAGAATCAAGTAGTAACTTTTGTAGAATTCTCTCAAGTACACCTTAGGAAACACACATACAGGGCAAAAAACTAAGTCATGTAATTATATATATATATATCCTCGTTTTCGACCACCATCACATACATACACACATTTCAGTATTCAAAACGCTCTGTTCGAATATACAGTTTATCACATAAACGACTAATAACTATTAATTAATTTCTAATAAAAATATATTCGGAATCCTTATTTAAAAACGAATCTAACGATACCATATAAGCATGCTTTTTAAAAAAAATAAACACGTAGCAAGTAAAAGGAAATTCACTAAACGACTAGGCCCGGATTTAGGATGTTACAAATCTCTCCTCCTTAAGAGGATTCCGTCCTCGGAATCCCATCGCGATCGAATAACTGAAGATGACAAATTCTCATATTAGCTTATTGTTCCCCGAATTAAATCCAAATTCAACTGTACTTCCACTCAACTAACACCATCGGAAACTGTTTCTAATGAAGTTTAATCACTTTACGATCCAACAGTTCAACAGGTTCTCCTATTAATCTTTTATTCGCATCTATTCTCAATTTTATGCACAGGTAGTATCTAATTTTCATCTTCAACTTTACACTTTCGCAAATAACACGCGTTGAATATATTACAAATTTCTGCTAACTCTGGAGAAAATCAAAAGTAACTATTGGATCATTATTCATTCCTCATATCCAATCACAATGACACCGTCTGATTGTTAACCACTTGTCATATCTAATCATAAACGACACCGCCAGCGTGAAGATCTACGTACATTTTCTTTCGGTCTCTGGCAACTTTCAGTTTATCTCTCGCAATAGCAACTTTTTCGGCCGTCATCTGTACGATTTCAGGGCCCGCAAATTGCTACTCACCTGCCTCTAACCAGCAAGTAGGAGTATGACAACGATTACCGTAAAGCATTTGGTAAGGTGGCATTCCTATACTTGAGTGATAGGATTTATTATACGCAAATTCAATCAATGGTAAGTGCGAATCCCAAGATCCACCGTATTCAATTACACAAGCTATTAACATTTCCCCAAATATTTGAATAGTTTGTTCAATCTGATCATCTATTTGAGAATGATAAACTGTACTCAAGTTGACACGTGCCCCCAATTCTCATTATAAACCGTCTATGAAATTAAGTGAATCTAGAGTTTCTGTCAAAAACACTGATACTGAAATACCGTGTTGAGAAACAATCTCATATATGTACAACTTAGCTAATTTGCTGAGAGGGGCTTTTTCACTCATAGCTAGAAAATGGGCACTTCTTCATTAGTCGATCGACAATTACTCAAATCGAATCATGATTTCGTTACGTTCGAGGAAGTTTAGTTACAAAATCCATCGTGATATGTTCCCACTTCCACTCTGGTATTTCTAACTCTACAACACCTTCAAGCTGTTATACATTTGGGTATTACCAAATAAACAGACGATGTGTATTTATCGGCTTCCGATAAAAGTAACTGTTAAAGTTTTCCAAGCATAGGCACTCCAAAATATGTCAAAGTTCTCCAAACACAGAAACTCAAATATATCAAAATTCTCCAAGCACAGGAACTCAAATATTAGATTTGTAAGTCTTTAATCCTCGAAAATCATCAATTAAATCCTATCTTTTCTTGGTCATAATCTCCGAATTTAAATCTTCATCCTTGAAGTATCCAATCAAGTAAGTTTCAATTCACCCACTAAGTCAAGGAATATTTCAATTCACATAATTCGAACATTACTATTAACTCCCTTACAATTCAAAGCACAAGTTATCATATTAATTTCCACATTGATAAGGAATATCGCAATAATAATCTTTGATAATTTCTATCCTCTATCTCTGCCACATATTCAACTCTTTTTGTGTAAACACACTATAAGTTCTCCTAATCAGTGCAAATCACGCATTTCGTATCATGTAAATGAGGTCCTCATAGTTTTAACACAAGATAACAATCGCAAGTTCCAATTCATATATTGGATAATTCTTTCCATGAGGTTAATCCGTCTCAAAGCATAGACAATTACTCAATCCCACTGTATTAACACACAATCTAAATCTACAAATGTAACATCGCATTACACTACAAAATTATCAAATCCATCAAGTAGTGTTAAGATAGGAGTCTGACACAACAACAACTCCAGAGTCTGAAACGCTTCCTCTTGTTCAATATTCCATCAAATTAACACATCCAAGTGAATTTAGTTTTGGCAACAAATCCATAATCTCACGAAATCTTTAATAAATATGCAGTAATAACTTGCTAACCCAAGAAATCTTTTAATCTCAGAAGACAACTTCAGAGTGTTTCACTTCATCACAATATCTACTTTCGCAGGATTAACTTTAACTCCGTCAAAATAAACCACATATCTCAGAATGTACTTATCGTAACCACAATTCGCGTTTGAATATTTCGCATAAAGTTGATTTACATTTCAGAATTTCTAGACTCGTTCCAAGTGAGCTCCGGATTCAAACTCAGTTTTAGAATAGTTCAAATTACATCCTCGATAAACACGATTACCAACTCGTCTAGAAACAGTCGACCCGATTCATTAAATCCAACAATATTGCAGGAGCATTAATCACCCGAATAGCATATCAAAAATCCATAAAGAATACATTTGGTACAGAAATCAATCATATCTTCTTTGAAAACATCTCTGGTTATGCTAGATCCTTCAAGCATCAGAAACAAACTGCTCCTCTTTTCCGATCAACTTATAAACACATACTTATCCAAAATGAGAAGACAAATCTTCAAAAGTTAAGATAGAACCAACGGTGTTTTAACACTTATTCACACCTATTGCATCATGCAACATGTAGTTCATTTACTCTAGAAAACAATTTCTCATGGCATCACATACTCGTTCTAACTAACTCAACTATCACATACTCAACAAGACATCAATCTCAGATATAGGCATCAATAAAACGAATTAGCAAACGATTATCATCAATTATCTCTACTTCTAGTGAAACAGTCACATCAGAAGTAGTCATGCTCAAATCATCACATACAACCACATAAACACTAGAACATTCAGCTCTATAATCAAATAATTATGCGTATAAATATAAAGCTTAACAAAACATACCCGTTTTATCATCTTCATTAATAGCAGCATTATCAGCTGATGAAAGAGGGTTCTTTCTCTTCTGTCCAACTGCTGACGAAGATTCCCCAACATCTCCCGCTCCTGACCCAGACCAAATTTTCTTGTCAACTGAACAATCACTTGCCCGATGACCTTCTTTCTGACAATTCCAACAAACACTGTGACGGAATGTACAATTCTTAAGCTCATGACCAAACATTCCACATCGAACACAACGTACAGCCTGAGGTGTGAAAAAAAAACTCAGTATGAATAGATTTGCACTTGCAACACCATTGTAATTCTTGATTTCCATGGTCCTGGTTGCTTTGCCCCATATGTCTCTGTTGAATACTATGATATTCAAAACTTGATTTATGTGGAGGAGTCTCATCTCGGTTTCTCTTATTTTTATCTTTGATTTCATCCTCTAGCATTTGGATTGCATATTGTATTCTCAATTTATTCTCAGGGGTACATGCCTCCAAAACTTTTACCATTTCTCGCAAATAGTTCAAAGTTATGTTAAGGTCTGGGATACCATGATATTCAGATGATTGATAATCCAAAACTGGCCAATAATCGCAAGGTTGTATAAATCTCAGGTACGTATAAGGATAAACTCCCTGAGGTGTAAATAGATAGTACAATGGCTGCTGTGCCACTTGTAACGAAATTGTAGTCGAAGGAGTAATAGTGGAATACATATGAGTTCATTCATTCTGCATAGATTTCCGTTGTTCCAAACTACGAACAATATCTCGAAGTTCCTGTATCTCAATTTGTAACTTATGGATATATTCACACTGGTCTGGTTTATGTTCAATACCTATATCCTTGACATAAGTAGGTGTTTCCATGTTATTCGTTGATGAAGTTCCAATCTTTGCTAGGGTCACAGGAGTCTCAGTCGGGTTTTCTTTGTCAGCTATATCTGTAATACTCACAACATCTCAACACTTATTAGGTAAGTCGTTAGTACACACATGCTAACCACAACACACACAACAAATCCAACACTCTAATTCCTCCACAGGAAATGTTTGACCAACCTCGAGCCAAGATTTGGGAATTGAACACTCTAGCCGTGTTCGCATGCCAAACCAGGGCTCTGATACCAAACTTGTAACACCAAAAAACACAAGCCGAAATTTTTTTATTTTTTTTAAATCACAGCGGAAGTATTGCAATTAAAATTAGTAAGATAGCAACACCCAAAAAACTTAAAACCAATACTGTTCCTTAACCAGTATATCATTTCGTGTTGCAAAAGAGTTGCAAACATGGCTCATCATTTCAAAATATAATATCAGAGCGACGTTCAAACTTCCCCTGTACGAACAAACACTTACCGAAGCTCATCAAAACCTGCAACAGAGAGTTAGGGTGGGGAATTAGCACAAAGCTAAATGAATGGAATCTAAACCACAAGCAACAATTAGCAGAACCACAACGATCACAAGAACAGTTAATCTCAAATATCAAAGGTCGGCGGCTCTGCCGAGCCTACGACCAATGCTGGCCATAGCAATGATCTACCGATAGCCATCTGCTAACTGGCACAGTTAAACCTCCTCTGCTACAACAAATGGAACAGAGGATCTAAAACTACCTAACCAGAAGCAACTGACCCAGCCCAAAACCACGCTTAGCTGACCTCTGCCACAAACATCATGAGCACAATTTCATGCCTTGATACTCATATCTTGGACACAATTGCAATAATCATCACATAACCAGTCAAACAATCAAATCAGACTAAACAGTCTATCGCATGATTAATCGTATGAAATTCAAGTAACCATAACAGTTACAACTAAAACCACTAGTGAGTTAAAATCCACTCACCTCGTATCAGAACCGCAGTACACTCAGTCACTAATTACTGAGCCTTTGAAAAATCCTGAGAACACAAAATCATATTAATTAGTTCTCGGTTCATAAATATATTCTTAAATATATTTATATCAATTCTTATTATTAACATTAAAATATAAACACATACACTCATATAATCGATCCAAACATACGCACTTACTAACATACAAAATAGATTCAAGCATAACATATAATTATAAGCACACACACCATACAAAACCTACCGCATGGGATTTAAACACATACTACACATGTGGAATCGCATACATACTCACATGGAACCACATACACACTAACACCCAAGTCACACTTATCGCATGTGAGGCTTCTATAAGCCGCCCCCCTTTTTTTTTGCATTTGAATCGCATATATATATATATATCACATACACCACACATCCACTTGCATATAATTAAAAACTTACATCCACACACACCATAATACACACTACAAATATTCATTTGAAAAACTATTGATCTCTACCTATATTGCTATTAAATAGCCTATTGATCCATATGCCCATGATTATTAATAAATATATAAACTCATACATGCTATCTAAATTATCTAATCATCAAAATACACACACGTCACTCCATACACTCACATATGCACAAATACAATCCATGTGATACACAATTATAACCCATGCGATACACACAATCCATGATTCTATGCGATACACATAATCGCACACACACATAAAAACACTCACGGTTGATAGGCCTAATCTATTGATTCTTATCCAAATGTACACACTTCCATGAATACTCTATCGCATTCACATGCACTTAACATACATACTATACAACCACATATATTACTCATGCGATACACACACATATATTTATTGTAAATATATTTCAGCCTCTTTTTATTATAATAACACTTTATATACAATCCAAGCATGTAAGCATGTCAATTAGTCAAAGATAAGATTTATTTCTCCCAATCTCCACCTCCTCATCTTTTATAATAAACAATGATATTATTACTTTAATATTATTCCTATTAACAACTTATCTCCATAGTCATCTTCTTCAAGTTACCATAACTTCATAAAAAATTCAAGAACACCATCAAACTTACATGAACAAGCACCTTAAACCTATAATATCAATATTCATGAATAAAATTTAAATCATGCTTCTTAACTCATAAAAAAAATCATATTTGGTAAGCTTTTTAATCATCAAGAACAAAGAAACACTTTTTCATAACCATCATCAACTTCTATCATGTTTTTCTTAAGAAATTTGAGCATAGTAACTTTTCTAATTCATGTTATTAGTAACTAAGAATTATATGTTTCTACCTTGAGTCAAATAACAAAACTAAGATGGTAGAATCAAGTAGTAACTTTTGTAGAATTCTCTCAAGTACACCTTAGGAAACACACATACAGGGCAAAAAACTAAGTCATGTAATTATATATACATACATACATACATACATTTTCGACCACCATCACATACATACATACATTTCAGTATTCAAAACGCTCTGTTCGAATATACAGTTTATCACATAAACGACTAATAACTATTAATTAATTTCTAATAAAAATATATTCGGAATCCTTATTTAAAAACGAATCTAACGATACCATATAAGCATGCTTTTTAAAAACAATAAACACGTAGCAATTAAAAGGAAATTCACTAAACAACTAGGCCCGGATTTAGGATGTTACAGATAAAGCTCCCGATTGCCCATTTGAGGTGAATGGAGTAGAGTACAAACACGGATATTATCTTGCCGATGGGATATCCGGATTGAACAACTTTCGTCAAATCATTTACATTCCCACAAGACAACAAAAGGAAAAAGTTTAAGACCCGACAAGAATCGGCATGAAAATACGTTGAACGTGCTTTTGGTGTGCTTAAACAACATTGGCATATTCTTCACAACCCGGCACGACCATGGACTCTGGCACGACTAAGAAATATTATGTACGCATGCATAATATTACACCACATGATTCTCGAAGACGAAGGAACTGCGATTTTATGATTTCGATGATGACGACCTTGTAGCGGATGATATTGAAGCACATATCAGTGTATATGAGGAACAACGGGCATAGAACGTTCGATAAGTCAATAACCGGGAGACTCATATCAACCTTCGATCCGACTTGGTCGAACACATTTGGAGTATTCAAGGAACCGATAACGAAGACTAGTTATAGTTTATTTATTTTATGTATTTTTTTAATTTTAAGAATTTATTTGTAATTTATATTTTATAATTTATATTTTTAAGATTTTAGTTGTAGTTTTTTAAATATTTTTGTTATTAATAGAAATTATTATTTAATTTAATAATGATTTATTAAATATAAAAATAAAAAAAAAGTATAGAAAATTTAAGGAGTCCCCCCCACCAACCACACTTTTTGGGATGATTGGGAGGGGAACGTCGACCGAAAGGCGGCGCCACCGGATTCCCACCGTGAAACTAGATCCCCTGTTTTTTTTTCTTATATTATAACCAATGTTTTCATCTCATTCTCAGCCGACAAAATGTGCATATCAGTGTTCCTATGGCAAGCTCATCCACTCTACCCGTTTCTTCTATTGCTCAATCGAGATGAATATCTTGACCGGTAAGCATAACTTAGTTTAGTTTAAAATCACCGATACTTTAGTCTAATGTACTTAATTTTCTGGCCGATTAGGATATTTTTAATTATTTGTCAATTTGATCTGAAAATGTGTAAATCATGTTTTTGTAATTTTGACCAATTGTTGTGTATGTAAGACCAACGCAACCGTTAAGTTGGTGGGAAGGTGGAAAATTATTGGGGGGCAGAGATGTGACCGCCGGAGGAACGTGGTTGGCATCCAGCAGAGAAGGAAGGGTGGCTTTTGTTACGAATGTTCGTGAAGTTAAGTCGATATCTGCTGCAAAGAGTAGGGGAGATCTCCCAGTTCGTTTTTTGCAGGTTGGTTTTTATGTTTGACATTTTATTGAATTTGTGCACGCCACCTGTTTGTTAAAATTCCTTTGGTGTATATACTGGTATATCCTGTTTACTTCAAGAAACCTTAACTTTGACTAGGATTTATGTTTCATAAAGCAATGCTAGACATCTACTACTCACAATTTGATCTGAATCCTTAGGTTTGATTCATGGTTTAAACCACCGTCAAGGTGGCCTAGTGGTAAGGCTTCCTGTCCTCAAAGAGGTCATGAGTTCAAACCTTACTAGGGGGAATACCCTGGTTTGGCCGAGTACATTTGAGTCAAAGACTTGCCCTCCCCGGGTAACCTGAACGGGGAACCTCTCTGTTTAGCCTCTGTTAAATGACAAGTTATGGCTTTTGATTTTGATTAAATATTTTCGTTGAATGGTTTTAGACTTTTAGGATTATTTGTTCTTAAATCTTAATACCAGGTTGCTGTTACTGCATCATTTATTTCGATTACTATGATTTAGAACTTCATTATCAAGATTTGTAAAGTATTTCCTCTCATCCTGGTGACAATGGTTTAATGGTTTGAATTTTGTAAATATTATTGTTGTAGAGCAATAAAAACCCGATGGAGTTTGCAGAAGAAGTTATAAGGGAAGCGGATGAATACAATGGATTTAATTTACTGGTTGCTGATGTTTTATCCATGAATATGGTTTATGTAACCAATAGACTAAAAGGAAACAACTGCTACATTGCTGCAGTTCAACCCGGGGTTCATGTGCTATCAAATGCAAGTCTCGATACTCCCTGGCCTAAGGTGAGCAAATATAAATATAAATCTGCTCTTTGTTATTAAAAAATTAGAAAAGAAAATGTGGTTCTAATGTTTTCTTTAGTTGTTTTTTTACTTTTTTTTTTTGCTTATTTTTTCTTATTTAATATGTGTTAAGGCTCAAAGATTAGAGCATGGTTTTAGAGATATTCTGGATAAATATGGTGAAGCTGAAATTCCCATTAAAGAGATGGTTGATAAGCTGATGGGAAACACTGTTAAAGACGACATCAGCCTACTTCCTCAGATATATGCTCCAGACTTTGAATACCAATTGAGTTCTGTATTCATTGACAAATTCTCTGCAAAGGTAAAAGAAAAAAAAAAGAAAGATATTCAGGCATCTTTAATTTGTTAGTTAATTTTCTCTTGACATTTTAATGAAATTTTGCCGAGAAAGGTGACATATATATCAAAATATGCCAATAAAGGTAACGTAATTTTTGTGTTGAGGAAGGATTATAAATTTTAATTTGTTATTAAAAAAGGTTTGTAAATTTCAATTTTGTATAAAAGGAGAGTAAGTTTTAATTTGTCCTTAAAATGAGTATCATGTGTGAAAAAATCAAGATTATCAAAGCCGTGATTCCTTTCTTATAACAAATTAAATATAAATTTTCTTTCTTGGCGAATAAAGGTAAAATACACGTTACCTTTATTGGCAAATTATGATATATATGCTACCTTTCTCAGCAATTTACCCTATTTTAATCTTGATGATTGTTTTTTTTTTGAAAATGATAATTGTTGTTAATATTATGTAGAGAAGTTATGGTACACGAAGCACCTCCGCATTGGCTGTAAAAGCAAGTGGTGAAGTATTCTTTTATGAAAAGCATCTCGAAGATGACACGTGGAAAGAGGTGACAGAAACATACATGCTAGAGAAAACTTAGATGTGAGTGAATCATGTATTTGTATAAATTTTGGAACTTCATGCGTGAATACTGAATAATGTATAGCTTCCATGAATAATATCTGTTCTTCATTTTGCAAGCTTTTAGTGACACAAATTATGTATGGTTAAGTGCTTATAATCGTGCTGCTCATGAACTTGCAAACAACTATCATACATGACAAAAGATAGCAATTGAGTTTCCCTATATTCTCCTATATAGAAATGTTATTATACATAGGTTGAGGTTTGATTAAAAGATACAGACACAGTTCATTTTCCAGGAACAAAGTTTGTGGCAAACGCCCAAGCGTTGTTGCTAACAGGGTCAGCAAGATGGTCAGCAAGGTTCTCCAACGGACCCTTCCCTGTTACAATAGCTTGTACAAAGAACCCAAACATCGAGAACATGGCTAGTCTACCATTCTTTATCTCTTTGACCTTCAACTCAGCAAAAGCTTCAGGATCATCAGCAAGTCCCAGCGGGTCGAAACTCCCACCTGGGTAAAGGGGGTCAACCACCTCCCCAAGTGGTCCTCCGGCTACTCGGTAACCCTCTACTGCACCCATCAAGACAACTTGTGTAGCCCAAATGGCTAATATACTCTGTGCATGGACCAAACTCGGGTTACCCAAGTAGTCAAGTCCTCCTTCGCTAAAGATCTGTGCTCCAGCCTTGAACCACACTGCTTCACCGAACTTGACACCATTGCGGGCTAAAAGCTCCGGGAAGACACACCCAAGAGCTCCAAGCATGGCCCATCTGCAGTGGATAACCTCAAGCTCACGGTTTTTAGCAAAGGTTTCAGGGTCAGCAGATAGACCTGCGGTGTCCCAACCATAATCACCAGGGAACTCACCGGTTAGGTATGAAGGAGACTCGCCAGAGAATGGTCCCAGGTACTTGACTCTGTCTGGACCGTACCATGGGCTGCTAGAAGGTGCAGCTTTTGTGGCGGTTTTCCTCATAGAAACCCTTCCGTTACCTGAAACACCAGATGCAAATGTAGCGGGATTCACCGCCTGTCCGGCAAAGGATGAGGAGAGTGCCACTGTTGAAGCAGCCATGGGATTTGCCTATATGCAGAATAGAATTAGAGGTTAGTCTGTTGGTAGCTTGAGTTTCATAGGCTGCCTTCTTGGATGTATAAATAGGTATAAGAGATTGGAGAGTATGATCTATTGGGATTTTTATCTCCTATACTATTGGTTGATGATATTGGATATCAAATCCAGTTGGATTTATAAGTAGATATGGTATTAGAATTCTAACAAATCTACAAGCAGATAGGTTATTTTACATTTTTTTTTCCAAAAATGGAAATATGCATACAAGGACAAATATGATGAGCTAATAAGGCATCTTGTAGGGTAAGGCAAATACTAGTGGTAGAACTTGTAGTGCACAAGTGACATCTATTTTGTGGCCTGGTGCATTGTGGGTATGGATGGATAAGGGATACTGGTCACTCTGTTTGAAATTGGTATAGTATAAAATATTAAGTTTTTGGAAGTGTTTTTGATAAACTTAGCTTCTCATGTATTATCATTTTCAATATTATGTAGTTAAGTAATTATATATTTCATAGAAACAACATATATACAATATAGTTTGCAACTTTTAAGAGTTGGATAAATGATTTCTAAATGCAAGAACCTTTTTTTATTATAAGTTTAAAAATACATTATAAAAGGATGTAATACACATGTTTGGGGTCTTTCTTTTAGAGGGCCATGATTATGAATTCTAAAAATCCATCTATTTGTATAGTAAATTTATTTGTATGCACTCTTAAGTGTAACGAAATATCATGCTTATATTCTTTACCGTGCTTCTATAGTAGATTTATTTGTATGCAATGTAAGTGTAATGAAATATTATACTTGAAAACTTAATATATGAACAACTTTTATTGTATATATTTACTTACTTTCTATCTGTTTAGGTTTTGGTTGAGCAATTATCTAGTCCTCATCTTTTCTAGTTCCACCTTGTTCAAAAGTTGCTTTTCAATGCCAAGAGATGGATTCAGATGATATCCTTATATATGTAGTTTATTTTTGTAAAGAACATATAAGATTACAGATATGAATGCTTTATTAGCTTGAACATTAGGAAAAAGAGTTTATAGTTTAAGACAGTGATAAAGTTCTTGAAACCGATGTATACTCATCTTTGGTCCTGGATTGAGATTATAATTAGTGCTTGCAGTAGTCGTGACCTGCAAGTTAGATTTCTTCGATTATGGATGTGTTTGGTGAGAAGCTTTTCAAAGCTTTTATGGGTTTTACTTGTTTTCTATTTACGTAATTATTGTTTAGAGTTTTACTTGTTTGTTCTCTACTATCATTTTACATATTTCAGCTACAGCTGCAGAAATCTTTGCCAAATACCTTGATACAAGTAAAGCTCGTGCTCAGACTCCTTGCTTCAACTCCAGTTGGTATGAAATATAAATCTGTAAGTAGTAACTAAAAACCAACTATTAGCATGCCCGTTAACATATTAAAAATTTTCTCCAAATTAGTAGAAGCAAATTTATAAGGGTGAACCCCGTTAGGTGTCAGGGAAAGCATGCGCCTTTGGTCAAAATTTTGTCTATAGTGTTGATCTTTTTCTTAATCATATTTTTCTATACGAGTTCTACTAGTCAAACTTTTTTAACTCATGAAATTTGAAGCTGGAACTGTTATAGATCATGAATTTAACGTTCCCTTGAGAACTCTTTTGGTTGAAGTACAACAACAACAACAATACTCAATTCAGCTACAGTGGGGTATCGGGGAGGTAAAATGTGACAATCATACCTCTACCCGTAGATAGATTGATTGTTTATTGATAGACCTCCGCCAACAAAAGTGATAGAACAAGAAAGAAAAAAAAATAATAACAGTAATAAAAATAAAAATAATAATAATAATTAACAATATTAATTATAATAAATAAATAAGCAAATAAATAAGCAAATAAGAAAATAAAAATTAAGAAATTAAGAGAATAAAAACTAGGGTTAAAAAAATTTATAAAATAAAATAAAATATATATATATATTAATAAATGAAATAAGTTAAAATAAATTGGAAATAATTAAAATAAAAACGTAAAAAATGATGTAATAGCATAATATATAAATTAAGGAGAAATACAGGCATAGTTAATATTCTATGAATTCACCGTTTAGATTTTAAGGTATTTAAATTTATCTATGAATTCACCGTTTAAAATTTATTTATTTCACATCAGAAGTTTTTCACCGTTTAAACTTCTGATGTTTCATGTCTTCCAAAAGCACCTATCCCTTGTCTTCCTATCCTTATCATGCAAACTCTTGGTTGAAGTGGAAGTGGAAATCTTTTTTATTCCTATTTGCTTGAGGAGTGTCCCAAATCCACCATTTTGTTACAGAAACATTAGCAATAGAGATAAGTTACTCACAAAATTATGCAAACTCATATCTGATTCCTATACTTAGAAGATAATGAGTGTTGGCACTAGTGGTGAGCTGCAAGTTACTTTTGTTTATAAGAATCTTGGTATTTTTAGAAGAAAACTATAAAAAAGGCGTGAATACTTTTGTAATTAGTTTTCCTAGATTATGAGTGTTTAGCGTGAAGTTACCCAAGAAACTATAGTTAAAAATAAGTTAATGCTGAAAAGATAAGCACTGTTTAAATGGCCTTCAAGTATAGGTCATAGACATGAGGTTAAATGGCACCCAAGTCTGGAATATTCAAAATTTATACTTCTCCATAATTCACAAGCTATAATATTTCCTATTGGTTCAACTTCACTTTCCAGGAACAAAGTTTGTGGCATAAGCCCAAGCGTTGTTGCTAACTGGGTCAGCGAGATGGTCTGCTAGGTTCTCCAATGGACCCTTCCCTGTCACGATAGCTTGTACAAAGAACCCAAACATCGAGAACATGGCTAATCTACCATTCTTGATCTCTTTGACCTTCAACTCAGCAAAAGCTTCAGGATCATCAGCAAGTCCCAGCGGGTCGAAACTTCCTCCTGGGTAAAGCGGGTCAACCACCTCCCCAAGTGGTCCACCGGCTACTCTATAACCCTCAACTGCACCCATCAAGATTACTTGTGTTGCCCAAATGGCTAAGATACTCTGTGCGTGGACCAAACTTGGGTTACCCAAATAGTCAAGTCCTCCCTCGCTAAAGATCTGTGCTCCAGCCTTGAACCATACAGCTTCACCGAACTTGACACCATTGCAGGCTAAAAGCTCAGGGAAGACACACCCAAGAGCCCCAAGCATGGCCCATCTGCAATGGATAACCTCAAGCTCACGGTTTTTAGCAAAGGTTTCAGGGTCAGCAGATAGACCTGCGGTATCCCAACCATAGTCACCAGGGAACTCACCGGTTAGGTATGAAGGAGACTCACCAGAGAATGGTCCCAGGTACTTGACTCTGTCTGGACCGTACCACGGGCTGCTAGAAGGTGCAGATTTTGTGGCGGCTTTCCTCATAGATACCCTTCCGTTACCCGAAACAGCAGATCCAACTGAAGCTGGTTTCACCGCCTGTCCGGCAAAAGAAGAAGAGAGAGCCATTGTTGAAGCAGCCATGGGATTTGACTATTTGAAGAATAGAATTACAGGTTATTTAGTTGGTTGCTTGATTTCTTAGGCTGCCTTCTTGGATATATATAGGTGTAAGAGATTGGAGAATATGATCTATTAGGATTTTTATTTCGTATACAATTGGTTGATGAAATTTGATATCATATCCAGTGGAGTTATAGGTAGATATTGTATTAGAAATCTAACATATATATATATATATATATATATATATATATATATATATATATATATATATATATATGTTGTTTCGCATCTAACCTTACACGCGAAACCCCCAAAACTACGTCGTTTCATTAAAAAAAAAAAAATTCCACCCTTAACCTATTAACCCCTCGATCTAAAACAAAATCAATCCGAGTTTCATAATCAAACAAAGTCGACTAAATAGCAACTGTGATCCATGACTGTAGCTTTAAATATCGTAGATTCAAATCTCTTATCTGTTTGCTTTCGAGGTATGCACCATAATTCCTCACATCGGCTGTGTTCTTAACATTTCTCCTCCACCGGTCCATTTCAGCAACGTAAACAAAGGTACCAAATTTACTTCAATTTTGATGTTGTATCTTGCATTTATAACCAAAATTTACATATATTGAAATTAAGAATGAAAACTGAAATTATACGAAATTTGTTCATTAAGTTCCAATCTAAATATAATCACATTACTATTCTACAAATGTGTCAAGAATTACACTGAGAGATGCTAACAAGTAGACTTTCATTGTTAAAATTACATCCTACCATATCATCACAGCAAACACTTGCCAAGGATATTAAAACTCTAATAGCACAGAATACTTTCATTCATTCCTTTTTCTTCTTGCAAGATCCTTTACCACTTTAATGCATGATAATATATACAGTACCAAGCTGCACACAAAATACCAGGTGCACCATATTATTATGATCGTTTAGTTCGTCCAGAACCGTGCACATCAACTGTACGCAAACTCACAAAACAGCAAACTGCAATTTCTGACCATGAGTTATTACGATCACAAAACAGGAATTATTATTTGTGATCTATATAATGGGTTTGGGGTTTCTATCACACACAATCGATCATACACAATTAATGATGAAAGCCATACAATTCTTAAAATTCACTAACCAAGTGAAGAAAAGATATCACGAGTTTTAATGCAATTGTTGAGCAGGAAGTCGATCCCAGACAGTAGGGAAGAGGATGTCGATCATGAAGATTCGTGGTTTGGAGGATAAACAAGAAAACGGCGATGGGGAGAAAAGCTGGTCACGTAGGAGGTTGGGACTAAATTAGATATTAGGGAATTTTTTATTGATGAATAAGGGATTTTACTAAAAGCGACGTAGTTTTGGGGGTTTCGCGTGTAAGGTTAGATGCGAAACAACCCCATATTCACTTTTCACATATATATATATATATATATATGTGTGTATATATATATATATATATATATATATATATATATATATATATATATATATATATATATAGGAAGAAGTTCATGCGAGAACCGTTGTTAGTGCGAGAACCGCGAGAACCAATCTGAGCCATCCAATTCCCCCTCCTTTAATGTCATTGCCCACCCATGAATTCCTCACATGCACCCTGCCACACTCTATCCATCCACGCTCTCCATCCATGAACTTCCCATATTCGAGGAACGACCGAGATTGGTTCTCGCGGTTCTCTCACTAACAACGGTTCTCGCATGAACCCTCCCCTATATATATAAATATATATATATATATATATATATATATATATATATATATATATATATATAAACAGATAAGTTAATTTTTTTTTCTTTCTGAAAGGGACATATATAAGTTAATATGCCATTTTGTAGGGTCGGACAAATTGTGGTGCACAATTGACATCTATTTTGTTGATTTATGATTTTTGTCCATGAGATATATTTATTATTTGTAGGTGGAATTCAAGGTGGCTTTGTGGTTACTTATGGTAAAGGGATAGTGTATTTGAAATTTTTAAAGAAGGCTGTAACAAGTTTTTCATCTTGAGAACAATTTATTGAATACCACTTTGTTCTATTACCATCTTCACCTGTTTACAACTTGCTTGTCAATAATATGAAGTTAGGTAAGTATTTATTTTATAGAAACAACGACATTTATAAATATAGTTTGCAACTACATTTATGTATATATAATTAATTATAAACTGCTAAAGAGATAAAATATAAATTAGAGAATGTTGAAAAATTACAAATGGTCTTCATTTTAGAGGGTAATAAAATTGCGTTTCCAATAATCCATTGTGCATGTTAACTTCTTCTGCATTCAAGCAAGTTATTAGTCCAATAGAATATAATGCTTACATTCATGTTGTACTAATACTTTGGATTTGCCGAGCAAATGAGCAATGTCTTTAGTAGATATCTATTCTTTGTCTTTTCTAGTTCCACATTGTTCAAAAGTTGATTTTGAATGAGAAGAAGCGGATTTGGATGATATTTAGCTTGATATATGTAGTTTCTTTTTCTAAAAGAACATATAAAATTACAGATATAAGTTACCATATTTAAATGAACATTAGGAAATATATTTTATAGTTCAAGACAATCATAAATATCTTGAAACTGAGATAATAATGAGTGCTTGCAGTAGTTATGACCTGCAAGTTACTAGTGTTTTCAAGAATCTTGTTATCCTAAGAAGAAAATTATTATAAAGGCTTGAATACTTTTATAATTAGTTTTCTTTTGTTATGGATGTGTTTGGCGAGAAGCTTTTAGAAAGTTATAGCTTTTTACATACCACATTACTCAAATACCCATCAATTACTAGTTTTTACTATTTAGACCTATTTTTCTGTTCTTTACTCTCATACTGTATTTTTCAGCAATTGCTTTTCCAAACACTTGTTACAAGTAAAAGCTCCAGCTCTGACTCCTTGCTTCGACTCCATTTGGTATTGAATAAGTATCCGTAAATAGTAACTAAATTTTTAACTGGTTAGCTTTGAAGTTGTATTTGACACAGATAATGAATTTACGTTTCCTACAACACTCTTTTGGTTGAAGTGGAAGTGGAAAATCTTATTTATTCATATGAGCTTGAGGAGTGTGACAACTCTATGACCAGTTTGTTGCATAAACATTAGCAATAAGAATTTATAGTTTAAGAAGATGATAAGGTAATCACAACATACCCTCATTTGATTCCTGGATTGAGTTAATAATGAGTGCTTGCAATAGTCATGAGCTTCTAAGATTCTTGGTATCTTTAATTGAAAATTTTAAAAAAGGCGTGAATATTTATTAGTTTTCTTAGATTATGAGACACGAGAAGTTTGTCAAAGCTTTTAGAAACCAGCTGTTTTTGCTTCTACTATGTATTTCATTTTTATCCAACTTCACTTTCCAGGAACAAAGCTCCGTGAAGACACACCCAAGAGCTCCAAGCATGGCCTATCTGCAGTGGATAACCTCAAGCTCACGGTTTTTAGCAAAGGTTTCAGGGTCAGCAGATAGACCTGCGGTGTCCCAACCATAGTCACCAGGGGACTCACAGGTTAGGTATGAAGAAGACTCACCAGAAAATGGTGCCAGGTACTTGACTCTGTCTGGACCGTACCATGGGCTGCTAGACGGTGTAGCTTTTGTGGAGGTTTTCTCATAGAAACCCTTCCGTTACCCGAAACAGCTGATCCAAATACAGCTGGTTTCGCCGCCTGTCCGGCAAAAGACGAGGATAGTGCTATTGTTAATGCAGCCATGGGATTTGATTATTTGCATAATAGAATGAGAGGTTATTCTGTTGGTTGCTTGATTTCTTAGGCTGCCTTCGTGGATATATGTAGGTGTAAGAAATTGGAGAGTATGATCTATTGGAATATTAATCTCCTATACTATTGGTTGATGATATTGGATATCAAATCCAGTTGGATCTAAAAGTAGATATGCTATTAGAAATCTAACAAATCTACAAGCTGATAAGTTATTTAACATTTTTTTTCCAAAAATGGAAATATACATGCATGACAAATATGATGAGCTAATAAGCCATTTTGTAGCAAATACTAGTGGCTAAAACTAGTAGTGCACAAGTGACACCTATTTTGTTGATTCATGAGTACGCCTGTAAACGAACCGAACGAACACGAACGAGGCATGTTCATGTTCGTTCGTTTAATTTTAACCGAACACGAACACGAACATGAACATTTAACCGAACGAGATTTCCTGTTCGTGTTCGTTCGTATAAGAAATGAGGGTGTTCGTGTTCGTTTGTGTTCGTTCATTTAAATTTTAAACGAACGTAAATGAACATAAACGAACATAAACGAACATGAACGAACATAACTGAACACAAACAAACATAACTGAACACAAACGAACATAACAGAACATAAACGAACATAAACGAACACAAACACATAAACGAGCAGAAATTTAGAACTTAAAACGAACATTCTGGTACACAATAATACAATCAAATAGCAAAACACATGTCCAAATATTAAATTAAAATGCATTTAACATAGTTCTTCAAAATGGACTTCAAACAACTTGCTTCTTTTTTCCATATGTTTCCCAATCTAAGCTTCCATCCTCAAAGCCTAAAACTGAAACATGTGAAGGAAAAAATTAAGATAACCCATATAGAAGAAACTTATAGTTTACTCCTAAAAGAGTTCATGGTATGCATGGACTATGGTTACCAATCAGGTGCCAACTGATCATTTAAAGAAAAACAATGTACAAATTCAAAATGACCAACATTTATTCCAGAATAAGTTGCTTAAATAAGCATTTCATATGTTGGGAGGAAGCAACCAGTTTGGCTACATTTTTGTTGACCTGTAGACCACAGAAGTCAACCAGTTAGCAAGATCTAAAACTTACATTAACTTGATGTAATCTAAGATCAAGATCATTAAATGTAATCAAATACACACAACAACTAACCCGATGGAGAAAGATCGGAGGGCTGGAGGTCGGCTGAAGCTCGACTGAAAGGTATAGATCGGAGGGCTGGAGGTCGACGAAGCAGGTGGATGGTGGTGATAGGCGGCTATGGACTACTGTGCGACGGTGGTGATAGGCGGCTGTGGACTGTTGTGCGACAATGGTGGACGGTGGCTGAGGACCATCTGGAGGTGGACGACGAACGAGAGAATGAGAGAAAGAGGGAGGCTGGAGGTCGACGAAAAAGAACGAGAGAAAGAGGGAGGCTGGAGGTGGACGAAAATGAGGGAAAGAGGTGAGGGCTAGGGTTTCTAATTCAAACCCTAGTTTTTATTACTTATTTACTTATTTTAGTTTTTATAAATGCAACTTAATTTAAATGAAATATAAATTAAATTACTTAATTACAAATTACAAATTATAAATATATATGTACTATATAAATATACAAACGAACATAAATATACGAACATAAACGAACGACCATAAACGAATAGTTCACGAACATAAACGAACAGATAACCGAACGGTTCACGAACATAAATGAACGAACGAGAGCCTTGTTCATGTTCGTTCGTTTAACTAAACGAACGAAAATTTTTGTTCATGTTCGTTCGTTTAATAAACAAACGAACATAAACGAACTTCCCGCCGAACAATTTCACGAACGGTTCATGAACGTTCGGTTCGTTTACAACCCTATTCATAAGTCATGGCCATAAAATATATTCAGGATTTGTGGTTGGAATGCAAGGGGACATGGTGCATTATAGGTATGGATGGATAAGGGATATAGATCACTCTGTCTGAAATTGTTACAATAATGTATATGAAGTTTCTTGAAGTGTTTTGGATAGACTTTGATTACTAAGGGAATTTACTGATGAAGTGATATTCATAAACAAAAAGAGATGCTTATGAGTGTTTGGGAACTTGATTTTGGAGAAGTATGTCAACACCATATTATGAAAAAGGAGGTTTCAGAACGTGAAGCAATCACAAACACCTTTTATTATTTGATTAATATTTAATGTCAAAGAAACTAATAGATATATCATAAAATTAATAATTAGAACTTGAGAAACCGCCTCGTCCAATGGTTCTGGCATACCAACAACGTCGTGTTTGGTTCCATCATCCTCGTCATTTCCCACCCTGTCCCAGATGCTAAGGATGTGTGTGAGCAAAAGTAATCAACAATCTAAGATGAATGAAGATGAACGTGACACAGATGAAGAATGGTCTTGATTTTTGCTTTTCAATTTTGATTGTTTGATTATAATTGTTGGTGCTCGTGGTTGGGCACAACGGAAGCAAATACGAAACTTAAAAGCATGAAATGAATCACAAATGAACCCCAAAGGTGCTACCAAGCTCTACACTATGATTTGCAACTTAAAGAACAAAAGAGAGATGAGTTTTATACCCTTAGTGTTTCTGGTGTCGTTGAGAGTGCAAAGCTCCAAGCTCATTTCCTTCTTGTGCTACCGAAATCCACCCCAAGAAAGCTTGTGATCTTGGTGTACTAGCACCCCAAGTATCCTACACCCTTGTGGAGATACCTTCTGGAACAACAACCTTAAACCACCATGGAACTCTCTTGATCTCTCTCGTTTGAACTCACAAGAACAACCCTTTAGTTTTCTATGTAAGTATGTAGTTTTTGTCTTAGCCAAGAGAGCAATGTGAGAGACAAACAAGAGAGTATTATAGACTCAAAACCGACCCCAGAGCTCCCCAAGGTCGGCCAAGGAGTCAATGATGGCCTAGCCATGCATTGGTTGAATGAGGAGGTGAAAAGAATAAAGTTGCATGCTGTCAGATGGGATCGCTCCGCTAACTTTAGTAAGACATCTTTGCCCCCAAGTCAGTATGGGTTTTGTCTTTGGCACAAAAACCAAACTGCAGCCCGTGTGAAATAGTCCTATAGATAAGGGATCAAACATCCTTTTGTTTGCGATATCCTTGTGAACACGAGACATGGTACTAAGTCATTCTCCGTTCGTTCACAATTATATTTCTCGATCTAGACTGGTGGTGACCAAAATATACAAGTTGCAATTAGATACTTTAATCATTGCACACTTGAGCACAACCATTCATTTTGGTGTCAACGACCAATCATCGAGGGCCCCATGGATATCTCTCTAAACATAGGAACAAATTCCTTTGACTACATTGCCCACCACATTGACCATACCCTGCACAATTACTTCCTTTATAACAGCCAGTTACGGACTGCGTTTGAATACAACTAGAACAAATCAGACCAAAGTGATGCAGACACATTCATCTCCAGTATAAGGATGAACTATTATTATCATCCTGATTCACTTATGACAAGTACCACAGAGTGAACTTAGGTGTGGGTCGTCCAGTCACTTGAAACCACTTCAAGTACAGGCGAAGTATTGCGTCCCCGTGTCCCAATCCCCATTGGACACATGACCAATCACTTCCCTCAGTCTTAGTTCATACTTCCTTCCCAAGAAGAATGACCGACTGCGGACATTTAGAATGCTAACACATTCAAGGAAGAATAAAACATGCTAAGTTGGAACACAGTAAAGATTTAAAGAAATACCCGCAACTTGCGTATTACTAAATATCCATTTAATAATCGATATATATAACAAATACAATACTGCTGAATGTTCCCAAAAGGGTAAATACATCAAATATAATAACCAAATATACATAATCAAACCAAATCGCTAGCAAATCTAATCCCAATAGCACGTGTGTGAGGTGCTTCGCCTGCGATAAAGGTTTCGTAAACGGATCCGCCACATTGCTATCTGTGTGTACTCTGCTAATAACAATGTCTCTACTCTCGACCACGTCCCGGATATAATGATATTTCCGCGGAATATGCCTCGTGTGTCGGTGTGACCTTGGTTCCTTCGCTAAAGCAACCGCACCCTCGTTATCACAAAATATCTCAACAAGGTCGAAAATGCTAGGAACCACTCCCAGATCTTGGATGAACTTCCTCATCCAAACAGCCTCCTTCGCAGCTTCACTGGCCGCGATGTACTCTGACTCAGTCTTCAAATCGGCCACAGTGTCTTGCTTGGAGCTCCTCCAGGAGATAGCACCACCATTTAACAGGAACACAAACCCCGATTGAGATCGGCAGTCATCCCTGTCCGTTTGGAAGCTAGCATCAGAGTAACTAGTTACCCTAAGCTCTTCCGCACCTCCATATACTAAGAACATCTCCTTAGTCCTCCGAAGATACTTGAGAATGTTCTTTGCTGCGTCCAATGTGCTTCACCAGGGTTGGCTTGATATCTACTTGTCATACTCAATGCACAAGATACATCCGGCCTAGTACATAACATGGCGTACATGATCGAGCCTATTGCCGAATCATAAGGGAGTCGCCTCATTACTTCCTATTCCTCTGGGGAACTCGGGCATTGAGCCTTGCTCAACAGTAAACCATGTGACATAGGTATGAACCCCTTCTTGGAGTCCTCCATCTTAAACCTCTTTAGGACCTTGTCAATGTACGTACTCTGGCTCAAGCCAATCAACCTGTGACATCTATCTCGATAGATCTTAATCCCAAGGATATAAGCTGCATCCCCTAGATCTTTCATTGAGAAACAACTCCCTAGCCAGCTTTTTACACCTTGCAAAGTTGGGATGTCGTTCCCAATTAGTAGAATATCATCTACATAAAGAACTAGGAATACAACTACGCTCCCACTAGCTCTAATGTAAACACATGGCTCATCCTTGCTTTTAGAGAAGCCAAACTCTTTGATCTTCTCATCAAAGCACAGGTTCCAACTCCCAGAAGCTTGCTTAAGCCCATAAATGGACTTCTTAAGCTTGTAGACTTTATCCGGACACTCTGGATGTATAAAAACCTCAGGCTGTGTCATATACACCTCCTCTGAAAGTGTTCTATTAAGAAACGCGGTTTTGACGTCCATTTGCCAAATCTCATAATCATGAAATGTGGCAATGGCCATGAGTAACCGGATTGACTTCAAGATAGCCACCGGGGAAAAGGTTTCCTCATAGTCTACACCATGAGTTTGAGTGAAACCTTTAGCCACGAGTCGGGCTTTGAAGGTGTCTACCTCGCTATCCACGCCGATCTTCTTCTTGAAGACCTATTTGCACACGAGGGGTTTGCACCCGGGCACGGGATCAACCAAGTCCCAGACTTGATTATCCGACATGGATTGTATCTCGGGTTCCATTGCTTCTCTCCACTTGGCAGACTCGGGGCCCACCACAGCGTCCTGGTATTTGGTAGGTTCATTAGAATCTACTACCATGTCGGTGCCCTAGATATGTGAAAACCATATCTCTCTGGCTCATGCCGACTTCTACCAGATCTTCTAGAGGCAATGGGTTTACATTATCTCCAGCATCATCTTGCTGAGATTCAACCGTTATAGGTTGTAAGCTAGTGCCAACATCAGGTTCTACATTGGTAGGTTCTTTAATTTCTTCAAGATCAAACTTCCTCCTACTAGCGTCTTTGGATAGCAATTCCCTCTCTAGGAACACTGCCCTTCGAGCAACAAATACCTTGTTCTCCGAAGGTTTGTAAAACAAATATCCCATGGACCTAGCAGGATAACCAATGAAAAAGCACCTTTCAGCCCTGGGCTCCAAATTGTCCTCAACCTCACGCCTCACGTAGGCATGACAACCCCAGACCTTAAGATATGAAGTGGATGGAACCTTTCCATGCCACATCTCATACGGTGTTTTCTTAACCTTCTTTGTTGGTACGTGGTTAAAGATTCTACCATCCGTTTCAATCTCGTATCCCCAAAACGTGACGGGAACGTCCGTACAAACCATCATTGACCGAACCATATCTAACAATGTCCGGTTCCTCCTCTCGGCGACACCATTTAATTGTGGCGTCCTAGGAGGGGTTAATTGTGAGACAATCCCACAATCCCTCAGATGGTTACGAAACTTAGAACTAAGATACTCACCGCCTCTATCAGGTCGTAGCATCTTAATCCGTTTCCCTATTTGACTCTCCACTTCGTCTTGATAAGTCTTAAATACCTCAAAGGTATCCGACTTTTGTCTCACTAAGTAGACATACCCGTATCGACTATAATCATCAATAAAGGTTACGAAGTAGCGGGAGTGATCTCTCGTGGCATACTTGAACGGACCACACACATAAGTGTGAACGATATCCAACAAGTCTTGCGCCCTCTCACATACACCGGTGAAGGGTGCTTTGGTCATCTTGCCCAATACACAAGACTCACATACCTCATTAGACCCGTGGTCAAATGATTCCGAGATCCCATCCGCTTAGAGCTTGGCGATGCGCTTCTTGTTTATGTGGCCTAACCGATCATGCCATAGAGATAATTTATCCAAAACATTTTTGGACCCCGAATCAACATTCATGATTGGTCTATTGTTTTGCAAGCTGACGCTTGTCTCATATATGCCATGACATGGAAAAGCTTTAAAATAAATCCACCATCTTTGTAACACAAAATAACACCATTATCGAATTTAAAATCAAAACCATCGTCATACAAGGCATATAATGATAAAATGTTTCTTGCCACGCAGGGCGAATAAGATACATTCAATAAAACAATAGATAAGCCGGATGGAAAGGCGAGCTCCACACTCCCAATATTCTCAACCGGGACAACCGCCTTGTTTCCCATGATGAGATCCAGCTCTCCATCAACCAGGTCCCCACCTCTTCTTAGTACCTACACATTATTACAAACGTGAGTACCACACCCGCTGTCTAAAACCAAGGCGTTAGAAGTAGAAGTGTTATGGAGTTCAATCATGTACGTACCGGAGGCAGCGGCACCTTTAGCTCGTAGCTTCTTGAGCTCCTCCGTATACTTGGGGCAACTACGCCAGTAGTGACCCTTCTCCCCACAGAAGAAGCAGGTTGCCTCTTCCAGTAAGGTGGCAGCGGTAACCACTTGCTTCCCCTTCAGCTCCGGGGTTGGATTAGGTTTGGGCTTCGGTCCATTGGCCTTAGACTTTCCCTTCCCTTTCCCCTTGTAGCTAGAAGCGGGCTGCTTCCGCTTCTTACCTCTCTCGTTGATGGTAAGGACGGCAATGGAGGTGGAGGGCTTTGACTTGGCAAGCTCAGACTCAGCGGTCTTGAGCATGCCATGTAGCTCGATAATGGACTTGTCCATACTATGCATATGGAAGTTCACAATGAACGGCCCATATGACGGAGGCAAGGATTGGAGGATGATATCAACCGCCAACTCCTTCCTCATGGGATAGCCCAACTCCTCGAGCTGGTCCACGTAACCCTTCATCTTAAGGACGTGGGAGCTCACATTGCCGCCCTCCTGCATCCGGAAACCGATGAAGGCTTTGATGCACTCATAGAGCTCTTGCCTTGCCTGCTGTTGGAATATGTCCTTCAATTGAGATATCATCTCAAACACACTCACTTTTTCGAATTGCCTTTGCAATTCGGGATTCATGGTCGTTAGCATTAGGCAAGTAACGTAATTAGTGTATTTGAGGCGTTTTTCATACGCCTCTATGACAGCCCTTGCCGCGTGGTAGCAGGCGCTTCCGGAAGAGGAGACTCCAAGACCTCTAACTTCATTTCATGACGTAGGATAATTCTCAAAGTCCTATGCCAGTCCATAAAGTTTTGCCTCGTGAGTTTTTCGTTTTCCAAGAAATGACGGAGTGACATGTTGGTGGTGTTGGTGTTGCTAGTAGATGCCATCTACAAGCAAAGTACGAATTTGGTTAGTATGATGAATTAAGTCCTTGTTAAATAATTACCCACTTGTTATAAAAAGAAATTATATTAACAAGGGCTAAGAACCTCAAAATACCCCAATCCATGACGGGTTTACCGCGGATTACTTCATGGAGCTATTTTAGGCCGGTAAACATTTTACCAATTGCAATCCGAGATCGCAACTCTTAGACACTTGCGGGATCCTAGGTACTCATAGCACCCATTTGGCATGTTTGATCCCACCACACCAATTCCTCATTAATCCACTTTGGTAGCTCGGTATGGGTACCACAACTACCAAGGCGTATTAAATCTTGGAATTGTAAATCGACCGTCAAGATACACGGTGGTACTCTAGCCCAATGGCCGGCTCGGCTAGAGCTCGACATCCGACTTTACGAGTTGCCACACGCACCTTCCACACAGTTACACAAACCGATCTCGGCTAAAGATCGACGACCGATCTTGTTTCACTAGATTCGGGTGGTGTCATCTTACGGGTGGTGTGAGATTTACTTTTGAAAAACGGGATTTAGTTTTTCCGGTTAAAATGTTTTTAACCAATTCTTGTCTATGTGGCGCGCGGAGTTTGTAAACCGATTTAAAACTCGTTGGTTTTATTACTTTGGAAAAAATTTCTAGAATGCGAAGATCCTAAGCATCCATGCAAGAAATATACAAACTAAAACCAACCACGCATGTAAATAAATATCCGGTAACAAGCCATAACCCTATGCGTCTTGCCCGTGAGCCAACGAGCAAGACAAAGTCTACTAAGGACAATAATCCAAGACTTTGACGTGTGCTCTCCCACTTGATCCATTGCGTCTCCTACCAACCTCCGGATCCAAGTCCACTAAGACACCCCTCATGGTCCTCGTTGGTTTGCTTCGGTCCTCCTTTTACAATTTACAAATTCAAAAGGAAATGGCATGTAAGCCACAATTCTCTATTCTATGCTAATACTAACATTACAAAGAATAGAAATCGGCATGCGAGCCGTTAAATATTACAAACCGAATAAATTAAATTAATTATTACAAACCATTGTGGTATAAACCACCAAATGAATGAATGAATTAATTTAAACAACCAAACACATCACATAGGTCTAAAGGCTCTTTATGTTACCGAATTTCATATACAACCACATACAACATCACAAGTCAAAACTAGCATGGTGTGCCACACAAGAACCATGCAAATCTTATATATCTTGGTTAAGATTATCAAAACACTCAAGGCACAAATAATCCTATGTACATATGCATTAGGAACCTTAAACAAGTCAAAATTCCATATTCATATATACACAATGTAAATATATGCAATTAACCACTTTTATGCCAAAATGTTAATCCACATATAAATACACCAACCAAGATATAAGGCAACTTACTGAAATCAAATCTCAAATTCTGGAAGAATTACAGCCGAGCCAAAAATCCGAACAAAATTGATTTTTAACAAAAAACATGCATTCTGCCAGAACAGGTTAGCGCTACTACCCAGAACAGAATCACGCCGCTAACTATGACCAAGTTAGCGCAGCTAAACTGATAGCCATTAGCGGCGCTAAGCCGCTAACTACAAGAAGTTAGCGCAGACAAAACCAAAATCACATTTTTCCGGATTTTTCAGGCAACCAAGTGCAAAACTAGTGTAGAGGTGGCTCTGATACCACTGTTGGTGTTCGTGGTTAGGCACAACGGAAGTAAATATGAAACTTAAAAGCATGAAATGAACCACAAATGAACCCCAAAGGTGCTACCAAGCTCTACACTATGATTTGCAACTTAAAGAACAGAAGAGAGATGAGTTTTAACCCTTAGTGTTTCTGGTGTTGTTGAGAGTGCAAAGCTCCAAGCTCCTTTCCTTCTTGTGCTACCGAAATCTACCCCGAGAAAGCTTGTGATCTTGGTGTTATAGCACCCAAAGTATCCTACACCCTTGTGGAGATACCTTCTGGAACAACAACCTTAAACCACCAGGGAACTCTCTTGATCTCTCTCTTTTGAACTCATAAGAACAACCCTTTAGTTTTCTATGTAAGTATGTAGTTTTTGTCTTAGCCAAGAGAGCAACGTGAGAGACAAACAAGAGAGTATTATTGACTCAAAACCGACCCACTTTGAATTAGATAGATTTTAAATTCAAATTATATTCAACTTTGAATTAGATCAAGTTTAGATTAAATTCAACTTTAAATTAAATGGATTTTAAAGTTTAAAGTTCAAATGTCCTCTTGTTTGATAAGTCTCCAGTCCAAAATGTTCAACACTTGTTCAAAGTCCAAGGTGTGCGATAGGTCAATAGTATGCTATAGATTATCTTTTACGATATATCACCACACTTGGAATGTTCTTGGTTCACTTATGATATAGAGTGCTTCAACTGTGAAAATTTGGGTAGAGTAACAACTTGGTTGTGAGAATATAAGTAACCAATAGTGTGCGATAACACCCTATACTACCAAACACAGTGAATCAGAACAAAGTAACCTGGATCGCACAGACTGGTTCAATGTGATAGCTCTTGGTAGATTTGAACACGAAGTAGTCAACAAATTTCGGATCGCACGGAATGATTCAATGCGGTCTATAGAACTCAACACTTAGCAACTCACCCAATCCGTGCGATAGCCTAATGAATGCGGTCTATAGGCTTAGAACCAGTACTTAGAACTTTTACCTTGCTATTTCTATAGACCGTGTGGCTTAGTACCCTTCCTATCGCATACCTCTGAGATGCGGTCTATAGGATCTGATCTGACACAATCAGATCAGTATGGTTGCTCTGAAAGGTGATTACCCATTTGTACCACAAGTGGTATGGTATGTACTTGAGTTACCTTGTATAACAATTAAACTTTTAATACTTTTTAATTCTAAATATTAAAAAACTGTTATACTCATCTTCAATGCTGTGTTTTCAAGATCTCAAACCTCCATTAATGCTTGAATACCCAGAAATTTAATGACCAAAAAGTGGGTATTAAATGAACCGATGAACTTTTTAATGATCACACAACCCTCGGTTTGGATCCTTCTTCAAGGAAACTTAATAAAACAGTAACCAACCCTTAAATAACCCAATGAAATGGTAGAATAAAAGATTTACCTTGAATGTGTTCTACACTTGGGAATCGATGGTTGTTACCTTGAAGACTACTTGGAAACAACTTTATCTTGAAGAAACCGTGATTTCTACTGTTCTTTAGAAACCGAGATCTTGTTCTTCACCTTGAGCTTTTATTTTTCAACTTTGAGCTTGAAATCTTCGAACAATCAAGAGCCAAAATACGAGTTTGGCTCTGATACCAATTGATGGTCCCGTGATTGTACTGATGAAGCAATGCTTGTGTATGAATGTGTGTGTTGTGTATTCGGTTTAGAGAGAGCCTAGAGCAAAGGGAAAACACACACATAAAGGTGAAGTAAATATGTTGCAAAGCTTAACTTTCATTGAGAAGGCAAAGCCTTAAATAGGCTTTGCCTAAGTTTACAACATTGTCATATTGCACCCTCACTTTATAAATCTAACAATCATAAAATGAATAAACACATGTTTATATCTCATACACTTCATAATTCTTAATTCAAAGTAATTACACACTAAAAGTGAATTGTGACATAAGATTTTGAAAAATCATCATGGCCCAACATTTCATATGTTACTTTTAAATAAACTTGCTAAGTAATTACATGTATGAAGAAATAAAGTTACTTTACACAAACCTTGTGCCTAAATTTTATATCTTACATGGTTTGAAAAACTAAAATGCTAGCATGCAAATTATATATGGTGTGCATAATATCTTGTGTTCGTACATCGATTTGAATTATATTAACAAGATAGGTCACCAAGATAACAATACATGCTAAATGATAATACCTTGGCTCATGTTTGACATATCCTTGCTCTTCAAGTTCTCATATAACATATGTGATATTGTTACATTAAATATTATTAATATACGTAACATTATGATATGTCATACATGCTCATCAATTCCTAAATATTTATCATGTATTACTAAATGAATATAAAATTATGGTCAAGTTATCTTACGCATGAATTTTTCATATAAGATCAATATCAAAATAGTTATTAAAATAAGTTGGTGATGAAACATATGTTAAAACGTTTACAAGGTGAAGAAATATAAACTAACATATTGATTGTTGCAAGTGGTTCTCTCATACTATCTTCTCTTGGTGCTTAATGAATTACATTTAACATCAAGATAGTAAAGTTTGATGACATATAATGCTCTATATAAGAAATCATTTTGATTGTCATCTTGATACATGCTTAAGTATACCTACGTACTTAAATGACTATCTTATGTGTCACACACTTAGCTTGTTTATTACATGACCCATGAAAATATGAGGTATTGCATATATTATGATTTTAGTATATAAATTGCAAGCAAGCTGTTGTACTCATGAGAATATTATTCTTCAATCATTTTAATCTTATTGAATAATATGAATACACATAAAGGATAAGCAAATATGAATATGAGATAAACGTAACAAGTAAAATAATACTTAAGCCTATTTGTAAAAAGAAGATAAGATTAAGTAATCATGAAACAACATGTAATAAGATGATATTTACATGATTCAAATGAATTAGAAAATGTTTGTATAATTTTGATTCTTAATGTGGATATATTTTATTGAAATATACATAGGTATTAAATTGATTCAAATGTATGAAATACATGAGAAAAACACCTATCAATGTTGATCGTAGCCATGAAAAGAAGAAAATATATATCAAATTGGTCATGATATTTGATCTACATAGATAATGAATTGTTGAAGATCAAGATAATATACATAAATGACATTATGTGCTTTATATATGAAATCAAAATAATTGTCAATTTTGTGCACACATTGGTCACTTACTTGATTCGACTATACATGCTACATTCATTGTCTCATCTTAAAAAGATGAAAATCATAAGTGGGCCTACATGCATTAAAATACTCATGAAAACAAAAAAAAAACAAAAAAAAAGTAGATCTATAAAATCTTGGTATAAACATTTAGTAAACCTTTTTTTGCTACATAATGAAAATAAATAAATATCAATTAGTAATGAATAGACTAATATTGAGATAACTCCACAATCTAGAGCTAAGAAATTCTTTTTACTCATCTTAAGATTAGGATTGTTGATTTTGGTTGTCCCTAACCTAATTTGCAAATTTTAAGGGGGAGTCACAACCCAAAAAGAAAATCTCATATGTGTTTGTTCACACCCTCACTTACTATCATTAGCATAAATACAAGATAATTATTCCTAAATCTCTCATGATGCCTACTTGAGTGTATTTAATTTTTCCATAATTGAGTTTATACATATACTTTTGCATATCTTGCACTTGTGTTTTTGCTTTGTATATCTTTTATCAAGTGCTAGGTATAAGGGATCATAAATCAAGGAGGAGCTTTGATCAAGGGGGAGCTTCATCATAAATTAAATGCTTGATCAAAAGGGGGAGTAAAATGCATGTACTAAGAGGGAGCTTCCATGAGAAAATGTACCTTTTTGATTCGACAAAAGGGGGAGAAGAATGTAGATATGCAACATTGTTAACGTGAATAAATTTGTGTAGCAATATTATTAGATATTGCATATTTTGTCATCATCAAAAAGGGGCAGATTGTTAGTGCATACATGGTCACACATTAAGAAATGCACTCCTTATTTTGATGATGATAAAAATATAAACAAGTGATATTACTGCTTATCAAATTTATTCATATGTTCATATGCTACATTCTTAAAATGCTAAGAACCATTAAATTAATGATCAAATGAAGAACAAACATAGTGAAGACTTTAAATCAACAAGAATAAGAAATCAAGATAAAAGCAAACATTCAACCCTCACGGTCGATTCCACGGTCGACCGTGACTCAACCGTCGCTGCAGAGCCTCAACTCTTGAATGTCGCCCCTCTTAAAGTCAACTGATCTCATAGTCGACAATTGGTCATGACATCTTAAAAGGAGATGTCGAAGATATCTACAAACACGTGTTTGGAATATATGAGTTACAAGAATAAATAATTAAACAAGTTTAGGTTTTTATAAAATAATTTTTATAAAAATTGAAAAACTTTTTATAAAATTCACAAGTTTTGTTAAATAAGTGTAAGACTTCTTATTGTGACAAATACCAAACACAATCTACCTTTGAAACAATACAACATCGTTTATAGAAAAAGAAATCTCCCAAAGAAGAAAACTTCCAATATGTTTTATGAATTTACTTTCTAAACTTCCATTTTGATGTTTAAATTCAAAATATGAAGTATTGCATCAAACCAACTTTTTCAAGGTTCCTTTTCAGCACATTTTTATGGTAAAAATAGATTATGTGTGGTTTTGGTAAAATGCCAACGTCTTTATTTTCAAGGCTAAAAAAGTTCCAGCATGTTGACGGAAGATGCCACGTTTGACAGTGGATCAACCATGTATCAACCGTGGATCGACCGTGAGTAGCCTGGACGCTTTTTGAGTTTGCACCTTTTTCCTTATTTAAACCAACTCAAGTTTTGTGATTTACCAACTCTTGACATTTGAAAAACACAGACAAATACTAGATCTTGTGAGCTTATAATCCATACAAAGATATATCATCTTCGAGATCAAGATCAAGATCAAGAGAAAGAATGAAAGCCTTGAAAGCTCAAAAACTACATCATCTTCTAAATACATTTGTAATAGTGTAAGGATCAACTCTAGCCTTTCAAATTAGAGTGAAATGAGGATCATCTCTATCCTATAGAATTAGAGAGAAGTGAGGCTCTAGTCAACATAATTAGAGTGAAGTTAGGCTTATCTTAGCCTTGTTTGAAAGAGAGAAGATTATTTCTTGTAAGCTAAGAAGAGAAGTTGTAAAGGTTTATCTCTACCTTCAAAGAGAGAAGTTCTAGTGGAGCAAACTCTTGGTGGATGATGCCAAGGAGTGGATGTAGTGCAAGTTTGTTAACACTTGCATGAACCACTATAAATCTCTTTTCTACTCTTGGTGATACCTCTCTATCTCTACTCTCTTTATTTCTTGCAAATATTTGTTGTGTTGTTATAAACTTCAAGATCAATCCTTAAAACACAACTTACTAGTTTTTATTTGAAAAAAATTGGCAAACTAAGTAAAAGAACCTATTCACCCCCCCTCTAGGTTCCAACAATTGCTATCAGAGCAAGTTGCTCTAAAATTTTTATAAAAATTGTTTTGAGATACAACTTGCTTTATAAATTTTTGAGAAAACAATTTATTACAAAAAAAAGTCTTGAGTTAGATCCATGGACTTAGAAGATAACCTAAGATTGGGGGTTTATATGGCCACTTTACCCATGTTTATTGATTATACATTTTTAGGTTGGAAAACCTACATGTTGACTTTCCTAAGATCAATAGATTATGACATGAGTGATTTTATTGAAAGTGATTTTGATAAAAATGAATTTAAAAGAGTGTCACTAAATCAACAAACATTGATTTTTATTCAAAAATCTCTAAAGGAATGTAAATACGAATATATGTGTTCTTATACTTGTGTCAAGAGATTATGGAAAGATATAGGTAAATTTGAGGAGCTTGAGGCAAGAAGAAATGAAGAAAAAGAGACATCAAGAGAACTTGCTTGCTTCATGGTTTTTGAAGAAAATGAGGTATCTTTCATAAATAATTCTAGTAGTAAAGATTACTCACATAATCTTTATAATGAGCTAAAAGATAAATATGATATGTTACTTGATATTAATTCAAAACTCATTAGCAAAACCAATGATTTGAAAAATGTTGATAATGATAATATTAAATCAGCTCTTAATGAAATTTTGGTCAAGAAATAAATTAGTTAAGAGAATCCAATATCGTGTCACAAAGTTGATCTACTTGTGTGGATTTCAAAGAATAGAATGTTTGAGTCCAACAATCATCAAGTGACAAGGAAGGTCTTAGGTTTTCAATTGAAACAAGTAACATATCAACAAATCTATTAGAACCTATCAAATATGTGAAAGAAAAGGCAAAAGAAAAAATCCATGAGTCTCACGGTCGATGCCGTGCATCTTCCGTCCGCTCAGTGGAATTTTGAAAAACTTAAAAAATGCAACATTCCCTCTAGTTCTTCCACTTGTATGCCTAAGGTTGTAAGTAATAAACAAATGATGAAGTCTTATACTTCAATTTCAAGGCATGAACTTGGCTTCAAGAAACCTAAATCAAATGTGATTCAAAGATCAAGACGTTCTCATAAAACTATTGATTCTATGAACACTTGGTATTATAAAGGTTTCAAGATAACACAAAGGTGGATCAAAGTAGGTATTTTTGATACTAACAATCTTGGACCCATGAAAAGATGGGTACCACACATATGAAATATGTTTAAGTTGTAGGTTGCATTTGAGGTTGAATATCATTCATGATGCAACTTGAAATCTTGTGTGGATGAAAGACTTGGATAATAAATCATCAAGAATAATGTTTTTGAACAATACTTGTGAACCACACAATCAAGATAAGTTTCTCTTTCATTTCTCAAAGCTTTATATGTTGACATCTATGTATTGAAGTGCCATGAGAACGTATGTGAAGCTACTTGACATGTTTATATGGGTTTATTGTATTTCAAGCTCTATTTAAACTTGGTTTATTATAAAAAAAAATAAAGGATAGCAAAAGCATAAATAAAAGACATAAGAAAATATGTTATATATCATTAAAGGCTTTATCAAATATTAAAAACATATGTATATATATAAATAGTTATATAAGTACATATATATATATATATATATATATATATATATATATATATATATATATATATATATATATATATATATATATATATAACATAGAACCTTCCTTAAACATAGAACCTAAAGAACCTCCTCTGGTGATGACACATGACACATAGTTTAAGGGCAAAAAAGGAAAATTAAAGAAAAAAAGTTTCGTCGCTTCACCAGCCCTCCCAGCGTCCCCCAAAATTAAAAAAAAACCCCACTTACTTTAAATGATCACTCGTTCGTTTTTAACAATTTTAACAAAAAAAATATACCGTTAGATTCAGTATTTCGTCCTCTTTCAAACAACACCGGACTTGATATATTTCAGAAATTTTTTTTTTCAAAATGCAAAATTTGCATTTAGAGCAGTGTTCTTATTAAATGCAAAATGCAAAAATTATGCAGAATGAAGAATGCAGAATGCAAAAAACATGCAAAATGCAAAATGCAAAAAAACATGCAGAATGAAGAAATGCAGAATGCAAAAAACATGCAGAATGCAGAATACAGAATGTAGAAATGCAAAAAAGATGAAGAATTCAAAATGCAAAAAACATGCAAAATGAAGAATGCAGAAAGCAAAAAACATGCACAATGCAAAAAACATGCAGAATGCAGAACGTAAATCCGTATAAACATGCAAACTGTAAAAAAAGAAAAACGCAAAATATAAACATGCAGAATGCAAAAGTCCGTAGAACGTATGCTGCCAAAAATGAAAAATTTGTACACAGAAACACTAAATGCTGCCAAAATGCAGAATGAAAAATCCGGAGAACATATGCTGGCAAAATGCAAAATCTGTACACAGAAAAACACTACAGCTGCCAAAATGCAAAAAATAAAATCATTTTAAAAAAAAATTAGAAAAATATGAGAAGTGTGATCTTGTTTGAAAGAGGATTAAAAAACTAAAACATTGGTATAATTTTTTTTGATTAAATTCACAAAACTTAAAAAGTTATGGCAATTTAATGTTTATGGTGGTTTCTTTTTTTTAAATCGTGGGTTTGGGATGGGGAAAAATTACATTTTTGCCCTATTTTTCCTAAATTAATACATTATAATTACAGTTTTACTATCGTTCAATCTCATCCATTGATTTTGATGATCCAAAGGTCCAGATTAGTTTTTTAGGTTCTTTGTTTAAGGAGGGGTTCTTTATTGATCCAATTTATATATATATATATATATATATATATATATATATATATAGAAAAGGTATAAATTTATATCATAATTTTCAAGGCTTATTAAATATGTGTATAAGTGTTTATGATCACACTTGGTACAAGAAAAGTATAATGAAATCTTAAGAATTACTTGGACATGGAAATTTTATAGAACATATCAATTTTAAATTGAAGTCTTGATAATCTTTCAAGAAATATATATATATATATATATATATATATATATATATGGGAGGGTTCCATTGAGAACCGATTTTAATGCGAGAACCGTGAGAACCAATCTTAGCCGTTGATTTGATAAGTGAAATTCATGGATGGAGAGTGTGGGGAGATCAAGTGTGGCAGGTGTATGTGATGAATTCATGGGTGAGCAATGACATTGAAAGAGGGGAAATTGGACGGCTCAGATTGGTTCTCGCAGTTCTCGCACTAGAAATGGTTCTCAATGGAACTTCTTCCTATATATATATATATATATATATATATATATATATATATATATATATATATATATATATATCACCAAGATGTTATTAATATGTGTAACTATTGAAAAATTCCTAAGATATTCTAATATTAATGTGTGTGAAAATAATCACTTAGATTAGCCATCAAAATCAACAAGTATTAACTTAAGCGTAAATGACTAGTGTTGCAAGACAAGTTAAACAAATGTAGAAGACATGAAAATGTTTATCATATGCTTAAATGTCTTGCAAAGCTCAATCTATATTTATGTAAAATACTTTTTGATTGAATTGTATGGTAAATCAACGAGTACAAGTATGAATCAAGTAGAGAGAGTATTCAAGAACACCTTTAAGTGTGTGTTTTGATATTAGAAATATGCAAAGGTTACATTCAAAGTCTAAGGTCACCATATATATACCTACGACTAATACAATGATACTATGACATATAGGTGACCATTTAAACATAAAATACAAACTAGATCTCAAACACATATTTTAGATCTAACAATCCCCCCTTTGTTTGAATCTAGTCTAGATTTCTTTCTCCCATAATTCTTTGCCATCTTCTTAAAGTTTCTCTCTCATACAGTTTTGCTTCAATTAATTCCTTCACTTCAGTCAAGCTAACTTTGGTGGAGTGATCAAAGTCATCTTTGAGGCTAAGACTGAGTTCCCTGATTTTGATTAACCAAATTATGAGAGATCCATCTGAATATGCATTAAGCTCATTCAACCTTAGAAAGAACTTTTCTTTCTTGCTATTGAGCAGTACAATACCATTCATCATCTTTCCACACTGTTTGATAGAGTTTCAGTTGATCCAATTTTGAGTGATGAGTGTTTGGCTTGAGAACGTTTATCTTTTCTTTGTCAGCCTCTGCACCCAGTTGAAGATCAGTTATTTCTGAAACTCTAACTCTTTGTCTCATAAACTCCTGGAATATTTGATACCCTTCTCTATTTGCACGAGATTTTTCTTTTCTAGATTCAAGCATATCTGCCATGTACTCTACATCATCCAGACTCAAATGCTTCAAGTCAGCCTGACTAAAATAGTATATTTTCTCATCAACTCTCAGCACCCTGAAGTACACCCATACGGCATTTAGAACCTTACCAAAAGAATAATTAACCCTTGAAACTAGATATTTTGATTCCACTTCTTTCTTTGACTTTCCATGCAGTTCATTATCAATCTGCGTCCTGGTTCTTAAACATCTGTAACTCCAAAAAAATCAGTAGGTAGCATTTTCTCCAACTCATCAGTGTATATTTGAACTAGATTATTGGTCAAAGTTCAAAGTTATTTTGTTTCGTTGCGAGTGGTACCAAGTTGAGAAAGATGATTTAGGTTTAACTTGTGTCAATTTGAACAAATTCAGTTGTTCAGATGATCCTTTTGTGATACCTTCCCAAGTGCATCAGGTGTTCTATTTGCCAGACCCTATAGAAGATGGTTTGCATTATGTTGTGAATAGTGTTCCTAGGGATCTGTATGATATTGAGGAAGAAAGTGGTGAAAATATTGGTGATTCCTATTGGTGCGAGACTAATGAAGGTAAGGAAAGTTCTTTGGCTCATGTTGGTGAACATGATTTTCAGTTACTAAGAAAAGATATGCCCCCTCACATGATCAACGCAAATACAAGTTTAACTGACGTGGAGGAAGTTAACAATGACAATGATGACTCTGACAATGATGATACGTTATGGGATTGGATGAGAGCCGATGAAGATGATCCTCATGATTAAGTTATGTGGTTGTAGATGGATACAAACATCTTTAATTCATTTTTTTATTATCGCTAATATAAAATTTAATTATTCCAATGCAATGACTTTATAGCTAATTGACTGTTTTTAACATAATCTCTTTTAACATTTTGTTATTGTTACTTGAATTTGTTTTTTGTTATCCTCTTTCTATAACAACTTACTGAGTCGACATTGAACATGTATTATATGGGAAATAAAAGCAAAGTAGATCAAGTTGCTCAAAGACATATCAAAGATTATGAGAGGAGTAAAATGATGAGGGTTCAAGAAAACCAACAAAGACTACGAGAGTTGGGGGTTAAAAATATTGCCAAATCTTTGACAAGTTTGGTTGAAGGTAAAAAAACAAAAGAAGAGGAAAGAGAGACCAAGAGTTACTAATGACAGAGATGAAGAGTATATCCCTGAATTAGACGATGATCATAAAGGAGATTACCAACAACAAGTTGCTGTTAATATTGGTGTTCACAAAAAGGTATATAGATTAGCAAATTCCATTGTATTATTGTATTATAAATTTTTACTAATTAAGTCTAACTTGTTTCAGCAAAATAATCCAAAATATATTGCACCAATGTCCATGCATAAATTTGCTAATCTAGCAAAGCAAAGAGTGACTACTTCAGATGTTTTCGGCATGTCACCATTTAAAGAACGCTCCAAGCAAAATAGGTTGTTCGTTGGTTCAAATGGAACTAAACAAAATAAACCACGAGCAAATGTTACCATGGGTGAACTACTTTTAAATAAGAAAGTAGCAGAAAAGAAAACAGGGATGAAAAACCCGTTAGGGGAGTCTAATTCTACCACAAGGAGAGCAACAAAAAAATCATTTCTTTTAGTGGATGAGGATGACGTGAGATCTCAAGGTACACATGACCCGTTCTCAAAATTTTTATGTTAAATTATTTGATACTGTTAGTTCTAGACTTATTGTTTATACTTACTATCCTATAATATAGACATTGATGAACTTGGTGTATGTCATGATGTTGCTCAAGATGATGACAATAACACAGAGCATGTGATATTTGAAAATAGTGGAAACCAAGAACAACATGAGATGAGCTCCTAAGGTAATTCAATACATATGTTTACTTCTTTAAATATAGCTGGCATCGATACAATATCGTCCTCTTTTTGGTATTTGATTTCTTCCTCCAATCGAAAATATCTATTGATGTAAGTCTTGGTAATTATGTTTTTGAGGATTCTTAACATCAAATGAGATAATTATGTATTAAAACGACGTAGTTTTAAGGGTTTCGTGTCTAAGCTTAGATGCGAGACAACATTATATTTACTTTTCCCTATATATAATACTCACATTTATTGACGTAAGTCTTGGTAATTCTGTTTTTGAGGATTCTTAACATAAAATGAGATAATTATGTATCAAAACTACGTAGTTTTAAGTGTTTCGTGTCAAAGCTTAGATGCGAGACAAACATCATATTCACTTTTACCTATATATATATATATATATATATATATATATATATATATATATATATATATATATATATATATATAGTTAACATACTCCACATTTAGTTCCATCTTGTAGATAATCATCTTCTAACGATACCCTTTTATCTAGTGTAATGTATTAGCATAACTTGAATACACACACACACACACATAGACACACACACACACCCATATATATATATATACACACACAACAAATTAGAACAAGTTGTTGCTGTTTTCTGTTTTCTGTTTTCTTTCTACGAGAAACCACCACAGAGTTCCATGGTGTGTGTGTGTGTTCATGCGTATGTATGTGTGATGTTGTCTGCGTATGTATTTGTATGTGTAATGGGCTGTATAAAACAATTAAGAAGGGGGAATTCAATGGACTGGGCTGTTGGATGAAAAAAAACCCAAGGGCTGGATTTATATATCACTCCAAATTGAGTCACTAATTGAAAATCTTTTTTAGAATAACAGCTATGTCCGACCACAAAAGAGGAGTGTGATTATAAATTTTTATAATTATTTTTATGATTTTATTTGTACATGTGATACACAAGATGATGGTGCTGAAGAGGATGAAAGCGATGATAATGAAAGTGAAGACATGTTTGAGAATTGTAAAGAGGGGATGGAAATGTATGATAGTGAGGAATATGTAGAAAATGAGGAGGATGAACTTGCTGAAGATGAACTTCAAGATTTATATATTGAAAACATAGGTTACTACCAACATGTTAGCTTCTTTGTTGTTTAAAATGCATGTATACTAATCCTATTATATGATTGAATGCTAGCTCCTTCTACTACAAAGAAAAGAGGGCCATCAATGATGCATGGCGTACATGCACGAGAATAAAAATATCGTGAGGTCATTATATGTAACAAATACGGACAACCTATTGGACCCGTCACACAGGAGAAAGACATAGTAGGGGAATTCTCTCGGTTTTTAGGTACAATATCTAGTACATACAGTTACGCACCTTTAAACTGTATTTCATGGCATAAGGTTCCACAAAAGGATAAGATGTGGGAGTATGTTTTGGTAAGTTTTTAATATGATTTGTACTACTAGTTATATCTTTATTCTTTTTAATAACATTTGTATTTGTAAAGGAAAAATACATTGTGCCTGAGGATGCTAAATCGTTGGTGCTAAAGTCAATTGGAGCTGCTTGGAGGGGATATAAATGTCGGTTGGAGAAAAAGCACTATAGTCAATTTAAGGATAACAATACTAGATGGAAGAACAGACCTAAATGCGTTCTAGATGAAGATTCTTAGAATTACCACAACTATGGAGTAGAAAAGAAGTGATGGTAAATTCGTAAACTATTCATAGTTATTATTAAAAATAATTTGATTAGTAATAAGTCTATCGATTTACTTGGTTATAATATATAAATTTTCCTTATAAGAGCCGTTGTTCGCGGGCACGGGATGCACGCATGTCTCAAAAAAACATGCACACTGCTGGTCCAAAAAGTTTTGCAAGAATTCGTGAGGAAATGGTAACTCAACTTTTGTTTTTGTTTTTTTCTTTTTTATATCGTTCCATATATAAATACAATATTACTAATAATATTTACCTTCTATTTATATAGATAAACGAGGACCCAAACAAGGATCCACCAAGCTTAACCCAAATGTTTGAGCGCACTCGTAAAAGGAAAGAAGGGAACGTATATGTTGATACATATGATGACACTTCAAACAAATTTGTAAGATATTATTTTATATTCATTATTCCTCTTGTAACTTTACCATTACGTCAACTTTTTATTTATATTCATGAAGGAACAAATGAAAAGCTTCAATCCTCCTGACGGTGAAAGTGCACCGGTAGATCCTTTTCTGGCTGTAATGAATAAGGAGTATGATGGACACCGAAGACTTTATGGTAGAGGTGTTAGTAATAAACTGATGAAAAAGGTGACATGTGGTGAGGAATCGTACATGGTTCCGGGAGTGCTTATGGAATCATTAAAATTAAGTGTAGAGGAGGAACAAAAGAAATTGGTTGATATGCGATGAGAGCTTGAAGAAGAGCATGAAAGGAAGAAATCCGAGTTAGAATAGGAGCATAAAAGAAATAAGGCCGATGTAGAAGCAATGAGACAAGGACTTAACAATGAGCGAGAAAAAATAGTTGAAGATGCGGTACAAAAGCTTATTGTAAAACTACCCTCTAAGATTGCTCGAAAGTTATTATCTTGAATTATCATCTATATTTGGTACAAGGTATGCTTTATCACAAGAATTATCTACTTATTTACATCCATAAAAACTATATACTAACAATTTTCTTTTATCCTTTTTATGTAGGATATGTTCTCTACAAAAGCAATTCAAGATTTCCAACTTTTATAAAATGTAATAGATATGAATATCATTTCGATCGACTAACAACTTAATGTGTTAAGTACACTCTTTATTGTAGTTCTTTTAGCATTAGATGAATTCTATGCTACAATGCAATTTTATTTATTATATGCTTATTGTTAATGGTTGACATATATTTAGAAATTCTTTATGGTTTTTGAGTAAAACATGATGGTTGTGTATTATATACAAAAACATATATCGCATTCATGTTGTTTCAAATAGTAGTAATACCAAGTAATATAAAATGTTGCATTTACACCCACTTTATTTTTAAAAAAAAGTGTTGCTCTTACTAAGAAAAATGTTGCTTTTAGTAATTTAAATTACATAAAATGTTGTATTAGATGATAGAAAGTGTTGCATTTTTGTAGTAAAAAATTAAAAACCACCAAAAAGTGTCGCATTTGCCAATAAAAAGTGTTGTGATATTTAATTGAAAGTAAATAAAAAAGTGTTGCACGAGATGTAAAAAGTGTTGCATCTTAAAAGTGTCACAATTTCTAAAAGATAAGCAACATTTTCAAAAAGTGTTGCATATTATAATAAAAGTGTTGCTTTAGACCTAAGACAATGCGACCTAAAGCAGCATTTGATAAAGTGTCGCACTAGCCATAATGAATCATTTTTTATGGCTAATGTGACACTTTATCAATGTTTCCTTAGGTTCATTTTGTAGTAGTGTCATCTTCCTGGAATTCACTTAGAAGTTCTTTCCACCCTGTCATGTACCTTGAGCATTCACTGTCCAAGTACCATTTACTTAAACCCTGCACATGAAAAACTAAACATATTAGTTTTGTTTGGGAACCCACTTTAAAGTAGGTTTAGATGATGAGCACTTAGCAGATTCATCTGGTAGAGAGCAGGTGATGAGTTCTGCTTAGGCTGATCAACCCGTTCCTTCTCAGCCCTTGTAATCTCACTGTCACAGTCTCTGGCCTCTTGTCCTCTACCTCCACACTTATAGCACTTTCTTCTTCCAATGATTACCGGAGGTAGGGTGTCTACTAATCCTTGTGAGAATCTGCTCTCAGTCTTAGGATTTTATGCTCTGGATAACTTTTCAACTTTCTTTGCAAGTTGATTCACTTGATGTTCACTGACTTTGGACTTACCTTTGTCAGATCTAGGTTTGTTATCCTTTTGTTCAGAGTTTTGACTTACAATTATCTTTCTATTCTTTGAACTTCTCTCTGAACTAGATAGAGAGTGCTATCTCTTGGAAGGGTTTGGATTCAACCTTTCAATAAAAGAGGTTCTTTGAATAGGCTGAGTGCCCAATCTAACATGCACAGACTTACTATGCTGTTTAGAAGTTGAACACTCATTTCCATGATCCTTTGCCTTTACAAACTTGTTGTATTTTAGGCTTGGATCATGTCTCTTTTCTGAGGCTGACTTCTGAGACTCAATCAGTTGTCTATCTTCCTCAGAATCTATACTTGCTATCTCATCATCATCAGCAGCACAGGCTGCAGATTGATAGTCACCTCCAAGTATAGCTTTTACCTGTTAATTTGTTGGTTGATGCACTTTTCAGCAAGCCTTGATGACTTACACCAGGATTCAGTGATCTTTTGAAGTTGGTTAGCATTATCCTTGGCTTCCTGAAGTTCTTCACTTAGAAGTTTATTAATGTGTCTTTGACATTCAAGATCACATTGTGCCTTCTAACCAACATCAATGAGAGTTTGATTTTCCTTAATCTCAATTTTCAGTTTAGCTATTTCAGCTTTGAGGTCAGCTTGAGTATTAAGACTGGTCTTAAAATCATTTAGAAGATAATCAAATGCAAGACCTTTTTCTTCTTCGGTGTAAGAGTTGAAATTACTGACCTTGTACAAAGAAGAAGGATTCCAGTTGCTCAATTTGTTGTTTTCCTCAACTTCCTTCATGTCAGCTTCAAAAGCTGATTCAGACATATCATAATCAACTTCATCAATTTCAAACTCTTCATCTTTTTAAGCCATTAGACATATGTCATCATCATCTGAGGTAGATGAGTCTGTATCCCAGGTTTCAGCATAGAGTCCTTTAACATTGGATTTGTCTTCAGGCTTTCCTTTCTTGACCTGAGTATATTTCTTCTTGTATTTTTCAGCTCTATAAGCATTCTTATCAGCTACTGAAGCTGATTCATCCTTCTTCACTCTGCACTCAGCAGCAATATGTCCCTTCTTCTGACAATTGAAGCACACAACCTTCTTAGGATCAAAGGAACTTTTTCCTTTGCCTCTGTCAGATCTTCCTCTTCCCCTTTGAGCTCTTCTCAATCTTCTGGCTAGCATGGCCATTTGCTCAGTAATTGTTTGAACATCATCAGCATCACTTGAGTCTGAGTCTGAGTGGTTAGATTGAGAGTCTGACTCAGTCTCAGATTCAACAACTAAAGCTCTTGAACTTTTCTTCTTTTTCTGTGCAGCTATTGCAATATCATTTTTATCAAGATAGTCCTTTAGTTGTAGTTGAGAAGTTCTCTTGTGTTCTATGATCTGTTCATGACTAAGCAAGAACTCATATATGGACTGTAGGTTATACATATGTAATATTCCTCCAGCCCTTAGTGTTGTAGTTAATTCATTGAACTTTTCTGGTAACACATCCAGAAATTTCAGCACAAGTTCAGCTTCATTCTTTTTAATGCCTACACCTAGCAGGTCATTAATCAAGCACTGAAACCTGGTAAACACATCAGCCAAGGTTTTATTCTTCTTAGAAAATAAGTTTTCATAAGATCTGTTCAAATGATTCTTCTTTTGCTGCTTGACCAGATCTGTGCCCTCATATGCAATACTCAGAATATTCCAGATCTCTTTTACAGATTGACACCCAGTCACAGTATGCAATATCTCATTTGTCAGGGCATTAGCCAGAACACTCTTTGCCTTGTCATCCAGAGAGTACAGTTTCCAATCTTCTTCAGTCCAGGATGCAACATGCTTCTTCACATCCTTTTTAGTTTTTTCAGTAGACGTATCACTAACCACAGCAGGAATCATAGGAATGATTGGTTCTTTAGTGATGACATCGTACATACAATTTTCAATAGACTTGAGGAAAAGCATGACTCTGAATTTCCACATAGGATAATCATATCCATCAAATATAGGACATCCTTTATCAGCCATATGAGGAATGTTTGATGAATTGTTGCTTGTCGACATTGTATAGTTTCTCAGAATCTTGAACTTTCAACTTATGAAATCGTTCAGCCTTCTCTGATACCAGTTGTAGGTCCCTTGGTGAGAAGATCAACAAGCAAGTAATATATAGAAGGGGGATTGAATACACTTTCTGCGGAAATTGAACAAATCAAATAAAAAGTGTTACATACATCAAACCACAAACAGTCGAATACTTTGCTTTCATTAATAAGAAGACGATTATAGAAACTATCAAGTAAGCAACACTTGATATGTAAACACCGAATGTAAATCAAACTCTCTCAATCTCTCAAACTAATTGATTAACCTTGCTGTCTATAATCAACTTATGATTATAGACACAGACTAACTCTCTAAACATGATTTAATCACATATTGAATACTTACCAACTTCACAACAGACGTGAAGATCGAACACACGAATAATGTTGGCAATTTGTGAATTTCTTGATCACGTTGAACTTACACACGGTGAGTCAAGATTTGAAACACATACGATAGAGAGGTGAGATTTTTAGTTAGTCAGTCACCTCTAAACTAATCATGAGATCAGTCTCCTTTAGAGATAAGACTGTGGTAGACCCAACCCAGTCTAACCCATCTCTTCCACCTTCTTTTCAATTCCAATCTGCAGCCACCCCTAGTGTGCCCACTACTACTAGGGATAATATCCAAACCTATATACGAAAAACTTCCAAAGGTGGTGCCACTCCTAAAGGTACCACTAGAGCTGAAGTCACATTGACTCCTCCAGCGGCAGGAGTTGAGGGGGAGACGCCTACTCTTAAGGGGTCAACCTCGAGGCTCTTTTCAACCCAACAGCCTAAGCAGGGTGTGGTATCTACTCAGCCCACACTCTTGAGAGCCATGGGAGAGCTTGTTACGGTGTCTGAGCAGACACACTCAGGTAACATTGAAAGAATGACCAATCCCGAGGGTCAATCACCCCCTCCAACCCACTAAGCCAACCACCTACCCATACACTACACACTTTGAGATCAATTACTTCTCTTCACTTCTCACACCCACCAACACGACCTGTCAATTTTTCATCTACATACCAAGATGAATCACAGGGTCCAAACTCTGGTACACATAAATTTGAGGGTATACACCAACCCTTGAATGATGTACCCAACCTCCAACCTTCTCAAGCTGACCTGGATAACCTACTAAATATTTTTAAGAGTCAGTTTGAGCAGATGAGTCAGAACTCCCCAAGCAGAAAAGAAGAAAGATGATTCTTAGTGAATCAGTCTCAGATGAAGACTCTGCAGACAAGATGACTTTACAAGAAAGAACTTCTCTGTTGGCAGTAAGAAGAATGGAATAAGAGGATGCTGACCAGCTTGGGATGTCAATCAATGAATTAAGAAGAAGGCAAATGGATGTGCAAGCTGAAGTAGCATAAGAGAGAGAGAGAGACAAGAGAACAGGCTTGCGCTGAGCAAATCAGAAAGCAGAATGATGAACTAGCGAAACTCAGACTCCCTATCGTGCCTAAGGAGGAAGAGGTAGAAGAACTTTCTGTTCAGAAACAACCTGAGGAGGAAGATATAACTCAGTCTTATACAAGGACCTACTTCTCTTCTCAAATCAATTCACTTAAGTTGAGCTCAGTTCAAGGGATCATCATTCTAGAGTTTGTATTAAGAAATGGTGAAACACCTTCTATGGAGCTAAATCAACTTCACAAACAGGGATATGAAGAATGGAAGCAAGTGGCCATACTCATTAAGCAGATGGAAAAGTCCTCTGCTAGAAGTCAAGTTAAGGATGAACTCCTAAGGCTACTTGCCAGAGCTGACGCGATGAAAATCATACCCAGGTCTGAGATAGCTACCCTACTTACTTCTTTTCATAAAGTTGGAAAGAAGAAGCTAACAAAGCCAGCTGGATTAGCAAATACAGACAAGTACAGTCTCAATCTTTGTAAAGGCATGGAATTCAAAGAAAATACCTATGTGGAAAAGCCTCAGAAAGGATTCATGTATTTGGACAGAAATGGTGAACAATACTTCCAGTCTGATGCAAGTATCTATACATGTGGCGTATCTCAGGTGTTTGCTCTGAGACTACTGGTGGAAAAGACTAAACAAACTGCTATGTTCAGATACAGAATAAATAGAGAAATAAGATCACAAAAGGATCAGCTTCAACACTTGCCTAACTTGCAAGAACTTTTTGAAGAAATCAACAAGGAGATTAAAGAGTTTGAAGAGCCACATCCTGAATAGATTAGTTCTATTGTAAATATTAGATTAGTTCTAATTCTTGTAAGTACTAAGTGTGCATGATCAAAGTGATCAAAACTTTTGTATTTTGATATGTTCAATAAATACAAGTATTAGTTTGATATGTTCAACTGTCTTATGATATGTTCATAATTATTAGTCTAATTAGTTCAGCTTGAATGAATAATTGATTAGTTCTTATTCATTAATTTGTTTGGTTGGTTTGTTCAACTTATAATTGATAAGTTCAATTAATCTTTGATTAGTTCATTTATAAAATCTTAATAAGTTTAGGATTTAACACATAATTCTGTTAAACAAACTTAAGAACTGTTTGATGGTTTTGTCATCATCAAATAGGGGGAGTTTGTTGGGAATATGATCTCATCAGTTGAAATTTGATGAGACAAAGTTAAGTTTGTAAGATGTGTTCTAAATATAAGTTAAACAGAATTATAAGGCTTGATCAGACTGAGCACTTATTATGTTTCAGACTGAACATAAGCTGGATATAAGCTGAGCATGTGTTCGATCATTTTAGACTATATCTTAGTAAGATTATCAATGTGTTTGATAAGCTGTGTATGTCACCTAAGATATGGGTTGAGTATTCAGCCTGATGAGTTTCAAGCTGAGTAACTCAGTCCGACTAAAGAAGTCAGTTGAAGAGAATTTAAATATATTTTAAATTCCTTTTATCTCTCTATATCTACGGCAAAGATAAGAAGATTCCAGAATCAAGATTGAAGATTGAAGACTCAGGATAGAAGATTCAAGATTCCGTTTTATCTGTTAGTTTGTTAGCAGATTAGGAAAAGTTCTAGTTTGTTAGGATCCATAGGAACAGGATTATAAATACTTATCATCCTGATAAGTTTAGAGGTACGACTATATTCAACGAGTTACAGAGCCAAAACTCAGTCTCACCTCAACATTGATCGTATGTGTTACGAGTCTTGATTAACTGTTTGTCAGTTCAACGTGATCAAGAAAGTCACAGATTGCCAATTAGTTCTTGTGTTCAAATCTTCACATTAGTTGTGAAGTTGGTAAGTACTCAATCTGTGATTAAATCCTGTTTAAAGAGTCGTCCTGTGTCTATAATCAAAAGTTGATTATAGATAGCAAAGTTTGAGAGATTGAGAGATTTGATTTACATTAGGTGTTTACATATCAAGTGTTGCTTACTTGATATAGTATGTAATCATCTTATTATTAATGAAAAGCAAAGCATTCAATTGTTGTGGCTTGATGTGTGTTAACACTTTTTATTGATTTGTTCAATTTTTCGTAGAAAATGTATTCAACCCCCCTTCTACACATTACTTGCTTGTTGATACTCTCACCATGGGACCAACACTATCGATGTAACTTGAAACTCTTTTATTATGTATTTACATATCATGTGATTCAAATAGGAGGTATTTACATAATTGTTTCTTGTTGTCTATTTTTAGCAAGTTTTAACTCATCCGTGACAATTCAAGTTATGAATTGTCTAAATGCCCGTAGCTACTTAATGTAGTGGGAGCTACATTAGGGAGATAATGCTATTATGAATATTTGATGATTTATTCGGGGTTGAATAAAAGCACAAGGTTGTGACCAAATATACGTAGATGTTTATCAGGAGGGATAAATATTGGGAGTGATTCGCATCGAGTTTACTTCATGGAGCACCATCATATGTAAACTTTATAGGTTGTCCTTAGACCTGAGATATTTGGTTTGGGGCATAGTAACTTCTGTACTTTAACACGTTCTAACATCACGCCATAACAGGGTGATTATAAGGGGCATGTATGGGTGCAGCGGAAGCTGTGTGCTCAAATTGCAAATAGTCAAGATGGGATTTGCACCTCCTTTTTAGGAGATATGTTTCAGTGCCCATCGACGATTGAGACTACTGAAAATGCGTGGCCGCGCTCGGGTAGAATGATAGGTTTCATTCGGTAAACCGTAACTACAGAGTGTCGAGATCAGAGTCGAGAAAATCTGAGTATTTAGAATAAGATCCCTGCTCCATGTCTAATACTCACCTTAGGGAATATCACGATGCAAAAGGAAAAGCCTGTGTAATCCAAGTTTGGATTATGTCTCTAGATGTAAGAGATCTTATAGCCTGGTTAACCTAAGTGTCTGGTTGGGGACCTCCTTAGGCTAACGATGTACAAGGAGTGTTACTTATCTTGCACAAGTGGGAGTATGTTAGATTATGTGCAGAGATAGATAACACGTGTGATCGTGTCTAATGCTATGAGACACTAAAGGATCACACTGATACACACCCAATTAGAACCAATTGGATTTCCCCTAGTGTGTGTGGAATAATTAATTAGTTAATTAATTATTGAAAGGGAAAATAATAATAGTTATTATTATTTTAAAGGAGGAATTAATATTTAGTTTAAATATTAATTGGACCAATTAATTTATAGTTATTAATTAATTAAAAAGGTCAAAGGGTATTTTATGCAATTAACTAATAGTTTAATTAAAGCTGGGCTTTGATTAAACGGGCTTGGGCTTTAATAAGGTTTATATATATATCCTTTTAAGCCTTAAGGAATTACATTAGAAAAACAATTGCTACAAGATAACCCTAGTCTCCTTCCCCTCTCCCTCTACGTCGACTTCGAGGACCACCCCTAGGTGGTTTCGGCCTGCGTTGAACACACACACACACTCACGGATTTTTGCGTGATCGTTTTGGTGATATCCTATAGCGGGCTAACAGCCGGTTCGAGGTGGTGCAGTAGCGGTGTTCTACCTTTAGCTTTCTAGAATAAAGTTTCAAGATTGTTACTAAAAGGTATAACTTTTATCGTCTACTTCTTGTTTAGTTTCCTGTACGAGTTACATGAGATCATTAGAGGGGGTTTTGATTTTATTCCGCTGCGTATGATCATTATCTGATTTTATACCCTACAAAACCCTTCACGCTTTTTACCACTAGGGCATCCTTGGACTTATTACCCAGATTTAACTCTGCTGTATTAAGCATGGAATGCAACTCAGCAATGGATTCTCCATGATGTTCATGTTGTAGTTCACAATGAACGGCTTATAGTCATCTGACAGTGAGTTAAGAATCCGGTCCATTGCAAGCTGCAATGGGACCGGGTGTCCGAGCCTTTCCAAGTGCTCCATGTACCCTTTCATTTTCATGACGTGGGTGCTAACCGAAGTGCCCTTTGCCATCTTGCAAGTATTGAGAGCCTTAGTGACATTGTAGCGTTCTGAACGAGCCTGCTCTTGACACAAGTCCCTCAACTGACGGATCATGTCATAGGCTGATGTATCCATCATGCTAGTTTGCAACTCTGGACTCATCGTTGCAAGCATGACGCAGCTTACATCTAGCGTATCATTGACGCGCTTCTGGTAGCCTCCCTAACATCTTCCAGGATGTACCATTTCCTCTCGTGCCATAGCACAATCCGCAGATTGCGCTCCCAGTTGAGGAAATTAGGTCCCGTGAGCTTATCCTTCTCTAGGATTGAGCGGCGTGAAAGGTTGTTTGTGTTGGTAATGCTTGACATCTCCAATTTTATCATAAATAAGACTTTCCTAAATACAAATTCATAAAAACCCTTTAATGATTAAGTATTAGCCCTAGGATCCTTATTTCACACGTGTTGGTGCACGGTTTGGGTACGACAACACCAACCCTATGTTATATCAGGTAGGTAGGGTCCTTTACTAATTATATCTAACTTGATACGACTCCTAGACCTTGTAGATATCTTTAGATAAAACTATCTAAGTATGTTTATCTCCACACTAAGCGCACTTTGGGCCCGTCACACCAGGAATCACCAAAATAGACCGCACCACCTAGGACGGGTGAACTCTGACCCGTCACATCAGGAATTCGCAAAGTCTTTCACCCCCTCCCCACATAGGTTTGAAACCCGGTGTGCATGGTTTGGGCACGAAACCACACCATGTACCAGGAGAAGGAAAGGTGTACCACTAGATAGGTAGCACTACTGGTCTAAGATTTTCGTGGGTTTTATCCAAGTTTGAAAACTTGATTCCAGTTTTGTAAAACCATTTTAAAACTTTATGTTTTAAAACCCGTATATCTTAGTATACCTTGAACTAGGTACACAATACAACTTATGACAAAATCATTTTGAAAAACAAACTGTTTTTAAAAATGCTGATACGACAATCATAAAATATTTGTAACACCCTGTAAATTGGCCTAGTTGTGTAGTGTTGTACCATGTGCTTTGGTACTTGTACTGTGACTTTAAGTGAATTTTAATTAAGTGTTTTGTGTGACTAACGTGTATTGTGTTAATTAATGTGATTGTGTGAAAAGTGTCAAACGTGTCTAAGAAGTGATACTGTGTTATACGGTTTCGCGTAATGATTCCGTAGATATCCCTGTTGGTTAAAACGGGATGGCGTGTGTTAAGTTGTAAGTGAAAAGGGGGAAACAAAATACCCCGTGTTTTAATAAGAAACCCCAAGGTCGGCTTGTATGTGCCTTATCCCCTTGGTCAAAACAAAACACACACTATACAAACATGCTTTCACGTACAAACACACACACACTTCAATCTTGGTGATTTTGAGAAGCAAATCAAGAAGCAATAGATTTCAAGTGATTCCAGAATTGAAAAACGAGTTCTACCTGCTGTGTATCATCTTCCTTGTAAGTGTTTTCAAGATTAAACCTAGTTTTGATTTTGTGATGAAGATGACCATTTTGATGGTCTAAAATGGTGTTTGTGTGTTGTTTTTGTGTACAAGTGTGTCCATAAGGTCCTAGAGATGTTGTATTAAGTGTATAAACGATTGAATCTGGTTTCAATTGAGTTTTTGGTGTCAAAATCGTGTGTTTCGGGGCTGTGTTGAACACAGGGACGAAGGTCTCTGTAACAAGGGTCCTTGCGGCCGCAAGGGTGGTGCCTTGCGACCGTAAGCTTTGTGTATGGTACTTGCGGTCGCAAGTAATGGTACTTGCGACCGTAAGGGCATGTTTTGTCGGGTTTACCGCCTAAGGGCGACGGAAATGAGGTTTGCGGCCGTAGGTATATAACTTGTGATCGTAACCAACCCTAGAATCATGCATGCGACAAAAAGGGGCTTCCCTTGCAATCGGAAGTATTGAAATGGGGGTAAAGACCTCTTGCGACCGCAAGGGATACCCTTGCGACCGTAAGGGCTGTTTGGAAGGTCCCTTGCGACCGCAAGGCTTATCCTTGAGACCGCAAGCAAGGGTCCTGTCTAGACAGCTTGTGTAACTTGTGTTTTGACCTATGTGTGCTACGTGTATGTGATAACCAAGCCTAAATCTAATGTGTTAGCTGATTAGGACGATTCCGTGTGCTTTTGGGATTCTCGGATCCATATCTGTCTCCTGTGATATCTAGGTGAGTACCGGTTTCCCATGAGACCCAGTAAGTAGGGCTATTGTGTGTCTGTGATATGTGTCATGTGTATATATGTGAACGTGCGAGGTATGACGTGATATATTGATATAGTGACATAGTGTTATAAGTGATACCATGTGATATAAATTATGATATGTGATACGCATGCGTACTGTGGACCCTATGGGTCAAAAGTGTTTATGATTCCTGTCCGGACAGACGCAGTGGTTGAGGTCAGTTTGCTAACGCGGCTGGATCCTTGAGTGTTTTTTGGGATCAACGGTACTCGATGGAGTTTTCCGGGTTAAAGGTTCTGCAGGCCGCTGTTCCTCGACATACAGTGAGGATCTTGGTCTATGATCAGATCCAAACGGAGTCCTAGTGGCTCAAACGTGATGGTAGGCTGCTCTTCGCTCCCCCACCGATGCGGTTGGTTGTGACTGATTCCCCAGCTCGGATCGTTGAGCCAGGCTAGCTACCTCGCAAGATATGATCCCGCTGACATGTCGGCGCATGGCTATGTGATAGCTTAGCTTTGTGTGCCATATTGTGACGTGATAGCATGCTTATTGGTGCTTATGTGATATCTGTACTCACTAGCTAGTGTACCTAATGTTTCGTGATATTTCCCGTTTCGCAGGTTAGTGATCAGATGGCCTGGCGAGGCGGGTTGCTTTGGGTAGTGTTATTGTAAATATCTTTAGGAACACTTTTTTGTTAACTCTGATACTTTGTGACGATGGTCGGTGCGTAGTGGTAACACTGGCATTATTTTTGGGACTTGGCTTGATTTGTTGTTCTTAATCGCCAAGTCGGTAAAGTGTGTTTAATATGTAAACAGTGGTTTGTTCCGCTGTAAACCTTTTGTTGTTGGGAAAATGATCTCATCAGTCTAGATTTGATGAGACGAAGTTAAGTTGTAAGATGAGTTCTACGTATAACTTAAACATAATTATGAAGCTTAGTCAGACTGAACACTTATAGTGTTTTAGACTGAGTATAAGCTGAATGTAAACTGAGCATAAGTTCGACCAGTTTATATTATACCTTAGTTAAATTATTAATGTGTTTGATAATCTGTGTATGTCACATAAGGTATATATCATGTATTCAGCTTGATGTGTTTCAAGCTGAGCGACTTAGCTCAAAAGCAGAGTCAGCTCGACAGAGTTACTAAATATGTTTTATTTAACTCTTTGGACTTCTAAGGACGAGTTAACAATTATACATGTTAGTTCATGTTTGAATTCGGGTTTGTTCTCGAAGAACTCAGCCTGATGAGTTTCAAGCTGAGTAACTCAGCCTGACTAAAGAAGTCAGTCCAAGAGAATTTAAATGTGTTTTAAATTATTTTTTAACTCTCTATATCTACGGCGCGGATAAGAAGACTCCAGAATCAAGATTGAAGATTGAAGACTCAATATAAGAAGATTCAAGATTCAAGATTCCGAGTTATTCGATAGTTAGTTAGCAAATTAGGATTAGTCCAATTTGTTAGGAACCGTAGCAACAGAATTATAAATACTTATCTCCTGATAAGTTTAGAGGTACGACTGAGATACGAAAAACAACTAAGTGTTACAGAGCCGAAAACCTCACCTCACCGTATGTGTTACGATTCTTGAATCATTGTTTGTCAGTTCAACATGATCAAGAAACTAACAGATTGTCAGATCATTCGTGTGTTCGAATTGTCACATTAGTTGTGATATTGGTAAGTAATAATTAGTTGATTCAATCTGTGAAAAATCCTATTTAGATAGTCGTCAGTATCTATAATCATAAGTTGATTATAGATAGCTAAGTTTGAGAGATTGAGGGATTTATATTAGGTGATTATACATCAAGAGTTGCTTACTTGATAATTACTGTAATCATCTTCTTATTCAAAGTATTGTAATCATCTTCATATTAATAAAATCATTCGACTAGTTGTGGTTTGATTTACTGTGTGTAACACTTTTATTTGATTTGTTCAATTTCCGCAGAAAGTGTATTCAACCCCCCTTCTATACACTGTTGCTTGTTGTTATTCTCACCAAGGGACCAACAACTGGTATCAGAGCAGGCTGAACGATTTCATCAGTTGAATAGTTCAAGATTCTGAGAAAGATTGAAATGTCGACAAGCAATAATCTTTCAAACTTTCCACAGATGTCTGCTAAAGGATGTCCCATATTTTATGGATCTGACTATCCTCTGTGGAAGTTCAGAGCCATGCTCTTTCTCAAGTCCATTGACAACCTTATGTCGGATTTCATCACTAAAGGACCAATAATCCCCAAGATTCCTGCTACTGTCAGTGATACGTCTCCTGGCAAAACTGAAAAGGAAACAAGAAAGCCTACTGCATCCTGGACTGATAAAGACTGGAAACTCTTCAATCTGGATGACAAGGCAAAGAGTGTTCTAGCGAATTAACTAACTAATGAAATCTTGCGCACTGTGACTGGGTGTCAATCTGCGAAGGATATCTGGGATACGCTGAGTGTCACTTATGAGGGCACAAATCTGGTCAAGCAGCAAAAGAAGAGTCACTTGAATAGATCTTATGAAAACTTCTTTTCAAAGAAGAATGAAGCCTTGGCAGATTTGTTCACAAGGTTTCACTACTTGATAAATGACCTACTAAGTGTGGGTGTGAAGAAAGATGAAGCTGAACTCGTGCTGAAATTTCTGGATGTGTTACGAGAAAGGTTTAACGATGTAACTACAACACTGAGGGCTGGAGGAACATTGCACGTGTACAACCTACAGTCCATTTATGGGTTCTTGCTAAATCATGAACAGATCACTGAACACAAGAGAGCTTCTCAACAACAACTCAAGGAGTCTTTGGATAAATCTGAAGTTGCATTGGTTGCACAAAAAAAGAAGAAAAGTTCCAAGACACTGGTTGTTGAATCTGAGACTGAGTCAGAATCTCAAGCTGACCACTCAGACTCAGACTCAAGTGATACTGATGATGTTCATAATATCACTGAGCAAATGACAATGTTAGCCAGACGTTTGAGAAGAGCTCAAAGGGGAAGAGGAAGATCTGACAAGGGCAAAGGGAAGAGTTCCTTTAATCCCAAGAATGCTGTGTGCTTCAACTGTCAGAAAAAGGGACATATTGCTGCTGAGTGCAGATCGAAGAAGGTAGAATCAACATCAGTTGTTGATAAGAATGCTTACAGAGCTGAAAAATACAAGAAGAAATATACTCAGCTCAAGAAAGGTAAGCCAGAAGACAAACCCAGTGCAAAAGGATTATACACTGAAACCTGGGATACAGAATCATCCACCTCAGATGATGATGTATGTCTGATGGCTCAAGAAGATGAAGAGTTAGAACTAGACGAGGTTGATTATGGTCAGTCCGAATCAATCATTGAAGCTGACATGAAGGAAGCTGAGGAAAACAGCAAGCTAAGTGATTGGGATCCTGCTTCCATGTACAAGGTCAGTAATTTCTACTCTTATACAGACGAGGAGAAAGGTCTTGTGTTTGATTATTTGTTAAATGATTTCAAGACCAGCATTAAGTCTCAAAATTACCTCAAAGCTGAAATAGCTAAATTGAAGGATGAGATTAAGGAAAATAAATCTCTCATAGATGTTGGTAAGAAAGCACAATGTGATCTTGAATGTCAGAGGCACATTAATCAAATTCTTAGTGAAGAACTTCAGGAAGCTAAAGACAAAGCTAACCAACTTCAAAAGGTCACTGAGTCTTGGTGTAAGTCATCAAAGCTTGCTGAAAAGTGCATAAACCAACAGATACCTAAACAAGTAAAGGCTGTACTTGGAGGTGACTATCAAACAACAGCTTATGTAGCTGATGATGAGATAGCAAGTACAGACTCTGAGGAGGATAGACAACTGATTGAGTCTCAGAAGTCAGCCTCAGAGAACAAACATGGTCAGAACTTGAAATTCAATATGTTTGTGAAAGCTAGTGATCATGGAAATGAGTGCTCAACATCAAAACAGCATGGTAAGTCTGTGCTGGACAGATTAGGCACTCAGTCTGTTCAAAGAACTTCGGTCATAGAAAGGCTTAATCCAAACCCTTTCAATAGAAAAAATTCTCTTTCTGGCTCAGAGAGAAGTTACAAGAACAGAAAGACCACTGTAAGTCAGAGGTCAAAACACGACAATGGTAAGTCCAAAGTTGTAGATCTTGGTATGTCCAAGAATATCAACAGTGGTAAGTCCAAACCTGTTGAAACTGGTGAGTCCAGCAGACATGACAAAGGTAAGTCCAAAGTAATGGAAAAGAAGGTTGTTAGTCAATCTTCTCAAAAGGATAACAAACAGAGACCTGACAAAGAAAGTTGAGAAGTTATCCACCACATACAATCCTAAAACTGAGAGCAAATTCTCACAAGGATTGTTAGACACTCTACCTCATGTCATCATTGGAAGAAGGAGATGCTACAAGTGCAGAAGTAGAGGTCATGTGGCTAAGGACTGTGATGCTAAAATCCCAAGGCCTAAAGAAGAACAAACTTATCAGCCTACACAGGATTCAGTTCCTGCTCAAGCTGAACAGTCAGTTCAACAAGATGAAGCTGCTAAGTGCTCCTCATCTGAACCCACCAAGAAGTGGGTTCCCAAGCAAAATTAATGTGTTTAGTTTTCATCTCATGTGCAGGGTTCAAGTAAATGGTACTTGGATAGTGGATGCTCAAGGCACATGACAGGGTGGAAATGACTTCTTAGTGATTTCCAAGAAGATGAAGGTCCTAAAGTAACATTTGGAGACAACTCACGTGGAAGAACTAAAGGCTATGGAAATATGAAAGCTGGCAAAGTTATATTCCAGAGAGTTGCCTATGTCAAAGGTCTCAAACACAACCTGATTAGTATCAGTCAATTATGTGATGAAGATAATGTTGTTACTTTTAGGAAGAAAGCAGGAACAATCTATAATGCTAAGGGAAAGCCTGTATTAATAGCTAAAAGAGAAAGAGATGTGTATCTACTTGATCTAAATTCAGCTGACCCCTATACTGAAACCTGCTTGTATTCTCATTATGTTCCTAAGCTGAGTTGGTTATGGCATAAACGTTTATCTCATTTAAATTTTAAAAATATAAATATGCTATCCAATAAAGAGTCTCTGGATTACCAAAGATCACATTTGTCAACGACAAATTGTGCTCAGCTTGTGAACAAGGGAAACACCATAAAAGGTGCTTTAAATCAAAGCAAAATTTTTCATTAACAGGCCCATTGCATATGTTGCATATGGATTTGTTTGGACCCATAAGTACTCCAAGCCTGAGTGGCAAGAAGTACACACTGGTGATAGTAGATGAGTTCTCACGATTCACCTGGGTAATATTCCTTAAAGCCAAAAGTGAGGCTGCCCTGGAGATAATCATTTTTATCAAACAGGAAGAGTTGCAAAAAGGTTTGTCTGTAAAGCAACTAAGAAGTGATCATGGGACTGAGTTCAGAAACTCTACCCTTGAAAGCTTCTGCAAACAAAAGGGAATATTACAAAATTTCTCATCTGTCAGAACCGCACAACAGAATGGAGTTGCTGAAAAGAGAAATAGAACCCTAATTGAGGCTGCTAGAACAATGCTATGTGAGGCAGGATTGAAACTCTATTTCTGGGATGATGCTGTTAGTACAGCCTGCTATACCCAGAATAGATCAATCATTGTCAAAAGACATGGAAATACATCTTATGAGATGTATAAGTCTAGAAATCCCAATATAGGTTATTTCCATATCTTTGGTTGAAAATGCTATGTGCTGAATCAAAGATATCAGCTCCATAAGTTGGAACCTAAAGCTAATCTTGGAATATTCATTGGTTATTCCTCAATCTCCAAGTCTTATAGAATATATAATACAAGGATAAAGGCAATAAAAGAATCAATTCATGTCTCTTTTGATGAAGGATGTTTTGATCAAGCTGATAAGAGTCAAGCTGACTTGGTCAGTCTGGGTGAGCTTGAAAGGCCTAAGGAAACCAACTTATCAAATCCTATGTATGTCATAGGAGATGATAGTGATGACGATGTGTGTTCATCAATGAAATCATCACAAACTCCAAGGGATTCTCAAGCTGAGAAGGATGATGAGTTCGTCAACCCCTTTGGAGTTGAAGTCACTCAAGCTGAGAATCTCAGTGATCATCAGTTTGTTGACAATGCTGCTGTTGAGACTGAGGATGTGTGTTCACCTCAGAGTTCTCAACATCACTCAAATTCAGAACCAGACTCTCCAACTACAACATTTAAATTCCTCAAGGATCATCCTCAAGATCAAATTCTTGGAAATGTCCAAGAAAAGGTCATGACCAGATCCAAGGCTACAGCTAATTACGCTGCACACTTTGGTTTTCTATCTCAAATGGAACCAAAGAAGACTGAGGAAGCCTTAGAGGATGAGGATTGGATTGAAGCTATGCAAGAGGAATTTAATGAGTTTGAGAGAAATAAGGTCTGGAACCTTGTCCCTGCCACCAAAGATCATTCTATTATAGGCACTAAGTAGGTCTATAGAAATAAAATGGACAAGGATGGAGTGATAGTGAGGAACAAAGCCAGGCTGGTAGCACAAGGGTATAAGCAAGATGAAGAAATCGATTATGATGAAACCTTTGCCCCTGTTGCTAGAATTGAAGCCATAAGGCTGTTCCTGGCTTATGCAGCATGTAAAGACTTCAAAGTCTATCAAATGGATGTGAAGAGTTCTTTCCTAAATGGAAAACTTCAGTAGGAAGTCTATGTGAAACAACCTCCTGGCTATGTAAGTTCAAAGTTTCCACATCATGTCTATAAGTTAGACAAGGCTTTGTATGGTCTTAAAGAAGCTTCAAGAGCTTGGTATGATACACTGTCCACTTATCTACTATCCATGGATTTCACCAGAGGTAGTATAGATAAGACACTCTTTATTAAAAGAAGTAAAGGACAGATGATTCTTGTACAGATCTATGTGGATGACATCATTTTTGGTTCTACCAATGAATCTCTGTGTGAGTGGTTCTCCAAAATAATGTCACAAAAGTACAAGATGAGTATGATGGGTGAGATGACATATTTCCTAGGCCTGCAAATTCAACAAAAGCCTGATGAAATATTCATCAATCAAAGCAAGTATGTTCTTGTTTTGATAAAGAAATATGGTTTTGATTCAAGTTCAACCATGAAAACACCCATGTCACTAGCTATCAAGCTGATTAAAGACTTAGATGGAAAGTCTGTGTGTCAGTCTACCTATAGAGGAATGATAGGTTCATTGCTCTATTTGACAGCTAGTAGACCTGATATTATGTTTGCTACATGTGTATGTGCAAGATATCAGGCAGATCCTAAAGAATCACATCTTCAAGCTGTGAAAAGGATCTTTAGGTACCTTAAAGGTACACCAAATCTAGTCTTTGGTATCCAAAGGACTCTGGATTTGAGTTAGTTGGTTTTTCAGATGCTGACTACGCTGGGTGCAAGAAAATCAACTACTGGAGGATGTCAAATGCTTGGAGGGAAGTTAGTAAGCTGGACTAGTAAGAAACAGAACTCAGTGGCTACTTCAACTGCTGAAGCTGAATATGTTGCAGCAGGTAGCTGTTGTACACAAATCCTATGGATGCAGCATCAGCTTCAAGACTATGGCATGAGTTTCAAGAAAATTCCTATCTTCTGTGATAACCAAAGTGCTATAGCCATCACTTACAATCCAGTCTTCCACTCAAGAACCAAGCACATTAAAATTAGACATCACTTCATCCGGGATATCGTGGAAAAAGGTAAAGTAGACATTAAATTTATTTCCACTAATGACCAACTAGTAGATATCTTTACTAAACCACTTGATGAGAAGAGGTTTATGTATCTGCTAAGTAAATTGGGTATGCTCAACCCCTAGCTAAGTGTCTAGAATCTGAGTTTTTAGTTTGACAAAGACTAAGTGTCTTAAGCTGAGTGCACAGTTTATGAATAAGTTTTCATAAACTAAATCTTATCAAGTTGAACAATGAGTTCTTTTGTTTGGTGAGTTCCAAACACATTTCAACTACTTAGTGTAGTTATGATACAGTTTGAGTCAGTCTCAAACATATATGACTAAGTGTCACTGAGTCTGAGGTATGTGCTTAACTCAAACTGTGTGATTGGTTCACACGTTTGGTTGGTTCCAAACATTCTTTAACTACTCAGTGTGGTTAAAAGGTTCGTTTGAGTCAGTCTCAGACGAACATGACTTGGTGTCATTACCCATGAGTTGTGTGCTCTACTCAAGCTGAATTTCATTCTCAAGTTAAGTGCACTTTTCAAGCTGAGTGCTTGAATCAAGCTGAGTGCTTGAGTTAAACTGAGTAATATCTTTACTCAGCTTGGTGTTTCCAAACTCATGTGTTATTTACTAAGTGTGATAAATTCATGACCACTGCGTATTTGAGTCAGTCTCAAATCGCGTATTAAACTAAATTGTGTATAGGTATAATACATCAGTGTATATAATCTTATTGTAAGTCAATATTATTATATTACATTAGTATCCATTGGAAGATGATTAGTTCTACCCGCTTACTGTTACATCCAAATTTTATGGCGTAATGGATCAAAAGGGGGATTTCTAACAGTAACTTTTCTCTCTCCTTGGAAAGGTATATATACCGATCAAGTTCGGTTTAGAGGGTTTACGCTTTCAATTCAGACTTCTCATCCTCTCAAATACCTTCCCTCTTCTTTGCTAAGTGCATATTTTCAGTACCATCAATCTCAAAACCCTAAGTCGCTCAGTACGCTATAGACAATCGCTCAGTGCGAATTTCAAAGTAATTACTCTGTGTAATCAAAATTTCATCGATGGAAGGAACCATTCTAGTTCTAGGTGATCGAATGGTCAGAGGAGTTGCGTTTAGAAACAACGGATTGCCGCTGATAAAAATCAACAATCAGCGCGCTTGCCTCGCAATCCCTCTACGCAATATTAACAGAGAATATGAACCATGGGTCAATTACATTAGTAAATGCCCACTGGCTTTTGCGTTCACCGGAGCACCTCTGCACATAGTTCCTCAGCACTTGCTAGAATTCTGGTATTCGTGTACTTACGATCAAATCAATGATGAAATCAGAGGCACAGTATTGAATGGAGAGAGAACCATTACTCTCATAGCTAACAGGCTAAGGGAGATTCTTCGTCTTCCTCAACATGACGAATTCGAGCCTGCTGTGACGAGACAAGTGGCGAGGTCTGTTCTGTCACAGATGGGTCACCCTCAAACTGAATGGGTGATCAAGAAGGCCACTTTCCCAACCGGATAGGGTATTATGGTATCCACTGTGATTCGTTCACTTGGTACCAAGGTTAGAGGACTGGACCAGATCAATTAGTTCGAGAAGCAGTTGATGTACAACATGTTCTTTGGAAGAAATATCAATTTTGCACAGCTCATCTTCAACGAGCTCAAGGTCCCAGTGATGAAGGCCACAAGAGACCTTCATGTACCTTTCATAAGGTACCTGTCCTTAGCATTTGAAGCTGAGCTAGGGATAGCACTCTACGAAGCCAATCAGGAGCTGTTGCTGGTGCCAACACTCAGCCCCAAGATGTTCAACAACGACATCTTCCCAGAGCAAGAGGGACTGAGTGAGCCCATGCTGTTAATTGCTGAGGCTTCGTCTTCTGAGAGTGAAGTTGAGGCATCAAATCAAGGGGGAGCTTCTCAAGCTGACACGGAGGTTCAAGCTGAGCACCCTGCTCAAGCTGAACCAGCTCATTCAGAAGCTGCTTTAGGTAAAACCTCTCCTCTCTCACTCTCTTCTCACTTTTCTCCATCTACATTTGGAGATAAGACTGCAGTGGAACCAACTCAGTCTAACCCATCTCCTTCACCTTCTTTCCATCATAAATCCCAATCTGCAGCCACCCCTAGTATACCCACTGCTGCAAGGGAGAATATCCTAACATACCACCGAAAAACTGCCATTGGTAGTGCCACATATAAAGGCATCACTGGAGCTGAGATCACACTGATCCCTCCCCAGGCAGGAGTTGAGGGGGATACACCTTATCTTAAGGTGTCAACCTCAAGGCTCATTCAAACCCAACAGCAAATACCGGGTGTCGTGTCTACTCAGCCCACACTTACTCGAGCCATTAGAGAGCCTGTTACTATGCCTGAGCTGACACACTCAGGTAACATTGAAAATCTGACCAATCCCCAGGGTCAATCACCCCCCTCTAAACCAATTAGCCAACCACCAACCCATACCCTTCACATTTCGAGCCCTATTCATTCTCTTCACTTCTCACACTCTAGTGCACGACCTGTTAATGTTTCATCCTCAAACCAGGGTGATTCACAAGGTCAAGACTCTGGTGCAAATGAATTTGAAGGTAAACACCAACCTTTGGATGATGCACCCAAAGACTCTCCTCCAAATGAAACTGCCTCCTCAGGCATCTAGCAGCTGACGGACTACATTGCTGCTCAATTTGGTTTGTTTCACCTAAAGCAGAAGAAGCATAAATGTCAAATCTATCAAATGCTTGCGAAGCTGACAGAGGATGTTAAAGAGATTGCCTCTGCAGTTGCTGCACTCCAACAACAAAGGACTTCAAACCCTATTGATGATGACAAAAAGGGGGAGAAGGTTCAAGCTGATACTGAAGCTAAGCTAGTTCGAGCTGAAGCTGAAGCTCTTCTAGTTCTAGCTAAAGGAGCAGAGAGGAAGACTCAGACTGAGGGGGAGTTAGAAATGAAGAAAGAGGAACCTGCAGCTAAAAAGAAAAAAGTGATAGAATATGAATCTGAAGCTGACAGTGTTTCTGAAACTGAGGAAGAAACAGAAGAGGATAAAGCCACAAGGCTTATGATTGAAATGCTTGAACAGGAGGAAGCCAATGAGTTGGGCATTTCTCTTGAAGAGCTGAGAAAGAGAAAGGAGAAGGAAGTAAAAGACCAAGAAAAAGAAAAAGAAAGAAAAGCTTTGGCACAAGCTGAAGCTACTTACACTGGTCCAAGACCTGATCCTATTTCCTACTCAGATGCAGAATTGCAAGAATGTTACTTTCGAAGGAGCTTCAACAAAGAGATCAGAGGATTGACATTGAGCAGAGCAAATGGAGCCATCATTCTCACTTTTGAACTAAGTGACAAATCAACTGTGGGAGTGGACCTGAGATATGTTTACATGATGGGTTACATTGAATGGCAAAGAATAATGATGCTGCTTAGGAAGTTCAAACGGAGCCAAATCAAACAAGAAATTCAGTCTGAGGTCTCCAAGTTGATTGCTAGAGCTGAAGAGCTGAGGTATGTCCCAGTTCCTGGTCTGCAGTGGGAAAATTTGTTCGACATGCCTGTAGGAGTAGAATTCAGAGAAAATCAAAGCATCAACACTCCTATTCAAGGCTTCATGTTTAAGGATCAGGCAGGTAATCCCAGTTTTATTAAGCTAAATGAGATTTGCTATCTAAAAGTTGAGGATGACTTGAGAATAAGAAATTTTTGTGGTAATGAGGAGTCAAATCAGTTAATAAAGTATAAGCTGAATAAACTCATTAGAGTACAATAGAAGGAACTTCAGGGAAACGATGAAGCTGAAAGACTGTTAGATGAGATCAATAAAGAGATCATCATCTGGGAGCTTCTACATCCTGAGTTCATCAAATAGATTAGTTCTAATTTTGTAAATATTAGATTAGTTCTAATATTTTTGTGAGCACTATGTGTGCATGATCTAAGTGATCAACAACTTTTGTATTATGATTAGTTCAATTAATACAAGTATAAATTTTGATATGTTTAACTGTGTTGTGATGTGTTTCTATTCATAAGTCTGATAAGTTCAGCAAAAATGAATAACAGATAAGTTCTTATTCATTTATGTAATTAGTTGGTGTGTTCAACTAAAAGTTGGTGTGTTCCAATTTAAATTGATAAGTTCAATTAAAATTGATATGTTCAATAAATATTTGATCAGTTCAAATAATAAAATCTTAATAAGTTTGAGATTTAAAACATAATTTTGTTAAACAAACTTAAGAACTGTTTGATGGTTTAAATAGGGGGAGTTTGTTGGGAAAATGATCTCATCAGTCTAGATTTGATGAGACAAAGTTAAGTTTGTAAGATGAGTTCTACGTATAACTTAAAAAGAATTATGAAGCTTAGTCAGACTGAACACTTATAGTGTTTCAGACTGAGTATAAGCTGAATGTAAACTGAGCATAAGTTCGACCAGTTTATATTATACCTTAGTTAAATTATTAATGTGTTTGATAATCTGTGTATGTCACATAAGGTATATATCGAGTATTCAGCTTGATGTGTTTCAAGCTGAGTGACTCAGCTCAAAAGCAGAGTCAGCTCGACAGAGTTACTAAATATGTTTTATTTAACTCTTTGGACTTCTAAGGATGAGTTAACAATTATACATGTTAGTTCATGTTTTAATTCGGGTTTGTTCTCGAAGAACTCAGCTTGATGAGTTTCAAGCTGAGTAACTAAGCCTGACTAAAGAAGTCAGTCCAAGAGAATTTAAATGTGTTTTAAATTCTGTTTTAACTCTCTATATCTACTACGCGGATAAGAAGACTCCAGAATCAAGATTGAAGATTGAAGACTAAAGATAAGAAGATTCAAGATTCAAGATTCCGAGTTATCCGATAATTAGTTAGCAAATTAGGATTAGTCCAATTTGTTAGGAACCGTAGCAACAGGATTATAAATACTTATCTCCTGATAAGTTTAGAGGTACGACTGAGATACGAAAAACAACTAAGTGTTACAGAGTCGAAAACCTCACCTCACCGTATGTGTTACGATTCTTGACTCACTGTTTGTCAGTTCAACGTGATCAAGAAACTCATAGATTGCCAGATCATTCGTGTCTTTGAATTGTCACATTAGTTGTGATATTGGTAAGTAATCATTAGTTGATTCAATCTGTGAAAAATCCTGTTTAGAGAGTCGTCAGTATCTATAATTATAAGTTGATTATAGATAGCTAAGTTTGAGAGATTGAGAGATTTATATTAGGTGATTATATATCAAGAGTTGCTTACTTGATAATTACTGTAATCATCTTCTTATTCAAAGCATTGTAATCATCTTCATATTAATAAAAGCATTTGACTAGTTGTGGTTTGATTTACTGTGTGTAACACTTTTATTTGATTTTTTCAATTTCCGCAGAAAGTGTATTCAACCCCCTTCTACACACTGTTGCTTGTTGTTATTCTCACCAAGGGACCAACATTTGTGTATATAAGTTTAAAATGTTTTAATTTCCGCTAATTTTAAGCTTGTGAAACCCGTTGTTACAATTAGGTATCAGAGCCTAAGTTTGAAGGAATTGGGTACTTGTGAGAGTATTCGATCTCAAACTCGGGCTTGACCATCGTTAAGTGTTCCTAGTGGGATAACTAGGGCTGAGTGTGAGCGTTATGTGTTTACTGCTCAATGTGAACTAACTTGTGTGTTAGTAAATTGTGATTAAGTGTACTAAACGTGTTCGCCCCTTGTGTATAGAAAGTAAGTGATAATGTCTGAGCGGCGTGCTACTACCGAAGAAGCATTAAAGCAAATGGAGGACGAGGCTTCTCGTACTCATGTGGAGACCGAGGAGGAATCGTCATGGCGAGATTCTCACGGCTTGAGGCCTGAAAGAGATTCTGAGGCGTATATTATGCGTCTCGAAGAGGAGCTTAGCTCAACTAGGGAGCTACTGAAGGAAGCAGTTAAGGGCAAGCAGCGTGAAAAATGCTCTTACAAGAAATTCATGTCTTGCGGGCCGAAGGTTTATGAGGGCAGTGATAATCCCTCAGAGACTATCCATTGGTTGCGCGAGACGGACCAAGTGTTTAAATCTTGTGATTGTGAAGCTGAGAACCGTGTCAAGTACGCGGTTCGTCTGTTGAAAGGCCGAGCTCTGGATTGGTGGGATACCGTGATTAAAGAGTGATCGCTGCTCTAATATGGGAGCAGTTCTCTCAAAAAGTGAAAAGCAAGTATTGTACAGACTATGATCTTGAGAGAATGGAAAGTGAGTTTAACAGTCTCCGTAAGGGAGACAAACCGGTGGAGGACCTTATCCATGCTTTTACTGATAAGGTAAGGTTTATACCACATCTTGTGACTGACGAGAAAGCGAAAATGCGGAAGTTCGTGAATATGCTACCTCTGGAGCATCGAGCTCATGTGAGAGCTGCTGTTTCTATGGATCGGGTGTTTGAGATAGCCCGGCAGATTGATGGTGATCGTCGCCAGCGTAAGGGAGATCAGGCTGTGGAAGGCCAGAAGCGAAAGTTTCAGCAGTATTCGAAGTCTGGTACTTCAAAGTGGCAATCTACTGCTGGTGGGAAAGTTTATTCAAGCAAGAAACCAAGGTTTGATAATCCTTGGTGTTCTGTGTGCCGTACCTACCATTCGGTCAACTGCTCGAAGGCTAGTACCAGATGTATGAGGTGTGGTGAGAAAGGGCATGCAGCTACCGAGTGTTCTTTCAAAGAGAACGTGTATTTCAAATGCCAGAAGCCGGGGCACAGGATTACTGAGTGCCCCATGAGACAGAGGGGTGATACCGGAGCTGGAGGGTCGTCTTCCAAGCCAAAGAAAGACAATGCTCCTCGCGCCAAGGGTCGGGCTTTTCAGATGAAAACTGAAGAAGCCAAAGCTGCAGGAGACGTGATCACGGGTACTTTTCTTATAAATTCGGTTCCAGCTTGTGTGTTATTTTATTCTGGAGCTACTCATTCTTTTATATCTGTGGCTTTTCGTGATAAACTGCAATTACCTATATATGTGTTGCCTGAGCCTATTAAAGTCGAAATTGGTAGTAGTAATGTAGTTTCGGTTAAGGATAGTGTCCCTTGTGCTAACCTCGACGTGGACGGGAATAGTTTCCCTATCTCTTTTCTTCTCATGCCAATTTCGGGCTTTGATGTGGTGGTTGGTATGGATTGGCTCAGTAGTTTGAACGCGGAGATTCTGTGTTCGAAAAAGATGGTAAAGATTCCTTTACCTGATGGGTCTTGTGCTGTAGCATGAGGGGAACGTCGAGAATCTAATATTCCTCTTATTTCTGTGATGAAAGCTAAGAAATCGATTTCTAAAGGCTGCAAGTTTTATCTAGCTCACGTGATTGATGCAAAGCTGGAAAAGCAAGTGGTCAAAGATATTCCGGTAGTGTCAGATTATCCAGAGGTGTTTCCAGACGAAATGCCGGGTTTTCCGCCGGTGAGAGATGTGGGGTACAAAATTGATCTTGTTCCAGGGGCTATGCCTATAGCTAAAGCTTCATACCGTCTTGCTCTTTCAGAGGTGTGAGAGATGATGACTCAAATACAGGAGTTACTTGACAAGGGCTTCATTTGTCCGAGTTCATCCCCGTGGGGAGCTCCTGTGTTATTCGTGAAGAAGAAGGATGGAACGATGCGCATGTGTATCGATTACCGGGAGCTGAATAAGCGAACGGTGAAGAATAAATACCCTCTTCCACATATTGATGATTTGTTCGATCAATTACAGGGAGCGACTTGCTTCTCTAAGATTGATCTTCGTTCTAGCTACCATCAGGTGCGGGTTAGCGAAGATGATATTCCTAAAACTGCTTTCCGCACTCGATATGGCCATTATGAATATTTGGTTATGCCGTTCCGTTTAACCAACGCGCCTGCTGTGTTTATGGATATGATGAATCGGATTTGTCGTCCTTTCTTGGATAAATCCGTAATTGTGTTTATCGATGATATTCTTGTGTATTCTCGATGTGAAGCCGAGCACGATTTACGGCAAGTTTATGAAACTCTCAAGAGAGAGAAGCTTTACGCGAAGTTTTCTAAGTGCGAGTTCTGGCTTCGTGAAGTGCATTTTCTTGGTCATGTGATCTGCAGGGATGGTGTCAAAGTGGATCCGGCGAAAGTCGATGCAGTGATGAACTGGGGGGTTCCCCGAACTCCTTCTGAAGTTCGTAGTTTTCTCGGCCTAGCTGGATATTATCGACGGTTTATCCGTGATTTTTCTAAACTTGCAGGTCCCTTGACTAAGCTCACTCGGAAATATGTTACTTTTGTGTGGTCTGAGGCGCAAGAACAAGCGTTTCGATCTCTGAAACGACTATTGTGTGAAGCTCCGATTCTTTCTTTGCCCGATGGGTCTGATGACTTTGTCGTTTATTGTGATGCTTCTTATTCGGGGCGTGGTTGCGTGTTAATACAGCGTGATAAAGTGATAGCTTATGCGTCTCGACAATTAAAGCCACATGAACGTAACTATCCGACACATGATCTTGAGATAGCTGTTGTTCTGTTTGCTCTGAATCTGTGGCGTCATTATCTGTATGGTACCAAGTGTGTGGTCTGTACGGATCATAAGAGTCTGCAGTACGTGTTTACGCAGAAAGAGCTCAATATGAGGCAGCGGCGTTGGCTAGAGTTGAACAAAGATTACGACTGTGAGATCCGTTATCATCCTGGGAAGGCTAACGTGGTGGCGGATGCTCTTAGTCGCAAAAGCTCGTCACCTGAGGTGAAGTTTATGAAGCTTGTGGTGGTTCCTGATATTCTTGCGAGATTGAAGGAAGCACAATCGGTTTCCTTACGTGACGAGAACTTGAAAGCAGATGATAGCCGTGGGCTAAAGACTTTTCAGTCTCGTGTTTGGGTGCCTCTGTACGGGGGAAATCGTGAGTTAATTTTGCAAGAGGCTCACCAGTCTCGACTGTCTATTCATCCGGGCAGCACAAAAATGTATCATGATCTGAAAGCTTTGTACTGGTGGCCTACTTTAACGCGAGAAATTGCTTCCTACGTGGAGAAATGTCAGATTTGTGCACAAGTGAAAACTTAGCACCAGAAACCATACGGTAATCTCCAGCAACTCGAAATTCCTGAGTGGAAATGGGATAATATAACTATGGATTTCGTGCCAAGGTTGCCGAAAACCTTTCGAGGGCACGATGCGGTTTGGGTCATAGTTGACCGTTTGACCAAGAGTGCTCATTTTCTGCCTATCAACGAGTCTACTCCATTGGATAAGCTAGCAAAGTTATATATTGCTGAAGTGGTGTCGCGACATGGGGTACCGTGTTCTATTGTGTCTGATCGCGATCCGCTGTTTACTTCAAATTTTTGGCAGAGTTTACAGCGTGAGCTTGGCACTCGTGTTCATTTGAGCACGGCGTACCATCCTCAGACAGACGGCCAGTCAGAGAGAACTATCTAAACCTTGGAGGACATGCTTCGCGCATGTGTAGTTGAGTTCGGTGGAGCGTGGGATTCACATCTGCCATTGATTGAGTTTGCTTACAACAACTCATACCATTCCAGTATTGGGATGCCTCCATTCGAGATGTTATACGGGAGACGTTGTCGCACTGAAAAGCTGAAAGCCGCTCGTGATAGACAGAAAGTGTACGCTGACCCGAGACGTCGGCCAGTTGTGTTTAATGAGGGCGATCGGGTTTTCCTGAAAGTCTCTCAGTGGAAGGGTGTTATCTGATTTGGCCGTAAAGGCAAGTTGAGTCCGCGTTTTATAGGACCGTTCAAGATCCTGCGTAGAGTCAATGATCAAACTGTGTCTCTGGAGTTGCCTCCAGAACTTGCGGGTATTCATAATACGTTCAACGTGTGTTACTTACGCAAGTGCAAAGTGGATGAGAGTCAGATTCTGCCATTGCAAGAGCTGAGAGTTGATGCTTCAAAGCGCCTCGTTGAGGAACCTGTTGAAATTCTCGGCTCAAAGACTAAGAAACTGCGTAAGAAAGTGATCAAGCTCGTTATCGTGAAATGAAAGTAGAACCTAGGTTCGAATATGACTTGCGAGACTGAAGATGATATGCGAGCTCGATATCCCCAATTGTTCGTGAGTGATCAGATTCGGAGGACGGAATCTTCTTAAGGGGGTAGATTTGTAACACCCTGTAAAAGGGCCTAGTTGTGTAGTGTTGTACCATGTGCTTTGGTACTTGTACTGTGACTTTAAGTGAATTTTAATTAAGTGTTTTGTGTGACTAACCTGTATTGTGTTAATTAATGTGATTGTGTGAAAAGTGTCAAACGTGTCTAAGAAGTGATACTGTGATATACGGTTTCGCGTAATGATTCCGTAGATATCCCCATTGGTTAAAACGGGATGGCGTGTGTTAAGTTGTAAGTTAAAAGGGGGAAACAAAATACCCCGTGGTTTAATAATAAACCCCAAGGTCGGCTTGTATGTGCCTTATCCCCTTGGTCAAAACAAAACACACACTATACACACATGCTTTCACATACAAACACACACACTTCAATCTTGGTGATTTTGAGAAGCAAATCAAGAAGCAATAGATTTCAAGTGATTCCAGAATTGAAAAACGAGTTCTACTTGTTGTCTATCATCTTCCTTGTAAGTGTTTTCAAGATTAAACCTAGTTTTTTTTATTTTGTGATGAAGATGACCATTTTGATGGTCTAAACTGGTGTTTGTGTGTTGTTTTTGTGTATAAGTGTGTCCATAAGGTCCTAGAGATGTTTTATTAAGTGTATAAACGATTGAATCTCGTTTCAATCGAGTTTTTGGTGTCAAAATCGTGTGTTTCGGGGCTGTGCAGAAAACAGGGACGAAGGTCTCTGTAACAAGGGTCATTGCGGCCGCAAGGGTGGTGCCTTGCGACCGTAAGCTTTGTGTATGGTCCTTGCTGCCGCAAGTAATGGTACTTGCGACCGTAACGGCATGTTTTGTCGGGTTTACTGCCTAAGGGCGACGGAAATGAGGTTTCCGACCATAGGTATATAACTTGCGATCGTAACCAACCCTAGAATCATGCTTGCGACCAAAAGGGGCTTCCCTTGCGATCGTAAGCATTGAAATGGGGGAAAAGACCTCTTGCGACCGCAAGGGATACCCTTGCGACCGTAAGGGCTGTTTGGAAGGTCCCTTGCGACCGCAAGCAAGGGTCCTGTCTAGACAGCTTGTGTAACTTGTGTTTTGACCTATGTGTGCTACGTGTATGTGATAACCAAGCCTGAACCTAATGTGTTAGGTGATTCGGATGACTCCGTGTGCTCTTGGGATTCTCGGATCCATATCTGCCTCCTGTGATATCGAGGTGAGTACCGGTTTCCTATGAGACTCAGTAAGTAGGGCTATTGTGTGCCTGTGATATGTGTCATGTGTATATATGTGAGTGTGCGATGTATGACGTGATATAGTGATACAGTGACATAGTGTTATAAGTAATACCATGTGATATAAATTGTGATATGTGATACGCATGCGTACTGTGGACCCTATGGGTCAAACGTGTTTATGATTCCTATCCGGACAGACGCAGTGGTTGAGGTCAATTTGCTAATGCGGCTGGATCCTTGAGTTTTTTTTGGGATCAACAGTACTCGATGGAGTTTTCCGGGTTAAAGGTTCTGCAGGCCGCCGTTCCTCGACATAAAGTGAGGATCTTGGTCTATGATCAGATCCAAACGGAGTCCTAGTGGCTCAAACGTTATGGTGGGCTACTCTTCGCTCCCCCGCCGATGCGGTTGGTTGTGACTGATTCCCCAGCTCGGATCGTTGAGCCAGGCTAGCTACCTCGCAAGATATGATCTCGCTGACATGTCGGTGCACCGCTATGTGGTAGCTTAGTTTTGTGTGCCATATTGTGACGTGATAGCATGCTTATTGGTGCTTATGTGATATATGTACTCACTAGCTAGTGTAGCTAATGTTTCGTGATATTTCCCTTTTCGCAGGTTAGTGATCAGATGGTCTGGAGAGGCGGGTTGCTTTGGGTAGTGTTATCGTAAATATCTTTTGGAACACTTGTTTGTTAACTCTGATACTTTGTGACGATGGTTGGTGCGTAGTGGTAACACTGGCTTGATTTTTGGGACTTCGCTTGATTTGTTGTCCTTAATCGCCAAGTCGGTAAACTATGTTTAATATGTAAACAGTGGTTTGTTCCGCTGCAAACCTTTTGTGTATATAAGTTTAAAATGTTTTAATTTCCGCTAATTTTATGCTTGTGAAACCCGGTGTTACAATATTAAATTTTATAGTGCAGTTGTCGTATACCAATTTTATCATATTTGTGGTTTTACCTCTTGATTAATAAAAACCATTATTAATCACCTACTTCAATTTTACAGTTGCATAAAAAACATAAAATTAAAGCACAACCACACAGTTAATAATAGGTTATAGTTTTGCCAACTATGTCCTAGGGGGTCAATCTAAGGACAACTAAAACTAGTTAGATCCCGTGGCTGAATCTAATGAAAGATCTCCTTGCTCCCACTGGCCTTGACAACTCTGGTCTTAAACCGAGCAACTCTGTTTGGTTCCTCCGCCTTGTAAAGTCCTTCGTTTACAACCATCTAATCTAGAATACATATACCTATTCTATTACAATTACATTATAGAAAAGGGTTGTAAATGGCTCGCAGGCCTCCCTGAAATACCTTTACATTGCAGAAAGGGGTTGTGAGTGGCACGCAGGCCTCCAAAAAACCAAAAGAAATAAAGAAAGAAAAACAACATAACCGCAGGTCTAAGTTGGCAAAACCTATAACCTACATGTCTAACCACAACAAGAATATACTGTTGACTTGTTTAAATCAAACACTTGTAGTTGACATGAAAAACTACAAATGTGTTTTAAAGATACTAATGCAACTTTAGTATACAAGTCAACTAATTCAATAGTATATACGCATCAGCAATATATATATATATATATATATATATATATATATATATATATATATATATATATATATATATATATATATATATATATATATAAAGCAACCACGCATTAAATATAATAACGCAAGCATATATAAACATTTTCTCATTCCTTCTCAAAATTAATCAAAATGTTAATATGAGATGAGAAAACTTTGACATAACTTGTCAAACCTACTTTAATCAATAAACTTATGATATAATAATTATTATATCAAAATGTGTTTTTAATCCTAAAACACATAATTGATTAAAGATTTGCCTTTGTTTAAATTGTAAAATAATAATACACCATTATGATTATTTATTATATTTTAATCTAAAAATATAATAAAAACTTATATTTTAACTTAACTAGTTAAAATAACACCTTAACCATTATATATATATATATATATATATACCCATTTCCGGTACGTGAAAATAATACTTATACATATATCATTTTGTATTATTATTTTATCCGAATTAATATCCCAATATATCATCCAAATGCCAATGGGCCTAAACCCATTCTTGAATTTTTCTAATTGGACCATAAACCCATTAAGTTCATTAACCTCTTTTAAGTTCACATAAGCCCATTTTAATTTAAATAAATGCATTTATAAATTAAAACAGAATACTTGGGCTTTTATGAAATTTAATTAACGAACTATTTAATTCAACCCTGACTGGGCCGAAAAAGGCTTATTTGGGCCAAAACCCAAATACCGGTCACGAACTCGTGGTTAGCGGCGCTAACTAAGCCGAGGCCCCTAGACCGAGATCCCTTGAGCCGTGAACCCCCTTTGGGCCGTAGCCCCCTTTGGCTGTGGACCTCCTTGGGCCGTGGATCCCCTTGGGCCGTGGACCCCCTTAGGCCATGGACCCCTTTGGGCCGTGGACCCCCTTGGGCCATGGACGCCTTTGGGCCGTGGACCCCTTGGGCCGAAAATCCCATTCGGTCCATGGTCCATTTTCTGGTTAATTTTTTTTAGCTCGGATTCTTTTTATATATTAAATATGTATATATAAATATATTATTTCTAGAATTCCCTTATTATTCAAAATCCAAATTTCTAAAACAAAACTAGTTTTATTAAATTAAATTTTGAAATCAAAATTTATCAACATGGAACTCATTGATAAAGATGAGATTTCTTAAATTTAAGGTTTATCCTTTTAATCTTAAAACTTAACTAGTTTTTTATTAAAAACCTTAAAACATCCATATTAACTCAACTGGCTAATATAATATATATACATATACATTTCAATATATAAAATTTAACCTTTTATAGTTTTAATCTTTTTTAACCAGTCAAACCTAACTGGTTCAACTTTTCTAATTAAAAATATAAAAAACTATAAAATATACAATTTAAACAATAAACTGAGATTGACATAAGATCAATCTCTATAATTTGAAATTATGCATATTAAACAGATACGCATATAATTTCAAATAACTTGTTTATTGATTTAATCCTTTAACCGGTTAAACCTAACTGGTTTACCTTTGTGATTAAAGGTTTAAATCTACAAACCTTATCCAAAAAAAACTGTTTTTGATAAACTAGGATTTAACATGAACTTGTTTAATCCTTGTGATTTTTGAAATCAACATATACACAAATAATATTCCATTCAACATGATAATAACAGATATACCAACACACTGTGATAAACTGAGCCGAGACTCTAATACCACTGTTGGGTTTTACAGGTTACAATTCATCCTTGAGTTGTCCTGATTCATAACCAAACTGGTTTGAACCAACTCATAAATTGTATATAAATTAAACAGTTATTATTCACAAAGGCGGAAACAGAATAATAAACTTAATCCTAAAACCCTAAAGGATTAAACAAATCTTAGTTTACCACATGTGTATATATCTAGTATATAGTTTTCGAAAAACATGAGATTCAACACATAGCCAGTTTGCGCAGAATAGGATTAGGGCAAAACAGGATTGGATCAAACTTAAAACTAAGCATGCAATCAATCCAACAAACAAACTGGAATTCGATACATGTGTATACACACATGTATACCCATTGAATTCTCCACAGGGCATCAAGAACACATTAGATGAGATATAATACCTAGGATGCTCAATGTTTAATCAACCCGTAATGAGATACTACAAGAGCCCGCTAGAAAGGATTAATCCAAATGTTGTTCTTGATCTTCTTGGCTTACTTGAAATACAGCAAAATCGCAAACCCCCTTGCCCTGGGGTGTGTGCGCCGTCGAACCAATATGAGGAGGAGAGAGTGTGTGTTTTTCCTTTTTATTTCAAGGATTAACCTAATTGTTTAGGTTTAAAGCCTATTTATAGATAACTACCTAGTTATTCTTAAATTAGGCATCCTTTTAAACCTTTATAATTAATATAAAATATATTAATATATATATATATATATATATATATATATCCCCTTAACATATTTTATCTTCTTTAATAATAATAACAATTAATAATAATAACCCATTTAATTAATGTCCAAGATATTAATCTAATAATTAACAATATATATTTATTAACTAATAAATATATATATATATATATATATATATTCTTGTTAATTTCATTAAACTGGTTATTTTTTTCAACTCTCAATACTGGTTTATGACTAACTGTCCAATAATTAACAATATATATTTATTAACTAATAAATATATATATTCTTGTTATTTTTCTTGAATTATGTACCCTCAAAGGTGTGACCCTTGAGTTTTTTTTGGCATTGGGCATATCATCAGGGTTCGATGGTTATGCACACAAATCCTAACAGCTGTATCGTTGCACACCACCTTTCTCTTCATCTCCACCTTAACTGTTTCTTTATCAAAAGCTTCATAACTGAAGTCATACTCATTGTTTCCCTCTTTGTCATTTTAACCATCTCCTGATTTTTTACCTTTTTCCTCTTGGTTAACTTCATCTTTCTCCTCTATGGTTCCCTCATCATCATCTTCCTCATCAGCTTCACCCGCTTCAGCATAATCATCATTTTCAGCATCATCTCCTTTATCATATTCATTCCCTCCCTTATTTTCATCATTTCCATCATCAACTTCAAACTCATCTTCATCCTCTTCTCATTTTCATCATTTTCAGCAACTATGGAAATGATAAATTATAACATCGTGGTACAAATACGTCTTTTATGCAATTGATTTATATAGTAACCATGACATGAATATCCGTATTCTTAACTAATTTGTATAGTTTTTTGTTTTGATACCTGTGATTTCTTTGTCTACTAGATCTAACATTACAATGGACTTATCCACTACTACCTCCTCATCATCATGTTCAATACATAAGCTTCGTCCTTCTGTCGGTTCTCTTGCTTGGTATCCTTCACCAGATTTATCATTTTCATTTTCCTCTGTTGTTGTTTCATTTGAATGTTTCAGTGATGCTACATGTGTTTTTTAATATGTTATTAATATGTTTTTGTTTAATATGATGTACATATATCAAATTCTAAGCATTATAAGCATTCTTAATGATTATGTTAACCACTGTCTCAAAATGATGATTTTGTAAATTGATGTACATATATCAAATGAAAAGCATTCTTAATGTATATACTTACGAAACCTCGAAACGAATCTGTTGGAGTTCATGTAGGACAAGAAAACGCAACGGAAACAATTTTTAAAACATTTTCACAAAAGGTTTTATAAGAACTCCATAAATGGCATTATACTTGATGACAAATGCATGCAACAAAAGAACAAGGGTAGAAGGAGTTATACCTTCCTCCTTAGCTCCTAGCTATTGAGATGAAGGTTTTGTATAGAAGGGATGAACTTGTCTTGAAGAAAATGTTTTCAAGAGATCCACCAAAGTGATACACCAAAAGAACTCCAACCCTTGTGCTAGCAACATGCTTCACCAACAACACTAGTAGTCTAGATGATGCTCAATAGCCCTTCAGGTTTCTGAAACACACTCAAGAACCTCACAACAACTCTTGTTTGAAGCTTGAAGTGGTGTATGTATGCTAAAGTGTCAAAAAGGTTCCAAAGCCTCTTAACACATAAGCATATATAGAACCAGAATTCGTCACTTTGACTACCTTAGCCGGCCGCACACTTGATCCTCATTGGACCAAAATGCCAAAGCCAATGAGAATTGAGTGCCACTTAGTTTTCCGAGCTTCACGACCCCTCACGGTCCGTGCCGTGTTCTAGAAGTCGTGGAGGTACCCGTGGCGCATTAATCCTTCACGATTCCCATCACGACCCGTGTAAGGCCGTGAAGCCACTCTGGTACATAGGCCATATAGCTCATGTAGGAACTCGTGGGGACAGTGTGCTTCACGACCCGTGGAGCATCCTTCAACGTCGTGAAGCCTAGGTCAACTGGAATTTGACCATTTTGACCGACTTTTATCACTTAGGGCTGTCGGGGTAGAAGTTAGGTGTATGACCCAATAGGCCCGTACTTCATCGGTAGTGATATGGTATACGTATCCCTGTAGGCATACTCCAACAGACTCCCACTTGCACATGGCACACCGTATCCATGATATCACAAACAGAGAGTGGCGTCTAGCAAGACTTCTCTGCCCCCAACTCAAAATGGGGTATGTCATCCCTGACAAGTACCAGATCACAACCCAATTGGTTTGAAATGGTCCTATAGATAAACGATCAAGCATCCCTTTGTTCACGATATCTAAGTGAAGACTAGACATGGTACAAAGTCATTCTCAATCCTTCATAGTGTTTCTCGATCAAGATTGGTGGTGACCAAAATATACAAGTTACAATAAATTATACATAAAAATCATTGCACACTTGAGCAAGGCCATGCATTTTGGTGTCAGCGCCCAATCAACGAGAGGCCCGTGGATCTCTCTCTAAACAGAGGAAAAAATTCCTTTGACTACATTGCCCACCAAATTGATCATACTTTTCCCAACTACTCCCTTTATAACAGCCAGTTACGGACTGCGTTTGAAAGCAACTAGAAAAAGCAAACCAAAGTGATGCAGACACATGCATCTCAAGTCTAAGGACGAAATGATGTTATCATCCTGATTCACTCATGACAAGTACCACAAAGTGAATTCAGGTGTGGGTTGTCCAGTCACTTGAAACATTTTCAAGTACAGGAGAAGAATTGTGTCCCTATGTCCCAATCACCATTGGACACTCGACCAATCACTTCGCTCATCCTTCGTTCAGACTTCCTTCCCTTGAAAAATGACTGGCTGTGGACTTTTAGAATGTATACACATTCAGGGAAGAATAAAACATGCTAAGGTGGAATACAATATTGATTTAAAGAAATACCCGCCACTAGCGTATTACTAAATCTCCATTTAATAATCGATAAATACAATAAATACAATACTGCTCAGAGTTCCCAAGAAGGGTAAATACATCAAATACGATAACCAAATAAAATGTACAAGTACATAATCAAACCAAATCGCTAGCAAATCTAATACCAATAGCACGGATGTGGGCATCGTGCTTCGCCCTGCGATAACGGTTTGGTAAACGGATCCGCCACATTGCTATCCATGTGTACTCTGCTAATGAGGATATCTCCACTTTTGAACACGTCCCGGATGTAATGATACTTTCGTGGAATATGCCTCGTGCGTTGGTGAGACCTTGGTTCCTTTGTCAAAGCAACCGCACCATCGTTATCACAAAATACCTCAACAGGGTCGGAAATGCTAAGAACCACTCCCAGATCTTAGATGAACTTCCTCATCCACACAGCCTCCTTCGCAGCTTCACTGGCCGCAATATACTCCGACTCGGTAGTAGAATCGGCCACAGTATCTTGCTTGGAGCTTCTATGTACGAACTCTGTCTCAAGCCGATCAACCTGCGGGATCTATCTCTATAGATTTTTATCCCAAGGATATAAGCTGCATCCCCTAGATCTTTCATTGAGAAACAACTCCCTAGCCAGGCCTTTACACCTTGCAAAGTTGGGATGTCATTCCCAATTAGTAGTATATTATCTACATAAAGAACTAGGAATACAACTATGCTCCCACTAGCTCTAATGTAAACACATGGCTCATCCTTGCTTTTAGAGAAGTCAAACTCTTTGACTTTCTCATCAAAGCACAGGTTCCAACTCCGATATGCTTGTTTAAGCCCATAAATAGACTTTTTAAGCTTGCAGACTTTATCCGGAAACTCTGGATGTACAAAACCCTCAGGTTGTGTCATATACACCTCCTCTGAAAGTGTTCCATTAAGGAACGCGTTTTTGACGTCCATTTGCCAAATATCATAATCATGAAATACGGCAATGGCCATGAGTATCCGAATAGACTTCAACATAGCCACCGGGGAAAAGGTTTCCTCATAGTCTACACCATGAGTTTGCGTGAAACCCTTAGCCACCAGCCGGGCTTTGAAGGTGTCTACCTCGCCATCCACACATATCTTTTTCTTGTAGACCCATTTGCACCCTACGGGTTTGCACCCAGGCACAGGATCTACCCAAGTCCCAAACTTGGTTATCGGATATGGATTTTATCTCGGATTCCATTGCTTCTTTCCACTTGGCGGACCCAGGGCCCACCACAGTGTCCTGGTATTAGGTAGGCTCATCAGAGACCACTACCATGTTGGTACCCTCAGACATGAGAAAACCATATTTGTCTGGCTCATGCCAACTTCTACCAGATCTTCTAAGAGGCAATGGGTTTACATTATCTCAAGCCTCATCTTGCTGAGATTCAACCGTTACCGGTTGTGAGCTAGTGCCAACATCAGGTTCTACATTGGTAGGTTCTTGAACTTCTTCAAGATCAACCCTCCTCCCACTAGCGTCTTTGGATAGCAGCTCCCTTTCAAGGAAAACCGCCCTTCGAGCAACAAATACCTTGTTCTCCGAAGGTTTGTAAAACAAATATCCCATGGACCCAGCAGGATAACCAATTAAAAAGCACCGTTCGGCCCTGGGCTCCAATTTGTCCTCTACCTCACGCCTTACATAGGCAGGACAACCCCAGACCTTTAAATATGAAATGGACGGAACCTTTCCATACCACATCTCATACGGTGTTTTCTTAACCTTCTTTGTTGCTACGAGGTTAGGGATTCTACCGGCCGTTTCTAATGCGTATCCCCAAAACGTAATGGGAACACCCGTACGACACATCATTGACCGAACCATATCCAACAATGTTCGGTTTCTCCTCTCGGCGACACCATTTAATTGTGGCGTCCTAGGAGGGGTTAATTGCGAGACAATCCCACAATCCCTTAGATGGTCACGGAATTCAGAACTAAGATACTTACCACCTCTATCAGATCGTAGCATCATAATTCTTTTCCCTAGTTGATTTTCTACTTCGTTTTGGTAAGTCTTGAACACCTCAAAGGTTTCAGACTTTTGTTTCACCAAGTAGACATACCCATATCGACTATAATCATCAATAAAGGTAACGAAGTAGCGGGAGTGACCTCTTGTGGCATATAAAGAGATAATGTTTCTTGGCACGCAAGGCAAATAAGATACATTTAACAAAATAATAGATAAGCCGGACGGAAAGGCAAGCTCCACACTCCTAATCTTCTCAACCGGGACAACCGCCTTGTTTCTCATGATGAGATCCAGCTCTCTATCAACCAGGTCCCTACTTCTTCTTAGTGCCTGCACATTATTAGAAACGTGAGTACCATACCCACTGTCTAAAACCCAGGCGTTAAAAGTAGAAGTGTTATGGAGTTCAATCATGTACGTACCGGAGGTAGCGGCACCTTTTGCTCTTAGCTTCTTGAGCTCCTCCAAGTACTTGGGGCAACTACGCCGGTAGTGTCCCTTATCCCTGCAGAAGAAGCAGGTTGCCTCTTCCGGTGAGGTGGCAGCGGTAGCCACTTGCTTCGCCTTCGGCTCAGGGGTTGGGTTAGGTTTTGGCTTTGGCCCATTCGCCTTAGCCTTAGCCTTCCCCTTTCCACTTATTTCCACCCTTATTGATGGCAAGGATGGCAGTGGAGGTGGAGGGCTTCGACTTGGCAAGTTCCGACTCGGCGGGCTTCAACATGCCATGAAGGTCCATTATGGTCTTATCCATACTATGCATATGGAAGTTCACGATGAACGGCCCATATGACGGAGGCAAAGATTGGAGGATGATATCAACCGCCAACTCTTTCCCCATTGGAAAGTCCAACTCCTCGAGCTGATCCACGTACGCCTTCATTTTCAGGACGTGGGAGCTCACATTGCTGCCCTCCTGCATCCGGCAACCGATAAAGGCCTTGACACATTCATACAACTCTTGCCTAGTATACTGTTGAAACATGTCCTTCAGCTGCGTAATCATGTCATATGCACTCACTTTCTTGAATTTCTGTTGCAATTTGGGACTCATGGTCGTTAACATCAGGCAAGTAACGTCGTTAGTGTCTTTGAGGCATTTTTCCCACGCCTCTTTAACAGCCCTTGCCGCGTTGGTAGCAGGAGCCTCCGGGAGAGGTGACTCAAGGACCTCCAACTTTATTTCATGGCGCAGGACAATTGTCAAGGTCCTATGCCAATCCTTAAAGTTTGGCCCAGTGAACTTCTCCTTTTCCAAAAATGGACGGAGTGACATGTTAGTGGTGTTGGTATTGCTGATAGATGCATGTTAGATTATAAATGTGAGGGTGCAATAAGTCAATATTGTACACTTTGGCAAATGCTATAAAAGGCAATTGCCCCTACTATTCTAATTAAGCTTTGCTCATTTCTACATCTCTTGTGTTTGTGTTTACTCTCTAGCTCTCGGCTCTCTCTCTCTCTAAACCGATTCACACACACAAACACATATAAGTTAATCTTTAGCATTGCTTCATCCGTACATTAAGGGACCATCAATTGGTATCAGAGCATTAACGAACACAGGGAGCTTGAACTATTATTCAAGGGTATTAAACCTGTACAACTATAGAAAAGGTGACTATAAACGCATAACGTGAACAGGGAGTCGGATACATCCTTATTCGAAAGCACACAATATTCTATCAAACTCTTCGAAAGACATGAAGTTGAGCATGCCTAACTTGTTTACCAAACCATTAGACGAAAGTCATTTTACTGAGTTGGTATCCAAGTTAGGCATGCTCAACTTGAAAATATGACATACTGTCGCTTCATTTTTCCTTTCTTTCTTTCTGTTTCGAGTAGGTGTTATATTGTGTGTTCCTTGTGCAGATTACTGATGCAACATTCCAGGGTGAGTAAGTTTCTGGTTGTACACATGTTACATATGTGTAGGGGGGGAAATTCATACACATATTACAAATGTGTAGGGGAGAAGTAATAAAATTGACACATTCCCTAAGATTATGAAAAATTTCACAAACAGATGCAAAAGTCTAGGGGGAGTGTGTCAAACAAAAACTCAAATCAAGATATATGGGGATATCATTTTGTAATTCTCAAAATCCAGATATTTTGAATTTTCAGAAAATTTTCAAGTGTTGGGTTCGATTGAACACAATCGCATACTGTGCTTCAATCGCATGGGATTTCTTGAACTCAACAAACTAAATTTTCTAAGTCTTGGTTCACACAAAAGAAAGGTCAATCGCATAGGATACAAGCAATAAAAAAACTGTGAACATAAGGCCAATCACATAAGGCCAATCACATACGATTGAACACCAGTGCTCAATAAAATGCGATAGACTAACATGACTATGGACCAATTGTCAATCGCATGCGATTGACAAAACAAAAGGGGGAATCGCATGCGATTCACCAGAGTTAGCATTTCAACTCAAGTTTGACGCCAATCGCATGGTTCTATCAGTCAAATAGATTTACCATGCGATTGCCTCTATCAGCCGCACCTTTTACCACGGTTGGTCCAATCAAAAGCTGACATGTGTCCCATTCACTTTATAACCGTTTCACCCATCTCATCAGATCACTCACTCGATTGACATTCAAACTTACACAAACTCTCTCGATTTTGGTTACTTAAATTCACTAATCCCCTCGTTACGCTGCCAAAATTTACACTTTTAGTCTCAAAACACTCGTGATCATATAGGTAACAACTTGTACGGATTACATTTTGAAAATTTTGAGTTAAAATTGTGATTTTTGGCCTTAGAACAACCATTAGCGACAGAAGAGTTCGAGACATTCGATGGATTTTTGGGACACAAAACAAACTTGTTTTGTCAATCTAAGTTTGTGATGGGTGTTAAGAACATATGGGGAACACTTTGGTGCAAAAATATTTCAAAAATCTCAAAAAGTGTTATTCGTGTTCTTGAGGTGTATGAACTTGAACTTAAAATTTACTTTTTGGTTCTAAAGAGGGTGTTATGATGATTTTTGAACTATACTCAAGTACTACAAAGTTGTTTGTTACTAACTAATTGACATATTAAAAGTATTAAAAACAACTTTTTTATACTTAAAATCATCACGTACACAATGGGGATTTCAGAGTTAGGGTTTTATCACATTTTTCCAACTTGATGGTTTTTGTCAACTTTGACTCATTCACTGAACTTTGACCACAATTCAACGTTGAATGATGTCTATGTGCATATCTCTATATCTTTGACTTAACTGTTTTATCTATCTGTGCAGTTAAGATGGCACAAGTTGTACTTCAACCAGAGGAGATTATGCCCCAAGCTGAGTTCCTTAGTTCCAGGACTCATGACAACAACCACTATATTGACCTTGCCAAATTCAAAAACCCTACCTACCCCATTGTTACCGAAATCCTGAAGATACATCCATTAAACCACCTTCTTACATACAACCCATCCACCACCGACACGCATGTACCTAAGCTTTATGTCCAACAATTTTGGAAGACGTGTGATGTCCGTACAAATGACAGGGGGCAAGAAGTCATCCATGCTGAGATTGACGAATACACAGTTGACATTCCTATCAACCGCCTCAGAATAATTTTTAGATTCTCCGGCCACAACTTTTGATGAAATCCCAGGAGACATGCCTTGTTGCAATTAAGGCAATGGGATATGACGGAGAGCTCACCAGAAAGAATCAGTTTAAACGCACCAACCAGCACCCAGAATACAATATATTCATGACGGTGCTTCAAAGGTGTCTCACTCCAAAACACTCAGGGTATGAATTTCCAACTAAGCATCAACTCAAAATCTTTGTAGCGGCTGCCAATCACTTACATATAGATTATGCATTCCTGCTCTTCCAAGACATTAAAGCAACCATGCTGAGGAAAAATTCCTAGAAGAAAAAGGATGCTAACTTTCTGCCGTATCAAAGATTCATACCTATGATTGTCCAGTACTTGATGGACCACAATGCGGATATTCCTCCCCGGGCAGGTTTACCTTCTGTTAACTCTAAACTATTTATATATATATCAAACCTGTAACCCTGGCCAATGTGTCTGTTCCTCAATCATTCCCTATATCACTCCTAGACTTATGTGAGCAAAATGATATTGTTGTGAGTTATAGGGAGAGTGTAGGAATACCTCCTCTGGTTGTGCCAGCACCGGCCATACCTACCCAGGGAGGTGTAGTACAATGTGAGGAGATAGCACCTAGGACTCAGATATCTATGGGAGATGCTGAGTAGGTCGTGATGAGAGAAAATGTTGAAGAGAGGGGTGGAGAAGAAGGTAAAGGTGGTAACATTAGAGAGGGAGTGGATGCTTTTGATCCCACCACTGTTCAAACCATAACCCCATCTATTGTTCAAGCCACCCAAACCAAAACTGTACTAGCAGAACTTGGTCTTGACATATCTGAGTCATCCAGTTCCCAAATCTCCTGTGCTGAGTCTGCCTCATAACCAGGTGATGACCCTTCATTCGAACTAGCTCATTCTCCTCTGGGCACCCCTGACAGACCTATTGATCAACCAGCATACAGCACCCCTTCCTTCATGAAACTCACTGACCCACATACAACTTCTCCTGGCCTGACCCACACTGCTCAAACTACTCCTATCATTCCTCAAACAGGTGGTCTGGTCATCAATCTGAACCCTCTTACCCAAGCTACTGAAACTCCTACTATTCGAAATCCAATAGTAGCTCCAGACCATGACATGCCAGTTGTTACTCCAACATTTGATCTATCTTTTGAAACTGGTTCTGTCACCCCTGATTCCTTATTATCCCCAAATCACTATGCAGGGTATGGTCCTGGTAATGTTGAAGAAGGAGATAGTTTTGTTATTAGGAGTGCGAGTGAAAATGAGGGGGGTGAGAAAAGAACATGAGAGTGTTGAGGGACCTCTAGCCCCAGAAATCCGGGAAGCCACATCTACTATGGGACCTAACATTGTTGGGTCTCGTATTGAACAAGTCACGGTTATCCCACTCGTGCAGATTTCAACCGCAACAAGCCACTACGGTGTCTCTCAACAGGCACCGTCTTAATTGTACAGGGCTTTAGCACATACTCTAGGTCACTTACAATCGGAAGGTAGACCTATTGAAACTAGAGGACCGCCTCCCTCGTCCTCGACTCCTTTCAATGCACAATTCGATATACCGTAAATTTCTGCTTATCTTGATCAACACATAATAACAATTGGTGCACTGAGCTTGTATGTTAAACAAGTCTCCTCAACTTCTATAGGTGGTACCTCTCAAGGTGCCATTGGAGGATTAGAAGGAAATCCTGCTGGAGCCTACATCCCAGCTGCTCCAGTAGGTGGTACTGCCTCTGTGGCTGGTACCTCAACCGGAAGTCTCCATGATTCCAGGTTTGTTACACGTGCAGAATTACAAGAAACTATTCAACAAGCCATTGCACCTCTCCAACAACAACTAACAGATACAAATCAAAAGCTTGATAGAATCGAAGCACTCCTTGCTGCAAGACCTGAAGCTCCTGCACCTCAGCCGCAACCTGATCCAGCAAACATGTCAGTGGATGCCCTAAAGAGCCTTCTGTATGTTAAATTGCTTGAACAAAGACCCGAATCCGCTCATGACCAAGATCTTTTGACATCGCAGCAAACAACGGCCATATGGAATCTCCTTGGCTGATTTTCAAGAGTTACATGAAGACGTTAATAGCAAGATTGACGGGGTGACTAGGGGGTTCTACACTTCAATGGAAAAGGTTACAGACAGGCTGACTATCGTTGAACAAACTTGTCAGGCTCAGGCACAGAGTAGCAAGAGGAGACGGAATTGACAAAACCATAATGATCAACCCGAGGGGGAGAAAAGAAGAAGATTGTACATATCTTCTCCCTCTGTGGCTGCAACAGTACTGGTTACTCGTTTAAGTTCATTATTATCTTCAGGTACTAGTTCTAACAGTCAACAACAGAAGCAAAAACAATTGGCCGATGAAGTTTATGAACAAAAACAACGCGCAAATGCTGACAAGCAGATTGTACTTTATGTACCTCAGCAAGAATCTGAACCGAGGCTGATTGTTCTGGAAGAGGGTGAAATACCTCAGGAGCAGTCCCATGATGAAGCTGAGTGGGTGGATCTTGATACAGATTCTGATAAGGAAATGGCTGATTTATATGAAAACTTGCACACATCATCCACCAGGCATTTGGAGGAAGCTGACACTGCTCAAGAAAAGGAGCTCCAGTCTGATCCGTTTGTTGATTGGGGACAGACTGAGGAAGCTCAACCGGGGGAGGAGACTGAGGATCCAGCTATAGAAAAACTCTTCAAGAACATTGATGATTATGTTGAGGTTGCAACATGCCCAGATACACCCAGACTGGTTCACATGTTTGATGATGATATCAATGAAAGAGATATAGCAATTAAAAAGAAGGAATGGGCTGCAATCTCAAGAAGAGATGCAAGAAGGAAACCTAAAAAGAAGAAATCTATCTTTGATGTATATCGGGTCCTCAATGGTATAAACATTGAAGTTCATGAACACTTTCCTCCTCCTCCTGGTCAATTCCAAGTCTCTGCAACTGACATCATTCAAAAAAACTTGCAAGAAGAAGCTACAGAGAAAGCAAGAGAAGATTCAGAGTGGCCACTGCCACCCAATTATGTAATTCCTACAACACCTCGAGTGTATACAGGTGATAAAGGCTTAGATAGCAACAACATGTTCACAAGAATAGCTATGCAATAGCCAATCTGGAAAAGGTACTTTGTTAATGCTACTCATCTTGAAGACAGAATTCCAGACATCTACAGCGAGAAAGTTATCGAGCTCACACCTCCAGAGCTGAGGGGTCTAGATGAACATCAGAAAAGAAGATATGAAAATATATTACATGCTACAAAGTCCCCGATGCAGATTGTCACCTTTGAATACCCAATTGTTGAAATTCTAAACGTCCTTACAGGGGTTTCCTTCAAGTACAAGTATGCCGTCTTTGTTGTGAAGAGGGCTCAAGGCAAAAAGGTTCAACTGAATGAGGCTGATCTGAGACATGTGAAGATTCACGACATAACATTCATCTATGACACATTGTCTCGGAAGCAAGGGAAAACCCCGGACGAGCAATTTGGGAGATCTCAACTTATGCGATACATGAGAAATTTCATAAGTTTTGTTGAAGATCACGACATGCAGCTTAGTGTAGAGAATAACTATCTCAAAGTCAACCTTCTAAAGCCAAACCAGACCCATCCTGATCTTGATCAGTTGGAAGAATTGACTGCTGTCTACGAAGGCCATCCGAACTACAAAGGAGATAGGGGCGTAGTCTTCCACAATGAAAAGAAACAGAAAATATTTGTAAGAATGGAAGAATGCATGGCCTACTCTGATGGTACTTTAAAGCTTCTACACTATGCTTTGCATGAAAAGATGTGGGCTACTCGTAATGAATTGACTGAAGAATATCAAAGACAAGCTTTCAGGTCAATCGAGCAAATGAAGAATACACTGGAGAATAGGAAACAAATGAGGCACTAGCAGGTGGCCCTCGGGATTAGCAGCAAGTCTAGGCATTATGTGTAATTTATTTATTTCTTGTTTTGAATCATTGCACACCTCACTTAGGAGGAGAATCTTAGATTATAAAAGTGAGGGTGCAATAAGTCAATATTGTAAACTTGGGCAAAAGCTATAAAAGGCATTTGCCCCAACTATTCTAATTAAGCTTTGCTCATTTCTACATCTCTTGTGTTTGTGTTTACTCTCTAAATCTCGGCTCTCTCTCTCTCTCTCTCTCTCTCTCTCTAAACCTATTCTAATCAATGCCATCTACAAGCAAAGTACGAATTTGGTTAGTTTGATGTATTAAATCTTCGTTAAATAATTACCCACTTGTTTATGAAACAAATTATATTAACAAGGGCTAAGAACCTCAAAGTACCCCAAACCATGACGGGTTTTCCACGGATCACTTCATGGAGCTACTTAGGCAGGTAAACAATTTACGAATTGCAATCCGGGATCGCAACTCTTAGGCACTTGCGGGATCCTAGGTACTTACAGCACCATTTGGCATGTTTGATCCCTCCACACCATTTCTCATTAATCTACTTTGGTAGCTAGGTATGGGCACGACAACTACCAAGGCGTTTTAAGTCTTGGAATTGTAAATCAACTGTCAAGATACACGGTGGTACTCTAGCCCAATGGCCGGCTCGGCTAGAGCTCGACAACCGACCTTGCGAGTTGCCAGACGCACCTTCCACACAGTTACGCAAAACCGACCTCGGCTAGAGCTCAACGACCGATCTTGTTTCACTAGATTCGGGTGGTTCATCTTACGGGTGGCGTGTGATTTACTTTCGAAAAATGGGTTTTTGTTTTTCCTGTTAAAAACGATTTTTAACCAATTCTTGTCTGTGTAGCGCGCGAGGTTTGTTAACCAATTCAAAACTCTTGGTTTTATTATTTTGAAAAATTTTCTAGCATGCGAAGATCCTAAACATCCATGCAAGAAAATACAAAATAAAATAAACAACCACGCAAGTATATAAATATATCCGGTAACGAGCCAATCCTATGCGTCTTGCCCGTGAGCCAACGGGCAAGACTAAGTCATCTAAGGATATTTCCGAATGACTTGATGTGTGCTCCTCCCACTTGACCCATCGCGTCTCCCACCGACCTCCGGATCCAAGGTTGAGCTAAGACACCTCCTCCATGGTTCTCTTTGGTTGTCTTCGGTTCTCCTTTTACAACATACAAATTTAAAAGGAAATGGCATGCAAGCCACGATATCTATTTTAAGCTAATACTAACAATTACAAAGAATAGAAAATCGGTATGCAAGCCGTTAAATAATACAAACCGAATGAATTAATCAATTATTACAAACCATATGTGGTACAAACCACCAAATGAATGAATAAATTAATTACATACAACCAAAACACATCACATAGGTCAAATGGCTCAAAGTTACCGGATTTACATACAACCACATAATCAACCACAAATATAAACACGGCGTGCCACACCAAACCGTGTATAAATATCCAAGCTAGATTTGTTCCTAAACTACCTAAAACACTCAAGGCACGAGTGAACAAATCTAGTTTGTATGCATTAGGAATTCCAAACACTTTGAAAAACCATATTCATACATACAAAACATAAGTATATGCACGTGCACGTTATCATGCCAAAAAACACCCGATACATATAAATATGCGAGTTAGGATATTATGGGGCTTTTCAAAATAGTCTAAGAGACTTCATAAAAATTCTGGAAAAATCCATAAAATGCCAAAATTCGATTTTTTTTATAATTTTCTTTAAAAACTGGATAAAAACTCACTGTTCATGGGCTCTTCACGACCTACTGCCTTTCACGGCCTCCCACGTCCCGTGAAGGCAGTAGCTCCCTACGACCCGTGACACACGTAGAAAAACCCCACGGCCTCTACTCCACGACTGAGGTCATGTAGGCTTCACGCCCATGAAGAGAAAACCTTCACGGCCCGTGAAGACCTTCTGGACAGAATGTCCAGTTTGCAAAAAAACGAATTTTCAGGCCATCTAGGTGCATGCATTGCGTCAAGGTGGCTCTGATACCACTGTTGGAGTTCATGTAGGACAAGAAAACGCAACGGAAGCAATTCTTAAAACATTTTCACAAAAGGTTTTACAAGAACTCCATAAATGGCATTATACTTGATGACAAATGCATGCAACAAAAGAAAAAGGGTAGAAGGAGTTATACCTTCCTCCTTAGCTCTTAGCTACTGAGATAAAGGTTGTGTATAGAAGGGATGAACTTGACTTGAAGAAAATGCCTTCAAGAGATCTACCGAAGTGATACACCAAAAGAACTCCAACCCTTGTGCTAGCAAGATGCTTCACCAACAACACTAGTAGTCTTGATGATGCTCAACAGCCCTTCAAGTTTCTAGAACACACTCAAGAACCTCACAACAACTCTTGTTTGAAGCTTGAAGTAGTGTATGTATGCTAAAGTGTCAAAAAGGTTCCAAAGCCTCTTAACATATAAGCATATATAGAACCTAAATTTGTCACTTTGACTACCTTGGCCGGCCACACACTTAATCCTCATTGGACCAAAATACCAAAGCCAATGAGAATTGAGTGCCACTTAGTTTTTCGAGCTTCACGACCCCTCACGGTCCCTCACGGCCCGTGGCACATTAATCCTTCACGATTCCCTTCACGACCCGTGTAAGGCCGTAAAGCCACTCTGGTCCACGGGCCATATAGCCCATGTAGGAACTCGTAGGGACAGTGTGCTTCATGACCCATGGAGCATTCTTCACGGTCGTGAAGCCTAGGTCAACTGGAATTTGACCATTTTGACCGGCTTTTATCACTTAGGGCTGTCGGGGTAGAAGTTAGGTGTGTGACCCAATAGGCCCGTGCTTCATCGGTAGTGATATGGCATACGTGTGTCAGTGGGCATACTCCAACAGAATCATCCTTTAATGAGTGGTATATCATGTTCGGTTGCCTTCTCTTGAACATTAGATGGTGGTTTGTTTTGTTTTGCACCAATTGTCTTTTCTTTTCCTACATATTATTGTTTAACTTGTTGTTAGATATCATGTAGTTCTATCAAATTCTAAACATTTCTAATAATCATACTTACCAAGCCTTTTCACCTTCAGGAGTTCAATGAGTGGTACATCATCAGTTGTCTCCTTTTCTTGAACATCAGTTGGTTGTTCTTTTACTTTTGCACCACCTGTGTTTCAAAATGTTTATTCATTTTATTTGTTGTTTTAAGTTTATTTTTTGCATTTTGACAAACAAATAATTTAGCATTTTTACCTTTTCTCTTATAAACAGTCAACTTCTTTCTTTGAATTATTATGCATATATTTCCCAACACCGCTCTTTTCTCCACATCCTTCAATCTATCTGTTGTCCAGTAACATATTGTTGACACTGGTATGTCCTTTGGTCTTTCATCTCTTGTCATTTCCGTAGAAAACCACAACTGTGGATGAACAAACAGTGATTAATGATTATAATATTTCACGAATGTTTGTTACTTTAGTCTGTGTTTTATTATACGTACCACCAGTGAAAGTAATGGGCCTGTAAACCATCTTTTTTTGTCATCGGGGGACCACCTTTGTCTACATCGTCGAACACACTCTACAACATGGTTGCACCAGTCCATTTGATTTATTTTAGAAACATCGGTGATACACGGTAGGAATTTTTGGTTTACTGTACCGCATGTCACCCCTTCCACCATCAATGTCATATTCAACATAACTGTGTTCAGGTTGAACATTTACCCGTGCTGTTTGTCTGCCAACATTCTTTCAATAACTTGTTTGATTGTAATATTCTGTGCACCTGTAGCTGGTGCAGTATATTGATTTCTCCATTCTTGAACTTTCAACGTATCCCCTGCACCAGCCCTTGTGACAGAATTTACTTTAATATTACCCATCGGGAATCCCATTGCATGATTACCGCTTCTTTATCCAGCTTGATATTTTTACCATTTACATTCATTTCAAGACTCTTGGTATCAAAGTTCTCAACCACGTAATACGCCAACCTTTTCTAGGATCAATGTTAGCATGCATTCAAGTGTGCCTTCAAATCCCATATCAATTATTGTTTTTCTGCCCTTTTTACTCAGTTGTTTGCACATGTTTATAAACTGATGTGGTGATTGTCTTGATGAGATTGAAGGTGCTTCTTTAATGCCAAGTCTTGTTTGAGCTTTAATTGTTTTTTCACCGCCTCTAATATCTTACTCTTTTGAATCCGTACGTTTTCGTTTTTTTGTCATTTTGGGTGGTGGATTAACAAAATCATCTGCTGGGTCATTTGCATATTTGAAAGACATAGTTTTTTCATTAATCAAAATGATATATATACAAGCTATGCAATTATATTGACAGTTAATGCTTTTTTTAATCATTTTCAGTTTTACATACTGTTTTATAAATTATAAAACATGTTTTCAAAATGTAATATTTATGTTTTTCAGTTCCAAAATATTAAATTTAAGGTACCAAGCACTTTATGAAAATGTACCGACCACTGTATGAATATGATGATTTTGTAATTTGACAGTATCTTATGTTTTTATCATTTTCATATTACATACTATTTATATCATTTTCATATTACATTATGTATTATCATTCTCATATTAAAGGTATCCCATAGTAACTAAAACTTTTTTTTATCATTTTCGAGTCCATATAGTGATAATATTTTATTACGGTTTTATTTTTTTATTTTTTTGTCTCATTCATTTATTATTTTGCGTGTATATTTATGATACACCCTAGATTTTCCCTCCATTTTCTATCAATATTTCAGCCATTTTATTTGCCTATATATAGGGCTTTTTCCCGTTTATTTTTATATATCCATTCTAAAAAGAAATTTCAGTGTATCGCTCTATCATTTCGGTATCCAAATATGGAGTTTCCTGAAATCAAAATTAGGGCTGAATGCAAGAACAAAAAGATGTGGTCTGAAGTCAGGGATATGAGGAAAGATGTTGATGAGCATATTGTGATGGATAAGGCTAGGTTAAAAGCAACTGATAAAATGTTATCAGATATTCAGTGGAAGATTGACCAATTACAAGATGAAATGGACAACATTATATCATGGGAGAGAGTGTCGATCATTCGAAGGGGGCATCTTGATTTTTTTTTCATTTCTTAGATTGAGTAACAGAAATCGATTTATGATGCTACCAAAGAAATTCGTGACAAGATCACTAAATCGATGGATGATCAGATTGCCTAGTATTACGATCTTGAAAAGTGGGTAGAATAGGCATCTAGGGTTTTTATTTGTCATTTTTATTGTTTTTTTGTTTTACTGTTGGTTATGATGTAATCCAAGTTTTATGAATGAAATCAGATTTTAAATGTCTTGTTATGTTGGATATTTTACCATTGGATGTAATTGAACAGATAGAAACCAAAACATACCATAATTCCTGTTTAATATGATGATTTTTTTAGGGTTATCAACTATAATCATTAAGCATAAAAATGATGTTTGTAACTGTTTCTGGACATGTAAAGCAACCTGATGGTGTATAAATGTATTATTTTCACAGAAAATCATTTTAATTCAACATTCTAAACATCATATATACTATTTTATTTATATAGGTATCATTTTTAGAACATCAGGTTCTTATAGATGCAGATCAGTAACCATATTCTCATATTTTAAATTTCATTTTTTTGATACTATAATTTTATCAGAACATCGGTAACCATATTATCAGACCATCAGGTTCATATAAATGCATATCTGTAAGCACATTATCAGAACATCAGGTTCATATAAATGCATATCTGTAACCATATTATCAAAACAGCAGGTTCATATAAATGACAAGTTTTGATTCATAATTTTAGTTTCATGTGTATTACAGAAAGAAACTATGTAATTTTTATCATTTTCATATGCATTAACCGTATTCACATGTAAAATTATCATTTTTTGGTATATTAGATTCATGATATAAACTTAAAATGATAATTTACTCTTATCAAGTCTTAAAATTGCAAAAATGCCATAATTCCTTTTTAATATGATGATTTTGTTTAGGATTATCAACTATAATCATTAAGCATAAACATGATATTTTGTAACTGTTTATGGACATGTAAAGCAGCCTGGTGGTGTATAAATATATCATTTTCACAAAAAATCATTTTCATTCAGCATTCTCATCATCATTTTCAGAACACCAGGTTCATATAGATGCATTCTGCATATCAGTAACCATATTATCATAATTTACATTTATGTGTTTTGATACTATGATTTTATTAGAACATCAGGTTCATATAACTGCATATCAATAACCATATTATCAGAACATCATGTTCATATACATCAAGTTCATATAAATGATAATTTTTGATTAATAATTTTAGTTTCATCTGTATTACATAAAGAGACTATGTAATTTTCATCAATTTCCTAAGCAGCAACCATAGTCACATGTAAAATTATCATTTTTGGTAAATCAGATTCATGATATAAACTTAAAATGATAGTTTACTTTTTATTAAGTCTTAAAATGCAAAAATGCTTTCAAACAACTATTTTTGTTGCAATGTATAAGATAAGAAAAGATTAGTACCTTCTTCTTCAGATATAACTAGATTGATTTTCCCCTTTTGAACAGGTTTTGACAATTGAATTATTTTTTGAGCAGACGACTTTTCTTGATAGCCCTAAACAAAAACCACCATATTTTTGGTAATGTGTAAATGTGTTGCACATGATAAACATAACCTGTTTCACATCTATGTTCTGAAAATGATGTTTTTGCGTATTCTTGTTCTTTGAAAATGATGTTTTTGAATATGTATATGTTTTTTAACATCATTTTTTATCCATGTTTAGCATTTTCATTTATAAACCAGATACATAATAACAACCTTCTTTATATTAAACCTAAAATGATAGTTTACTGTTTATCAAGTATTATAATGCAAAAATACTCTACAATCAACTATTTAGGTTGCAATTTACTAGGTAAGAACAGATTATTACCTTCTTTCTCATCTCTATCTTCAATTGTTTTCCCTTTCCGAACAGGTTTTGATGATTGTATCTTTTTTGAGAAGCAGATGATATCTTATTGGTTGATAACCCTAAACAAAAAACATTATATTGAAAGGACTATTAGGTATATTTTTGGTTTTTATATGATGTAATTGTAATGTGTAAATGATAAACAAACATTTTTTGTATTTCTATGTTTTTGAAAATGATGCTTTTGTAAATGATTTTTTTTATATGTATATGTTTTGAACATCATTTTTCATCCATGGTTAGCATTTTCATTTGTAAAATAGATACATAATATGTTCAGATTTATCATATTTAACCTCCTTTTGAGTACATACTATGATATATTATCATATTCAAGCTTCATAATATTTGTAAATCAGATTCAATATGAAAATTTTTTGTGTTTTACAATTAGCATGTTGACAGATACAATATATTAGGAATGGTCATGTAATCAAAATGATTTTCAAACAAGTTTTTGGAATGCAAAGTTCATCATCTAAACCTAATATGATAGTTTACTATGTTTAAACTCTTAAAATGTAAAAAATTATATTCAATCAACTATTTATGTTGCAATGTAAGAACAAATTAGTACCTTCCTCAGCCCTATTTTGAACTTTTTTCTCCTTTTGAACAGGTTTGATGATATCTTCTATTTCTGAGCAGAAGAGGACACTTGTTTTTTCTAATGTTGTGATTGTTCTGCATCTATGCGTACTGTGGATGCTTCTTCATCATCTAGGTTAATCACTTTGTTAGGGATAAACAAGCGGTAGATTGAAGGATTGCGATATATAACTATGATAGGTTGAGAGAGAATCTCTTTACACCTTACAAAACACATAGTTAAGCCTTACATTTTGAGGCAATCCTTACATTTCCTTGTCTAGCACAATGCTTATATACCTATAAGGTATATTTACAATAAGCACTCTCAACTATTGTTTGAACTCCTATTCTATTACAATAATACGATTCTAACAATATCCCCCTTTGGAATGGAATAGGAGTTACAGAATAAAATGAATAGGAATCTTGATCTTTTCATCTTCTTGAGGGTCTTATGCTTATTGTCTTGAAACGCTCCGGTAACCTTGTCAGGATAGGATATAGATTATATCAAATAACAAGAACTAACTTTTGAATAACAAATCAAAGTTGAATAAAAGTTAATCTTTAACTATGATCACAATCAACTAAGAAGTTGCGGAATCACACTTAATTGATTAAAGAAGGTTTTGAACACAAGACAATTCAATCAAACAGTAGTTTTATTGATCAACCAGAATGATTACAATAGCAAACTTCACCCCCAATCTAACTTATTATGTTAGACGAAGAACACAGATTGTTCTTAGGTTTCAACGAGAAACTTAGAGGCTTAGCACTAATAGAAAGCAAATTACAACTTGAAGAATGAATGCAAAAAATTAATCAATGAGTACGTACAAATTCTAAATTCTAATCTATGATTTATACTCCTTGATCTTCCTTGATTTGCTGACAGTTAGGTAATCTTCTATCTTCTGAGATAATCTTGATGATCTTCAAAGTATTTCGAGATATCTTCAAAGATAGGGTTTTTCCATATTTAGCTCTACCGAAACTGTTTAATGAATACAACAGTTCTTGGTTCTTCTAACAGTCTTCGGCTTCAAGGTCTTCAAACAGTTGTAGTAGTTTGTACTAACAGTTCTGAACTCTATATAACAGCTTTGAAGTTCACAGCAACTGTTGGTTACAACTGTCTTCACAATTTTCACTAACAGTTCTAAACTGTTTCTTCAACACTTCTTCTAACAGTTTTGAACTGTTTTCCCAATATCCATTAACATTCCTAACAGTTTTGATTTATGCATGTATAACAGTTTCAATGACTTAGCCAATTTTCCAACAATCTCCCCCTAACTTAAAGTATTGAACAATACAATTAAGTTGTTTGTTTTAAGGGTTCAATCATAGACAAATTAACATAAGTAAAGAATACAATTATCAATGAATGCAAAATCAAGCTGTCATAATAAAAAATTCAAAAGATAGAAAAATTACATTTTCGTTGATCTCAGGGACTCAAGTCTATCTTTGAACTTCTGAATTAGCTCATCCCTTACTTTGGCTGGACCATAGAACTTGGCTTTCAATAAGTATTGGAGCTTGATCTGACCGTGTTCGATGAAATCCATGTCAAACCATTCAGTAATTGCATTTCCCATTACCATGGAGTATACCCTTGTCTTAGCATACACTTTAACAGATTGAATTGGAAAAGTTTCATCAGTCATCAGTATTGACATTATTTTCTTTGGGTTGCAAATACTTGTCAAATGTCTCATCAATATCTTAATTGTAGGATGCTCAGATCCTCCATAATGCCTTGTTCCATACTCATACAATTCTTGTATGTCCCGCCTAGTAATACTATCCATCATTTGTAAGTAGCCTGAAAACTGTTCGATCTGATCATTCTCTCTTACAATGATTATACCTTCCTTCCCAGTATCAAACCGGACAACATCAAACTTCCACTCTTTAATGTGAGACTTCTGGCCAAAATGTTCTGCTACAAACTTGTTAACACCTTCTTAAACATCGACCAAGAGCCTATCTTGAATGATAGTTTTAACCATTTTAGCTTTGATGGTTTGATCTGTTTGAGTTGGTTGGACAGCTTTGGACTTTTGGGATTTGGATTGTTGAGGTTGAGACTTCTTCTCAGTTACTGGCTTAGGAAGTTGAGGTTGTTTCTTTTTCACAATTCTTTTTCTCTTAACTCCCTTAGCAGCCTTTTCTTGTTTTTCCTCCTCATCAATCTGAGCTGTGATCTCATCAGCTAGCTTCTTTGCTATTTCAAAATCAGTCTGTTCTTGTTATTGAATATCAGCAGCCAACCTCTGAGCACACTCAAAATCCCTTTCTTCTTGTTGTTGTTTTGTTAATTTTAGCTTTGGTAGCTCAACAACAATCTCCTTTCCCTTTCCTTGTACCTCTTGTACTGGCTTTACAACAACCTTTTCTACAATATGAATTCCTTTGAATCCAGGCTTTGGCTTAATAGGTTTTAACTTTGCACATTTGCCCTCAAGCCATCCATCATCAATCTTTTGTTTCATTTGGAATTCATTGCAGTTCAGCATTTGAGCACCCACTTTAATCAAATATTCTTGTTTTACCTTGGGCCATGACTTGTAAACCTCAGTTGTTGGATAATCACCAGACAAAATTATTGTATTAATCAGCACTCTATCCACTGCTGATAGCTTCTCTTCAACTGTTGATTCACTGGGTGCAACTGTTAGTTCATCCACTGCAGCTGTTTGTTCTGGCACTTCAGCAACTGTTGGTAATGAACTCTCCCCCTCTTTGAATGGAACAATTGAAGGGGGTCTTGCAGCAGCTGTCAACTGTTGTAGTATTTGATCATGCAGCTTTAGTACCTCATTAGCATGCTTCAAACTGTTGGTCAAAACCTTAATTTGCTGGTCTTGTTGAAGAATCCTTTTATTTTGTAAGGCAATCTTCTTTTTGAGTTGTATATATGCAACAAAGAAAGGTGCAAATTTGGAATCCGTCATTGCTTGGTGTTGCATTCTAGCCTCAATGTCAGCTAGTGTTGCCACTGTTAACATATCATTGATAGATAAAACTGGTGGTTCACTCAATTGAGATTCCACACGAGTACCCCTCTTTTCTTGGTAATGGGGATTTCCAGAAACTGTTTGACCAGCCTCTGTTGTCGTGGCTGAGGTCTTAGTTATGTTAACCCTGTCCTGTTCACCCCTTGCGGGTAAAACAGTAGGGTCAGCCTCAAATACCACATGATAACCCTCTAATGGAGTGATCACCTCCTCATTGTGCCTGGGAGACAGCACAAGGGGTTCCCTTTCGATATTCTGCACAGGTGAATGCACCTGTGCAGGGTTAACAGTTTCAGTTTCATGAACTTTGGTGGAAGGAGCACCAACAGTTCTTTTCCTCTTCTTTTGAAATATTTTTAGTGCAGGGGCTTGTGTTGTAGCTCTTTCAAAGGAAGCAGAAGGGATTATTTGAGTATCGTGAGCTGTGGGTTCCAGAGGTGGTGGTGTAGCAATAAGTTGGGCTTTATGCTCACCCCTAGCAGCTCTGTTTCTTGAAAGAAACTCCACCATTGCATAGAGTGGTGGAGTTATGGCACCTGAGAAATTCTTCCCATTAACCATCAACTTGCTCAGTGTGGAGGCCACATGAGCAGAGGGAATTAGGACCCTCTTGTGTGCTTTAAGATTTGGCATAAGAAAGTTTAACAAAACTTGCACAAATCGCGGATACATCAAAAAGAGACCATATTTGGTTTCTAGATGCTTTACCATTCCATTAAAGATCATTTTTGAGAAATTAAAAGCTTTGTTGTTGGCTAAACAAATGAGTGCGAGAGCAATATTGCTCCCAAATTCATTCCAGCCAGTTCTCTTAGGGCTCATGCACTGCTGGAGAGTATGGATAATGTACTTCCAGTGCGAGCAAAATTGCCCTTTGTAGAAGGTGCCCTTTCCCCTAGGGCCCTCATACCCCAACTTTACAAGTTCAGCATAAATAAACTCAAGTGATACAGAATCAGAATACTCACCATCCTGATCATTCAGTTGAAGTTGTTGGCTTATTATGCTTTCAGAGATGGAGACAGTGATATCATCCACCAAAGAGTCGATCCATTTCACTCCATTTTCTTCCCTTTGTGAGGCATTTTTCCAAAACTGATCAATATGAGAGAGGTAAATGGTGGGGTTGACAGTAAGAGCAAGGTGGAGGGTGGAGAGTAAGAGGTAGTCAATCACATCATGGAAAGCACCAAGATGATCTGGTTTGGACAAATATGCGAGCATGGTGTGTTCCTTAACGAATGGAAGGGGAGACATTTTGATTTCGATCGCTGAGAGTTGTTGAGAGTTAGGGTTTGTTTCTGATCGAAGTTCGTTTTGGACGTGTGAGTTGCTTGGTAAGGAGGGAATTGCCTTATATATGTTTCGAATGTTGAATGCAATTCAAAGCTTCCAAAATTCTGCAAAGACCAAAACACCCTTTAAAAGCTTAATTCTGCAAAGACCAAAACACCCTTTAATAGCTTAACAGTTGACGGACAAAATAAACTAACAGTTTTAAAGCTGTTTTCATAAAAAGTGACAACTGTTATTTAAAAGTTAACTCCCTTTTGTTTGATCATTTATTTGGATTAACAGCTGTTTAGTGTTTACAACTGTTCTCATTTCTCCCCCTCAGTTGACGAATTTCTCCCCCTCAGTTGCACATGGACTTTGCTGAACAGTTGTGGAAGTCATATACTAACAGTTGAAAACTGTTAGTATTTATTGAAACAGAATTGTGCAACTGTCAAACAAACTTTAGCTCATATATATCAAATGCTGTGATTTTTCCTCCCTTAGCATTTCCTCCAAATGCTACAAATCCACCATTGATGCTTCTGAAATCCTTCAAACAGTGTGGATTTCCAGTCATGTGCCTTGAGCATCCACTATCCACATGCCAGATAGATCCATGATTGGCCCTATGAATGCTCTGCACAAATAAAATCAGTTAGTAGCAGGAAGTACCCAGGCCATGCAGGTCTTGGGTACACCATTCAAGTCATAATACTTAAACAGAGTTTGGTTCTTTTTGATTTCATCCAAATTAGATTTCTCTAATTTGTGTGAGGAATACTTTGTAAGAACATGTGGTTCCCAACTGTTGTGATTAACAGTGGATACCTTTGAACAAACAGCTGGTGGAGTTTATAAAACAGATGAATCAACATGTGACTCCTTTTGATTTTCAGTTTGAATAACAGTTTTACCCTCTCCAGAAACTGTTTGTTTTTGCAGTTTCACCCAAGCCAGACCAACAGTTTTTGGTTTTGATAAAACAGTTGTGGAACTGTTAGTTGGTTTGGATGTAACAGTTGTAGAACTGTTAGCCTGTTTTGGCTTAGCAGTTTTAGAACTGTTAATCTGTTTTGACTTAACAGTTTTAGAACTGTTATTTTGCTTTTTGAAACTTGGTTCTTTGGTGCTACACAGCTGTGGGTTATAATAACAGTCTTGAGCCAAGTGATTGGATCTCCCACATGTATAGCACTTTTTAGCTTTCACAATAGGCAAACCAGTTCTTTGTGACCAGAACTGGTTCCTATTTCTTTGATTTCCTCTCACGGGTGCTGACTGAGGAAACTTTTGTACACCATGTTTTTGACATGTGCATGCAGGCATTTCAGTATGCCTTTTTACTGATCTGGGTTTAGTCTGTGCTTTTGCAGCTTCCTTCTTGGGCTTCCCAACTACAACTTCATCAACTTTCTCTTTTCCTTTTGACTTAACACTAACAGTTGAGCTGTTTGGGTTAGAACTGTTTGGGTTCCTTTTGGGACTGTTAGCGTAAAGGTGGGGACTGTTTGTAACAGTTGTGGAACTGCTTATAGAATTAACAGCTTTGGTCAGTTTTGGCTCATTGGTGAGGGGTTCAGTGGATGCTTTTACAAACACCACAGGTTGTAAAGATGGTTTTGTGGGAATGGGCTCACAACAAATGTGATTTTCATATGGAATCCCTTCATCCTTCTTCACAACTCCTTCATTCTTATCATCACTCACTGCATACACAACTCCTTCCTCATCACTTTCAAATGGTGGATTAGCTGACTTCAGTTCCTCTGGTAATGATTCATTAACATACCTATCAGCTACATCAGACATGGGAGTTATGTAGTTGTGATTGTATGGAGGTGGGGTCTGCTTATATCCTAAACCAGTTTTCACCTTGTCTCTGATTTGTGATTGTAACAAGGTTTCAAGTTTAAGATTTGTTGCCTTGAACATGCTCATATCAATATCAACACCCTCCAACTTTTTGGTTAACTCATCAACCTTACTTTCCTTCTCACTTAGCTTCTTTTTCAGACTATCAATCTCCTCTTGAAGCTGCTCTTTTTCCCACTTATGATATTTTCTATCATAATCCATTTGCAGTTCATTGGCTTGATAATCTTTTATTTTCTTTTCAAAGCTTTCTATTATTGCACTTGATTCATATCTTCTCTCCTCCATTTTGCTTAGAGCATCACACATTTTCTTATTGTGCTCTCTAAACCTTTTAACAATAGCTCTACATTCACCAGGACATAGTTTAGGAGATACCTGAATGTCCTCAGTTGCTGGTGAATCCATCTTGATGGAGGAGTCAGTCAATGCCATCAAAGCTTTATTGTTTGTAGCCTCTTCTGCTTGATCACTCCAATCAAACCCATGGCCTTCTTGTGAGACCAATGCTGAGGAGGTTTGATTCTGAGTTGGCCTCTGACCTTGATTCTGGACTTGTCCACCAGATCTGCACTCTCTTGCAAAGTGGCCAAGCTGTTGACATTTGAAGCATCTCACCTTTGACTTGTCAAATCCAGCCTTGCCATCAGCTCTGAAATTCATATTTTGCCTTCCAGTCCTTTTGATGAACCTCTTGGCTCTAACAGTAAGCATGGCCATCTGCCATTTGAGATCCATATCCTCGAGATCATCAGGGTGCACTTGTTCAAGATCATCATTGGTGAGGGTTGAATGTGCATGACTGGCAAGAAAAGCTTCAAGTACAGCATCTGGAGTGTTCATATCTAGTCCAACAGTAGAACTAGTACCTGCACAACTATCAATAGAGTTAGTTAATGAATGGCTTGATTCCATACCTGAGGATGACAGGAGAGCAGCATTGTGGCTAGGGACAACAGTTTTACTTTTTCCCTCTATCTCTCCCTCAAACACTATCAAACTATTATAGAGGTCATCTAACTCTATGTCTTCAAGGGAATCCTTAGTCCTCCATTGTGCAGCAAACACAGTCCATTCATCACCTAGAGACCTAAGAAACTTTCTATTTATCTCATCTTGATCAAGCCTAACCTTAGCACTCTCTAGTTGGCTTACCAGCTTGTAAAACCTATCAAAGATTTGGGTGATACTCTCATTCTTTCCACTGGTGAAATTCTCATAGGCTTGTTTAAGGAGATCTCTTTGGTTTCTCTTAGAACTAGCATTCCCAGCAAACCTCTTTTCCAGAGCATTCCAAAGTTCATGAGCATCATCAAATTTCTTGAATTGATGTTGATACTCATTGGGAATTGCAATCTGGAGGATGCTGAGAGCTTTCATCTCAATCATTCTCTCCTTTTCAGAATCTGTCTTTGGTGGTGGCTTCTTCTTTGGTTTTCCATACCACTTGTCAGGATCGGATATAGATTATATCAAATAACAAGAACTAACTTTTGAATAACAAATCAAAGTTGAATAAAAGTTAATCTTTAACTATGATCACAATTAACTAAGAAGTTGCGGAATCACACTTAATTGATTAAAGAACGTTTTGAACACAAGACACTTCAACCAAACAGTAGTTTTATTGATCAACCAGAATGATTACAATAGCAAACTTCACCCCCAATCTAACTTATTATGTTAGACGAAGAACACAGATTGTTCTTAGGTTTCAACGAGAAACTTATAGGCTTAGCACTATTCTGAAAGCAAATTACAACTTGAAGAATGAATGCAAAAACTTAATCAATGAGTACGTACAAATTCTAAATTCTAATCTATCATTTATACTCCTTGATCTTCCTTGATTTGCTGACAGTTAGGTAATCTTCTATCTTCTGAGATAATCTTGATGATCTTCAAAGTATTTCGAGATATCTTCAAAGATAGGGTTTTTCCATATTTAGCTCAACCGAAACTGTTTAATGAATACAACAGTTCTTGGTTCTTCTAACAGTCTTCGGCTTCAAGGTCTTCAAACAGTTGTAGTAGTTTGTACTAACGGTTCTGAACTCTATATAACAGCTTTGAAGTTCACAGCAACTGTTGGTTACAACTGTCTTCACAATTTTCACTAACAGTTCTAAACTGTTTCTTCAACACTTCTTCTAATAGTTTTGAACTGTTTTCCCAATATCCATTAACATTCCTAACAGTTTTGATTTATGCATGTATAACAGTTTCAATGACTTAGCCAATTTCCCAACAAACCTAAGGCATTGATCGCCTTTGGTTAAATAAGCAGTTTAGCATATAGAGGTTTTCAGCAGACAGATCTTTGAGCATTGATAGCATCAGCGGAAGCATATAAGGATTCATCACCAGGAGAGAATATGTTGCTTACTCCCCCTAGAATCATGAACGGGGAAACCCTCCCCCTACAATGTTGCTCTCGATCCTTGACGATAAAATTGGGGCGAGAATAAATTTTTATTTTCATCTAAGTACTTATCCCCCTAGACTGAATACCTCGTACAATATGTCTCATGCAGTGACCAACTGAATAAATCTTTATATCTCCCCCTCATGATGTCCAAAGTCTTTACTGGTCATCATCAAAAATGTTCAGTTGAGAAATATCAGTCTATTAACTTCTAACACTTGTGAGCCAAAATGGATCGTTGAGGAGTAAATGTAGATCAGAAGTGAATACATCAACCAAATCAAAAATCTGAGAAGTCTCGTACAAGAGTATCAACCTAGTCTGGATCACAACAAGTGACAAAGAGAATGAAAGACAAGTGGGTGCAAACGAACTTGGGACGGATAAGGATTCTATAGTAAGAAATAAGCGTTAAGGAACATAGGGAGCTGAAATTATATTCAAGCTTTTTCAACCTGTACGACTATAGAAAATGTGACTTTGAACGCATAACGTGAACAGTGAGTCGGATACATCCTTATTCGAAAGCACACAAAAATCTATCAAACTCTTCGAAAACATGAATTAAACGGATGTTGGTTAAGACAATCAAGCAACGATACAAGAATTCTGAAAGATAAGAATGACAAATGAGAATTCAGAACTGACTGATAAAAGACTACCAAGATTCTAAAGAAATAAGGAATGGATGGCCAACATCTGGTTTTGAGACCAGATATTGGTGTCACTAAGAAAGAAGAACCAAAAATCAGTTAGGAAAGCGCAGGATGGCTAAACATAGGGTATTAGGAATTAAGTACATGGTAGTAATGACCCAAAGCTATCCCAAATCTAGAAACATCAGAATGATAACTGAAACTTTGAGACCTCCTGACTTAGTCAAAAAATCCAAACACTTGACTTAGAAATCAAGGTGGCAACATAAATCAGTCAGAACGACGACGGGGATTCGGGGGCAGCGCCCTTGATAGCGGGGTCCAAGGGGTGGCAACCCTTGGCGGGGTCCAAGGGGCAGAGCCCCTGGCTGGGGTCGAGCTTCCAGGTCGATAGAGTGCGATTCGAGCTGCCAGGTCGATTGAGTGGAAAATGCAACTCTGAGAAACCTGTTCGATAGACCACAATAGATAGAACAAAATAAGAACATGGTCGATAGAGTGCGATTCGGATCGCATGCGATTGGATCAGTGCGATTGGATCTATGCCATTGAATCGCATTCGATTGGATCCACGCGATTGGATCTGAAATCGAATCGCATGCGATTGGGTCCACGCGATTGGATCCATGCGATTGGCCAGCACTTGGTGAATTTTTTACTTATCGCACAGGAACTTAAAAAGTACGGCTGATAGTTATCGCACCTGACACAAAACATGTCAAATCTACCCACTTGTACCTGATTTGATCTTGACTTGTGCAAGTTCCACACTCAAACACAAACACCCATACCAGCACTTGATTTCACACACAAACACCAAATTTTTGGTGTTTTTTATCCTTTTTGAAATCAAAATCTCAGATCTGAAGTGTTCTTCAATTTTCCAACTTTTCGATTTGATCAGTAGATGTTGTTTGATTCTCGATCGATAACCCCTATTTTCTGATCATAAGTAGCATCTTGAGTTGAAAAACCTGTATGATCAGCCCCTTTTTCTTCGATGAACAACCCCTTTGATCTTCAAACTTTGATTTGTTGATGATATCACCCAATAGATCTTCACTCCTTTGGCTCTGATACCACTTGTTAGGGATAAACAAGCGGTAGATTGAAGGATTGCGATATATAACTATGATAGGTTGAGAGAGAATCTCTTTACACCTTACAAAACACATAGTTAAGCCTTACATTTTGAGGCAATCCTTACATTTCCTTATCTAGCACAAGGCTTATATACCTATAAGGTATATTTACAATAAGCACCCTCAACTATTGTTTGAACTCCTATTTTATTACAATAATACAATTCTAACACACTTTACAATTTGTAGGTTTCGCATTTTCTAAACACACTGCATATTCGACTACTATTCCTCACTGATTTTGCGAAGAAATGTCTGATGATCGGAATGCGAAATCAATTTCTGAAGTTGAAGAACGGAGGGTTTTTTGACGTGGTTTGATTTTGGTTTGATCGTGTGTGTGGTAGGTCCCGTGATTTGTGCGAGTTTCAAATGGAACCTGAATTTTTGTTTATTTTAATATGGAAAAAAATTCCCTTTTTATGTTAAAAATTAGAGATTTATTAACCTAATTATGTACATCTTAACAAATTAATCATGTCCATCCATTTTTTAGATTCAAGTGTTGATGGTGGGACTTTGAGGGCTTTGTTTAAGAGGGGGGTTGTGTAGAGCCTAACCCTATATATATATATATATACCAATTCCCAATCTTTCAATGTCATTGCCCACCCATGATGTGACAACCATCAACTAAGCCCTCAGATCAGTAATGAATAAGTGAGTTAAAAATATATAAATTATATTACAAGTTTAATTATGGTAAAATTATCTAATAAAACTCTTAGGTTCAGTAGAATTCCCGGTTAGAAGTGTAAACCCTTAAAACTTAATCAATCGTTAGACCGACTAGCGAATTGTTTGAGCTATTTAAATTTTTATTGATTTTACATTACATATGATCTATATTATATATTTTTATGTTAGTTTGAGTTATTTTATTAATTTGTATAAACTTATATAATTTTTATGATTTAAAGCCTACTTTTTTTATAATACTTTTATTTATATATTAAACATTAGATTATATATATATATATATATATATATATATATATAACATGTATATATATAACATGTATATAACAAATTATATAAATATACTAAAGTAAAACCCAACACCCACCATCATTTTTCTTACTTACACACTCCAACACCCACCATCATTTTTTTTCTTACTTACACGCTCCAATACCCACCATCATTTTTTTTCTTACTTACACACTCCATCACCACCACCTCACCACCCTACCCCTTCCCCTCTTTTCTCTTGCCACTTCCACTCCCTTCTCTATAAAAAGGGCACAATGCCACTTCATTTTCACTCTTTTGCACACACTACACTCTTCTATACTTCATATTCTTCTCTCTTCTCACTTACCACGATTTCAGCCTCTACACACATAAAAACTTTGGTTTTTGGTAGATCTAAACAAAGATCTAAGAGGTATAAGCTTTGGTAAGTCAATATACACCATTACCCATCATTTCTTCTTTATTTCTTCAATTATTTATTAAGTTTTCTTTGATTTTCTTTTTGTTTCCTGAGAAACTATGAATGCATGAGTAATCATGTGTTTACATGGTAGATTATACACCAAAGACATGAAAATGTCCAAAAATGGTGATAATCCATGATCCATGCAACCAAAAACTCAAGAAAATGAGAACTTTTGATTATGCATGTGTTATCATCCTACCATTGAAGTAAGGAACACATGATTTTCTACTTTTATGTTAATTAAGGTTGTTTGATCTGAAATAATGAGTTATCATAGTGTGTATGACTCAAAATCAAAATAAAATGGTGTTTAAACACCCAAAAACCCAAGATCAAACAATCTGATGCATTTTGTTTTGAAACTCTTCATTTGTTTTTGTTATATCTAGAGTTGTAGATATCATAATCATTTGATTCATTTTGCTAAACTTAGTTTGAAGTGTTAGTTTTCATCTAAATCTGATCTAACAAGTTTTTATGGAGATTTATACCTTCAAACGTATTTTATAAGTTAGATGTGTTGAATCTGGAATCTGACAGATTAAAGAGGGTGCACTTTAAACGTGCATAACTTGTCCAATCTTAGGTGAAAATCTGTCTAGTTTTTTTTTAAAGTTGTATTTTTGAGTTTTTGATATTTTCCCTTTTGAATAACTTAAAAATGAGGTCTTATGAGCCTCAAACAGCATTTTTAGTAGTAGTGTGTCATTCAGATTCTGAACAGTGACCTTTTTACCTAATTTAATTAGTAAAAATATTATATGTAGCTAATAAATTTCTACATTTTTACTAAATATTCTAGAGACATGAATTGAGGTTATATAAAAATATTGAACCTTGATTTGATTTCTAGTATATAGATTTAAAAATTTTAAATTTGATTTAAAATTTAATAAATTTCAGTAAGTTTTATGATTTAAAGAAATAGGAAAACCTTTAAGGGTTTAGTAAATTATTAATAATATTTTATAATTTTCACTTATAAATACTTACATATTAGGTCTAATATATATATATATATATATATATATATATATATATATATATATATATATATATATATATATATATATATATATATATATATTCCTTGTACTAGGTAGGAAGCAACGGTAGATTCGAGGATCTAATTCGAGCTATCATCGTACTAATACCCGAGTGAGTTTCATAGCCCCTATTTTTTAAAGTATTTCTACTAAGTTTTTGGGGTGAAAGGCATGAATATTAAATCTTTGTATGTTGTCCTATGAAATACTTGACTTGATGTTGAAGAAGCACTTGATATGTACATGTTATGCAATGCCTAAGTTCAAAGCAGTGAAAGTCCCGTGAAAATAATTGGTACACTACCATTAACTCAATATGAGTCTATAGTATTGTGGATAGCGCTATTGTGGGTAGGTACGCCCCCACTTAGGGTTGAAGAACCTTAAGTGTACATACTTGAAAATATTTTAAATTTATTTTTGATCTTACACATGTGAGTTAGACTTACCTCTGTGTATAGATCGTGGGCGTCGTTGTCTGAATGGTTTGGTAGTGACTTAGTGCGAATATTGCTAATGTACAAATATATATATTGTGGTGCTTATAAAAGGTTGGACAACTCAAAACATCTTGTGCTAGGTGACAATGTTTCACCTAAATATCTTTTTACTGCATGAGATCACTATTAAATTTTTCTTGCATACAAAAAAACCTATGGATCTCAACAACTCTTTGTAGTTGACCCCTTTTCTTCATGCTTTTCAGGTACAAATAAGTATGTGATGGCATGTAGGTGCATTTTGTGTGACGACATCAACATCATGAAACTTTATTAAAAGTACATGTAAATTTTGAGAACAAATTGGTTCAAACTTTGTAATATTGTACTGCAAATCCTTGATGTTATGGTTGGTGTTGTCTATTACCTCATGCTATGAAACCTTGTGCTGTCATATCTCGTGTTTTCGCTTTAGCGGGGTGTGACACATTTGGTATCAGAGCCTAAGGTTATAGAGAATGCCGTTTTCCATATGGGGGAAAACTCAAACTATAACCAAGAATTTTCAAAATGTTTTCTAAAATGTAAGCATGTTGCTAGTATAACTAAGTTGAGTATCACATTATTATACCTTAATTATACATAGACTGGCCACCTATGTTTAGTTCTGGTATGTGTAATGGTACACTTCGATTGTTTATATTTGAGGCATGCTTTCATAAATTTCATCATAAACTTGGAAATGCATGATTTTTGTGTGTGTCTGCATAAACATCGCATTTAATAGGCACTTACACATGTACATTTAATGACTAATAGCACAGTGTCTGATAAGTAAGTCTTGTAAGACAATAGCCCTATATTACTAAGATTAATATCAATACTTTGGTTATACAAATTGCTAACTCCCATATGATAGAAGATTATTTTGGGATGTGTCTCTGAGGGGTGACAAAATACTACTAGATTCTATTAGAATTAAGATGATTTGATGACTTTACATATCATTGGTTCGATTACCTTGTGAACGAATTGTGAGAACGTAAGTTTCCTTTAACAAATTAACTGAATGTCAAAATCTAAGAATTGATAAATCTTATAAATACTGAGTATTGATAACCCTTAATGAAGACAAATTATAAATATAAGGTGTGTAGCGAGAGAGAGAGAGAGAGAGCTACTAGCCAATGTCCACCTGTATTCTTAACGTTAGTATTACCTTGACTTACTCCCTAGGATATTGGTATTAGAGTAATGATTCAAATGAGCATTCCGATTACGAAGAAAGTGATAAAGAAGCATCACAACTGATGTTCGAGAAGACACCATGTATCATCAATAGGATACCCTCAGAATGTACCACAAGCATGACTCGTGAGAAGATGTAGAAAGTTTAAGCTACGACATACGATATACACTATAATCAGAATATGATGGTACATTAGGATCATTTTATGCTTGAATTAATAGGCTTGTTGGACGTACCGTCTTGATATTCATCAAGGATCAAGGAAAATTACGTGTGCGACATGAAGGACTACTAAATGGATGATAATTCTTTACCAAATGACGAGACTACTTGTGTTAGCTAGATCATATTGCTTCTCTTAGGGGATATAATTTAGTAATTGTACCTTTCAATTATGGATAGGATGACTAAAGATTACCTACACGTGGATCCCTCATCTCTGATTCGCACTGTTAGTCTTTCCCGGAGTTTCATGCAACTAGAACTCACGGGTGATTCCATTCGTCACCTCAAATGTACCATCATACGGGATCATTCTATCAGAAATATTGAAGCTTAAGTAAACTTGTGAATCCCACGTTTCCATCTTATGAACTCATCGGCGAGCTTTCGAAGGAAGTGATCGATGTAACTGTTATTAGGTCCATAAATATTTCACTGATTCTATGGATGACAAGTTCTTGATAAATTTTGGCTGTCGTACTGGAGCTTGAAATGTTTAATGATTATGAAAACAACTTTCGCCGAAAGTAGCACTCGTGAATGAAATGAACCAGAGAATGCTTCTCTCGAAAAAAATTTATAGCAATGACATTCGAGAAACATTCGGAGTATCATATCTAACGATTTAGGATTTCAAGATAACAAACTTTCCAAGTAGATTATGTGGATTCAATAGAGACTATCAATCCCTGAGGAACTTTGCTTGGATATTACAATAGCTAAGACAGAGAAATTACAGAACCCCTAGGAACTCTGGAGATTATCAGTGAATACCTACCAGATCTAAAAATATTAGTTAGAGAAATGTTGATTAAACACTTCAATAATAGTCTCACAAGTAGGATACGTGGTCGACTTAAAGAATCTAAGGTTGTTGAACCTTAGATATCTCATCCTTTCCCGCTCTATATTTGAGATTAACTTGATCTTGAGGTGTCATAACTTTAAGGCCAATAACTTCATGATTTCTATTTTAGAAAAATTTTGACATAGCTGAAAAATGATTATAATCGACGTCACCTGAAGGCATCGGGAGAGAACTATTCCCTAAGACTTTTACGTTAAAAGAAAATTATGAACTTTGATACCTATCGAATGCTCTGACAATTACAAGAAAATATTAGGAATATAATCGCTACGAACGGATATATTAGAGGGTATTAAAGAAGATGACCGTCAAAAATAGATATCCCTTTCCCCGTATCGATAATCACCCGTTGCAAGAAGCAAATTACATTTAAATATCATTTTTGTAGGATGTCACCTATCGAGAGTTTGTGTGTAGGACATACTTAAGACAACCATTAGGACTTGAATAAGAGGTTATAAATCTTTAGATGTTTCCTTGGGGATAGTATAGGATTGCATACCATGTCTAGACACTTTCATGAACTTAATGTTAGACAACACAGTAATCTCATTATGAAAGATAGAGGAACATGAGGAGCACTTAAAGATGATGTTAGAGTTTCTTAAAGTCCAGAAGTTGTATGCATAATCCTCTAAGTACAAATTCTAAAAACAAGACGTATGTTTTCTCGATCACATGATTAATGAGGAAGGAATTCATATGATTAAACCATGACTGAAGCCATCAAGATGTGGGAACCCCGGAGAGTCCGACATAAATTCGTCAATTTCTCGGTTAAGCAGGTTACTATCAACGATTCATCGCGAATTTTTCAAAAATCACATAACCTCTATCAACACTAATACAAAAAGATAAGAAATTTGTCTGTGGAGAGCAACAAAAAGAAGCGTTTCGAACGTTAAAGAATGAGTCATGTAACGCACAAATTCGATTATTGTCGGAACGCGAGAACCTTGTTGTATACGTTGATATATCACACCAAAGCTTAGGATGCGTAATTTATGCAAAAGGATATTGCATATGCTTCAAGACAACTTAAGGTTCGGTCGAATTGAATACATTTTCCATGTTTTAGAATTGGGAGCCATAGTGTTCACTTTCAAGGTATGGTTACACTATTTTTATGGCACTTAATGCGCCGTGTACACCGATCAAAAGTGTTCAACATATACTGTACCAGAAAATGCTTAACATGAAACAAAGAAGGTAGGTAGAATTACTCAATGATTGGGATTGTTACAACAAATATCATCACGCGAAAGTCAATGTGGTAGCTAATGCTTGGGGTCGAAAAGAAGGGATAAAGCCATTAAGGGTGCAAGAATTGGGAGCAATTGTTCAAACAAGCCTAAAGGGTAGAATACATGTAGCTCAGGAGGTGGTATTAAGGGCAGGGAACTTAAAAGCTGACATGCTACATCATTTAGAATATCGATTTAAGACATGGTCAGATGGAGTACACCAATAAGAATATAGGGTTTAGATACCCAAGGCCACAAACCATCAAATAACAGTTTTAGAGGAGGCTCATAAGGGTAGATATTAGAACCAACCCCGGAGAAAATAAAAGGTATATTACCATAAAAGAATGTTCTTGGTGACTAGAAATGAAAAAGGAAATTGTCTTGTACATTAGAAAGAGTTGACATGCTAGAAAGTTAAGGCTGAGGATCAAAATTCATCATGATCACTACTAGAACTTGAATTTCCACAATAAAATAGAAGAAAGTAATTATGGATTTCATTGCTAAGATGCCCTGAACCAAGAAAGGACATAATTCAATTAGATCTATAGTGGATCGACGGACAAACTCTACGCACGTCATACGAGTTTAATAGGATTACTAGATAGATAAGCTTGCTCAAATCTTTATCATCAAGATGATTATACGCCATGGAGTGCAACTTTTCTATCATTTTAAATAGGGATAGTCGTATTATGTCGCAACATTGAAAACGCTACAAAAAGGGCACCAGACATGCAAGTAAACTACATTTTACCTTACCATCGTCAGATAGAAGGGCAAACATGAAGATTGATACAAATGCTGGAACTTATGCTACGTGCATGTGACAATTGACGTTGATGGTAGTTGGGATACTTACGAATTACATTAGTTGAGTTATTTTATAATAATAATTATCACTCTAGAATTTAGCACGCATCATATGTAGTGTTGAATGAACGTAAGTGTAGTTCCCCACTTAGTTGGTTAAAAATCAGTGATAAGCAATTGGTTAGACCAGACATCGCGCAACAGAACACTTTTCAAGGAAATACTAAGGGTATGTTTGGTTGGACGGAAAGGAATGACAATTGAATGGAATGAACAAAGGAATGGAATGAGCAAAGGAATTGAATATTTTATTACCATTCCATCCGCATGTTTGGTTGCTTCCTCGGAATGGAATGAAGCATTACTGCAGTATGTTTGCTAAGGAGAAATAGACATGGGAATGGAATAAAATAAATAAACAATGACCAATATGCCCCTGTATTAAAAAATAGATATAACTTAATTTAAATAATTTCATATATAAATATTTATTTTAAATATATACTTTACACATTTTTTAAAAATTGTAAATATCAAAACTACGAGATTATCACTAATAAATAATGTCAACCTTGAAGGTTCGTTGGAATTCAAGACATGAACATGAGTTCACTAGTGAACGAGAAGATTATACAAAGCTTAAAAATATGCATCTATTTGCATAGAGGAGTCCCAGGATACTAATAATTAATTTCGGGACGAAATTCTTCTTACTGGGGGAGACTGTGACAACCGTCAACTAAGCCTTCAGATCAGTAATGAATAAGTGAGTTTAGAATATATAAATTATGTTATAAGTTTAATTATGGTAAAATTATGTAATAAAACTCTTAGGTTCAGTAGAATTCCCGGTTAGAAGTGTAAACCCTTAAAACTTAATCAATCGTTAGACCGACTCGTGAATTGTTTGAGCTATTTAAATTTTTATTGATTTTACATTACATATGATCTATATTATATATTTTTATGTTAGTTTGAGTTATTTTATTAATTTGTATAAACTTACATAATTTTTATGATTTAAAGCCTACTTTTTTTATAATACTTTTATTTATATATTAAACATAGATTTTAAATATATATATATATAATATATATATATATATATATATATATATATATATATATAACATGTATATAACAAATTATATAAATATACTAAAGTAAAACCTAACACCCACCATCATTTTTCTTACTTACACACTCCAACACCCGCGGTCATTTTTTTTTCTTACTTACACACTCCAACACCCATCATCATTTTTTATCTTACTTACACACTCCATCACCACCACCTCACCACCCTACCCCTTCCCCTCTTTTCTCTTGCCACTTCCACTCCCTTCTCTATAAAAAAGGCACAATGCCACTTCATTTTCACACTTTTGCACACACTACACTCTTCTATACTTCATCTTCTTCTCTCTTTCTCACTTACCACGATTTCAGCCTCTACACATATAAAAACTTTGGTTTTTGGTAGATCTAAACTAAGATCTAAGAGGTATAAGCTTTGGTAAGTCAATATATACCATTACCCTTCATTTCTTCTTCATTTCTTCAATTATTTATTAAGTTTTCTTTGATTTTCTTTTTGTTTCTTGAGAAACTATGAATGAATGAGTAATCATGTGTTTATATGGTAGATTATACACCAAAGACATGAAAATGTCCAAAAATGGTGATAATCCATGATCCATGTAACCAAAAACTCAAGAAAATGAGAACTTTTGATTATGCATGTGTTATCATCCTACCAATGAAGTAAGTGTTGCTCCCTTGATGAGAATAACAACAAGCAACAGGTGTGTAGAAGGGGGGTTGAATACACTTTCTGCAGAAATTGAACAAATCAAATAAAAGTGTTACACAAAGTAAATCAAACCACAATCGAATGCTTTGCTTTTCATTAATAAGAAGATGGTTACAGACTATCAAGTAAACAGATCTTGATATGTAAACACCTAATATAAATCTCTCAATCTTTCAAACTTAGCTATCTATAATCAACTTATGATTATAGATACTGACGACTCTCTAAACAGGATTTACACAGATTGATAACTTACCAATATCACAACTAATGTGAGTATTCAAAATCACGAATAGCTTGGCAATCTGTGAATATCTTGATCACGTTGAACTGACAAACAGTGATTCACGAATTGTAACACATACGGTGAAGTGAGGTTTTGGCTCTGCAACACTTAGTTATTATCGTATATGAGTCGTACCTCTAAACTTATCAGGAGATAAGTATTTATAATCCTGTTCCTACGGTTCCTAACAAACTGGACTAATCCTAATTTGCTAACTAACTATCGGATAACTCGGAATCTTGAATCTTGAATCTTCTTATCTTGAGTCTTCAATCTTCAATCTTGATTCTGAAGTCTTCTAATCCTTCCCGTAGATATAGAGAGTTAAAACAGAATTTAAAACATATTCAAATTCTTTTAAACTGACTTCTTTAGTCAGGCTGAGTTACTCAACTTGAAACTCATCAAGCTGAGTTCTTCGAGAACAAACCCGAATTCAAACATGAACTAACATGTATAATTATTAACTCATCCTTAGAAGTCTAAAGAATTAACTAAAACATATTTATTAACTCTAATATACACGTTGAGTTGCTCAGCTTAAAAATCATCAAGCTGAAACTCAATATATATATCTTAGGTGACATTCACAGCTTATCACACATAGTGATAATCTTACTAAGATATAGTCTAAGCTGGTCGAACATATGCTCAGCTTATACTCAGCTTATACTCAGTCTTAATCACTATAAAGGTTCAGTGTGACTAAGCTTCATAATTCTGTTTAAGTTACATGTAGAACACATCATACAAACTTAACTTTGTCTCATCAAATCAAAACAGATGAGATCATTTTCCCAACAAACTCCCCCTATTTGATGATGACAAAACCATCAAACAGTTATTAAGTTTGTTTAACAGAATTATGTTTTAAATCTTAAACTTATCAAGATTTTAAATTTGAACTAATCAAATATTAATTGAACTTATCAATTATAAGTGGAACAAACCAACTTTTAGTTGAACACAACAACTAAATACATTAATGAATAACAACTAATCAGTTATTCATTTAAGCTGAACTTATCAGACTAATAATTATGAACATATCATAACACAGTTGAACATATCAAACTTATACTTGTATTAATTAAACTAATCATAATACAAAAATATTGATCACTTAGATCATGCACACATAGTGCTTACAAAAATTAGAATCAATCTAATTTATACAATAGAACTAATCTATTATCTTTTGAACTCAGGATGTAGAACCTCCCAAAGAATGATTTCTCTGTTGATTTCTACTAAGAGGCTTTCAGCTTCTGCATCCCCTCTGAGTTCTCTCTGTTGCATTCTGATGATCTTATTCAGCTTATACTTTACGAAATGATTTGAGCTATCACCACAGCAACTTCTTATATGTATGGCATCCCTAGCTTTTAGATAACATATCTCACTCAGCGTGATAAAGCTGGGATTGCCTGCCTTGTCCTTAAACATGAATCCCTGAGCAGGTGTATCAATACCTTGGTTTTCTTTAAACTCTACACCTTCAGGTATCTCGAATAATCTCTCCCACTGCAGACAAGGAACTGGAACATATCTCAGCTCCTCAGCTCTATTAGTCAGCTTGGAAACTTCAGCAAAGATCTCTTTCTTAATTTGGCTTTTCTTGAACTTCTTGAGCATCATTAATATTCTCTGCCATTCTTGGTAACTCATCCTGTGAACAAATCTCAGGTCCATTCTCATTGTAGATTTATCATCAAATTCAAAATTGAGAATGATGGCTCCATTTATTCTGCTCAAAGTCATGCCTCTGATCTCCTTACTGGTGCTCCTTCTGAAATAGCACTCTTGAATGTCCTCGTCTGTATATGGGATAGGATCAGGTTTTGGACCAGTGTAGTCAGCCTCAGGCTGAGCCAAAGCTTTTCTCTGTTTTTCTTTTTCTTGGTCCTTTGCCTCCTTCTCTTTTCTCTTTCTCAGTTCTTCAAGTGAAATGCCTAACTCATTGGCTTCCTCTTGCTCTAGCATTTCAATCATAAGCCTCGTGGCTTTCTCTTCTTCTGTTTCTTCCTCAGTCTCAAGAACACTGTCAGCTTCAGGTTCAGATGCTACTATCTTTTGTCTCTTAGGTGCATGTTCCTCTTTGTTTATTTCTAACTCCCCCTCAGCCTGAGTCTTCCTCTCTGCTCCTTTAGCTAGTACTAGTAGAGCTTCAGCTTTAGCTCTAACTAGCTCAGCTTCAGTATCAGCTTGAACCTTCTCCCCCTTTTTGTCATCATCAATAGGGGTCGAAGTCCTTTATTGTTGGAGTGCAGCAACTGCAGAGGCAATCTCATGAACATCCTTTGTCAGTTTCTCAAGTCTTTTATAAATTTGGCATTTGTGCTTCCTCTGCTTGAGATGAAACAGCCCAAACTGAGCAGCAACATAATCTTTTAGCTGTTGGATGCCTGAGGAGGCAGTGTCAGTGTGAGGAGAGTCGTTGGGTGCATCATCCAAAGGTTGGTGTTTACCATCAAGTTCATTTGCACCAGAGTCTGGACCTTGTGAATCACCTTGGTTTGAAGATGAAACATTCACAGGTCGTGCGAGTGGGTGTGAGAAGTGAAGAGAAGTAAAGGGGCTCGAAACGTGTAGAGTATGGGGGGTGATTGACCCTGGGGATTGGTCAAATGTTCAATGTTACCTAAGTATGTCTGCTTAGGCATAGAAATGGGCTCTCCCATGGCACTGGAGAGTATGGGCTGAGTAGACACTACACCCGGCTTAGGCTATAGGGTTGAAATGAGCCTTGAGGTTGACACCTTAAGAGTAGGCGTCTCCCCCTCAACTCCTGCCTGTGGAGGGATTAAGTGATCTCAGCTCCGGTGATGCCTTTAGGAGTGGCACCACCTATGGAAGTTTAACGTGTATAGGTGCGGATATTCTCCCTAGCAGTAGTGGGCATACTAGGGGTGGCTTCAGATCGGATTTGAATGGAAGGTGGAAGAGATGGGTTATACTGGGTTAGGTTTACCTCAGCCTTATCTCCAAATGTAGATGGAGAATAGTGAGAAGAGAGAGAAAGTGGAGAGGTTTTACCAGAAGTCGCTTCAGTGTGTTCTGGTTCAGGTTGAGCAGAGTGCTCAGCTTGAACTTCGGTATCAGCTTGTGAAGCTCCCCCTTGATTGGATCCCTCCGTGTCACTATCTGAAGAAGCTGCCTCAGCTATCAGCAACATAGGATCACTCAGACCCTCTTGCTCAGGGAAGATGTCATTGTTGAACATCTTTGAGCTGAGTGTTGGGGCAGGGAACACATCCTGTCCAGCTTCATAATGCTGTTCTCCCAACTCAGCTTCCACCACCAGGGACAGATTCCGTATGAATGGTATATGGAGATCCCTTGGTGTCTTCAACACTTGGGCTTTGAGCTCATTGAAGATGAGCAGTACATAGTCCAGGTTTCTGGCATGGTAAATGTTGAAGAGTAGCTGTATCTCGAACTCATTCACCTGATCCAGGCCTCCAATCTTAGTTCCCAGTGAACAGATCACCGTGGACACCATGAAGCCCCAACCAGTAGGAAAAGTGGCCTTCTTTCAGTCTGCGGGTGACCCATGCTAGGTAGGACTGACCTCGCCACTTGAACAGTGACAGCAATCCCTCCCCTGTTCTGGTCATAGACGCAAGTGTACCAGAACTCAAATAAGTGTTGTGGAACAATATGCAGAGGTGCTCCAGTGAAAGCAAATGCCAGAGGGAATTTTCGGATATAATCCACCCAGGCTTCATAGCCTCTGTTCCTCTTACGTTCAGGGATTGCCAAACACGCACGTTGATTGTTTACTCTATGTTTGTCCCATTATGATTCTTGTATCAATCAAATCTTCAATTTCAATGTATTAACTATAAGATATTGTGAGATTACACCTTAAGAACACATAGTTAACATGTCATTAAGTTTGGCAATTGATACATGATTAACACTAATCATAGGCTTATATACTCTTTGAGTATATTTACATTTTAAGCCCTCATAGTTTGTATCTAATACAAACTTCACCCAAAATATAATCTTCTATTCTATATAATTAATAAACCTAACAATCTCCCCCGTTTTATAGAAATAGAAGATGTTATGTCTTTTCAACATCTTGTGAAATCTTTAACAATCTCCCCTTTTGAATCATGCAGATATTTTTTTTCGGTCTGCATTCTCTTGAAGCTTTGGGAGACAAGACTTGAACGATTTCTTTTTAAATCTTCAGTCTTTGATCGAATGTCTTCCCATCTTGAAAGATAGACTCTTCAATTTTTAAGAATAGTCTTGACTTTGTGAACTTGGTGAGAACTTGAATCTTGAAAGTATATATTGACATCCTCTTTCTTCAATCTTCAACCTTTCACTAGTAACCTTAGGCTTTTCAACCTCTGGTTGTATAAACATTGTGATTTTCAGAATTCACAATCTTCACGATCTCTTGACTTTAAACTTGCATTGGGAAGAATCTTTTATTCTCTCCCCCTAGAATGTAGCTCTTGATCGTGAAACACTTTAAACACTCTTGGTCTCAAAACAAACTGATTTTCTTCAATCTTGTCAAACACAATGTACTTTTCTTTGCTCTCCCTTGACTTGTCACTACTTCTTTCTCACTCCCTCTACATATATATATGGGTATTCATCTTTTCGTCTTCAAAATATCATAATAATGTTTTCTATGAGCAACTCAAACTTATTTTCTTCTCCCCCTCAATATCTTGAATAACGTTTTGCTTTTATATCTCAAAATTAACTATACAATCTTCACTCTTCAAATTTTATTCTCCCCCTCATGACGCTCAGGATTTATCATGAACATCATGTTCAAAAAATTTGTAATTAGCTTGATTTTGACATGAATGTAAGTACTTTGTGTAGAAAAATCCACATTACTTCTTGAAATGTCACAACAATGATATATCTTGAAAGTATGCGAGACAGTCTTTAGGGCACCGTCTCAAAGTTCCCTTGGGTAAATTTAACACCGAGATCACATAGATTACTCGTTAACACAACAATTTAAATAAACTGTGTGACCTACTTTCAGAACTGGCATAGTGTTGATTCTGGTAGGATTTCCATCTAATCATCGTGTATATCACAAAGATATCACTCCAAGATGTTCCGCTAGTCACGAAAACTAGATATGTATGACATTTCAAACATGTGTCCTAAGAAAAGAATTTAATATATCAATATGCTCTAGACTCAATATGTGCTTGAAAGAAGTCGGGGACCGAAGCAGCATGTCCTCCTTGTTTCAATATAACAATCTCTAAGTGAGATGTCAATAGAAATGTGCTAATTCTCCGTGTGAAGTTGAAACAATTATCTTTTAAGAGATAACTGAGTAGCTGGGTGGGGTTAGTGCATTGTATCACTGGGTCCATGTTGTCTAGTTCAATACCAAATCTCAACGAATGAGATCCAGTAGTAGATGTGGCTACCCAGATGTATACTATTTGGTAAGGATCTTTCTTTTCTTTTGATCCTGTCTCACCCACGGCTCACTAACTATTTTTCAACTTCTCCCTCAAACTCTCTTTCTTAATTGATGTATGTATCACTGTTTGTTGGATACATAAGGACACTTTTTATCATTCCTAACCGGATAAATGATATACAACAAAAATGATTGTCAAGAAATTTAGTGTTGAGAAGGATTGACAAGAAAGATTTGAACAATCAGAGAATATGAACAATCAGGAAATTTGACAAATAATGTCACAAAATGATTTAACAGTAAGCTCAAGATATTTTGTTGATCAGATGCACCCCATCTCTTGTTCCACCCCTCTTAATTTCATTTTACCTCTGCACACCAATCAGTATCCCGTGATAACTGATTCTGCTCACATAGATGACCTAGTAAGTAACCCTTACTATCTCGTTCTAGAATATGGTGAGCTCCTGGGGCAGGTCCTTCAGGTTCTGGATTGACCATAGGAGTATCAATGCCTACACTCCCTCACTCATGGTGCGTTGTGATCACTGAAATAATATCACATGAATGAACAGTTCCAAAAATGATTTGAAACATTCAGCACAGAAGGAAGATTATCGAAATGATAATGAGATGGAATCGCGGAAATGAAAGGCGATATTACAAAAGATCAACAAATGTGTGAATCAAGAAAGGTATTAGAATTAAGCAATGAATGAATACCTTTTTGAACAAGTAACGACAAATGCAAACCAAATATATTTTTGAATTTTTAAATTTTATAGTGTTTTTGAATTTTCGATATTTGAATGTTTTTCGATTTTTCAAAAATATAAAGCAGTAAAAACAAACTCCCCCTAAATTGATGCATGAAAATCGTTTGACATCAATTAGGTGAAGGTAAAAACATTTTGCTCCCCCTGCAAATAACAATCCATTAGAAAGCAAGTTATATCATGAAATGATAAAACTGCACAAAATAAGCATCTCCGACATTAGACTCAGGCTAATGCTGAACAAAATGAATTTGGAATTGAAATTGCAGAGAAACTCCGTCGTTTTTGAAAAATTATGAGTTTTAAATCTTTTCAGCACACTGAACACAATGATCTTCACTGCAGTCTGAATGATCTTCATTGTGCTCCAACAATGTCTCTTTTTGTTTACCAGCAAAACGGATTAACAAAAATTGGTACCCATTCTTGTTTGGGTCCAGATTTGTTTGTCGCAGGTTTGGGCATCCATTTTTGTGTATTTGCAGTAATAACAGGTTTATGGACCTTTCGATTCATTGGTCCTGAATGCCACTGAGGAATTCCGTTCTTAACAACAAACTCTTGTTTAATGCGTGACGTCTTACAAATCTTCTCTTTTGACAGGCGGATTAGGTGTTTGGCTGAGTAAAGCACGAATGGATACATGATGTCTGTTTTGAGCACAAACTCCCCTGTTGAACTTGGTTTTGAGAAAGATCGGCGTCTGTTATTGTGATGAGAAGTATGATTTGACTTATCTGCTCTATTCTCTTTCTTTGGAATCCTCGTAGTTAAGATTGAATTTGACGAGAAATCATCATTTATAACCTGTTAGGAAAATGATCTCATCACTTTGAATTTGATGAGACAAAGTTACGTTTGTAAGATGAGTTCTACATATAACTTAAACAGAATTATGAAGCTTAGTCAGACTGAACACTTAGAGTGATTCAGACTGAGTATAAGCTGAATATAAGCTGAGCATATGTTGATCAGTTTATATTATACCTTAGTATGTTTATTAATATTTTTAATAATCTGTGTATGTCGCATAAGGTATATATCGAGTAATCAGCTTGATGTGTTTCAAGCTGAGTGACTCAGCTCAAAAGCACAGTTAGCTCGACAGAGTTGCTAAATATGTTTTAGTCAACTAAGTTAGACTTCTAAGGATGAGTTTATCAATGTACGTGTTAGTTCATGTATGAATTCGGATTTGTTCTCGAACAACTCAGCTTGATGAGTTTCAAGCTGACTAACTCAGTCCGAGTGAAGAAGTCAGTCTAAAGATAATTTAAATATGTTTTAAATTCATCTTTATCTCTCTCTATATCTACGGCGCGGATAAGAAGACTCCAGAATCAAGATTGAAGATAGAAGATTCAAGATTCAACATTCCGGATTATCCGAGAGTTAGTTAGCGAATTAAGTTGAGTCTTAGTTTGTTAGGAACCGTAGGCACAGGATTATAAATACTTATCTCCTGATAAGTTTAGATGTGCGACTTTGATACAAAAACAACTAAGTGTTGCAGAGCCAAACCTCACCTCACCGTATGTGTTACGAATCTTGATTACTGTTGGTCAGTTCAACGTGATCAAGAAAAACTCACAGATTGCCCAAGTGTTCGTGTGTTCGAACTATCACATCAGTTGTGATATTGGTAAGTTGTCAATCTGTGTGAAATCCTGTTTAGAGAGTCGTCAGTATCTATAATCATAAGTTGATTATAGATAGCTAAGTTTGAGAGATTGAGAGATTTATATTAGGTGGTTATATATCAAGAGTTGCTTACTTGATAGTTATTGTAATCATCTTCTTATTCAAAGCATTGTAATCATCTTCTTAATAAAAGCATTCGATTGATTGTGGTTTGATTTACTGTGTGTAACACTTTTATTTGATTTGTTCAATTTCCGCAGAAAGTGTATTCAACCCCCCTTCTACACACCTGTTGCTTGTTGTTACTCTCTCATACAAGGGACCAACAACTGGTATCAGAGCATGCTGAACGATTTCATTAGTTGAAAGTTCTAGATTCTGAGAAAGTAGACAATGTCTACAAGCAACAATTCTTCAAACTTTCCACAGATGTCTGCCAAAGGCTGTCCCATATTTGATGGATCTGACTATCCTATGTGGAAGTTCAGAGTCATGCTGTTCCTCAAGTCCATTGACAACCGTATGTCGGATGTTGTCACTAAAGGACCAATTATCCCCAAGATTCCTGCCACTGTCAATGATTCGTCTCCTGGCAGATCTGAAAAGGAAACAAGAAAGCCTGTTGCATCATGCACTGATGAAGATTGGAAACTTTTCAAATTAGATGATAAGGCTAAAAGTGTTCTAGCGAATGCCCTGTCAAATGAAATCTTGCGCACTGTGACTGGGTGTCAAACTGCAAAAAATATCTGGGATACGTTGAGTGTCACGTATGAAGGCACTGATCTGGTCAAGCAGCACAAGAAAAATCATTTGAATAGATCCTATGAAAACTTCTTTTCAAAGAAGAATGAAACCTTGTCAGATTTGTTCACAAGGTTTCACTACTTGATAAATGACCTACTAAGTGTGGGTGTAAAGAAAGATGAAGCTGAACTGGTGCTGAAATTTCTGGATGTGTTACCAGAAATTTTTAAAGATGTAACTACGGCACTGAGGGCTGGAGGAACACTACACGTGTACAACCTACAGTCTATCTATGGGTTCTTGCTGAATCATGAACAGATCACTGAACACAAGAAATCTTCTTAACAACAACTGAAGGAGTCCTTGGATAAAACTGATATTGCATTAGTTGCACAGAAAAAGAAGAAGAAAAGTCCCAAGGCACTAGTTGTTGAATCTGAGACTGAGTCAAAATCTCAAGCTGACCACTCAGACTCAGACTCAAGTGATACTGATGATGTTCAGAATATCACTGAGCAAATGGCAATGTTAGCCAGACGTTTGAGAAAAGCTCAAAGGGGAAGAGGAAGAGTTGACAGGGGCAAAGGAAAGAGTCATTTTAATCCCATGAATGTTGTGTGCATCAATTGTCAGAAAAAGGGACATATTGCTGCTGAGTGCAGATCAAAGAAGGTGGAATCAACATCAGTTGTTGATAAGAATGCTTACAAAGCTGATAAATACAAGAAGAAATATACTCAGCTCAAGAAAGGAAAGCCTGAAGACAAACCCAGTGCAAAAGGATTAATTGCTGAAACATGGGATACAGAATCATCTACAACAGATGATGATGTATGTCTGATGGCTCAAGAAGATGAAGAGATAGAAATCGATGAGGTTGATTATGGTATGTCCGAATCAATCTTTGAAGCTGACATGAAGGAAGCTGAGGAAAACATCAAGCTCACTAATTGGGATCCTGCTTCCATGTATAAGGTCAGTAATTTCTACTCTTACACTGATGAAGAAAAGGGTCTTGCATTTGATTATCTGCTAAATGATTTCAAGACCAGCCTTAAGTCTCAGACTGACCTCAAAGCTGAAATAGCTAAACTTAAAGATGATATTAAGGAAAATCAATCTCTCATTGATGTTGGTAAGAAAGCACAGTGTGACCTTGAATGTCAAAGACATATTAACAAACTTATTAGTGAAGAACTTCAGGAAGCTAAAGACAAAGTTGATCAACTCCAAAAGATCGCTGAGTCTTGGTGTAAGTCATCAAAGCTTGTTGAACAGTGCATAAACCAACAGATACCTAAACAGGTGAAGGCTGTATTTGGAGGTGACTATCAAACAGCAGCTTATGTAGCTGATGATGAGATAGCAAGTACAGATTCTGAGGAAGATAGACAACTGATTAAGTCTCAGAAGTCAGCCTCAGAGAAAAGACATGATCCAAGCCTAAAATTCAATATGTTTGTGAAGGCCAAAGATCATGGTAATGAGTGCTCAACATCCAAACAACATGGTAAGTCTGTGTTGGACAGATTAGGCACTCAGCCTGTTCCAAGAACTTCAGTCATAGAAAGGCTTAATCCAAATCCTTTCAAAAGACAAAATTCTCTATCTGGCTCGGAGAGAAGTTATAAGAACAGGAAGACCACTGTAAGTCAGAGGTCAAATCACAACAATGGTAAGTCCAAAGTTGTTGATCTTGGTAAGTCCAAGAAGATCAACAGTGGTAAGTCCAAACCTGTTGAAACTGGTGAGTCCAGTAAGCATGACAAAGGTAAGTCCAAAGTCATGGAGAAGAAGGTTGTTAGTCAATCTTCTCAGGATAACAAACAGAGACCTGACAAAGGTAAGTCCAAAGTCAGTGATCACCAGGTGAATCATCTTGCAAAGAAAGTTGAGAAGTTATCCACCATATACAATCCTAAAACTGAGAGTAAATTCTCACAAGGATTGTTAGACACTCTACCTCCTATCATCATTGGAAGAAGGAGATGCTACTAATGCAGAAGTAGAGTTCATGAGGCTAAGGACTGTGATGCTAAAATCTCAAGGCCTGAGCAAGAACAAACTGATCAGCCTACACAGGATTCAGTTCCTGCTCAAGCTGAGCAGTCAGTTCAACAAGATGAAGCTGCTAAGTGCTCCTCATCTGAACCCACCAAGAAGTGGGTTCCCAAGCAAAACTAATGTGTTTAGTTTTTATATCATGTGCAGGGTTCAAGTAAATGGTACTTGGATAGTGGATGTTCAAGGCACATGACCGGATGGAAAGGACTTCTCAGTGATTTCCAGGAAGATGAAGGTCCTAAAGTAACATTTGGTGACTACTCCCATGGAAGAACCAAAGGCTATGGGAAAATGCAAGCTGGTAAAGTCACTTTCCAGAGAGTTGCATATGTCAAAGGCCTCAAACACAACCTGATTAGTATCAGTCAATTGTGTGATAAGGACAATGTTGTTACTTTTAGGAAGAAAGCAGGAACAATTTATAATGCTAAGGGAAAGCCTGTATTAATAGCTAAAAGAGAAAGAGATGGGTATCTACTTGATCTTAATTCTGCTGATCCCAATAATGAAACCTGCTTGTATTCCCATTCTGTTCCTGAGCTGAGTTGGTTATGGCTTAAACGTTTGTCTCATTTGAACTTTAAAAATATAAATATGCTGTCCAATAAAGAGTTAGTCTCTGGATTACCAAAAATCACATTTGTCTAAGACAAATTGTGTTCAGCTTGTGAACAAGGGAAACACCATAAAGGGTCCTTTAAATCAAAGCAAAATTTTTCAATAACAGACCCATTGCAAATGTTGCATATGGATCTGTTTGGACCCATAAGTACTCCAAGACTAAGTGGCAAGAAGTACACTCTGGTGATAGTAGATGAGTCCTCACGATTCACCTGGGTAATATTCCTAAAAGCCAACAGTGAGGTTGCCCTGGAGATAATAAGTTTCATCAAAAGGGAAGATGTTGGGAAGTTGGCTAAGTCATTGAAACTGTCATACATTCAAATATCAAAATTGTTAATGGAAAACAGTTCAAAACTGTTAGAAGAAGTGTTGAAGAAACAGTTTAGAACTGTTAGTGAAAATTGTGAAGACAGCTGTAACCAACAGTTGCTGTGAACTTTAAAGCTGTTACATAGAGTTCAGAACTGTTAGTACAAACTACTACAACTGTTTGAAGACCTTGAAGCTGAAGACTGTTAGAAGAACCAAGAACTGTTGTATTCATTAAACAGTTTCGGTTGAGCTAAATATGGAAAAACCCTATCTTTGAAGATATCTCGAAATACTTTGAAGATCATCAAGATTATCTCAGAAGATAGAAGATTACCTAACTGTCAGCAAATCAAGGAAGATCAAGGAGTATATAAGTGCTAGATTAGAATTTATAATTTGTACGTACTCATTGATTAAGTTTTTGCATTCATTCTTCAAGTTGTAATTTGCTTTCTGAATAGTGCTAAGCCTCTAAGTTTCTCGTTGAAACCTAAGAACAATCTGTGTTCTTCGTCTAACATAATAAGTTAGATTGGGGGTGAAGTTTGCTATTGTAATCATTCTCGTTGATTAATAAAATTACTGTTTGATTGAATCTCTTTGTGTTCAAAACCTTCTTTAATCAATTAAGTGTGATTCCGTAACTTCTTAGTTGATTGTGATCATAGTTAAAGATTAACTTTTATTCAACTTTGATTTGTTATTCAAAAGTTAGTTCTTGTTATTTGATATAATCTATATCCGATCCTGACAAGTGGTATCAGAGCCTTATCATTAAGGTTCCTTTGATCACCAGTTGAAGGTTTTTGCATCACTTTGCTTTATTTTTTCAAAACTGTTTTTCAATCAATTTGTTTCAATGGATTCGGGAGGTTCTTCTGATAACAATGGGTCTGGGTCCAACATTCGTGTTCCCATGCTCAAACCATCTGATTTTGAGATGTGGAAACTAAGAATCAAGCAGCATGTCCAACTAATGAACTATGCTGTTTGGCAAATCATTGAAACTGTTCCCACTAACCCCATTGATCTGGATGAGAATGGAAAACCAAAGAAGAAGCCACCACCAAAGACAGATGCTGAAAAGAAGGAGAGAATGATTGAGATGAAAGCTCTCAGCATCCTCCAGATTGCAATTCCCAATGAGTATCAACATCAATTCAAGAAATTTGATGATGCTTATGAACTTTGGAATGCTCTGGAGAAGAGGTTTGCTGGGAATGCTAGTTCTAAGAGAAACCAAAGAGATCTCCTTAAACAAGCCTATGAGAACTTCACCAGTGGAAAGAATGAAAGTATCACCCAAATCTTTGATAGGTTTTACAAGCTGGTGAGCCAACTAGAGAGTGCTAAGGTTAGTCTTGATCAAGATGAGATAAATAGAAAGTTTCTTAGGTCTCTAGGTGATGAATGGACTGTGTTTGCTGCACAATGGAGGACTAAGGATTCCCTTGAAGACATAGAGTTAGATGATCTCTATAATAGTTTGATAGTGTTTGAGGGAGAGATAGAGGGAAAACGAAAAACTGTTGTTCCTAGTCACAATGCTGCTCTCCTGTCATCCTCAGGTATGGAATCAAACCATTCTTTAACTAACTCTTTTGAAAATTGTGTAGGTACTAGTTCTGCTGTTGGACTAGATGTGAACACTCCAGATGCTGTTCTTGAAGCTTTTCTTGCCAGCCATGCACATTCAACCCTCACCAATGAGGATCTTAAACAAGTGCACCCTGATGATCTTGAGGAGATGGATCTCAAATGGCAGATGGCCATGCTTACTGTTAGAGCCAAGAGGTTCATCAAAAGGACTGGAAGGCAAAACATGAATTTCAGAGCTGATGGCAAGGCTGGATTTGACAAGTCAAATGTGAGATGCTTCAAATGTCAACAGCTTGGCCACTTTGCAAGAGAGTGCAGATCTGGTGGACAAGTCCATAATCAAGGTCAGAGGCCAACTCAGAATCAAACCTCCTCAGCATTGGTCTCACAAGAAGGCCATGGGTTTGATTGGAGTGATCAAGCAGAAGAGGCTACAAACAATAAAGCTTTGATGGCATTGACTGACTCCTCCATCAAGATGGATTCACCAGAATCTGAGGACATACAGGTATCTTCTAAACTATGTCCTGGTGAATGTAGAGCTATTGTTAAGAGGTTTAGAGAGCACAATAAGAAAGTATGTGCTGCTCTAAGTAGAATGGAGGAGATAAGGTATGAGTATACTACTGTGATAGAAGATCTTTAAAAGAAAATTAAAGACTATCAGGCTAATGAACTGCAAATGGACTATGATAGAAAATATCATAAGTGGGAGAAAGAGCAGTTTCAAGATGAGATTGATAGTCTGAAAAAGAAATTGGCTGAAAAAGAAAGCAAGGTGGATGAACTCACAAAGAAATTGGAGGGTGTGGACATTGATCTTGGAATGTTCAAGGCTGCAAACCTTAATCTTGAGACTCTGCTACAATCTCAAGTGAGAGACAAGGTGAAAACTGGACTTGGATATAAGGAAACCCCACCTCCATACAATCACAACTACATAACTCCCATGTCTGATGTAGCTGATAGGTATGTTAATGAATCATTACCAGATGAACTGAAGTCAGCTAATCCACCATTTGAAAGTGATGAGGAAGGAGTTGTGTATGCAGTGAGTGATGATAAGAATGAGGGAGTTGTGAAGAAAGATAAGGTGATTCCATATGAAAATCACATCTGTTGTGAACCCATACCCACTAAACCATCTTTCAAGCCTATGGTGTTTGTAAAAGCATCCACAGAACCCCTCACCACTGAGCCAACACCTTCAAAAGCTATCCAAACCATAAAAAGTTCCACAACTGTTGCCAATAGTCCCCAGCTTTACACTAACAGTTCTAACAAAAACCCAAACAGTTCTAAGCCAAAAAAGTCCAACTGTTAGTACAAAAGCCAAAGGAAAGGAGAAAGTTGGTGAGGTTGTGTATGCAGAGAAGAAGATGGAAGCTCCAAAATCTCAGGCTAAACCCAAGCCTAAGAAAAGGCATACTGAAATGCCTGCATGCACATGCCAAAAGCATGGTGTCCAAAAGTTTCATCAATCTGCACCTGTGAGAGGAAATCAAAGAAATAGGAACCAATTCTGGTCACAAAGAACTGGTTTACCTATTGTGAAAACCAAAAAGTGCTACATTTGTGGGAGATCTAATCATTTAGTTCAAGATTGTTACTATAACCCACAGACCAATGGCACTCAAAACAAAAGTCCCAAAAGACAAAATAACAGTACTAAAACTGTTAAGTCAAAGCAAAATAGCAGTTCTAAAACTGTTAAACCAAAACAGGCAAACAGTTTTACAACTATTACATCCAAACCAACTAACAGTTCCACAACTGTTTTATCAAAACCAAAAACAGTTGGTTTGGCTTGGATGAAAATACAAAAACAAACTGATTCTGGAGAGGGTAAAACTGTTCTTCAAACTGAAAATCAAAAGGAATCACAAGTTGATTCATCTGTTTTACCAACTCCACCAGCTGTTTGTTCAAAAGTATCCACTGTCAATCACAACAGTTGGAAACCACATGTTCTTACAAAGTATTCCTCACATAAATTAGAGAAATCTAATTTGGATGAAATCAAAAAGAACCAAACTCTGTTTAAGTACTATGACTTAAATGGTGTACCCAAGACCTGCATGGCCTGGGTACTTCCTGCTACTAACTGATTTTATTTGTGCAGAGCATTCATAGGGCCAATCATGGATCTATCTGGCATGTGGATAGTGGATGCTCAAGGCACATGACTGGAAATCCACACTGTTTGAAGGATTTCAGAAGCATCAATGGTGGATTTGTAGCATTTGGAGGAAATGCTAAGGGAGGAAAAATCACAGGTAAAGGAGCTTTTGAGGCAGGTACACTTACATTTAATGATGTTTTCTTTGTTGAACAGCTTAAGTACAATCTGTTAAGTGTATCTCAAATCTGTGACAATGGAAACAAAGTTTTGTTTACAGATTCAGAATGCATTATTCTTTCAAAAGATTTTAAACTAACAGAGAAGGATGTTCTTTTGAGAACACCTAGAAAAGATAATGTATACTGTCTAGATACACAAAAGATTGCTAAACAGAATGTGTTAAGCTGTTTACTCTCAAAGGCATCTCATGATGAGTCTGCCATTTGGCATAGAAGGATGTGTCACATGAATTTTAAAACCATGAACTTGTTAGCTAAAAACAGTTTGGTAAGAGGTTTGCCCCAAAAAGAATTCTCATGTGATGATCATTGTGTAGCTTGTCTCAAAGGCAAGCAACACAAAACTTCTTATAAGACCAAAGAAGTTTCTTCCATTACTGCACCTTTACAACTGTTACATATGGATCTTTTTGGTCCTACATCTGTGGTAAGTATAGGGAAGAAAGCATATTGTTTAGTCATAGTTGATGATTTCACCAGGTTCACATGGGTTCAATTTCTTAGAACTAAGGATGAAACTGCTGAGTTAGTTAAGTCACTTATTCTTAAAATTGAAAATCAATCTGATTTGAAGGTGAAAGTCATTAGATCTGACAATGGTTCTGAATTTAAGAACTATGAGCTAAACAGTTTTTGTGAAAGTAAAGGTATTGAAAGACAGTTTAGTGCCCCTAGGACTCCCCAATAGAATGGAGTTGCTGAGAGAAGGAATAGGACTTTGATAGAGGCTGCTAGATCCATGTTAGCTGATTCTAGGCTTCCAATGACATTCTGGGCAGAAGCAGTGAACACTGCCTGCTATGTTCAGAATAGAGTACAAGTGGTCAAGTCCAAAGGGAAAACTCCTTATGAGTTGTTCCTCAAGAGAAAACCTTTAATCAACTTCTTCAAACCATTTGGCTGTCCTTGCACTATCCTTAATACCAAATCACAATTAGGCAAGTTTGAGAGTAAGGCTGAAGAAGGTTTCTTTGTAGGATACTCCACTCAAAGTAAAGCTTATAGAGTTTTTAACAATGTCACTAGAATCATAGAAGAGAGTATGAATGTCTCTTTCAATGAGAATAGGATCAATATTTCAGGTAATGGACCTGATTGGTTATTTGATATTGATGCATTGTCTAAATCTCTTTCTTTTGAGTATTCTACTGAAACAGCTGCAGGTACCCCAACAACTGTTGGTGAAAATCAACAAACAGTTTCCAACAGCCAAACAGTTTTGAAACTGTTAGCACAAAACCAACAACTGTTGGTTCAAACAAAGTTACTGAACACTTTGTTGTGATTCCTATGCTTCAACAAGAGTTCTCCAATGCTGTTGATCCATTGATTGATGTTGAATCTTCAAAGGACATGGAATCCCATGATCCTCAACAACACACTGACTCTGCATCCCAAACAGTTGCTGATCAAGTGTGTGACACTGCTAAAAATTCAAGTGAATGTGAGTTTGATCTGTCTAATCTAGGGAATGAACTGACTGAAGAAAACATTCCTACATCAAGAGTTCACAAGAATCATCCAATATCACAAATAATTGGTGATCCAACCACTCCTATCAGAACAAGGAATATGCTGCAAAATGAAAACAGTGGTGTGGATCTTGCCCAATTTGATGTGAATGCCTGCTTTCTATCTCAAATAGAACCAAAGAAAGCAATTGAGGCATTGAAAGACCCTTCATGGGTGGAAGCAATGCAAGAGGAGCTCTTACAATTTCAAATTCAGCAAGTTTGGAAGTTGGTTGAGCTTCCAAGAGGCAAAAGAGTAATTGGCACCAAGTGGGTGTTCAGAAACAAGAAAGATGAAAGAGGGATTGTAATCAAGAATAAGGCAAGACTGGTTGCACAAGGCTATACACAAGAGGAAGGAATAGACTATGATGATGTCTTTGCACCTGTTGCAAGGATTGAAGCCATTAGACTATTTCTTGCCTTTGCAAGCTTCAAAGGATTTAAGGTGTATCAAATGGATGTCAAGTCTGCTTTTCTCTATGGAACTATTGATGAGGAGGTATATGTGTGTAAACCCCCTGGCTTTGAAGACTCAAAGTACCCTGACAGGGTATATAGGTTGGATAAAGCTCTATATGGACTACATCAAGCTCCTAGAGCTTGGTATGAGACATTATCATCCTACCTTCTTGAGAATGGTTTTAAGAGAGGCACAATTGACAAAACAATGTTTATAAAGATTGTTAAAACAGAGATTTTGCTTGTTCAAATCTATGTTGATGATATAATCTTTGGATCCACTGATGATAGCTTGTGCAAAGAATTTGAAGTCATTATGCACAAAAGGTTTCAGATGAGTTCAATGGGTGAACTCACATTTTTCTTGGGATTACAAGTCAAACAGAAGCCCACTGGTATTTTTCTAAACCAATCTAAGTATGTCAAAGACATATTGGATAAGTTTGGCTATCAAGATGTGAAGCTGGCAAGTACTCCAATGGAGACACACAAACAGTTGGGAGCAGATGTCGAGGGGGAGGATGTAGATATACACCTCTATAGGTCAATGATTGGTTCATTAATGTATTTAACTGCTTCTAGACCTGATATAATGTTTGTTGTGTGTGTTTGTGCCAGATTCCAATGCAGTCCGAAGATGTCACACTTGTTTGCTGTGAAGAGGATCTTTAGGTACCTCAAAGGCCAACCAAAATTGGGACTTTGGTATCCTAAAGATTCACCTTTTGATTTGGTGGCATATTCTGATAGTGACTATGGTGGAGCCAATGTGGACAGAAAATCAACCTCTGGAGGATGTCAATTCTTTGGATCAAGGCTGGCTTCATGGCAATGCAAGAAACAAACAACAGTTTCAACCTCAACAGCTGAGGCTGAATATATTGTTGCATCAAGCTGCTGTTCACAGGTTCTATGGATCCAAAATCAGCTTCTGGATTATGGTTTGTCTTTCTTGAATACTCCAGTTTATGTTGATAACACCAGTGCTATTAGCAAAGTTAATAATCCAGTGAAGCATTCTAAAACCAAGCAAATTGAAATCAGATTTCACTTCATAAGAGACTGCAATGAAAAGAAATTAATCCAAGTTATGAAAGTCCATACTGATGATCAATTAGCTGATCTGTTTACTAAAGCATTTGATGTGAGCAGATTCAACTTTTTGATCTCAAACATTGGAATGATTAACTTGGACTAACAGTTGTTCATTACTCCATGTTTTTCACACTAACAGTTTGCAACTGTTAGTATTGTTATCTAACAACTGTTGATTTTAAGTGTTCAGGGAAAAGTAAAAGTGCAAATCCCAAACCAGTTTTGGACATACATGGTTACCTATTCCACAAACAGTTTTTCAAACCCGTGAATGTCCTTGATATGTGGTAAAGGTAAATACTTTATTGAGAACAGTTCCAGACTGATAAAGGTGAGTCACTCTATTTTGTAGTGTTGTGAATTTGATATGACAAGTCACTGCATGCTATTAATGGAAATTACTGGACATTAATGGTTATTAATGGACATTAATGCTCCCCAGTTTATCTATAAATAGCCTTGCATCCATTCTTCACAAATCACACCTACATTTGCACAAACTTCTCTCTGCAAATGGCTACTAACTTCTTTCTCATAAACTTCAAAAAAATTAATGTTAGACAAAGTTATGTAACCATTCCTGCCCCATTTGTTCGAATGCATAAACTTTGGAAATACTCATCTTGTGTTCTTGAGATGCATGATGATCGTGATAGGTTCACCTTGACACAGCATCCAGATCCACGTAGGCCAAATAAACCAATTGACCATATTCGTATAAGAGGTGATTTTGAAAATTTCACTCTCTTCCATGAATTGCCTACACCATGCTGTCTAAGATTCGTCTTGAACCTAGCAGGCACTATAAACTCCGTAGTGTGGTTCAATGTTCGAAGAAATAATACTCATAACCACCAGAGGGCCTTGGATGATGAGGCAGTGGAAGTCATTGTCATAGATGACTAGTTCCACTGATGATGAATTGGTCTCAATCACCATCCTCCCACGAGGCAAATTATGACAATCGTCTCTGGTGGTACATATGATGAGAAGGTCTACTGCACACCCATTGGTGGGTTTTAAGTTTTGAAAATTGTTTAAGGCATGTCAACTGTTTTTCTGTTAACGGAGAAAGTTGTCTACACTTACGGTGTAGATCATTGTTCTCCCACACCTACGAGACGGCCTTGCACAATTAGATAAGCAGTACCAACAATGGCTTGTGCATTACATGACCATTCTGTGAAGACAGGCTTCTCAGTAAGGCTATGGCGGCACTGTAAAGGCTATTCTGAACTCGATTCTTAAATAATGAAGACAATCACGAGAAAGAATGTGATGATGATTGTTTTCCCTTAAAGTTCAGATTTGTTGATACAAAATGTTAACGATAATTTGTCAAATGTAGATCTAGGAGTTAAGACAGTTAATATAAGCTGTGTTTAGATCTATAGCAAAAGACAGTATTGTTTTCTCAAAATTATTGTAGCTCAATTGTGATTATCATGAATAAAATACATCTTATGTTGATGACTGTGTTCACTAATGGTTTGTTATTGTTGCTTCAGCATTTGATATATATGAGCTAAAGTTTGTTTGACAGTTGCACAATTCTGTTTCAATATATACTAACAGTTTTCAACTGTTAGTATATGGCTTCCACAACTGTTAGGCAAAGTCCATGTGCAACTGAGGGGGAGAAATTCGTCAACTGAGGGGGAGAAATGAGAACAGTTGTAAACACTAAACAACTGTTAATCCAAATAAATGATCAAACAAAAGAGAGTTAACTTTTAAATAACAGTTGTTACATCTTATGAAAACAGTTCTTCAACTGTTAGTTTATTTTGTCCGTCAACTGTTAAGCTATTAAAGGGTGTTTTGGTCTTTGCAGAATTTTGGAAACTTTGAATTGCATTCAACATTCGAAACATATATAAGGCAATTCCCTCCTTATCAAGCAACTCACACGTCCAAAACGAACTTCGATCAGAAACAAACCCTAATCTCTCAACAACTCTCAGCGATCGAAATCAAAATGTCTCCCCTTCCATTCGTAAAGGAACACAACATGCTCACATATTTGTCCAAACCCGATCATCTCGGTGCTTTCCATGATGTGATTGACTATCTCTCACTCTCCACCCTCCACCATGCTCTTACTGTCAACCCCACCATTTACCTCTCTCATATTGATCAGTTTTGGGAAGAAAATGGAGTGAAATGGATCGACTCTATGGTGGATGATATCATTGTCTCCATCTCTGAAAGCATAATAAGCCAACAACTACAACTGAATGATCAGGATGGTGAGTATTCTGATTATGTATCACTTGAGTTTATTTATGCTGAACTTGTAAAGTTGGGATATGAGGGCCCTAGGGGAAAGGGCACCTTTTACAAAGGGCAATTTTGCTTGCACTGGAAGTACATTATCCATACTCTCCAGCAGTGCATGAGCCCTAAGAGAACTGGCTGGAATGAATTTGGGAGCAACATTGCTCTCGCACTCATTTGTTTAGCCAACAACAGAGCTTTTAATTTCTCAAAAATGATCTTTAATGGAATGGTAAAGCATCTAGAAACCAAATATGGTCTTTTTTTTATGTACCCGCGATTTGTGCAAGTTTTGTTAAACTTTTTTATGCCAAATCTTAAAGCACACAAGAGGGTCCTAATTCCCTCTGCTCATGTGGCCTCCACATTGAGCAAGTTGATGGTTAATGGGAAGAATTTCTCAGGTGCCATAACTCCACCACTCTCTGCAATGGTGGAGTTTCTTTCAAGAAACAGATCTGCCAGGGGTGAGCATGAAGCCCAACTTATTGCTACACCACCACCTCTGGAACCCACAGCTCACGATACTCAAATAATCCCTTCTGCTTCCTTTGAACGAGCTACAACACAAGCCCCTGCACTAAAAATATTTCAAAAGAAGAGGAAAAGAACTGTTGGTGCTCCTTCCACCAAAGTTCATGAAACTGAAACTGTTAACCTTACACAGGTGCATTCACCTATGCAGAATATCGAAAGGGAACCCCTTGTGCTATCTCCCAGGCATAATGATGAGGTGATCACTCCATTAGAGGGTGATCATGTGGTTTTTGAGGCTGACCCTACTGTTTTACCCGCAAGGGGTGAACAGGACAGGGTTAACATAACTAAGACCTCGGCTACGGCAACAGAGGCTGGTCAAACAGTTTCTGGAAATCCCAAGTACCAAGAAAAGAGGGGTACTGGTGTGGAATCTCAATTGAGTGAACCACCAGTTTTATTTGTCAATGATATGTTAACAGTGGCAACACTGGCTGACATTGAGGCTAGAATGCAACACCAAGCAATGACGGATTTCAAATTTGCACCCTTCTTTGCTACATATATACAACTCAAAAAGAAGATTGCCTTACAAAACAAAGGGATTCTTCAACAAGACCAGCAAATTAAGGTTTTGACCAACAGTTTGAAGCAAGCTAATGAGATGCTAAAGCTGCATGATCAAGTACTACAACAGTTGACAGCTGCTGCAAGACCCCCTTCAACTGTTCCAATCAAAGAGGGGGAGAGTTCATTACCAACAGTTGCTGAAGTGCCAGAACAAACAGCTGCAGTGGATGAACTAACAGTTGTACCCAGTGAATCAACAGTTGAAGAGAAGCTATCAGCAGTAGATAGAGTGCTGATTAATACAATAATTTTGTCTGGTGATTATCCAACAACTGAGGTTTACAAGTCATGGCCCAAGGTAAAACAAGAATATTTGGTGAAAGTGGGTGCTCAAATGTTGAACTGCAATGAATTCCAAATGAAACAAAAGATTGATGATGGATGGCTTGAGGGCAAATGTGCAAAGTTAAAACCTATTAAGCCAAGGCCTGGATTCAAAGGAATTCATATTGTAGAAAAGGTTGTTGAAAAGCCAGTACAAGAGGTACAAGGAAAGGGAAAGGAGATTGTTGTTGAGCTTCCAAAGCTAAAATTAACAAAACAACAACAAGAAGAAAGGGATTTTGAATGTGCTCAGAGGTTGGCTGCTGATCTTCAACAACAAGAAAAGACTGATTTTGAAATAGCAAAGAAGCTAGCTGATGAGATCACAGCTCAGATTGATGAGGAAGAAAAACAAGAAAAAGCTGCTAAGGGAGTTAAAAGAAAAAGAATTGTGAAAAAGAAACAACCTCAACTTCCTAAGTCAGTAACTGAGAAGAAGTCTCAACCTCAACAATCCAAACCCCAAAAGTCCAAAGCTATCCAACCAACCCAAACAGATCAAACCATCAAAGCTCAAATGGTTAAAACTATCATTCAAGATAGGCTCTTGGTCGATGTTGAAAAAGGTGTTAACAAGTTTGTAAAAGAACATTTTGGCCAGAAGTCTCACATTAAAGAATGGAAGTTTGATGTTGTCATGTTTGATACTGGGAAGGAAGGTATAATCATTGTAAGAGAGAATGATCAGATCGAACAGTTTACAGGCTACTTACAAATGATGGATAGTATTACTAGGCGGGACATACAAGAATTGTATGAGTATGGAACAAGGCATTATGGAGGATCTGAGCAACCTCTAATTAAGTTATTGATGAGACATTTGACAAGTATTTGCAACCCAAAGAAAATAATGTCAATACTGATGGCTGGTGAAACTTTTCCAATTCAATCTGTTAAAGTGTATGCTAAGCCAAGGGTATACTCCATGGTAATGGAAAATGCAATTACTGAATGGTTTGACATGGATTTCTTTGAACATGGTCAGATCAAGCTCCAATACTTATTGAAAGCCAAGTTCTATGGTCCAGCTAAAGTAAGGGATGAGCTACTTCAGAAATTCAAAGATAGACTTGAATCCCTGAGACCAAAGAAAACGTAATTTTTCTATCTTTTGAATTTTTTATTATAACAGTTTGATTTTGCATTCAATGATAAATATGTTTTTTACTTATGTTAATTTGTCTATGATTGAACCCTTAAAACAAACAACTTAATTGTATTGTTCAATACTTTAAGTTAGAGGGAGATTGTTGGGAAATTGGCTAAGTCATTGAAACTGTTATACATGCAAATATCAAAATTGTTAATGGAAAACAGTTCAAAACTGTTAGAAGAAGTGTTGAAGAAACAGTTTAGAACTGTTAGTGAAAATTGTGAAGACAGTTGTAACCAACAGTTGCTGTGAACTTTAAAGCTGTTACATAGAGTTCAGAACTGTTAGTACAAACTACTACAACTGTTTGAAGACCTTGAAGCTGAAGACTGTTAGAAGAACCAAAAACTGTTGTATTCATTAAACAGTTTCGGTTGAGCTAAATATGGAAAAACCCTATCAATGAAGATATCTCGAAATACTTTGAAGATCATCAAGATTATCTCAGAAGATAGAAGATTACCTAACTGTCAGCAAATCAAGGAAGATCAAGGAGTATATAAGTGCTAGATTAGAATTTATAATTTGTACGTACTCATTGATTAAGTTTTTGCATTCATTCTTCAAGTTGTAATTTGCTTTCTGAATAGTGCTAAGCCTCTAAGTTTCTCGTTGAAACCTAAGAACAATCTGTATTCTTCGTCTAACATAATAAGTTAGATTGGGGGTGAAGTTTGCTATTGTAATCATTCTCGTTGATTAATAAAATTACTGTTTGATTGAATCTCTTTGTGTTCAAAACCTTCTTTAATCAATTAAGTGTGATTCCGCAACTTCTTAGTTGATTGTGATCATAGTTAAAGATTAACTTTTATTCAACTTTGATTTGTTATTCAAAAGTTAGTTCTTGTTATTTGATATAATCTATATCCGATCCTGACAGAAGAGTTGCAGAAAGGTTTGTCTGTAAAGCAACTCAGAAATGATCATGGGACTGAGTTCAGGAACTCAACCCTTGAAAGCTTCTGTGAACAAAAAGGAATATTACAAAATTTCTCATCTGTCAGAACTCCACAACAAAATAGAGTTGCTGAAAGGAGAAATAGAACATTAATTAAGGCTGCAAGGACAATGCTATGTGAGGCAGGATTGAAACTCTATTTCTGGGATGAAGCTGTTAGTACAGCCTGCTATACTCAGAATAGGTCAATCATTGTCAAAAGACATGGAAAGACTTCATATGAAATGTATAAGTCTAGAAAGCCCAATATAGGTTATTTCCATATCTTTTGTTCAAAATGCTATGTGCTGAATCAAAGAGATCAGCTCCATAAGTTGGAACCCAAAGCTGATCCTGGAATATTTGTTGGTTATTCCTCAATCTCCAAATCATACAGAGTATATAACTCTAGGAGAAAGGCCATTGAAGAATCAATTCATGTTTCATTTGATGAAGACAATATTAATCAAGCTGAGAAAAGTCAAGCTGACTCCGTTAGTCTGAGTGAGCTTGAAAGGCCAAGGGAAATCAACATGTCAAATCCTATGTATGTCATAGGAGATGATAGTGATGATGGTGTGTGTTCATCAATGAAATCATCACAAGCTTCAAAGGATTCTCAAGCTGAGAAAGATGATGAGTTTGTCAATCCTTTTGGAGCTGAAGTCACTCAGACTGAGAATCTTAGTGATAATCAGTTTGTTGACAATGCTGCTGTTGAGAGTGAGGAGATAAGTTCACCTCGAGGTTCTCAACATCACTCAGATTCAGAACTAGACTCTCCAACTACCACATTTAAATTCCTCAAAGATCATCCTCGAGATCAAATCATAGGAAATGTCCAAGAGAAAGTCATGACCAGATCTAAGGCTACAGCTAAGTATGCTGCTCACTTTGGTTTTCTGTCTCAGATGGAACAAAAGAAGACTGAGGAAGCCTTAGCAGATGATGATTGGATTGATGCTAAGCAAGAGGAATTAAATGAGTTTGAGAGGAATAAAGTCTGGACCCTTGTCCCTGCCCCTGAAGATCATACAATTATAGGCACTAAGTGGGTCTATAGAAACAAAATGGACAAGGATGGAGTGATAGTTCGAAACAAAGCCAGGCTGGTAGCACAAGGGTATAGGCAAGAAGAAGGAATTGATTATGATGAGACATTTGCCCCTGTTGCTAGAATTGAAGCTATAAGGCTGTTCCTGGCTTATGCAGCATATAAAGTATTCAAAGTCTATCAAATGGATGTGAAAAGTGCTTTCCTGAATGGAAAACTTCAGGAGGAAGTCTATGTGAAACAATCTCCTGGCTTTGTAAGTTCAAAGTTTCCACATCATGTCTATAAGTTGGACAAGGCTTTGTATGGTCTTAAACAAGCTCCAAGAGCTTGGTATGATACACTGTCCACTTATCTAATATCCATGAATTTCACCAGAGACAGTATAGATAAGACACTCTTTTTTTAAAAGAGTAAAGGACAGATAATTCTTGTACAAATTTATGTGAATGACATCATTTTTGGCTCTACAAATGAGTCTCTGTGTGATTGGTTCGCCAAAATAATGTCACAAAAGTACAAGATGAGTATGATGGGTGAGATGACATATTTCCTAGGCCTACAAATTCAACAAAAGCCTGATGGAATTTTCATCAATCAAAGCAAATATGTTTTGGATTTGATAAAGAAATATGGTTTTAATTCAAGTTCAACCATGAGAACACCCATGACACCAGCTGTCAAGCTGAGTAAAGACTCAGATGGTAAGCCTGTGTGTCAGTCTACCTATAGAGGAATGATAGGTTCATTACTCTATTTGATAGCTAGTAGACCTGATATCATGTTTGCTACATGTGTTTGTGCAAGATATCAGGCAGATCCTAAAGAATCACATCTTTTAGCTGTGAAAAGGATCTTTAAGTACCTTAAAGGTACACCAAATCTAGGTCTTTGGTATCCAAAGGATTCTGGATTTGAGTTAGTTGGTTTTTCTGATGCTGACTATGCTGGGTGCAAGTTAGATAGAAAATCAACCACTGGAGGATGTCAATTGCTTGGAGGTAAATTAGTAAGCTGGACTAGTAAGAAATAGAACTCAGTGGCTACTTCAACTGCTGAAGCTGAGTATGTTGTAGCAGGGAGCTGTTGTGCTCAAATCTTGTGGATGCAGCATCAGCTTCAGGACTTTGGGATGAGTTTCAAGAAAACTCCTATCTTCTGTGATAACCAAAGTGCAATAGCCATCACTTACAATCCAGTATTTCACTCAAGAACCAAGCATATTGAAATTAGACATCACTTCATAAGGGACATCGTGGAAAAAGGTAAAGTTGACATTAAATTTATCTCCACTGATGACCAATTAGCAGATATCTTTACTAAGCCCCTTGATGAAAAGAGGTTTATGTATCTGCTAAGTAAATTGGGTATGCTCAACCCCTAGCTAAGTGTCTAAAATTTGAGTTCTCAGTTTGACAAAGACTAAGTGTCTTAAGCTGGGTCCACAGTTTATAAATAAGTTTTCATAAACTGATCTATATGTCAAACTGAATAATGAGTTCACACGTTTGGTCAGTTCCAAACATAATTCAACTACTCAGTGTGGTTGAAATGTTAGTTTGAGTTAGTCTCGAACAAAATGACTAAGTGTCATTGAGTCTGAACTATGTGCTTAACTCATACTGTGTGATTGGTTCACACGTTTGGTAAGTTCCAAACATATTTTACGTACTTAGTGTAGCTAAAATTACATGTTTAAGTCAGTCTTAAACATAAATGACTAAGTGTCATTGAGCCTAAGCTGTGTGCTCTACTCAAGCTGAGTATCAATCTCAAGCTGAGTGCTCCACTCAAGCTGAGTGCTTGAATCAAGCTGAGTGCTTGACTTAGACTGAGTAATATGTTTACTCAGTTTGGTGTGTCCAATCTATGAATTAATTACTAAGTGTTATTAATTTTTCTATCCATGCATATTTGAATCAGTTTCAATTCGTATCGTATATCAATTGTGTATTGATATATTTACAAAGTGTTTATAATCTTATTATTTGTTAATATTATTATTTTACACTTGTATCCGTTGGAGAATGATGTGTTTCTACCCTCTAACTGTTACATCAAGCCGTAATTTTTTGACGTAACGGATTAAAAAGGAATTCCAACGGTAATATTTCTCTCTCCTCGAAAAGGTATATATAACGACCTTAACCGCATTTTAGAGGTTTACGCTTCAACTTCTCATCACTAAACCTCTCACCTGCCTATATACCTTTCAACAAATTTGCTACGTGCAATTCCCAGTTCCATCGACTTTGAAACCCTAACTCGCTCGGTGCGAAGATCATTGCTCAGTGCAACGAAATTAGTTACTCAGTGTAATCTGCAATTTCATCGATGGAAGGAACCACTCTCATTCTCAGTGATCGAATGGTTCGTGGTGCTGCGTTGAAAAACAACAGATTACCGCTGATCAAAATCAACAATCAGCGTGCATGTCTTGATATCCCTGCGAGGAAACAGGGGAGAGGATATGAAGCATGGGTTGCTTATATTTGGAAATTCCCTTTGGCATTTGCTTTCATTGGAGCGCCTGTTCACATCGTTCCACATCACCTTTTGGAGTTCTGGTACACGTGCACATTCAACCAGAACAGAGGAGAGATCATTGGCAATGTTCTTAATGGCGATTAACAGTGGCCATCACGGTTCAAGTGCTAAGGGATGTTCTTCGACTCCCTGTTCAAGATGTGTTCGAGCTCACCATGACTCGACAAGTGGCAAGGTCAGTTCTACCTCAGATGAGTCACCCTCAAATTGAAGGGGTGATTAAGAAGGCCACTTTTCCCACCAGTTAGGGCTTTATGGTTTCCACAGTGGTACATTCACTGGGAACGAAGGTTGGAGGCTTGGATCAGGTGAACGAGTTCGAAATGCAGCTGCTGTATAACATGTTCTTTGATCGCCGTATCGACTATGCACAGCTCATTTTCAACGAGCTCAAGGTCCAAGTACTAAAGACCACCAAGGATCTTCATGTGCCTTTCATAAGGTACTTGTCCCTGGTGATTGAAGCTGAGTTGGGGGACTTATATGAAGCTGGATGGGATGTGTTCCCTGTTCCTACTCTCAGTTCTAGGATGTTTAACAATGACATCTTTCCTGAGCAAGAGGGTCTAAGTGGTCCAATGCTCTTGGTTGTTGAGGGAGCTTCATCGGAAAGTGAAGAAGAGGAATCAAATCAAGGGGGAGCTTCTCAAGCTGACACAGAAGTTCAAGCTGAGCACTCTACTCAGGCTGAACTAGTCCACACTGAAGCAAACTCTGGTAAGACCTCTCCACTTTCTCTTTCTTCTCATTTTTCTCCATCTACCTTTGGAGATAAGACTGTAGTGGAACCAACTCAGTCTAACCCATCTCCACCACCTTCATTCCATCTACAATTCCAATCTGAAGCCACCCCTAGTGTGCCCACTGCTACTAGGGAGAATATCCATACATACCAAAGAAAAGTTGCCAAAGGTGGTGCCACTCCTAAAGGCATCCCTGGAGCTGAGATCGCATTGATCCCTCTGGCAGGAGTTGAGGGGGAGACGCCTACTCTCAAGGTGTCAACCTCAAGGCTCTTTAAAACCCAACAGCCTAAACCGGGTATGGTGTCTACTTAGCCCACACTTACTCGTGCCATGGGAGAGCCTACTTCTGTGCCTGAACAGACACATTCAGGTTACATTGAACATATGACCAATCCCCAGGGTCAATCACCCCCCTCTATACCCAAAAGCCAACCACCAACCCATACTCTTCACGTCTCGAGCCCTATTCGTTCCATTCATTTCTCACACTCTAGTGCACGACCTGTCAATGTTTCATCTTCGAACCAGGATGAATCACAGGGTCCAAACTCTGGTACACATGAATTTGAGGGTCCACACCAACCCTTGGATGATGCACCCAAGTCTTAACCTTTACAAGCTGACTTTGATTCAATTATCACATTTCTGAAAAGTCAGTTTGAGATCCTTCATTTCAAAAGAAAGAAAGCTAAGAGGCATTTGTTGCTGAGGCTAGATGCTCTGGATACTGAAGTGGCAAATCTGAAGTCTGCAGTCGCTGCTCTCCATCAACAACGACCATCAAACCCTATTGATGATGACAAAAAGGGGGAGAAGGTTCAAGAAGCTGAAGCTGAAGCTTTATTATTTTTGGCAAAGAGAGCAGATGATCAACTTGAGGGGGAGAAAACAACAGAAAAAGACACTGAGCTGACTGACAAAGCAAAAGGGAAAAGACCAGCTGTGGTAAGCTCAGGAGAATCAGAACAACTCCCTCAACAGAAGAAAAGGAAAATGATTCTTAGTGAATCATCTGCCTCAGATGACGATTCTACAGATAAAATGACTATACAAGAAAGAATGTCACTGCTGGTAGTTAGAAGAATAGAACAAGAGGAAGCTGACCAGCTTGGGATATCTGTTGCTGAGCTAAGAGAAAGACAAGTGAATGCTCAAGCTATGTTAGTCAGTGAAAAGGAAGCGAGAGAAAGGGCTTGGGCTGAGCAGATCAGAAAACAAAACGAAGAGTTAGCTAAACTCAAGCTGCCTATAGTGCCTAAGGAAGAAGAGGAAGAAGAACCTCCGATGGAAGATTAACCAGAGGAGGAGAACATAATGGATTGTTATACAAAATCATTCTTCTCTTCTCCAATTCTCTCACTTAAGTTGAGTTCAGCTCAAGGGATCATTATTCTCGAGTTTGTATTGAGAAATGGTGAGACACCTTCTGTGGAGCTAAATCAACTACACAAACTGGGTTATGAGGAATGGAAGCAAGTGGCAGTGCTCATTAAGCAGATGGAAAGGTCTACTACTCGAAATCAAGTTAAAGATGAGCTGCTAAGACTACTTGCTAGAGCTCATGCGATGCAATTAATACCTAGGTCTGAGATAGCAACCCTACTGACTTCCTTTCACAAAATAGGAAAGGATAAACTGAAAAAGCCAGCTGGTTTAGCAAAAGCAAACAAGGACAGTCTAGCTCTTCCTGAAGGCATGGAGTTTCAAGAGAATACATATGTTGAAAATCCTCAGAAAGGGTTTATGTACTTGGATAGAAATGGTGAAAAATGCTTCCAGGCTAATGCATCAATTTATACATGTGGGGTATCACAAGTATTTGCTCTGAGACAAATTGTTGAGAAAACTGAACAGACTGCAAGGTTCAGATAAAGAATAAACAGGGCAATACGATCACAGAAGGATCAGCTTCAACACTTGCCTATTCTACAAGAAATACTTGAAGAAATAAATGAAGAGATTAAAGAGTTTGAAGAGCTACATCCTGAGTAGATTAGTTCTATTGTAAATATTAGATTAGTTCTAATATTTTTGTAAGCACTATGTGTGCATGATCTAAGTGATCAACAACTTTTGTATTATGATCAGTTCTATTAATACAAATATAAAGTTTGATATGTTCAACTATATTATGATGTGTTCATAGCTATAAGTCTGATAAGTTCAGCTTAATGAATAAATGATAAGTTCTTATTCATTTATGTAATTGGTGTGTTCAACTAAAAATTAGTGTGTTCCAATTTAAATTGATAAGTTCAATTAATATTGATATGTTCAATAAATATTTGATCAGTTCAAATAATAAAATCTTAATAAGTTTAAGATTTAAAACATAATTCTGTTAAACAAACTTAAGAACTGTTTGATGGTTTTGTCATCATCAAATAGGGGGAGTTTGTTGGGAAAATGATCTCATCAGTTTGAATTTGATGAGACAAAGTTAAGTTTGTAAGATGAGTTCTACATATAACTTAAACAGAATTATGAAGCTTAGTCAGACTGAACACTTAGAGTGATTCAGACTGAGTATAAGCTGAGCATATGTTGATCAGTTTATATTATACCTTAGTTTGTTTATTAATATGTTTAATAATCTGTGTATGTCACATAAGGTATATATCAAGTAATCAGCTTGATGTGTTTCAAGCTGAGTGACTCAGCTCAAAAGCAGAGTCAGCTCGACAGAGTTGCTAAATATGTTTTAGTCAACTAAGTTAGACTTCTAAGGATGAGTTTATCAATGTACGTGTTAGTTCATGTATGAATTCGGATTTGTTCTCGAAGAACTCAGCTTGATGAGTTTCAAGCTGAGTAACTCAGTCCGAGTGAAGAAGTCAGTCTAAAGATAATTTAAATATGTTTTAAATTCATCTTTATCTCTCTCTATATCTACGGCGCGGATAAGAAGACTCCAGAATCAAGATTGAAGATAGAAGATTCAAGATTCAAGATTCCGGATTATCCGAGAGTTAGTTAGCGAATTAAGTTGAGTCTTAGTTTGTTAGGAACCGTAGGAACAGGATTATAAATACTTATCTCCTGATAAGTTTAGAGGTGCGACTTTGATACAAAAACAACTAAGTGTTGCAGAGCCAAACCTCACCTCACCGTATGTATTACGAATCTTGATTACTGTTGGTCAGTTCAACGTGATCAAGAAAAACTCACAGATTGCCCAAGTGTTCGTGTGTTCGAACTATCACATCAGTTGTGATATTGGTAAGTTGTCAATCTGTGTGAAATCTTGTTTAGAGAGTCGTCAGTATCTATAATCATAAGTTGATTATAGATAGCTAAGTTTGAGAGATTGAGAGATTTATATTAGGTGGTTATATATCAAGAGTTGCTTACTTGATAGTTATTGTAATCATCTTCTTATTCAAAGCATTGTAATCATCTTCTTAATAAAAGCATTCGATTGATTGTGGTTTGATTTACTGTGTGTAACACTTTTATTTGATTTGTTCAATTTCCGCAGAAAGTGTATTCAACCCCCCTTCTACACACCTGTTACTTGTTGTTACTCTCTCATACAAGGGACCAACATAACCTTCTTTACTTTGGATTCTAATGCACTTGGTGCAGATTCAGAAGGTTTCTTCTTTTCAATTAAGGATGATTTCGTCGGCTTTGAAGTGGATGAACTATATAATGATGAGACATTTGCAACCGCGTCATCTAGATTTTTCTTTAAAATCCATGCTTGTTTGGACGTTGACAAAGTATCATCTGTAATTACAGAACAAGCAGAATTCGAATTACTCGTAGAACAAGTATTATGTTTATAACTGAAAGCAGCTTGTTTCTGTTTAGAGTGTTGTTTTGGAGCATGAGTCGTTGCGGCTGAAGGTGATTTCACTTGATAAGAAGATCCAACAGATTTAGTGATCTTAAGATGCTTCGCAGCAGTTGATGCATTGGTGAAATCTTTGTATGAAAGCTCAGAACCTGCAACAGAGAAATAAGAATCAGATTGGCTACTACAATGTGAAACTGAATCAAAATTAATATTGTCTGCGGAAGTCTTGATTGATTCAGCAAGTTTTGCAGCACTAAGCTCAGCATTCAAAATTTTACCCATTAACTCTTTCTTCTCTTTCTCAAACTGTACTCTCTCGGTGTCCAGAGTTGTTTGCAGTTCAGAAATCTCCTTCTTTAAGATTAAACAAGGAACAGAAGATTGATTTGACACATGCAGCTGTTGTTCAAGTTCTTTGACTTTTTTCTTTAACTTAGCGTTCTCAATGCACAATTTGTCTATGATCTTTGTATCATTTTTCAACACAGTAGACAATTTATCATTCAGCTTGGCATTGGCTTGTGTCAACTTTATAGCCTTATTCATTGCAGTTTCAATATCTGCATGCTTTTGCTCCAAGTCAACTGCATAAGATAGCTCAAGCATGACATTCTTTGTGGAGCATTGTGATTCGAGAATCTCCTGTCGGCGTTGTAATTCCATGTGAGGAATGTACACGCGAGGTGCAGTTGATTTGACCTGTTGCTCTAGATGATAAGGAATGAAATATTCACTTGAACACACAGGCTTGACTTTGTTGTCGTCACAGGCTTTGTATGTTGCATTCAACCGATCATAATTCAGAAATTCCTGACATTTATTTGTCGTTCTCCTTTTAATCTCTTCCTTTCTTTTTGCTTCCTCTTCACCCACAAACGTCATTCTTTGTGTATAACCAAGATTCATTCTTTCCGCTTGATATAATTGTGTACAAGTTATTTTCAAAAAGAAATCACTATCATCATACCCTAAATCTTTGTACTTCTGTTGAACATCAGATGGAAGACTCTTAAAAATTTTGTGACGTGTGCTGACTTCAGCAGATGCACTATCATGCAAGTAAAACATATGAGCAAACAATTTAAGGATAAAGGTCTCCTCTTGTGTAAACTTAGATCTTGATGTCCGCCATTTCTTAATTTCTTCCTCAATGTATGTTGCATTTACGCAAGTAACAGCCTGATCCTTCCAGTGCATGATTTGAAAGTGGATTCGAAAAAGCGATTAGTGGAGGAACCAGTTGAAATAGTTGATCGTAAGACGACAAAGCTTCGCAGAAAAGAAATTCCTATGGTTTTAATTAAATGGAAACACAGTTTGGGTTCAGATTTGACATGGGAGACCGAGGCAGACATGAGGAACCGCTACCCTAACCTATTTGAGAGCGATGAGATTCCGGGGACGGAATCTTCTTTAGGGGGGAGAGTTGTAACAACCGCATTTAGGGTCTAGTCGTTCTTGGCAATTAGGTGAGTATTTAAGTTTTATTTAATTGTTAATTGCGTGATGTTATTGATGTTTTCATGATAATTAATTGGTCTGCGAGACAAGAGATAAAATATGAGATTTAATATTTTAATAAGATATTGATATCATATGATTTGGTTTTACACGAGGGTTCCAAATAATGATGCATGTTTTTGGTTTGAGTAGGACTGCTTTAATTAAGTTTCTGTATCTCAGATATCAGTATTTGCACTGTGTAGTGTATTAATTTTATTCCAAACCGTTTTAAGGTGTTATTGACCCTTAAGAGTCATTTTTTCATGTTGTTCCCGTTTGTTTGGTTCTGGCTGCGTAAGAGAAGAGAGAAAAGAACCAAAAAAAAACCCACTCTTACTCAAACTTGAGTCTGTAATTCTGGTTTCGAGTTCTAAAGCGAGGGTTAACGTTTGGATTTCGAGCAAGAGGTGATGTTGTGTTGTTTATGTCGAGTTTGATAAGAGAATTCTTGAATGTTGAATGTTGGCCGTGCGAAGTGGAGTCCACTACGTGCGTAGTGACTCCATTACGTGCGTAGTGCTCAATGAAGAAGATGAAGTCGATGAGTTTTGGTCGCACGGAGTGTAGTTCACTACGTGCGTACCAGTGTCCAAATCGTGCGTAGTGTGTGTGAACCACTTCATACGTGCCAAAATGCAATACGTGCGTAGTGTGTTCATTACGTGCGTAGTGTGTGCACCACGTGCGTAGAGTGTTCACCACGTGCGCAGTGATTCGGATGTTATTTCAGTGAATGTTTTATTGTTCTGTAGCCAATGAAAGTTGATGTTTTGCAATTGGAATGTAATCCCAATTACTGACTAAGTTATGATGTGTTTCAGGAAACGAGAAGGCTCAGTGAAATTAGAATACTGAGTGTGGTGTTGGAGAACACAGGTGAGTGGACTTTTAACTCACGAATTGTTTTGGTTGTAACGGTAATGGTTACAACATGTTGTAATGTCTTACTCTCTGTTAGACTAAATGATCTGGTACTTGTTTTGTTGATGCCTTGGGCATACTTGATGTTTGGTTAACAGCTGTTTATTGGCACCGGGTGCATATGATGGGGTCAGCCATAGTGGGCTGGGTTCACTTGTCATCGGCTAATCAGTATTAGATCTGTTGATGCATGTGTTGCAACTTGAGGTGATTACTGTGTGAGAATGACAAGTGGGCTATCGGTAAACCTATGCTAGGCCAGCATTTGGTTGAAGGTTCGGCCGAACCGCCGGTCTTCTGTGATACTTGTTTATTTGCTGATGTTTTTCGTTGGTTAAACTTCCATTCACTTAGCTTTGAGCTAATCCCCCACCATAAACTCCAATTTGCAGGTTGTTGAGCTGATTTGCTGTGGGGAGTTTTGCCTGTCTTTTTGGGGAATGTCTGATACATTAACTCTGATATAATCTTGTTATGAGCCTGTATGTATATATATGTAACACTGGACTTGGTTTACTGACACTTGTGTCAGATGTTAAATCGTTTGTAATACTACTGTAAATAAGTATATATTTGGTTGCTCGCTTCCGCAGGAATAATTTAATTTAAAAAAAATATATATAGCGGTGTTACAATTTGGTATCAGAGCCCTGGTTTGGGATGCGTGCACAGTTAGAGTGTTCAATTCTCAAATCTTGGCTCGAGTTTGGTCTGACATTCCTGATGTGGGTGGGAATTAGGGTGAATGCAAGTTTCTTTTGATGTTAGCTATTGTTAGTAGGTTGTGTACTAACGGTTACCTAATAAGTGTTGAGATGTTGTGATTGACACAGATATGGCCGATAATAAGAACCTGACTAATGCCCCCTTGACCCCAAGAAGAGCTGGTACTTCGGCGGCAGGTCCTTCAGAGATTCCTGTAACAGAGAGTGTTGAGGTTACCGAAGCTAATATTGATCGGGAAGAGTATATTTATCAGTTAGAGGATCAGTTACAAGAGCTTAGAGGAGAGGTACGGGAGCTTCAGAAACAGAAACAGGTACAGGCATCTCAGGCACAAATTCCTCCAGCGATTTCTACTCAATCGGAGATTCCTCCAATATCAGTACCTATTTTCTCTACATATCAGCCAACCCAGCCTCAATATTTCTATCCAGTTATGTCTCAAGGATCTTATCAGTATCCTTTGGTTGGGTACCCACCTCAGAAGGGACCCAAGAAATGTCAGTTCAAGGATTTTCGAGATTGTAAACCAAAGGAATACTCAGGGAGCACCAATCCTGCTGAAACTCTAGAATGGTTGAAAGGAATAACGAGAATTTTGGATATTTGTAATTGTGAAGAGGAGCTTCGAGTTACCTATGCCCAGAGTATGCTTACAGGGGATGCTTCAGCTTGGTGGGAATCGTTGACAGCTCACCTCACCCCGGAGCAGATGAAATCCATTACTTGGGAACAATTCCAGAATAAAGTTCTTGAACAGTATTGTGGTGAATTTGAAATGAATAAAATCAGAAAGGATTTCTTGAGTTTGCATATGACCGAGAGGATGACAGTTGATGAATTAATCAAACAATTTAATGAGAAATTGAGATTTGTAAAGCAGTGGGTGCCAACCGAACGTTCTCAGATACAACACTTTGTTGGAGCTTTGTTACCAGAATACAGGGGTAATACCCGTCTAGCCAACACTTTGTCTCAAGCCTTCACCTTAGCTAAATCAGCCGAGGGAGATGTTAAGGCACGCGACCAGATGAACAGGGATAAAGCTGCCTTGCAGAAACCAAAGACAGAACAGACTGGTTCTCAGCAAAAGAAGAAATGGCAGGGTAACCAGGGACAGGGTAGGCAGAACCCTAGGGCAGCTGTTGGTGGTTCAATTCAGAGGTCTCTATGGTGTAGAAACTGTAGGTCTTCCCACACCGGACCTTGTACACCCCAGACCTCACGATGTATCAGATGTGGTGGATTGGGACACGAGGTAAAAGATTGTAAATTTCCTCGTAACGTGTGCTGGAATTGTCAAAAAGAGGGTCACAGATCAGGAGAGTGTCCTTCTGCAAGGAAGACGGGGTCAGGTTTAGGGGCAACTACAGTTGGGGGATCATCATCTCAGTCTGGCCAAAAGAGAAAGAATCCTCCTGCACCCGAGGGTAGAGCTTTTCGGATGACAGTAGATGATGCTACTGCCACCGATGATGTCATCACTGGTACGTTTCTTGTAAATTCTCTACCTGCGCGTGTGTTGTTTGATTCAGGGGCTAACCGCTCCTTTATTTCGATGGCTTTCTGTGATAAATTGAAATTGCCTACTTCACATGTTACTGATTCTCTAGAAGTAGAAATAGCTAATGGTAAGATGGTTCCAGTCACAATGGCTGTGTCTGGAGCTAGAATTGATATTGATGGTACTTGTTTTCCAGTCTCTTTTCTGTTAATGCCTATATCTGGATTTGATGTTGTTTTGGGAATGGATTGGTTGAGCCAGAATAGAGCTAGTATTAAATGCCATAAGAAGTTGATTTCTTTTCCTTTATCTGACGGGTCACACGTAGTGGCTCGCGGAGAGAGGTCTTTTTCTACCTTCCCTATTATTTCGTTTATGAAGGCTAGAAAATCTTTGGCCAAAGGGTGTGAATCGTTTCTGGCTTATGCTATTGATGTCAAAAAGGAGAAGCAAGTTATTTCTGATATTCGGGTAGTTTTGGAATACCCGGAAGTGTTTCCTGATGAGTTACCAGGATTGCCTCCAGTTCGTGAGGTAGAATACAGAATTGATCTAATTCCTGGTTCGAGTTCCGTGGCTAAAGCCCCTTACAGATTAGCTCCTGCTGAAATGCGAGAAATGATGACTCAGATTCAGGAATTGTTAGATAAAGGCTTTATCCGTCCTAGTTCATCTCCGTGGGGTGCTCCGGTCTTATTTGTTAAAAAGAAAGATGGTACTCTACGAATGTGCATTGATTATCGGGAATTGAATAAAAGGACAGTTAAAAATAAATACCCTTTACCTAGGATTGATGATTTGTTTGATCAGCTACAGGGTGCTTCTTATTTTTCAAAAATTGATTTGCGTTCAGGTTATCATCAAGTACTTGTTTCTGAAAATGATATTCCTAAAACTGCGTTTCGTACCAGATATGGTCATTGTGAGTTTTTAGTGATGCCTTTTGGTCTAACTAACGCCCCTGCTGTGTTCATGGATTTAATGAATCGGATTTGCCGGCCGTTTTTGGATAAATTTGTAATTGTGTTTATCGATGACATTTTGGTATATTCAAAAACCGAATCTGAGCACGAGCTTCATTTAAGGCAAGTTTTAGAGACCTTAAGACAGAATCGTCTTTTTGCGAAGTTTTCTAAATGTGAATTCTGGATGCGAGAAATTCAGTTTTTGGGACATATTATTTGTAAAGATGGGGTTAAAGTTGATCCAGCTAAAGTTGAAGCGGTTATGAACTGGAATTCCCCTAAATCACCATCTGAGATTAAAAGCTTTCTGGGTTTGGCGGGCTACTATTGCAGATTCATCAAAGATTTTTCAAAAATTGCGAGTCTTTTGACGAAGTTAACCCGTAAAGATGTACCGTTTAAGTGGAATGAAGAACAAGAATTAGCTTTTCAGACTTTGAAACAGCTGTTGTGTCAAGCCCCTACTCTTGCTCTACCTGATGGATCTGATGATTTTGTAGTATATTGCGATGCTTCCTTTGCAGGTCTAGGATGTGTTCTAATGCAGCGTGACAGAATTATTGCCTATGCTTCTCGTCAATTGAAACCACACGAGAAGAACTATCCAACCCACGATTTAGAGCTTGCGGCGGTGGTTTTTGCATTGAAACTATGGAGGCATTATTTATATGGTACTAAATGTGTTATCTGTACTGTTCATAAAAGCCTGCAATATATATTCTCCCAGAAGGAGCTTAATATGCGGCAAAGACGATGGCTGGAATTGATTAAAGATTACGATTGTGAGATTCTGTACCACCCAGGAAAAGCAAATGTGGTAGCAGACGCTTTGAGCCGTAAGGGAGCGGGTGATAATATCCGATTCATGCGTATTGAGATTGTTTCTGACTTGGTGGATAGACTTAAAGCTGCTCAGTTAGAGGCCTTGAATGATGAAAATTTGAAATCAGAAATCATGGTAAAAAGAAAAGCTGAGTTAATTGATGATTCTCGTGGATTAAAGACCTTTCAGTCTCGTATTTGGGTACCAGTACTTGGGGAACTTCGAGATTTGATTCTGTCAGAGGCTCACATATCGCGATTATCTGTTCACCCTGGTAACACTAAAATGTATAACGATCTTAAAGTGCTATATTGGTGGCCTACGATGAAGACAGATGTTGCAAAATTAATAGAATCCTGTCATATTTGTGCACAAGTCAAAGCAGAGCACCAGAAACCGTACGGGTCTTTAAAACAGCTGAAGATACCTGAATGGAAATGGGAGCATATCACGATGGATTTTGTAACCAAACTGCCATGTACTCAGCGGAAACATGATATGATTTGGGTGATAGTCGACCGGTTAACGGAAAGTGCTCATTTTCTGGCCACCAGTGAGACAGCTTCACTCAGTAGACTGGCTCAGTTATATATTGATGAGATTGTTTCTCGACATGGTATTCCTCTTTCTATTGTTTCTGATCGAGATCCCAGGTTTGTTTCAAATTTATGGGCGAGTTTACATCGTGAATTGGGGACGCGTATTAATTTGAGTACCGCTTATCATCCTCAGACAGACGGTCAGACCGAACGAACCATTCAAACCCTTGAGGATATGTTACGCGCCTGTGTGTTAGAGTATGGTGGATCTTGGGATACACATTTGCCATTAATAGAATTTGCGTACAATAATTCTTATCATTCGAGTATCGGTATGCCACCTTACGAGATGTTATACAGACGTCGCTGTCGCACTCCTACTTGTTGGCTAGAGGCAGGTGAGAAACAGTTTACAGGTCCCGACCTTGTTCAAATGACAGCTGAAAAAGTTGTAATTGCCCGAGAAAAGTTGAAAGCTGCCAGAGACAGACAGAAAATGTACGCAGATCCTCGCCGTCGACCAGTTTCGTTTGTTGAAGGAGAGTTGGTTTATCTGAAAGTCTCTCCATGGAAAGGGGTTATTCGCTTTGGGAAGCGCGGGAAATTAGCTCCACGATATATTGGTCCGTTCCGAATACGACAGATAGTCAATGATCAGGCTGTTACTCTTGATCTTCCACCTGAGTTAGCAGGTATTCATGACACCTTTAATGTCTGTTACTTGCGTAAATGCAACATTGAGGATGAAAGTCAGATCCTTCCAGTGCATGATTTGAAAGTGGATTCGAAAAAGCGATTAGTGGAGGAACCAGTTGAAATAGTTGATCGTAAGACGACAAAGCTTCGCAGAAAAGAAATTCCTATGGTTTTAATTAAATGGAAACACAGTTTGGGTTCAGATTTGACATGGGAGACCGAGGCAGACATGAGGAACCGCTACCCTAACCTATTTGAGAGCGATGAGATTCCGGGGACGGAATCTTCTTTAGGGGGGAGAGTTGTAACAACCGCATTTAGGGTCTAGTCGTTCTTGGCAATTAGGTGAGTATTTAAGTTTTATTTAATTGTTAATTGCGTGATGTTATTGATGTTTTCATGATAATTAATTGGTCTGCGAGACAAGAGATAAAATATGAGATTTAATATTTTAATAAGATATTGATATCATATGATTTGGTTTTACACGACGGTTCCAAATAATGATGCATGTTTTTGGTTTGAGTAGGACTGCTTTAATTAAGTTTCTGTATCTCAGATATCAGTATTTGCACTGTGTAGTGTATTAATTTTATTCCAAACCGTTTTAAGGTGTTATTGACCCTTAAGAGTCATTTTTTCATGTTGTTCCCGTTTGTTTGGTTCTGGCTGCGTAAGAGAAGAGAGAAAAGAACCAAAAAAAACCCACTCTTACTCAAACTTGAGTCTGTAATTCTGGTTTCGAGTTCTAAAGCGAGGGTTAACGTTTGGATTTCGAGCAAGAGGTGATGTTGTGTTGTTTATGTCGAGTTTGATAAGAGAATTCTTGAATGTTGAATGTTGGCCGTGCGAAGTGGAGTCCACTACGTGCGTAGTGACTCCATTACGTGCGTAGTGCTCAATGAAGAAGATGAAGTCGATGAGTTTTGGTCGCACGGAGTGTAGTTCACTACGTGCGTACCAGTGTCCAAATCGTGCGTAGTGTGTGTGAACCACTTCATACGTGCCAAAATGCAATACGTGCGTAGTGTGTTCATTACGTGCGTAGTGTGTGCACCACGTGCGTAGAGTGTTCACCACGTGCGCAGTGATTCGGATGTTATTTCAGTGAATGTTTTATTGTTCTGTAGCCAATGAAAGTTGATGTTTTGCAATTGGAATGTAATCCCAATTACTGACTAAGTTATGATGTGTTTCAGGAAACGAGAAGGCTCAGTGAAATTAGAATACTGAGTGTGGTGTTGGAGAACACAGGTGAGTGGACTTTTAACTCACGAATTGTTTTGGTTGTAACGGTAATGGTTACAACATGTTGTAATGTCTTACTCTCTGTTAGACTAAATGATCTGGTACTTGTTTTGTTGATGCCTTGGGCATACTTGATGTTTGGTTAACAGCTGTTTATTGGCACCGGGTGCATATGATGGGGTCAGCCATAGTGGGCTGGGTTCACTTGTCATCGGCTAATCAGTATTAGATCTGTTGATGCATGTGTTGCAACTTGAGGTGATTACTGTGTGAGAATGACAAGTGGGCTATCGGTAAACCTATGCTAGGCCAGCATTTGGTTGAAGGTTCGGCCGAACCGCCGGTCTTCTGTGATACTTGTTTATTTGCTGATGTTTTTCGTTGGTTAAACTTCCATTCACTTAGCTTTGAGCTAATCCCCCACCATAAACTCCAATTTGCAGGTTGTTGAGCTGATTTGCTGTGGGGAGTTTTGCCTGTCTTTTTGGGGAATGTCTGATACATTAACTCTGATATAATCTTGTTATGAGCCTGTATGTATATATATGTAACACTGGACTTGGTTTACTGACACTTGTGTCAGATGTTAAATCGTTTGTAATACTACTGTAAATAAGTATATATTTGGTTGCTCGCTTCCGCAGGAATAATTTAATTTAAAAAAAATATATATAGCGGTGTTACAATTTGGTATCAGAGCCCTGGTTTGGGATGCGTGCACAGTTAGAGTGTTCAATTCTCAAATCTTGGCTCGAGTTTGGTCTGACATTCCTGATGTGGGTGGGAATTAGGGTGAATGCAAGTTTCTTTTGATGTTAGCTATTGTTAGTAGGTTGTGTACTAACGGTTACCTAATAAGTGTTGAGATGTTGTGATTGACACAGATATGGCCGATAATAAGAACCTGACTAATGCCCCCTTGACCCCAAGAAGAGCTGGTACTTCGGCGGCAGGTCCTTCAGAGATTCCTGTAACAGAGAGTGTTGAGGTTACCGAAGCTAATATTGATCGGGAAGAGTATATTTATCAGTTAGAGGATCAGTTACAAGAGCTTAGAGGAGAGGTACGGGAGCTTCAGAAACAGAAACAGGTACAGGCATCTCAGGCACAAATTCCTCCAGCGATTTCTACTCAATCGGAGATTCCTCCAATATCAGTACCTATTTTCTCTACATATCAGCCAACCCAGCCTCAATATTTCTATCCAGTTATGTCTCAAGGATCTTATCAGTATCCTTTGGTTGGGTACCCACCTCAGAAGGGACCCAAGAAATGTCAGTTCAAGGATTTTCGAGATTGTAAACCAAAGGAATACTCAGGGAGCACCAATCCTGCTGAAACTCTAGAATGGTTGAAAGGAATAACGAGAATTTTGGATATTTGTAATTGTGAAGAGGAGCTTCGAGTTACCTATGCCCAGAGTATGCTTACAGGGGATGCTTCAGCTTGGTGGGAATCGTTGACAGCTCACCTCACCCCGGAGCAGATGAAATCCATTACTTGGGAACAATTCCAGAATAAAGTTCTTGAACAGTATTGTGGTGAATTTGAAATGAATAAAATCAGAAAGGATTTCTTGAGTTTGCATATGACCGAGAGGATGACAGTTGATGAATTAATCAAACAATTTAATGAGAAATTGAGATTTGTAAAGCAGTGGGTGCCAACCGAACGTTCTCAGATACAACACTTTGTTGGAGCTTTGTTACCAGAATACAGGGGTAATACCCGTCTAGCCAACACTTTGTCTCAAGCCTTCACCTTAGCTAAATCAGCCGAGGGAGATGTTAAGGCACGCGACCAGATGAACAGGGATAAAGCTGCCTTGCAGAAACCAAAGACAGAACAGACTGGTTCTCAGCAAAAGAAGAAATGGCAGGGTAACCAGGGACAGGGTAGGCAGAACCCTAGGGCAGCTGTTGGTGGTTCAATTCAGAGGTCTCTATGGTGTAGAAACTGTAGGTCTTCCCACACCGGACCTTGTACACCCCAGACCTCACGATGTATCAGATGTGGTGGATTGGGACACGAGGTAAAAGATTGTAAATTTCCTCGTAACGTGTGCTGGAATTGTCAAAAAGAGGGTCACAGATCAGGAGAGTGTCCTTCTGCAAGGAAGACGGGGTCAGGTTTAGGGGCAACTACAGTTGGGGGATCATCATCTCAGTCTGGCCAAAAGAGAAAGAATCCTCCTGCACCCGAGGGTAGAGCTTTTCGGATGACAGTAGATGATGCTACTGCCACCGATGATGTCATCACTGGTACGTTTCTTGTAAATTCTCTACCTGCGCGTGTGTTGTTTGATTCAGGGGCTAACCGCTCCTTTATTTCGATGGCTTTCTGTGATAAATTGAAATTGCCTACTTCACATGTTACTGATTCTCTAGAAGTAGAAATAGCTAATGGTAAGATGGTTCCAGTCACAATGGCTGTGTCTGGAGCTAGAATTGATATTGATGGTACTTGTTTTCCAGTCTCTTTTCTGTTAATGCCTATATCTGGATTTGATGTTGTTTTGGGAATGGATTGGTTGAGCCAGAATAGAGCTAGTATTAAATGCCATAAGAAGTTGATTTCTTTTCCTTTATCTGACGGGTCACACGTAGTGGCTCGCGGAGAGAGGTCTTTTTCTACCTTCCCTATTATTTCGTTTATGAAGGCTAGAAAATCTTTGGCCAAAGGGTGTGAATCGTTTCTGGCTTATGCTATTGATGTCAAAAAGGAGAAGCAAGTTATTTCTGATATTCGGGTAGTTTTGGAATACCCGGAAGTGTTTCCTGATGAGTTACCAGGATTGCCTCCAGTTCGTGAGGTAGAATACAGAATTGATCTAATTCCTGGTTCGAGTTCCGTGGCTAAAGCCCCTTACAGATTAGCTCCTGCTGAAATGCGAGAAATGATGACTCAGATTCAGGAATTGTTAGATAAAGGCTTTATCCGTCCTAGTTCATCTCCGTGGGGTGCTCCGGTCTTATTTGTTAAAAAGAAAGATGGTACTCTACGAATGTGCATTGATTATCGGGAATTGAATAAAAGGACAGTTAAAAATAAATACCCTTTACCTAGGATTGATGATTTGTTTGATCAGCTACAGGGTGCTTCTTATTTTTCAAAAATTGATTTGCGTTCAGGTTATCATCAAGTACTTGTTTCTGAAAATGATATTCCTAAAACTGCGTTTCGTACCAGATATGGTCATTGTGAGTTTTTAGTGATGCCTTTTGGTCTAACTAACGCCCCTGCTGTGTTCATGGATTTAATGAATCGGATTTGCCGGCCGTTTTTGGATAAATTTGTAATTGTGTTTATCGATGACATTTTGGTATATTCAAAAACCGAATCTGAGCACGAGCTTCATTTAAGGCAAGTTTTAGAGACCTTAAGACAGAATCGTCTTTTTGCGAAGTTTTCTAAATGTGAATTCTGGATGCGAGAAATTCAGTTTTTGGGACATATTATTTGTAAAGATGGGGTTAAAGTTGATCCAGCTAAAGTTGAAGCGGTTATGAACTGGAATTCCCCTAAATCACCATCTGAGATTAAAAGCTTTCTGGGTTTGGCGGGCTACTATCGCAGATTCATCAAAGATTTTTCAAAAATTGCGAGTCTTTTGACGAAGTTAACCCGTAAAGATGTACCGTTTAAGTGGAATGAAGAACAAGAATTAGCTTTTCAGACTTTGAAACAGCTGTTGTGTCAAGCCCCTACTCTTGCTCTACCTGATGGATCTGATGATTTTGTAGTATATTGCGATGCTTCCTTTGCAGGTCTAGGATGTGTTCTAATGCAGCGTGACAGAATTATTGCCTATGCTTCTCGTCAATTGAAACCACACGAGAAGAACTATCCAACCCACGATTTAGAGCTTGCGGCGGTGGTTTTTGCATTGAAACTATGGAGGCATTATTTATATGGTACTAAATGTGTTATCTGTACTGTTCATAAAAGCCTGCAATATATATTCTCCCAGAAGGAGCTTAATATGCGGCAAAGACGATGGCTGGAATTGATTAAAGATTACGATTGTGAGATTCTGTACCACCCAGGAAAAGCAAATGTGGTAGCAGACGCTTTGAGCCGTAAGGGAGCGGGTGATAATATCCGATTCATGCGTATTGAGATTGTTTCTGACTTGGTGGATAGACTTAAAGCTGCTCAGTTAGAGGCCTTGAATGATGAAAATTTGAAATCAGAAATCATGGTAAAAAGAAAAGCTGAGTTAATTGATGATTCTCGTGGATTAAAGACCTTTCAGTCTCGTATTTGGGTACCAGTACTTGGGGAACTTCGAGATTTGATTCTGTCAGAGGCTCACATATCGCGATTATCTGTTCACCCTGGTAACACTAAAATGTATAACGATCTTAAAGTGCTATATTGGTGGCCTACGATGAAGACAGATGTTGCAAAATTAATAGAATCCTGTCATATTTGTGCACAAGTCAAAGCAGAGCACCAGAAACCGTACGGGTCTTTAAAACAGCTGAAGATACCTGAATGGAAATGGGAGCATATCACGATGGATTTTGTAACCAAACTGCCATGTACTCAGCGGAAACATGATATGATTTGGGTGATAGTCGACCGGTTAACGGAAAGTGCTCATTTTCTGGCCACCAGTGAGACAGCTTCACTCAGTAGACTGGCTCAGTTATATATTGATGAGATTGTTTCTCGACATGGTATTCCTCTTTCTATTGTTTCTGATCGAGATCCCAGGTTTGTTTCAAATTTATGGGCGAGTTTACATCGTGAATTGGGGACGCGTATTAATTTGAGTACCGCTTATCATCCTCAGACAGACGGTCAGACCGAACGAACCATTCAAACCCTTGAGGATATGTTACGCGCCTGTGTGTTAGAGTATGGTGGATCTTGGGATACACATTTGCCATTAATAGAATTTGCGTACAATAATTCTTATCATTCGAGTATCGGTATGCCACCTTACGAGATGTTATACAGACGTCGCTGTCGCACTCCTACTTGTTGGCTAGAGGCAGGTGAGAAACAGTTTACAGGTCCCGACCTTGTTCAAATGACAGCTGAAAAAGTTGTAATTGCCCGAGAAAAGTTGAAAGCTGCCAGAGACAGACAGAAAATGTACGCAGATCCTCGCCGTCGACCAGTTTCGTTTGTTGAAGGAGAGTTGGTTTATCTGAAAGTCTCTCCATGGAAAGGGGTTATTCGCTTTGGGAAGCGCGGGAAATTAGCTCCACGATATATTGGTCCGTTCCGAATACGACAGATAGTCAATGATCAGGCTGTTACTCTTGATCTTCCACCTGAGTTAGCAGGTATTCATGACACCTTTAATGTCTGTTACTTGCGTAAATGCAACATTGAGGATGAAAGTCAGATCCTTCCAGTGCATGATTTGAAAGTGGATTCGAAAAAGCGATTAGTGGAGGAACCAGTTGAAATAGTTGATCGTAAGACGACAAAGCTTCGCAGAAAAGAAATTCCTATGGTTTTAATTAAATGGAAACACAGTTTGGGTTCAGATTTGACATGGGAGACCGAGGCAGACATGAGGAACCGCTACCCTAACCTATTTGAGAGCGATGAGATTCCGGGGACGGAATCTTCTTTAGGGGGGAGAGTTGTAACAACCGCATTTAGGGTCTAGTCGTTCTTGGCAATTAGGTGAGTATTTAAGTTTTATTTAATTGTTAATTGCGTGATGTTATTGATGTTTTCATGATAATTAATTGGTCTGCGAGACAAGAGATAAAATATGAGATTTAATATTTTAATAAGATATTGATATCATATGATTTGGTTTTACACGACGGTTCCAAATAATGATGCATGTTTTTGGTTTGAGTAGGACTGCTTTAATTAAGTTTCTGTATCTCAGATATCAGTATTTGCACTGTGTAGTGTATTAATTTTATTCCAAACCGTTTTAAGGTGTTATTGACCCTTAAGAGTCATTTTTTCATGTTGTTCCCGTTTGTTTGGTTCTGGCTGCGTAAGAGAAGAGAGAAAAGAACCAAAAAAAACCCACTCTTACTCAAACTTGAGTCTGTAATTCTGGTTTCGAGTTCTAAAGCGAGGGTTAACGTTTGGATTTCGAGCAAGAGGTGATGTTGTGTTGTTTATGTCGAGTTTGATAAGAGAATTCTTGAATGTTGAATGTTGGCCGTGCGAAGTGGAGTCCACTACGTGCGTAGTGACTCCATTACGTGCGTAGTGCTCAATGAAGAAGATGAAGTCGATGAGTTTTGGTCGCACGGAGTGTAGTTCACTACGTGCGTACCAGTGTCCAAATCGTGCGTAGTGTGTGTGAACCACTTCATACGTGCCAAAATGCAATACGTGCGTAGTGTGTTCATTACGTGCGTAGTGTGTGCACCACGTGCGTAGAGTGTTCACCACGTGCGCAGTGATTCGGATGTTATTTCAGTGAATGTTTTATTGTTCTGTAGCCAATGAAAGTTGATGTTTTGCAATTGGAATGTAATCCCAATTACTGACTAAGTTATGATGTGTTTCAGGAAACGAGAAGGCTCAGTGAAATTAGAATACTGAGTGTGGTGTTGGAGAACACAGGTGAGTGGACTTTTAACTCACGAATTGTTTTGGTTGTAACGGTAATGGTTACAACATGTTGTAATGTCTTACTCTCTGTTAGACTAAATGATCTGGTACTTGTTTTGTTGATGCCTTGGGCATACTTGATGTTTGGTTAACAGCTGTTTATTGGCACCGGGTGCATATGATGGGGTCAGCCATAGTGGGCTGGGTTCACTTGTCATCGGCTAATCAGTATTAGATCTGTTGATGCATGTGTTGCAACTTGAGGTGATTACTGTGTGAGAATGACAAGTGGGCTATCGGTAAACCTATGCTAGGCCAGCATTTGGTTGAAGGTTCGGCCGAACCGCCGGTCTTCTGTGATACTTGTTTATTTGCTGATGTTTTTCGTTGGTTAAACTTCCATTCACTTAGCTTTGAGCTAATCCCCCACCATAAACTCCAATTTGCAGGTTGTTGAGCTGATTTGCTGTGGGGAGTTTTGCCTGTCTTTTTGGGGAATGTCTGATACATTAACTCTGATATAATCTTGTTATGAGCCTGTATGTATATATATGTAACACTGGACTTGGTTTACTGACACTTGTGTCAGATGTTAAATCGTTTGTAATACTACTGTAAATAAGTATATATTTGGTTGCTCGCTTCCGCAGGAATAATTTAATTTAAAAAATATATATATAGCGGTGTTACAGGTTTAGTAAAAATATCTGCTAATTGGTCATCATTGAAAATAAATTTAATATCAATTTTACCTTTTTCCACAATGTCCCTAATGAAGTGATGTCTAATCTCAATATGCTTGGTTCTTGAGTGAAAGACTGGATTGTAAGTTATGGCTATAGCACTTTGGTTATCACAGAAGATAAGAGTTTTCTTGAAACTCATGCCAAAGTCTTGTAGCTGATGCTGCATCCATAGGATTTGAGCACAACAGCTTCCTGCTGCAACATATTCAGCTTCAGCAGTTGAAGTAGCCACTGAATTCTGTTTCTTACTGGTCCAGCTTACTAACTTCCCTCCAAGCAATTGACATCCTCCAGTTGTTGATTTTCTATCTAACTTGCACCCAACATAGTCAGCATCTTAAAAACCAACTAACGCAAATCCAGAGTCCTTTGGATACCAAAGACCTAGATTTGGTGTACCTTTAAGATACCTAAAGATCCTTTTCATAACTTGAAGATGTGATTCTTTAGGATCTGCCTGATATCTTGCACAAACACATGTAGCAAACATGATATCAGGTCTACTAGCTGTCAAATAGAGCAATGAACCTATCATTCCTCTATAGGTAGACTGACACACAGATTTACCATCTGAGTCTTTACTCAGCTTGACAGCATGTGACATGGGTGTTTTCATGGTTGAACTTGAATCAAAACCATATTTCTTTATCAAATCAAGAACATACTTGCTTTGATTAATGAATATTCCATCACGCTTTTGTTGAATTTGAAGGCCTAAGAAATATGTCATCTCGCCCATCATGTTCATCTTGTACTTTTGTGACATTATTTTGGAAAACCACTCACACAGAGATTCATTGGTAGAACCAAAGATAATATCATCCACATAGATTTGTACAAGAATCACTTGTCCTTTACTCTTTCTAATAAATAGTGTATTATCTATACTACCTCTGGTGAAATCCATTGATAGTAGATAATTTGACAGAGTATCATACCAAGCTCTTGGAGCTTGTTTAAGACCATACAAAGCCTTGTCTAACTTATAGACATGATGTGGAAACTGTGAACTTACAAAGCCAGGAGGTTGTTTCACATAGACTTCCTCCTGAAGTTTTCCATTGAGGAAAGCACTCTTCACATCCATTTGATAGACTTTGAAGTCATTATATGTTGCATATGCTAAGAACAGCCTTATGGCTTCAATTCTAGCAACAGGGGCAAAGGTCTCATCATAATCGATTCCTTCTTCTTGCTTATACCCTTGTGCTACTAGCCTGGCTTTGTTCCTAACTATCACTCCATCCTTGTTCATTTTATTTCTATAGACCCACTTAGTGCCTATAATTGTATGATTTTTGGGGGCAGGGACAAGGTTCCAGACTTTGTTTCTCTCAAACTCATTTAATTCCTCTTGCATAGCTTCAATCCAATCTTCATCCTCTAAGGCTTCTTCAATCTTCTTTGGTTCCATTTGAGATAAGAAACCAAAGTAAGCAGCATAGTTAGCTGTAGCCTTGGATCTGGTCATAACCTTTTCATGGACATTTCCAATGACCTGATCTTGAGGATGATCTTTGAGGAATTTGAATATTGTAGTTGGAGAGTCTGGTTCAGAATATGAGTGATGTTGAGAGCCCTGAGGTGAACTTATCTCCTCATTCTCAACAGCAGCATTATCAATAAACTGTTGATCACCAAGATCTTCAGTCTGAGGAATGTCAGCTCCAAACGGATTGACGAACTCATCATCTTTCTCAGTTTGAGAATCCATTTGAGCATGTGATGATTTCTTGGATGGACACACATAATCATCACTATCATCTCCTATGACATACATAGGATTTGATAAGTTGGTTTCCTTAGGCCTTTTAAGCTCACTCAGACTGACCAAGTCAGCTTGATCAAAACAGTCTTCATCAAAAGATACATGAATTGATTCTTATATGGTATTTCTCCTTGTATTATATATTCTATAAGACTTGAAGATTGAGGAATAACTAACAAATATTCCAAGATCAGCTTTAGATTCCAACTTATGGAGCTGATCTCTTTAATTCAGCACATAGCATTTTGAACCAAAGATATGGAAATAACCTACATTGGGCTTTCTAGACTTATACATCTCATATGAAGTCTTTCTATGTCTTTTGACAATGATTGATCTATTCTAGGTATAGCAGGCTGTACTAACAGCTTCATCCCAAAAATAGAGTTTCAATTCTGCCTCACATAACATTGTTCTAGCAGCCTCAATTAAGGTTCTATTTCTCCTTTCAGCAACTCCATTTTGTTGTGAAGTTCTGACAGGTGGGAAATTTTGTAATATTCATTTTTAATCACAGAAGCTTTCAAGGGTAGAGTTTCTGAACTCAGTCCCATGATAACTTCTGAATTGCTTTACAAACTTACCTTTCTGCAACTCTTCCTGTTTGATAAAACTGATTATCTCCAGGGCAGCCTCACTTTTGGCTTTAAGGAATATTACCCAGGTGAATCTTGAGAGCTCATCTACTATCACCAGTGTGTACTTCTTGCCACTTAGGCTTGGAGTACTTATGGGTCCAAACAAATCCATATGCAACATATGCTACATAAGCTGTCTATCCTCCTCAGATTCTGTACTTGCTATCTCATCATCAGCTACATAAGCTGCTGTTTGATAGTCACCTCCAATTACTGCTTTTACCTGTTTAGGAATTTGTTGGTTATTCACTTTTCAGCAAGCTTTGATGACTTACACCAAGACTCAGTGACCTTTTGAAGTTGGTCAGCTTTGTCTTTAGCTTCCTGAAGTTCTTCACTTAGAAGTTTAATAATGTGTCTTTGACATTCAAGATCACACTGTGCTTTCTTACCAACATTGATAAGAGATTTGTTTTCCTTAATCTCATTCTTGAGTTTAGTTATCTCAGCTTTGAGGTCATTTTGAGACTTAAGGATGGTCTTGAAATCATTCAGCAGATAATCAAAATCAAGACCCTTTTCCTCATCGGTGTAAGAGTTGAAATTACTAACCTTATACATGGAAGCAGGATCCCAATCACTGAGCTTGCTGTTCTCCTCAGCTTCCTTCATGTCAGCTTCAAAAGTTGACTCGGACAAACCATAATCAACCTCATCTATTTCCAACTCTTCATCTTCTTGAGCCATCAGACATACATCATCATCTGAGGTAGATGATTCTGTATCCCAGGTTTCAGCATATAATCCTTTTCCACTGGGTTTGTCTTCTGGCTTTCCTTTCTTGAGCTGAGTATAGTTCTTCTTGTATTTGGCAGCTCTATAAGCATTCTTATCAACAACTGATGTTGATTCCACCTTCTTTGATCTGCACTTAGCAGCAATATGTCCCCTCTTCTGACAGTTGAAGCACACAACATTCTTGGGATCAAAGGAACCCTTCCTTTTGCCCCTGTTAGATCTTCGTCTTCCCCTTTGAGCTCTTCTCAAACGTCTGGCTAACATTGTCATTTGCTCAGTGATATTTTGAACATCATCAGTATCACCTGAGTCTGAGTCTGAGTGGTCAGCTTGAGATTCTGATTCAGTCTCAGATTCAACAACCAGTGTCTTGGAACTTTTCTTCTTTTTCTGTGCAACCAATGCAACTTCATTTTTATCCAGAGACTCCTTGAGTTGTTGTTGAGAAGTTCTTTTGTGTTCAGTGATCTATTCATGATTTAGCAAGAACTCATAAATGGACTGTAGGTTGTACACATGCAATGTTCCTCCAGCCCTCAGTGCTGTAGTTACATCATTAAACTTTTCTAGTAACATATCAAGAAATTTCAGCACGAGTTCAGCCTCATCTTTCTTTACACCCACACTTAGTAGGTCATTTATCAAGCAGCAAAACCTTGTGAACAAATCTGGCAAGGTTTCATTCTTCTTTGAAAAGAAGTTTTCATAAGATCTATTCAAGTGATTCTTCTTTTGCTGCTTGACCAGATATGTGCCCTCATATGTAACACTTATTGTATCCCAGATATCTTTTACAGATTGACACCCAGTCACAGTACGCAAGATTTCGTTGGTCAGGGCATTTGCCAGAACACTTTTTGCCTTGTCATCCAGATTGTAGAGTTTCCAATCTTCATCAGTCCAGGATGCAGCAGGATTTCTTGTTTCCTTTTCAGTTCTACCAGGAGACGTATCACTGACAGTAGCAGGAATCTTGGGGATGATAGGTCCTTTTGTAATGACATCGAACATACGATTGTCAATGGACTTGAGGAATAGCATGGCTCTGAACTTCCACATAGGATAGTCAGATCCATCAAATATGGGACAGCCTTTGGTAGACATCTGTGGAAAGTTTGAAGTATTGTTGCTTGTAGACATTGTAAACTTTCTCAATATCATGAACTTTCAACTTATGAAATCGTTCAGCCTGCTCTGATACCAGTTGTTGGTCCCTTGAGGAGAATAACAACAAGCAACAGGTGTGTAGAAGGGTGTGTTGAATACACAAAGTAAATCAAATCACAATCGAATGCTTTGCTTTTAATTAATAAGAAGATAGTTACAGACTCTATCAAGTAAGCAAATCTTGATATGTAAACACCTAATATAAATCTCTCAATCTTTCAAACTTAGCTATCTATAATCAACTTATGATTATAGATACTGACGACTCTCTAAACAGGATTTACACAGATTGATAACTTACCAATATCACAACTAATGTGAGTATTCGAACACACGAATAGCTTGGCAATCTGTGAATATCTTGATCACGTTGAACTGACAAACAGTGATTCAAGAATCGTAACATATACGGTGAGGTAAGGTTTTGGCTCTGCAACACTTAGTTGTTTTCGTATCTGAGTCGTACCTCTAAACTTATCAGGAGATAAGTATTTATAATCCTGTTCCTACGGTTCCTAACAAACTGGACTAATCCTAATTTGCTAACTAACTATCGGATAACTCGGAATCTTGAATCTTGAATCTTCTTATCTTGAGTCTTCAATCTTCAATCTTGATTCTGAAGTCTTCTTATCCTTCCCGTAGATATAGTTAAAACAGAATTTAAAACATATTCAAGTTCTTTTAAACTGACTTCTTTAGTCAGGTTGAGTTACTCAGCTTGAAACTCATCAAGCTGAGTACTTCGAGAACAAACCCGAATTCAAACATGAACTAACATGTATAATTATTAACTCATCCTTAGAAGTCTAAAGAATTAACTAAAACATATTTAGTAACTCTATTGAGCTGACTCAGTATACACGCTGAGTCGCTCAGCTTGAAACTCATCAAGCTGAAACTTTATATATATATATCTTAGGTGACATTCACAGCTTATCACACATAGTGATAATCTTACTAAGATATAGTCTAAGCTGATCGAACATATGCTCAGCTTATACTCAGCTTATACTCAGTCTGAATCACTATAAATGTTCAGTCTGACTAAGGTTCATAATTCTGTTTAAGTTACATGTAAAACACATCATACAAACTTAACTTTGTCTCATCAAATCAAAACAGATGAGATCATTTTCCAAACAGTAAGGAACACATGATTTTATATTTTTATGTTAATAAAGGTTGTTTGATCTGAAACAAAGAGTTATCATAGTGTTTATGACTCAAAATCAAAAGAAAATGGTGTTTAAACACCCAAAAACCCAAGATCAAACAATTAGATGCATTTTGTTTTGAAACTCTTTACTTGTTTTTGTTATATCTGGAGTTGTAGATATCAAAATCATTTGATTCTTTTTGCTAAACTTAGTTTGAAGTGTTAGTTTTCATCTAAATCTGATCTCACAAGTTTTTATGGATATTTGATCCTTCAAACGTATTTTATAAGTTAGATGTGTTCAATCTGGAATCTGACAGATTAAAGAGGGTCACTTTAAACGTGCATAACTTGTCCAATCTTGGGTGAAAATCTGTCTAGTTTTTTTTAAAAGTTGTATTTTTGAGTTGTTGATATTTTCCCTTTTGAATAACTTAAAAATGAGGTCGTATGCACCTCAAACAACCTTTTTAGTAACAGTGTGTCATTCAGATTTGAACAGTGACCTTTTTATCTAATTTAATTAGTAAATATATTATATGTAGCTAACAAATTTCTATATTTTTACTAAATATTCTAGAGACATGAATTGAGGTTATATAAAAATATTGAACCTTGATTTGATTTCTAGAATATAGATTTAAAATTTTTAAGTTTGATTTAAATTTAATAAATTTCAGTAAGTTTTATGATTTAAAGAAATAGGAAAACCTTTAAGGGTTTAGTAAATTATTAATAATATTTTATAATTTTCACTTATAAATACTTAAATATTAGGTCTAATAGATATATATATTCCTTGTACTAGGTAGGAAGCAACGGTAGATTCGAGGATCTAATTCGAGCTATCATCGTACTAATACCCGAGTTTCATAGGCCCCCTTTTTTTAAAAGTATTTCTATTAAGTTTTTGGGGTGAAAGGCATGAATATTTAATCTTTGTATGTTGTCCTATGAAATAATTGACTTGATGTTGAAAAAGCACTTGATATGTACATGTTATGCAATGTCTAAATTCAAAGCAGTGTAAGTCCCGTGAAAATAATTGGTACACTACCATTAACTCAATATGAGTCTATAATATTGTGGATAGCGTTATTGTGGGTAGGGACGCCCCCACTTAGGGTTGACGAACCTTAAGTGTACATACTTGAAAATATTTTATATTTATTTTTGATCTTACACATGTGAGTTTGACTTACATCTGTGTATAGATCGTGGGCATCGTTGTCTGAATGGTTTGGTAGTGACTTAGTGCGAATATTGCTAATGTACAAATATATATATTGTGGTGCTTATAAAAGGTTGGACAACTCAAAACATCTTATGCTAGGTGACAATGTTTCACCTAAATATCTTTTTACTGCATGAGATCACTATTAAATTTTTCTTGCATACAAAAAAACCTATGGATATCAACAACTCTTTGTAGTTGACCCCTTTTCTTCATGCTTTTCAGGTACAAATAAGTAAGTGATGGCATGTAGGTGTATTTTGTGTGACGACATCAACATTATGAAACTTTATTAAAAGTACATGTAAATTTTGAGAACAAATTGGTTCAAGCTTTGTAATATTATACTGCAAATCCTTGATTTTATGGTTGGTGTTGTCTATTACTTCACTCTATCCCTCCACGCTCACAATCCATGAAACTTCCCATATCCAAGGAACGGCCGAGATTGGTTCTCGCGGTTCTCGCACTAACAACGGTTCTCGCATGAACACTCTATCCCCTATTTTGTTTATTAATTTTATTAGGATTATTTTTGCATCTAGGGGTTTGTCACTGTAATCTATAACAAAATTTAATAACAGTAATGCTATTTGTTTTACGTCTTACTCTATTTTTACATGACATCTTACTCTATTAAAAAAAGATAAAAATCTTACCAATAAAACTACTTTCATAGTCTATAATGAAATAGGTGTTTAAACATGAACATAGTCTATAATTTTATAGACTAATGTTTATAATTTAATAATGTTAAAATTAAGGCTGTCAATTTGAGTCGGGTTCGTGTTTTCGGGTTCGTGTCGTTCGGGTTCGGATCAGTTTCGTGTCGACCCGATTTTGACTCATTTATTTTCGTGTCTGGTTCAGGTCATGTTGGTTTTTTTCGTGTCAACCTTTGGGTCAACTCATTTAGACCAAATGTGATCGACAATTTTTTTTTTCAATTTTCAAGTTCGGTTTTTCGAATACGATTTTTCGTTTCGACTGAGATTTTCTTTATCAATTTTAGAATCCATGTTTGTTTTCCAACTTTCGATAAGAATTTTTACAATGATTTTCGTTTATATCCTAACTTTAATATCCAATGTTCGTTTTGATTGTACTCGAGCTTTAAATTCGGTATTTGTTTCAGTTTGATTCGAATTTCGATTTTACTCTTTTTTTCAACTTATATAAATGAATATAATAAAAAATATGATACACTACTATTCTACCAAATGTCAATAAATAATGTCTTAAATAAGCGAATAATTATAAAATACATTAGTGGATATAATTATGAATCGAATTGATAATACTAAAGTAACATTTATCAAGTAATAAAATGTCATAGTACCAAAATCATATAGTCAAAATAATAAATACAACAATGATATACTATAGTTTTAACTGTAAATCTTTTATTGTTTATTATAAGTTTTTTAACATTTCAGGCTTTTGTACTTTTGTTTGCCGGGTTTTATTACTCTAAAATGTCACTTTCTTATTTAAATTCACAATCTTCTTTTCAAAATATAAAATTTAAGCACTTAAGAAATTTTATAGTATTAAATTTTTACCCATAAACTGGGTTATACGGGTCACTTTCGGGTTTTCAAGTTGACCCTAACCCGACCAATTTATTTTCGTGTCGATTTCGTGTCAACCCGTTTCGGGTTCGTGTCATTTTTTTCGTGTCGTGTTAGGGTTGGGTTTCGGGTCGACCCAAACATTGCCAGCCTTATTTAAAATCACTTAAAAAAACATAAAATATAGACTTTATAACCATATAACCAATTAAAAGTGATAAAAATATACACATTCAAAATCTTCACCATAATATGTATAAGTGCAAATTGTCGAAAAAGGTAATCTAAATATCGAAATTTGACTTGTCAATAAAGGTAACCTCAAATTTTTGTAGATAAGAAAGAATCATAAATTTTGATTTCTAACAAAAAAGTAAATCTTGACTAATTTTTAGTATGTCATGATACTCTTTTTAATAACAAATTAAAATTTATATCTTTTTAAGCAAAATTGAAATTTACAATCATTTTTCCATAACAAATTACAATTTATAATTCTTTCTCGGCACAAAAATTACACGTTATCTTTATTGGCAAATTTTAATATATATGTTATCTTTCTCGGCCATTTGCCCTAAATCATTACCTATTATTTACCAATATAAAATAGACTAAGATACACATAGCAACATCCGCCAAGTAAATGTATGTTTAAGTAGTTCTGAAACTTTAAATACCAAAACCAGAAACCTGATGGCAATTATAGTTGTTATTTACTCAAAATTGTAATCAATTGATCTGTTTAATTATGTACAGATACCTATCTAATCAGATCATTTCTTAAAGGGGAAAAAACAAAACATAAAAATCTAGTGACTAAAGAATTCAAATAATTAAAATAAAAGAAAAAAAGAAAAAAGTAAGAGGTGTTGTAAATCCTTACAAACATACGTACCACCATTAAAGCACATGGTACAATTAATCCAAAGCATTAGGCCCAGCACATGCTTTTAAAACAGGGCTCCATATCCACTGTACCAAAAACTTCTTACCTCTTCTACCATTCATGTTATAAGTCCGACCCGACCCGTCTTTCATCACATTCCCAATATACCCGCCTCCACCACCCGACCCATATAACCCTTCACACAAATCCCCAATCTCCGTCGGCGCCGTCGGATCTTCGCCGGCGTACCAAGCGTTAATCAATGGATTGGACGACAGCTCCGCCAGCTCATGTCCAATCACACTAATCATCCCGTCAACGCCGACGTCGCCGTTAGGCGGCGCAAGTGACCCCGGCCCGCCGCTACCCATGTAACCCGGCACGGCAAACGGGTAAGCACAAACCTCCGCACACTGTTCACCTGAATTCCCAACCCACGCGTAGGGTAAAGTGTACCCAACCTTTGCCGGAAAAGTGAAATAATGAAACCCACATACCGCCCGGCAGAAATCTTGCACAGTGACGTCGCCGGAAGTCAAAACCAAGTAAACCCCGTTTTTGTGATCGACCGTAAACGGAGCTGATTTCACCGAAGAAGCGATTACGTCTTGGATTGTGAGACGGGTGAGATGTGTCCCATGAGTGCATTTCCAATCGGAATACTCTCCGGCAATGAGTATATTTCGAGAAATATTGGCATTAGTTTGGTCGGTATACAGAGTCACCGTTTGCCACCAGTCAGATACAGATGGTGCGGCGGCGACACGGCGGTTTGCGGCGGAGATTGATAGTAAAAAGTCTTTGATTATAAGCTTCTGAGATGGGGTCCATTTGCCATACCAGATTATATAAAGGTTGATCGGAGAAGAAAGAACCGGACCCATGTGGTACCGGAGCTTAACAAGATCCGATGAGCCTTCGAATTTGTGGGAAACGGTGAGTGATTTGGGTGGAAGTTTAGGGTTAATAAATTTGTAACTTTTGTCATGTAGTTGATGATGATGATTTACATTTAGGGTTTCAACAGAAGCAGAAAGAACAGAGGTTATGAGAAGGAAGAACAAGAAGGTGAGAGTGAAAGTGAGGGATAAAATGGACATTTTGCTTTGGATGAAAATGGCTGTGGTTACCTGCTGTTTATAAAGGATTAAAGGGGAAGGGTGGAAATTGGGCTGGTGACAGCTGCCAGGTTTCTTGGAAGATGTAATTATGAAAGCAGAAATTTTGAAACAGGAATAAAGAGTTATTATGATCAATGGAGGAAATGACGAAAAAGCCCCTGATCTTTTTGGTCTTTGATCGCAAGTTGTCTTTGTGGGGGTGCGTAGTAAGATTCGAGTTCAAATTCAGTATTGGGAAAAGAAAAGTAATATTATAAATGTTTTAAAATTTGTGTTTTTAGTTAATTAAGTATGATGACGTGTTACAGTGTAATGGGAGTAGTAGTGGTATTCCGACTTAACCCAAATTACCCGAAGGCATTTGGGTCTCGTTTTCACCTTCATATAAAAATAAGGAATTCTAATGTCACTTAATAGTAAACAAAAATGACAAGATTGAATTAATCTATGAAAAGATACATATGTAACATTGTGTTTGAGAAGCTGGTTATATCTTTGTTTGTCAAGTATATTTTCAAAGCGTCGACTAGTTAGACCACTACACAAGGTCAACAGGTAGTCCGGCCGCCGGCCGGTTCAATGCAAGGTGAGGTAGTAACTCAGTCACTGTTGAATCATCCTCCTGACCATGTCTACGATATGGTATTAGAAGGATTCAACTATATAACATTGATGGGAGAATAATTAAGCAAGAAAGTAAAAAGATTAATCATTTCTAAAACACTAAATTACACAGATAGTCTTTGTGCTTTATCACTTATTACACCCACGGTTTTAAAACTTCATGTATTACAATGTAATTCCCTAATATTTGCATTTTGTAATACTAATTATCGCTCATACAACTAAAAAGGAACAAAGAACCCTTACTTTTTCTTTGAAAATGACCATTGTACTCTTGTTACCTCTTTTATTATTTTTCTTAGTTCTAAATATTAAAATACATTATAAATGTTATAAATTATATTATTATATATTTATATTATATCTACATTCTATATTAATCCACCATTCCACCCTCACCCCCTTCCTTGTCTCCACCGGCAATCCTTCTCTTTCTCAACCTTCCGCCAGAAGACAACCACGTCCACCATCATCTCCCCTCCCTTCTAATTAGGGCTTTTTCATTCTATTTTTTTTCAAATCTATCTAGTATTTCAGATCTTGTTCTTGAGTGATGGTGGTAAACGGTCATCAGCAGGGTTGAGTGAGTGGTGGTAGACGGTGGTATGATGGTTGTTTAAGTTTCTGGTGGTGACTTTTTAAAGCTATTTCATTTATTCATTAATATTTTAATTAATAATTAATTGTAAATAAAAGTTATAAAAATAATAAAGAGAAATGATATATCCTCCTACTTCATCCTCCTACTCACTCCAAGATGTCATGTGTACTCCACTAATTCTCTTTCCTTATCTCCTTCCTTGATTTTGACACGGGTATCATTGTCTTTTTCAGTGCACAAGCACTACACGATTACAAACTCCAAACAATATGGACTTGCAGCATATTAAATGAAGTTTAAAGATCATGGGTGTAATAAATGGCAAACTACAGGATAATCAGTTTCTTAAACTAATAATAGACTTATCAAAAACACAAACCAATTAGGCTTGATTGAACCGACCCAACCCGACCCGACCTGACCCAAGAGCCACTTTTTCAACTGTCATAAAACCAAAAATATAACAATAAATTTTGCACTTTCTGATCAGCATATTGCATGTGCAAATCAACTTCTTTCTTCAATGAACAACCTCTTAACTAACTGTTCTGAAATTTGATATGGTATATAATTTTCACAGAATTATAAAAGAAAAAAACTCAAATGCTATATCAAAATGAATACTAGAAATTATACAAAATCAAAATCGCAAGATCCGTTGCGAGGGCTAGTACTTGTTGGTACTTCAAACGTACCAGCTCGACATTTTTGAACTAATAAAAAAAAGTTTCTATCATTAAGCTACATCTATAAAATCGACGTGCTAGTATAGTAAATGACTATGGGGATGTAACATATTAGAAGGGTTTCATACCTCTAATAGTTTTGGATTCCTAAAAGTTCCAAAGATTCTGGCCCAATCAGGAATATACGCCTTATGGCTTTATAGCTGAAAACAACAACGCCGTTATATGCAGTTCTTGGTATACCATCCTGAGAAATGTAAGAATTGTAGAATTATAACTCAAAAGGCTTATTTTTAAGGTTTAATCATGAGAAAATGTATATTTTTTTAGAGTTGTGTTCAATAAAGTCCATATAGAAAAGATAGTCCTCAAATTTTAATATTCAATCACATGTGATTCAGTATACAATCAAATGTGATTGTAAAAACATCACATGTTAATTACGAAAATGCCACTCCGCCCAAAATTTTAAAATTCAATATGGACCATTGATAAGGCAAATCCAAAGGCTAAGATTAGTCTCTCAGGACTATGAATTAAGGATGGACTATATTGAACAAATATCTACATTTTTATTCTTATAATTTTACAGTTTCGTAAGGGCGTATATTGAATTCTTACGAAACTTCAAAATTTTAAAAATTTAAATTTTCATCGATATCCTTTCATAACTTCAAACTTGTGTAATATCACTATACAAGTATACAACTTCAAAATTCCATCAATGTCCTTTACAAACTTCAAAATACCAACACTATACAAGTAAACAAATATATCCTAATTAAATGATTTTAATATTTAAGACATTATATTACATTATTATCCTTGTCCCCTTGATTAAACAAACTCGAAGCATCACTTCATTATTAGTCTGTCAAGAACTTTTGGTTTTTGAACTTAGTATTTTGGAGTTCTTCAATACTAGTTAAATTGTAAATTTGAGAAAATAAAGGGTATTTTTAATATTCTAAAAGAGTGTATAGATAATTTTGGTGATGTTATCAACAACAAAAAAATTACTTGATCCTATTTGAGCGCGGTATGAGGGAGGTAAAATGTAGATAGTTACACCTCTACCTGTGGGTAGGGAGACTACTTGTAACAATGATCTATGGCCCTTAGGGTTTTTATCGAATCCCTTAAATTACTTATTCAGATAATATGATTATTTTGAAGTTTAGACAATATTAATGTGATTTTGTAGTTTTTTTGAAAGATATTCATGTCGTTTTGAAGTTCGAAAGAATATTGACGTAATTTAAGAACAAATTTGGATTGGATCATAGAAATTATAAGCAAAGCTCATAAACAAGCAAAAATGCCAAATCACTGATACCTTCCATTCTTCAAAAATGCCAAATTGGCGAGCAATTTCTTCAAAATGCTGTTGATCTCTATATTGTATACGCACATCCCCACCTACATTGTTTATCTTCAGAATAAGATCTGGTTCATACAGAGGATTTGCATTTTTCACCATGTCTGCGAAATGTTTCACAAATTCATCCTACATGATAAAATTAAAGATTTACAGTAAATATATTTTTAACTCTTATACATTTTACTTAATTTAATGAATTCTGTAATGAAATTCATACCTTCATTAAGTAAGTCAAGTTCATCGATTTCCAATCAATCTTTTAAAGAAGAGAAAAAAAGTAATTAGTCAATAATATGCTGTAGATTCCAAGGTACAAGCAACAAGATAATTTTAGGCAAGAATTTACGTACCGGGAGATCATTTAGCTTAATAGGTTTTAGGTACTGATTGAAAAACTGGCCCAAACTAGAACCCTGGAAAAAGAAAATAGACAAATGCAATAAACAAAATTAAAAAATGAGAAATAATAATTCATCCTAGCCGTGGGAACGAACTTAATATAAATTGCTTTGTGGTCGACAGATTCAGGATTTAGACCATGGTATGCACAAGCAGAACCATGACCGTTTATAATATTGATTTTATTTTTTATACTGCAAAACAATAAATTCTCAGTCAACTGGTTTATGACTTAAATAAGTTGCGATTGGATGGATACCTACATGTTCACCAAAGTTGTATGTTCTGCACACTTCTGGACGAATAAACTGTCGCCCCACGTGATTTTCTTGTAATCTTAGCCAGTCATCCCAGTAAGTAATACATAGTTAAAGAAATTGTACTTGAAATATATTTTTCCAATAAAAAGCAAACAAACTGAAATCGGATGAAAACGAAAATTAGCATGACAGGATATGCTTTTGGCCACTTCGGAGATAGCTCATCCCATGTAGGTTTAGAAAGCATCCATCCAAGTCCAGGGAAAAAATCTGAACGATATAATGTATCTGCAAGATACAAACTTTATTCAGCGGGATACAGCCATATATATATAAGGAAAAGTTCAATCGAGAACTGTTTTTTATACGAGAACTGTTTGTAATACCATTAACAACTCATTGATAGGGATATTTTAGTCATTTATATATTCACCTAACCGTGAATACTTGAATTGTGTCCTGGTGGGCCGTCATTAATTTACTAGGCTTGATTTTCCCAATATATCCCATATTAATGTGTTTCATTAATGAGCGCATTAATCACTCATTAAAGAGTCATCACCATAGCCATTGATTTATTTTAATCAACAACCAATATATCTCGTATGAAAAATATCCCCTATTAATTTGTTTTATTTACAAATTTTTCTTCCAGCCCACGCTTACAAGGATCATGCACAAATTGCTTTTGCCCGTTGTCGTTCCATGAGGAAATAGCCATGATTGACCTATCATAGGAAGAATAGAATTTTATAAGAATGAAAGACGGTATTTATTATTTAGTTTCTGTCAAGAAAAAAAACAGAACTTACTTATCTTTGTCAAGGAGGTCTGCTCCAGCTTCAAAATAATCAAAAAAGTCGGGAGAAATCTCCATATCATCTGCATCCAGTAAGGATATATAACTTTTAGGAATAACAAAACAGACTAAGAGATATGATATACATTAAAAAAATTGGGTTTATTTCACAGAATAGACGTTTGAAAACTGTTCCACCAAGGTCATTGATGGGGGGGGGGGGGGGGGGGGGATTTTCAACTTACTTACTATTCTATGAACTTTCCCCTAAAAAATTGGACAAACTTCATGAAAATAATCCCTATTGTGTGTATCAAACTTTAAAATCTTCTATTATGTTTATGGAGCTTTTGATTTGTCTAATTGTATGTAATTTGGATACATACAATAGGAAAAAAGATAGACATTTAATACACACAAAAGAAAGTTAATTTCACACTATTTAAAGTTCGATAACTCATGCAACCTTAAAAAAATCATGAAGTTTGTCCTAAAATGTATAAAGTCTGTACCTTCAAGTATGATTACCCGATTAAAATTATATTTGTAAAACAATTGATCCAGTGCCCACTTGTAATGACCTGAAAATTAGGTAGTTAAACAATGAAATGATGTTTTATCCCCAAAACATATATAAGGTAGAAAGATAAATTAGTCTAACTGCATCTCTTACGTGCAATCTTGTAATATGCTATTAACTCCCCAGGTCTTTCGGTATGCACAGGTTCGTAATCTAAGTGCTGCAATAACATTTTTAGAAGTACAATGATTCATTAAGCAAACGATTATAATTATTATACCATAGAACAAAGAAAAGACAAAAACGTACCTGCATGTACGTCAACTGTTTGTAACTTAAAGCTTTTGTTCTTACATCAGAATTTGACCCATCCTGAAAACATAAAAAGAATTTATTTATTTGGTGCGGGAGGGGGTCGGGGTGGGGTAGTAGGTATATAGTAATTATCAAGTGTTACACCTGAGATACAAAAACGGGAAACTTTGATGCAACAGAACCATGATACCTGAAAATCATCAAGTGTTAGGCGTTAATTACACAACAGATTCACAAGTGATTTACATTATAAATAAGATAATATACAAAAAGGTTACCATTTATTCAAAAGGTTTCAAACAGGTATCCTGGCTGAAAAATGTCAAAGAAACCACCCAACTTTCCATTTGTTATCATTTATATCAAATTTCAGTGTAAAATGACTCTCATACCCTTCATCCCTTCATTCCAAATTTAAGATTTTTCGATAAAAGGTAAACAAATTTCAGGGGGCTTTTTGCAAAATTTGATATGGTCCATTGTTTTATATAGAATATATTATATAGAAGTTTGTTATCTTTATTATTTAGTTGATATAATTAGATAGGAACTATTTTTAGATAAAGATTGTAGTTAGAGTTATTTTAGGAGTAGGTTGTTATCTTTGATTATAAATAGGTCATTAGGGTTGTAATCTTTGATTGGTGGTTTTTTATATCAGGAGTGTTGGTTTACCCTCGAAAGTAAACTATAGGAGAGCCAATCGACCTCTCGACAGTCGATTAATCTAACTTTTCATCTTTTTATTGATTACAACTTTGATTCATATTAGAGCAACGATTCTGGGCGGGAAAAGAAAGAAAAATCTAGGTCAATGTTCTTCGTGTACTGTTCAGTCGGTACTGTTCATCCCAAAAAAATTTGGGTATCATGACTAAGATTACTGATTTGGAGGCGGATTTAGAGCAGTACCACAAGACGGTTTGAGAACTTGGAAGGCAAGGTCGAGAAACTGATGAATTGTTGAGGGAAGAATGAGAGAAGAGGCATGAAGAGATAATTAAGTTGCTGAATTGGATGCAGCATTCCCAACGGCCAAGACCAACAGAACAACAACAATAACAACCGTACCCAATCCCGTTAAAGCGGGGTATGGGGGAGGTAAGAATGTAGACAATCATACCCTTACTTTTAAGGTAGAGAGATTGCTTCCTGAAAAAGACCAACAAAAGCACCACCTATTTCGGTAGGAGTGACTAGGGCTCAAATCCTACCCAGATGCGATCCGATGTGCCCCATTTATATGACCCTACATGTTTAATAATTGGATCCATCGCCCCAATAAGAGATCAAATTGGTCGACCCATTTAATTAGATCACTACGTGGGTCAATCCAAGATCTGTCTGGGTCGACTCATTTAATATTAAACTACAATTTAATTTTAACAACCACCAACTATCATCAATTTATTAGTCACCACCCGCCGCCGCCGACCGACCACCATTCACTGCGCCGTCACCGCCACCCACCACCGCCATTGCCGACGCCACCACCGTCACCGGTAGGGTATGGGTGGGGTACGGTGGGGTAGGGTAGGGTAGAGTAGGTAGGGTAGCGTGGCTAGGGGGTTTGTGGAATTGTGGGGTAGGTGGGTTGTTTAAAATCGATTCCTCCCTTCATCATTACGAAAACCATGCATTCTCCTCATCCTTACAGTTTGTATTGGTGTGTGAATATGTGTATCATATGTACTTGTATAACACAGAATATAATAACACAAATGAAATAGGAATCGAATACCTTAAATCATTGTCATTACATACTTATATAGGGGTGATGGTTGGCGGTTGATTCGCACCAAAACAATCAGTTTCAACTGCCAAACGGCTGTTTGGTCCTTTGGATGTTCAACTAACAGAATCATCCATCACAGTCTCGACCAAACTTATTTACTTATCTATGGTACTTAATTTACACAAGTCAACTAATTGTCTTATATAGATACATGGCTATTTACATCATTAAATCATTAAGTTTCTGACATGGGTATGGTGGATAGGGGTAGGGTGGGGGTAGGGGTGGGGTAGGGGGTGGGTTAGGGGGAGGGTGTGTAGGGGTTGGAAAAATATTTGATAGATTTTTTATAAATAATAAAAGGGTCCCTCATCCATTAGTATTAGATCTGATCCAAATCCAACTAAATGAATTTTAATGCTAATGGGTGAGATCCAGATCCAATTATATGGGTCTTCGAGTCAGGTCATTATCTAAATATATCAATTAGGAACTGCAAACTTGGTTTTAAAAGGCGTACAAGTACAACACCCTAAAGCGCTAAGGGTCCCGGAAGCCGAAGTGCTAAGCGCTAAGCAAAAGCGTTCGCTTTTAAGCACGCCAAGCACTTGAAATTCCCACAAAAATACATAATACTTATAAATTACCTAACATTTATATCTAGTCATAATGCCATATACTACCTTATAATTACTTAAACACCAAAGTGTCAATGCATATATTCAAAACTTAGAATTATTAAACACCAAAATATATTTATCAATCTACTTGTAAGTTATCTATACTACACTATAAAGCATTTAACTTTCTCTCTCTTAAAATTTTTAAGACTACTTAATTTTAAGTGGTACAAATTTTTTTGCTTAAGATACAATCACCTAAAGCAATAGCCTAACCAATCATTCCTTTGATTATCTCAACTAATTTAAGGCAATTATTACTTTAATAAATCATTAAACATCACAAAAATTATTTAATTTATCTAATTATGGCTAAATTACTTACATCAATACAATTTTAAGGCTATAATATCTTTTTCTCTAATTATTCAATAATAATATTTTTTAGTTGTTTATCAAAAACTAGTTTTAACAATTAATAAAATGGTTGATTGTAAAAAAAAGTAAAGAAATCAGAAAAGGTAGAAAATACATGGATATTTTGACTAACATCGCATTTCAAATACCATACCCTACTTTTTAAATCAAACATGTTATCGAGCACAAACTATTGTCATCGCCGCCGCATTGTACGGGTGCAATGCTAGTAAATACTTAACCATTAATCATACCATGAAGTCGTGAACAAGAGAAGTGGAGAAATCCTTTGCTTCATGAATTGAATTGAATAAGAAAGATGATGATTACTGATTCAAAAGTTGACTTATCGATTTTTTATTGTTCTAAAGGATAGAGTTTTATAACTTTGGATGATGACTCTTTGTTTCACAACCTAAGCCCATAGTATAAAAACTAGCCGCTAATAACTTAACGCAAAAGCCCAAACTAATCAAGAATACCTTAGTCGCTATTAAGCGTTGCTTAGCGCTTCACCTAAAGCGAAGCAAAGCGGTCGCTTTTTCTTGCATTACATAATTGCAGTGCTTCAGTATAGCTTAAGCGCTAACCCTCTTCGCTTCAGCACTTTAAGCGGCCTTAAGTGCGGTTTTTTAAACCAAGACTGCAAAATTCACTTAAGTTTGGTATAAAAAATGTTTGTTTTATGAGTTTTTTCTTAAATCATGCAACTCTCAGTTGGACAAAAACATAATTATTTCGATAACAATCTTCAATTGGCATATGGTAATATGGAAACTGCAAACAGATTCATTGGAGAATATATAACAAGGGGTAGGATTGAAGGTCTTGGCATCCAGATGCTTATGTACTCTTTGTACTAGAAAAATGAGCTTATATTAACGGCATAACTGCAAATGTTTCAAGCTTGTCACTGATCCATAGGAAGGTCAAAAGAGGTGAACAATAAACCAAATAATCTAATAAGAGGTTATAGTTATTATGAGAAAACGATGCATTCTGCCAACAACACCTAACATCGGTGTTGTTGCACTCACAAAGCACTAAAATGAAGAGTATTTATGTCACTTGACTGTTTAAAGATTTAAGTGGTTTGTAAGTGTAACAGCACTTAACTTAGGTGATGATGACTGCATGTATCATTTCCCAATTATTAAATAGGTCAATAAACCCTAAACTCTAATAAGATTGTTGTCTAGTATGTTCTCACAAGCTAAGGATAGGAAGCGGCCTGTAGCTTGGATTCTTAATTTCAAATTCCAAATTAAATGAAGTTTATTAAAAGATTTCACACCAAAGTGAAAGTTGGGTTACCTCAGTATCAATAGTTAAGTGCTCATATTTGAAACTTTTTGCATACTGTGGTAGACTCATTGCATATTAGGCAAAAATAGAAAAACATTTATCAAGTAGAAAAACATACTTAAGGATCGATTTAATGGTCATTTCCAAATAATCAGCACGATTGCAAGCCATGATAACTACAGCTGCCACTGGTACCTATATATGAAGTAGAACACTTCAATATGTTGAAAGTCGATCTTTTAAAAGAAAAGAAAGTAGATTTAACAAAAAGAAAGTATTCCCAATCAAACCTGAACTTGTTGAAACAAAGTTTGGACACCTTTCCCTACAAATTTATAAAACAAAGGTCAGAATAATATAGATAATTTTTGTGCAAGTACACAACCATATTACATGTGTGTGTGTGTGTGCGCGCATGACGTAACAAAAAATTCGGAGGATACACTAAAATAACAAAGAAAAAATATTTTTGTTCTTCTATACAACAAAAAACGAATCGAAGAATATGCTGTCATATACAGAGAAGAGAGCCAATTAGATAAAATTGAAGGAGCGGACGTTTATGCTATGAACTTACTCTCAAGATTTTGAACAAGTGTCCTCAATTGTTCACACTCCTCTTCTTGGCGTTTCACTTTTTCTGAACAAAATAGTGCAAATGAACAACTCAACAAATGTAAAAAAATATTACATTATCGAACTCAAATGGAAATTAGGTCTCAGTTAGCTAGTTATAAAAACTAGATACATGTGTATATAGGGAGTGGATGGTGGACTAACAAAATAGATACATTCTACAAATGCCCCTTATAATAAATCTTTACAAAGACACAAGTATCACATAATTTGCTATTCTGGTTTGTCTCACCAGATGCTATAAGTGGAGAAAACAAGAACAATAGACAAATGAAGTGGGAAGTTACCACCAAAATAAAATAAAGAAGTATCCCTTACCTTCCAAATCGACAACTTTTTCCTTCTGCATACTTATCTGATGAATAAGTAACTGCATCTGGCTCGTGCAATGATTTTCCCCTTCCACCTGTTATGACTTATGATTACAACATCATATTTGACAAAGTAATACTTCAACATATAATATATAACTAAAATAGCTATCAAACACTGATTTTTGATTGAACACAAACAGAAGGGTTAAACGGTCACCTGTTGTTATTAAGACCATTAGTTCAGCACCATAAGGAAACATCGTATCAATGTATCATACAGCACTTACTCTACACAGACCTCATTTAAACGAACATTACTTGATACGGGAAAATAAGAGATGCCCTTATAAGTATTTTTTCAATCATGATTAAAGAATAATAATTCAATAAAGTTTCAAACACATAAATAAAACAGTAAAGCTGTTTAAAGATGAAGTATAGTCTGTGAAAGGTAAAATAGATAAGATCATTACCGCAGCTGCAATTCTGTCAGCATACTCAGACTGTGCCTTAAACAGCCTCACCTGGTGTTAAATATAAACATAATAAGTATTCTAAGGTAACAAAAATTCGTTAGGTGAAATTATAGGTCCGAAATTTCAGCACCTTCCACTATGTTTGCAAATTAAAGTAATTAAAATCAACCAAAACACGTTATATCCATGATATAGATAACTAGTTATATCCGCAGACTAAACCAAATATTTTCCTAAAAAGATTTCACAGGGTCGAGCTTTATGCCCTAAGTGTAAGGATCAAAACACCACCTTGCAAGGATCGAACTTGAAACCTTAACAAGAACACATTAGAAGATGCAGAAAACATAAACCAGATAAACAAACTCCAAGATGTAACGTGGTTCAGTCGTTAGAATCACAACCTACGTCCACGGCAGGAACCAAAAACTTCTTTATTAGCTGAAAGTGCTTACAAGCTATCACCCCAAGGGTGCATATGAATCACAAAGTTTAAATGACAAGAAACCAGAGCTTAATTAAATAAAAGTCGGTGCCGCCATATACGAGGTAATGTTAGTTAAATGACCTCATAATATAGTTACCTAATTCGCTAGAGGAGCCACGATTTCCGTATGGATCGCTTCGTACCGAATCGCGGTACGAAGGCAAACCAAATTGCTATTGGATCGCGAATTGAATCGGCACTGAAACGTGATTGAAGGTCGATTGAAACGCGATTTACAGTCAATTGGAACACGAATTGGATCGAAATTGTACTTGAATTAGCTTAATTCGGCGCGCTATTTGAAGACCGATTGGTGCACCGTACGAATTGGCGGGAATTGAACGGCGCCTCGTTAATTGATTGTATGTGTCTCTTCGTTTTTTTAGTCTGGATTCATGGGCATTAATCAATTTCACACTGCAGCATTAATAATCAATTGGAGTAATGGACTACAATCACTTCTATATATACATCGCTTCTCCAATTACGAATCTTATTTCCAATTTCTTCTATTTCTTCTATATTTCTTCTCTTTCATTGCAATGGCTTTTGTCAAAAACAGAACTACTCAAGCTGCTAACAGTGAGTATGATGAGAATGACACTGGAGTGAGTGAGACACAACCCCCTTACGTTGACCTTGATGAAGAGGTTCAAATTGCACGAGAGCGGATAAGCTAGTTTTTATCCACTCCAACAGTAGACTTCAATCCCTATTTCAGAATCTTATAAATCCGGCCCCCAAAAAAAATGGGACATGAATCCGGAAAGTGATTACATAGAAGGTCCAAGTACTCGCTTAAAGAAAATGGCTTGGGAGAATCTTGATGAAGGCGTGGACAACGGGAAAGGAAAAAGGAAGCGGCTAGATTAAAATGAATGAATCTGTTTTATGTTTCAGCTTATGAATCTGTTTTGGAATTAATGAATTTGTTTTTAAATTAATGAATCTGTTTTGGATAAACTTGCTTATTATAAAACTTCATGGTTTTTTTAATGTGGTACATTGTACCAAATTACTTGGAACACCGTACCGGGTCGTACCGAAATGAACCTACCCCCCTACGTACCGAATACGGTTGATATGGCGAACCGCGTTCCCGGTCCTCGTTCCCGTACCAAAGCGAACCGCGAATTAGGTAACTATGCCTCAAATATTCAGATTGAATGAGACAAAATAAAGCTTGAAAGATAAGGCTTAAAAGACTTAAACTGAATTATGTAGACTGACTACTCACCAGCTTAAGCGAGTAGTCAGCTCAAGGACAGAATTTGACTTTCTAAGTAAGTTTTAGAGAAGTCAAATGACTTCCTATGTTAAGTAAGAGTATTTATGTGTGTGTACACGTAGAAAACCAAAGTTTGGTTAAAGTCTCAAGCCTGCTTAACAAAAAAGTCAGCCTGACAAGAGTTCAGATAAGTTAGTTTGAGACTTATTTTACATTCTTCACTCTGTATCTACGTTTAGATAAGAAGTTTCAATATTGAAGATTCAAGTTGAAGACTCAAAATTGAACATAGAGTTATCCAAGTTATCTATGCGGATGTATAGATAAGTTAGTTTAAATTAGTTTGTTAGTTTGTTAGTTTGTTAGTTTAGATAGTCTTAGTTTGTTAGTTTAGAAGTTACAATTAAATGTTCTGTGAGTTAAGCATACACATATGTTTATCCGTAGAACAGCTACATTACTTAACCTTCTAATATGTTTGGAAGTTACAATTAAATGTTCTGTGAGTTAAGCATACACATATGTTTGTGCATGATAAGTTTAGAGTTGTTTAGGGAGATCACAGTAATCTGTTCACCAGTTGAAACAGCAAAACAAGTTCTAGCAATTAATTTGTTAGATTGAAAGAGAGTTAAATTGTAATCGGTGAGTTGAATTAAGATTTCATTACTAATGTGTATTTAGTCTTGGTTTATTTTATAAAAGCATTCGAATTGATCTTGATTTGTTCATAATAGTTGAGTTGTGTATTTGACCAACAGATAAATATGCAAAAACCAATTGGACTCAAACTCCATGCACCTCCACGTGCAGATAGTGCATGAGGTGCATGCATCGAGAATTCCCAAAGCTCACTAACATGATTCTTCAATTTTCTCTATAGCTCCTCAGGGCAAGAATTCACCTCCTGGCGCTCCCATCTAATTAGATTCTAGTTCCAATCGTGCTGCTAATTCGAGTCATTCTGAACACTAAGACCACCCGTAGTCATGACATCCATGACTGACCGCCACATCGGCTTTTCTAGCCTATGACAATCTTAGTCATGACTACTATCACTAACCTCCACATCATTACCCATTTTCATTTTATAATGGGCTAAAAATATAAAATAAAAATAAAAAATTGATAACTTGCCCGTTTAGCTCGTCATTGTGACGACAAGCTCACTGATGACGAGCCATTAAGAAGGAGCCCGTAGTGGATAACGGCACATGACAAGGGAAGTAAATGTCAATAACGAGTTGTTAGATTTCTAAATATCATCATCATTTTTCTATTTTATTTTAGTCTTAAGTATAAGTATTATTAAACTTTATTGTACTTAGGTTTATTAATATGTGAATAAATTGTGTGTGTCACATACACCCTTGTAGATCGGTTATATAGAAACCTATATATATATATATATATATATATATATATATATATATATATATGGGACGGTTCAAACGAGAACAGTTTTTCGTACGAGAACCAATGTTAGTCGTTGATTTGATAAAGTGAAATTCATGGATGTGGAGCGTGAGGGGATCAAGTGTGATAGAGTGCGCGTGATGAATTCATGGGTGGGCAATGACATTGAAGGAGGGGGATTGAACGGCTCAGATTGGTTCTCGCAGTTCTCGTACGAAAAACAGTTCTCGTTTGAACTTTTGCATACATATATATATATATATATATATATATATATATATATATATATATAGGGGAGGGTTCAAACGAGAACTGTTTTTCGTACGAGAAATGCGAGAACCAATCTCAGCCGTTCCTTGAATATGGGAAGTTCATGGATGGAGAGCGTGGAGGGGATCAAGTGTGGCAGGGTGCATGTGAGGAATTCATGGGTGGGCAATGACATTAAAGGAGGAGGAATTGGACGGCTCAGATTGGTTCTCGCAGTTCTCGTACGAAAAACAGTTCTCGTTTGTACTTTTGTCTATATATATATATATATATATATATAGGGGAGGGTTCATGCGAGAACCGTTGTTAGTGCGAGAACCGCGAGAACCAATCTCATCCGTTCCTTGGATATGGGAAGTATCATGAATGGAGAGCGTGGAGGGATAGGGTGTGGCAGGGTGCATGTGAGGAATTCATGGGTGGGCAATGACATTGAAGGAGGGGAAATTGGACGGCTTAGATTGGTTCTCGCGATTCTGGCATGAACTTTTGTCTATATATATATATATATATATATATATATATATATATATATAGGGGAGGGTTCATGCGAGAACCGTTATTAGTGCGAGAACCGCGAGAACCAATCTCAGCCGTTCCTTGGATATGGGAAGTATCATGGATGGAGAGCGTGGAGGGATAGAGTGTGGCAGGGTGCATGTGAGGAATTCATGGGTGGGCAATGATATTGAAAGAGGGGGAATTGAACGGCTTAGATTGGTTCTCGCGGTTCTCGCGCTAACAACAGTTCTCGCATGAACTTTTTCCTATATATATATATATATATATATATAGGGGAGGGTTCAAACGAGAACTGTTTTTCGTACGAGAACTGTGAGAACCAATCTCAGCCGTTCCTTGGATATGGGAAGTTCATGGATGGAGAGCGTGGAGGGGATCAAGTGTGGCAGGGTGCATGTGAGGAATTCATGGGTGGACAATGACATTAAAGGAGGGGGAATTGGACGGCTTGGATTGGTTCTCGCAGTTCTCGTACGAAAAACAGTTCTCGTTTGAACTTTTGCCTAAATATATATAGGGGAGGGTTCATTCGAGAACCGTTGTTAGTGCGAGAACCGCGAGAACCAATCTTAGCCGTTCCTAGGATATGGGAAGTTTCATGGATGGAGAGCGTGGAGGGATAGAGTGTGGCAGGGTGCATGTGAGGAATTCATGGGTGGACAATGACATTAAAGGAGGGGGAATTGGACGGCTTAGATTGATTCTCACGCTAACAACGGTTCTCGCATGAACTTTTGTTTATATATATATATATGTATATATATATATATATATATATATATATGTATATGGGAAGGTTCATTCGAGAACCGTTGTTAGTGCGAGAACCGCAGGAACCAATCTCAGCCGTTCCATGGATATGGGAAGTTTCATGGATGGTGAGCGTGGAGGGATAGAGTGTGGCAGGGTGTATGTGAGGAATTCATGGGTGGGCAATGACATTGAAGGAGGGGGAATTGGACGGCTCAGATTGGTTCTCGCCCTAAGAATGGTTCTCGCATGAACTTTTTCATATATATATATATATATATATATATATATATATATATATATATATATATATATATATATATATATATATATTCTCGGTTTTCAATCTACGCATACACACACTTTGTTGTTCAATTATAATGGCATCCTCCATGTTCAAACTTCAATCAAGAGGTTCACTTGATCAAAGTGGTGATCAAGTTTATGAACCTCGAAATCAAACACAAGCTCAACAATAAGCCACTGCCAATGGTCTAATGTACGCAGCGTAACCGTTTCCCTGGTCGTCTCCTATCCACCCCTACTTACCCAAGATGTTTACCTAAGAAGGATCGAACCCGGTCCTTTCCTTTTTAAGACTCCACAATCACATATCATTTGAGATGGCCAAAAACTATATTTCAAATTAAGTTGTTCCCTTTTGTTTTAGAATACCATAAAAAAATTAAAGGTATAAAGGACCATTTGCTCACAATAAACAAATCTATACAACGAATCTGGGCGTGGTTCTTGGCTGTGTAGTGGTCTCCCCGTGGGTTTTACTCACAATGCAGCAAAACTTAAGAACTGATTTAGTAACATATTGAAACGTAACGAAATTATAAGCAAGTAGTAGCTATAAGTAACCTGTGTATAGATGAACGCGACTGCAGCCAGAAGAAGTAAGAATCTGAGACCGCCAGACCACCGCACCATTTTTCTTAATTGGTGTTTTTATATTTCTGGATCAAATGCCCCAAAACACCAATCGAACTGAAAGCCTCGATCTCTCCGAAAAATTCACAACTTTCTGATTCTAAATCCTCTTTACTTCTGCTCAATCAGAGTCGGATCATAACAATTGTTTGCAAAAACCCACAGACTGAATTGTCAACCTTACCTATCAGATCGTGCATAAAATGTAACGTCTTCGGTCTGTGGTTGAATGGATCCCGATATTTTTACAATGTTGTACAGTACGAACTATGTTTTCATCACAGCTCCGCCATTGTCAACTGCAAAACATGATAAAGTTGGGGATTTCTCTAAACCCTAATTCTTCGGTAGTTGAGAATTAAGATCATGAGATTTGTCTGAAGATGCACATATTTCTGACTTCCCTCTGGGTCGTATCGAACTATCCCGTCCTTGAGGGGGTTTTTCCCTAATGTGCTAGTGCAGTTCTAGGAAAGAAGTTTTTGAATTTTTTTTTTCCAAGTATGATAAATTGATTTGATTTATAAACTTTTTTAAAAATGTTGTACAAATTTAAGGTGATGGAAAGATAATTGTATTTATTTTTTTCCGTTCAAAATTTATATTTTGTTGAAATATATGATTTTTCAGAAAATTATTTAAAGTAAGAGCATCTCTACCCTCAACGCATTATAATTTACATTATATCTCTAAATTTTGTGGTCTCATTCACTCTAAATAATCTCTCAACTCCAACTCAACACTCTATTCAATACTTCAAAAGCGGGACTCGTGTATTTAATTGTTATATTTTATTAAATACCCACTAAATTTAAATAGAAAGTAATTTATTTAAGTGTGTAAATTAGATAAAAAGTAATTTATCAAAGTGGGTCTCATGGATAGAGTGTTGAATCTCACACTTCATATTTGAAGGGTATTTTCCAACACTTCATATTTGAAGTGTTGGATGAAGTGTGGTTGGAATGGTTTAACACTTCAAAATGAAGGGATAGAGTGTGGGTTGGAGATGCTCTAATTAAGCTACGTACATATATAAACTAGGGAGGATAAATGAAGATGTGAAGACATGATCCAATGTGCTAGTGTATGTGCTAGTGTAGGTTGGGTGAAGCGAAGAGCAAGCACAAGAGTTTTATGCGACAATTAAGTTTCATTAAAGTTGGTAGGAAAATTTTAAGAGTTGCAATTAGACCATTTATGTTTAGTGGTACGGAATGTTGGTGTTGGTTACATTCCATTAGCTAAAATTGTAACACCCTGAAAAAGGGCCTAGGAGTGTTGACTTGTACTATGTGTTCGTGTACTTGTACAGTGACCTTAAGTGAGTTTAAATTAAAGTGTTTTAAGTGACTAACGTGTTTTGTGTTAATTAATGTGATTATGTGAAAAGTGTCATAAATAAAGCGTTAAACGGTTTCACGTAATGATTCCGTAGATATCCCCGTTAGTTAAAACGGGATTTCGTGTGTCCAGTTGTGAGTTGAAAAGGGGGAACAAAATACCCCGTGTCTTAATTAAAGACCCCAAGGTCGGTCTTTAACTCCCTTATCCTCTGGGAGTTTGAAAACACATGCTACACACACATACAAACACGTACACACACACACACACTCAAGCTTTTGGAATTTGAGAAAGAAATCAAGAAAGCAAGTTAGTTGCAGACGATTCCAGTATCAAAATTGTGTTCTAGCTGTTGTGCTTCACCATTGTTGTAAGTGTTTTTGTAAAAAACCTAGTTTTTGAGATTTTGAAGAAGATACACCCTTTTAATGGTGTAAAGGTTGTTTTGTGGTTAGTTTTCGTGTCCAAAGTGTTTATAAGCTCCAAATGATGTCTAGTGAAGTGTATAAACAATTGGAATCGAGTTTTGATTGATTAAAATGGTTAAAACGTGATTTACAGGAGCTGTCATGAAACAGAGTTGAAGAACACTGCGTCGAGGGTCTTTGCGGTCGCAAGGAACGGACCTTGCGGCCGTAAGCAGTGAAAATGGTCCTTGCGGTCGCAAGGAGTGGTACTTGCGACCGTAAGCTGTGTTTGTGGTCCTTGTGGCCGCAAGTAATGGTACTTGCGACCGTAAGGCTATGTTTCGTTGGTTTACCGCCTACGGGGGAAGGAAATGAGACTTACGAGTGTAGGTACATAACTTGCGGTCGTAGTCAACCTTGGAACCATGATTGCGGGCAAAAGTGATTTCCCTTGCGGCCGGAAGCATTGGTTTGTGGAAAAGGAACTCTTGTGGTCCCAAGGGGTACCTTTGCGGTCGTAAGGGGTGTTCCTGAAGGGACCCTTGCGACCGTAAGGCTGGTACTTGCGGCCGCAAGCAGGGGTCCTGTACTGGCAACTTGTTTAACTTGTGTTAAAGCATGAATGTGCTATGTGTAAGTGATAACCAAGCATGTGTATAATGTGTTAGGTGATCCTGAGGAACCCGAGGACACCGGGCACTATATTTGTCTCTTGTGAACTCCAGGTTAGTACAGACTATGATATTGAGAAAATGGAGCGAGAGTTCAACGATCTCCGTAAAGGAGATAAGCCGATTGAGGATCTCCTCAATGCTTTTATCGACAAGGTGAGATTCATTCCTCATCTTGTAAATGATGAGAATGTGAAGATTCGCAAGTTAGTGAATATGTTACCCGTGGATTATCGACCGCATGTTCGAGCTGCGGTAACTCTGGGTCGCGCGTTTGAAATTGCCCGTCAAACCAAAGGTGATCGTCTCTAGGGCAAAGGAGATCAGACTGGAGAGGGTCAGAAGATGAAATTTCAGTAGTCCTCTAAATCTGGTCCGTCAAGTGCTCGGTCTTCTGTTGGTAGTAAACCTGATCCGAGCAAGAAAACCTTGGTGTTCACTGTGTCGTATGTACCATGCTGGTAATTGTTCCAAGGCCACTACTCGGTGTATGAAGTGTGGCGAGAAAGGGCACTCTGTTGCAGAGTGTACGTTCAAAGAAAGCGTTTGTTTTAAATGCCAGAAGCTGGGGCACAAGATTAGTGAGTGTCCGTTGAGTCAGAGTACTGATACCGGTGTTTGATTATGTGCAGAGATAATTAATGGGTACATTGTATCCAATGTTATAAGAGACTAAAGGGTCATACTGCTACACACCCAAATTAGAACAGTTGGAATTTACCATAATTCTGTGTGGAAATAATTAATCAGTTGAATTAATTATTAGAGAGAAAAGTAAATAATTAATCAGTCGAATTAATTATCAGAAAGGAAATAAATAATAAATAGTTATTTACTAAAGAGAAATTAAATATTAAGTTTAATATTTAACGGACCAGTTAATTAATTGTTAATTAATCAACTAGTAACGTCCAGGGGGATAAAATACAAGGAATGAAAGTTTAATTAAAGACACGGGCTTTAATTAAACAGGCTTAGGCTTTAGTAAGGTTTATAAATAACCTTTTAAGCCTTAAAAAAAGAGATTAAGCATTCTAGAAACCCTAGCCACTTTCCCTTTCTCTCTCGTCGACCTCACTCTCTCTCTCGGCTCTCTCTATCTCTCGTCGAACTCAAAGAACACCAAGGGTGTTTCGGTTTTTGGAGATCAACGCCCACACACACACTCAAGGTTTCAAGTGTTGAAGCTCGGGTAAATCCAGGAGAGGTCTAGCAGCCAGTTCGTTGGTGGTGCAGTAGTGGTGGACTAACTTTAGTTTATTTGTTTTTAGATTTAAGGTTTTATTCTTGATCTTCTACCTTGTTCTTCATGATTTTCGAAAATCAAGAAGGCAACAAAAACAGTTTGTTTTTGTTGTCCAGTTGCTAAAAGATTTAATCCTATTGATCAGAAAGTTTAAACAGCTGGTTTAAACGGTTAAAAGGATTGAATTTTTGGGTAAAACAAGTTTTTAGATCAAGATAAATTAAACAGTTTGTTTAATTGATAAAAACCTAGTTAATCTAGATAATTGATTCGTTTTGTGTTACATGATCTTCCACTCCATCTTTTTCTCCTCATGAAAATCGATAACCTAAGGGTAATAGAAACAAGTTTCTATTTTATCCAGATAGTAAAAGGATTAACTTTAAATCAGATAAGTTTACACAAGATTTATGTTTAAACGGTTAAAAGATAAACCTTTTATCCAAAAACTTGATCTTGACCAGAAATTTAAACTGTTTTGCTTAAAAGGTTAAAATCTAGTTTTAGGATTATTATTTATTAATAGGACATGTTTTTTGTCACATTAATAATTGAAAAGTTGGTTTTGATTTAATCAAGTTTTTAATCAGGATATTAAAAACAAGTTTGTTTTTAATAGATTAAAAGGGATTATGATTAAAAGATTTAATTTAATCGGAAAATAAACCAAGACCACCACCGTAGCCGGCGGCAGCAGCACAGGAGCAGCTGTCGCAGGGCGACGGCAGGCCAGGTGGTCAGCGGCGGTCGCAGGGCGGCGGCAGACCAGGTGGTCAGCGGCGGTCGCTAGGCGATCGGGGATGGTCGTCGGCAGCGTGGCACATGGCGGCAGTCGGCGGTGGCATGACTTTGGCCCAAGAGGGTTTTGGCCCAAGGGGTCTACGGCCCATGAGGATATTCTCCCAAGGGTTTCTTGGCCCAGGTAGCGCTCAACCCAATGGGTTTACGATCCAAGATTGTTGGCCCAAGAATAACTAACCCAGTTTTATTTTTCCAGTTAGATGCAAGGTTATTAATTTTATGCTTTAAGCATAAAATTAATAAGTGTTTTATATAAACTAGAGTTCAATATATATATATATATATATATATATATATATATATATATATATATATATATATATATTAATTATTCTAGTAGAAATATATATATATTTTTGGTAGTTTAGTCGCTATAAATAAATTCCCGAAATAAGTTTATATAAAAGAAATGAAACAAGATAATGATTTTTTAAATAATGACCAAAATTTTGTCGTGTTTAAGTTTTTTGATAAAACTAGTAATAACCCAACATAAGATTTCATTCTAGTTTTGGACGAAGTCAAGTTTTTTTCAATGTTGAAAAACTGTTCTTGGTTAAGTATTTTTTTTAAATGACTTTAAAGATCATAATTCTCATTTTTTATTGTTATTAATCAAAATGGTAGATGAGAATAGTTAAACGAATCAGGTTACGTGTTTTACCGCATAGTTTATTGTTTATATATAAATTTAACTGTTTGGTTGATTATATTTTATATAATTGCGTGGTTGTGATATATAGCTATAGTTTTTGACGACTTAGGACTCGTTTTTTTTATCTTTCTTCTTCTTTTCTTTTGGTTTTGGGAAGGCCTGCGTGCCAATTACAATCCCTTTTTCCAATTGTAATTATGAACTTGTTCGGCGAGGCCTGCGTGCCACTTACAACCCCTTGTTTATTGTAATTGTAATAGAATAGTTGTAGTTTTTGCCCTTTTTATCAAGATGGAGTTCAAAGAAGATTTCCAAGATGTTGACATGCATATTGCTCGGAGACTTCGGAGGAGGTGTCAAGGCAAGTGGGAGCTATGCATAAAGAAGACGAATCCAAGTCCTTTTTCCTTAGGATTGACCTTAGGATTAGTCGGCAAAACTATAAATTTTTATATGCTTATTATGTGCGTGGTTGTGATCTTTTTATACTTGTACATATTTTATATGTGATCCTTTAAAAAGAGGTTTAATAATAGGAAATTATTAAACAGAGAAAAACCACGATATATGACAAACTAGAACGCTTTCAGCTCGATAGTCGTATTAATTAAATTTTTTATAAATTTAAAGTTTTGTCAAGATTATAAGTTTGGAACTTATAAAGTCGTTTTGTACACCTAGTATAGGTACATATGTAAATCGTATTTTTAAAACAGATAGTTTTAATAGTTTTTTAAAAACTAGAAAATTAAGTTTTTCTTTTAAACTTAATTATAAAACCCATGAAAAATCTTAGATCAGTGTGCTACCCATCTAATGGTACACCTTTGCTGTTAAACGGTACTCGGGTGTCGGAAGTGCCCAAACCTTGGGCATCCGGGTTCAAACCATTGTGGCAAAGGGTATGAAAGATTATGCGATAATCGGGAGTCCCGGCCCAAAAAGCACTATAGTAGAGTTAAACATACTAGACTGGGTCTAAGTGCTCTACGAGGTTCTAGGAGTCGTATCAGCTAGGTACGATTGGTACAGGGTGTTACCTACCAGAAATAGCATGACTTGGCGGGAAGTGACCAAACCTTGCGTCAAGTATGTGAAATATGGGTCCTAGGTCTGATATATATTGTTTAAGGGTTTTGATGATATATGTTAGAAAAGTTTATTTGCAATTACTAATTAAACCGGGTTTTAATTTGTAGATGGCAACCAACGTTACCAACACTAACAACCTCTCTCTTCGCTCTATCCTTGAGAAGGATAAGCTCACCGGACCCAACTTTCTCACTTGGGAGAGAAATCTCCGGTTCGTGCTGAGGCACGAGAGAAAGTGGTACGTCCTAGAACAACCTCTGGAGAACCCTCCTGCCAACAACGCCAGGGCAGAAGTCAGGGAGGCTTTTCAGAAGCGCTCCAATAACGCCCCGGACGTGAGTTGCCTCATGCTTGCAACAATGAGTCCAGAGTTACAAATAAGCATGATGGAAACTCCTGCTTACGACATGATCCGCCAACTGAGGGACATGTTCCAGGAGCAAGCCCGCACGGAGCGTTATGATGCCACTAGGGCATTTAACTCGTGCAAGATGGTAAAGGGGACATCGGTCAGTAACCACGTCATGAAAATGAAAGGTTACATGGACCACCTAGAGAGGCTTGGGCACCCAGTACCATTGCAGCTAGCAACGGATACGATACTTAACTTGTTGTCAGACGACTATAAGACTTTTATAGTCAACTACAACATGAACAACATGGAGAAATCCGTGGCAGAGTTACACTCCATGCTTAAGACGGCGGAGCAGAGTATCAGGACCAAGTCTAAGGACGTCCTCATGGTGGGCAATGGCGGTTACAAGAAGAGGAAGAGGCGCAACGGAAAAGGAAAGGGTAAGACCCAGCCCAGCCAGAGTGGACCCAGGGCCACTGACAACAACAAGGGCAAGAAGACAAAGCCAAACAAGGCATGAACCGAGAACCGGTGCTTCAAGTGCGGCGAGGCTGGACATTGGAAAAGAGATTGTCCAAAGGCTCACGAGGCAGGAGGCAAGGCTGGCTCCTCAGGTATCGTGTGAATAGCTTCTTTATCACCTTCCACTTGTAAAGTTATTACAAGTATTTTGACATCTTACAATCGTTTATTGCAGGAGGTGATGGAAAGTGAAGCAGCCCAGCATTAGAGATCCCACGTGCAGCTCGGATATTTAATAATTCTTTTTCGTAGTTTTTGAACTTTCCTTTTAAAGTTTTTGAATTTGTTTGGCATGATTTGCTTAAAACTCTTGGGTTGACACTATGGTTTTAAATATTTGAAATTTTGAATTATTTAGTTTATATCTATGCACGTGTATTTTTGATGAATCAGGTTAGTCCAGTTGTGACTAATAAATACTAATAAGTCAAGTTTTGACTTAATAGGTGATTCACAGTGATCTTATGCAATAATTGTTGTAGCCACTTAATTCTCACTATATAAATACTTAGATAAACAAGTGGTGTTTATGAAATTAGATAAGTTTTTCTAATTTACAATTATTTAAGAATTTTATGAAAGACAAATGTTCAAGGCTTTGAACATGATCAAACAAGAAATAATAGTTATTATTTCTGGATAAATGTTTTTGAACAAAACATTTAAGAAAGTATAATGATGATTGTAATGGTTATTATAATCAAGGTTGTTTTATACTAAATGTTTTAGGCAAAGAAATTTAAAATATCTTTACAAGTGTTTTATACTTGTAAATGTGTTAATGAAACCACATTCCGTAATTGGAAAGATGGATATATGTGAAATACAAGTTCTGGTTTCATAAAACGTTTAAATTTCTTTAAAAAAACTGAGCAAGTGTTTAAAAACACAAGCTTTAGAGGTATTAGTCAAGGATTGACTGAGTCTAAAAAGGGTGTTTTAAAGTAAATGCATTTTTTTCATAAAAGATAGTGGGAGCACCTTCACTAGTGTATTTATCAAGTTATCAAGGATTGATCTAACTAGTATGATAAATACAAGTATAAACTTTTATATAATTATCGGATAATACTAGAAGTGATCTAAAATAAGAGTTCTTGAAAGAGAACTAATCCGAGAAATGCATGGCTTATTGAAAGGTTCTCAATAAGGGTATCATTACAAGTTTTAAGGTCAAGACATGACTTAAAAAGGAATTATATATAAAAATGTTCAAAAAAGGTCAAGATAAATGTTGGTGGTTGTGTTGGGGAGATATTAATATCAAACCTAAATCAAACCTGTCTATTAATTAAAATAGGATTTGATGTTAACAAAACCACATATTCAGTTTTGGACTTAGATTAATGAAAAACATGTGTTGTTTTTCATGTTAGACTTAAAGAATTTTGTAAGTAAGAAATGTCAGCTAAAGAACCAAAGTGTCAGCTGAACACTGAGTATCAGCTAAAGGACAAGCTTCAGGAAAATCAGCTAAGAGGAAAAGATCAGTCAAGAAGCATCATCTGAGGATCTACAATGGATCAACTGATGGTCCAAAACCATCAGCTAAGGAAAGCTTCAAGATCAGCTGAGCTATCAAGGATCAGCTGACACAATCACATTGATCAGCTGATGCCTCCCATCTGTCAGATAAGGTAGCTATTACTTATACAATCTTTTCTTTATAAGCTGATCATACTCAAATGGTTAGCTGAGCCCTTGGGATCAGCTGATTGTTTAGTTTGACTAGTTTATTAGCTGTACTATGATTTGTGTTATTAGCTGAGCAATTCGATCAGCTGAGCAAATCTAGTCAGCTGAGTCTTTTACATTAATCCTTAGCTGAACAAAATTATATTTGTAGTTCAGTGTCTGTTAGCTGAGTAGTCATTCTCTATCTCAGTTAAATAGCTTTTCTATGTAATATTTTCTTGAGTCAAAGGCAGAACATGTGTTGTTCTTATTATGCCTCAGATCTTTCTTTGTAAAAGTACATAGCACTTTTTGTATCTGCAAAGAGACAAAAAGGATAGATCTTTATCCACTAGAAAAGGAGAAAGATACTTTAGAAGATAAGATCTCAAAGATTTGCTTCAACAACTAAGTATGGCTGGCAACTCTATACTTGGTTAAGTCAAGTCTTCAAGAAGCATGGTGCCGTTTAAAGTACAATCATGGAAGAAGAAGCTTACTCTCCCAAGACATAAATGTAGTAATTTAATAATATAATAATAGATAATGAGTTTTGACCTTACCAAAAAGTACATTCACTTTATACATATTCTGTAGAAAGTGAACCTACTTTTCACCCACTTACTTTATCTATTATAATACTATTAAACCAAGTACCTTTGTCCTCTTCTCTGTTTCATCAACCGGAGGACCATTTGCTTATATATACTCATGCATGGAAATATGCTAAGGAGGCGAATAGAAAGAGTTGAACACTGAAATCTCATCTGTTGAGAATTAGAAGAGTTAGCATTTTACATTCAGTGTAACAAACTTGTTCATGTATTGAACATCTTAGACATCAGTTGTTTAAGATTAGCCTAGTCTATGTGTTAGACAAATTTAGTTGCCACCTTTTATTGAACTTAGATTTTCCGCATCTAGTTCATGTAATTCTTGATTCACATCAATAAGAATTATATAAAAATAAACCGTGTGTCTCTTAAATTTTTATTTGCTAAAGTTTGTATTCAACCCCCCTTCTACAAACATTTGTTGTTGTAGTATCCATTCGGGAGCAACAACTGGTATCAGAGCATGCTAGATAATTCATATCTAAGATCTGTTTTGCTTACTCTTCAACAACTTCTACCCCACACTACAAAATGGCCACTTCAGCTGCTATCTCTAACAGTCATTCCAACAATGGCTCACTCACAAGGTGTCCCATATTTGATGGGGAAAACTTTTCCCTCTGGAAGAGTAGAGTTCTTCTCTACATGTCCAGCCTTGATGATGTGATGCTCAAAACTGTTACCGAAGGTCCATATGTTCCTACCTCCAATATGGAAGTCACTGTTGCCACTGATACTACTCCTGCAGTACAAAGATATGTTGTTGTTGGGAAGATAGTAATATCAAACCTAAATCAAACTTGTCTATTATGTAAAATAGGATTTGATGTTAACAAAACCACTTATTCAGTTTAGACTTAGTTAAAAGAAAAACATGTGTTGTTTTTCACGTTAGACTTAAAGAAAATTGTAAGAAAGAAGTGTCAGCTGACGAATCATAGTGTCAGCTGAACACTGAGTATCAACCAAAGGACCAGCTTCAGGAATATCAGCTTAGAAGAAAAGATCAGTCGAAAAGCATCAGCTGAGGAATCACATTGGATCAGCTGATGGTCTAAAACCATCAACTGATGAAGATTTCAAGATCAGCTGAGTAGTCAAGGATCAGCTGACACAATCACATTGATCAGCTGATGCCTCCCATCTGTCAGATAAGGTATTTGCTACGTATCCACTCTTTTCTTTATGAGCTGATCATACTCAAATGATCAGCTGAGCCCTTGGGAATAGCTGACAGTTTAGTTTGATCAGTTTATTAGCTATACTTTGATTTGTATTGTTAGTTGAGCATCTCGATCAGCTGAGCAAATCTAGTCAGCTGAGTCTTTCACTTTTACCTTAGCTGAGCAAAATTACAATTGCAGTTCAGTGTCCGTTAGTTGAGTCTTTATTGTATATCTCAGTTAATAGCGTTTCTATGTAATATTTTCTTTAGTCAAAGGCAGAACATGTGTTGTTCTTATTATGCCTTAGATCTTTCTTTGTAAAAGTACTTAGCACTTTTTGTATTTGCAAAGAAACAAAAAGGATAGATCTTTATCCCCTGGAAAAAGAGAAAGATACTCTTGAAAAGAAGATCTCGAAGATATGATGTTAAGTATGGCTGACAACTCCATACTTGGTAAAGTCATATCTTCCGAAAGCATGGTGTCGATTAAAGCACAAGCATGGAAGGATAAGGTTACTTTTTCAAGACATAAAGGTAGTAATTTAATAATATAATAATAGATAGCGGGTATACTCATTACTGAAAAGCATGTTCACTTTACACACTTTGTGTATAAAGTTAACTTACTTTTCACCCACTAACTTTATCTATTATAATATTATTAAACCGAGTACCTTTGTCTCCTTCTCTCTTCATCAACCCGGACACACCTTGCTTATATATACTCATGCATGGAAACATGTTAAGTATGCGTTGAAAAGCACTGAAATCTCATAAGTTGAGAATTAGAAGAGTTAGCATTTTACTTTCAGTGTAACAAACTTGTTCATGTGTTGAACGTCTTAGACATTAGTTGTTTAAGATTAGCATTGTCTATGTGTTAGACAAAATTAGTTGCCACCTTTTATTGAACTTAGATTTTCCGCATCTAGTTCATGTAATTCTTGATTAACATCAATAAGAATTATATAAAAGTAAACCGTGTGTCTCTTAAATTTTAATTTGCTAAAGTTTGTATTCAACCCCCCTTCTACAAACATTTGTTGTTGTAGTATCCATTCGGGACCAACAACTGGTATCTGAGCAGGCTAGATAATCCATATCTAAGATCTGTTTTGCTTACTCTTCAACTGCTTCTACCCCACACTACAAAATGGCCACTTCTGTTGCTGCCTATAATGGTTCTTCTAACAATGGTTCACTCACAAGGTGTCCTATATTTGATGGAGAGAACTTCTCTCTCTGGAAGAGTAGAGTTCTTCTCTATATGTCAAGCCTTGATGATGTGATGCTTAAAACTGTTACTGAAGGTCCTCATGTTCCTTCCTCAACTATCCAAGTAACTGAAGCAACTGATGAAGCTCCTGCTGTTGAAAGATTGATTATAAAACCTATAAATCAGTGGTCTGATGAAGACAAAAGGCTTGTTAATCTTGATGTTAAAGCAAGAACAGCCTTAGTCTCTGCACTACCAAATGATGTCTATCATACAGTTCTTAACTGCAAATCTGCAAAAGAGATGCTAGACACTTTGACTGTTGCATATGAAGGCACTGAAGAAGTGCAGGAGAACAAGAAACTCCTTCTGGTTAGAGAATATGAGTTCTTCTTTGCTCATAAAGGTGAAAGTCTCACTCAGACTTACACCAGGTTCAACTTCCTCATTAATGACTTAAGAAGGGCAGATGTTCACAAAAGCAATAAGGAACTTGTAAACAAGTTTCTAGACTCTCTCCCAGAATCTTGGGATCATTTTATCACCGTGCTTAAACATGGTGAGAAAATCAAGGGTCTTTCACTGGTTGGTTTATATGGAAATCTTATGAATCATGAACAATCAGTGAAACAAAGGAAGATCTCTACCAAGGATATGAAGGAGGCTGCAAAAGCTCCATCTACTGCCCTTGTGTCTAAGGATACAAGATCTAGGAGTTTTGCTGCAGTTGTGGATGAGTCCAGTGATGAAGAGAAAGAGGAGGAATCTTCTGATGAAGAGCAAGTGGCTGATGGGGATGAAGTTCTGGAGAACATGGACAACATTGAAGCTGCTGTTGAGCAGGCTGCCATGTTGGTTAAAAGGTTCAAACCTTTCTTGAAAAGAAAGGGTGTCAAGAGGTTTGAAAGGAAACCCTTCAAAGGAGAAAGAGCCATGTCAAAACCAAAGGCTTTTGAAGGTTGTTTCTCTTGTGGCAATACTGGTCACTATGCCAGTGAATGTAAGTCCAGAGGAAACACAGGCTTCAAGGGTTCCTCAAGCTCAGACAGCAAGATTGATTATGAAGCCAAGTATAAGAAGCTTCTTGCTGCTGTCCTTGACAAGAAGAAGAAGAAAGCTCAAAACAGGGTGCTGGTTGCTGAAGAAGAAGATTGGGCTGAGGAAGATCTCTCAAGTGATGAAGATGAGGTCCTCACAGCTCAGTTCAGTTTGATGGCCAACACAGCAAGTACAAGTTCCTTTGATGAGGATATGAAGAAAGCTGCTAAAGCTTGTACTTCTCCTGACTGGGATCCTTCTTCTATGTATCAGGTTGGAAAATTTATTAACTATGAAGATAATGAAAAGAACACTATGTTTGATTATCTGTGTGTTGAGTTTCAGTCAAATATTCAAAGAGAAAAGAAGCTAAAATTAGAAATAGAATCACTAAAAGAGAGATTAAGTCTTAAAGATGAGAAACTTAAACAAATGACAAAACTGGAAGATGATTTAGCTAATCAAAAGATACTTAATCAGATCTTGGTAAAAGAAACCAATGAAGCAACAATAAAGTTTAATGACCTTCAAAAAGTAGTTAGATCTTGGTGTGTTTCTACTGAAAAGACCACTCAGTGTGTCAATGAGCAGATTCCAAAACAAGTTCAAGCTATTATTGGTGGAAATGATTCCCAAGCTACTAACTGTGTTGATTTTAGCAAGAACATAAATATCTTAGAAAAAGCTGATATTTTACCTCTTACTTTTCAAAAGATCGTAAAAGAAAAAAGTATTATCACTAACAGATTTGTCAAAAGTAAAAGTACTCAGTTGAAAGACTCAACCTCTTCAAAAGTTGGTTCAAGTTCTATTGTCTTAACAGAAAGCAAAAGCGCTGAAAATTTAAGTGTAAAGGAAGTAAGTAAAGGAATGGAATCATTTGTTGATACCAAAGAGACATTCTGTTGTCAAACCTTGAAAACTGATACATTAAATTTAGGAACTCAGCTAACTGAAAATTCTTTAGCTAATGATGTTACATCAGCTGATCGAAAAGTAGATGATAACTGCTCAGCTGATAGCCTGTCAGCTGATCATGGATCCCCTTCTGTTTGTTTAGCTGATCAAACATCACTTCAAACTCTTTTAATAGGAGAAACTAAGGGAAAAGGACATTTTGTTTACAAAGAGTCTAAGTCTGCCACACCTAAAGTTGATCAAAAACTCATTTTAACTAAGGGTCAACCTAAGGTGACTGTAAACAAAGACCTTATTAGTTTACAGAATCAGCTGCAACAGCTGAATGGTGAAATCTGTCAGCTGATGACCCATAGTCATCAGAAAACAGTTAAGACAACTCTTAGTCAATTACCAAAACATGTTAAAAGCTCCATAAATCAAAAAAGTTATAAATGTGGGAGAAAAGAACATAAGGCAAGTAATTATTCTCTTGAAGGTAACTCAAGACAGCGGACTGATTATGATAACACAGCTGTTTCTCTCATTCATAAACAACCTAATATAAAGTGGATGGCTAGGTGCAATCCACAGGGGTCCACTTAAATGTGGATGCCTAAATGTCACTAACCTTCTTTCAATCACATCTATGCAGGGTCTGAACACATGGTATCTTGACAGTGGATGTTCAAGGACCATGACAGGTTGTAAAGCTTTGCTTAGTAACTACAAGAAGGAAAAAGGTCCAAGAGTAACCTTTGGTGATAACAATTGTGGGCAAACAAAAGGCTACGGAGAACTTCATAATGGGAACCTAACCTTATCCAAGGTATCATATGTTAAAGGACTTAAGTATAATCTCATCAGCATATGTCAGTTATGTGATGGTGATCATAAAGTCCTCTTTACAAAGACAGGTGGTTCCATTTTAGATCAAGAAGGTAAAACAATAATTTGTGCAAAGAGAACCAAGGATGTATATACTCTTGATATGTCCTCTGGTGATCCATCCAAGTTAACCTATTTGTATACCAAGTCTGTAACTGACACAAACTGGTTATGACACAAAAGGCTTTCCCATTTAAACTTCAAAAACATTAACAAGTTGAGCAAGGGTGAACTAGTGTCAGGACTACCTTCACTGACGTATGTTAAGCCTAAACCTTGCTCTGCCTGTGAGAAGGGAAAGCAGCATAAGACTTCGTTTCCATCTAAGCAAGCCTTCTCCATTACTGAACCTTTCTACATGTTGCATATGGATCTATTTGGTCCTGTTGCTACTTCTAGTATTGGTGGAAGTAAGTATGCATTGGTAATGGTTGATGAATTCTCAAGATACACTTGGGTCATCTTCCTAAAAGCAAAGAGTGAGGCTGCTGAAGAAATTATAAGCTTCATTAGAAAGATGGAAGTGCTCAATGGCAATCTGGTAAGGATGCTTAGAAGTGATCATGGAACTGAATTTAGAAATCAAACTCTTGAAGGTTTCTGTGATGAGAAAGGAATATCTCAAAACTTCTCTGCTCCAAGAACTCCATAACAGAATGGTGTAGCAGAAAGAAGAAACAGAACTTTGATTGAAGCTGCAAGAACCATGCTGTGTGAGAGTGGGTTAGGATTCAACTTCTGGGCTGAAGCTTCCAGCTGTGCATGTTTTACTCAGAACAGATCCCTTATAATAAAGAGGCACAACAAGACTCCTTATGAAGTGCTCAAGGGAAGGAAGCCCAACATCAGCTTTCTACACATCTTTGGGTGTCAGTGTTTCATTCTGAACCAGAAAGATCAATTGCAAAAATTTGCACCAAAAGCTGATGAAGGTGTGTTCATTGGATATTCTGTGATTTCCAAAGCTTAAAGAATCTACAACCTCAGAACAAAGGTCATAGAAGAATCAATCAATGTAAGTTTTAATGAAAATGACTTTGTTGCTTCCTGTTCTACTAATCCATCTACAGGTAAGGAATTTAATGATTTGCTGCGTACTGAAGACACCACTCCAGTATCAGCTGATCCACTCCCATCAGCTGATCCAATCTCATCAGCTGACATAGATGACTTAGACGAACCTGTTCCAAACTTACAAAATACCTCTGCACATCCTATCCTGAATCAGCCCACACTTTTACTGAATGATGAGAATCATGATTCAACATCAATGGACTCTAATTCCATATCAAACATTCCCTCATCAGTAGAAGTCTCATCAGATTGTAATCAAGAAATTCTGTCAGCTGATCAACCAGAAGTCTCATCAGCTGATCCAAACCAAAGAATTTCAACTCCCATAATCCAAAATGCCTACAAGGACCTCAGAAATCATCCAATTGATCAGGTCATAGGTAACATAGAAGCACCTATACTAACAAGATCAAAAGCTTGTAACTTCTGTTTATATACAGGTTTTGTTTCTATGATTGAACCAAAGAAAGTAGATGAAGCTCTAACTGATCCTCACTGGATAAATGCCATGCAAGAAGAATTGGCTGAATTCACAAGAAACAATGTATGGACTTTGGTGCAAAGACCAAAGGACAAATCCATCATTGACACTAAGTGGGTGTTCAGAAATAAGATGGATGAACAAGGGCTGATCATCAGAAATAAGGCAAGATTAGTTGCTCAGGGGTATTGTCAAGAAGAAGGTTTTGATTATGATGAAACCTTTGCCCCTGTTGCAAGACTTGAAGCAATAAGACTATTTCTTGCTTATGCTGCCTTCAAAAACTTCAAAGTATTCCAAATGGATGTTAAGAGTGCCTTCCTCAATGGTGAATTGAAAGAAGAGGTGTATGTCAAACAACCTCCAGGTTTTGAGGATACAAGCAAACCATATCATGTATACTTCTTGAACAAAGCTTTATATGTTCTGAAGCAAGCTCCAAGAGCCTGGTATGATACTCTCACTTCTTTTTTGACCAATAAAGGATTTATAAGAGGAAGCATAGATAGCACTTTGTTTATAAGAAAAATTCAAGGGTGATGTGATTCTTGTACATATTTATGTAGATGATATAATATTTGGGTCTACAAATGTTGATCTTTGCAAAAAGTTTTCCAAACTCATGTCTGATAACTATCAAATGAGTATGATGGGTGAATTAAACTATTTTCTAGGTCTTCAAATTAAACAAGAGGTTGATGGAATTTTCATTCATCAAACAAAGTATGTAAATGAGTTACTTAATAAATTTGAGTTTGAAAATTGTTCTTCAATGAAAACACCCATGTACACTGCCTTAAAGCTTGGAAAGGACACTGATGGTAAATCAGTGAACATTACAGCTTGTAGAGGTATGATAGGGTCTCTTTTATACCTAACTGCTAGTAGACCAGATATTATGTTTTCTACATGTCTTTGTGCTAGATACCAAGCAGATCCCAATGTCAGGATCGGATATAGATTATATCAAATAACAAGAACTAACTTTTGAATAACAAATCAGAGTTGAATAAAAGTTAATCTTTAACTATGATCACAATCAACTAAGAAGTTGCGGAATCACACTTAATTGATTAAAGAAGGTTTTGAACACAAAGCAATTCAATCAAACGGTAGTTTTATTGATTAATCAGAATGATTACAATAGCAAACTTCACCCCCAATCTAACTTATTATGTTAGACGAAGAACACAGATTGTTCTTGGGTTTCAAAGAGAAACTTAGAGGCTTAGCACTATTCTGAAAGCAAATTACAACTTGAAGAATGAATGCAAAAACTTAAACAATGAGTACGTACATATTATAAATTCTAATCTAGCATTTATATACTCCTTGATCTTCCTTGATTTGCTGACAGTTAGGTAATCTTCTATCTTCTGAGATAATCTTGATGATCTTCCAAATATTTTGAGATATCAACAAAGATAGGGTTTTCCATATTTAGCTCAACCGAAACTGTTCATTGGATGCAACAGTTTTGGTTCTTCTAACAGTCTTCGGCTTCAAGGTCTTCAAACAGTTGTAGTAGTTTGTACTAACAGTTCTGAACTCTATATAATAGCTTTGAAGTTCACAGCAACTGTTGGTTACAACTGTTTTTCACAATCTTCACTAACAGTTCTAAACTGTTTCTTCACCAATTCTTCTAACAGTTTCGAACTGTCTTCCCAACATCCATTAACAGTCTTAACAGTTTTGATTTTTTTGCGGAATCACACTTAATTGATTAAAGAAGGTTTTGAACACAAAGCAATTCAATCAAATGGTAGTTTTATTGATTAATCAGAATGATTACAATAGCAAACTTCACCCCCAATCTAACTTATTATGTTAGACGAAGAACACAGATTGTTCTTGGGTTTCAAAGAGAAACTTAGAGGCTTAGCACTATTCTGAAAGCAAATTACAACTTGAAGAATGAATGCAAAAACTTAAACAATGAGTACGTACATATTATAAATTCTAATCTAGCATTTATATACTCCTTGATCTTCCTTGATTTGCTGACAGTTAGGTAATCTTCTATCTTCTGAGATAATCTTGATGATCTTCCAAATATTTCGAGATATCAACAAAGATAAGGTTTTCCATATTTAGCTCAACCGAAACTGTTCATTGGATGCAACAGTTTTGGTTCTTCTAACAGTCTTCGGCTTGAAGGTCTTCAAACAGTTGTAGTAGTTTGTACTAACAGTTCTGAACTCTATATAATAGCTTTGAAGTTCACAGCAACTGTTGGTTACAACTGTTTTTCACAATCTTCACTAACAGTTCTAAACTGTTTCTTCACCAATTCTTCTAACAGTTTAGAACCGTCTTCCCAACATCCATTAACAGTCTTAACAGTTTTGATTTTTGCATGTATAACAGTTTCAATGACTTAGCCAATTTCCCAACAATATCCCCCTAACTTAAAGTATTGAATCAATACAATTAAGTTGTTTGTTTTAAGGGTTCAATCATAGACAAATGGATTAGAACTGTTAGTAGTATTTCAAACAACTGTTAAAAAAATATGTGCAACTGTCAACAAAACCTAGCTCATTCACTCATCATAAGCTGATTCATCATAAACAAACCATTAGCCAACACAGACATCAACAAAATATGCATTTTATTCATGTTTAACACAGATGAACTACAAAGTACATGCATTTTCACAAGCCATTGTTGGTACTGCCTATCTAATTGTGCAAGGGTCAACGAAATTCAGTCTTTTCTGACTTCAATTTCTACACCCATCTCATTCTTTAACAGATGTTTGTCTCTAATGGTTATGGCTTCCATTAGACTCGGATGATGATGATGGGCACTTGCCAATTCATCATCAGCTAAGACCATGATGTGCAATGGAACTAGTCATCGATTTCAATGACCTCCACTGCATCATCATCCGAGGCTAGAACGTCATCATCAGCATCATTTCTTCGAACATTGAACCACACTACTGAGCCTGTAGTGCCTTACAGGTTCAAGTCGAACCTTAAACAGCAGTTGGTAGGCAACTCGTGGAAGAGAGTGAAGTTTTCAAAATCACCTCTTATACGAATATGATCAGTCATTTTATATGGCCTACGTGAGTCTGGGTGCTGTGTCAAGGTGAACATATCTCGATCATCATGCATCTCAAGAACACAAGATGAGTATTTCCAAAGCTCATGCATTCTAACAAATGGGGCAGGGATGGTTACATAACTTTGTTTAGCATTAATTTCTTTGAAGTTTATGAGAAAGAAGTTAGTAGCCATTTGCAAAGAAAATTTTGCTCTTAGGAATGCAAATGTAGGTGTGATTTATGAAGAATGCATGCAAGCTAATTTATAGACAAACTTGTGGTTGTGAATTGGTCAATATATTTAGCATGCAGTGACTTGTCAAAATAAAGTGAGTTACCTTTATCAGTTTGGAACTGTTCCCAATAAAGTATTTTACCTTTACCACATATCAAGGACATTCACGGGTTTGAAAACTGTTTGTGGGACAGGCAACCAGATATGTCCAAAACTGGATTGGGATTTGCACTTCTACTCTTCCCTGAACACTTAAAATCAACAGTTGTTAGATAACAATACTAACAGTTGCAAACTGTTAGTTTGAAAAACATTGAGTAATGAACAACTGTTAGTCCAAGTTAATCATTCCAATGTTGGAGATCAAAAAGTTGAATCTGCCCACATCAAATGCTTTAGTGAACAAATCAGCTAATTGATCATCAGTATGGATTTTCATAACTTGGATTAATTTCTTTTCATTTCAGTCTCTTATGAAGTGAAATTTGATTTCAATGTGCTTGGTTTTAGAATGCTTCACTGGATTATTAACTATGCTAATAGCACTGGTGTTATCAACATAAATAGGTGTATTTAAGAAAGACAAACCATAATCCAGAAGCTGATTTTGGATCCATAGAACTTGTGAACAGCAGCTTGAGGCAGCAACATATTCAGCCTCAGCTGTGGAAGTTGAAACAGTTGTTTGTTTCTTGCATTTCCATGAAACCAGCCTTGATCCAAAGAATTGACATCCTCCAGAGGTTGATTTTCTGTCCACATTGGCTCCACCATAGTCACTATCAGAATATGCCACCAAATCAAAAGGTGAATATTTAGGATACCAAAGTCCCAATTTTGGTTGGCCTTTGAGGTATCTAAAGATCCTCTTCACAGCAAACAAGTGTGACATCTTCGGACTGCATTGAAATCTGGCACAAACACACACAGCAAACATTATATCAGGTCTAGAAGCAGTTAAATACATTAATGAACCTATCATTGACCTATATAGATGTATGTCTACATCCTCCCCCTCAGAGTCTGCTCCCAACTGTTTGTGTGTCTCCATAGGAGTGCTTGCCAGTTTCACATCTTGATAGCCAAACTTGTCCATACGAGTAGATTTGAATAAGAGATTGATTGAGGAACCTGTTGAGTTACTGGATCGTAAAGTGACTAAGTTGAGAAACAAGCAGATACCTATGGTGCTAGTAAAGTGGAAGCACAGTTTAGGTTCAGATTTGACTTGGGAAACGGAGGATGACATGAGGAGTCGTTACCCAACTTTGTTTGAGCGCGATCAGATTCCGAGGACGGAATCTTCTTAAGGGGGGAAGATTTGTAACACCCTCCTTACCGGCCTAGATTAATTAAGGTAATTAATTAAGTTTAAGTTGAGACTTAAGTTAATTATGTGTTTTAATTGTGGAATTAATTGAATAAAAGTGTTAATTTATTTAGTTAATTTAATATTAAATAATATGTTGTTTATGTGAGTGGGGCGGTGGGGTTTAGGTGGCCGATGTGGAGGTGGTTAGTCACCACCCTAGCCCTTAGACCCTCCACTAATCTTAATGCATGCATAGTTGGCCGATTTAGGGGGTAAACTCTCTCTCCACATTTTCATTTTTACATGCAAAACTTGAGTGTGTTTGTGTGTGTTTTGCTCTCGGCTGAAAGAAGAACAAGAAGATCCAATTTTAATCTTCAAAATATTGTTTGATATTATAGCTCAAGTATTCAAGCTTCATAAGGTTAGATTATATGATTCTTGCTTGTTAATTGCTATTTGAATTCGGTTTTGAGTTGCATGCTATTCTTGATCGAACATGATAAACATATTATACATGTAGGTGAATCCATGTTAGAATGACTATGATTATATGCCATTTCTATGTTTTAAAAGATTTTAGAACATGCATGCTAAGAATGGTATTAATCTGGATCGAAATGGATTTTTGGATGAAAGTATGAATGAATCGGAATTAAGGATTGAAGCCATCGGAATTTGATGAAATCCGAGTTCTATGGGTTCGAATTGCATGGACTGTTTTTAAATTGAATTGCATAGAATATGTATACTTAGAAATGCCTTTGCTGGAATTGAATCGCATTTGATAATGGAATCATATTGGATTCGCATTGATCATGGATCGCATTTGAATTGGATTTAATCTAGAAATTTCCTAACTCTTTGGATCGCATATGGTCAATCGCATTCGATCATAATTGACGAATCGCATGGAGATTGCATTGAATGCATGGGAGTTGAATCGCATTGGATTTGACTTAGAAAGTTATTCGTGTTTCATGTTTGAATCGCATGGAAATACATAGTATCAATCGCATGCGAATGGTATGGATCTATCGCATGCGATTCACAAGTGGACTCGATTCGCTTTGGCTCTATCGCATGCGATTCGCATGGAATCAATCGCATGCGATTCGTAGTGAAGGAAATTGTATTCGATTCGAATGAGATGAATTGCATTGAAGATCAATCATATTGAATGTCAACATTATGTTATGAAAGATCAACTTATTGATGAAATGAAAATAAAGATGACTTGTACATCAAGTGAGGCCTTTGCTTATGAAAGGATGTATGAATTGCCTGAGCTAAGGAGTTGGATGAATTCACTGAATTACAAGAAGTAAAGAGTAATTGTGAATGGTAGTGTATTGATAGTATATACATGAGATGCTATATGTACTTGTGATTTTATATGTACATGTATGTTTGATTTCAGTATTATGCTTATTGTTTGTTAATTAAGCAAATACTGATTGTTGAATATTTGTTCAGGTGGTAGCAAGACTCAGTAGTTAGAAAGAACTGAGTTCCCTGAGCATTTGAAGATATCGGTGAGTGGATATATATCTTGGATGTATAATATATATCACCTGATTGTTGCTCCTTTCTGTATATATACATGTTGTTGTGAGATCAGCTTGGCGGTTGTTATTCAGCTGGGCCTATGTTTAGAGATATACAGTATTAATATTTGTCTTGATAAGCATTTGTTGTAATCAAGAAGTACTATTATTGTTGTCTGTTGTAACTTGGCTATCGGTAAACCTATGCTTTGGCCGGCATTTGGTTGTAGGTGTTGCAACACCGCCGGTTCTCTTGTTTGTTTGAGCATTGTTGGTTTGGGCTTGATGCCTTGTATATTTGTGGTATCTATTCTCTCACTTAGCTTTGTGCTAATTCCCCACTGTTGATTTCTTTTCAGGAGAATCCAGGTAGATGGATTAAAGAGTTAAACTGGGATTTTGGGACTGATCTAACTCTGATATCTGATGTTTTTGGAAAGAGCCTGTTTTGTAGTAACACTGTAAATGATTTGTAAAGCAAACCTGTTTAGTTATGTTTGCTCAAATATATATTATATTATATTTTGTTAATTAAGCTTCCGTGCGTGTTTGAAATAGTGATAGTAAGAACAGTGTTACACTATTCTCATTGAAAGAGACATTCATACTCTCTTCTATGATTCTAATAACATTGTTAAAAACTCTATAAGCTTTACTTTGAGTGGAGTATCCTACAAAGAAACCTTCTTCAGCCTTACTCTCAAACTTGCCTAATTGTGATTTGGTATTAAGGATAGTGCAAGGACAGCCAAATGGTTTGAAGAAGTTGATTAAAGGTTTTCTCTTGAGGAACAACTCATAAGGAGTTTTCCCTTTGGACTTGACTACTTGTACTCTATTCTGAACATAGCAGGCAGTGTTCACTGCTTCTGCCCAGAATGTCATTGGAAGCCTAGAATCAGCTAACATGGATCTAGCAGCCTCTATCAAAGTCCTATTCCTTCTCTCAGCAACTCCATTCTGTTGGGGAGTCCTAGGGGCACTAAACTGTCTTTCAATACCTTTACTTTCACAAAAACTGTTTAGCTCATAGTTCTTAAATTCAGAACCATTGTCAGATCTAATGACTTTCACCTTCAAATCAGATTGATTCTCAACCCTAAGAATAAGAGACTTAACTAACTCAGCAGTTTCATCTTTAGTTCTAAGAAATTGAACCCATGTAAATCTGGTGAAATCATCAACTACAACTAAACAGTAGGCTTTCTTACCTATGCTGATCACAGAAGTTGGACCAAAAAGATCCATATGCAAAAGTTGTAAAGGTGCAGCAATGGAAGAAACTTCTTTGGTCTTATAAGAAGTTTTGTGTTGCTTGCCTTTGAGACAAGCCACACAATGATCATCACATGATAATTCTTTTTGGGGCAAACCTCTTACCAAACTGTTTTTAGCTAACAAGTTCATGGTTTTAAAGTTCATGTGACACATCCTTCTATGCCAAATGGCAGACTCATCATGAGATGCCTTTGAGAGCAAACAACTTAACACATTCTGTTTATCAATCTTTTGTATGTCTAGACAGTATACATTATCCTTTCTAGGTGTTCTCAAAAGAACATCCTTCTCATTTAGTTTAAAATCTTTTGATAGGATAATGCATTCTGAATCTGTAAACAAAACTTTGTTTCCATTGTCACAGATTTGAGATACACTTAACAGATTATACTTAAGTTGTTCAACAAAGAAAACATCATTAAATGTAAGTGTACTTGCCTCCACAGCTCCTTTACCTGTGATTTTTCCTCCCTTAGCATTTCCTCCAAATGCTACAAATCCACCATTGATGCTTCTGAAATCCTTCAAACAATGTGGATTTCCAGTCATGTGCCTTGAGCATCCACTATCCACATGCCAGATAGATCCATGATTGGCCCTATGAATGCTCTGCACAAATAAAATCAGTTAGTAGCAGGAAGTACCCAGGCCATGCAGGTCTTGGGTACACCATTCAAGTCATAATACTTAAACAGAGTTTGGTTCTTTTTGATTTCATCCAAATTAGATTTCTCTAATTTGTGTGAGGAATACTTTGTAAGAACATGTGGTTCCCAATTGTTGTGATTAACATTTGAGACCTTTGAACAAACAGTTGTTGTAGATGGTAAAACAGTTGAGTCATCATGTGACTTATTCTGTTTTACAATTTGAGTACCAGTTTTACCCTCTTCAGAAACTGTTTGCTCTGCAGTTTCACCCAAGCCAGACCAACAGTTTTTGGTTTTGATAAAACAGTTGTGGAACTGTTAGTTGGTTTGGATGTAACAGTTGTAGAACTGTTAGCCTGTTTTGGCTTAGCAGTTTTAGAACTGTTAATCTGCTTTGACTTAACAGTTTTAGAACTGTTATTTTGCTTTTTGAAACTAGGTTTTTTGGTGCTACACATCTGTGGGTTATAATAACAGTCTTGAGCCAAGTGATTGGATCTCCCACATGTATAACACTTTTTAGCTTTCACAATAGGCAAACCAGTTCTTTGTGACCAGAACTGGTTCCTATTTCTTTGATTTCCTCTAACGGGTGCTGACTGAGGAAACTTTTGTACACCATGCTTTTGACAAGTGCATGTAGGCATTTCAGTATGCCTTTTTACAGATCTAGGTTTACTCTGTGCTTTTGCCGCCTCCTTCTTGGGCTTTCCAACTACAACTTCACCAACTTTCTCCTTTCCTTTGGTCTTGGTACTAACAGTTGAGCTGTTTGGGTTCTTTTTGGAACTGTTAGTGTAGAGATGGGAACTGTTGGCTAGAGTTGTGAAACTTTTTATGGAGTTAACAGTTTTTGAGGGTTTTGGCTCATTGGTGAGGGGTTCAGTGGATGCTTTTACAAACACCACAGGTTGTAAAGATGATTTTGTGGGAATGGGCTCACAACAGATGTGATTTTCATATGGAATAACTTCATCCTTCTTCATAACTCCCTCATTCTTATCATCACTCACTGCATACACAACTCCTTCCTCATCACTTTCAAATTGTGGATTAGCTGACTTCAGTTCCTCTGGTAATGATTCATTAACATACCTATCAGCTACATCAGACATGGGAGTTATGTAGTTGTGATTGTATGGAGGTGGGGTCTGCTTATATCCTAAACCAGTTTTCACCTTGTCTCTGATTTGTGATTGTAACAAGGTTTCAAGTTTAAGATTTGTTGCCTTGAACATGCTCATATCAATATCAACACCCTCCAACTTCTTGGTTAACTCATCAACCTTACTTTCCTTCTTACTTAGCTTCTTTTTCAGACTATCAATCTCCTTTTGAAGCTGCTCTTTTTCCCACTTATGATATTTTCTATCATAATCCATTTGCAGTTCATTGGCTTGATAATCTTTTATTTTCTTTTCAAAGCTTTCAATGACTGCACTTGATTCATATCTCCTCTCCTCCATTTTGCTTAGAGCATCACACATTTTCTTATTGTGCTCTCTAAACCTTTTAACAATAGCTCTACATTCACCAGGACATAGTTTAGAAGATATCTGAATGTCCTCAGATGCTGGTGAATCCAACTTGATGGAGGAGTCAGTCAATGCCATCAAAGCTTTGTTGTTTGTAGCCTCTTCTGCTTGATCACTCCAATCAAACCCATGGCCTTCTTGTGAGACCAATGCTGAGGAGGTTTGATTCTGAGTTGGCCTCTGACCTTGATTCTGGACTTGTTCACCAGATCTGCACTCTCTTGCAAAGTGGCCAAGCTGTTGACATTTGAAGCATATCACCTTTGACTTGTCAAATCCAGCCTTGCCATCAGCTCTGAAATTCATGTTTTGCCTTCCAGTCCTTTTGATGAACCTCTTGGCTCTAACAGTAAGCATGGCCATCTGCCATTTGAGATCCATCTCCTCAAGATCATCAGGGTACACTTGTTCAAGATCCTCATTGGTGAGGGTTGAATGTGCATGGCTGGCAAGAAAAGCTTCAAGTACAGCATCTGGAGTGTTCACATCTAGTCCAACAGCAGAACTAGTACCCGCACAACTATCAAAAGAGTTAGTTAATGAATGGTTTGATTCCATACCTGAGGATGACAGGAGAGCAGCATTGTGGCTAGGGACAACAGTTTTTCTTTTTCCCTCTATCTCTTCCTCAAACACTATCAAACTATTATAGAGGTCATCTAACTCTATGTCTTCAAGGGAATCCTTAGTCCTCCATTGTGCAGCAAACACAGTCCATTCATCACCTAGAGACCTAAGAAACTTTCTATTTATCTCATGTTGATCAAGCCTAACCTTAGCACTCTCTAGTTGGCTTACCAGCTTGTAAAACCTATCAAAGATTTGGGTGATGCTCTCATTCTTTCCACTGGTGAAGTTCTCATAGGCTTGTTTAAGGAGATCTCTTTGGTTTCTCTTAGAGCTAGCATTCCTAGCAAACCTCTTTTCCAGAGCATTCCAAATTTCATGAGCATCATCAAATTTCTTGAATTGATGTTGATACTCATTGGGAATTGCAATCTGGAGGATGCTGAGAGCTTTCATCTCAATCATTCTCTCCTTCTTTTCACCATCTGTCTTTGGTGGTGGTTTCTTCTTTGGTTTTCCAGTCTCATTAAGATCAACAGGGGCAGTGGGAACAGTTTCAATGATTTCCCAAACAACATAGTCCATTAATTGGACATGCTGCTTGATTCTCAGTTTCCACATCTCAAAATCAGTTGGTTTGAGCATGGGAACACGAATGTTTGACCCAGAGCCATTGTTATCAGAAGATCCACCATAATCCATTGAAACAAAGTGATTTGAAAACAGTTTTAAAGAACAAAGCAAGATTGAAGCAAAACCTTCAACTGGTGATCAAAGAAACCTTAATGATAAGACTCTGATACCACTTGTTAGGATCGGATATAGATTATATCAAATACCAAACTAACTTTTGAATAACAAATCAGAGTTGAATAAAAGTTAATCTTTAACTATGATCACAATCAACTAAGAAGTTGCGGAATCACACTTAATTGATTAAAGAAGGTTTTGAACACAAAGCAATTCAATCAAACAGTAGTTTTATTGATTAATCAGAATGATTACAATAGAAAACTTCACCCCCAATCTAACTTATTATGTTAGACGAAGAACACAGATTGTTCTTGGGTTTCAAAAGGAAACTTAGAGGCTTAGCACTATTCTGAAAGCAAATTACAACTTGAAGAATGAATGCAAAAACATAAACAATGAGTACGTACATATTATAAATTCTAATCTAGCATTTATATACTCCTTGATCTTCCTTGATTTGCTGACAGTTAGGTAATCTTCTATCTTCTGAGATAATCTTGATGATCTTCCAAATATTTCGAGATATCAACAAAGATAGGGTTTTCCATATTTAGCTCAACCGAAACTGTTCATTGGATGCAACAGTTTTGGTTCTTCTAACAGTCTTCGGCTTCAAGGTCTTCAAACAGTTGTAGTAGTTTGTACTAATAGTTCTGAACTCTATATAACAGCTTTGAAGTTCACAGCAACTGTTGGTTACAACTGTTTTTCACAATCTTCACTAACAGTTCTAAACTGTTTCTTCACCAATTCTTCTAACAGTTTCGAACTGTCTTCGCAACATCCATTAACAGTCTTAACAGTTTTGATTTTTGCATGTATAACAGTTTCAATGACACAGCCAATTTCCCAACACCCAAAGAATCTCACTTAGCTGCAGTTAAAAGAATTTTCAGGTATCTCAAAGGAACTCCTAATCTAGGTCTTTGGTACCCCAAATACTCTGATTTTGAGTTAGTTGGATACACTAATTCTGACTTTGCAGGTTGCACACTAGACAGAAAGAGTACATCCGGGGGTTGTCAATTATTAGGTGGAAGATTAGTCAGCTGGTCAAGCAAGAAACAGAATTTTGTTTCAACCTCTACAGCTGAGGCAAAATACATTGCTACTGGAAGCTGCTGTGCTCAATTGCTATGGCTGCAAAATCAACTACTGGATTATGACTTACAGTTTGAAAACTCCCCAATTCTGTGTGACAACACAAGTGCTATATCTATCTCTAATAATCCTGTTTTGCATTAAAAAACTAAGCATATTGAAATCAGACATCATTTTCTTAGAGATAATGTGCAGAAAAAGAAAGTTTCAATGCATTATATCAACACTGATGTTCAATTAGCTGACATTTTTACAAAACCTTTGGATGAGTCTCGGTTCAACTTCCTAATATCCAAACTTGGCATGTTAAATTTGTAATATATTCTCTTCTTAGGTAGTTAATTGTGTGTGAGAAAATAATTTTATTTGTGTGTGAAATGAAGTACTTATCTAAGCTTCTACATATTTTACTTATGGTAGATCAGCTAATAGATTTATGTCAGCTGACGATCATCAGCTGACACTATACCTCAGCTGATAAACCATCAGCTAAGACTTAGAAGCTCAGCTAAGTGTGTTGGTGCATAATTGTGAATCCCTAGTTCTTATCAATCAAATACATACATGAAATGTTAATTCAAATGTGTTTTGATTAATTGTTTGCATGTTTATATATTCTTAGTGATTCTATGTGAATATCTTAAGCTTACAAGTACTTAATCATGTGTTGATGTGTGTTTGGAAGTTTAAGTCTGTGTGAGAAATCACCTCGTGCGAAGTCAGGCTCACTACGTACGTAGTGGAGCTCACTACGCACGTAGTGATTAGGTCGGTTAAAAGTTAATTAATTATTATTAATATAACCAGTACGTGCGTACTGGACTCACTTCGTACGAAGTGTGATACATTACGTGCGTAGTGAATTTAAGTACACTATAAATAAAGCTTAACCCCGCATTAGCGTGGGGAATCGACGAATCAAGCGGGTAACCTACGAATCAATCGAGTAATCAACCGGGAGCCTTCGTAATCGACCTTATCTGACCTTAAGCCTCATAATTCGTAATCTTAGTGATAAATACGAAAACCAAGGGCAGCCTTAAGCATCTCTGTGTGAGTTCTTAGAGTTTGTTCTTGTTTCTACTCTGTGTGTTTCTTAGTGTTACTGTGTGCCGGACACCTAAGCAGATCTTAGAATCCTTAGGAGGTTTGGGAAATAGAAATTCCGCACTATTTCTCATCCTAGATCAGTCCTAGCGTAAGGGTGTTTTAGTTTAGTTTAGAACCCCGTCCCCCAGCCGGTCCTACAAAGTGGTATCAGAGCCTTGTGCTTTGATTGATCACTTTTCCTTTAGGATTTCGTGATCTAGGTGTCGATTAGGCCTGTGTGTTTGTCCTTTTCGTCGTTTTAAACCGGTTAGTAGGTCGAAAATAGGTCTTTTTGCGTTAAAAAGGTCGTGTTTACGTTAACTGTTTGAGTGTTACCCGTGCGAAGTGATTCCCTGTGCGTGCGTAGTGATCTTAGTGCGTGCGTAGTGTGTCGTTAATTCTCTAGAATCTTCGATAGGCTGTGTGCTAGTTCGTACGTAGTGACTCCTCAACTCGTGCGTGGTAAATCCATTACATGCGTGTTGAGTCTGTGTGATAAATTTCTCCATTAAAAATATCTTAACTACTCCGTGCGTAGTAAGCTCAGTCCGTGCGTACCACTGTCTCAGTTCGTGCGTAGTAAGGTCTGTGTGTCTTTGTGTCAATACGTACGTAGGTCTTATACCACGTGCGTTGTGCTGTGTGTTCGTGCGAAGTGCCTTCCCACTCCGTGCGTATTGAATCTGTGTGGTCTATAAAATCCTTATTTCAGTCTGTGTGTTCTCAGCTCTTGATTACTGAAATGGAATCAAAACAGACAACAGTTTTAAATAACTTATTGCTAGACAGTGAAATGGGGAGTGCCAATAAAGTACCTAAACTGTTAACCATGGAAGACTATCCTATGTTGAAGCCCAGGTTCGAAATATTCCTCGATGGCCTTGACTGTAGACTTCGGAGAGCAATAAGCACCGATTATATGGTTCCCAAGGGGGAGGGAAATATTGAAACCCCCTATGATGGAATGACTGTTGAACAGAAGAGCAGTCATGATGCAGAGAAGAAGGCCTATGCTCAATTAATCCAGGCGATTCCTAATGAGATCTTCCATCAATTCAGAAGATATAAAACTTCCCACAGCCTGTGGAGAGCAATAGAGAAGAGAAATGAGGGAAATGCCGCCCTCAAGGAATTGAAAGCAAGTCAATTGAGAAAGGAATTAGATCATTTCATGGCTACTAGAGATGAAAAAATTCCTTCTCTCATTACAAGATATAATCATCTTCTTAGTGAACTGGACAGTCTGGGTGTTACTGTTCTAGAGAAGCAGCAGGTGGAAATTTTGGCAAAAGCCTTGCCCAAGAGCTGGCGGCCATATATTATAATACTGAAGAACAGTGGTGGTTTTGACGGGATGGATCTAAATGATTTCATCACAAAGTTGAAAGAGCAAGAGCAGGAGGAACAAAATTTGGATTCCATGTCCAGTTATCAACAAAATCCTTCTCTCTACTACTCTGGAACACCTGTATCGTCATCCACTTCTTCAAATGCTCCCTTACAATCTGCCTATGTGAGTAATGTAAATGAATCTGGCAGATCTACATCTGAAGCTTCATCTTCTGGGCCATCCTATACTGTGTCTACTTCTGGATTCAATGTCGAGCATTTCAAGTATGGGAACGCAGATGAAGTAAAAGCACATATGAGCATGCTAAGTGCGCTAGTCTCCTCTTATGATGATCTACTGAAGGGGAAGATTGGTAATGCTCACCTTACTCAAGAGGATTATGAGCAGATTGATGACGATGAGATGGAGAGACAAGATATCCTCTGGTCATATGCTAACTTAGTCAGGAGGGCAAGAGCATATGAGAAAAGAACAGGGAAGCAAATATCAGCTACAAAGGATACCATACTCGGTTTTGATAAGTCTGCGGTAACATGCTATAACTGCGGTGAAAAAGGTCATTTCGCGCGAGAATGTGATAAGCCGAAGAGTATGGGACTAAAGTATCCTTTCAAAACCAGTCCTGGCAGTAGATCATCTTCCTCTTCAACCATAAAGTCTGAATCAACTCCAAAACCGGCTAAGGCAATGGCAGTTGTTCAAAAGGACGAGGGAATTGACTGGTCAGTACAATTTGGGAATGATGGAGCTGATATTAATGTGGCAAATGTTCACGTGTTGAACGAAGATTCTCAATCAGAGACAGAAAGTTATTCAAGTGAGGAAGAATCAATTGCCAGCATTGATGATGAACCAGCCTCGATTCCAGCTGCAGAAGAGACACCAGTGAAAGTTCGTGCCAATGAGTCAAACCAAAAGGTGTGAAGTTGTGGTCAATCATCCGAGGAAAAGGTATGTACTTTTGGCTTACCTTATGGTTCTTGTAATGATTATGTGAAACAGATAGTGTTCCTAAAGTCTACAATTTCAGAGCTCACATCTAAGTTAGATAAAAACCTGTTGATAAAAGAAAGAGAAAAACAGTTGAAAGAAAAGAATGAAAGTTTAGGCAAACAGGTGCATGAACTAGGTGTGGCTCTGTTAAATAAACAGGATGCTATAGTGTTTTACATAAATGAGATTGATAAGCTGAAACGAGACCTTGCTACTTCAAAGGTCGATTATGAGACTCTGAGTCAAAAACTCAAAAGTTATTCCACGTCTTCTTACTTATTTGAGTACATAATCGATCAGAGAGGTCAAGGTACTGATTCAGAAAAGAACAAGAAGTTATACTCTAAATGTCCACCACCAGTGTTAAATCAACTAGTGAATGATGATGTTCACTCTGAATCTGACCCACTACTCACAAAGGTTGATGTATCTTCTGCATCAACCTCAAAACAGGATTTAAAGTTACACGAGAATGTGGGTGAGCCTCAGAAGAATGAGGTTTAGCAAGAAGAAATTAAAAAGGCTGAGCCAGGCATAAGAGAACTATTGGCAAGTTCTAATGTGAAAGATCCGTTGATGCATCGTATCCGCGATGCCCTTCGGAAATTTGAAAAGGAGGGTGTAAAGTCTCCTGATACCCGTCCATACCAAGAGGTCAAAATCTTACCCAAACATCAAGGGTTAGGGTATCGATCTCAAAAGATGTAGAAAGGTCCTATAAAGCAATATTCAGACAGGATTTGCTATGTGTGCAGGAGACCTGGTCACCTCAGTTACGAGTGTGATCAGTGTTGTAACAGGAAAGTTGAGACTTTTCAAAAGAATAAAACGTTTACTAAAAACAATCAAAACTCAACTCTTCCAGTTCAGCATCAAAGGACAAACGGGGATACCATAAGAAAATCTAAAAATCCCGAAGTTGTTAGCAAAAGAAAATCTTCGCTCAATCAGAATTCTAAGTGGACTAACAAACTGTGTGTTCAAATGCCTAAGGATTCGAGTGACAGGTTCAGCAATGCTGCTGAGAAGACTGGAACTTGGATGAAACTTCCAGTGATTGGAGAAGACAGGAAATCCATGACTATTCGGGCTTGGGTTCCTAATGCTTTCTAATTTTTTCTTCTATGTGAAGGGTGTCAACCGCTATAATCAAGTGTGAGGTATTTGTGACTGTGTGTCTATTTTCTGTGTGACTAAATTGTTCTTTTGTCTTTGTGTTTATTTCCTGTGTGCTTCTGCGTTTCTATTTTCTTAGTTTTTAGATTGTTTAGTATTTTAGGGGGAGATAGTTCAGAAAAATTAGAAAATACAAAAAAATCAGAAAACTTAGAAAATACAAAAAAATCAGAAAACATAGAAAATACAAAAAAAATCAGAAAACTAAAAAAAAAAAAAAAAAAAAAAAGGGAGAAGTTGATCCAACCTAGATGGAGAGTGATGGCACACTGGTTTTCAATACAAAGTCGTCTAGTAAAATTAGAACTGAAGGCACATACATACTTTTGAAAAAACTGTCTGAAAATCTAGTTGAATCAGATAAGAAACAGATAGTGTGTAAGACATATAAGGAAAGTCTAGACTGATAAATGGTTATGCATGTGAAAATCAATCATAGATTTAAGCTATCGAGACATTCCAAGTCTATAAGTCAATAACAGTTGAGAATGACTTAGTTTGATGCACACACCTGTTACCATGCCTAATGTGTTAAATGACATTGAGCTATATATAAAAGAGGGTGAAAAATTGACCCCAATTTTGAGAATGTCAAAAGAAATAGATACATTGATCTATCAATGTTGAATTGTCAAAGAGCATAAAATGCAGTGACAAAAGCTACATTGATCTATTAGTGTTGAATTGTCAAAGAGCATAAAATGCAGTGACAAAAGCTCAGCAAGAAAAATGTCTAGAGAGGTGAAAAATCGACCTCCATGTCAAAGAGAATAAAATGCGTTGACAAATTAACATATCACATAAGCATGGTGGTTTTGGTAATTAAGTTGTGCAACCTATTGAGTGAATCAAAATACTGTGAGACTTTGAAAGAGATAGTCTTAATCATGTATCCAGTCTTGACAATCTGGAAATGTTGAAACAAAATCAGTTATTATCTGAAGAAAGATAGGTTGACAGACAGAGTTTAAGAGAATATGTTTATGCCCAAGGTTCTGAAATGAATGATTACTGAGTATAGACGAGCTAGTACTGACTCCATACTGGAACCTTCTCACAAAAAGATTTAATTTCAGTAATTTTATTCCTGCAATTTTCTTAGTATTTTTTAATTCAGTTCTTTAGGATTTAATTCGTTAATTGTTTACTTCTGCATTTTCATTTTCTTTATTTTCAGAAAAATACAAAAAGAGTTCTAGTATGTTCTATTTTCTTTTAGTGTGAGTTGTTCTGTTTACATTTTCTTCATCTCACTTTGATGTGTTTTGCTTAAATGTTTATAAGTGATCTTGAAGTTACTGACAGTTTATTGCTGAGTACAGTACTAACAGTAATTAAGGTTCACAGATGAGAAACTCATTACATGCGAGATGGAACCCCACTAAGCAAGAGTTACAGCTCACATCGTGCGTAGTGCAGGTAAGGGCATGACGAAAGGTATTCGTTTAGCATTTGCTGTGTGCATTTTGCTTTGTACAAATTTTTGCTTAGTACATTCTGCTGTGTGCATTTTGCTTTGTGCATTTTGCTTTGTGCAAATTTTTGCTTAGTACATTCTGCTGTGTGCATTTTGCTTTGCGCATTTTACTTTGTGGAATTTTTGCTTAGTGCAATTTTTATTGATAGAACTAGGTCTTAGGGGGAGTTTGTTGGTGCATAATTGTGAATCCCTAGTTCTTATCAATCAAATACATACATGAAATGTTAATTCAAATGTGTTTTGATTAATTGTTTGCATGTTTATATATTCTTAGTGATTCTATGTGAATATCTTAAGCTTACAAGTACTTAATCATGTGTTGATGTGTGTTTGGAAGTTTAAGTCTGTGTGAGAAATCACCTCGTGCGAAGTCAGGCTCACTACGTGCGTAGTGGAGCTCACTACGCACGTAGTGATTAGGTCGGTTAAAAGTTAATTAATTATTATTAATATAACCAGTACGTGCGTACTGGACTCACTTCGTACGAAGTGTGATACATTACGTGCGTAGTGAATTTAAGTACACTATAAATAGAGCTTAACCCCGCATTAGCGTGGGGAATCGACGAATCAAGCGGGTAACCTATGAATCAATCGAGTAATCAACCGGGAGCCTTCGTAATCGACCTTATCTGACCTTAAGCCTCATAATTCGTAATCTTAGTGAGAAATACGAAAACCAAGGGCAGCCTTGAGCATCTCTGTGTGAGTTCTTAGAGTTTGTTCTTGTTTCTACTCTGTGTGTTTCTTAGTGTTACTGTGTGCCGGACACCTAAGCAGATCTTAGAATCCTTAGGAGGTTTGGGAAATAGAAATTCCGCACTATTTCTCATCCTAGACCAGTCCTAGCGTAAGGGTGTTTTAGTTTAGTTTAGAACCCCGTCCCCCAGCCGGTCCTACAAAGTGCATTCATTAGCTGACACTTATTTTATCTCAACATGGATCAGCTGACACTCTTGTTTGTCAGCTGATGATTTTCAAAAGTCAAAAATATTGTGTCCCCACACTTATTTTATTAATTTCTCATTTGTATTTATTGTGTTACCAGGTTATTTAATTTAGTTTATTTGTCCGTTTATTGTCTGTGTATTTAATATCTATTCCGTCTATTACCTTTTTGCAGAAGTGACAGTTACTTTTTGCAAGATATTTCTGTGACAGTTTAGGTTTCCAAGGAAGATTTAAAGGTGTTTTCGAGCGGTTATTCATTTCTTAAGCTTTCAAAATTCCCAAACACTCTTTCTCTCTCAAACTTTCAAACCCTTAACTCTCGTTGCTCAAACTTCATTCACTCTGTAATCGTGGTGATCTTCAACCCTGCAACTTCTCCAAACGCCATTGCTGGTGAAAATGTCACACCCAACTCTGAAATCACAATACGCCCAAACAACTTTCTCATAAACACTGATATTCCCTCGAGCAAAGCAAACCAGGGATACGAACCTATGGTGGCTTTCATAACTGCCCATCCCCTGTTCACATGTCTATCTGCTCATCCTCTGTTCATCTTTCCAAACATTGTTGGTCAGATGTGGTACACTGCAAGGTACCATGCTAATCAAGATTTAATCACTTGCACTTGCCTCAATGGTACCATCAACATAAACATCACTACTGATTCTCTTAGACAAGCGATCTCCATACCCCATATGGCCCCATTTCAATCTTTTTCTACAATGGATCAAGTTCTAGAGGTTTTGCCCCTGATTGGCTACCAAGGTGCTGTTTCCCATGGCCAGTATAAACTGTCTGATCTAGGACACCCATGGAAGTATTTGGCCAGTGTAATCATTCGATGTTTTGGTCACAAGTCTGGCAGCCATGACCAAATGAACCAGTCTGAACTGATGGTGCTACATGCTTTGGTCACAGGGAGGAATATTGACTTCGCACAAGTCATATTCTCTGAAATGGTGGATAAGATCACTCTGGGCACATCAAAGAAATCAAACAGAACCCTAGTCCCTTACATCAGGTATCTAAGTTTAATTGCACTTAGAGATGTTCAAAGGGAACACTATGCTGGGTTAGCTGCCCACTTGCACACAATGACCATCCCTCAAATGGGTCAGAAAACTTTCCATTTGATAAGGGAAAATCAAGGTCCTGCTATAACTGCTCAGATGCAAGAATTGATAGATGTTGCTACTGAGGAGAATGAAAATGAAGAGGAAGTTGTTGCTGAGAATATTGAGGGACAAATGGCTGATGATTTTGAATCTCCTGATATCATCACTGATCATTCTGAGGAGTCTATGACTCATGCTCCAGATGAAGCCATTGGTGAAGAAGAAGGAAGGTATGAGCCCATTAATCCTGATGCTGAGGATGATAATTACAATAGTGCTGACAATGGTACAAATGATCATGATGAGGGAGATGATGACTTTCATGGTGGTGATGCTGGAATTCCTTATGCTGAAAATGTTCAAGATACAACCTCCTCATCTTCTCAAATTGGGATGCCACTCTTACATTTCCCTGTTCCTTCCAGCTCAAGCACTCCACAAGACAAACAAAGTGGTGATGCAGCTGATGGTGATGATGCTGAGGAAGACACAATTTCTGACAATCTCATTCAACTGATTAAGATCAGCAAGACTCAGCACATCTCAGGTATACTCTCACTCTCTGAGGATACTCATTTGGTTGACCCCACCAATGAGAACCCATCATCTGCTCTAGTTGTAACACCCCCACAACTGCCAAGCTCTAGTCAACTCCCAACAGTTGCTAGTTCTACTCCCTTTACAACCCAAATAGAAACAAGGTCAATAGAGATGGTGCATACTGCACTTATCTCAGAGGAAATGCACACTGCACCTCTGACCTCAACTCCTATAGCTACCTATTATTTTGAGGGGGAGCTTATGGATGTTGCTTTAACCCAACTGCCAGTAGATGTGTCCTCACAACAGGGCATATCTGTAAAAATGGGATTGCTGCAATCTGGGTCACCCTCCCAACAGGGTGATACCATTGAAAGACAGACCTTCTCCCAAGGTCATACTGTGTCCACAACCCCTATGTGTCAAGCCTATCCCCTAGTAAGTTCACAACAACTTGCTACTGTAATAAGGGATACCCCTTTGAGTGCAACCCTCACTCACACTCACATACTTGCACCTGTTTTTGATTCAATTCTTACACATACTAGTGCACTTCCTGTCAATATTAGTGGCATAAACCAGCCATTGGTACAGGGTACCATTTCTGCTCCCAGTGATCTTAGGCCTATAAACCAAGGTCTAAGTGAGGGATCACAATCCATTCCAGTTCTAAGCACAATTTCTCAATCAATTCCAACTCAACCCATTTTCTCTACTTATTCTGAACCCTCACCCCAAATCCTTTAAAGCTTACTATCTATCTCTCAAAAGATGGATAGTCTTCAAGCCTCCTTTACCTCTTTCCAAACTCAAACAGAAACTCAAATCTCTCACCTAACCAATGAGATTGAGTCACTAAAAGCCAACCAACCCAAACCCCAACCCACCCCTGCCCCTGTTGATCTTTCCCCTATTCTTACCAAACTAGATCAACTTCTAAACCAAACCTCTACTCCTATTCCTACACCCTCCCCTCCTATACCTGCCCAAACCATTTCTACCTTAAACCATACCATTTCCAATCTCCTTTCCCAACTTAAAACCCTTAGACCCTCACCCCCTGATATCTCCATTACCATTCCTGATTCTCTTCTAACTGTCCCCACTCTTCTAAAAGACATTGATACTGAGGTCAATAGGTCCAGCTTTTGTGCTAGGATACAGCACAGTGATACTCTGAGAGAATTCTCCAATCTCACTGAAGCTATCAACAGCCTAAAACCTCTTATCTCAACTTCCATTCCTTCTTTCTCTCCTATTCCCTCTCACCTTAGACACTCAACCTCACCTTTCACTCAGCCTCCCATACCCACTGCCTCACCTTCACCCTCAACCATACCAAACTTTACCTCTACACCTACCCCAACTCCTTATTCTTTCACCACTCCTGATGCCCCTGCCAAGCCTGCTGTTTTTCCCTCCTCTGATGATGACAAAAGGGGGAGAAGTCAGTTAGGACAAAGTCAGTTTTACAAGTAGAGGATGCATCAACCCCTGATGAAATAGGATCAGCTGTTGAGGGGGAGAATAAATCTGAGGGGGAGTAACCTGCTCAAGAAGAGCAGAGGCCAAAGAGAAGGCTAAAGCAAATGGCTAGAAGGACAAAGAAATCAAAGCAAGGTGAATCCTATGCTCCAATTGAACTACCATCTGAGGATTCTGGTGATGATGATGAAGATGAAATGCCTCTGTCCTCTATGTTCAACATAAAGAAGCAGAGCTGCTCCACAACAGCTCTACCAGTCCAAGCTTCCTCTCCAGTTCAATCAAGTCAACCAACTCCCAGCAGTTCATCAAGAAGAAAAGGAAAGAAAATAATGACTGCTGTGGAGATTGAAGAAGAAGAAAGAAGAGAGGAAGAACTAACACAAGAAGAAGAGAGTCTCAAAGAGCTCAGTGAGTTAGCTGCTGCACTTGGTACTTCCATAGAAGAAGTTTTGAAAACCAAGGAAAGACATCAGGACTTCACTTCTCCTGAAGATCTTGCTGCAATTATTGGTGTTACTGATGATGAGTTAAGAGAGCTACAAGAAGAAGAGCTGATTATGATGACCTCTTAATCACATCAAGTACTGGACACACCACAACAAGATTACCCTTCCAACAAGAAAGCTCCTAAGAGAGGAAAGACTCACAAGGAAGCCATTCAAGCTTTGCTGAACTTTAACTTTGGAGGATTAGCTCAGCAAACTGAAAGGCAAGCCAAGAAGTTCAGAGACAACAAAGAAAACTTGGTAAACAGAAGATGTGAAGACATCATCTCAAGGGTTACTCCATACAAAGGTACTGATGAGGGTCCTTATCTCAGAGTGGTGAGAAGAGATGAAAGAAAGACTTATGAAGATACCTATCTTCAACATTGCAAACTTCTCTCATTCTTTGAAATGATAGAGATCCTGTACCATCTCCTCAAGTCCAAAAGTGAAATTGTTCAAAGGTTCATGCCAAAATTTGAATACTGGATTCGGATGTCAATCTGCAATAGGCTCTTCACACATGATCAGTTCATTGAACACATCAATCTGATTGAAGATGCTTTTAAAAAGAATTCAAAAGCTTTTGTCACCATTGAACAGATCATTGTCAATCCTGACTATCCTTTTCTTTCTGCTTATGAAAGTCTCAACACTGCTCTACCCTCCAACATTGAGCCAGAAATGTTTAAGTACATAACTGAGCCTGAGAAAGGGATGTTCTTCAAGAACAGAGCTGGTGATTGGAGATTCCTAAGAGAAGCTGACATAGGAAGAGCGCTAAGAGCTTTAATTTTTCAAGCTTTAAGACTGGCAAGAGGACAGACAGGAATTCAACACTTTGAAAGTCTGATGGAGACTAGAGCTGATGAACTAATTGCTACTATTCCAGTTGAACATCGTCCAGACATCAAAGAAGAACCTTGGTGGGAATGAAGACCACTTCATAACTAGATTAGATGTAATTTCAATTCCTAGAATAGTTCAACTTCTGTACTTAGTTTAACTCATAGTTAGATTTCTTTGTACAAACTCTGGTGTAAATACTTTGTTCTGTAATCAAGCTTGAAACTTTGATCATGGACTACTTAGCTAAAATGCTAGTATAGATGACTCTTAGTAGATAGCTCACATAGTGTAAATATAGAAAAGATCAAAAATCCTTAAAACAGAAAAAGGATAGAAAAGATACCACAAAAACAGAACAATAGTACTTCATAAATGAAAAGATTCCCAAAAACAGAACATTAGGGAACATACTTTAAAGAGTTACCAAAAACAGATAGCTAGGTAACCAAATTGCACTTAAAAGTTTAATCTTTACAAATTCGAGTCAAACTGATTCTTCTTAAAACAGATAAGGTTTTGTCATCATCAAATAGGGGGAGATTGTTGGGAAGATAGTAATATCAAACCTAAATCAAACCTGTCTATTATGTAAAATAGGATTTGATGTTAACAAAACCACTTATTCAGTTTAGACTTAGTTAAATGAAAAACATGTGTTGTTTTTCACGTTAGACTTAAAGAAAATTGTAAGAAAGAAGTGTCAACTGACGAATCATAGTGTCAGCTGAACACTGAGTATCAGCCAAAGGACCAGCTTCAGGAAGATCAGCTTAGAAGAAAAGATCAGTCAAAAAGAATCAGCTGAGGAATCACATTGGATCAGCTGATGGTCTAAAACCATCAGCTGATGAAGATTTCAAGATCAGCTGAGCAGTCAAGGATCAGCTGACACAATCACATTGATCAGCTGATGCCTCCCATCTGTCAGATAAGGTATTTGCTACTTATCCACTCTTTTCTTTATGAGCTGATCATACTCAAATGATCAGCTGAGCCCTTGGGAACAGCTGACAATTTTGTTTGATCAGTTTATTAGCTATACTTTGATTTGTATTGTTAGCTGAGCATCTCGATCAGCTGAGCAAATCTAGTCAGCTGAGTCTTTCACTTTTATCCTTAGCTGAGCAAAATTACAATTGTAGTTCAGTGTCCATTAGCTGAGTCTTTATTGTATATCTCAGTTAATAGCGTTTCTATGTAATATTTTCTTTAGTCAAAGGCAGAACATGTGTTGTTCTTATTATGCCTTAGATCTTTCTTTGTAAAAGTACTTAGCACTTTTTGTATCTGCAAAGAAACAAAAAGGATAGATCTTTATCCCTTGGAAAAGGAGAAAGGTACTCTTGAAAAGAAGATCTTGAAGATATGATGTTAAGTATGGCTGGCAACTCCATACTTGGTAAAGTCACATCTTCCGAAAGCATGGTGTCGATTAAAGCACAAACATGAAAGGATAAGGTTACTTTCTCAAGACATAAAGGTAGTAATTTAATAATATAATAATAGATAGTGGGTATACTCATTACTGAAAAGTATGTTCACTTTACACACTTTGTGTATAAAGTTAACTTACTTTTCACCCACTAACTTTGTCTATTATAATATTATTAAACCGAGTACCTTTGTCTCCTTCTCTCTTTATCAACCCGGACACACCTTGCTTATATCTCATGCATGGAAACATGTTAAGTATGCGTTGAAAAGCACTGAAATCTCATAAGTTGAGAATTAGAAGAGTTAGCATTTTACTTTCAGTGTAACAAACTTGTTCATGTGTTGAACGTCTTAGACATTAGTTGTTTAAGATTAGCATTGTCTATGTGTTAAACAAAATTAGTTGCCACCTTTTATTGAACTTAGATTTTCCGCATCTAGTTCATGTAATTCTTGATTAACATCAATAAGAATTATATAAAAGTAAACCGTGTGTCTCTTAATTTTTAATTTGCTAAAGTTTGTATTCAACCCCCCTTCTACAAACATTTGTTGTTGTAGTATCCATTCGGGACCAACAATTGTCAAAGCCATACATCAATGGTCTGATAAAGACAAAAGGCTGGTTAATCTTGATGTCAAATCCAGGACAACCTTAGTCTCAACACTACCCAATGATGTCTATCATCAAGTTCTCAACTGCAAATCTGCAACGAAGATTCTAGACACTTTGACTGTTGCATATGAAGGCACTGAAGAAGTGCATGAGAACAAGAAACTCCTTCTGGTTAGAGAATATGAGTTCTTCTTTGCTCATAAAGGTGAAAGTCTTACCCAGACCTACACCAGGTTCAACTGCCTTGTTAATGACTTAAGAAGAGCAGATGTTCCCAAGAGCAACAAGGAGCTTGTAAACAAGTTTCTAGACTCTCTCCCAGAATCTTGGGATCATTTTATCATCGTACTTAAAAATGGTGAGAAAATAAAGGGTCTTACACTGGTTGGTTTGTATGGCAACCTCATGAACCATGAACAATCAGTGAAGCAAAGGAAACTCTCTACCAAGGATATGAAGGAGAGTGCAAAAGCTCCATCAAGTGCCCTTGTATCTAAGGATACAAGATCTAGGAGTTTTGCTATAGATGTGGATGAGTCCAGTGAAGAGGAAGAGGAAGAATCTTCTGATGAAGAGTAAGTGGCTGATGGGGATGAAGATCTGGAGGACATGGACAGCATTGAAGCTGCTGTTGAGCAGGCTGCCATGTTAGTAAAAAGGTTCAAGCCTTTCTTGAAAAGAAAGGGTGTTAAGAGGTTTGAGAAGAAACCCTTCAAAGGAGAAAAAGCCAAGTTGAAATCAAAGGCTTCTGAAGGATGCTTCTCCTGTAGCAAGACTAGTCACTATGCCAGTGAATGAAAGTCCAGAGGAAGCACAGGCTTCAAGGGTTCCTCAAGCTCAGATAACAAGATTGATTATGAAGCTAAGTATAAGAAGCTTCTTGCTGCTGTCCTTGACAAGAAAAAGAAGAAAGCTCAGAACAGGGTGTTGGTGGCTGAAGAAGAAGATTGGGCTGAGGAAGATCTCTGAAGTGATGAAGATGAGGTCCTCACTGCTCAGCTTAGCTTCATGGCCAACACAGCAAGTACAAGTTCCTTTGACGAGGACATGAAGAAAGCTACTAAAGCTTGTACTTCTCCTGATTGTGATCCTTCTTCTATGTATCAGGTTGGAAAATTTATTAAATATGATAATAATGAAAAGAACACTTTGTTTGATTATCTGTGTGTTGAGTTTCAGTCAAATATTCAAAGAGAAAAGAAGCTAAAATTAGAAATAGAATCACTAAAAGAGAAGTTGAGTCTTAAAGATGAGAAACTGAAACAGATGACAAAATTGGAAGATGATTTAGCTAATCAAAAGATACTTAATCAGATCTTGGTAAAAGAAAACAATGAAGCAACAACGAAGTTTAATGACCTTCAAAAAGTAGTTAAATCTTGGTGTGTTTCTGCTGGTAAGACCACTCAGTGTGTCAATGAGCATATTCCAAAACAAGTTCAAGCTATTATTGGTGGAAATTACTCCCAAGCTGCTAATTGTGTTGATTTTAGCAAGGATATAAATATCTTAGAAAAGGCTGATATTTTACCTCTTACTTTTCAAAAGATTGTAAAAGGAAAAAGTATTATCACTAACTGATTTGTCAAAAGTAAAAATACTCAGCTGAAAGACTCAACCACTTCAAAAGTTGGTTCAGGTTCTATTGTTTTGACAGAAAGCAAAAGTACTGATAATTTAATTGTAAAGGAAGTTAGTAAGGGAATGGAATCATTTGTTGATACCAAAGAGACATCATGTTGTCAAACCTTGAAAGCTGATACATTAAATTTAGGAGCTCAGCTGACTGATAACTCCTTAGCTAATGATGTTACATCAGCTGATCAAACATCACTTCAAACTCTTTCAATAGGAGAAACCAAGGGAAAAGGACTTTCTGCTCATAAAAAGTATAAGTCTGCCACACCTAAAGTTGATCAAAAACTCATTTTAACTAAGGGTCAACCTAAGGTGACTGTAAATAAAGACCTCATTAGTTTACAGAATCAGTTGCAACAGCTGAATGGTGAAATCTGTCAGCTGATGACCCATAGTCATCAGAAAACAGTTAAGACATCTCATGGGCAATTACCAAAACATGTTAAATGCTCCAAAAATCAAAAATTTTATAAATGTGGGAGCAAAGAACATAAGGCAAGTAATTGTTCTCTTGAAAGTAACTCAAGACAGCGGTCTGATATTGATAACACAGTTGTTCCTCTCATTCATAAACAACCTAATATGAAGTGGATGGCTAGGTGCAATCCACATGGATCCACTTAACTGTGGATGCCCAAGTGTCACTAACCTTCTTTCAATCTTATCTATGCAGGGTCAGAACACATGGTATCTTGACAGTGTATGCTCAAGAACCATGACAGGTTGTAAAGCTTTGCTTAGTAAGTACAAGAAGGAAAAGGGTCCAAGAGTGACCTTTGGTGATAATAATTGTGGGCAAACAAAAGGCTACGGTGAACTTCATAATGGGAACTTAACACTGTCTAAAGTCTCATATGTTAAAGGACTTAAGTACAATCTCATCAACATAAGTCAATTATGTGATGGTGATCATAAAGTTCTCTTTACAAAGACAGGTGGTTCCATTTTAAATCAAGAAGGTGAAACAATAATTTGTGCAAAGAGAACCAAGGATGTATATACTCTTGATATGTCCTCAGGTGACCCATCCAAGTTAACCTGTTTATATACAAAATCTGTAACTGACACAAACTGGTTATGGCACAAAAGGCTTTCCCACCTAAACTTCAAAAACATAAACAAGCTGCGCAAGGGTGATCTAGTGTTAGGACTACCTTTACTGACTTATGTTAAGCCTAAACCTTTCTCTACCTGTGACAAGGGAAAGCAACACAAGACATCTTTTCCATCTAAGCAAGCCTTGTCCATTACTGAACCATTCTACATGCTGCACATGGACTTATTTGGTCCTGTTGCTACTGCAAGTATTGGTGGAAGTAAGTATGCGCTAGTTTTGGTTAATGAATTCTCAAGATACACTTGGGTCATCTTTCTTAAGGCAAAGAGTGAGGCTGCATAAGAGATAATTAGTTTTATCAAAAAGATGGAAGTGCGAAACGGCAATCTGGTAAGGATGCTTAGAAGTGATCATGGAACTAAGTTTAGAAATCAAACTCTAGAAGGTTTCTATGATGAGAAAGGTATATCTCAAAACTTCTCTGCCCCAAGGACTCCACAACAGAATGGTGTAGCTGAAAGAAGAAACAGAACTTTGATTGAAGCTGCAAGAACCATGCTGTGTAAGAGTGGGTTAGGATTCAACTTCTAGGCTAAAGCTGTCAGCTGTGCTTGTTTTACTTAGAATAGATCCCTAGTTATCAAAAGGCACAACAAAACTCCATACGAAGTGCTCAAGGGAAGGAAGCCCAACATTAGTTTTCTGCACAGCTTTGGTTGTCAATGTTTTATTCTAAATCAAAGAGATCAATTGTAGAAGTTTGCACCTAAAGCTGATGAAGGTGTGTTTGTTGGATATTCTGTGATATCCAAAGCTTACAGAATCTACAACATCAGAACAAAGGTCAGAGAAGAATCAATCAATGTAAGTTTCAATGAAAATGACTTTGTTGCTTCATGTTATACTAATCCATCTATAGGTGAGGAATTTAATGATCTACTGCATACTGAAGACAATATTCCAGTATCAGCTGATCCACTCCCATCAGCTGATGTAGAGGATCTAGATGAACCTGTTCCAATTCTACAAGAAACCAATGCACAATCTATCCTAAATCAACCCACACTTTTACTGAATGATGAGTATCAAGATTCAACATCATTGGATTCTAACTCTATATCAAACATTCTTTCTTCAGTAGAAGTTTCCTCAGACTGCAACAATGAAATTCTGTCAGCTGATCAACCAGAGATATCATCAGCTGATACAAACTAAGAATTTTCAACTCCCCAAATCCAAAGAAATCCAGACACACCCTTAATCCAAAATACCTACAAAGACCTCAGAGATCACCCTAAAAATCAGGTAATAGGTAACATAGAAGCACCTATACTAACAAGGTCAAAAGCCTGTACATTTTGTTTATACACAGGTTTTGTTTCTATGATTGAACCAAAGAAGGTAGATGAAGCTCTTAGTGATCCCCACTGGATAAATGCCATGCAAGAAGAATTGGCTGAATTCACTAGGAACAATGTATGGACTCTGGTGCCAAGACCAAAGGACAAATCCATCATTGGTACTAAGTGGGTGTTCAGAAACAAAATGGATGAACAAGGGCTGATCATCAGAAACAAGGCAAGACTAGTTGCTCAGGGGTATTGTCAAGAAGAAGGAATTGATTTTGATGAAACCTTTGCCCCTATTGCAAGACTTGAAGCCATAAGACTGTTTCTAGCATATGCTGCCTTCAAAGACTTCAAAGTGTTTCAAATGGATGTTAAGAGTGCTTTCCTTAATGGTGAATTGAAGGAAGAGGTGTATGTCAAACAACCTCCTGGTTTTGAGGATGCAAGCAAGCCAGACCATGTATACTTCTTGAACAAAGCTTTATATGGTTTGAAGCAAGCTCCAAGAGCCTGGTATGATACCCTCTCTTCTTTTCTAACCACAAAAGGATTTACTAGAGGAAGCATAGATAGCACTTTATTCATAAGGAAATTCAAGGGTGATGTAATACTTGTACAGATATATGTAGATGATATAATATTTGGGTCTACAAATATTGACCTTTGCAAAAAGTTTTCTAAACTCATGTCTGAAAATTATCAGATGAGCATGATGGGTGAATTAAACTATTTTCTAGGTCTTCAAATCAAACAAGAGGTTGATGAAATTTTCATTCATCAAACAAAGTATGTTAATGACTTACTTAAGAAATTTGAGTTTGAAAATTGTTCTTCAATGAAAACACCCATGTCCACTGCCTTAAAGCTTGGAAAGGACACTGATGGTAAATCAGTGAACATTACAGCTTACAGAGGTATGATAGGGTCACTTTTATATCTCACAGCAAGCAGACCAGATATTATGTTTTCAACATGTCTCTGTGCTAGATATCAAGCAGATCCCAAAGAATCTCACTTAGCTGCGCTTAAAAGAATTTTCAGGTATCTCAAAGGAACTCCTAATCTAGGTCTTTGGTACCCCAAAGACTCTGACTTTGAGTTAGTTGGATACACTGATTCTGATTTTGTAGGTTGCACACTAGACATAAAGAGTACATATGGTGGTTGTCAATTGTTAGGTGGAAGGTTAGTCAGCTGGTCAAGAAAGAAACAGAACTCTGTTTCAACTTCAACAGCTGAGGCAGAATACATTGCTGCTGGAAGCTGCTGTGCTCAACTACTGTGGCTGCAGAACCAACTACTTGATTATGACATACAGTTTGAAAACTCCCCAATCCTGTGTGACAACACTAGTGCCATTTCTATCTCTAACAATCCTGTTTTGCATTGTAAGATATTAACCTTAGGCAATTGTTTATAATTAGGTTATTTATTGTTATGATTATTATTCTTTAGGGTATCAAAGTGTAATTAAACTTCTCCTTATATCTGTTTGTAAACTCTCGTATTATTCAATATACGATACCAATTTGACTTGGTATCAGAGCCGTCTTTCTCCAACCCTAATTCCAGCGGCAAAAAAAAAGCAATTATCGTACGACAACATCAGAAGCTTCCGACTGCAGCAGTCTCTGTTCTATCGAACGACAACAACAATCGCAGTCTGCTATCTCAGACAACTACTCGACATCAATAAAACCTGTTCAGAAGCTCCTTTATTATTATTTTTTTTCTGTTGATCAACAAATCAGAAGCTTTCTATCGATCAGCAACATCAGTACCTGTTCTATCGATCAACCCTATCACCAATTGCACACTCATGGCAGCAATAATTCAATTTTCACATCATGAGAAAACCATTCACAACTCTCACAAGTTCTCCTTCTCTCTCAAACCTACCAACTATGGTTATTGGAGATCCATGATTGAATCTTTCCTCACCTCTCACAATCTTTTTGGTTATGTTGATGGAACTGTACCCTGCCCTGAACAAAAGGTAACCAATGAACCAGTAACTACTGATAATCCAAGCTATAATCCGTGGATTTGTAATGATGCCCACATTCGTATGCTTATCATCTCAACAGTTTCTGAAGACTCTTATCAGCATATTCAGGGAAAAACATCAAGAGAGGTATGGTTGTCACTTGAACGGGCTTATGCTCCAGTTACTTTATCTCATGAATTTACTCTCAAAAGTCAACTTCTGAGAATCACCATGAAGGGTGATGAAAAACCAGCTGAATATCTCAGCAGAGCTCAAGAATATGCTAGTGATCTTGCTAACATTGGAGAACCAGTAAAGGATAAGGATCTGGTTATGCTCACTCTTACAGGACTTCGAGAGGAATACAATGGTCTCAAGGCTAACTTATTGGCTCGTGTGCCTCCTGTCTGCTTCAATGAATTACATGGGCTTCTGTGTGATCATGATTATGTATTTACAAAAATGATGACTGCCACTCCCCAAGCTTTCTTGGCTAATGCTTCTTCTGTTCCTCAATCATCACCAGCTGTTGCTTCTTCTGTTCAACAACCAAACATTGATCATCTTCAACAACAACTTCAAAGCATTCAAGTGATGGCAAATCAGTTAGGTTATCAACTAAACCCCATACACTCTCCACGGCCTCAAGCTTATTTTGGTTCTCGGTCCTTCAATAATAACCGAGGTGGTCGTGGATCTCGTGGCTCCTCTCGTGGCAACTCACGCGGTGGTTTTAACCGCTCTCGGGAAAGCAGTGGTACAAGACAGTTTGCTTGGGCCTCCACCCAAAATACCGTTTATGGTCATTGCAACATGTGTGGTATAGGACATTTACCATCTCAGTGTCCAAATCACTTGCACCAGTCTCAACCTACTCCACAGGCCAACTTTACAGGACGCTCAGAGGCTGACCCGTCTTCTGGACCTACTTGGAAGCCCGACACTGGTGCAACTCATCATGCCACTCCAGACTTATCTAGCATGGATAGCTCGGAGGCCTACTATGGTAATGATTCTTTACTTGTTGGTAACGGTAATTCTGTACCCATCTATCACATTGGTTCCTCTAAGATCTACTCACCAAACAAAACTTTTACCTTATCTGATATCCTTCATGTTCCTCAACTAAAACAAAATCTTTTATCTGTTCAAAAATTTTGTCTTGACAACAATGTTTTCTTTGAATTTCACTCTTCTTTTTTTGTTGTGAAGGACGAGTCTACACGCACTACCTTCCTTTCGGGCCCCAGTGAGCATGGTTTGTACTCCATTCGTCTTCCACAACTCAAGTCTTTACCCAAGATTGCCTTCACTGCTGTCAAAGCTTCTTCAAATATTTGGCATCAACGTTTAGGACATCCTCATGCTCAAGTTTTTCGTTCTATTATTTCTTATTGTTCTTTACATGTTTCGGACAAATTATCAAATAATTTATGTTCTTCTTGTCAATGTGGAAAATTATCAAGATTATCTTTACCTGATTCTACTTTTCATAGCACTAATATTTTAGATCTTGTTTATTGTGATGTTTGGGGTCCTTCTCCGGAACCATCATTTGATGGCCATCGTTACTTTCTTTTGTGTGTTGATCATTGTACTCGTTATATGTGGATTTATCCCTTAACTCAAAAATCAAATGTTCTTACCATTCTCGCAAACTTTATAACCATGACTGAACGTCAATTCAACACCAAACTAAAATGTATTCAATCTGACTGGGGCGGGGAATTTCGTCCTCTCACCAATCTTTGTCGTAACCTTGGCATCATCCATCGACGATCTTGTCCTCACACCAGTGAGCAAAATGGATTTGTTGAACGCCGTCATCGTCACGTTGTGGAAACAAGACTCACCCTCTTGGCTTACTCCAGTCTTCCTCAACGCTTCTGGAACTTTGCTTTTGAAACCTCCGTATACCTCATCAATCGCCTCCCATCTTGTGTTTCATCCAACAAATCTCCTTTTGAATATGCCTTTAAACGTAAACCTGATTACTCTTTCTTACGTGTCTTTGGATGTCAGTCTTTTCCTTATCTTCATCCGTACAATCGTCACAAAATCGAATTCCGGTCTACTCCTTGTGTTTTTCTTGGTTATAGCCCTGCTCACCATGGTTATCGCTGCCTTGACCCTTCCACTGATAGGATTTAGATTGCTCGGCACGTTCGCTTCAATGAACATGTCTTTCCTTATCAACCTTCACCAACACCTCCACCACCCTCTACTCCTCCTTACATCTCTATTTTTCCTGACCCACCACCTGGTTTTCCACCTGATCCACCATAATCACCAACCCCACCATCACCACCTCCTCCATCTCCTTCAAAATCTCCACCATCATCACCTGTTTCACCTCCACCACCTCATCCCAACATACCACCTACACCACCAGCTCCTCGGCCTCGACCATCCAACCTTCGCCCTAATCCTAAACAACCTGATCGATACAACCCTGCTGCCTAAACCGCATCCACCTCCACCTCTCCTCCCCTTGAACCTACCAGCTTTACCGTTGCTAACAAGTCTTTAGAATGGCGCCAAGCTTTGGCCGAAGAGCTATCTGCGCTCCATAAGAATGGCACGTGGACTCTTGTGCCCCTCGTCTCTAATGCTAATATTGTTGATTGTAAATGGGTTTACAGGTTAAAAAATGATGCACATGGAAATATTACCAGGTACAAAGCTCGTCTCGTGGCAAAAGGCTTTAGTCAGCAGCATGGAGTGGATTATCATGAGACTTTCAGTCCGGTTATCAAGCCTGCCACCATTCGTACTGTTCTTTCTCTAGCTGTCAGCAACAAATGATCTCTTACACAGCTAGACATTCAAACTGCTTTTCTCCATGGAGATCTTGAGGAAACGGTGTACATGCGTCAACCTCCGGGTTTTATTGATCAAACCAAATCTGATCACATTTGCTTGTTGCATAAGTCCTTGTATGGCCTCAAACAAGCTCCTCGGGCCTGGTTCACAAAGTTGTCTACTGCGCTTCAGCAATTGGGATTTTATGGGTCCAAAACCGATCCCTCACTATTTATACTGAACTCATCGGGAGCCCTTGTTTATCTCCTGGTTAATGTGGATGACATCATCATCACGGGTAACAACTCCACTGCTGTAGCCTCAATAATTCAGAAACTCAATTCTCTTTTTGCACTTAAGGATATGGGTCAACTACACTATTTTTTGGGGATTGAAGTTGCTCACAAGGGTTCTGACTTTGTTCTTTCTCAAAGGAAATATGTTCGTGAGATCTTACACCGTGCTGGTCTTGCCGAGTGCAAGCCGATATCAACCCCTATGAGCACCTCTCACGTGTTGCTACCCGATGATAGCCCTTTACTTGATGATCCCTCTTGCTACAGGCAGACAGTTGGCGCTCTTCAGTATGCTACTCTTTCTCGCCCTGATATTGCTTTTGCGGTTAATAAAGTCTGTCAATTCATGCACGCTCCAACTGAGAACCATTGGGCCGGTGTAAAACGGATTCTTCGTTATCTTAAGGGCTCCATTGACTTGGGATTATGGATGCGACACAATACGGGGTATCAACTTCAAGCCTTTTCGGATTCCAATTGGCACTCCAATCTTTGGGCATTCTCGGACTCTGACTGGGCTGGTTGCCTAGTCGATCGTCGATCCACGGGGGGCTTTGCTATCTATTTAGGATCGAATCTTATCTCTTGGTCTGCTCGTAAGCAGAAAACCGTATCTCGATCGTCAACAGAGTCAGAGTATAAGGCTATTGCAGATACTGTTGCTAAATTGATTTGGTTGAAGTCCTTGCTTCGAGAACTTGGTTTGGATAACTCGGCACCCACACTCTGGTGTGACAATCTTGGTGCAACTTTTCTCACAGCTAATCCAGTCTTTCACGCTCGTACTAAACATGTTGAAGTTGACTATCATTTTGTTCGTGAACAAGTGACTCAGGGAAAATTAAAAGTCAAGTTCATCTCTACAGACGACCAAATTGCTGATATCTTTACAAAACCTTTGTCATCTCAGAAGTTTGAGTTTTTGCGTTCCAAGTTGTAGATTGCTAACCGCCCTGAACTTGCGGGGGAATATGAACCTTAGTCAATTGTTTATAATTAGGTTATTTATTGTTATGATTATTATTCTTTAGGGTATCAAAGTGTAATTAAACTTCTCCTTATATCTGTTTGTAAACTCTCGTATTATTCAATATACGATACCAATTTGACTTAAGACTAAGCATATTGAAATCATACATCATTTTCTAAGAGATAATGTGCAGAAAAAGAAAGTTTCAATGCACTATATAAGCACTGATGTTCAATTAGCTAATCTTTTTACAAAACCTTTGGACGAGTCTCGATTCAATTTCCTAATATCCAAACTTGGCATGTTAAATCTGTAAAATATTCTTTTCTTAGGTAGTTAGTTTTGTGTGAGAAAATAATTTTATTTGTGTGTGAAATGAAGTACTTATCTAAGCTTCTACATGTCTTATCAATGGTGAATCAACTAATGGTATTCTGTCAGCTGACGACCATCAGCTGATGCTATACCTCAGCTGATCAACCATCAGCTAAAACTTAGACGCTCAGCTAAGTGCATTTATTAGCTGACACATATTTTCTCTCAACAAGGATCAGCTGACACTTTCTTCTATCAGCTGATGATACTCAGAGTTAAAATTCTTGTGTCCCCACACTTATTTTATTAATTTCTCATTTGTATTTAATGTATTCCTAGATAGTATTTACTTCTTTTAATATTCCGTTAGTTGTCGGTGTATTTATTAACTTTTCCGTTTATTACCTTTTTGCAGACGTGACAGTTACTTTTTGCAAAATATATTTCTATGACAGTTTAGGTTTCCAAGGAAGATATAAAAGATATTTGAGCGGTTTTCCAATTTCTAAGCTTTCAAATTTCCATACACTCTTCTTTTTCCTAAATTACAAACCTTATTCTCACAGTTCTTACAAAATCTCAGTCCTGCAATCATGGTGACTTTCAATCCTGTTTCTACTCCTCATGCCATTCCTGGTGAGAACATTACTCATCCTCTGTTTATCTTTCCAAACATTGTTGGAGAGATGAGGTATACCGCAAGGTAACACCCTGGCGAGGAACTTATAACCTGTTCCTGTCTCGATAACACCATCAACATTCCCATCACTGTAAATTCTCTCAGACAAGCAATCTCTATACCTAATTTGGCCCCATTTCAACCTTCCACAACAATGGATCAAGTTCTAGAGGTTTTACCCCTGATTGGCTACAATGAAGCTGTTTCCCATGGTCAGTATAAGTTGTTTGTGCTGGGACACCCATGAAAGTATTTGGCTAGTGTGATCGTAAGGTGCTTTGGTCACAAATCTGGAAGCGATGACCTAATGAACCAGTCTGAGCTGATGATTCTACATGCTTTGGTCACAGGGTGGAATATTGACTTTGCACAAGTCATATTCTCTGAAATGGTGGATAAGATTACTCTGGGCACATCAAAGAAATCAACCAGAACCCATGTTCCCTACATCAGGTATCTTAGTTTGATTGCACTTAGAGATATTCAGTGGGAACACTATGCTGGGTTAGTTGCACACTTGCACACAATGACCATCCCTCAAATGGGTCAGAAAACCTTCCATTTGATAAGGGAAGTTCAAGGTCCTGCTATATCTGCTCAGATGCAAGAGTTGATTGATGTTGCTGCTGAGGAGAATGAGAATGAAGAGGAGGAGGTTGATGAAAACCTTGAGGTTCAAATGGATGATGATTCTGAGTCTCCTGATATAATCACTGAGCATTATGAAGAGTCTGTGACTCATGCTCAAGTTGAAGCCATAGTTGAAGAAGAAAGGATGGATGAAGAGTTGATGGGTACTGCTGATCAAGAGATGATGTTTAGAGCAGATGTGTTTGATGAACCAGCACAGGATGAGCCTGTTAATCCTGATGCTGAGGATGTTGATGCATATGATAATAGTGCTGACAGTAGTGAAGGTGATAATGATGAAGGAGATGATGACTTTCATGGTGGAGATGATGACTTTCATGGTGACAATGTTCAAGATACCACCACCTCATCTTCTCAAATTGGGATGCCAATTACTGAATTCCCTGTTAGTTCCAGTTCTAGCACACCACAGAATCAACAAAGTGAAGGTGCAGCTGATGGTGATGATGCTGAGGATGATACAATTTCTGACAATCTCATTCAACTAATTGAGATCAGCTAAACTCAGCACATCTCATGTATAAGTTCTACCACCCTTGAGGACACTCATTTGGTAAACCCCACCAATGAGAACCCATCCTCTCCTCTAGTTGTAACACCCCCACAATAGCCAAGCTCTAGTGCACTCCCAACAGTCACTAGTTCTACTCCCACCTACACCTACACAGATTCAAGGTCACAAGAGCTTGTGCCTTTTTCACAAGTCTATGAGGTAGTGTTATCCACACCTCTAACCTCAACTCCTATAGCTACCTCTTATGTTGAGGGGGAGCTCATGGATGTTGCTTTAACCCAACTGCCAGTGGATGTGTCCTCACAACAGGTCACTTCTGTAAATATGGGACTCTTACAATCTGGATCACTCTCCCAACAGGATGATGCCATTAAAAGACAGACCTTCTCCTAAGGTCACACTGTGTCTATGCCTACTATGAGTCTGCCTTTACCTTTGGTAAGCTCCAAACAGCTTACTAATGTAATAAGGGAATCCCAACTGAGTGCAACCCTCACTCACACTCACATAATTGCACCAATGTTTGATTCACTTCTTACACATACTACTACACTGCCTGTCAATACTAGTGGCATAAACCAGCCATTGATATAGGGTATAATTTCTGCTCCCAGTGTTCTTAGGTCTATATACCAAGGTCTAAGTGAGGGTTCTCGGTACAACTTCTCAATCAATCTCCGTACAACAAATTCCCTCTACCTCCTCTGAACCCTCACTTCAAATACTCCAAAACCTACTGTCCATCTCTCAAAAGATGGATAGTATTCAAGCCTCCTTTACCTCTTTCCAAACCCAAACATAATCTCAACTCTCTCATTTAACCCAAGAGGTTGAGTCACTTAAAGCTACCCAATCCCAACACCAACCCACCCCTGCCCCAGTTGATCTATCCCCAATTCTTCATAAATTGGATCAACCCCTATCCTAAACTTCTACCCCTACTCCTACCCCTTCACCTCCCATTTCAAACCAGACCATATCTTCTTTAAACAAACCATTTCCAATCTTCTTTCCCAACTCCAAACTCTAAGACCCTCTCTACCAGATATCTCTATCACCATTCCTGACTCTCTTCTCAGAGTTCTCTCCCTACTACACACCATCAATGATGAGGTCACTAAACTTAGCCAATATTCAAGGCAAAGGCACATGGACACCCTTAAAGGGTTCACTGATGTGACTGATGCAATTAATAGGCTCAGACCTCTCACATCCACCTTCATTCCTTCTTTCTCTCCCATTCCCTCTCACCAAAGAGCCTCTCCTTCACCTTTCACTCAGCCTCCTATCCTTACTGCCTCTCCTTCACCTTCAAGTGTCCCTCCCTCTACCTCTACACCTTCTCAATCTCCTTATTCCTTTTTTACCCCTGGTGCTCCTGCTAAGCCTACTGTTTTTCCTACCTTTGATGATGCCAAAAGGGGGGAGAAGTCAGTTAAAGAACCTTCTCAAGAAACTATTAGAGCAGCTGTTGATGCCTATACAGCTGAGGTTCAGGCCTTACAAGCAGAAGATGCATCATCCCCCAATGAAACAGAAACTCAAAGGAAATCAAATGTTGAGGGGGAGAATTCATCTAAGGGGGAACAACCTGCTCAAGATAAGCAAAGGCCTAAAAGAAGGCTAAAAAAAATGGCTAGAAGGAAGAGTGCCAAAAATCCTAGACAAGATGAATCTTGTGCACCAATCAAAGTGCCATCAGAAGATTCTGATGATGATGATGAAGATAGGTTGCCTCTATCCTCTTTGCTAAACTTGAAAAAGCAGAGTTTCTCTATAACAGCTTCAACAGTCCAAGCTTCCTCTCCAGCTCAATCAAGTCAACCAACTCCCAGCAGTACATCAAGGAGAAAAGGAAAGAAAATCATGTCTGCTGAGGAGATTGAAGCTGAAGAAAGAAAATAGGAAGAACTTCATAAAGAAGATGAGAGTCTCAGAGAGCTTAGTGACTTAGCTGCTGCACTCGGTACCTCTATTGAAGAAGTGTTGAAAACCAAGGAAAGGCATAAGGATTTCACTACTCTTGAAGATCTTGCTACAATCATTGGTGTTACGGATGATGAACTGAGAGAATTACAAGAAGAAAAATTAATCATGCTATCCTCTCAAACACATCAAGTACAAGCTGCACCATAGCAAGATGACCCTTCCAAGAAAGCACTTAAAAGAGGAAAGACTCACAAGGAAGCCATTCAAGCTTTGCTCAACTTCAACTTTGGAAGCACTGCTCAACAAACTGAAAGGCAATCCAAGGAGTTATGGAATAATAAAGAAAACTTGGTGAATAGAAGATGTGCAGAAATCATTTCAAGGGTTATTCCTTACAGAGGTATAGATGAAGGTCCTTATCTCAGAGTAGTTAGAAGAGATGAGAGAAACACTTATGAAGATAATTATCTACATCACTGCAAACTGCTCTCCTTCTTTGAGATGATTGAGATCCTGTACCATCTCCTAAAGTACAAAAGTGAGATTGTTCAAAGGTTTATGGGAAAGTTTGAATACTGGATCTGAATGTCAGTATGCCACAGGCTCTTCACACATGATCAGTTCATAGAACACATCAATTTGATTGAAGATGCCTTCAAGAAAACTTCAAAGGCTTTTGCACCCATTGAACATATTGTGATAAACCCTGACTATCCTTACCTTCCTGCTTATGAAAGTCTGAACACTGCTCTTCCCCCAAATATTCATCCTGAAATGTTTAAATACATAACTGAGCCTGAGAAAGGGATGTTCTTCAAGAACAGAGCTGGTGATTGGAGATTCCTAAGAGAATCTGACATAGGAAGGGCCCCAAGAGTCTTAATATTTCAAGCTGTAAGACTGGCAAAAGAACAAATAGGAAGTGAACACTTTGAAAGTTTGATGGAAGCTAGAGCTGATAAGCTAATGGCTACTTATCCTGTAAGCAGACTTCTGGATGTCAAAGAAGAACCTTGGTGGGAAAGCAACTGATACTTCATAACTAGAATAGTTGTGATTTTTATTTCTAGAATAGTTTAACTTCTGTACTTAGTTTAACTCTTAGTTAGATTACTCTGTACAAAATCCTCTGTAAATATTTGTTTTGTAATCAAGTTTGAAACTTTGATCATGGACTACTTAGCTAAATTTCAAGTATAGATGAATCTTAGTAGATAGCTCACTTAGAGTAAATATAGAAAATAAAAAAAATCCTAAAAACAGAAAAAGGATAGAAAAGATACCACTAAAACAGAACAATGGTACTTCATAAATGAAAAGATTCACAAAAACAGAATATCACGGAACATATATCAAAGAGTTACCAAAAACAGATAGCTAGGTAACCAAATTGCACTTAAAAGTTTTATCTTTACAAATCCTAGTCAAACCGATTCTTCTTAAACAAGATAAGGTTTTGTCATCATCAAATAGGGGGAGATTGTTGGGGAGATATCAATATCAAACCTAAATCAAACCTGTCTATTAATTAAAATAGGATTTGATGTTAACAAAACCACATATTCAGTTTTGGACTTAGATTAATGAAAAACATGTATTGTTTTTCATGTTAGACTTAAAGAATTTTGTAAGTAAGAAATGTCAGCTAAAGAACCAAAGTGTCAGCTGAACACTGAGTATCAGCTAAAGGACAAGCTTCAGGAAGATCAGCTAAGAGGTAAAGACCAGTCAAGAAGCATCAGCTGAGGATCTACAATGGATCAGCTGATGGTCCAAAACCATCAGCTAAGGAAAGCTTTAAGATCAGCTGAGCTATCAAGGATCAGCTGACACAATCACATTGATCAGCTGATGCCTCCAATCTGTCAGATAAGGTAGCTATTACTTATACAATCTTTTCTTTATAAGATGATCATACTCAAATGGTTAGCTGAGCCCTTGGGATCAGCTGATTGTTTAGTTTAACTAGTTTATTAGCTGTACTATGATTTGTGTTATTAGCTGAGCAATTCGATCAGCTGAGCAAATCTAGTCAGCTGAGTCTTTTACATTAATCCTTAGCTGAACAAAATTATATTTGTAGTTCAGTGTCTGTTAGCTGAGTAGTCATTCTCTATCTCAGTTAAATAGCTTTTTTATGTAATATTTTCTTGAGTCAAAGGCAGAACATGTGTTGTTCTTATTATGCCTCAGATCTTTCTTTGTAAAAGTACTTAGCACTTTTTGTATCTGCAAAGAGACAAAAAGGATAGATCTTTATCCTCTGGAAAAGGAGAAAGATACTTTAGAAGATAAGATCTCAAAGATTTGCTTCAACAACTAAGTATGGCTGGCAACTCTATACTTGGTTAAGTCAAGTCTTCAAGAAGCATGGTGCCGTTTAAAGTACAATCATGGAAGAAGAAGCTTACTCTCCCAAGACATAAATGTAGTACTTTAATAATATAATAATAGATAATGGGTTTTGACCTTACTGAAAAGTACATTCACTTTATACATATTCTGTAGAAAGTGAACCTACTTTTCACCCACTTACTTTATCTATTATAATATTATTAAACCAAGTATCTTTGTCCCCTTCTCTCTTTCATCAACCAGAGGACCATTTGCTTATATATACTCAAGCATGGAAACATGCTAAGGAGGCGAATAGAAAGAGTTGAACACTGAAATCTCATCTGTTGAGAATTAGAAGATAATGGGTTTTGACCTTACTGAAAAGTACATTCACTTTATACATATTCTGTAGAAAGTGAACCTACTTTTCACCCACTTACTTTATCTATTATAATATTATTAAACCAAGTATCTTTGTCCCCTTCTCTCTTTCATCAACCAGAGGACCATTTGCTTATATATACTCAAGCATGGAAACATGCTAAGGAGGCGAATAGAAAGAGTTGAACACTGAAATCTCATCTGTTGAGAATTAGAAGAGTTAGCATTTTACCTTCAGTGTAACAAACTTGTTCATGTGTTGAACATCTTAGACATCAGTTGTTTAAGATTAGCCTAGTCTACATGTTAGAAAAACTTAGTTGCCACCTTTTATTGAACTTAGATTTTCCGCATCTAGTTCATGTAATTCTTGATTCACATCAATAAGAATTATATAAAAGTAAACCGTGTGTCTCTTAAATTTTTATTTGCTAAAGTTTGTATTCAACCCCCTATTCTACAAACATTTGTTGTTGTAGTATCAATTCGGGACCAACAGGTTGATTAACGTTAGAAATGATAAAATAGGATATTTTTGTATCCTTAGTAATAAAATTAGATAAGTGTTTGCATACACTGGGAATCTAATCTTAAGTTTACAAGTTCGTGTAAATAATTTTATCATTTCAAAAGGGGAGGATATGAACACAGTAAGGTTTATCACATCTGCAAGTGTAATTATGGTTTTAATTACAAGGGGATTATTTTATAAACTCGGAAAATTTTGGAGTTAATTCCAGTTCTCCAATTTTAAGGAATTTATAAAATAAGTAAGTCTAGAATTGGTTTTTGGGTTGCGAAACCGGTTTCTAGCAAAACCAAGAAGGAGTACCTTAAAGTACTATTCTTGAGTTTTAGGTTTATAAATATATTATTTTCTCTGTAATCCGTGATAAGTTACATTGTAAAATAATAAAGTGATTCAAATAAACGCTGTGAATTGAGTCAATGAAATGGTAGAAATTATGCATCTTTATTCCAGGGTGGAATATGGAGGGTACATAAATTAGTTTCATTGTTCTTCACCATTTTGTATGTTTTGGACCATCCAGGAATAAACTTGGTTTATTCAAAACATTATCCCTGACTTCTTATCTTGGTGGGAACCTTGATAGGGTTGTAAAGTCATCGTAATTTTGGGGTAGATTTGAAGGTATATCGAATATAGCTGCGAAAGTCTTTTGCGGACCAAAATTTGCGGATATTCGTTAGGGTTATGAATATTGGATTGACCCACCGTGAAAAATACTTCGTGGATTCGTGTCAAAAGTATTTATCACATAGGTTATCCTCAAACCTGAGGTATTTGGTTTGGAATGCGGTAACTATTGTCTTCTTAGTGTGTCTTAACGCCAAGCCGTAACAGGGTGGTCATAAGGGGCGTATCTAGATTCAGTGGGAGCCGTATTGCCAAATGAAAATATGCAAGATGGTATTTGCACCTCCTTTTTAGGAGAGATATTTCTGGGCCCCTTGACTGATTAGAGAAATTGGTAAGTGCACGGCCATGCCCAAACAAACTGATCTGTTCTTTGTCGTTTATCACATAGTTTTTGAAATCATGTCATGAACATAATTCTTGAGATTTTGAGTTGACACTATCCATGCTCATGCTCAAAATTAAAATATCACGCTGCAAGGGACAAACCTATAATAACCGTACCCATTCATAAACAGGTAGTTTATGATAGTTGATTTAAGAACAGTTAGTTCATAATAGATTGCTTATAAACAGGTGATTTATGAGAGTTTACATTATCACATTTTCTTTGGGGTATAAGAGTTCTTATGACCTGGTTATCCTAAGTGTCTGGCTAGGGACCTCCTTAGGCCAACAATGTACAGTAACTATTATTTATCTTGCACAAGTGGGAGTCTGTTGGATTATGTGCAGAGATAATTGATATATGCGTTTTTATGCATGTTTTACATGCTAGAATACCCCGTACTTAGCCCAAATACAAGGTGAATACTCCTATTATTGATCTAATATGCTTAACATTCACCATGCAGGTTAAAAAGAGCTTTAAGTAAGATAAAGGGGCAAAACAACGGAAGATTAGAAGAAAAATGAAGAATAGTGAAAAAATAATCCCTACGGCCGTAGAAGATAATCCCTACGGCCGTAGGAGTCTGTCTTCTAGAAACCATCATTGCCTGCCAGATCTTTGTGTGTCTCGGTCAATTGGTTTAACATTGCGTGTGGAGAATATCCAGTCATGATTTCCTACGGCCGTAGAGGCTTATTCCTACGGCCGTAGGAAGTCCACTTACAGCAGATTAAATTCATAATTCTGCCATTTTGCAAAGGGTTACCAATTTCACCTCCACTCCGGAAAAACACATCCATATACCCTCTCTAAACACTCTAACACTCCAGCGGACTTCTCTTAGTGATTCAAAGGAGTAGGGATTGGATTAGAAGGCTTGGAACAACATCTTGGAGCTTGGATTCCTTAGTTTTATCATTGCTTAGATTGGGTATACTCTTTCCATTTCTTATTTCAATCATGTACCCATGTGTTCTAGATGTTGTAATGCTAATATTATTGTATATGGATAACTAAACTCATTTCACTTGGGCCAAGATGATTCTTGGCTAGTTATGGCAATATATTTGACTTTTATGATGACTTGATTCAAATATGCATGTTTTGATCTTGAATACAAGTGTGTTTTATCAACTTAGTATGTTTAATCTTACCATGATCATGTGTGATAATATGTATAGGATAACTCCTTCATGTTTAAGCATGTGGATATTCAAGAATGATGGTTGATTTTACTAATTCCATGTTGAGTTTGTTATTAGAAATGATACATCTTGCATGGTTGTCTTTAGATATCATTATTGGAATATGTTTTGAATCCTTGTAGGTTCATCCATTATTGGTCATTTTATTCATATGTTGGTTTTATGCATGCCTTGTGATTGTAGATGAAAATCTTGTCATTTGGTGTATTCATTGGTCTAACATGCTACAAATAATTAAAGGGTTCACAAAGATGTTTGTTGGTATGTTTAGATGGTGAAATGAACTCACATGTATGCCTTTGTTATGCTTGTCTTAGTGTTCAATGTGCATATCATATGATTCATGTCTCAAGAAGTGTTGACTATACTAAAAATGGTAGGTTTAACATGTTCATATCTTTAGTAATCATGTGGCTAATCATTAAAACCCCTTAATTGTGTGGTTTGAGTTTAGAGGAGTTTGTGACCCCATTGTACCAGTTTACATGTGTTTATGATCTGAGATTAAAGTCTAGATTGTAATTTGTTGTTGAATGCCTTTATGTTAGATTTGACTGTTTTGTCGTATTGGTTCCTACGGCCTCAGAGAGAAATCCATACGGCCGTAGGGACTGTACAATATGCTACGGCCGTAGTGATAAATCCGTACGGCCGTAGGAGGTTATTTTCACAACAGTTTGCTGTTTTTGCTTGTTTTAACTTATTTAACCACGTTAACACCTTTTTGGGTTCTGAGGACTACTGGATATGTCATTTGAAAAGATGTATGTCTTTGTAGTCTGATTTGGACGTGATTTGGTGGATCTATAGTTAAATCCTTATATGCCGTTGCTTGTCTGATTATGTTTAATTGCTAAGTCTGACTCTTGATAACTCGAGTGATGATTTCTGCATGATAATGTAGTTTTGTGAGTATTAGAACAGCATGCTATGCGCTTAAACTATCCAAGTCTTCATATTATGTTTTGTATTGTGTCATTGCCATGACTAGTCTCGATGATTCGAAAGCCTGAGTGAATCTGTTATCCTACCTGTTTGCCTTCAGTGTTAATCTGTTTTAGTTGCTGTATTTCCTGTTTAATTTAGTTAATTCTGTTACTTGCTTTAATTAATCCTGCTGATCAAACAACAATGAGACTTAAGTATTGGTAGCTTCATGTCCTGGTGGAACGACATCCGGTCTTACCAAGTCTATACTACTATTGACCAGGTTATACTTGCCTGAGTCGTGTGTAGTACCTGCTTAGTAATATCGTTTTTATAAATTTAAAACGAGGTTGTGTCCCAAGATTTTATAACAAGAAAAACCCGCAGTCGCGAGCACAACAAGTTTTTGCCGCCGCTGCCAGGGACTGGCAATACTAAGAAATAGTTTAATTGTTGATTTGATGTTGTTACTTGTTACTTAAGTTAGGTGTGCCTGATTAGGTAGTCACTTGCTTTTTCTACCTCTTTCTCGCACCCTCTGTCAGTTTGTTCTATTCTGAGCAAATTGAGCCTTTTCAAGAACCGGAGTGTGAGTTTCGACGACGCCAACGCCTTTCAACGCCAACGCCAAAGAGAACATTTACTAAACATGGCGGAAGAACAACCACCACCACCTAGGACACTTAACGATTATGTTCGTCCGAATATTAACTATATCCAAAACACCATCATTCAACCTAGGGTGGCAGCGAACAATTTTGAAATCAAACCAAATGTAATTCAAATGGTTCAAAATTCTGTTCAATTTCATGGATTACTCGACGAGGATGCTAACGCTCACATCCGCAGTTTTCTCGAAATCTGCGATACGTTTAAAATCAATGGTGTTACTGATGAAGCCATTCGTTTGCGTTTATTCCCGTTTTCTCTAAAAGACAAAGCCAAGTTGTGGCTTAATTCTCTCCAAGTAAATTCCATCACTACATGGAATGATCTTGTTGCCAAATTTCTAGCTAAATACTACTCGCCGGCCAAAACGGCCAAACTGCGTAATGATATCTCATCGTTTCAGCAGACTGACGGGGAAGGTCTTTATGATGCCTGGGAGAGATGCAAGGATCTCATGAGGAGATGTCCTTCACACGGATATGAGCTATGGAATCAAATTTTCATATTTTATAATGGCTTATCCGTTGTCACTCGGTAGATGATAGATGCTGCCGCAGGAGGTGCATTGGGTAGCAAAGACCCACAAGCGTGCTATGATATTATCGAAGATATGGCAACCAAAAGCTACCAATGGAACCCCTCCACGAGACTGAAACCGCCAAAGAAAGGTGGAGTTTTCAATGTGGATGCTTTATCTGATCTCTCTGCACAGGTAGAGAAGTTGACGAAGAAAATGGATCAGATGTGTGCTCCTAAACAGGCTACTTGTAATTTCTGCTCAGGGGCATATCCTAGTGATCAATGCCAGGAGGAAACTCCTGCTCACGAGGAAGTAGATTTCATTACTAATCAGCCGAGGTCTTAGTATAATCCCAATGCAACAAACTATAATCATGCATGGAGGGATCACGCGAACTTCAGTTATCATAACCAAACCACAAACCCCCTCCAGGGATACCATACCCACAGAGACCATGTCAGCCTCAGTAGTACGAGCGTCAACCTCAGCAGTTTAATCGTCAGCAACAACCATATGAGCAACCACGTCAGTATAACACTCAACCACCGCTTCCCAATCAATCTGCATCATCATCATCATCTTCTTCAGTATCTTCCAATCTGGAGGATCTTGTGAAGCAATATCTGGCACAATCCGAGTTGCGTTTCAACCAAACAGATGTTAGACTCAATCAAACGGAAGCAACTCTAAGAAATCAACAAGCTTCACTTCAAAATCTAGAAAATCAAGTTGGCCAGATATCTAAGCTCTTGTCAGAACGACCACTGGGAGGTCTCCCGAGCAATACGGATGCAAATCCGAGAGCACACGTGAAGGCAATCACTTTGCGTAGTGGGACGACCATGGTACCACCACCGTTTCCCTCTCAATCCAAAGAAACCGAAAAACAGGTCCAATCGAAGGATTCTGACGAGGCGCATAACAGGCTAGACCCAGCAAGTACCGTGCAAGTCGAACCTCCGGTAAAAATATTTCAACCTACCGTTCCTTTCCCCAGAGATTAAGGAAAGAGAAAATGGAGGAACAGTATGGTAAGTTCCTAGAGCTATTCAAACAGCTCCATGTGAACATTCCATTTGTTGAGGCACTTGCACGGATGCCTAAATATGCCAAATTTCTTAAGGATTTGCTCAGCAACAAGAAGAAATTGGAGGACCGGTCGTTGGTGACTTTAAACGAGAAGTGGTAAGCCATTCTTCAAAATAAGTTGCCAGCAAAGAAAACCGATCCTGGGAGCTTTACAATCCAATGTCTGATTGGTAATCTCACTGTAAACAACGCTCTAGCTAATCTAGGTGCCAGCATCAACTTAATGCCATACTCTGTATTTTCTAGACTGGGCCTTGGAGAACCAAAACCGACTCGTATGTCACTTCAGCTAGCTGATCGTTCTGTCAAATATCCACGTGGGATAGTCGAAAACATCTTGGTCAAGGTTGACAAATTTGTGTTTCCTGCAGATTTTGTCATCCTAGATATGGACGAGGACAAAAACGTCACACTCATTCTTGGTCGTCCATTTTTAGCTACTGCTTGAGCATTGATTGGCGTTTGCAACGGAAAGCTTACGCTTCGAGTAGATAAGGATGAAGTGACTTTTGACATCCAAAAGTCAATGAAACACTCAGCTAGCCAGGATGACACTCTTTATTTCGTTGATATCTTTCATCATTATCCCGTGGATCACATTGTTCCAACTCTAGAGAAGGATGCGTTTGACACGCAAATCCTGGATGAGGATGTCTTGGATGTAGAGCAGGTAAAGCTTGTATCTGATGAGCCAACCAACACTATTCCACCTGATGAGACACCTATCTCAGATGTTTTTGAGGTCCTTGAAAAATCCGAGAGCTCAGCTTCTCGACCATCTATTGTGGACCCACCTTCTCTTGAACTCAAAGAACTTCCTTCTCATCTTGAATATGCATTCTTGGAGGAAGATTCGAAGCTGCCTGTGATAATAGCTTCTAACCTTACTGTTGAAGAGAAAAGTAAGCTATTACAGGTTCTGAAAAATCATAAAACTGCCCTTGCATGGAAAATTTCTGACATCAAGGGGATTAGTCCATCCTTCTGCACGCATAAGATTCTCATGGAAGATAATTATAAGCCGTGTGTGCAACATCAGAGACGTTTAAATCCCAACATGTAAGAGGTAGTAAAAAAAGAGGTTATAAAGCTGCTGGATGCCGGCTTGATCTACCCTATCTCCGATAGTCCATGGGTCAGTCCAGTCTAGGTTGTTCCTAAAAAGGGAGGAATGACCGTCGTTCTAAACAATAAAAACAAGCTAGTCCCAACTCGTACGGTCACGGGGTGGCGTGTGTGCATTGATTATCGCAAACTCAATGATGCCAGACGTAAGGATCACTTCCCCCTTCCTTTCATCGACCAAATGTTGGAGCGTTTGGCTAGAAACGCCTTTTATTGCTTCCTTGATGGATTCTACGGATACTTTCAGATTCCTATCCAACCGGAGGACCAAGAGAAGACAACTTTCACATGCCCCTACCGTACTTTTGCCTACCGGCGTATGCCTTTTGGGTTGTGTAACGCTCCTGCAACATTTCAGCGATGCATGACGGCTATATTTCATGACTTGATTGAGGATTGTGTCGAGGTATTCATGGACGACTTTTCAGTTTTTGGAAACTCCTTTGATACATGCCTCCACAACTTAGAAAAAATGCTGTCTCGCTGTGAAGAAACTAACCTGTGCTTAATTGGGAAAAATGCCATTTTATGGTACGCGAAGGTATAGTTTTAGGTCATAAAATCTCTAGCGAGGGGATTGAGGTAGACAAAGCCAAAATCGATGTTATTGCAAAACTACCTCCACCCTCAAATGTCAAAGCCATTAGGAGCTTTCTCGGACACGCAGGGTTTTACCGGCGCTTCATAAAGGATTTTTCGAAAATCACCTGGCCGTTAACCCATCTCCTTGAGATAGACGCTCCTTTCATTTTTTCTCCTGAGTGCAATCATGCATTTAATCTTTTAAAGGAGAAATTAACCAATGCTTCTATCCTGACGAGCCCATATTGGTCGCAACCATTTGAGCTTATGTGTGATGCTAGTGATTTTGCGGTTGGTGCTGTTTTGGGCCAACGCATTAATAATCACTTTCAGCCGATCTACTACGCCAGCAAGATGCTGACTGACGCTCAAGAAAATTATACAGTCACTGAGAAGGAGTTGTTAGCAGCAGTCTTTGCGTTCGACAAATTTAGATCCTATCTGGTGTTATCAAAAACCGTGGTCTACACTGACTACTCTGCTCTTCGTTACCTTTTCGCAAAGCAAGATGCAAAGCCCCGTCTCATTCGATGGATTTTGCTCTTGCAGGAATTTGACATCAAAATCAAAGACAAAAAGGGAGCAGAAAATCTGGCTGTTGACCATCTGTCTTGTCTTGAAAATCCAAATCTAGAGGTGCTTCATGAATCAGGCATAAAAGATAACTTTCCTAATGAATTCCTATGTGCCTTGAAAAGCACCGAAGAAATCCCCTGGTACGCTGATTTTGCAAATTATCTTGCAGCCGGGGTGATGATCAAAGGCCTCTCACATCAACAAAAGAAGAGATTTTTCTCTGAACTGAAACATTATTTTTGGGATGATCCTTATCTCTTCCGGATCGGATCAGACCAAATCATTCGAAGATGTGTGAGTAGCGATGAAGCCAAGAGCATTCTGACACACTGTCATATGGGTCCAACTGGTGGCCACAATGGACCTGGCTACACTGCCAAAAAGGTCCTCGATTCAGGTTTCTATTGGCCCACAATATTCAAAGATGCTCATCTATTCGTTAAAACTTGTGATGCCTGCCAAAGAGCAGGGAATATTTCAGCACGAAACGAGATGCCTCAGAATAGCATTCAAATTTGTGAAATATTCGATGTTTGGGGCATCGATTTCATGGGTCCTTTTCCACCTTCGCACGGTTGCAAGTACATACTAGTAGCCATTGATTATTTGTCAAAGTGGGCGGAAGCTAAAGCCTTACCCACTAATGATGCGAGGGTTGTCTGTAAATTCCTCAAGAAGATATTTTCCCGATTTGGTACTCCGAGAGCACTCATAAGCGATCGGGGAACTCACTTCTGCAATGCTTAACTCGAGAAGGTGTTGAAACGATATGGGGTAACTCATAGACTCGCAACTCCTTATCATCCGCAGACGAGTGGCCAAGTCGAGGTCACAAACAGAGGTCTTAAGAGAATATTGGAAAGGACAGTAGGTGGTAGCCCGAAGGATTGGGCTGAAAAACTGGATGACATGCTGTGGGCATTCCGCACTGCATTCAAGACCCCTATAGGTACAACTCCTTATAGGATGGTCTACGGCAAAGCATGTCGTCTTCCTGTTGTAAATCTTGACGTCTCTAGTGCTGGTGATAACAGCTTACTTCAGATTAATGAGCTTGATGAGCTGCGACTCCAAGCTTATGAAAATTCGAAGATATACAAGGAAAGGACGAAGGCCTTCCATGACAGCCGCCGGAAGGACAAACAATTCTAGGTTGGCGATAGTGTACTCTTGTACAACTCTAGGTTGCGTCTCTTTCCTGGTAAACTGAAGTCTAGATGGACAAGCCCCTATGTTGTCCATACTGTTTACCCGCACGGGGCTGTTGACATCACAAACTCCGAGGGAGTAACTTTTAAGGTCAACGGCCACAGACTCAAGAAATACATTGGTATCCCGCATTCTCCAGAGGAACCCAGAGAGGTTCTGAAGCTTCACCCCACCGCACCTTAGCGGGGTGAGTTTGGTCTTTTACCGGCAGACCTAAAATAACTGGATATGCTTTTCTCCGCTTCTTTTTCCCTCCTTTCTTGTCTTTTTCTGCGTACTCAATTGCCCTCTGATATTCTGCGCGATATATGAGAAAAACGTGAGGAGAAACCAAAACTTTGCCAAATTTCATCGAGGCACTTCTATCTATGCGGCAAAGAGGCGTGCCAAATATGTAGGGAAATGTTGGAAATGCGGTGCTCTGCTACATGAGGGCGCTTGTAGGAATTTGCCGACGATATCTCAGTCAGAGTGTGCTAGTGCTCTTCGAGAAGATCCCGTTAAGCTGAAAGCCGAGGGGTCTTGCGTCCTAAAAGTAACGCTGGTGACATGATTGAGGAGTTGGTGAGTCTCAGACTAAGCAAACTCGAGCCGAAGCCCCGTTAGAATCCCTAGGTGATGCCTATGTTCGTGCCGTATAGCTCCTCGTGTTTTCTCATTTCAATTCTCATTTGGTCTGGAGAGACAGGAAAACACTCCGCATTTCAACGCGTTAAAGTGTTCGCTTACACACCGTACTAATAGTGTGTTACTTGTACATATTTTCTATTTGTCGGATGCCCACTTTCCGGGTTTCCGTTTCACTTTCCGTTCGCGTTTCCCCTAATCTAGATGTGTGTTTTCGAATCCGCACTACTTGCACGTTTCCCGTACATTCTCCAGAGGCCTATAGAGAGTAGTGTGTACCAAAATGTTGTTTGAATTGAAAATCTAATGCAAAATGGGTAAACTTGCAAAATATAGCCCTACGGCCGTAGTACATACCTACTACGACCGTAGGTCATTTCCGAGCCCTCTGCGGCCGTAGTGAACTTTTCCAACGGCCGTAGGAACTTCTTTATATAAGCCCTAGCGTCTGATTCAAACGTACGCTTTCTGTCTCTATGCTCTCTCTCTCTAAAATCGTGACCCGACGACCGCCGAGGCTTCTCCGTCCATATCTCGCTCATTTTCCGGCCATTTTTCGAAAAAAGGTACCAAAATGCTCTCCATCATCTTGCGTTCATAATGTATAGCTTTAATTCCATTTTAGTAGCCATTGTATCGATCGATTGAACAAAACCTTAGCCGCCCGTTTCTGCTGTTCGTAAATTCGCTAAGGCCGTAGGATATATCTACTACGGCCGTAGGAAGTCATATTAGGGTTTTTGTTTAAAATGCTTGCTACGGCCGTAGTAACTCTCACCTACAGCCGTAGGATGCATTTCTATAGTTTTGTTTGGTTTTGCTTCCTGCGACCGTAGTGACTATATCCTATGGCCGTATTCCCTCATTTTCAACTATTTTTCAAATTTGTTCATCTTTTGAACATTTTCAACAATCGGGGACCTATAGCATACCAAAGCAAACCCGTATCCATCAATAGGTTGTGTAAGATCTATCGTGCGCATGTCTTACTTAGATTTCTGTTCATTTCAGCTATGCCTCATCGACGTGTGCGCAGACAGGCTTCACCTGAGCCGCGGATAGACCCTCTCCATTTCCCACGTTTAGTCGACCCAGACAGGGTCCCGGTCGAGCGGCCAGCTGATGCCGCGCTTCCTCCTTTTCTTCGCTTCGACAGCGAGGAGGATCGTACTGACAGAGATATCCTGTTGGGGCGCGCTGACAGTCACGGATACGAGCCCATCAGGTATCTTGTTTGGGATGATTTGGCCACTCTTCACATCAGAGGCCGTGCTCAGACCACTTGTGGCCCTCATTGGCAGCGGCTCTTCAGTTTACAGGGGGCAGTCTACCACGAGCTTGCATTGGAGTTCTTATCCACCATCCACTTGGTTACCCCACTGCTGGATTACGAGCAGGAGGACGCCCTGACCTTCCGCCTACTATGAGCTGAGAGGCAGCTGTCTCTACGGCAGTTTGCCGTATATATGTGCTTGTACACGCACGATGAGTTGGATACTCCGGCGTTTATAGATGGTATCATAGATTGGCCGGAGGGGGTTACTGGTATCTCCTTCTGGCAGGAGGTGGGCACTGGCGCCTACAACACCGCCATCGTGCCAAAGAGCACGAAGCTCCGGGATCCTTTGCACCGCATTCTGCATCAGGCGATCGTCCACAGCATGACCGCTCGCAGCGCGTCTTCTGGTTCGGTTACTTTCTCTGACTTGTTTTATCTTTATACGATGGTTCACCAGAGGCCCTGCCAGCTCGCTCTGTGCCTGGCCCGTTTTCTATTCCAGACACGTACTACCCGTGTATTGCATGCTATCTACGGAGGGGGGTACGTGACCATTTTAGCAGAGGCTTTGGGCCTCCTGACTGCCGAGATTACTGATGATCTCGTTCGCTCCGCCCGAGCCGCTCCGATAGATTTGGGGGTCCTGCAGCGTATGAAAGTCGCTGCTAGGATCCAGAACCAGATGAGATTGATCAACCCTGATGGGTCAGTTTGGGAGCCTCCTAGAGTGGTCGAGGAGGAGGCAGCAGGAGGTGGAGAGGCAGGAGCATGAGCAGAGGAGGGAGTAGGCGGTGGAGGTGCCCCAGAGCAGGGACCCCCTGAGTTCACCATTGAGGAGCTCTTTGGGACGACGCCACCTCCCCCACATCAGCCAGCCCAGGTTTACACGAGAGATTATAGGGCTAGGCTTGGGAGGTTGGAGAGGTCAGTCTCTGAGATCTGCTAGATGCAGCGGGAGTTCAGGGAGATCCAGAGAGCTAAGTATGCACATGCCGAGGCTCACCGAAAATATATGATCAACATGATGCAGCTTATTGCGGCCGACACTATGACTTCTTCCCAGCAGTTACCACAGCCGCCAGCTTATCCGCAGAGGCTCCGGGACTTCACTGATGAAGCCGGGCCTTCGTAGCCGCCTCCGCCGTAGTTATATTTGTGGGGATAGTTTGTTAGTAGTAGTTTTCTTTGTATGTATTTCAAGTTTATCTTTGCTGTATGCTTTTGGTTGTTTGTAGTACATGCCACTTTTTGATGTGTTTGATGTTCTGTACTTACTTTTGTATAGCTGTATGACATCAAAACACTTGTACATTATTCGGCTATGTATTTATTGTAGTTCAGTTCCTTTTGCTTGCCATAGCTTGTGATGATTTTTGTCCCTCTCTATGTTTCACTTTTGGTTGAGTTGTTGTTATGCAAGAATATTCGTGATATCTTGGCAGCTCAGCTTAAGTGTGGGGAGGAAGCCAACGCCTTCAGAGTTTAATAAATGCAGACACACTTGCTGTTCAGGGAGTTCTTAAAGCTCTTTTCTCACACTTTATCGCTTACTATTAGTACATTGGGGACAATGTACACTTTTAAGTGTGGGGAGGGATTAATATAACATGCCTGGTATTATGTGTCCTGTTGAAAACTTGTTGGTCCCGAATAGATACTACAACAACAAATGTTTGTAGAAGGGGGGGGGGTTGAATACAAACTTTTGAAAATTAAAATTTGAGAGACACACGGTTTACTTTTATATAATTCTTATTGATGTGAATCATGAAATTACATGAACTAGATGCAGAAAATCTAAGTTCAATAAAAGGTGGCAACTAAATTTGTCTAACACATAGACTAAGCTAATCTTAAACAACTTATGTCTAAGATGTTCAACACATGAACAAGTTTGTAATACTGAAAGTAAAATGCTAACTCTTCTAATTCTCAACAAATGAGATTTCAGTATTCAACTCTATCTATTCGCATCCTTAGCATGTTTCCATGCATGAGTATATATAAGCAAGGATGTCCGGGTTGATGAAGAGGAGAAGGAGACAAAGGTACTTGGTTTAATAATATTATAATAGATAAAGTTAGTGGGTGAAAAGTAAGTTAACTTTATACACAAAGTGTGTAAAGTGAACATACTTTTAAGTAATGAGTATACCCACTATCTATTATTATATTATTAATGTACTACCTTTATATCTTGGAAAAGTAAACTTCTCCTTTCACGCTTATGCTTTAATCAACACCATGCTTTCTGAAGATTTGACTTAACCAAGTATAGAGTTGCCAGCCATACTTAGTTGTCAAAGCACATCTTCGAGATCTTCTCTTCTAAAGTATCTTTCTCCTTTTCCAGAGGATAAAGATCTATCCTTTTTGTTTATTTGCAGATACAAAAGGTGCTAATTACTTTTACAAAGAAATATCTAAGGCATAATAGAACAACACATGTTCTGCCTTTGACTTAAGAAAATATTATACTGAAAAGCTATTAGCTGATTAAAGACTCAGCTAACAGACACTGAACAACTAACATGATTTTGCTCAGCTAAGGATAAAATGTGAAAGACTTAGCTGACTAGATTTGCTTAGCTGATCGAATAGCTCAGCTAATAACACAAAATCATAATACAGCTAATGAACTAGTCAACCTAAACAATCAGCTAATCCCAAGGGCTCAGCTAACCATTTGAGTATGATCAGCTATTTAGAGAAGAAAAGAAAAGTAGAATTCCTTATCTGACATGTGGGAGGCATCAGCTGATCAATGAGATACTATCAGCTGATCTTTGTCTGCTCAGCTGATCTTTGAGGAACCCTCAACTAATGGTTTGCACCATCAGCTGATGCTTTGCAGATGCATAGCTGATACTACTTAACTTGTCGTTTCATCTTAGCTGATCTTCCTGAAGCTGGTCCTTTGGCTGATACTCAGTGTTCAGCTGACACTTTGATTCGTCAGCTGACATTTCTTACTTAGAAATTCTTTAAGTCTAAAATGAAAAACAACACATGTTTTCATTAATCTAAGTCCAAAACTGAAAATATGGTTTTGTTAACATCAAGTCCTATTTTACTTAATAGACATGTTTGATTTAGGTTTGATATTGCTATCTCCCCAACAATCTCCCGCTATTTGATGATGACAAAACCTTATCTGTTTAAGAAGAATCAGTTTGACTCGGATTTATAAAGATAAAACTTTTAAGTGCATTTTGGTTACCTAGCTATCTGTTTTTGGTAACTCTTTAAAGTATGTTCCTTGATACTCTGTTTTTGGGAATCTTTTCATCATGAAGTACCATGTTCTGTTTTTGTGGTATCTTTCATCCTTTTTCTGCTTTTAGGATTTTTTATATTTTCTGTATTTACACTATGTGAGCTATCTACTAAGAGTCATCTATACTAGCATTATAGCCAAGTAGTCCATGATCAAAGTTTCAAGCTTGATTACAGAACAAAATTATTTACATCAAAGTTTGTACATTAGCAAATACTGAAATTTAAACTAAGTTACAGAAGTAGAACTATTCTAAGAAATAGAAAGTACAACTAATCTAGTTATGAAGTTTTCAAGTTTCTTCCCACCAAGACTCTTCTTTTACATCAGGAAGTCTGTCCAGAGGATTAGCAGCCAACAACTCTTCAGCTCTTGCTTGAATCAGACTTTCAAAGTGATCACTTCCTGTCTGTCCCCTTGTTGAAGTTTCAGCTTGAAATATCAGCTCTCTAGGGGCTCTTCCTAAGTCAGATTCTCTTAGGAATCTCCAAACACCAGCTCTGTTCTTGAAGAACATCCCTCTTTCAGGTTCGGTTATGTACTTAAACATTTCTGGTTTAATGTTGGAGGGCAGAGCAGTGTTTAGACTTTCATAAGCAGCCAGGTAAGGATGATCAGGATTGAGTATGGTCTGTTCAGCAGGTACAAAAGCTTTGGAGGATTTCTTGAAGGCATCCTCAATCACATCAATGTGTTCCATTAATTGATCATGAGTGAATAGTCTTGTGTAATGAATTTCTGGACTATCTCACTCTTGGACTTGAAGAGGTGGTACAAGATTTCTATCATTTCTTAGAAGGAGAAGAGCTTACAGTGGTGAAGATGAGCATCTTCATAGGTTTTCTTTCATCTCTCCTTACTACTTTTAGATAGGGACCTTCATCTGTGCCCTTGTAGGGAGTGACCCTTGAAATGATGTGTTCAATTTTTCTTCCTACCAAGTTGTCATTGAAGCTCAGGAACTCCTTGGATTGCCTTTCAGTAGGCCAATCCATACTAAAATCAAGACTTTGCAGTGCTTGAATGGCTTCTTTATGAGTCCTTCCTCTTTTGTGAGCTTTCTTGGTAGAGGGATCACTCTGCAGTGGTGCTTGTTGTTCTTGAGGAGCTTGAGATGACAGGAAGATCATTTCTTCTTCTTGTATTTCCCTTATCTCATCATCTGTAACACCAACTGCAGCAGCAAGATCCTCAGGGGCAGTGAAGTCCTCCTGGTGCCTTTTCCTGGCTTCTATAACCTTTTCAATTGTTGTGCCCAGGGCAGCAGCCAGATCACTGAACTCTTTGAGGTTTTCCTCATTTTTTTGTAACTCTTCCTCTCTCTTTTCTTCCTCTTCAATCTCCTCAGCTGAAATTATTTTCTTTCCTTTTCTTCTTGAGCTGCTAGGAGTTAAAGGACTTGGTTTAGCTGTAGAGGAAGTTTGGACTGGTGGAGTAGATGGTGTAGACTGTTTGGGCAGGTTGAATATAGAGGACAGAGGCACATCATCATCATCTTCATCATCATCTAATTCACTTGAAGGAATCTTGATGGGAGCACAAGATTCACCTTGCTTTGATCTTTTAGCACTCTTCCTTCTTGCACTTTGTTTAAACCTTCTTTTTGGCCTCTGCTCATCTTGAGCAGGTTGCTCCCCATCAGATGGAGTTACCCTCTCAGCAGTTGATTGGTTTAGAGTTTCTGCTTCATTGAGGTCTGCTGCTGCCTTATCATCGTCTACTTCTTGAATTGAATCTGTTGAAAAGCTTGACTTAGTAGAAGTTGAGACTGACTTCTCCCCCTTTTTGTCATCAGCAAATGAAAAAGGAAAGTTGTCAGAAGGCTTGGCAACAGAAGGTGGAATAAAAGAATCAGGAAATGGAGAATGGGTTGAGGTAGAGGGAGGGATAGTTGAAGGTGAAGGAGAGGTTGTAGGAATAGGTTGCGTAGGCTTAAGATAGCATCAGTGATTTTAGTGATTTGTTGAAGAGTTACACTGTGCCTTTGTCTAGATGAGTGGGTTAAGGTTGTGACTTCATTGTTTATGGTTTGTAGAAGAGAAGGGACTATAAGAAGAGAGTCAGGGATGGTGACGGAAATGTTAGGAGGGGAAGGTCTTAATGTTTGGAGTTGGGAAAGAAGATTAGAAATGGTTTGGTTTAAGGAAGTGATGGTTTGGTTTGAGATGGTAGGTGAAGGGGTTGGTGCAGGGTGACAAGATTGGGATAAGAGTTGATCCAATTTATGTATAATTGGCAATAGATGAACAAGGGTAGGGGTGGGTTGGGGTTGGGATTGATTTGCTTTAAGTGACTCAACTTCTTGGGTAAGAAGGGAAAGTTAAGTTTTTGTATTTGATTGGAAGTTGGTAAAGGAGGTTTGAAGACTATCCATCTTTTGAGAGATGGACAGCAGGCTTTGAAGTATTTGAGGGGAGGGTTCAGAAGAAGTAGATGGAATAGGTATTGATTGAGGTCCCTCACTTAAACCTTGGTATATAGGCCTAAGATCACTAGGAGCAGAGATTGTACCCTGTACCAATGGTTGGTTTATACCACTGACATTGACAGGTAGTGTTATGATTTGTGTAAGAATAGAAAAAATAGGTGGTACAACAATGTGAGTGTGAGTTGGGGTTGAACTCACTTGGGTTCCCCTTGTTACATCAACAAGCTGTTGTGAGCTTGTTGAGGGTATAGGCAAACTCATTATGGGTAGTGACACAGTGTGACCCTGGGCAAAGGTCTGTCTTTCAATGGTATCACTCTGTTGGGAGAGTGACCCAGATTGCAGGATTCCCATTGTTACAGATGCACCTTGTTGAGAAGATGCACCCACTAGCTGTAGGGTTATAGCAACATCCATAGGCTCCCCCTCAACATAAGAGGTAGCCATTGAAGTTGAGGTCAAGGGTGCATTGTGCAATCCCTCTGAGATAAGTGCAGTGTGCACTACCTCTAATGACCTTGTTTCTGTTTGGGTTACAAGTGGAGTAGAACTAGTGACTGTTGGGAGTGCACTAGAGCTTGGCGTTTGTGAGAGTGTTTCAACAGGAGTTGAGGATGGGTTCTCATTGGTTGGGATTACCAAATGAGTGTCCTCAGGGAGTGATAAAGGTATACCTGAGATATGTTTTGCTTTGCTGATCTCTATGAGCTCCTCTAGCTTATCAGAGACCTCTTCATCATCAGGGACTTCTTCATCTCCACCACTTGGTGCTCTATGAACAGAGTCACTTGATCCTTGTTGTTGATCAGGGTTGGGATATGCAACTGTGCCTCCAAGAGTCCTACTGGGAGAATCATCATCAGATTCTTATTCACTTTCATAAGTGCTTAGATGCCCGGACCTCCTTAAAGTAGTTGAACTAGAGGGAAACACTTGTAATGGTATTCCATGTTGGCTGGATGAAGTAGAACCAGAATGATAAGGCTTATCTTCCATGTAAAATCCAATAGTATCACCATCATGTCCATTATCACCATCACTATCATCATCACCATCACCATTATCATCACCAGCATCAGTACCATCACTTGAATCACTACCTCTTACAGGTTCATCAACATTCTCTTCATCAAAATTTCCTCCTTCAAGCATGGCTTCATCATGAGTAATAGATTGAGCCACTTCCTCAGTTATAACATTAGGGGACTCAGAATCATGAGCCACTTCTTCATCATGCACCTCTTCCTCATCATCATCATCATCATTAGCAATATCGATTAACTCTTGCATCTGTGCAGTGATTGCAGGACCCTGATCTTCCCTTATTAGATGAAAGATCTTTTGACCCATTTAGGGTATGGTCATTGTGTCCAAAACAGCAGCAATCCCAGTATATTGTTCCCATTGAAGATGATGAAGTACAAGTAAGCTTAGGTACCTGATATAGGGAACACTGGTCCTTGTGGATTTCTTTGCAGTGCCAAGAGTGATCTTATCCACCATCTCCGAGAATATGAGTTGAGCAAAGTCAATATTCCTCCCTGTGACCAAGGCGTGCAGAATCATCAGTTCTGTTTGATTCATTTGGTCAAAACATCCAGACTTATGACCAAAGCACCGAGGGATTACACTTGCCAAGTACTTCCATGGGTATCCCAGCACAGACAACTTATACTGACCATGGGTAACAGCTTCATTGTAGCCAATCAGGGGTAAGACCTCCAAGACTTGATCCATTTGAGCAAATGGTTGATATGGAGCCAAGTAGGGCAGAGAGATGGCTTGACGAAGAGTATTTACAGTGATGTTGATGTTGATTGTGCCATTTAGACAGCTGCAGGTGATGAGTTCTTGATCCGTACGGTACCTTGCAGTGTACCACATCTCACCAACAATGTTTGGAAAGATGAAGAAAGGATGAGCAGTGAGATAGGGAAATAGGGGATGAGCATTGATGAATGCTACCATTGGTTCGTATCGCTGGTTTGATTTATTCGTGGGAATTTCAGTGTTGATCAGAAAGTTGTTTGGGCGAATGGTGATTTCGGAGTTAACAGTAATGTTTTCACCAACAACAGCGTTAGGGGTAGAAGCAGGATTGAAGGACACCATGATTACAGAGTGAAGAGATTTTGAGTAGCAAGAGCTTAGGGTTTCAGCTTGAAGAGAAGAAGTGTGTTTGGAAAATATGAAAGCGTAAGAAATGAGGAATCGCTAAAAAACACCTTTAAATCTTCTTTGGAAACTTAACTTGCTATTGAAATATCTTTTTGAAAAAGTAACTGTCACATCTGCAAAAAGGTTAATAAATAGATAATATTAAATACACGGACAACTAACGTACATGTAAAAGGAATTAAATACCTAGTTAACATATCAACTACAAATGATAAAATAATAAAATAAGTGTGGGGACACAATAATTTTAACTCTGAGAATCATCAGCTGATTAATAAAGTGTCAGCTGATCCTTGTTGAGTCAAAATGAGTGTCAGCTAATGAATGCAATTAGCTAAGCGTCTAAGTCTTAGCTAATGGTTGATCAGTTGAGGTATAGTATCATCTGATGATTGTCAGCTAACAAACTATCATTAGCTGATTCTCCATTTATAAGACATAAAGAAGCTTAGATAAGTACTTCATTTTACACACGAATTGAATTATTTTCTCACAAAAAATTAACCACCTAAGAAAGGGAAGTGTTACAAATTTAACATGCCAAGTTTGGATATTAGGAAGTTGAACCGAGACTTATCCAAAGGTTTTGTAAGGAGATCAGCTAATTGAAAATCAGTACTTATATAATGCATTGAAACTTTCTTTTTCTGCACATTATCTCTATGAAAATGATGTCTGATTTCAATATGCTTGGTTTTAGAATGCAAAACAAGATTGTTAGAAATAGAGATGGCACTAGTGTTGTCACACAGGATTGGTGAGTTTTCAAACTGTATGTCATAATCAAGTAGTTGATTCTGCATCCATAACAGTTGAGCACAGCAGCTTCCAGCAGCAATGTATTCTGCCTCAGCTGTTGAAGTTGAAACAGAGTTCTGTTTCTTGCTTGACCAGCTGACTAATCTTCCACCTAACAGTTGACAACCACCAGATGTACTCTTCCTGTCTAGTGTGCAACCTGCAAAATCAGAATCAGTGTATCCAACTAACTCAAAATCAGATCTTTGGGATACCAAAGACCTAGATTAGGAGTTCCTTTGAGATACCTGAAAATCCTTTTAACTGCAGCTAAGTGAGATTCTTTGGGATCTGCTTGATATCTAGCACATAGATATGTTGAAAACATAATATCTGGTCTACTTGCAGTGAGATACAAAAGAGACCCTATCATGCCTCTATAAGCTGTAATATTCACTGATTTACCATCAGTGTCCTTTCCAAGCTTTAAGGCAGTGGACATGGGTGTTTTTATTGAAGAACAATAATCAAACTCAAATTTCTTAAGTAAGTCATTTACATACTTTGTTTGATGAATGAAAATTCCATCAACCTCTTGTCTGATTTGAAGTCCAAGAAAATAGTTTAGTTCACCCATCATGCTCATCTGATAGTTATCAGACATGAGTTTAGAAAACTTTTTGCAAAGATCCAAATTTGTAGACCCAAATATTATATCATCTACATATATCTGTACAAGTATCACATCACCTTTGAATTTCTTTATAAACAAAGTGCTATCTATGCTTCCTCTTATAAAGCCTTTGTTAATTAGAAAAGAAGAGAGGGTATCATACCAGGCTCTTGGTGCTTGCTTTAGACCATACAAAGCTTTGTTTAATAAGTATACATGGTCAGGTTTGCTGGCATCCTCAAAACCTGGAGGTTGTTTGACATACACCTTTTTCTTCAGTTCACCATTGAGGAAAACACTATTAACATCCATTTGGAAAACTTTAAAGTCTTTGAAGGCAGCATAGGCTAGAAACAGTCTTATTGCTTCAAGTCTTCCAACAGGGGCAAAGGTTTCATCATAATCAATACCTTCTTCTTGACAATACCCCTGTGCAACTAGCCTAGCTTTGTTTCTGATTATCAGCCCTTGTTCATCCATTTTGTTTCTGAATATCCACTTAGTACCAATGATGGATTTATCCTTTGGTCTTGGCACCAAAGTCCATACATTGTTTCTTTTGAATTCTGCCAATTCTTCTTGCATGGCATTAATCCAGTGACGATCATTTAGAGCTTCATCCACCTTTTTTGGTTCAATTATAGAAACAAAACCTGTGTATAAACAGAAATTACAAGCTTTTGATCTTATTAGTACAGGTGCTTCTATGTTACCTATGACCTGATCTTTAGGATGATCCCTGTGGTCCTTATAGGCATTTTGGATTCTGGGAGAGTTTGAAACAGTTTGGATTAAGGGAGTTGAAATTCTTTGGTTTGGGTCAGCTGATGAGACTTCTGGTTGGTCAGCTGACAGAATTTCAGGAATGTCAGTTGATGAAGGAATGTTTGATATGGAATTAGAGTCTATTGATGTTGAAACATGATTCCCATCATTTAGTAAAAGTGTGGGTTGGTTTGAGGTAAGTTGAGCATTGGCTGGTTGTGTATTTGGAAAAGTTTCATCTAAATCATCTATATCAGCTGATGGGAGTGGAACAGCTGACACTGGAATGTTGTCTTCAGTATTCAGCAGATCATTAAATTCCTCACCTGTAGATGGATTAGTAGAACAGGAAGCAACAAAGTCATTTTCATTAAAACTTACATTGATTGATTCTTCTATGACCTTTGTTCTAAGGTTGTAGATTCTGTAGGCTTCGGAAATTACAGAATATCCAACAAACACACCTTCATCAGCTTTTGGAGCAAACTTCTGCAAATGATCTCTCTGGTTCAGGATGAAACACTGACACCCAAAGATATGCAGAAAGCTGATGTTAGGCTTCCATCCCTTGAGCACTTCATAGGGCGTCTTGTTGTGCCTCTTGATAACAAGGGATCTGTTCTGAGTGAAACATGCACAGCTGACAACTTCAGCGCACAGATTAAATCCTAACCCACTCTCACACAACATGGTTCTTGCAGCTTCTATCAATGTTCTGTTTCTTCTTTTAGCTACACCATTCTGTTGTGGAGTCCTTGGAGCAGAGAAGTTTTGAGATATACCTTTATCATCACAGAATCCTTCTAGAGTTTGATTTCTAAACTCTGTTCCATGATCACTTCTGAGCATCCTTACCAGATTTCCGTTTAGCACTTCCATCTTCTTTATGAAGCTTATTATCTCTTCAGCAGCCTCACTCTTTGCTTTTAGGAAGATGACCCAAGTGTACCTTGAGAATTCATCAATCATCACTAATGCATACTTACTTCCACCAATGCTAGCAGTAGCAACAGGACCAAATAGATCCATGTGCAACATGTAGAAAGGTTCAGTAATGGAGAAGGACTGCTTAGATGGAAAAGAAGTCTTGTGCTGCTTTCCCTTCTCACAAGCAGAATATCAACTGAAACTGTTGGTGCTCCTTCCACCAAAGTTCATGAAACTGAAACTGTTAACCCTGCACAGGTGCATTCACCTGTGCAGAATATCGAAAGGGAACCCCTTGTGCTGTCTCCCAGGCACAATAAGGAGGTGATCACTCCATTAGAGGGTGATCATGTGGTATTTGAGGCTTACCCTACTGTTTTATCCGCAAGGGATGAACAGGACAGGGTTAACATAACGAAGACCTCAGCCACGGCAACAGAGGCTGGTCAAACAGTTTCTGGAAATCCCTAGTACCAAGAAAAGAGGGGTACTGGTGTGGAATCTCAATTGAGTGAATCACCAGTTTTATCTGTCAATGATATATTAACAGTGGCAACACTGGCTGACATTGAGGCTAGAATGCAACTCCAAACATTGACGAATTCCAACTTTGCACCTTTCTTTGCTGCATATGTACAACTCAAAAAGAAGATTGCCTTACAAAACAAAAGGATTCTTCAACAAGACCAGCAAATCAAGGTTTTGACCAACAGTTTGAAGCATGCTAATGAGGTGCTAAAGCTACATGATCAAGTACTACAACAGTTGATAGCTGCTGCAAGACCCCCTTCAACTGTTCCAATCAAAGAGGGGGAAAGTTCATTACCAACAGTTGCTGAAGTACCAGAACAAACAGCTGCAGTGGATGAACTAACAGTTGCACCCAGTGAATCAACAGTTGAAGAGAAACTATCAGCAGTGGATAGAGTGCTGATCAATATGATAATTTTGTCTGGTGATTATCCAACAATTGAGGTTTACAAGTCATGGCCCAAGGTGAAACAAGAATATTTGGTGAAAGTGGGTGCTCAGATGCTGAACTGCAATGAATTCCAAATGAGACAAAAGATTGATGATGGATGGCTTGAGGGCAAATGTGCAAAGTTAAAACCTATTAAGCCAAAGCCTTGATTCAAAGGAATTCATATTGTAGAAAAGGTTGTTGAAAAACCAGTGCAAGAGGTAGAAGGAAAGGGAAAAGAGATTGTTGTTGAGCTACCAAAGCTAAAATTATCAAAAGAACAACAAGAAGAAAGGGATTTTGAATGTGCTCAGAGGTTGGCTGCTGATCTTCAACAACAAGAAGAAACAGATTTTGATATAGCAAAGAAGTTGGCTGATGAGATCACAGCTCATATTGATGAGGAGGAAAAACAAGAAAAAGCTGCTAAGGGAGTTAAGAGAAAAAGAATTGTGAAAAAGAAACAACCTCAACTTCCTAAGTCAGCAACTGAGAAGAAGTCTCAACCTCAACAATCCGAATCCCAAAAGTCCAAAGCTGTCCAACCAACTCAAACAGTTCAAACCATCAAAGCTAAAATGGTTAAAACTATCATTCAAGATAAGCTCTTGGTCGATGTGGAAGAAGGTGTTAACAAGTTTGTAGCAGAACATTTAGGCCAGAAGTCTCACATCAAAGAATGGAAGTTTGATGTTGTCCGGTTTGATACTGGGAAGGAAGGGATAATCCTTGTAAGGGAGAATGATCAGATCGAACAATTTTCAGGCTACTTACAAATGATGGATAGCATTACTAGGCGGGACATACAAGAATTGTATGAATATGGAACAAGGCACTATGGAGGATCTGAGCATCCTACAATTAAGGTGTTGATGAGACATTTAACAAGTATTTGCAACCCAAAGAAAGTGATGTCAATACTGATGGCTGATGAAACCTTTCCAGTTCAATTTGTTAAAGTGTATGCTAAGCCAAGAGTATACTACATGGTAATGGGTAATGCATTTACAGAATAGTTTGACATGGATTTCATCGAACACAGTCAGATCAAGCTCCAATACCTATTGAAAGCCAAGTTCTATGGTCCAGCCAAAGTAAGGGATGAGCTAATTCAGAAGTTCAAAGATAGACTTGAATCCCTGAGATCAAAGAAAATGTAATTTTTCTATCTTTTGAATTTTTGATTATAACAGCTTGATTTTGCATTCAATGATAAATATGTTCTTTACTTATGTTAAATTTGTCTATGATTGAACCCTTAAAACAAACAACTTAATTGTATTGTTCAATACTTTAAGTTAGGGGGAGATTGTTGGGAAATTGGCTAAGTCATTGAAACTCTTATACATGCAAAAATCAAAACTGTTAAGACTGTTAATGGATGTTGGGAAGACAGTTCGAAACTGTTAGAAGAATTGTTGAAGAAACAGTTTAGAACTGTTAGTGAAAATTGTGAAGACAGTTGTAACCAACAGTTGCTGTGAACTTCAAAGCTGTTATATAGAGTTCAGAACTGTTAGTACAAACTACTACAAATGTTTGAAGACCTTGAAGCCGAAGACTGTTAGAAGAACCAGAACTGTTGCATTCATTGAACAGTTTCGGTTGAGCTAAATATGGAAAACCCTATCTTTGAAGATATCTTGAAACACTTGGAAGATCATCAAGATTATCTCAGAAGATAGAAGATTACCTAACTGTCAGCAAATCAAGGAAGATCAAGGAGTATAAATGCTAGATTAGAATTTATAATATAAACTTACTCATTGATTAAGTTTTTGCATTCATTCTAAAAGTTGTAATTTGCTTTCAGAATAGTGCTAAGCCTCTAAGTTTCTCGTTGAAACCTAAGAACAATCTGTGTTCTTCGTCTAACATAATAAGTTAGATTGGGGGTGAAGTTTGCTATTGTAATCATTCTGGTTAATCAATAAAATTACTGTTTGATTGAATTGCTTTGTGTTCAAAACCTTCTTTAATCAATTAAGTGTGATTCCGCAACTTCTTAGTTGATTGTTATCATAGTTAAAGATTAACTTTTATTCAACTATAATTTGTTATTCAAAAGTTAGTTCTTGTTATTTGATATTATCTATATCCGATCCTGTCACTATTTTGTAAAAGTACTAGAATTACCGGGCCTGCGTGCCTTTGATTATCTTGTAATTTTTATTATTTCTAGTTTTAGATTATAGAATAGAATAGTATTATTAGAATATTATTTTTTGAAGCTGATTCAAGAACCAAGGAGCAGGAAGCAGGATTGGATGCTGGAGCCAGTGGGAGCTTCAGAATGCCATGCCATGTGTGTTGTTTTTCCACTTAGGTTTTGACCGTCGTGTTTTTCGTGTGGCTCACGAAACCGACATTAGTAAAGGGCAAGGCTAAGGCATAGTTGTTTGTGGTTGTTTTATTTCTTTACATATTATATATATGCGTGGTTGTGATTAACACGATGAAATAAAACAAGGGTTTTAATAATAGTTAATTATTGAAACAAATGTTTTTTAAAAGAAAACTGGCATTAAAGTTTTTCACGTTAAAAATTGGAAATCCTTTTTAGAAAAATCTTAGATCAGTGTGCTACCCACCTAATGGTACACCCTTGCTGTTAAACGGTACTCGGGTGTCGGAAGTGCCCAAACCTTGGGCATCCGGGTTCAAACCATTGCGGGAAGGGGCATGAAAGATTCTGCGATAATCGGGAGTCCCGGCCAGAATTCATGCTGTCTTAGGTGGTGCGATCTATTTTGGTGATAATCGGGAGTCCCGGCCAAAAATGCACTAGAGGGACTAAACATGCACGGTTCTCGTAATCGATGTCCCACGGATCTAGGAGTCGTGTCCAGCTAGGATACGATTGGTATAGTTTTTACCTACCAGAAATAGCATTGTCCCAGTGGGAAGTGCCCAAACCTTGCATCGGGAAATGTGAAATATGGATCCTAGTCTAATAATTTTTTGTTAAAAGGTAATAATTATTAGAAGATATAATCAATACTGAATCGGTGTTATCTTTTTCTTTTTCTGTAGATGTCTATTATATCTGTTATTCCGTTTTATTCACCAAGAGAATCTCTAAGTCTCATCACTTCCAAGTGGAAGCTTTCGGGTCCAAACTTTGCTGTTTGGAAAATGCATCTAAAAAATGTTTTGGATGCACAGGGAAAGCTTCACATCATTGAGACATTGCCTCCAGAACGACCAGGAGTAGATGCCCAGGATAGTGAGTATGACACTTACTATCAGTATCTGGCTGACGAATCTGATGTTATGTCGATTCTCGTTCTCACCACATCATCCGAGTTTACGGACGATCTCCATGAGAAGTCATCTTATGAAGTTGTTCAAGGACTGGAGCAGAAGTTCAAGTTTAGTGAACGGATATGTCGTATGCTATTGATGAGGGAAATCCTTTCAGCCAAGATGAAAGAAAGTCAGCCTATTAGTGATCATCTCATTAATATGAGAAGGCTCTTGGATTGCTATGAGAGCTTGGGGTCAAAATCAAAACCACATGAGCTAGTTATGCTCTTGTTCGGTTCCTTGTCAGACTACTACCAGAAAAGAGTAATGTATGTCCTCGGTGATTTTGAGATGACTGTCGCAGGGTTGCACGAAATCCTCATGTGCATTAGCAACGAGTTGAACCCAAAGCAGCTAGAGTCACCAGTTATGGACCCTATGCAGGAGGATGACTGGCTGGAAAAACTTGGAGAAATTTGTTGCCCAGACCGTGGTAGCAAGGATTAATGCGAGCACTCACTCGACATAGATCAGCTGGACATTGGTTCGCCCAATGATACAGGTATCTTTATGATAGATTGTCTTATTACCTCTTATTGGATACCGGATGTGGTAATCACATATGCAATCATTTGCTGGGATTCAAGAGAAGTAAGAAGTTGAGACAAGGAGATATAGACCTGCGGGTAGGCGAAGGCTCCATGGTTGGGGCTGAAGCTGTAGGGACATATTGTCTTAGTTTGCCCTCGGGCATGGTCTTAGAACTAAAACCTTGTTATTATGTTCCAAGACTAATTAAGAATGTTATCTCGTTTGATTTGTTTATAAACTGTGGATTTGCTTATGTTTTAAATGAAAAGATTATTTCTTGTTTCAAAAATGATGTTTTCTATTTTAAAGCTACTCCAGAAAATGGTCTATATACGCTAAATCTAGATAACAATGACATCTATCATATAAGTAAAAGATCCAAGAGTAACTTGAATCAAACTTATCTCTGGCATTGTCGTTTAGGACATATAAACGAGAAACGCATTGAGAAACTCCGAGATGACGGAATTCTAGAACCATTTGACTTGGAGTCATATTACATATGCGAATCTTGTTTATCTGGTAAAATGACAAAGCAGCCTTTCAACAGTGAGAATGAAAGGGCTAGTAAGCTATTAGGGATTATACACACAGATGTGTGCGGACCCTTTACTCCAGAGGCTAGAGGAGGATACCGGTATTTCATAACCTTTACTAACGACTTCAGTAGGTTCGGTTATGTCTACCTCATGAGACTTAAATCTGAAAGTTTTGACAAGTTCAAACAGTTTCAGAATGAGGTACAAAATCAGCTGGACAAGAAGATAAACTCGCTTCGGTCGGATCGAGGTGGCGAGTATCTGAGTCAGGAATTCGACGATCATTTGAAGGAATGTGGGATTGTTTCAGAACTCACACCTCCGTATACACCTCAGATGAATGGTGTGTTAGAAAGGAGGAATCGTACACTGCTTGACATGGTACGATCAATGATGAGTCGAAGTTCACTACCATTGTCATTTTGGGGACACGCACTCGAGACAGCAGCGTTCATGCTGAACCGGGTTCCAACCAAATCGGTTGAAAAGACACCGTTCGAGGTATGGACGAGGAAAAAGCCCAAAATGTCTTTTCTAAAGGTCTGGGGATGTGAGGTGTATGTTAAACGAACATTCACGGATAAACTCAACCCCAAATCAGATAAGTGTATCTTCGTGGGCTATCCCAAGGAAACCATGGGATACTATTTCTATAACCCAGACGAGAACAAAGTCTTTGTTGCTCGTAAAGGGGTATTCTTGGAGGAGAAATATCTTAACTCAGAAACTCCATGAAAAGAAATAGAACTTAAAGAAATTGAAGAGGAGGAGAATACACCACCACCGATTATCGAACCTGTAGTTCAACAAAGAATTGTTGAACCACAACCCGAGTCAGTGGTTGAGGAGGAAGTGCAAACACAAGACCTTCGAAGGTCTAGTAGGCCTTGTCATGAGCCAGATAGGTATCTGGGATTCCTAGTTGCTCAAGACGAAGGGGATCTTTTAGAACCCACTACCTACCAAGACGATGCCTCAGGTTTAGAATCTGAGAAATGGCTGGAAGCCATGAAGGCAGAGATGCAATCCATGTATGACAACCAAATTTGGAAGTTAGTGGATTTGCCTCAACACAGTAAAGTTGTTGGGTGCAAATGGGTCTTCAAGAAAAAGACAGACATGGATGGAAAGGTGCATACCATTAAAGTAAGGCTAGTGGCAAAAGGTTTCACGCAAACTGATGGTGTTGACTATGATGAAACTTTTTCCCCAGTAGCAATGCTTAAGACTATTAGGATTCTGATGGCCATATCAGCATATTTGTTGGGAATTCGTGGGCTCGCAGCGGAAGCAAGGTACAACAAAAACAGCCCATAGTACAAGCATACAGAGCATAAAACATGAAATCCCAAACATGGACCAAACTCTATGTAAAGAAATGCAACAAAGGAAGGAAGAAGGTTATACCTTGCTCCTAAGCTCCAGTAATCTGATTGTCTCATGGTGTTGATGCTCCAAGAACAAAATGCAGATCGACTAATGGGTAGTACCCCGGGAACACGTCAAACCACACGAGCTAGCGAGCCTTCGTGTGTCTTCACTATGATAAACACTCCGGGACAGCAACAACGAGACCAATCTTCTCTGGAACACACTCTAGAACTCAAGAACTCTCTCAAAATCACAATGGCATTTTAGAGAGTATAATGTATGTGTGTGTTTTTCTTGAGAGAGAAAAAGAACCAACACCAAATAAAAATGAGTTCCTTATCTCTTTCTTGGCTCCAGAATCTTGTATAACCCCACTCAACCGGCCATGCTTAGAGATTAACAAATCTACATGCATTGGTTAGTTTAGGAGGTGGATTGACAAATGGCACTGACAGGGTTTAGCGGCGCTAACCAAGAGTTAGCGGCACTAACTCTAAACAGTTAGCGGCGCTAACGCGCCCTGTCAGTGATTTGACACAAAGTACATGCAGCCGTAGCGGCGTTAACCTTTAGGACTTAGCGGCGCTAACCCCTAAGAGTTAGCGGCGCTAACGCGGCCTGCAATATCAACTTTTGTCTTTTGTCATATTTGGTCCCTTAACTTAAGTTGCTGTCAGGTTAGACCCCGGTGTATGACCCAATAGGCCCATACATCATCAGCAGCGGTCCATATGGCGTACGTGCATTAATGGGCATATTTTTAACAAACTCCCACTTGCACATAATGCACCGTACCCATGTAACCACAGACAAAGAGCGGCCTCTAGCAAAAGCATCAATGCCCCCAAGTCAGTATGGGTTCCGCTTCTATGCAGAAAACCATTACCTACAAAAAGAACGCAGAGGTCCTATTTGATAAGTGATCAATACTCCTTTTGTTCGCGATATCCTTGTAAACACGAGACATGGATTGATACGCCAATCTCCAGATCGTTCACGATTATGTTTCTCGATCTTGATTGGTGGTGACCAAAATTTAAGGACATATCTGATTCTCAATCAATATTCCTTTGCGCATGGCCATGCTTATTTTTGTGTCAGCACCCAATCATCGAGGGGCCCAGGGATATCTCTCATATCAGAGGAACAAATTCCGTTGAGTGTACAACCCCATAGCGTGAACCTTATCTTACTTAAATATTCCCTTTATAGTAGCCAGTTACGAACTACATTTTGAAATGGTAAAAGTAAGAAAGTTTCATGCTATAGCAATTCATACATCTCGGGTCGAAGGACGTAATGATATTATCCTTCCGAGTCACTCTATGACCATGATCCATGAAGTGAACTCGGGTGTGGGTCTTCCAGTTACTTAAAACTCCTTTCAAGCACAGGTCACTGTTGTGTTTCATGCATTCAATCCTTGATTAATGCATAACAAACACCTAACCTCAGCCTTAATTTAAGCTTCCTTCCCTTGAAGAATGACTGGCTGTGGAAATTTAAAATGTATAAACATTCTGGGAAGTGGTTAAACATGCTAAGATGGAACACAGTAAAGACCAATGAAGGTAACCGCATCATGCGTATATATAGTCCCCACTATATATCGATACAATCATCGGTTAGCAGTACTGCTTACCGTTCCCAAAGCTTATAAGTAAATCAAACATTTACTAAAACGACATTCGAGCCTAGTCATAAGCATTAACAATGCAATTATACCTAGTATGTTTAACATCACTAGCATTTGACAACGGCTTAACTATGGGATCATCTACACAATATCCCTTTTTGTACTCTTTTGTATTCTCCTGTTAAACTACTTGCAAAGTGTTTATCAAAGAGATCATATACAAAGCTATCATAGTCGTCATATCCTTAATGTTACCGAAGTCTTCAATAGGATTAATGACACTTATGATTATCAGAGTCGACATACTCTCAATGTAACCGAAGTTCACAATAGAGTTTACTGACACTCACGTTTATTAGAGTCGACATACCCTTAATGTTACCAAAGTACACAATAGGGTCATTGACACTCATTGAATCTCAATGTCGTATCTGCACCACATATTTTAATATTCTAAACTTCGATTAAAAATCGACAGTTTCACAAGTATAGATTTGCTTGCAGTAATAACTTACTCAAGACAACTCTATTTACGTCGAACATCAAGAAGATACATCAGTATTTCTTGAATCTAAACTCCACTTGATTCCATATTCTCTATATATACTCATAGAACAATAATTCCAACATTAGGTTGTAGAACAACCCTAAATTAGGACATTATTTTCATTGAGCATATTTTACTAGGAACACATGAAGCTCCCACTAGCCCTGACAAGGGTATCTGGGTCAATCTATGCTTTCTAGAAAACTCATTCCTTTGACTTTCTTGCAAAGCAGGATTACAGCCACAAGATGCAAGTTTTGCTGACTTTAGTCATGGACATAACTTGGATATTATAGATATATTAGACCTCGTAACATGCTTCAAACATTTCCTCAACTTAATCCCGCGAAGGATCTTGGTCTTTTATTTCCATGTGAACATACTCATTTTCCCAAAGTGACAACAATGTTTCACATAATCCAGACCTAATATGGATATTATGGATGAATAAGACCGTCGGAAAGTGCCTTAAGCATTTCCTCAACTCAATCCTATGAAGGATACATGTCTCTTACATCCAAGTGAACTAATCTTGTTCCCGCAAGGTGACAACAATATTTCACTTTATCTAAGTTATCTTCAACATAACCACTAGAACATGTTTCCATATTTAAACAATATGAAACACTTTGTCTCTAGTCGGTATTTGAAGTTGTCCATAATTGCATATATGTTAGTCCCTTCACCCTTCTCGGATTACACCTTAGGTGTGGGATTAACCCAAGTCAAGTACTTAGACCCAGCAAATAGATTACATCTATATATACCATTCCCTTGTTTTATTCACTTGTGAACACAGGGTCCCACCATGTTTCCGATGAATGGTAACATCACAATGATTTACCATCAAGCTGCTGTTACTAAAATATGACAACCTCATATCTAAACAGCCTTCTTGATTTCCATCAGATTTAAAGAAGCAATGGATATTGTCAGGTTTTACCAGCATCTCTATGCTGATTAAATGCTAGTGTCAACATTAGGTCTCTTATTTAAGTTTTACGTTCTTCCACTGGAATGCTTTTGTAAATTGTCCTCTCCCTTTTGAGCTACCAAACATGGTTCCCATATGTTCAAGAAACAATTATCCAAAACTCAGATGAACTATTTAAATATACAAGCATCAACTTATAATTCATCCATCTCCCACTAAATGTAGAATGGATAATTTTATGTTATGAGATTGACAAGCAAAGGACTCTTTCTAGTCAAAATCTCATTTGGATGCTTAAGTGACCATAATGTCGTGTTTTAGATTGAGGACTTGGTTCATAAAATAATGTATACCAATCATATTGAATACATGTTTAAGGCCTGCCTTTTACCAGATCATCAACAAAGATATCCGGTTTTTCTTTAAAGTAACACCATGTACAAAATGTGTTTCTTAGAGAAAACGAAGTATGGGATAAACCCATGATTCATTTCATGTTTAAATCAATATAGATAATAGAAACTAAGCATCTTATCTAGATCTAAGAATCGATATCTATATGCCCTTATTGATTCCCAATTTCTTAAGCTTATTTCCGAACACCTCCAGGTTTCAGACATAAACCTCTTATCTAGTTAAACATTCTCCCAACTACTATCATAAAGATGGTGATGGAGAATTTTACTAGTGTCACTATACATGGCATACTTGAACGGATTATCCACACAAGTGTGATCAAAATCCAGCAAGTTATAATCCTTCCTACCAATACTGGTGAAAGATTTCTTAATCATCCTAGTCCAATAAACAAGATTTGCATCTTTCATTTAGCCCGAAGCTAAACTTTTACAAAGATCCTAACCACATGGATCTAAGTGATGTAAATGTTGTTTACTTGGTCAAGTTTGATTATGCCATATACTTAATGTCTCCAAACCACTTTTGGGTCTAACAATCAATTATTTCATGATTGCCTTATTACTTATAACGTGTCTTTATGTATGCAATGATATGGATAAGTTTTTTATAAAACATCTCAAAATAATTTTTCAAAAATGTTTCAATTTCAAAGCAACATCCATCGTCATCAAATGTGTATTTGTGCACCAAAATGGTCAAAATAACACATAAGCTTAGACATGGATAGAAAATGAAATGAAACCATCAGAATGAAAAATCTTTTAAACAAAAATACAAGATACAAAAATATCCATCATCTTCAAAAGAACATACAATAAAGCGAGTCTTGCCACGCAGGGCGTACATACAAAAGTAATAATTAATCCGAAATTAATGGCGAGACCAACACTCCCAATTCTCTTGTAGAAGACAATCAACAAAATTTCTTCTTCAGAGATCCGGTTCATCAAGCTTCTCCTTCTTACAACGAACAGACCTACACTTTGCAACAAAATAAATTTGTGACAAACGTGAGTCTTATAGCTCGGGTAAACAACCCAGCTTATAAAGGAATAGCAATGAAGTATAATCATGAATGTACCTCAAGTAGGAAAATTAACTCTCTTTCTGAGAAGTTTTATATCCTCTCGGCAGGAAGGGCAGGCATGACGGCCCCAATCCCCAAATCTACCGCAGAAGTAGCAAACCACCCCATGTTGAGTCTCCTTAGGCACATCATCAATGTCCATAGACTCAAAACTTGAAGCAAGCTTGGATACTCCAACTTCTTGTGAAGGGATCGATTTCTTCTTCCTCATACTATGTTGTTCCTTAGAACCATGAATGAGAGTGGATGAGGATGATGTATGCTTGGACATGTTAGATTCAACATCCTTCAACATTCCATGCAATTCATATATGGATATTTCCTTTCCATGCATATGATAGTCCTCAACAAACTTTTCATATGATGCGGGCAGAGACTGAAGTATGAAATTCACACCAAGCTCCCTCCCTGTAGGAAAACCAAGTCTGTCCATCTGGTCCATGTATGATTTTATCTTCAAAACATGGACACTTACACTCCTGCCTTCCCGCATCTTACAACCGGTTAGACTTTTAACACACTCATAATGTTCTTGGCTAACTTGCTGTTGGAATACATCTTTCAGCTTGTTAATCATGTCATACACAGTCAAGTGCTCAAATTGCTTTCGCAGTTCCGAGCTCATACTTGATAACATGAGGCTAGCAACATCGTGCGTATCCCGAACACGCTTTTCATACGCGTATCGGATAGTCCATTCCGCATTGATAGCAGGTGGTTCAGGAAGGGGTTCCTCAAGGATGTGCAACTTTGACTCGGCACGTAGGACAATTCTCAATTGCCTAAGCCAGTCAACAAAGTTCACTCCCGTGAGTTTCTCCCTTTGGCATGTTTGATCCCTACTTGCACCAATTCCAAATTAAAATTCTTGGTTGACTCGTGCTAAGCTCGACAATCACTCAAGGATTTTAATTTGCAATTGTAAATCGTCCGTCAAGACATACGGTAACAAATTCACCAAAGTTGGCTCGTGCTAAGCTCGACAACCAAAATTGTGAATTCGCCGCACTCACCTTCCACACAGTTTTATGAGAGTTGGCTCGTGCTAAGCTTGACAACCAAAACCCATAAATCTAGATACGGGTGGTATCGACTTACGGATGGCGCAAGATTTACGTTTTATAAAAAACGGGCTTTTGTTTTCGGCTTGGTTACAGATTAACTTGTTTAGTGACAAAACCTATTTCCACTAGGTGAGTTAATCTTGTATGTTAGCGCGCGAGAGTTGCAAACCATTTTTACCAAATCTCTTGTGATTTTATTAATTTCGAAAAATTTTCTAGCATGCGAATCCTAAGAAAACCATGCAAGAATTAAATAAAATCACATCACACGCATATATACGAAATAAATTGGTAACCCTTGCCAAAATTCCTATGCGTTCTTCCCGTGAGCCAAAACGGGTAGAACGTGGTCAAACTAAGGGACGGAAGGTCTTCAATGTGAGCTCCCACTAGAACCGCCATCTCCAATGGACTTCACCGGCTTCTATGGACACGCTCCATCTCCTTCCGACTCCAAATTGTGTGTGTTCATCCAAATTGTACAATACATACAATAGAAATTGAAATGGCGTACAAGCCATAATAATTTCCTATTTATCTAGTACACATACACGGATGAATGAAATGGCATGCAAGCCACAATATTATTACATACCAAACTGAATTAATAAATATTACAGCCCATAATGTGATATAAAATCACCAAATTGCATCCAAACGCACAAAGTCAACCACAAGGTCAAAAGCAAGGTTACCAACTTCAAATCTATCACATACAACCAAACTTGACAAAATGGTAACAAAATTACCAATACATAATCTGGAACAAATTTCCAGAATCACAAAAGGCTAAAATTTCCCTAGACCAAAACTGATTTTAACTTTGAAACCAAAACTGTTACAGCGCGTTAGCGCCGCTAACATTTAATTAGTTAGCGCCGCTAACCTTGTTCGAACAGAAAACAAACATTCCGATTTCGGGATTTTTCAAGCCACCAAGTGCAAATCTAACATAGACGTGGCTCTGATAGCACTGTTGGGATTTCGTGGGCTTGCAGCGGAAGCAACGTACAACAAATACAGCCCATAGTACAAGCATACAGAGCATAAAACAAGAAATCCCAAACATGGACCAAACTCTATGTAAAGAAATGCAACAAAGGAAGGAAGAAGGTTATACCTTGCTCCTAAGCTCCAGTAATCTGATTGTCTCATGGTGTTGATGCTCCAAGAACAAAATGTGGATCGACTAATGGGTAGTACCCCGGGAACACGTCTAACCACACGAGGTAGCGAGCCTTCGTGTTTATTCACTATGATAAACACTCCGGGACAGCAACAACGAGACCAATCTTCTCTGGAACACACTCTAGAACTCAAGAACTCTCTCAAAATCACAATGGCATTTTAGAGAGTATAATGTATGTGTGTGTTTATCTTGAGAGAGAAAAAGAACCAACACCAAATAAAAATGAGTTCCTTATCTCTTTCTTGGCTCCAGAATCTTGTATAACCCCACTCAACCGGCCATGCTTAGAGATTAACAAATCTACATGCATTGGTTAGTTTAGGAGGTGGATTGACAAATGGCACTGGCAGGGTTTAGCGGCGCTAACCAAGAGTTAGCGGCGCTAACTCTAAACAGTTAACGGCGCTAACGTGCCCTGTCAGTGATTTGACACAAAGTACATGCAGCCGTAGCGGCGCTAACCTTTAGGACTTAGCGGCGCTAACCCCTAAGAGTTAGCGGCGCTAACACGGCCTGCAATATCAACTTTTGTCTTTTGTCATATTTGGTCCCTTAAATTAAGTTGCTGTCAGGTTAGACCCCAGTGTATGACCCAATAGGCCCATACATCATCAACAGCGGTCCATATGGCGTACGTTCATTAATGGGCATATTTCTAACAATATTTTGACTACGAGATATGGCAGATGGACGTCAAAACCGCTTTCCTTAACGGAAAACTGACAGAGGATGTATATATGATACAACCGGATGGTTTTGCAGATCCAAAGAACCCTAATAAAGTATGCAAGTTGCTTAAATCCGTTTATGGACTAAAGCAAGCATCTAGGTGCTGGAACTTACACTTTGATGAGCGCATCAAAGAATTTGGTTTTACCAAAAGTGAGTTCGAGTCGTGTGTTTACACTAAATTCAATGAGAGCGCGGTAACCTTCCTAGTCTTGTATGTAGATGACATACTATTAATAGGAAACAATATACCAGTATTACAAGGAGTAAAATCCTGGTTAGGTAAATATTTCCAGATGAAAGACTTGGGAGAAGCTGCTTATATACTGGGTATAAATATCTATAGGAATAGATCTAAGCGGCTTATCGGACTCAGTCAAATTACTTATATTGACAAAGTCGTAAAAAGATTCAAGATGGATGGATCCAAGAAAGGATTTATTCCTATGCAATCTGGCGCGATTTTGAGCAAGGCTCAATGTCCTGTGTCTAGTCAAGATCAAGACAAAATGAAATTGATACCATATGCCTCGGCAGTTGGTTTAATTATGTATGCCATGCTGTATACTAGACCCGATGTTGCCTATTCTATCAGTGTCACGAGTAGATATCAGGAAAATCCTGGTGAAGCTCATTGGGTAGCCGTCAAGAATATTCTCAAGTACCTGAGAAGGTCGAAAGACATATTCCTAGTTTATGGAGGTTCAATGGATGAGCTCAGTGTGACTGGTTACACTGATGCTAGTTTCCAAACCGACAGAGACGACTTCAGGTCGCAGTCAGGATTTGTCTTTACCCTAAACAGAGGAGCCATATCTTAGAAGAGTCAGAAGCAAGATACAATAGCAGATTCCACTACAGTGGCGGAGTATATTGCGGCAAGTGATGCGGCAAAAGAAGCTGTCTGGCTGAAGAATTTTATCTCGGATCTTAGAGTTGTTGCCAATATCTCTAGACCGATTGATATATTCTGTGACAACTCAGGGGCTGTAGCGCAAACTAAAGAGCCTAGAGATCATCAGCGGACTAGGCACGTACTCAGGAAATATCACCTCATTTGAGAGATCATTGGAAGAGATGGTATTAGACTGTAAAAGATACCGACGGATGACAACGTTGCTAACCCGTTGACGAAGCTGCTAGCTAGGGCTAAGCATGAGAGGCATGCGAGTTCTATAGGAATGCAGTACTTGGAACATAGCAGCTAGTTCGTGTTTTTAATTATTACTATGGATGTAACTTGAAACCTTTTATTATGTATTTACATTTCATGGGATTGAAATAGGAGGTATTTGCATAATGTTTCGTAGTTATCCATTTTTAGCATGTTTAACCTATCCATGACAAGTCAAGTTTTGAATTGTATAAATGCCCTTAGCCACTTAATGTAGTGGGAGCTACATTAGGGAGGTAACGCTATTATGGATATTTGATGATTTATTCGGGTATGAATAAAAGCACAAGGTTGTGACCAAATATTCATAGATATTTATCAGGGGATAAATATTGGGGTGATCCGCATCGGGCTTACTTCATGGAGCATTAACATAAGTAAACCTGATAGGTTGTCCTTAGACCTGAGATATTTGGTTTGGGGCATGGTAACTTCTGTACTTTAGCATGTTCTAACGTCACACCGTAACAGGGTGATCATAAGGGGCTTGTCTAGGTGCAGCGGAAGCCGTGTGCTCAAATTGCAAATAGTCAAAATGGGATTTGCACCTCTTTTTTAGGAGAGATATTTTCTGAGCTCCTCGACGATTAAGACTACTGAAAATGCGTGGCCGCGCTCGGTTAGAATGATAGTTATTCATTCGGGAAACCGTAACTGTAGAGTGTCGAAATCAGAGTCGAGAAAATCTGAGTATTAGATGAGATCCCTGCTCCATGTCAAATACTCACAATACGAAATATCGCGATGAAAAAGGAAAAGCCTAGATAATCCAAGGTGTGGATTATATCTCTAGATATAAGAGATCTCATAGTCTGGTTAACCTAAGTGTCTGGCTAGGGACCTCCTTAGGCCAACGATGTACAAGAAGTGTTATTTATCTTGCACAAGTGGAAGTCTGTTGGATTATGTGCAGAGATAGATAACATGTATCATCGTATCCAATGCTATGTGACACTAAAGGATCACACCGCTGCACACCCAATTAGAACCTTTTGGATTATAACTTTTTGTGTGGAAAAGAATAATTAATTAGTTTAATTAATTAGTTTAATTAATTATTGAGAAGAAAAATAATAATAGTTAATTATTATTAATAGAGAGATGTTAATATTTAGTTTAATATTAACGGGACCAGTTAATTAATAGTTATTAATTAACTAGAAAGGTCAAGGGGTAATTTGTGTAATTGATTAATAGTTTAATTAAAGCTGGGCTTTAATTAAACGGGCTTGGCCTAATAAGGATTTATTATATAAACCTAATTAAGCCTAATTAATCACATAAGTCAAATACAAAGCTACAAAGAAAAACCCTAAGGCTCTCCCTTCTCTCTCTCTATCTCGGCCGACTCTCTCTCTCTCTTCGTGAGATCGACGGCGGCGCAAGGCCGCAGGGGCGGTGGTCAACGGCGGCGCAGGTCACACACACACGGGTCACGGCTTGATCCGAGGTTTAATCCTTAGGCGGTCTAGCAGCCAGTTCGAGGCGGTGCAGTAGCGGTGGATAGCCTGCAGGTGTCTAGAGGTCAAAAAGAAAAGTTTAAATCCCTAAAGGTATAACTTTCTAACCCTCTTTTCTTTTAGTTCCTGTATGAGTTAGATGGGATCACTGGAGGGGGTTTTGATTTCGGCTGTGCATGTTTGATAACCTGTTTTTATACCCTACAAAACCCTTCAGTGGCAAACTACTTCAATCAAGTGGGTCAAACCAGAGATCCTTTATGACATCCAATCAAATTTCAGACATATCAACAGGTCTTGGAGTATGCTTTGTTGTGATTTGTGCATGCACGCATATTGGGTGCTAGTGCCAGTTCGATGTTAGTGTTGCCCTGATAATTTGATCAGGATGGTATCTGACAGATTTCACATTTACGCTATTGTTGAGTGTTCGGATGATGGCTATGCTAGTAGTCCAGAATGAGTAGTAGCGAACGACTATACTTATGCAGTTTGGGGACCGCATGGCTCCACTTTACCAGGCTGTGTGGTGATACCGGCGTTAGGGGGAATCAATGGCCCCGCCTTACCAGACAGTGTGGTTGTGATGTATGTATGTATGTAATGGGAAATGCCCTAGTTTATATGAAATGAATGGAGGAAGTCCCCCATTGTTTTTGTCTTTTTTACAAGTTATTGAAACCTGTTATTGATGATATGTTGGGCAATGCCCAAGTTTATAGTCCACGGCTAGTGATGATCGGTGACCATACATGCGCCTTTAGGGGAGTCCATGACTCCGCCTTACTAGACTTTCCGGAGCTAGTGAAGGCCAATGACCATATCTACGCCTTCAGGGGAATCGATGACTACGCTCTACCGGACTTTGAATAGTATGAGAAGTCGTAAATAATGGTAAACCACAGTTATGTTAGACTTTCAAATATGTTTTGTTTTATATTGTTAGCATGCTATTTGCGTGTTGACACACAAGGGTGTGATGTATTTCGTAGATGATACTTTTTTCACAGTAATAAGAGCCTTGCAGGTGTATGAGCCTTGCGGGCGTATGAGCCGTGCAGGCTTATGAGCCTTGTGGGCATATGAGTCGTGCAGGCTTATGAGTCGTGTAGGCGTATGATTCGTGCAGGCTTATGTGTAACACCCTCTCAACCGGCCAAGATTAACAAGGTAATTAATTTACTGATATAATTATTTAAGATTGATTATGTGAAAACTTATTGTTATTATTTGATTATTATGTGATATTTAAATGATTATTTTTATTTAAATGAGAAATTAATATTAAATTAATTTTAAAAGTGTTAGTGGGTTATTAGGTGTCCTTGTTGGTAAAACTTAATCACCAACACTAACCACCACTCCACTTTTACATGCAAATTGAAGGTGTTAGTGTGTGTGTTTTGTGAGCTACGGCCGAAGAACAAGAACAAAAGGAAATCATCTTCATTTCTTCAATCTTTGAAATTGTGGTTTGGAATTCTGATATAATCTAATCCAGAAGGTTAGAACAATTCTTGATAATTTGATGTTTAAATTCGGTTTTGTAGGATTTATATGAAAAACCGTATGATTCTTGGATTATATGATGTTAGGATGTTTTGCATGTTAGAAACCTATGTGAATTCATGTTTAGTATATGTTTATAATGAATTCTGAAAACATATATCATCATGCATGTGTATAATCAGTTTAGAAATTGAAGAATTGATGAAAATAGTTGAGAACATGAGTTATTCGGAATTCATGACTTTGAATCATGCAGATTTTGAGAATTCCACATGAATTATACGGATTTTGTTAAAACCGAATGACCTATTCGGAATTGAGATGAATTCCGCATGAACTATATTCGAAATGTGAAGAAACCGAATGAATTTATCCGGAATTTGATAGATTCTGCATGTAATGAATACCGAATGAATGTGCCTTTGCTTTTAATTGGACCAAAACGGAATGCCTATTCGGAATTCATGAAAAACCGAATGACATTGCCTTAGCTTATACGGAATTTAAACTTCGGAATTGTGGACCTATGACTGCTGAGAAAATGATCTCATCAGTTTAGATTTGATGAGACAAAGTTAAGTTTGTTGGATATGTTCTAGATATAACTTAAACAAAATTATAAGGCTTGATCAGACTGAACACGTATAGTGTTTCAGACTGAGTATAAGCTGAGCATATATTCGATCAGCTTAGACTATATCTTAGTAAGATTATCAATATGTTTGATAAGCTGTGTGTGTAAATTAAGATATATATATATATATATCTATATATATATATATATATATATATATATATATATATATATTGAGTTTCAGCTTAAAGAGTCTCAAGCTGAGTGACTCAGCGTGAATACTGAGTCAGCTCAATAGAGTTACTAAATATGTTTTAGTTAATTCTTTAGACTTCTAAGGATGAGTTTATCAGTATACGTGTTAGTTCATGTTTGTATTCGGGTTTGTTCTCGAAGAACTCAACTTGATGAGTTTCAAGCTGAGTAACTCAGTCCGAGTAAGAAGTTAGTCTAAGGAAAGTTTAAATATGTTTTAAACTTATCTTTTTCAACTCTCTATATCTACGGGAAGGATAAGAAGACTCCAGAATCAAGATTGAAGATTGAAGACTCAAGATAAGAAGATTCAAGATTCCGAGTTATCCGGTAGTTAGTTAGCAAATTAGGATTAGTCCAGTTTGTTAGGAACCGTAGGCACAGGATTATAAATACTTATCTCCTGATAAGTTTAGAGGTACCACTTTGACAACTGCAATTCTGCAATTTTACAGAGCCAAGAAAACCTCACCTAAAACCGTATGTGTTACGATTCTTGAATATTTGATTGTCAGTTCAACGTGATCAAGAAATTCACAGGTTGCCAAGCTATTCATGTGTTCGAATACTCACATTAGTTGTGATAGTGGTAAGTTTTTAATCTGTAAATAAATCCTGTTTAGAGAGTCGTCAGTATCTATAATCATAAGTTGATTATAGATAGATAAGTTTGAGAGATTGAGAGATTTATATTAGGTGTTTATATATCAAGAGTTGCTTACTTGATAGTTACTGTAATCATCTTCTTATTCAAAGCATTGTAATCATTTTCTTAATGAAAGCATTCGACTAATTGTGGTTTGATTTACTTAGTGTAACACGTTTATTTGATTTGTTCAATTTCCACAGAAAGTGTATTCAACCCTCCCTTCTACACACTGTTGCTTGTTGTTACTCTCACCAAGGGACCAACAACTGGTATCAGAGCAGGCTGAACAATTTCATAAGTTGAAAGTTCAAGATTCTGCGAAAGATTGAAATGTCGACAAGCAACAATCCATCAAACTTTCCTCAGATGTCTGCCAAAGGTTGTCCTATATTTGATGGATCTGACTATCCTATGTGGAAGTTCAGAGTCATGCTATTCCTCAAGTCCATTGACAATCGTATGTTGGATGTCATCACAAAAGGACCTATAATCCCCAAGATTCCTGCTACTGTCAGTGATACGTCTCCTGTAACACTGTTCTCACTAACACTATTATGAACACGCGCGGAAGCTTAATTAACAAAATATAATATAATATATATTTGATCAAACACAACTTAACAAGTTTGCTTTACAAATCATTTACAGTGTTACTACAAAACAGACTCTTTACAAAAACATCAGATATCAGAGTTAGATCAGTCCAAAATTTCCAGTTTAGCTCTTTAATTCATCTACCTGGATTCTCCTGAAAAGAAATCAACAGTGGGGAATTAGCACAAAGCTAAGTAAGAGAATAGATACCACAAACATACAAGGCATAAAGCCCAAAGCAAACAAGCTCAAGCAAACAAGAGAACCGGCGGTCTTGCGGGACCTTCAACCAAATGTCGGCCAAAGCATAGGTCTACCGATAGCCAAGTTATAACAGAAAACAATAATAGCACTTCTTGATTACAACAAATGCAAATCAAGACAATTACTAATACTGTATATCTCTAAACATAGGCCCAGCTGAATAACTTCCGCCAAGCTGATCTCACAAAACGTCATGTATATATACAGAAAAGAGCAAACAATCAGGTGATATATCTTATACATCCAAGATATATATCCACTCACCGATATCTTCAATGCTCAGGGAACCCAGTCTTTCTTACTACTGAGTCTTTCCACCACCTGAACAAACAACTATCAATCAGTATTTGCTTAATCAACAAACAATAAGCATAATACTGAAATCAATCATACATGTACATATAAAACCACAAGTACATATATCAAATCACGTATATACTACCAATATACCACAATTCACGATTACCCTTTACTTACTGTAATCTTGTGAATTCATCCAACTCCTTAGCTTAGGCAATTCATACATTCCTTTCACAAGCCAAGGCTACAAGTTCATGTTTAAACTTGATCTTTCATACACAATGTTCATCAATTCCGAGCATAGGCAAGACTGGAATCCGATTGTGTTCAATTCCGACAAGATCAAATCCGATTAGACCAAATCCGATAGAATCAATTCCGAGAAAAGGCAATCCGATAAAACATGAAACCGATCAACTAAATCCGAGCAAAGGCCAATTCAGATACATTCCACAATCCGATAAAGGTCAATTCCGATTAGGTATACAATCCGATCAAATCAACAATTCCGATTAAACTTGGAATCCGATAAAATCAACAATCCGATAAAATGAATTCCGATAATCATCAATCCGATAAAAGCTAAGGCAAACAGTTCTATTGTTCTCGGATTCCTACCAAATCCGATCATTTTAAATCGGAATTCAACAATCCGATCACTTCAAACATAAAATCCGATCGTTCATACTTTAGCAATTCCGACAGATTCAAATATCATACAAATCTCAACTTTTGATCTGATTTTAAACATGCAACTTAATCTAAATTTCCAGAATTGATTCTTAACATATAATGTTCATCTTAACATTATTATCTATCATTCATGCAACTTAAATCATGAAATTGTCAAACAATACATTCAATCGGATTTCACATAACATTCATATAAATCCAAATTTAATCAACAATTAATACATGATTCAGTAATCTAACCTCTATGATGAATCAAGATACTTCAGATTAATCAAATGCACAATTATGATCAACAAAATCCAATTCTTCTTCTTGTTCTTAGCTCTCGGCCGAGACACACATAACATACACAATCACTTTCTAATTCTTTGCATGTAATGAGAGAAGTGGTGGCAATTAGGGGTGTTTAGGTGTCCCAAACCGTGACACCTCATACTCCACCCACAGCATACAATTAATTATTTATTTAAACAATTAATCATATTTTAACTAATTTAAATTAATTAGAACACTTTAACAAATAATCAACCAAATCAACTAAGGTAAATCAACTTAATTACCTTAATCCTACTAGGGCGGTAAGGAGGGTGTTACATCTCCTAGCAGAGCTGAAAAGGAAACAAGAAAGCCTACTGCATCTTGGACTAATGAAGACTGGAAACTCTTCAACCTGGATGACAAGGCAAAAAGTGTTCTAGCGAATGCACTGACTAATGAAATCTTCCGCACTGTGACTGGGTGTCAATCTGCAAGAGATATATGGGATACGCTGAGTGTTACCTATGAGGGCACAGATCTGGTCAAGCAGCAAAAGAAGAATCACTTGAATAGATCATATGAAAACTTCTTTTCAAAGAAGAATGAAACCTTGTCAGATTTGTTCACAAGGTTTCACTACTTGATAAATGACCTACTAAGTGTGGGTGTAAAGAAAGATGAGGCTGAACTCGTGCTAAAGTTTCTGGATGTGTTACCAGAAAGGTTTAACGAAGTAACCACGACACTGAGGGCTGGAGGAACACTGCATGTGTAAAACCTACAATCCATTTATGAGTTTCTGCTAAATCATGAACAGATCACATAACACAAGAGAGCTTCTCAACAACACCTAAAGGAATCTTTGGATAAAGCTGAAACTGCATTAGTTGCACAAAAGAAGTAGAAAAATTCCAAAGCACTGGTTGTTAAATCTGAAACTGAGTCAGAATCTCAAGCTGACCACTCAGATTCAGACTCAGGTGATTCTGATGATGTTCAGATCATTACTGAGCAAATGGCTATGTTAGCCAGAAGACTGAGAAGAGCTCAAAGGGGAAGAGGAAGATCTGACAGGGGCAAAGGGAAGAGTTCCTTTGATCCCAAGAATGCTGTGTGCTTCAACTGTTAGAAGACGGGACATATTGCTGCTGAGTGCAAATCAAAGAAGGTGGAATCAACATCAGTTGTTGATAAGAATGCTTACAGAGCTGATAAATACAAGAAGAAATATACTCAGCTCAAGAAAGGAAAGCTAGAAGACAAATCCAGTGCAAAAGGATTATATGCTGAAACCTAGGATACAGAATCATCCACCTTAGATGATGATGTATGTTTTATGGCTCAAGAATATAAAGAGTTAGAATTAGACGAGGTTGATTATGGTCAGTCCGAATAAATCTTTAAAGCTGACAAGAAGGAAGCTGAGGAAAACAGCAAGCTAAGTGATTGGGATCCTGCTTCCATGTATAAGGTCAGTAATTTCTACTCTTACACCGATGAGGAAAAAGGTCTTGCTTTTGATTATCTGCTGAATGATTTCAAGACCAGCCTTAGGTCTCAAAATGACCTCAAAGCTAAGATAGCTAAACTAAAAGATGAGATTAAGGAAAATTAATCTCTCATTTATGTTGGTAAGAAAGCACAATGTGATCTTGAATGCCAAAGACACATTAACAAACTTCTAAGTGAAGAACATCAGGAAGCTAAAGACAAAGCTGATCAACTTCAAAAGGTCACTGAGTCTTGGTGTAAGTCATCAAAGCTTGCTGAAAAGTGCATAAATCAACAAATACCTAAACAGGTAAAGGCTGTACTTGGAGGTGACTATCAAACAACAGCTTATGTAGCTGATGATGAGATAGCAAGTACAGTCTCGGAGGAGGATAAACAACTGATTGAGTCTCAGAAGTCAGCCTCAGAGAAGAAATATGGTCAGAACCTGAAATACAATATGTTTGTAAAGGAAAAAGGTTATGACAATAAGTGCTTAACATCAACACAGTATGGTAAGTCTGTGCTGGACAGATTAGGCACTCAGTCTGTTCAAAGAACTTCAGTCATAGAAAGGCTTAATCCAAATCCTTTCAAAAGACAAAATTCTCTTTCTGGCTCTGAGAGAAGTTACAAGAACACGAAGACCACTGTAAGTCAGAGGTCAAAACACAACAATGGTAAGTCCAAAGTTGTGGATCTTGGTAAGTCCAAGAAGATCAACAGTGGTAAGTCCAAACCTGTTGAAACTGGTGAGTCTAGTAGTCATGACAAAGGTAAGTCCAAGGTCATGCAAAAGAAGTTTGTTAGTCAAACTTCTAATCAAAAGGATAACAAACAAAGACCTGACAAAGGTAAGTCCAAAGTCAGTGATCTTCAGGTGAATCAACTTGCAAAGAAAGTTGAAAAGTTATCCACAACATATAATCCTAAGACTGAGAGCAAGTTCTCACAAGGATTGTTAGACACTTTACCTCCAGTAATCATTGGACGAAGGAGATTCTACAAATGCAGAAGTAGAGATCATGAGGCTAAGGACTGTGATGCAGAAATCTTAAGGCCTGAACAAGAACAAATTGATTAGCCTACACAGGATTCAGTTCCTACACAAGCTGACCAGTCAGTTCAACCAGGTGGAGATGCTAAGTGCTCCTCATCTGAACCCACCAAGAAGTGGGTTCCTAAGCAAAACTAATGTGTTTAGTTTTCAAATCATGTGCATGGTTCAAGTAAATAGTACTTGGATAGTGGATGCTCAAGGCACACGACCAGGTGGAAAGGACTTCTTAGTGATTTCCAAGAAGATGAAGGTCCTAGAGTAACATTTGGTGACAACTCCCATGGAAGAACCAAAGGCTATGGGAAGATGCATACTGGGAAAGTTACATTCCAGAACGTTGCATATGTCAAGGGTCTCAAACACAACCTGATTAGTATTAGTCAATTATGTGATGAAGACAACGTTGTTACTTTTGGGAAGAAAGCAGGAACAATTTATAATGCAAAGGGAAAGCCTGTACTAATAGATAAAAGAGAAAGAGATGTGTATCTACTTAATCTTAATTCGGCTGATCCCAATATTGAAACCCGCTTGTATTCCCATTCAGTTCCTGAGCTGAGTTGGTTATGGCATAAACGTTTATCTCATTTAAATTTTAAAAATATAAATATGCTATCTAACAAAGAGTTAGTCTCTTGATTACCAAAAATCACATTTGTCAAAGACAAATTGTGTTCAGCCTGTGAACAAGGGAAACATCATAAAGGGTCCTTTAAATCAAAGAAAAATTTATCAATAACAGACCCATTGCATATGTTGCATATGGATTTGTTTGGACCCATAAGTACTCCAAGCCTGAGTGGCAAGAAGTACATACTGGTGATAGTAGATGAGTTCACAAGATTCACTTGGGTAATATTCCTTAAAGCCAAAAGTGAGGCTGCCCTGGAGATAATTAGTTTTTTATCAAACGGGAAGAGTTGCAAAAAGGTTTGTCTGTAAAGCAACTTAGAAGTGATCATGGGACTGAGTTCAGAAACTCAACCCTTGAAAGCTTCTGTGAACAAAAAGGAATATTACAAAAATTTTCATCTGTCAGAACTCCACAGCAAAATGGAGTTGCTGAGAGGAGAAATAGAACCTTAATTGAGGCTGCTAGAACAATGCTATGTGAGGCAGGATTGAAACTCTATTTCTTGGATGAAGCTGTTTGTACAACCTGCTATACCCAGAATAGGTCAATCATTGTCAAAAGACATGGAAAGACTTCATATGAGATGTATAAGTCTAGAAAGCGCAATATAGGTTATTTCCATAACTTTGGTTCAAAATGCTATGTGCTGAATCAAAGAGACCAGCTCCATAAGTTGGAACCCAAAGCTGATCCTGGAATATTTGTTGGTTATTCCTCAATCTCCAAATCATACAGAGTGTATAACACTAGGAGAAAGGCCATAGAAGAATCAATTCATGTCTCATTTGATGAAGACAGTCTTGATCAAACTGAGAAAAGAAAAGCTGACTCGCTCAGTGTGAGTGAGCTTGAAAGGCCGAAGGAAACCAATATGTCAAATCCTATGTATGTCATGGGAGATGATAGTGATGATGATGTGTGTTCATCAAAGAAATCATCACAAGCTCCAAGGAATTCTCAAGCTGAGAAGGATGATGAGTTCATTAATCCCTTTCGAGCTGAAGTCACTCAGACTGAGGATCTAAGTGATCATTAACCTATTGACAATGCTGCTGTTGAGAATGAGGAGATAAGTTCACCTCAGAGTCCTCAACATCACTCAGACTTAGAACCAGATTCTCCAACTACAACATTCAAATTCCTCACAGATCATCCTCAAGATCAAATCATTGGGAATGTCCAAGAAAGGGTCATGACCAGATCAAAGGCTACAGCTAACTATGCTGCACACTTTGGTTTTCTATCTCAAATGGAACCAAAGAAGACTGAAGAAGCCTTAGAGGATGAGGATTGGATTGAAGCTATGCAAGAGGAATTGAATGAATTTGAGAGAAATAAGGCCTGAAGCCTTGTCCCTGCCCCCAAAGATCATTCGATCATAGGCACTAAGTAGGTCTATAGAAACTAAATGGACAAGGATGGAGTGATAGTTAGGAACAAAGCCAGGCTGGTAGCACAAGGGTATAAGCAAGAGGAAGGAATCGATTATGATGAGACCTTTACCCCTGTTGCAAGAATTGAAGCCATAAGGCTGTTCCTGGCTTATGCAGCCTATAAAGACTTCAAAATCTATCAAATGGATGTGAAAAGTGCTTTCCTAAATGGAAAACTTCAGTAGGAAGTCTATGTGAAACAACCTCCTGGCTTTGTCAGTTCAAAGTTTCCACATCATGTATATAAGTTAGACAAGGCTTTGTATGTTCTTAAACAAGCTCCAAGAGCTTGGTATGATACACTGTCCACTTATCTACTATCAATGGATTTCACCAGAGGTAGTATAGATAAGACACTATTCATTAAAAAGAGTAAAGGACAGGTGATTCTTGTACAAATCTATGTGGATGACATTATCTTTGGTTCTACCAATGAATCTTTGTGTGAGTGGTTTTCCAAAATAATATCACAAAAGTACAAGATGAGTATGATGGGTGAGATGCCTTATTTCTTAGGCCTACAAATACAACATAAGCCTGATGGAATTTTCATCAATCAAAGCAAGTATGTTTTTGATTTGATAAAGAAATATGGTTTTGATTCTAGTTCAACCATGAAAACTCCCATGTCACCAACTGTCAAGTTGAGTAAAGACTCACATGGTAAGTTTGTGTGTCAGTCTACCTATAGAGGAATGATAGGTTCATTACTCTATTTGACAGCTAGTAGACCTGATATCATGTTTGCTACATGTGTTTGTGCAAGATATCAGGCAGATCCTAAAGAATCACATCTTCAAGCTGTGAAAATGATCTTTAGGTACCTTAAAGGTACACCAAATCTCGGTCTTTGGTATCCCAAGGACTCTGGATTTGAGTTAGTTGGTTTTTTAGATGCTGACTATGCTGGGTGCAAGTTAGATAGAAAATCGACAATAGGAGGATGTCAATTGCTTGGTGGGAAGTTAGTACGCTGGACCAGTAAGAAACAGAACTCAGTGGCTACTTCAACTGCTGAAGCTGAATATGTTGCAACAGGAAGCTGTTGTGCTCAAATCCTATGGATGCAGCACCAACTTCAAGACTTTGGAATGAGTTTCAAGAAAACTCCTATCTTCTGTGATAACCAAAGTGCAATAGCTATAACTTACAATCCAGTATTCCACTCAAGAACCAAACATATTGAGATTAGACATCACTTCATCAGGGACATCGTGAAAAAAGGTAAAGTTGACATAAAATTTATCTCAACTGATAACCAATTGGCAGATATCTTTACTAAACCCCTTGATGAAAAGAGGTTTATGTATCAGCTAAGTGAATTGGGTATGCTCAACCCCTAGCTAAGTGTCTAGAATCTGAGTTTTCAGTTTGACAAAGACTAAGTGTCTTAAGCGGAGTGCACAGTTTCTTAATAAGTTTTCATAAATTGTATAATCTGTCAAGATAAATGATAAGCTCACACGTTTTGTGAGTTCCAACCATATTTTAACTACTCCGTGTGCTTAAGATATATAGTTTGAGTTAGTCTCGAACAAAATGACTAAGTGTCATTGAGTCTGAGCTATGTGTTTAACACACACTGTGTGATTGGTTCACACGTTTGGTAAGTTCCAAACATATTTTACCTACTTAGTGTAGTTAAATTACATGTTTAAGTCAGTCTTAAACATAAATGACTAAGTGTCATTGAGCCTGAGCTGTGTGCTCTACTCAAGCTGAGTATCAATCTCAAGCTGAGTGCTCAACTCAAGCTGAGTGCTTGACTTGAACTGAGTAATAAGTTTACTCAGCTTGGTTTGTCCAAACTATGTTTTAATTACTAAGTGTCATTAATTCATATATACATGCGTATTTTAGTCGGTCTCAAATCGCACCGTATATCAATTGTGTATTGGTATACTTTAACAGTGTTTATAATCTTATTATGGGTTAATAATATTATTTTACACTTGTATCCGTTGGAAGATGATAAGTTTCTACTCTCTAACTGTTACATCAAGCCGTAATTTTTCGGCGTAACGGATAAAAAGGGATTCCAACGGTAACTTTTCTCTCTCCTCAGAAAGGTATATATACCGATCATAACCGGTTTATAGAAGTTTACACTTACATATCTGACTTCTCACCTTCTAAAATACCTTTCACAAATAACTACAAATTGCTCAGTGCAATTCCTCGTTCATTGATCACGAAACCCTAAATCGCTCAGTGCGACATAAATTGCTTAGTGCGAACCGAACAGTTACTTAGTGTAATCTTCTAACTTCAACGATGGACGGAACCGTTCTAAATCTCAGTTATAGAATGGTAAGGGGTGCTGCGTTAAAAAACAATGGATTGCTGCTTATCAAAATCAACAATCAGTGTGCCTACCTTGCAATCCCTTAACGCAAAATTTACAGAGGATATGAACCATGGTTAAATTATATTCATAAATGCCCATTGGCTTTTGCTTTCACTGGAGCACCTTTACATGTGGTTCCTCAGCATCTGCTCGAGTTTTGGTATACGTGTGTCTACGACCAAAACAACGACGAAATCCGGGGCACAATGCTGAATAGAGAGAGGACCATTACTCTCACAGTACACAGGCTAAGGGAGGTTCTTCAACATCCTCAATCTGATGCGTTCGAGCCTGCTGTGACGAGACATGTGGCAAGGTAAGTCCTACCCAGAATGGGTCACCCACAAACAGAGAGTGTTATCAAAAAGGCCACCTTTCCAACCAGTTGGGGTTTCATGGTGTCCACAGTGATCCGTTCACTTGGTACCAACGTTGGAGGACTGGACCAAGTTAACGAGTTCGAGATGCACCTGCTGTACAACATGTACTTTGCGAGAAACTTAGACTATGCACAACTCATCTTCAATGAGCTCAGGGTCCAAGTGATGAAGGCTACAAGGGATCTTCATGTACCTTTCATAAGGTACCTGTCCTTGGCATTTGAAGCCGAGCTGGGGACAACACTATATGAAGTTGATCAGGATGTGTTCCTGTTTCCAACACTCAGCTCCAAGATGTTCAACAACGATATTCTCCCAGAGCAAGAGGGTCTGAGTGCACCCATGCTCCTGATAGCTAAGGCGGCTTCTTCTGAAAGTGAAGAAGAGGGATCCAATCAAGGGGGAGCTTCCCAAGCTGCAACGGAGGTTAAAGCTGAGCACTCTGCTCAAGCTGAACCAGCACACACTGAAGCTACTTCTGGTAAGACCTCTCCACTTTCTCTTTCTTCTCATTTTTCTCCATCCACTTTTGGAGATAAGGCTGTGGTACAACCAACCCAGTCTAACCAATCTTCTCCACCTTCATTCCATCAAAAATCCCACTCTGAAGCCACCCCTAGTATGCCTACTGCTGCTAGGGAGAATATCCGCACCTATACAAGAAAGACTGCCAAAGGTGGTGCCACTCCTACAGGCATCACTGGAGCTGAGATCACACTGATCCCTCCACCGGCAGGAGTTGAGGGGGAGACGCCTACTCTTCAGGTGTCAACCTCGAGGCTTATTACAACCTAACTGCCTATATCGGGTATGGTGTCTACTCAACCCACACTCTCCAGTGCCATGGGAGAGCCTATTACTGTGCCTAAGCAGACACACTTAGGTGACATTGAATATATGACCAATCCCCAGGGTCAATTACCCCCTTCCGAACCAATTAGCCAACCACCAACCCATACACTTCACATTTCGAGCCCCATTACTTCTCTTCACTTCTCACACCCTATCGCACGACCTGTCAATGTTTCATCTTCAAACCAAGGTGATTCACAGGGTTCACATTCTGGTGCACATGACTTTGAAGGTAAACACCAGCCTTTAGACAATGCACCCAAAGACTCTCCTCAAGATGCAACCGCCTTCTCAGGCATCCAGCAGCTGAAAGAGTATGTCGCTGCTCAGTTTGGTTTGTTCCAACTTAAGCAGAAGAAGCAAAAACATAAAATCTATCAAAGACTTGAAAAGCTGACCATGGATGTTAAAGAGATTGCCTCTGCTGTTGCTGCTCTTCAACAAAAACAGACTTCAACCCCTATTGATGATGACAAAAAGGGGGAGAAGGCTCAAGCTGAAGCTGATTACACTGGTCCAAGACCTGATCCTGTCCCATATACAGATGCAGAAATTCAAGAATGCCATTTCAGAAGGAGCTCCAGTGAAGATATCAAAGGTATGACCTTGAGCTGAATTGATGGAGCCATCATCCTCAATTTTGAATTTGAAGATAAATCAACAATGGGCTACATAGAATGGAAAAGAATAATGATGATGCTCAAGAGGTTCAAACAAAGGCAAATCAAGCAAGAGATCTTTACTGAAGTTTCCAAGCTGATAAAAAGAGCTGAGGAGCTGAGATATGTTCCAGTTCCTGGTCTACAGTGGGAGAAATTATTTGAGATACCTGAAGGTGTGGAGTTCAAGGAAAATCAAAGTATAGATGCACCTGTTCAGGGATTTATGTTTAAGGATCAGGAAGGCAAGCCTAGTTTTATCAAGTTTGAGGAAATCTGTTATCTAAAAACTAAGGATGCTGTGCATATAAGAAGCTGTTGTGGTGATGATGGTTCAAATCAACTCTTAAAATACAAGCTGAATAAAATCATCAAAGTTCATCACAAGGAATTTAGAGGAAATGAAGAAGCTAAAAAGTTACTGTATGAGATAACTAAAGAAATCATTAACTGGGAGCTTCTACATCTTGAGTTCATAAGATAGATTAGTTATATTATAAATTAGATTAGTTCTAATTTTGTAAGCACTTAGTGTGCATGATCTAAGTGATCAACATTTTTGTATTATGATTAGTTCAATTAATACAAGTATAAAATTTGATATGTTCAACTGTGTTGTGATGTGTTCATATTTATAAGTCTGATAAGTTCAACTTAAATGAATAATTGATTAGTTCTTATTCATTAATGTATTTAGTTGGTGTGTTCAACTAAAAGTTGATTTGTTCCACTTATAATTGATAAGTTCAATTTTAAAATTGATATGTTCAATTAATATTTGATTAGTTCAAATTTAAAATCTTGATAAGTTTAAGATTTCAAATATAATTTTGTTAAACAAACTTAATAACTGTTTGATGGTTTCGTCATCATCAAATAGAGGGAGTTTGTTGGGAAAATGATCTCATCAGTTTAGATTTGATGAGACAAAGTTAAGTTTGTTGGATATGTTCTAGATATAACTTAAACAGAATTATAAGGCTTGATCAGACTGAACACGTACAATGTTTTAGACTGAGTATAAGCTTAATATAAGCTGAGCATATATTCGATCAGCCTAGACTATATCTTAGTAAGATTATCAATATGTTTGATAAGATGTGTGTCTAAACCAATATATATATATATATATTGAGTTTCAGCTTGATGAGTCTCAAGCTAAGTGACTCAGCGTGAATACTGAGTCAGCTCAATAGAGTTACTAAATATGTTTTACTTAATTCTTTAGGGTTTAGGGTTTAGGTAAGGATGAGTTTATCAGTATACATGTTAGTTCATGTTTGTATTTGGGTTTGTTCTCGAAGAACTCAGCTTGATGAGTTTCAAGCTGAGTAACTCAGTCCGAGTAAGAAATCAGTCTAAGGAAAGTTTAAATATGCTTTAAACTTATCTTTTTTAACTCTCTATATTTACGGGAAGGATAAGAAGACTCCAGAATCAAGATTGAAGATTGAAGACTCAAGATAAGAAGATTCAAGATTCCGAGTTATCCGGTAGTTAGTTAGCAAATTAGGATTAGTCTAGTTTGTTAGGAACCGTAGGCACAGGATTATAAATACTTATCTCCTGATAAGTTTAGAGGTACGACTTTGACAATTGCAATTCTGCAATTTTACATAGCCAAGAAAACCTCACCTAAAACCGTGTGTGTTACGATTCTTGAATCATTGATTGTCAGTTCAACGTGATCAAGAAACTCACAGGTTGCCAAGCTATTCGTGTGTTCGAATACTCACATTAGTTGTCAGATTGGTAAGTTTTCAATCTGTGAATAAATCCTATTTTGAGAGTCGTCAGTATCTATAATCATAAGTTGATTATAGATAACTAAGTTTGAGAGATTGAGAGATTTATATTAGGTGTTTACATATCAAGAGTTGCTTACTTGATAGTTATTGTAATAATCTTCTTATTCAAAGCATTGTAATCATTTTCTTAATTAAAGCATTCGACTGATTGTGGTTTGATTTACTTAGTGTAACACTTTTATTTGATTTGTTCAATTTCCGCAGAAAGTGTATTCAACCCCCCCTTCTACACACTGTTGCTTGTTGTTACTCTCACCAAGGGACCAACAATGACTTATCCGGATTTTGAGAAACTAAATGCTATCTAGAATTTGTATAAAACCACATGGATTGCCCTTGCTTATTCAGAATTGTGACTTGGATCCTGAATTATGATAATTCCGCATGTTTCATCCGGGATTTGAAACATGGAACTATTTCTCCAACACTTTGATCGGAATTGGGCCTATGATGGTAAAACCAAATGATTCATCCGGAATTTGAGACTTAAACATTTCCTAACACTTTATTCGGATTTGAACTTATGATGATAAAACCTAATGGCAAAGAAACCGCATGAAGACTTATACGGTTTTGGATAATGTCTTGGAATTTCCTTATCAGTTCAGATTCATGATGTATTGATTTTATATATATCGATGATATATGTGATATATATATGTAGACATGAAATGTATGAATACGTGTATTATTTATTATGGATTATATAGTGACTTATGTTTACATAATCTTAGAAACTGAGAAGACTCAGTGAGTTAGTCATCTGAGTGTGCTACAACCGTGCTGACTGTGGTGAGTGGATTTATATCTTCGGATATATAGGATATGATATCCTGATTGTAACTTGCTCATTGGACTGTATGTCTTGTTTAATATGTATACATGTTGTTTTGGAGATCAGCGTTGTGGGATTATGGTTGGGCCTGTTGCTTAGGGATTTATAGTATTAGATGTTGACATGCATTTGTTGTATTCAAGGGGTCTAGTACTGTTGTCCACGTTAGCAGGGATATCGGTAAACCTTGTTATGGCTGACCTTGGTTGTAGGTGCTTCCAACACCGCTGGTTCTCTTGGGATTATGAGCTTTGTGTTTGGGCATGTTTGCCTTGTATATGTTTAGATATATGTTCCCTCACTTAGCTTTGTGCTAATTCCCTACTAGTTTATTTTGCAGATCCTCCGTGGTGAGTTTCTAAAAGATGATGGCTGGGAAAATGGATAGACCACTACTCTGATGTCTTGTTTTTGTAAAGAGCCTGATTTTGTAATTAACACTGTAGTGGCAATTTTGTAAATGCTAAACCAGACAAAGTTGTAATTATCTTTTGATCTTAATGTAATTATATGTAATTAGCTTCCGCACACAGTTTTATGTTGATCTAAAAGTACAGTGTTACATTATGAGCCGTGCAGGCTTATGAGCCGTGCAGGCGTTTGAGCGGTGCAGGCGTATGAGCCGTGCAGGCATATGAGCCGTGCAGGCGTCTGAGCCGTGCAGGCGTATGTGCCGTGTCTTTCAGGCTTAAGAGCCTTGTCTTAGAGGTGTATGAGCCTTGTCTTGCAGGCTTAAGAGCCTTGTCTTGCATGAGGGTGTACCTGCACTAATGCATAGATGTTTGTATCTCAAATAACAATAATTATGCTCATGCAAAGATGTGAAGCTTAAACAGTATTAACTCAAGCATGCACGTAGTTTGCATCTCAAATAACAATAAACTTATAGTAAATCATGTTAGATACATAATTATGCTCATGAAACAATGAACATCCAGACTTTAAAAAGCCGTTTTTACATGATGACTGTAGAACCATTAAGGACATAGGGTAATTTCCAGGGCTTCGGGTAGTTTCCCAATACTAGGGTAACGTCGATACATGTACCCTATATCACTTTGTACTTACCAATTAAATCACTAGCTTATAGTTGTCAACTCGTGTAGGTTTGGTTTGTGTTCGCAACATTATTTAAGCGACAGCAGGTGAGGTAGTCGTAGTAGCACCTGATGGTGATTCCCATAGTATGCATTCCCCCAGTTTAATGCTAGTAATTAGTTAGTGGCGTTAAACTACCATAAAAGCATGAGTGTGTAGCTGGTATGCCATACATACCCCATAATTTATGCATTAATGTAATGCGTCATAACAGGCGAGTGTATACAAAAGCGACGTATCGCATATGATTTAGGCGTACTTGTAAATAATAGTTGCCAATGAATCTTGTGTGGAAACAAAGGTGATGTATCGCCTGGTGGTGTTCATGTTTATTGGTAATATTACATTTTTATAGCTAAAATATGGCATTATCCCCGTATGCCATGGTGGCAAATAAATGATAAGTATGACACTCGGGTTAATCTAAAAGGGCCTAAGAAGGGTGTGTATGTATGTCTTAGCTATGTGAATTCATGTGAAGGTAATCATTAGAACGTTCTCCTGATGACGTTATGTTGGTTCCTTGGTGAGAGTATCAATAAGCAAGTAATGTGTAGAAGGGGGGTTGAATACACTTTCTGCGAAAAATTGAACAAATCATTAAAAAGTGTTAACATACATCAAACCACAAACAATCGAATGTTTTGCTTTCATTAATAAGAATATGATTACAAGAACAATCAAGTAAGAAACACTTGTTATGTAAACACCTAATGTAAATCAAATCTCTCAATCTCTCAAACTTTGCTATATATAATCAACTTATGATTATAGATACAGGACGACTCTCTAAACAGGATTTAATCAAAGATAGAATACTTACCAACTTCACAACAGATGTGAAGATTCGAACACACGAACAAATTGGCAATCTGTGAGTTTCTTGATCACGTTGAACTGACAAACAGTGAATCAAGACTCGTAGCACATACGATCAGTAGGTTGAGGTGAGACTTGAGTTTTGGCTCTGTAACTCGTTCTGTAGTCGTCGTCATCGTACCTCTAAACTAATCAGGATGATAAGTATTTATAATCCTGTTCTTACGGACCTTAACAAACTAGAACTAATCCTAAATTTCTAACAAACTAACGGATAACCCGGAATCTTGAATCTTCTTATCTTCAGTCTTCAATCTTCAATCTTGATTTTGGAATCTTCTTATCCTTGCCGTAGATATAGAGAGATAAAATGAAATTAAAACAAATTAAAATTCTCTTAAACTGAATTCTTTAGTCGGACTGAGTTACTCAGCTTGAAACTCATTAAGCTGAGTTCTTCGAGAACAAACCCGAAAACAAACATGTACTAACACGTATAATGATTAACTCATTCTTGGAAGTTATACGAGTTAGCTAGAACATACTTAGCAACTCTGTTTAGCTCACTCAGTCTATAAGCTGAGTCACTCAGCTCGAAACACATCAAGCTGAATACTCAACCTATATCTTAGGTGACACACACAAGTTATCAGACACATTGATAATCTTACTAAGATACAGTCTAAGCTGATCGAATATATGCTCATCTTATATTCAGCTTGTGCTCAGTCTGAAACACTATAAGTGTTCAGTCTGATCAAGCCTCATAATTCTGTTTAAGTTATATTTAGAACACATCTTACAAACTTAACTTTGTCTCATCAAATTTCAACTGATGAGATCATATTCCCAACAAACTCCCCCTATTTGATGATGATAAAACCATCAAACAGTTCTTAAGTTTGTTTAATAGAATTATGTTTTAAATCTTAAACTTATTAAGACTTTGATTTTGAACTTATCAAATATTAGTTGAACTTATCATTTATAAGTTGAACTTATCAATTTTAAGTTTAACAAACCAACCAATCATATTAATGAATAAGAACTAATAAATTATTCATTCAAGCTGAACTAATCAGACTAATAATTATGAACATATCATAACACAGTTGAACATATCAAACTAATACTTGTATTTATTGAACACATCATAATACAAAAGTTTTGATCACTTAGATCATGCACACTTAGTGCTTACAAGAATTAGAACTAATCTAATATAAATTTATCTTATGAACTCAGGATGTAGAAGTTCCCAGTTAATGATTTCTTTGTTGATTTCGTCTAGCAACTTCTCAGCTTCTACATTCCCTCTGAGTTCCTTCTGTTGTACTCCGATGATTTTGTTCAGCTTGTATCTCACAAAGTGATTTGAGCTATCACCACAGCAACTTCGAATGTGTAAGGCCTCCCTAGCTTTTAGAGAACATATCTCATTCAGCTTTACAAAGCTAGGTTTGCCTGCCTGATCCTTAAACATAAACACCTAAACAGGTGCATTAATAACTTGATTCTCTTTGAGCTCCACACCTTCAGGTACTTCAAATACTTTCTCCCATTGCACACCAGGAACTAGAACATATTTCAGCTCCTCAGCTCTATTGATCAGTATAGAATCTTCAGCGAAGATCTCTTGCTTGATTTGACTTCTTTTGAACTTCTTGAGCATCATTATAATTCTTTTCCATTCTATGTAGCCCATCCTGTGAACAAATCTCAGGTCCATTCCAATTGTAGATTTATCATCAAATTCTATGTTGAGAATGATAGCTCCATTTACTCTGCTCAAAGTCATGCCTCTGATCTCTCCGCTTGAGCTTCTTCTGAAAAAGCACTCATGAATTTCTGCGTCTGTATATGGAATAGGATCACATCTTGGACCAGTGTAGTCAGCTTCAGCTTGAGCCAAAGCTTTTCTCTCTTTTTCCTTTTCTTGGTCCTTTGCCTCCTTCTCTTTCCTTTTTCTCATCTCTTCAAGTGAAATGCCTAACTCAGTGGCTTCCTCTTGTTCGAGCATTTCAATCATAAGCATTGTGGCTTTTTCTTCCTCAGTTTCTTCCTCAGTCTCAGAAACACTATCAGCTTCAGATTCAGATTCTATCACTTTTTGCTTCTTAGCAGTAGGTTCCCCTTTTTCTAGCTTCAGCTCCCCCTCAAACTGAGCTTGCATCTCTTCTCCTTTTGCCAGTGCCAATAGAGCTTCAGCTTGAACTAACTCATCTTTAGCTTTAGCTGGATCTTTCTCCCCCTTTTTGTCATCATCAACAGGGTTTGAAGTTTGTTTTTGTTGAAGGGCAGCAACTGTAGAGGCAATCACTTTAACATCGTTATTCAGCTTCTCAAGCCTATGATAGATTTGACGTTTGTGCTTATTCAGCTTGAGATGAAACAAACCAAACTGAGCTGCTACGTATTGTTTCAATTGTTCATTGCCCGAGGAGGCAGATGCTTCTGGAGGAGACTGATGCCTGTTCTTAGACTCAGAATGTTTATCATGTGAATTGAAAGAGTTAAAAACAGTAAGTGGTGAGTGTTTGGGTGCATCATCTAAGGGTTGGTGTATACCCTCAAACTCATGTGCACCAAAGTTTGGACCCTGTGATTCATCTTGGTATGTAGATGAAACATTGACAGGTCGTGCATGTGTGTGTGAGAAGTGAAGAGAAGTAATTGGGCTCAAAGCGTGTAGTGTATGGGTAGGTGGTTGGCTTAGAGGTTTGGAGGGGGGTAATTGACCCTGGGGATTGGTCATTTTTTCAATGTTACCTGAGTGTGTCTGCTCAGGCACAGCAGTGGGCTCTCCCATAGCTCTGGAGAGTGTGGGCTGAGTAGACACCACACCCGGCTTAGGCTGTTGGGTTGAAAATAGCCTCGAGGTTGACACCTGAAGAGTAGGCGTCTTCCCCTCAACTCTTGCCGGTGGAGGAGTCAGTGTGACTTCAGCTCCAGTGATACCTTTAGGAGTGGTACCACTTTTGGTAGTTTTGTGGTTATAGGTTTGGAGATTTACCTTGGTAGTAGTGGGCATACCAAGGTTGGCTTCAGAGTGGAGTTGAAAAGAAGGTGGAGGAGATGGGTTAGACTGGGTTGGGTCTACCATAGTCTTGTATCTAAAATAGAAGTGAGAAGAAGTTGATAGAGGAGGAGTTATACCTTGTATGGGTCTTGCAATGAATGCAGACTCCGAAGAAGAATTAGAACCAGAAGAAGAGGAAGACTCAGCTTAAGCTGGCTGCTCAGCTCGATGATCTAGTTCAGCTTCAGACGCTCCCCTTGATCTGACTCCTCAGCTTCACTTGCTGATGAAGCTCCCTCAGCTATCACAAGCATGGGATCACTAAGACCCTCCTGCTCTGGAAAGATGTCATTATTGAACATCTTTGAGCTGAGTGTGGGTGACAGAAACACATCCTGATCAGCTTGGTACAATGTTGTCCACAGCTCGGCTTCAAATACCAAGGACATGTACCTTATAAATGGTACATGAAGATCCCTTGTAGTCTTCATCACTTGGACCTTGAGTTCATTGAAGATGAGCTATGCGTAATCCAAATTCCGCTGTACATGTTGTAGAGCAGCTGCATCTCAAACTCATTCACTTGGTCCAATCCTCCAACCTTGGTTCCCAGTGAACGAATCACCGTGGACACCATGAAACCCCATCCGGTTGGGAATGTGGCCTTTTAATCACACCCTCTGTTTATGGGTGACCCATCCTGGGTAGGACTGACCTAGCCACCAGCCTCGTCACAGCAGGCTCGAACTCATCAGATTGAGGGAGTTGAAGAACCTCAATTAGCATGAGCACTGTGAGAGCAATGGTCATCTCTCCGTTCAGCACCGTGCCCCGAATTTCACCATTGTGTTGGTCATAGACACAATTATACCAAACCTACAGTAGATGTTGAGGAACCACATGTAATGGTGCTCCAGTGAAAACGAATGCCAGTGGGCATTTACAAATGTAATCCACCCAAGGTTCGTATCCCATGTTTCTCTTGCGTTCAGGGATTGCAAGGCATGCTCGTTGATTATTTGTTTGATCAACGGCAATACATTCTGTTTGAAAGCAGCACCCCTTACCATTCTATCACCGAGATTTAGAATGGTTCCGTCCATCGTTGATTACACTTAGTAAATATTGAATTCGCATTGACGGATTTAGGGTTTCGTGGTCGATGAGATGAAGAATTGCATTAAGCAACTAGTGCTTGTAGACGGTATAGAGAGAATTTCAGAAGTTTAGTAAGCGTAAACATCTGAAATACTGTTATGGTCGATATATATATATACCTTTCTGAGGAGAGAGAAAAGTTACCGTTGGAATTCCCTTTTTATCTGTTATGCATAACAAATTTACGGCGCAAGGTGACAGTAATCGAGATAAAACTTATCATCTCCCAACGGTTAAATATGTAAAATAGTATTATTGACATACAACAATATTATTTACACTGTTGTATTACACCAATACACAGTCGGTATAAAATGTGATTTAAGACCGATTCAAATACATAACGACTTAGGCATTAATAACACATAGTAATTAAATCATAGTTTGGACACACCAAACTGAGTAAACTAATCACTCAGCTTGAGATTGAAACTCAACTTTAGTGGAGCACACAACTCAAAATTAATGACACATAGTCAATTTTGTTTGAAACTGACTCAAACTTATATTTTAACTACACTGAATAGTTAAAGCATGTTTGGAACTTACCAAACGTGTAAACCAATCGCACAGTTTGAGTTAAGCACATAGCTCAGACTCAATGACACTTAGTCATTTCTGTTTAGGACTAACTCAAACTTGTGAACTCATCATTCAGCTTGACAAAATATTCAGTTTAGGAAAACTTATTCATAAACCGTGTACTCAGCTTAAGACACTCAGTCTTTGTCAAAATGAAACTCAAATTCTAGACACATAGCTAGGGGTTGAGCATACCCAATTTACTTAGCAGATACATAAACCTCTTTTCATCAAGTGGTTTTGTAAAGATAGCTGCCAATTGATCATCAGTAGAGATAAATTTGATGTCAACTTTACCTTTTTCCACGATGTCCCTGATGAAGTGATCTCTAATCTCAATATGCTTGGTTCTTGAGTGGAAGACTAGTTTGTAAGTGATGGCTATAGCACTTTGGTTATCATAGAAGATAGGAGTTTTCTTGAAACTCATACCAAAGTCTTGAAGCTGATGTTGCATCCACAGGATTTGAGCACAGCATCTTCATGCTGCAACATACTCAGTTTCAGCAGTTGAATTAGCCACTGAGTTCTGCTTCTTACTAGTACAGCTTACTAACTTCCCTCCAAGCATTTGACATCCTCCTGTTCTTGATTTTCTATCTAACTTGCACCCATCATAGTCAGCATCTGAAAAACCAACTAACTCAAATCCAGAGTCCTTTGGATACCAAAGATCTAGATTTGGTGTACCTTTAAGGTACCTAAAGATCCTTTTCATAGCTTGAATATGTGATTCCTTAGGATCTGCCTGATATCATGCACAAACACATGTAACAAACATGATATCATGTCTACTAGCTGTCAAATAGAGTAGTGAACCAATCATTCCTCTATAGGTAGACTGATATACAGACTTACCATCTGAGTCTTTACTCTGCTTGACAGCTTGTGACATGGGTGTTTTCATGGTTGAACTAGAATCAAAACCATATTTCTTGATCAAATCAAGAACATACTTGCTTTGAATGATGAATATTCCATCAGGCTTTTGTTGAATTTGTAAGCCTAGGAAATATGTCATCTTACCCATCATACTCATCTTCTACCTCTTTGACATAATTTTGGAGAACCATTCACATAGAGATTCATTTGTAGAACCAAAAATAATGTCATCCACATAGATTTGTACAAGAATCACCTATCCTTTACTCTTTTTGATAAAGAGTGTCTTATCTATACTACCTCTGGTGAAGTCCATTGATAGCAGATTGTTAGACAGTGTATCATACCAAGCTCGTGGAGCTTGTTTAAGACCATGCAAAGACTTTTTTAACTTATAGACATAATGTGGAAACTTTGAACTAACAAAGCCAGGAGGTTGTTTCACGTAGACTTCCTCCTGAAGTTTTCCATTTAGGAAAGCACTTTTCACATCCATTTGATAGACTTTGAAGTCTTTATATGCTGCATAGGCTAAGAACATCCTTATGGCCTCAATTCTAGCAACAGGGGCAAAGGTCTCATCATAGTAGATGCCTTCTTCTTGTTTATACCCTTTTGCTACTAGCTTGGCTTTGTTTCTAACAATCACTCCATCCTTGTCCATTTTGTTTCTATAGACCCACTTAGTGCCTATAATTGTATGATCTTTGGGAGCTAGGACAAGACTCCAGACCTATCTCGAACTCATTTAATTCCTCTTGCATAGCTTCAATCCAATCTTCATCCTCTAAGGCTTCTTTAGTCTTCTTTGGTTCCATTTGAGATAGGAAACCAAAGTAAGCAGCATAGTTTGCTGTTGCCTTTGATCTTGTCATTACTCTTTCTTGAACATTTCAAATTATTTGATCTTGAGGATGGTATTTGAGGAATTTAAATGTTGTTGTAGGAGATTGTGGTTCTGGATCTGAGTGATATTGAGGACTCTAAGGTGAACTTACATCCTCAGTCTCAATTGCAGCATGGTTATCAAACTGTTGATCACTAAGATCTTCAGTCTGAGTAACTTCAGCTCCAAAGGGATTGACGAACTCATCATATTTCTCAGCTTGTGAGTCCTTTGGAGTTTGTGATGATTTCTTTGATGGACGTACATCATCGTCACTGTCAGCATCCATAACATACATTGGATTTGACATTCTGGTTTCCTCAGGCTTTTCAAGCTCACTCAGACTGACCAAGTCAGCTTGTCTTTTATCAGCTTGATTAAAATTGTCTTCATCAAATGAGACATGAATTGATTCTTCTATAGCCTTTCTCCTAGTGTTATACACTCTATAAGACTTGGAGATTGAGGAATAACCAACAAAAATTCTAATATCAACTTTAGGTTTCAACTTATGGAGCTGGTCACTTTGATTCAGTACATAGCATTTTGAACCAAAGACATGGAAGTAACCTATATTGGGCTTTCTAGATTTATACATCTCATATGTTGTTTTGCCATGTCTTTTGACAATGATTGATCTATTCTGAGTATAGCATGCTGTACTTACAGCTTCATCCCAGAAATAGAGTTTCAATCCTGCCTCACAGAGCATTGTTCTAACAGCCTCAATTAAGGTTCTATTTCTCCTTTAAGCCACTCCATTTTGTTGAGGAGTTCTGACTGAGGAGAAGTTTTGTAATATTCCTTTTTGTTCACAAAAGTTTTCTAGGGTTGAGTTTCTGAACTTAGTCCCACGATCACTTCTGAGTTGCTTTACAGACTTACCTTTTTGCAACTCTTCCTGTTTGATAAAACTTATTATCTCCAGGGCAGCATCACTTTTGGATTTAAGGATTATTACTCAGGTGAATCGTGAGAACTCATCTACTATCACCAAAGTGTACTTCTTGCCACTCAGTCTAGGAGTACTTATGGGTCAAAACAGATCCATATGCAACATATGCAGTAGGTCTGTTATTGAAAAAATTTTCTTTGATTTGAAGGACCCTTTATGGTGTTTCCCCTGTTCACAAGCTGAACACAATTTGTCCTTGACAAATGTGGTCTTTGGTAATACAGAGACTAACTCTTTATTGGATAGCATATTTATATTTTTGAAATTTGAAAGTGATAATCTTTTATGCCATAACCAACTCAGCTTAGGAACAGATTGAGAATACAAGAAGGTTTCAGTATAGGGATCAGCAGAATTAAGATCAAGAAGATACACATCTCTTTCTCTTTTTGCTATTAATACAGGCTTACTCTTAACATTATATATAGTTCCTGCTTTATTCCAAAAGTAACACTATTGTCTTCATCACACAACTGGCTGACTTATCAGATTGTGTTTGATATATGCGTTTTTATACATGTTTTACATGCTACAATACCCCGTACTTAGCCCAAATCCAAGGTGATTCTTGATATAATTGATCTAATATGCTTAACATTCACCATCCAGGTTTCCAAGAGCTTTAAGTGAGATAAATGGGCAAAACAAAGGAAGAATAGAAGAAAAAAGGTCAGCTGATAAAAAACACATTCCTACGGCCGTAGAAGATCTATCCTACGGTCGCAGGACCTACCTGGTCAGTGGTTAGCTGATATCACCTGAGAAGAAAACCCAATCATGAAGAAACCTTTCCTATGGCCGCAGAGGATTGTTCCGGCGGTCGCAGGAGAGCCTTATCCACAACCGCCCACTCTGCAGTTGTCAAATCAAGTCCACCGCCCATCCTACGGCTGCAGAAGGAAGTTCCTACGGCCGTAGGAAGCCCTGTTACAGCACTTTAAATGACAGAATCTCCCATTTGCACAAGGAGTTCCACTTTTTGCCACTATTCGGACCAACACCTCCAAACACTCTCCCCAAGCACCCTAACACTCCAGGAGCCTTTCTTGGTGATTCTAAGGTAAAGAGCTTGGATTTAAAAGCTTGGAACAACATTTTGGAGCTTGAAATCACTAGTTTGATCATAGCATAGCTTGGGTATACTCTTTCCATTTCTGAATTCAATCATGTACCCATGTGTTCCAGATGTTCTAGTACTAATATTGATGTATATGGATAACTAAACTCATTTCACTTGGGCCAAGATAATTCTTGGCTAGTTATGACAATATATTTGAGTTTTATGTTGACTTGATTCAATTATGCATGTTTGATCTTCAATACAATTGTGTTTAATCATTTTTTGTGTGTATAATCTAACCATGTTCATGTTTGATAATGTGTATAGGATAGCTCTTTCATGTTTAAGCATGTGGATATTCAAGAATGATGGTTGATTTTATTAATTCCATGTTAAGCTTGTTATTAGAAATGATACATCTTGCATGGTTGTTATTAGATATCATTGTTGGAATATGTTTTGAATCCTTGAAGGTTCATCCATTATTGGTCATTTTATTCATATGTTGGTTTTATGCATGCCTTGTGATTGTAGATGAAAATCTTGTCATTTGGTGCATTCATTGGTCTAACATGCTACAAATAATTAAAGGGTTCACAAAGATGTTTGTTGGTATGTTTAGATGGTGAAATGAACTCACATGTATGCCTTTGTTATGCTGCTCTTGGTGTTCAATGTGCATATCACATGATTCATGTTTTAAGAAGTGTTGGCTATACTAGAAATGGTAGGTTTAACATGTTCATATCTTTAGTAATCATGTGACTAAATATTAAAATCCCTTAATTGTGAGGTTTTAGTTTAGAGGAGTTTGTGACCCCATTGTACCAATTTGCATGTGTTTATGATCTGAGATTAAAGTCTAGATTGTAATTTGTTGTTGAATGCCTTTATGTTAGATCTGACTGTTCTGTCGTATTGGTTCCTACGGCCGCAGGAAGAAATTCCTACAGCCGCAGGACAATACAACTTTCTACGGCCACATGATATATGTCCTACGGCAGCAGAAGGTATTTTTATCACAGTGTGCTGTTTTTGCTTGTTTTAACCTATTTGAGTGCTTTAACACCTTTTTGGGTTCTGAGGATTACTGGATATATCATTTAAAAAGATGTATATTCAATAGTCTGATTTGGACGCGATCTGGTGGATCTGTAGTTGAATTTTGTATGCCGTTGCTTGCCTGATCATGTTTGATTGTTGAGTCTGAGTCTTGATAACTTTGAGTGATGATTCTTGCATGATAATGTGATTTTGTTGAGTATTAGAATAGCATGCTATGCGCTCAATCTATTCAAGTCTTCATATTATGTTTTGTATTGTGCTATTGCCATGATTAGTCTAGATGATTCAAAAGCCTAAGTGATCTGTTATCCTGCTTTCTGCCTTCGGTGTTAATCTATTTTAGTTGCTTGGTGGATTAGTTTATTCTGTTACTTTCTTTTATTTTTTAACTCTGCTGATCAAACAACAATGAGGGTTAAGTATTGGTAGCTTCTTGTCCTTGTGGAACGATATCCGGTCTTACCGAGTCTGTACTACTATTGACCAGGTTACACTTGCCTAAGTCGTGTGTAGTATCTGCTTAGTAACATCGTTTTTATAAATTTAAAACGAGGTTGTGTCACAAGATTTTATAACAAGAAAAACCCGCAGTCTTACATCACACCAAGTTTTTGGCGCCGTTGCCGGGGACAGGCAATACTGAGAAATAGTTTAATTGTTGACTCGATCTTGTTACTTGTTACATGAGTTAGGTGTGCCTGATTAGGTAGTCACTTGCTTTTTCTACCTCTTTCTCGCACCCTCTGTCAATTTGTTCTCTTCTGAGCAAATTGAGCCTTTTCAAGAACCGGAGCGTGAGTTTCGATGACGCCTACGCCGTCAACGCCAACGCCAAAGAGAACGTTTACTAAACATGGCGGAAGAAGGACCACCACCACCTGTTAGGAAACTCAATGACTACTTTCGTCCGGATATTAACAACATCGAGGACAACATCATTCGACCTAGGGTGGCTGCGAATAACTTTGAAATCAAACAAAACATAATTCAGATGGTTCAAAACTCCGCTCAGTTTCATGGTTTACTCGACGAGGATGCTAACGTTCACACCCGCAGTTTTCTTGAAATCTGCGATACTTTCAAATTCAATGGTGTTACTGATGACGCCATTCGCTTGCTTTTATTCCCGTTTTCTCTCAAAGACAAAGCCAAGCTGTGGCTTAATTCTCTCTAGGTGAATTCCGTTGCTACATGGAATGATCTTGTTGCCAAATTTCTAGCTAAATACTACCCGCCGGCCAAAACGGCCAAGCTGCGTAATGATATCTCATCATTTCAGCAGACTGACGGGGAAAGTCTTTATGATGCCTGGGAGAGATACAAGGATCTCATGAGAAGATGTCCTTCACACGGATACGAGCTATGGAATCAAATTTTCATATTTTATAATGGCTTATCCATTGTCACTCGGCAGATGATAGATGCTGCCGCAGGAGGTGCATTGGGTAGCAAAGACCCACAAGCGTGCTATGATCTTATCAAAGATATGGCAACCAATAGCTACCAATGGAACCCCTCCACGAGACTGAAATTACCAAAGAATGGTGGAGTTTTCAATGTGGATGCTTTATCTGATCTCTCTGCACAGGTAGAGAAGTTGACGAAGAAAATGGATCAGATGTGTACTGCTTCTAAACAGGTTACTTGTAATTTATGCTCAGGGTCATATCCTAGTGACCAATGCCAGGAGGAAACTCCTGCTCACGAGGAAGTCGATTTCATAACTAATCAGCCGAGGTCTCAGTATAATCCCAATGCAACCAACTATAATCATGCATGGAGGGATCACGCGAACTTCAGTTATCATAACCAAACCACTAAACCCCCTCAAGGGATTCCGTAACCACAGAGACCATGTCAGCCTCAGCAGTTTGATCTTCAACAGCAACCATATGAGCAACCACGTCAGTATAACACTCAACTACCGCTTCCCAATCAATCTGCATCATCATCATCTTCTTCAGTATCTTCCAATCTGGAGGATCTTGTTAGGCAATATCTGGCACAATCCGAGTTGCGTTTCAACCAAACAGATGTTAGACTCAATCAAATGGAAGCAACTCTGAGAAATCAACAAGCTTCACTTCAAAATCTCGAAAATCAAGTTGGCCAGATGTCTAAGCTCTTGTCAGAGCGACCACAGGGAGGTTTCCCGAGCAATACGGATGCAAATCCGAAAGCACATGTGAAGGAAATCATATTGCATAGTGAGACGACCATTATACCACCAGTTTATGCCTCTCAATCCAAAGAAACTGAAAAATAGGTCCAATCAGAGGACTTTGACGAGGCGCAAAACAGGCTAGACCCAGCAAGTACCGCGCAAGTCAAACCTCCAGTCAAAATATTTCAACCTACCATTCCTTTCCCCCAGAGATTGAGGAAAGAGAAAACGGAGGAATAGTATGGTAAGTTCCTAGAGCTATTCAAACAGCTCCATGTGAACATTCCATTTGTTGAGGCACTCGCACAGATGCCTAAGTATGCCAAATTTGTTAAGGATTTGCTCAGCATCAAAAAGAAATTGGAGGACCTGTCGTTGGTGACTTTAAACGAGGAGTTCTCAGCCATTCTTCAAAATAAGTTGCCAGCAAAGAAAACCGATCCTAGGAGCTTACCATCCCATGCCCGATTGGTAATCTCACTGTCAACAACGCTCTAGCTGATCTAGGTGCCAACATCAACTTGATGACATACTCTGTATTTTCTAGACTGGGCCTAGGAGAACCAAAACCGACTCGTATGTCACTTCAGCTAGCCGATCGTTCTGTCAAATATCCACGTGGGATAGTCGAAAACATCTTGGTTAAGGTTGACAAATTTGTGTTTCCTGCAGATTTTGTCATCCTAGATATGGACGAGGACAAAACATCTCACTCATTCTTGGTCGTCCATTCCTAGCCACTGCTCAAGCATTAATTGACATTTGCAACGGAAAGCTTACGCTTCGAGTAGATGAAGATGAGGTGACTTTTGACATCCAAAAGTCAATGAATCATTCAGCTAGCCAGAATGATACTATTTATTTCGTTGATATCTTTGATCGTTATCCCGTGGATCACATTGTTCCTAATCTAGAAAAGGATGCGTTTGACACGCAAATCCTGGACGAGGTTATCTTGGATGTAGAGCAGGTAAAGCGTGTCTCTGATGAGCTAATCAGCACTACTCCACCTAATACGACACTTATCTCAAATGTTTTCGAGGTCTTTGAAAAATCCGAGAGCTCATCTTTTCGACCATCTATTGTGGACCTACCTTCTCTAGAACTAAAAGAACTTCCTTCCCATCTTGAATATGCATTATTGGAGGAAGATTCTAAGATGCCTGTGATAATAGCTTCTAACCTTACTGCTGATGAGAAAAGGAAGCTATTACAGATTCTGAAAAATCACAAAACTGCCCTTGCATGGAAAATTTCTGATATCAAGGGGATTAGTCCATCCTTCTGCACACATACGATTCTCATGGAGGATAATTATAAGCCATGTGTGTAGCATCAGAGACGTTTAAATCCTAACATGCAAGAGGTAGTCAAGAAAGAAGTTATAAAGCTGCTGGATGCCAGCTTGATCTACCCTATCTCCGATAGTCTGTGGGTCAGCCCAGTCCAGGTTGTTCCTAAAAAGGAAGGAATGACCGTCATTCTGAACGATAAAAACGAGTTAGTTCCAACTCGTACGGTCATGGGGTGGCGTGTGTGCATTGATTATCGCAAACTCAATGATGCCACACGTAAGGATCACTTCCCCCTTCCTTTCATCGACCAAATGTTAGAGCGTTTGGCTAGAAACGCCTTTTATTGCTTCCTTTATGGATTCTCCTGATACTTTCAGATTCCTATTCAACCGGAAGATCAAGAGAAGACAACTTTCACATGCCTCTACGGTACTTTTGCCTACCGGCGTATGCCTTTTGGGTTATGTAACGCTCCTGCAACATTTCAGCGATGCATGGCGGCTATATTTCATGACATGATTGAGGATTGTGTTGAGGTGTTTATGGATGACTTCTCAGTCTTCGGTAACTCCTTTGATACATGTCTTCAGAACTTAGAGAAAATGTTGTCTCGCTGTGAAGAAACTAACCTCGTGCTTAACTGGGAAAAATGCCCTTTTATGGTACGCGAAGGTATAGTTTTGGGTCATAAAATTTCCAATGAAGAAATCGAGGTTGACAAAGCTAAAATCGATGTTATTGCAAAACTACCTCCACCCTCCAATGTTAAAGCCATTAGGAGCTTTCTAGGACACACAGGGTTTTACCCGCGCTTCATAAAGGATTTTTCGAAAATCACTTGACCGTTAACCCATCTCTTTGAGAAAGACGCTCCTTTCATCTTTTCTCCTGAGTGCGATCACGCATTTAAGTTTCTGAAGGAGAAATTGACAAATGCTCCCATCCTGACGAGCCCAGATTGGTCGCAACCATTTGAGCTTATGTGCGATGCCAGTGAGTTCGCTGTTGGTGTTGTCTTAGGCCAACGGATAAATAATCACTTTCAGTCGATTTATTACGCTAGCAAGACACTGACTAATGCTCAAGAAAACTATACAGTCACTGAGAAATAGTTGTTAGCAGTGGTCTTTGCGTTCGACAAATTCAGAACTTATTTGGTGTTATCAAAAACCGTGGTCTACACTGACCACTCTGCTCTTCGTTATCTCTTCGCAAAGCAAGATGCAAAGCCCCGTATCATTCGGTGCATTTTGCTCTTGCAAGAATTTGACATTGAGATCAAAGATAAGAAGGGAGCAGAAAATCTGGCTGCTGACCATCTCTCTCGTCTTGAAAATCCAAATCTTGAGGTGCTAGCTGAGTCCGACATAAAAGATAACTTCCCTGATGAATTTTTATTAGTCGTGACTAGAACTGAAGTGATCCCCTGGTACGCAGACATAACAAAGTATCTAGCAGCAGGGATGATGATCAAAGGTCTCACACACCAACAGAGGAGAAAATTCATCTCCGAGCTTAAATACTACTTCTGGGAGGATCCTTATCTGTTTCGGGTAGGAGTAGGGATGGCAAAACAACCCGAACCCGATGGGGAAAACCGAACCTGACTAGTTTCGGGGTCGGGTCGGGGATGATGTTTTCGGGTTAGGGTCGGGTTCGGGGATTTTTCGGGTTCGGGTTCGGGGACGGGGCACACTATCCCCGCCCCGATTGTATATATATTAATGAAGAAGTGCACGGTTGTATTTATATATGTATTTATATACATATATATTTTATATATTTATGTATATAATAATGTATATGAATATGCAAAGTGCACGGTTGTATATATATTAATGAAGAAGTTTCTAAAATGATGAAGTTTTTTTATTAAATGATAATACTTATGTTGTTTTAAGTTATACATTAATTAAGTTTTTTCGGGTTCGGGTTCGGGTTCGGGAATTTTTCGGGTTCGGGTTCGGGGTCGGGTTTGACATACGCCCCGACGTGGTGCCCCGAAACAATCCCCGATGGGGAACGGGGTGGGGACGGGGACGGGTTTTCATTTCGGGTTCGGGGAAGGGGCGACCAAAACCCGCCCCGAACCCCCCCCGTTGCCATTCCTAGGTAGGAGCCGACCAAGTCATCTGTAGACGTGTGAGTGATTCTGAAGCTGTTGACATCCTTCAGCACTGCCATGCAGGCCCAATAGAAGGCCGTCATGGACCTAGCTACACAGCTAAAAAGGTCCTTGATGCGGGTTTCTTTTGGCCTACCCTGTTTAAGGATGCTCATATTTTCGTAAAATCGTGCAACTCTTGCCAGAAATCTGGAAACATCTCATCCCAAAATGATATGCCCCAAAATCCAATTCAAGTTTGTGAAATATTTGACATTTGGGGAATAGATTTCATGGGTCCTTTTTCCTAGTTCACATGGAAACAAATATATCCTTGTAGCTGTCGATTATCTGTCAAAATGGGCTGAGGCGCAAGCATTGCCTACAAATGACGCAAGGGTAGTTTGTAAATTTCTGAAAAGATTATTTTCATGATTTGGTACCCCCAGAGCACTGATAAGCGATAGGGGTACTCATTTCTGCAACGCACAGTTAGAGAAAGTTCTTAAACGATATGGTGTTACTCATAGATTCTCTACTGCGTATCATCCGTAAACCAGCGGACAAGTCGAAGTTACCAACCGTGGTTTTAAATGTATTCTGGAAAGAACTGTTGGTAACAGCCCAAAAGATTGGGCAGAGAAACTAAACGATGCACTTTGGGCATTCCGAACTGCTTTCAAGACACCTGTCGGTACTACACCGTATAGGTTGATTTATGAAAAATCCTGTCGTCTACCTGTTGAACTTGAGCACAAAGCTTACTGGGCTTTAAAAGCTGCTAATTTTGACTCGAAAATTTCAGCAGATAATCGTTTGTTTCAGCTGAGTGAGCTTGATGAGCTACGGTTCAAGGAAAGACGAAAGCTTTCCATGATTCCCGCCTGAAGGACAAAAAATTCTAGGCTGGAGATCGTGTGCTCTTGTACAATTCTCGTGTTCGTCTTTTCCCTGGTAAGTTGAAGTCCAGATGGACGGGTCCATATACTGTACACACTATTTACCCACACGGTGTTGTTGACATCATAAACTCCGAGGGAGTAACTTTTAAAGTCAACGGTCACCGATTGAAAAAGTATATTGGTCTCCCGATCCAAGAGGAGCAATGCGAAGTTCTGATACTTCATCCCGCCGCACCTTAGCGGGGTGAGTTTGGTCTTTTACCGGCTGACCTAAAAGAACTGGATATGCTTTCTTCCGAATCTCGTGCTCTCCTTTCTTGTCTCTTTCTGTGTACTCATCTACCTTCTGTCATTCAGCGTGATATAGTCATGAAACTTGAGAAACATGTGAGGAGAAATCAAAATTTTGCCAAATTTCATAGAGGCACCTCTATCTATGCGGCTAAGATGCGTGCAAAATATGTAGGGAAGTGCTGGAGATGTGGTGCTCTGTTGCATGAGGGCGCTTGTAGGTATTTGCCGACGATATCTCAGTCAGAGTGTGCTAGTGCTCTTCGAGAAGATCTCGTTAAGCTGAAAGCCGAGGGGGTCTTGTGTCCTAAAAGTAACGCTGGTGCCATGATTGATGAGTTGGTGAGTCTCCGACTAAGCAAACTCGAGCCAAAGCCCCGTTAGAATCCCCAGATCATGCATATGTTCTTACCGTATCACTCCTCGTGTTTTCTCATTTCAAATCTCATTCGGTCTGGAGAGACAGGAAAACACTCTGCATTTCAACGCGTTAAAGTGTTTGCTTACACACCGTACTAATATTGTCTTACTTGTACATACAATCTGTTTGTCAGATGCCCCACTTTCCGGGTTTCCGTTTCCCTTTCAGCGCATTTCTGTTTTCGTTATTATTGTTTCCTTTCTGTTCGTTGTTCCGCTAATCTAGATGTGTGTTTTCAATTCCGTGCTACTTAGCTTTTTCCCAATCATTTCTAGGAGGTCTATAGAGAGTAGTGCGTGCCAAACTGTTGTTTAAAATCAAAAATCTGATGCAAAATGGGTCTGGTCAAAACTAGTACCCTATGGCCGCAGGACATTAGTTCTGCACCCCTGGGTATGTTTCCATCTACTGCGGCCGTATGCCAAGCCTACTACGGTCGTAGGGAGTTTTCTATAAAAGCCCCTACATCAGATCTTCATACGCACGCAACTCTCTCTTCTACGCTCTCTCTCTAAAACGCGACTCCGACGACCGTCCGAGGGTTTTTCTTCCTTTCTCGAGCAATCTCCGGCCAATTTCGAAAAAGAAGGTACCAAAATGCTTCCCTCATTCATGCGATCATGATGTATTGTATTAATTTCATTTTCATAGCCCACATATCGATCGATCGTCCAAACCCTAGGTCGAAATTTTTGAATTTCTTCGTAACTTTCCTACGGCCGTAATAACTTCTTGTTGCGGCCGTAGTGATCCAAATTAGGGTTTCTGTTTGAACTGCTTCCTGCGGCCGTAGTGTACATTTCCTACGGCCATAGGACCTCATTTTAGGGTTTTGTTTGGTTTTGCTTCCTACGACCGTAGTAACTGTATCCTGCGGCCGTAGGCACCCCTTTTTTCAACTGTTTTTCAAACTTGTTCGTCATTTGAACATTTTCTACATTCGGGGAACCAAAGCATGCCAAAGCAAACCTGTTTCGATTGATAGGATGTCTAGAGCCATTTTGCGCGCGTCTTACTTAGACTTATGTTCATTTCAGGATGCGTACACATCCACGTAGACAGGATTCTCCTGAGCTTAGCATCGACCCGCGACATTTTCCACGTATAGTAGATCCTGATAGAGTTCCGGTCAAGCGGCCAGCTGATGCCGTACTTCCTCCTTTTCTCCGCTTTGACCGCGAGGAGGATCGTATTGACAGAGACAACCTGAGGGCCCGAGCTGACAGTTATGGTTATGAGCCCATCTGATACATTGTGTGGAACGACTTGGCCATTTTATGTATCTGAAGCCGAGCGCAGACCGCCTGTGGTCCACATTGGCGGCGGTTATTCAGCTTACAGGGAGCCGTTTACCATAAGCTTGCACTGGAGTTCTTCTCCACTATTCATCTGGTTACCCCGCTCACGGACTATGAGCGGGAGGACGCCCTAAAATTCCGCCTATTGGGAGCGGAGAGGCAGCTATCTTTACGGCAATTCGCCGTGTACATGGGTTTATACACGCATGAGGAGTTACACACCCCGGCTTTTACTGAGGGCATTACTGACTGGCCCGAGGGTGTCACTAGTATTTTATTCTGGCAGGAGGTTGGCACTGGCGCGTACAACACCGCCAACGTGCCGAAGAGCACGAAGCTCAGAGATCCTCTTCACCACATACTTCATAGAGCCATTGTGCACAATATGACTGCTCGGAGTTCATCATCCGGTGCCATCACGTTTTCGGATCTATTCTATCTTTATACTATGGTTCACCAGCGTCCCTACCAGCTCGCTCTATGTCTGGCCATATTCCTTTTTCAGATCCGTATCACCCGTGTCTCGCAGGCTATCTACGGAGGGGGGTACGTGACTATTTTAGCATAGGCTATGGGCCTCCTGACTGCAGAGATTACTGATGATTTCGTTTGCTCTGCCCGTGCCGTTCCGATAGATTTAGCAGTTCTGCAGCGTATGAAAGTCACTGCTAGGATAGATAATCAGATGAGGTTGATCAACCTGGACGGTACATTATGGGAGTCAACCAGAGTGGTTGAGGAGGCAACAGGAGGAGGAGCAGCAGCAACAAGAGGAGCAGCTGGTGGAGGTGCCCACAGCAGGGCACGCCTGAGTTCACCATTGAGGATTTATTTGCGACATCGCCACCTTCACATCATCGTGATCCAGCCCACGTTTACACGAGGGATTATAGGGCTAGGCTGGGGAGGCTAGAGAGATCAGTCTCCGAGATCCGCGACATGCAGCTAGAGGCCAGAGAGATACAGCGGATTGAGCTTGCACATGCTGAGGCTCACCACCAGTATATGATTAGCATGATGCAGCTTATTGTGGCCGACACTTTGACTTCTTCACAGCAGATTCCACAGCCGCCAACTTATCCGCAGAGGCTCCGGGACTTCACAGATGAAGCCGGACCTTCACACCCTCCTTCACGGTAGTTATTATTCTTGGATAGTTTAGTAGTTATCTTTTTATGTGTTTCTAGATTAGCTTGGCTGTACAATTTTGGTTGGTAGCAGTACATGCCACTTTTTGTGTGTTTTATGTTCTTGTACTTATTTTTTCTATTTGTATGACATCAAAACACTTGTACATATTCGGATATATATTTTAGCTCACTGCTACTTACTTGCTTGCCATAACTTGTGATATTTTTGTCCCTCTCTATATTTCACTTTTGGTTGAGTTGTTGTTTTGCAAGATTATTCGTGATATCTTAGCAGCTCAGCTTAAGTGTGGGGAGGAAGCCAATGCCTTCAGAGTTTATCAATTGCAGACACAATTGCTGTTCAGGGAGTTCTTAAGCTCTTTTCTCGCACTTTTATGCTTATTATTAGTACATTGGGGACAATGTACACTTTTAAGTGTGGGGAGGGGATTAATATAACATGCCTGCTATTCTATGTCCTGTTGCAAACTCTTGTATGCTAACTATGCTTTAAACCTTAGAATTTAATTTAGGCGTAAATTTTTCTCAAAATTATATCATTTTGGACATGTTTAGATCTTCTCGCATGATAGACTTTAAACAAGTGACATTTCAGCTTTTATGAAGTAGATTTTGCACAAATACTTGAGTTTTAACAATTATGTGACTTCAATTGCACAAGCCACACCTGATATGCATTTCTGAGCATTTGAGCCACTACACTTCATTTCTTACATGATTAGCTCATGGAATTGCGCACTTATATGCTGATTGTTGCTTTGATAGTAGAACTTGCTTACTAGTATGCATGTCGAGATCATGAACTAAATTGTTGCAATTAAGTGATGGAAGCACTAGGAAACCCCATATCATCCTATATACTTTTTTTTAGACAATTTTTATATATTTTCCCCTCGTTAACCAATTTGAGCCTAAGCCTTTCATTTCTTTACCCATGTTTATCCCGTTTTAGTCTATTTTAATTTTAAGTTTCTAGAGTCAGTTTGACCCGTTTCATGCTGCTTAGTTCTGTTTCGTTGTATTATGTTCGTCAGTTGTTCATGCGCCGATTATAGGGATACGAAAAATACATATGTCCCTTGGTTTGTTCTGTTCATTCTGCATACAGGTGAGTTATCTGAGAAAATAAAAAAAATCAGAAAAGAGATAAAAATTCAAAAAAAATTAGAAAATAAAAAATGAGAGATTCAGTTACTTGGCATGCTTTCCTTGGCTATTTTTTAGCCTGTCATACATTGAATAGTAGTTCTTTGTCAGTATTACTTGTTTGGTAGCCATCCTTCAGAGAATTCTGATTCCATTTCTACTTGATGAGCTGTATTCTCACCAAAAATATTGTGATATTCCTGTACTCCTTCAATAATAGCAGCTTAGACGGTTTTGAACATGATTTATGGATTCTATTTTAGCCACTTTTATATATTCCCATTCATACCCTTAGCCCTAGCCACGTTTCAGCCCAAACAAAGTCTTCCTGATAACTGCATATGTTTTTTTGTAATTGGTGGAGATATGATATGTGATCAAGCTTATACTAATCCTTGCTTCAATCTAGCACATGTGCACTTATACACTTACCCATATGCACATTGAGTGCTAGAGTGATCTCCGGTGAGGTATGAACTCAGATGCTTGTCATAATTCATCTATGTGTGTTGAATCTGGTTTTCGTGGAAGTTTGTTTTCGTTGCTCTGTTTAGCAGTCTATTATGCTTTTAGATCTCTTCTATGTCGGAATGATACATGTTTGCACTGATTTGCTTCCTTTAGAAATTCTTTGGTTTTAGCTTTTGCATTAGAGTTTGCTTGAGGACAAGCAAAGCTTAAGTGTGGGGAGTTTGATATATGCATTTTATACATGTTTTACATGCTAGAATACCCCGTACTTAGCCCAAATCCAAGGTGATTTTTGATATAATTGATCTAATATGCTTAACATTCACCATGCAGGTTTCCAAGAGCTTTAAGTGAGATAAATGGGCAAAACAAGGGAAGAATAGAAGAAAAGTGGCCAGCTGATGAAAAACACATTCCTACGGCCGTAGAAGATCTATCCTACGGCTGCAGGACCTACCTGCTCAGTGGTTTGCTGATATCAGCTGAGAAGAAAACCCAATCATGAAGAAACCTTTCCTACGGCCGATGAGGATTGTTCCTGCGGCCGCAGGAGAACCTTATCCACAACCGCCCACTCTGCCACTTGCAGTTTTCAAATCAAGTCCACCGCCCATCCTACGGCCGCAAAAGGAAGTTCCTACGGCCGTAGGAAGACCTGTTACAGCACTTTAAATGACAAAATCTGCCATTTGCACAAGGAGTTCCACTTTTTGCCACAATTCGGACCAACACCTCCAAACACTCTCCCCAAGCACCCTAACACTCCAGCAGCCTTTCTTGGTGATTCTAAGGTGGAGAGCTTGGATTTAAAGGCTTGGAACAACATTTTGGAGCTTGAAATCAATAGTTTGATCATAGCATAGCTTGGGTATACTCTTTCCATTTCTGAATTCAATCATGTACCCATGTGTTCCAGATGTTGTAGTACTAATATTGATGTATATGGATAACTAAACTCATTTCACTTGGGCCAAGATGATTCTTGGCTAGTTATGGCAATATATTTGACTTTTATGTTGACCTGATTCAATTATGCATGTTTGATCTTGAATACAATTAAGTTTAATCATTTTTTGTGTGTATAATTTGACCATGTTCATGTGTGGTAATGTGTATAGGATAACTCCTTCATGTTTAAGCATGTGGATATTCAAGAATGATGGTTGATTTTATTAATTCCATGTTAAGCTTGTTGTTAGAAATGATACATCTTGCATTGTTGTTATTAGATATCATTGTTGGAATATTTTTTGAATCATTTCAGGTTCATCCATTATTGGTCATTTTAGTCATATGTTGGTTTTATTCATGCCTTATGATTTTAGATGAAAATCTTGTTATTTGGTGTATTCATGGGTCAAAAATTCTACTAATGATTAAAGGATTCACAAAGTTGTTTGTTGGTATGTTTAGATGGTGAAATGAACTCACATGTATGCCTTTGTTATGCTGGTCTTGGTGTTCAATGTGCATATCACATGATTCATGTTTTAAGAAGTGTTGGCTATACTAGAAATGGTAGGTTTAACATGTTCATATCTTTAGTAATCATGTGGATAAATATTAAAATCTCTTAATTGTGAGGTTTGAGTTTAGAGGAGTTTGTGACCCAATTGTACCAATTTGCATGTGTTTATGATCTGAGATTAAAGTCTAGATTGTAATTTGTTGTTGAATGCCTTTATGTTAGATCTGATTGTTCTGTCGTACTGGTTCCTACGGCCGCAGGAAGAAATTCATACAGCCGCAGGACAGTAAAACTTTCTACGGCCGCAGGATATATGTCCTACGGCCGCAGAAGGCATTTTTATCACAGTGTGCTGTTTTTGCTTGTTTTAACCTATTTGACTACTTTAACACCTTTTTGGGTTCTGAGGATTACTGGATATATCATTTGAATAGATGTATATTCAATAGTCTGATTTGGACGCGATCTGGAGGATCTGTAGTTGAATTCTGATATGCCGTTGCTTGCCTGATCATGTTTGATTGTTGAGTCTGAGTCTTGATAACTCGAGTGATGATTCTTGCATGATAATGTGAATTTGTTGAGTATTAGAACAACATGCTATGCGCTCAATCTATTCAAGTCTTCATATTATGTTTTTTTTTGTGCTATTGCCATGATTAGTCTAGATGATTCGAAAGCCTAAGTGATCTGTTATCCTGCTTTCTGCCTTCGGTGTTAGTCTGTTTTAGTTTCTTTGTGGATTAGTTTATTCTGTTACATGCTTTATTTTTTAACTCTGCTGATCAAACAACAATGAGGCTTAAGTATTGGTAGCTTCCTGTCCTGGTGGAACGATATCCGGTCTTACCGAGTCTGTACTACTATTGACCAGGTTACACTTGCCTGAGTCGTGTGTAGTATCTGCTTAGTAACATCGTCTTTATAAATTTAAAACGAGGTTGTGTCACAAGATTTTATAACAAGAAAAACCCGCAGTCTTACATCACACCAGTGTTTAAGACCCTTGAGATATGCAACCTTCTGGAAAGTCACCTTGCCGGCATGCATCTTCCAATAGCCTTTAGTTCTTCCATGGGAGTTATCACCATATGTTACTTTAGGACCTTCATCTTCCTGGAAATCACTAAGAAGTCCTTTCCACCCAGTCATGTGCCTTGAACATCCACTAACCAAGTACCATTTACTTGAACCCTGCACATGATAAGAGAACTAAACACATTAGTTTTGTGTGGGAACCCACTTCTTGGTAGGTTCGGATGATGAACACTTAGCATCTTCATCTTGTGGAACTGACTGGTCAGCTTGAGCAGGTGTTGAATCCTGTGTAGGCTGATCAGCCTATTCCTTTTCAGGCCTTGAGATTTCAATTTCACAGTCCTTGGCCTCATGTCCTCTACTTCTGCACTTGTAGCATCACCTTCTCCCAATGATTACAAGAGGTAGAGTGTTTAATAATCCTTGTGAGAATTTGCTTTCAGTCCTAGGATTATATGTTGTGGATAACTTTTCAACTTTCTTTGCAAGTTGATTCACTTGATGTTCACTGACTTTGGACTTACCTTTGTCAGATCTTGGTTTGTTATCCTTTTGATTAGAATCTTGACCAACAAATTTCTTTTCGATGACCTTGGACTTACCATTCTCATGCTTTATGGACTTACCAGTTTCAACAGATTTGGACTTACCACTGTTGATATCCTTGGACTTACCAATTTCGACAACTTTGGACATACCATTGTTGTGGTGTGACCTCTGACTTACAGTGGTCTTCCTATTCTTGTAACTTCTCTCTGAGCCAGATAGAGAATGTTGACTTTTGAAAGGATTTGGATTAAGCCTTTCTATGACTGAAGTTCTTTGAATAGGCTGAGTGTCTAATCTGTCTAGCACAGACTTACTATGTTGTTTAGATGTTGAGCACTCATTTCCATTATATTTTGCCTTTACAAACATATTGTATTTAAGGTTTTCACCATGTTTCTTCTCTGAGGCTGACTTCTAAGACTCAATCAGTTATCTATCTTCCTCAGAGTCTATACTTGCTATCTCATCATCATCAGCTGCATAAGCTGCGGATTGATAGTCACCTCCAAGTACAGCTTGTACCTGTTTAGGAATTTGTTGGTTGATACACTTTTCAGCAAGCCTTGTTGACTTACACCATAATTCAGTGACCTTTTGAAGTTAGTCTGCTTTATCCTTGGCTTCCTGAAGTTCTTCACTTAGAAGTTTATTGATGTGTCTTTGACATTCAAGATCACATTGTGCCTTCTTACCAACATCAATGAGAGATTGATTCTCCTTAATCTCATCTTTCAATTTAGCTATCTCAGCTTTGAGGTCTTTTTAAGACTTAAGGCTGGTCTTGAAATCATTTAACAGATAATCAAAAGCAAGACTTTTTTTTTCATTGGTGTAAAAGTTGAAATTACTAATCTGTACATGGAAGCAGGATCCCAATCACTAAGTTTGCTGTTTTCCTCAGCTTCCTTCATGTCAGCTTTGAAGAATAATTCAGACAGATCGTAATCAACTTCGTCTATTTCAAACTCTTCATCTTCTTGAACCATCAGACACTTGTCATCATCATCTAAGGTAGATGATTCTGTATCCCAAGTTTCAGCATAGAGTCCTTTTGCACTTGACTTGTCTTCAGGCTTTCCTTTCTTGACCTGAGTATATTTCTTCTTGTACTTATCAGCCCTAAAAGCATTCTTATCAGCAACTGATGCTAATTCTTCCTTCTTTGATCTGCACTCAGCAGCAATGTGTTTCTTCCTCTGAAAATTGAAGCACACAGCTTTCTTGGGATCAAAAGAACTCTTTCCTTTGCCCTTGTCAGATCTTCCTTTTCCCCTTTGACCTCTTCTCAAACGTCTGGCTAGCATGGCCATCTGCTCAGTGATAGTCTGAACATCATCATTAACACCTGAGTCTAAGTCTGAGTGGTCATCTTGAGAGTTTGACTCAGTCTCAAATTCAACAACCAATACTTTTGAACCATTCTTCTTTTTCTGTTCAACTAATGCAACAACAGCTTTATCCAAAGAATCCTTCAGTTGTTGTTGAGAAGTTCCCTTGTGCTCTGTGATCTGTTCATGATTGAGCAAGAACCCATAAATAGACTGTAGGTTATACATATGTAATGTTCCTCTAGCCCTTAGTTATGTAGTTACTTCATTAAACTTTTCTGGTAACACATCCAGAAATTTCAGCACTAGGCCACCTTCATTTTTCTTAATGCATACACCTAGCAGGTCATTAATCAAGTAGTGAAACCTCGTAAATACATCAGCCAAGGTTTCATTCTTCTTAGAGAAGAAGTTTTCATAGGATCTGTTCAGATGATTCTTCTTCTGCTGCTTGACCATATATGTGCCCTCATATGTGATACTCAGAGTATCACAGATCTCTTTTGCAGATTGACACCCAGTCACAGAGTGCAAGATCTCATCGGTCAGGGCATTCGCCAGAACACTCTTTGCCTTGTCATTCAGATAATACAGTTTATAGTCTTCATCTGTCCAGGATGCAACAGGCTTCTTTACTTCCTTTTCAGTTATGTCAGTTTTGTCAGTGGACGTGTCACTGATAACAGTAGAAATCTTGGGGATGATAGGTCCTTTAGCGATGACATCGTCCATACGATTGTCAATGGACTTGAGGAAAAGCATGGCTCTGAATTTCCACATAGGATAGTCAGATCCATCGAATATGGGACATCCCTTAGCAGACATCTGAGGAAAGTTTGATGAATTGTATACTTTATCAGAATCTTGAACTTTCAACTTATGAAATCGTTCAGCCTGCTTCAATACCAGTTGTTGGTCCCTTGGTGAGAGTATCAACAAGCAAGTAATGTGTAGAAGGGGGGTTGAATACACTTTCTGTGTAAAATTGAACAAATCAATAAAAAGTGTTAACACACATCAAACCACAAACAATCGAATGCTTTTCTTTCATTAATAAGAAGATGATTACAAGAACAAACAAGTAAGCAACACTTGATATGTAAACACCTAATGTAAATCAAATCTCTCAATCTCTCAAACTTTGCTATCTATAATTAACTTATGATTATAGATATAGGACGACTCTCTAAACAGGATTTAATCACAGATTGAATACTTACCAACTTCACAACAGATGTGAAAATTCGAACACACGAAATAATTGGCAATCTGTGAGTTTCTTGATCACGTTGAACTGACAAACAGTGAATCAAGACTCGTAACACATACGATCAGTAGGTTGAGGTGAGACTTGAGTTTTGGCTCTGTAACTCGTTCTGTAGTCGTCGTCGTCGTACCTCTAAAATCATCAGGATTATAAGTATTTATAATCATGTTCCTACGGACCCTAACAAACTAGAACTAATCCTAATCTGCTAACAAACTAACGGATAACCCGGAATCTTGAATCTTGAATCTTCTATCTTGAGTTTTCAATCTTTAATCTTGTTTCTGGAATCTTCTTATCCTTGCCGTAGATATAGGGAGATAAAATGAATTTAAAACAAATTTAAATTCTCTTAAACTGACTTCTTTAGTCGGACTGAGTTACTCAGCTTGAAACTCATTAAGCTGAGTTCTTCGAGAACAAACCCGAAAACAAACATGTACTAACACGTATAATGATTAACTCATCCTTGGAAGTCATAAGAGTTAGCTAGAACTTACTTATCAACTCTGTTGAGCTGACTCAGTCTATAAGCTGAGTCACTCAGCTCGAAACACATCAAGCTGAATACTCAACCTATATCTTAGGTGACACAGACATCTTATCAAACACATTGATAATCTTACTAAGATACTGTCTAAGCTGATCGAACATATGATCAGCTTATATTCAGCTTGTGCTCAGTCTGAAACACTATAAGTGCTTAGTCTGATCAAGCCTTATAATTCTGTTTAAGTTATATTTAGAACACATCTTACAAACTTAACTTTGTCTCATCAAATTTCAACTGATGAGATTATATTCCCAACACGTTATAGCAGAACTAAATTTATAGTAAGGTATCCCTGTTTGTTCATAATGATGAACAAGTGCAACGTAGTGTGATCGCGCATTCCCATCTAGATCATCAGCAGGATGTGTGAGTGTCTTACGTGTTTGACCCAACTGATGAATACACCTAAGCATCATCCAAGTGTCAAGGTTTGAACAACAAAACAGCATGGTTTGTAGAAAACGAACCTCACCCATGATTGTTCACATAAACAGTAAGCTTATAGATAAAATAGGAAGGCCTGACCTGAAATTTGATAAAGCAAACATGAACTTTTGGGCAAGAAATCAAGAACACGAACTCATGGAGCTCTTCTCGTGAATTTTTGTCCAAGTCCCATGGATGGCGCCATTTGTTTGTACGTAAGAACACACAGGTACATATTGTGCAGCAGATCGGAGTAAAGGAGGATTGGATGTTTAATCTCCCGTTGATATGGTTAACCCCGAGCCAGGAAATGGTGTCTATGGTGGGGGTGACATGAGGATCTCGTGGTGTATGAACCATGGTCATTAGAGATGAAAGGCATGAGTATGATCATGATTATCATATGATTCCTTTTGTAAGGAGATAGAGAGAGTATGTGTATAGAGATAATTCCTTATGTGGGTGCTGAAAGAAGGAGGGAAAGAGAGAGAGAGAGGCTAAACCTTGGTACCCTCCCCTTTATACAGGGAGGTGTATAGGGTAAAATGGGGCCAAGCCCAATGGGTATATCATCAATAACATGAAGAGGGTGATAAGAGGATTATACCTTTACTTACCTAGGGTAGCCAAGTAATAATCCACCCGTGATGAAGCAACACGAGATCCTGCTAGAAAGGTAGCAACCACGAACCATACGATCACACCGACTTGTTGATCGATCAAAACCAGCCCTCGGTTTTTCTTGCGGTGTTCGGCCGGCCCCAAAGGGAGAGATGAGAGGAGAGTGTTTTTTTTCTTTTTTAATGATTTAGAATGATTAACCTCTAATTCTCCATATGATCTCCTATTTATAATAATAGGAATTAGGATCATATTAGGAAACCTTTGAATGTTTCCTTATCTTGAATTAGGCTAACTTAATCACCAAGGTAAACTATTATTATTAATAATTAATAAATTGAAAAAAACATATAACTAATATATATATATATATATATATATATATATATATATATTTATTTATTTATTTTTCAATTTCCTTTATTAAATAATATATAATAATCCTTATCCAATTAATAATTTAAACTTGAATTATTAATCTTATTAATTAACAGTATATATTTATTTAACTAATAAATATATATTTTCTTGTCAATTAATAACTTGGTAATTAATCATCTCCGTAAATTAAAACCATAACTTATTCTTAATGGTTTATAACTAACTTTTATTAAACCGTTCTTCCACTTGTGGTTGCATTACTTCTCGGATTACAGGTGTGACCCTTGAGTGCCTTATGGCATTGGACGTGATATCAGGGTTCGACGGTTATGCACACAAATCCTATCAGACTCCCACTTGTGCTTGCCGTCAACCAGGGTACCTAGATGACATTGGCCGAAGGATACCTCTAGATAAGTCCTTAGGCTAACCAAGCAATAAGAACTCTTATACCCAGGTGTGATAATAAATCCTAATAAAACAAGCTGTTTTATAATTTATAAAACTAACTGTTTTATAATAAAACTTCATAAGAACCCCCTGTCTTATGATCGGGTATACTTTAGGCTTTTCCCTCTACATCATGATAGTTCGATTGTAAGTGTGAGCATGGTGTGAGTCAACTCTGAACACTCAGAACCTTTTCTCGACTATCTGATTTCAACTGAGTGATAAACGACAAGGAACAAATCAGTTCATTTGGGCATGGCCATGCACTTCTACAGTCTACATTAGTCAAGGGGCCCGGAAACATCTCTCCTAAAAAGGAGGTGCAGAATGCCTCTCGCATACTTGCATTTGGCAACACGCTTTCCGTTGACACCAGATACGTCCGTTATTGCTACCCAGTTACGGCGTAGCGTTAGGTGCAACCCAAATGCCAGAAGTCCACGCATCCCAAACCAAATATCTTAGGCTTGAGGACAACCTATGTGACTAATACCTTTGACGCGTTAACCACACGGTATTCTTCACGATGTCACTATCCAGTATTCACACCCCTGGTGAATACCCGTACATCCTTGGCCTACACTCCTGGTAGATATCTTCAATCACTATGAATCTCCACCAAGGACTACAATGACATTATTATCTCCCTAATCGAGGTTCCCACCAAGATAGGTAGTCACAGGCAAGATTTTGAATAAAAAACTTTTATTCACGGATATTAACAAAACATACAAAGTCTGTGAAGAGTAATGGATTAATAATGCACTCTCCATATTCACCCTCATGGAAAATAGTACAAAATTAATACTAGTCCATCGTCTCAATTCACCGTGTCTATTTGCGTTACTATGTTGGTTCAAGTGGACTTATCACGGATCACTTCTTGAAACCACAACATTACTATGAACTAAAAACAAGTATGCACTAACTAGTGCTCCCACTCATTTTGCTAGATGATTTGTTTTCCGTAAACCTTGAAAACAAGTCTAGTCTTTTTAATTTTATCATATTCCCAGAACTTGGAGAACTGGATTAACTCCTTGTTCCTGAATATATAAAATTATCCCGTAACTATACCTAGTTATATTGTAGATGTATACAACTTTTCTATCCTAAGAAATAGACTAAAATAATACACCTTTTGTTCACACTAACCCGTAAACTAAATTAGATGCACACATATCTAATATGTTGTTTATTATTTTCAACACATAATTCTTCTATATTTTAATATTGGTGAGATTGAATTTCAATATATAATTATGACATCCTAACACCTGGACCATTTTGAATCCTCAAAAACCCGTCATTAAAATTATACACGTTCTTGAAATTCAACAAGTTAATAATTACTGTGTTAATCCAAAACACTTACTAGCTTCTACGCAAATATATATACATATATATTTCAATTTATCAAAACTTAATAAATACCTTTGCGTAGGTCAATTGCTCTCACTGACTATTATGAAAACATAACATTACTTAAAATACCTTATTGACTTGGTCAAACTTGACACAAAAGTCAAAATACTGATTTTAAGTTTAAATCTAAAACTTAAATTTTGAATAAGAATCTTAAAGTCGACGAAACCATAGACTTGGATTTTCCACATACCTACTATTTCCTATTACGGAAATTGGTTTCTCGAAACTTTACATGACTACAAGTATAACACACTTGTACGGATTCTTATTTAAAACATGTGAGTACCCTTGATTATAATATCCATTATAATCATGCTCGCCAATGTTTTATCCTTAAACACATTCTCAGAAATAATAACTAATATTTCAAGTGTTTAATACTAGTTCAAACCTTGAACTTGTTTTCATAAATACTTATAACTACTCGATTAGATAAAACCTTCTAATCAACAACACCAACAGTGTTTATTCAAGTAATTCAATAAGTTTAGTCGAGCAATTAATATTAATATATCTCAATGATAATAATTAATACATAGGATCAACCACTAATAAGTAAAAAACTTTGACTTGTTAGTTAACCTCTAGTCAAACTTGACTAGATATAATCACAAACCACGTGCAAGAATATGTTACTAAATAATTTATTAATTTTTTAAAACCACAATTTCAAAACATCCTTGTAACTTGAAATCAGAAAAAACATTTTAAAACTAAAAACTATGAATTATTAATATCCTTGTTTCTTCACGCGGGATCCTTGCATTCTTGGCACTTTTGCTTTCATTGACCTATTGCAATAAACGATTGCGAATGTCAAAAACCACTTATAACAATAAGTTGAAAGCAAATACTGAAGTTAGTCAGCGAAGTTACTTGTGGTGTTAGACTAAACACCACATTCGTGACGCTTCGGGTAGTTGACATTGTAATGGCCATTCTCACCGTACTTAGAGCACTGGTTCTCGGCTTTTGCTTTGTTTGGTTTGAAACTCTTGCCCTTGCTATTTCCATTTACCTTGGCCCTAGGTACACATGGTTCTGGCTTGATTTTACCCTTTCCCCTTCCGCTCCGCCCTTCCTCTACCGTTATCCACTATGAGAATTTCTTTGGACTTAGTACCCATATTAGACTCAACTATCTTGAGCATCGAATAAAGCTCAGCTATGGATTTCTCCATGTTGTTCATGTTGTAGTTGACTATGAAAGGCTTATAGTCATCAGACAACGAGTTGAGTATCATATCCATTGCTAGCTGCAACGGTACTGGGTGTCCTAGCCTTTCCTGATGATCTATGTACCCTTTCATTATCATGACATGGGTATTAACTGAAATACCCTTAGCAATCTTGCAAGTGTTAAGAGCCTGCTCCTGAAACATGTCTCTCACGGTGGATCATGTCATAAGCTGATGTTTCCATCATGCTCGTACACTATTGGCTGGGGCATTTCCCACCGGCTCCTCCAGGACATACCACTTTCTCTCATGCCTGAGCACGATCCGAAGATTGCACTCCCAGTTGAGAAAGTTAGGTCCGGCGAGCTTATCCTTCTCAAGGATAGAATGGAGTAAGAGGTTATTGGTGTTGGATGCGTTTGCCATCTACAATCTCAATCATGTAGTTCAACTAGTAACGCAAATAAGACTTTGCTAAATAAAAATTTATAAAAACCCTTAAATGATTAAGTATTAGCCCTAGGATCCTTATTTCACACGTGTTGGTGCACGGTTTGGGCACGACAACACCAACCCCGGGCTATTTCAGGTAGGTAGGTTCCTTTACCAATCGTATCTAAATTGATACGACTCCTACACCTTGTAGAGATTTTTAGATGAAACTATCTAAGTATGATTATCTCTACACTAAGTGCATTTTGGGCCCGTCACATCAGGGAATCACCAAAGTAGACCGCACCACCTAGGACGGGGTGAACTCTGGCCCGTCACATCAGGGAATCACAAAGTCTTTCACCCCCTCCCCACATCGATTTGAACCCCAGTGTGCATGGTTTGGGCACGACAACACACTAAGGTACCAGGAGTAGGAAATGTGTACCACTAGATGAGTAGCACTACTGGTCAGATTTTAGTGGGTTTTATCCAAGTTTGAAAATCTTGATTCCAGTTTGGTAAAACCATTTTAAAACTATCTGTTTTTAAAATCCATATATCTTAGTATACTTTGAACTAGGTACACAATACGTCTTATGATAAAATCATCTTAAAAACAAACTGTTTTAAAAATACTGATACAACAATCATAAAATATTTAATTTTATAAAGATGTTGTCGTATTCAAATTTTATCATATACCGTGGTTTTACCTCTGATTAATAAAAGATGTTATTAACCTCCTGCTTTAATTTTATAGTCGCATCATAATCATTAAAGTAAAGCACAACCACGGAGATAATAAACTGTTATAGTTTTGCCAACAATGTCCTAAGGGGTCAACTAAGGACAAACTTAACTAAATAGATCCCGTGGCTGGATCTTGTGTTTTGTCTCCTTGCTCCCACTAGCCTTGACACCTCCGGTCTTGACTGGAGCAATTCCATCTGGTTCCTCTATCTTTGAAAAACTCCATCTTGATAGATCTTCGTCTTTGGTTTTGGTTACAACAAACTAAACTAGAATACATGAAATCCTATTCTATAACTTTTACATTATGAAAGGGGTTGTAAGTGGCACGCAGGCCTCCCCAAAATACTTTTACATTGTAAAAGGGGTTGTAAGTGGCACGTTGGCCTCCCCAAAACCAAAATAAAGAAATAAGACAAATACGCTGATGGGTTATGGTAGCCATCTTACCCGCCAGCGGAAGCGTGAAAAACAATATTCTGGGTAAAAAAACAAGATGCCACCAAGACCCACTAATGCTGGAACTCTACATAAAGATAATGCAACCAAAATAAAAGAGATGGGATAAGAAATATACCATGCTCCAGCTTCTGAGTTCTTCAACTTGGGATGAACTCTAAGTCACAAAAGAGCAACTCTCTATTGATAATCCACACCAAGTTAGTTCGATCCCCAAATGCTAGTTAGCCATGTTATGATCTTCAAGACTTGAAATCATTCCTTGGTAGAACTCACAACTTCCAGAAATCATCAAGAACACTTATGATTTTCTGGACTCACACAACAACACCCAAGAACTCTCTTGAAGAGAGTATGCAAGTATATGAGAGAAAAAGAGAGTGTTGCTTCATTTCTTGGTCAAGGAAGTAAGTAAGAACCCCTATGGACTCATATGCACTATCACATGCATTATAGCAGAGCCATAAGTCGTCCATCATGATTACTAGGTGACCCAATACTTGTTCCTTAATCCAAGCAAAGAACAACAAATTCAAGATTCTGTCAGATAGATTACGCGCCGCATAATACTAAACCTTACGTGTCGCGTAACTCCTTTTCCAGAATTCAGTTTCTCTCGTTTGCGTTATGTGCTATCGGGTTCAATCCTTGGCGTGTGACCCAATAGGCTCGTGTATTATCTGTAGAGTTACTAATCTACGTGTGTCAGTGGGCATATTATCCAACAGACTCCCACTTGCACATGACATATCGTATCAATAAGTAACACAGACAGAGAGCGGCCTCTAGCAAGACTTCTTTGCCCCCAAGTCAACGCGAGTAATGTCATCCCAACACAAGTACCAAATCACAACCCTATAGGGTTTATATGGCCCTATAGATAAGCGATCAATCATCCTTTTGTTCGCGATATCCTTGTGAATACGAGACATTGTTAAATGTCAATCTCTAGATCGTTCACGATTATGTTTCTCGATCTCAATTGATGGTGACCCAAAATCTAGTTGCAATCGATCAAACATCATTCCAACACGATCACGGCCGTGCATTTTACCTCAGCTCTCAATCATCGAGGGGCCCATGGATATCTCTTTAAAACTAGAGGAACAAATCCCTTTGACTGTATTGCTTCGCCACATACACCATACTTTACCTAAAAGCACCCTTTATAACAGCCAGTCACGAACTGCGTTAGAAAGCAATCAAAGCAAAGCAGGTTCATGCTTTGGAACACGTGTATCTCTAGTCTAAGGACGAAATGATATTATCTTTCTGAGTTACTCATAACATAAACCATGAAGTAAGCTCAGATGTGGGTCTTCCAATCACTTGACCATTGCAAGTACAGGCGAAGTGTTGCGTCTCTTTACCCAATCCATTGTTGGATAGCGACCAACCACTTCCCTCAGTCTTAATTCAAACTTTCTCCCAATGAAGAATGACCGACTGTGGACATTTAGAATGCAAAATCATTCTGGGAAGTGATTAAACAAGCTAAGATGAAACACAATATAGATTCATGAAAATACCCGCCCATGGCGTATTATTAAATCACATTTAATAATTGATATAGTATGATATACAATACTGCTTAAAGTTCCCAAAATTTAGTATATCAAAATATAACTAAAATAAACTTAAGTCAAGTCCTTTTTCAAAAAGGATTTGTATGTAGGCACTAACATGACTACCATCATCAGCCTACCACTTAAGCTTTGTAAACGGATCTGCCATAATGCAATCCGTTTGTACTCTCATGAAGACCATACCTCAAAACACAACCAAACCACTCATAAAGTGTTTGTTGACGAGACTATGGTCCTTTGTCCATGTCCGAGTACCTTCATTGCTTCAAAAGAACTCAATAAGGTAAGTGACACTAAGGACTATGGTTCTTGTGCAAAAGCCACTAAAAGTCATCAATGCTTTGAGAACCATTCTTACTAACAACTACACATAAAATAGGATCATGTACTCCGATCTAAGTCGGCAGATATCCTTTATAGAAATTAGCACTGGAGTAATAAATTACTCTAAGCTTTATTTTTCCATAAATTTAGTAAGAACATATCTCAATATTTCTTATACTCCATAATCAATATTATATATATCATAATTATTATGGACGAATAACTCCTGAACTAAGCTTTTAAACCAAGCATAGTCGGGACATTTTCTCCAATATTAAAGTATATACAAGTATATGATTATATCAATGCTCCCACTAGCCCTGACATTCATACAGGTTTAATCCTTGCTTTTGAGAACTCACATATTTGATTTTCATATCAAAGCAAAGGTTCCAACCCTGAGATGTTTATTTAAGTCTATCAATAGACTTCCATAATTTTCAGACTCTACAAGAATACTTGTGCTCTTAGACTTCACAAGGATGCTTGTGCTTGTAGACTTTACAAGGATACTCTTGATGTAAGCGACCTCCGGATAGTGTTTTAAGCACTTCCTCATAAAAATTTATGTTAAGGAATGGAGTCCTTATATCAATATATCATAGCCTTTAAAAGGGCAGTGATATCTTATGAGTATCTACATAAACTTCAACATAACCATTTGGGATAAAGTTTCAAGATGATACCTTCCTTACGGTCAATCATCGAAAACACCCTTCTCATCCATGCGATATTTGAAGTTGTCTACAAAACTTCTTTTGACATAGCTACTGAAAGAAAGTTTCTAGATGATACCATCCACTTGGTCAATCATCAAGAAAACCTTTCCAATCAGTCGGTATTCAAAATGGTCTACAAATTTACTCTTCAACATTACCACTAAGAGAAAATTTCCAGATGATACCTCCCATATGGTTAATCATCAAGAAAATCATTCTATTAGTCGGTATTCAAAGTTGTAAACAAATCCATGATGGTTTCTTTTATAAAGAACCATATACTCTCTATGGGTTTCCACCCCAGTATAGGATAAAAACAAGTTTCAACTTGAATATCCTCAATGGATTACATCTCACATTCATTGTCTCTTTTCTACTAGCAGACACTAGGCCCACTACACTACCAGTAGTTGATGACTTATCATCAAGTCGTCTTCCTTAGATATAATAAACTATATCTAGCTGGTCTTATGACGACATATACCAGTCTAAGAGGAAATTACTATATGTCAGGTTCTCCAGCCTTCTCATGCTGAATTAAATCATTTCTGATTATTTGCCAGTGCCAACATCAGGTTATCCCATTCAAGGTCTACTTTTACTTCTACAAGCATACATGGATATTAGTTTTACTGTAAAGAAACATTTCCAAAAACACTTTGTTTTTATAAAGTTTTGAAAAACAAATATCCCATGGTCTTAGAAGAATACCTAATGGAGTAACACCTCTAGATCCTGGATTCATTCACCTCAAGTGCAAAATGCAGGTTTAGACAATCCAGACTTTGAGATGGACAAGCAAAGACACTCTTTCTAGTCACATCCTCTAAGGTGTAGTCTTAACCATCTTTGTTGGTTTAAGATTAAGAACATAGCCCGCCACTACTTTAGATTACTCCATAATTGAGTACGAAAGTGTAACATATCAATTACCAGATCAAATCAAGAATGTCCGGTTCCTCCATGATATGACCTATTATCCAATGTGTCATAGAAGGAGTGAATTATGTGACAAATCCATAATTCAATTGATGGTAATAGAATTTAGAACATATTAACTCAATCTACACAGTCTACACAAAGATTAACTCGGCTAAAGCTCGAAAATCAACCTTTGTGTAACTTGAATCGAGTATCATATTTCTTTATCTATTTTAAATCAGGCACTTCGTTATGGTGTGTCTTGAACACCTATAAGGTTTCAAACACATAGTCTATCAACGAATAGACATGTCCATTTCTTCTACCATCTTCGGTAAAGATAACGAAGTATTTAGATTTTATACCTTATGATTTGCTTGAACGGTCTACACACAAGAGTGTGTACGTAATCCAACAAGCTATCAATCCTCTCACATACAAAAATGAATGATGTATAATTAAATTAACCTAATAAATAAGATTTGTTAGTCAACATTTGACCCAGGATCAAACGATTCCAAATTCCTGACCACACGGAGTTTGGTGATACAATTCTTATTTATATGGTTAGGTCAACTATGTCATAAGGATAATCTTTATCCAAATTATTTATGATCATCATATTACTTCTTAAGCATAAGCTTAATATAAATGTCTTGACATGTATAAACTTTGAAACAAATAAATGGTTCAAAATAGTATACATCGTCCAATAAATGGCATAATAGATATCAAGTTTCTTGTCCCAAAGAGCAAAACAAATATATATTGAAGTAATCTTTAGCTAGAGGGATAGGCAAGTGTCATACTTCCAATCCTTTCAATAGAAACAATTATCTTGTTTTTCTATTTGAAGTCCAGCTCTTCATGTCTTATATGCCTACTTCCCTTTTAATACTTAAATTTTGCACCAAATAAATTTGCAACAAATTTAAATATTATAGCCAACGTTCAAAAACCTAGCCTATAGAAGTAGCATTAAAAAAATGGAGTTTAATCATGAATGTATCTCAAGTCAAAAGGCTAAAAGAGTCTTTAATCCATTTAGACAAAATGGTGGCGCTAATTTCTAATCTTATCGTGAAGTAGCAAACTACCCCTCATGGAGTCTAATCACCATAGGCGCAATCACATTGCCCTTTAACTCCGATATTATGGAAGGTTTGATTAAAATCAAAACTTCCATTAGAGGTCAGTTTCTATTTCTTGATTACTTGTTCCTTAGTAGCCAAATTAGGAATATTTTAATTGGTCTTCATTGGTCATGCTAGACTTTGAAGTCTCTAATCATACCATGAAGCTCTATCAAAGAGTCCTTCATCCAGTCCATGTACGCCTCAATAATAAGGATATACACTTATTTATTCCCACCTTCTTGCATCCGACAACCGAATTAGGTCTAGACACATTATCCTCTCTTGTGTCTACGACACGCAGTGACCTAGTTCGCGTTGGTAGCAAGTGGCTATAAAAAGGTTTTTCTCAATAATGTATAACTTTGTCTCAACTACTAGTGTTAGACAAGTAAGTTTACATGTATGAGTCTATCCTTTATAAGGAATTGACAGAGTATTAATTTGAATGTGGTGTTGTTAACGTGTAAGTAATCTTAAGAGTACACAATTTAGTTAATATTGAAATGATCCTCGTTAAAAAAAATTTACCCATTTGATTTATAAAATCAAAATTTTTAACAAGGGCTAAGAACCATATTTCACCTTGCACCGTGACGGGTTTTCCGCGGATCACGTGGCAAAGCTATTTAGGCCGGTACAAATTCACCAATTGTAATCCATTGTTACAACTCTTAGTTCCATGCGGGATCCAATTTGAAAACCATTGTTTCAAATTTGGCATGTTGATCCCTCCACACCAACTTCAAACTAAGATTTTAAATAACTCGGCTAGAGCTCGACAATTATTCAAAATATTATTTTGAAATCGTAAATCAACCATCAAGATACACGGTGGTACTCTTGCCCAACGATTGACTCGGCTAGAGCTCGACAATCAACCTTACGAGTTGCCACACGCGCCTTTCACATAGTCCACACAAAGATTAACTCGACTAGAGCTCGACAATCAACCCTTGTATAACTAGATTCGGGTGGTGTCATCTCATGGGTGGTGTGAAATTTACATTTAGAAAACGGGATTTAGTTTTCCGGTTTAAAAAATCATTTGAGCGGTTAGATTAACAAATAAGTGACAAAACGCATTTTTCACTTTGAATTATAAGCCATTGTTATATTCTCTTTAGTTAATCTTATGCGCGCGCGAGTTTGTTAAACCAATGTTAAAAACTCTTGAGTTTTATTAATGTCAAAAAGTTGTCTAGCATGCAATCCTATAAACCATGCGTAAACAATAAATAATAAAACAACCACACGCATATATAATAGTTGATAACCATGTCCCTAAAACCTATGCGTCTTTCCCGTGAGCCATTACGGATAAACGAAGTCATCTAAGGACATATCCCTCACTTGGATGTGCTCCCACTAAACCCGCTACCTCCATTGGGCCTCTCGGATTCGTGTTTACCAAGACGTCTCTCCAAGGACTCACGATGGTTGCTTCCATATTACAATTACATAGAAAATGAAATAAATGGCATGCAAGCCACAAATCCTATTTTCTAGTACAAAAATAAATAACATGGAATTTAAATTAAAAAAATTAATTATTACATACCATGTGACATTTAGTCACCTAATGAATGAATAACTAATTTAACACAACCAAACATCCACAAAGTCTAGGGCATTAATTGGTTACCAACATCACATGAACAACATGAATAACATGAACAACATGGTGTGCCACAAAAACCATGTAAACTTATGTATCTTAATTAAGATTATTTCTAAAACCCAAGGCACTAAATAATCCCATGTATATATGTATTAGTAATAACAAACCATTTTTGATGAAACATATTCATATATACATAATGTAAGTATATGCAATTACTATTTTTATGCCAAAAAATAATAATATACATATAAATACACCAACCAAGATACAAAGCATCTTAATATACGAAAAAATAATTTCTGGAACAAAAATTACAGAAACCATTTTTGGATGCCAAAAACCCGACTGCAAAACTGTTTTTAAAATTTTAAAAACAAAATCGGTCAGATCCATGTACGCGCCGCGTAACCCACCTGACAGCAAATCCAGTTTTTCTATTTCGGGTTTTTCAAGCCACCAAGGTGCAATACCTTTGTAGAGATGGCTCTGATACCACTGTTGGGTTATGGTAGCCATCTTACCCGCCAGCGGAAGCGTGAAAAACAATTTTCCGGGTATAAAAACAAGATGTCACCAAGACCCACTAATGGTGGAACTCTACATAAAGATAATGCAACCAAAATAAAAGAGATGTGATAAGAAATATGCCATGCTCCAGCTTCTGAGTTCTTCAAGTTGGGATGAACTCTAAGTCACAAGAGAGCAACTCTCTATTGATAGTCCAAACCAAGTTAGTTTGATCCCCAAATGCTAGTAAGCCAAGTTATGATCTTCAAGACTTGAAATCATTCCTTGGTACAACTCACAACTTCCAGAAATCATCAAGAACACTTATGATTTTCTAGACTCACACAAGAACACCCAAGAACTCTCTTGAAGAGAGTATGCAAGTATATGAGAGAAAAAGAGAGTGTTGCTTCATTTCCTGGTCAAGGAAGTAAGTAAGAACCCCTATGGACTCATATGCACTATCACATGCATTTAAGCAGAGCCATAAGTCGTCCATCATGATTACTAGGTGACCCAATACTTGTTCCTTAAGCCAAGCAAAGAACAACAAAGTTAAGATTCTGTCAGATAGATTACGCGCCGCGTAATACTAAACCTTACGCGTCGCGTAACTCCTTTTCCAGAATTCAGTTTCTCTCGTTTGTGTTATGTGCTGTCGGGATCAATCCTTGGCGTGTGACCTAATAGGCTCGTGTATTATCGGTAGAGTTACTAATCTACGTGTGTCAGTTGGCATATTATCCAACATACACAACCACGGGTCTAAGTTGGCAAAACCTATAACCTACATGTCTAACCACAACAAGAATATATTGTTGACTTGTTTAAGTCAAGCATTTGTAGTTGACATGTAGAAACTACAAACGTAAATTAAAAATACTAATGCGACATTAGTATACAAGTCAAACCCATTCAATATTTATATATAAACAATATATAAATAATTTACCATGCATTCAATATAAACAATAAATAATGCAAGCAACATACATACATACATCGTTAATCTATAAACTTTTTCTCGTTACCTCTCAATTAATTAAACTATTAATCAAGACGAGATAACTTGACAAAAACTTTGTCAACCTTTTAATCAATTATTAAACTATTGGTAAAATAACTATCACACCAAATGTGTTTTAATCCAAAAACACCTAATTGATTAAAAATTGTGTTTGTTAACTTTGTTCAATAATAATAGACTATTATGGTTAATTATTATATTTTAATCCAAAAATATAATAATCCAATATTTTAACTTAACTAGTTAAAATAACCCTTTTAACCATTATATATATATATATATATCAATTTTAAGTCCGTAAAATTAATACATATATAATCTTGTATTATTAATTATTCCGAATTATAAGTTATAAAATACAAGCGGTATTTATAATGGAGTATAGTCCATGAACCCTTTCTCGGGTTATCCCTAACTGGGCCGAGAAGCCCATTAAGTTCACAATGACTTTTTATAAGCCCAATTTTATAAACAAAAAACATTTAAGTTCTAATAACTATAATAAAAGGAACCAACATGGGCTTTAATTAAAAAAGATCAAAGAATTAGCCGGGCTGACCTAACTTGGCAGAGCCTTCTTTGGGCTGCTGGACCGCCGCAAAGGGGTCCTGACTTGGGCCGAAGCTGCTATTGGGCCTGGACGCTATTGGGACGCGACTGGGCTAATAGTTTGGCTTGGGCCACCGAGATCTTGGGCCTGTTTCTGGGCTGCCACAATTGGGCCACCACAACTGGGCCACCATTGCCGATCCGTCACCACCTCCTGGGCCACCACTGCTGGGGCTACCGCTGGTGGTCTCATGGATTTTCCGCTGACTTTTCTGATTACTTTCAAATAATTCGAGAACATATGAGCGAAAATAAACACTTTATACTTTTTATTATTTAACTGGTTAAACCTAACTGATTCAACCTTTTCTGATTAAACAATTAAAACAATAAAACTTTAATATTCAAATTTAGCTGTTTGAATTATAAAGTCTAAGATTAGCATAAGTTTTTTATCCTATATATAAACGCATATATATACATGAATGAAAAATAAAACTGTTTATAGTTTTAATTCCTTAACCGGTTAAACCTAAACGATTTAACCTTTCCGATTAAAGATTAAAAACCATAAATCTATACAAAACTAACTGTTTTGTATAAACTGGGATTAACATAAACTTTGTTAATCCCGAATGATTTTCAAACATTCACACACACACACACACACACACACACACACATATATATATATATATATAAACAAGAACAAACAACAGATCAAACAATAAACACATTGTGATAAACTAAGTCGACGCTCTGATACCACTCTTGGGTTTTATAGCACCTCCTATATGTCATACTGATTCAAACTCAAACTGGTTTGAACCGACTCTAGGATGAAAACAGAATAATCTTTCATAAAAGCGGAACTTGAAAAATCAACCACCCAAAAACCCTAAAGGGTTAGAATCTTTGTTTATCACAAAATATATATAAATATTGATGACATGTATGTATCAAAAAAATAATATGAATATAGCAAACAAAAAAGAACATTCATATTATTCATCCAACCAAGAACATATAAATATATATATATAAGCTACGCATACATATATATATATATATAAATATGTATCAATCGGTCAAAACTAGTATTATATATATATATATATATATATATATATATATATATATATATATATATATATAAACTTGATCAATATATATCATCAAGAACATGAAGAGGATGATAAATAGGATTATACCTTTACTTACCTAGGGTTGCTCAAGTAATAATCCACCCGTGATGAAGCAACACGATATCCTGCTAGAAAGGTAGCAACCACGAACCATACGATCACACCGACTTGTTGATCGATCAAAACAGGTTTTCGGTTTTTCTTGGGGTGTTCGGCCGGCCCCAAAGGGAGAGAGGAGAGGAGAGTGTTTTTTTTTTCTTTTTTAATGATTTAGAATGATTAACCTCTAATTCTCCATATGATCTCCTATTTATAATAATAGGAATTAGGATGATATTAGGAAACCTTTGAATGTTTCCTTATCTTGAATTAGGGTAACTTAATCACCAAGTTAAACTATTATTATTAATAATTAATATATTAAAAAAACATATAACTAATATATATATATATCTCTCTATATATATATATATATATATATATATATATATATATTTCAATTTCCTTTATTAATTAATATATAATAATCCTTATCCAATTAATAATTTAAACATAAAATTTTAATCTTATTAATTAACAATATATATTTATTTAACTAATAAATATATATTTGCTTGTCAATTAATAACTTGGTAATTAATCATCTCCGTAAGTTAAAATCATAACTTACTCTTACTGGTTGCATTACTTCTCGTATTACATTCCTTTACAGGTGTGACCCTTGAGTGCCTTATGGCATTGGACGTGGCATCAGGGTTCGACGGTTATGCACACAAATCCTATCAAAAAGGGGAACAAAATACCCCGTGTCTTAATTAAAGACCCTAAGGTCGGTCTTTAACTCCCTTATCCTCTAGGAGTTTAAAAACATATACTACACACACAAACACACACACACACACACACACACACTCAAGATTTTGGAATTTGAGAAAGAATTCAAGAAAGCAAGTTAGTTGCAGATAATTCAAGTATCAAAATTGTGTTCTAGCTTCTGTGCTTCACCAATGTTGTAAGTGTTTTTGTATGAAACCTTGTTTTTTAGATTTTGAAGAAGATACACCCTTTTAATGGTGTAAAGTTTGTTTTTGTGGTTAGTTTTCATGTCCAAGGTGTTTATAAGCTCCAAATGATGTCTAGTGAAGTGTATAAACAATTGGAATCGAGTTTTTATCGATTAGGTTAAAACGTGATTTACAGGAGCTGTCATGAAACAGAGTCGAAGAACACTGCGTCGAGGGTCCTTGAGGTCGCATGGAACGAACCTTGCAGCCGTAAGCAGTGAAAATGGTCCTTCTGGTCGCAAAGAGTGGTACTTGCAACCGTAAGCTGTGTTTGTGGTCCTTTCGGCCGCAAGTAATGGTACTTGCGACCGTAAGGCTATGCTTCGTTGGTTTACCACCTACTGGCGAAGGAAATGTGACTTACGAGCGCAGGTACATAACTTACGGTCGTAGTCAACCTTGGAACCATGCTTGCAGGCAAAAGTGATTTCCCTTGCGGCCGGAAGCATTGGTATGTGGAAAAGGAACTCTTGCGGTCCCAAGGGGTACCCTTGCGGTCGTAAGGGGTGTTCCTGAAGGGACCCTTGCGACCATAAGGCTGGTACTTGCGGCCGCAAGCAGGGGTCCCGTACTGGCAGCTTGTTTAACTTGTGTTAAAGCCTGAATGTGCTATGTGTAAGTGATAACCAAGCATATGTATAATGTGTTAGGTGATCCTGAGGAACCCGAGGACACCGAGCACTATATTTGTCTCTTGTGAACTCCAGGTTAGTACCGGTTTCCCATGAGACTCAGTAAGTAGGTTATCTGTTGCTTGTGCGATATATGCTATCATGCTTATACTTGTGTATGCCGCAAGGTATGATGTGATAAAGTGATATATGCTATGCCATGTGATATAACTTGTGACTTGTGATACGCATGCGTACTGTGGACCCGTTATGGGTCAACTATGTTTGTGCTTCTTGTCCGGACAAATGGAGTGGTTGAGGTCAGTTGCTGATGTGGCTGGATCCCCGAGTGTTATTCGGGATCAACGGTACTCAACGGAAATTTCCGGGTTAAAGGTTCTGCAGGCCGTCGTTCCTCGACATACAGTGAGGGTCTTGGTCTATGATCAGATCCGAACCGAGTCCTTGTGGCTCAAACATGTTGGTAGGCTGCTCTTCGCTCCCCCACCGATACGATTGGTTGTAGCTGATTCCCCAGTTAGGGATTGTTGAGTAGGGCTTGCAACTCTACGAGATATGACCCTGCTAACATGTCGGCGCACCGCTATGTGATAGCTTAGCCTTGTGGGCCATGCTTGTGATATGATAGCATGCTTGTTGATGCTTATGTGAAATTTGTGCTCACTAGCTAGTGGTAGCTAATGTTTCCAGATATTTCCCTTTTTGCAGGTTAGTGACGTGATGGCCTAGCGAGGCAGGATGCTTTTGGGTAGTTATGTATATATCTTTTGGAACACTTGTTGTTACATTACTCTGATGTGATGGTCAGTATGTAGTGGTAACACTGGCATGATTTTTTAGACTTGGCTCGATCGGTTGTATTTTGATGCCAAGTCGATAAACAATACTTAACTATGTAATCAATGGATTGTTCCGCTGCAATCCTTTATATAAATATGTTTAAAAAGTTTTAATTTCAACTTATTTTAAGCTTGTGAAAGCCGGCGTTACAAAAATGTTCTTCGAAGAAGACACCTGAAATGTTTATTCTTTACAAGAAGTTGTTGAAGACTATCATCTTCAGTGTAAGACCTGAAGAGGACCCCAATTGGAAATGAGAAAGAAGTTCACTGAACCTGAAGATTGAAGATTACTTAAGTATATCTTCAATATATATATATATATATATATATATATATATATATATATATATATATAACACCATGATTTCTAAATACATCGTTTTGTTGGAGAGATATTCATTTCAGTCAATAATCAAATTTGTTCACTAATGATAGGATTTGTGTGCATAACCGTCAAACCCCGATGCCACTTCCAACACCATAAGGCACTCAAGGGTCACACCTGTGAAGGCATGTAATCCAAGAGGTAATATAACCACAAATGGGAGGATGGTTTCATAACACTTAGTTATAAACTAGTAATTACGAGTATGGAAAGGCTTAATTACCAAGTTAATTAATTAACATGAAAATATATGTTTATTTGTTAATAAATATATATATTGATAATTAATCATATTCAAGATTAATATTTAGGTTTAAATTATTATATTGAATAAGGACTCCACTAATTAATTATTAATAAGGAAAAATAAAATATATACATATGTACATATATATATTCGGCCGAATATATATATATATATATATATATATATATATATATATATATATATATATATATATATATATATATATGTGTGTGTGTGTGTGTGTGTGTGTGTGTGTGTCTGTGTGTGTATATATATATATATATATATATATATATATATATGTTGGGAAAATGATCTCATTAGTTAAGATTTGATGAGACAAAGTTAAGTTAGTAAGATGTGTTCTAATGATAACTTAAACAGAATTATGAGGCTTGATCAGACTGAACACTATTAGTGTTTCAGACTGAGCATAAGCTGAATATAAGCTGAGCATATGTTCGATCAGCTTGGACTATATCTTAGTAAGATTATCAATGTGTTTGATAAGCTGTGTATGTCACCTAAGATATATTGAACTTTCAGCCTGATGTGTTTCAAGCTGAGTGACTCAGCGTATATACTGAGTCAGCTCAACAAAGTTGCTAAATAAGTTCTAGCTAACTCTTAGGACTTCTAAGGATAAGTTAATTGTTATACATGTTAGTTCATGTTTGTTTTCGAGTTTGTTCTCGAAGAACTCAGCTTGATGAGTTTCAAGCTGAGTAACTCAGTCCGAGTAAGAAGTCAGTTTAAGAGAATCTAAATATGTTTTAAATTTATCTTTTAACTCTCTATATATCTACGGCAAGGATAAGAAGATTCCAGAATCAAGATTGAAGATTGAAGATTGAAGACTCAAGATAAGAAGATTCAAGATTCAAGATTCCGGGTTATCCTTTAGTTAGTTAGCAAATTAGGATTAGTTATAGTTTGTTAGGATCTGTAGGAACAGGATTATAAATACTTATCTCCTGATAAGTTTAGAGGTACGACTGCAGAGCCAAAAAGTCAATTCACCTCAAACATTATGTGTTACGAATCTTGATTCACTGTTTGTCAGTTCAACGTGATCAAGATACTCACAGATTGCCAAGTTGTTCGTGTGTTCGAATATTCACATTTGTTGTGAAATTGGTAAGTAATCAATCTGTGATTAAATCCTGTTTAGAGAGTCGTCTGGTATCTATAATCATAAGTTGATTATAGATAGCAAAGTTTGAGAGATTGAGAGATTTACATTAGGTGTTAACATATCAAGTGTTGCTTATTTGATAGAGTCTGTAATCAGCTTCTTATAAATGAAAAGCAAAGCATTCGATTGTGGTTTGACTTACTATGTGTAACACTTTCTTTTGATTTTTTCAATTTTCGCAGAAAATGTATTCAACCCCCCTTCTACACATCTGTTGCTTGTTATTCTCACCAAGGGACCAACAGCTGGTATCGGAAAAGGCTGAACAATTTCATATGTTGAAAGTTCAAGATTCTGAGAAAGTTCACAATGTCTACAAGCAACAATTCATCAAACTTTCCTCAGATGTCTGCCAAGAGCTATCCCACCTTTGTTGGATCTGATTATCCGATGTGAAAACTCAGAGCCATGCTATTCCTCAAGTCCATTGACAATCATATGTCCGATGTCATTACTAAAGGACCAATCATCCCCAAAATTTCTGCTGTTGTCAGTGATATGTCCGCTAATAAAACAGACGAAAGCGAAAAAAAAGTCAAGAAGCCTGTTGCATCCTGGACAGATGAAGACTGGAAACTGTTCAATCTGGATAACAAGGTAAAGAGTGGTTGAAAGTCAAATATGAGTGTATAGTGATGAATTCGAATATGCAAGTAGAGAGAATATGTCAAGAACACCTTTAAGTGTGTGTTTTCTATTCCAAAATGTCAAAGGTTACATTGAGTTCATGTTCAACATCTATTTATACTAAGAACATTAAATGTACTAGTTACATAAAATATAGACTAGATCTAATCATAAACTCTAGATCTAACAATCTCCCCCTTGATTCGATCTAGACTATGTTTCTCTCTCCTAGGTTTCTTTGCCATCTTCTGATCATCACACGTTCACTTAGCTTTTCCTGAAAAGCATCAATTACTTCAGACAATGCAACCCTTGTTGGTTGATCAAGATCATGCATCATACTAAGAATATGTTCTCTTATCTTGAACATCCATACTCGCAATGAACCATCTAAATAGCATCCATATCCTTCAGTCTTAAGAAGAACTTTTCTTGTTTACTATTGAAAAGTACAATGCCATCTTCTGATTCATCATCGACACCTTTCCAAACAACTTGATACATCTCCATTTGATTCAACTTTGGATGAGATGTATCAGGTTTTAAAGCATTAATCTTGATTTTGTCTGATTCAGCTCCAATCTGAAGATCTGTGTATTCTGCAGCCAGAATTCTTTGAGCAATGAATTTCCAGAGTTCAATATATCCTGCTTTATCAGCTTTCGAATGTAAAATTCTTGGTTCCTGGATTTCCAACAAGTAATCCAGATCGTCCAGACTTAGATATTTCAAATCCACTTGACTAAAGTTATAGACTTTCTGATCAGCACGTTTGACAGCAAAATGGACCCAAGTATAATGTAGAACATTTTGAAAAGAACACTTAACATTTAAGATTAAACGTTTTGAAGCTACTTGATCTTTTGTCTTTCCATGCCAGTTCAGTAGTAACTTTTTACCAACCTCAGATACATCATCAATACCAATCATGTCAATTGATCGCATTTCTTCAAGTTCCTCAGTGAATATTGCTCCAATCTTTTCTTCTAGAAATGCAACTGCTATATCTTGAAATTTCCAGTTGGTTCTTGGTTTGTCTAGTGCTTCTTTTATTAGAATAACCCTTCTTTTGATATCTCTCAATGCACCAGTATTGATTGGATCCACTGTGTATCCCTTAGGTACCTCCCATTCTGCATCCTTTCTCAGCTCTTCTTCCTTTTCTTTTCTCTTGTTTTCTCTCATAATATCTTTGGGTGTGATTCTGAATTTGCCCGGAGATGGAGGAAACAGATTAGCAACCTCTTTGTTAATCCTCAGAACATTTGTTATATTCATTGGCTCTGGTGTTGGCACCTCTTCTACCTCAGGCTTTTCAACCCTTGGTGTTGTAATGACCCTTGATTCTTTGATCTTGTCTATCTTTTGCTGTAGAGTAAGATTGCTAGTATCAGCCTCAGTTTCAAAAGACCCGTAAGCTTCAAAGACATTCTTAGCTCCATGAATAAAATCAAATGTCTCATCCACTACTTCATCAATTAACTGCATCTTTCCTTTGCTTTTACCCTTGCCTTTACCTCTGCTCCTCTTTGGTGTTGGTTCTTTACTTTGTGAAGACAAAGCAGCAGGTAGCTTTGATATTAAAGATGTCACAGGCACAGTTGCACGACGTTTCTCTCCCTCAGAATGATCGGGATCTTGATCTTGATCATTATGTTTTCGTTTCTTTCCTTGTGCCTGACATGTTTCAAGAGAAGCTTTAAGTGCAGCAGCAATTGCAGCTTCCTCTTCAGCATCAATTCTGCCTGAAATCTCCCCCTGCCCAACTGGCTCACCCTCAACATCCTTATTAGAATCAATGGCATCCATCCTCTTGTGAAAAGCAACTCCAAAATCCGCCATACTATCCTTCATCTCCTTCTTGAAACTTTCAAAGTCAGATTTCTTGTAATCATTTCTTAATAAATCAACCAGTGTAGCATCTTCTTCATTATTATCTGGCCTAGCCATTAGCTTTGCATACAACTGGAATTTCAACTCCTCTACCGAAATAACCGGGCCTTGTTTAGCCAGCAGCCTATCCACCTTCTCATTTATAACATCAATTTTTGCATTAACCACAGACAAAGCATTTTCAAGGTCAGCCTTAGAAACAAATTCTGAGGCAACTTGAGAAACTTTTGGAGTTGTAACACCGGGATCACCTAGATTGCCCGTTAAGACTTCAACAAATGGAGGAACAAATCCTTCAGAAGTTGAGCCACCCGTGTGCACAGCTGTATCAGGGTTGACTGTGTCGGGATTTCCATCTAATCCTTGAAGTCTACGAAAAGTAGCTTCTATAAATGTTCTGCTAGGTCCTTCAGGTAGGATCCTAGTTGGTGGTATAGATGTGTATTTGTGTTTAGAAAGAATTGGGCTTGCGATGTGCTCTTGAAAATGAAATTCGGTAGCCTGGGGAGAACTGGCACCTGTTTCAATACATACTGTCTCAGAAGGAGACTTCGGTAGATCATGTGTTAAATCCCCGTGAGAATATGAAACAGTATCCTTTTGAGAGGATTCTGAGTGGCTGAGTGGGGTTTGTGCATGCTCTGGTGGGATGCCAGAGTCTTGTTCAACACCAGGACTAACATTGTCAGACCTGATGGCAGATGTGGTTTCCCGGCTTTTTGTGGGTGGGGAACTCTCAGCACTCTTATTTTCTTTTTGCTCATTTTCATTTTCTTTTTCTTTTAAGCTTTCTTCTTCTTCTAAATCAAAATCAATGTCAAACATATCATCATGTGCAAACACAGTTGTTTCCTTTGTTGTTCCCTCAGGTGTAATAATCATACTTTTAACATTATATTCTACACCTTGAGCTTGTGTTTCCTGAGATTGAGATTTTTCAACAAATTTTCCTATAGGCATATCATCCTCCTCATCTCCCTCACCTACACTTTCATCTCCCTCATCCACTTCTTCACCCCTCTCAGACTTTTATCTCGACTCTCCCCCGTCAGTTTCACCCGAAGACGACTGACTACTAGAAGCTGAACTCTCTAGTACTAATGTTCTTTGGGTAGGATCAACAGGCTCTTGTCGATCCGGAAGAACGATGTTATTTTCTCTCACATATGCCTGAACTATGGGATCATCTAAATCCATTAACATTAACAGATCAACAGGCATGACAAATGGCTGAACATCAATTGTCTTTTCAATTTTATACAGCTTCTGCATAATGTACATCGTTGGCAGAGGATCATTATCCCTTATATTGATGTCATTAGGGTGCTCTAGCATGACACATTGCACAATCATTAATAGAAACCTTGGATACGGAAGAAATTTCTTAGCCTTTTGTGGTATTTGTTTCTGATGTACAACTGTGTAAATGTCCTGAAAGATTATAGATGCATAGTCGACATGCCAGTGTTTGACCATTGAGACCAGAATTTGAAACGAACTTGAACTAGCACCATCAACTCCTTTTGAAATACTAGTAAGACACCGATTAATTATAGCATACAGAGACTGCCAGATTGGTACCATATTATTTCTCTTGAATTGAGCAGTCTTGGTGAACACTCCATTAAACCCAAGATCCTTGACATGTAGAAAGATAGCTTTGCCTGATAGAATAGGATCAAAGCTTGTTTTGTTAGGATAACTACCCCTCTTAGATGGAAGTTTAAACATAGTCCGAAGCTGGTTAACACCAAAAGAGAATTTGAAAATTTCAATCTGACCAGCCAAGATCTCCTCTCCTTCATCATTAACAGTAGTATGCAAAGAGTGTCACCGTTGTTGCACATATACCTCTGGAATATGAGGTTCTTCTCCATCAGTAGTAGGGTTATATGTTAAAATGTGGAATAGTGGATGTGAGACTATTAGTTCAGAAAGAATAGGAAATTGAGTGGTGGTGGTTAGAGAGTCAAAACAATGATTGTTCATGAGATTGGGTAAGTAATTGGTTCGGGGAAACAGTTGGTCAGAAGGAACAAGATTACTAGGATTAACCATCTGCAAAAAGAGAATAATACCAATGATTAATGATCAGATGTCTAGCAGATAACACTAGAAAAGTTGTTTCCTTTTCTAATTTGAAAAATTCACAAATTTAAAAATTTTCAAAATTTTCAAAATTTTCTAAGTGTTTTATCGGATTTGAAGAATCCGATAAACACTTAAGAGAAATCCGATAAAATTTCTTTAGAGTAGGATTCCGATTAAAAGCGATTGAATCAAGAATCCGATCAAAACCAAGAAATCTGATAAAAGTCTCGGAATCCGATCAAAATTTTCTTGCAATCCGACAAAAGCCTAGAATCCGATCAAAAGTCTCGAAATCCGATCAAATGTCTCGGAATCCAATCAAAAGTCTCGGAATCCGATCAAAAGTGTCGGAATCCGATCAAAAGTGTCGGAATCCAACAAGTTTCAAACTATCCGAGAGACTCATAACAGTGAACCACCCATCCAAATTCAGACTTTTAAAATTCAAAAATTTCAACAAACAAATCCAAGTCGATTATATCTTTTATCATTCTAAGTGTTATTAACAAAGAGTATACCCCCATCAGTGATCATTAAGCATACTAATTGCTCAAAGTTCATCCCGTAACCCAGTTATGCAAGTCGAACTACATTTCAGTGAAATCCAACCTAAACAAACACTCTAGAAGTAATCTAACTCTATCAAAACTTGTAACACATCTAACTAAGCATACCCAAGTCACAAACCCATTGAATAACAAGAAATAAGCACAAAAATCAGAAGATTAGTTTAGCGACAGAACAGGGTTTTCGGCCTACTAATTCAAACATACATAGAGATGTAATACACTACAGAGAAATCGAGGTGTACCATGAGATTCACAATTGAAAACCAAACCAAAAGTTAGAAACTTGAAGAAATCCAAAGCCTTTTGAAATCCTGATGAAACAGGGAGAAGAGGTCAATTTTTGAAGTGAAATCCGAGAAAAAGTCAAGAATCCGAGAGTTCATGACTTGTAGCCCACAACACTTATCGGATTCCGAGAAAGTATCGGATTCCGATAAAATTATCATAATATTGAATGTATTATCCAAATACTCGGATTCCGATAAAAGTATCGGAATTTTGAATGTGTTGTCCAACTTCTCGGATTCCGATAAAAATAGTTACTTGACCAAATTTTTTTTTTTTTTAATTTTGCAAATGTGTTTGGATTTTTCAGAATGATAAATGAGTCTCCCCCTAAAAGTATGAACCATCCGTAGTTCAAACTTGTCAACTCAGATCAGACACCCCCGACCCCCTAAAACACTTAATTGTGCAGAATGTAATTAATAGAATAAAAGTACAGTCAAATACTCAAATTCAACATGCCTAATTTTGAAACTAAAGTGTTAAAACGATTTTCATCCAACGGTTTGGTGAAAATGTCAACAAGTTGATTTTCAGTATTAACATACTTTAATTCTATCAAACCTTTTTCAAGATAATCTTTGAGAAAATGATACCGAATGTCTATATGTTTTGTTTTAGAGTGATGTACGGGATTGCATGAAATGGCTATGGCACTCTGAGAGTCACACATCAGCGGTATGTGAGAATATTCCAATCCAAAATCCGATAGTTGTGTACGAATCCATAGACTTTGAGAGCAGCAGCAGGCAGCAGCAACATATTCAGCCTCCGCGGTGGAAGTTGACACGCAGTTTTGTTTCTTTGATGCCCAGCATACTAGTCTGTCTCCCAGAAAATGTGCACTACCAGATGTACTTTTTCTGTCCAGCATGCATCCTGCATAATCAGAATCCTAGTATCCAATTAGTTCAAAATCAGAATCTCTAGGATACCACAAACCTAGATTTGGATTACCCTTAAGATATCTTAATATTCTTTTCACTGCCAACAAATGAGACTCTTTAGGATTAGCTTGAAATCTGGAACAGAGATAAGTAGCAAACATTATATTTGGCCTACTAGCTGTTAAGTACAATAAGGATCCGATCATACCACGAAAAGTTTTTAAATCTATGGATTTGCCAGCAGGGTCAGCAAACAGTTTAGTTTTAATTCCTATGGGAGTTGAAAGTGGAGAACAATCAGTCATGTCAAAGCGTTTTAATAAATCTTTTATATATTTTGACTGATTTATAAAAATCCCATGGTTAAATTGAGAAATTTGCAATCCAAGGAAAAAAATTACTTCCCCCATCATGCTCATTTCAAATCTCTGTTTCATGGTATTAGCAAAATCATCACCATACTTTGGGCTAGTTGAGCCAAAAATAATATCATCTACATAAATCTGTACAAGAATATAATCTGAACCAATCTGCTTTTTGAAGAGTGTTGTGTCTGTGGTTCCTTTTGCATAGCCCTTGCTCAACAAGTAATCTGACAACTCATCATACCAAGCTCTCGGGGCTTGTTTTAATCCATACAAAGCTTTGTCAAGTAGATATACATGCTGCGGACGTTTGGAATCCACAAAACCTTCAGGTTGACCAACATAAACTTCCACTTTGAGTTTACCATTGAGGAATGCAGTTTTAACGTCCATTTGGAAAACCTTGAAATTCTTGAAGGCAGCATAGGCTAAAAATAATCTGATCGCTTCCAAACGGGCTACAGGGGCAAAGGTCTCATCATAGTCAATTCCTTCTTGCTGATTGTACCCCTTAGCCACTAGTCTAGCCTTGTTTCGCACAACTACTCCATCAGAGTCTTTCTTATTTTTGAAGATCCACTTAGTCCCCACAATTGATTTACCTTCGGGTTTGGGTACTAAACCCCAGACTTTCAAACGGTCGAACTGATTCAGCTCGTCTTGCATAGCAAGAATCCAGTCCGGATCTTCTAAAGCTTCTGATACACGTGTTGGCTCTATCATACTTAGAAAATTCATATTCAGACATTCGTTTGCAGTTGCGGCACGAGTTCGAACACCAGCGTTCAAACTGCCAATTACTTGAGTGTCAGGGTGACTTCTCAGCCATACAGGCTCGGGGGTCCTAACCTGTATGAAGTCATCTACTGGTTGAACGTCCGTTGCAAATGGATTTACCATTTCAACTTCAACAAACGGATTTACATTGTCATCTATTTCAGCAGTAGAAGGCGTCTGTTGTACAAGGATTGGACTATTTGTAGCTTCGAACTCGGAACTTTCCGGATCAGTGTCCCGTACAACAGAAGAAGTGGTGACTGTGACTGATTCCTCTTGTTGAGGTGCTGGATCAGCCCTGTTTACATTTACAGAAGAAGTATCATTAGCTTTGAAAAAATCAAACATGAAATCCAAATTAATATCTTCATTCTGAATGTGTTGATTATCAGATTTGTTGTTTTGGAAAACAGGATCTTTATTATTTGCAGGTTTGGCTGTCAAAGAGTTTAAGTTTACTAAATCATCAAACGTCACATTGATGCTTTCGACAACAACGTTAGTTCTCCTATTTAGAATTCGAAAAGCCTTTTTGTCAGTTGAATACCCCAAAAAGATTCCCTCGTCAGCTTTTGGATCAAACTTAGACAGTTTGTCCGTTTCATTCAGAACGAAGCACCTATTACCAAATACATGGAAGTATTTGATATTAGGCACCACTCCGTTGCACAACTCATAAGGAATTTTATTGAAACGACGGTGAATTAGGGATCTATTTTGGGTGTAGCATGCTGTATTGACAGCCTCAGCCTAGTATGATGGAGACAACTTTGAGTACTGTAGCATTGTTCTTGCAGCTTCAACAAGTGTTCTATTTTTCCTTTCTACAATTCCATTTTTCTCAGGAGTGTAGGTTGCAGAGAACTGATGTGAAATGCCTTCAGAATCAAGATAAGAATCCAGAGTTCTATTCTTGAATTCTGTGCCATTATCTGTACGAATTGCTTGTACGGGTTGACCTTGTTGAGCCTTGTGCTTTTTCAGGAACAGAATGATCTGTTGAGGCACGTCAAACTTGTGAGTGATAAACCTAACCCATGTGTACCGAGAATAATCGTCTACCATCACCAGAATATATCTTTTTCCGTTGCTGGACTGTACTCACATAGGCCCACAAAGATCCATATGAATCAACTGTAAAGGAGTTGATGTTGTTGAAACTTGGACAACCTTGTGTGGTACCCGCTTAAGATTCCCTAGTTCACAATCTTTGCAGAGATGCTCTTTTTCAAACATAAGCTTAGGGATGCCTCTAACCAGATTCACGTTCACCAATTTATCGATGTTTTTGAAATTTAAATGGGACAATTTTCTATGCCATGACCAGTTCAAATCTGATGCAACTTTAGACAGCAGACAAACAGACGAACTGGATCACTAGCCAGACAAGTCAATAGTATATAGATTTGACTTTCTGTTGCCTCCCAAAATCTCAGTTCCTTCCTCAGTTCTCAAAGAGCAAGAGTTCTTTTTGAAAAGAACCTCCATACCCTTATCACAGAACTGACCAATTGAGAATAGATTGTGGCCAAGCCCCTCTACATAAGATACCTTCTCAATCCTAACATTCTCTGTTTCCAACACTCCGTGGCCGAGGATTGGTGCTACCTGGTCATTCCCAAACCTTACATTTCCAGAATATTTGCACACGAACTGTTTGAGAAGACCCTTATCCCTAGTCATATGTTTGGTACACCCGGAGTCCATGTACCAAAGATTACTAACCTGCACATAGAAACAAGGGGTGAACACGTTACCCATTGTGAAATGGGATTAGGTACGTTAGAGAGAGAAACAGAAGAAATAACAACAATCAAAGATTCAGATTTCTTTTGTTGTTTTATCTGCCACTTCCTAGGTTGCCATTTTTGTTTATTTATTACAGGAGGGGCGTTGGTTGGTTTGTTATGTGAATGAACAACAAATTTGTTTTGATGCACTGATTTGTTTTGAAATCTGTTATTCAAAGTTGGTTTATGAACTGATGATTGTGATTTGGAAGAATTGTGAACTAGTTTGTGAGAAACAGATTTATTTGGTGACTTTGCAACCTGAGGTTTAGATTTATTCAAAAATATTTGACGTAGCGAACGATTGAGTTTCTCCACTGCAATCTTTTGTATTTTTGCTTTCCTCTCAGATTCAGCTACCATGCGCATTTCCTCAAGATGTTTTTCCCATTCACCAAACAACATAGGTAACATTCGATGTGCATATTTACGAAGGAAACTCCGCAGTTCATTCTTCTTTATCCATTGATGAATAATATAACTATTACGATTAACAAACCAAGCAAGAATCATATCTTCCTCAGGATTTCTCCAGTTTGGAACAGAGTTGTAACCACGCAACATTCGATCTTGATGATATGTACAAGCATTTATACAATGACCCTCAACACAACCAGTACTAGCATAAAAAATTTCTTTTTCAACAACCTGTGATTTTGAAACACGATTTTGGCTGTTTGAAACAATATCAGTCTTTTTCTGCCGAATGTAACTAGATGCACAATTATTCACACAATGTTTATGATGGATTGAACAAAAAGAAGGAAAAATATTTCAGTTTCTAAAATGATGTTTTGTGATTTGACTCTTGTCCTTGACTGTTGTCTGCTTGAGTGGTTGACTAACATCCGGCTTCTTCTTGACTTGTGGAATTTCTGCTTTCTTCTCCTTTGTCACTTCCGTTTGGAAAACAATTTTTTTTTTCTGATTCAGAAGAAGATTTGTTAGATTCCGTATGGAAAGAAATTCTATAAGAAGATAATGCAGATGATGAGGACTTGGTGCCTGATGTAGACCCGTTTTCACGGATACTAGATGAATCACAAAACTGATTGCATTTGTGTGATACATATTCCTTCAAGCTTTGGGACAAGTAGAAATTGCCACACCCCAACCACGATTCACTTCTCCTAGAAGTCGATTGATCTTTTCTTCACGAAGTTGAGTTTCCAGTTCAAAGATAATGAGTTGAGGAATTACTAAATGTGATCATAATGTTCTATAGTAGAAACATTTGATTTTTGAGACTCACTTACTTTGCTTTTTAACTTTTCACTCAACTGAACAATGATTCGTTTATAAATCTCAACATCCTTGTTTGTTTGTTCAAATTCTTCCGAAAAATCTTGAATTTGATTAATTAAAACATCATTTTCCAAACTCAGTTGATTCATCACTTCAGAGTTAGATTTATTACAATGAACAGCGGAAGGCTGTAAGTGAGACACCTTTTCTTTCAACATTAGATTTTCAATTTCTAAAATGATGTTGTTAACTATGTAGTTTGTTTCAAGAATTTCCTGTCTACGCTGCAATTCCATGTGAGGAATGTACAAGCGTGGTGCATATGATGTGACATTTTGCTCTTGATTTGGAAAAAGTAGAGTTTCAGCATGGAAAACAGATTTATTCTTGAATGAAGAACCTTCAGTGGTTTCATACGAGGCATTCAGTGGATCATAATTAAATGGTTTTTGACATTTTGCCGTGGTCTTTCTCTTGAAATCTTCTTCTCTTTTAACTTCCTCAGCAGCAACAAAAACCATCTTTTCAGTTAATCCCCAATTCATTCTATCGGCCTGATAGAGTTGAGTACAATTGATTTTCTTGAAAAAGTCACTTTCATCATAACCTAAACCCTTGTACTTATTTCGAAGATCTGGATTTAATGTTTTGAAAAGAGTATGACGAGTTGTGGGTTTCTTACGAACAACTTCTTCAAGATTGTTAACTTTCGTTTCCAAAATTTGTTTTTCTTTCAGAATCAAATTAAAATTGATTTCAGCACTCAACTTAGCCGCATTTTGATCATGAACCTGTCTTTCTGTTTGCTCATGTATCTTACTCAATTCATCCTCTTTTTGTTTACTTAATTCTTGAAGTTGACTAAGATGGGTCGTGTGTTCAGAATTGACGGCCTGATTCATTTTAAGATTAATGTTTTGTGTTTGCAGATTTTGATTCTTAGCAGTTAAAAATTGAATTTTATCAGCAAGTGCCATGATTTGAGCAGCAGAGATATGAGAGTTATCAAGAGATACCTTCTCAACTGTAAACTCTAACTCAGTTGAGAGAGAACTGGAGCTGGAAGGTGCTATTTCAGCTTCATCATCACTTTCATACTCACTCTCTTGATCCGATTCATCAAACTTAGCCATGAATCCAGTATCTGCATCTCCTATCACTGCATCTTCAACCACAGTTATGTCTTCAGCAAACTCCAACCCATCAATCTCATCTTCACTCTCACCATCAGACTCTAAAAATTCAAATTCTTCAACATTAGCCATGAGAACAAATTGAGCATGAACATCATCATCTTCATCTGAATCATCAGTATCAGACAGGAACTGATCTTCCTCTGCCAGTAGTACTGTACCACTGTTCCTCTTCTTGATAAGATTCAGCTTAGCTTTGTAATATTCTGAGTCTTTCACCTTTGGCTTTTTGCAGTCTTTGATAACATGCCCTGTGCTTCCACAATTATAACACGTCTTGGGCTATGAAGCTTGAATCTTCCTTTCATACCTCTTTTCCAGATTTGCACTGTCACTTCTTTGAACATTATTATCTCTTCTTCGAGATCCTGAAGTGTATCTTTGACGATTGTTGGCTTTGTACTTTGAAAACTAATTTTGTAACATGTTGGTGAGGTAAGCAACTGCCTGCATAACTTTTTCATTATCTACTGGCTCCTCAGTATCAGTTTCAGAATATTCAAATTCTTGTATTTGCTTAAGTTTCAAAGATCTGCTTGAAGATATGCCTCTTCTATCATTCACAACTAATGCCAAAGGATCAACATTCTCCTTTTGAGAACTCATACCAACCTCATCTTGATATTGGTTCAATTCTTCAAAGATCATGTGATGAGTGACCTTATTGAGAACCTTTTGGTTCATTTGTCGATAGATGGTCACTTGAGTTCTCCACTCATGTCCAAGTGAATTCATGAACCTGGTATTCTTTGTAAGATCATAATAAGTATCAAGCTTTTGATTTCTGAGATCATTAAGTAGCTTGCAGAATTTGCTGTAGGTATCAAACAATGTTTCACCTTCCTTAGAACGGAAGTGATCAAATGCATTTACTAGTGCAGTTTCCTTAATCCAAACCCCGGACTCAGTCCCTTCCATTTGTCTTGCAATTTCATCCCAAATTTCTTTGGCTGTATCAAGTCCATTGATCTTAATATAAAACTCTGCAGATAAACCATGCTTCAAATAATACTTTGCCTTTTGATCTGCTGTTGCTCGAAGCTTTTCATCATCTGTATATTCTGCAGGAGTTTTAGGACGATTAATTTCACGAAGTGGGGGATTGTTAGTTGAATCAGCTGGCTGATGAAACATGAAGATACCATTTCCTTCCTTGATGCTTAACTTCATATACTCTCCATATTTTTCGTTATTTTCAATAAAATCCATAAACCTCCCTTTCCATACATTGTATTCTCCTTGATATAGTACGGGAGATTTAGTGTCAGAACCAAATGACAACGTTTCACTATAAGCACTCATGTTTAGATCGTTTCTATGAAAAGTTTCTTGTATTGTGAAAATTTGACAAAGTGTGAATTTTGATAAAACTACACTCTGAAATCCGATAAACTTTGAAATCCGATAAAGCTTGAAATCCGACAAACTTTGAAATCCGATTGATACTTGAAACCTGACAAACTTAGAAATCCGATAACCTTGAAATCCGATGAAGCTTGAAATCCGATTGATACTTGAAATCCGACAAACTTAGAAATCCGATAACCTTGAAATCCGATGAAGTTTGAAATCCGACAAACTTTGAAATCCGATTGATACTTGAAATCCGACAAACTTTGAAATCCGATAACCTTGAAATCCGATGAACTTAGAAATCTGAGAATTTCAAATCCGATGAGTCAAAAACCGATAAAATGCAAATCCGACAAAATCCAAATCCGAGAAAATTCTATCGGAATTGAGGTAATCCGAGAACAATTCTATCGGAATTGATTGAAAACCGATAAAAATCTATCGGAATTAGAGAATCCGATCAATTCAAGCTTGAATTCCGATTAATTCAACAAGTACAATCCGAGAACTTCAACTTTCAGATCTGAAAATCGAATTTTTGATCAAATCCTTTCCAATTGATCTGATATTGTTCAGAACAGTTCGAAATACTCCAAATAACTCTTCTAAATCATAATTCCTCGATGTCTAACACTACAAATCAAATTTTCAACAGAATTTCTCACGAACTCGAAAACCCTTCAATCAATCATAACTTCAAATATGTTGTTTGTAATGATCCAAATTTGATTTTCGAGTGTTGTGTTGTTCAATTCCTTCCCAATCAACACAAATTCAACAATTCTGATCCATTAATTCTTCAAAATCTGAATCAAGCTCGTAAAAGATGAAGTTCTTGAAAATCTAGAAATTTCAATCAAATTTTCACCAATCAGTTGATGATCTTGCTTGTGATCCTTCAGAAACCAATCAGAGTTGGCTCTGATACCATTTGAAAGTCAAATATTAGTGTATAGTGATGAATTCGAATATGCAAGTAGAGAGAATATGTCAAGAACACCTTTAACTATGTGTTTTCTATTCCAAAATGTCAAAGGTTACATTGAGTTCATGTTCAACTTCTATTTATACTAAGAACATTAAATGTACTAGTTACATAAAATATAGACTAGATCTAATTTTAAATTCTAGATCTAACAGTGTTCTGGCAAATGCCCTGACCAACGAGATCTTGCATATTGTGACTGAGTGTCAAACTGCAAAAGAGATCTTGGATACATTAAGTATTACATATGAGGGCACTGATCTAGTCAAGCAGCAAAAGAAGAGTCATCTGAATAGATCTTCTAAAAACTTCTTTGCGAAGAAGAATGAAACCTTTTCTGATTGTTCACAAGGTTTCACTCCTTGATAAATGACCTGCTAAGTGTGAGTGTTAAAAAAGATGAAGCTGAACTTGTGCTGAAATTATTGGATGTGTTACCAGAAAGGTTCAATGAAGTAACCACAACACTGAGGGCTGGAGGAACACTACATTTCTATAACCTACAGTCCATCTACGGGTTCTTGCTCAATCATGAACAGATCATAGAGCACAAGAGAACTTCTCAACAACAACTTAAGGATTCTTTGGATAAAGCTGATATTGCACTAGTTGCACAGAAAAAGAAGAAAGGTTCCAAGGCCTTGGTTGTTGAATCTGAGACTGAGTCAGAATCTCAAGCTGACCACTCAGACTCATACTTAGGTGATACTGATGATGTTCAGACTATCACTGAGCAGATGGCAATGTTAGCCAGACGTTTGAGAAGAGCTCAATGGGGAAGAGGAAGATCTGACAGGGGCAAAGGGAAGAGTTCCTTTGATCCCAAGAAGGCTGTGTGCTTCAACTGTCAGAAGAAGAGACATATTGCTACTGAGTGCAAATGAAAGAAGGAAGAATCAACATCAGTTGTTGATAAGAATGCTTATAGAGCTGACACGTATAAAAAGAAATATACTCAGCTCAAGAAAGCAAAGCCAAAAGACAAAAGACTCTACGCTGAAACTTGGGATACCGAATCATCTACCTCAGATGATGATGATATTTGTCTAATGGCTCAAGAAGATGAAGAGTTTGAAATTGATGAAGTTGATTATGGTTTGTCCGAGTCAACTTTTGAAGCTGACATGAAGGAAGCTGAGGAAAATAGCAAGCTTAGTGATTAGGATCCTGCTTCCATGTACAAGGTTAGTAATTTCAACTCTTACACCGATGAAGAAAAGGTTCTTGCCTTCGATTATTTGTTTAATGATTTCAAGACCGGCCTTAAGTCTCAAAAGGACCTCAAAGCTGAGATAGCTAAACTGAAGAATGAGATTAAGGAAAATCAATCTCTCGTTGATGTTGGTAAGAAAGCACATTGTGATCTTGAATGTCAAAGACACATCAATAAACTTCTAAGTGAAGAACTTCAGGAAGCCAAAGATAAAGCTGACCAACTTCAAAAGGTCACTGAATCTTGGTGTAAGTCATCAAGGCTTGCTGAAAAGTGCATCAACCAACAAATTCCGAAACGGGTACAAGCTGTACTTGGAGGTGACTATCGTTCAGCAGCTTATGCAGCCGATGAGGATGAGATAGCAAGTACAGACTCTGAGGAGGATAGACAATTGATTGAGTCTCAGAAGTCAGCCTCAGAGAAGAGACATGGTCAAAACCTTAAATACAATATGTTTGTAAAGGCCAAAGATCATGGTAATGAGTGCTCAACATCCAAACAGCATGGTAAGTCTGTGCTGGATAGATTAAGCACTCAGCCTATTCAAAGAACTTCAGTCATAGAAAGACTTAATCCAAATCCTTTCAAATAAAAACATTCTTTATCTGGCTCAGAGAGAAGTTACAAGAATAGGAAGACCACTGTAAGTCAGAGGTCAAAGCACAACAATGGTAAGTCCAAAGTTTTGGACCTTGGTAAGTCCAAGGAGATCAATAGTGGTAATTCCAAACCTGCTGAAACTGGTGAGTCCATAAAGCATGACAAAGGTAAGTCCAAGGTCATGGAAAAGAAGTTTGTTGGTCAAGCTTCTAATCAAAAGGATAACAAACAAAGATCTGACAAAGGTAAGTCCAAAGTCAGTGAGCATCAAGTGAATCAACTTGCAAAGAAAGTTGAAAAGTTATCCACTACATATAATTCTAAGACTGAGAGCAAGTTCTCACAAGGACACTCTACCTCCCGTATTCATTGGAAGAAGGAGATGCTACAAGTGCAGAAGTAGAGGTCATGAGGCTAAGGACTGTGATGTTGAAATCTCAAGGCCTGAACAAGAACAGACTGATCAGTCTACACAGGACTTAGCTCCTGCTCAAGCTGAACAGTTCAACAAGATGAAGATGCTAAGTGCTCATCATCTGAACCCACCAAGAAGTGGGTTCCCAAACAAAACTAATGTGTTTAGTTTTCATATCATGTGCAGGGTTCAAGTAAATGGTACTTGGATAGTGGATGTTCAAGGAACATGGCTGGGTGGAAAGGACTTTTTAGTGATTTCCAGGAAGACGAAGGTCCTAAAGTAACATTTGGTGATAACTCCCATGGAAGAACTAAAGGCTATGGGAAGATGCATGCTGGCAAAGTTACTTTCCAGAAGGTTGCATATGTCAAGGGTCTTAAACACAATCTGATCAGTATCAGCCAGTTGTTTGATGAAGACAATATAGTTACTTTTAGGAAGAAAGCAGGAACTATATATAATGCTAAGGGAAAGCATGTATTAATAGCTAAAAGAGAAAGAGATATGTATCTACTTGATCTTAATTTTGCTGATCCCTATACTGAAACCTGCTTATATTCCCAATCTGTTCCTAAGCTGAGTTGGTTGTGGCATAAACGATTATCGTATTTAAATTTCAAAAATATAAATATGCTATCCAATAGAGAGTTAGTCTCTGGATTACCAAAGATCACATTTTTCAGGGACAATTTGTGTTCAACTTGTGAACAAGGGAAACACCATAAAGGGTCCTTTAAATCAAAGCAAAAAATTTCAATAACAGACCCACTGCATATGTTGCATATGGATCTGTTTGGACCCATAAGTACTCCAAGCCTAAGTGGCAAAAAGTATACACTGGTGATAGTAGATGAGTTCTCACGATTAACCTGGGTAATATTCCTAAAAGCCAAAAGTGAAGCTGCCCTGGAGATAATAAGTTTTATCAAACAGGAAGAGTTGCAGAAAGGTAAGTCTGTAAAGCAACTCAGAAGTGATCATGGGAATGACTTCAGAAACTCGACCCTTGAAGGCTTTTGTGAACAAAACGGAATATTACAAAATTTCTCATCTGTCAGAACTCCTCAACAAAATAGAGTTGCTGAGAGGAGAAATAGAACCTTAATTGAGGCTGCTATACAGCCTGTTATACCCAAAATAGATCAATCTTTGTCAAAAGGCATGGCAAAACAGCATATGAGATGTATAAATCTAGAAAGCCCAATATAGGTTATTTTCATATCTTTGGTTCAAAATGTTATGTGCTGAATCAAAGAGATCAGCTCCATAAGTTGGAACCTAAAGCTGATCTTGGAATATTTGTTGGTTATTCCTCAATCTCCAAATCTTACAGAGTGTATAACACCAGGAGAAAGGCTATAGAAGAATCAATTCATGTCTCATTTGATGAAGACAGTCTTGATCAAGCTGATAAAAGACAAACTGACTTGGTTAGTCTGAGTGAGCTTGAAAAGCCTGAGGAAACCAATATGTCAAATCCTATGTACGTTATGGGATATGATAGTGATGATGATGTGTGTCCATCAAAGAAATCATCACAAGCTCCAAGGGACTCTCAAGCTGAGAAGGATGATGAGTTCGTCAACCCCTTTGGAGCTGAAGTCACTCAAACTGAAAATCTTAGTGATCATCAGTATATTGACAATGCTGCTATTGAGACTGAGGATGTTTGTTCACCTCAGAGTTCTCAGCATCACTCAGATCCAGAACTAGATTCTCCAACTACAACATTTAAATTCCTCAAAGATCATCCTCAAGATCAAGTCATTGGGAATGTCCAAGAAAGGGTTATGACTAGATCAAAGGCTACAGCTAACTATGCTACTCACTTTGGTTTCCTATCCTAAATGGAACCAAAGAAGACTGAAGAAGCCTTAGAGGATGAGGATTGGATTGAAGCTATGCAAGAGGAATTAAATGAGTTTGAGAGAAATAAGGCCTGGAGCCTTGTCCCTGCCCCCAAAGATCACATAATTATAGGCACTAAGTGGGTCTATAGAAGCAAAATGGACAAGGATGAAGTAATAGTTAGGAACAAATCCAGGCTGGTAGCACAAGGGTATAAGAAAGAAGAAAGAATCGATTATGATGAGACCCTTGCCCCTGTTGCTAGAATTGAAGCTATACGGCTATTCTTAGCTTATGCAGCATATAAAGACTTCAAAGTCTATCAAATGGATGTGAAGAGTGCTTTCCTAAATGGAAAACTTCAGAAGGAAGTCTATGTGAAATAACCTCCTGGCTTTGTTAGTTCAAAGTTTCCACACCATGTCTATAAGTTAGACAAGACTTTGTATGGTCTCAAACAAGCTCCAAGAGCTTGGTATGATACACTGTTCAGTTATCTACTATCAATGGATTTCACCAGAGGTAGTATAGATAAGACACTCTTTATTAAAAAGAGTAACGGACAGGTGATTCTTGTACAAATCTATGTGGATGACATTATTTTTAGTTCTACTAATGAATCTCTATGTGAATGGTTCTCCAAAATAATGTCACAAAAGAACAAGATGAGCATGATGGGTAAGATGACATATTTCCTAGGCTTACAAATTAAAAAAAAGCCTGATGGAATATTCATCAATCAAAGCAAGTATGTTCTTGATTTGATAAAGAAATATGGTTTTGATTCAAGTTCAACCATGAAAACACCTATGTCACCAGCTGTCAAGCTAAGTAAAGACTCAGATGGTAAGTCTGTGTGTCAGTCTACCTATAGAGGAATGATTGGTTCATTACTCTATTTGACAACTAGTAGACCTGATATAATGTTTGCTACATGTGTTTGTGCAAGTTATCAGTCAGATCCTAAAGAATCACATCTTTAAGCTGTGAAAAGGATCTTTAGGTACCTTAAAGGTACACCAAATCTAGGCCTTTGGTATCCAAAGGACTCTGGATTTGAGTTAGTTGGTTTTTCAGATGCTGACTATGCTGGGTGCAAGTTAGATAGAAAATCAACAACCGGAGGATGTCAAATGCTTGGAGGGAAGTTAGTAAGCTGGACTAGTAAGAAACAGAACTCAGTGGCTATTTCAACTGCTGACGCTGAATATGTTGCAGCAGGAAGCTGTTGTGCTCAAATCATGTGGATGCAACATAAGCTCCAAGACTTTGGTATGAGTTTCAAGAAAACTCCTATCTTCTGTGATAACCAAAGTGCTATAGCTATCACTTATAATCCAGTCTTCCACTAAAGAACCAAGCACATTGAAATTCGACATCACTTCTGTTGGGGTTTCATGATCACCGCAGCGGAAGCAATGGACATGAATAAAGAAGCATAAAAGCTAGAAACCCCAAGAATGGACCAAGAACTCTATATCTACAAAATGCAACATGTAAAAGGGAAGGATAAGAAATGTACCCTCTTCAAACTTCTGGAACTTTTGACAAGAAAGCAAGCAAGCTTCCTCTCTACTAAAGTCCACCCCAAGTTTGTTTGATCCGCAAATGCTAGTATGCCAAGTTGTGATCTTCAAGACTTGAAATCACTCTTTGAAACAACCCACAACTACTATAAAATCACTAAAGACACTTATGATTTTCTGGAAAAGATCAAGAACAACCAAGAACACTTATGAGAGTGTATGCAAGTGTTCTTGAGTGTGAAAGAGAATTCCCTTTTGATACTTGATCAATAATTCAATTTCTTGACATGTGAAAGACATCCAAAGACTTTTATCACCTTCTACAACTGATATGCAAGGCAACAAAGACGTGCATGTCATTCCTAGATGTCCCATAAGTCAATTACTTAAGTCAAGCAATAACCAAAAAGTCAATTTACTGTCAGACGGTTTCCGCGGTGCGGAAACCCAAAGGTTACGCGGCGCGGAAACACCGTTTCCAGAATATTTATTTCTCTCTTATTGTTGCGGGTTGTCGGGATCAATCCTTGGCGTGTGACCCAATAAGCTCGTGTATCATCGGTAGTATTACTTATCCGCTTGTGCCAGTGGACATAATCCAACAAACTCCCACTAGCACATGACACAGCATCTCGATAAGTAACACAGACAGAGAGCGACCTCTAGCAAGTTATCTCTGCCACCCAAGTCAACGCGAGTTACGTCATCCCAATACAAGTACCAAATAATAACCCTATCGGTTTGATATGGCCCTATTGATAAGTGATCAATCATCCTTTCGTTCGTGATATCCGAGTGAACACGAGACATGGTTAGATGTCAATCTCCAAATCGTTCACGATTATGTTTCTCGATCTTGATTGATGGTGACCCAAAATTTAGTTTCAATCGATAAAATATCATTGCAGCTTGAGCATGGCCATGCATTTTACGTCAGCTCAATCATCGAGGGGCCCATGGATATCTCTCTAAAACTAGAGAAATGAATCCGTTTGACTACATTGCTCTGCTACATACACCATACTTTACCTAAAGGCTCCCTTTATAACAGCTAGTTACGAACTGCGTTTGAAAACAATCAAAGCAAAGCAGGTCCATGCTTTGGAACACATGTATCCTTAGTCTAAGGACGAAATGATATTATCATCCTGAGTTACTCGTGACAGAAACCATGAAGTAACCTCAGGTGTGGGTCATCCAGTCAATTGACCAAGTCAAGCACAGGCGAAGTGTTTCGTCTCTTTTATCTAATCTGTTAGAACCTAGAGGGGGGGTGAATAGGTTATTTCACTTAGTTTACCAATTTTTCACAAATAAAAATTTGTAAGTTGTGTTAAAAATATTTTTCTTGAAGTTTATAACACAACAAATATATATACTTGAAATAAAGAGAGTAAGGGTAGAGAGATATCACCAATTAGTAGACAAGAGATTTATAGTGGTTCATGCAAGTGTTAACAAACTTGCACTACATCCACTCCTTGGCCTCACCCACCAAGAGTTTGCTCCACTAGCTACTCTCTTTGAAGGTAGAGATAAACCTTTTACACTTCTCTTTTTCACTTGCAAGAATTAACACTTCAAACTTGCAAGTAAGGTAAAGATAACCTTGCTTCACTCTAATTCAATAGGCTAGAGTTGATCCTTACTTCTCTCTAATTCTAAAGGCTAGAGATTATCCTTACTTCACTCTAATTTGAAAGGATAGAGTTGATCCTTACACTATTACAAAATGTATAGAAAGATAATGTAGTGTTTAAGCTTTGAAAGCTTTGCTCTTGCTTGATTCTTGATCTTGAATGATAGATGAATTATCAAAGAATATGAGCTCACAAGATAAGAATATATGTTATGTGTTTTTGCTTGTGCAAGAGATACTAAAAAATGAGGTTTGAGTTGGTTTAAATAAGGAAAAAGGTAAAAGTCCAAAAGCTGTCCAGTACCCTCACGGTCGATCCACGGTCGACCGTGGCTAAAACCGTGAGGTACCTGAACTTTCTTGTTCTTTGCAATATAGACGTTGGACTTTATTTAAAACCACACTCAACTCATTTTTACCATAAAAATCAACTGAAAAGTATATGTTCAAAAGGTTGGTTGATCCCATACTCCTAAAGTTTGAATTTAAACACATATATGGAAGTTTGGAAACCAATACACAAAGCATGTTGGAATTTTACCCCTTTGGGAGATTCCTTTGCTAATTATGGTGGTGTATTGTTTCAAAGTAGGATTGTGTTTGTTATTTGCTTAAAGTAGAAAGTCTTAGATTTAATCAACCAACACAATTGAGTTTTATAAAATCTTTGTCATTTTTATAAAGTTTTTATAAAAATAATTTTATAAAAACATAAACTAATTTAATTATTTTATTTGTAAGCTCATATAATTCGAACTCTTGTTTGTAGATATCTTCGTCATCGGCTTTGAAGATATTATCTTCACTTGTTAAGTACGAGTTCGGTTGACTTGAAGAAGAACAACATTTAAGAGTTGTGAGCTGAGCAGCGACGGTTGATTCACGGTCGACCGTGGTATCGACCGTGAATGTTATTTGTTCTTCACTTGATCATTAATTTTAGGTTTGTTGATCTTTAAAGAATGTAGCATATGAACATATGAATAAATTTGATAAGCAATAATATTACTTGTTCATATTTTTATCATCATCAAAATAAGGAGTGCATTTCTTAATGTGTGACCATGTATGCACTAACAATCTCCCCCTTTTTGATGATGACAAAATATGCAACATTTAATTAATATTGCTACACAAATTTATTCATGTTAACAATGTTGCACATCTACATTCTTCTCCCCCTTTTGTCGAATCAAAAAGGAACATTCTTCTCCCCTATTGATCTAGCACAAAATATGTGATGAAGCTCCCCCTTGATCAAAGCTCCCCCTTGATTTATGATCCCTTTGCTCTAGCCATTGACAAAAGATAGACAAAACAAAACACAAGTGCAAGATATACAAAAGTATATGCATAAACTCAAGTAGGAAGCATGAGAGATTTATGCATCATTATCTTGTATTTATACTAATGATAGGAAGTGAGGGTGTGAACAAATATATATGAAATATTCTTTTTGGTTGGTGACTCCCTCTTAAAATATGCAAATTAAGTTAGGGACAACCAAAATCCACAATCATAATCATAAGTTAAATATAAAGAATTTCTTAGCTCAAGATTGTGGCGATTATTTCAATATTAGTTTAGTCATTTCTAATTGATATTTATTCATATACATTATGTAGTAAGTAAAGGTTTAATCATTGATTGGACCATAATCTTATAGATCAACCTTTGTTTATACATTCATGAGTAATTTAGTGCATGTAGGCCCACTTATGATTTTCATCTTTTCATGATAAGATAATGAATGTAACATGTATAGTTTAATCAAGTAAGTGACCAATGTGTGCATGAAATTGACAATTATTTTGATTTTATGTATGAAGCACATGATGTCATTTATGTATAATATCTTGATCTTCAAAGAATAATTCATTGTGTATGTAGATCAACATATTATGACATATTTGATATAGAATTGAACTTTTCAAGATTACAATCAACATCGATATGTATATTTCTCAACTATTACATATTTTAAGTTAATTCTATACCTACGTATACACACAAAAATATACTCACATTATTAAAACAACACAAAAGTTTTCTAATTTCAAGCAAGTTAAACAAAGATTTAGTAATTACATGTTTGGTTCATGATAACTTAAGTTTATCTTCTTTTGATAGATAAAATAGGCTTAAGTATAAGTTTACTTGTTCTTTTATCTTGTATTCAAATTTGCTTTTTATTTATGTGTATTCAATATTCAACAAGATTAGGATGATTTGAGAAAAGTGTTCTCATGAGTACAAAGCATGCAATACCAATGCTTCAATCATTATTTATGCATGTATGCCTCATAGATTCATGTGTCAAGTGATAGTAAATTAAGCGTGTGACACATGAGATAGTCATTTAAGAACATAGGCATACTCAAGCATATATCGAGATGACAAATAACATAATTTCTTATATGAGGCATAACTTGTCATCTAATTTTACTATCTTGATTACAAAGAGTAATTCATTAAGTACCATGACAAGATAGTAAGTGAGAATCATTTGCAACAATCAATGTGTTAATTTATATTTCTTCATCATGTAATCATCTTCATAATAATTATTCAACACTTGATGAGCATGAATGACATATCATAATGTTACATATGTTTAGTGATATTTCATGTAAGAATCACATATGTAATTTGATAACATTAAGAACAAGGATATGTCAAACATGAACCAAAGTATTATCATTTAGCGTGTATTATTATTTTTGTAACATATCTTGTTGATGTAAATAGAATATCATGAGCATCACATAGAAGTTGCATACAATCATTTTACCTTTTAGGCATAAGATTTGTGTAAATTATTTTTATTTCTCCATGTATGCAATTACTTAATGAGCTCTTATAAAAGTAACACATGAAATGTTTGACTAAGATGGTTTTTCAAACTCTTATGTCATAACTCAACTTTTAGTTTGTGATTACTTTGAATTGTGAAGTGTATAAGATATAAGCAAGTTCTAATTTATTTAATGTAATCTTATCTTAACTTCATAATAATCATTTTATGACTTTGCAAGTTTAATTAGTTTATCACTTTTACTAATAGTCTTAACTTTTTGAATTAAGTTCTTAGAATTTGAGCCCAAGACAAGATATTCAAACTTTAACATCATAGGGAGTTGCATGTTAACATATTGTTGCACTAAACCAAGGTAATATAATTTATTTAATGCACAAAGGTTTAGGCATAGCATTTTAGTACCATAAACATGCTTTTATTCATTTGTTTACGATGTTGTTCAAAAAGTTTGTATAAGTTCTCAAAGTAATAGGTGATGAAGTGATGATGATTCATTTTATTTGAAACACATATGTGAATGTAAACTTAGCATTTATGTGTATACCAATTTGGTTCATGTGTCCTAAATGTTTTAAGATTTTGGCAAAATAGTGCATCATGTGATTACTAAGCTTAGTTATACTATACTAGATGTAAATAAAATTAAGTTGCGAATTAAAAATCAAAAACTAAAAAGTTTGAAAATTTTCCAGCAAGCTCACGGTTTTACCACGGTATCAGCCGTGGTTCGACCGTGAGTCTGCTGTTCAGTTTTTTTTTTTTTTTTTTTTTTTTTTTTTTTTTTTTTTTAATTTTTATAAGTTTAATACATACAACCCACATCCGCATTTCATACCCACATTCCAAATAATAACCCTACAACCCACATGATACTCAAGTATTCAAGATTTATCTCCAAAAAAAATTTCAACTATAGCAAAACAAATCCTAAAATCACATAAGATTTTGTGCAAAAATGATATACTAAAGAGAAGGAGAGCAAGATTTGTGAAGAAATACACCTTTGAAGATGAAGATTTCGTGATTTTGGAAGGTAACCCGAGAGGAATTCGATGAACTCGAAATGGAAAAGAAAATGACGAAATCTTGAGTTTCCACCGTAGATATTTCATTTGTAGCTTCAATCTTCAGGTAAATCTTGAATTTGTTTGAAGTTTTGTTGTAAAAATCGCAAATCTTGAGCTTAAAAATCATTAATGGCGGCTAGGGTTTTGAGAGAGAGATGGAAGTGATAAAGTGAAGGAGAGAGAAAGAAAAGTGGCCTCCTAGGGTTAAAACTGGTTTTGTTCCTACGGTCGATACACGGTCGACCGTATGTCGACCGCGTGTTCCTTTATCAATTTTGTACATTATGGACAGTAAGCCCACGGTTGATACACGGTTTCGACCGTGATTCGACCGTGAACCCTCTGGGCACCAATTTTGAATTTTTCACATAATCATGCATATTCTTCTAAGGCATATGCTCCATCATTCCTAAACCAAATCTTATTGCATTACCTACTTCTTTCTTAAGTGGTTTAGTATTTATGTCCGCAACTATGATTTATCAAAGTAAGTTGTCTTAATTTTTGATATGATATCTTTTCAATTCTAAGATAATACTACTTATGATCAAATCTAATTTTGTTCTTTAATCACTTAAACCCAATCAAAGTATATGACAATGAAATTCATGGGTTTGAAGCAAGCCATCAATTTTTGACAAATAATTTATTATTTGAGCATATATTTCCATATATATGAATATATAACACATATTTTCAAATCATTTCAAAAACTTTTAGTCAAAAACATGTTTAGTGAGAAATACAAGTATTGCATATACTTATTTAAGACAATGTGATGAACATAAGCATGGTATATCCAATTTTGAAATATTGTTCATCAATATGCAACTTTAATCTTTAAGCACAATATTTCTCACATTCAAAATAGATTTAATATTCTAACTTTATGAAACCATACATCTAGAATTATTAATCAACTATCAATTTTCTCAAATTTGTTATTTAATTATTTCAAGATAGTTTAATGTTTGTCTTGCCTATATCAAGAAGGACTTCAAGTTGAATTTGTATGATGTAAAACACAAGTCCAAATGATATGAGTATAATTAATATGTCGTTATAGCACCACATAGTTCAACTTTGTAACTCAATCAAAAATCATTTTACATGAGTGTGAATTGACCTTTGCAAGACATTTAGGCATTTGATAAGTATTTCTATGTCTTTGATATTTAATTACCTTGTCATGCAATACAATTTATTTAAACTTAAGTTGATTTTATATCGATACCTTTTTTTTATTTTCATGACAAATTTAAATGATTATCTTCACACACATCATTATTAGAATATCTTAGGAATTTTTCATTAGTTACACATATCAATAAAATCTTGGATATAAATATATCTTTTCTTGATGGATCCCAAGATTTAATTTAAAATGATGTGTTTTATAAAAAATTTCAATCTTAAGTAATTCCTAAGATTTCGTCATGCTATTCTAGTACAAAGTGTGACTTTAAATCATTTTAATAAGCCATGACAATTTTAATATTTGCTAAAGCATTTTATGATACATAACATATTTTCTCATGTCTTTTATTAATGTTTTTGCTACCATTTATTTCTTTATGGCAAACCAAGTTTATGTAAAGCACTAGATACTATAAACACATTTAAACATGTCAAGTAGTTTCACATAAGTTCTCATGGCACTTTCAACACATAGATGTCAAAATATAAAGCTTTGAGAAGTGAAAGAGAAACTTATCTTGATTGTATTTCACTAGTGTTGTTCAAAAGCATTATTCTTGACGATTTATCATCCAAGTCTTTCATCCACACAAAACTTCAAGTTGCATCAAGAATGATATTCAACCTCAATTGCAACCTACAACTCAAACATATTTCATATGTGTGGTACCCATCTTTTCATGGGTCCGGGATTGTTAGTATCAAACACACCTACCTTGATCCATCTTTGTGTTATCTTGAAACCTTTATAATACCAAGTGTTCATAGAATCAATTGTTTTATGAGAACATCTTGATCTTTGAAACACTTTTGATTTAGGTCTCTTAAAACAAAGTTCATGCCTTGAGGATGGAGTATAAGAATTCATTATTTGTTTATAACCTGCAACCTTAGGCATATATATGGAAGAACGAGAGACAATATTGCATTTTTCAAATTTCTCAACCTTCCAGTGTGCCGACGGTCGATGCACGGTATCGACCGTGGTTCGACCGTGAGGCTCCTGGATTTTTTCTTTTGCCTCTTGGTTCACAATATTGATAGATTTGGATAATTTGTTGCTTGTTTCAATTGAAAACTCAAGACCTCCTTCATCGCTTGATGATTTTCTTAACTCATTTATTTGCTTGACCAAGATTTCATTTAGATCTTTGAGTTTGAAATTATCATTCTCAATATTTTTCAAATCGTTGATCTTGGTAATGAGTTTTGAATTGATATCAAGTAACATATTATTTTTATCTTTTAGCTCAACATAAGAATTGTATGAGTTATCTCTACTACAAAGGTTATTGGTGAGGGATACCTCATTTTCTTCAAAAGCTATGAAGCAAGCTTGTTCTCTTGATATTTCTTTTTCTTCAATTCTTCTTGCCTCAAGCTCTTCAAATTTACCTACATCTTTCCATAATCTCTTGGCACAAGTGTAAGAACACATATATTCATATTTACTTCCCTTAAGAGATTTTTGAATAAATTTCAATGCTTGTTCATTTTGTGACATATCTTCATCAAGATCATTTTCAATAAAGTCACCCATGTCATACTTTATTGATCTTAATAATGTCAACATGTAGGCTTTCCAACCCAAAAATGTATAATCAATAAACATAGGTAAAGTAGCCATATAAACCCCCAAACTTAGGCTATCATTTAAGTCCATGGATCTAACTCAAGATTTTTGTATAAAATTGTTTTCTCAAAATATTTATAAAGCAAGTTCTATCTCAAAAACAATTTTTTAACAAAAAAAATTTTAGAGCAACTTGCTCTGATACCAATTGTTAGAACCTAGAGGGGGGGTGAATAGGTTATTTCACTTAGTTTACCAATTTTTCACAAATAAAAATTTGTAAGTTGTGTTAAAAATATTTTTCTTGAAGTTTATAACACAACAAATATATATACTTGAAATAAAGAGAGTAAGGGTAGAGAGATATCACCAATTAGTAGACAAGAGATTTATAGTGGTTCATGCAAGTGTTAACAAACTTGCACTACATCCACTCCTTGGCCTCACCCACCAAGAGTTTGCTCCACTAGCTACTCTCTTTGAAGGTAGAGATAAACCTTTTACACTTCTCTTTTTCACTTGCAAGAATTAACACTTCAAACTTGCAAGTAAGGTAAAGATAACCTTGCTTCACTCTAATTCAATAGGCTAGAGTTGATCCTTACTTCTCTCTAATTCTAAAGGCTAGAGATTATCCTTACTTCACTCTAATTTGAAAGGATAGAGTTGATCCTTACACTATTACAAAATGTATAGAAAGATAATGTAGTGTTTAAGCTTTGAAAGCTTTGCTCTTGCTTGATTCTTGATCTTGAATGATAGATGAATTATCAAAGAATATGAGCTCACAAGATAAGAATATATGTTATGTGTTTTTGCTTGTGCAAGAGATACTAAAAAATGAGGTTTGAGTTGGTTTAAATAAGGAAAAAGGTAAAAGTCCAAAAGCTGTCCAGTACCCTCACGGTCGATCCACGGTCGACCGTGGCTAAAACCGTGAGGTACCTGAACTTTCTTGTTCTTTGCAATATAGACGTTGGACTTTATTTAAAACCACACTCAACTCATTTTTACCATAAAAATCAACTGAAAAGTATATGTTCAAAAGGTTGGTTGATCCCATACTCCTAAAGTTTGAATTTAAACACATATATGGAAGTTTGGAAACCAATACACAAAGCATGTTGGAATTTTACCCCTTTGGGAGATTCCTTTGCTAATTATGGTGGTGTATTGTTTCAAAGTAGGATTGTGTTTGTTATTTGCTTAAAGTAGAAAGTCTTAGATTTAATCAACCAACACAATTGAGTTTTATAAAATCTTTGTCATTTTTATAAAGTTTTTATAAAAATAATTTTATAAAAACATAAACTAATTTAATTATTTTATTTGTAAGCTCATATAATTCGAACTCTTGTTTGTAGATATCTTCGTCATCGGCTTTGAAGATATTATCTTCACTTGTTAAGTACGAGTTCGGTTGACTTGAAGAAGAACAACATTTAAGAGTTGTGAGCTGAGCAGCGACGGTTGATTCACGGTCGACCGTGGTATCGACCGTGAATGTTATTTGTTCTTCACTTGATCATTAATTTTAGGTTTGTTGATCTTTAAAGAATGTAGCATATGAACATATGAATAAATTTGATAAGCAATAATATTACTTGTTCATATTTTTATCATCATCAAAATAAGGAGTGCATTTCTTAATGTGTGACCATGTATGCACTAACATAATCCATTATTAGATAGCGACCAACCACTTCCCTCAGTCTTATCTCAAACTTCCTCCCCATGAAGAATGACCGACTGTGGATATTTAGAATGTAAAATCATTCTGAGAAGTGTTAAACATGCTAAGATGGAACACAGTAATGATTCATAAAATATTCGCCCTAGGCGCATGTAACACCCTCCTTACCGGCCTAGTAGGATTAAGGCAATTAAGTTGGTTTATCTTAATTAATTGGTTGATTATTTGATTATATGTTTAATTAATTGAATTTAATTAAATTGTAAAATAATTAAATTATTGTAAGTATTTGTGGGGTTAATGAGGTGTCTCGGTTTTCGACACCTAAACAACACCTAATTGCCACATTGTGCCATTACATGCAAATATCCAAAAGGTGTAAGTGTGTGTTTGTGTATTCGGCCGAGAGAAAGAAAACAAAGAACTAGAATTGGAGATTGTTGATTTGGATTGCTCAATTAACTGAACTGAAGTAGTTAATCATCACTGAGGTTAGAATTCCGAAACATTATGATTATAAATGTTAATTTCGGAATTATATGAATGTTATGTAAAAATCCGATTGAATGCAATTGTATGAAGAATCCTTGATTTAGGTTGCATGTATGCTAGATTATGATGTTAGAATGAACAATATATGTTAGAAATCAGTTCTGGAAAACATATATGTGGTTGCATGCTAAAAATCAGATTTAAATTTGAAGTTATGATCATCTTTGAATCTGTCGGATTTGCTATGTATGAATCGATCGGATTTTGGTCTTGAAAGGATCGGATTGTAAGAAAACCGATTAAAATTGATCGGATTGTTGAGAATCCGAGAAAACAAAACAAATGGCCTTAACTCTTTAACTGGATTTAAAGTCTATCGGATTGTCATTTCTATCGGATTCTGATTGTTGATCGGATTTAATGATTTTACCGGATTTGAATTCGATCGGATTGTATAATATTAATTATGAAATCGGATTGGTAAAATGCCTAACACGTTTTATCGGATTTTGATGTTTTATCGGATTGTATGTTAATCGGATTTGGAGTTTATCGGATTTCATGATCTATCGGATTTAGCCATATCTTGGATTTGATTTCATCGGATTTGACTTAATCGGAATTGATGATATCGGATTTGGACACTATCTGATTTCCAGCTATGCCTATGCTCGGAATTGTGTCATATGTTATGAAAGATCAACTCTTGGATGATTTGAAGATAATCATGATCTGATTGCCTTGGCTTATAAAAGGATGTATGTAAATTGCCTAAGCTAAGGAGTTGGATGAATTCACTAAATTAAAAGAAGTAAAGAGTGATAGTGAATTGTGTGTATTGATTGTAAATACATGAATTGATATGTACTTGTGATTGTATGTGCATATGTGTTTGATTATAGTATTGTGCTTATTGTTTGTTCATTAAGCAAATACTAATTGTTAGTTGTTTGCTCAGGTGGAGACAAGACTCAGTAGTAAGAAAAGACGGAGTTGCCTGAATTGTTGAAGATATCGGTGAGTGGATATATATCTTGGATGTATGAGATATATCACCTGATTGTTGCTCTTTTCTGTATATATACATGACGTTGTTGTGAGATCAGCTTGGCGGTTGTTATTTAGCTGGGCCTAAGTTTAGAGATATACAGTATTAGTATTTGTCTTGATAAGCATTTGTTGTAATCAAGAAGTGCTATTATTGTTGTATGTGGTAACTAGGCTATCGGTAAACCTTTGCTTTGGCCGGCATTTGGTTGAAGGTCCACAAGACCGCCGGTTCTCTTGTTTGTTTGAGCATTGTTTGTTTGGGCTTTATGCCTTGTACGTTTGGGGTATCTATTCTCTCACTTAGCTTTGTGCTAATCCCCCACTATTGTAATCTTTTACAGGTTAAACCTGGTATGAGGATGAAAGAGATGAAACTGGAATTTTGGGACTGATCATAACTCTGATATTGAAAATGTTTTGTACAGAGCCTGTTGTTTTTGAGTAACACTGTATATGTTGTTTTGTAAATTTAACAGATTAAAGTTGTATTTTCTTTATTATATTATATTAGAAATGTGTTTTAGCTTCCGATCGTATTTCAAGGTAGTATTAAAAGTACGGTGTTAGAATTTGGTATCAGAGCGAAGGTTTGAGGATTTGAATTGTAGTTGTGCAATACTTGAACCGAGGCTCTGATCAGTCCAATATTCCAGGGTGGGTAATTAGTAGGGTAGCTATAGAGAATATGATGTGATACTAACGAATTATAATCTGACAACTGGTGAGATTTTGTGTAGAACAGATTATGGCTGACAACAACGAGATCCCGGTATTTACCCCACAGTCCCCTAGAAGGCAGCATAACAATGTTTCATCTACTGCTGCAAATGAGCAGCACAGAGCGGGTACTTCTCATCATGGAGAATCAGATAACCAAGATTATGTGTTACAACTGAGAGACACTTTGCAGACTCAGAGGGATCAGATTCTTGAATTGGAGCAGTAGTTAAACCAAACCCAGTCTTCCCAACCCACTACCTCGGTTCGAATGCCTACAGTAACAGTTCCCGTTACTCAACTGATACCACCACCAGTTTATACCATAGCTACTGTGAGTACAGTGTCAACTCCATATGGATCTTTTCCGTTTATCCCTATGCCACAGAGAGTGTCTACTCAACAACAAGCATCACAACAGAACTTCTTTATTCTGTGGTTCCCACAGCAAGAAACTAGGAACAAATGTCAATTCAAGGATTTTGTGGCATGTGGAGCACCTGAGTATTCGGGAAGCTCAGATCCGAATGTTACTCTAAATTGGTTGAAAGAGATTGTGAAGGCTTTGGAAGCCTGCAACTGTGAAAAAGCTGAGTGGGTCAAGTTTGCAACAAGACGGTTGAAAGATCAAGTTTTGACGTGGTGGGATTCTCTGACTACACATCTGCCGCAAGATGTTGTAAATGCCATTACATGGGAGCAATTCCAGGATAATTTCTGTGAGCAATATTGTAATGCATTTAATATGGCTAAGATTCAGCGAGAGTTTTTAGATTTGGCTCAGACAAGTAATATGTTTGTGGATGAGTTGATCACCAAATTTCAAGTAACTCTCAGATTTGCAAAACAGTGGGTGCTTGATGAACATTCTCAGGTTCAACATTTTGTGAAAGCTTTGTTACCAGAATATCAGGGTAACACTCGTCTGGCTACATCGCTTGTCCAGGCATTCACCTTAGCAAGATCTGCAGAATCTGATGCTAAAGATTGGGAAAAGATGAACAGAGGGTCTTTTGGCAAGTTTGGTGGAGGTTCTAGTGGGAATCAAAGCAAAGTTAAGGGACAAAATCAGCAGGGTAAATCCGATCAGAGGTCCAAGGGATCAGGGTTTCCTCAGAATAAGCTGTGGTGCCATAGTTGCAAATCTCGTCACACTGGGCAGCGTACACCGCAAACACGGAGATGTTTGAGGTGTGGTGAGACAGGTCATGATATTGGTGCATGTAAGTTCAACACTTTTGTTTGCTGGAACTGTAAAGAAGAGGGACACAGGGCTAGTGTGTGTCCTAAGCTGAAGACTGCGGGGACTGGGGCAGGGGTAAATATCACCGGGGGATCCTCTTCTGCAGGTCAGAAGAGAAAGACTGTACCTTCTGCAGAAGGTAGGGCTTTTAAGATGACTGCCAAGGAAGCTACTGGCAGTGATGATGTGATAACCGGTATGTTCATAGTTAACTCTATGCCTGCACGTGTTTTGTTTGATTCTGGTGCAAATAGGTCATTTATATCTGTGACTCTATGTGATAAGTTGAAATTATCTGTTTCTGTGAATGATACTCCTTTAGAAGTAGAAGTAGCGGATGGTAGTATAGTACCTGTGACCACTTCTGTGACTTGAGTTCAGATTAGTATTGATGGGACTAGTTTCCTTGTAGACTGTTTGGTGATGCCTATACCTGGTTTTGATTTAGTATTAGGCATGGACTGGTTGAGTCACCATAGGGCTAGTATCCAGTGTCATAAGAAATTAATCACTATTCCTCTGGTTGACGGGTCGCATGTCGTGGCTCGTGGGGATAGATCTTCGTCTTCTCTTCCGATATCTCGTATATGAAGGCTAGAAAATCTTTAGCCAATGGGTGTGCGTCGTATCTGGCTTATGCTATTGATGTTAAGAAGGAGAAGCGGCCTATGATTGATGTTCGTGTGGTTTCTGAGTATCCGGAGGTATTTCCCGATGATCTGCCAGGATTGCCACCTGTTCACGATGTTGAATATAAGATTGATCTGATACCTGGTAGTACTCCTATTGCGAAAGCTCCGTACAGATTAGCTCCTTCAGAAATCAAAGAAATGATGACTCAGATACAGGAACTGTTAGACAAGGGGTTTATTCGTCCAAGCTCTTCGCCTTGGGGTGCACCGGTATTGTTTGTGAAAAATAAAGACGGGACTTTTCGTATGTGTATTGATTACAGGGATTTGAATAAGAGGACTGTCAAGAACAAGTCTCCGTTGCCAAGAATAGATGATTTGTTCGATCTACTTCAGGGAGCTTCGTACTTCTCGAAGATTGATTTGAGATCTGGTTACCATCAGGTTAGGGTGGCTGAAGAGGATATACCGAAGACAGCTTTTCGTACACGGTATGGTCACTATGAGTTTCTTGTTATGCCGTTCGGTTTGACTAACGCCCCTGTGGTATTTATGGATTTGATGAATCGGGTGTGTCGACCATTTCTGGATAAGTTTGTCATCGTGTTTATTGATGATATCTTGATATATTCTAAATAGGAGAATGAACATGATCAGCATCTGCGTCAAGTTTTGGAGATTCTCAAGCAACACAAACTGTATGCCAAGTTGTCTAAATGTGAGTTTTGGTTACGTGAAGTCAAGTTTCTGGGTCACGTAATTTGTGGAGATGGTGTCAAAGTAGATCCGTCAAAGATAGAAGCTGTAATGAATTGGAACGCTCCTAAGGCACCGACAGAGATTAAAAGTTTTCTTGGTTTAGCAGGTTATTACAGACGGTTTATTAAAGACTTTTCGAAATTAGCGGGTCCGTTAACTAAGCTAACCAAAAAAGATGTTTAGTTTCTATGGAGTGAGGCTCAGGAGAATGCTTTTCAGACTTTGAAGCAACTTCTGTGTCAAGCTCCTGTTCTGACGTTGCCTGAAGGATCTGAAGATTTTGTGGTTTATTGTGATGCTTCATATGCGGGTTTAGGATGTGTTTTAATGCAAAGAGGTAAGGTGATAGCTTATGTTTCCAGACAGTTAAAACCCAACGAGAAGAACTATCCTACTCATGATTTGGAGTTAGCAGCAGTGGTTTTTGCCTTGAAGTTGTGGAGGCATTATCTGTATGGTACAAAGTGTACGATTTGCACTGATCACAAGAGTCTACAGTATGTGTTCACACAGAAGGAATTGAATATGAGACAGCGCCGATGGTTAGAACTGATTAAAGACTATGATTGCGATATTCAGTATCATCCCGGGAAAGCTAATGTGGTTGCTGATGCACTTAGCAGGAAAGGTTCTGTAGATACAGTAAAGTTTATGCGGTTAGAGATTCAGTCAGATTTGATAGATCAATTGATGGCTGCACAATTAGAAGCACTGAAGGCAGAAAATCTGAAAGATGAGTTGATGGTTAAAAGACAACATGATTTAACAACCGATTCACGTGGGTTGAAGATGTTTCAGAATCGTGTTTGGGTACCAAAGTTTGGTAATTTGCGAGAATTTATTTTGACTGAAGCACATAAATCCAGAATGTCTGTTCATCCTGGTAGCACTAAGATGTATCATAGCATGAAGACATTTTATTTGTGGCCCACTATGAAGTTAGATGTTGCTCGATTTGTGGAGTTATGTCACATATGTGCACAAGTGAAAGTTGAACACCAGAAGCCGTATGGATCTCTGAGACAGTTATCAATACCTTAATGGAAGTGGGATCATATCACAATGGATTTTGTAACAAAATTTCCAAAGACTCAGAAGGGAAACGATATGATATGGGTTATTGTTGACAGATTAACCAAGAGTGCACATTTTCTGGCTACCGCAGAGACTGCAAATTTAAGTAAACTAGCTAAGTTGTACATTGATGAAAATTTTTCTAGACATGGAGTGCCTTTGTCGATTGTATCGGATCGGGATTCAAGGTTTGTGTCGAATTTCTGGAATAGACTACAACAAGAGTTAGGATCGAGAGTTAACCTGAGTATAGCTTATCATCCCTAGACAGATGGCCAATCAGAGAGAACGATTCAAACTTTTGGAAGATATGCTTCGGGCATGTGCGTTAGAATTTGGAGGTTCTTGGGATTCGCATCTACCGTTGGTTGAGTTTGCTTATAATAATTCCTACCACTCCAGTATCGGAATGCCACCGTATGAGATGTTATATGGGCGACCGTGCAGAACTCCTACTTGTTGGTTAGAGGCAGGAGAGAAACAGTTTGTTGGGCCAGATATTGTGCAGATCACAGCAGATAAAGTTGCAGTGGCTCGAGAAAAGTTGAAAGCAGCAAGAGATCGACAGAAGATGTATGCTGATCCACGTCGTCGACCAGTGACTTTTGTTGAGGGTGAGCGAGTCTACTTAAAGGTTTCTCCATGGAAGGGCGTGATACGCTTTGGTAAACGAGGGAAGTTGGCTCCTAGATATATTGGTCCGTTCAGAATCAGAAAGATAGTAAATGATCAGACAGTGGTTTTGGATCTTCCAGATGAATTGGCAGGTATTCATGACACGTTCAATGTTTGTTATCTGAGAAAGTGCAATGTAGAAGATCAGACACAGGTTCTGCCAATACAAGATCTTCGTGTAGATTCTAACAAGAGGTTGATTGAGGAACCTGTTGAGTTACTGGACCGTAAAGTAACCAAACTGAGGAATAAACAGATACCGATGGTCTTAGTGAAGTGGAAACATAGTTTGGGTTCTGACTTAACTTGGGAAACCGAATATGATATGAAGAGTCGCTACCCAGCCTTGTTTGAGCGCGATGAGATTCCGAGGGCGGAATCTTCTTAAGGGGGGAAGATTTGTAACACCCTCCTTACCGGCCTAGTAGGATTAAGGTAATTAAGTTGGTTTATCTTAATTAATTGGTTGATTATTTGATTATATGTTTAATTAATTGAATTTAATTAAATTGTAAAATAATTAAATTATTGTAAGTATTTGTGGGGTTAATGAGGTGTCTCAGTTTTCGACACCTAAACAACACCTAATTGCCACATTGTGCCATTACATGCAAATATCCAAAAGGTGTAAGTGTGTGTTTGTGTATTCGGCCGAGAGAAAGAAAACAAAGAACTAGAATTGGAGATTGTTGATTTGGATTGCTCAATTAACTGAACTGAAGTAGTTAATCATCACTGAGGTTAGAATTCCGAAACATTATGATTATAAATGTTAATTTCGGAATTATATGAATGTTATGTAAAAATCCGATTGAATGCAATTGTATGAAGAATCCTTGATTTAGGTTGCATGTATGCTAGATTATGATGTTAGAATGAACAATTTATGTTAGAAATCAGTTCTGGAAAACATATATGTGGTTGCATGCTAAAAATCAGATTTAAATTTGAAGTTAGGATCATCTTTGAATCTGTCGGATTTGCTATGTATGAATTGATCGGATTTTGGTCTTGAAAGGATCGGATTGTAAGAAAACCGATTAAAATTGATCGGATTGTTGAGAATCCGAGAAAACAAAACAAATGGCCTTAACTCTTTAACTGGATTTAAAGTCTATCGGATTGTCATTTCTATCGGATTCTGATTGTTGATCGGATTTAATGATTTTACCGGATTTGAATTCGATCGGATTGTATAATATTAATTATGAAATCGGATTGGTAAAATGCCTAACACGTTTTATCGGATTTTGATGTTTTATCGGATTGTTGCTTTATCGGATTGTATGTTAATCGGATTTGGAGTTTATCGGATTTCATGATCTATCGGATTTAGCCATATCTTGGATTTGATTTCATCGGATTTGACTTAATCGGAATTGATGATATCGGATTTGGACACTATCTGATTTCCAGCTATGCCTATGCTCGGAATTGTGTCATATGTTATGAAAGATCAACTCTTGGATGATTTGAAGATAATCATGAACTGATTGCCTTGGCTTATAAAAGGATGTATGTAAATTGCCTAAGCTAAGGAGTTGGATGAATTCACTAAATTACAGGAAGTAAAGAGTGATAGTGAATTGTGTGTATTGATTGTAAATACATGAATTGATATGTACTTGTGATTGTATGTGCATATGTGTTTGATTATAGTATTGTGCTTATTGTTTGTTGATTAAGCAAATACTGATTGTTAGTTGTTTGTTCAGGTGGAGACAAGACTCAGTAGTAAGAAAAGACTGAGTTGCCTGAATTGTTGAAGATATCGGTGAGTGGATATATATCTTGGATGTATGAGATATATCACCTGATTGTTGCTCTTTTCTGTATATATACATGACGTTGTTGTGAGATCAGCTTGGCGGTTGTTATTCAGCTGGGCCTAAGTTTAGAGATATACAGTATTAGTATTTGTCTTGATAAGCATTTGTTGTAATCAAGAAGTGCTATTATTGTTGTCTGTGGTAACTAGGCTATCTGTAAACCTTTTCTTTAGCCGGCATTTGGTTGAAGGTCCGCAAGACCGCCGGTTCTCTTGTTTGTTTGAGCATTGTTTGTTTGGGCTTTATGCCTTGTACGTTTGTGGTATCTATTCTCTCACTTAGCTTTGTGCTAATCTCCCACTGTTGTAATCTTTTACAGGTTAAACCTGGTATGAGGATGAAAGAGATGAAACTGGAATTTTGGGACTGATCATAACTCTGATATTGAAAATGTTTTGTACAGAGCTTGTTGTTTTTTAGTAACACTGTATATGTTGTTTTGTAAATCTAACAGATTAAAGTTGTATTTTCTTTATTATATTATATTAGAAATGTGTTTTAGCTTCCGCGCGTATTTCAAGGTAGTATTAAAAGTACGGTGTTACAGCGCATCATTAAATCACATTTAATAATCAATATAATATGAAATACAGTACTGCTTAATGTTCACAAAATTCAATTACAAATCAAACATTAAACTAAATCATACACTCAAGCCAAGTCACTATCTATTCTAACACCTATTGACCTGGTCTGAGAATCATGTACAGCTTGTGACAACGACTTAGTAAACGGATCAGCCAAATTGCCTTCTGATGTTACTCTGCTAATGGAAATTTCACCACTCTCTATCACATCTCTGATGAAGTGGTATTTCCAAGGAATGTGCCTCGTACGTTTGTGAGCTCTTGGTTCCTTAGCCAATGCAACCGCACCCTCATTGTCACAAAAAATCTCAATAGGGTCGGTAATGCTAGGAACTACTTCAAGATCTTGGATGAATTTCCTCATCCATACCGCTTCCTTTGTTGCTTCACTAGCCGCAATGTACTCTGACTCGGTAGTTGAATCAGCAACGGTGTCTTGCTTGGAGCTCCTCCAACTAATAGTACCACCAATGAGAAGGAACATGAACCCTGATTGCGATCGGCAGTCGTCCTTAACAGTTTGGAAGCTTGCGTCAGAGTAACCATGCACTCTAAGCTTTTCCTCAGCACCATAGACCAAGAACATCTCCTTTGTCCTCCGAAGATACTTGAGAATATTCTTTGCGGCCGTCCAATGAGCTTGCCCTGGATTAGCCTGATATCTGCTCGTCATGCTCAAGGCACACGATACATCAGGACGAGTGCATAGCATGGCGTACATGATCGATCCTACTGCCGAGGCATAAGGAACCCTCTTCATTACGTCAAGTTCCTCTTTGGAACTAGGACTTTGAGCCTTGCTCAATGTCACTCCATGCATCATAGGGGTGTTACCCCTTTTTGAGTCCTCCATCTTGAATCGATTCAAGACTTTGTCCACACATGCACTTTGGCTAAGCCCTATAAGCCTTTTAGATCTATTTCTATAGATCTTGATGCCCAAGATATACACCGCCTCTCCCAAGTCTTTCATTGAGAAACAGCTCCCAAGAAAATATTTTACCTCTTTCAAAGTTGGGATGTTGTTACCGATGAGTAGAATATCATCTACATATAAGACAATAAATACTACAGCGCTCCCACTAGCCCTGACATATAAGCATGGCTCATCCTTGCTTTTCGAAAATCCAAACATTTTGATTTTCTCATCAAAGCACAGGTTCCAGCTTCGAGATGCTTGCTTAAGCCCATAAATGGACTTCATTAGTCTACAGACTCTATTAGGATACTCAGGATGTACAAAACCCTCGGGTTGTGTCATAAACACCTCTTCATTTAGCTTCCCGTTATGGAAGGCCATTTTTACATCCATTTGCCATATCTCATAGTCATAAAATGCAGCTATGGCTATGAGTATTCTAATAGGCTTCAACATAGCTACTGGTGAGAAGGTTTCCTCAGAGTCAATACCATGAGTTTGAGTGAAACCCTTTGCCACCAGTCGAGTTTTGAAGGTATCTATAGATCCATCCACGTCGGTCTTCTTTTTGAAGACCCATTTACACCCTACTGTTTTAAACCCGGGTGTAGGATCAACCAATTCCCAAACTTGGTCATTCGACATGGATTGCATCTCACTCTCTATTTCTTCCTTCCACCTAGCAGACTCATTGCCCGCTACGGCTTCCCGGTAGTTGGTGGGTTCATCATGATCCACCAATAAGTCACTGCCCTCAGATATGAGAAACCCATATCTCTCTGGCTCATGACGTGGTCTACCAGACCAATGAGGAATTAATGGAGTGTTGTCAGGTACCGACGCATCATCTTGCTCGGTTTCAACCACTTCGGGTTTAGTGCTAGTGCCGACATTAGTCCCTTCTTCCATGGGTTCTTGAATTTCTTCAAGATCAATCCTCTTACCTCCGGACTGCATGGATATCAGTTCCCTTTCAAGGAAAACTACCCTTCTTGCAACAAACACTTTGTTTTCAGAAGGTTTATAAAACAAATATCCCATAGCTCCGGATGGATACCCTATGAAATAACACCTTTTTTACCTTGGTTCAAGTTTGTCCTCTACCTCTCGTCTTACGAAGGCAGGACATCCCCAAACCTTTGGAGCTACTCCATGCCATATCTCAAAAGGTGTCTTTTGGACTTTCATAGTCGGTACGAGGTTAAGGATCCTGGCCGCCGACTCAAGAGCGTACCCCCAAAAACTAATGGGTACTTCCGTGCGACTCATCATCGATCGGACCATGTCTAATAGTGTCCGATTCCTCCGCTCGGCGACACCATTCAATTGTGGCGTCCTAGGAGGAGTTAGTTGTGAAATGATCCCACAACTAGCTAGATGATCGGAGCAAAGTATCTTAATAGTTTTGCCCAATTGATTATGGACTTCGTTTTGGAATGTCTTAAAGACCTCAAAGGTCTCAGACTTATGCCTAATCAAGTAGACATATCCATATCTACTGAAGTCATCAGTAAATGTGACGAAGTATCTTGAATTATTCCTTATAACATACTTAAATGGACCACATACATCCATATGGATTATATCCAACAAGTCCTTACCCCTTTCACCCACACCGGTAAAGGGTGACTTAGTCATCTTGCCTAATAAACAAGACTCGCATACTTCATTTGACCCGAGGTCAAATGATTCCAAGATCCCATCTGCTTGGAGCTTGGTGATGTGTTTCTTGTTAATATGGCCAAGACGACTATGCCATAAGGAAAACTTATCCAAATCATTTTTGGATCCAGAATCAATGTTCATGATTATACTATTATTTTCTATCTATGCATCAGCTTCATATATACCACGACATAGATAAGATTTAAAATAACAAATACCATTTTTGAAACATGAAATAATACCATTTTCAAAAGTAAATAAATATCCATCGTCATACAAAGCATGAAAAGAAATAATATTCCTTGCCACAACTGGCGAATAGCATACATCCTTCAAAATAATAGAGTAGCCGGATTTGAAAGTAAGTTCCAGACTTCCTTTCTCTAATACAGGGACAACCTGCTTTTTTCCCATGATTAGCTCCAACTCTCCATCTCTCAACTTTCTACTACTTTTTAGCACCTGCACAATGTTACAAACGTGAGTGCCACAACCGGTATCTAAAACCCAGCCGTCAGATGTAGAAATATGATGGAGTTCAATCACGAATGTACCTGAAGTATAAGTGCCTGATCCCGAAGCTCGCAGCTTCTTGAGGCCTTCTAGGTACTTTGTGCAGCTTCGGCGCATGTGCCCCTTGACCCCACAATAGAAGCAAACCACCTCCTCCGGAGTCTTAGCTTGAGGGATTAAACCCTTTTGCTTTGGCTCCGGGGCAGGGTTCGGCTTGGGTGCCCCAACCTTAGCCTTACCTTTACCCTTCGGGGTAGAGGCTGGTTTCTTCCTCTTCTTGGACTCACCATCCTTGATGGCCAAGACAGGAACATGAGCGGAGGAATTTTTCTTGGTCATGTTGGACTCGGTTGTCCTCAACACACCATGCAATTCCATGATGGTTTTCTCCATCCCATGCATATGATAACTATCTACGAATTGATCATATGATGGTGGAAGAGACCGGAGGATTAAAACCACTGCCATCTCCTTCCCAATGGAAAATCCAAGCCGCTCCAAGCGCTCTACAAGTGCCTTCATCTTGAGCACGTGGAGGCTTATGTTCCCACCCTCCTGCAGCCGGCAACCAAGCAGGTCATTAAGACAACCATACCGTTCTTGCTTTGCTTGTTGTTGTAACATGTCCTTCAACTCAAGCATCATGTCATAGCCACTCAAACGTTCCATTTGCCTTTGAAGCTCAGGACTCATTGTGCTTAACATTAGGCAAGTGATCTCAGTGATGTCTTTTAGACGCTTTTCATAAGCGTCCTTAACGGACCTACTTGCGTTGGTAGCAAGGACATCAGGGATGGATTCCTCAATGCTGGCCAACTTATCTTCATCTCGAAGGACAATGCGTAATTGCCTTGACCAATCCATAAAGTTGGTCCCATCAAGTTTTTCTTTTTCAAGAAAAACCCTTAGCGAAATGTTTGTGGTGTTGGTGTTGCTAATTGATGCCATCTATTAAAGAAAAGTAGATTTTGGTTAGTTTGATTGAAATCCTCGTTAAAATAATTACCCAAAGTTTTTAATAAAACAATTATTTTTACAAGGGCTAAGAACCCTATTTCACCTTGCACCGTGACGGGTTTTCCGCGGATCACGTGGCAAAGCTATTTAGGCCGGCATCAATTGACCGATTGCAATCCATTATTGCAACTCTTAGTTCCTTGCGGGATCCTACTAGACAACCATTGTTTCTAGTTTGGCATGTTTGATCCCTCCATACCAATCTCAAATTAATACTTTGAACAATCTCGGCTAGAGCTCGACCGTTACTCAAAATATTATTTTGAAATCGTAAATCAACCATCAAGATACACTGTGGTACTCTAGCCCAATGGTCGACTCGGCTAGAGCTCGACAATCGACCTTGCGAGTTGCCACACGCACCTTCCACACAGCTCATACAAAGGTTAACTCGGCTAGAGCTCGACAATCAACCTTGCACGGCTAGATTCGGGTGGTGTCATCTTATGGGTGGTATGCGATTTACATTTAGAAAACGGGATTTAGTTTTCCGGTTTAAAAAACCATTTGAGTTTGATTAACAAAAGTGACAAAAACCATTTGTTTTCACTACATAATATAAACCAATTTTATATCCTATTTGTTAATCAAGTGTGCGTGCGAGAGTTTGTTAAACCATTGTTAAAAAACTCTTGAGTTTTATTAATGTCAAAACTTGTCTAGCATGCAATCCTATAATCGATGCATAAACAATAAATAATAAAACAACCACACGCATATATAATAGTTGATAACCATGCCCCTAAAACCTATTCCTTTTTCCCGCTACCTCCATTGGGCCTCTCGGATTCGTGTTTCCCAAGACATCTCTCCAAGGACTCCCGATGGTTGCATCCATATTAAAATTACATAGAAAATGAAATAAATGGCTTACAAGCCACAAATCCTATTTACTAGTACAAAATATACATAACATGGAATTTAAATTAAATAAATTAATTATTACATACCATGTGACTTTTAGTCACCAAATGAATGAATAACTAATTTAAAACAACCAAACATCCACAAGGTTTAGGGCATTTATTGGTTACCAACATCACATGAACAACATGAATAACATGAACAACAACATGGTGTGCCACAAAAAACAATGTAAACTTATATATCTTGATTAAGATTATTTCTAAAAACTCAAGGCACTAAATAATCCCATGTATATATGTATTAGTAACAACAAACAATTTTTGATGAAACATATTCATATATACATAATATAAGTATATGCAATTATTATTTTTATGCCAAACATAATAATATACATATAAATACACGAACCAAGATACAAGGCATCTTAATTTACCAAAAATTAATTTCTGGAACTAAAATTCCAGAAACCATTTTTGGATGACAAAAACCCGACTGCAAAAACTGTTTTTTAAAATTTGATTAAAAAAACGACAGCAACAAGACTCCGCGCCGCAAAAAAAGAAAGTGCCGCGTCGCGGAATTCATCTGTCACAAAACAGAATTTTCGAATTCGGGTTTTTCAGGCTACCATGTGCATTTTTAGTATAGAGGTGTCTCTGATACCACTGTTGGGGTTTCACAATCACCGCAGCGGAAGCATTGGACATGAATAAAGAAGCATAAAAGCTAGAAACCCCAAGAATAGACCAACAACTCTATAACTACAAAATGCAACATGTAAAAGGGAAGGATAAGAAATGTACCCTCTTCAAACTTCTGGAACTTTTGACAAGAAAGCAAGCAAGTTTCCTCTATACCGAAGTCCACCCCAAGTTTGTTTGATCCGCCAATGCTAGTATGCCAAGTAGTGATCTTCAAGACTTGAAATCACTCTTTGGAACAACCCACAACTACCATAAAATCACTAAAGACACTTATGATTTTCTGGAAAAGATCAAGAACAACCAAGAACCCTTATGAGAGTGTATGCAAGTGTTCTTGAGTGAGAGAGAGAATTCCCTTTTGATACTTGATCAATAATTCAATTTCTTGACATGTGAAAGACATCCAAAGACTTTTATCACCTTCTACAACTGATATGAAAGGCAACAAAGTCATGCATGTCATTCCTAGATGTCTCATAAGTCAATTACTTGAGCCAAGCAATAACCAAAAAGTCAATTTACTGTCAGACGGTTTCCGCGCCGTACGCGGCGCGGAAACACCGTTTCCAGAATATTTATTTCTCTCTTCCTGTTGCAGGTTGTCGGGATAAATCCTTGGCGTGTGACCCAATAAGCTCGTGTATCATCGGTAGTATTACTTATCCGCTTGTGTCAGTGGGCATAATCCAACAAACTCTCACTTGCACATGACACAGCATCTCAATAAGTAACATAGACAGAGAGCGACCTCTAGCAAGGTATCTCTGCCACCCAAGTCAACGCGAGTTATGTCATCCCAAGAAAAATACCAAATAATAACCCTGTAGGTTTGATATGGACCTATTGATAAGTGATCAATCATCCTTTCATTCGTGATATCCGAGTGAACACGAGACATGGTTAGATGTCAATCTCCAAATCGTTCACGATTATGTTTCTCGATCTTGATTGATGGTGACCCAAAATTTAGTTGCAATCGATTAAATATCATTGCAGCTTGAGCATGACCATGCATTTTACGTCAGAGCTCAATCATCGAGGGGCCCATGGATATCTCTCTAAAACTAGATAAACGAATCCCTTTGACTACATTGCTCCGTTAAATACACCATACTTTACCTAAAGTCAAACACCATTTCTAGAATATTTATTTCTCTCTTCCTGTTGCGGGTTGTCGGGATCAATCCTTGGCGTGTGACCTAATAGGCTCGTGTATCATCTGTAGTATTACTTTTCCGCTTTTGTCAGTGGGCATAATCCAACAACTTCATCAGGGACAACGTGGAAAAAGGTAAAGTTGACATTAAATATATCTCCACTGATGACCAATTAGCAGATATCTTTACTAAACCACTTGATGAAAAGAGGTTTATGTATCTGCTAAGTAAATTGGGTATGCTCAACCCATAGCTGTGTGTCTAGAATTTGAGTTTCAGTTTGACAAAGACTAAGTGTCTTAAGCTGAGTGCACAGTTTATAAATAAGTTTTCATAAACCGATAAAACTGTCAAGCTGAATAATGAGTTCACGTGTTTGAGTTAGTCTTAAACATAAATGACTAAGTGTCATTGAGTCTGAGCTATGTGCTTAACTCAAGTTGTGTGATTGGTTCACACGTTTGGTAAGTTCCAAACATACTTTAACTACTCAGTGTAGTTAAAATGTAAGTTTAAGTCAGTCTAAAACGAAAATGACTAAGTGTCATTGATTCTGAGTTATGTGCTCCACTCAAGCTGAGTTTCAATCTCAAGCTGAGTGATCAATTCAAGTTGAGTGCTTGACTTAGACTGAGAGATTAGTTTACTCAGCTTGGTGTGTCTAAACTATGATATAATTACTACGTGTCATTAATTCATATATCAATGTGTATTTGAGTCAATTTCAAATCGCATCGTATACCAATTGTGTATTGGTATAATTCAACAGTGTTTATAATACTTTTGTGAGTCAACAATATTATTTTACACATTTATCCGTTGGAATATGATGTGTTTCTACCGTATTACTGTTACATCAAGCCGTAATTTCTCTGGCGTAACGGATAAAAAGAGATTCCAACGTTAACTTTTCTCTCTCCTCAGAAAGGTATATATCAATCATAACCGACTTACAAAGGTTTACGCTTACTAAACCTCTGCTATTCTATACCTTCTACTACCACATCTTTGCTACGTGCAATCAACCGTTCACATTCAAAACCCTAAATTGCTCAGTGCGATTTCACAAACGCTTAGTGTGATTTCATTTTGCTCAGTGCAAGCTCAATAAGTTACTCAATGTAATCTTTCAAACTCAACGATGGATGGAATCATTTTCAATCTGGGTGATAGAATGATAAGGGGTGCTGCGTTCAAAAACAATGGATTGCCCGTAATTAAAATCAATAATCAACGTGCGTGCCTTGCAATCCCTGGACGCAAGCGTAACAGGGGATACGAACCATGGGTGGATTACATCCGCAAATGCCCATTGGCATTCGTTTTCACTGGAGCACCTATTCATGTGGTTCCTCAGCATCTTCTGGAGTTTTGGTATACGTGTGTCTACGACTAAAACAACAATAAATTTGGGGCACGGTGCTTAATGGAGAGAGGACTATTGCTCTCATAGTGCACAGGCTAAGGGAAGTTCTTCAACTCCCTGTTCATGATGAGTTCGAGCCTGCTGTGACGAGGCAGGTGGCTAGGTCTGTCCTACCCAGAATGGGTCACCCAAAAACAGAGGGTGTTATAAAAAAGACCACCTTTCCAACCAGTTGGGGTTTTATGGTGTCTACAGTGATTCATTCACTAGGTACCACGGTTGAAGGACTGGACCAGGTAAATGAGTTTCAGATGCAGCTGTTATACAATATGTATTTTGCAAGGAACTTGGACTACGCACAGCTCATCTTCAACAAACTCAAGGTCCAAGTGTGAAGACCACAAGGGATCTTCATGTACCTTTTATAAGATACCTGTCCTTGGCATTTGAAGCTGAGCTGGGGACGGCACTGTATGAAGCTGATCAGGATATGTTCTTGACGTCAACATTCAGCTCTAAGATGTTCAATAATGACATCTTCCCCGAGTAAAAGGGTCTGAGTGATCCTATGCGTTTGATAGTTGTGGCAGCTTCATCAGAAAGTGAAGCAGAGGGATCGAATCAAGGGGGAGCTTCTTAAGCTGATACAGAGGTTCGAGCTAAGCACTCTGCTCAGGCTGAACCAGCCACTACACAAGCTGCCTTTTGTAAGACCTCTCTACTTTCTCTTTCTTCTCATTATTCTCCATCTACATTTGGAGACAAGGCTATGGTAAACCCAACCCAGTCTAACCCATCTCCTCCACCTTCCATTCAACTCCAATCTGAAGCCACCCCTAGTATGCCCACTGCTGCTAGGAGAAAATCCAAACCTACATTAGAAAAACTGCCAAAGGTGGTGGCACTCCTAAAGGCATCACTGGAGCTGAGATCACACTGATCCCTCCCCAGGCAGGAGTTGAGGGGGAGACGCCTACTCTTAAGGTGTCAACCTCGAGGCTCATATCAACCCTACAGCTTAAGCCGGGTGTGGTGTCTACTCAGCCCACACTCTCCAGGGCCATGGGAGAGCCTGTTACTGTGCCTAAGTAGACACACTTAGGTAACATTGAAGAAATGACCATTTCCCAGGGTCAATCACCCCCCTCCAAACCAATAAGCCAACCACCTACCCATACACTTCACGTTTCTAGCCCAATTAATTCTCTTCACTTCTCACACCCACCTGCACGACCTGTCAATGTGTCATCTCCATACCAAGATGACTCACATGGTCCCAACTCTGGTGCATATTAGTTTAAGGGTATACACCAACCCTTAGATGATGCACCCAAATTCCAACCTTCTCAAGCTGACTTGGACGACTTGATGAACTTCTTGCAAGGTCAGTTTATTAAATTGCACCTCAAGAGAAAGCAAACCAAGAAGAATATGATGCTAATTTTGGATTCTCTGGATGAGGAGGTGCTGAACTTGAAATCTGTTGTTGCTGCCCTACAACAAAACAAGACTTCTACCCCTAGTGATGATGACAAAAAGGGGGAGAATGTTGAAAAGGCTGAAGCTTTATTACTATTGGCAAAGGGAGTAGATCAGATTGAGGGGGAGAAAGAAATGGAGATAGAAGCTGAGCTGACTAAAAAAGAAAAAGGTAAAAGACCAGTAGTGGTCAGCTCAGATAAGTCAGAACCCCCTCACCAGAAAAGAAGAAAGATGATTCTCAGTGAATCAGCCTCAGATGAATACTCTGCTGACAAAATGACTTTACAAGAAAGAGCTTCTCTGTTGGCAGTAAGAAGGATGGAACAAGAAGATGCTGACCAGCTTGGGATGTCAATCAACGAGTTAAGAAGAAGACAAATGGATGTTCAAGATGTGTTAGCTAATGAGAGAGAAGCAAGAGAACAAGCCTGGGCTAAGCAAATCAGAAAGCAGAATGAGGAATTAGCAAAACTCAGACTGCCTATTGTGCCCAAGGAGGAAGAGGTAGAAGAACCTCCTGTTCAGGATCAACAAGAAGATGAGAATATAACTCAGCGTTATACAAGATCTTACTTCTCTTCTCAAATTGATTCTCTCAAGTTGAGTTCAGTTCAAAGGATCATCATAATGGAGTTTGTCTTAACAAATGGTGAAACACCTTCTCTGGAGCTTAATCAACTTCTTAAACTGGGATATGAAGAGTGGAAGCAAGTAGCTATACTGATTAAGTAGATGGAAAAGTCCTCTTCCAGGAATCAAGTTAAAGACGAAATCTTAAGGCTACTTGCAAGAGCTGATGTGATGCAAATCATACCCAGATCTGAGATAGCTACCCTACTGACTTCTTTTCATAAAGTTGGAAAGAAGAAGCAAACAAAGCCAGCTGGACTAGCAAATACAGACCAGTACAGTCTCAATCTTCCTGAAGGCATGGAGTTCAAAGAAAATACCTATGTGGAAAAGCCTCAGAAAGGATTCATGTACTTGGACAAAAATGGTGTACAATGCTTCCAGTCTGATGCAAGAATCTATACATGTGGTGTATCTCAGGTGTTTGCTCTGAGAAAAATAGTGGAAAAGAATGAACAAACTGCAAGGTTCAGATACAGAATTAATAGAGCAATAAGATCACAGAAGGATCAGCTTCAACACTTGCCTAATTTGCAAGAAATCCTTGAAGAAATCAACAAGGAGATCAAGGAGTTTGAAGAGCTGCATCCTGAATAGATTAGTTCTATTGTATATATTAGACTACTATTAATTCTGTAAGCACTAAGTCTGCATGATCTAAGTGATCAAAAATTTTGTATTCTGATATGTTCAATTAATACAGGTATGAGTTTGATATGTTCAACTGTGTTATGATATGTTCATAATCATTAGTCTAATAACTTCAGCTTAAATTAATAATTGATTAGTTCTTATTCATTAATATGTTTAGTTGGTTTGTTCAACATTAAAGTTGGTATGTTCCACTTATAATTGATAAGTTCAATTAAAATTGATAAGTTCAATTAATATTTAATTAGTTCAAAAATAAAATCTTAATAAGTTTAAGGTTTAAAACATAATTCTGTTAGACAAACTTAAAACTGTTTGATGGTTTTGTCATCATCAAATAGGGGGAGTTTGTTGGGAAAATGATCTCATCATTTAAGATTTAATGAGGCAAAGTTAAGTTTGTAAGATGTGTTCTAAAGATAACTTAAACAGAATTATGAGGCTTGATCAGACTGAACACTTATAGTGTTTCAAACTGAGCATAAGCTAAGCATATTTTCGATCAGCTTATACCATATCTTAGTAAGATTATCACTATGTGTGATAAGTTGTGTATGTCACCTAAGATATAATGAGCTTTCAGCTTTATGTGTTTCAAGCTGAGTGACTCAACGTATATACTGGGTCAGCTCCATAGAGTTGCTAAATAAGTTCTAGCTAACTCTAAGGACTTCGAAGGATGAGTTTATTAATATACTTATTAGTTCATGTTTGTTTTAGAGTTTGTTCTTGAAGAACTCAGCTTGATAAGTTTCAAGCTGAGTAACTCAGACCGAGTAAGAAGTCAGTCTAAAGAAATTTTTAAATATGTTTTAAACTTATCTTTTTAACTCTCTATATCTACGGGAAAGATAAGAAGACTCCAGAATCAAGATTGAAGATTGAAGACTCAAGATAAGAAGATTCAAGATTCTGGGTTATCCGTTAGTTAGTTAGCAAATTAGGATTAGTTCTAGTTTCTTAGGATCCGTAGGAATAGGATTATAAATACTTATCTCCTGATAAGTTTAGAGGTACGACTGCAGAGCCAAAAACTCAATTCACCTTAAATCGTATGTGGTACGAATCTTGATTCACTGTTTGTCAGTTCAACGTGATCAAGATACTCACAGATTGCCAAGTTGTTCGTGTGTTCGAATATTCACATTTGTTGTGAAATTGGTAAGTATTCAATCTGTGATTAAATCCTGCGTAGAGAGTCGTCTGGTATCTATAATCATAAGTTGATTATAGATAGCAAAGTTTGAGAGATTGAAAGATTTACATTAGGTATTTACATATCAAGTGTTGCTTACTTGATAGAGTGTGTAATCATCTTCTTATAAATGAAAAAAAAGCATTCGATTGTGGTTTGATTTGCTATGTGTAACACTTTATTTTGATTTGTGCAATTTCCGCAGAAAGTGTATTCAACCCCCCTTCTACACATTTGTTGCTTGTTGTTATTCTCACCAGGGGGCCAACAATATATATATATATATATATATATATATATATATATATATATATATATATATATATATATATATATATATATATAATGTATATTTTTTATATATTAATAATAATTAGTATCTTGTCAAAACAATTATTACTATAAATAAAGGATTAGGTTTTCTTTGATTATGGTTAACACAACAAAATACAAAAAGAAAAGTCTCTCTCCCCACTCCCTCTCCTCCTCTTCGGCCGAACTCATCAAAGAAGAACCGGAGGTCAGTTTTTGGTGATTCTTGATCACGACTTCGCATGTTCGTGTGGTGTTTGTGGTTCACCCTTCTAGCGGGGTCTTGTCTTGCCTCATTACGGGTGGATTTCATCTTGAGCAACCCTAGGTAAAGGTAAAAAGGTATAAACATCATCCATATTTTCTTCTCTTGCTCTCATGATTGATCGAATATATATACATATATAAATTTCGATCGAAGATATATATATATATATATATATATATAGGGGAGGATTCATACGAGAAGTTGATATATTACGAGAAGTGCGAGAAGCATTAACAACCATTAGATTTTAATTAGGAAGATCTTATTCAAAAGGGTATTTATGTCTTTATCATTATTATAATCAATTTTTTTATTAATTTAAATTGAAAGGAATCAAGAATACAGAGGTACGAGCCTATAAAATAGATCCTGTTAAAATAAGATCGTTTTATTAAATTAAATTAGGTAAGTCTCTACTTTCTCTTTCTAACGTGATTAATTTTACAACTTAACCATTTGTTGTTTTTTTTAAACGAATCTTGATTTAATAAAATCTGAATATTCAAATTGAATAAATATTAAAATAAACAGGTATTCCAATATTACTTGATGTTTTTAAATAAATATTTAAACTGTTCACTAATGAATATTAAAACAAAGACAATTTTAACATTTAAGTCTTAATGTATGTATATTTGATTCAACCACTGTAGATGGTTCATTATCGAACCACTAAAAACATAAAAATGAACTTTTGCGATGTGTTTGATTCAAGCACTTCGGACTTTGTTTGAGAAGTACATTACTGAACCATTTAAAAGAAACATTAAATCTCTAACATATTCACCATTGAACATTACATATTTACAATTCGTTAAATGAATAAAATATACATTTTCATAAATATTTACAAGTTCATAACAAACCCAACAACTTTATTATATTATTCATTAAAAAAACTTTTTCATGAGTATTTATTATGATGATAAAGATCATGCCTTTTCACTCATTAATAATATATATGTGCAGAAACAAGTATTACCAAAGTCATCGTTGGAAACATGCTCGGGGATTCCATGAAAGAAAAACAAATTTTTCCAAAAGATACCATACTAATTATTCCATGTAAACCCAATGAATAAACCACTAAGATCAAATCCTTTCAAAACAAAAGCAAAAAAGAGATTAAAACAAAGAACCATTACGTATCATCAAATTTGAATTTTGAATAAAAAATCTCATAAGCAAGCAATGTGGCCGGGAAGGGCGATGATGGTGGTCTAGTGCTGTGTTAGTAATGAAGTCAAGTCTGCAAAAGGGGTGTGTGGGGTTTCGGTTCATAACCGGCAAAGGCGATAAGGGTGTGGGCGAATTCAGATTGATGAAGGTGACAAGAGGGGAGCAGATTTGATTCTTCACCACCGTCGGGGACAAGTGGTCGATGATGATAGCAGGCGGTGCGTAGCAATAGTGACGACAATTCTTGCGGACCGTGGTAATGGAAGAGTCTTTGACGGAGCATGAATAGTTGATGACGTAGCCACCATTGATGGTGGTTTCGGAGTTCAGATTAGCAAGAAGAAAAAAAGGTTGATCTTGGAACGTGAATATGGTCAGAGAGAGTGTGCAAATCTTGAAAATTGGTAAGTTGATAACTACCTTAATTAAGGGAATAATTGTGTGATATATAGTCCATCGTACCCTTTCATTAATTTGATTATTCTCCTTTGATGTTTCATTTATTTACCAAAATACCATAATCAATCCTGTTCATTGATTAATTGATCCTATGGTCTAGAAATCTTCTCGCACTTCTCGCAATAAAATTGTTTCTCGCATGAACCACCCTCCCTCTCTCTCTATACATACATACATACATATATATATATATATATATATATATATATATATATGTATAGGGGATGGTTCAAACGAGAACTATTTTTCGTACGAGAACTGCGAGAACCAATCTCAGCCATTCCTTGGATATGGGAAGTTCGTGGATGGAGAGCATGGAGGGTATCAAGTGTGGCAGGGTGCATGTGAGGAATTCATGGGTGTGGGCAATGACATTAAAGGAGGGGGAATCGGACGGCTCAGATTGGTTCTCGCAGTTCTCGTACGAAAAACAATTCTCGTTTGAACTTTTGCCTATATGTATGTGTGTATGTGTGTGTGTGTGTGTATATATATATATGTGTGTATGTGTGTGTATGTGTGTATGTGTGTGTAAAATAGGGTAAGGGCACTTGTCCCCCTAGTGTTCCATACATCCTCTCATTTCAAAACATCATAGAAGAAAGAAGAGAGAGTTGCGTGTATATCTGTGTATGCTTACTGCTAAAGGAAGAAGAAGGTTGAAGCAAGCTGAGTGAATTAAGGAAAAACACAGCAGGTAATGTTATGCATCCTTTGTAACTTCTTCTGTGTCAAATTTCCAGCACCTAGAGCTAGATAAAGATTTGGAAATGAAGAGTTCTTGCTCCTGTTCTGTTTTCTTTAACCGTGAACATCCACACAAACATTCATCATCATTTTGGAATTCAATCAAATAGATGGAGTTTTGGAAATCAAATGGATCCTAGGTGAATGATTACGAGATTAAAAACATAAAACTAAAAAAAACCTATGAATCGCAACCGCTTTTGAAGCACCGACCCCTTTTTTTTGCGTGAAACATAAACCGAGAAAAGAACTCAAAGATTAATCTACCAAACGTCAATGTTAACATGATTTTTTCGAAAGGAATTAGTCATTTAACATTAGAAACCCGTAGGATCTGGAATTTTTGTGGTGTTTTGGTGTTGTTTCGAAAATTATATATCGACATTGTGTGTTTGTTCCTCGTCCGAGCAAGACGACTGATATGGTCCTACCTTCATAGCTCGTCCGACTTACATGAGGAGTGCATGTGATCCGACTTAGGTCATGCTCGAAATTCACCTATCCGACTTGTTCTCGTTAACCATAATCCGACTTGTGTATTAAGCTATATGTCTGCCTTTGTGTTGTTTCTGACTTAGGGTAAGCAACTGTGGTCTGACATAGGGTATTAAAAACATATCTGACTTGTGGGCTTGGGAGGTACGACTCATGCTGGTGGGCAGACTTGGGCCTGGTGCGACTTTGAATGAAGTACCATCTTAGGTGTGACCTAAGTCCCATCCGACTTACATTAAGTAGTAAGGTCCGACTTAGATCATGTTGCGTGATCCGACATGGAATGCTAAATGCTAAGTGCGACTTGAGGGTTCGCCGGGAACACATCGCGTCTGTTATAGGCAGCGCATCGCGTCTGGCCTATAATTGAGTTTAGCGATTTAACGATTAAATTCGGCCTTAGGATGGTTCGACCTTGGGGTTGTGACCGTGGTGTAGTTCAACAACTTATACTGTTGTTTGGTAATGTATTGTAGGTTACTACGGTCAGATTCGTTAATCGTTCAATTTCCACGAGTTTGATTATTACGGTGTTGTGTTGGTGCTGATCATGTGAGTTCACTAACTCTTATATTATGTTACGATATGTGCTCTGTGTGATATTGTAATGATGTGATACCCATGTCGTGCCGTGTGCAGCTGGGCTCGTTTGACAGCTGGCCACCCCGCCGTTAAGGCAATTGATGTGACACGGAAGTAGTGTTGTGAGCAGTGCTCGTTTGGCCGAAGGCCACTTCGCCCGTGTGTCGTATCTGATGTGTTGTGCATTACCTGTGAATGTGTATTCTGATATAATGTATGAGTGTTGTGTGCTTACTAAGCTTTTTGTTTGATCCGTTGTTGTTGATTTCTTACAGGACCGTCACGTGCTGACAAAGGGAAGGCTTCCGCATGACAGCTACTTCCATAATATTTTTCAAACTCTGATTTACAAATCTTATCAAATCTTCAAAATGATACATCAATGAATAAAAAAACAATTAGCGAAATTGAGATAGTTTAGGAAATTCCAAATTAATCAAATTCTCTAAGTCAATTTACAAAAGATTACTACAGAGCTAAAGTCATAAAAGATTATTACACAACTGCATAAACATATAAACTAATTCGTGATATTTTTGGTTTCCTAAGTAATACAGCTATTAAAATTCTATTATAGTTTTATACTATAAAAGCCCTAGTTTCAAAACACTCAAGTCTGTCTAAAGGTAACTAGTTCTGTAGTTAATATCCATGTTTTAGTTCAATTTTGTTTCATTGATGAGTCTGATGAAAAACTTGTGCAGCTTAAGTTTTAATTGCTGAAGATTGTTTAAAGCGTCTTAGTATTCCAAGCACAAGTGTGACCAAAGTTATTGTTGCATCAGTAGAGAAGTTATTTGGAGGTAATGCTTTGTTGTTCCCAATACCTACATGAGTTATATTTAATTTAATAATCAATTTTTTCTAGACAGTAAATGTAGTTAAAGTTTACAGTAATTATCTAACTCTTGATTTGGTTTTGTTTATGGTTGTAAATTCATAAATTGTATAGAAATAGGAGTTTCTATGTAATATACACATGGAGTATATATAGGGATATGACTATTGTAATAGCTAAGGTTCTGGGCATACTGATATAATGAACTATGTGTTTTTCATGGTGTAAACCATATTCTCTCTAGTTCTACATGCAAACCTTCAATCTATCCTACATGATACATGAACCACTTGTTATATGGGACTAACAAGTGGTATCAGAGCCAAGGGAGTGAAGATTTGATCTGAATTCAACAACAAAAGTCGAATTTTTGAAGATTTTTGAAAAAAAAAGGTGTATTCTCGGGTTTAAGATCAAAGTCAAGATCAAATGGAATTTTTGAGTGTTATTTGGTTGGATTAGGGTCGCAATAATCATAGAAACACTCGTTGATAAAAAAGAAGTCAATTCATTCACAGATCAGTGGCCAAATTTGAAGATTTTTGAGTTTTTCGAGTTTTCAAGTTATTGAAGAAATTCGATTGAATCTGCTTGTTTGATCGATGTTTATGATAATTGTGGAATAAGAAGTGTAAATCGGGGGTAGGTGAAGTGATATGGGCAAGAAATTATCATATTTGGGCAAAATTTTGAAAATTTTGAATCTGAGCGGGATGAACATGAGTGGATCGAAATTTCAGACTTGAATCGATCAGAATTAGCTTGAATCAACCGGAATTCACACATTCCGAGTGAAATTTGATAGGAATTCACTCATTCCGAGTGAAATTTGATAGGAATTCACTCTTTCCGAGTAAATTTTGATCGGAATCATTGTTTTGATCGGAATCATCATTCAATCGGAATCATCATTTGATCGGAATCATCATTTTGATCGGAATTGTCAATTGGATAGGAAGTTCTCAAAGTTTCAGTTATCATTCTGATGTTTCTAGATTCGGGTTTGCTTTGGGTCATTGGTACCATATGTTGAATGTCTAGTACCCTTATGTCTAGCCATCCTGTGCTTTTCTAACTGATTTTTGGTTCTTCTTTCTTAGTGTCACCAATTTTTGGTCTCAAAACCAGATTTTGGCCATCCAATCCTTGTTTCTTTGGATTATTGGTTATCTTTTTCTCAGTCATTTTTGAAGCCCCAGATCACATAGTTGGTGAAATTATTTGAAGAATTGACCAACATCATATTACTTCAGGTTTTTGAGAAGATTTTGTATTACATGCGCGCTTGCTCACTTCTTATCAATCGTTTGGTGCTCTTGAATAAGGATGAATCCAACTCACTGATTATTATATCAAAGTCACCTACCCACTTATGAGTACCCAAGTTCATTTGCACCAGTATGTCTTTCAAAATCTTTGTATGTCTTGCGGTTATCTAGTGAAGGTTGATTACACGATATTTGGAGACTTACTTGACAACATTAATTTCCAATATTAGCTTACATCCAACACAGAGTTATATATCTTCAAGAATTCAGATCAAATCATTACCACTCCTCAACGATCAAGAGTGGTTCAAGTATCTATTCAAGTCAGGGAATGTTTGAAGATTATTTTGACTTGAAGTGTAGGATCCTCCCCACCCCTCTTCCATGTTTGTTACAACTTAATCTCATGGGGATGTCTTTTATGCATGATGCTCATAAAGTATTATAATCATCATGAGGGGGAGAATAAAAAGTGAAGAAATTTTACATTGTTAATTCAATTGTTGAGGGGGAGTAAAAGATCATACTGGAAAATTATTGTGTCTACTCAAGGGGGGAGAGAGAAAGAAACATCAGTCTATGTCATGTCTAGGGGGAGTAAAGATCTATCATATGAAGACATGGAAACAATTTGAGCTACATTTTACGGGGAGAAAAAAAGAAGATTCTTCCCAACATATCAAAAGTGTTTATGCATCCGCTGTCAAAAGCTCAGGATAAAGCATTGTTTCAGACTGATGTATTTGGTGGGACGCTACATTCAAAACTGCTTATATAATCTAAGGAAGACTTAGGTTACTGGCGTGTACACTCCTATTTCAATACAAAGGGGGAGAATGTAAATTCATAAATTGTATAGAAATAGGAGTTTCTATGTAATATACTCATGGAGTATATATAGGGATATGGCTATTGTAATAGCTAAGGTTTTGGGCATAATGATATAATGAACTATGTGTTTTTCATGGTGTAAACCATATTCTCTCTAGTTCAACATGCAAACCTTCAATATATCCTACATGATATATGAACCACTTGTTATATGGGACTAACAATGGTCAGTTCAGTTCTATAATGAAAAAATTGCAGAACAAAATGAGAATGTTGTTCGGCATCCTGAGGTTTTTTGAGGGATTTTTTTTTGTATATTTGGTTAAGGCTGGCAATTTCTGACCCGACATGAAACACTACCCGAACCGACATGAAAAGGTGACACGAACCCGAAATGCGTCAAAACCAGGTCGACACGAAGTTGACACGAAAATAAATGGGTCAGATTAGGGTTAACACGACAACCCGAAAGTGACCCATATAAAGGTAAAGTTAAAAATAATAAATTTTCTTTAATACCTTAAATTAAAATTTTACAAAGAAGATTATGAATTCAAATGAGGGAGTGACATATTAGTCATTAAAATCTGATAAACAAAAGTACAAAACATTTAAAAGCTAAAAACTTAAATAAACAATAACATATTTAAACCTAAACAATATTACATCATTTTGTTATTTCTTATTTTGACTTTATTGTTTTGGACTTTTGGTACTTTGACGTTTGTTAACTTAGTAAAAATTTAAACCTAAACAATATTATAGTGATGATGATTTAAATCAAAACCCTTTGGAACCCACCCAACCCGATACTCCTTTCCACAATCCACGGTAAAGAGGAAAATAAGACTTGCTTTTTGAAATTGGATAATTTTCTTTAGCTTATTTTAATCCATGGTTTGTTCAGTAGTTACTACGTTTGTATTAAAGCTACTAAATTGTATTGGTATTCGATATATTAAATTGCTAGTTAAGAGAAAATTGGAAATAGACAAGGAATTCAAAAATTTTATGACGACAACCGTACTCGAAAACCGTAATCGAAAATCCAAAAAATTCTAGTAAAATACTTTTGACTGAAATGGGTCAACACGAAACACGATGTGTACCCGACACGAAAAAGGGTGACACAACCCGAACCTGACACGAAAATAAATGGGTCAGAATTGGGTCGATATGAAACTAACCTAAACCCGAATGACACGAACCCGACCCAAATTACCAGTCTTATATTTGGTACCGATCAGTAGAGAAGTTTTGGAGGTAATGCTTTGTTGTTCCTAACACCTACATGAGTTACATTTAGATTTAATAATCAATTTCTCTACACAGTAAAAGTAGTTAAAATTTACAGTAATGATATCATCTAACTCGTGATTTGGTTTTGTTTATGATAAGTTCATCTCTATAATGTTTCTGTAGAACAAAAGAAGAATGTTGTTCGCATCTGAAGGTTTTTCGAGGGCTTTTTATGTATATTTGCTACTAATCAGAATTCAAACTATCACAAAATCTGAATACCATCAAAGATACTTCTGAAAAAAGTTAATATCTTCGTGTGTAGAGTGGATATCGAGAGAATCCCGGTAAGGTTGAAGTTGGTGGACAAAGGTTTGGACATCCCATCGTCTCTTTGTCCCAGATGCTCGTCGGAAGTGAAATCGGTTGAAATGCTATTTTCCTGTGCAATAACCTTACTCAGATCTTGAAGTGTATACATCAGTGGTGGAAAATCCCCTTTAGAATATGCTCTACTTTTGGTCAATTAGATTCACTGGCACCAGGGTGTTTACAGTCTCGTCGTCACATTGGGTGGCAAGCGGTTAGCATATTGCATTTGGAAGAGCAGGAATGAATTAGTATTCAAATACATAAATAAAATTGGAGGGCTGTTCTTTGAGATTCAGTCTCTAAGCTTTCGATGGATAAAAGCAAGAATCAAGAAAAAGAAAGAGTTCAATATGTTGTGGAATGCATGGCTAGCCATACCGTTCGATATTGATGCAGACTTTTACAACTAATCCATTAGTGGTTCAATGATAGTGTTTGGTTGTTAGTATGATAAATGTTTCCACCATAGGTGTCATTTAGTGTACTAACAATTTCTATACCCTAACACTCACTACTTGTGATGTTAGTGGAGATATCTCCTGTATATGTGGCTTTGGTTGTTACTAAAGAAATTTGCCTTTCAAAAAAAATCAGTATGTTATGTACGTATCTACATTTCCCATTTTCTTTTCAATTTAGTTTACTTTGATTGCCTAATTGAGACTAATTACAGTTCCAATTTCACTGACATAATTATTACTCTTAGAGATTGATTGATTATTGATAGAGCGAAAAGGATTATGCCAATCTGTAAGTGATTGGTGTGAGAATCAATTTTTGATGTAATATATCTAATTAAACAATTATAAACTTTTGTATTATAGCAAATATATGGCTTCAAGTTCCAAAATAAGGCTTGTAGCAGTAATAAACATCCTTACTGTGTTTTATGTATTGTTACTTCAGGGAAGAAGACTACTTGTTTTCTTGGATTTATCGAAAAAGAAAGCAGCAAAGAAGGAAGCAACAAAAAAGCTCCAAGAACCCGTTGATAGGTTTCGTATGTAAGTAGGAAGCAACGATAGGGAAGTCACCGAGAAGGAAGCAGCGTAAACCCTAGAAAATATATTCAAGAAACCGGGTTATCCACATATTTTTTAACCCGTGTGTTTAGCTTTAGAATTTGAAGTAGTTTGTGACGTAATCATCTATTTATTTTCAAAGTTTTTAAATTTTTTTGAGGAAATAGAATGTTGTGATTTGTGTAGCATTTTTTTAAGGATGATGATGTCATCAACCATTCTATTTCAATAAAGTTATAAGATAAGTACCCTATCTTGTAATGAAGAAAATGCACCTCTTATATAAACTTTTATAAGTTATAAAATTCTCTTACTTATCCTACTTTTAACTCTCTCGGAGTTCTAAGATTATTTTGTTAATCTTGAGCTAATAGTGATTAATATTAGAGTTAATTACACGGATGGTCCCTGTGGTTTGTCGAATATTACTGGTTTAGTCCTTTAAGTAGAAAATTTCACCGTTAGTCCCTATTGTGCGAGTTTTGTAACATGGATGGTCCTTATTGCAACTAGCCGTTTATTAAGCTCCGTTAACGTTATAAGGTCAGGGGCAAAGATGTCTTTTTAACATGCATGTCTATTACTATCCCTGTGTTTGATGGTCCTTTATGTCAGTTACGCAAATCACACTTTTCCCTCCATATCTTTGACACTCTCATCTCAGACTTCAACTTCAAACCATACATGCATGTTGATTTCTATGTGTAAAACCTAATTTCTCGAGTAACGGAAGTGAAGATACTGTTAACATTATGGCAAATTAGGTCAACAGATGTTGGGGATGAACAATTGCGACAATTTTATGGTACATGATCATACTCCTTCTTATTGAACAGCAAATCATCTGTGTAATTGTTGGTCCCTTGGTGAGAATAACAACAAGCAATAGATGTGTAGAAGGGGGGTTGAATACACTTTCTGCGGAAATTGAATAAATCAAAATAAAGTGTTACAAAAAGTAAATCAAACCACAATCGAATGCTTTGCTTTTCATTAATAAGAAGATGATTACAGACTCTATCAAGTAAGCAACTCTTGATATGTAAAACACCTAATATAAATCTCTCAATCTTTCAAACTTAGCTATCTATAATCAACTTATGATTTTAGATACTGACGACTCTCTAAACAGGATTTAATCACAGATTGAAAACTTACCAATCTCACAACTAATGTGAGTATTCGAACACACGAATAGCTTGGCAATCTGTGAATATCTTGATCACGTTGAACTGACAAACAGTGATTCAAGAATCGTAACACATACGGTTGAGGTGAGGTATTTGGCTCTGCAACACTTAGTTGTAATCCTCGTTGTAGTCGTTAAAGTCGTACCTCAAAACTTATTAGGAGCACCGGCATCCCATTGTTCTTGAACGCAACACCTCTGACCATCCTATCACGAAGAATGAGAATGGTTCCGTCCATTATTGTTTAATTACACGGAGTAATTTGTTGAAAAAGCACTGAGCGATTTGGTTCAAAAACTGCACTTAGCAATTTAGGGTTTAGACGGACGTATGCACTGAGCAATTGAGGTATTTGTGAAAGGTATTTTAGAAGGTGACGTAAACTTCTCTAAACCGATTAGGATCGATATATATACCTTTCTAAGGAGAGAGAAAAGTTACCATTGGAATCCCTTTTTATCCGTTACGCCGGAAAAATTACGGCTTGATGTAACAATTAGAGGGTAGAAACTTATCATCTTCAAACGGATACAAGTGTAAAATAATATTATTAACTCATAATAAGATTATAAACACTGTTAAAATATACCAATACACATTTGATATACGATGCGATTTGAGACTGACTCAAATACGCATGGACATATGAATTAATGACTCTTAGTAATTAAAACATAGTTTCGACACACCAAGCTGAGTAAACTTATTACTCAGTTTAAGTCAAGCACTCAGCTTGATTCAAGCACTCAGCTTGAGTAGAACACACAGCTCGAGTAGAGCACATAGCTCAAGCTCAATGACACTAAGTTATTTATGTTTAAGACTGACTTAAACATGTAATTTAGCTACACTAAGTAGATAAAATATGTTCAGAACTTACCAAACGTGTGAACCAATCACATAGTTTGAGTTAAGCACATAGCTCAAACTCAATGACACTTAGTCATTTTGTTCGAGACTAACTCAAACTATATATCTTAACCACACTGAGTAGTTAAAATATGTTTGGAACTCACCAAACGTGTGAACTGATCATTCAGCTTGACAGGTTATTCAGTTTATAAAAACTAATCTATAAACTGTGCACTCAGCTTAAGACACTTAGTCTCTGTCAAACTGAAAAACTCAGATTCTAGACACTTAGCTAGGGGTTGAGCATACCCAATTCACTTAGCAGATACATAAACCTCTTTTCATCAAGGGGTTTAGTAAAGATATCTGCCAATTGGTCATCAGTGGAGATAAATTTAATGTCAACTTTACCTTTTTCCATGATATCCCTGGTGAAGTGATGTCTAATTTCAATATGTTTGGTTCTTGAGTGGAAGACTGGATTGTAAGTTATGGCTATAGCACTTTGGTTATCACAGAAGATAGGAGTTTTCTTGAAACTCATACCAAAGTCTTGGAGCTGATGCTGCATCCATAGGATTTGAGCACAACAGCTTCCTGATGCAACATATTCAGCTTCAGCAGTTGAAGTAGTCACTGAGTTCTGTTTCTTACTGGTCCATCTTACTAACTTCCCCCCAAGCAGTTGACATCCTCCTGTTGTTGTTTTCTATCTAACTTGCACCCAGCATAGCCAGCATCCGAAAAACCAACTAACTCAAACCCAGAGTCATTTGGATACCAAAGACCTAGATTTAGAGTACCTTTAAGGTACCTAAAGATCCTTTTCACAACTTGAAGATGTGATTCTTTAGGATCTGCCTGATATATTACACAAACACATGTAGCAAACATGATATCAGGTCTACTAGTTGTCAAATAGAATAATGAACCTATCATTCCTCTATAGGTAGACTGACACACAGACTTACCATATGAGTCTTTACTCAGCTTGACAACTGGTGACATGGGTGTTCTCATGGTTGAACTAGAATCAAAACCATATTTCTTAATCAAATCAAGAACATACTTCATTTGATTTATGAAAATTCCATCAGGTTTTTGTTGAATTTGTAGGCCTAAGAAATATGTCATCTCACCCATCATGCTCATCTTGTACTTTTGTGATATTATTTTGGAGAACCATTCACGCAGAGATTTGTTAGTAGAACCAAAGATAATGTCATCCACATATATTTGTACAAGAATCACCTGTCCTTTACTCTTTTTAATAAAGAGTGTCTTATCTATACTACCTCTGGTGAAATCCATTGATAGTAGTTAAGTGAACAGTGTATCATACCAAGCTCTTGGAGCTTGTTTAAGACCATACAAAGCCTTGTCTAACTTATAGACATGATGTGGAAACTTTGAACTGACATAGCCAGGAGGTTGTTTCACATAGACTTCCTCCTAAAGTTTTCCATTTAGGAAAGCACTCTTCACATCCATTTGATAGACTTTGAAGTCTTTATATGCTGCATAAGCCAGGAACAGCCTTATGGCTTCAATTCTAGCAACAAGGGCAAAGGTCTCATCATAATCAATTCCTTCTTCTTGCTTATACCCTTGTGCTACCAGCCTGGCTTTGTTCCTAACTATCACTCCATCCTTGTCCATTTTATTTCTATAGACCCACTTAGTGCCTATATTTGAATGATCTTTAGGGGCAGGGACAAGGTTCCAGAATTTATTCCTCTCAAACTCATTTAATTCCTCTTGCATAGCTTCAATTCAATCCTCATCCTCTAAGGCTTCTTCAGTTTTATTTGGTTCCATTTGAGATAGAAAACCAAAGTGGGCAGCATAGTTAGCTGTAGCCTTTGATCTGGTAATAACCCTTTCTTGGACATTTCCAATGATCTGATCTTGAAGATGGTCTTTGAGGAATTTGAATGTTGTAGTTGGAGAATCTGGTTTTGGATCTGAGTGATGTTGAGAGCCCTGAGGTGAACTTTTCTCCTCAGTCTCAACAGCAGCATTGTCAACAGGCTGATGATCACTGAGATCCTCAGTCTGAGTGACTTCAGCTCCAAAGGGATTGATGAACTCATCATCCTTCTTAGCTTGAGAATTCCTTGGAGCGTGTGATGATTTCTTTGATGAACACACATCATCATCACTATCATCTCCCATGACATACATAGGATTTGACACATTGGTTTCCTCGAGCCTTTCAAGCTCACTCAGACTGACCGAGTCAGCTTGTCTTTTCTCAGCTTGATCAAGAATATCTTCATCAAATGAGACATTAATTGATTCTTCTATGGCCTTTCTCCAAGTGTTATACACTCTGTATGATTTGGAGATTGAGGAATAACCAACGAATATTCCAGGATCAGCTTTGGGTTCCAACTTATGGAGCTGATCTTTTTGATTCAGCACATAGCATTTTGAACCAAAGATATGGAAATAACCTATATTGGGCTTTCTAGACTTATACATCTCATATGATGTTTTACCATGTCTTTTGACAATGATTGATCTATTTTGAGTATAACAGGCTGTACTGACAGCTTCATCCCAAAAATAGAGTTTCAATCCTGCGTCACACATCATTGTTCTAGCAGCCTCAATTAGGGTTCTATTTCTCCTCTCAGCAACTCTATTTTGTTGGAGAGTTCTGACATATGAGAAATTATGTAATATTCCCTTTTGTTCACATAAGCTTTCAGAGGTAGAGTTTCTAAACTCAGTCCCATGATCACTTCTGAGTTGCTTTACAGACTTACCTTTCTGCAACTCTTCCTGTTTGATAAAACTTATTATCTCCAGGGCAGCCTTACTTTTGGATTTAAGGAATATTACCTAGGTGAATCTTGAGAACTCATCTACTATCACCAGTGTGTTCTTCTTGCCACTTAGGCTTGGAGAACTTATGGGTCCAAACAGATCCATATGTAACATATGCAATGGGTCTGTTATTGAAAATTTTTGCTTTGATTTAAAGGACCCTTTGTGGTGTTTCCCTTGTTCACAAGCTGAACACAATTTGTCTTTGACAAATGTGATCTTTGGTAATCCAGAGACTAACTTTTTATTGGATAGCATATTTATATTTTTAAAATTCAAATGTGATAATCGTTTATGCCACAACCAACTCAGCTTAGGAACAGATTGAGAATACAAGCAGGTTTCAGTATAGGGATCAGCAGAGTTAAGATCAAGTAGATACACATCTCTTTCTCTTTTAGCTATTAATACAGGCTTTCCCTTAGAATTATATATTGTTCCTGCTTTCTTCCTAAAAGTAACTATATTGTCTTCATCACACAATTGGCTGATACTGATCAGATTGTGTTTAAGACCTTTGACATATGCAACCTTCTAGAAAGTCACCTTGCCAGCATGCATCTTCCCATAGCCTTTAGTTCTTCCATGGGAATTGTCTCCAAAAGTTACTTTAGGACCTTCATCTTCCTAGAAATCACTAAGAAGTCCTTTCCAACCGGTCATGTGTCTTGAGCATCCACTATCCAAGTACCATTTACTTGAACCCTTCACATGATATAAAAACTAAACACATTAGTTTTGTTTGGGAACCCACTTCTTGGTGGGTTCAGATGAGGATCACTTAGAATCTCCATCTTGTTGAACTGACTGTTTAGCTTGAGCAGGAGATGAGTCCTGTGTAGGCTGATCAGCCTGTTCTTGTTCAGGGCTTGAGATTTCAACATCACAATCCTTAGCCTCATGAACTCTACTTCTACACTTGTAGCATCTCCTTCTTCCAATGATTACAGGAGGTAGAGTGTCTAATAATCCTTGTAAGAACTTGCTCTCAGTCTTGGGATTATATGTAGTGGATAACTTTTCAACTTTCTTTGCAAGTTGATTCACTTGGTGCTCACTGACTTTGGACTTACCTTTGTCAGATCTTTATTTGTTATCCTTTTGATTAGAAACTTGACCAACAAACTTCTTTTCCATGACCTTGGACTTACCCTTGTCATGCTTACTGGACTCACCAGTTTCAACAGGTTTGGACTTACCACTGTTGATCTTCTTGGACTTACCATGATCTACAACTTTGGACTTACCATTGTTGTGATTTGACCTCTGACTTACAGTGGTCTTCCTATTCTTGTAACTTCTCTCCGAGCCAGATAGAGAATGTTGTCTTTTGAGAGGATTTGGATTAAGCCTTTCCACAACTGAAGTTCTTTGAATAGGCTGAGTGCCTAATCTGTCCAGCACAGACTTACCATGCTGTTTAGATGTTGAGCACTCATTTCCATGATCTTTAACTTTCACAAACATATTGTATTTCAAGTTTGGATCATGTCTTATCTCTGAGGCTGACTTCTGAGACTCAATCAGTTGTCTATCCTCCTCAGAGTCTGTACTTGCTATCTCATCATCAGCTACATAAGCTGCTGTTTGATAGTCACCTCCAAGTACAGCTTGTACCTGTTTAGGAATTTACTGGTTTATGCACTTTTCAGCAGGCTTTGATGACTTACACCAAGACTCAGTGACCTTTTAAAGTTGGTCAGCTTTGACTTTAGCTTCCTGAAGTTCTTCACTTAGAAGTTTATTAATGTGTCTTTGGCATTCAAGATCACATTGTGCTTTCTTACCAACATCAATGAGAGATTGATTTTCCTTAATCTCATCTTTGAGTTTAGCTATTTCAGCTTTGAGGTCATTTTGAGACTTAAGGCTGGTCTTGAAATCATTCAGCAAATAATCAAATGCAAGACCCTTTTCTTCATCGGTGTAAGAGTAGAAATTACTGACCTTGTACATGGAAGCAGGATCCCAATCATTGAGCTTGTGGTTTTCCTCAGCTTCCTTCATGTCAGCTTCAAAGATTGATTCGGACTGACCATAATCAACCTCATCTAATTCTAACTCTTCATTATCTGAGATAGATGATTCGGTATCCCAGGTTTCAGCATATAATCCTTTTGCACTGGGTTTATCTTCTGGCTTTCCTTTCTTGAGCTGAGTGTATTTCTTCTTGTATTTGTCAGCTATGTAAGCATTCTTATCAGCAACTGACGTTGATTCTTCCTTTTTTGATCTGCACTCAGCAACAATGTGTCCCTTCTTCTGACAGTTGAAGCACACAGCCTTCTTGGGATCAAAAGAACTCTTCCCTTTGCCCCTGTCAGATCTTCCTCTTCCCCGTTGTGCTCTTCTCAACCTTCTGGCTAACATAGCCATTTGCTCAGTGATAGTCTGAACATCATCAGTATCACCTGAGTCTGAGTCTGAGTGGTCATCTTGAGATTCTGACTCAGTCTCAGATTCAACAACTAAGGCCTTGGAACTTTTCTTCTTTTTCTGTGCAACTAATGCAACTTCAGATTTATCCTGAGACTCTTTGAGTTGTTGTTGAGAAGTTCTTTTGTGTTCAGTGATCTGTTCATGATTTAGCAGGAACCCATATATGGACTATAGGTTGTACACAGGTAATGTTCCTCCAGCCCTCAGTGTTGTAGTCACTTCATTGAAATTTTCTAGTAACACATCCAGAATTTTCAGCACGAGTTCAGCTTCATCTTTCTTAATGCCTACACTTAGCAGGTCATTAATCAAGCAATGAAACCTGGTAAACACATCAGCCAAGGTTTCATTCTTCTTTGAGAAGAAGTTTTCATATGATCTGTTCAGATGGTTCTTCTTCTGCTGTTTGACCAGATCTGTGCCCTCATATGTAACACTTAGCGTATCCCAGATCTCTTTTGTAGATTGACACCCAGTCACAGTATGCATGATCTCATTAGTCAGGGCATTTGCCAGGACACTTTTAGCCTTGTCATCCAGATTGTAGAGTTTTCAATCTTCATCAATCCAGGATGCAGCAGGCTTTCTCATATCCTTTTCAGTTATGCCAGGAGACGTATCACTAACAATGGCAGGAATCTTGGGGATGATTGGTCCCTTTGTGATGACATTGTACATACGATTGTCAATGGACTTGAGGAATAGCATGTCTCTGAACTTCCACATAGGATAGTCAGATCCATCAAATATGGGACATCCTTTGGCAGACATCTGAGGAAAGTTTGATGAATTGTTGCTTGTAGACATTTTGATCTTTCTCAGAATCTTGAACTTATCAACTTATGAAATCGTTTAGCCTACTCTGATACCAGTTGTTGGTCCCTTGGTGAGAATAACAACAAGCAACAGATGTGTAGAAGGGGGGGTTGAATACACTTTCTGCGGAAATTGAACAAATCAAAATAAAGTGTTACACAAAGTAAATCAAACCACAATCGAATGCTTTGCTTTTCATTAATAAGAAGATGATTACAGACTCTATCAAGTAAGCAACTCTTGATATGTAAACACCTAATATAAATCTCTCAATCTTTCAAACTTAGCTATCTATAATCAACTTATGATTATAGATACTGACGACTCTCTAAACAGGAGTTAATCACAGATTGAAAACTTACCAATCTCACAACTAATGTGAGTATTCGAACACACGAATAGCTTGGCAATCTGTGAATATCTTGATCACGTTGAACTAAAAAACAGTGATTCAAGAATCGTAACACATATGGTTGAGGTGAGGTATTTGGTTCTGCAACACTTAGTTGTAATCGTCGTTGTAGTCGTTAAAGTCGTACTTCTAAACTTATCAGGAGATAAGTATTTATAATCATGTGCCTACGGTTCCTAACAAACTGGACTAATCCTAATTTGCTAACTAACTATCGGATAACTCGGAATCTTGAATCTTCTTATCTTGAGTCTTCAATCTTCAATTTTGATTCTGGAGTCTTCTTATCCTTCCCGTAGATATAGAGAGTTGAAAAGATAAGTTTAAAACATATTTAAACTTTCTTTAGACTAACTTCTTACTCGGACTGAGTTACTCAGCTTGAAACTTATCAAGCTGAGTTCTTCGAGAACAAACTCGAAAACAAACATGAACTAACACGTGTATTAATAAACTCATCCTTAGAAGTCCTTAGAGTTAGCTAGAATTTATTTAGCAACTCTGTTGAGCTGACCCCGTATATACGCTGAGTCACTCAGCTTGAAACACATGAAGCTGAAAGCTCATTATATCTTAGGTGACATACACAGCTTATCGCACATAGTGATAATCTTACTAAGATATGGAATAAGCTGATTGAACATATGCTCAGCTTATATTCAGCTTATGCTCAGTCTGAAACACTGTACGTGTTCAGTCTGATCAAGTCTCATAATTCTGTTTAAGTTATATCTAGAACATATCCAACAAACTTAACTCTGTCTCATAAAATCTAAACTGATGAGATCATTTTCCCAACAGTAATCCTCTTAATCTTACTTGTTTTTATACCCTACAGATACGAATCAGGGCTATTTTTCATTTAAGATTCACCATGGCGGTGTATTTACCACCAACAAGCCCCGTAGGTATGTGAATGGAAAAATCTACTTTTTTGATCTCATTGACATTGGTCTATTCTCCATCATTGAGCTAAATGAAATGTTAAAGGAAATAGGGTATAGTGGGAAAGAAATTCTGTTTTATCATTATCTTGTTCCTAGTCTAACATTAGAGGGGTAGTGATCTTGATGTTCATATATTATCCACACTCATAGACAAAGAGAAAATAATTTGTGTTTATGTTGAACATGGTGTAACCAATGTGAACTCCCATTTCACATCACCCACCATTTCATCTGATGTGCTAAAAGTGTACCCGTTTTTTTTTATAAAAACCGTCTTTATTTACATGCGACTATGACACAAAATAGGCAAGTGAATCTACTCGTATAATAGTATAGAAGATTGTAAATTCGTAAATTGTATAGAAATAGGAGTTTCAATGTAATATACTCATGGAGTATATATAGGGATATGGCTATTGTAATAGCTAAGGTTTTGCTAATAATGTGAAATAAACTAGGTGTTTTCCAAGGTGTAAATCCATATTCTTTCTAGTTTACATATGCAATCCTTCATATATCCTATATTATACTTGAACCACTTGTTATCAATGTAACATCCTGAAAATGGGCCTAGTAGTACCTAGTTGTACTTCGTGCTTAAATAGTTGTACAGTGATTTTAAGTGATTTAAATTAGTGTGTTTTAAGTTGATGACGCGTGTTATGCGTTAATTAAAGTGATTGTGTGAAAAGTGTCAAGCAGGTTTTAGAGTGATAAAGTGTTAAACGGTTTCGTGTAATGATTCCATAAATATCCTCGTTGGTTAAAACGGGATGGTGTGTTGGGAAATTTGCTAAGTAATGGAAACTGTTGGACATGCAAAGGTAAAACTGTTAGAGGAAATTTGTGAAAACAGTTGCAAAACTGTTAAGAGAAGTATGAAAACAGTTGTGACTAACAGTTGTTGTGAGCATTACAACTGTTAGTACAAAGTTCATAACTGTTAGTTCAAGTGTTTAAAACTGTTAAAAGACCTTGAAGAGAAGGCTGTTAGAAGAAGATCAGAACTGTTTCATTCAACAAATAGTTTCGGTTGAGCTATTCATAGAAAATGCTATCTTTGTGGATTTGAAGTATATCTTTATCAAAATCGAAGATTATCAAGATTATCTCAGAAGATAGAAGATTACCTAACTGTCAACTTATCAAGGAGGATCAAGAGTCTATAAATACTCGATATATAGATCTCTTGTTCGTATTGATTTGCGTTCATTCGTATTGTTATTTACTTTCAGAAAGTGTTTAGCCTCTAAGTTTCTTTTGAAACCTAAGAACAAATTGTGTTCTTCGTCTAACATAAGAAGTTAGATTGGAGGTGTAGATGAATATTGTAATCGTTATTGATTATTAATAAACATCTTTGTTTGGCAGTATTTTGTGTTTATTGATTGAATTGTTTTTTGTGTTAAAAACCTTTATAATCAATTAAGTGTGATTCCGCAACTTCTTAATTGATTGTGATCGAAACTAAAGATTGTCTTTTTAACAACTCTAATTCAAAAGATAATTCTTGTTATTTGGTATTAAGCAATATCCGATCCTGACAAGTGGTATCAGAGCCTCTTCATTAAGGTTCCTTTGATCACTATTTGAAGGTTTTTCACAGATCTGTTGTGTTCTGTTATTTAAGGTTTGTTTAAATCTTGTTGCGTGTTTTTATTCTTATTACTGCAATGGAGTCTGTTAGATCTTCTGACAACACTGGATCTTGGTCAAACATTCGTGTTCCCATGCTCAAACCAACTGATTTTGAGATGTGGAAACTAAGAATCAAGCAGCATGTCCAATTAATGGACTATGCTATTTGGGAAATCATAGAAAAGGACCCCATTACTACTGTTGATTTAGATGAAACAGGAAAACCAAAGAAGAAATCACCACCAAGAACAGATGTTGAAAAGAAAGAGAGGATGATTGAGATGAAAGCTCTTAGCATTCTTTAGATTGTTATTCCTAATGAATACCAGCATCAGTTCAAGAAGTTTGATGATGCTCATGAACTGTGGAATGCATTAGAGAAGAGGTTTGCAGGGAATGCAAGTTCCAAAAGGAACCAAAGGGATCTTCTGAAACAGGCTTATGAGAACTTTACTAGTGGGAAGAATGAGAGTATAACTCAAATCTTTGATAGGTTCTATAAGCTGGTTAGTCAACTTGAGAGTGCAAAGGTTAGACTAGAACAAGATGAGATCAATAGGAAGTTCCTTAGGTCCTTAGGTGAAGAGTGGACAGTTTATGCTGCACAATGGAGAACTAAGGATTCTCTGGAAGATATTGAGTTAGATGATCTTTACAACAGTTTGATTGTGTTTGAGGGAGAGATAGAGGGAAAAAGAAAGTCTGTTATCCCTAGCCATAATGCTGCTCTCCTGTCATCCTCAGGTATGGACTCAAACCGTTCTTTAACTAACTCTATTGATGGTTGTGTAGGTACTAGTTCTGTTGTTGGACTAGATGTAAACACTCCTGATGCTGTGCTTGAAGCATTTCTTGCCAGTCATGCACATTCAACTCTCACCAATGAGGATCTTGAGCAAGTGCATCCAGATGATCTTGAGGAGATGGATCTCAAGTGGCAGATGGCTATGTTAACTGTTAGAGCCAAAAGATTCATCAAAAGAACTGGAAGGCAGAACATGAACTTCAGGGCTGATGGCAAGGCTGGGTTTGACAAATCAAAAGTTAGATGCTTCAAATGTCAACAGCTCGGCCACTTTGCAAGGGAATGCAGATCTGGTGGACAAGGCCAGAATCAAGGACTAAGATCAAACCAAACTTCATCAGCATTGGTCTCACAAGAAGGCCATGGATTTGATTGGAGTGATCAAGCAGAGGAAGCCACTCACAACAAAGCATTGATGGCATTGACTGACTCCTCCATCAAACTGGATTCACCAGAATCAGAAGACATACAGGTATCTTCTAAACTCTGTCCAGGTGAATGTAGAGCCATTGTTAAAAGGTTTAGAGAGCACAACAAAAAGGTATGTGCTTCTCTAAGTAAAATGGAGGAGAGAAGGTATGAAACCAGTGCTGTCATTGAAAGCTTTGAAAAGAAAATCAAAGATTATCAGGCTAATGAACTGCAAATGGATTATGATAGAAAGTATCATAAGTGGGAAAAGGAGCAGCTTCAGGAAGAGATTGATAATCTTAAGAAAAAGCTGAGTGAGAAAGAAAGTAAGGTAGAAGAGTTAACCAAGAAGCTGGAAGGTGTAGACATAGATTTAAGTATGTTCAAAGCAACAAATCTTAAACTTGAAACCTTATTACAATCTCAAATCAGAGATAAGGTGAAAACAGGTTTAGGATACAAACAGACCCCACCTCCATACAATCACAATTACATAACTCCTATGTCTGATATAGCTGATAGGTATGTCAATGAACCATTAGAAGCAGAGTTGAAGTCAGCTGATCCAAATCTTGAAAGTGAAGAAGAAGGAGTTGTGTATGAAGTGAGTGATGACAAGAATGAGGGAGTTGTGAAGAAGGAAGAGATTATTCCATTTGAAAATCACATCTGTTGTGAACCTACAACACCAAAATCCTCTTTACAACATGTGATGTTTGTTAAAGCTTCCTCTGAACCATTCACCAGTGAAACAAAACCTTTCAAAGAATTTTATTCTATAAACAGTTCCACTACTGTTGCAAACAGTCCTCAACATTACACTAACAGTTCCAAACAGAACCCAAACAGTTTTAAACCAAACATTTCAACTGTTAGTGTTAAGTTCAAAGGAAAAGAGAAGGTTGATGAATTTCAAGTTGAGAAGCCAAAGAAGGAAGCTTCAAAAGCACAATCTCAATCCAAATATGTGAAAAGGCATACTGAAGTGCCTGTATGCACATGCAAACAGCATGGTGTTCAGAAATTTTCTCCTTCAGCACCAGTGAGAGGAAATCAAAGAAATAGGAACCAGTTTTGGTCACAAAGAACTGGTTTGCCTATTGTGAAAACCAAAAGGTGCTATATATGTGGGAGAGCAAATCACTTGGCTCACAACTGTTATCATAACCCACAGATCTATAGCACCCAGAAACCAAGTCACAGAAAACAGGCTAACAGTTCAACAACTGTTAAGCCAAAACAGGCTAACAGTTCTACAGCTATTAAATCAAAACCAGCTAACAGTTCTTCAACTGTTAAGCCAAAACCAAAAACTGTTGGTCTGGCTTGGGTGAAATTGCAGAAACAAACAGTTTCTGAAGAGGTTAAAACTGTAAATCAATCTGAAAATCAAAATGTTTTACAAAGTGACTCAACTGTTTTACCAAATTCAAAAACTGTTTGTTCAAAAGTCTCAACTGTTAATCACAACAGTTGGGAACCACATGTTCTCACCAAATATTCTTCACACAAAATAAAGAAGTCTAATTTGGATGAAATCAAGAAGAATCAAACTCTGTTTAAGTACTATGATTTGAATGGTGTACCCAAGACCTGTATGGCCTGGGTACTTCCTGCTACTAACTGATTTTTATTTGTGCAGAGCATTCATAGGGCCGATCATGGATCAATTTGGCATGTGGATAGTGGATACTCAAGGCACATGACTGGAAATCCATACTGTTTGAAGGATTTCAGAAGAATCAATGGAGGATATGTAGCATTTGGAGGAAATGCTAAGGGAGGAAGAATCACAGGTAAAGGAGTTGTGGAGGCAGGTACACTTACTTTTAATGATGTTTTCTTTGTTGAACAACTTAAATACAATATGTTAAGTGTATCTCAAATCTGTGACAATGGAAACAAAGTCTTGTTTACAGACACTGAATGCATTATCCTGTCAAAAGTTTTTAAACTGGATGAAAAAGATGTTCTTTTAAGAACACCAAGAAAGGATAATGTATACTATCTAGATACACAAAACGTTGCTAAACAGAATGTAATAAGTTGTTTACTCTCAAAGGCATCTCATGATGAGTCTGCTATTTGGCATAGAAGGATGTGTCACATGAACTTTAAAACCATGAATCTGTTAGCTAAAAACAATCTGGTAAGAGGTTTGCCCCAAAAAGAATTCTCATATGATGATCATTGTGTAGCCTGTCTCAAAGGCAAGCAATACAAAACTTCTTATAAGCCCAAAGAAGTTTCTTCCATTACTGCACCTTTACAACTGTTGCATATGGATATTTTTGGTCCAACATCTGTGGTCAGTATAGGTAAGAAAGCATACTGTTTAGTCATAGTTGATGATTTCACCAGATTTACATGGGTTCAATTTCTTAGAACTAAAGATGAAACTGCTGAGTTAGTTAAGTCTCTTATTCTTAGAGTTGAAAATCAATCTGTGTTGGTGCATAATTGTGAATCCCTAGTTCTTATCAATCAAATACATACATGAAATGTTAATTCAAATGTGTTTTGATTAATTGTTTGCATGTGTATATATTCTCAGTGATTCTTTGTGATGATCTTAAGCTTACAAGTACTTAATCATGTGTTGATGTGTGTTTGGAAGTTTAAGTTTGTGTGAGAAATCACCACGTGCGAAGTCAGTGTCACTACGTGCGTAGTGGAACTCACTACGCGCGTAGTGAAGAAGGTCGGTTAAAGTTAAATTAATTATTATTAATATAACCAGTACGTGCGTACTGGACTCGCTACGTGCGAAGTGAGTTGCATCACGTGCGTAGTGAAATTAATTACACTATAAATACTGATTAACTTCATTTTAGCGAGGGAGTTCGCAGGTAATCGACGAATCAACGGGAATCGATAGAAATCAACCGGGAGCCTTACGTAATCGACCATATACGACCTTAAGCCTACTAAATCGCGAACTTAGTGTTCATTACGAATCCAAGGGCAGCCTTAAGCATCTCTGTGTGAGTTATTAAAGTTTGTTCTTGCTTCTATTCTTAGTGTTACTGTGTGCCGGACACCTAAGCAGATCTTAGAATCCTTAGGAGGTTTGGGAAATAGATATTCCGCACTATTTCTCATCCTAGATCAGTCCTAGCGTAAGGGTGTTTTAGTTTAGTTAAGAACCCCGTTCCCCAACGGTCCTACAAAGTGGTATCAGAGCCTTGTGCTTTGATTGATCATTTTTCCTTTAGGATTTCGTGATCTAGGTGTCGATTAGGCCTGTGTGTTTTGTCCTTTTCGTCGTTTTAAACCGGTTAGTAGGTCGAAAATAGGTCGTTTTGCGTTAAAAAGGTCGTGTTTTTACGTTAATCTGTTTGCATTTTACTCGTACGAAGTGAGTCCTTAGTGCGTGCGTAGTAAGCTTTGTGCGTGCGAAGTGTGTCGTAGATCCTCTAGAATCTTCGGTAACTGTGTGTTCACTCCGTGCGTCCTAGGTTCCAATCCGTGCGTGTGATAGTTTCAGTTCGTACGCAGGAGCGTCTGTGTGTCTTCGTGTCAGTTCGCATTGTGTATTACCCACTACGTGCGTATTGTGTCCTGTCCGTGCGTAGTACTGTGTGCTTCGTGCGTTGTGCTGTGTGTTCGTGCGAAGTGCCTTCCCACTCCGTGCGTATTGAATCTGTGTGGTCTATAAAATCCTAATTTCAGTCTGTGTGTTCTCAGCTCTTGATTACTGAAATGGCATCAAAACAGACAACAGTTTTAAACAACTTATTATTAGACAGTGAAATGGGGAGTGCCAATAAAGTACCTAAACTGTTAACCATGGAAGACTATCCTATGTGGAAGCCCAGGTTCGAAATATTCCTCGATGGCCTTGACTGTAGACTTCGGAGAGCAATAAGCACCGATTATATGGTTCCCAAGGGGGAGGGAAATATTGAAACCCCATATGATGGAATGACTGTTGAACAGAAGAGCAGTCATGATGCAGAGAAGAAGGCCTATGCTCAACTAATCCAGGCTATTCCAAATGAGATCTTCCATCAATTCAGAAGATATAAAACTTCCCACAGCCTGTGGAGAGCACTAGAGAAGAGAAATGAGGGAAATGCCGCCCTCAAGGAATTGAAAGCAAGTCAATTGAGAAAGGAATTAGATCATTTCATGGCTACTAGAGATGAAAAACTTCCTTCTCTCATTACAAGATATAATCATCTTCTTAGTGAACTGGACAGTCTGGGTGTTACTGTTCTAGAGAAGCAGCAGGTGGAAATTTTGGCAAAAGCCTTGCCCAAGAGCTGGCGGCCATTTATTATGATATTGAAGAACAGTGGTGGTTTTGACGGGATGGATCTAAATGATTTCATCACCAAGTTGAAAGAGCAAGAGCAGGAGGAACAAAATTTGGATTCCATGTCCGGTTATCAACAAAATCCTTCTCTCTACTACTCTGGAACACCTGTATCGTCATCTACTTCTTCAAATGCCCCCTTACAATCTGTCTATGTGAGTAATGTAAATGATTCTGGCAGATCTACACCTGAAGCCTCATCTTCTGGGCCATCCTATACTGTGTCTACTTCTGGATTCAATGTCGAGCATTTCAAGTATGGGAGCACAGATGAAGTAAAAGCACATATGAGCATGCTAAGTGCGCTAGTCTCCTCTTATGATGATCTACTGAAGGGGAAGATTGGTAATGCTCATCTGACACAAGAGGACTATGACCAGATCGATGATGATGAGATGGAAAGACAAGATATCCTCTGGTCATATGCTAACTTAGTCAGGAGGGCGAGAGCATATGAGAAAAGAACAGGTAAGCAAATATCAGCTACAAAGGATACCAAACTTGGTTTTGATAAGTCTGCGGTAACATGCTATAATTGCGGTGAAAAAGGTCATTTCGCGAGAGAATGTGATAAGCCGAAGAGTATGGGACCGAAGTATCCTTTCAAAACCAGTCCTGGCAGTAGATCATCTTCCTCTTCAACCATAAAGTCTGAATCAACTCCAAAACCGGCTAAGGCAATGGCAGTTGTTCAAAAGGACGAGGGAATTGACTGGTCAGTACAATTTGGGAATGATGGTGCTGATATTAATGTGGCAAATGTTCATGTGTTGAACGAAGATTCTCAATCCGAGACAGAAAGTTACTCAAGTGAGGAAGAATCAATTGCCAGCATTGATGATGAACCAGCCTCGGTTCCAGCTGCAGAAAAGACACCAGTGAAAGTTCGTGCCAATGAGTCAAACCAAAAGGTGTGCAGTTGTGGTCAATCATCCGAGGAAAAGGTATGTACTTTTGGCTTACCTTGTGGTTCTTGTAATGATTATGTAAAACAGATAGTGTTCCTAAAGTCTACAATTTCAGAGCTCACATCTAAGTTAGATAAAAACCTGTTGATAAAAGAAAGAGAAAAACAGTTGAAAGAAAAGAATGAAAGTTTAGGCAAACAGGTGCATGAACTAGGTGTGGCTCTGTTAAATAAACAGGATGCTATAGTGTTTTACATAAATGAGATTGATAAGTTGAAACGAGACCTTGCTACTTCAAAGGTCGATTATGAGACTCTGAGTCAAAAACTCAAAAGTTATTCCACGTCTTCTTACTTATTTGAGTACATAATCGATCAGAGAGGTCAAGGTACTGATTCAGAAAAGAACAAGAAGTTATACTCTAAATGTCCACCACCAGTGTTAAATCAACTGTTGAATGATGATGTTCACTCTGAATCTGACCCACTACTCACAAAGGTTGATGAATCTTCTGCATCAACCCCAAAAGAGGATTTAAAGTTACACGAGAATGTGGGTGGGCCTCAAAAGAATGAGGTTCAGCAAGAAGAAATTAAAAAGGCTGAACCAGGAATAAGAGAACTGTTGGCAAGTTCTAATGTCAAAGATCCGTTGATGCATCGTATCCACGATGCCCTTCGGAAATTTGAAAAGGAGGGTGTAAAGTCTCCTGATACCCGTCCATACCAAGAGGTCAAATTCTTACCCAAACATCAAGGGTTAGGGTATCGATCTCAAAGGATGTCGAAAGGTTCTGTAAAGCAATATCCAGACAGGATTTGCTATGTGTGCAGGAGACCTGGTCACCTCAGTTACGAGTGTGATCAGCAGCCACATCAGCGCTGTAACAGGAAAGTTGAGACTTATCAAAAGAATAAAACGTTTACTAAAAACAATCAGAACTCAACTCTTCCAGTTCAGCATCAAAGGACAAACGGGGATACCATAAGAAAATCTAAAAATCCCGAAGTTGTTAGCAAAAGAAAATCTTCGCTCAATCAGACTTCTAAGTGGACTAACAAACTGTGTGTTCAAATGCCTAAGGATTCGAGTGACAGGTTCAGCAATGCTGCTGAGAAGACTGGAACTTGGATGAAACTTCCAGTGATTGGAGAAGACGGGAAACCCATGACTATTCGGGCTTGGGTTCCTAATGCTTTCTAATTCTTTCTTCTATGTGAAGGGTGTCTACCGCTATAATCAAGTGTGAGGTATTTGTGACTGTGTGTCTATTTTCTGTGTGACTAAATTGTTCTTTTTGTCTTTGTGTTTATTTCCTGTGTGCTTCTGCGTTTCTATTTTCTTAGTTTTTAGATTGTTTAGTATTTTAGGGGGAGATAGTTCAGAAAACTTAGAAATTACAAAAAAATCAGAAAACTTAGAAAATACAAAAAAAAATCAGAAAACATAGAAAATAAAAAAAAATCAGAAAACATAGAAAATTTAAAAAAAAAATATTTAAAAAAGGGAGAAGTTGATCCAACCTAGATGGAGAGTGATGGCACACTGGTTTCCAATACAAAGTCGTCTAAAATTAGAACTGAAGGCACTACATACTTTTGAGAAAACTGTCTGAAAATCTAGTTGAATCAGATAAGAAACAGATAGTGTGTAAGACATATAAGGAAAGTCTAGACTGATAAATGGTTATGCATGTGAAAATCAATCATAGATTTAAGCTATCGAGACATTCCAAGTCTATAAGTCAATAACAGTTGAGAATGACTTAGTTTGATGCACACACCTGTTACCATGCCTAATGTGTTAAATGACATTGAGCTATATGTAAAAGAGGGTGAAAAATTGACCCCAATTTTGAGAGTGTCAAAAGATATAGATACATTGATCTATCATGATAAACTGTCAAAGAGCATAAAATGCATTGACAAAAGCTCAGCAAGAAAAATGTCTAGAGAGGTGAAAAATCGACCTCCATGTCAAAGACCATAAAATGCGTTGACAAATTAACATATCACATAAGCATGGTGGTTTTGGTAATTAAGTTGTGCAACCTACTGAGTGAATCAAAATACTGTGAGACTTTGAAAGAGATAGTCTTAATCATGTATCCAGTCTAGACAATCTGAAAATGTTGAAACAAAATCTGTTATTATCTGAAGAAAGATAGGTTGACAGACAGAGTTTAAGAGAATATGTTTATGCCCAAGGTTCTGAAATGAATGATTACTGAGTATAGACGAGCTAGTACTGACTCCATACTGGAACCTTCTCACAAAAAGATTTAATTTTCAGGAATTTACTTCTTTTGCAAATTTATTCTGAGTTAATTTCATTTCAGTTATTTTCATTTATGTCTTTTATTTTTTAAGTCTTTAAATAGTTGAATTTAGATTCCCAAAAATAAGTTGTTAATAGTTTGCATTTTTTATCTCGTTTCTGTTTAGAAAAATACAAAAAGAGTTCTAGTATGTTCTATTTTCTCTTAGTGTGATTTGTTCTGTTTACATTTCCTTCATCTCACTTTGATGTGTTTTGCTTAAATGTTTATAAGTGATCTTGAAGTTACTGACAATTTGTTGTTGAGTGCAGTACTAACAGTAATTAAGGTTCACAGATGAGAAACATGCGAAATGGAACCCCACTAAGCACGAGTTACAGCTCACATCGTGCGTAGTGCAGGTAAGGGCTTGACGAAAGGTATTCGTTTAGCATTTTGCTGTATGAATTTTGCTTTATGCAAATTTTTGCTTAGTACATTCTGCTGTGTGCATTTTGCTTTGTGCATTTTACTTTGTGGAATTTTTGCTTAGTGCAATGGTTATTGATAGAACTAGGTCTTAGGGGGAGTTTGTTGGTGCATAATTGTGAATCCCTAGTTCTTATCAATCAAATACATACATGAAATGTTAATTCAAATGTGTTTTGATTAATTGTTTGCATGTGTATATATTCTTAGTGATTCTTTGTGATGATCTTAAGCTTACAAGTACTTAATCATGTGTTGATGTGTGTTTGGAAGTTTAAGTTTGTGTGAGAAATCACCACGTGCGAAGTCAGTGTCACTACGTGCGTAGTGGAACTCACTACGCGCGTAGTGAAGAAGGTCGGTTAAAGTTAAATTAATTATTATTAATATAACCAGTACGTGCGTACTGGACTCGCTACGTGCGAAGTGAGTTGCATCACGTGCGTAGTGAAATTAATTACACTGTAAATACTGATTAACTTCATTTTAGCGAGGGAGTTCGCAGGTAATCGACGAATCAACGGGAATCGATAGAAATCAACCGGGAGCCTTACGTAATCGACCATATACGACCTTAAGCCTACTAAATCGCGAACTTAGTGTTCATTACGAATCCAAGGGCAGCCTTAAGCATCTCTGTGTGAGTTATTAAAGTTTGTTCTTGCTTCTATTCTTAGTGTTACTGTGTGCCGGACACCTAAGCAGATCTTAGAATCCTTAGGAGGTTTGGGAAATAGATATTCCGCACTATTTCACATCCTAGATCAGTCCTAGCGTAAGGGTGTTTTAGTTTAGTTTAGAACCCTGTTCCCCAACGGTCCTACAATCTGATTTGAAGGTTAAAGTCATTAGATCTGATAATGGTTCTGAGTTTAAGAACTATGAGTTAAACAGTTTTTGTGAGGAAAAAGGAATTGAAAGACAGTTTAGTGCACCTAGGACTCCTCAACAGAATGGAGTGGCTGAGAGAAGGAATAGGACTTTGATAGAGGCTGCTAGATCTATGTTAGCTGATTCTAGGCTTCCAATGACCTTCTGGGCAGAAGTAGTGAACACGGCCTGCTATGTTCAGAATAGAGTACAAATTTTCAAGTCCAAAGGGAAAACTCCTTATGAGTTGTTCCTTAAACGAAAACCTTTGATCAACTTCTTCAAACCATTTGGTTGTCCATGCACTATCCTGAATACCAAATCACCATTAGGCAAGTTTGAGAGTAAAGCAGAAGAAGGATTCTTTGTAGGATATTCCATTCAGAGTAAAGCCTATAGAGTTTTTAACAATGTTACTAGGATCATATAAGAGAGTATGAATGTCTCCTTCAATGAGAATAGGATCAATATTGCAGGTAATAGTCCTGATTGGTTATTTGATATTGATGCATTGTCTAAATCTCTTTCTTTTGAGTATTCTACAGAAACAGTTGCAGGTGTTCCTACGGCTGTTAGTGCAAATCCACAAACTATCTCAAACAGTTCTGAAACTATTAGCTCAAGTCCAACAACTGTTGGTGAAAACAAAGCCACTGAAGACTTTGTAGTGATTCCTTTGATTCAAAATGTTGTTAGTCCAATAAATGATGCTGAACCTTCAAAGGATATGGAATCTCCTGTTCTCCAACAAAACAATGACTCTATTAATCAAACAGTTATAGATCAGGAATGTAATTCTTCTAGGAATGATAGTGAATCTGAGATTGATCTGTCAAATTTAGGGAATGTACTGACTGAAGAAAACATCCCTACATCAAGAATTCACAAGAATCATCCAATAGAGCAGATCATTGGTGATCCAACCACTCCTGTTAGAACAAGAGCTATGCTGCAGAATGAAAATAGTGGTGTGGATCTTGAACAATTTGATGTGAATGCCTGCTTTCTATATCAGATAGAACCAAAGAAAGCAGTAGAGGCTTTAAAAGACCCTTCATGGGTGGAAGCAATGCAAGAAGAGCTCTTACAGTTTCAAATTCAGCAAGTTTGGAAGTTAGTTGAACTTCCAAGAGGCAAAAGAGCTATTGGCACCAAGTGGGTGTTCAGAAATAAGAAGGATGAGAGAGGGATTGTAATCAAGAACAAGGCTAGACTTGTTGCACAGGGCTATACACAAGAGGAGGGAATAGACTATGATGATGTCTTTGCACCTGTTGCAAGGATAGAAGCAATCAGACTGTTCCTTTCCTTTGCAAGCTATAAAGGATTTAAGGTGTATCAAATGGATGTCAAGTCAGCTTTTCTCTATGGAACTATTGATGAGGAGGTATATGTGTGTCAACCACCTGGTTTTGAAGACTCAAAGTATCCTGACAGGGTATATAGGTTGGATAAAGCATTGTATGGATTGCATCAGGCTCCTAGAGCTTGGTATGAGACATTATCATCTTATCTGCTTGAGAATGGTTTTAAGAGAGGCACCATTGACAAGACACTGTTTACAAAGATTGTTAAAACAGAGATTTTGCTTGTTCAAATGGAAACACACAAACTGTTAGGAGCAGATTCTGAGGGGGAGGAAGTAGACATACATTTGTACAGGTATATGATAGGTTCTTTAATGTACTTAACTGCTTCTAGACCAGATATAATGTTTGTTGTGTGTGTTTGTGCCAGGTTTCAATGCAGTCCAAAGATGTCACACCTTTTTGCTGTAAAGAGAATCTTTAGATATCTCAAAGGCCAACCAAAACATGTCTTTGGTATCCTAAGGATTCACCTTTTGATTTGGTGGCATACTCTGATAGTGACTATGGTGGAGCTAATGTGGACAGAAAATCAACCTCTGGATGATGTCAATTCTTTGGCTCAAGGTTGGTCTCATGGCAGTGCAAGAAACAAACAACAGTTTCAACTTCAACAGCTGAGGCTGAATATATTGCTGCATTAAGCTGCTGTTCACAAGTGTTGTGGATCCAGAATCAGCTTCTGGATTATGGTATGTCTTTCATGAATACACCTATTTATGTTGACAACACAAGTGCTATTAGCATTGTCAACAATCCAGTGAATCATTCTAAAACAAAGCACATTGAGATCAGGTTTCACTTCATTAGAGACTGCAATGAGAAAACGTTAATCCATGTTATGAAAGTCCATACTGATAATCAGTTAGCTGATCTGTTCACTAAAGCTTTTGATGTGAGCAGGTTTAACTTTTTGATCTCCAATATTGGAATGATTAACATGGAATAACAGTTGTTTGTTTATCTATGTTTTCTCACTAACAGTTTGCAACTGTTAGTTTTATTGTCTAACAACAGTTTGAGTATGTTCAGGGAACATATGTATGTGATACATCTAACAGTTTTCAACTGTTAGTACATGGTGTTCACAACTGTTAGACCAACGGAATGTTCATTTAAGGGGGAGTACTTCATTTCAATAACAGTTGACGTTTATTACAAAAACAGTTCTCCACTGTTAGCTCGTTATTTCCTTCAACTGTTAGTTTTGTTCAAAGGGTATTTTAGTCTTTGCAGAAACTCTGAGGACGTTTGAATTGCATTTAATATTCGAAACATATATAAACCATTCCCTCCTCAAAGGTTTCTTTACGCTTACTGCACTTCGATCAAACGCTAAAACCCTACAATTTTGCTCTCAAATTGCAATGGCTCCCCTTCCGTTTGTCAAAGAACACAACATGCTTGCCTTCCTTTTGAAACCTGCTGATCTCAATGCTTTTCATGACATGATTGACTATCTCTCGATGTCAAATCTCAACACTGCTCTCACCATAAATCCAACCATCTACACTTCTCATATCGACCACTTTTGGAAACATGCTACACTCCGGGAAGCTGATGGAGTGCAATAGATTGATTCAAATGTTGATGGTTTGGCTGTTTCAATCTCTGAGGATACCATACGCCAACATCTTCAACTCAATTATCGCAATGGTGAGTATTCTGATTCTGTCTCACTAGAATTTTTGCATGCTGAGTTGGTAGAACTTGGGTATGAGGGCCCTAGGGGAAAGGGTACCTTCTATAAGGGACAATTTTGCGCACACTGGAAGTATCTGATTCATACTCTCCAGCAGTGTATCAGTCCCAAAAGAACGGGTTGGAATGAGTTTGGAAGCAACATTGCCTTGGCCTTGATCTGTTTGGCCAACAATCGTTGCTTCAATTTTTCAAAACTAATCTTTAACGGCATGGTAAAGCATCTCGGGACCAAATATGGTCTCTTTTTGATGTACCCCAGATTTGTGCAAGTTTTGCTAAACTCTTTGTTGCCTAATCTTCAAAAACACAAGAGGGTCTTAATTCCCTCTGCTCATGTGGCCTCCACATTGAGCAAGCTGATGCTAAATGGCAAGAGTTTCTCTGGTGCCATAACTCCACCACTCTCTGCAATGGTGGAGTTTCTTTCAAGAAACAGAGCTGCTAGAGTTGAGCATGAAGCCCCACTTATTGCTACACCTCCAACTCTAGAACCCACAGCTCATGATACTCAAATATCCCCCTCTGCTACCTTGTCTCGAGCTACAACACAAGCCCCACACTCATAACGTTTAAAAAGAAAAGGAGAACTGTTGGTGCTCCTTCCACCACAGTTCAAGAGCTTCAAATTGTTAGCCCTGCACAGGTGCATTCACCTGTGCAGAATATCCAAAGGGAAACCATAGTGCTGTCTCCCAGGCACGATGAGGAGGTGATCACTCCACTAGAGGGTGATCATGTGGTTCTTGAGGCTGATGCTACTGTTTCATCCGCAAGGGATGAGCAGGCCAGTGTTAACATTGCTAAGACCTCAACCACGGCAACAGGGGCTGGTCAAACAGCTTCTGGAAATCCCCAGTACCAAGAAAAAAGGGGTACTGGTGAGGGAACTTCAAGGAGTGACCCACCAGTTCTATCTGTCGATGATATGTTCACAGTGGCAACACTGGATGACATTGAGGCAAGTATGAAACTTAAAGCATTAACGAATCCAGAACTTGTACCATTTTTTGCTGCATTCCTCTATCTCAAAAAGAAGAACTTTCTACAAGACAAGCTTCTGGCCAAACATAATGAATTAATCATAAAGCAAGATAAACAGATCAAATTTTTCTCAGATACTTTGAAGAAGGCTACTGATGTCCTTCAAGTCCATGATCAAATGCTCAAAAAGTCTACAACTAGTGCCAGACCCCCTTCTCAAACGGTTCCAATCAAAAAGGGGGAGAAATCTTTAAAGCCAGTACCAAATCTTTAAAGCCAGTGATGATTCAACCAACAGTTGCTGAAATAGTTATGCAGACTGAACTAACAGTTGCACCAGATACATAAACAGTTGCAACTTCAGAAACAACAGTTGCTCCAGTTCAACAAACAGCTGCAAGTGTTTAACCAGTTGAAAAAGAAGAAAGGTTGTCAGCAGTAGATAGGGTGTTGATAAACAAGATGATTATGACAGGAGACTATCCAATAACTGAGGTTTTCAAAGCATGGTCAAAGGTTAAGCAAAATCATCTGATTGAAATAGGTGCTCAAACTCTTAACATTAGCACATTCAAAATGGCTCAAAAGATAGATGATGGGTGGTTAGATGGCAGAGTCTCAAAACTGGAACCACTTGCACCTAAGCCAGGGTTTAAAGGCATTGCATTTATTGAAGGAAAGAAAGATGAAAGGATGCCCCCTGTGCTAGGTAAGGGAAAGGAGATTGTGGTTGATATTCCCAAGCTTAAGCTCCCCAAAGAACAACAAGAAGAGCATGATCGTGAATTAGCACAAAGGCTGGATGCTGAGCTTAAGCAACAAGAACAGAAAGATCTGGAATTGGCTCAACAGCTTGCTGACAAATTCACTGCTGAAATAGATGAAGAAGAAAAGGCAAAGATAGCTGGTAAGGGAGTCAAAAGAAAACGAGTTGTGAGGAAGAAAACAGTTCCATCTCCCAAGCGAGCAGCTGAAAAGAAAAAGCAAACGGCTCAACCTCAACTGTCTCAACAATCCCAAACAGTTCAAACAAAAGCTGGTATGGTTCAAACCATCCTACAAGACAGACTCGGGGTGGATGTGGAAGAAAGAATAGATAAACTTGTGGCAGAGCAACTAGGCCAAAAATCCCACATTACTGAGTGGAGATTTGAATTTTTGAGGATTGAAACTGGGAAGAAAGGGGTGACCATTGTAAGAGAAGTAGAGCCAATAGAAAGCTATGCTAGCTTCTTGCATCTAATGGAAAGTGTGACTAGAAGGGATATACAAGAGATGTATGAGTATGGAACAAGTCACTATAGGGAAGCTGCTGAGATTGAGATCAGAGTTTTGATGAGGCACTTAATAAGTATATGCAATCCACTGGGAATAATGCCCATGTTGATAATTGATGAAGCCTTCCCAATAATTTCTATGAAAGTATATGACAAATCAAGAGTTTATCATATGGTAATGGGAAAGGGACAAACTCAGTGGTTTGATTTTGATTTTGTTGAGCATGGTAAGATAAAGCTTATGTATATGTTGAAAGAAAAGTTCTATGGACCTGCTAACATGAAAGAAGATCTGATGAAGAGGGTGAAGGAAAGGTTGAAGTTCATAGAATCAAGTAAAAAGTAATTTTTCTTTTTATGTTTTGATTGTAACAGTTTGACTTTGCATAATTAATGTTAATATTTTCTTTTCTTATGTTAATTTTTCTATGGTTGAACCCTTAAAACAAATAACTTAACTGTATTGTTCAATACTTTAAGTTAGGGGGAGATTGTTGGGAAATTTGCTAAGTAATGGAAACTGTTGGACATGCAAAGGTAAAACTGTTAGAGGAAATTTGTGAAAACAGTTGCAAAACTGTTAAGAGAAGTATGAAAACAGTTGTGACTAACAGTTGCTGTGAGAATTACAACTGTTAGTACAAAGTTCAGAACTGTTAGTTCAAGTGTTTAAAACTGTTAAAAGACCTTGAAGAGAAGACTGTTAGAAGAAGATCAGAACTGTTTCATTCAACAAACAGTTTCGGTTGAGCTATTCATGGAAAATGCTATCTTTGTGGATTTGAAGTATATCTTTATCAAAATCGAAGATTATCAAGATTATCTCAGAAGATAGAAGATTACCTACCTGTCAACTTATCAAGGAGGATCAAGAGTCTATAAATACTCGATATATAGATCTCTTGTTCGTATTGATTTGCATTCATTCGTATTGTTATTTACTTTCAGAAAGTGTTTAGCCTCTAAGTTTCTTTTGAAACCTAAGAACAAATTGTGTTCTTCGTCTAACATAAGAAGTTAGATTGGAGGTGTAGATGAATATTGTAATTGTTATTGATTATTAATAAACATCTTTGTTTGGCAGTATTTTGTGTTTATTGATTGAATTGTTTTTTGTGTTAAAAACCTTTATAATCAATTAAGTGTGATTCCGCAACTTCTTAATTGATTGTGATCGAAACTAAAGATTGTCTTTTTAACAACTCTAATTCAAAAGATAATTCTTGTTATTTGGTATGAAGCAATATCCGATCCTGACATGGTGTGTGTCAAGTTGTAAGTTGAAAAGGGGAATAAAATACCCCGTGTTTTAGTAATAAAACCCAAAGTCGGTTTATTAACTCCCTTATCCCCTGGGAGTTGTCAAAAACACACAAACACATATTGCCTTACGTACACACACACATATGCTCCAACCTTTGAGTTTTTGAAAGAGAAATTAAGCAAGCAAGTTGGTTGCAAGAGATTCCAGGGTGGAGTTTGAGTTCTAATTGTTGTTCTTCCTTGATTGTAAGTGTTTTTCTTCTTCCTAGACCCAAGTTTTGTGTTCTTGAGGTCATACACCAAATTGATGGTGTGAATCATGTTTTTTAATGGGTTTTGGTGTCTAATGTGTTCTTTAGTGACCTTGGGTGTTAAACAAAGTATACAAGTGGTTAGAACTGAGTTTTGGTCGAAAAAGATGTTAAAAACGCGATTTGCAGGTGCTGTGTCGAAACAGGGATGAAGGTCACTGTAAAAAGGGTCCTTACGGTCGCATGGCAAGGTGCTTGCGATCGCAAGGGGTGTTGCCATCCTTGCGACCGCAAGGGTTAAGCCTTGCGATCGTAAAGGTGTTTGTTAATTACGCGCCGCGTAAGTTTTTAATGGTCGCGTCGCGTAAATTTGTGATGTGATCGCATGTGTTAGGCTTTTGATCGTAAGTCTCGTATGTATGCTATGCGATCGCATGGTAGGTCCATGCGATTGTATGGGTCTGTTTTGTGGTGTTTACCGCTTACGAGCGAAGGAAATAAGGTTTGCGACCATAAGTATGTAACTTGTGATCGTAACCAACCCTGGAACCATGTTTGCGGGTGTAAGGGATTTCCCTTGCGATCGGAAACATGTGTTTGTGATAAAAGGCCTCTTGCAATCGCAAGGAGTACCTTGCGATCGTAAGGGATATTGTTTGAGGGCCTTTGTGACCATAAGGATAGTGCTTGTGATAGCAAGCAGTGGTCCAGCCCTGTCATCTTGTTAAATTTGTGTTTTAAACCATGTGTGCTATGTGTAAGTAATAACCAAGCGTGTATGCGATGTGTTAGGTATATCTGTGGAACCGGAAGACTCGAGTGGCGTATCTGCTTAGTGAGGACTCCAGGTGAGTACCGGTTTTCCCATGAGACTCAATAAGTAGGGCTGTCTGTAGTGTGTTGTCACGTGCTATTGTGATAGTGACGTGTTGTGATATAACACGTATAATATGATTATGATAGTGACGATAGATAAGTGATAGTGACGTGTTGTGATATAACACGTGTAATGTGATTATGATAATGACGATAGATAAGTGATAGTGACGTGTTGTGATATAACAAGTGTAATGTGATTATAGTAGTGACGATAGATATGTGAAGTGATACGAGATAGACCCAAGTAGGGTTATGACTTATGTGATAACTGTATGCAATGTTTTAAGTGTAATTTGTATTCTGCTCATCAAGAATGAGCAGAAGCTAATGTGATATAGTGATACAGTGATATTGTGATACAGTGATATGTGTGATGCCATGTGATATAAAATGTGATATGTGATACGCATGCGTACTGTGGACCCTATGGGTCAAAAGTGTTTATGATTCCTGTCCGGACAGATGTAGTGGTTGAGGTCAGTCACCGATGTGGCTGGGTCCCTTGAGTGTTATTCAGGGATTAGCGGTTCCCACGAGTGATTTTCTGGGGTCAAGGTTTTGCAGGCCGCCGTTCCTCGACATACAGTGAGGATCTTGGTCTATGATCAGATCCAAACGGAGTCCTAGTGGCTCAAACGTGATGGTGGGCTGCTCTTCGCTCCCCCACCGATGTGGATGGTTGTGACTGATTCCCCAGCTTGAATCGTTGAGCCAGGCTAGCTACCTCGCAAGATATGATTCCGCTGACATGTCGGCACACCGCTATGTGATAGCTTAGCTTTGTGTGCCTTATTGTGATATGATAGCATACTTATTGATGCTTATGTGTAAATTGGTGCTCACTAGCTAGTTGTAGCTAACGGTGTAAGATTTCCCTTTTTCGCAGGTTTGTGACTGATGGCCTGGAGAGCTTGGGTTACTTGTGGGTAATTGTGGTATTTATATTGTGGAACACTAATTGTTATTAATAGGCATGTAATCCGATGGTCGGTCGTTGGTCGTGGTAACACCTGTTTTGTGAAATGTTAACTAGTCAGATAATAATCGGATATTTTTGTAAATGGTGATTATATCCTCTGCGGTCCTTTGATAAATAAATTTGAAAAAGTTTTAATTGGCGCTAATTTTAAGCTCGTGAAACTCGGTGTTACAATCAAGGCCTAACAAAAATAAGTACGGGTGTCGAACACTTGGGGAACGAGTATGATTTGATAAAATTATATTAATTTAAATATTAAACTAAACTAAACTACTGCAATAAAATAAAAGGGGGGATTTGTATGCAAAAGTGAGCTATCAACCAACTAACATTACCAACAACCGTAGAAAACACCTAAAACAAACCAAAGAAACAAGAGAGCGAATACGCAAGGAACTTGGAAATCAAATAATACAATGCGCCCTCCCTAGATTCGATTATACTTTTCTCATGGCAATTAAATTCATGGTAATAAAAGCTAATGATACTTAAACATTCATGAATCAGTTTCTATAATAGTTAAAATCTTGATCCGGTTATAACCGTCTAATTACACTACTTAATAACCTTTATGGTCAAAAGCGCGAATAAGAAGTATAGTTTGCCAATTAATTCGATTAACAAGTAAAGCTCTAACTTTTAATGATTGTATGATCAACAAATCATCGAACTAACACATAACGGCCTATTACATGTGAGAATACATATTAAAGTTTCTATCTTTTAGATGTTTAACCCTAGGATTTGATCAATAACTAGTCATGAACCCTAATGATCATAGAAATTCATGATTCAAGTTAAATAAAGAGAATGGTCATCAACTTTGTAAAAACTCAGCCTACAAACATCATAAAAACAGATCCTAAAACATGCATGAACATAGATTAAACAATACTTGAATTAAACATGAATTAAGCACCAAGACCATAAATTAAATTAACCATAATTAAAGTTCATCTCCTCTAGGGAGGAAAAACAGAAGTCTAGCCAAGAACAATCATGCCTAATCTCTAACAATCATTCAAAAAAACAAACATGATGAAGAAGAATGATAAAAACCGTAAAAGCCGAATGTTTTAAGACTTGATCTTCACTTTTATCTTCAATCCAAGCTCCAATGCTCCAAGCTATGCTCCAAGCTTCTCTAGAGTGAATTAATGGTGTTTTCTGGTGTGGAAGATAGTAAAAAGTCGTATGATTGAATGCCATACCGAATGGTTTGAAAGATATAAATATATTCTGAAACTGACCTGATCGCGCCGCGATCTCCCCCGTCGAGCCGCGAACTGGGCATTTTATCCCAATCAGCTCGCTGAGCTAGAAATTTGAATTTTCGGACTTATCCGAAGATCGCTCTGCGATCTCTCAAGCCGTTCGCGCCGCCATCCTACGTTTTTGGGAGATGGCCATAAAATTGAAATTGTAACCCTCTAAGTCTAGTTTCCGTGGCCGCTTGAATCACCTCAATCCGAGTTCGTATGAGTGAGATATAATCAAAACAGTGGAGGTGTGTCGGAGCTGACAGTTTTTCTCATTTTCTTCAGTTTCTCTTGTTTAAGCTTCAAATTACTTACACTCTTCCCTTTTTCAACTAAAAATGATTAAAAAAAAGGTAATAAGTACCTTTTTTGACGTATTTTGAATAATTTTCTATTAAAAACAACCCGAAATCGCGTAAAATACATAGTTAAATAATGTGATATAAAAAACACTACTAATAAGGTGACTAAACTTAAAAAGGCCACTGTTAAAAGGAAATTGCTTGAATTGCATGATCCTATTGATAACCAAAGTCAAAGTTCTTGCATTGATGAAACTCAGATTACACATGATCCTAATGTGGGTCTCAATACTTCAAGTCTCAATGTGGGGGCAGGTTCAAGTGTCAATGTGGGGGCTGGTTCAAGTGTCAATGTGGGTGCTACTACTTCAAGTGCTAATCTTATGGATGGGAATTTATTTGGAGAATTGTTTGACTCTGACTTTGATCCATTTTGGGATGTTAATGATAGTGATGTTCATAGGGATGTTAACACCAACACTAGTGATAGTAATGTGAATTTTCGTAAGGGTAAACAAGTAGAAGGGGTGGATGAAGTTAAGGATGGAGAAGACAGTGATTACATGGAGGATGAAGATAACCCAATAGTGAATGTAGATGTAGATATGAGAGACTTTAGGCTAAATGTAGATGATGATGTTGAGTATGTAGGTTCAAAAATCAAACAGAACCAGAACATGATTAAGATGAGGTGTGTAATGTGGATGTTGTAAACAACGAATATTTTGATAGTGATTCTGAAGATGGTATTGAAGGGGGAAGGAATAAGATAATAAGAAACCTACAAAAGGAAATGGAGAATCTAGGGAGTAGTAACACTGTCTTTTATGTCAGCAAAACATTTAGAAGTGCAGTTGAAGTGAAATATCTAATTAAGAAGCATGCAATTGAAACTAGAAGGTGTATCAAGCTTATCAAGAATGATAAAACTAGGATTAGAGCAGTTTGTGAATGGCAAATCCCTGTTTTAAGTGAAGGGCAAAATGAGGCAGGTTCACAGTGGGGTCCATGGCTGCTGAAAAGCAAAATAATCAGGAATCTAAACATGTGGGGGCTAGAGGTAGGGGCAAAAAAGGTAAAAAGCATGAGAATATTGTTTGTCCTTAGGTGTTGCATGTGTCTAAGTTACCCAATACCGAGACTTGGATGATTAAAACATTCAATGAGGTTCATCAATGCCTACAGTCAAGAGTAATAAAGCACTGTACTTATAAATATCTAGCAAATGAGATTGTGGATCAAGTTGAAAGCAATCCTAAGGTCCCTGTGATGGCCCTAAAAAAGAGTTGGAAAAGAAGATGGAATTGGGAGTTTCAAAAATGAAAGCTTTTAGAGCAAAGACCAATGCTGCTGCACAAGTTATGGGGGATTACAAAATGCAATATACTCAACTCAGGGGCTACTGTTTGGAACTCCATGCAACAAATCCAGGTACAATTGTGAAGATTGAGGTTGAACCAGGTATGGAAAATAGTAATGAAAGGGTTTTCAAAAGAGTATATGTATCTATTGCTGCTTCAAGGAATGGTTTTAGGGTTCTTGGAAGGGAGAGGTTAGGATTAGATGGAGCTTTCATGAAGGGTCCTTATCCTGGTCAAATATTAATAGATGTTGGTCTAGACTGCAACAATGGCATATACCTAGTGGCTTATGCAATTGTTGAAGCAGAGACCACCAATTCTTGGAAGTGGTTTTTGCATGTCTTGGTGAGGATCTGGATTTGGGTACAAGATCCAATTTCACCTTTCTGAGTGACAGACAAAAGGTAACCATCTGTTTTTATTATTTGTTGTTTTATATTACTTTATAATTCACATATGAATATTTTTAGGGAATTATACAAGCACTTGCAACTGTGTTTCCATCAGCTGAGCACAGTATCTATCTAAGACACATTCATGAGAATATGAAACAGCAATTCAAAGGTAAGGCTTACAAAGATCTGTTGTGGAAGTGTGCAACAGCCACAACTGTGCAACAATTTCAGAAGTGCATGGATGAACTGAAACAGTTTAATGAGTCTGCTTTCAAGTGGTTATCACAAATCCCCCCTCAGCATTGGTCTAGATCACATTTCACACGTATTATTTTATACACTTAACAACATTATACTTGTTGTTTATACATAGATGTACAAGTGAGTACTTGCTGTTTTATACACTTGGTAATGTTTAACAGGAAGGGCCAAATCTGATGTACTACTAAATAATATGTGTGAGGTCCTAAATAAACAACTGGTTGATGGTAGAGATAAGCCCATAATTACAGCACATTCTGGTAATGAAACTATTGCTTTCATTTAAGTAAAATAACATTACATTATCTGAAAATTGACATTAACTGTCTATACTAGTGCTACAATAGATTGCAAAGCTACATACAACCTTCATGCTAACATTACATAGATTGCAAACCCTAACCAACTAAAGATCAACAACAACTTCATCCTTCTAGCTTGACTGTATGCAGCTTTGAATTTTGACTCAAGCTCATTCCTTGCCTTCAACAAATTAGGTATAATTTGAGTAGAACGTGGACACATTGGAGGGTCAAGCCACCCAATAAATCTGTAATTACTTCTCTACAATGCAACTACATCATTTTATCAAACCCAAAGCAAATTTAAGAATTAATTAAACCAACTACAGTAAAATTCATTACCTCTTTGGTACATGAGTAAAACCTACGCCCATAATTTAAATTAGTCCATGAAGTCCTCACAATTGCTTCTCTTCCACACCAACAAAAAGCCATGGACTTTACTTGACCTAGTTTCTGCAAAAAAAATATTGCAGAGGTCGATTGGGGAAGATGTATACATATATTAAGTGGGTAAGGACTAAATGTGAAACTAATCAAAGAATAAAATGAGAAAATACACTTTTTGCCCCAAGATAAAGACAAACTAACAGGCCTAATAAACGGCCAGTTACAATAAGGACCATCCATGTTACAAAACTCGCACAGTAGGGACTAACGGTGTAATTTTTCTACTAAAAGGACTAAACCAGTAATATTCGACAAACCACAGGGACCATCCGCGTAATTAACTCTTAATATTATAACAAAACCCTAATATTTTTAAAATAATGGAAACTTGAGCTTTCAAAGTCCAAAAACCTTTGTACCAAAGATACCTAATAAAATATAAAATCTAGAGTAGGATTCATGATGAAAAATTAACCCCTAAACTTCCTCTAAGAGTGTACACATTTGTCATGCATTCAGTAGCGGAAATAAGTTGGTTAGCTTCTTACAGCTCGTGCTGGCTCTCCCAAATTTATATTTCTTTCTCTCCTCTTTTATCTCTTATCCTTTATTCTTCTCTCTATTTCTCCTCTCTCATTTATTTATTTAATAAAAAATATATTTGTAACACCTTTGATGAAACCCACATGGCCGTGGACAGAAGAGGTGGTAGCCTTATAATTAAACTCGCCTTACATGACAATGACATAAAACGTTTTGAGCTCTCAAGCATGACAGATCTCATGAGAACTCTGCAGTTAAGAATGTTTGGACTGAAGAAATCCAGGGATTGGTGACCTTGTGAGAAGTTCTCGTGTAATCACAAGAACAAAGCCATAAGTCAGTAAAGTAAAACAAACAATGTAGTATTATGATAAGACGGAATGTTAGAATATTGTGTGGAATGAATGTGATAATTTGTAAGATAAAATTGGGATGAACGAAAAAAATATAATAATGAAATTAATGCAACAATAAAAATGAGGGGATGGATGATTGATGGTCTATGTTCTAACCATGGCCATAAATTAGACTCGTGCTCCATTGTTATACCAAAGTATTGGATAAGAATAAAACAACAATTTGTCCTTAATTTTATGTCATTGTCACATGACCTTGTCAAAAACCAATCGATTATTTCACATCAATCCAAACCATAAAATACATATGAAAGATGGAATATATTTGGTAATCTCATAATTTATATTCTTTAAATTTTAACATGTGATTCTAGGTGATTTATTATATAATTAGATGTGATTTATTAAAGCATTACATGTAAATTTTGAAAATATTCCTTCGTTAAAATTTTAAAATGTAATATGAACCATTGATGCTATAATATAAAGGTTACCTTAAGACTATAAATTAAGTATGAATTATATTGAACATTCTTGAAAATAATATATAGTTTTGATAATTTATAATAGAGTACAAAAGGTGTTATATTTTTCGTAAAAGAATCAATATTATAAGTACATAACTTTTTTATTTGTTATATTGTTTTATTTAAAGAAAATAAATGTACTAATTTGTAAGATAGTTACACATGCGTTATATCTTTCGTAAATAAATCAATTTCATAAATGAGTGTTTTTTTTACTTATAAAATTAATTATTAAAAAAATATATGTTTCACTGACTTGTAAATGCTCAATTTCATAAAAGTAAGAACCACATTTCTTATATGAAATGGAAGATGCCTTGTGAACAATATATTTTTGTCATAAACAACAAAAAATATGTAACTAGACTATAAATACCATTTAAGTATGTGGATTAAAAAAAATTAATAGTAGCTCTCTATATATATAAAAGTAACCTTAGTTATATATGACAAATTTATGTTTATCTCATAGGAAATATCATATCAAGTTGTTTAACATGCACTCGTATTTAAATTTTTTGTGAAAATATACATTGCTAAGTGTTAAAAAATAAATAATCACATGCATTATATTTAGTTTAGTGATATTGAAATATAGATTAACCTTTTTTAACATAAAACCCATAAATATCATATCAATAAGTTTATAACAAACAGTTTTGCAACGTTTATAAATTTTATATAATATATACATTTGGCAAGGTCTTAAAATGCACCATTTACTGTTCATTGATAGGTTTTTATAAAGTGCGCCGCTATTGGTTATTAACGAGGTGCTCCACTGAATAAAGCAAACTAGTCTTGCAGTGGTTTAGGGGGTTTGGATTCATTTTTTACAACTCAATGGTCTAGGGTTCGACTCTTCATAAAAACATTTTTTTTCCTTTAACAAATTAATTTATCATGTGCAAGGGTGTGCGTAAATTAATATTACAGCTACAATTTTGTTACAATATTACTTTACCATTTATTATGTTTGTAATTAAATGTTTCATTACTTTACTATATTATTATTATTTTAGCTTTTATATCTAAATTTCATTTGAAAAAGAATTTTCATGATAGGAAAATGGACTAATAAAATATAGGTTTTATTTTTTCACATTAGCCCTTTGACATTTTTGTTACATATACATATTTTTAACCATATGTTTAATATACTACAGAAAAACCAGTTAATTAAGTTATTATTACTATAGTTGTAAATAAATAATAAATATTAGTAACTAGTGTTTATAATTAATGAACTTAATTTAGAACTCTTAAGAGCATTGATATTTATTAACAGTTTTTTATTTTAATAATTAAATATTAGCACCGTAATTTTTTTCCTTTTTGTCATGTTTTACAGATATGTTAGTTTATAAAGTGAGAAGTACCAAGATATTTAGTCTAGCAGTATTGAGATAATTTTTGTTTAGCGTTGCTCATGACTTAAGGTCATAGGTTCAAGTTTCGATTTTTAAATGAATTTAATGTAGATTAAGATCTGTTCAAAATAAAATAAAGTAAAATCATAAAAAAAAGTTTATTTTTTCCGCAGCAAAGCACGGATATAACTTTCTCGTTTAATACAAGTAGAAAAATAATTCCTAATGCATTTCCTAAACTTAATCAAAATCATACACTTACTTAAACTTCATGTCTAAGCCTAACTAATAATCGAGTAAATCAAGAGTCCCGAGCTAATTTTGACATTTATATTTATATTTTGGGCAAATTGCTCCAAAATACAACGAACTTTTACTAAGCTACCAATGTATGCAACGAACTTTAAAATTAAAAAAAAATACAACTAACTCTCTTTTATCTCCGATTGTATGCAAGTGGCAACCTACATTGCAGGTCATTTTCTTATTTTAACCATAATTTAATTTTTTAAATATTGTGTTCATCTATTAACTCAAGAACACTCAATCCCCTGAAGATGAACTCAAGAACATTCAAGTAATAAACTCAAGAACATTCTATAAACTCAAGAACATTCAATCCCCATAAATATGATACTCTATAAACCCTAACAATCGATTTGCAGAAAAGAAATTAAACTAAAACTTGAAGATAAACATTAAACTTCATAAACATTGTTACACCTTCAAGATCAGCATACAAACTTTCAAGGCGTTTAAAGAATCCAAATCACATAAGGCATTAGATCTGAAATAAACATAACCATATCAGAACCAAATCAGGTCTGAATCAAACATAACCATGAAGGCTACGATTGCAGATTAGGCATCAGATCTGGAAACCCTAATCTCTGACCTTGAAAGCTGCAATGGTGGTTCCTTGAAGCAAGTGATGGCGGTGGTTCCTGAAGGGTTTTGTATGGTATAAAAACATGCACAGCGGAATAAAACCCCCTCCAGTATTCTCATCTAACTCGTATAGAAACTTAGAAGAAGAAGAGGATTAAAAATTATACCTTGATGAAAACCAAAACTTTTCTTTAAACCTCTAGACAGCTGCAGGTTATCCACCGCTACTGCACCACCTTGAACTGGCTGCTAGACCGCCTAAGGATTAAACCTTGGATCAAAACGTGACACGTAATGTGTGTGTATCGCCGCCGCCAACCACCGTGCTCGGTGGTTCGGTGTTGCCTTTGCGCCGCCGCCGAAAACCCCAAGAGAGGAAGAGAAGGCCGGCCGCCGAGAGAGAGAAAGAGAGAGGGATTAGGGTAATCTTTTTTCTTTTGTAATTAACTTGTAATTAGATTAAAGGCTAAATAAGGTTTATATAATAAACCCTTATTAGGCCCAAGCCCGTTTAATTAAAGCCCAGCTTTAATTAAACTATTAATCAATTACAGAAAATACCATCGACCTTTCTAATTAATTAATAACTATTAATTAATTGGTCCCGTTAATATTTAAACTAAATATTAACTTCTTCTCTTTAAATAATAAATACCTTTTATTATTTTTCTCTTTCTCAATAATTAATTAAACTATTAATTATTGTGATACACAAACAGGTAAAATCCAAAAGGTTCTAATTGGATGTGTAGCAGTGTGATCCTTTAGTGTCACATAGTATTGGACACGATGATACATGTTATCTATCTCTGCACATAATCCAACAGACTCCCACTTGTGCAAGATAAGTAACAATCCTTGTACATCGTTGGTCTAAGGAGGTCCTTAGCCAGACGCTTAGGTTAACCAGACTATGAGATCTCTTATATCTAGAGACAAAATCCATGCCTTGGATTATCTAGGCTTTTCCTTTTGCATCGCGAAATTCCGTAATGTGAGTATTTGACATGGAGCAGGGATCTTATTAAATACTCAGATTTTCTCGACTCTGATTTCGACACTTTGCAGTTACGGTTTACCGACTGAAAAACTACCATTCTAACCGAGCGCGGCCACGCATTATCAGTAGTCTTAATCGTCGAGGAACTCAGAAAATATCTCTCCTAAAAAGAAGGTGCAAATCCCATCTTCACTATTTGCAATTTGAGCACATGGCTTCCGCTGCACCCAGACATGCCCCTTATAATCACCCTGTTACGGCGTGACGTTAGAACATGCTAAAGTACAGAAGTTACCACGCCCCAAACCAAATATCTCAGGTCTAAGGACAACCTATCAAGTTTACTTATGTTAACGCTCCATGAAGTAAACTCGATGCGGATCACCCTAATATTCATCCCCTGATATATCTATGAATATTTGGTCACAACCTTGTGCTTTTATTCATACCCGAATAAATCATCAAATATCCATAATAGCGTTACCTCCCTAATGTAGCTCCCACTACATTAAGTAGCTACGGGCATTTAGACAATTCATCACTAGACTTGTCATGGATAGGTTAAACATGCTAAAAATAAACAACTAGAAACAATTATGTAAAAACCTCCTATTTCAATCCCATGAAATGTTATTACATAATAAAAGAGTTTCAAGTTACATCTATAGTAAAAATCAAAAACCCGAACTAGCTGCTATGTTCTAAGTACTGCATTCCTATAGAACTCGCATGCCTCTCATGCTTAGCCCTAGCTAGCGGCTTCGTCAACGGGTCAGCAACGTTGTCGTCCGTTGATATCTTTTGCAATCTAATATCATCTCTTCCAATGATCTCTCGGATGAGGTGATATTTCCTGAGTACGTGCCTAGTCCGCTGATGATCTCTAGGCTCTTTAGCTTGCGCCACAGCCCCTGAGTTGTCACAGAATATATCAATCGGTCTAGAGATACTGGCAACAACTTTAAGATCCGAGATAAAATTCTTCAGCCAGACAGCTTCCTTTGCCGCATCACTTGCCGCAATATACTCTGCCTCTGTAGTAGAGTCTACTATTGTATCTTGCTTCTGACTTTTCCAAGAGATGGCTCCTCCGGTTAGGGTAAAGACAAATCCGGACTGCGACCTGAAGTCATCCCTGTCGGTCTGGAAACTAGCATCAGTGTAACCAGTTACATTGAGCTCATCCATCGAACCTCGATATACTAGGAATATTTCTTTCATCCTTCTCAGATACTTGAGAATATTCTTGACGGCTACCCAATGAGCTTCACCAGGATTTTGCTGATATCTACTCGTGACACTGATAGAATAGGCAACATCGGGTCTAGTACACAGCATGGCATACATGATTGAACCAACTGCCGAGGCATATGGTATCAATTTCATCTTGTCCAGATCTTGACTAAACACAGGACACTGAGCCTTGCTCAAAATCGCGCTAGATTGCATGGGAATAAATCCTTTCTTGGATTCATCCATCTTGAATCTTTTCACGACTTTGTCAATATAAGTACTTTGACTAAGTCCGATAAGCCGCTTAGATCTATTCCTATAGATCCTTATACCCAGTATATAAGCAGCTGCTCCCAAGTCTTTCATCTGGAAACATTTACCTAACCAGGATTTTACTCCTTGTAATACTGGTATATTGTTTCCTATTAACAGTATGTCATCTCCATACAAGACTAGGAAGGTTACCGCGCTCCCACTGAATTTAGTGTAAACACACGACTCAAACTCACTTTTCGTAAAACCAAACTCTTTGATACGCTCATCAAAGTGTAAGTTCCAGCTTCTAGATGCTTGCTTTAGTCCAAAGATGGATTTAAGCAACTTGCATACTTTATTAGAGTTCTTTGGATCCGCAAAACCATCCGGCTGTATCATATATACATCCTCTGTCAGTTTCCCGTTAAGGAAAGCGGTTTTGACATCCATCTGCCATATCTCATAGTCAAAATATGTTGATATGGCCATAAGAATCCTAATAGACTTAAGCATTGCCACTGGGGAAAAAGTTTCATCATAGTCAACGCCATGAGTTTGCGTGAAAATTTTTGCCACTAGCCTTGCTGTAAAAGTATGCACCTTTCCATCCATGTCTGTCTTCTTCTTGAAGACCCATTTGCACCCAACAGCTTTACTGTGATGAGGCAAATCTGCTAACTCCCAAACTTGGTTGTCATACATGGATTGCATCTCTGCCTTCATGGCTTCTAGTCATTTCTCAGATTCTAAACCTGAGGCAGCGTCTTGGTAGGTAGTGGGTTCTAAAAGATCCCCTTCGTCTTGAGCAAGTAGGAATCCCAGATACCTGTCTGGCTCATTACGAGGCCTACTAGACCTGCGAAGATCTTGTGTTTGCACCTCTTCCTCAACCACAGACTCGGGTTGGGATTCAACAATTCTCTGTTGAACCACAGGTTCAATTATCGGTGGTTGTGTAATCTCCTCCTCTTCAATTTCTTGAAGCTCTATTTCTTTTCTTGGAGTTTCTGAGTTAAGAAATTTCTCCTCCAAGAACACCCATTTACGAGCAACAAAAACTTTGTTCTCGTCTAGGTTGTAGAAATAGTATCCCATGGTTTTCTTGGGATAACCCACGAAGATACACTTATCTGATTTGGGATTGAGTTTATCCGTGAATGTTCACTTAACATACATCTCACATCCCCAAACTTTTGAGAAAAGACATTTTGGGCTTTTTCCCCGTCCATACCTCGAACGGTGTCTTTTCAACCGATTTGGTTGGAACCCGGTTCAGCATGAACACCGCTGTCTTGAGTGCGTGTCCCCAAAACGACAATGGTAGTGAACTTCGACTCATCATTGATCGTACCATGTCAAGCAGTGTATGATTCCTCCTTTCTGACACACCATTCATCTGAGGTGTATACGGAGGTGTGAGTTGTGAAACAATCCCACATTCCTTCAAATGATCGTCGAATTCCTGACTCAGATATTCGCCACCTCGATCCGACCGAAGCGACTTTATCTTCTTGTCCAGCTGATTTTGTACCTCATTCTGAAACTGTTTGAACTTGTCAAAACTTTCATATTTGAGTCTAATGAGGTAGACATAACCGAACCTACTGAAGTAGTCAGTAAAGGTTATGAAATACCGGTATCCTTCTCTAGCCTCTGGAGTAAAGGGTCCACACACATCTGTGTGTGTAATCCCTAATAACTCGCAAGCCCTTTCATTCTCACTGTTGAAAGGCTGCTTTGTTATTTTACTAGACAAACAAGATTCGCAAATATCATATGACTCCAAGTCAAAAGGTTCTAGAATTCCGTCTTCTCGGAGTTTCTCTATGCGTTTCTCGTTTATATGTCCTAAACGACAATGCCAGAGGTAAGTCTGATTCAGGTTACTCTTGGATCTCTTACTTATATGATAGATGTCATTGTTATCTAAATTTAGCGTATATAGACCATTTTCTGGAGTAGCTTTGAAAAAGAAAATATCATTTTTAAAACATGAAATAACTTTTTCATTCAAAACATAAGCAAATCCACAGTCTATAAGTAAATTAAACGAGATAACATTTTTGATAAGTCTAGGAACATAATAACAAGGTTCTAGTTCTAAGACCATGCCCGATGGCAAACTAAGACAATATGTTCTTACAGCTTTGGCACTAACCATGGAGCCTCACCTACCCGCAGGTCCATATCTCCTTGTCTCAGCTTCTTACTTCTCTTGAATCCCTGCAAATGATTGCATATGTGATGACTACATCCGGTATCCTATACCCATGATTTATAAGAAGTGATAAGACAATCTATCATAAAGATACCTGTATCATTGGGCGAACCAATGTCCAGCTGATCTATGTCGAGTGAGTGCTCACCTGAATCCTTGTTGGCACAGTCTGGGCAACAAATCTCTCCAAGTTCTTCCAGCCAGTCATCCTCCTGCATAGGGTCCACAACTGTTAACTCTAGCTGCTTTGGATTTAACTCATCGCTGATGCACATAAGGATTTAGTGCAACCCTGCGACAGTCATCTCAAAATCACCGAGGACATACATTACTCTTTTCTGGTAATAGTCCGACAAGGAACCGAACAAGAGCATAACTAGCTCATGTGGTTTTGATTTTGACCCAAAGCTCTCATAGCAATCTAAGAGCCTTCTCATATTAATGAAATGATCGCTAATTGGCTGGCTTTCTTTCATCTTAGCTGAAAGAATTTCCTTCATCAATAGCATGCGACATATCCGTTCACTAAACTTGAACTTTCGCTCCAGCCCTGGAACAACCTCATAAGATGACTTCTCACGGAGATCATCCATAAACTCGGATGATGCTGTGAGAACGAGAATCGACATAACATCAGACTCGTCAGCCAGATACTGATAGTAAGTGTCATACTCACTATCCTGGGCGTCTACTCCTGGTCGCTCTGGACGTAATGTCTCAATAATGTGAAGCTTTCCCTGTGCATCCAAAACATTTTTCAGATGCATCTTCCAAACAGCAAAGTTTGGACCTGAAAGCTTCCACTTGCTAGTGATGAGACTTAGAGACTCTCTTGGTGAATAAAACGGAATAATAGATATATAAGACATCTACAGAAAAAGAAAAAGAAAAAACCGATTCAGTATTGATTACATCTTCTAATAATTATTACCTTTTAAACAATAAATTATTAGACTAGGATCCATATTTCACATTTCCCGATGCAAGGTTTGGGCACTTCCCACCGGGACAATGCTATTTCTGGTAGGTAAAAACTATACCAATCGTATCCTAACTGGACACGACTCCTAGATCCGTGGGACATCGGTTACAAGAACCGTGCATGTTTAGTCCCTCTAGTGCATTTTGGGCCGGGACTCCCGATTATCACCAAAATAGATCTCACCACCTAAGACAGTGTGAACACTGGCCGGGACTCCCGATTATCGCAGAGTATTTCACACCTTCCCCCGCAATGGTTTGAACCCGAATGCCCAAGGTTTGGTCACTTCCGACATCCGAGTACCGTTTAACAGGAAAGGTGTACCATTAGGTGGGTAGCACACTGATCTAAGATTTTTCTAAAAAGAATTTCCAAGTTTTTGACGAGAAAAAACTTTAATGCAAGTTTTCTTTAAAATCATCTGTTTAATAATTAACTATTACTAAAACCCTTGTTTTATTTCATCGTGTGAATCACAACCACGCATATATAAAATATGTAAAGAAATAAAACAACCACAAACAACTATGCCTTAGCCTTGCCCTTAACTATTGTCGGTTTCGTGAGCCATACGAAAGAAAACCTAAGTGGAAAAACACAACATACATGGCATGGCATTCTAAAACTCCCACTGGCTCCAGCATCCAATCCTTCTATTTGCTCCTTGCTCCTTGGTCCAGATATATATATTCTAAAAAAATCTATTCTATTCTATTGTCTAAAAACTAGAAATATAAAAGTACAAGATATACAAAGGCACACAGGCCCGCTAATCTAAAACTTTTACAAAATAGAATAGGGGTTGTAAGTGGCACGCAGACCTCCCTAGACCATAGAATAATAAATCCAAAACAACCACAAGTGCAAGAAAATAAACAATCAACAAGGTCTAGGGCTCGGCTATGACGTCCCAAACATGTACTAAACTAATACATGAAAGTAAAACAACAACTGATTTCTAATTATTCATCTTGATGAAAATTACTGATTTTAACAACCTGTTAAAACCCCTATATTGTTTTTCCATTATTTGCAATAAATATATATTTCAAGTTTTATACTATGATAATAAATCAAAAAACTCAAAATATTATTTAAACTTTAAATTAAAAACAACAACTGTATTTTAATTTAACATTGACCTCAAATACCTGAGCCGCAAGCTAGGTCAAATATTTAAACTGGGCCAATAATTGTAACCGGACCGAAAAGAACAAAAAATTGGGCCGAGCCCCATTTTGGCCTTTAGCGCCGCTACCCTAGCCGCTAAAACCCTAGCTGGGCAGCCGGCTTCCTGGGCCGTGGTTTCTGGGCAGTAGCCCACCACACAGTTAGCGCCGCTAACTGCGCCGCTAACCGTTCTCGTGGACCGCTGCCGTCTTCCGCCGTGGACCGCCGCCCCAACTAAGGCCGCCGCCGGCGAAGTCGTGGTCGAAAATCTCGGTCATCGCAAATAACAACAATAAAAAAAACAGATTTAATTTAAAAATTAAATCTAATAATCTTTTATCAAAAGTTTATCCAATAAAAAACAAAACTTGATTTTTATTATTCTGGATAATAAAAACTTTTTCCTTGATAAAAGATAAACCTTTTTCATCCGAATAAAAGAAACCTACCTAGTTCCTTACGAGGTCAGAAGTGGCTCTGATACCACTGAAGGGTTTTGTAGGGTATAAAAACATGCACAACGGAATAAAACCCCCTATGATCTCATCTAACTCGTATAGAAACTTAGAAGAAGAAGAGGATTAAAAATTATACCTTGATGAAAACCAAAACTTTTCTTTAAACCTCTAGACAGCTACAGGTTATCCACCGCTACTGCACCACCTTGAACTGGCTGCTAGACCGCCTAAGGATTAAACCTTAGATCAAAACGTGACCCGCGATGTGTGTGTGTATCGCCGCCGCCAACCACCGTGCTCGGTGGTTCGGTGTTGCCTTTGCGCCGCCGCCGAAAACCCCAAGAGAGGGAGAGAAAGCCGGCCGCCGAGAGAGAGAGAGAGAGAGAGAGGGATTAGGGTAATCTTTTTACTTTTGTAATTAACTTGTAATTAGATTAAAGGCTAAATAAGGTTTATATAATAAACCCTTAATAGCCCAAGCCAGTTTAATTAAAGCTAGCTTTAATTAAACTATTAATCAATTACAGAAAATACTCTCGACCTTTCTAATTAATTAATAACTATTAATTAATTGGTCCCGTTAATATTTAAACTAAATATTAACTTCTTCTCTTTAAATAATAAATTAATTTTATTATTTTTCTCTTTCTCGATAATTAATTAAACTATTAATTATTGTGATACACAAACAGGTAAAATCCAAAAGGTTCTAATTGGGTGTGTAGAAGTGTGATCCTTTAGTGTCATATAGTATGGGACACGATGATACATATTATCTATCTATGCACATAATCCAACAGTTCCTTGAAGCAGGCGACGAAGGCAAAGGCGGTAGTGGCGGTGTTTGTGTGTACGATGATGGTGATGAGATGGTAATGATCAAAGTCCAGAAAGTTTCAAATCTGAAATCGATTTGAACACCCACGAACAAAAACCGTAATCAAAAGAATACCATGAGCACGATGGCGGTGTTTGTGTGTTAAACCCTAAGCCCGACTGCGTCGGTGCTTTGAAGAGGAGAAGGCAGTGGTGGTGCATGAAGGGTTTTGTAGGGTATAAAAACATATTATAACATGCACAGCGGAATAAAACCCCCTCCAGTGATCTCATCTAACTCGTACAGAAACTAAAAGAGGAAGAGGGATAGAAAGTTATACCTTTAAGGATTAAAACTTTTCTTTTTGACCTCTAGACAGCTCCATGCTATCCACCGCTACTGCACCGCCTCGAACTGGCTGCTAGACCTCCTAAGGATTAAACCTCGGATCAAGCCGTGACCCGTGTGTGTGTGTGTGACCTGCGCCACCGTCGACCACCGTCCCTGCGGTCTTGCGCCGCCGTCGACCACCGCTTCTGAGGCCTTGCGCCGCCGTCGATCTCACGAAGAGAGAGAAAGAGTCGACCGAGATAGAGAGAGAGAAATGAGAGCCTTAGGGTTTTTCTTTGTAGCTTTGTATTTGACATATGTGATTAATTAGGCTTAATTAGGTTTATATAATAAAACCTTATTAGGCCAAGCCCGTTTAATTAAAGCCCAGCTTTAATTAAACTATTAATCAATTACAGGAAGTACCCTCGACCTTTCTAATTAATTAATAACTATTAATTAATTGGTCCCGTTAATATTTAAACTAAATATTAACTTCTCCTTTTTAAATAATAAATAACGTTTACTATTTCTCTATTTTCTCAATAATTAATTAAACTATTAATTATTGTCATACACAAACAGGTAAAATCCAAAAGGTTCTAATTGGGTGTGCAGCGGTGTGATCCTTTAGTGTCACATAGTATTGGACACGATAGTACATGTTATCTATCTCTGCACATAATCTAACAGATTCCCACTTGTGCAAGATAAGTAACACTCCTTGTACATCGTTGGCCTAAGGAGGTCCTTACCAGACACTTAGGTTAACCAGACTATTAGATCTCTTACATCTAGAGATATAATCCAAACCTTGGATTATCTAGGCTTTTCCTTTTGCATCACGATATTTCGTAATGTGAGTATTTGACATGGAGCAGGGATCTCATCTAATACTCAGATTTTCTCGACTCTGATTTCGACACTCTGTCGTTACAGTTTTCCCGAATGAATAACTATCATTCTAACCGAGCGCGGCCACGCATTTTCAGTAGTCTTAATCGTCGAAGAGCTCAGAAAATATCTCTCCTAAAAAAGAGGTGCAAATCCCATCTTGACTATTTGCAATTTGAGCACACGGCTTCCGCTGCACCTAGACAAGCCCCTTATGATCACCCTGTTACGGCGTGACGTTAGAACATGCTAAAGTACAGAAGTTACCATGCCCCAAACCAAATATCTCAGGTCTAAGGACAACCTATCAAGTTTACTTATGTTAACGCTCCATGAAGTAAACTCGATGCGGATCACCCCAATATTTATCCCCTGATAAATATCTATGAATATTTGGTCACAACCTTGTGCTTTTATTCATACCCGAATAAATCATCAAATATTCATAATAGCGTTACCTCCCTAATGTAGCTCCCACTACATTAAGTAGCTACGGGCATTTAGACAATTCTTAACTTGACTTGTCAAGGATAGGTTAAACATGCTAAAAATGGACAACTACGAAACATTATGTAAATAACTCCTATTTCAATCCCATGAAATGTAAATACATAATAAAAGGTTTCAAGTTACATCCATAGTAATAATCAAAAAACACGAACTAGCTGCTATGTTCCAAGTACTACATTCCTATAGAACTCGCATGCCTCTGATGCTTAGCCCTATCTAGCGGCTTCGTCAACGGGTCAGCAACGTTGTCGTCCGTCGGTATCTTTTGTAATCTAATATCATCTCTTCCAATGATCTCTCGGATGAGGTGATATTTCCTGAGTACGTGCCTTGTCCGCTGATGATCTCTAGGCTCTTTAGCTTGCGCTACAGCCCCTGAGTTGTCACAGAATATATCGATCGGTCTACAGATACTGGCAACAACTCTAAGATCCGAGATAAAATTCTTCAGCCAAACGGCTTCCTTTGCCGCATCACTTACCGCAATATACTCTTCCTCTGTAATAGAATCTGCTATTGTATCTTGCTTCTAACTCTTCCAAGATATGGCTCCTCCGTTTAGGGTAAAGACAAATCCTACTGCGACCTGAAGTCGTCTCTGTCGGTCTGGAAACTAGCATCAGAGTAACCAGTTACACAGAGCTCATCCATCGAACCTCCATATACTAGGAATATGTCTTTCTTCCTTCTCAGATATTTGAGAATATTCTTGACGGCCACCCAATGAGCTTCACCAGGATTTTGCTGATATCTACTCGTGACACTGATAGAATAGGCAACATCGGGTCTAGTACATAGCATGGCATACATAATCGAACCAACTGCCGAGGCATATGGTATCAATTTCATCTTGTCCTGATCTTGACTAGATACAGGACATTGAGCCTTGCTCAAAATCGCGCCAGATTGCATAGGAATAAATCTTTTCTTGGATCCATCCATCTTGAATCTTTTCACGACTTTGTAAATATAAGTACTTTGACTAAGTCCGATAAGCCGCTTAGATCTATTCCTATAGATCTTTATAACCAGTATATAAGCAGTTTCTCCCAAGTCTTTCATCTGGAAACATTTACCTAACCAGGATTTTACTCCTTGTAATACTGGTATATTGTTTCCTATTAACAGTATGTCGTCTACATACAAGACTAGGAAGGTTACCGCACTCCCACAGAATTTGGTGTAAACACACGACTCGAACTCACTTTTGGTAAAACCAAACTCTTTGATGCGCTCATCAAAGTGTAAGTTCCAGCTCCTAGATGCTTGCTTTAGTCCATAAATGGATTTAAGCAACTTGCATACTTTATTAGGGTTCTTTAGATCTGCAAAACCATCCGGCTATATCATATATACATCCTCTGTCAATTTCCCGTTAAGGAAAGCGGTTTTGACATCCATCTGCCATATCTCATAGTCAAAATATGCTGATATGGCCATTAGAATCCTAATAGTCTTAAGCATTGCCACTGGGGAAAAAGTTTCATCATAGTCAATGCCATGAGTTTGAGTGAAACATTTTGCCACTAGCCTTGCTTTAAAAGTATGCACCTTTCCATCCATGTCTGTCTTCTTTTTGAAGACCCATTTGCACCCAACAGCTTTACTGTGTTGAGGCAAATCCACTAACTCCCAAACTTGGTTGTCATACATGGATTGCATCTCTGCCTTCATGGCTTCTAGCCATTTCTCAGATTCCAAACCTGAGGCAGCGTCTTGGTAGGTAGTGGGTTCTAAAATATCCCCTTCGTCTTGAGCAACTAGGAATCCCGGATACCTATCTGGCTCAATACGAGGCCTACTAGACCTGCGAAGGTCTTGTGTTTACACCTCTTCCTCAACCACAGACTCGGGTTGAGGTTCAACAATTCTCTGTTGAACTACAGGTTCAACTATCTAAGTTTAGAAACTTCTCCTCCAAGAATACCCCTTTACGAGCAACAAAAACTTTGTTCTCATCTGGGTTGTAGAAATAGTATCCCATGGTTTCTTTGGGATAGCCCACGAAGATACACTTATCTGATTTGGGATTGAGTTTATCCGTGAATGTTCTCTTAACATACACCTCACATCCCCAAACCTTGAGAAAAGACATTTTGGGCTTTTTCCCCGTCCATATCTCGAACGGTGTCTTTTCAACCGATTTGGTTGGAACCCGGTTCAGCATGAACGCAGCTGTCTCGAGTGCGTCTTCCCAAAACGACAATGGTAGGGAACTTCGACTCATCATTGATCGTACCATGTCAAGCAGTATACGATTCCTCCTTTCTGATACACCATTCATCTGAGGTGTATACGGAGGTGTGAGTTGTGAAACAATCCCACATTCCTTCAAATGATCATCGAATTCCTGACTCAGATACTCGCCACCTCGATCCGACCGAAGCGACTTTATCTTCTTGTCTAGCTGATTTTGTACCTCATTCTGAAACTGTTTGAACTTGTCAAAACTTTCAGATTTAAGTCTCATGAGGTAGACATAACCGAACCTACTGAAGTCGTCAGTAAAGGTTATGAAATACCGGTATCCTCCTCTAGCCTCCGGAGTAAAGGGTTTGCACACATCTGTGTGTATAATCCCTAATAACTCGCTGGCCCTTTCATTCTCTCTGTTGAAAGGCTGCTTTGTCATTTTACCAGACAAACAAGATTCGCAAACATCATATGATTCCAGGTCAAATGATTTTAGAATTCCGTCTCGGAGCTTCTCTATGCGTTTCTCGTTTATGTGTCCTAAACGACAATGCTAGAGGTAAGTTTGATTCAAGTTACTCTTGGATCTCTTACTTATATGATAGATGTCATTGTTATCTAAATTTTGCGTATATAGACCGTTTTCTGGAGTGGCTTTGAAAAAGAAAACATTGTTTCTAAAACATGAAATAACTTTTTCATTAAAAACATAAGCAAAACCACAGTCTATCAGCAAATTGAACGAGATAACATTTTTAATTAGTCTAGGAACAAATAACAAGGTTCTAGTTCTAAGACCATGCCCGAGGGCAAACTAAGACAATATGTCCCTACAGCTTCGGCACCAACCATGGAGCCTTCGCCTACTCGCAGGTCCATATCTCCTTGTCTCAGCTTCTTACTTCTCTTGAATCCCTGCAAATGATTGCATATGTGATGACTACATCCGGTATGCAATACCCATGATTCATAAGAAGTAACAAGACAATCTATCATAGAGATACATGTATCATTGGGTGAACCAATGTCCAGTTGATCTATGTCGAGTGAGTGCTCGCATGAATCCTTGCTACCACAGTCTGGGCAACAAATTTCTCCAAATTCTTCCAGCCAGTCATCCTCCTGCATAGGGTCCACAACTGGTGACTCTAGCTGCTTCGGGTTCAACTCGTCGCTAATGCACATGAGGATTTTGCAACCCTGCGACAGTCGTCTCAAAATCTCCGAGGACATACATTACTCTTTTCTGGTAATAGTCCGACAAGGAACCGAACAAGAGCATAACTAGCTCATGTGGTTTTGATTTTGACCCCAAGCTCTCATAGCAATTTAAGAGCCTTCTCATATTAATGAGATGATCGCTAATAGGCTGACTTTCTTTCATCTTGGCTGAAAGAATTTCCCTCATCAGTAGTATACGACATATCCGTTCACTAAACTTGAACTTTTGCTCCAATCCTTGAACAACCTCATAAGACGACTTCTCACGGAGATCATCCGTAAACTCGGATGATGCTGTGAGAATGAGAATCGACATAACGTCAGACTCATCATCCAGATACTGATAGTAAGTGTCATACTCACTATCCTGGGCATCTACTCCTGGTCGCTCTGGAGGCAATGTCTCAATAATGTGAAGCTTCCCTGTACATCCAAAATATTTTTCAGATGCAACTTCCAAACAGCAAAGTTCGGACCTGAAAGCTGCCACTTGCCGGTGATGAGACTTAGAGACTCTCTTGGTGAATAAAACGGAATAACAGATATAATAGACATCTACAGAAAAAGAAAAAGATAAAACCGATTCAGTATTGATTATATCTTCTAATAATTATTACCTTTTAACAAAAATTATTAGACTAAGATCCATATTTCACATTTCCCGATGCAAGGTTTGAGCACTTCCCACCGGGACAATGCTATTTCTGGTAGGTAAGATCTATACCAATCGTATCCTAACTGGACACGACTCCTAGATCTGCGGGACATCGGTTATAGGAACCGTGCATGTTTAGTCCCTCTAGTGCATTTTGGGCCGGGACTCCCGATTATCACCAAAATAGATCGCACCACCTAAGACAGCATGAATTCTGGCCGGGACTCCCGATTATCGCAGAATCTTTCATGCCCCTTCCCGCAATGGTTTGAACCCGGATGCCCAAGGTTTGGGTACTTCCAACACCCGAGTACCGTTTAACAGCAAGGGTGTACCATTAGGTGGGTAGCACACTGATCTAAGATTTTTCTAAAAAGGATTTCAAAGTTTTTAACGTGAAAAACTTTAATGCCAGTTTTCTTTTAAAAAACATCTGTTTAATAATTAACTATTATTAATCACAACCACGCATATATATAATATGTAAAGAAATAAAACAACCACAAACAACTATGCCTTAGCCTTGCCCTTAACTAATGTCGGTTTCGTGAGCCACACGAAAAAACCCGACGGTCAAAACCTAAGTGGAAAAAAAACAATACACATGGCATGGCGTTCTGAAGCTCCCACTGGCTCCAGCATCCAATCCTTCTCTTTGCTCCTTGCTCCTTGCTTCTTTGTATCAGCTTCATGTTTATTCTAATAATCTATTCTATTCTATAAAAACTAGAAATATAAAAGTACAAGATGATCAAAGGCACGCAGGCCCGCTAATCTAAAACTTTTACAAGATAGAATAGGGGTTGTAAGTGGCACGCAGGTCTCCCCACACCATAGAATAATAAATCCAAAAACAACCACAAGTGCAAGAAATTAAACAATCCACAAGGTCTAGGGCTCGGCTATGACATCCCAAACATGTACTAAACTAATACATGAAAGTAAAACAGCAACTGATTTCTAATTATTCACCTTGATGAAAAATTACTGATTTTAACAACCCGTTAAAACCCCTATATTGTTTTTCCTTTATTTGCATTAAATATATATTTCAAGTTTTATACTTTGATAATTAATCAAAAAACTCAAAATAATATTTAACCTTTAAATTAAAAAATAACAAACTGTACTTTTAATTTAATGTTGACCTCAAATACTCGAACCGCTAACTGGGTCAAATATTCAAACGGGGCCAAGAATAGGAAAACGGACCGAGAAAAATAAAAACTGGGTCGAGGCCCATTTAGCCTTTAGCGCCGCAAACCCTAGCCGCTAACCCTAACTGGGCCGCTGGCTCGCTGGGCCGTGGATCTCTGGGCCGAAGCCCACCACACAGTTAGCGCCGCTAACTGGGCTGCTAACCGCGTCGCTAACGTGTCGCTAAACCGCGCCGCGTACCACCGTAGATCACGTTCGGCTTGCCGCCTCTCCTCGGGACTGCCGTCGACCAGCCGACGCCCACGACTGGGACGCCGCGGACTTGACCACAGCCACCGCCTGAGGCCGCCGCCGATAATGGTGGTCTCGGTTTTCTTGGTTATCGCAAATAATAACAATAATAAAAATTTAATTTAAAATTAAATCTTATAATCTTTTTATCAAAGGTTTATCCAATAAAAATCAAAACTTGATTTTTATCATTTTGGATAATTAAAAAACCTTTTTCTTGATAAAAGATAAACCTTTTTTTTTCATCAGAATTACCTAGTCTCCTACGAGGTTAGAAGTGGCTCTGATACCACTGAAGGGTTTTATAGGGTATAAAAACATATTATAACATGCACAGCGGAATAAAACCCCCTCCAGTGATCTTATCTAACTCGTACAGAAACTAAAAGAGGAAGAGGGATAGAAAGTTATACCTTTAAGGATTAATACTTTTCTTTTTGACCTCTAGACAGCTGCAGGCTATCCACCGCTACTGCACCGCCTCGAACTGGCTGCTAGACCGCCTAAGGATTAAACCTCGGATCAAGCCGTGACCCGTGTGTGTCTGTGACCTGCGCCGCCGTCGACCACCGTCCCTGCGGTCTTGCTCCGCCGTCGACCACCGCTCCTGCGGCCTTGCGCCGCCGTCGATCTCACGAAGAGAGAGAGAGAGAGTCGACCGAGATAGAGAGAGAGAAAGGAGAGCCTTAGGGTTTTTTTTTGTAGCTTTGTATTTGACTTATGTGATTAATTAGGCTTAATTAGGTTTATATAATAAAACCTTATTAGGCCAAGCACGTTTAATTAAAGCCCAGCTTTAATTAAACTATTAATCAATTACAGGAAGTACCCTCGACCTTTCTAATTAATTAATAACTATTAATTAATTGGTCCCGTTAATATTTAAACTAAATATTAACTTCTCCTTTTTAAATAATAAATAACTTTTATTATTTCTCTCTTTTCTCAATAATTAATTAAACTATTAATTATTGTCATACACAAACAGGTAAAATCCAAAAGGTTCTAATTGGGTGTGCAGCGGTGTGATCCTTTAGTGTCACATAGTATTGGACACGATAGTACATGTTATCTATCTCTGCACATAATCTAACAGTGCATTGATCGGGACGGTTGTGGTGGTTCGACGCAAGAAACCTAATCACGATGGAGGCGGTGGCGGCGATGGTGGTTTGTTGCAACAACAGCGGCGGATGTGATAGAAAAAGTCGCCAGTCGGAGAAACAAATGTGGGTTTGAGACCTAACTCTGTGATTTTGAGGGATTTTGTGTGTGGATTCAAAATGTCTTAGACAAATTGTGGGTTTGAGAAGTAAATATGAGATTTTAGGAGTGTTTGTGTAAACATATGTAGGTTTAATGAAGCTCAACAAGCTACTGATGCTTGTGTTCTTCATGAATAAATATTTTAAATTTATTAAAATTATTTAAAATACATAAATGAAGGTAATCGATTGCTTTTTGAAAAATGACCTGCTATAAAAGGTCAACTGCATACAATGAGAGATAAAAAAGGGCTGGCTGTATTTTTTTTTAATTTTAAAGTTCGTTGCGTACATTGGTAGTTTAGTAAAAGTTCATTGTATTTTGGAGCACTTTGCCTTTATATTTTATTATTGAAAGTTGATGTGTACAACAATAATATTCATGATAGGTGCTCTACACTCATAATCACTTAAGAGAATTGTTCAATATACTTCATACTTAAGGCATAATCCTGAGAGACTAATTTTAGTCTTTGGATCAGCCAATGGTCCATATTGAATTTTAAAAATTTGGGCAGAGTTACATTTTCGTAATTCACATATGATGATTTTATAATCACATATGATTGTATACTGGATCACTTAAATGACTAAATGATGAAATAACTAACATACGACTTATATAAAATGTTTGTAAGTATAAAAACACTTAAGGTAAGTGCTGCTAGAAACATATATCATATTTCTTTTTATAAGTATCTTTAAACTAAAATATCATGATATTGGATCACTAAAACAACACAAAGTGGTAAACATTGAATTTAATGTAAGTTTAATTGATTAAGAGAAAATTTTATATTTTTTTACAAAATCTTCTTACGTATCGTTAAACTCACAAGATAAATACAAATATTAAAATTGCCAAAGAAAGAATTAAAAATAATTAAAATTATACATATCATCTCTTGATAATTAGGATGATAAATAGTATAAAGAAATAAAAAAATTCTTGATTATACTATATAACATTTATCACAGATAAATGTTAGATAGTTTATAGCTACTATATTATATATATAAAGTTTTATTATCACAATAAATCATATTATGTGATCTAAAAGATAATATATTAATAATTTTAAAAAAACACATCCAAAAATAACAAAACATGTTATCAAGAAAATAATCAAGAGATTAGGGTTCTAATATGGTGCAAGAATAATAAAACAAAAGGAGTATCTCAAATCTCATAGATAAAAGATTGAATTTTTCATATAAAAAAACTTATATTAATCCGTCAATTAAGTTTAACTAAAAAAACGCTTTACGTAGTATAATACACTAACACCATATTAACTTAATAATAATAGTAGATAATTGATATAAAGTTTATGGAAAAAGTAAAACATAATTGAGTTATTATTTCTTTAAACATAATAATCCTATGAGACACATAAGAAGTGATTAATATAGATTAATAATATAGTTGTTAGGAAAAAAATACTGTAATAATATATCTTTGTATTAAAGTTTTTACAATAATTATTAAAACTCCTAATTATGTATAATAGATACTATTTATGTAAGAAATACAAAAGAAATAAAATATAAGAATACAATATGTAAAAGAGTACATAAATATTTTAATTAACAAAAACTAAAATGAAAGCGATAATGAGATAATTTTCTATTTATTATTTAATATTCTTATAGAAGTTACAAAAAGGGTTAATATGGTTTAGTCCTTAAAATTGAAGCTCTGTATTGGTTTAACATTTAAACTTTATTTTTCGCCTCTTAGTTTGTAGCCTAGTCTAAGTGCTTTAGTGTGACGCCCCATGGACCAAAGGTCATGGGTTCAAGTCTCGTTATAGGCAAAGGGGTGTAGATTTAGGAGTTGTTCAAAAAAATTTTAACTTTATTTTCCGAGTATATCATCATTGAAGTTTGAGACTATTTTAATGTAATAATTTGACTTTATCTATAAATAATTTAACTCTAAAGTTAGAAGATTATTTTGGTTTTAACCTGTAAATTTTATTTTCAAGCATTTTAACATTTCAAAAGTGTCAAGTTATTTTCGTTTTAAAATTAAACAATATTTCCGTCATAAAAAAACTAAGCGTTATTGATTTTTTAAACCTTTAACTTTTTCAAATGGTTTTACCTTAAGTAAATGTACATATTATTAATGCACGAAATTCATGTGGTATTTTGTTTGGCTAGTAAAACATGTTATTATTGAGTTAGTGTAAAGTTTTTTTTAATATATTTGTAAGTTACATTTTCTTTTTGGAAAACTTATTTGCTAGTATGTAAAAATAACACATATATAAGAATATTTTTTACCCCAAAAGGCAGAAGTTACAACGTCAAAAATTCTAGTTGTTCTATAACGATGTATTTACATCTTGACCTGACGATCAAACTATAATATGACACATACATACATAAAATTCATTATAAAAATAAAGTTTAATTGTTAATCAAAATAAATTAAACAATTCAAGAGTAAAGTTAATGGTTACACCAAAAAAGCATAAGCTTTGAAATTAAAATATTAAAAAATTAAGAGTTTAGTCGAAATAAAGTTTAAACTATTTTTAACATTAATCAAAACTGTTAAATAAATAAATATATAAATACTCTTTACATTATATTACAAAAAACATATATATGGAACTTACATTAAACAAATTTAAAAAGGTAGACACAACGCTTTATGAAAATAGAAATTAAAAAAGAGAAAAAGAATACAAAGATTAGAACGAAAAAGAAAAAAGGGTTAAAAATCGAAATCCACGTTTGAAGAAATTAGAAGTTAAAATAGGTCAAAAAGGTTAAAAAAACAAAGATAAAAAAAGAAAAAACAACAAATAAAATGTCAAATTTTTGCATAGCCTGGATTCAAACCCAGGTCTCCCGGGTAAGGACAAAACACCTTGCCAATCCGCCCAGCCTGTGTATTGTTAATAGATGCATTATTTAATATATATATATATATATATATATATATATAAATATATATATATATATATATATACATGTATATTATCATAGTGTTTTTTTTCCTGATAATTATATTGTATAGTAATTATACAAACCTTACTTTTTGCTTTGTTCTCCCTTTTTTCAATCCTTTAACACATCTTCGTTACACTCGGCTTCTCACCCAACTTATGTTTGTTTTTTGTTTGGCTGTTGTTTAATAGCACATACATGTGCGTAAACCAAGTGTGTTTTTGTGAAGGTTTAAATATATGTGTTTTTGTGTAAGCTCACTCATTATCCTCAATATAGAAAAGTATGTATTTACACCTTTATGTGTGTGTAGAGAGTTCTATCATCTTGAACTTGCAAATCTCACATTTTCATTATTTTTGTGTTATCAATGGACATTCATGTGGTATTCGTGGCAAATAGAGTGAAGATTTGGCTTAAAAGCATCATTTCAGTTGGAATTTTTGAAGAGTTTTTGAAAAACCGAGAACACGACTTTCTCGGGTTTTAGATCTTGAGTTAAAAACATTTATTTTACTTGTTTTCTAGTTAGATCTATTGTCGCAAAGTGTTTTAGGATCTCCACGAAGTGATTTGATACCATTTGGACAACATCTCGTGGGTCAATTTTCAGATCTAGGAATTTTTGTGTTCTTGGTGTTCTTGAAATAAATCGGTCGATTAGAGCATTTGAGTTGTTAGTTAGGTTAGAAATCAATCCTTGAATGTTTAGGATCATACACAAGCCTATTGCAGGAAGAAATTTCGATTTCCAAACACTCTTGTTGAAAATAAGATTCGGGTGTTCATATGTTATGAACAACCGAGATTAAGATTGAATATACGAAGAAGACAATATCCAGACACTTGGAAATTTCGAGATAAATCACCAATATCGGTCACTCACCTATATCCGTCATTATAAGAAAAATCATCCAAAATCGTTGAAATTCATTATGTTCTACATTCTTAATCTAGCCTACATCCAACCTTAACCGATATCCAACACTATCTCGGTCAATTCAAGTCTTAATTATAATCGAGATCAACCAAGACCCGATATCTACTTGGAACACCCGACATCCAAGTAATTATGTTTGATATCAGTCAACACACTATTCTTAACATTCACACCTGATATCGGTTGAAGAGATTTTCAATAGAAATATTGTTCTTTTGACCCCTATATCTGTGAAGAATATTAAAAGAAAACAAGTTTACACCCGATATCGGTTGTCCCTTTTTCACAAACTTTGCAAACCTTACGTTCTTCTCCGGTTCAGATTTGTGAATCTGGTGGTTTCTTAACTCATTGAGCAGCTTACATTCCTCCCATATGTGTCGATCAACAATTCAGACTCTCGTTGTAACACATCTATTTTTTTAAGGTGTTCACTGCGGAAGTGAATACTCAAACATCAACTATTCACATAGATATTATAAAATAACAAACGACTGACACCAAAGGTCAGTATATCAAAGGCCAGTGTTACTTAATTACAAACATGCTCTTCGATCAAAAAATATCAGAGTACCAAAACAACCAAAAGCTCCCAACCAAAAGCAAGACTAACCACGACCTGCAAAAAGGGAGTTTAATGTGGGGGATTAGCTCAAGGCTAAGTGAATGAAAGTTTAACAAACGCAAAGCATCAGAAACAACAAGTAATGATACTACAACATCAGCTAAGCAAGTATCTCAGAGGACCGGCGGTTCGGCCAAACCTACAACTAAATGATGGCCTAGCATAGGTTTACCGATAACATACTTGTCATTCTCACATAGTAAAATCCCTTAAGTTGCAAAAAATGCATCAAACGGTCTAGTACTGATTAGCCAATGACATAATATGGCTGACCCCATCAAAACAACCCAGTGTCAACGTGCAACTGCTTACAGTTTCGAAGCATATGCATAGCATATCATAGTGCCAGCAGATCAATTACTAGGGCATACAGTCTATCAATGCATAAAATAGTATAACCCATTGCAACCAAAACCTTTACAACTAATACAGTTCGTGAGTTAAAAGTCCACTCACCTGTTTCCTCCAAACACCAAGCTTAGTTGTCTAATGTCACTGAGGCTTCGGATCCCCTGAGAACACAATACAAATAGATTAGTGAATCAATCCCAATTAATTCTAAAAATCAAGTTAAATAGCAAACGGGTCAAACTTACTCGTTACGCAAAACTCATACAATCAAGATGTAAAACATCCAAAATCATTTAGGATAATCATATATGATATAAACAATGTGTAGCAATCAACAAAACACACTCAAAGTTCATATATCATAATTTAACTCACTAACGGGTCAAAACCATCCCGTTAGGTTTAATGCACCAAACTAATATGGAATATATGTTCAACTCTTTAAGAACACCACATATAATATACAAAACATGTAGGAATCAACGAACTACGCACAACGCGCATCTAAGATCATTGCGTACAATTAAAGTATCAATTAACAATAATAACTACATAAATAATTCAAGGCCTTTCTTAGCATGATTCATTATCAAACACACCTTCATATATAACCTATAAATACATACCAACAAGTAATAACAACATATATCAGTATACGGGTCCACGCAAGACACACGAACGCGAAAAAGTACAAAAGACAGAATGCGGCAGGGCGGTTTCAGCTTGCGGGGCTGTTTCAGCACCCTGTTCGTTCCAGCAGCCACTTACAACACTTGATATCGATTTCCAGCAGTAATATTCAGCCAAAACCAGTACCAAAACTCATATATATTACCAACAACAAGTACATATACATTAAAACACATTAAGTGCTTCAAATCATGAGTTTAATCTTCAAAATTAATCGAAAACCCCCATTAATAGGTTATAAGCTCAACTTCATCAAACATACAGAAATCAACATGTTTTTCTACTCTAAATCAATATATAACACACCATGAACTTATAACATGTACAAAATCAGAATTGGGCATAAACCCATTGAATTACCAACCCTAGAAATCAAATAAGCATGTTTTTTACAAGAACAAGTAAAGAGATCATGAAGAACAATCTAAGAAACATAAACTTACTTTGATTCAGCAAAAATCCAAACAAAACAGAGATTAAAGGGATGATTTGGTTGTTCTTGTCTTTCTTCTCCACAAAGAAATCACGTACAGACACAAAACCCACAAATTTGACTTTCTCAAGAGTGAAACAAATTTAAGGTCGGCTGAAATTGATTTAAACACCCATACAGTTAATATAGAGTTATCTAACATACAAGAACCTAATTAAAGCGGTCCTATTCAATTCATTAACACGTAACGAGGTATTATTCGGGACCCTCGTATAAAAACGAATCATATGGTCCAACTAACATATAATATATTAAAACTAATATTTTTTACTTCTTACCTCGCGGTCCAATTAAATACCAAGTATTCATCAAATAGAAATCAATTAAATAAATAGCAAATAAATATAAATGATTAAATATATATATATAAACATAAATAATAAGATAACTTACCACCGCTTAGAAATAACCGGGCCCTATACGCGGGTGTTACACTCATGCCTTTAAGTCATCAAAAGTGTTGACTAACAAGGTTTCCATGATTAGGGTTCCTTGGTCTGTACCCTGCATATGATTATGAACCTCATCCTAAATCTCTTTTGATATAGATGACTATCCACTTGAGAATAAATCTCATCTAATAGACCTTGACACAGATAGTAACAAGCTAACTTGTCAGGTTTACCCTCTCTCTCTCATCTGCTATCAAGAGGAGACTTTAACTTTCTATCAGCTAGGGTGGTGGGTTGTTATCTGGGTCTACCTCAATAACTCTATAAAACTTGCCATTCCCTTGTAGTATGCTTAACTTCATAAGCTCTCCATATTTCTCATTATGGTCAATGAAGTCCATAAATCCATCTTTCCAGACATTGTACTCTCCACGGTATAGGACAGGGACTTGGTATCCGTACAAATAGAACGTATCTCGTTTGACATCTTCACTTCTTATATAATATCTTCTTCGGTTGAATTGGTGGCTTGTGAAAGTCGGTTCAAACCCAGTCAGAAGCGTTGACCGGATTTTAGTTGTTTATCGGGTTTGAAAAAGATAACCGGATCTCGGTTGTACTTATCGGGTGTTGAAATCGAGTTCAAATTCGGTTAAATGAGTGACCAAATTTAGGTTTTGGATGCTAAGTCGGTTGAGATTTGAACGTATTTCGATAAAATTCGGCTGTACTTGGTGTTCCGGAATTTGGTTGACTATTTGGAAAGATGATTGATGGATTTTGGTTGACTTTGGATTTAGGTTGGAGTTTTGAAGTTCGGTTGAGTTGTGATATAATAGATTTTGGTTGAACCTTTGGTTTTGGTTAGAATTCACAACTAAAGCTGAAGTCACCTAGTTAAGGATCTCGGTTGATGTAATGTCATTTAAACTAAGACTTGGGTTTAATAGAAACTCAGTTAACACTTAGGGTTTTAGAATTTGGTTTACTGAACTTCAGTGATTGAAATTGGTTAAGACCCAAATTCATTTGAATTACAAAATATGTGCAAGTGTCGAATTCTTGAAACTGGGAGTTACAATCTCGGTTGTTCTTGCTGTCGAAGAACACCAATATGAATCCCAAACAAAGTTGTCTCAAACTGTGTAAAATCAATCCCAATCGACTTGCTCACTCGCCTATGGAAATAAACAACTCCAAATCATTTTTCCTTCCAAAGCAAATAAAAAACACGAAGTATTTGAAGATTTTCGTGATGAACAAGAAGAACACTCGAAAAACACTAGATCTGAGATTTAACGTATCAAATGTTAACCAAATCGGTTGGAATCAATCCCTATTGATTCGAAAATGTTTTTTGCACACAACTCAATCCATTTCACAACAAAAAAAACAACGATGAATTGATGAAACAGTGATTTTCGATAAAAGGCGGTTAGCATTTTTACAAAGAACAGTTCAAACTCTCGATTTTCAACAAAAAACTGATCAAACCACATCTGGAACAAATTCGGTGAATGATTGGCTCTGATCCCAATTGAATGTCCTAAGATTGTAAGAAGCAAATATGGATAAGATGATTTAGCTCAAAGATCTCGTTTCTCTCTCACTACACACACATAAAGGTGTAAATAACTCTTGTCTATTTTAAGCACAAGGTGAGAGATGTCACATGAGGACGGCTGGATTAGCCTTTTATACGTGAGCCTTACATTGCATTTAAGGTTATCAAGGACCGAGAATGGCTCAATAATATCGGTTAACTCAACCCAATTACAATTAAACAATGTACACTCTCAAACCTACATATCTTGATCTAACGAAAAATATATTCCGGAGCTGTATTGCTCATGTGCAATGCTAGTTTAATAAAATTTATTTAATTATTTAATCTTGACTATCTATTTAATAAAAATTTGAAATTTCCATTTGACTTTATTGATCAAAAAAATTATTTCAATTTCATATATGTTTTTTTTAACGTTTAAATATCATATTTGTTCATCCTAATTAATAAATATTATATTTACCCATATAACATGTCAAAATTATTCAACCAAATTATTGATTTTATCTCTTTAAAATATTTTATAATCATTTTAAATTATAACAAATAAAGACTTGACTTTATTACACTAATTGTAATAATAATAATCAGCACCTCGTATAAGAAATACAATCATTTCTTTTCGTATCATGATACCACGTTCTTTCGCCATGTTTTCCACCTTGCGTGATACTACCACCGCTGGGCTGTGTTAGATCTTGAATTTATGATTAGATCTAGTCTATATTTTGTGTAACTAGTATATTTGTTGTACTTAGTATAAATAGATGATGAACATGAACTCAATGTAACCTTTTGATATATGAAATAGAAAACACACACATTAAGGTGCATCGTCTGCCATGATTTTTTAAAATTTTTATTTCTTTCGTGTTTTATAACTATTTTAAAAAATTTATTAAAATTATATTACATTTTAAAAAACAACCTACATATAACACATACATATAATATAATAAAGTTAAATATAAGGCCAAAGAGTAAAAAATATAAATCCAGTCTAAAAATTAAGTATTAAATATAATAATATTTAATGCAAAACACATTTTCTTGCTTTAAAAAATGAAACATGATCTAAGTGGTGAGTGCCCTTTTAAGTATCTTGGTCAAGACACAATCATGGTTTCTAGTTTGGTACCCAAAAAAGATATTAGTTGCTAGATTGCGTGCATTAAAATTATGTGAGTTGAACAATTTTAATACGACAAAAGATTCTTAATTTCCAGAGTGACAAAGAATAAAGATATAAAGAAATAGAAATAAATAATTTACAAACTTAAGTTGGGCCACGATTTGATGTTTATTGGCCCTCCTGCGGTCCTGCCTCCCATCATTTCTTTGATTATAAAACTTCATAGAAGGGACCAAAACATTTTTTTAATATAACAAAAGACTTCTTTAACATTTTTTAATGTTTTCTTACAACACTTTATTCTGTATTTTGATTTTGATTGATGAAGGGTATTATTTGATGAACGGTATTTTCTTACAACACTTTATCCTCTCAAGTCTCACATATTCGATATGTTACATTAATAAGTTATAATTTTCAATATATATCATACACTCTTATTAATGAGAGTTATTTTAGAAGTAAGTAATATAATAATGACCGGGAAGCAATTAACGGTTGCTAAATTTAAAAATCATCAAAATACCCATATTAATAAGTATTAATTGTGATTATAAATAGTTCGCGGAATTAAAATGATTTTCAAATGAATTTCTCCATATATATGTATATTCTTAATTATCTCTACTACTATATAAAGCATTTAGTTATTATTTAAGACCAAATTAAGTTAAGTAGTATAACTCTAAAGCATATATTACAATACTTTAAAACAATTTAAACTAAATATGGGTGAACATGCGGCCTGAAAAATAACAAAACCGACGAACCAAACTAAACCAGACCGGGCCTAGACGGTCCAATCTTTGGTGTTTGTTTTTTTATAGATTTCATTTTCGGTCTGATCCTTTCTTTTTGGACCGGTCCAGTTTAATTAATATAGTGTATAACACAACTTATAGACTGAAAAACCAACGAACCAAACTAAATAGAACCGGGACCGGTGTGTCCTATCCTGTTTTTTAATTAATCTCGCCCCTAGTTTTATTTGCAATAACTACACAAGTTAATTACAAAATATTTAAACGAAAAGTTAGTAAGAATCAAGATTCTAATTACTAATAGAATTTAATATGAAAATAATATATATATATATATGGGAGAGTTCAAATGAGAATGAGAAGTTAATTGAGAATGAGAGACTCAATCACAACCGTTCATTTTGTAAATGAAATTCATGGATGAAGAGTGTGAGGGATAGAGTGTGGGAGGGTACATGTGAGGAATTTATGGGTGTGCAATGACATTGAAGGAGGGAGAATTGGACGGCTAGGATCGAGTCTCTCATTCTCAATTAATTTAAGGTTCTCATCTAAACCTCCCAATATATATATATATATATATATATATATATATATATATATATATATATATATATATATATATACACACACACACACACACACATATACATATACATATAGCATTTTATATATTTTTTAATTTTAATAATTTTTTCTACTTATATTTGATACTCTTATACATTAGTATATTTTTAACTAAAATTACATATTTATTTAAGTTTTAATGGTCTTTTTTACGTTTTTATATTTGAAAATAACTTTTGAAATTAAGGTCAAAAGATACAATAACTTAACATCCAATTAACTATTAGTATAGAAACAAAAAATTTATCGTATATGTAAAAAAATAATATTATTCATCAAATTTAAGTGTTTACTTAATTTTAATTCTTATAAAATTCCTATATATTATCAATAACCACACGATACTCACTTTAAACTAAATAAAATAACAACATATCTAATTAACATCTTATAAGAAATTAACATATTATTTATAACGCATAGTAGCTATGAAATACTAGTTACTCATAAAAGATGAGACTAGATTAGAAAGTACCATCACAATCTGAAAATAGTGGGAAAACATGGAAGAAAGAAACAGGGTCCACTTCCACTAAAATAGTGGTAATCAAGCCAACAATTTATCCAATATTTCTTGAAAATAAGGAACACCCACTCAACTACCCCATTACCCTCTTCATCCTCAAGATTTCAGCTTTCCACTCTGCTTCTATTCTCCATTCAAAGCTGTCTTGCTTCCTTTACTCACATGCTATCCACACACAATCCTTTACTTCCCTTCTTCTTGCACAAACTCTACTGTATGTTTTTCTAGAAAAGATGCTAACTTTCTTTGATGGGTTTGTGCTTTTCAGTATTCTTGCTGTCTCTTTGGATTAATATTTCCTGAATTCTCTTCTTTTTTGCACCCTTTAAGTTTATCTTGATTTAAAAAACAAACCCTTTTGTTCATAGGTCTATCTCAGCCTTTTTCCTTGAATTCTGATGGATTTGATAGGGTGTTAGGTCTTTGTTCATATGAAATTGCATCGTTTTCGTAAGAGGGCATTTAGATTAAGATTAATCTAATGCCATGAGGAGTTTAATGATGTTGATTTTCGTGTTGATTGGAATATTCCCAGTTGGGTTTTCGAAAATCGACATGAATTCGGTGAATATTGGTGCCATTTTGAACTCGAAAACGATCAATGGGAAGGTATCAACAATTGCCATGAAGACTGCTGTAGATGATGTTAATTCTGATCCTAACATTTTGCCTGGGAAAAGATTGAGTCTTTCAATTCATGATGCAAACTTCAGTGGCTTCCTCAGCATTGTTGGAGGTAAAGTTACTCCTTTCAAATTTAAGAATTTATATAATCTGCAGAAAAGAAAATAAATTTGGATGAAAATTTATAAGTTCATAGATTTATATAAAAAAAGGGGAAAATTAATGATGTTTAACAACACCTAACTAAGTTAGGAGCTGCTAAAAATTTTAAATTTTGAATTTGATCAAGATTCATGAAAAGCATATTCAGGGAATTCTGTAAAAAAACACATAATCTGCAAAAAAAGAAAGCAAATTTGGACGAAAATGTATTAGTTCATGAATTTATATGAGGAGGGTAGGCTCAGTGATCAAGTTAAACACTAAAATGACAAAAATACCCTTTGTTCGAATGAATTCTAGTTATCAAATCAAGAGCTAACATTGATTCTCACAGTTCTAACTATATAAAACAGTTCTTGTTTGAACCCTCCACATATGTTAAATATTTAGTTCTTAATTTGTTTCATAATTTATGTTTTTCAGCATTGAAGTATATGGAGGCTGATATAGTGGCTGTTATTGGACCACAAAGTTCTGTAATGGCTCATGTGCTTTCAAATCTTGCAAATGAACTGCAGGTTCCTTTTTTATCATTTACAGCATTAGACCCCTCACTTTCACCTCTTCAGTACCCTTATTTTATCCAAACAGCCCCGAATGATCTTTACCAAATGACCGCCATTGCCGAAATGATAAGTTATTTTGGTTATCGAGAAGTAACCGCGATATTCACGGACGATGATCAGTTTCGAAACAGTATATACACGTTAGGTGATGTGCTTTCCGAGAGACGTTGTAAGTTGTCTTATAAAGTACCCTTACCACCTGACTCAGTGTTATCTCCACAAGATATTCATGATGGATTAGTCAACGTAAGGTCAATGGAGTCTCGTGTTATTGTTGTACATTCTTACACTCAAACGGGTCTTTCGATTTTTCGGACGGCTAAGAATCTTGGCATGATGAAAGGGTATGTTTGGATTGCTACGACTTGGTTATCGACTATTTTGGATTCGACTGGTATTTCTACTGACAGTGTGTCGGTTTTACAAGGGGTTCTTACGCTTCGGCCACACGTACCGAATTCGTATAAGAAACGAGAGTTTTTAAGCAGGTGGGAGAATTTGAGTAACGGGTCGATCGGGTTGAACCCGTATGGTTTGTACGCGTATGATACTGTTTGGATGATTGCACACGCGATGGATACGTTTTTTAACGAAGGTGGCAAGATTTCTTTCTCGAATGATTCTCGTTTGAGTAGTTTAATGGGAACCAAAGGTTTGAACCTTGAAGCACTTAGCATTTTTGATGGAGGAATAAAGTTGCGAGCCAACTTATTACAAACAAACATGACCGGGCTAACCGGCCCGGTTGTGTTCCATTCTGACCAGTCCTTGATAAACCCGTCCTTTGATGTGATTAACATAGTTGGCCACCATGGACGGGTTCTTGGGTACTGGTCAAACTACTCTGGGTTATCGCTCGAGTCTCCAGAGTCACTCTATGCAAAACCATCGAATCGTTCGTTTTCAAATCAACATTTGAGAAGCGTTTTCTGGCCCGGGAACACTAATGTTAAGCCTCGTGGATGGGAGTTTTCGAATAACGGGAGACCGTTACGGATCGGGGTTCCGTTGAGAGTTAGTTTTAAACAAATTGTTACACGAGTCAATGGTTCGATTCATGGATTTAGCATGGATGTGTTTCTTGCTGCGGTTAAGTTGATTCCCTATGCGGTTCCTTATGAGTTTATCATGTTCGGGGATGGTCATGAGAACCCAAGCTACACCGAGCTTGCGAATAAAGTTGCATACAATGTAAGTTAAGTATAAATTTATTACAACTTTTTCAAACACTCGAACATTTGGTAATTGAATTTATGGATGTAAACGAGCCGTGCCGAGTCAAACACTTATCGAGCTGGGCTTGATATTCTTATTGAAATGATATATATTATTATTAAAAATTAAACATATAAAATATATTTTATATAATATATGGAGCTCATTTAGCTCCTTTAAGCTCGCCCACTCTTTGGAGCTCGAGCACGAGCTCGTTAAGGCTCGGCTCGTTTCGAGCTTTTAACAATCCGAGCTCAAATAGCTCGCGAGTAGCTCGGCTCGTACCCTGATTGAATTATTACAACTTCAAACAAGCAGTGAAATCATTGAAACATACCGAAACCTCGTCTTCTATAACTCGTTTGAGTTGTAGATTATTATCTTATTCTGATTGTTTGTAACGATGATATGATTCTATGAAGGTTTTTGATGCTGCTGTCGGTGATATTGCAATTGTCACAAACCGTACAAAGATCGTGGACTTCACACAACCATATATCGAGTCGGGTTTGGTTGTAGTCGTTCCTGTAAAGAAACAAGAGTCGAACCCGTGGGCTTTCTGGCTGCCTTTTACGCCGCTAATGTGGGTGGTCACCGCCATTTTCTTCATCATTATTGGAGCTGTTGTTTGGATACTAGAACACAGGCTAAATGATGAATTCAGAGGCCCACCCAAGCAACAACTGGTCACCATCTTTTGGTGAGCAATGTAAATCTTGATATTGCTTTATTGTTTAATTTCTATGAAGCTCGGGCTCGGCTTGTTTAGGCTCGGATACTATTTTGATAATTTTATTAAAATGATATATATAAATATTAAAAATTAAACATATAAAATATAAATTATATTATACACGGAGCTCGTTGGCTCGCGAGCTTAAATGAGCCCAGCATTTGGAGCTCGAGCTCGGCTCGTTTATTAAATGAGCTTTAAACTAGGCTCGAGCTCGTTAAAGCTCGGCTCGTTTCGAGCATTTAACGATCCGAGCTCAAATAGCTCGCGAGTAGCTCGGCTCATTTACATCCCTACTGTTAATGTTCTTCATTGAGGTGACCCACAAACATTATTCGGGATAAAAAATAATGACCTTTTGCGAAATCGACATTTTTTCGTATTTTCTTGTATCCCGTTGTTCGGTATACGAGTCGGCTCGTTGTGTTATTTGTTCATGATTATCCGAAATAAGATTTTTTCGTGTTGTTTTGCAGGTTTACGTTATCAACTTTGTTTTTCTCACACAGTAAGTATCAAACCTCTGAACGGGTTTCAAATTTTCGATCTACTCCCTCCGTGTTATTTTTAATGTCCAGTTTTGACTTTTTAAAGTCTTTCTTTTTCAAGTTTGATCTTAAATATTTTTGTTTCTGTTATATAATACTTGATGAAAATTATATCAATTAAAATAAATTTAAAATACAATGCATTCATATATTTTGTATCAAATATTATATAGCACAAACAAAAGTATTTAAGGTCAAAGTTGAAAAAGAAAGACTTCAAAAAGTCAATAAAAATGGGATTTATGAAATGATATTTTTACTATCCAATAATCATGTTAATGAAATCAAAAATTTGAACAGGAGAAAACACGGTGAGCACTCTTGGTAGGATGGTTGTCTTCATCTGGCTTTTTGTAGTTCTGATTATCACCTCAAGTTACACCGCTAGCTTGACATCGATTTTAACTGTTCAACAACTTTCTTCTCCCATCAGAGGAATCGATTCGTTAATCACGACCCGTGAGCGAATCGGGTTTCAAGTCGGATCGTTTGCCGAGAATTACTTAAAGGAAGAACTCAACATAGCAAAATCAAGACTTGTTGCTCTTGGTTCCCCGCAAGAATATGCTGAGAAACTCGATGCAGGAATAGTTGCTGCCATTGTTGATGAACGGCCATACATCGATCTTTTTCTTTCGAATAATTGCAGGTTTCAAGTTGTTGGTCAAGAGTTCACCAAGAGCGGTTGGGGATTTGTAAGTATTTCGATTCTCATTATATTAAAAAACATGTCAAACGGGTCGGGTTAGGTTAACCCTAGGGATGTAAACGAGCCGGGCCGAGCTAGTCACTTTTCGAGCCGGGCTCGTCTAGGCTTCTTTAAGCTCGAGCTCGGCTCGTTTAGAGCTTGTGATGTTGAGCTCGAGCTCGGCTCGTTTAGAGCTTGTGATGTTGAGCTCGAGCTCGGCTCGTTTAATATACATGAAGCTCGGGCTTGGCTCGTTTAAGCTAGGCTCGTTTAGGCTCGGGTATTATTTTGTTATTTTGATTAAAATGATATATATATAATTATTAGAAATTAAACGTATAAAATATAAATTATATCATATATGGAGCTCGTTTAGGCTCACGAGCCCACTTTTTGAAGCTCGAGCTCGGTTCGTATATTAAATGAGTTTTAATCTAGGCTCGAGCTCGTTAAGGCTTTGGATGACTTTCAACCCGGTTGACCCATTTGCCCATTTGACCGGTTTGAGATAAAAGACTCGTTAATAAGTAAATAGATCGAAATTGCTGCCACTCCTAATGTTTTAAGGTCAAACTATGTAATTGTTCATGTGCTTAGTAAATTCTAATTCTTCTGCTCGAATACGAATCGAAAGCTACGGATCAAAATTCGTAACAAAATCACGTTCACGTTCGAATGATAGTTTCTGTTCAATTTGCAAGTAAATTCCTGTCGATTTCGAATTTAAAAAAGAGTAAGTTCGACCTCTAAATGTCAACTGTACAACTGTTTTCTCAGGCTTTTCCAAGGGACTCACCATTGGCAGTTGACATGTCAACTGCTATACTAACATTATCCGAGAACGGCGAGCTTCAAAAAATTCACGATTATTGGCTCAAGAACAGAACTTGCACCCGACAAGATTCAGACTCGGATCAACTTCAATTAAAAAGCTTTTGGGGGCTCTTTCTCATAATCGGATTAGCTTGTGCTCTTGCTCTACTTATACACGTTTGTATGATATTTCAAGAGTTTAGAAAACATCATTGTGAGCTCTCGGACCCGTCTGTAGAAAGCGGGTCCCGCTCTGTGCGGTTGCAGAGGTTTTTATCGTTTGCAGACGAGAAAGAAGAGGTGTCGAAGAGTAAGCTAAAGAGAAAACGAGAGATGTCGATCTCTGGTGTCGGTGGTCGAGAGTTTGACTCGAGGAACAGGTCAAACCGAATTCAAGCCGAGGTTGATGAACTGTAAATGTGAATACTTGAGAAAAGAATTAGATGTAATTTGTTAACTTGTAAAAACGGGTACTCGATTAAAAGTATAAACGAGTTTACTGATATGTTACTTTATGCCATTGGAGCAGTAAAATTACATAAAAGTATATTTTATATTTGTATACATTTCCAATTTGTATAATCTTTTTAAAAAATACATTTTTCTTTCTCTGTTTTTTTTTAAGTAAAAAGAGTTGAACAAATTGAAAATATTTGTACAGTGATGACGTATAGTCATATTTGTGATCCCAAATTGAAGTTTATTTAGAGTGTGTTTAGTGAAATTAGCTAGGGCTGGGGTTGAAGCTGATTAACACCCGAAAGATTAACTGAAAATTACAAACTTAATCCATAATCTATTTGAAAAGACTTTTATTTAAGAGAATTATGAAGGATTGTTTTTTTTTAATAATCTCTCAAGATTTTAACACCCGAAAGATGCTTGAGGGCTGAAAATTATAAAGACTAGAATCTGAAGCTCCTATAATCTCTAATAAACCCATTGTCAAATACAACTTTACAGAATTGATGTAAACAACTACAATAATTAAGAAGAAATTTGTAGTGTAATAACTTGATTAGAAAAATAATGAAGGGATATATAAAGAAATTGGTGAAAAGTTAATTATACTTTTAATTAATTCTTAGAATACTTTAAATTGAGGGCTAAAAATGAAAATACTACAATTTGAAGGGTTAGTTATGCTTTTTTATTCAATCTTAATTGGCCCAGTTCTAAACCCTCAAAGTCAAAAACTCAAAACCCTCTTCAAGGTCTCCGCAAATGACAACGGCGATTCACAATCACCAACCTCCTCAATTCGCTGCCGGCGGCAGCGGCAGCGGTTTCATCAAAACCCGAAAGATTTCTACGTTATCATCCTTTCGATGTAACCTCTCCGTCGGTTCTAAACACGAACCCGAACCCATTTTCACATCCGTCAAGTCATTCGCTCCGGCCACCGTAGCCAACCTCGGACCTGGCTTCGACTTCCTCGGCTGCGCAATAGACGGCATCGGAGATTATGTGACCGTCACAATCGACCCGACTGTCCAACCCGGAAGATTATTAATCTCTGAAATCACCGGCGTCGATAACCCCGGCAAGAAGCTCAGCAAAAACCCTCTATGGAATTGCGCCGGAATAGCTGCAATTTCCGTCATGAAGAAGCTCAAAATCCGATCTGTCGGTTTGTCTCTCTCTATTATAACCGGTTTACCCCTCCGCAGCGGTTTAGGCTCTAGCGCCGCCAGCGCGGCGGCTGCCGCCGTCGCGGTTAACGAGATTTTCGGAGGGAAATTGCCGGAATCAGATTTGGTACTCGCCGGACTGGAAGCTGAAGCTAAATTATCGGGTTATCACGCCGATAACGTTGCTCCAGCCATCATGGGTGGGTTTGTGTTAATCAGAAGCTACAATCCGTTAGAATTAGTCCCTTTAAAATTCCCAATTGAAAAAGATTTCTGTTTCGTGTTAGTGAATCCGGAATTCCAATTACAAACGAAGAAAATGAGGGCGGTGTTGCCGGCGGAGATAACAATCTCCGATCACGTGTGGAATTGTAGTCAGGCGGCGGCGTTGGTGGCGGGTGTGTTACAAGGGGATTTGGTGGGGTTTGGGAAGGCATTGTCGTCGGATAAAGTAGTGGAGCCATTGCGGGCGCCATTGATTCCGGGCATGGAAGCTGTGAAGACGGCGGCGATGGAGGCAGGGGCGTATGGGTGTACCATAAGTGGGTCAGGGCCGACGGTGGTGGCGGTGGCGGATGGTGAAGAGAGTGGGAGGAAGATTGGGGAGAAGATGGTGGAAGCGTTTATGGAGAAGGGAAAGTTGAAAGCTTTGGCTATGGTGAAGAAATTGGATATAGTTGGTGCTAGAGTCATCAGTAGCATCTCCTGAATACTCTTATATTGATGAATAAAATTTGAATACTCTTTATTAAGAAAGTTGAATCGTTGATGATACAAAGCTTATTTTCATACAACAAAATACATAGCAGTATAAATATTTAACAACAGATAATATAAGATAATATAAGTTGATATACATAAATAATTTTTATTATATATAAATCATACAACCAATTGTAGCTTATATGTCCTGTGGTGTTGCGTCTCCTTTTAAGAAGTTGTGATACGTGTTGTGTTGTATCTTTCAAGAGGTTGTGGGTTTTAAAGTCTCGTTTGGATAATAAATTAGATTTAGAACTAAGTTTAGTAAGTGTTTGTGTTTACTGTTCAAAAAGTATATATATACAAAGGAAAAGAATAAAAAAGAAAATTAAGATAGAAACGATAAGTTTTAATTTTCGTATTTCAAGTATAGGAATACAAAAAGAAAAAAAAGGTATTGTTTTTATTTTGTGTTTTCGAGTTAAAGACAAAAAAGAATTATATTTCAGTAATACTCTTATTTTCTAAAATTATTAGTTGACATTAGAGTTAATTTAGTCACTAACATAAAATTATAAAACTTATTCTTTCTTTTATGTAAAGCCTCAATTTTTAAAATTGAGTATATATATATATATATATATATATATATATATATATATATATAGGAAGAAGTTCCATTGAGAACCATTTTTATTGCGATAACCGCGAGAACCAATCTGAGCCGTCCAATTCCTCCTCTTTCAATGTCATTGCCCACCCATGAATTCCTCACATACACCATGCCACACTTGATTCCCCCACGCTCCCCATCAATGAATTCAACTTATCAAATCAACGGCTAAGATTGGTTCTTGCAGTTCTCGCAATAAATTTGGTTCTCAATGGAACCCTCCCCTATATATATATATATATATATATATATATATATATATATATAGGGTGAGGATCATGTAAGATGTAAACTTTCGCAAGATGGATAAGATGCGATCTGGATCGTTGATTTTCATCAGATCTACAAAAATATAGAAGATTTCATTTCTTAAATTAAATTAATAAAAATGGCAACAAAGGGTACAAGTGACTTTTTATAAATTCCTAAAATTGAGTTATTTACCATTTCCTATTACGTTTACACATTTCAAACCAAGAGGCTTTACAGCTGATGCATAACTGATCGAAATTTGATGAAGAATATCACCGATTTGTTTGTGACCAGATTAATCAACTTTCTTCCAATCAAAAATTACAAAAACCATGATAAAACTTATAGATAATTTACATTCATGATTTATCAATAAATGATGAAACTTATAGATAGATTAACCAACATAGATCCACAACAGAAATTGATGAATAAAACATATGTAAATTGACGAACTAATATAAATTGATGAATTAAACAGATGAAAATTGATGTACAAACTGAAACATACGACACAAATAGATTGATGAATTTCTCTATTCAAATAGAAGATTTACAGGGCAGAAATCGAATAAATAGATGAAAACCCAGTTGAATCGATTCGAAACTAGGCGAGTAGGCGATGAACACTGACCATAACAACCGGACACTGACATTGACCTAAGGCGAGTAGTCGATCGGTTCTTTCATGAAGGTTGATCGGCGGGGACTAGGCGATTGCAACGGAACATGGATAAAATCGATTATTTACAGGGCAGAAATCGAGTGGTGGGACACCAATCGCCGACTACGCTTGCAAAAATCGAGAGGGTCTTCGATCGATCTTTGACCCATACACACTGCGAATACAGGCGGCACGTTGGATGATGTACAATGGTAACCTAAAAAATCCTACGAACAGCTCGGTGGATACCGATGCCGTGGATGATGTGGTCACTGTCGACTTCGTTGCTGCATGATGGATCGATGGTAGTGGCGCCGTATTTTAGGGTTACAGGAGAGAGATGTAAAAACTTGATTTTGTGTAGTGGGGGAGGAGGCCGATATTCAAGTTTTTTATTGAGAGATTTTAATAAAAAGTCCAAATTACCCTTTAGTTAATTATGCCACATGTCAATCTCTTGTTACATCTTACCTATCTTACAAAGATTTGCATCTTACTTGATCCTAATTCTATATATATATATATATTGAAAAGTTCATACGAGAAATCGTTGTTAGCGCGAGAACCAATCTGAGCCATTCAATTCCCCATACTTCAATGTCATTGTCCACCCATGAATTCCCATGCACCCTGCCACACTCTATCCCTCAACGCCCTCCATCCATGAACTTCCCATATTCAAGGAACGGCTGAGATTGGTTCTCGCGGTTCTCACACTAACAACGGTTCTCGAATGAACCCTATATATATATATATATATATATATATATATATATATATATATAGACAGAGAGAGAGAGAGAACAAAGATCGGATGCGCACATTCTTATTGTGCGTCGGCCAAAACTTTTATTCATGCCGTGGACTAACACCCCACGACATGTGACATCGCAATCTCCAACTCGTGGAAGCCAACCCCATGAGATATATATATATATATATATATATATATATATATATATATATATATATATATATATATATATATATATATATATATATATATATGCAAAAGTTCAAACGAGAACTGTTTTTAACGCCATTAATAACTCATGAATAGGGATATTTTGGTATTTTATATATATACTCAACCGTGAATTGCGTCCAGTTGAGCCGTTATTAATGATCCATTAATGAGTAATTAATAAAGCATTAATGAGCCGCCAAAAAAAAAATCTTAGCCATTGATTAATTATAATCAAGGGCTAAGATAGGTTCTCTTACGAAAAACAGTTCTCGTTTGAACCCTCACACACACACACACACACACACACACACACACACACACACACACACACACACACACACACACACATATATATATATATATATATATATATATATATGTTTCACTTGAGAACCGTTTTTATTGCGGGTACCGCGAGAACCGTTTATGGCCATGGATCATAATTAATTAATGGTTAATATTAATTGTGACAAACATATAATTAAGTAAAAACATAGCCACCATTTTCAATATTCTAATATCATGGAGGGTTATTTTAGGTAAAGTATCTAAATCAAAGGGGGACCACTTACCCCCACTTTTTTAAAGCTAAAATATTTATGAAACGGAACGGTGCTTAAATTTGAAAATTATACTAAATTAACGAGAAAATTATGCTCTTTAATTTGACATCGATTTCTTCAACGGAAATTTTTCGTTTTTGGTAGGTTTTTTTCCAGCACATACAGTAAAGTCACCTATGCACCGTGTACACATATGCACAGTGCACACGTGCACCACATAAATGCACCTGTTCATACTACTGGGTTTTGTTTCAGCGCAAGTATGTTTGGATGCATATATGCACTGCACCGTGCATATGTGCATCTCGTGCATATATGCACATGTACAGCTGCACATATGCACGTAACATTAGATTTTTTTTCCATCACACATACAGATTTGAGCACACGTGTTGATTTAACATATGTGCACATACACTTGTACACATTGTTGGTGCAATCAAAGAATGAACAATTATTTAAATGGTTTGATGACGTAATTTTAATATTTATTTAAAAGAAAATATATTACAAAAATCCAAGTTAATATGAAAATAATAAGTTTGTCAAAATAAATGATTAAATATAAATTTGCATTGATCATGACGATAATATTACTAGAGGATTAAAAGACAATCAAATATGCAAATTTTACCAATTCCAAACATATACGATACCCATTTAGTAAAAACAATTTATGAACTAACAAAGTCAAAAATATAGAAATCGGTTTTTACTCACTAGTATTTTCATATTTTATAAATCAATTCCATATAACCACAAAGTTATTTATTTTGGGGAATTGAGATGTAATAAAATACATTGTCATAAATGTTAACGAAATATATTTTAGTTGGCAAGTTTTACAAACATGAAAATACATATTTTGTGTACAAGTAAGATACCTTTAGGAGGTATTATTATTTTGGGTATTAAAAGTGTGTGGGAGAGAGGAAATCAAGAATAAGACTTAAAGGACTATTTTTTTCCCAAATGATCAAAGTGTTAGTATATATATGGCTTGTTTGACTTGTTTTAAGTCCAAATTTCATATTTTTGTCTCAAAGAATTGGAAAGGAAGTAGGAGGAGAGCTGAATTCTTGGTGATTTGGAACAAAATGAAGGGACTATTGATATAAAAATCTATAAGGTATTCTTCGTATGCTCCAATTTAGAGTATTATGATGAGTTTATGAGAAGAGTTTTAAGTGTTACAAATGTTATGTTAATTTATTAAAATAAAATTGAGGGGCTAGAGTGTTAAACACAAAGATAATTAAAATTAATTTATTTGTTTATTGGGGCTAAAATATTACAAAAGAATCTTAAGGGGCTGAAATTGTTAATTTCTTAAACTTTTAAGTATTTATAAGACTTCATTTACTTCTTTTGTAACACCACTTTACCAGTTTTAACTTTTAAAACTTAATTACCATTGTTTAGCACTCTAAGACATCAGAGGTACATACTACCAGTTTAATATACATTAGTGCTAACACTTTTTAAAAAAGTAGTGTTAAAAGTACTTTTCTCAAACGTTAGAAGCTATCCACTAACTGAACTAGACATAAACATTTAGCTTAAATAATCTCTTTTATGGATGTCTCACATCCAAACTGAACACTGTAAAACTGTTCAAACTGTTAACTGATCTCAGGGTATGACCACACCTAAGTGTAGCAAGCCCCTGACACTTTACTTGGGTATAAGTAGCTCAATATACCCCATCACTATACTGGATACTATAACATAGTGCTATTGTATCTTTAAACAATAGTCTCATCACAATGCTCTTGTACCTTTAAACAATAATCTCAACTCGTTACATAAACATATCACATATCACAACAATGATATCATGCTATTTACTTGTACATCTACACATACTAATCATGTTAAAGGTAAGTACACTCACCTTTACATCATTTACATGTCAAGCAGTGCTAATATAGTCTTATCACAGTGCATACGTCATCTCTTATTGCCTACAAGCAATATACAATCAATAGTAGTATCTCACGACTACAAGCTGTTTTTTACCCTGAAATCGACAACCAATCAACTTACAAGTGCTGCCAACACTTGTTTGACATAGCACACCTACTGGAAACATAGAATAACATCAAATAACACATACAACATGTTACAAACTAGATTCAACCTTTGAATCGTCTCTTTGACTGCAAACACACAAAACACAACAAAAATCATACCTTTGAGGATCTATGCTGCTAGCTATCACAATTTCAGATGATAATAGTCCTTCTTCTGACCAAAATAGCAAATTGAAAACATGGCAGCAATCCTTACGTGAACATGTATGTGTGTTTGTGTATAGTGAATGGTTTGACTAACTAAAGTCAAATAATAACAACATATGTATCTGTAACTTTCATACAATTCCTACCAGCCCCCTGGACTTACATATCTTTACAAAATTGGCAACTTTAGCCCCTCAACTTTATAGCACATAAATGCAAGTTACCAAACATGCATAACATTTAACAATAACCAATAATTACGAACTTTGGGGCATTACAACTCTTCCTCACTTGGAACGATTTCATCCCCGAAATCTACTGTACACATAATAACTTTAAATCATAACATATTGAATGCTACCGTAGCGCACTAGCGGCAGTCTTACATCTCCTCGTCTCTGAATGATATCGCAGCGCACTGACGATAGTCTTACATCATGTATCTACCCGCTACTAAAGTAGAAGGTCTGTTGCATACTGAGCATAAAAGCACGTATCACATACATAACATAACACACATAAACCACACATACAACTAAGTGTAATCTGAATCCTTCTTGTGCTTCCACTGTTACTTTACCAGTCTCATCTATTTTTTACACAAACTCTCGACCGTACTCTGTAATATGCCATTGGCCGCTCTACATAACCGAACTTTTTATCTCGTGTCCCGTCCTATAGAGGGATAACTATTGATGCATCTGTTATGCTTAAGAATGGTAGGGTACATTTCAAGTATTATGATTCTGAGATATCTTTATTGGAAACTCCAGTTTGTACGCTACTCTCCCTACCGTCGCAATAATCTTGAAAGGACTAATAAATCGAGCCCCTGGCTTACCTTTCTTTCTGAATCTGATCACCCTATCCACGGTGATACTTTCAACAAGACATTGCCTCCGATCTATAGCTCTAATAGCAATCCCTTCTTATCTACATAATTGTTTTGTTTACCTTGTGCAGCTCTAAGCCGCTCCTATATATGTTTTACTTTCTTTATATTCAATCGTCTGCACAATCTTCTCTTTCTGACCGACTTCACCCCCAACAAACAAGAGTTCTTTACTTTCTACCATACAATATCTGGTACGGTGACATGCCAATACTAGAATGGTAATCTGTTATCATACGAGAACTCTATTAACGGTAAATATGTATCCCAACTGCCACTGAAATCAATGATACATGCTCGGAGCATATCTCTCTGTGCTTTTATAGTTTTCTCACCCTGTCTATCTGTTCAAGGGTGGAATGCTGCACTAAGATATAACTTAGTCTTATATCTTCTCAAAGCTTATTCCAGAACCTGGATGTGAATTGAGCGTCTCTATTTGAACAATTGTAACTGGAACTCCATGTCTGACTACTATCTCTATCATATATACATATCTACCATCCTCTTTGAAGAATAAGCTTCTTTCATAAGTATGACATATACTGTCAGGATCGGATATAGATTATATCAAATAACAAGAACTAACTTTTGAATAACAAATCAAAGTTGAATAAAAGTTAATCTTTAACTATGATCACAATCAACTAAGAAGTTGCGGAATCACACTTAATTGATTAAAGAAGGTTTTGAACACAAAAAGATTCAATCAAACAGTAATTTTATTGATCAACGAGAATGATTACAATAGCAAACTTCACCCCCAATCTAACTTATTATGTTAGACGAAGAACACAGATTGTTCTTAGGTTTCAACGAGAAACTTAGAGGCTTAGCACTATTTTGAAAGCAAATTACAATTTGAAGAATGAATGCAAAAACTTAATCAATGAGTACATACAAATTATAAATTCTAATCTATCATTTATACTCCTTGATCTTCCTTGATTTGCTGACAGTTAGGTAATCTTCTATCTTCTGAGATAATCTTGATGATCTTCAAAGTATTTTGAGATATCTTCAAAGATAGGGTTTTTCCATATTTAGCTCAACCGAAACTGTTTAATGAATCAGTTCTTGGTTCTTCTAACAGTCTTCGGCTTCAAGGTCTTCAAACAGTTTTAGAAATTTGAACTAACAGTTTTGAACTTTGTACTAACAGTTGTAATGCCCACAGCAACTGTTATTCACAACTGTTTTCATATTTTCATCTAACAGTTTAAAACTGTTTTCCATAAACTCTTCTAACAATTTCAACTTTGCATGTTAAACAGTCTTAATGCCTTAGTTAATTTCCCAACAATCTCCCCCTAACTTAAAGAATTTATCAAACTCTTTAAGTTCTTTCGATCATAGGGTTAAATCACAGACAAATTAAGCATAAGCAAAGAATGAATTCCATATATTTATGCAAAGTAAACGGTTACAATCAAAATTGAGAGAAAACTTACATAGACTTGACTCATGCCAGTCTTTCTTTCAATCTCTTGAACAAATCATCTTTTATTCTATCTGATCCATAGAATTTTGCTTTTAGCATATACTGAAGCTTGACTTATTGTGCTCTATGAACTCCAAAGCAAACCATTGTTGTTTAGTGTTAGCCATCACCATATGGTACACTCCAGCTTTAGCATACACTCTTACTGACTTGATAGGAAAAGCTTCATCAGCAATCAAAACTTGCATAATCTCATTTGGACGACATATGCTTGTTAGATGCCTCATCAAAACTTTTATTGCAATCTCCTCAGTATTAGCAAAATGATTAACCCCATATATATACATTTCTTCAAGATCTCTCCTTGTACAATTATTCACTAATTGAAAGAAATTAGAGTAACTTTCAATCAATCCTTCTCTAACCACAGTTACTCCTGTCTTTCCAGTGTCCTCTCTTAACACCTCAAATCTCCACTCTGTGATATGAGATTGTTGACCCAACTGTTCTTTTACCAACTTTTCAATCCCTGTTTCAAGCTCAGATCTTAGTCGGTCTTGGAGAATTGTTTGAACCATTTGAGCCTTTTCCTTTTCAACTTGTGGCTTGGGAGGAGGTAAAACAGTTTTCTTCTTTACAATTCTTTTTCTTTTCACTCCCTTATCAGCTTTCTTTGCTTTCTCTTCCTCATCAATCTCTTTTGTGAACTCATCAGCTAGCTTCTTTGCTATTTCAAAATCAGTCTGTTCTTGTTGTTGAAGATCAGCAGCCAACCTCTGAGCACATTCAAAATCCCTTTCTTCTTGTTGTTGTTTTGTTAATTTTAGCTTTGGTAGCTCAACAACAATTTCCTTTCCCTTTCCTTGTACCTCTTGTACTGGCTTTTCAACAACCTTTTCTACAATATGAATTCCTTTGAATCCAGGCTTTGGCTTAATAGGTTTTAACTTTGCACATTTGCCCTCAAGCCATCCATCATCAATCTTTTGTTTCATTTGGAATTCATTGAAGTTCAGCATTTGAGCACCCACTTTAATCAAATATTATTGTTTCACCTTAGGCCATGACTTGTAAACCTCAGTTGTTGGATAATCACCAGACAAAATTATCGTATTAATCAGCACTCTATCCACCGCTGATAGTTTCTCTTCAACTGTTGATTCACTGGGTGCAACTGTTAGTTCATCCACTGCAGCTGTTTGTTCTGGCACTTCAGCAACTGTTGGTAATGAACTCTCCCCCTCTTTGATTGGAACAGTTGAAGGGGGTCTTGCAGCAGCTGTCAACTGTTGTAGTACTTGATCATGCAGCTTTAGCACCTCATTAGCATGCTTCAAACTGTTGGTCAAAACCTTAATTTGCTGGTCTTGTTGAAGAATCCTTTTGTTTTGTAAGGCAATCTTCTTTTTGAGTTGTATATATGCAGCAAAGAAAGGTGCAAATTTGGAATCCGTCATTGCTTGGTGTTGCATTCTAGCCTCAATGTCAGCCAGTGTTGCCACTGTTAACATATCATTGACAGATAAAACTGGTGGTTCACTCAATTGAGATTCCACACCAGTACCCCTCTTTTCTTGGTACTGGGGATTTCCAGAAACTGTTTGACCAGCCTCTGTTGCCGTGGCTGAGGTCTTAGTTATGTTAACCCTGTCCTGTTCACCCCTTGCGGATACAACAGTAGGGTCAGCCTCAAATACCTCATGATCACTCTCTAATGGAGTGATCACCTCTTCATTGTGTCTGGGAGACAGCACAAGGGGTTCCCTTTCGATATTCTGCACAGGTGAATGCACCTGTGCAGGGTTAACAGTTTCAGTTTCATGAACTTTGGTGGAAGGAGCACCAACAGTTCTTTTCCTCTTCTTTTGAAATATTTTTAGTGCAGGGGCTTGTGTTGTAGCTCTATCAAAGGAAGCAGAAGGGATTATTTGAGTATCGTGAGCTGTGGGTTCCAGAGGTGGTGGTGTAGCAATAAGTTGGGCTTCATGCTCACCCCTGGCAGCTCTGTTTCTTGAAAGAAACTCCACCATTGCAGAGAGTGGTGGAGTTATGGCGCCTGAGAAATTCTTCCCATTAACCATCAACTTGCTCAATGTGGAGGCCACATGAGCAGAGGGAATTAGGACCCTCTTGTGTGCTTTAAGATTTGGCATAAAAAAGTTTAACAAAACTTGCACAAATCGCGGGTACATAAAAAAGAGACCATATTTGGTTTCGAGATGCTTTACCATTCCATTAAAGATCATTTTTGAGAAATTAAAAGCTCTGTTGTTGGCTAAACAAATGAGTGCGAGAGCAATGTTGCTCCCAAATTCATTCCAGCCAGTTCTCTTAGGGCTCATGCACTGCTGGAGAGTATGGATAATGTACTTCCAGTGCGAGCAAAATTGCCCTTTGTAGAAGGTGCCCTTTCCCCTAGGGCCCTCATACCCCAACTTTACGAGTTCAGCATAAATAAACTCAAGTGATACAGAATCAGAATACTCACCATCCTGATCATTCAGTTGAAGTTGTTGGGTTATTATGCTTTCAGAGATGGAGACAGTGATATCATCCACCATAGAGTCGATCCATTTCACTCCATTTTCTTCCCTTAGTGAGGCATTTTTCCAGAACTGATCAATATGAGAGAGGTAAATGGTGTGGTTGACAGTAAGAGCATGGTGGAGGGTGGAGAGTGAGAGGTAGTCAATCACATCATGGAAAGCACCAAGATGATCGGGTTTGGACAAATATGCGAGCATGTTGTGTTCCTTAACGAATGGAAGGGGAGCCATGTCGATTTGCGAACAGGTTTATAGGGTTTGAGCGTTCAAGAGCAAGTATATTTAGTAAGCGTAAATAAACTTGTGAGGAGGGAATGACTTATATATGTTTCGAATGTTCAATGCAATTCAAACCGTCCTTAAAATTCTGCAAAGACCAAAACACCCTTTAGTAACTTAACAGTTGACGGACAAAAATAACGCTAACAGTTGAAGAACTGTTTTCATAAGATGTAACAACTGTTATTTAATAGTTAACTCCCTTTTGTTTGATCATTTATTTGGATTAACAGCTGTTTAGTGTTTACAACTGTTCTCATTTCTCCCCCTCAGTTGACGAATTTCTCTTGAGGAACAATTCATAAGGAGTTTTCCCTTTGGACTTGACTACTTGTACTCTATTCTGAACATAGCAGGCAATGTTCACTGCTTCTGCCCAGAATGTCATTGGAAGCCTAGAATCAGCTAACATGGATCTAGCAGCCTCTATCAAAGTCCTATTCCTTCTCTCAGCAACTCCATTCTGTTGGGGAGTCCTAGGGGCACTAAACTGTCTTTCAATACCTTTACTTTCACAAAAACTGTTTAGCTCATAGTTCTTAAATTCAGAACCATTGTCAGATCTAATGACTTTCACCTTCAAATCAGATTGATTTTCAATTTTAAGAATAAGAGACTTAACTAACTCAGCAGTTTCATCCTTAGTTCTAAGAAATTGAACCCATGTGAACCTGGTGAAATCATCAACTATGACTAAACAATATGCTTTCTTCCCTATACTCACCACAGATGTAGGACCAAAAAGATCCATATGTAACAATTGTAAAGGTGCAGTAATGGAAGAAACTTCTTTGGTCTTATAAGAAGTTTTGTGTTGCTTGCCTTTGAGACAAGCTACACAATGATCATCACATGAGAATTCTTTTTGGGGCAAACCTCTTACCAAACTATTTTTAGCTAACAAGTTCATGGTTTTAAAATTAATGTGACACATCCTTCTATGCCAAATGGCAGACTCATCATGGGATGCCTTTGAGAGTAAACAGCTTAACACATTCTGTTTAGCAATCTTTTGTGTATCTAGACAGTATACATTATCTTTTCTAGGTGTTCTCAAAAGAACATCCTTCTCATTTAGTTTAAAATCTTTTGAAAGAATAATGCATTCTGAATCTGTAAACAAAACTTTGTTTCCATTGTCACAGATTTGAGATACACTTAACAGATTGTACTTAAGCTGTTCAACAAAGAAAACATCATTAAATGTAAGTGTACCTGCCTCAACAGCTCCTTTACCTGTGATTTTTCCTCCCTTAGCATTTCTTCCAAATGCTACAAATCCACCATTGATGCTTCTGAAATCCTTCAAACAGAGTGGATTTCCAGTCATGTGCCTTGAGCATCCACTATCCACATGCCAGATATATCCATGATTGGCTCTATGAATGCTCTGCACAAATAAAATCAGTTAATAGCAGGAAGTACCCAGGCCATGCAGGTCTTGGGTACAACATTCAAGTCATAATACTTAAACAGAGTTTGGTTCTTTTTGATTTCATCCAAATTGGATTTCTCTAATTTGTGTGAGGAATACTTTGTAAGAACATGTGGTTTCCAAATGTTGTGATTAACATTTGAGACCTTTGAACAAACAGCTGGTGGAGTTGGTAAAACAGATGAATCAACATGTGACTCCTTTTGATTTTCAGTTTGAATAACAGTTTTACCCTCTCCAGAAACTGTTTGTTTTTGCAGTTTCACCTAAGCCAGACCAACAGTTTTTGGTTTTGATAAAACAGTTGTGGAACTGTTAGTTGGTTTGGATGTAACAGTTGTAGAACTGTTTGCCTGTTTTGGCTTAGCAGTTTTAGAACTGTTGATCTGCTTTGACTTAACAGTTTTAGAACTGTTATTTTGCTTTTTGAAACTTGGTTCTTTGGTGCTATACAACTGTGGATTATAATAACAGTCTTGAGCCAAGTGATTGGATCTCCCACATGTATAGCACTTTTTAGCTTTCACAATAGGCAAACCAGTTCTTTGTGACCAGAACTGGTTCCTATTTCTTTGATTTCCTCTCACAGGTGCTGACTGAGGAAACTTTTGTACACCATGTTTTTGACATGTGCATGCAGGCATTTCAGTATGCCTTTTTACTGATCTGGGTTTAGTCTGTGCTTTTATAGCTTCCTTCTTGGGCTTCCCAACTACAACTTCATCAACTTTCTCTTTTCCTTTTGACTTAACACTAACAGTTGAGCTATTTGGGTTAGAACTGTTTGGGTTCCTTCTGGGACTGTTAGCGTAAAGGTGGGGACTGTTTGTAACAGTTGTGAAGCTGCTTATAGAATTAACAGCTTTGGTCAGTTTTGGCTCATTGGTGAGGGGTTCAGTAGATGCTTTTACAAACACCACAGGTTGTAAAGATGGTTTTGTGGGAATGGGCTCACAACAAATGTGATTTTCATATGGAATGCCTTCATCCTTCTTCACAACTCCCTCATTCTTATCATCACTCACTGCATACACAACTCCTTCCTCATCACTTTCAAATGGTGGATTAGCTGACTTCAGTTCCTCTGGTAATGATTCATTAACATACCTATCAGCTACATCAGACATGGGAGTTATGTAGTTGTGATTGTATGGAGGTGGGGTCTGCTTATATCCTAAACCAGTTTTCACCTTGTCTCTGATTTGTGATTGTAACAAGGTTTCAAGTTTAAGATTTGTTGCCTTGAACATGCTCATATCAATATCAACACCCTCCAACTTTTTGGTTAACTCATCAACCTTACTTTCCTTCTCACTTAGCTTCTTTTTCAGACTATCAATCTCCTCTTGAAGCTGCTCTTTTTCCCACTTATGATATTTTCTATCATAATCCATTTGCAGTTCATTGGCTTGATAATCTTTTATTTTCTTTTCAAAGCTTTCAATGACTGCACTTGATTCATATCTTCTCTCCTCCATTTTGCTTAGAGCATCACACATTTTCTTATTGTGCTCTCTAAACCTTTTAACAATAGCTCTACATTCATCAGGACATAGTTTAGGAGATACCTGAATGTCCTCAGTTGCTGGTGAATCCATCTTGATGGAGGAGTCAGTCAATGCCATCAAAGCTTTATTGTTTGTAGCCTCTTCTGCTTGATCACTCCAATCAAACCCATGGCCTTCTTGTGAGACCAATGCTGAGGAGGTTTGATTCTGAGTTGGCCTCTGACCTTGATTCTGGACTTGTCCACCAGATCTGCACTCTCTTGCAAAGTGGTCAAGCTGTTGACATTTGAAGCATCTCACCTTTGACTTGTCAAATCCAGCCTTGCCATCAGCTCTGAAATTCATATTTTGCCTTCCAGTCCTTTTGATGAACCTCTTGGCTCTAACAGTAAGCATGGCCATCTGCCATTTGAGATCCATCTCCTCAAGATCATCAGGGTGCACTTGTTCAAGATCCTCATTGGTGAGGGTTGAATGTGCATGACTGGCAAGAAAAGCTTCAAGTACAGCATCTGGAGTGTTCATATCTAGTCCAACAGCAGAACTAGTACCTGCACAACTATCAATAGAGTTAGTTAATGAATGGTTTGATTCCATACCTGAGGATGACAGGAGAGCAGCATTGTGGCTAGGAACAACAGTTTTTCTTTTTCCCTCTATCTCTCCCTCAAACACTATCAAACTATTATCTCATCTTGATCAAGCCTAACCTTAGCACTCTCTAGTTGGCTTACCAGCTTGTAAAACCTATCAAAGATTTGGGTGATACTCTCATTCTTTCCACTGGTGAAGTTCTCATAGGCTTGTTTAAGGAGATCTCTTTGGTTTCTCTTAGAACTAGCATTCCCAGCAAACCTATTTTCCAGAGCATTCCAAAGTTCATGAGCATCATCAAATTTCTTGAATTGATGTTGATACTCATTGGGAATTGCAATCTGGAGGATGCTGAGAGCTTTCATCTCAATCATTCTCTCCTTCTTTTCAGCATCTGTCTTTGGTGGTGGCTTCTTCTTTGGTTTTCCATTCTCATCCAGATCAATGGGGTTAGTGGGAACAGTTTTAATGATTTGCCAAACAGCATAGTCCATTAATTGGACATGCTGCTTGATCCTCAGTTTCCACATCTCAAAATCAGTTGGTTTGAGCATGGGAACACGAATGTTTGACCCAGAGCCATTGTTATCAGAAGATCCACCAGAATCCATTGAAGCAAAGTGATTTGAAAACAATTTTAAAGAACAAAGCAAGATTGAAGCAAAAACCTTCAACTGGTGATCAAAGGAACCTTAATGATAAGGCTCTGATACCACTTGTCAGGATCGGATATAGATTATATCAAATAACAAGAACTAACTTTTGAATAACAAATCAAAGTTGAATAAAAGTTAATCTTTAATTATGATCACAATCAACTAAGAATTTGCGGAATCACACTTAATTGATTAAAGAAGGTTTTGAACACAAAAAGATTCAATCAAACAGTAATTTTATTGATCAACGAGAATGATTACAATAGAAAACTTCACCCCCAATCTAACTTATTATGTTAGACGAAGAACACAGATTGTTCTTAGGTTTCAACGAGAAACTTAGAGGCTTAGCACTATTCTGAAAGCAAATTACAATTTGAAGAATGAATGCAAAAACTTAATCAACGAGTACATACAAATTATAAATTCTAATCTATCATTTATACTCCTTGATCTTCCTAGATTTGCTGACAGTTAGGCAATCTTCTATCTTCTGAGATAATCTTGATGATCTTCAAAGTATTTCGAGATATCTTCAAAGATAGGGTTTTTCCATATTTAGCTCAACCGAAACTGTTTAATGAATACAACAGTTCTTGGTTCTTCTAACAGTCTTCGGCTTCAAGGTCTTCAAACAGTTTTAGAAATTTGAACTAACAGTTCTGAACTTTGTACTAACAGTTGTAATGCCCACAGCAACTGTTATTCACAACTGTTTTCATATTTTCATCTAACAGTTTAAAACTATTTTCCATAAACTCTTCTAACAATTTCAACTTTGCATGTTAAACAGTCTTAATGCCTTAGTTAATTTCCTAACATATACCTCTTCCTGAGTCTATCAACTGTTATCCAAATGGCATCAACTATAACATGTTCCTATTTCCCAACTGAAATATCCATGACTGTAAATTTTCATGCAGTTTCTGGTGCTCTGTCCTGACCTGTAGACAAATCAAACATCTATCGACATTCCTTGCTATATCGTGTTTCATTTCTGGCCCCAAGAATTCGTTCTCATATCTCTTTACTAACTTGCACAACTGATCTTTAATACACTCCCTCGGATTAATCTCTTTAGCTGCTTCAATCTGTGTCTTTTTAATCTTATCAAGTATCCGATGATACCTGACATTCTTACTTGATGTATCTGTATTTTTAGGGTGCCTAACTTTTTGCTAAAAGCATCTTTGACCACATTAACTTTACAACTGTTAAAGGTTCCCAATCATGAGTTGAGTAATTGCTTTCTTGTATCTTTAGCTGACTTGAAGCATACGCAATAACTTTCCCCTTCTACATAAGCACACAACCCAACCCCCTGAACGAAATATCACAGTAATTATCACACCTTCCATCTCGTTTGGAAACGTGAGCACTTTAGCATCATACAACTTGTGCTTCAAAGTATCACATACTATTTTATGTTCATCTTCTCCCTTGAACTTTGCATTTGAAGAACTTTGCGTACAACTTTCCCTCACGTAACGTCTCTAAAACTTTTCTAAGATGAATATCATGCTCGTGGGGAGTCATATTTAGAGGGCTGTATTGACTCTATCCTCTTCTGATCTTCAACTGATGGTACTCTGACCACAACTCTATCTTTGAAAATTATGCTACACTTTAAAACTGATTCAACAGATCATCCACTTCTTGAAACTGGGTACTTGTTCTTGATTGTAACTTTATTGTGCTCTCTAGAATCTATACACATTCTGAAGGAGCCATCTATCTTTGTCACCGCCCATATCGATACGACCCACGGTGAACTGCTAGGTTAGACAAAACCTTTATCTGTCAACTCTTGCATTTGAATCATCAACTCTTACTTCTCTGGCGGAGCCAATCTGTACGTTGCCTTAACTCTTTGGTTTTGGTCCTGACACATTAATCCTGAATTCCACTTATCGAAACCATGGAATTCCTGGTAATTCTTCTAAAAATACATCTGGGTAGTCACAACCATGGTCACATAGTTCGCTTCAGAGGCCACGATCCTCGTTCCGATCCCAATCGAGGTACGTTTGCGTTCCCGTCGCCCTTCAGACCGTGTTCTGTTACGTTACTCAATTCGACCCCAATCAAAGGTAAAATCAACCCCAATGGCTGGTCAATACGATTTCAGCCCTATTCAAATCGTCGATTGTAATGAAAATTGGATCGATCCAGTCAAGAACAAACTCGATTAGAGTCCGACTGGAACAGAATATGGTCGATGCTTCAATCCATCTCTTCAATTCATCTTCTGGGGTTAATTACAATAGAATTTGGGTCGCTTTAGTTGAACGGCAGGAAAAACAATTACCGTTTGGCAATATCCAGTGAACAAAGGCCTCGTTACCTGATTTTCTACCATCAGACACCAAATTACACAGTCCTCAACAAATATAATGATTCAATTTGACTTTTCAACTCATTTTCTAGACTTAAATGTTTAATAATTGATATCATATTCTTCATTCCTCTGTTTTCATTCATCTGCTCTCATTCTTCTGCTCTGCTCCATCTCTTCCAGTAGCTGATGTGTTTTAATTTTTTTCCACTAAAATGGTGTTTGGGTATGGGTCTCAATCACAAGAATTAATACCTGATACATTACATCCGAAGATAGTGATACAAAAGGATTTGTTGAATCACAAGCTCAACAAAATCCACCAGCTACTGCTATTACTGAAGAGAAAGATGTATCAAAACCACTACTGGAAGAAGTTACCATTGTTGGTGCTGGAACAATAAGAACTCTGGAGAAGCAAAACAGTGGATTTGCAAACACTGTAAAGTAAAGTATACTATTTCTTATACAAAAATTCACGTTCATTTTTTTGGGGCACCAGTAGGGAAAAAGGCAGAAACTAGAAGGTGTCCTGCATTGCTTAAAGATAGGTAAAAATACGAAATCCTTTGGAGAAAAGTAAAAGAAGCAGAAAGTGGTAGAGTTGCAAAGTCTTTAAAGAATTCTGTGCTTTCGAAAATATATCATCAAAGAAGTAGATTGAAGAATATTTTGGGATGTTGGAGAGAAACATGGTTGACTTGAAGATCATTAAAGGTTTGTGTGTAAACGGTATACCTTTCAATATGTTACGCAACCCAAAATTTCTTGAAATGGTCCATGCTTTTAAAAAGGAGCCAGATCGATATAAACCTCCATCTAGTGAAAAGGCGAGGACGGTTCTATTAGACGAATGCGTTCGGGACGTGGAGAAGGATCTAACAAAAGTGAAAGACACTTGGTACACACACGGGGCTTCAATTGTCTCGGATGGATGGTCTAATGTGAAGAATAGGCCACTTATCAATGTTTTGGTCGTGAATTCTCGTGGTACAATGTTTATATATGCGGAAGATTTTTTGGGGGTTGAAAAAAAGGGAGTAGAGATTTCTAAATTTATACTTTGAACTATTGACACCGTTGGACCGAGTAACGTGTTGCAAGTGGTAAAAGACAATGCGGCTAATTGTAAAGCGGCCGGACGTGAGATCGAGAAGGTATACAAACATATATTTTGGTCTCTTTGTTCCGTTCACTCTTTAAATTTGATTTTCAAAGACATGGCAAACGAATTTTATTGGCTACAAGGTACATATAAAAAAGGAAAGGCAATTGTTAAGTATTTTCTTAACCACACACATGCCTTGTCTATCTTTCAAGAAAATCCAACACTAGAGGTGTTAAAAGTTGCAAAAACTCGGTTTGCATCCCACTATATATTGTTAAAAAGAATTATGGATTTTAGGGAGGCTCTTGCCACCACTATTGCCCTTAATTCTTGGAGAGAATGGGTTAAAAAAGGGGATGAAAACACAAGAAATTTAGGGGTTGAAATTACCAATACTATTAGGGATGATGACTTTGGGGATGATGTTGGAAATGTGTTGGCAATCACTAAACCTATTTTTCTACTAGTAAAGTTTTTTGATGATGATAGTTCAAAAAGGGTGAAATTTATGAAAGGATGGATAATATGCTAGGTAAAATAAAGGATATTATGAAAGAAAATACATATTATAGCTATTACTCTCAAGTTGAGAAAATAGTTGTAGCTAGGTGGGAGAAGATGACAATCCCACTACATTGTTTGGGGTTTGCATTAAACCTGAGGTTTTATGATAAAAGATACCTTGAACAATTAGCTCCGGGTGGTATTGCAAGAAAAGCACCAAATCTAGATAAGGAAGTTGTGCTTGGTGTTATGGAAGCCTTCAAAAGAATTTCAAAATTTGAAGAAGAGGAAAGATTGTTTCGAGAGCAATTTGAAGATTTCATATGAAGAAAGGGATCTATTGCATGGCGGCAACACAAGCGGATAGTGTGACTATGGATGCAATAGATTGGTGGTCAAACTATGGAGCCGAAACACCGGAATTAGCCGAAGTAGCAAAGAAGGTACTTTCACAACCGATTAGGAGCTCTTCGGAGGAAAGGAATTAGAGTACATATCCTTACATTCATAATGTAAAGAAAAATCGGCTAAATGGAAAAAGAGCCGACAAATTGATTTTCATTCACTCCAATATTCGACTCCAATCTCGTTTTTTAGATTCATATAAATCCGGTCCACACAAAAAATGGGACATGAATCCCGAGAGCACATACATAGAAGGCTCAAGCTCACGATTGGAAGAAATGTTTTGTGAGAATCTTGATGACGAAGGCGGAGTTTTTTTGTAAAAATAGGGTTGTTTTTAAAAGTCTTTGTAGAAATAGGGGTGTTTGAAAAAGCTTTGTAAAAATAGGGGTGTTTAGTTGAGGGGTCCACATTTTTAACATATTCAACCGTATTTTATTCTAATTTTCATTCTAAACCTTCTATATTTTTGTTAGTCCCATATAACAAGTGGATCAAGTATAATGTAGGATAGAATGAAGGTTTGTATGTAGAACTAGAGAGAATATGTTTTACACCATGAAAAACACATAGTTCATTATTCAATTATGCCCAGAACCTTACACATTACATATGTCATATCCCTATATATACTCCATGAGTATATTACATAGAAACTCCTATTTCTATATAATTTATGAATTTACATTCTCCCCCTTTGTATTGAAATAGGAGTGTACACGCCAGTAACCTAAGTCTTCCTTAGATTATATAAGCAGTTTTGGATGTAGCGTCCCACCATATACATCAGTCTGAAACATTGTTTTATCTTGAGCCTTTGACAGCGGAAGCATAAACACTTTTGATGTGTTGGGAAGAATCTTCTTTTTGTCTCCCCCTACAATGTAGCTCAGATTGTTTCCATGTCTTCATAAGTCTGATAATCTTGACTCCCCCTAGACATGATATAGACTGATGTTTCTTTTTCTCTCTCCCCCTTGAGTAGACACCCTCAACAACTGAATCAACAATGTAAAATTTCTTCACTTTTTATTCTCCCCCTCATGATGATTATAATACTTTATGAGCATCATGCATAAAAGACATCACCATGAGATTCAGTTGCAAAAACATGGAAGAGGGGTGGGGAGGATCCTACACTTCAAGTCAAAATAATCTTCAAACACTCCCTGACTTGAATAGATACTTGAACCACTCTTGATCGTTGAGGAGTGGTAATGATTTGATCTGAATTCTTGAAGATATATAACTCTGTGTTGGATGTAATTTGATATTGGAGATTGATGTTGTCAAGTAAGTATCCTAATACCGTGTAATCAACCTTCACCAGATCACAACAAGTGGAAAAAATTCTGAAAGACATACAGATGCAAACAAACTTGGGTACACATAAGAGGATATTTGACTGTGAACTGTAATAAGATCAGGGAGTCGGATACATCCTTATTTGAGAGTACACGAATGAACTTACAAAATCTTAAAAAAACAGATGAAACCTGGTATTGGTTAATCCTTCAACAAATTTCACCAACACTGTGATATGGAACATCGGAGATGACTGATAAAAGATAACCAAGATTCAAAAGAAACAAGGGATGGATGGCCAAAATCTGGTTTTGAGACCAAAAATTGGTGACACTAAGAAAGAAGACCCAAAAATCAGTTAAGAAAGAGCCGGATGACTAGACATAAGGGATTAGACATTCCAATATATGGTAACAATGACTCAAAGCAAACCCGACTGATTCAAAGGGCAATTCCGACTCATTCAAACCTGGAATTCCGACAGTTTCAAGATCATCCCGCTCAGATTCAAAAATTTCGAAATCTTACCCAAATCTAATGATTTCTTGTCCAGATCACTTTGCCTACCCCCGATTTACATTTCTCTATCAAAAATTATCACAAACATCGATCAAATAAGCCAAATCGATCAAATTTCTTCAAGAACTTCCAAAACTCAAAAACTCAAAAATCTTCAATTTGGCCACTGATTTGTTATCCAATTGCTATGAAATCAAATGTCAAGTGTTTAATTATGCTTTGCGATCTTAATCCAATCAATTAACACTCAAAAATTCCATTAGATTTAGACTTTGATCTCAAACCCGAAAATACCCCTTTTTCTTCAAAAATCTTCAAAAATTCGACTTTTGTTGTTGAATTCAGATCTAATCTTCACTCCCTTGGCTCTGATACCACTTGTTAGTCCCATATAACAAGTGGATCAAGTATAATGTAGGATAGATTGAAGGTTTGTATGCAGAACTAGAGAGAATATGTTTTACACCATGAAAAACACATAGTTCATTATTCAATTATGCCCAAAACCTTACACATTACATATGTCATACCTTATATATACTCCATGAGTATATTACATAGAAACTCCTATTTCTATACAATTTATGAATATACATTCTCCCCCTTTGTATGGAAATAGGAGTGTACATGCCAGTAACCTAAGTCTTCCTTAGATTATATAAGCAGTTTTGGATGTAGCGTCCCACCATATACATGAGTCTGAAACATTGTTTTATCTTGAGCCTTTGACAACGGAAGCATAAACACTTTTGATGTGTTGGGAAGAATCTTCTTTTTGTCTCCCCCTACAATGTAGCTCAGATTGTTTCCATGTCTTCATAAGTATGATAATCTTGACTCCCCCTAGACATGATATATACTGATGTTTCTTTTTCTCTCTCCCCCTTGAGTAGATACCCTCAACAACTGAATCAACAATTTTTATTCTCCCCTTCATGATGATTATAATACTTTATGAGCATCATGCATAAAAGACATCACCATGAGATTCAGTTGCAAAAACATGGAAGAGGGGTGGGGAGGATCCTACACTTCAAGTCAAAATAATCTTCAAACATTCCCTGACTTGAATAGATACTTGAAACACTCTTGATCGTTGAGGAGTGGTAATGATTTGATCTGAATTCTTGAAGATATATAACTCTGTGTTGGATGTAATTTGATATTGGAGATTGATGTTGTCAAGTAAGTATCCTAATACCGTGTAATCAACCTTCACCAGATCACAACAAGTGGAAAAAATTCTGAAAGACATACAGATGCAAACAAACTTGGGTACACATAAGAGGATATTTGACTGTGAACTGTAATAAGATCAGGGAGTCGGATACATCCTTATTTGAGAGTACACGAATGAACTTACAAAATCTTAAAAAAACAGATGAAACCTGGTATTGGTTAATCCTTCAACAAATTTCACCAACACTGTGATATGGAACATCGGAGATGACTGATAAAAGATAACCAAGATTCAAAAGAAACAAGGGATGGATGGCCAAAATCTGGTTTTGAGACCAAAAATTGGTGACACTAAGAAAGAAGACCCAAAAATCAGTTAAGAAAGAGCCGGATGACTAGACATAAGGGATTAGACATTCCAATATATGGTAACAATGACTCAAAGCAAACCCGACTGATTCAAAGGGCAATTCCGACTCATTCAAACCTGGAATTCCGACAGTTTCAAGATCATCCCGCTCAGATTCAAAAATTTCGAAATCTTACCCAAATCTAATGATTTCTTGTCCAGATCACTTTGCCTACCCCCGATTTACATTTCTCTATCAAAAATTATCACAAACATCGATCAAATAAGCCAAATCGATCAAATTTCTTCAAGAACTTCCAAAACTCAAAAACTCAAAAATCTTCAATTTGGCCACTGATTTGTTATCCAATTGCTATGAAATCAAATGTCAAGTGTTTAATTATGCTTTGCGATCTTAATCCAATCAATTAACACTCAAAAATTCCATTAGATTTAGACTTTGATCTCAAACCCGAAAATACCCCTTTTTCTTCAAAAATCTTCAAAAATTCGACTTTTGTTGTTGAATTCAGATCTAATCTTCACTCCCTTGGCTCTGATACCACTTGTTAGTCCCATATAACAAGTGGATCAAGTATAATGTAGGATAGATTGAAGGTTTGTATGCAGAACTAGAGAGAATATGTTTTACACCATGAAAAACACATAGTTCATTATTCAATTATGCCCAAAACCTTACACATTACATATGTCATACCTTATATATACTCCATGAGTATATTACATAGAAACTCCTATTTCTATACAATTTATGAATATACATTCTCCCCCTTTGTATGGAAATAGGAGTGTACATGCCAGTAACCTAAGTCTTCCTTAGATTATATAAGCAGTTTTGGATGTAGCGTCCCACCATATACATGAGTCTGAAACATTGTTTTATCTTGAGCCTTTGACAACGGAAGCATAAACACTTTTGATGTGTTGGGAAGAATCTTCTTTTTGTCTCCCCCTACAATGTAGCTCAGATTGTTTCCATGTCTTCATAAGTATGATAATCTTGACTCCCCCTAGACATGATATATACTGATGTTTCTTTTTCTCTCTCCCCCTTGAGTAGATACCCTCAACAACTGAATCAACAATTTTTATTCTCCCCTTCATGATGATTATAATACTTTATGAGCATCATGCATAAAAGACATCACCATGAGATTCAGTTGCAAAAACATGGAAGAGGGGTGGGGAGGATCCTACACTTCAAGTCAAAATAATCTTCAAACATTCCCTGACTTGAATAGATACTTGAAACACTCTTGATCGTTGAGGAGTGGTAATGATTTGATCTGAATTCTTGAAGATATATAACTCTGTGTTGGATGTAATTTGATATTGGAGATTGATGTTGTCAAGTAAGTATCCTAATACCGTGTAATCAACCTTCACCAGATCACAACAAGTGGAAAAAATTCTGAAAGACATACAGATGCAAACAAACTTGGGTACACATAAGAGGATATTTGACTGTGAACTGTAATAAGATCAGGGAGTCGGATACATCCTTATTTGAGAGTACACGAATGAACTTACAAAATCTTAAAAAAACAGATGAAACCTGGTATTGGTTAATCCTTCAACAAATTTCACCAACACTGTGATATGGAACATCGGAGATGACTGATAAAAGATAACCAAGATTCAAAAGAAACAAGGGATGGATGGCCAAAATCTGGTTTTGAGACCAAAAATTGGTGACACTAAGAAAGAAGACCCAAAAATCAGTTAAGAAAGAGCCGGATGACTAGACATAAGGGATTAGACATTCCAATATATGGTAACAATGACTCAAAGCAAACCCGACTGATTCAAAGGGCAATTCCGACTCATTCAAACCTGGAATTCCGACAGTTTCAAGATCATCCCGCTCAGATTCAAAAATTTCGAAATCTTACCCAAATCTAATGATTTCTTGTCCAGATCACTTTGCCTACCCCCGATTTACATTTCTCTATCAAAAATTATCACAAACATCGATCAAATAAGCCAAATCGATCAAATTTCTTCAAGAACTTCCAAAACTCAAAAACTCAAAAATCTTCAATTTGGCCACTGATTTGTTATCCAATTGCTATGAAATCAAATGTCGAGTGTTTCATTATGCTTTGCGATCTTAATCCAATCAATTAACACTCAAAAATTCCATTTGATCTAGACTTTGATCTCAAACCCGAAAATACCCCTTTTTCTTCAAAAATCTTCAAAAATTTGACTTTTGTTGTTGAATTCAGATCTAATCTTCACTCCCTTGGCTCTAATATCACTTGTTAGTCCCATATAACAAGTGGATCAAGTATAATGTAGGATAGATTGAAGATTTGTATGTAGAACTAGAGAGAATATGTTTTACACCATGAAAAACACAGTTCATTATTCAATTATGCCCAAAACCTTACACATTACATATGTCATATCCCTATATATACTCCATGAGTATATTATATAGAAACTCCTATTTCTATACAATTTATGAATTTACAATTTTACATAATCAGCCCTTCCACTTAATTTTTATATACTCTTTATGTCTTTTACTTTTAAATGTTTCAGTTCTTACCCTTATTATATATTCTAAATAAATATCAAATGAAGTATGAAATTACAAGATCAACTAGACATGAAATCACAATATAAAATTTTCACGAAATTACAAGAGAAATAAAATACAAATTTACTAGATAAAACAAATACGACATTACAAGAGAAATTAAAACGGAACAAATAAAAAACACATACTTCACACGTTGTTGAATCTTGGTTAAGAATTTGGACAACTTGTTCTATTATGACCCGGTTGGTGGCATAGTCCGCATTTGAGAGGTTAGTCAGGATGATGAATTTCCATCTCGTTATGATATTGGTTTACACGCCTCCGGCCTCGATGAACGGAAAGTTTTGAGTAATTTGCTTCAATTTTAATCAATGTGAGAAAGTGGTGCAAAAGCAAAATTTTATTGTTGTTTATACGTCATAGTAGTGTACACCACGTTCACAATGGAAAGAGGGTTATCCCCTCTACGCCGACAAACTGCAAGGGCATGAGAACACGGAAACCTTTCCATTTGCCACTTACCACATGTGCATGCATGTTGAAAATGATGATCCCGTTTTTATACGGATGAAGCAATTCTTGATGTTTAGTGTGTGTTTGTGTGTGTGTTCGGTTGAGAGAGAGAGAGAGAGAAAGAGAGAGCCGAGAGGATGAGAGCAAAACACAAACACAAGTAAGTTAGTAATGCAAAGCTTACATTAGAATGGTGGGTCAAATTTCTTTTTATAGCATTTGCCCCACTTTAAGGTATTTACATATTATACCCTCACTTTTAATAATCTAACATTCTCCCCCTAAGTAAGGTGTGTAATAATTCACAACAAATAAATACATAAGACTATTCATAGGCTGATTTGTTGCGAATCCCGAATGCCACTTGCCATTTGCATATTTGCCTTCTGCTCGACAGTGTCGTTTTCATATTTTCTATAGCACGATAGGCTTGAGCATGTTCTTCATCAGTGAAGGCCGCCCGGTTTTCCCATACTTTCTGATGTATCTTATGATGAAGGATTTTCAAGGTGCCATCTGAATACGCCATAAGTTCATCAAGTCTGATTAATATCTTTTCACCTTTTGTATTCCTTGAGACAACGCCTTGATCACCTTTAAAGCTTTCATGACCATTATAGATAACTGTCAACTCTTCAAGATTTTCTAAGTCTGGATGGCTCTGGTTAGGCTTCAAGAGATTGACTTTCAGATAGTTGTTCTCAGCTCCGAGTTGCAGATCATGTTCCTCAAAGTATTCCATTAAATTCCTTATGTATGTCATCAGGGCCACTCTACCAAACTCTTCTTCAGGCCACTTTCCTCATTTCTGAGAGAGGGTGTCAAAGATAAAGCTGATGTCTTCAATATTAACAAATATTAGATCTGCTTCATTGAGGAAGTATGTCAGGTTGTTTGCTCTTTTGACATGAAAGATGGCATATTTTATATTGAAGGAGGTTTGAGTATGGATATTGAGGAGTTCAACTATTGGATACTCTGTGTAACACCCTCCTTACCGGCCTAGTTTGATTAAGGTAATAAGTTGGTTTAGCTTATTATTATTTGATTATATGAATTATTTCTTTTAATTAAGATATATATGTTAATTAATTTTAATAAGGAGATAGTGGTTTGTGAGGTGTCATTATTTGACACATAAAACTTATATGACTCATTAACATACACATTTTACAAACAAATAGAGAATGTTTGTGTGTGTTTGTGTGAGATCGGCCAAGAAGAAGAGAAAGAAGGAGAAATCAACACAATTGCTTACATTCTAGTTGTTTAATTTCAAATATCAAAAGGTTAGAATTCTGAAATTAGAATGTTATTATGTTAAATGATGATTAATCTCGGTTTTATTGATATATATATATATATATATATATATATATATATGTGTGTGTGTGTGTGTGTGTGTGTGTGTGTGTGTGAAAACCCGGATGTATGATGATTTGATGAACTTAGGATGTTTGCATGTTAAAAATTTATGTGAATTTATGTTCCTTATATGTTTATTATGATATATAAACGTATGGATAGCAATCCATGTTTAAAAATGGTTTAGAATCGAAGAAAAGAATGAAAAACGACCTGAAGTATGAACATTCGGGAATGTGGACTTTGAATGATTCGGGATTTGATGATACATTCGGTTTGTAAGAAACCGAATGGAATGATTCGGGAATTGGGAAGAAACCGAATGACTTATGCGGGAATTTACATATTACCGAATATTTATAGCCTATACTTATGCCTTAGCTTAAAATGGATTTGGGATTCGGGATGTTGATTGGATCCGGGATGTTGTAACTTACCGAATGAATGTAACTTACCGAATGGATGGATTCGGGAACTTAGATCCGGGAAGTTGGATTCGGGATTTTATATCCGGTAATTGCCATAACTTATGGAATTATAAATCAGATTCGGGAAATGCCTTGACCTACATGGATGATGAATGTTTTATCCGGGAATTGAACTTACCGAATGACACATTCGGGAATTGGATGCGGGAATTGAACAAACCGAATGAAATATTCGGGATTTGAGAATTTGATGAAATTCCCTAACACTTTATCCGGAAATTGGCCTATGCTTGGATATTGGGACTTTTATGAATGAAATCAAATGGAGATGCCATTAGAATGATTTTTTGATGATATCATGATTGATGTTGAATTTATATGCATTGTGGCCTTGACATATTGGATGGGGTATATGTATTGCCTAAGCTAAGGAGTTGAACGAATTCACAGATTTACAAGTTGAGAAGGGTAATTGTGAATACGAGCATGTATATACTTGTTGATTACGTACTTGTAGATTATTGGTACATGTGATATGTAGATATATGTACTTGTTGATTTTATTGTACATATGATTGTATGTTGTATTGTGCTTAAAGTGGATTGTTAAGCAAATACTGACTAGTAGTTGTATGTTCAGGTGGTGACAAGGCTCAGTAGATAAGATAAGACTGAGTTACTTGGCTGTTGAAGATTGTGGTGAGTGGATATATATCTTTGGATGTATAAGATATAATTCCTGGTTGACTTGCTCTTTGTTGTACTGTATATATACATGTTGTTCTGGAGATCAGCATGGCGGTTGTTTTCAGCTGGGCCTGTGTTTAGGGATATACAGTATTAGCACATGGCTTGAACTGCATTTGTTGCATTCAAGAGGTGGTAGTATTGTTATCCTTGTTAACTAGGCTATCGGTAAACCTATGCTTTGGCCGGCATTTGTATTTTGTAAAGCAAACCAGCAAAGTTGTATTTACGATATTATATATATGTAATTATGTTGTTAGCTTCCGCACGTTTTTCAAAGTTATGTTTAGAAAATACGGTGTTACAATTTTTGGTATCAGAGCACTGGTTTGAGGATTTGCATTGGTAGTTTTGTGCAATACTCGAACTATGGCTCTGATCAGTCCAGTATTTCAGGATGGGTAATTAGCAAGGTGGCTATAGAGAATATGACGTTTGTACTAACGGATTATAATCTGAAAACTGCTGAGATGTTGTGTAGAACAGATTATGGCTGATAACAACGAGACCCGGTTACCTACCCCTCCGTCCCCAAGAAGACATAACAACAATCAGTCCTCGACTGCAGCAAACGAGCAGCTTAACAGAACAGGTACCTCACACAATGGTGAATCCGATGATCAAGAGTATGTCTTGCAACTGGAGGATACTCTACAAACTTTGAGGGATAGGGTACAACAGTTAGAACAACAGCAGAATCAAACTCAATCTTCACAACCGACTTCCACTATTCAGATGCCTAGGGTTACAGCTGTTTTTACTCAGTCAGTGCCACCACCAGTCTTTACCACAACTTCTGTAAACACCGTGTCAACACCATATGGATCATTACCATTTGTTACAATACCTCAAGGGGTGTCTTCTCAACCTCAGCAGCAGAATTTCTTTATTCCCTATTTTCCTCAGTTTGAAAACCAACAGAAATGTCGTTACAAGGATTTCATGGATTGTGGACCGCCAGAGTACTCCGGGAGTTCTGATCCGAATGTGACTTTGGATTGGTTGAAAGAGACCGTAAAAGCTCTGGAAGGTTGCAACTGTGATAGAGCAGAATGGGTGAAGTTTGCTACCAGACGTTTGAAGGGTCAGGCCTCTACGTGGTGGGATTCCTTAACCACACATTTGCCAAGAGAGATTGTTAATGCAGTAACTTGGGAACAATTCCAAGACAAGTTCTGTGAGCAGTTTTGCAATGCTTTTGACATGGCGAAAATCAAGAGGGAGTTCTTGGAGCTGGCACAAACGGATAGGATGTCAGTGGATGAGTTGATAACCAGATTTCAAGAGACATTGAGATTTTCCAAGCAATGGGTGCCGTATGAACAATCACAGATCCAACATTTGGTATAAGCCTTACTACCAGAATATCGGAGTAGCGCCCGGATGGAAACATCGCTTGTACAAGCATTTACACTGGCAAGAGCAGCGGAGTCCGATGTAAAAGCACGGGAGAGGATGAACAGAGGATCGTTTAACAGATCTAGTGGAGGTTCAAGTGGAAACCAAAACAAGGGTAAGGGGCAGAGTCATCAGGGTAAAGGTGATCAGAGGTCGAAGAGTTTGGGTTTTTCACAAGGGAAATCGTGGTGTGGTAGTTGTAAGTCTCGTCACACCGGACCATGCACGCCGCAAACACGCCGATGTTTGAGGTGTGGAGAGACTGGTCATGAAATTGCAGCTTGCAAGTTTGCCACCTTTGTCTGCTGGAATTGCAAGGAAGAAGGTCATAGGGCTGGAGCGTGTCCAAAGTGTATATCAACGGGGACTGGGGCAGGGGTAGGAAATACCAGGGGATCGTCTTCTGCAGGTCAGAAGAGGAAGACTACGCTTTCTGCGGAGGGTAAAGCCTTCAAGATGACTACCGAGGAGGCTACGAGTAGTAATGATGTGATTACCGGTATGTTCATAGTTAACTCTATGCCTGCAGGTGTTTTGTTTGATTCTGGTGCAAATAGATCATTTATTTCTATGAATCTATGTGACAAGTTGAAATTGCCTACTTCTGTGAATGCTAAGCCTTTAGAAGTAGAAATAGCTTATGGTAATGTTGTGCCTGTGACTACATCTGTGTCTGGAGTGCAGATAGATATTGAGGGTACTAGTTTTCCTGTAGATTGTTTGGTGATGCCTATTCCGGGGTTTGATCTAGTGATAGGCATGGATTGGTTAAGTCGCCTTAGAGCTAGTATCCAGTGCCATAAGAAATTGATCACTATTCCTCTCGCTGATGGGTCGCATGTCGTGGCTCGTGGGGATAGATCTCGATCTTCTTTTCCTATCATATCGCTTATGAAGGCTAGAAAATCTTTAGCCAAAGGGTGTGCATCCTTTCTGGCTTATGCCATTGATGTGAAGAAAGAGAAGAAGCCTGTCACCGATATTCGTGTGGTATCCGAGTATCCAGAAGTATTTCCAGACGATCTGCCGGGATTACCACCTGTATGGGATGTTGAGTATAAGATAGAGTTGGTACCAGGTACCACACCGATCGCTAAAACTCTGTATCGTTTGGCTCCTTCAGAGATTCGGGAGATGATGACACAGATTCAAGAGCTGTTAGATAAGGGGTTTATTCGTCCATGTTCTTCGCACCGGTGTTGTTTGTCAAGAAGAAAGATGGGACTCTGCGTATGTATATTGATTACAGAGATTTGAATAAGAGGACCATCAAGAATAAGTATCCGTTGCCAAGGATCGATGATTTGTTTGATCAGCTCCAGGGGGCTTCGTATTTCTCGAAGATTGATCTGAGATCGGGGTATCATCAAGTCAGGGTAGCAGAAGAGGATATACCTAAGACAGCTTTCCGTACTCGGTATGGTCATTACGAATTCTTAGTGATGCCATTTGGTTTAACGAATGCTCCTGCAGTGTTTATGGATCTGATGAATCGAGTGTGTCGACCATTCTTAGATAAATTTTTCATTGTGTTTATTGATGACATTTTGGTGTATTCGAAGACAGAAGATGAGCACGATCAACATTTGCGGTAAGTTCTAGAAATTCTTAAACAACATAAACTGTATGCCAAGTTATCAAAATGTGAATTCTGGTTGCGCGAAGTTCAATTTCTGGGGCATGTAATTTGTGAAGAGGGTGTCAAAGTAGATCTGTTAAAGATAGAAGCTGTGATAAATTGGAACGCTCCGAAAATGCCGACCGAAATCAAGAGTTTCCTTGGATTGGCAGGATATTACAGACGTTTCATCAAAGATTTTTCTAAGCTTGCTGGTCCGTTAACCAAGTTGACCCGGAAGGATGTTCAGTATCAATGGGGTGCGGCTCAGGAGAATGCTTTTCAGACTTTAAAGAAACTTCTGTGTCAAGCTCCTGTTCTTGCTTTACCGGAAGGATATGAGGATTTTGTGGTGTATTGTGATGCTTCACATGCCGGATTGGGTTGTGTACTGATGTAGAGAGGCAAGGTTATAGCTTATGCATCTAGATAGTTGAAACCAAATGAAAAGAACTATCCGACCCATGATTTGGAGTTAGCAGCAGTGGTATTTGCTTTGAAATTGTGGAGACACTACCTGTATGGTACAAAGTGCACGATTTGCACGGATCACAAGAGTCTGCAGTATGTGTTCACTCAGAAGAAATTGAATATGAGACAGCGCCGTTGGGTAGAATTGATTAAAGATTATGATTGCGAAATTCAGTATCATCCGGGAAAAGCCAATGTAGTTGCTGATGCACTTAGTCGAAAGGGGTCTACAGAGTCGGTGAAGTTCATGCGATTGGAAATTAAATCAGATTTGATTGATCAATTATTGGTTGCTCAAATGGAAGCATTGAAGGAAGAGAACTTGAAAGATGAGTTGATGGTGAAGAGACGACATGAGTTGACAACGGATTCACGTGGTTTGAAAATGTACCAGAATCGCGTTTGGGTGCCAAAGTTTGGGAATTTGCGAGAATTAGTATTGACAGAAGCTCATAAGTCTAGAATGTCTATACATCCGGGTAGCACTAAGATTTATCAGAATTTGAAGACTTTTTATTGGTGGCCTACTATGAAGTTGGATGTAGCTCGTTTTGTAGAGTCATGTCATATATGTGCACAAGTAAAAGCCGAACACCAGAAGCCATATGGAACTCTGAAACAGTTAACAATACCTGAGTGTAAGTGGGATCACATACGATGGATTTTGTAACGAAACTTCCACGAACTCAGAAAGGGAATGATATGATATGGGTTATTGTGGATAGATTGACCAAGAGTGCTCACTTCCTTGCTACTGCTGAAACTGCAACATTGAGTAAGTTAGCAAAGTTGTATATTGATGAGATAGTATCTAGACACGGAGTTCCTTTATCTATTATCTCGGATCGGGATTCGAGGTTCGTGTCGAACTTCTAGAACAGACTACAGCAGGAATTGGGGTCCAGGGTTAATATGAGTACAGCTTATCATCCGCACACAGATGGCCAATCAGAGAGAATGATACAGACTTTAGAAGATATGCTTCGGGCATGTGTGTTAGAGTTTGGAGGTTCTTGGGATTCGCACCTACCGTTGGTTGAGTTTGCGTACAACAACTCTTATCATTCAAGTATCGGAATGCTACCATACGAAATGTTATATGGAAGATCGTGCAGAACTCCTACTTGTTGGTTAGAGGCATGAGAGAAATAGTTTGCTGGGCCAGATATTGTACATATTACAGCAGATAAAGTAGCCGTGGCTCGGGAAAAGTTGAAAGCTGCAAGAGATAGACAAAAGATGTATGCTGATCCGCGTCGTCGACCAGTATCATTTGTGGAAGGGGAATTGGTTTATCTGAAAGTTTCTCCATGGAAGGGTGTAATCAGATTTGGTAAACGCGGGAAGTTGGCTCCTCGCTACATTGGTCCTTTCAGAATTCGACGAGTTGTGAATGATCAGACAGTTGCTTTGGATCTTCCTGATGAGTTGGCGGGTATCCATGATACCTTCAATGTGTGTTATTTGAGAAAGTGTAATGTAGAGGATCAAACACAAGTTTTACCGATACAAGATCTGCGTGTGGATACTAAACAGAGATTGATCGAGGAACCAGTTGAACTTTTGGATCGTAAAGTTACAAAACTGAGAAAGAAACAGATTCTGATGGTTTTGGTGAAATGGAAGCACAGTCTAGGTTCAGACTTGACTTGGGAGACTGAAGCAGATATGAGAACTTGTTACCCTTATTTGTTTAAGCGCGATGAGATTCCGAGGACGGAATCTTCTTAAGGGGGGAAGATTTGTAACACCCTCCTTACCGGCCTTGTTTGATTAAGGTAATAAGTTGGTTTAGCTTATTATTATTTGATTATATGAATTATTTCTTTTAATTAAGATATATATGTTAATTAATTTTAATAAGGAGATAGTGGTTTGTGAGGTGTCATTATTTGACACATAAAACTTATATGTCTCATTAACATACACATTTTACAAACAAATAGAGAGTGTTTGTGTGTGTTTGTGTGAGATCGGCCAAGAAGAAGAGAAAGAAGGAGAAATCAACACAATTGCTTACATTCTAGTTGTTTAATTTCAAATATCAAAAGGTTAGAATTCTGAAATTAGAATGTTATTATGTTAAATGATAATTAATCTCGGTTTTATTGATATATATATATATATATTTATATATATATATATATTTATATATATATATATATATATAAATATATATATATATATATATATATATATATATATATATATATGTGTGTGAAAACCCGGATGTATGATGATTTGATGAACTTAGGATATTTGCATGTTAAAAATTTATGTGAATTTATGTTCCTTATATGTTTATTATGATATATAAACGTATGGATAGCAATGCATGTTTAAAAATGGTTTAGAATCGAAGAAAAGAATGAAAAACGACCTGAAGTATGAACATTCGGGAATGTGGACTTTGAATGATTCGGGATTTGATGATACATTCGGTTTGTTAGAAACCGAATGGGATGATTCGGGAATTGGGAAGAAACCGAATGACTTATGCGGGAATTTACATATTACCGAATATTTATAGCTTATACTTATGCCTTAGCTTAAAATGGATTTGGGATTCGGGATGTTGATTGGATCCGGGATGTTGTAACTTACCGAATGGATGGATTTGGGAACTTAGATCCGGGAAGTTGGATTCGGGATTTTATATCCGGTAATTGCCATAACTTATGGAATTATAAATCAGATTCGGGAAATGCCTTGACCTACATGGATGATGAATGTTTTATCCGGGAATTGAACTTACCGAATGACACATTCGGGAATTGGATGCGGGAATTGAACAAACCGAATGAAATATTCGGGATTTGAGAATTTGATGAAATTCCTTAACACTTTATCCGGAAATTGGCCTATGCTTGGATATTGGGACTTTTATGAATGAAATCAAATGGAGATGCCATTAGAATGATTTTTTGATGATATCATGATTGATGTTGAATTTATATGCATTGTGGCCTTGACATATTGGATGGGGTATATGTATTGCCTAAGCTAAGGAGTTGAACGAATTCACAGATTTACAAGTTGAGAAGGGTAATTGTGAATACGAGCATGTATATACTTGTTGATTACGTACTTGTAGATTATTGGTACATGTGATATGTAGATATATGTACTTGTTGATTTTATTGTACATATGATTGTATGTTGTATTGTGCTTAAAGTGGATTGTTAAGCAAATACTGACTAGTAGTTGTATGTTCAGGTGGTGACAAGGCTTAGTAGATAAGATAAGACTGAGTTACTTGGCTGTTGAAGATTGTGGTGAGTGGATATATATCTTTGGATGTATAAGATATAATTCCTGGTTGACTTGCTCTTTGTTGTACTGTATATATACATGTTGTTCTGGAGATCAGCATGGCGGTTGTTTTCAGCTGGGCCTGTGTTTAGGGATATACAGTATTAGCACATGGCTTGAACTGCATTTGTTGCATTCAAGAGGTGGTAGTATTGTTATCCTTGTTAACTAGGCTATCGGTAAACCTATGCTTTGGCCGGCATTTGGTTGTAGGTTCTGCAGGACCGCCGGTTCTCTTGGGTGTTTGAGCTTTGTGTGTTGGGCTTTATGCCTTGTATGTTCTCTGATATCTATTCTCTCACTAGCCTTGTGCTAATCCCCCACTGTTGTCATTTTTACAGGTTAAACCTGGTATGTGGATCGGTGAATGTATAGCTGGGATTTTGGACTGATCATACTCTGATATTGAATGTGTTTTTGTAAAGAGCCGATTTTGAAGTAACACTGTGGTTGTATTTTGTAAAGCAAACCAGCAAAGTTGTATTTACAATATTATAATATGTAATTATGTTGTTAGCTTCCGCGTGTTTTTCAAAGTTGTGTTTAGAAAATACGGTGTTACACTCTGACTTGATTTCTTCTGGTTTAGTACAAGACTGAGAGAGGATGTGTTCGTATCTTCTTCTCTGTTGTTCGTCCATGTTCCACAATTCTGAAGAGATAACCTGTATTAGCTCTGTGCTGAATATTTCTGGAATCCTTTCTTCAAGATTAGCAACATTAACAAAGTAAGGTTTCCATATGGGTTGTTTGCCAGCACTTCTTGTGAACATATTACTTGCATCAAGACCTGGATGTCCACGATACATTGGAGGAGCAGGTGGCACTATGAAGCTCCTTGGCAAGGGCCATTCTGATTCTTGTCGGGCTTTCTCAGCTGCTTCTCTTTGTTTGTTTCTTTCTAAAATATTAGCAGCTGATTCACGAAATTGACCAGGAGGAGGAGGGAAAGTTTCATGAACTTCAACATTAATCCCGCTGAGAACCCTTGATACGTCGAAGGTTAGTTTCTTCTGTTTAGGCTTTCTCCTAGCTTCCCTTCTAGAAATTGCTAACCTTTCTTTCCTTCTACGTGCAAGCTCCCTTTCACTAGGGATATCATCAAGCCTGTCAACAATTCTAGGAAAAGCTGGACGTGTAGCAACCCCAACGTATGCATCAATATCTTTGAATAGCATTTCCATCTCACGATCCTCAGCTTCCTCCTCTGGTTGAGCAGAGCTACCTTATCCCACATGCCTTGCAGGTGATGTATGAACGGACCCATATAAATCCTCCATTTCTTCATCAGAGTCAGTGAATCCCTCAAACATCTCGACATGGGACTGCTCGTAAGGTATCTCACCTTCTTCAAATTCTATTGGCCCCGATTCAGATTGTGGAGGTACATAGAGTACATTCAGTTTGTTAGCATCGTCTGTTTGTTGTTCTGGAACTTCATCGGCCATTTGTTTACTCCCAGACCCAGCAGAACTTGTACCTGCAGAAGATAAATAAGTACGTAGTGATCTAACAGGTACAGTAGCAACTGCAGAGGGAGAACTTGTATGTAATCTTCGTCTTTTCTCCCCCTCAGGTTGATCATCAGGATCCTGATCATCCCGTCTCCTCTTGCTGCCTTGAGCCTGAGCCTGACAAGTTTGTTCCAGTTGAGTCAGCCTCTCAGTAACCTTCGCCAGAGAGGTATAGAAGCCTCTGGTCACTCCATCAATCTTGTTGTTTATATCTTCATGAAACTCTTGAAAGTCATCCAAGGAGATTCCCTGTGGACGCTGTTCGTTGCGAAGAGTTGTCAGAAGGTCTTGATCGTGTGCCGACTCTGGTCTTTGCTCCAGGAGTCTAATGTACAGCAGGCTTTTTAGGACATCCACTGACATAGTTGCAGGATCTGGTTGAGGCTGTTGTTCTGGCATCGGAGGCCTCGCAACAAGGAGTGCTTCTATTCTGGATAGTTGTTGGGCTTGAGCCTGGGAAGATTGTTCAATCCGATCCAACCTTTGATTTGTCATTAGCAGTTGTTGGTGGATTGGTGCGACTGCTTGTTGAATGTGATCATGAAGTTCAGCACGTGTGACAAACCCGAAATCACAAAGAGTTCCGGTTGAGGTACCCGCCACAGAGGCACTACCACCTACTGGAGCAGCAGGGATGTTAGCTCCAGCAGGATTTCCTTCTAATCCTCGAATGGCACCTTGAGAGGTACCACCTATAGAAGTTGTGGAGACTTGCTGAACATACAAGCTCAGTGCATCTATGGTAACACGGTGTTGGTCAAGATATGCGGAAATCCGCGGTATATCAAGTCGTGCATCAAAAGGAGTCGAGGACGAGGGAGGCGGTCCTCTATGTTCAATAGGTCTAACACCCGATTGGGGTAGACCTAGGGAATGTGCTATAACCCTGTGCAATGAAGACGGTGTCTGTTGAGAGACACCGTAGTGGCTTTGTAGGGCATAAACTTGCACGGGTGGGATCACCGCGACTTCTTCAATATGAGGCCCAGCAGTGCTAGGCCCCATAGCAGATGTGGCTTCTCGGCTTTCTGGGTTTGGGGGACCCTCAGCACTCCCATTTTCTTTTCTTACTACCTCTCGATCACTCGCACTCCTAACAACAAAACTATCTTCATCATCACCGCTACCAACACCATACCCATCATATTGATCAGGTTGAAGAAGAGAGTCAGGGGTGACAGAACCAGTTTCAGCAGATATGTTCGGAGAGGTGACTGGAATGTCATGTTCAGGTGCGACATTTGCCTGTCGGGTGGTAGGAGTTAAAGTTATGACAAGCCCGCCTGCTTGAGGAATAGCAGTTTCAGGTTGGGCAGTGGGTGTCACATCTGGTGAGGTTGGTTGTGGGTCGGTTAGTTTCATGAATGAGAGGGTGCTTTCTGTAGGTTTGGTAATTGGGTGTTCAGGGGTGCCCAAAGGTGATATAATAGGTTCAAGGATAGGGGCACCGCCTTGGTGAGAAGCTGACTCAGCGTGTGAGGATTCAGAACTGGATGACTCAGAAACGTCAAGTCCAAGTTCAGTTAGTACAGCTTGGGTTTGAGTGGTACGAGAGATAGATTGGATAATTTTTTGTACAGTGGTGGGATCATATGCATCCCCTCCCTCTCTAGTCTCATCACCTTCACCCGCTTCTCCACCCCTCTCAACATTTTCTCTCTGCATGTCCCTCTCAGCATCTCCCATAGATGTCTGAGGCCTATGCTCTAATTGCTCACCAGGTGATACTCCTCCCTGGGCAGGCCTGGCCGGCTCTGGCCCGACCATGGGAGGTATTCCTATACTCTCCCTATAACTCACAACAATAGCATTATGCTCACAAAGGTCTAAAAGAGATACAGGGAAGGGTCTGGGAATTGGTAGGTTGGCAGGAATGGCAGGTTTTATATACATGAAAAGTTTAGGAGTAATAGAAGGTAAACCTACCCTCCGAGGGATGTAAGCATTTTGATACATTACATACTGGATGATCATTGGTAGGAAGCGGTGGTAAGGCAGCATGTTTTCATCCTTCTTCTTTTGGGAGTTCTTCCTGAGCATAGTAGCTTTGATGTCCTGGAAGAGAAGGAATGCGTAGTCCACATGCATATGAGTTGCAGCTGCTACAAAGATTTTGAGTTGATGCTCCGTTGGGAATTCGTAGCCTGAATGCTTTGGGGTGAGACACCTTTGAAGCACCGTCATAAAGGTATTATATTTAGGATGCAAGCCGGTGCATTTGAATTGGCTTTTCTTGGTGAGCTCACCATCATACCCCATCTCCCTTATAGCAGCAAGACATGCATCCTCGTCTGGGATGTCCTCAAATTCTGTTGCAGGAGGTCTGCTGTCTGCTTTGGGTAGGGCAAATATTGTTCTGAGTCGATTAAGAGATATATTGACTTGAAATTCATCGACCTCAGCATGTATGACCTCATAACCTCTGTTATTGAGCTGAACATCACATGTTCTCCAAAATTGTTGAGCATAGAGTTCAGGAACATGGGTGCCAGTTGTGGCTGGGTTGTATGTGAGGAGATGGTTTAGGGGATGAATTTTGAGGATCTCGGTGACAATGGGCTAGGTTGGGTTTTTAAATTTGGTTAGGTCAACATAATGATTGTTTTCATGAGAACCAGTGTTAAGAAACTCGGCTCGGGGCATGATCTCCTCTGGGTCACGTACAACTTGTGCCATATTATCTATCAGATAGATAAAACAGTTAAATTTAAAAATAAAGAGATATGCAAGAAAACAACATTCAGCTTTGAATATTTGGTCAAACTTTGATAAGTGAGTAAAAGATGACCAATGTTGACCAAAACTATAAAGTTTGAAATGTTTGTGAAAAACCTTAACTCTGAAAACCCCATTGTGTTCAGTATGATTTTAAGCATAAAAAAGTTGTTTTGACACTTTTAATATAGCAATTAGATAGTAATAAACAACTTTGTTGTACTGAAGCATAGTCAAAAAATCATCCTAACACCTCTTTTCGAGCCAAAAATCAAATTATATGTGTATGTGCATACTCCCCAAGAACACGAAGAACACTTTTCGAGATTTTTGAAATATTTTTACATCAAAGTGTTCCCCATGTGATAAGAATGCCCATCGTATACTTGATTTGATCTAACAAGTTCATTTCGTGTCCCAAAAATCCCTTCGAAGTCGCAGAACCCATTATCGCATAAAGGTGTTCTAAGGCCAAAAAATACCCTTTTAACTCAAAATTTTCAAAATGCAAACCGTACAAGTTGTTACCTTTGTTATCAGGAGTGTTTTGAGACTAAAAGTGTAAATTTTGGCAGAGTAACGAGAGGATTCGTATGCTAAAGTAACCAAGAAATCGAGAGAAAACTTAAGAAATTTTCGAGTTTAGGAATCGTGTAAAGGAAGCTTGGTAATCTGATAGGACAGTTATAAACTGAAACATGACACGTGTCACTCATTGATTGGACCAAAAACGTGTAAAACACGACTGATAGGGGCAATCGCATGGTAAAAAACCACCCGGCTTATAGAAGTGTTTAATCCCATGCGATTCACCCTTTGGTGAGTTAATCGCATGCGAATCACCCTTTGGTTTCCAATCGCATGCGATAACATGCGATTAAGCCTTTGGTTAATCAATTTATTTGAATCGCATGCTAATCATCATTCAAATCTCATGATTAGGTTCTAATCGCATGCGATTGCTACTTGGCATTCAATCGAAATGTTCTAATCACATGCGATTAAGCCTTGGAGTTCTATCAATTTACTTGAATCGCATGCGATTGGTCATTGATTCAAAATAAGTTAATAATCATGCGATTGATGACCAATGCGATTGATGACAATACTTGAAAAAATTAATTTTGTTGGGTTTCAAGTGATTCTATGCGATTGAAGCATAGGATGCGATTGTTTGAAACAGAACCCAACACTTGGACAATTTCTGAAAAATCAAGATATCTGAATTTTGAGATTTGAAAAAATATTGAATTTTTCAGATATGGTTGATTTGAATGTTTGTCTAGCATATTCCCCCTAGACTCTTGCATCTGTTTAGGAAATGTGTCAGTTGTATACTTCTCCCCCTACACATGTGCAGTATGCATAATTATTTTCTCCCCCTACGCATATGATACATGTGTGTCACCAGAAATTCACTCCCCCTTGAGTGGTGCATCATGAGGCTGCACAAAGAACAAACAGTGTAACACATACTCTAAACAAAAATGGAAGAAAAGGAAAAATGAGGTTCCAGTGTGTTATATTTTCAAGTTTAGCATACCTAACTTGGATACCAATTCAGTGAAGCGACTTTCGTCTAATGGTTTGGTAAACAAGTCAGCGAGCTGATTTTCAGTATGAACATACTGGAGCTCCATTAGACCTTTCTCTACGTTATCTTTTATGAAGTGATAACAGATATCAATGTGTTTAGTTTTAGAGTGGTGCACCGGATTGCAGGAGATAGCTATGGCAGAATGGGAATCGCATAACAATGGAATGTTGTCGTATCTAAGGCCAAAGTCTGATAACTGTGTTCGTATCCATAGACTTTGTGAACAGCACATTGCAGCAGCAACATACTCAGCTTCAGCTGTAGAGGTGGATACACAGTTTTGCTTCTTGGAGGCCCAGCAGACTAAACGATCCCCCAGAAAGTGTGCACTACCAGAGGTGCTCTTTCTATCAATCTTGTAACCGGCATAGTTAGCATCTGAGTAAGCATGGAGATCCAGATTTGAATCTTTGGGATACCACAGACCTAGATCCATAGAACCTTTGAGATATCTGAATATTCGCTTGACTGCCAGAATATGTGACTATTTTGGATTCGCCTGGAATCTGGCACATAGACAGGTAGAGAACATGATGTCCGGACGACTTGCAGTTAGATACAATAACGATCCAATCATCCCACGGTAAGTTTTCAGATCTACAGGAGAACCGTCAAGATCTGCTGAGAGCTGTGCCTTAGCAGCCATGGGTGTGGATATGGGTGTGCAGTTAATCATATCATACTTCGTTAGAAGATCTTTGATGTACTTTGATTGGCAAATAAAACTACCATGACTTAACTGCTTCACCTAGAGATCGAGGAAGAATGACATCTCCCCCATCATACTCATCTGAAATCTATTTGCCATGATCTTAGCAAACGCGTCACTGTATTTTGTATTTGTAGACCCAAAAATGATATCGAACACATATATCTGAACCAAAATCTTGTCCCGACCTTTTGTCTTTGTGAACAGAGTGGTATCAATTTTGCCTTTGGAGTAGCCTTCACCAATCAAATATTCAGATAAGACATCATACCATGCACGTGGAGCTTGCTTTAACCCGTACAAGGCCTTATCTAAGATATAGACAAGATTTGGATATTTAGAATTGATGAACCCCTCTGACTGTGAGACATAAACTTCTTCTTTTAGCACACCGTTAAGAAAAGCTGTATGCACATCCATCTGAAAGACACGGAAGCTTCTGGAGGCGGCATATGCAAGAAAGAGTCTGAGCCTCAATACGAGCAACAGGGGAAAATGTTTCATCATAATCAATGCCCTCCTGTTGATTGTAGCCTTTAGAAACCAACCTAGCTTTGTTACGGATGACCACTCCATCCGAATCCATAATGTTTCATTTAAATTATGTTTTAATCCTTAAATTCTCACTTGTATTTCAGTTTGATCCTCAATGTTATAATCCTTAAGCGGGCGAAATCGTAATTAAACAAAAACCAAACTAAACTTAATGGTTAAACCATTTAAAAACAAACTTTGAGGTTTAAACCAAAATATAAGTGAAACGTTGAGGATTAAAACATAATTTAAATGAAACATTATGCTTATTACGTGTTAAAAAAAACTCTGGGGGTTAAACCGTAAAACAAATAAAACTTTGAGGATTATTTTGTGTTTAACCCGATATAAAAAACATAACCATTAAAAAAATCTAAAAAATTAGGAAGTCAAAAGGTGGTTCATACCTCTTCTAATTTCTCACGAGGAGCGTAAAAGATTGATTCAACTAATAGCATTGAAACAATGATTAACATTTCTTCTAAGCAACCAAACTCAGAAGCTAAAATAAGAGCCTTTGAATCATTTGGTTCTAATGGAAGACGGGCCATTTGTTGTCCGATTGGATTAGATAGTTTCTTTTCGTCTGTTAAAGCCCCTAACAAGTACAATAACTCCAGTGATTTAATGACAACCATCCTACATTTGTAAAATCAATAATTTGGTCAAGAAACAATGGCACAAATTAGAACCAATAATCCCTCCGTCCCATTTTTATTGTCCAGTTTTGATTTTATAAAGTCTTTCTTTTTCAAGTTTGACTTTAAATATTATTGTTTGTCATATAAATATATAATACTTGATGAAAATTATATCAATGATAATACATTTAAAACACAATGCATTCATATATTTTGTATCAAATATTATATACCACAAACAAAAATCTTTAAGATCAAAGATGAAATTGAAAGACTTCAAAAAGTCAAAAGTGGACTATAAAAATGGGAAGGAGGTAGTACAAAAAAGCATTGTAAGTACCTATCACGTTTTTCCATGAAGTCAAACCCGATTTATCATCAACACCGAGAGCACTAAGCTGCAAAATTACGTTTGAGAGATTGCATCTTTTGATCTCGGGTACTGTCGAATCATCGAGTTAACGAACTCCGTCACAATGACACCCTCAAGAAGTTTGTCTCGGATAAAATGACAATCGATCTCAATGTGTTTATCCTCAACACTGGATTTCATGCAATCGAATAGGGATACATATTACAAAGTATATATATACTAAACAACTATGACCTATATACATAATAAGTCCCTATACTATAGAATGATATTAATTCACAATTCTAACAGTTTATACATCATCTGTTGTTGCTTATGATAGGAGATGAATTGAACTTGTTTAAACTTATTATAATGTCTTTATACTTACTATTGGACTTTGGTTTGTTGTGTTTGAGTCATGAACTATGGTTGGTTCTTGTCAATCGCTATATCTATCCCATTATACAAACAGACTTAAAATAAAACAAAACATTCGACATCCTTTCTATATCAGGCTCAATACAAACAAAATTTTCCACAACCTTCAATGGATCCTACCCAATCCTCTGCTCATGATTCAAGAAACATAGCTTTCATATATGTTTCAAACAAGTAATAAACACAAATGGCCTACAAAGACCACATTTTGATATCATACATTAGCCTACAAGAGCACTAGAGCTGCATTAGCAAAATCATTGAAATCAACAACATACATGTTCGATATACATTGTATCCCATGTATGGTAGATAGAAAATTCGACCAAAGCAACATAGGGTCAATAACTTACCCAATAATCCAATCCAAATCCTGATTGTGAGAGTCGGTTTCTGATTTCTTTCCGGAAATCAAAGTCGTGAAGGTGAAGATTTCGTGTAGCTCCGAATCTCCGATGACTAGCGAGATGGTGAGAGATAGTGAAGGAACGGAGCTTCGACAACGAAGGTAAGGAGTTCCGATGGTGATTTCACAAGCTCCAATGGTGAGTTGCTGCAATTCGGTGGTTGATAGAATAAGGGGGAGGACGACTGATGTGCGTGGGATTAGGGTTTAAATAAGGGCAAAAGTGTTCTTTTATTTTTCAAAACAAACTTATCCAATACAATATTGGAATGGAATTGATAAAAGAATTGAATAGACCAAAAAAATGAGATGGATAAAGGAATATAATAGTTCATTACTATTTTATTCGCATGTTTGGTTGTTTTTTTGAAATGAAATGAATTATTACTATAATATGTTTGGTAGAGAAAAAATAAAATAAATAAATAATACCCAAAATCTCCTTGTAGTAAAACAATAAGTCTGCAACACAGTAAAACAATAAGTCTGCAAGTAACGTCAATTCACCAATAACAACCTACAATTAAGGTACATCATTTTAAGTACAGAAGATAGTTGGTAAGATTACTCAATACCTAATAATCCCTCAAGATACTCTAAGTATGCTAGCAATGCACATTGGGCCCAACACGTCACACTAGGCCCAAGTTCACTCGGCGACCCTCTAACTGTTACCGAAACTTTACCTCCTACTAGTATCACTAAAAACATACTAGAATGCAAATATTCTTCGAAGAAATCTGCCTAAAAAGGTGAAATCAAGCTTAAAGCTCTTTAATGACCAAACGGGGCAAAAATCCACAACTTTGACTCTAATAAAAAAAGCCCATAACGACGTTTTTGGATAAAACTTTCTAAAGACAGATTGTTCCCCTTCTCATTAGGAGTTCAACTGCAAAATTTGATGTACTAACTCGAAAAGACGACAAAAGTCAACAAAAGTCAAACTTGCAACTATTTCGGCATTTTCGCCATTTTGACACGAATCTGATTTGCATCATTTGAACTCTTACACCCTTAGTCTAAGAAACAATTATACGGTCATTGGATAGTGCAAAAGTCAATCATTTAGTTTAAAATACTTTGCAGATAAGAAAATTTTGAACATGAGACAACGGAGGTGGTTAGATTTGGTGAAGGATTACGATTGTGAGATCCTATATCATCCGGGCAAGACCAATGTCGTGGCCGATGCCTTGAGTCGTAAGTCGAGATGTATGTTACTTGTAATAAAATGTCTACGGATAACGGTTACTACTTCACTATTTGATTTGATTCGAGCGGCTTAGACCGAGGCGATTAAACCGGAAAACCACAACAAGGAACAAGTAAAGGGTCAAGTAAATTTTTTTGTAAAGGATAGCCAAGGTTTGCTCACGTGTTATGGGAGAATATGGGTACCAGTGATGACCGATGTTCGGTCGACGTTATTAGAGGAAGCTCATAAATTGAAATTTTCTATCCATCCAGGGGCGACAAAGATGTACATGGATCTGAAAATAGATTATTGGTGGCCAGGGATGAAGCGATATGTCGCTAAGTATGTTGAGGGAGGTTTAACCTGCTTACAGGTCAAGGCCGAGCACCAGAGACTGCATGGTAAATTGCAGCTGTTAGAGATTCCGGAATTGAAATGGGAGCACATTACGATGGATTTTATTACGAACCTACCAAGAACACCGAGAAATGTCGACACGATTTGGGTAATAGTGGATAGGCTTACGAAGAGTCCACACTTCATACCGATTCGCGAAACTTTTTCATCGGCAGCATTGGCCAGTGTTTATGTGAAAGAAGTAATCTCGTGGCATGTTGTGCCGGTGTCCGACGGGGATACGAGGTTCACTTCTAGATTTTGGGAAAAGTTTCATAGCGACTTGGGAACAAAGTTGCATTTTAGCACAGCCTATCATCCGCAGACAGAGTGAGAGGACGATTAAAACTCTGGAGGATATGTTACGGGCGTGTGTTCTAGACTTTGGTGGTAGATGGATACCTATCTTCCATTGGCGGAATTTTCGTATAATAATAGTTACCATACGAGTATAGGGATGCCACCGTATGAGATGCTATACGGGAGGCGGTGTAGAACCCCGGTCTGTTGGGGTGAGGTTGGGCATAAGTTACTTGGTAGTACTGAGATTGCACAGAAACCGACAGAGGTTGCGCGCAGCTCAAAGCCGACAGAAGAGCTACGCAAATAAGAGACGATCAGACTTAGAATTTCGGGTTGGAGATTTCTTGTTACTTAATGTGTCACCATGGAAAGGGGTTATACGATTTAGAAAGCATGGTAAACTGAACCCCAGATTTTTCCGTTTAAAGTGGTTGCTCGGGTAGGCAAGGTGGAAACCAAAATTGTTAGTGACAAAACCTAGTGACAAAGTTGTTAGTGACAACCAAAAATGTGAATTTGCCACACTCACCTTCCACACAGTTTTATGAGAATTGGCTCGTGCTAAGCTCGACAACCAAAACTCATAATACTAGATTCGGGTGGTATCAACTTATGGATGGTGCATGATTCACGTTTCTTGTAAAAACGGGTTTTTGTTTCCGGTTTGGATTTAGATTAACTTGTTAGTGACAAAACCTTGTTTTCACTATATGAGAGTTAATCTTGTATGTGAGCGCGCGCGAGAAAAGTAAACCATTTTTAACAAATCTCTTGTGATTTTATTAATTTCGAAAAATTATTGTAACACTGTACTTTTATTTAAACATATTACTGCGTGCGGAAGCTTAATTAACATATAGCTCAATATCCAAGGAGAACCGGCGGACCTGCAGAACCTACAACCAAGGTCGGCCAAAACCAAGATTTACCGATGGTCTAGTTAACGTGGACAACGATATCAGCACCTCTTGAATACAACAAATGCAATTCAAGAAAAAGCTAATACTGTATATCCCTAAACCAGACCCAGCAGAAACACCGCCACGCTGATCTCCAAAACATCATGTATACATATCAAATCAAGACATACAGTCCAAAGAGCATAGTTACAATCAGGATATCATATCCTGTATATCCGAAGATATAAATCCACTCACCTGCGTCCTCGACAATCAAAGCTCAGTGTTCTTATATTACAGAGTCTTCACGTCCCCACAACACAGCACAACCAAATCAGTAATTCAAATCATAATTAACTCTAAAAGTCAAGTTAATTCGCAAACGGGTCAAAGCTTAACCGTTATACCTAACATATATAACCAACAGGAAATACACTCAAAATCATTTAGAATATCTTTATATAAGATATTAAACACATAGAAATCAACGAAACATTCATAAGTTTCATCTATCTCCAATTAATCCGCAAAAGTCAAGTTATTACGCAAAAGGGTCAAAACTAACCAATTACTCAAAACACATATAATCAACATGAAAAACATTTAAGACCATTTAAGATAATCATATATGTTATAAGCAAGGTGTAGCAATCGACAAAACGCGCTCAAAGTTCACATATACCAATTTACCTCGCAAACGGGTCAAAATCAACCCGTCAGGTTAAACACACCAAACCAACTTGAAATAAGTCAAACATCATTTAGTAATGCTTCATATATCATATGGAACATGTATCAATCAATGAAACACGATCACAAGTCATCTAAGTCCATTTCTCGAATTTAAAGTAGGCGTTTAACACAAATATCTACACATATAGCATCAAACATTATAGCCACCTCTTCTATACCATATAATCATACTCAATCTTTAAGAATGTAAGTTTTCTCCTAAAAATTCTGCTCAAAACATAAACTATGTACAAAAACCCATTTTTTGACCAAACGGGTCAAACACAACTTTGGCTCTAACGGATCGACACCAAAACGACATTTTTTGAAAAAACTTTCTAGAGAGAGCTTGTTCCCCTTATAATGAAGAGTTGATCTGCACTTTTTGAGGTCCTAACTCGGAAAAACGATCAAAGTCAACAAAAGTCAACTTTAGCGAGATTTGGGTAATTTTTAGCAATTCAATTCCAAATCAATTCTACTCATTTTTCAGTGTTTACTAACATCATTTAGCACTTGTAGAAGCTATCTTACATACATTTCACTCATCCAATTAATTCAAACAAAAATCCAACTTTAATTAACTAAGAAATATCCAATTTAGCAATTTCTTGAAATTCATCAAAACTAACACTTCTAATCCATAATTTGAAGCATAAAAATCAGTCCCTTAATGGTCAATTTCGAATTTGACCCATTTAGAATCATTTATTCATGAATTCCTTTAATGGAGTTTCATGCTCAATCATGATAACAATAGCAATTCATCATTCAAATGATATCAAATCAGTTTAGAACTTCATATTTATGCATACTAAACACATGGAAAACATTAAAACACAATATGGATCATCTAATTATGAACTCACAAATTCAAGTTTACTCCTTGACCTCCATTAATGGGCTTCTTGAACTAAATCTTCAAAACACAGAATTTAATCATCTAAATCATGGCAAATCAGTTAAAAATTCATTATTTATACATATTAACCACATAAGAATCATCAATACACAATGCAAACATCAAATTCTTGATTTCTCAAATTCAAGTTTCAAGCTTTTCCTCCATTAATGGTGGTTTTTGAGCTCCATGATCATGAACACAGAAATTAATCATCATTTTCATGCCAAATCAGTTTATGAATCACCAACTAAACATACAAAACACATATATCTTTAATTCCTCAAAAACCCAAATCATCAAGAACCCTAGAATTTCAAGTAGCATGTTTTTGGCAAGAACACTTGAAGAACTAGAAGAATGCATCATTAATCTACTCCATACCTTGAATCTGAAGCAAAAATCACAATAATTAAATACCTTGAGTCGGCTGGGGGTTAATTTAAACACATACACAGTATATTATACTGTTATTTGGCATACAGGAACCTAATTAAAGTGGTCCTATACAAATCATAAACAAGCAACGAGGTATTATTTGGGACCCTCGTGTAAAAACGAATCATATGGCATCAACTAATATATAAAATATTAATACTAATATTTCACCTTTTTATCTCGCGGTCCAATTAAATCATCAAATAGTAATCAAATAAATAGGAAACAATTAATCAATTACATGAACCATTAAATATAAATAAATATAGATAATAAACAAAGAGTTTACCATTCGCGCGTAAACTACGAGGCCCGATAGGAGGATGTTACAAATCTCCCCCCTTAAGAGGATTCCGTCACCGGAATCTCACCACATTACTAACCCAATGGTTCTTCCATTAATTACTTTTCAAGTCAACCTGTCAACTCAACATGAAGATCAAACGTAATCATCTGGTCATTTACTTAGTGATCAAATATATATAATGAAGAGATGACTTCCATCGTTCCCCCATGCAAATTATTCCCTTTCAAAGTAGTGGATCTGCATACAGTTTCTGTCTCTCATACAATAGTAACCTTCTCAGCTATTATCTGAATAATATCGTGAACTGCATACTGTTTCTCCTCTGTCTCTGAACAACACGTAAGAGTATGACTGTGATGATCGCATAACATTTTGTAAAGTGTCATATCAATACCCGAGTAATAAGAATTTCAAACGCAAATTCAATCAATGGTAGGTACAAATCCCAAAGTATGTCCCACTCTACCCACACGCATGTAACATATCCTCAAATCTCTGAATGGTTCATTTCATCTGACTGTCTGTCTAGGGATGATAAGCTGTACTCCAATTAACCCGCGTTAACAATTCCCGCTGTAAGTTCTTCTAGAAGTTCAAAACAATTCTAGAATATTTGTCAGAAACAATCAATAATGGAATATCATGTCAAGATACAATCCCATCACTATACAGCCAAGCTAATCTGTTGAGAAAATTGTCTCATTGGCGGCAAGAAAATACACTTTATTCATCAAACAGTCAACAATCACCCAAAATCATGACTCTACCGAGTACGTGTGAGTTTGGTTACAAATCCATCATGATAAGCTCCCATTTTGTAACATCCTCAAATAGGCCTAGTCGTTTATACTCTCAGTACGTTCTAAATCTTGAGTTTGTTAGTACATATTAGAATTATTATTAAAATAATTAAGAAATCATGATATTAAAGTTTATAACGAAAATAGATAAGTTTAATAAACAGTTTTGACTAATGATTCCGGAAACATCCCCGTTAGTTGAAACGGGCAAGCAGGTATTAACTTGTAAGTTGAAAAGGGGTATTAACTTGTAAGTTGAAAAGGGGAACAAAATACCCCTTATGGATAATAATAGAGACCAAGTCGGTCTCTCCCCTTCTCAACTACACAGACACGTAAACATACACACACTTCTCACCTCTTGTTCTTGAAATCGTGAAGAAGAACTCAAGGAGAGATCATCAAACTTCTGTTCCAGCAACAAATTCAAGTATCAATTAGCTCTAATTCATCATCTTCCTCATCCAAGCTCCATTGTAAGTCCATCTTCTTCATTGTTCTTGAGTTTTCAAGTTTAGGTTAAAATGGCCAACTTCAAATTAGCCATCTACAATTAGATTTCTATGTTGCAATCTGTTCTTATAGGATTTCTAAGTGTTTAGGAATCATTATCTTGAATTTAAATGTTGATTTTGAACTTGTTCCATGAATGGCTTCAAATGGGTCAAAACTTGAAGAAATTGATCCCATTTCTTGAATTCTTGATTAGATTTGTTATATGTATGTTTATAGAATCATTATGATGCTTTAGTTGATATGTAAACGCTGATTTAATATGATTATGATAGCTATATGTGGTGTTTTAGGATTCAAGCTTCAAAACTCCATTAATGGAGGTGAATAGTGAAACTTGAAATTGGGTTTTCATGTTTTAATGATCCTAAATATGTTTTTATTGTTTCAATCAGTTCCTATAGCTTATATAAATCATATTAAGTAAGAATTATTGGTTACAAGTGTTAGTTTTGATGAATTTCAAGAAATGGCTTAAATTGGACATGTTCTTAGTTAATTTAATTTAGATTTTTGTTTGAATTAATTGGATGAGTGAAATATATGTAAGATAGCTTCTACAAGTGCTAAATGATGTTATTAAACACTGAAAAATGAGTAGAAGTGATTTGGGATTGAATTGCTAAAAATTACCGAAATCGCGCTAAAGTTGACTTTTGTTGACTTTGGTCGTCTTTCGGAGTTAGGACCTCAAAATATCCAGATCTACTCTTTATCATAGGGGAACAAGCTGTCTTTAGAAATTATTTTCAAAGTTGTGGTTACCCGACCCGTTTGATCAAAAAATGAGCTTTGTTCATGGTTTTATGTTTTGAGCAGAATTTTTAGGAGAAAACTTACATTATTAAAGATTGAATTATGATTATATGACATAGAAGAGGTGTCTATGATGTTTGATGATATATGTGTAGATATTTGTGTTAATTGTCTACTTTAAAGCATGAAATTAACTTGAATGAACTATATGTATATGTAGTTAGTTTGTACATGTTGCAAATCATATATAAAGAGATTATAAGTGGTTATAGAGTTATTTTATGATCATTACATGAATTGGACATGTCGGGTGCATTTTGACCCGTTTGTGAAATAGTTGGTTGTTGTACATTGTGACTTGATTTCTAAATATAAGTAATGGAATGTTAGGTACATCCGAGGATCACGAGGACCCCGAACACTATATTTGTCTTCTTTAAATTCTACGGGTGAGTGTCGGATAACATGAGAATTAATATAACTGTATTACATATTATTAATATGTACAAGTAATGCCATGATATGTAATGTACTTGAAACTTGCATGAATTGAATCATGATTATGATATGCGTGCTATGAGGCCCGGAACGGGTCAACTATATGTTTGTGATCGGATCCGAGATATGGGGGCTAGATATAGTCCTTGATCGAGGCCAGACTGCGGTCTCGGATGCCTTGAGGCCTGCGGGTCGATGATAGCGTCAACGGTACCTGGATAGGTATTTAGGGTTTGGCTAACCCAATGTTCCTCATGCGATTAGGGGATCAGTTACCCGCTGTACCCCATGGAGTCGATGACTTCATAACGCAACGGTGGACCGCTACCCGCTCACCCACCCTTTAGTGTTCCTCGGGAGGTCATGGGGTGTGTGAAAGAGTGTTATATTCTTGAAACGCTATTGTTTACTTGCTTGTTATGTTAGTAAAATATGATAAAAGTACTAAGTATGTTATATATGTGTTGTTTGGCCAGATTATTTAAGAGAATAATATGGCTGAACACGGAGATAGAGAGGCTTACATAAGAGACTTAGAGGCTCGTCTGAAAGTTTCGGAGGAAAGGGTATTTGTGCAACCACTGGCAGAACCCAAGATGTCACCAGATCTTAAAATTTTTCTATCTTGCCGGCCACCTATTTTTGAAGGTAGCATATATCCTAGCATTACCGAAAGGTGGATTCGTGAGATGGAGCTAGCCTTTGAAAATAGTAATTGTAAGGAGTCCAACAAAGTGGGAGCTCGGAAGCAGTTAAGGGGTAATGCACTGACCTGGTATGACACTGTGATCTCATCTACTTCTGCAGAGATGAGAGTTGCATTCACTTGAACGGATTTTGTGAGAATTCTCCGCAGTAAGTACTGTTCTGATCAGGGGATGGATAGACTGGAGGAGGAGTTCCTGGCGTTGAGAAAGGGTGATAAACCGGTCGAAGATTTAATCGAGCGGTTTTATGATAAAATGAGGCTTGTGAATCATTTATTACCAGATGAAAAGTCAAAGATAAAATGGTTTGCCAAAACTCTTCCACCAGATTAGCGAGCTTCAGTCAGGGGTGCTTTGTCTTTGGATATCGCATTCGAGTTGGCACGACAATATGAAAGCGACCATGTGCAGAAAAAGGAATCTACAAGTGGGGGCTTTAAAAGGAAGTTTGATCAATCTTCGGGGTCGAGAAATTGGAGTGGTGTGTCCCGGCAACAACACGGGACCCAGAGGTATAGCCAGTCTACTACTCCATGGTGTTCCCGGTGTCGTTCTAATCATACTGGCCATTGTACCCGGGAGACAGCCCGATGTTACAAATGCGGGCAGAAGGGGCATTCTACTGATGCGTGTCACTTTAAAGAAAATGTCTGTTATAAATGCTTCAAGCCTGGGCATCGCTCGTCAGAATGCAGATCAAGTCAAGGACGGGGATCGGGAGGATCATCTTCAGGGCCGAAAAAGGAGAATGCACCCCGGGCAGCTGGCAGGGCTTTCCAGATGACGGCCGATGAGGCCAAGACAGCAGGTGATGTTATTACAAGCACATTCTTAATTAATTCAATGCCTGCATGTATTCTATTTGATTCTGGTGCTACTTACTCCTTTATTTCTCCGAAATTCTGTGAAAGAATTCAACTTCCTAGTTCTCTTATGACAAGTCATATTGATGTGGAAGCTGCCGATGGTAAGTTAGTGCCCGTTACTTCATCAATTCCACAAGCTTCACTTGAAATTGACAGTCATAGTTTTCCTATATCTTTGTTGCTTTTGTCTATCTCTGGTTTTGATGCGGTTGTTGGCATGGATTGGCTTGTTAATCAAAATGCCGAGATTCTATGTTCTAAGAAACTAATCAAGATTCCTCTACCCAATGGGTCATATGCTATGGCTCGTGGTGAACGGAGGAAGTCTGAAATTCCTTTGATCTCAACAATGAAAGCTCATAAATCAATAGTCAAAGGGTGTGATTTGTACTTGGCTCGTGTAATTGACACGAAAATGGAAAAGAAAGTTGTTAATGACATAAGGGTGGTATCGGAATACCCTGATGTCTTTCCTGACGAATTACTTGTACCTCCTGTACGAGATGTAGAATATCAAATTAATCTTGTTCCAGGTGCTACACCTGTGGCAAGAGCTCCTTATCGTCTAGCTCCATCTGAAATTCGCGATATGATGACTCAAATTCAAGAACTCCTTGATAAAAGCTTTATTCGTCCTAGCTCTTCGTCTTGGGGAGCTCCAGTCTTATTTGTCAAAAAGAAAGACGGGACGATGCGTATGTGCATAGACTACAGGGAGTTAAATAAAAGAACTGTAAAGAATAAGTACCCTCTTCCTCGCATTGATGATTTGTTCGATCAGCTACAGGGTGCTACTTGTTTGTCTAAAATCGATTTTTGGCCTGATACTCTGGTTATCATCAAGTTCGGGTACGCGAGGAGGATGTTCCTATAACAGCTTTTCGAACCAGATACTGGCATTACGAGTTTCTGGTGATGCCTTTTGGTTTGACAAATGCTCCGGCTGTGTTTATGGACTTGATGAATCGTGTCTGTCGTCCTTTTCTTGATAAGTTCATGATAGTATTCATTGACGATATTCTCATATATTCCAAGTCCGAGGCAGAACACGAGGCTCATCTTCGTATGGTTCTTGATACTCTTCTACGTGAGCATTTATATGCTAAATTTTCTAAGTGTGAGTTCTGGCTTGAAGAGATACATTTCCTTGGTCATGTTATATGCAAGGATGGTGTATTGGTTGACCCAGTCAAAGTCGAGGCCGTGATGAATTGGAGAATTCCTAAAACCCCATCTGAAATCAAAAGCTTCTTAGGACTCGCTGGTTACTATCGGAGATTCATTTAGAATTTTTCCAAAATAGCAGGTCCTTTAACTAAGCTCACGCGAAAGGATGTTGCTTATGATTGGTCTGCCCAAGATAAGGCTTTTCAAACTCTGAAACAGTTGTTATGTCAAGCTCCAGTTCTAACCTTACCCAACGAGTCGGAAGACTTTGTTGTTTATTGTGATGCCTCTTATGCAGGTTTGGGAGGTGTCCTAATGCAGAGGGACAAGGTTGTTGCTTATGCTTCCCGCCAATTAAAGCCTCACGAGAAGAACTACCCAACACACGATCTTGAATTGGCTGCCGTAATATTTGCTTTGAAACTATGGCGTCACTATCTTTATGGCAGCAAGTGTGTGGTGTACACAGACCATAAAAGCCTGCAATATGTTTTCACTCAAAAGGAGCTTAATATGAGACAACGGAGATGGTTAGAATTGATCAAGGACTATGATTATGAAATCAAGTATCATCCGGGAAAGGCGAACGTTGTAGCTGATGCATTAAGCCGAAAGGGCTCTTCGGAGAATGTCAGATTCATGAAGCTTGCTATTGTATCTGATATCATTACTCGGATTAAGGAGGCACAACAGGAGGCTTTGTTAGAGATTATCTTGAAAGCATAAACCATGAGTAAATTGAAAGATCAACCGGAGAATGACAACCGTGGGCTGAAGACTTTCAAATCCCGAATCTGGGTGCCTAGCATTGGAGGAAACCGTGATCTAATTCTCCAGGAGGCTCATAAGTCGAAATTGTCTATTCATCCTGGTTGTACCAAAATGTATCAGGATCTTAAGGCATTCTATTGGTGGCCCACTTTGAAGCGTGATATAGCTTCATTTGTTGAGAAATGTCAAATTTGTGCACAAGTCAAGACGGAACATCAAAAGCCTTACGGTAACTTGCAGCAATTACCTATTCCAAAATGGAAGTAGGATAATATTACCATGGATTTTGTCACTAAATTGCCCAGGACTTCAAAGGGGCATGATATGATCTGGGTAATAGTTGATCGTCTTACCAAGAGTGCACATTTTCTTGCAGCTCATGAATCTCAGTCTATGACTAGCCTTGCTCAATTATATGTCAATGAGATTGTATCTCGTCACGGTGTTCCTTTGTCTATTGTTTGTGATCGAGATACTCGTTTTGCTTCAAATTTTTGGAACAGACTTCAACAAGAGCTAGGTACTCGAGTTCATATGAGTACCGCCTACCATCCCCAGACTGATGGACAGTCCGAAAGGACTATCCAAACTCTTGAAGACATGTTACGTGCGTGTGTACTTGAATACGGTGGTTCATGGGATTCTCATCTACCTTTGATCGAATTTGCTTATAATAATTTGTATCATTCTAGCATCGGTATGCCACCGTATGAGACGCTTTATGGTAGGCGTTGTCGCACCCCTACTTGTTGGCTAGAACCGGGAGAGAAGCAATACGCAGGACCTGATTTTGTTCAAATTACAGCTGATAAAGTCAAAGTTGCATGTGAGAAGCTAAAGGCGGCTCGTGATAGACAAAAGATGTATGCTGATCCGAAACGCAGACCTGTTACCTTTGAAATTGGTGACCGGGTATTCTTGAAGGTTTCTCTATGGAAGGGCATAATTCGGTTTGGTAAGAAGGGCACGTTAAGTCCTCGTTACATTGGTCCTTTCAAAATTCTCGACAAAGTCAACAAGCAGACTGTTTCTTTGGAATTACCTCCAGAGTTGTCCGGTATTCACAGCACTTTCAACGTTTGTAATCTGCGAAAGTGTAAAGTGGAGGAAGATCAGATTTTGCATCTACAAGACCTGAGGGTAGATCCTACCAAACGATTGGTGGAAGAACCTATTGAAATCATGGATACTAAGGTCAAGCGGTTGAGAAAGAAGAACACCCGATTGGTCTTAGTTAAATGGAAACACAACCTTGGGTCGAACTTGACATGGGAGACTGAGGATGACATGAAGGCCTGATATCCCCACTTGTTTGCCGAAGAGCAGATTCCGAGGACGGAATCTTCTTAAGGGGGGTAGATTTGTAACATCCTCAAATGGGCCTAGTCGTTTATACTCTCGGTACGTTCTAAATCTTGAGTTTGTTAGTAAATATTAGAATTATTATTAAAATAATTAAGAAATCATGATATTAAAGTTTATAACAAAAATAGATAAGTTTAATAAACGGTTTTGAATAATGATTCAGGAGACATCCCCGTTAGTTGAAACGGGCAAGCGGGTATTAACTTGTAAGTTGAAAAGGGGAACAAAATACCCCTTATGGATAATAATAGAGACCAAGTCGGTCTCTCCCCTTTTCAACTACACATACACGCAAACATACACACACTTCTCACCTCTTGTTCTTGAAATCGTGAAGAAGAACTCAAGGAGAGATCATCAAACTTCTGTTCCAGCAACAAATTCAAGTATCAATTAGCTCTAATTCATCATCTTCCTCATCCAAGCTCCATTGTAAGTCCATCTTCTTCATTGTTCTTGAGTTTTCAAGTTTAGGTTAAAATGGCCAACTTCAAATTAGCCATCAACAATTAGATTTCTATGTTGCAATCTGTTCTTATAGGATTTCTAAGTGTTTAGGAATCATTATCTTGAATTAAAATGTTGATTTTGAACTTGTTCCATGAATGGCTTCAAATGGGTCAAAACTTGAAGAAATTGATCCAATTTCTTGAATTCTTGATTAGATTTGTTATATGTATGTTTATAGAATCATTATGATGCTTTAGTTGATATGTAAACGCTGATTTAATATGATTATGATAGCTATATGTGGTGTTTTAGGATTTAAGCTTCAAAACTCCATTAATGGAGGTGAATAGTGAAACTTGAAATTGGGTTTTCATGTTTTAATGATCCTAAATATGTTTTTATTGTTTCAATCAGTTCCTATAGCTTATATAAATCAAATTAAGTAAGAATTATTGGTTACAAGTGTTAGTTTTGATGAATTTCAAGAAATGACTTAAATTGGACATGTTCTTAGTTAATTTAATTTAGATTTTTGTTTGAATTAATTGGATGAGTGAAATATATGTAAGATAGCTTCTACAAGTGCTAAATGATGTTATTAAACACTGAAAAATGAGTAGAAGTGATTTGGGATGGAATTGCTAAAAATTACCGAAATCGCGCTAAAGTTGACTTTTGTTGACTTTGGTCGTCTTTCGGAGTTAGGACCTCAAAATTTCCAGATCTACTCTTTATCATGAGGGGAACAAGCTGCCTTTAGAAACTATTTTCAAAAAATTTCGTTTTGGTGTCGATCCGTTAGAGCCAAAGTTGTGGTTACCCGACCCGTTTGGTCAAAAAATGAGCTTTGTACATGGTTTTATGTTTTGAGCAGAATTTTTGGGAGAAAACTTACATTATTAAACATTGAATTATGATTATATGACATAGAAGAGGTGGCTATGATGTTTGATGATATATGTGTAGATATTTGTGTTAATTGTCTACTTTAAAGCATGAAATTAACTTGAATGAACTATATGCATATGTAGTTAGTTTGTACATGTTGCAAATCATATATAAAGAGATTATAAGTGGTTATAGAGGTATTTTATGATCATTACATGAATTGGACATGTCGGGTGCATTTTGACCCGTTTGTGAAATAGTTGGTTGTTGTACATTGTGACTTGATTTCTAAATATAAGTAATGGAATGTTAGGTACATCCGAGGATCAAGAGGACCCCGAACACTATATTTGTCTTCTTTAAATTCTACGGGTGAGTGTCAGATAACATGAGAATTAATATAACTGTATTACATATTATTAATATGTACAAGTAATGCCATGATATGTAATGTACTTGAAACTTGCATGAATTGAATCATGATTATGATATGCGCGCTATGAGGCCCGGAACGGGTAAACTATATGTTTGTGATCGGATCCGAGATATGGGGGCTAGATATAGTCCTTGATCGTGGCCAGACTGCGTTCTGGTATGCCTTGTGGCCTGCGGGTCGATGATAGCGTCAACGGTACCTGGATAGGTATTTAGGGTTTGGCTAACCCAATGTTCCTCGTGCGATTAGGGGATCAGTTACCCGCTGTACCCCATGGAGTCGATGACTTCATAACGCAACGGTGGACTTGCATACCCACTAGTCTTAGTACATCCTGTTGAGGTTCTATGAACACAGCGGAAGCAACATGCAACAAACAAATCAAGAGAACAAGCAAACAAAACATAAAACCCCAAAATGGACCAATCTATATAACTAGTATTTGCAACATGGAAAAAGAAGAGAAAGAAGGATATACCTTTCTCCTTAGCTCCAGCAATCTGTAGAAGAGGATGGTGTTGACTAGGAAGCAAAATAGATTCCCTCTATTGCAAGTCCACACCGGGTTTGTGAGATCTCCATGTACTAGCACACCATCAATGGTCTTCAAAGCCTTGAAACCATTTCTGAAACAGCAACATAACCTTCCTCTTCTCCTGGACTCAACTCACAAGCACTCTAATATGAAACTCCAAAGAGTTCTAAGTGGGTGTAAGTTTCTTCAAGTAGCAAGAGTATCAAAGAAGAGGCAAGTGAGGTGTATATAAAGACCTAAAAGTGCCATTTCGTCTCCCAAAGTCGGCCACCAGACTTTACCAAAAGAAAAGCCATTCATTGGCCAAAAGGGAGGTGTCAGACGAATTCCGCGGCGCGGAACCTAAACTCCGCGTCGCATAGCCTAAACCGCGTCGCGTAATATTCCTGCATGCCAACTTCTCCACTTTGACACTTTTAGTCCCTCAACATAGGTTGCTGTCGAGATCAACCCCCGGTGTGTGACCCAATAGGCCCACACTATATTGGCAGTGATCCTAATGACGTACGTGCGTCAGTGGGCATACTCCAACACATCTGCCTCTGGCCAAGAAGCTTGATAGAATCTCGACTCCCCTACAACCCTAATAAGAGATGAGAATATTAATAAAAATGTATTTGTGTAAGTTTAATATGTTGTTTCTTATGATGAATTTGATGATGGCTTTTGTGATTATGTGGAATTAAGAGAATATTAATTGTTTAATCTTCAGGCAGAAATTGCAAGACTAGAAGCAAGATTGAAGATGGAGAGAGAAAACCTTGAAAAGGAGAAGAGTTTGCTCATGGGAACAGCATCCAACCAAGATAATCAAGACGGTGCTCTTGAAATTACAGTAAGCGGTGAGAAATACCGATGCCTCAGGTTCTCCAAGGCTAAAAAATAAGTGCGGGTTTCAAATGTTTATCATATCTTTCGCGGGTCATTTACAAAAGAAATTTTAAAAAATCGATTCATCAAAATCCAATATGCGAATCGGGTCTCACTGCGATATACAGAAAAGGGTTTGGTAGTTGGGAAGACGAAGGGGATGGATGCTAATAGAGTTGTCGTCGTATATGGTTTTGGTTTCATATGTATACAATCCTATATGCATTGTTGTTAATTACTTTGTAAAAATTTGATTAATTTCATTATGATTCTTCTTTTAGTCTAGGGCATGCAACAAGTTTCTTCGCCTTTTATAGCCGAAAAAGGAACGTAATCTTTGCCTTTGGTACGACTGTGTAGCGTTTACGTAATATATTACCTTCTCATACTCCGCTTAGGTGAAGTTCATTACGATATGCAATAGAGAACAATTGCAAACAACATAAATGCACAAAATGCTCATCTTTGCGCATCTTATTCGCAAACATAACGTAAATTTCGTTCATTTACCTCTACAGTGTTGGAAAGTTTCATTGCCTTTTATAGCCGAAAAAGGAACATTATCTTCGCTTCTGGTACGACTGTTTAGCTTTTTCTTCAAATAATAAGTGTTTCGTGTCAACCAAAAACGGGCTACACCCACACTAGCATTACTTATACTAACTTATAGTCCAACCCGCCAACAGGGTTATAGCCTAACAGTATCAAGGTGTTTAAAAAATATTACTCATTGTTATAGGTTCTAGTTCTGTTGTGAACAATAATAAATAAAATAAAAAACCCTTATAAGTAGGGGTAAGCATAGTACCGTACGGAATATTCATTATACGTAGGGCTGTAAACGAACCGAACGAACACGAACGGGGCTTGTTCGTGTTCGTTCGTTTAACTTTAAGCGAACAAATAAACGAACACGAACGGAAATGTACGTTAGTGTTCGTTCGTTTAAGTTTAGCCGAACAAATAAACGAACACGAACGATAAACGAACGAGCATGTGTGTTCGATTGTTAAAGAATTGGTTAGTTCATGTACATTTTTGTTCGTTCATTTAAGTGATAAACAAACGTAAACGAATGAACACACACTAAAATATAAATCCAACATTATTGAACACAAATAAACACTATATTTAAACACACACATATAATATAAATATATATATATATATATATATATATATATATATATATATATATATATATATATATATATATATATATTTATTTATTTATATAAAATATAAACGAACGGATAACCGAACGTTCACGAACATAAATGAACGAACGAGAGCTCTGTTCGTGTTCGTTCATTTAATTAAACGAACAGAAAATCTTGATCATGTTCGTTTGTTTATTAAACAAACAAACATAAACAAACTTCCCGCCGAACAATTTCACGAACGGTTCATGAACGTTCTGTTCATTTACAAGCCTAATTATATGGTACTGATACAACGGTACAAAGTACCTATTTTACCTTGTTGGTTCGGTATTAGTCCCGAATACCGAATCCCGAGTACCGGACCGAAAACTCCAACTCGATACTGGTACCGAATCCCGAGTTCTAGTACGGTTCGGTATTTTCAATACTCTTACTCACCCCTACTTAACCTCGTGATTTAACTCTTTTGACCAAAGAATTGCCCATCTACATCAAAAGACAAGGCCTAATGAATTATGAATCTACATTAAATAACATGTTTTAAGATATTATCATGTCTATTAGTGCAAAATTCTAGTCTTTCAAGGCATAACATTGAGGAGCCAGCTCTGCTAACCACAAATAATCAATTCTAGTTACATCTCGCAAATAATTACGCGTTGTTTGAATTAAATTGTAGAAGATTATGCACTCCGATTTTGCACGACGTATGACAGAAGTTGGGAGAATCTCTGCAATCTGACCGTTTGCCAAAACCCTGTCATTCATAAACCCAAATCACATTATGTTCACGATCAAACACAGTATTTTAAGGCTGTAAACGAACCGAACGAACACGAACAGGGCTTGTTCGTATTAAACGAACCTTGTTCGTGTTCGTTCGTTTAATTTTAGCCGAACAAATAAACGAACACGAACGATAAACAAACGAGCATTTGCGTTCGATTGTTTAAAAGACTGGTTACTTCATGCACATTTTTGTTCTTTCATCTAAATGAAAAACAAACGTAAACGAAGGAACACACGCTAGAATACAGACCCAACATTATTAAACACAAATAAACACTGTATATAAACACACACAAACATAATACATATATAACGAGCATAGACGAACATAAATGAACGAATGAGAGCTCTATTCATGTTCATTCGTATAACTAAACAAACGGAAAATCTTGTTCATGTTCGTTTATTTATTAAACAAATGAACATTAACAAATTTCCCACCGAACAATTTCGCGAACGCTTCATGAACGTTCTGTTCGTTTACAGCCCTACTGTATTTACTTCCTATTTTTGCCAAATTTTGTGACGGTTACTACCCATTTGCAACATTCGAAACCCGTTATTTAAAAAAAAATTGAAAGTTTTTAAAGTTGTGAAAATGGTTATAGATCTCACCTGTATGTACCATCAGGTTGCTTTAAAGCTGCATTTAAGAGACCTTAAGCCCCATTCGTTCAACATTTTCCCGAATTTGACTACATAAAAAACCGACAAATAATCATATTTAAGAGAAAAAGAAAATAAAAAAATGATATAATTGAAAGTGAGTCGTGTTCAATAAAATCCATCTGAAAACATAGTCCTAAAATTTTAATATGCAATCACAGGTGATTCAGTATACAATCACATGTGATTTGTAAAAGCATCAGATGTGATTTACGAAAATGCCCCTCCGTCATGCAATCTGGACCATTGATGCCATTGATCCAAAGGCTAAAATTATTCTGTTAGGACTAAGAATTAAGTATGAATTATATTGAACATTCTTCAATTGAAAGTAAGAAAAGAATTCACTAACTTGTATATGTCGCGAGCATGCTTTAAGGAACTATATTGAACATTATTGAACATTAAGTATGAACTATATTGAACATTCTTTAATTGAAAGTAAGAAAAGAATTCACTAACTTGTATATGTCGCGAGCATGCTTTAAGGAACGATCATTAATGAAGTTTTCCTTGCACCATTTCCGTAAATTCTTTTCAGCCTTATTATCAATACCATTTTCTGCCTTGTTTTTCTCCAAAAACTCGAGAGAAGCACGATAAACGTTAAGGAACGTGACATGGTCTCCATCCGGGCTCGAGAAGGATTTAATCACAGTCCATAACTGAAAAAAAAAGGTTGACCGTTTGAACTTTATAAAAATTAAAGAAAAATGACATGTCCCATGTAAAATGGATAGAAATTAAAAAACTTTCACAATCCTATCTACAAACAACAAGTCAACAACACACAATCCTGCTATAGTAGGGTATGTGAGAGGTAAAAAGTAGACAATCATATCTCTACCCGTAGATAGAGAGATTGCTTGTAGATATAAAAGGGTTAAACATGGAATAATCCTCAAAGTTTCATTTGTTTTACGGTTTAACCCTCAAAGTTTTTTTAACACATAATAACCATAATGTTTCATTTAAATTATCTTTTAATCCTCAAAGTTTCACTTGTATTTCTGTTTAAACCTCAATGTTTTTTTTAACACGTAACAACCATAATGTTTCATTTAAATTATGTTTTAATCCTTAAATTCTCACTTGTATTTCAGTTTGATCCTCAATGTTATAATCCTTAAGCGGGCGAAATCGTAATTAAACAAAAACCAAACTAAACTTAATGGTTAAACCATTTAAAAACAAACTTTGAGGTTTAAACCAAAATATAAGTGAAACGTTGAGGATTAAAACATAATTTAAATGAAACATTATGCTTATTACGTGTTAAAAAAAACTCTGGGGGTTAAACCGTAAAACAAATAAAACTTTGAGGATTATTTTGTGTTTAACCCGATATAAAAAACATAACCATTAAAAAAATCTAAAAAATTAGGAAGTCAAAAGGTGGTTCATACCTCTTCTAATTTCTCACGAGGAGCGTAAAAGATTGATTCAACTAATAGCATTGAAACAATTATTAACATTTCTTCTAAGCAACCAAACTCAGAAGCTAAAATAAGAGCCTTTGAATCATTTGGTTCTAATGGAAGACGGGCCATTTGTTGTCCGATTGGATTAGATAGTTTCTTTTCGTCTGTTAAAGCCCCTAACAAGTACAATAACTCCAGTGATTTAATGACAACCATCCTACATTTGTAAAATCAATAATTTGGTCAAGAAACAATGGCACAAATTAGAACCAATAATCCCTCCGTCCCATTTTTATTGTCCAGTTTTGATTTTATAAAGTCTTTCTTTTTCAAGTTTGACTTTAAATATTATTGTTTGTCATATAAATATATAATACTTGATGAAAATTATATCAATGATAATACATTTAAAACACAATGCATTCATATATTTTGTATCAAATATTATATACCACAAACAAAAATCTTTAAGATCAAAGATGAAATTGAAAGACTTCAAAAAGTCAAAAGTGGACTATAAAAATGGGAAGGAGGTAGTACAAAAAAGCATTGTAAGTACCTATCACGTTTTTCCATGAAGTCAAACCCGATTATATCATCAACACCGAGAGCACTAAGCTACAAAATTACGTTTGAGAGATTGCATCTTTTGATCTCGGGTACTGTCGAATCATCGAGTCCATCAAATCTGCTCTCGGGATAAAGACGAAAGCATTTTCCAGGTCCTTCACGCCCAGCACGTCCACTGCAAAAAAAAAAATGCAAATAATAAATAAAAAGTATAGAGTTGTGTTCAATAAAGTCCATATAAAAAACATAGTCCTAAAATCTTGATATGCAATCACAGGTGATTCAGTATACAATCACATGTGATTTGTAAAAGCATCACATGTGAATTACAAAAATGCCCCTCTGCCCAAAATTTTAAAATTCAATCTAGATCATTGACGCCATTGATCCAAAGACTAAAACTAATCCCTTAGAACTATGAATTAAGTATGGACTAAACATTCTTTAAAAAGTATAATCAAATTTGGAAATCAATAAGGTTACCTCCTTTGAAGAGCTTGAGCTTTTGAAGTTTTAACAATGATTAGTGATTCGATACCACTTTCAGGAGAGTAACTGCGCACTTTCACCAATCGAGGATCAATAACATATTTGATTCCAGGTATTGTGACTGATGTTTCGGCAATATTAGTTGCCAAAATGACCTAAAATTACCAAAAATACCGAATCAACATACGTGCATTGTTATAATTAAATACAATACGGGTATGTTTGGTGAAACTGGCTGGGGCTGGGGCTAATTAATTGATAATCCCAAGCCCAATCCATAAGCTACTTGAAAAGGCTTTTATTTCGAGGGCTTATGTTTTTAATAATCCCCTCACCCAAACGAGGCTAGAGGGCTAGGGATTATAAAAACTAGAATCCCAATCCCATATAATCCCCTATAAGCCCGTTACCAAACACACCCTACGTCTCTTATTGAGGTTTCTAATAAGTCTTACCTTTCTGAACCCGACAGGAGCAGGTGAAAAAACTTTCATTTGCTTCTCTAATGGAAGCGAAGAGAATAACGGTAACACTATAAGTTTTTTATGGGCTTCGGGTAACTTTTTAACATTTTCATGCACAAGACCCTCAACAGATTCAATCTCTTCTTGACCGGACAGAAATACAAGAATATCTCCCGGTCCCTCCTCCAAATGTATCTAAAAAGACGATGAAAAAAAGCATAGTCAAAAAAGCTACAAGGAAACGGTAGGGATGTACATGAGCCGAGCTACTCGCGAGTTACTCGAGCTCGGATCGTTAAAAGCTCGAAATTAGCCGAACGCTCGAGCTCAAGCCTAGATTAAAGCTCATTTAATAAACGAGCCGAGCTCGAGCTCCAAAGGGGGCTCATTTAAGGTCACGAGCCCTAAATGAGCTCAAATATCTATCTATATATATATATATATATATATATATATATATATATATATATATATATTAAAAGAAAATCAAATATTCCATAAATAAAATTTAATTAACCAATTAAAATATTTTATTTTCTCTATTTTGACCAAAGTTGTTAATTTTGACTTCCATTATTAGAATAGTTCTTGAAATAGTATATGGAACAAATTATAAGGGATTTATATGAAAATATAAAGGGGGTGTTTTTATAAATTATATATTTATATTTAAGGAATGTATTTAATTGTATATATTTGTAGTTTTTCTTTTATAACTTTTAATATATTATGATTGGTATAAATATAATTATATATTTATAACCGTTTCATCTTTATCTACGTTTTGATGTAAATTTTACCGTAATAGCACAAAACTAAAAAAAATCCTTTTTTATTAGTAAAAAGTATATTTTATAACCATTGAAAAAAAGGGAGTTACTATATTTAATTATGTATTTGAAATGTAATGACACTTAATATTTTTCTAAATGAGAATATGTATTTTTCTTGCTTATCTTCTTAATAAATCTATAAACCGGTGAACATATTTATGGCTAATTTTTATGTTATAAATCACTAAATCATTAATATTTTTTTATGAGGTATTTTTGACTTAGAGTTTATGATAATATATATCTACAACATATTTTTGACTTAGGTATTTTTTTTATGTTTGTGAATATCTAATAATCATACAACGTTAAACTCTTGGTCTGTTTTTCGATGCCAACGATTTCATATAAAATATTGGTTAAAGTGTGAGGTATTGCTAATCACACTATTTAAAAGTAATTAACCGTCAGTGCTTTAAATGTCAAAAAAGAACACTATGAGCATGACATCTGAATTTTGAGACGATATTATCATAAGCTAACGAATTGATTTGTGTATTCGTTTAATTTATAATTCAGATTTTATGTAATAACAATGAGAAATTTTAACTCACTTATTTTTTAAAATAATCTATAAGATTTTAAAATTAAGAAGTATTAATTATTTACATTAAGATTTTTGACTCGTATTTTAATAATATTTTATAAAAATAATTAAGACTAACCGTTTATCACGTGTGCGTCTAACAAATGAAGAGGTTGAGCAAATAAATGATTAAATGATATCAATGAACATCTTTTTGATCTAAATTATTTTTAAGAGATAATAACTTTGTTCTAACAAATGAAAAGGTTGAACACATAAATGATTACATGGTATCAATATTAAACTCTATGGAGGTATTATATTCCGAATTAGATAATATATGTTAAAGGTACTTAAGGTGCACTTTCATATCATGTTTAAGAATCATTGTACACACCAAATATACTTAATTCCCTCAAGGTTTCATCTTAGTGACCATAATAGTAGCCTGACAAATAAAATTATGAATGTAGTATACAAAAAAGTACTACTGAAAATATGAAATCCACGTCTTAATTCAATTTTTGAACATTCGATAAATATGTTTTTTTATTGGTTATTATTTCTATAAATATGATTCTGTTTGTTTATATTATGTTATATATTTTATTTATGTTTTATTACATGTTAAATGTTTTAGTTTTTTAAAGCATACCCGTGCGTGCACGGGTCATTTCACTAGTATAATATAATTTATATTTTATATGCTTAATTTTTAATATTAATATGTATCGTTTTAACAAAAATATCTAAATAATAGCCGAGCTTAAACGAGCCTAAACGATTCGAGCCCGAGCTTTAATAATCTTAAACGAGCCGAGCTCGAGCTCAACATTAAAAACTCTAAACGAGTCGGGCTCGAGCTCGAGCCGAAAAAAGCCTAAACGAGCCCGGCTCGATAAATGTCTGGCTCGGCTCGTTTACATCCCTAGGAAACAGTAGTTGTGATTATAAAAATGGAAAAAAGTGAAGCAAAAACCTGAAATATTGTAACTAAAGCTGCATCCAAACAATCGGTCTCAGGTTGTGCAGTGTAAAGAATATCAACAGGAAATTGTCGTCCCTGAACATGAACGGCTTTTGCACCAGCAAAATACTCAGAAAACCCGCGTGCATCCAAACTAGCAGACATGATTATTAACTTCAACGGATTTAATTTCAAATGATAACTTTTATTATTATTATTAGATTCACTAGAACTTTGAGATCGTTTCTTTTGAACACCTTTCAGCAAACCCAGCAATACATCCGTTTGTACTGTTCTTTCATGAGCTTCATCAACGATTATAACTGAGTACCGTGAGAGATACGGGTCTAAAAGTGCTTCCCTGTGATCATATGCAGTATATATTATAATTAAATAATAATATAAATACTAATCAAATAAATAAATGCTTTTAATAACTTTAGCTTAATAATTTACACAAATGCAACAAGATGTGCCGAACTATATACCAACCTTAATAGCAATCCATCTGTCATGTACTTAATTCTTGTTGAGATTGAAGTCACATCCTCAAACCTAATTGAGTACCCAACTTTTTGCCCCAATTCAACACCGCATTCTTCAGCTACACGTTTTGCAACAGTTACCGCAGCAACACGTCTTGGCTGAGTGATTCCAATCGTTCTTCCATCACGACAGAAACCACCATTATACAAATATTGAGGTAACTCTGTCAGAATAAAACTAAGCCATAAACATATGTATTATGATTTATAAATGATGCCCGTAACAGAAAATGAAAACTAACGATTGTAAAAACTCACGCGTTGTCTTCCCGCTTCCAGTTTCACCAACGATTATAAGCGTATCGTTTTTTCGCACCTCCTCTACTAGTCTTTTTTCAACTAAGCAAATTAACAATTACTTAGTAACTGAAGATTTTTCAGCTTAAAATCTAATTAATCACACTTAAGTTAATGAGATCACAACAAGCTTAATAGCCTTTCCAATGTGTTTAGAAGGTGAGACACATTAATGCAACTTCAAAGAGGAAGTGAATGAGTGATTCACATGTCAAACTTAGTTATCAATAACATATATCAAAATCAAACTGTTTTAGTGAGCAATTTCTAATTATATTCAATCCTGATACATGTAATTTCCAGCATTCAAGTGGAGCAATATCCAGAACAAGTATGGTGAATCGAAGAGTTGTGTACCTGAAGCAATGGGTAAAGATCTTTTCTGTTGCTCAATCTTGTGTCTCCTGAGAGAACATTAGTTCAGTAATTGGAATACGATAGTTAAGAAAGAGTTGATAAGTATGTGTTTGAAATGCACCTGGCATTGTGATCGAAATTGAGAAGATTAGGTTTAAATTGAGGATTATTGTTGTTGAAATTGAAGTTTCTTCCGTCTCCGGTGGCCATGGAAGGCATCTCCGAGGGATTACAAATTGAGTACTAAGGCAGCACTTATCTGTAATTGAATTTGTCAATATGTAAGAAAAACTTATTAGTTATTCAAGTAAACAATGCAGTTAAGCAATCCAAAAGGCAATTTCTTTAAGGCATGGGTTTTGACCTCTTTTTCAATCTATTTGAAGCACTTGTAAAAGTAGCTCTATTTCATTCAACCCGCTTAGTGACTTATCAATAGGAAGCTTGTTAGCGGGTGATTAACTACTTGTTTTTTTTTCATTTTTAGTGTGAAAAATGATTAAAATTTATACACCATCAACATTACCAATACACCACTAGAATTTGGAATTTATCGCTATACCCTTCACAACTACAAAATAAAAAAATAGACAACCATAAAAAGGTAAGAATCTATTTTTTTTAAACCTTTAGGTCTCATTTGTCTCTTTGCTGGTCACAGGTGGGTGGTCGACGTGTGAAGCAGCGACATGAGAAGCAGCCGCAAAAGGGAAGTCGCGAAGGTGCTGTGGTGGTCGATGTGAGATTAGAAGCAGACGCAAAAGGCAATCTTGGGTTTATGCCCTAATTTTTAAATCTTTTGTTTTTATGGCCTTTTTTATTACTGATTATTAAAAAAAAAACAAAAAAAAAGTTGACTTTGTTGACCTCCCAGACCCGACTTGCCTTTGACCGAGTTTGACCTGGACCGAGGAATGAGTCCGCCAAGCCATTATTCTATAAGGTAAATGGTCGCCCAGCGACTAGGCGGCCGCCTAGCCAACAACTATGATCTATATACATAATAAGTCCCTATGCTATAAAAAAATATTAATTCACAATTCTAACACTCCCCCTCAAGCTGGAGCGTATAGATCAAAAACACCAATTAATTCACAATTCTAACACTCCCCATCTACCAACTGATTATTCGAGTTAATGAACTACGTCACAATGACACCCTCAAGAAGTTTGTCTCGGATAAAATGACAATAGATCTCAATGTGTTTATCCTCAACACTGGATTTCATGCAATCGAATAGGGATACATATTACAAAGTATATATATACTAAACAACTATGACCTATATACATAATAAGTCCCTATACTATAGAAAGATTTAATTCACAATTCTAACAGTTTATACTTCATCTGTTGTTGCTTATGATAGGAGATGAATTGAACTTGTTTATACTTATTATAATGTCTTTATACTTACTATTTTCGACTTTGGTTTGTGGCGTTCGAGTCATGAACTATGGTTGGTTCTTGTCAATCGCTATATCTATCCCATTATACAAACAGACTCAAAATAAAACAAAACAATCGACATCCTTTCTATATCAGGCTCAATACAAACAAAATTTTCCACAGCCTTCAATGGATCCTACCCAATCCTCTGCTCATGATTCAAGAAACATAACTTTCATATATGTTTCAAACAAGTAATAAACACAAATGGCCTACAAAGACCACATTTTGATATCATACATTAGCCTACAAGAGCACTAGAGCAGCATTAGCAAAATCATTGAAATCAACAACATACATGCTCGATATTCATTGTAACCAATGTATGGAAGATAGAAAATTCGACCAAAGCAACATAGGGTCAATAACTTACCCAATAATCCAATCCAAATCCTGATGGTGAGGGTCGGTTTCTGATTTCTTTCCGGAAATCAAAGTCGTGAAGGTGAAGATTTCGTGTAGCTCCGAATCTCCGATGATTAGCGAGATGGTGAAGGAACGGAGCTTCGACGACGAAGGTAAGGAGTTCCGATGGTGATTTCACAAGGTCCAATGGTGAGTTGCTGCTGCAATTCGGTGGTTGATAGAATAAGGGGGAGGACGACTGATCTCATCTGTGAGTGGGATTAGGGTTTAAAGAAGGGCAAAAGTGTTCTTTTATTTTTCAAAACAAAACTTATCCAATACAATATTAGAATGAAATTGACAAAAGAATTGAATAGACAAAGGAATGACATCAATAAAGGAATATAATAGTTCATTACTATTTTATTTGTATGTTTGGTTGTTTACTTGAAATGGAATGAATCTGTAGTATGTTTGGTGGAGAAAAAAAATAAAATAAATAAATAATACCCAAAATCCCTTGTAGTAAAAAAAAGATATAACTAAAATTTAAATAAACATGTAAAAAATTTATTTTAAATACATTTTACACATCCTAAAAAATTAATAAATATCAAAACTACCAGATTATCATTAATAAGTAATGTCAACCTAATAATAGCAAAACCATATAGAAATTGTTTTATACAAGAGTACCACATTAATTAATAAAACAATAAAAAATGGAAATAACTATTCTTTTAACAACTAATACTACGTAAAAACCGCGAATCAAAATATTTTATAAATTCAATATCAAGCATCTTCAGCAAGCATGAAGAATGAACATGTTCTTGGGTAACTCCATGAACACCACAAGCTTGGATCATGAATTTGAGGCTTGAAACACTTGGAGGAACCAAATGTTCTCATAAGCAAACCCAAGAAAGTGATTGATTATTAGACCCAAACAAGTTCTTAACATACCCAATACATAAGACCAAAACTACATCTAGTTTGTTATTAAAACAAGGGTGTACAGACTACTTACAACTTTCTAGGACCCGACTAAAAAATTCATGTATGAATTGCACCATTTCCACTTATAGTACAGGTTTTTGTCTTGTTAAAAAAACAAAGCAGCAGCAACACATGTCATTATTTAAAAGAACAAAGCAAGCATATGGCCCTATAGTACAATTTTGTTCCTGAGATGTCACCACTACAAAAATTGTACCATTTTTTTTACTAGTGACACTATATAATGTCGAAAATAAAATAAAATAAAATTGAGGGTGTTGTTCGGGTTTTGTTGTAGCGCCCCAAAAAAAATTTAAATAACTAAAATGGAAATTCATTTAAATACGAAAGGTAGTCCGCAAGTATCCAATACAAGTAAACATCGAGACCGGCACAACATGCGGGACTTACGGATTCAAAATCAAATATGATTGAAAGTAACTGTTAATAAATCAGAGTTTGAAAATAAATTTTGCGGAATGGATGTTGTCACGCCAGTGCCTTCCCCTTGTTTGCACGAGACGGTCTTGAAATATAAAGTCAACAACGGGGTAATCACAAAGCTTAGTGAGCACACAATACTCATACATTATATCAGACATATATTCAAACAACAAATGCCACTTAGGCGATAGTGCCATCCAGGCAATCCTACTCAAGCGATTGTGCCACTAAGGCGAATAAAAAACACAGTATCATATAAGACCACGTATCACAATATAAGATATAAGTTAGTGAAACTCACGTGAATAGCAGCACAAAAGCACAACACAGTAAAACAATAAGTCTGCAAGTAACGACAGTTCACCGATAACAACCTACAATTAAGGTACATCGTTTTAAGTACATAAGATAGTTGGTAAGATTACTCAATACCTAATAATCCCTCAAGATACTCTAAGTATGCTATCAATGCACATTGGGCCCAACACGCACACTAGGCCCAAGTTCACTCGGTGACCCGCCAACTGTTACCGAAACTTTACATCCTACTAGTATCACTAAATGTAAGATTATGTGCAGAGATAGATAACACGTGTCATCGTGTCCAATACTATGTGACACTAAAGGATCACACTGCTACAAACCCGTTTAGAACCATTTGGATTTTTACCAAGATTATATGTGTGGAATAATTAATTAGTTAATTAATTATTGAGAAGGAAAAATAATAGCAGTTATTTATTATTTTAAAAGAGAAATTAATATTTAGTTTAAATATTAATTGGACCAATTAATTAATAGTTATTAATTAATTAGAAAGTTCAAGGGTATTTTATGTAATTAGATGATAATTTAATTAAAGCTGGGCTTTAATTAAACGGACTTGAGCCTTAATAAGGTTTATTATATAAATAACCTTTAGGCCTTAAGGAATCATAAGATAAGAATAATTGCACAAAAGGAAAAACCCTAGTCTCCTTCCTCCCTTCTCTCTACGTCGACTTCAAGGAAGCCCAGGAGGGGTTCTCGGTTTTTGCTTCGAACATACACACACCCCTTCGGTCTCGCGCGATCATGTAAGGTGAAATCCTGTGGCGGTCTAGCAGCCTGTTCAAGGTGGTGCAGTAGCGGTGTTCTACCTTTAGCTATCTGGATTAAAGTTTCAAGTTTTTGCTGAAAGGTATAATCTTTAATCCTTATTCTTTGTTTAGTTTCCTGTACGAGTTAGATGAGATCACTAGAGGAGGTTTTTTGTTTATCTCCGTTGCGTTTGTTTGTTTTTATACCCTACAAAACCCTTCACTAAAAACATACTAGAATGCAAATATTCTCCCAAGAAATCTGCCTAAAAAGGTGAAATCAAGCTTAAAGCTCTTTAACGACCAAACGGGTCAAAAATCCACAACTTTGACTTTAACGAAAAAAGCCCATAACGATGTTTTTGGATAAAACTTTCTAAAGACAGCTTGTTCCCCTTCTCATGAGGAGTTCGACTGCAAAATTTGATGTCCTAACTCAAAAAGACGACAAAAGTCAACAAAAGTCAAACTTGCAACTATTTCGGCATTTTCGCCATTTTGACACGAATCTGATTTGCATCATTTGAAATCTTACACCCTTAGCCTAAGAAACATTTCTAGGGTCATTGGATAGTGCAAAAGTCAATCATTTATTTAAAATACTTTGCAGATCAGAAAAAATTGAACATGAGACAACGGGGGTAGTTAGATTTGGTGAAGGATTACGATTATGAGATCCTATATCATCCGGGCAAGGCCAATGTCATGGTCAATTCCTTGAGTCATAAGTCGAGATGTATGTTACTTGCAGTAAAATGTCTACGAATAACGGTTACTACTTCACTATTTGATTTGATTCGAGCGGCTTAGACCGAGGCGATTAAGCCGGAAAACCACAAAAAGGAACGAGTAAAGGGCCAAGTAAAATTTTTTGTAAAGGATAGCCGAGGTTTGCTCACGTGTTATGGGCGAATATGTGTACTAGTGATGACCGATGTTCGGTCGATGCTATTAGAGGAAGCTCATAAATTGAAATTTTCTATCTATCCACGGGCGACAAAGATGTACATGGATTTGAAAACAGATTATTGGTGGCCCGGGATGAAGAGAGATGTCACTAAGTATGTTGAGGGAGGTTTAACCTGCTTACGGGTCAAGGCCGAGCACCAGAGACTGCATGGTAAATTGCAGCCGTTGGAGATTCCGGAATGGAAATGGGAGCACATTACGATGGATTTTATTACAAACCTACCAAGAACACCGAGAAATGTCGACACAATTTGGGTAATAGTGGATAGGCTTACGAAGAGTCCACACTTCATACCGATTCGCGAAACTTTTTCATCGGCAGCATTGGCCCGTGTTTATGTGAAAGAAGTAATCTCGTGGCATGGTGTGCCGGTGTCGGTGGTGTCCGACAGGGATACGAGGTTCACTTCTAGATTTTGGGAAAAGTTTCACAGCGACTTGGGAACAAAGTTGCATTTTAGCACAGCCTATCATCCGCAGACTGGTGGCCAGAGTGAGAGGACGATTCAAACTCTGGAGGATATGTTACAGGCGTATATTCTAGACTTTGGTGGTAGATGGATACCTATCTTCCATTGGCGGAAATTTCATATAATAAAAAAAAAGAATAAAAGTGCATAAAAATTGATACATATCATATGCTCTAGATGATTTGAGTTCTGTAAAATAGCTCTTATCATTATTTCTTATTCGTTATTCGTTTGACCGCTCCAGTTTGAGCAGGGAGTCGTAGTTATCCAGCACAGTTTAGGTTTTTGCTATCTTAGTCACCTTAAATTTCATTTTCCCTACCTTTTACCCTTAGCCTGATGTTACAACCCTTAAAGCCCTCTTGACGGTTGACAACTCTAATGATAGAGATTAGAATTGGATACAAGCCTATACTAGTTGGTTACAACCCTTAAACACTTGAGTGATTGAGTAAACTCCTAGTGAGGATGTGAGACTTTGCATGTGTTTGATTATTGAGTGTTTGCCGACTAAATTGTGAATTTTGGATGATCTATCTTAACTGTGGTACATAAGTTGAGGAATTTTGGTGGCCATGTCAGTTTGTGTCTATTTGATGATTTGCTTGAGGACAAGCAAAGTTCAGTGTGAGAATTGTGATATTTCCGGATTAAACTATGTTTTGATCCGTAAATATTGTGTATTATACATTAATTTCATGCTTAAATGATCATTTATTGCACTAATTAGTTATGTTGGGGTGATTGCAGGTCCAAAATGCTGAAACAGTGGAAGATATGCGGAAAAAGAGCTAAAAAAGAAGAAAATGAGAAAAGCTATCAACTCCGACACACCTCCACTGTTTTGATCATATCTTGCTCATACAAACTCGGATTGAGGTGATTCAAGCGGCCACGGAAACTAGACTCAGAGGGCTACAACTTAATGTTGATGGTCATCTCTCAAAAAGGCATCTCACATCGCGAGATAGGCCACACTCTCGCCATGAAGCAATCTCTGTGAATTTTGGATTCGTGGGTCACGTAGTTAACATGCGAAGCAATCTAAGACTGCGCCTTTGGCGAGAATTCTATAACATTAACATGCTTAAGAACCCGCAATTTATTGATGTGGCACAACACTTTTATTTACTCGATAGGACGTCACGCAACACTGACGGAAATCATATATCCAGCACAATCAAGACTTAATCTAAGGCCAAAAGAAGCTAAAAGGGAATAGGCTAAACAATGTGGCTAACAAATGAAATAGGCTAAGGCTTCAACATAGTGTCAAGGGTATCGAGTACTAAAAGTGAGTACTATAGGGCAGATTAGAAAATCTAATAATAAGATATTCTAACGAAAAACAGGTTAAAAACATGGCTTAAAACAAATGAAGGCCTCTATCAGTGCAAGGACAATAAATACTCATTGTGGTGATCTCGAAAAGTAATATGGTAACAAGTTCTACAGTCTATGCTTGCAGCTATCCTCACACAATCGAAAAATTTATACTAATATATCTAATATAAGGCTCAAAACTCTCGATTATGGACATGGGTTAAGTGATGATTAGCAATGCATGCAATCTCAAATATCATGTTACCAATAATTTATTCACTTGGGATAACCTATAATAATGTGGATTTTTAAGGTAAGGAAGAAAAGTGGCCAAAAATCAGATTATACTAACGACAAATGCTCGAAGACAAGAAAAGTTAAGTTTACTTAACCCCAATTCCCACACAAAAAAGATTTGCATTGTCCCCAATGCACACAAGTAAGTAATAAAATAAACTAGGGTAAGAAACTTCCTCGGATTGCATATGTAGTGGAAGTGAAGTGCGGTCCTCGTAGATCAATCATCAATCATCATCTGCAACATGCAAAAGGCTGCCAACACTAACAAACAGGTTACAAGCACACAAGAACCGAAAGAAATAAGAAAAAAAGGCAAAAGTACAACCCACTCGAATGCTATTTAATAAGCACATCCAGAATTAAAAACATCTATCTAAAATGGGACTCCAATTCCCACACAACAGAATTGGAGTACTCTAACAAAACGAAGTAGAGATAGACAGAGAGAAAGAAGCAAACCTCCCAGTTCCCACACAATAGAGTGAAAGTGTGAACTCTATTGTGTCCCATGTGTAAAATATATAAGTAAGAGCATGAAAGACCAGAAGTCAAACTGAAAAGTCAAAGGTTGACCCGGTGCATTATGGGTGGTCCTAAAAATTTCTGAAAAAATAAGTATTTGAGGGGAAGCACTACACAAACAAACACACACACAAAACAAAAGGGAAGCACACAAACCAAACAAGGAAGGGAAACAAAGTAGACAACCTAACTCACTTTCGTAGGAATCACGGTTGCATTTAGCATATGCAACAAGCCTTTAAACCCCTCGGTAGCCCGAGAGGACGAGTTATAGCCTCGTGAGGGTTTCTAGGCAACACACCCACAAAGGTTTCTAGGCAACACACCCACAAAGTTGGTACAGAAAGGAAACTAAATACAAAAACAAGCGCTTCTCGGGAGGCAACAAAAACTTGATTGTGTGAAATCTAGTTATAAATTTTAAGTCCAATATTCACCTATTCTAGCACTCACATACACTAGAAAAATGTACCTAATCGTGCAATAGCAAAGGAGAGGCAAGTAATGGGTAGCGTATCCACGGAGAGCAGTGCAACACCAAGAAGAATGATAGACTAATAGTTAACCTAAATGTGAGGGTTTTTCAGTTTTAAGAATGATGCCAAATAACTAATAAAAAGCAGAAAGACAAAGCAAAAAAATAAACTTTTGCGAACAACCAAGTGAGAACAAGTATCCACCATAATGTTTCCCCCCTGTTGTGATATATTTCAAGATCAGTTTAATTGATTACCTGAATTGATTTAGCTATACTCCACTTCCTATTTCATACAGCTATTGTGAGACGGATAAGAATAACAACTTCCTATTGATCATCTAAATCCACACAACCTAGTTCATAATTTATCAATCATATTAAACCAAGTTTAATATAAACCAACCGTGTCCTCGATTGCAAAGCCCTAGAAAATTGTTTAGGTTACTGTTTCTGGATTCTGATTACTTTTCCTAGTAAACACCTTGAATCATTCATAGACAAACATTCAAAGAATAACGCATATCATATAAACTTCCTATTTATATTCCATATGTACCATGAATCCAGAAACAAGAGATAAAAACCATAAAAATCCAAACTTTAATTGAATAAACATGCAACTAGTATCAATCTATGAGTAAACAAGGAAATCAAAACATATCCCAACTAGGGTTCTATCATAAGATGAATACAAGATGAGTTTAACCCATAATCAGACTTAAACAATCAAACAAAGTCTGAGAAAACAAGCCTAATCGAAGATTAGCCATAGATTCGACAAACCGGGTTGTTGATGATTGTTGGTGAGATAAAGATATCAAATCGTAATCAAACCTGTCTATTATTAGAAATAGGATTTGATGCTAACAAAACCATATATTCAGTTTTGTACTTGGATCAATGAAAAACATGTGTTGTTTTTCATATAAGACTTAAAGAAAATCAAAGTAAGAAATGTCAGCTAAAGAACAAAAGTGTCAGCTGAACACTGAGGATCAGCCAAAGGACCAGCTTCAGGAAGATCAGCTAAGAAGAAAAGACAAGTCAAGAAGGATCAGCTATGCATCTACAAAGCATCAGCTGATGGTTGACCATCAGCTGAGGGTTTCTCCAAGATCAGCTGAGCAGTTACGGATCACCTGACACTATCTCATTGGTCAGCTGATGTCTCCCATCTGTCAGATAAGGTATTCATTACTTATTCAATCTTGTCTCAATAAGCTAATCACACTCAAACGATTAACTAAGCCCTTGGGATCAGCTTAGAGTTTAGTTTGATTAGTTTATTAGCTATACTCTAATTGTTTTATTAGCTGATCAGTATGATCAGCTGAGTAAATCTGAGCAGCTGAGTCTTTTACATTTGTCCTTCGCTGAGCAAAATTATGTTTGCAGTTCAGTGTCTGTTAGCTGAGCCTTTACATAGTATCTCAGCTAATAGTTTTTCTATGTAACATTTTCTTAAGTCAAAGGCAGAACATGTGTTGTTCTATTACGCCTTAGATCTTTTCGTTGTAAAAGTACTTAGCACTTTTTAAATCTGCAAAGAGAAAAAGAGAATAGACCTTGATCCCCTGGAAAAGGTGAAAGATACTTTAGAAGAAAAGATCTCGAAGATATGCTTCAACAACTAAGTATGGCTGGAAAATCTATACTTGGTAAAGGCAAATCTTCAGGAAGCATGGTGTTGATAAAAGTACAAGCATAGAAAGAGAAGTTTACTCTCCCAAGACATAAATGTAGTACTTTAATAATATAATAATAGATAGTGGGTAAACACCTTACTGAAAAGTATGTTCACTTTACACACTTTGTGATAAAGTTAACTTACATTTCATCCACTAACTTTATCTATTATAATATTATTAAACCAAGTACCTTTGTCTCCTTCTCCACTCCATCAACCCGGACACCATCTTGCTTATATATACTCTTGCATGAAAACATGCAAAGTATGCGAATAGATAGAGTTGAATACTGAAATCTCATCTGTTGAGAATTAGAAGAGTTAGCATTTTACTTTCAGTGTTACAAACTTGTTCAAGTGTTAAACATCTTAGACATCAGTTGTTTAAGATTAGCTTAGTCTATGTGTTAGACAAATTTAGTTGCCACCTTTTATTGAACTTAGATTTTCCGCATCTAGTTCATGTAATTCTTGATTTACATCAATAAGAGTTATATAAAAGTAAACCGTGTGTCTAAATTTTAAATAGCTAAAGTTTGTATTCAACCCACCTTCTATAAACATTTGTTGTTGTAGTATCCATTCAGGACCAACATCTGGTAGATGATGATGAATGATGATGTAATATGGATCCTCCAAGCTCCAAGGGTGTTTCCTCACCCTCCAGGGTTGAAAACCTCTGAAAACGGCGCCTGTAGGGCAAAAGATGTGATTGTCAGATTTAAAAATCGAATTTATAGAAGTCTGATATGCACAGGCTCGCGGCGCGAGCCCTTATGCTTCGTGGCGCGAGCTACCAGACCCACGAATCCAAAATTCCCAGAGATTGCTTTGCTGCGCGAGTGTGGCCTAGCTCGCGGCACGAGATGCATTTTTGAGAGATGACCATCAAACTAAATTTGTATCCCTCTGAGTCTAGTTTCCGTGGCCACTTGAATCACCTCAATCCGAGAACGTATGAGCAAGATATGATCAAAACAGTGGAGGTGTGTCGGAGTTGAAAACTTTTCTCATTTTCTTTATTTTTAACTCTTTTTCCGCATATCTTCCACTGTTTCAGCATTTTAGACCTGCAATCACCCCAACATAACTAATTAGTGCAATAAATGATAATTTAAGCATAAAATTAATGTAGAATATGTTGGGTTTTATAGCACATCCTATGTGTCATACTGATTTAAACTCAAACTAGTATGAAGCGACTCAAAGATGAAAATAAAAACAGTTATTATTCATAAAGCGGAACTTGAATAATAAACAACCCAAAAACCCTAAAGGGTTAGAATCTTTGTTTATCAACAATGCATATATCGAAGATAACATGAATGTACAAAAAACAATAATATGAATAAAGACATCAAACACTACATTCATATTATAAACATCATACAATATACCATATATGTATGTATATCATGGATCGAAAACTAGTATATGTGTATATATATACACACACACATATATATATATATATATATATATATATATATATATATATACATACATACTTCGATCAACAAGAACAAGAAGAAGATGATAAGATAAGAGGATTATACCTTTACTTACCTAGGGTTGCTTAAGTAAGAATCCACCCGTAATGAGGAAAAAACGAGATCCCGCTAGAAGGGTGAGCAAACCACGAACCATGACCACTATATCTTGTGATCGAACCAAAAACCGAACCTCGGTTTTTCTCTTGGTGTTCTCGGCCGGAACTCATAGAGAGAGAGAGAGAGAGGGAGGAGAAATTTTTTTCTTGTTCATAAACTTGAACAATATATTTTTCCATTAGTCTAATTCTTTACTTCTAATCCCTATTTATACTAAATAGGATTAGACCTTAACTAGGAAACAACTTATCTTTTCCTAATTTGAATTAAACTAAAACTTAATCACCAAGATAACTATTAATTAATTGATGGTCCCGTGTTTATACGGATGAAGCAATGCTAGTGATTTAGTGTGTGTTTGTATGTATGTTTCGGTAGAGAAGAGAGAGCCGAGAGCTTTTAGAGAGAGAGAGAACACAAACACACAAAGTTGATAATGCAAAGCTTAGTATTGAAATGTGGGGGAAATGCCTTTTTATAGCATTTCCCCAACTTTGGTATAATTACATATTACACCCTCACTTTAATATATCTAACAATCTCCCCCTAAGTGAGGTGTGTAATCATTCACAACAAACAAATACATTGAAATCTATTCGAAAGCTGATTTGTTGCGAATGCCGAAGGCCACTTGCCATTTTCTGATTTCCCTCCTGCTGGCCAATGCTTTCCTTATTTTGTCTATTGCCTTGTATGCCTGGGAATGTTCTTCATCTGTGTAAGCTGCTCGGTTATCCCAAACCTTTTGATGAATTTTATGATGAAGGATTTTCAAGGTGCCGTCAGAATATGCATTAAGGTCGTCTAGTCTGATGAAAATCTTTTCGCCCTTTGTATTTTTGGAGATAACACCTCGAGAACCTTTAAAGTTTGGATGACCGTTATGGATTACTGTCAACTCTTCAAGCTGTTCTAGATCTGGATGATTCTGATTAGGCTTAAGAAGATTGACTTTCCGATAGTTGTTCTCAGCCCCGAGCTGGATATCGTGTTCCTCAAAGAATTCCATAAGATTTCTCATGTACCTCATTAACGCAACTCTACCAAATTCTTCATCAGGCCATTTCCCCTTTTTCTGGGAAAGGATGTCGAATAAGAAGCTAATGTCTTCGATGTTTACATACCTCAAATCTGCTTCGGTGAGAAAGTATGTGAGGTTGTTAGCTCTTTTGACATAGAAGATGGCATATTTTATGTTGAAGTTGGTTTCGGTATACACACTGAGAAGGTCACTTATGGGATAATCTGATTTGATATCTTCTGGTTTGGTTTGTGAACGAGTGAGAATATGATCATATCTCCTTCTTTGTTTATCGTTCATGTTTCTCAGCTCGGGTGAGATAACCTCTATCAACTGACTGCTGAAGATTTCAGGAATTCTTTCTTCAAGATTGGCAGCGTTGACAAAGAAAGGTTTCCATATCGGGTTTTCTGCAGCATTCCTTGTGAACATATTCCCGACATCAAGACCAGGATCTCCACGATGCACTGGAGGAACAGGTGGGACTGTGAAGCTTTCAGGCAAGGGCCATTCTGATTCTGCTCTAAACTTTTCAGCTGCCTCTGCTTGTCTGTTTCTTTCTAGTATGTCGGCAGCTGATTCTTGAAATCTACCAGGAGGAGGAGGGAATTGTTGGTGAACTTCAAAATTTAACCCACTGAGGACCCTGGAAACATCAAAGAGAGGCTTTGTCTTCTTTGGTTTCCTTCTTGCTTCTCTCCTAGAGATTGCTAACCTTTCTTTCCTTCTTTGAGCAAGTTCCCTATCACTAGGAATGTCATCAAAACGGTCTACAATTCTAGGTGAGTCTGGGCGCGTTGCAACCTCGACATATTCATCAATGCCGGCAAATAGTCTTATCATTTCTAGGTCATTAGTTTCCTCCTCCTGTTCATCGACCCTACCTTCTCCCAAATCCCTGACGGGTGAATTTCCTAGTGACCCATACAGCTCTTCCATCTCAGAATCGGAGCCACTAGACCAATTAACATTGTCAGTCTGGGATTGATCGAACGATAGTTCTCCTTCTTCGAGTTCTGTCGGCCTTGGTTCAGTTTGTTGCTGGGGTACATATAGTACAATCTGTTTGTCAGCATTCTCTTTCTGTTGTAATTCATAAACTTCATCGGCCGTTAATGATTCGGATCTATGTTGTTGACTCTTCTGGCTTCCAGATCCAGCAGAACCTGTACCTGTAGATAAGTATCTGCTCAATGATGGTACTGGTACAGTTGCGGCGGAGGGGGTTATGATATATCTTCTTCTTTTCTCCCCCTCGGGACGATCATCAGGATCTTGATCATCCCGCCTCCTTTTTGACCCCTGAGCCTGGGCCTGACAGGTTTGTTCAAGTACTGTCAGCCGCTCAGTAACCTTTTGTAGAGAGGTATAGAAACCTCGAGTCACCCCATCTATCTTGCTGTTGACATCTTCATGAAACTCTGTAAAATCATCCAAGGAGATTCCCTGTGGACGTTGTTCAGCTTTTAGAGTACTCAGAAGGTCTTGATTATCAGCAGAGTCTAGCCTTTGTTCAATCAGTTTAGCATAGAGGATGCTTTTTAAGGCGTCGACTGATAGTGAAGTGACATCCGGTTGAGATTGAGGAGCCGTTGCTGGAAGACGAGCTGCTAGAAGATCTTCAATACGTGACAGCTGCTCAGTCTGTTCCCTGGAAGCCCTTTCAATCCGATCCAACTTTTGATTTGTCTCCTGCAGTTGTTGGCGGATTGGAGACACGACTTGTTGAATAGCAAGTTGAAGATCTGCACGTGTAACAAACCCGGAATCACTCAGATTACCGGTTGGGGTACCTGCCACAGAGGCAGAACCACCTACTGGAGCAGCATGGATGTAGGCTCCAGCAGGATTTCCTTCCAATCCTCGAATGGCACCTTGAGAGGTACCACCTATGGAAGTTGAGGAGACTTGTCGAGCCAACAAGCTCAGTGCATCAATGGTGACTTTGTGTTGTTCAAGATAAGCGGAGATCCGCGGCATATCAAATTGTGCACGAAAAGGAGTCGAGGACGAGGGAGACGGTCCTCTTTGTTCAATAGGTCCAACACCCAATTGGGGTTGACCCAGTGTATGTGCTATAACCCTGTGCAATAAAGACGGAGTCTGTTGAGAGACACCGTAGTGGCTTGGTGGGGCAGAAACTTGCACGGGTGGGATCACCGCGACTTCTTCAATATGAGGCTCAGCAGTGCTAGGCCTCATAGTAGATGTGGCTTCCCGGCTTTCTGGGTTTGGGGAACCCTCAACACTCATTTTTTCTTTTCTCACTTCCTCTCTATCACTCGCACTCCTAACTACAAAACTATCTTCATCATCACCGCTACCAGCACCATACCCCGCATATTGATCAGGGTGAATAAGAGAGTCAGGAGTGACAGAACCAGATTCAATAGATAAAGAATGACTTGGCGAAGTTAGTGGAATGTCATGTTCAGGAGCAACTATGGCCCTGCGAATGATAGGAATGTTGGTTGCTTGGGCAGTTGAAGTCAAAGGAATGACCAGACCACCAGGTTGTGGAATGACCTGAGTAGTTTGAACGGGGTGAGTCTGGTCGGGAGAGGTAGTATGTGGGTCAGTAAGTTTCATGAAGGAAGGGGTGCTTTCTGTGGGTTAGTCAATAGGGTGCTCTGGGGTGCCCAATGGTGATATAGCTGTGTCAGGGGTAGGGGAACTACCAGGAAGGAAAGCAGACCCTTCATGAGAAGAACTGGATGACTCAGATACGTCAAGACCAAGTTCGGTTAGTACGGCTTGGGTGCGGGTGGATCGGGAAAGAGATTGGACAATTGCCTGAACGGTTGCTGGATCATATGTGTCTCCTCCCTCTCTACTCACACCACCTTCACCTTCTTCACCACCCCTCTCAAGATTTTCCCTCATCACATCCCTCTCAGCATCTCCCACAGATGGCTGAGTCCTAATTTCTACCTCCTCACCAGGTGCTACTCCCCCCTGGGTAGGCATGGCCGGCTCTGGCACAGCCATAGAGGGTATCCCTACACTCTCCCTATATGTTCTCACTACATCATTTTGCTCACACAGATCCAGCAGAGACTCAGGGAATGCTTTAGGAATGGGCATATTAGTAGGAGTAGCAGGTTTAATTGATTGGAAGAGTTTGGGTGTTACAGAGGGTAAACCTGCCCGTCGTGGAATGTCAGCATTCCTATCCATCACATATTGTATGATCATCGGAAGGAAGCTATGGTAAGGCAGCAGGTTGGCCTCCTTCTTCTTCTGGGAATTCTTCCTTTGCATGGTAGCTTTTATGTCCTGGAAGAGAAGGAATGCGTAATCCACATGCATATGTGTGGCAGCAGCAACGAAGATTTTTAGCTGGTTCTCCGTTGGAAACTCATACCCCGAGTGTTTTGGGGTGAGGCACCTTTGCAGCACGGTCATAAAGATGTTATACTTTGGGTGAAGACTAGTGCGTTTGAATTGATTCTTAGTTGTGAGCTCTCCAGCATAGCCCAACTGTCTTATTGCTGCCAGACATGTTTCCTCATTGGGAATTTCCTCAAAATCCGATGCAGAGGGTCTACTATTGGCTCTTGGTAACCGGAAAATTGAACGTAGACGGTGAACATGTATGTCTACAGCAAACTCATCCACCGCAGCATGGATAACTTCTAGACCTCTTTCATTGATTCGTACGTCACATGTCTGCCAGAATTGTTGAACATAAAGTTCAGGGACATGTGTGCCGGTTGTTGCAGGATTGTAGGTTAGGAGGTGATTCAGAGAGTGGACTTTAAGAATTTCGGTAACAATGGGGTGAGTGGGGGTCGTGAATTTGGTAAGGTCAATATAGTGGTTATTTGGGTAAGTCCTGGTGCTAAGGAACTCAGCTTGAGGCATGATCTCCTCTGGGTCACGAATAGCTTGTGCCATCTTATCTGTACATATAGAAAGAAATATTAAGACATAATGACAATGATAAGATTGGAGATTGCATTGGCCCAAGAATTTCAAGTGTCAAGTGTTAGACAGAAAAATTGTCAAACTCTGGAGGGCTTCAGTGTGAAGATCTCAAATTGATGTGTTGAAAAGTTATTGTTGACATCTTATTTCATTAAATGAACAATAATAAACACATTTGTAGTACTGAAGCATGCCTCAAAAATCACCCTAACACCTCTTTTTAGACCAAAAACCAAATCATTTGAGTATGCTTATACTCCCCAAGAACACGAAGAACACTTTTTGAGATTTTTGAAAGATTTTTACATCAAAGTGTTCCCCAAGTGTTCTAGAAACCCATCGCAAACATGGATAGATCAAACAAGTTAGTTTGATATCCCAAAAGTCCATCTAAAGTCCCGAAACCTTCATTCGCATACGGGTGTTCAAAGGCCAAAAAGTTCATTTTTAACTCAAAATTTCCAAAAAGTAAACCGTACAAGTTGTTACCTTTGTGATTATGAGTATTTTGAATCTAAAAAGGTAAATTTTGGCAGAGTAACGAGATGATTTGTGTGTGAGAGATATCAAACTCGAGAGAACACTTAGGAAAATTTTTCGTAAGTTTGAAGCTTGTGAATGAAGATTGTAACCGTTGGGTAACGTATATCGGTGTAAAAAAGGACACGTGTTGAGCCCTGATTGGTTGTTACAACGGTAAAAAAATGCGGCTGATAGAAGTTTCTCAATCGCATGCGATTCACACTGTGGAGTGTTAATCGCATGCGATGCAGCTTGGGTGTTAGAACCATGTGCATCTGAATCGCGTGCGAATCCCACTATCTGAATCAATCGCGTGCGATTCAGCCTATGACCGAATCGCATTCGATTCATACTGTAAGCTTAATCGCGTGCGATTAATACTATCTTAAACCGAATCGCATGCGATTCAACCTTAGTCAATTGCATGCGAATCACCCTATCCTTGGCCTTAATCGCATTTGTTGGATCATGCTATTCATCTTGTATGCGATTGACTCTAAATTCATTTCATTTTCTAAGGCATGCAATTGACTTCTCATGCGATTGAACCAGTACTTAAAAAATTTATTTTGTTGGGTTTCAAGTGATTCTATGCGATTGGTTGAAACAGAGCCCAACACCAACACCAACACTTGGAAAATTTCTGAACAAATCAAGATATCTGAATTTTGATATTTGAAAAATTGAATTCTCCAGATATGGTTGATTTGAATGTTTGTCTGACACACTCCCCCTAGACTTTTGCATCTGTTAACTTTGAGAGTGTGATAATTTTGAATTTCTCCCCCTACACATGGGCATCATGTGTATTTAACTTTTCTCCCCCTACACATATGCAACATGTGTAGGACTTCAGAACTCCCCCTTTGCAGTTTCAGTAGACATCTGTACATTGAACACACAGTGTAACACCAACTCTAAAAAGAAAGAAAAGAAAAGTAAACAAGTTAACAATATGTTAGATTTGCAAATTCAGCATGCCCAACTTGGATACCAGTTCAGTAAAACGAATTTCATCCAAAGGTTTGGTAAACAAGTCAGCAAGCTGATTCTCGGTGGGAACATACTGTAACTCAATTAATCCTTTTTCTACGTTATCTTTTATGAAGTGATAACGAATATCGATATGTTTGGTTTTAGAGTGATGTACCGGATTGCAGGAGATGGCAATGGCAGACTGGGAGTCACATAACAGTGGTATATTATCATACCTGAGACCAAAGTCAGATAGCTGGGTGTGTATCCATAAACTTTGTGAACAGCACATTGCAGCAGCAACATACTCTGCCTCTGCAGTAGAAGTGGAAACACAGTTTTGCTTCTTTGAAGCCCAGCAGACTAGACGATCTCCCAGAAAGTGTGCACTACCAGAGGTACTTTTCCTATCGATCTTGCAACCGGCATAGTCAGCATCTGAATAAGCATGAAGATCCAGATTGGAATCCTTGGGATACCACAGACCAAGATCCATGGATCCTTTGAGATATCTGAAAATTCGCTTAACAGTCAACAGATGTGACTCCTTGGGATCTGCCTGAAATCTGGCACACAGACAGGTAGAGAACATAATGTCTGGACGACTTGCAGTGAGATAGAGTAAAGATCCAATCATCCCACGGTATATCTTGAGATCCACCGGAGAACCATCAGGGTCTGCCGATATTTGTGATTTGGCCGCCATTGGAGTTGAGATAGGGTTGCAGTTGAGCATATCATACTTCGTGAGAAGATCTTTAATGTACTTGGATTGGCAGATGAAAGTGCCATGACTCAACTGTTTAACTTGAAGTCCTAGAAAGAACGACATCTCACCCATCATACTCATTTGGAACCTGTTTGACATTGTCTGTGCAAACTCTTCACTGTTCTTTGGATTTGTAGATCCAAAGATGATGTCATCCACATAAATTTGGACAAGGATTTTGTCCCTACCTTTTGTCTTTGTGAACAGAGTGGTGTCTGTCTTTCCTTTGGAGTAGCCTTCCCCTATTAGATATTCAGATAAGACATCGTACCATGCACGTGGAGCTTGTTTTAAGCCGTACAGAGCCTTATCTAAAATATAAACATGATTAGGGTATGAAGAATTGATGAAGCCCTCAGGTTGTGAAACGTAGACTTCTTCTTTGAGTACCCCGTTGAGAAAGGCTGTTTGGACATCCATTTGGAAGACTCGAAAGCTCCTGGAGGCTGCATATGCAAGAAATAAGCGTATAACTTCAATTCGAGCAACAGGAGCAAAGGTTTCATCATAGTCGATACCCTCCTGTTGATTGTATCCCTTAGCAACCAACCTTGCTTTGTTACGAATGACCACTCCATCCGAATCCCGATTGTTCTTGAACACCCATTTAGTTCCGACAACAGATTTGCCATATGGAAGAGGAACTAATCTCCATACTTTGAGACGAGCAAACTGGTGTAATTCTTCTTGCATAGCTAGTACCCAGTCCGGATCATTCAGTGCCTCACAAGTCTTTGTGGGTTCAATCATGCTTAAGAAACCTGCAAATTGGCACTCGTTAGCTGTGGCTGACGTTGTTTGAATGCCAACAGAGGGATCTCCAATGATATTCTCCTCAGAGTGATGTCGGATCCATTTTAGCTCATGCGAGTTAGAGGAGGAAGGGATGAGATCTTGAATATGTGGCGCTTCCTCTTCCATTTCTCTGGAGAAGTTTGGATTGGAGTCGAACACAGGTGAGTTCTCCTGATCAACTATTGGTTCTGTCACAGGGGAGTATGTGACAGAAACAAATGTAGAATCCTCTGCAAATGGATTCGTTTAGGTGATTGTTGTATCTGTGATCGGGTCGCTTATCTGTGCACCGGCATTATCCCTGTTGTTAGCCAAAACAGGGGAAGAGTCAGATCTAAAGAAATCAAACATGAAATCGAGATTATTATCAGAAGTAGCGGGAATGTCTGATTCTTTAGAGTTAAGAACTGGTCCTGAACGGGTATGTTCAGAAGTAAAAGTGTTGGACTGTTGTGGGGAGCCAGAGACAGTCAATGTATCATCAAACGTTACATTGATACTCTCGATGATGCTCTTTGTGCGTGTTTTTAAAACTCTATATGCTTTGGAGACGATAGAATAACCTAAGAAAATAGCTTCATCAGCTTTCGGAGAAAATTTTCCTAGATTATCCTTTTCATTTAAGACAAAACACCTATTACCAAATACATGAAAGTATTTGATATTAGGTACAATGCCATTTGCCAGTTCATAAGGAGTTTTATTAAAACGTTTGTAAATGAAAGAGCGATTCTGCGTATAGCAGGCAGTGTTAATAGCTTCAGCCCAGAAGGAAGGAGGGAGCCCAGAGTAAGAAAGCATTGTTCGGGCAGCTTCAACCAGAGTTCTGTTTCTTCTTTCAACAACACCATTTTGTTGAGGTGTGTAAGCTGCAGAGAACTGATGGTTGATCCCAACTAGGTCACAGAAATTTTGCAGAGTGTTGTTTTTGAATTCCGTTCCATTGTCTGTTCGAATGGAGACAACACTTTGACCATATTTATTCTGCTGCTGTTTAAGGAAAGTGATGATCGTTGGAGTAGCTTCATCCTTAGAGCGCAGAAATTTGACCCAAGTATACCGTGAGTAGTCATCCACCATGACCAGGATATACTTCTTCCCATGTTTGGACTGTATTCTCATTGGACCGCAGAGATCCATGTGCAGGAGATCCAAAGGCTTGGTTGTGCTGAATGCTTGCTTTGATTTGTGTGAGGCCTTCTTCATCTTCCCTTTTTCACAATCAGCACACAAATGATCCTTGTTGAACTTCAGTTTGGGTATCCCTCTCACCAAGTCACCATTGACTAGTTTGTTTATGTTTTGAAAGTTCAGGTGAGAGAGTCTTCTGTGCCAGAGCCAAGTAAGATTATTGGAGGCTTCTGACAGAAGACACACAGATGTAGGAGAGTCATACTTCTCCAGATCTATGGAATACAAATTAGAATTTCTGCATCCTGCAAGTACTTCATCACCGGTTTCTGTGATCACTGAGCATTTGTTCTTTTTAAATACAACCACCATGTCTTTGTCACAGAACTGACCAATACTGAATAGGTTGTGCCCCAAGCCTTCTACGTAGGAGACTTTCTTGATTTTCACATGTTTTTTTCTCTATGTCTCCGTACCCCATTATTGGTGCAACTTGGTCATTCCCAAAACGTACATTCCCGGAGTACTTAGGAACATAATTCTTGAGAAGACTTTTGTTGCTGGTCATATGTTTGGTACAGCCGGAGTCAAGGTACCACAAGTGAGGCACCTGCAAAAAGAGAATAAATCACGTTTAGGTCCCCATTTAGATATGGGTCCTTGATTGTTAGTCTCTAAGTTTGGTTGAGTAACAACTGTTGGTTTTGATGATGATGAAACTTCTAATGATCTATTCTTCGGTACCCAAATGGACTTAAGCTTTGGACGTGAAGGAATAGATTTGGAAGAAATTTGCTGAGAAGAAAGTTTCTGCACCACTGTTGGTTTGACAGTTGATGGAATCGGAGGTTTCGGATTCGGTAGAGTTGCGGAAGCGTTATATTTGCGAATCCATGGTTGAGAGGAATTCTTAAGAATTCTTTGTGGCCTCGGTACATCAACTTGCTGTCGCGGAAATGGAACACTGCGATTAGCAGGTTTTGCCACTCGTTGAATGGATGATGACTTGGGTTTCGAAGATTTTGAGATTTTGGAAGGGGAATTGCGAGAACGCTTTTGAGAATGCAAGTGTTTTTCCTGTGCAATCCAAGCCCTTTTAAATGCTTCATAGCCCTGCCGTCTGTAGACTTCCAGTTCCTTGATCGTGAGTAATCGGTTGGATTTGTTTAAGCGTTTAAGAGCATGTGATTGACGAGTGGTGATCCATTGATTAATGACGTAGCCTTTTGAATTTAAAAATGGAACACAGATTTGATTAGCATAAAAATCAGTCCAATCAACACATGGTTTAACACCTAAAATCTTTCTCAATTGATCATAGCAACAATTAAATTCACAGTGTCCATGAGTACAACCATCACTTATACAAAACATGGTAGAAGCAATTTTGCCTTGTGAACTGGAATGATTACAAACAGAATCAAACATCAAAATGTTTTCACAGACAGGTTTCAAATTTGAACACCTCCTAGTGGATCTAGGAATAGCTCTTTTCCAAGATGTATTTATTTCAAACTTCTTGTTTCCAGCCTCCTTCACATCTGCAGCAGAGGATAAAAGATTAGAATAAAGTCGTGGTCGACTGGCTGCAGCTTGTGATGATTCAGGTACTTCTATGTGCACACGAGAATTGGGATTAAGATGAGTGGATTGTTGCTTTGGTTTGTAAATCTGTTTAAGCTTAAGATTTGTTAAGTCAGGTTTATTAACAGATTTTACAGAAGTTGTGCAATATGTACCCTTGGTGTTTGCATGAGTTAGATCATCCATATCTGAACCAAAAAGTGAGAAGGTAAAGGGAACTATTGGAGTTTCCATCTTTACTTGGAGGGTTTTGATTCTTTCTTTCAAAACAAACTGTTTCCTACACAGTTTATCAATGATCCTTCCATCATGTACAAATGACATGTTGGGAATTTGTTGACAGGTGATGATTTCATGCATTGAAGGGAATGTCTCAGAGGTAGGAGGTTTTAAATCATTTTGAATGGCTTTGGCGAGGTCCTGTTGAATGACTTGGGTAAAACAAAATTCCTGCAGGGTGTTGAATCTGTCTTGTAATTCTTTGTGAGGAATGTATTCAACAGTGGGCTTTGGTGAAACAGGGGAGTAGAGTTCTTCATCAGAGTAGACAGACGATGAAACATCCGAATCGGACGAGGAAGAGAGATTGGCAAGGTATGAGTCATTCAAATTAGAATAATCAAATGGAATTTCAGTTTTGACATTAAGAGTTCGTTTGAAATCTTCCTCTATTTGTGTCTCTTCTTGGCCAACAAAGACCATCCTTTGGGTAAGTCCTAACCCAAACAGGTCAGCATTATATAATTGTTTGGACGTAATCCTTTTCAATTTGAAGCCAAGCCCATCGAAATTCCATCTGGAGAAAGGACGTTCCTTTTCTTTGTATTGAGAGATGGTATGTTCACTTTGATCACGTTTGGACAGAAGGTATTCAAGTTCATTGATTCTAGAGTAAAGAGTACTTCGTTCTTTACTAAGTTCATTTTTGAGAATTTCTGAATCCTTTTCAGCACACTTACATTCTGCTTTGAGATCTAATATGGTGTTATTAGTCCTACTGGTTAATTCTAAAAGCTCAGATTCTTTTGCAGCTAATTGGTTCCTAAGGCTGATTAAGTCGTTATCTAACTTCTTAATTATTGTTTGTGCCTCAAATTTTTGAGTGTGTGAAACATCTTCTAGAACTTGATTTCTTGTGATTAAATCTAGTGCCTGACATTCTAACTCTTTTATGCGATTTAATATGGTTTGAATGTGTTTATGATTAATACCCGTATTAAAGTTAGAGCTAGAAGATACCTTTCCACTGTCCAAGCTTTCCTCATCTGACTCGGAGAGATTATCTCCATCATCATCCTCTCTACCTTCTTCACCATTGTGAGCCATCAGACAGAATTGAGCGTGATCTTCACCATCCAGATCACTGTCTGATCCTGTATCATCAAGGAACTGATCCTCCTCAACTAGCAGCACGTTCCCAGCCTGTTTATGTTTAGACAGGCGGTACTTCTGCCGATAGTACTCTGCATCTTTTGTCTTTTTCATTGGGCAGTTCCTGATCAGATGTCCTGACCTCCCGCAGTTATAACATTTGAAATCAACCTTCTTTTCTTCCTTCTTCTCATCCCTCTGGTACCTTGGCTTATCAACAGCAGCAGCTCTTTCGGGTCTCCTTGAACCTGATGTGAATCGTTGTCTATTGTTAGTCTTGCTGAAACGGTTCATGAAGTTCTTGTTGGCCACTGTGAGAGCTTGAAATGCTGCTTCGATTGAATCATCATCATCATTATCATGATCAGAATCACTGAGAACCACTTGTTTAAGTTTCAAGGATCTCGATGAAGTTTCCTTATGGATTCTGTCAGCCACCACCAAGGCAAGAGGGTCAGCAACTGGTTCTTTAGGGAGAGATTGCAAGATTTCATCTTGATACTGATTGAGATCTTCGAAGATGTTGTGGAAGGTGACTGATGTAAGATCTTTATTAATCTGTTTGTAAAGTCTGGCATAGCCTTTCCACTCAGAACCTAATGAATTCAGAAAAACACAGTTCAAATCAAGATCAGTTCTGACAATTTGATTAAATCTCATTTCATTTTGCAGCTTGCAGAATCTCCCATATGTTTCAGAGAGTAGTTCTTTTTCTCGAGCCTTGAAGTCATGATAGCTGTTGACTAGCTGAGTTCGTTTGATGTATTCTCCTTGCTCAGTGCCCTGAAGTTGTTTCTTGATCTCATCCCAGATTTCCTTGGCTGTGCCCAAGCTATCTATTTTGAGATAGATTTCAGATGAGAGGCCCTGCTTGAGGTAGTACTTGGCCAGTTTCTCTGCTTTCTTTGTTTCTCTTTCTGTATTGGTCATCTCATCATGAGTCTTCTCTCTTTCGTGTCTGGGAATGCCAGGGTTGTTATCTGGATCTGCTTCAACTACCTTCGTGAATTTGGTGTTTCCGTTGTTGATGCATTCAATCATCTTGTCACCGAAGAGGTCATTGTGCTCGAGGAAGTCCATGAACCTTCCTTTCCAGACATTGTATTCCCCTCGAAACAAAACAGGAGGTTTTGTGTCGGTGCCAATGGACATCATTTCATTTGTGCTTGACATGATTAGTGATGTTTGTGAGAAATGATCGTTTACTTGTAAGATGGTTTGATTGTTCGAAAAACTTGTCCTGATTTTAAAGTGATTTGAATGATTGATTAACGAACTAAGTCTTGTGAATTTCAATTTTGAATTAGATCTTAAAAGATTAAATTCAACCTTGAACTAGATAGACTTAAAGTAATGTAATTCACCTTTGAATTAAATCTGATTTAAATTAAATTCAATTATGAATTAGATTGTTTGATTAAGTTCAAACGTCTTAGAGTTCTTTAATTCAAGTCCAAAGAGTCAATCACTTGTCCAAGTATAAGGAATAACTTGATTGGGATTTGTCTTATCAAATGCGAATACAGGTCAATCGAATGAGATTAGGTGTCCTTGAAAACAAGCAGAATAAGAACTTAGTTTTGATGGTTAATCGAATGCGAATCAATCCTGTTTCATCAAAAACTTAGAAAATAATCTGTTAGTCCTGTCAATCAAGTGCGAATCAAATAGAAACCTTTCAATCGCGTGCGATTCCCTTTACAAGCCGGCTGATAGATGTAAGTGTTAATCGCATGCGATTCAGGTAAACTTATCAACTGCTATAAGCCGCACAGTCTAATCGCATGCGATTCACTGAACTTGGCTTATAGCTATTTGATTAACACTTAGGTGTTCTAATTTGACAAAATTTTATAAGCCGCCCCAACAGTCAATCGCATTAACCAAGGAACCGGCTGATAGACTCTGATGTATCCTTGTTAAATCAGATTGCCATACCCTGAATAGTGTCTAACCACTTGTACTTGATTGGTATGGCAAGTACTTGATTTTCCTTGTACAACACTTAATCTATTATGAATTTATAATTAAATAAATTATAAAATTCGATTTCTTCTTTTTCCAGTTGTACTTTCAGATCAAGAACACCATAAATGCTTAAATACCCAGAAAATTTAATGTTGAAAAAGTGGGTATTTAATGACCTTCTTGACTTAATACTTATAAAAACACCCACGGTTTGTGTTTTTCTTCAAAGAATATTTTGTAACCTTTGTAAGACTATCGAAACAACTCAAAAGAAAGTTAAAGGAGATGTAGTATATACCTTTAATGAGTTCTACCTTTAAAAGTCGTTTGAGCTTGAGTTTATCTTGAATAAAACTGACGTTCTTGAACCTTTGCACAACCGAGAGCCTTTTCTTCTTAGAAGCTTGAACACTTCGAGATTTTGTTGTCTTCTTTTGAACAATCACGAGCCAAAAACAAGTTTGGCTCTGATACCAATTGATGGTCCCGTGTTTATACGGATGAAGCAATGCTAGTGATTTAGTGTGTGTTTGTGTGTATGTTTCGGTAGAGAAGAGAGAGCCGAGAGCTTTTAGAGAGAGAGAACACAAACACACAAAGTTGATAATGCAAAGCTTAGTATTGAAATGTGGGGGAAATGCCTTTTTATAGCATTTCCCCAACTTTGGTATAATTACATATTACACCCTCACTTTAATATATCTAACATTAATAATAATAAGAAAAACAAAAATAATATATATATTTTGTATATATACGGCCGAAGGCCATATATGCAAGAATATATATTATATATTAATTTTCATTTTCCTTTATTAATAAATAATTAATCCAATTAATAATTTAAACTTAAATTACTAATCTTATTAATTAACAATATATATTTATTTAATTAATAAATATATATTTTTTTGTCAATTAATAACTTGGTCTTAATCCTCTCCGTAAGTTAAACCGTAACCTACTATTACTGGTTTATAACTAACTGTTATTAAACCGTTCTCCCACTTGTGGTTGCATTACTTCTCGGATTACATGCCCTCACAGGTGTGACCCTTGAGTGCCTTATGGCATTGGGCGTGGCATCAAGGTTCGATGGTTATGCACACAAATCCTATCAGACTCCCACTTGTGCTTGCCGTCAACGAGGGTACCTACATGACACTGGCCTAAGGATACCTCTAGACAAGTCCTTAGGTTAACCAAGCGATAAGAACTCTTATACCCAGATGTGATAATAAATCCTTATAAAACAAACTGGTTTATAAATTATAAAACTAACTGTTTTATAATAAAACTTCATAAGAACCCCTGTCTTATGATCGGGTATACTTTAGGCTTTTTCCTCTACATCACGATGTTTCGATTGTGAGTGTGAGCATGGTGTGAGTCAACTCTGAGCACTCAGAACCATTTCTTGACTATCCGATTTCGACTGAGTGATAAACGACAAAGAACATATCAGTTCGTTTGGCATGGCCATACACTTCCACAGTCTACATCAGTCAAGGGGCCCGAAAACATCTCTCCTGAAAAGGAGGTGCAGAATGCCTCTCGCATACTTGCATTTGGCAACACGCTTTCCGCTGAAACCAGATACGCCCGTTATTGCTACCCAGTTACGGCGTAACGTTAGGTGTGACCCAAATGCCAGAAGTCTACACATCCCAAACCAAATACCTTAGGCTTGAGGACAACCTATGTGACGAATACCTTTGACTCGTACCACGCGGTATTCTTTACGATGTCACTATCCAGTATTCACACCCCTGATGAATACCCGTACATCCTTAGCCTACACTCCTGGTAGCTATCTTCAATCACTATGAATCTCCACCAAGGACTACAATGACGTTATTATCTCCCTAATCGAGGTTCCCACCAAGATAGGTAGTCACAGACAATATTTTGAATAATAATTTTATTCACGGATATTACCAAAACATACAAAATCTGTGAAGAGTAATGGGATTAATAATGTACTCTCCATATTCACCCTCCTAGAATATAGTACAAAATTAATACTAGTCCATCGTCTCAATTCACCGCGTCTATTTGCGTTACTATGTTGGTTCAAGTGGACTTATCACGGATCACTTCTTGAAACCACAACATTACTATGAACTAAAAACAAGTATGCACTAACTAGTGCTCCCACTCATTTTGCTAGCTATATGGTTTATTTTCCGAAAATCTTGAAAATAAGTCTAGTCTTTTTAATATTATCATATTTCTTGAACTTGGAGAACTGGATTAACTCCTTGTTCCTGAATATATAAAATTATCCCGTAACTATACTTAATTACATTATAGATGTATAAAACTTTTCTATCCCAAGAAATAGACTAAAATAATAAACCCTTTGTTCATACTAACCCGCAAACAAAATTAGATACTCAGTGTATAAACACTTATCTAATATGTTGTTTATTATTTTCAACACTTAATTCTTCAATATATTAATATTGGTGACATCGAATTTCAATATATAATTATGACATCCTGGGACTAGTCCTAACACCTGGACCATTTTGAATTTTCAAAGTACCCGTCATTAAAATTATATACGTTCTTGAAATTCAACAGGCTAATAATCACTGTGTTTATCCAAAACACTTATTAGCTTCTATGCAAATATATATATATTTTAATTTATCAAAATTTGATAAATACCTTAGCGTAGGTTAATTGCTCCAACTGACTATTATGAAAACACAGCATTACTTAAAATACCATATTGACTTGATCAAATCTTTATAAAAAAGCCAAAATACTGATTTTAAGTATAAATCTAAAACTTAGATTTCGAATAAGAATCTTAAAGTCGACGAAACCTTAGACTTGGATTTTCTACATATCCACTATTTCCTATTACGGAAATTGGTTTCTCGAAACTTTACATTACTACAATTATAACACACTTGTATGGATTCTTATTTAAAACATGTGAGTTCTCTTGATTACAATATCCATTATAATCATACTCATAAATGTTTTATCCTTAAACACATTCCCAGAAATAATAACTATTATTTCAAGTGTTTAACACTAGTTTAAACATTGAACTTGTTTTCATAAATACTTATAATTACTCGACAAGATAAATCTTCTAATTAACAACACCAACCGTGTTGATTCAAGTAATCCCATAAGTGTAGCCGAGCAATTAATATTAATATATCTCAATGGCAATAATTAGTACATATGATCTACCACTAATAAGTCAAAAACTTTGACTTGTTAGTTAACCTCTAGTCAAATCTTGACTAGATATAATCACAAACCACGTGCAAGGATATGCCACTAAATAATTCATTAATATTTTAAAACCATGATTTCAAAATTTTCTTGTAACTTGAAATCAGAAAAAACATTTTAAAACTAAAAACTATGAATTATTAATATCCTTGTTTCTTCACGCTGGATCCTTGCATTCTTGGCACCTTTCGCTTTCATTGACCTATTGCAAAAAACGATTGCAAATGTCAAACACTACTTATAAAATAAGTTGAAAGCAATTACTAAAGTTAGTCACTGAATTTACTTGTGGCGTTAGACTAAACACCACCTTCGTGACTCTTCGGGCAGTTGGCCTTGTACTGACCAATCTCACCGTACTTAAAGCACCGATTCTCGGCTTCTACTTTGTTCGGTTTGAATATCTTGCCCTTGCCATTGCCATTTTCATTTACCTTGGCCCTGGGTGCAGATGGTGCTGGCTTGGTTTTACCCTTACCCCTTTCGGTACGCCCCTTCCTCTTATTACTACTACCCTTATCTACCTTGAGAATATCTTTGGACTTAGTACCCATATTAGACTTAACTGTCTTGAGCATCGAATGAAGCTCAGCTATGGATTTCTCCATGTTGTTCATGTTGTAGTTGACTATGAAAGGCTTATAATCATCAGACTTTACTGTCTTGAGTATCAAATGAAGCCAGCTGCAACGGTATTGGGTGTCCAAGCCTTTCTAGGTGGTCCATGTACCCTTTTATTTTCATGACATGGGTACTAAGCGAAGTACCCTTATCCATCTTGCAAATGATAAGCGAAGTGCCCTCGTGATATCGTACAGTCCTGTACGAACCTGCTCCTAAAACATGTCCCTCAACTGGAGAATCATGCCATAAGCCGATGTTTCTATCATGCTCATACACTATTGGCTGGGGCATTTCCCACCGGCTCCTCCAGGACATACCACTTTCTCTCATGCCTGAGCACGATTCGAAGATTGCGCTTGTAGTTGAGAAAGTTAGGTCCGACGAGTTTATCCTTCTCAAGAATTGAATGGAGTAAGTGGTTATTAGTGTTGGATGCGTTTTCCATCTACAATCTTATTCATGTTGTTCAATTAGTAACACACAATAGACTTTGCTAATACAAATCGATAAAAACCCTTAAATGATAAGTATTAGTCCTAGGATCCATATTTCACACGTGTTGGTGCACGGTTTGGGCACGGCAACACCAACCCCGTGCTATTTCTAGTAGGTAGGTTCCTTTACTAATCGTATCTAATTTGATAAGACTCCTAGACCTTGTAGAGATTTTTAGATAAATAATCTAAGTATGTTTATCTCTACACTAAGTGCATTTTGGGCCCGTCACATCAGGGAATCACCAAAGTAGACCGCACCACCTAGGACGGGGTGAACTCTGGCCCCTCACATCAGGGAATCGCAATGTCTTTCACCCCTCCACACATCGGTTTGAACCCCAGAATGCACGATTTGGGCACGACAACACACCAAGGTACCGGGAGCAGGAAAGGTGTACCACTAGATGGGTAGCACTACTGGTCTAAGATTTTAGTGGGTTTTATCCAAGTTTGAAAAACTTGATTTCCAGTTTTGTAAAACCATTTTAAAACTATCTTTTTAAAATCCGTATATCTTAGTATACCTTGAACTAGGTACACAATACGTCTTATGATAAAACCATCTTAAAAACAAACTGTTTTAAAATGCTGATACGACAATCATAAAATATTTAATTTTATAAAACTGTTGTCGTATTCCAATGTTATGATATACCGTGGTTTTACCTCTGATTAATAAAAACTATTATTAACCTCCTGCTTTAATTTTATAGTCGCATAATAATTATAAAAGTAAGGCACAACCACGCAGATAATAAACTTGTTATAGTTTTGCCAACTATGTCCTAAGAGGTCAACTAAGGACAAAGGAAAAACAAAACCACAGGTCTAAGTTGGCAAAACCTATAACCTACATGTCTAACCATAGCAAGAATATATTGTTGACTTGTTTAAGTCAAACATTTGTAGTTGACATGTAGAAACTACAAATGCGACTTAAAGATACTAATGCGACTTTAGTATACAAGTCAAACCCATTCAACATTTACATATAAACAATATATAAATAATCAACCACACATTAAATATAAACAATAAATAATGCAAGTACCATACATACATCCATCATTGATCTATAAACTTTTTCTCGTTACCTCTCAATTAATTAAACTATTAATCGAGACGAGAAAAACTTGACAAAAACTTTGTCAACCTTTTAATCAGTTAATAAACTATTGGTATAATAACTATTTCACCAAATGTGTTTTAATCCAAAAACACCTAATTGATTAAAAATTGTCCTTGTTAACTTTGTTCAACAATAATATACTATTACGGTTAAATATTATATTTTAATCAAAAAATATAATAATCCTTTATTTTATCTTAACTAGTTACAATAATCCTTTTAACCATAATTTATATATATGTATATATACTAATTTTAAGTCCATAAAACTAATACATATATACAATCTTGTATTATTTAATTATTCCGAATTATGCGTCCTAAAAACACAAACAATATTTATAACGCATAGCCTTTGGTCCAAGAGCCCGTTCTCGGTTTTAACCCTAACTGGGCCGAGAAACCCGCCATGTTCAAGAACAATTTCACAAGCCCAATTATATAAACAAAAAGATTTAAGTTCTAAAAACAATAATTAAAATGATTTAATTAAAGAACTAAATATAAAACCTTTTCTATTGGGCCTTGATATAAAATTGATAAAAGAACTAACCGGGCCGACCCTGACTGGGCCGATCCCTACTTGGGATGTAAACAATGAAAAACAGCAAGCCGCTGCAACTGGGCTGCTGTTGGGCCTCACTTTGGGCCTGCCCTGCTTCGGACGAGATGGAGTTGGGCCGCGATCTCAAACTGGATCGGGCCGCAATCTCGTTGGGCCTCCGAGGGCTGGGCCGCAGCCATCGCTGCTGGGCCGGTGTTCCTGGGCTGCCACAACTGGGCCACCACCGCCGGTCCTTCACCACCTTGGGCTACCGCTGCTGGGCTGCCGGGGCTGCCGCCGGTGGTCCGGTGACTTTTCCGACCAAAATAAAAAACGGAATAAAATTTGGCATGATATATATATATATATATATATATATATATATATATATATATATATATATATATATATATATATATATATATATATATATATATATAGGAAGAAGTTCCATTGAGAACCATTTTTAGTGCGAGAACCAATCTGAGCCGTCTAATTCCCCCTCTTTTAATGTTATTGCCCATCCATGAATTCCTCACATACACCCTGCCACACTTGATCCCCCCACGCTCTCCATCCATAAATTCCACTTATCAAATCAACGGCTAAGATTGGTTCTAGCGGTTCTCGCAATAAAATCGGTTCTCAATGGAACCCTCTTATATATATATATATCAAAATTTTGTTGGAATATGCCCATTAATGCACGTACGCCATATAGACCGCTGCTGATGATGTATGGGCCTATTGCATACACCGGGGTCTAACCTGACAGCAACTAAAGTTAAGGGACCAAATATGACAAAAGACAAAAGTTGACATCGCAGGCCGCGTTAGCGCCGCTAACTTTAAGGTGTTAGCGCCGCTAAGTCCTAAAGGTTAGCGCCGCTACGGATGCATGTACTTTGTGTCAATTCACTGACAGGCCGCGTTAGCGCCGCTAACTTTGAGGGGTTAGCGCCGCTAAACCCTACGAGTTAGCGCCGCTACGGCTGCATGTGCTTTTTGTTAAATCACCTCCCAAGCTGGCCAATCGAGGTGAAACATCTAGAATCCACTTTGGCCGGCCTTGTGAGGATATTTTGGGGTCTGGAGACTTGAGAGAAGTAGAAGTTCATTTTATATGGTTCTCTTTTTATTCTCTCTAAGTAATATACACATAAACACTCTCTAAAGTGCCATTGTGACTTTAAGAGAGTTTTGAGTAAGAAATCCAGGTTGGTGCAGTGTGGTTGCTGTTCCTAAGATGATATTCATGTTGAAGTATCATTAAAGGCTTGCTAGCTCTTGAGGTTGGCGTGTTACCGGGGTATACTTCAATAGTTGATCCGCATTTTGACCTTGGAGCTTCACCACCACAAGACAAAGAGTTATCTGGAGCATAGGAGAAAGGTATAACTCCTTCTTCTCCTGTTTTTCCATGTTGCATTTCTTATACATAGAGCTTCGTCCATTTGTGGGATTTTGGTTTTTATGCTTTATGTGCTTGTACCTTGGGCTTAGAATCTTGTACTTTGCTTCCGCTGCTAGGCCACGAAAACCCAACAGTGGTATCAGAGCCACCTCTATGTTAGATTTGCACTTGGTGGCCTGAAAAATCTCGAAACCAAATTGTTTGTTTTTCTGTTCGAACCGGGTTAGCGGCGCTAACTCATAAATGTTAGTGGTGCTAACTGTTGGTGCATAATTGTAAATCCCTAGTTCTTATCAATCCAATACATACATGTTTACTTGAAATGTTAATTCAAATGTGTTTTGATTAATGGTTTGCATGTTTATACATTCTAAGTGGTTACTTATGTTTGTCTTAAGCTTACAAGTACTTAGTCATGTGTTGATTTGTGTTTGGAAGTTTAAGTATGAGTGAAGGTCATCACGTGCGTGATGAGTCCACTACGTGCGTAGTGGAACTCACTACGTGTGTGGTGAGATGTTCGGTTAAAGTTAAATTAATTATTATTAAAACAACTGGTACGGGCGTACTGGACTCGCTACGTGCGCAGTGAGTTGCATTGATCTTCAGTGCGTGCGTAGTGGGTGGTTGGTCCTCTAGAATCTTCGGTAGCCTGTGTGTCTGCGCGTGTGTAGTGGGTGGTTGGTCCTCTAGAATCTTCGGTAGCCTGTGTGTCTGCGCGTGCGTAGTGGGTAATCAACACGTGCGTAGTGATTCTCACTTCGCACGTATTGAGTCTGTGTGTTAAATCTTTTTCTTAAAAAAACAATTTACTTGTTTCGTACGTAGTCAAATCACTTCGTGCGTACTAGGTCCCCATTCCGTACGTACCAAGACTGTGTGATCTTTTGTCAGTCCGTACATAGTACAGTTTATTACGTGCGTAGTGTGTTCACTTCTTGCGAACCAATCTCACTTCGTGCGTAGTGTTTACGTTTGTTTTAGGCTTTAATAATAATGTCTGACATGAGTGCTATGGCTGCCAAACAAACCATAACTGCCCTAAGTAACTTAATTATGGATAATGAACAAGGAGGTATTAACAAAGTACCTAGATTGTTAACCATGGAAGACTACCCATTCTGGAAACCACGTTTTGAAATATTTATCGATGAGGTTGATCCACGGTTGCACCGGGCCATTTCTACTGATTATGTCGTGCCTAAAGGTGAAGGGAATATCGAAGTTCCCTATGATCAGATGAGTGACGATCAGAGGAAGGCTTATGATGCTGAGAAGAAAGCCTATTCTTATTTGATCCAAGCCATTCCTAATGAGATCTTCCACCAGTTCCGACGGTATAGAACGTCACGTTCCTTGTGGAATGCGCTACAAAAGAGGAACGAGGGGAATGCATCTCTGAAAGAGCTTAAGACCTCACAGTTGAGAAAGGAGTTTGACCATTTCACTTCATACGTGAATGAAAAGCTTCCAGATCTGATCAACAGATACAACCATCTTCTCAGTGAAATGGATAGTTTGGGGGTGCAGATCTCAGAAAGACAACAAGTAGAGACTTTGTCCAAGGCACTACCCAAAAGCTGGAGGCCGTTCATTATGATTCTTAAAAATGGTGAAGGTTTTGAGGGCATGGATCTGAATGACTTTATTACTAAGCTGAAAGAGCATGAACAGGAGGAGCAAAATCTGGACAGATTGAGCAGCTATGTGCAAAATCCCTCATTATACTGTACTGGACCCATTGCTTCTCCAGTCACTTCATCAAATGATCCATTGCAGACAGCCTTTACATCTAACGTTTGTTCTTCAAGCAAGTCTGCTCCTGAAACTACAAGTGGACCACCATATTCTGCTCCTTCAAGCAAAACGTCTATGCCTGCCTTAAACACTGAGCATTTCAAGCATGGCAGCACTGAAGAAGTAAAGGAGCATATGGGGATGCTTAGTGCTTTGGTCACATCATATGATGATCTGCTAAAGGGTAAAATCGGAAATGCCTACCTGACTCAGGAAGATTATGACCAGATAGACAACGATGAAATGGAAAGACAGGACATTTTATGGTCCTATGCTAATCTGGTAAGGAGAGCAAAGGCCTTGGTCAAGAGAACTGGGATGCAGATTACAGCAACTAAGGATACAAAGCTGGGCTTCGACAAATCAGCTGTAACCTGCTACAACTGTGGAGAAAAGGGTCATTTTGCAAGAGAATGTGAAAAGCCAAAGAACTCAGGACCCAAGTATCCATTCAGGACATCTCCTGGAAAATCATCAACTTCCATTACCCCAAAGAAAGCTGAAACATCCCATGAGGGATCATCTAAGGCAATGGTAGTTGTTCAGAAAGATGAGGGGATAGACTGGTCAGTACATTTTCAAGATAATGATGCTTTCGAAGTTGCTGAGACCAACCTGGCCAGTGTTCAAGATCTGAATGATGATTCATAATCTGAAGCAGATAGTGTGCAGGAGGCTGATGATGAATTTGTTGCCAGTAAGGAAGACTCAGTGATGCCTACTGATGAGTACAAGGTCAAACCAGTTTCAGTGCCAGCTGCCGAACCAACGCCAGTGATTGTTCAAACTAAATCAGAAGATCTTAAAGCGTGCATGACTGACAAACCTGCTGATTCAAAGGTAAGTAACAATTCTGGCATTCCTTGTGCTTCGTGCAATGACTATGTGCAAAATATTTTATCTTTGAAATCTCAAGTCAGTGATCTTACCTCTAAATTGCATGAAAATTCAATCATTAAAGGTAGGGAAAAGACACTAAAAGATAAAATTGAAAGCCAGAACAAACAGATTAGAGAACTAGAGGTAGCATTGCTAAACAAACAGGATGCCATAGTTTTCTACATAAATCAGATAGATACTCTGAAGCGAGACCTTGCTAGTTCTAAGGTAGATTATGAGACTCTCAATCAAAAACTAAAAAGTTATTCAACTTCATCTTATCTATTTGAGCACATAATCGACCGGAGACCTCAAGGTTCCGATTCAGAGAAAGACAAAAAGGCATACACTAAATGTCCACCACCAGTTTTGAACCAATTGGTGAAAACAGATGTCTTTTCTGAAGCTGACCAACTTCCTCCTAAGGTTGATCAATTTGTTGCATCAACCTCAACATCTGAGTTAAAGTTAAAAGGGAAAGTTGGTGAGCCTCAGAAGAAAGAAGTCAAACAAGAAGAAAAGCCTGAATCTGGTATGAGAAAACTTCTAGGCAATTATTCTGGACAAGGCACGTTAATGAAAAATGTGCAAGTAGCACTCCGAACCATAGAAAAGGAGGGTGCAAAGTCTCCTGCAACCCGTCCTTATGAAGAAGTTAAAATTTTGCCAAAACAATGTGGTTTAGGAGTATAATCAAAATGTCAAGTTGAGCAAAAGGTGCCACATAATCCTGCAAAATATCAGTCAAACAGGATTTGTTATGTGTGCAGGAGACCTGGTCACCTCAGTTATGAGTGTGATCAGCAACAACAGAGCTGCAGGGGGAAAGTTGATTTTTCTGAAAATTTTCAGAAAATTAAAACGTTTAATCAAAATAATCAAAAATCAACTGCCCCTCATCAGCTCAAAAGGAATGTCGGGGAAACATCTAGTAAACCCAAAAGTCCCAATGTTAGTCTGAAGGGGAAGGAACCACTTCATAAGGTGATCAATGCTTCTAGTGTTTATCACAAGGCTACTCCCCGTCAAGACTTAAAATGGATCAATAAACCCGAATCTAAAATGTCAAATAGTCTAGATACCAATGTAGACTCCAAAGCTACTGGTATGTGGATTAATGTGCAAGTTGTTGGAGAAGATGGGAAACCCATGACCATTCGAGCATGGGTTCCCAATGCTAACTAACCCTCTACTTGTTTGTGCAGGGTGCTCGCCGGTATAACACGTGGATTGTTGATAGTGGAGCATCCAGGCACATGACAGGCGATCTGAGCCTTCTTACAAATGTCAGAAAAATAAAAGGAGGGTATGTCAGCTTCGCAGGAGATAAGGGAGGTCACATCACAGCTCAAGGTTTCTTGTCTAATGGGAGAGTGAGTTTTGACAAAGTCAACTATGTCGAGCAGCTAGCAAACAACTTGCTGTCAGTCTCTCAAATCTGTGATAAAGAGTTCAAAGTGATGTTTGACGACAAACAATGCTATGTGCTAAAGAAAGAATTTCAGATTCCCGAAGATATGATTTTAATGTCAACCCCAAGACATAATGATCTTTATGTTCTGGACATGTCAAATGCTTCGGTGAAAGAGGTGGAGCATCAATGCTTTCTTACAAAGGCAACTGAAAAGGACTCCATTTTATGGCACAAGAGGATGTGTCACTTGAGCTTGAGGAAGATGAATCATTTAGTTCACCATGAGCTCGTAACGGGAGTCAATCTGAAAAGCTTCCATCTACCAGACAAATGCATTTCATGTAAAATGGGGAAGCAGACGAAGAAACCCCACAAATTGAAAAAGTACCATTCCATTTCAATCTCGCTTGAACTACTTCACATGGATTTATTTGGTCCTGTGCGGTACAAGAGCATTCATGGAGATAGGTACTGTCTGGTAGTCACTAATGATTATTCAAGATTTTCCTGGGTTTTCTTCTTAAAAGAGAAGTCTGAAACGTTTGAGACGTTAGAAATCATGATCAACAAGTTAGAGACTATCTATAAGCTGAAGATCAGGAAACTCAGATCATATAATGGAACAGAGTTCAAGAATCAGAAGATGGAGAAGCTGTGTAATGAGAAGGGTATCCAACATCAGTTCAGTGCTGCATACACTTCTCAAATGAATGGAGTTGCTGAGAGGAAGAATCGGACCTTAATAGAGGCAGCACGCACCATGCTTGCTGACTCTGCTTTGCCCGTAAGGTTTTGGAACGAAGCTGTCGCAAATGCTTGTTACACACTTAACCGGGTCTTAGTGGTCAAACGATTGGGAAAGACATGTTATGAACTGTTGAATAATCGGAAACCAAATATCAGCCATCTTGAACCGTTTGGTGCTCTGTTCACAATGTTAAAACGTGAAGCCGAAGGTAAATTCAGTTCAAAGGTTGAGAAGGGATATTTTTTGGAGTACAGCATTCCGAATAAGCGGGTTTTCAACTTAACCTCTAACTGTGTGGAAGAATGGTTTGAAGTGGATGTGCAACGGAATACTTCGCCTCCGACAAAAACTGGTGACGCTTGGTTATTTGATTATGATAACCTTTTTGACTCATTTAATCTGCCACCAGTAGCTCTAGAAGATGATATAGCAATTCAGATGTTGTATGACCTGCAGAATTCCTCTGAGGGCACCACACCAAAACCGTCTTCTAGTACTCTCACGTCGACGCATAGTGATGCTGAATCAGACTCTGAAGATGAGCCACACACCCCACCGGACAAGGGTTCACAGGGTGTTGTCAATTCCTCAAATAACCACATTTTAACATTTGAGGAGACACCTGTGGTTACTAATCTGGAAACTAATATAGAAGCTCAGTTGCAGAGATCCAGTAGAGTTGATAGAAACCATCCTCCTGAACAAATCATTGGCGATCCTCATTCTCATGTTCAAACCAGGAGGCAAGTGGCAATACTATCAGGATCTCATTCTTCAGAGTCCCCGGGACTGAAACAGATGAAAGAAATCTCCGATCTGGGTGCAAATTTGGTTACGTCTGTGGATTTTACACAATGTCTATGTTCGGGATTTCTCTCACAGATTGAACCAAAAGATCATATTGAGGCACTCAAAGATGATTCCTGGATTAATGCAATGCAAGAAGAGTTGCTTCAATTTCAAAAGCTGAACGTCTGGCGCTTAGTGAACAAACCAAAGGGTGCTAAGTCCTTTGGCTGCAGATGGGTTCTGAAGTGCAAACGGGATGATCAGGGAGTGATTGTCAGGAACAAGGCAAGGCTAGTAGTTAAGGGTTTCAGACAAATTCCTGACATAGACTACACTGATGTGTTTGCTCCAGTCGCTCGGCTGGAAGCTATACGTTTATTTCTTGCCTTCGCCTCACACAAACGTTTTAAAGTCTATCAGATGGATGTTAAAAGTGTGTTCCTGTACGGAGAAATTCAAGAGACAGTGTATGTCAATCAACCTCCGGGGTTTGTGGACCCCCTTCATCCAGACAAAGTTTTCTTACTGAATAAAGCCTTATATGGTCTACATCAAGCACCGCGAGCATGGTACGAGACCCTCTCTCAATATCTGACTGACAATGGGTACAGGAGAGGGACCATCGACAAAACGTTATTTCTCAAAGGTGAAGATAAAGACCTGATCTTAGTGCAAGTATATGTGAATGATATTATTTTTGGTTCTCCAAATTCAATTCTGTGTGAAGAATTTGCAAGGATAATGAAAGAGAAGTTTGAAATGAGTTCGATGGGAGAGATGAAGTTTTTCTTGGGACTTCAAGTGGAGCAGACAGAGACAGGGATTTTCCTCCACCAGTCTAAGTATGTTGCTGACATTCTAGCATGGTTTGAAATGTCTTCAGAAAAGACTGCTGCAACACCTCTTCCTGTCAATCACGACATGTCTCCAGATACTGAGGGGGAGTTGGTGAATGAATCTCTTTACCGAGCAATGATTGGATCTCTGATGTATCTCATGGCATCCAAACCAGATATCATGTTTGCCACATGTCTAATGGCAAGATACCAATCCAATCCTAACGTCAAGCATCTGATGATTGTCAAGCGGATCTTTCGCTATCTGAAGGATGCTCCCAATTTTGGACTGTGGTATCCTTGTGATGATAACTTTGAGTTGACGGCCTACAGTGACTCAGACTATGGTGGATGCAAAAAGGATCATAAATCTACCTCTGGGGGTTGTCAATTTCTCGGATCGAGACTTGTCACATGGCAGTGTAAGAAGCAGACTGCAGTTGCGCTTTCTACGTGTGAAGCTGAATATATTTCGGCGGCGAGCTGCTGTTCTCAGGTCATCTGGATTCAACCACAACTGCGGGATTACGGTTTGCAATTCTCTACTACTCCCATTTATGTTGATAACACTGCTGCTATAGCCATTACTAAAAATCCCGTACAACACTATAAGACCAAGCACATTGGTATCAAATACCATTTTATACGGGACTGCTAGGAAAAGAAATTAATTGATGTCTTGTCTATTCAAACTGATTTCCAAAAAGCAGACCTGTATACAAAGGCATTTGATAAACCCCGATTTTTGTTCTTAGTGAATGAAAACGGCATGAAAACCAAGTGTGAGGTTGTCCCTGATGATGCGACTTAGTGTCCTTGTTCGTGTGACTGTGTGTCTATTTTCTGTGTGGTTATATCTCGTTTGTCTTTGTGTTTATTTTCTGTGTGTCTTTGCGTTTCTATTTTCTTAGTTTTTAGTTTCTTTAGTATTTTAGGGGGAGATAGGTGCAATATAGAAAATACAAAAAAAATCAGAAAACATAGAAAATACAAAAAAAAAATCAGAAAACATAGAAAATACAAAAAAAATCAGAAAATATAAAAATGAGAAGTTGATCCAACTCAAATGGAAAATGATGGTACACTGGCTTTCAATACAAAGTATGTCTAGTAAAATTAGGACTGAAGGCATGTACATATTCTTGAGAAAACTGTCTGAAAATTTGAGTCAAATCAGATAAGAAGCAGATGGCGTGTAAGGCATATGATGAGAGTCTAGGCTGATAAGTGGTTATGCATGTGGAAATCCATCAAAGATTCAAACTATCGAGACATTCCAAGTCTACAAGTCAATAACAGTTGAGACTAACTTAGTCTGGTGCACACACATGTTACCATACCAAATGTGCTTAGATGACAATGAGCAAAATGTAAGAAGAGGGTGAAAAATTGACCCCAATCTGAGATGTCAAAAGAAATAGATACTTTGATCTATTAGTGTTGAATTGTCAAAGAGCATAAAATGTAGTGACAAAAGCTCAACAGAAAGATCTATTAGTGTTGAATTGTCAAAGGGCATAAAATGCAGTGACAAAAGCTCAACAGAAATTATCAGAAGAGGTGAAAAATTGACCTCCATGTCAAAGAGCATAAAATGCGTTGACAAAATCACAAAACACATAAGCATGGTGGTTGGGTATTCAAGTTGTGCATCCTACTGAGTGAGTCAAAACACTATGAGATTTTAAAAGAGATAGTCTTAACCATGTACTCAGTTCTAGATAACCAGAAAATGTTGAAATTAAATCTGTCATTATCTGAGGAAAGTTAGATTGACAGACAGAAATTGAGAGAGTATGTTTGTGCCTAAGGTTCTGAAATGAATGATAACTAAGTATAGATGTGCTGGTACTGATTCCATCTTGGAACCTTCTCCCAAAAGGATTTAATTTCAGTAATTTACTTTTTGCAAATCTTTAGTGTTTTCATTTCTGTCTCTTAGTTTTTAGGTTTTAATTTGTTAACAGTCTGCATTTTCATTTTTCTTTATATTCAGAAAAATACAAAAAGATTTCTAGTGTGTTCTTATCTCTTGGTGTGTTTCTTGTGTTTTCGTGTGCTTAAAAGTTTATGACTTGCATTGAAGTTACTAACCGTTGTGTGCTGAGTACAGGATTATCAAGAAAAATTCTAAGTTTATGTGAGAAATTCAATTCGCACGAAGTAAGAACACCTCGCACGAACTGTGTGATAAATCGTGCATTGTGTATGCATACTCCGCGGTCAAGGATCAAGAGGCGAAGTGAATTCCATTTCGCACGATGTGAAGGTCATCACGTGCGAAATGAAGAGTCACTTCGAATGTACACTTCAGGTAGCAACATGCGAAGTGATCTCACTTCGCACGGAGTGAAATAGGGTATATAAGTTGGTTCCGTGCGTATTCGTCATTACGCATTCATATTTTCTACAGTACACTCCATTCTCTCTCGATTTTGATTCTGACTTTTGTGTTGAAAGAGTTATTCGTTTCATTCGTGTGATTCGCCTTGGTGTTGTGATCATTTTGGTATGTTTTTTGCTTCAATCCAACGGTTGGATCTCGAGTTATACTCGATTTTATGTTTGAAAGACTAAAAACTTTAAAACCGGATTACAAGTGATCGTAATGTGTTAATTTGTTAGATGTAAGTGAAAAGGAACGTTCATGGACTTAATTAGATGATCTTTAATCACTAAATCGAGACAAAAACATCATAAATCAAGGGTTTTAAGTTAAAAGTTGCGACGAACTGTTCTTGAAGCTTGAATATTAGTCGTGCGAAGTGAAGGTCATTTCGCACGAAATGATTTCATCTCGCACAAACTCAGTAATGAAGACGATGAACTTGATGAGTTTCGGACGCACGAAGTGAACTCCACTTCGTGCGATCTGTGTGCATCACGTGCGAAGTGCATCATGGTTTAAATAAATTAAAGTTTTGTTACGCTAAACCACTTCGCACGAAGATAAAGTTTCATCACGTGCGTAATGATTGTCATTGCGCGCGTGGTGAAAACTTCAAATTTTCGAAATGAACGTTAATCTTTAATCTTCAGATTTTAGCTGTGTGTTGAAATTGTTGGATGTTTCATTATAATGAGCATACATTTTTATTCCACAGAATTTAAACAATGGAACCTGCACAAATTGGAAGCTCCTCGACTCAAAACATCACTGGGACTGCATCTGGCAGTCAGGCAAAGGCGGATCTTAAAGCAAGTGACATGCACAATATTCGGGCCTTTGTGACTAAGAATAAATTGACCAGGGATTGTGATGAGATCATTGATTATTTGATGAGGTCGAGAATCTATACAACAATCACAACTACATGCACTGCTTACACCTCGCATCAACTAGAGTTCTGGAGAACTGCTGTTTATGATGAAGATATGAATGGGATTAAAGGGGTGGTGAAAGAACAACCCGTGTTTGTTTCTGAAGGGATATTAAATGAGCTACTCGAGCTCGGAGACGATATCACCGATCCAACCTCTCTGAACGTCTGCCGGGTGAAGGGCTGTCTGCTGAGGTGTGGATACACCGGTGAAATTAGAAATGAATCTGTATACAAAACCAAATTCTGTCCTCCGTATCGCTACTTGATGCATGTTATATCTCATTGTTTGGGGCCACGGAGAACTGGCCATGATAAGCTAAATCAAACGTTCTCTCATTTGTTTGTGGCGCTTGTGCTAAATGTTAAATTCAACATCTCAAGGGTTATTTTCAACTGCCTAAAGGAAAACTTGTCCAAGAAGGAGGGGCAGTTCTTGATGTATCCCAGGTTTATTCAGATAGTGATTGATGCCCAAGTTGAGGGGTTGGTAAAAGAAGATGGGGATCGAATCAAGTTGAAACATATGAATGATCAGACAGTGCGACAAATGAGCAGATACATAGGCACCTCAGTTCCTCCGAAAAGAAGATTAATCTGCCACCTGGGAAACAAAGATTATCAAGCTCCAGAAAGAAAACATCTATGGAGAAACGAGGGCTCAACATCTCAGGTTGAAAATATTGAAATAGTGTCTGACGATGAGGATGAGGAACCTGAAGTTCAGAGCCAAGAGGCTCGTGATCCCACTGGGGGAGAGGCTATCCCCGCAAGCTTGGATGATATGAATGTTGATGACTTTTTCGAGGAGGATGAGGATGACTTGACTAGAAAAAGGAAGGAAAAGGCTGCAGTAGATAAGCCTGGGAAAAAGAAGAAGAAAGTTTACAAGTTCAAGCCGCTGGTTGCTTCTGCAGAGATTATTGTCAAACCCTCCACAGTAACAGCTGCTCCAGTCACTACCGCTGCTCAAGGTGCTGCAGGACCGTCTCAAACTGGTTCTCAGCTACCCAATATAGCCGTCGAAGAAAGTCTGAGCAAGCTCCAAAGCTACGTGCTAGATATGATTAAAGACGAGAAAGAAAGGAAGCTGGAGCTAGAGGAAGTAAAACATAAAATGGCTGAGAAAGATGCACAGATTGAGGATTTGTTGAAAAGAGATGTGGAGAAAGATGTGCAAATAGAGAGGTTGGTGAAAAGGGATGAAGAGAGAGATTTGAAAATAATTGAGTTGGAGAAAAAGAATGAGACCATGGAAAGGATCTTAATTGAATACACTCAAGAGTTCAAGAGGCTGAAGGCACACGTGGAAAAGCAAGACGAAGAGGTGCTAAAGCTGAAGGAGTTTGCCGAGTCTGAACCAACTGGGGCTTACTCAGGAGATGAACAAGGTTGATTTTTAGTCTATGTGACTTTGTAACTATTTAGTTATCATGTATAGAATTGAAATAATCATATGTATTTAAATGTTTATTTTGTAATGAAATGTTTGTTTTCAACTTACACATGTTTATGGTTTCTTATTTCTGTGTGAAGATCTTTTAATTGTTCAGCCGTTGAAAGCTGAGATTCCTCAATCGTCTCGTCTGCTGAGTATCCAAGGGCAAATTGTTTCTCAAAATGAGCATGATGCAGAGGAAGGAGAAATACTTCCATTCTTGACTAAAGAACAAATTGCCGAACTGCTGCAGATTCCTGTCGAGGACGTAATTCTAGAAGAGGTGGATCAAAGCTTTGTGCCACCACCTCAAGCAGAACAGGAACCGGTGTTTGATACCGATGACATAGAGATTGAGGATGAAACAGATCAGCACTATCCTGGCCAACAAAAGGACGATAACCTGCCTGACCTTGTAGATCTCTTTAAAAAAGCTAATGCTGAGGAAATCAATAGACGAGCTGAAGCGAGAGAACAAACAACTGTTGATTTCGACTTAGATAAATATCTAGGTAATCGAAAGTCTAAGCAAGAAGAAAGAGAGGCAAGAAGAAAGAAGTGTCAACGCTATCTTGAGCGTCAGGCAGGAAAGGAGAAAAAGGCTGTAAGCTCACCAGAATATTCAAAGTTTTATCAAACTCTTGGTAAGAAGACTGATGGTGAAATAGTTGGTTGGTGCTATGTGCCTGAATTTAACGTTTATGCAATTAAGAGGGAAAGGGGAGTTGAGTACTTCCAGAGAGCAAATGATATTCAAACGTTACCGTTTTATGATATCCGACAACTGACTGTCTCTTTTAAATTGTGACGATCATAGCATGGCAAAATGGTTTGAGACGCTGGTGAAGCGTGAGGCTCGATTTGGATGGAAAAACTTAAAGCCTTATGTGCCAGGTGTCAAGAGCCATCCAACTAAGATTGATCCACTGACAGGAAGAAAGCTCAAAGTGCTTAACTGCAAAGCTCCTCGTTGTATGAAAAAGTTACCGTTGAGAACCATGCCTACTGGGTGAGCGCAAGGTTTAAATGGTGGTACTTTAACGAGAAAACAACTGAGGCAGTGATTGTATTGGATGATGACATGTCTGGTGGAGAAACGGTTAAAGTATTTGATCCTATGTGGATTAAAATTTTTGGGAAGGACGACATTACTGTTTTGTACTACAATCCAATCCTCTACAAAAATCAGTATATGGATTTCGCATTGCAATTTCAAAAAGTTGTTCGAGTTTGTTTTGCATTCGACATCTATGCTGGATCTGATGAAGTAAAGTCTACAACTTTGTAATAGATAGATTGTCGCTTTTGTTGCTTTGTGTATTTTGCTTAGTGCAATTTTTGTTGATAGAACTAGGTCTTAGGGGGAGTTTGTTGGTGCATAATTGTAAATCCCTAGTTCTTATCAATCCAATACATACATGTTTACTTGAAATGTTAATTCAAATGTGTTTTGATTAATGGTTTGCATGTTTATACATTCTAAGTGGTTACTTATGTTTGTCTTAAGCTTACAAGTACTTAGTCATGTGTTGATTTGTGTTTGGAAGTTTAAGTATGAGTGAAGGTCATCACGTGCGTGATGAGTCCACTACGTGCGTAGTGGAACTCACTACGTGCGTGGTGAGATGGTCGTTAAAGTTAAATTAATTATTATTAAAACAACTGGTACAGGCGTACTAGACTCGCTACGTGCGCAGTGAGTTGCATCACGTGCGTAGTGAAATTAATTAAACTATAAATACTCATTAACCGTGTATTAGCGTAAAAAAGATCGAGTAATCAACGGGGAATCGCAGAGTTTGACCGGTAATCGTACGTAATCGACCATAAGCCTTAGTGAGCCTTCGTAATCGTACGTTTAACCTCGGTAATCGCGAACTTAGTGTTAATCTCGAATCCAAGGGCAGCCTTAAGCATTCTGTGTGAGTTCTTAGAGTTGTTCTTCGTCCTACTCTGTGTGTTCTTCGTGTTAACTGTGTGCCGGACACCTAAGCAGATCTTAGAATCATTAGGAGGTTTGGGAAATAGATATTCCGCACTATTTCTCATCCTAGATCAGTCCTAGCATTAGGGTGTTTTAGTTTAGAACCCCCACGGTCCTACACTAACGCGCAGTGACAGTTTTTGGTTTTCAAGTTAAAAACAGTTTTGATCTTGGGAAATTTTAGGCATTTTGTAATTCTGGAAATTTGTTCCAGATTTTGATATGGTAATTTTGTATAAGGGAGAAGAAAAAGAGAACCATATAAAATGAACTTCTACTTCTCTCAAGTCTCCAGACCCCAAATTATCCTCCAAGGTACAAGATTCTAAGCCCAAGGTACAAGCACATAAAGCATAAAAACCAAAATCCCACAAATGGACCAAGCTCTATGTATAAGAAATACAACATGGAAAAACAGGAGAAGAAGGAGTTATACCTTTCTCCTATGCTCCAGATAACTCTTTGTCTTGTGGTGGTGAAGCTCCAAGGTCAAAATGCGGATCAACTATTGAAGTATACCCCGGTAACACGCCAACCTCAAGAGCTAGCAAGCCTTTAATGATACTTCAACATGAATATCATCTTAGGAACAGCAACCACACGGGACCAATCTGGATTTCTTACTCAAAACTCTCTTAAAGTCACAATGGCACTTTAGAGAGTGTTTATGTGTATATCACTTAGAGAGAAGAAAAAGAGAACCATATAAAATGAACTTCTACTTCTCTCAAGTCTCCAGACCCCAAAATATCCTCACAAGGCCGGCCAAAGTGGATTCTAGATGTTTCACCTCGATTGGCCTGCTTGGGAGGTGATTTAACAAAAAGCACATGCAGCCGTAGCGGTGCTAACTCGTAGGGTTTAGCGGCGCTAACGCGGCCTGTCAGTGACTTGACACAAAGTACATGCAGCCGTAGCGGCGCTAACCTTTAGGACTTAGCGGCGCTAACACCTTAAAGTTAGCGGCGCTAACGCGGCCTGCGATGTCAACTTTTGTCTTTTGTCATATTTGGTCCCTTAACTTTAGTTGCTGTCAGGTTAGACCCCGGTGTATGACCCAATAGGCCCATACATCATCAGCAGCGGTCTATATGGCGTACGTGCATTAATAGGCATATTCCAACAAACTCCCACTTGCACATAATGCACCTTACCCATGTGACCACAGACAAAGAGCGGCCTCTAGCAAAAGCATCAATGCCCCCAAGTCAGTATGGGTTTTGCTTCATTGCAGAAAACCATAACCTACAAAAGAATGTAGAGGTCCTATTGATAAGTGATCAAACATCCCTTTGTTCGCGATATCCTTGTGAACACGAGACATGGATTAAGATGTCAATCTCCAGATTCGTTCACGATTATGTTTCTCGATCTTGATGGGTGGTGACCAAAATTTAAGGACATATCTGATTCTCAATCATTATTCCTTTGCGCATGGCCATGCTTATTTTGGTGTCAGCGCCCAATCATCGAGGGGCCCGGGGATATCTCTCATATCACTCCGTTGACTGTACAATCCCATAGCGTGAACTTTATCTTATTTAACTATTCCCTTTATAATAGCCAGTTACGAACTACGTTTTGAAATAGTTAAAGTAAGAAAGTTTCATGCTATGGCAATTCATACATCTCAGGTCGAAGGACGTAATGATGTTATCCTTCCGAGTCACTTGTGACTATGATCCATGAAGTGAACTCGGGTGTGGGTCTTCCAGTTACTTGAAACTCCTTTCAAGCACAAGTTACTGTTGTGTTTCATGCATTCAATCCTTGATCAATGCATAACCAACACCTAACCTCAGCCTTAATTCAAGCTTCCTTCCCTTAAAGAATGACTGGCTGTGGAAATTTAGAATGTATAAACATTCTGGGAAGTGGTTAAACATGCTAAGATGGAACACAGTAAAGACCAATGAAGGTAACCGCATCATGCGTATATATAGTCCCCACTATATATCGATACAATCATCGGTTAGCAGTACTGCTTACCGTTCCCAAAGCTTATATGTAAATCAAACATTTACTAAAACGATATTCAAGCCTAGTCATAAGCATTAACAATGCTATTATACTTGGTATGAAAACCATCACTAGTATTTGACAACGGCTTAACTATGGGATCATCTACACGATATCCCTTTGTACTCTTTTGTATTCTCTTGTTAAACCTCTTGCAAAGTGTTCATCAAATAGATCATACACAAGATTATCATAGTCATCATATCCTCAATGTTACCAAAGTCTACATTAGGATTAATGACACTTACGATTATCAGAGTCGACATACTCTCAATGCAACCGAAGTTCAAAATAGAGTCATTGACACTCATTTTTATTAGAGTCGACATACCCTTAATGTTACCGATGTACATAATAGGGTCTATGACACTCATTTGAATCTAAATGTCGTATCTACACCATATATTTGAATATTTAAAACTTCGATTAAAATCGACAGTCTCACAAGTATAGATTTGCTTGCAGTAATAACTTACTCAAGACAACTCTATTTTTTGTCGAACATCAAGAACATACTTCAGTATTTCTTGAATTTAGAATCCTCTTAACTTCATGTTCATACTTATACTCGTAGAACAATAATTCCATCAATAGGTTGAAAACAACCCTAAATTAGGACATTATTTTCATTTGAGTATATTTTACTAAGAACAAATAAAGCTCCCACTAGCCCTGACAAGAGTTTCTGACTTAATCTATGCTTTCTAGAAAACTCATTCCTTTGACTTTCTCGTAAAGCAAGATTACAGCCATAAAATGCAAATTTTATCGACTTCATTCATGGACACAACTTGGATATAATGGATATGTAAGACCTCGGAACATGCTTCAAAACATTTCCTCAACTTAATCCTGCGAAGGATCAAGGTCTTCTTATTTCCATGTGAACATACTTGTTTCCCTAAAGCGACAACAATGCTTCACATAATCCAGACCTAATATGGATATTATGGATGTGTAAGAACCTCGGAAAGTGCCTTAAGCATTTCCTTAACTTAATCCTATGAAGGATTCAGGCTTCTTACGTCCAAGTGAACTAACTTGTTTCCTCAAGGTGACAACAAAATTTCACTTTGTCCAGGTCATCTTCAACATAACCACTAGAACATGTTTCCATATAATCGATATGAAACACTTTGTCTCTAGCCGGTATTTGAAGTTGTCTATGACTGCATATATGTTAGTCCCTTCATCCTTTCTTGGATTACACCTCAGGTATGGGATTAACCCGAGTCAAGTACTTGGATGCAACAAATGGGTTACATCTATGTATGCCATTCCCTTCTTATATTCACTAGTGAACACAGGGTCCCACTATGTTTCCGATGAATGGTAACATCACAATGATTTACCATCAAGCTGCTGTTACTAAAATATGACAACGTCATATCTAAACAACATTCTTGATTTCCATCAGATTTATAGAAGCAATAGGTATTGTCAGGTTTTGATAAAATCATCTCAAAAACAATTTTTCAAAATGTTTCAATTCTAAGTCATATCCATCGTCATCAAATGTGTATTTAAGCACTAAAATTAGTCAAAAATAACACATAAGCATAGACATGGATCGAATTTGAAATGAAACCATCAATATGAAAAATATTTTTATCAAAATACAAGATACAAAAACATCCATCATCTTGGAAAGTACATACAATAAAGCAAGTCTTGCCACGCAGGGCATAAAAACAAAAGTAATAATTCAACCGGAAATAATGGCGAGACCAACACTCCCAATTCTCTTGTAGAAGACAATCAACAAAATTTCTTCTTCAGAGATCCGGTTCTTCAAGCTCTTCCTTCTTGCAACGAACAGACCTACACTTTGCAACAAAATAAATTTGTGACAAACGTGAGTCTTATAGCTCAGGTAAACAACCCAGCTTAGTAAGGAATAGCAAATAAGTATAATCATGAATGTACCTCAAGTAGGAAAATTAACTCTCTTTTCTGAGAAGTTTTATATCCTCTCGGCACGAAGGGCAGGCATGACGGCCCCAATCCCCAAATCTTCCGCAGAAGTAGCAAACCACCCCTTGTTGAGTCTCCTTAGGCATATCATCAATATCCATGGACTCAAAATTTGAAGTAAGCTTGGAAACTCCAACTTCTTCTTTTGATGGGATCGATTTCTTCTTCCTCATATTATGTTGTTCCTTAGAACCAAAAACGGGAGTGGATGAGGACGATGCATGCTTGGACATGTTAGATTCTACATCCTTCAACATTCCATGCAATTCACCTATAGATATTTCCTTTCCATGCATATGATAGTCCATTACAAACTTTTCATATGAAGTGGGCAGAGACTGAAGTATGAAACTCACACCAAGCTCCCTCCCTATAGGAAAATTTAACCTCTCCATCTGGTCCATGTATGATTTCATCTTCAAAACATGGGCACTAACACTCCCGCCTTCCCGCATCTTACAACCGGTTAGACTTTTAACACACTCATAATGTTCTTGCCTAACTTGTTGTCGGAATACATCCTTCAACTTGTTAATCATGTCAACCACAGTCATGTGCTCAAATTGCTTTCGCAGTTCTAAGCTCATACTTGATGACATGAGACAAGCAACATCGTGCGTATCCCGAACACGCTTTTCATACGCGTATCGAATGGTCCATTCCGAATTGATAGCAGGTGGTTCAGGAAGGGGTTCCTCAAGGATGTGCAACTTAGACTCGGCACGTAGGACAATTCTCAATTGCCTAAGCCAGTCAACAAAGTTCACTCCCGTGAGTTTCTCCCTTTGTAGGAACATACGAAGTGAAAAGTTCGACGTGGTGTGGTTTTGATTCGACATCCTATATTAAATAAAGTACACGAATTAGTTAGTTTGATTTGAATCCTCGTTAAAATAATTACCCATATTGTCTCGAAAATATTTTAACAAGGGCTAAGAACCATATTTCACTCCAATTCATGACGGGGTTGCCGCGGATCACTTCATGGAGCTATTTAGGCCGATAACTATTTTACCGATTGCAATCTCTATTGCAACTCTTAGACACTTGCGGGATCCTAATACAACCATCGGTCGTTTGGCATGTTTGATCCCTACTAGCACCAATTCCAAATTAAAATTCTTGGTTGACTCGTGCTAAGCTCGACAATCACTCAAGGATTTTCATTTGTAATTGCAAATCGTCCGTCAAGACATACGATGCCAAACCCACCAAAATTGGCTCGTGCTAAGCTCGACAACCAAAATTGTGAATTTGCCACACGCACCTTCCACACAGTTTTATGAGAGTTGGCTCGTGCTAAGCTCGACAACCAAAACTCATAAATCTAGATTCGGGTGGTATCGACTTACAGATGGCGCAAGATTTACGTTTTATGGAAAAACGGGCTTTTGTTTCTGGCTTGGTTACAGATTAACTTGTTTAGTGACAAACCTATTTCCACTAGGTGAGTTAATCATGTATGTGTGCACGCGCGAGAGTTGTAAACCATTTTTACCAAATCTCTTGTGATTTTATTAATTTTCGAAAAAATTATCTAGCATGCGAATCCTAAGCAAACCATGCAAGAATTATAAATCACATCACACGCATATATTCGAAATAAATTGGTAACCCTTGCCATAATTCCTATGCGTTCTTCCCGTGAGCCAAAACGGGTAGAACGTGGTCAATCTAAGGGACAGAAGGTCTTCAATGCGAGCTCCCACTAGAACCGCCATCTCCAATGGACTTCACCGGCTTCTATGGACACGCTCCATCTCCTTTCCATCTCCAAATTGTGTGTCTTCATCCAAATTGTACAAAGTATACAAATAGAAATTGAAATGGCGTACAAGCCACAATAATTTCCTATTTATCTAGTACAAATACACGGATGAATGAAATGGCATGCAAGCCACAATATTATTACATACCAAACTGAATTAATAAATATTACAGCCCATATTGTGATTTAAAATCACCAAATTGCATCCAAACACACAAAATCAACCACAAGGTCAAAGGCAAGGTTTACCAATTTCAAATCAAACACATACAACCAAACATAAACATAAAGCATAAAAACCAAAAAATTTAAACTCTAGTAATCCTTATCTATTTAAAGTTCAAACCTTTTTAAAAAAAAGTTGTTTTATATATTTAAACTATAAATATCCTTATGAACATAACTTGTTGATAATAACTAGGATTTCAAAAACCTTTTTAAAGTTTATCCTTCAATCTAAAGCTAAACTAGTTTAGATTAAAAACTTTAAAGTTAATATTAACCAAACTGATTAATATTCATGTTATCAAAGTCGATATATATATACTAGTAGAGCCCGTAAGCCGTGCTACGCACGGCCCATAACGATTTATATTGATTTTATAAGCATGAACTTGAAATTCTGCAAAAACAATACCGAAGGTATGACACTTGTAGTCTTATACCACCATTGTACCTAAACCTACCTAGGTGGGATATTGGGGAAGTAAAATGTAGAGTTGTAGGTGGTGTGAGGAAGAAAATCATACCCATGGCGGGTCATATCCTGACAGAGTAATGTTTTCTTTTGTTTTTTTATCTGATTATTATAAAAAAACTCTCTTGGACAGTGGCTTCACATGTGTAGCTCATATTGAGTATTAAGGATTTATCTTCATTGTATACAAAATAGGAAAGCAGAGCAAACTAATATTTGTTGTCAAAATGGAATAATGTGAGTTTTATACAATGACAACAACTATGTCAATGTGATTAAGGGTATAGCTACACATTTACGATATCCATAAAGATGCACATGATATGAAAACTGAGAAGTTAAGGATCAAAACATACAAAAATGTTGAGGTGCTGGATTAGATTGGATTGGCAAGCCCCAAACACTTTCTTACAACAAAGATTGTTGGGGAGATATAGATATCAAACCATAAATCAAACCTGTCTATTATTTGAAATAGATATTGATGTTAAGAAAACCACATATTTAGTTTTGTACTTGGATTAATGAAAAACATGTGTTGTTTTTCATATAAGACTTAAAGAATTTCTAAGTAAGAAATGTCAGCTGACGAGTCAAAGTGTCAGCTGAACACTGAGTATCAGCCAAAGGACCAGCTTCAGGAAGATCAGCTAAGAAGAGAAGACATGCTAAGTATGCGAATAGATAGAGTTGAACACAGAAATCTCATCTGTTGAGTATTAGAAGAGTTAGCATTTTACTTTCTGTGTTGCAAACTTTGTTCATGTGTTGAACGTCTTAGACATTAGATGTTTAAGAAAAGCTTAGTGTATGTGTTAGAAAAATTTAGTTGCCACCTTTTATTGAACTTAGATTTTCCGCATCTAGTTCATGTAATTCTTGATTCACATCAATAAAGAATTATATAAAAGTAAACTGTGTGTCTTAAATTTTAAATAGCTAAAGTTTGTATTCAACCCCCCCCCCCTTCTACAAACATTTGTTGTTGTAGTATCCATTCGGGACCAACAACTAGTATCAGAGCAGGCTAGATAATCCATATCTAAGATATGTTTTGCTTACTCTTCAACTGCTTCTACCCCACACTTCAAAATGACCACTCCCGTTGCTACCAATAACAGTTCTATTAACAATGGCTCACTCACAAGGTGTCCTGCCTTTGATGGGGAAAACATTTCCCTCTGGAAAAATAGAGTTTATCTCTACATGTCCAGCCTTGATGATGTGATGCTCAAGACTGTTACTGAAGGTCCTTATGTTCCATCCTCAGTTGTTTCTGTAACTGCTGCCACTGATACAACTCCTGCTGAAGAAAGGTATGTTGTAAAAGCCGTTCATCAATGGTCTGATGAAGACAAAAGGCTGGTTAATATTGATGTCAAAGCCAGAACAGCCTTAGTCTCAGCACTACCAAATGATGTCTATCATCAAGTTCTCAACTACAAAATCTGCAAAGGATATGATAGACACTTTGTCTGTTGCTTATGAAGGCACTGAAGAAGGGCAGGAGAATAAGAAACTCCTTCTGGTAAGAGAATATGAGTTCTTCTTTGCTCATAAAGGTGAAAGTCTTACTCAGACCTACACCAGGTTCAACTGCCTTATTTTGGTCCCGTATTATACGGATGAAGCAATGCTTGAGAGTTAATGTGTGTTTTTATGTGTAATCGGTAGAGAGAAAGAGAGCCGAGAGCTAAGAGAGAAAACACACACAAGAGTTGAGAAATATGCAAAGCTTACCTGATAAAGAGTTGGGAAATGCCTTTTATAGCATTTCCCAACTTTGGTGTATTTACATATTACACCCCTCACTTTAGTATTTCTAACAATCTCCCCCTAAGTGAGGTGTGTAATCATTCACAACAAATAAATACATTAATCTATTCATAGGCTGATTTGTTGCGAATCCCGAATGCCACTTGCCACTTGCGTATTTGTCTTCTGCTTGCAAGTGTCGTTCTCATCCTTTCTGTAGCACGATAGGCTTCAGCATGTTCTTCATCAGAATAGGCTGCCCAGTTTTCCCAAACTTTCTGATGTATCTTATGATGGAGAATTTTCAAGGTGCCGTCTGAATATGCCATGAGTTCATCAAGTCTGATGACGATCTTTTCGCCTTTTGTATTCTTTGAGACGACTCCTCGATCACCTTTGAAGTTTGGATGCCCATCCTAGATAACTGTCAATTCTTCAAGCTTTTCTAGATCTGGATGGCTCTTGTTAGGCTTTATGAGGTTGACTTTCAGATAGTTGTTTTCAGCTCCGAGTTGCAGATCATGTTCCTCAAAGTATTCCATTAGATTTCTCATGTATTTCATTAGAGCAACCCTTCCGAACTCTTCTTCTGGCCACTTTCCTCTTTTCTGAGAGAGGGTGTCAAAGATGAAGCTGATGTCTTCAATACTTACAAAGCTTAAGTCTGCTTCGTTGAGGAAGAATGACAGATTGTTTGCTCTTCTGACATGAAAGATGGCATACTTTATTCTGAAGGTTGTCTGAGTATAAATATTGATAAGTTCAACTATTGGATACTCTGATTTGATCTCTTCGGGTTTTGTCATGGACTGAGAGAGGATGTGTTCATATCTTCTTCTCTGTTTATCGTCTATGTTCCGCAACTCAGGGGAAATAACCTGTATTAGCTCATTGGAATTCTTTCTTCAAGATTAGCAGCATTGACAAAATAAGGTTTCCATATAGGTTGTTGGCAGCACTTCTTGTGAACATGTTGCCTGCATCAAGTCCTGGATCCCCACGATACACTGGAGGAGCAGGTGGCACAATGAAGCTCCTTGGCAAGGGTCATTCAGATTCTTGTCTTGTTTTCTCAGCTGCCTCTCTTTGTTTGTTTCTTTCAAGTACATCGGCAGCTGATTCTTGAAACCGACCAGGAGGAGGAGGGAAAGTTTCATGAACTTCAACATTAATCCCACTGAGAACCCTGGACACGTCGAAGATAGGTTTCTTTTGTTTAGGATTTCTCCTAGCTTCCCTTCTAGAAATTGCTTCCCTTTCTTTTCTTCTGAGAGCAAGCTCCCTTTCACTAGGGATATCATCAAATCTGTCAACAATTCTAGGAGAATCTGGACGTATAGCAACCTCGACGTAATCATCAATACCCTTGAATAGACTTTCCATCTCAGGATCCTCAGCTTCCTCCTCTGGCAGAGCAGAACTACCTTCCCCCACATGCCTTGCAGGTGATGTGTGAATAAACTCATATAAATCTTCCACTTGTTCCTCTGAGTCACTAGACCAGTCAGACATCTCGGCATGGGGCTGCTCATAAGGTATTTCACCTTCTTCAAGATCACTTGGCCTCGGTTCAGATTGTTGCTGAGGTACGTAAAGTACAATTTGTTTGTCAGCATTTTCCTTTTGCTGTCGTTCATAAACTTCATCGGCCATTTGTTGTTGTTTGTGTTGACTTCCGGACCCAGTTGAACTTGTACCTGCAGATAAGTATGAAGTAACGAGTGGGACAGGCACAGTAGTAACAACTGAGGGAGCAGACATGTATTTTCTCCTTTTCTCCCCCTCGGGTTGATCATCCGGATCCTGATCATCCCGTCTCCGCTTACTCCCCTGAGCCTGAGCCTGACAGGTTGTTTCTAGGCTAGTCAGACGGTCTGTGACTTTTGATAGGGAGGTGTAGAAACCTTTGGTGATCCCATCAATCTTTCTGTTTACATCTTCATGAAACTCTTGAAAGTCATCCATGGAGATTCCCGATGGACGCTGTTCGTTGCGAAGAGTAGTCAGAAGGTCTTGATCATGTGCAGATTCTGGCCTTTGCTCCAGAAGTCTAACATACAGCATGCTTTTTAAAGCATCTACAGACATTGTGGCAGGATCATGTTGTGATTGAGGCTCTGGAACTGGAGGACGGGCAGCAAGAAGTGTTTCAATTCGGTTTAGCTGCTCAGCTTGGGCCTTGGAAGCTTGCTCTATCCGATCCAACTTTTGATTTGTCATCTGCAGTTGTTGGTGGATTGGTGACACGGCTTGTTGAATATGATGTTGAAGTTCTGCACGTGTAACAAACCCGGAATCACTCAGATTACCGGTTGAGGTACCTGCCACAGAGGCAGAACCACCTACTGGAGCAGCATGGATGTAGGCTCCAGCAGGATTTCCTTCTAATCCTCGAATGACACCTTTAGAGGTACCACCTATGGAAGTTGAGGAGGCTTGTTGAGTCAACAAGCTCAGTGCATCAATGGTGACTTTGTGTTGTTCAAGATAAGCGGAGATCCGCGGCATATCAAATTGTGCACGAAAAGGAGTCGAGGACGAGGGAGACGATCCTCTTTGTTCAATAGGTCCAACACCCAATTGGGGTTGACCCAGTGTATGTGCTATAACCCTGTGCAATAAAGACGGAGTCTGTTGAGAGACACCGTAGTGGCTTGGTGGGGCAGAAACTTGCACGGGTGGGATCACCGCGACTTCTTCAATATGAGGCTCAGCAGTGCTAGGCCCCATAGTAGATGTGGCTTCCCGGCTTTATGAGTTTGGGGAACCCTCAGCACTCATTTTTTCTTTTCTCACCTCCTCTCTATCACTCGCACTCCTAACTACAAAACTATCTTCATCATCACCGCTACCAGCACCATACCCCGCATATTGATCAGGTTGAATGAGAGAGTCAGGGGTGACAGAACTAGTTTCAACAGATAGGCTAAGAGATGGAGAAATGACTGGAATGTCATGCTCTGGGGCTATAATGGCCCTGCAAATGATAGGAATGGTGGTTGTTAGAGCAGTTGAAGTCAAAGGAATGACCAGACCACCAGGTTGTGAAATGACCTGAGTAGGTTGAACGGGGTGAGTCCGGTCGGGAGAGGTAGTATGTGGATCAGTAAGTTTCATGAAAGAGGGGGTACTTTCTGCTGGTTGGTCAATGGGGTGCTCAGGGGTGCCCATGGGAGATATAACAGTTTCAAAGGAAGGGGCACCTCCTGTATGAGATGCAGACTCATCGGATGAAGATTCAGAACTGGAAGACTCGGTGAAAATGAGTCCCAGCTCTTCCAGAACGGCTTGGTTGCGGGTTGGTTGAGACAGAGTTTGTATAATAGCTTGAATGGTGGCGGGATCATATGCATCCCCTCCCTCTCTACTCTCAACACCTTCACCTTCTTCACCACCCCTCTCTATATTTTCCCTCTGCACATCCGTCTCAGCATCTCCCATAGATAGCTGAGTCCTAACCTCTATATTCTTACCTGGTGCTACTTCCTCTTGGGTAGGTATGGCCGGTTCTGGCTCAACCATAGAGGGTGCTCCTACACTCTCCTTATAAGTTCTCACAACATCATTCTGCTCACATATATCTAGAAGAGATTCAGGGAAAGGTTTTGGAGCTGGTAGGTTGGCAGGAGTAGCAGGTTTAATGTATTGAAAGAGTTTAGGGGTTATAGAGGGTAGACCTGCTCGGCGGGGAATGTCAGCATTCCTGTCCATCACATATTGTATTATCATTGGAAGGAAGCGATGGTATGGCAGCAGGTTAGCATCCTTCTTCTTTTGGGAATTCTTCCTTTGCATAGATGCTTTGATGTCTTGGAAGAGAAGGAATGCATAATCCACATGCATGTGAGTTGCAGCTGCTACAAAGATTTTGAGTTGATATTCCGCTGGGAATTCGTAGCCAGAATGCTTTGGAGTGAGACACCTCTGAACCACCGTCATGAAAGTGTTATACTTTGGATGCAAGCTGGTGCGTTTGAATTGACCTTTGTGGGTGAGCTCCCCAGCATAGCCCATATTTCTGATGGCTGCAAGACACGCTTCCTCATCTGGGATTTCCTCAAAATCTGATGCTGGCGGTCTACTGTTAGCTTTTGGTAGCCTGAAAATTGAACGTAAGCGGTTGACAGGTATGTCTACAGTAAACTCATCCACCTCAGCATGGATAACCTCTTGACCTCTTTCATTGATTCGTACATCACATGTCTGCCAGAATTGTTGAACATAAAGTTCAGGAACATGTGTGCCGGTTGTTGCTGGGTTATAGGTCAGCAGGTGATTGAGTGGGTATATTTTGAGAATTTCAGTGACAATTGGGTAGGTAAGGTTTCTCAGTTTTCTTAAGTCAACAAAATGGTTGTTTTCATGAGATTTGGTGTTAAGGAATTCTGCTCGGGGCATGATCTACTCTGAGTCACGTACAGCTTGAGCCATTCTATCTGTACAGATTGATAAAACAGTTAAGTTAAGGATAAAGAGATATGCATGACAAAAGTTTGACCCATGTTGACCAATGTTTTAACACCCCAAGTGTTGAACCCTCACTGTGTACAGGATGATTTTTAGTATAAAAAAGTTGTTTTGAAACTTTGAGAGTGTCAATTAGATAGTGCTGAACAACTTTGTAGTACTGGAGCATAGTCCAAAAATCACCCTAACACCTCTTTTTAGGCCAAAAACCAAATTGTTAGTGTATGTTTATACCCCCAAGAACATGAAGAACATTTTTCGAGATTTTTGAAATATTTTTACATCAAAGTTTTCCCCAAGTGTTCAAAATACCCATCGCATACTTTGTTTCATCAAACAAGTTTGTTTCGTGTACCAAACATCCCTTCAAAGTGTGGAAAACCTCATTCGCATATGGGTGTTCTAGGCCAAAAATTACCCTTTTTAACTCAAAATCTTCAAAATGTAAACCGTACAAGTTGTTACCTTTGAGATTAGGAGTATTTTGACACTAATATTGCAAATTTTGGCAGAGTAACGGAATGTTTTTCGAAATCAAGTAACCAACAAAACGAGAGAACACTTAGTCGAATTTTTGAATTTTGAATCGTGTGAAAGACGTTTGGTAACTGATGGGTAACTTATGTCAGTGAAAAAAGACACGTGTTGAGCTCTGATTGGCCATCCAAGTCGGTTAAAAACACGGCTGATAGCCAATGCGAATGGTAAAGAAACCCGGCTGATAGAAGTGTTGAATCGCATGCGATTAACTCTTTGGTGTGTTAATCGCATGCGAATCACCCTTTGGTTAATAGCATGCGAATCACTCTTTGTTTATCAATCGAATGCGAATCACCCTTTGTTTATCAATCGAATGCGAATCACCCCTTGTCTTTGTTTATCAATCGCATGCGATTAAGTCATACTTGCTATCAAATTGTTTGAATCGCATGCGATTGAACCAATACTTGAAAATTTTATGAACAATCAAAATATTTGAATTTTGAGATTTGAAACTTTAGTTTTTCAGATATGTTTGCAACATGTGTAAAACCATGAGATTTGAAACTTTAATTTGGAGTGTGTCAGTTGTAGTAAACTTCTCCCCCTACACATGTGCCCAATGTGTATCAAAATTCTCCCCCTACACATTTGCAACATGTGTAAAACCAGGAACAAACTCCCCCTCGATTGATGCAGTGGCAGACTGAGAGTCCCGAATGGATACTGAGACCAAAATCTGATAGTTGTGTACGTATCCATATACTTTGTGAACAACACATTGTAGCAGCAACATACTCAGCTTCTGGTGTGGAAGTGGATACACAGTTTTGCTTCTTTGATGCCCAACAGACTACCCGATCTCCTAGAAAGTGTGCACTACCAGAGGTGCTTTTCCTATCAATCTTGCATCCGGCATAGTCAGCATCCCTCCCTCTCTCGCACACATTGTGTTAAGAAAATAAGAAAAAAAATTAATAGATTGAGTTAATTAAAGCTAGCTAGCAATGGAAGGTAAAGGTCGTCGTCCATTGAATCCAAATCTATGGAATACAGGTTAGATTTCCTAGAGCCTGCAAGTAGTTCATCACCAGTTTCTGTGATCACAGAACATTTGTTTTTCTTGAATACGACTACCAGATCTTTGTCACAAAACTGTCCGATGCTAAATAGATTATGACCCAATCCATCAACATAGGAGACCTTTTTGATCTTAATGTGCTTCGTCTCAATGTCTCCGTACCCCATTATTGGTACAACATTGTCGTTCCCAAAAAGTACATTCCCGGAGTACTTAGGAACATAATTCTTGAGAAGACTTTTGTTGCCGGTCATATGTTTGGTACAGCCGGAGTTAAGGTACCACAAGTGAGACACCTGCAAAAAGAGAATAAATCACGTTTAGGTCCCCATATCTGAATGGGTCCTTGATTGTTAGTCCCTAGAAGTGATTGAGTAGTGATGTTGTCTGCTTGTGGTGGTGAAACTTCTACTAATCTATTCTTGAGTACCCATGTGGGTTTAACCTGTTGTCGTGAAGGAATAGATTTGGAAGAAATTGGCTGAGAAGAAAGTTTGTTTACCACTGTTGGTTTGACAGTTGATGGAATCGGAGGTTTTGGATTCGGTAGAGTTGCGGAAGCGTTATGTTTACGAATCCATGGTTGCGAGGAATTCTTAAGAATTCTCTGTGGCCTCGGTGCATCAACTTGCTTTTGCTGAACTGGAGCACTGTGATTAGTAAGTTTTGCTACTCGTTGAATTTTGGAAGGGGAATTGCGAGAACGCTTTTGAGAATGCAAGTGTTTTTCCTGTGCAATCCAAGCCCTTTTAAATGCTTCATAGCCCTGCCGTCTGTAGACTTCCAGTTCCTTGATCGTGAGCAATCTGTTGGATTTGTTTAAGCGTTTAAGTGCATGTGATTGACGAGTGGTGATCCACTGATGAATGATGTGTCCTTTTGAGTTTAAAAATGGGATACAGACTTGATTAGCATAAAAATCAGTCCAATCAGCACATGGCTTAATGCCTAAAGATTTTCGCAATTGATCATAACAGCATTTAAATTCACAGTGTCCATGAGTACAACCATCACTCATACAAAACCTGGTAGAAGCAATTTTTTCTTGCGAAAAGGAATGATTACAGACAGAATCAAACATCAAAATATTTTCACAGACAAGTTTCAAATGTGAACATTTCCTAGTGGATCTAGGAATTACTCTCTTCCAGTTTCTGTTTATTTTACGCTCCACACTCCCGATCTTCTTCACATCTGCAGCAGAATGTAAAACGTTAGAAATGAGTCGTGGTCGACTAGCAGCTGCTTTGGAGGATTCAGGAATGTCAATGTTCTTACGAGAAATGTGATTAGAAGTGGAAGTGGATGTCTGTTTTGGTTTGAAAATCTGTTTAAGTTTTAAATTTACCATGGATAACTTTTTAACAGATTTTATCTCAGTTTTGACATCTTGAGAAGATCGACACATGTTTGGAACCTTCAATTCGTTCATCTAATATGGTTCCCTGTGATGAGAAGGTAAATGGAGTGGGTTGTTCCAGTGCAGTTTCGACCTCTTTGATTCGTTCAAGCAATTCAAAATTTTCTTTGCACAAGTCGTCAATGATCTTGCCATCAAGATTGAATACTGTTTGGAGACGCTTGTGGAGGATGGCGTTTTCTTGAACCAGTGGAGAGGGTTCAGATGTGGTTTCTGATTGGAAGGCTTTGGTATGGTCATCTTGAACTAGATGAGAAAAGCAAAACTCCTGTAAGGTTTGGAACCTTTGCTGTAATTCCTTGTGGGAATGTATTCAAAAATGGGCTTTGGTGAAACAGGAGAGTAGAGTTCTTCATCAGAATAGACAGAAGATGAAACATCAGTATCAGATGATGACGTGAGACAGGTAAGGTACGAGTCATTGAGATCAGAGTAGTCAAATGGAATTGCAGTTCTGAGATTAAGGGTTCGTTTGACATCTTCTTCAATACGTTCCTCTTCTTGACCAATAAAAACCATCCGTTGGGTAAGGCCTAAACCAAATAGATCAGCATTATATAATTGTTTGGACGTAATCTTGCTCAATTTTAAGCCCAGCCCATCGAATTTCCATTTGGAGAAAGGACGTTCCTTTTCTTTGTATTGAGAGATGGTCTTTTCACTTTGATCACGTTTGGACAGAAGATACTCAAGTTCATTGATTCTGGAGTAAAGAGTACTTAGGTCATCCCTAAGTTCATTTTTAAGAATTTCAGAATCCTTTTCAGCACATGCACATTCTGCTTTAAGATCTAATATGGTGGTATTCGTGCTATTAGTTAACTCTAAGAATTCAAATTCTTTAGCAGCTAATTGGATCTTAAGGCTAATTAAGTCGTTATCTAACTGCTTAATTATTGTTTGTGCCTCTATACCATGGTTGTGTGAAAAATCTTCTAGAACTTGATTTCTAGTGGTTAACTCTACTACCTGATTTTCTAACTCTTTCATTCGGATTAATATGGTTTGTATGTGTTCATGTTTAAAACCCATATTATAGTTAGAGTTAGAAGATACCTTCCCGCTTTCTGTACCAATGGACATCATCTCATTTGTACTTGACATGATTAGTGATGTTTGAGAGAAATGATCGTTCACTTGTAAGATGGTTTGATTGTTCGAAAGATTCACTTGAAAAGTGTTATGGTTCAATCTTGATTACAGAGTGTCTTTGAAGATTGACTAAGGGACTAAGTCTTATGAATTTCAATTTTGAATTAGATCTTAAGAAGATTAAATTCAACTTTGAACTAGATAGACTTAAGGTAATTTAATTCACCTTTGAATTAGATCTGGTTTAGATTAAATTCAATTATGAATTAGATTGTTTTGATTAAGTTCAAATGTTCAAGAGTTCTCTAAGTCAAGTCCAGATGGGTCAATCACTTGTCCAAGTAAAAGGAATCACTGAGTTTGTCTTATCGAATGCGATTGATCCAATAGAGTGCGATTTGAGTGAGAATTCCTTGAAAACAAATGGGCAGAGTAATGACTTAGTATCGATTAATAAAGTAACCAATCGAATGCGATCCAATCCTGTTGCATCAAACACTTGGGAAATAAAACGGTTAGTCCTGACAATCAAATGCGATTGCCAATAGAGTAGTCTGAATAGCACATAAATATGAAGTTAATCGCATGCGAATCAAATAGAAAACTTTCAATCGAGTGCGAATCAACAAGTAACTTGAAACTTTTCAATCGCGTGCGATTGTGAAATCTCGGCTGATAGAATGTCACTTGGTGACCAAGGCTGAGAATGCTATATGCCGCTTTAAGGGTCAATCGCATTGACCAAGGGACCAGCTTATAGACCCTGATGTGTCCTTGTCAGATCTGATAGCCTTACCTCTTAAGGTGACTACCCACTTGTACCTTGATTGGATGGGTAGTACTCAAGTTACCTTGTCTTACACTTCAACTTGGAAGAATTAATAAATTTTTAAATAAAAGCCATAATTCTTCTACTTTAAGTCTGCATTTATGTCTCAAGAACACCATAAATGCATGATTTCCAGAAAATTTAATGCCACAAAATCAAGTATTTAATGAACTTTTGAACCTTTTCCTTTAGAAGTACTACTCGGTTTTGAAATGTGATGAGAGAAAACCTTATACAACAGTAGTGTACTTCGAAAAACAGCTCCGAAAAATGATGAACATAGAAGATTTTTATACCTTGAATATATTTGAGCTTTCAGAAGTATTTGAGCTTGTAGCTTTCTTGACTAGCCTTATTGTTGGAAGCTTTGTTAGACCCGAGTGCTTGTTTTTCACTTTGAGCTTGGATTTTTCTAAATCTTCTTTGATGTTTTTCGAACAATCAAGAGCCAAAAACAAGTTTGGCTCTGATACCAATTTTTGGTCCCTTATTATACGGATGAAGCAATGCTTGAGAGTTAATGTGTGTTTGTATGTGTAATCGGTAGAGAGAAAGAGAGCCGAGAGCTAAGAGAGAAAACACACAAAAGAGTTGAGAAATATGCAAAGCTTACTTGATAAAGAGTTGGGAAATGCCTTTTATAGCATTTCCCAACTTTGGTGTATTTACATATTACACCCCTCACTTTAATATTTCTAACAATCTCCCCCTAAGTGAGGTGTGTAATCATTCACAACAAATAAATACATTAATCTATTCATAGGCAGAGGTTCCTAAGAGCAATAAGGAGCTTGTAAACAAGTTTCTAGACTCTCTCCCAAAATCTTGGGATCATTTTATCACTGTGCTTAAACATGGTGAGAAAATCAAGGGTCTTACAATGGTTGGTTTATATGGAAACCTCATGAATCGTGAACAATCAGTAAAACAAAGGAAACTCTCTACCAAGGATATGAAGGAGGCTGCAAAAGCTCCATCTACTGCCCTTGTGTCTAAAGATACAAGATCAAGGAGTTTTGCTGCAGTGGTGGATGAGTCCAGTGATGAGGAGGAAGAGGAGGAGTCTTCTGATGAAGAGCAAGTGGCTGATGGGGATGAAGATCTGGAGAACATGGACAACATTGAAGTTGCTATTGAGCAGGCTGCCATGTTGGTAAAAAGGTTCAAACCTTTCTTGAAAAGAAAGGGTGTCAAGAGGTTTGAGAAGAAACCCTTCAAAGGAGAAAAAGCCAAGTTTAAACCAAAGGCTTCTGAAGGTTGCTTCTCCTGTGGCATGACTGGTCACTATGCCAGTGAATGTAAGTCCAGAGGAAGCACAGGCTTCAAGGGTTCCTCAAGCTCAGACATCAAGATTGATTATGAAGCTAAGTACAAGAAGCTTCTTGCTGCTGTCCTTGACAAGAAGAAGAAAGCCCAGAATAGTGTGTTGGTGGCTGAAGAAGAAGATTGGGCTGAGGAAGATCTCTCAAGTGATGAAGATGAGGTCCTCTCTGCTCAGCTCAGCTTGATGGCCAACATAGGGAGTACAAGTTCCTTTGATGAGCACATGAAGAAAGCTGCCAAAGCTTGTACTTCTCCTGGCTGGGATCCCTCTTCTTTGTATCAGGTTGGAAAGTTCATTAACTATGATGATAATGAAAAGAACACTATGTTTGATTATCTGTGTGTTGAGTTTCAGTCAAATATTCAAAGAGAAAAGAAGCTAAAAATAGAAATAAAATCACTAAAAGAGATGTTAAGTCTTAAAGATGAGAAACTGAAACTAATGACAAAACTTGAAGATGATTTATCTAATCAAAAGATACTTAATCAGATATTGGTAAAAGAAACAAATGAAAAAACAATAAAGTTTAATGACCTACAAAAAGTAGTTAAATCTTGGTGTGTTTCTGCTGAAAAGACCACTCAGTGTGTCAATGAGCAGATTCCTAAACAAGTTCAAGCTATTATTGGTGGAAATTATTCCCAAGCTGCTAATTGTGTTGATTTTAGTAAGGACATAAATATCATAGAAAAGACTGATATTTTACCTCTTACCTTCCAAAAGATAGTAAAAGGAAAAAGTATTATCATTAACAGATTTGTCAAAAGTAAATGTACTCAGCTAAAGGACTCGACAACTTCAAAAGTTATTGTAAATTCTATTGTTTTGTCAGAAAGTAAAAGTACTAAAAGTTTAATGTTAAAGGAAGCAAGTAAAGGATTGGAATCATTTGTTGATACCAAAGAGACATCATGTTGTCAAACCTTGAAAGCTGATACATTAAATATAGGTACTCAGCTGACTGACATATCATTAGCTGATGATCCTTAATCAGCTGATCAAAAAACAGATGATAATTGCTCAGCTGATAGCCTGTCAGCTGATCAAAAATCCTCTGTTGTCTGCTTAGCAGATCCAGTATCACTTCAAACTCTTTCAATAAAAGAAACCAAGAGAAAAGGACCTAATGTTCACATGAAGTCTAAGTCTTCCATATCTAAGGTTGATCAAAAACTCCTTTTTCCTAAGGATCAATCTAAGGTGACTGTAAACAAAGACCTAATTAGTTTACAGAATCAGCTGCAACAGCTGAATGGTGAAATCTTTCAGCTGATGACCCATAATCATCAGAAGATAGTTAAGACATCTCCTGGGCAATCACTAAAAAATGTCAAAGGCTCCAAAAGTCAAAAGTGTTATAAATGTGGGAGCAAAGGACATAAGGCAAGTGATTGTTCTCTTGAAGGTAACTCAAGACAGCGGACTGATTTTGATAATATAATGGTTCCTCTCATTCATAAACAACCTAATATGAAGTGGATAGCTAGGTGAAATCCATAGGGGGCCACTTAGTTGTGGATACCCTAAGTATCACTAACCTTTGTAGGACCGTGGGGGTTCTAAACTAAAACACCCTAATGCTAGGACTGATCTAGGATGAGAAATAGTGCGGAATATCTATTTCCCAAACCTCCTAAGGATTCTAAGATCTGCTTAGGTGTCCGGCACACAGTAACACTAAGAAACACACAGAGTAGAAACAAGAACAAACTCTAAGAACTCACACAGAATGCTTAAGGCTGCCCTTGGATTCGAGATTAACACTAAGTTCGCTATTATCGAGGTTAAACGTACGATTACGAAGGCTCACTAAGGCTTAAGGTCGATTTCCGGTAGTTATATGCGGTTACGGACGATTACCTCACGATTACCCGTCAAACTCTGCGATTTTTCGATCACCCCCGCTAAAATGCGGTTAATGAGTATTTATAGTGTAATTAATTTCACTACGCACGTGATGCAACGCACTTCGCACGTAGCGAGTCCAGTACGCACGTACCGGTTGTTTTAATAAAAATTAATTTAACTTTAACCGACCACCTCACCACGCACGTAGTGATCTCCACTACGCACGTAGTGGACTCATCACGCACGTGATGCCCTTTACACATACTTAAACTTCCAAACACATATCAACACATGATTAAGTACTTGTAAGCTTAAGATACACATAAGGAAAACACTTAGAATATATAAACATGTAAACCATTAATCAAAACACATTTGAATTAACATTTCAAGTAAACATGTATGTATTGGATTGATAAGAACTAGGGATTTACAATTATGCACCAACAAACTCCCCCTAAGACCTAGTTCTATCAACAAACATTGCACTAAGCAAAATACACAAAGCAAAATGCACAAAGCAAAATACACAAAGCAAAATGCACAAAGCAAAATGCACAAAGCAAAATGCACAAAGCAAACAAATATAAGAATACCTTTCGTTATGCCCTTACCTGCACTACGCACGTGGTAAGTAGTAACTCGTGCGTAGAGGCTCCATTACGCATGATCTGAAATCCTCACATGTGAATCTTGATACTGTTAGTACTGCACTCAGCAATAAACAGTCAGTAACTTCAAGACCATAACTTTAGATCCAACCGTTGGATTGAAGCAAAAAGCATACTAAATTGATCACGACACAAAGGCGAATCACACAGATGGAGCGAAAAACTCTTTCAACACAGAAATCAAAATCAAAATCGAGAGAGAATGGAGTGTACTGTAGAAAGTATGAGCGCATAATGAAGTATACGCACGGAATAGGCTTATATACTCCCCTACACTTCGTGCGAAGTGCTTTCACTTCGTGTGTTGTTACCCGAAGTGTACATCCGAAGTGACTCTTCATTTCGCACGTGATGACCTTCACATCGTGCGAAATAGAATTCACTTCGCCTCTTGATCCTTGACCGCGAAGTATGCATACACAACACACGATTTATCACACAGTTCGTGCGAGGTGTTCTTACTTCGTGCGAATTGAATTTCTCACATAAAGTTAGAATTTTTCTTGATGATCTTGTACTCAGCACACACCGGTTAGTAACTTCAATGCAAATCAAAAACTTTTAAGCACACGAAAACACAAGAAACTATGTATAAAGGAAATAAACACACCAAAAAAAATAATAATAACACACCAAAAATCTTTTTGTATTTTTCTGATTATAAAGAAAATGAAAATGCAGACTGTAAACAAATTAAATCCTAAACACTAAGAGACAGAAATGAAAACACTAAAGATTTGCAAAAAGTAAATTACTGAAATTAAATCTTTTTGTGAGAAGGTTCCAAGATGGAATCAGTACCAGCACATCTATACTTAGTTATCATTCATTTCAGAACCTTAGACACAAACATACTCTCTCAATTTCTGTCTGTCAATCTAACTTTCCTCAGATAATGACAGATTTGATTTCAACATTTTTTGATTATCTAGAACTGAGTACATGGTTAAGACTATCTCTTTTAAAATCTCACAGTGTTTTGACTCACTCAGTAGGATGCACAACTTGAGTACCCAACCACCATGCTTATGTGCTTTGTGATTTTGTCAACGCATTTTATGCTCTTTGACATGGAGGTCAATTTTTCACCTCTTCTGATAATTTCTGTTGAGCTTTTGTCACTGCATTTTATGCTCTTTGACAATTCAAAACTAATAGATCTATCTGTTGAGCTTTTGTCACTGCATTTTATGCTCTTTGACAATTCAACACTAATAGATCTATGTATCTATTTCTTTTGACATCTCAGATTGGGGTCAATTTTTCACCCTCTTTTTACATTTTGCTCATTGTCATCTAAGCACATTTGGCACGGTAACAGGTGTGTGCACCAGACTAAGTTAGTCTCAACTGTTATTGACTTGTAGACTTGGAATGTCTCGATAGTTTGAATCTTTAATGGATTTCCACATGCATAACCACTTATCAGCCTAGACTCTCATCATATGCCTTACACGCCATCTGTTTCTTATCTGATTTGACTCAAATTTTCAGACATTTTTCTCAAGAATATGTACATGCCTTCAGTCCTAATTTTACTAGACATACTTTGTATTGAAAGCCAGTGTACCATCATTTTCCATTTGAGTTGGATCAATTTCTCATTTTTGTTTTTCTGATTATTTTTGTATTTTCTATGTTTTTCTGATTTTTTTGTATGTTCTATGTTTTTCTGATTTTTTTGTATTTTCTATGTTTTTCTGATTTTTTTTTGTATTTTCTATGTTTTTCTGATTTTTTTGTATTTTCTATGTTTTTCTGATTTTTTTTGTATTTTCTATGTTTTACTGATTTTTTTTTTGTATTTTCTATGTTGCACCTATCTCCCCCTAAAATACTAAAGAAACTAAAAACTAAGAAAATAGAAACGCAAAGACACACAGAAAATAAACACAAAGACAAACGAGATATAACCACACAGAAAATAGACACACAGTCACACGAACAAGGACACTAAGTCGCATCATCAGGGACAACCTCACACTTGGTTTTCATGCCGTTTTCATTCACTAAGAACAAAAACCTGGGTTTATCAAATGCCTTAGTATACAGGTCTGCCTTGGAATCTGATGGCACCTAGCACAAAGAGCAGATAATTAGTTAGCATTAGGAACCCATGCCGGAATGGTCATGGGTTTCCCATCTTCTCCAACAATTGGCATGTTAATCCAAATACCAGTAGCTTTGGAGTCTACATTGATATCTGGACTATTGGACGTTTTGGATTCTGATTTAGTGGTCCATTTCAAATCCTGACGGGGAGGAGTCTTGTGATAAACACTAGAAGTGTTAATCACTTTATGAAACGGTTCTTTCCCCTTCAGACTGACCTTGGGACTTATGGGTTTACTAGATGTTTCCCCAACCGTCCTTTTGAGCTGATGAGGGGCAGTTGATTTTTGATTCTTTTGATTAAACGTTTTATTTTTCTGAAAATTTTCAGAAGAATCAAATTTCCCCTTGCAGCTCTGTTGTTGCTGATCACACTCATAACTGAGGTGACCAGGTCTCCTGCACACATAACAAATCCTGGTTGATTGATGTTTTGCAGGATTATGTGGCACTTTTTGCTCAACTTGACATTTTGACTTTACTCCTAAACCACATTGTTTTGGTAAAATTTTAACTTCTTCATAAGGACGGGTTGCAGGAGACTTTGCACCCTCCTTTTCTATGGTTCGGAGTGCTGCTTGCACATTTTTCATTAACGTGCCTTGTCCAGAAGAATTGCCTAGAAGTTTTCTCATACCAGATTCAGGCTTTTCTCCTTGTTTGACCTCTTTCATCTGAGGCTCACCAACTACTCCCTTCATTTTTAAATCAGGTTTTAAGGTTAAAGCAGACGGTGCATCAACCTTGGAAGGAAGTTGGTCAGCTTCAGTAAGGACATCTGTTTGCACCAGTTGGTTCAACACTGGTGGTGGACATTTAGTGTAGGCCTGTTTGTCTTTTTCTGAATCGGAACCTTGAGGTCTCCGGTCGATTATGTGCTCAAAAAGATAAGATGAAGTTGAATAACTTTTAAGTTTCTGGTTTAAAGTTTCATAATCGACTTTAGAAGTAGCAAGATCCCGTTTTAGAGTATCAATTTGATTGATGTAAAAGACTATAGCATCCTGTTTATTTAACAAAACTACCTCTAATTCTCTAATCTGTTTATTTTGGCTCTCAATTTTATCTTTTAAGGTCTTTTCTCTACCTTTGATGATAGAGTTTTCATGCAGTTTAGAGGTAAGCTCAGTAACTTGAGATTTCAAGGATACTATATTCTTTACATAGTTATTGCACGACACACAGGGATGACCAGAAATGTTACTTACCTTTGAGTCAGCTTGTCCAGTCATGCACACCTTAGGATTTTCTGTTTCAGTTTGAATAGTCGCTGGCGTTGGTTCGGCAGCTGACACAGAGGCTGAAGTAACGTTGTGCTCATCAGTAGATGATGCGGACTCGTTATCATAGACATCGTTGACACTATCCGCTTCAGACTGTGAGTCATCATTCAGGTCTTGAACACTGGCCAGGTTGGTCTCAGCAACCTCGAAAGCATCAGTATCTTGAAAATGCACTGACCAGTCTATCCCCTCATCTTTCTGAACAACCACCATTGCTTTGGATGATCCCTCATGGGATGTTTCAGCCTTCTTTGGAGTAGTGGTAGTTGAAGATTTTCCAGGAGATGTTCGGAAAGGGTACTTGGGTCCTGAGTTCTTTGGCTTTTCACATTCTCTTGCAAAATGACCCTTTTCTCCACAGTTGTAGCAGGTTACAGCTGACTTGTCGAAACCCAGCTTTGTATCTTTTGTTGCTGTAATCTGTATCCCCGTTCTTTTGACTAATGCCTTTGTTCTCCTTACCAGATTAGCATAGGACCATAGAATGTCCTGTCTTTCCATCTCATCGTTGTCTATCTGGTCATAGTCTTCCTGAGTCAGGTAGGCATTTCCAATTTTACCCTTTAGCAGATCATCATATGAGGTGACCAACGCACTAAGCATTCCCATATGCTCCTTTACTTCTTCAGTGCTGCCATGCTTAAAATGCTCAGTGTTTAAAGCAGGCATAGACGTTTTGCTTGAAGGAGCAGAATATGGTGGTCCACTTGGAGTTTCAGAAGCAGACTTGCTTGAAGAACTAACGTTAGATGTAAAAGCTGTCTGCAGTGGAGCATTTGATGAAGTGACTGGAGAAGAAATGGGTCCAGTACAGTATAACGAGGGATTCTGCACATAGCTGCTCAATCTGTCCAGATTTTGCTCCTCCTGTTCATGCTCTTTTAGCTTAGTAATGAAGTCATTCAAATCCATGCCCTCAAAACCTTCACCATTCTTCAAAATCATGTTGAACGGCCTCCAGCTTTTGGGTAGTGCCTTGGACAGAGTCTCAACTTGTTGTCTTTCAGAAAACTGCACCCCCAAACTTTCCATTTCACTAAGAAGATGGTTGTATCTGTTGATCAGGTCTGGAAGCTTTTCATTCACGTATTAAATGAAGTGGTCAAACACCTTTCTCAACTGGGATGCCTTGAGCTCTTTCAAAGATGCATTCCCCTCGTTCCTCTTTTGAAGTGCATTCCACAAGGAACACGACGTTCTATACCGTCGGAACTGGTGGAAGATCTCATTGGGAATGGCTTGGATCAAATAAGAGTAGGCTTTCTTCTCAGCATCATAAGCCATCCTCTGATCGTCACTCATCTGATCATAGGGAACTTCGATATTCCCTTCACCTTTAGGAACGACATAATCAACAGAAATGGCCCGGTGCAACCGTGGATCAATCCCATCGATAAAGATTTCAAAACGTGGTTTCCAGAATGGGTAATCTTCCATGGTTAGTAGTCTAGGTACTTTATTTATCCCGCCTTGTTCATTGTCCATTATTAAATTACTTAGGGCAGTTATGGTTTGTTTGGCAGCCATAGCACTCATGTGAGACATTATGATTAAAGCCTAAAACAAATGTAAACACTACGCACGAAGTGAGAATGGTTCGCAAGAAGTGAACACACTACGCACGTAGTAAACTGTACTATGTACGGACTGACAAAAGGTCACACAGACTCAAATACGTACGGAATGGGGACCTAGTAGGCACGAACTGGATTGACTACTTACGAAACACGTAAAATTAATTTAGAAAAGTTTTAACACACAGACTCAAGACGTGCGAAGTGAGGAGCACTACGCACGTGTTGATGACCCACGACGCACGGACAGGCACACAGACTACCGAAGATTCTAGAGGACTAACATTGCACTACGCACGCACTGAAGATCAATACGCACGTATTGAAAGGCACTCCGCACGAGTAAACTTCAAACGATTAGGAAAATTTTTAGGACACAAAGTCACACTACGCACGACCTGAAAGCAAATACGCACGTAGTAAGGGGTACTTCGCACGTATAAACTTCAACAAATCAGACTTTTTAGGACACAAAGTGACCCAAAAACGACCTGTTTACGATTATACGCACGAAGAAACACTTAGAAATCGACAAAACGCAAACACCTAAATGACCAAAAAGACACCTAGACCACGAAACCTAAGGAAAAGTGATCAATCAAAGCACAAGGCTCTGATACCACTTTGTAGGACCGTAGGGGTTCTAAACTAAAACACCCTAATGCTAGGACTGATCTAGGATGAGAAATAGTGCGGAATATCTATTTCCCAAACCTCCTAAGGATTCTAAGATCTGCTTAGGTGTCCGGCACACAGTAACACTAAGAAACACACAGAGTAGAAACAAGAACAAACTCTAAGAACTCACACAGAATGCTTAAGCCTGCCCTTGGATTCGAGATTAACACTAAGTTCGCGATTATCGAGGTTAAACGTACGATTACGAAGGCTCACTAAGGCTTAAGGTCGATTTCCGGTAGTTATATGCGGTTACGGACGATTACCTCACGATTACCCGTCAAACTCTGTGATTTTTCGATCACCCCCGCTAAAATGCGGTTAATGAGTATTTATAGTGTAATTAATTTCACTACGCACGTGATGCAACGCACTTCGCACGTAGCGAGTCCAGTACGCACGTACCGGTTGTTTTAATAAAAATTAATTTAACTTTAACCGACCACCTCACCACGCACGTAGTGATCTCCACTACGCACGTAGTGGACTCATCACGCACGTGATGACCTTCACGCATACTTAAACTTCCAAACACATATCAACACATGATTAAGTACTTGTAAGCTTAAGATACACATAAGGAAAACACTTAGAATATATAAACATGTAAACAATTAATCTAAACACATTTGAATTAACATTTCAAGTAAACATGTATGTATTGGATTGATAAGAACTAGGGATTTACAATTATGCACCAACAACCTTCTTTCAATCTAATCTTTGCAGGGTCTTAACACATGGTATCTTGACGGTGGATGTTCAAGGACCATGACAGGCTGTAAAGCTCTGTTAAGTAACTACAAGAAGGAAAAGGGTCCAAGGGTGACCTTTGGTGATAACAATTGTGGGCAAACAAAAGGCTACAGAGAACTTCATAATGGGAACTTAACCTTGTACAAAGTATCATATGTTAAAGGGTGTTGGGAAAATGATCTCATCAGTTAAGATTTAATGAGACAAAGTTAAGTTTGTAAGATATGTTCTACATATAACTTAAACAGAATTATAAAACTTAGTCAGACTGAACACTCATAGTGATTCAGACGGAGTTTAAGCTGAGTGTAAGTTGTACATTTGTTTGATCAGCTTAGACTATATCTTAGTAAAATTATCAATATGTTTGATAAGCTGTGTATGTAAACTAAGATATATATTGAGTTCAGCTTGATGAGTCTCAAGCTGAGTGACTCAGTGTGTATACTGAGTCAGCTCAATAAAGTTGCTAAATATGTTTTAGTTAACTCTTTAAACTTCTAAGTATGAGTTTATTAACATACGTGTTAGTTCATGTTTGTTTTTGAGTGTGTTCTCGAAGAACTCAGCTTGATGAGTTTCAAGCTGAGTAACTCAGTCCGACTAAAGAAGTCAGTTTAAAGATTGAAGATTCAAGATTCAAGATTCCGGAATCAAGTTTGAAGATTGAAGATTCAAGATTCAAGATTCCGGATTATCCGATAGTTAGTTAGCGAATTAAGTTGAGTCTTAGTTTGTTAGATTCCGTAGGCACATGATTATAAATACTTATCTCCTGATAAGTTTAGAGGTACGACTTCTACTACGACGTAGAAAACAACTAAGTGTTGCAGAGCCAAAACCTCACCTCACCGTATTTTTTTCGAAACTTGATTACAGTTGGTAAGTTCAACGTGATCACGAAACTCACAGATTCCCTAAGTGTTCATGTGTTCGAATATTCACATTTGTTGTGAAGATTGGTAAGTAATCATAAGTTGATTGAATCTGTGTAAATCCTGTTTAGAGATTCGTCAGTATCTATAATCATAAGTTGATTATAGATAGCTAAGTTTGAGAGATTGAGAGATTTATATTAGGTGGTTATATATCAAGAGTTGCTTACTTGATAATTAATGTAATCATCTTCTTATTCAAAGCATTGTAATCATCTTCTTAATAAAAGCATTCGATTGATTGTGGTTTGATTTACTTTGCGTAACACTTTTATTTGATTTGTTCAATTTCCGCAGAAAGTGTATTCAACCCCCCTTCTACACACCTGTTGCTTGTTGTTATTCTCATATAAGGGACCAACAAAGGGCTTAAGTACAATCTCATCAGCATAAGTCAGTTATGTGATGGTGACCATAAAGTTCTATTTACAAAGACAGGTGGTTCCATTTTAGATCAAGAAGGTAAAACAGTAATCTGTGCCAAAAGAACCAAGGATGTATATACTCTTGATATGTCCTCTGGTGATAAATCAAAGTTAAGCTGTTTGTATACAAAATCTGTAACTGACACAAACTGTTTATGGCACAAGAGGCTTTCCCATTTAAACTTCAAAAACATAAACAAGTTGAGCAAGGGTGATCTAGTGTCAGGACTACCTTCACTGGCGTATGTTAAGCCTAAACCTTGCTCTGCCTGTGAAAAGGGAAAGCAACACAAGACTTCTTTTCCATCTAAGCAGTCCTTCTCCATTACTGAACTTTCTACATGTTGCACATGGATTTATTTGGTCCTGTTGCTACTGCTAGTATTGGTGGAAGTAAGTATGCACTGGTGATGGTTGATGAATTCTCAAGATACACTTGGGTCATCTTCCTCAAAGCAAAGAGTGAGGCTGCTAAAGAAATAATAAGCTTTATTAAGAAGATGGAAGTGCTAAATGGAAATCTGGTAAGGATGCTCAGAAGTGATCATGGAACTGAGTTTAGAAATCAAACTCTAAAAGGTTTCTGTGATGATAAAGGCATATCTCAAAACTTCTCTGCTCCAAGGACTCCACAACAGAATGGTGTAGCTGAAAGAAGAAACAGAATATTGATAGAAGCTACAAGAACCATGTTGTGTGAGAGTGGGTTAGGATTCAATCTTTGGGCTGAAGCTGTCAGCTGTGCATGTTTCACACAGAACAGATCCCTAGTTATCAAGAGGCACAATAAGACTCCTTATGAAGTGCTCAAGGTAAGGAAGCCCAACATCAGCTTTCTGCATATCTTTGGGTGACAATGTTTCATCCTGAACCAAAGAGATCAGTTGCAGAAGTTTGCACCAAAAGCTGATGAAGGTGTGTTTGTTGGATATTCTGTAATCTCCAAAGCCTACAAAATCTACAATCTCAGAACAAAGGTCATAGAAGAATCAATCAATGTAAGTTTTAATGAAAATGACTTTGTTGCTTCCTGTTCTACTAATCCATCTACAGGTGAGGAATTTAATGATCTGCTACATACTGAAGACAACATTCCAGTGTCAGCTGATCCACTCCCACCAGCTGATGTAGATGACTTAGATGAACCTGTTCCAAATGCACAACAAGCTAATGCTCAACCTATCTTAAACCAACCCACACTTTTACTGAATGATGAGAATCATGATTCAACGGACTATAATTCCATATCAAACACTCCCTCATCAGTAGAAGTTCCATCAGATAATAATCCTGAAATTCTGTCAGCTGATCAACCAGAAGTCTCATCAGCTAATCCAACACAAAGAATTTCAACTCCCATAATCCAAATAAATCCAAACTCTCCCAGAATCCAAAATGCCTATAAGAACCACAAGGATCATCAAAAATATCAGGTCATCGGGAACATCGAAGCACCTGTACTAACAAGATCAAAAGCTTGTAATTTCTATTTATATACAGGTTTTGTTTCTATGATTGAACCAATGAAGGTAGATGAAGCTCTAAATGATCCCCACTGGATTAATGCCATGCAAGAAGAACTGGCAGAATTCACAAGGAACAATGTATGGACTTTGGTGCCAAGACCGAAGGATAAAACCATCATTGGTACCAAGTAGGTGTTTAGAAACAAAATGGATGAACAAGGGCTGATCATCAGAAACAAAGAAAGGCTGGTTGCACAGGGGTATTGCCAAGAAGAAGGTATTGATTTTGATGAAACCTTTACCCCTGTTGCAAGACTTGAAGCTATAAGACTGTTTCTAGCTTATGCTGCCTTCAAAGACTTCAAGGTGCTTCAAATGGATGTTAATAGTGCTTTCCTCAATGGAGAATTGAAGGAAGAGGTGTATGTCAAACAACCTCCGGGTTTTGAGGATGCAAGCAAGCCTGACCATGTATACTTCTGGAACAAAGCTTTGTATGGTCTAAAGCAAGCTCCAATAGCCTGGTATGATACCCTCTCCTCTTTTCTAACCACTAAAGGATTTATAAGAGGAAGTATAGATAGCACTTTGTTTATAAGGAAATTCAAGGGTGATGTAATTCTAGTACAGATATATGTAGATGACATAATATTTGGGTCTACAAATTTGGATCTTTGTAAAAAGTTTTCTAAACTCATGTCTGATAACTATCAGATGAGCATGATGGGTGAATTAAACTATTTTATTGGACTTCAAATTAGACAAGAGGTTGATGGAATTTTCATTCAACAAGCAAAGTATGTTAATGATTTGCTTAAGAAGTTTGAGTTTGAAAACTGTTCCTCAATGATAACACCCATGTCCACTGCCTTAAAGCTTGGAAAGGACACTGATGGTAAATCAGTGAACATTACAGCTTATAGAGGCATGATAGGTTCACTTTTATACCTCACTGCAAGCAGACCTGATATAATGTTTTCAACATGTCTCTATGCTAGATACCAAGCAAATCCCAAAGAATCTCACTTAGCTGCTGTTAAAAGAATTTTCAGGTATCTCAAAGGAACTCCTAATCTAGGTCTTTAGTACCCCAAGGGCTCAGATTTTGAGTTAGTTGGATACACTGATTCTGATTTTGCAGGTTGCACACTGGACAGAAAGAGTACATCTGGTGGTTGTCAATTGTTAGGTGGAAGGTTAGTCAGCTGGTCAAGCAAGAAACAGAACTCTGTTTCAACTTCTACAGCTGAGGCAGAATACATTGCTGCTGGAAGCTGTTGTGCTCAACTCCAATGGTTGCAAAACCAACTACTTGATTATGACCTACAGTTTGAAAACTCCCCAATCCTATGTGACAACACTAGTGCCATTTTTATCTCTAACAATCCTGTTTTACACTCCAAGACCAAACATATTGAAATCAGGCATCACTTTTTATGAGATAATGTGCAGAAAAAGAAAGTTTCCATGCATTACATTAGCACTGATATTCAATTAGCTGATCTTTTTACAAAACCTTTGGATGAGTCTCGGTTCAATTTCCTAATATCCGAACTTGGCATGTTAAATTTGTAACATATTCTTTTCTTAGGTAGTTAATTCTAGTATGAGAAACTGATTTTGTTTGTGTGTGAGATGAAGTACTTATCTAAGCTTCTGTATGTCTTACTATGGTATGTCAGCTAAAGGAATTCTGTCAGCTGATACCCATCAGCTGATGAATCGCCTCAGCTGATGAATCGCCTCAGCTGATCAACCATTAGCTAAGAACTAGAAGCTCAGTTAAGTGCATTCATTAGCTGACACTTATTTTCTTTCAAAACGTGTTAGATGACAAGATTTTTTCCTTAGCTGATACTTTTCAAAAGTCAAAACTCTGTGTCCCCACACTTATTTTATTAATTTCTCACTTGTATTTATTGCTACTAGGTTATATTTAATTCTTTTTAAATTGTCCGTTAGTTGTCTGCATATGAAAATTTGAAATACTGCTCTCCCTCCCAACACTCAACCAGAAATGTTCAGATAGATCACAGTGCCTGAGAGAGGGACGTTCTTCAGAAACAGAGCAGGAGACTGGAGATTCTTGAGAGAGTCAGGGATAAGCAAAGCTCAAATAGAATTCATTCTTCATGCTGTGATCTCGATAAAAGGATTGACAGGTAATGAACAATTTGAGCAGTTGATCAAATCAAGGGCTGATCAACTTGTAGCTGAGAGACAACAAGCTAAAACTGTTGAAGTCAAAGAAGAGCCTTGGTGGGAAGACAACTGAACTTCATAAATAGATTAGTTGTATTTTAAATTTCTTAGAATAGTTCAACCTCTGTACTTTAGCTTAGTTCTCAGTGTAGCTAAATTGTACAAACTCTGATGTAAATACTTTGTTCTGTAATCAAGCTTGAAACTTTGATCATGGACTACTTGGCTAAAATGCTAGTATATATGACTCTTAGTAGATAGCTCACCTAGTGTAAATATAGAAAATATAAAAATCCTAAAAACAGAAAAAGGATAAAAGATACCACAAAAACAGAACATGGTACTTCATAAATGAAAAGATTCCCAAAAACAGAATATCAGGGAACATACTTTAAAGAGTTACCAAAAACAGATAGCTAGGTAACCAAAATGCGCTTAAAAGTTTTATCTTTACAAATCCGAGTCAAGCTGATTCTTCTTAAACAGATAAGGTTTTATCATCATCAAATTGGGGGAGATTGTTGGGAAGATACTGATATCAAACTATAAATCAAACGTGTCTATTATTTGAAATAGAATTTGATGTTAACAAAACCACATATTCAGTTTTGTACTTGGATCAATGAAAAACATGTGTTATTTTTCATATAAGACTTAAAGAATTTCTAAGTAAGAAATGTCAGCTGACGACTCAAAGTGTCAGCTGAATACTGAGTATCAGCCAAAGGACCGGCTTTAGAAAGATCAGCTAAGAAGAGAAGACAAGTCAAGAAGCATCAGCTATGTATCTACCAAGCATCAGCTGAAGGTGCAAACCATCAGATAAGGTATTCTATACTTATCCTTTCTTGTCTCAATAAGCTGATCATACTCAAATGATTAGCTGAGCCCTCGGGATCAGCTGAGAGTTTGTTTTGATTAGTTTATTAGATGTAACCTAATTATCTTGATTAGCTGATCAGTTTGATCAGCTGAGCATATCTAATTAGCTGAGCCTTTCACAATTGTCCTTAGCTGAGCAAAATTATGTTAGCTGTTCAGTGTCTGTTAGCTGAGTCTTTAGTCAGCTAATAGTTTTTCAATGTAATATTTTCTTAAGTCAAAGGCAGAACATGTGTTGTTCTATTATGCCTTAGATCTCTCGTTGTAAAAGTTCATAGCACTTTTTGGATCTGCAAAGGAACAAAAAGAATGGATCTTGATCCCCTGGAAAAGGAGAAAGATAATTCAGAAGAGAAGATCTCGAAGATATTTTGAAACAACTAAGTATGGCTGGCAACTCTATACTTGGTAAAGTCAAGTCTTTAGAAAGCATGGTGTTGATAAAAGTACAAAGTATGGAATGAGAAGGTTCCTGTCCCAAGACATAAATGTAGTACTTTAATAATATAATAATAGATAGTGGGTAAACCCCTTACTGAAAAGTACGACTACTTTACACACTTTGTGTATAAAGTTGTCTTATCTTTCACCCACTAACTTTAATCTATTATAATATTATTAAACCAAGTACCTTGTCCCCTTCTCCACTCCATCAACCCGGACACCTTTGCTTATATATACTCATCCATGGAAACATGCTAAGTATGCGAATAGATAGAGTTGAACACAGAAATCTCATCTGTTGAGAATTAGAAGAGTTAGCATTTTACTTTCTGTATTGCAAACTTTGTTCATGTGTTGAACGTCTTAGACATTAGTTGTTTAAGAAAAGCTTAGTCTATGTGTTAGACAAATTTAGTTGCCACCTTTTATTGAACTTAGATTTTCTGCATCTAGTTCATGTAATTCTTGATTCACATCAATAAAGAATTATATAAAAGTAAATTGTGTGTCTTAAATTTTAAATAGCTAAAGTTTGTATTCAACCCCCCTTCTACAAACATTTGTTGTTGTAGTATCCATTCGGGACCAACAAAGATATTGTTATAGTAATAAAACCTTTAAAAGATCTTGAAATTAATATGCAAACCAACAACGAGTAAAAATTGAAACAAAATTATGTTGCGACATTGTGTTTACCTTAGTTCAGAAAAACAATGAATGCTACCCATATGGTGTGTCATATTATTGTCTCTTACAAAAATTAAAGAACATAACTCCCCACACATCAATTTGGCATAATGATAATATGATATTTAAACGTTATTTATCAATATATTGGTGTAGTTATGAAACATATGGCTAATATAATACTATTAGGTGAAACACGTTTTTCTATGGTGATTCATCAAATAGGTGGTAGGCTTTATCACAGTTTAACAATATTGGTCATCCTCTTCACAAATCAGATGAACATCTAAAGAATAGAATTAGCAAATAGTTCGTCAACAAAAGATTTACCATATCAAGGGTTGGTTGTCAACAAATCTAATATGACCTCTTTTCCCTTTATGCCATTAATTGATAATAAAAGAGGCATCAAAATACAGATTAATTCAAAGTTCATGAAAGTCGGCCATTATAGCCTTAATGTCATATCTGCAAGTTGTAAAACATTATACATGAATATTTGCTACATTTTCCTTCAGTATGCAGGGGAAAACAACATTTAACTTTCGATTGCTATAGGAAAACCTAGCTTGCACTGCAGGTCAGCACTGTCGAGTATAGTTCGTCGGTGTTCTTACGGTTTTCTGAAGAGAATCTAGCCATGGTAAGTCAAACAAAATGAAAGGAAGCACATGGGATACATACGGGTGCGTTCTTGAAGGAGAAAAGGGCCGGTAGCAAAGGCCAACATCATTGGGGGTGACATCAGGGGAAGGGGAGCCACTACGACCGGTGTCCTGTGAGCTGATTTCTCTTTATTAAAGGCGTACCATTCCTAACAAGTAACAACAGAGGAGGGATGGCATGAAGAAGTGGTTGGGCAGGAGATAGCGTGAAGACTGAAGAAGTAGGTATAGGCAAATGAAGAAGGAATAGTTACTTACTATTCAAGTCCACGTGTTGGTTTTTGAAGGTGTTAGTTCGTTATATATATATATATATATATATATCTCCAAACATATATACTTGTTTTGAAAATATACCTTTTATAGTTTTAATTATTTAACCGGTTAAACCTAACTGATTTAACCTTTTCTGATTAAACAATTAAAAACAATAAAACTTTAATGTTCGAATCTAACTGTTTGAATTATAAAGTCTAAGATTAGCATAACTTGTTAATCGTAAATTTCGAACATATATAAACATATATATATATATATATATACATAAAACGAAAATTAAAACTGTTTATAGTTTTAATATCTTAATCGGTTAAACCTAACTGTTTTAACATTTATGATTAAAGATTAAAAACCATATATCTATTCAAAACTAACTGTTTTGAATAAACTGAGATTAACATAAACTTTGTTAATCCCTAATGATTTTCGAATCATACACACACACACATATACACACACACACACACACACACACACACACATATATATATATATATATATATATTTATGAACAAGAACAAACAACATATCAAACAATATATACATTGTGATAAACTGAGCCGAGGCTCTGATACCACTGTTGGATTTTATAGCACCTCCTATGTGTCATGCTGATTCAAACTCAAAATGGTTTGAACCGACTCAAGGATGAAAATAAAAACGGTTATTATTCATAAAGCGGAACTTGAATAATGAACAACCCAAAAACTCTAAAGGGTTAGAATCTTTGTTTATCATCAATGCATATATCGAAGATAACATGTATGTACAAAAAACAATAATATGAATAAAGACATCAAACACTACATTCATATTATAAACATCATACAATAAACCATATATGTATGTATATCGTGGATCGAAAACTAGTAGTATGTATATATATATATATATACATACTTCGATCAACAAGAACAAGAAGAAGATGATAAGATAAGATGATTTTACCTTTACTTACCTAGGGTTGCTCAAGTAATAATCCACCCGTGATGAGAAAAAACGAGATCCCACTAGAAGGGTGAGCAAACCACGAACCATGACCACCATATCTTGTGATCGAACCAAAAACCGAACCTCGGGTTTTCTCTTGGTGTTCTCAGCCGGAACTCATAGAGAGGGAGGGAGGAGAGAATTTTTTCTTGTTCATAAACTTGAACTATATATTTTTCCATTAGTCTAATTCTTTATCTCTAATCCCTATTTATACTAAATAGGATTAGACCTTAAGTAGGAAACAACTTATCTTTTCCTAATTTGAATTACACTAAAACTTAATCACCAAGACAACTATTAATTAATAATAAGAAAAACAAAAATAATATATATATATATATATATATATATATAAATATATATATATATATATATTATTTTTGTTTTTCTTATTATTAATTAATAGTTGTCTTGGTGATTAAGTTTTAGTGTAATTATATATATATATATATATATATATATATATATATATATTGCATATATACGGCCGAAGGCCATATATGCAAAAATATATATTATATATTAATTTTTATTTTCCTTTATTAATAAATAATTAATCCAATTAATAATTTAAACTTAAATTACTAATCTTATTAATTAACAATATATTTATTTAACTAATAAATATATATTTTCTTGTCAATTAATAACTTGGTAATTAATCCTCTTCGTAAGTTAAAACCATAACCTACTATTACTGGTTTATAACTAACTGTTATTAAACCGTTCTCCCACTTGTGTTTGCATTACTTCTGGGATTACATGCCCTCACATGTGTGACCCTTGAGTTCCTTATGGCATTGGGCGTGGCATCAGGGTTCGACGGTTATGCACACAAATATCAAATAAGTTACCATACGAGTATCGGGATGCCACCGTATGAGATGTTATACGGGAGGCGGTGTAGAACCCCGGTCTGTTGGGGTGAGGTTGGGCATAAGTTACTTGGTAGTACTGAGATTGTACAGAAACCGACAGAGGTTGAGCGCAGCTCAAAGCCGACAGTAGAGCTACGCAAATAAGAGACGATCAGACTAAGAATTTTGGGTTGGAGACTTGTTACTTACTATGTCACCATGGAAAGGGGTTATACGATTCAGAAAGCATGGTAAACTGAACCCCAAATTTGTCCGTTTGAAGTGGTTGCTCGGGTAGGCAAGGTGGCAATCAAAATTGTTAGTGACAAAACCTAGTGACATTGTTAATGACAAAATTGTTACTGACAACCAAAATTGTGAATTTGCTACACTCACATTCCACACAGTTTTATGAGAATTGGCTCGTGCTAAGCTCGACAACCAAAACTCATAATAATAGATTCGGGTGGTATCAACTTACGCATGGTGCATGATTCACGTTTTTTTGGTAAAACGGGCTTTTATTTTCGGTTTGAATTTAGATTAACTTGTTAGTGACAAAACCTTGTTTTCACTATGTGAGAGTTAATCTTGTATGTGGGCGCGCACGAGAAAAGTAAACCATTTTTAACAAATCTCTTGTGATTTTATTAATTTCGAAAAATTATCTAGCATGCGAGACCTAAACAACCATGCAAGATATAAAATCACATCACACGCATATGCAAAAAGATTGGTAACCCTTGCCATTTTCCTATGCGTTCTTCCCGTGAGCCAAAACGGGAAGAACGTGGTCAATCTTGTTGGGATCTCTTGGGCACACAGCGGAAGCAAGGTACAACAAACAAAGCCCACGGTTCAAGCAAATAAAGCACAAAAACTAGAAATCCCAAAATGGACCAAACTTTATGTTCAAGAAATGCAACAAGAAGGAAGGAAGAAGGTTATACCTTTCTCCTAAGCTCCAGTAATCTGATTGTCTCGATGTGTTGATGCTCCAAGAACAAAATGCGGATCAACTAATGGGTAGTACCCCGGGAACACGCCTAACCACACGAGATAGCGAGCCTTCGTGTTTCTTCACTATGAAAAACACGTTGGAACAGAAACAATGAGACCGAAAACTCTGGAGCAAACTCTCTTGAATCTTCTCTTGGCCTCTTGTAGCACCAAAGAAGACAATGTAGGTTAGAGAGAAAAATAGGAGAAAACAAATGACCAAAAGTGAATTCTCATAGTCTCTCTCCTGTCCCAGATTCGTACATCACTCTCCTTAGCCGGCCAAAAATCTAGATATAAAGAAACAACATGCATTGGCCGATTTAGGAGGTGGATTTGACAAATGGCACTGGCTGGGTTTAGTGGCGCTAACCACCAGTTAGCAGCGCTAACTTATAATAGTTAGCAGCGCTAACGCGCCCTGTCAGTGATTTGACACAAAGTACATGCAGCCGTAGCGGCGCTAACCTCTAGGACTTAGCGGCGCTAACCCCTAAGAGTTAGCGGCGCTAACGCGGCCTGCGATGTCAACTTTTGTCTTTTGCCATATTTGGTCCCTTAACTTAAGTTGCTGTCAGGTAAGACCCCGGTGTATGACCCAATAGGCCCATACATCATCAGCAGCGGTTCATATGGCGTACGTGCATTGATGGGCATATTTCTAACAAACTCCCACTTGCATATAATGCACCGTACCCATTTAACCACAGACAAAGAGCGGCCTCTAGCAAATGCATTAATGCCCCCAAGTCAGTATGGGTTCCGCTTCTATGCAGAAAACCATTACCTACAAAAAGAACGTAGAGGTCCTATTTGACAAGTGATCAATACTCCTTTTGTTCGCGATATCCTTGTGAACACGAGACATGGATTGATATATAAATCTCCAGATCGTTCACGATTATGTTTCTCGATCTTGATTGGTGGTGACCAAAATTTAAGGATATATCTGATTCTCAATCAATATTCCTTTGCGCATGGCCATGCTTATTTTGGTGTCAGCGCCCAATCATCGAGGGGCCAGGGATATCTCTCATATCAGAGGAACAAATTCCGTTGATTGTACAACCCCATAGCGTGAACCTTATCTTACTTAACTATTCCCTTTATAGTAGCCATTTACGAACTACGTTTTGATATGGCTAAAGTAAGAAAGTTTCATGCTATAGCAATTCATACATCTCGGGTCTAAGGACGTAATGATATTATCCTTCCGAGTCACTTTTTGACCATGATCCATGAAGTGAACTCGGGTGTGGGTCTTCCAGTCACTTGAAACTCCTTTCAAGTATAGGTTACTATTGCGTTTCATGCATTCAATCCTTGATCAATGCACAACCAACACCTAACCTCAGCCTTATTTCAAGCTTCCTTCCCTTGAAGAATGACTGGCTGTGGAAATTTAGAATGTATAAACATTATGGGAAGTGGTTAAACATGCTATGATGGAACACAGTAAAGACCAATGAAGGTAACCGCATCATGCGTATATATAGTCCCCACTATATATTGATACAATCATCGGTTAGCAGTACTGCTTACCGTTCCCAAAGTTTATAAGTAAATCAAACATTTACTAAAACGATATTCGAGCCTAGTCATAAGCATTAACAATGCTATTATACCTAGTATGAAATTCATCACTAGTATTTGACAACGGCTTAATTATGGGATCATCTACACGATATCCCTTTGTACTCTTTTGTATTCTCTTATTAAACCACTTGCAAAGTGTTTATCAAGGAGATCATACACAAGGTTATCATAGTCGTCATATCCTCAATGTTACCAAAGTCTACAATAGGATTAATGACACTTATGATTATCAAAGTCGTCATACTCTCAATGTAACCGAAGTTTACAATAGAGTTACTGACACTCACTTTTATTAGAGTCGACATACCCTTAATGTTACCAAAGTACACAATAGGGTCAATGACATTCATTGAATCTCAATGTCGTATCTGCACCACATATTTGAATATTCTAAACTTCGATTAAAAATCGACAGTGTCACAAGTATAGATTTGCTTGCAGTAATAACTTACTCAAGACAACTCTATTTACGTCGAACATCAAGAACATACATCAGTATTTCTTGAATCTAAACTCTACTTGATTCCATATTCTCTATTTTTACTCATAGAACAATAATTCCAACATTAGGTTGTAAAACAACACTAAATTAGGACATTATCTTTATTGAGTATATTTTACTAGGAACACATGAAGCTCTCACTAGCCCTGACAAGGGTATCTGGCTCAATTTATGCTTTCTAGAGAACTCATTCCTTTGACTTTCTTGCAAAGCAGGATTACAACCACAAGATGCAAGTTTTGCTGACTTTAGTCATGGACAAAACTTGGATATTATGGATATATTAGACCTCGGAACATGCTTCAAACATTTCCTCAACTTAAATCCCGCGAAGGATCTTGGTCTTTTATTTCCATGTGAACATACTCGTTTTCCCAAAGTGACAACAATGTTTCACATAATCCAGACCTAATCTGGATATTATGGATGAATAAGACCCTCGGAAAGTGCCTTAAGCATTTCCTCAACTTAATCCTATGAAGGATACAGGTCTCTTACATCCAAGTGAACTAATCTTGTTCCCGCAAGGTGACAACAATATTTCACTTTATCTAAGTTATCTTCAACATAACCACTAGAACATGTTTCCATATTTAAACAATATGAAACACTTTGTCTCTAGTCGATATTTGAAGTTGTTCATAATTGCATATATGTTAGTCCCTTCACCCTTCTCGGATTACACCTTAGGTTTGGGATTAACCCAAGTCAAGTACTTGGACGCAGCAAATAAATTACATCTATGTATACCATTCCCTTGTTTTATTCACTAGTGAACACAGGGTCCCACCATGTTTCCGATGAATGGTAAAATCACAATGATTTACCATCAAGCTGCTGTTACTAAAATATGACAACCTCATATCTAAACAGCCTTCTTGATTTCCATCAGATTTAAAGACGCAATGGATATTGTCAGGTTTTTCCAGCATCTCTATGCTGATTAAATGCTAGTGTCAACATTAGGTCTCTTATTTAAGTTTTACGTTCTTCCACTGGAATGCTTTTATAAATTGTCCTCTCCCTTTTGAGCTACCAAACATGGTTCCCACAAGTTCAAGAAACAATTATCCAAAACTCAGATGAACTACTTAAATATACAAGCATCAACTTATAATTCATCCATGTCCCACTAAATGTAGAATGGATAATTTTAAGTTATGAGATTGACAAACAAATGACTCTTTCTAGTCAAAATCTCATTGGATGCTTAAGTGACCATAATGTCATGTTTTAGATTGAGGACTTGGTTCATAAAATAATGTATACCAATCATATTGTATACATGTTTAAGGCCTGCCTTTTACCAGATCATCAACAAAGATATCCGGTTTTTTTCTTTAAAGTAACACCATGTACAAAATGTGTTTCTTAGAGAAAACAAAGTATGGGATAAACCCATGATTCATTTCATGTTTAAATCAATATAGATAATAGAAACTTAGCATCTTATCTAGATCTAAGAATCGATATCTATATGCCCTTATTGATTCCCAATTTCTTAAGGTTATTTCCGAACACCTCCAGGTTTCAGACACAAACCTCTTATCTAGTTAAACATTCTCCCAACTACTATCATAAAGATGGTGATGGAGAATTTTACTAGTGTCACTATACATGGCATACTCGAACGGATTATCCACACAAGTGTGATCAAAATCCAACAAGTTATAATCCTTCCTACCAATACTGGTGAAAGATTTCTTAATCATCCTAGTCCAATAAACAAGATTTGCATCTTTCATTTAGCCCGAAGCTAAACTTTTACAAAGATCCTAACCCCATGGATCTAAGTGATGTAAATGTTGTTCACTTGGTCAAGTTTGATTATGCCATATACTTAATGTATCCAAACCACTTTTGGATCTAAGAATCAATTATTTCATGATTGTCTTATTACTTATAATGTGTCTTTATGTATGCAATGATATGGATAAGTTTTTGATAAAACATCTCAAAATAATTTTTCAAAAATGTTTCAATTCCAAGCAACATCCATCGTCATCAAATGTGTATTTGTGCACCAAAAAGGTCAAAATAACACATAAGCTTAGACATGGATGGAAAATGAAATGAAACCATCAGAATGAAAAATCTTTTAAACAAAAATACAAGATACAAAAATATCCATCATCTTCAAAAAGAACATACAATAAAGCGAGTCTTGCCACGTAGGGCGTACATACAAAAGTAATAATTAATCCAGAATTAATGGCGAGACCAACACTCCCAATTCTCTTGTAGAAGACAATCAACAAAATTTCTTCTTCAGAGATCCGGTTCTTCAAGCTCTTCCTTCTTGCAACGAACAAAACTACACTTTGTAACAAAAACAATTTTGTGACAAACGTGAGTCTTATAGCTCGGGTAAACAACCCAACTTATAAAGGAATAGCAATGAAGTATAATCATGAATGTACCTCAAGTAGGAAAATTAACTCTCTCTTTTCTGAGAAGTTTTATATCCTCTCGGCACGAAGGGCAGGCATGACGACCCAATCCCCAAATCTACTGCAGAAGTAGCAAACCACCCCATGTTGAGACTCCTTAGGCACATCATCAATGTCCATAGACTCAAAACTTGAAGCAAGATTGGATACTCAAACTTCTTCTGATGGGATCGATTTCTTCTTCCTCATACTATGTTGTTCCTTAGAACCATGAATGAGAGTGGATGAGGATGATGTATGCTTAGACATGTTAGATTCAACATCCTTCAACATTTCATGCAATTCATCTATGGATATTTCCTTTCCATGCATATGATAGTCCTCAACAAACTTTTCATATGATGCGGGCAGAGACTGAAGTATGAAATTCACACCAAGCTCCCTCCCTATAGGAAAACCAAGCCTATCCATCTGGTCGATGTATGATTTCATCTTCAAAACATGGGCACTAACACTCCCGCCTTCCCGCATCTTACAACCGGTTAGACTTTTAACACACTCATAATATTCTTGCCTAACTTGCTGTTGGAATACATCTTTCAGCTTGTTAATCATGTCATACACAGTTAAGTGCTCAAATTGCTTTCGCAGTTCCGAGCTCATACTTGATAACATGAGGCTAGCAACATCGTGCGTATCGCGAACACGCTTTTCATACGCGTATCGGATAGTCCATTCCGCATTGATAGCTGGTGGTTCAGGAAGGGGTTCCTCAAGGATGTGCAACTTTGACTCGGCACGTAGGACAATTCTCAATTGCCTAAGCCAGTCAACAACGTTCACTCCCGTGAGTTTCTCCCTTTGTAGGAACATACGAAGTGAAAAGTGTGACGTGGTGTTGTTTTGATTCGACATCCTATAATTAAAGAGAGTACGCGAATTAGTTAGTTTGATTTAATCCGCGTTAAAATAATTACCCATATCGTCTCGAAAAGTATTTTAACAAGGGCTAAGAACCATATTTCACTCCAATCCATGATGGGGTTGCCGCGTATCACTTCATGGAGCTGTTTAAGCCAATAACCATCTTACCGATTGCAATCTCTATTGCAACTCTTAGACACTTGCGGGATCCTACGACAACCATCGGTCGTTTGGTATGTTTGATCCCTACTTGCATCAAATCCAAATTAAAATTCTTGGTTGACTCGTGCTAAGCTCAACAATCACTCAAGGATTTTAATTTGCAATTGTAAATTGTCCGTCAAGACATACGATGTCAAACCCACCAAAATTGGCCCGTGCTAAGCTCGACAACCAAAATTTTGAATTTGCCACACGCACCTTCCACACAGTTTTATGAGAGTTGGCTCGTGCTAAGCTCGACAACCAAAACTCATAAATCTAGATTCGGGTTGTATCGACTTACGGATGGTGCAAAATTTACGTTTTATGAAAACGGGCTTTAGTTTCCGGCTTGGTTACAGATTAACTTGTTTAGTGACAAAACCTATTTCCACTAGGTGAGTTTATCTTGTATGTGAGCGCGCGAGAGTTGCAAACCATTTTTACCAAATCTCTTGTGATTTTATTAATTTTTCGAAAAATTATATAGCATGCAAATCCTAAGCAAACCATGCAATAATAATATAAAATCACATCACACGCATTTTAAACGAAATAAATTGGTAACCCTTGCCATAATTCCTATGCGTTCTTCCCGTGAGCCAAAACGGGTAGAACGTGGTCAAACTAAGGAACGGAAGATCTTCAATGCGAGCTCCCACTAGAACCGCCATCTCCAATGGACTTCACCGGCTTCTATGGACATGCTCCATCTCCTTCCGACTCCAAATTGTGTGTGTTCATCCAAATTGTACAATACATACAATAGAAATTGAAATGGCGTACAAGACACAATAATTTCCTATTTATCTAGTACAAATACACGGATGAATGAAATGGCATGCAAGCCACAATATTATTACATACCAAACTGAATTAATAAATATTACAACCCATAATGTGATATAAAATCACCAAATTGCATCTAAACACACAAAGTCAACCACAAGGTCAAAAGCAATGTTACCAATTTCAAATCTATCACATACAACCAAACTTGACAAAATGGTAACAAAATTACCAATACATAATCTGGAACAAATTTCCAGAATCACAAAAGGCTAAAATTTTCCGAGACCAAAACTGATTTTAACTTTGACGCCAAAACTGTTACAGCGCGTTAGCGCCGGTAACATTTATGAGTTATCGCCGCTAACCCGAAGTTAGCGCCGCTAACCTTGTTCGAACAGAAAACAAACATTCCGATTTCGCGATTTTTCAAGCCACCAAGTGCAAATCTAACATAGAGGTGGCTCTGATACCACTGTTGGGATCTCTTGGGCACACAGCGGAAGCAAGGTACAACAAACAAAGCCCACGGTTCAAGCAAATAAAGCACAAAAACTAGAAATCCCAAAATGGACCAAACTCTATGTTCAAGAAATGCAACAAGAAGGAAGGAAGAAGGTTATACCTTTCTCCTAAGCTCCAGTAATCTGATTGTCTCGATGTGTTGATGCTCCAAGAACAAAATGCGGATCAACTAATGGGTAGTACCCCGGGAACACGCCTAACCACACGAGCTAGCGAGCCCTCGTGTTTCTTCGCTATGAAAAACACGTTGGAACAGCAACAATGAGACCGAAAACTCTGGAGCAAACTCTCTTGAATCTTCTCTTGGCCTCTTGTAGCACCAAAGAAGACAATGTAGGTTAGAGAGAAAAAGAGGAGAAAACAAATGACCAAAAGTGAATTCTCATAGTCTCTCTCCTGTCCCAGATTCGTATATCACTTTCCTTAGCCAGCCAAACCTCGAGATATAAAGAAACAACATGCATTGGCCGATTTAGGAGGTGGATTTGACAAATGGCACTGGCTGGGTTTAGCGGCACTAACCACCAGTTAGCGGCGCTAACTTATAATAGTTAGCGGCGCTACCGCGCCTTGTCAGTGATTTGACACAAAGTACGTGCAGCCGTAGCGGCGCTAACCTCTAGGACTTAGCAGCGCTAACCCCTAAGAGTTAGCGGCGCTAACGCGGCCTGCGATGTCAACTTTTGTCTTTTGCATATTTGGTCCCTTAACTTAAGTTGCTGTTAGGTTAGACCCCGGTGTATGACCCAATAGGCCCATACATCATCAGCAGCGGTTCATATGGTGTACGTGCATTGATGGGCATATTTCTAACAAATCTATGGGACTAAAGGTCTTCGATGCGAGCTCCCACTAGAACCGTCATCTCCAATAGATTTCATCAGCTTCAATGAACATGCTACTCCATCTCCTTCCGGCTCCAATTGTGTGTTCATCCATCCAAGATTTACAGTACATACAATAGAAAATAAATGGCATGCAAGCCACGATTTTCCTATTTATCTATTACAAATTACACGGATGAATAAAATGGTATGCAAGCCACAATATTATTACAAATATATTCAAATTAATAAATATTACAGCCCATGTGATAATAAAATCACTAAATGTTTCCAGCACACAAAAACAACCAAAAGGGTCAAAGGCAAGGTTAACAATTCTAATTCGACCACATACATCCAAATAACAAACATGGTACCAAAAAGTACCAAAAAAATATATTTCTGAAACAAATTTCCAGAAACTCAAAAACATGCCAAAAACCCGAAGCCAAAACTGATTTTTTTTAAAAATAGAAAACTGTTCCAGCACGTGTAAAGCCGCTAACATAAGCAAGTTAGCGCCGCTAACCCCGGCGACAGAAAACAAAACAAATAATTTGTTTTTTAGGCCACCATATGCATTTCAAATATGGAGGTGGCTTTGATACCACTGTTGGGGTTTCAGGGACGACCAGCGGAAGCATGGTACAATAACAAGTGCATAAAGTACAACTCAATAAAGCATAAAAACCAAAGAAACCCCAAGAGAAAGTACCAAACTCCATAGCTATGAAATGCAACATGTAAAACAGAGGAAAGGAGATTATACCCGTATGAAAACTTCTTGAGTTTAGGGAGATGGTCAATTCAAGAAGCCAAGACAAGCTTCCTCTATTGAAGTCCACCCCGAGTTTGCACAATCTCCATGTACTAGCATGCCTTTGGTAGTCTTCAATTCATGAAACCACCTCTAGAACTACCAACCTGATTTCCTCCTTCCTCTCCTCTTCTAATAACACACTCTCAAACCCCTTAGTTGGCACCTCACAAAAGAGAGAACTATATGGTGTATATGTGTGTGGCAAGAGAGAGTCCAACCAAAAATGCAAGTTCTTCTCTGAAAATATGCACTCTCCAGGCCTCTTTCAAGCCCCAAGGCCGGCCATAAAAGAGAGGAGTTGATTGGTGGAGAGTGGAGGCAACATGTAAAAGGTGCATGCATTCTGACACGGGTTAGCACCTCTAACTCTTAGCAGATAGCGCCGCTATCGGGCCTCTAGTTAGCGCCGCTAAAGTTTAGGAGATAGAGCCACTAACTCTAAAGAGTTAGTGATGCTATCTCCATCAGCATACCAACCTTCTTGCAACTTGACCAAATCGGCCCCTCCACTTAGGTTTTTGTCGAGATTGATCCCCGGTGTGTGACCCAATTGGCCCATGAAGGGTTTTGATCTGACCAAACAACCCTAAGACACAAACTGGTCAACCTGGGTTTGATTCTACTGGTTCAATCCTAAAATGGAAACAGATTGAACATAATCCTTTAAACCCCAAAATTGTTAGGATCTTTCTATTGATCACATCAGTTTCTCAACAACAATCCAGATAAAAGGTTAAGAAAAATAATCCTCTTGGAATCTAAGGATTGCTAAAGTTAGTCCACCACTACTGCACCACCAATGAACTGGCTGCTAGACCGCTCCTGGAATTACCCGAATATCACGCAGATTTTGCGTGTGTGTGCGTGATCGACGATCACTAAAAAGCCGAGAGGCTTTTGCCTCTTGTTCACGTCGACGCAGAGAGAGAGAAACGCAGGGAGGGAGCAAGGTGGATAGGGTTCCTTTTTGATTCAAAATTAGAATGCTTAATGATAAATGAGTCTTATCTAGGTTAAAATACTTAAACCTTATCCAAGCCCAAGCCCATACAATTAAAGCCCATGACTTTAATTGAAGTTTCATTCCTTGCACTTTGACTTCCTTGACTTTACTAGTTAATTAATTAACTGGTCCATTAAATATTAAACTTAATATTTAATTTCTCTTTAAATAATAAATAACTATTTATTATTTATTTTCTTCTAATAATTAATCCAACTGATTAATTATTTATTTCCCCCTTAAATAATTAATTCCTCTGATTAATTATTTCCACACAAATATTGGTAAATTTCCAAACTGTTCTAATTGGGTGTGTAGCAGTGTGACCCTGTAGTCTCTTATAACATTGGATATGATGTACCCATTAAATATCTCTGCACATAATCCAACAGACTCCCACTTGTGCAAGATAAGTAATAGTTACTGTACATTGTTAGCCTAAGGAGGTCCCTAGCCAGACACTTAGGATAACCAGGTCATAAGAACTCTTATACCCCAATGTAACATGTGATAATGAAAAATCTCATAAAACACCTGTTTATGAGCAATCTATCGTAAACTAACTATTCATGAATTAACTATTATAAACTACCTATTTATGAATGGGTACGGTTATTATAGGTTTGTCCCTTGCAGCACGATATTTCAATTTTGAGCATGAGCGTGGAGAATGTCAACTCAAAATCTCAAGAATTATTTCATGACATACTTGATTTCAAAACTGCGTGATAAACGACAAAGAACAAATCAGTTCGTTTGGGTACGGCCGTGCACTTACCAGTTTCTCTAATCAGTCAAGGGGCCCAGAAATATCTCTCCTAAAAGGAGGTGCAAATACCTTATTGCATATTTGCATTTGGCAATACGGCTCTCACTGAATCTAGATACCCCCTTATAGCCACCCTGTTATGGCGTGGCGTTAGAACGCACTAAGGAGACAACAGTTACCGCATCCCAAACCAAATACCTCAGGTTTAAGGATAACCTATGTGATAAATACTTTTGACACGAATCCACGAAGTATTTTTCATGGTAGGGTCAATCCAATATTCGTAACCCTAACGAATATCCGTCAATTTTGGTACGCAAAACCTTTTGCAGCTATATTCGATATACCATCGAATCTACCCCAAAATTACGATGACTTTACAACCCTATCAAGGTTCCCACCAAGATAAGTAGTCACATATAATATTTTGAATAAACCAAGTTTATTCATGGATGGTCTAAAACATACAAAATGGTGAAAAACAATGAAACTAATTTCTGCACCCTCCATATTCCACCCTGGAATAAAGATGTATAATTTCTACCATTTCATTGACTCAATTCACATCGTTTATCTGAATTACTTATTATTTTACATTGTAACTTATCACGGATTACAGAGAAAATAATATGTCTATAAACCCAAAAAACCCAAGACTGGTTTCTTAGAGCACCACTTCTTGGTTTTTGCTAGAAATCGTTTTCGCAACCTAAAAACAATTCTAGACTTACTTATTTTATAAATTCCTTAAACTTGGAGAACTTGAAATAACTCCAAAGTTTCTGAGTTTATAAAATAATCCCCTTATAATTAAAACTTTAATTACATTTGTAAATGTGTTAAATCTTACTAGATTCATACCCCTTTTTGAAACGATAAATCCATTTACACATGCTTGTAAACTTTGAGATTAGATCCTTAGTGTACACCAACACTTATCTAATTTCATTACTAATGATACCGAAAAAATATCCTATTTTATCATCTCTAACATTAATCAACTACCAACATTAATTATTTTGACTTCTTAACCTTTTTAATCATATATAATTCCTTTTAAGTCATAACTTGACTTAAAAAAAACTTGAAATGACATCCTTATTGAGAACCTTACAATAAGTCATGCGTTCCTCGGATTAGTTCCCTTTCAAGAACCTTTTATTTTAGATCACTACTAAAATCATCCGACAATTATATACTATAAAAATTCATACTTGTATTTATCATACTAGTTAGATCAACCTTGATAACTTGATAAATAAACTAGTCAAGTGCTCCCACTATATTTTATGAAAAAGTGCATTACCTTAAAACACCCTTTTAGACTCAGACAATCCTTGCCTAATAAACCTAAAACCTGTGTTTTAAACACTTGCTCTGAAAACAGTTTTTGTGAGAAATTTAAACGTTTTATGAAACCAGAACTTGAATTTCTCATATATCCACATTTCCAATTATGAAAAATGGTTTCATTAAACCCAAAACACGATTACAATTTTCAAACACTTGTAAAAGTATTTTAAATTTCTTTGCCTAAAACATTTAGTATAAAACAACCTTGATCATAATAACTATTATAATCACCTTTATACTTTCTTAAATGTTTTAGCCAAAAACTTTTATCTAGAAATAATAACTATTATCTCTTATCTGATCATGTTCAACGCCTTGAACATTCATGTTTCATAAAATCCTTAAATACTTGTAAATTAGAAAAAAAAAACTTTCTAGTTTCATAAACACAACTTGTTTATCTAAGTATTTATATAGTTGGATTTAATGTAACTACAACAATTTCTGCATAAGATCACTATGAATCATCTATTAAGTCAGAACTTGACTTATTAGTATCCTTTAGTCACAACTGGACTAACTTGATTCATTTAAAACATACATGCATGAATATTAGTCAAATAATTCAATTTTCTAAAAAACTCAAAACATAAAGTTAACCAATATTTTAAAACCAAGACAATCAAATCCAAAACCTTTAAGAGTTTAACAACTAAGAAAAAGAATTATTAAATATCCGTATAAAGCACGTACGATCTTGAATGGTGGGCCGATTCACATTCCATCACCTCCTGCAATAAACGATTGCAAGATATTAGAAAACTCGTAAGAAACTTTACAAGTGGAAAGTGACATAGAAGCTAGTCACACGATACCTGAGGAGCCAGACTTGCCTCCTTCTTCGTGAGCCTTCGGACAATCTTTCTTCCAGTGTCCGGTCTCACCGCACTTGAAGCACCGATTCTCGGTTCTTGCCTTGTTTGACTTTGGATTCTTGCCCTTGTTGTTATCACTAGCCCTGGGTGCATTTTGGCTGGGCTGGGTCTTACCATTTCCCTTTCCGTTGCGCCCTTTCCTCTTCTTATAACCGCCATTGCCCACCATGAGAACGTCCTTAGACTTAGTCCCGATACTCTGCTCCGCAGTCGTAAGCATAGAATGCAGTTCCGCCACGGATTTCTCCATGTTGTTCATGTTGTAGTTGACTATAAAAGGCTTATAGTCGTCTGACAATGAGTTGAGTATCGTATCCGTTGCCAGCTGTAACGGTACTGGGTGTCCAAGCCTCTCCAGGAGGTCCATGTACCATTTCATTTTCATGACGTGGTTACTGACCGATGTCCCCTTCACCATCGTGCACGAGTTAAATGCCCTAGTGGCATCATAACACTCCGTGCGGGCTTGCTCCTGGAACATGTCCCTCAGCTGGCAGATCATGTCATAAGCAGGAGTTTCCATCATGCTTGACTGCAACTCAGGAGTCATTGTTGCAAGCATGAGGCAACTCACGTCCAGGGCGTCATTGGAGCGCTTCTGAAAAGCCTCACTGGCGTCTGCCCTAGCGTTGTTAGCAGGAGGGTTCCCCAGAGGTTGTTATAGGACGTACCACTTTCTCTCGTGCCTCAGCACGATCCGAAGATTTCTCTCTCAAGTGAGAAAGTTTTGTCCCGGTGATCTTATCCTTTTCTATGATAGAGCAAAGAGAGAGGTTGTTAGTGTTGGTAATGTTGGTTGCCATCTACTAATTAAAACTCGGTTTAATTAGTAATTGGAAATAAACTTTTCTAACATATATTATCAAAAACCCATAAATAATATATATCTGTTGAGAAGATGATCTCATCAGTTGAGATTTGATGAGACAAAGTTAAGTTTGTAAGATGTGTTCTACATATAGCTTAAACAGAATTATGAAGCTTAGTCAGACTGAATACTTATAGTGATTCAGACAGAGTATAAGCTGAGTGTAAGCTGTAAATATGTTTGATCAGCTTAGACTATATCTTAGTAAGATTATCAATATGTTTGATAAACTCTGTGTGTCACCTAAGATATATATATTGAGTTTCAGCTTGATGAGTTTCAAGCTGAGCAACTCAGCGTGAAAACTGAGTCAGCTCAATAGAGTTACTAAATATGTTTTACTTAATTCCTTAGACTTCTAAGGATGAGTTAATAATTATACATGTTAGTCCATGTTTGAATTCGGGTTTGTTCTCGAAGAACTCAGCTTGATGAGTTTCAAGCTGAGTAACTCAGCCTGACTAAAGAAGACAGTTTAAAAGAATTTAAATATGTTTTAAATCATGTTTTAACTCTCTATATCTACGGCGTGGATAAGAAGACTCCAAAATCAAGATTGAAGATTAAAGACTCAAGATAAGAAGATTCAAGATTCCGAGTTATCCGGTAGTTAGTTAGCAAATTAGGATAAGTCCAATTTGTTAGGAACCGTAGGAACAGGATTATAAATACTTATCTCCTGATAAGTTTAGAGGTACAACTCAGATACGAATACAACTGAGTGTTGTAGAGCCAAATACTGAGCCTCAACCGTATGTGTTACGATTCTTGAATCATTGTTTGTAAGTTCAACGTGATCAAGAAATTCACAGATTGTCAAGCTATTCGTGTGTTCGAATATTCACATTGGTTGTGAAATTGGTAAGTTATCAATCTGTGTAAATCCTGTTTAGAGAGTCGTCAGTATCTATAATCATAAGTTGATTATAGATAGCTAAGTTTGAGAGATTGAGAGTTTTATATTAGGTGTTTACATATCAAGATTTGCTTACTTGATAGAGTCTGTAATCATCTTCTTATTAATGAAAAGAAAAACATTTTATTGTGGTTTGATTTACTTTGTGTAACACTTTTATTTGATTTGTTCAGTTTCCGCAGAAATTGTATTCAACCCCCCTTCTACACACCTGTTGCTTGTTGTTATTCTCACAAAGGGACTAACAACTGGTATCAGAGCAGGCTGGACGATTTCATAAGTTGAAAGTTCAAGATTCTGAGAAAGTTTACAATGTCAACAAGCAACAATTGTTCAAACTTTTCACAGATATCTGCCAAAGGCTGTCCCATATTTGATGGATCTGAATATCCTATGTGGAAGTTCAGAGCCATGCTATTCCTCAAGTCTATTGACAATTGTATGTTTGATGTCATTACAAAAGGACCTATCATCCCCAAGATTCCTGCTACTGTCAGTGATACGTCTCCAGGCATAATTGAAAAGGAAACTAGTAAGCCTACTGCATCCTGGACTGATGAAGATTGGAAACTCTACAATCTGGATGACAAGGAAAAAAGTGTTCTGGAAAATGCCCTGACCAATGAAATCTTGCGTACTGTGACTGGGTGTCAATCTGCAAAAGATATCTGGGATACGCTGAGTGTTACATATGAGGGCACAGATCTGGTCAAGCAGCAAAAGAAGAATCACTTGAATAGATCTTATGAAAACTTCTTTTCAAAGAAGAATGAAACCTTGACAGGTTTGTTCACAAGGTTTCACTGCTTGATAAATGACCTACTAAGTGTGGGTGTAAAGAAAGATGAGGCTGAACTTGTGCTGAAATTTCTGGATGTGTTATTAGAAAAGTTTAATGAAGTAACACTTAGTAGGTCAGCACTAAGGGCTGGAGGAACACTACATGTGTACAACCTACAGTCCATTTATGGGTTCTTGCTAAATCATGATGTTGGTCACGAATGGATACTACAACAACAAATGTTTGTAGAAGGGGGGTTGAATACAAACTTTAGCTATTTAAAAATTAAAGACATACGGTTTACTTTTATATAATTCTTATTGATGTGAATCAAGAATTACATGAACTAGATGCGGAAAATCTAAGTTCAATAAAAGGTGGCAACAATTTGTCTAACACATAGACTAAGCTAATCTTAAACAATTGATGTCTAAGATGTTCAACACATTAACAAGTTTGTAACACTGAAAATAAAGAGCTAACTCTTCTAATTCTCAACAGATGAGATTTCAGTGTTAAACTCTATCAATTCGCATACTTTGCATGTTTCCGTGCATGAGTATATATAAGCAAGATGATGTCCGGGTTGATGAAGAGAGAAGGGGACAAAGGTACTTGGTTTAATAATATTATAATAGATAAATTTAGTGGGGGAAAGGTAAGTTAACTTTATATACAAAGTGTGTAAAGAGAACATACTTTTCAATAAGGTGTTTACCCACTATCTGTTATTATATTATTAAAGTACTACCTTTATGTCTTAGGAGAGTAAACTTTTTTTCTATGCTTGTACTTTTATCAACATCATGCTTCCTGAAGATTTAACTTTACCAAGTATAGAGTTGCTAGCCATACTTAGTAGATGAAGCTGATCTTCGAAATCTTCTCTTCTAAAGTATCTTTCACGTTTTCCAGGGGATCAAGATCTATCCTTTTTGTCTCTTTGCAGATTCAAAAAGTGCTAAGTACTTTTACAAAGAAAAGATCAAAGGCATAGTAGAACAACACATGTTCTGCCTTAGACTTAAGAAAGTATTACATAGAAAAACTATTATCTGAGATACTATGTAAAGACTTAGCTAAAAGACACTGAACTGCAAACATAATTTTGCTCAGCTAAGGATAAAAGTGAAAGACTCAGCTACTCAGAATTGCTCAGCTGATCATACTAATCAGCTAATAAAACAATTAGAGTGAGTGTAGCTAACAAACTAATCAAACTAAACTCTCAGCTGATTCCAAGGGCTCAGCTAATCATTTGAGTGTGATCAGCTTATTGAGACAATATTAGATAAGTAATGAATACCTTATCTAACAGATGAGAGGCATCAGCTGACCAATGAGATAGTGTCAGCTGATCCTTAACTGCTCAGTTGATCTTTGAGAAACCCTCAGCTGATGGTTTTGGACCATCAGCTGATGCTTTGTAGATGCATAGCTGATGCTTCTTGACTTGTCTTATCTTCTTAGCTGGTCTTCCTGAAGCTAGTCCTTTGGCTGATCCTCAGTGTTCAGCTGACACTTTTGTTCTTCAGCTGACATTCCTTTCTTTGATTTTCTTTAAGTCTTATATGAAAAACAACACATGTTTTTCATTGATCCAAGCACAAAACTGATTATGTGGTTTTGTTAGCATCAAATCCTATTACAAATAATAGAAAAGTTTGATTATGGATTGATATCTTTATCTCCCCAACAATCTCCCCCTATTTGATGATGACAAAACCTTATCTTTATTAAGAAGAATCAGTTTGACTCGGATTTGTAAAGATAAAACTGTTAAGTGCAATTTGGTTCCTAGCTATCATTTTTTGGTAACTCTTTAAATTATGTTCCCTGATGTTCTGTTTTTGGGAATCTTTTCATTTATGAAGTACCATAGTTCTATTTTTTGTGGTATCTTTTTATCCTTTTTCTGTTTTTTGGATTTTTTGTTTTTCTATATGTACACTAGGTGAGCTATCTACTAAGAGTCATCTATACTAGCATATTAGCCAAGTAGTCCATGATCAAAGTTTCAAGCTTGATTACAAAACAAATAATTACAGAGGAGTTTGTACAAAGTAGCTAATCTAGGAGATAAGATACGTTACAGAATTCCAACTATTCTATAAAATTGAAAATACAACTAGTCTAGTTATGAAGTCTTAGTCTTCCACCAAGGTTCTTCTTTGACTTCCACATTTTGTGGATTCTCAGCCAAAAGTTGATCTGCCCTTGACTTGATCAATTGCTCAAAATGCTCACTTCCTATCAAGCCTCTTGTAGATATTACAGCATGAAGAATCAATTCTCTTTGGGCTTTTCCTATCTCAGATTCTCTTATGAACCTCCAAACACCTGCTCTGCTTTTGAAGAACATTCCTCTTTCAGGCACTGTTATGTATTTAAACATTTCAGGTTGAGTGTTGAGAGGAAGAGCAGTGTTCAGGTTTTTATATGCAGGGAGATAGGGATGATCAGGATTAAGGATTATCTCTTTAGCAGCAACAAAGGCTTTTGATGTCTTTTTGAAAGCATCCTCTATTACTTGAACATGAGCAACAAATTGATCATGAGTGAAGAGTCTGTTGTAAACTGACATTCTGATCCAGTATTCAAATTTTCCAATTAATCTCTAGACTACTTCACTCTTGGACTTTAGGATATGGTACAGGATCTCAATCATCTCAAAGAAGGAGAACAACTTGCAGTGATGCAGATAGGAATCTTCATAAGTTTTGTGTTCATCTTTTCTTACCACTCTGAGATATGGACCTTCATCTGTACCTTTATAAGGAGTGACCCTTGAAATGATATGTTCATATTTTCTGCCTACCAAGTTTTCCTTGATGCTCAGGAACTCCTTGGATTGCCTTTCAGTTGGCCTATCCATGTTTCCAAAATCGAAATTAAGTAAGGTTTGAATGGCTTCCTTGTGAGTCCTTCCTCTTTTAGGAAGTTTCTTGGTAGAAGGGTCATCTTGTTGTGGTGCATCTTGTACTTGTTGAGCCTGAGAGGATAAGATTATCATTTCTTCTTCTTGAATCTCTCTTAGCTCATCATCAGTGACACCAACTGCAGCAGCAAGATCTTCAGGAGTAGTGAAGTCCTGGTGCCTTTTCTTGGCTTGTAAGACTTCTTCAATAGTTATACCAAGTGCAGCAGCCAGATCACTTATCTCCTTGAGGTTTACCTCATCTTTTTGTAACTCTTCCTCTCTTCTTTCTTCTTCTTCAATCTCCTCAGCTGACATGATTTTCTTTCCTTTTCTTTTGGAAGAGCTTCTTGGAGTTGAAGGACTTGGTTTAGAAGGAGAGGAAGGTTGGACTATTGGAGTAGTTGAAGGTGGAGCCTGCTTTGGCAGGTTGAACATAGAGGACAAAGGCAAGTCATCTTCATCATCATCATCAGATTTATCTGATGGAACTTTAATAGGAGCACATGATTCACCTTACTTAGATTTCTTTGCACTCTTCCTTCTAGCTTTTTGCTTTAGCCTTCTTTTAGGCCTCTGCTCATCCTGAGCAGGTTGCTCCACCTTAGAAAGATTCTCCCCCTCGGCAGTTGATTGTCTTTGAATTTTTGCTTCATTAAGGGTTAATGCTTCTGCTGCTCTTTCTTCTGCTTGTTGAGATTCCACTTGAGCAACAAATGCATCCCATGCTGCTTTAGTAGTAGCTGAAGATACACTTTTAGCAGAGTCAGAAGAGCCTGAACTCTCCCCCTTTTTGTCATCATCAAATGTAGGGAAAGAGACATCAGGCTTAGCAGGAGCATCAGGTGTGAATGCAGTGTAGGGAGATGGAGAAGGTGCAAAGGTAGAGCGTGGAATGGTTGAGGGTGAAGGTGAGGCAGTGGGAATGGGAGGTTAGGTGAAGGGTGGAGGGGAGGGTCTTTGGTGTGAGGGAATGGGTGAGAAGGATGGGATAAAGGTTGAGGTGAGAGGTCTAAGCCTATTTATGGCATCAGTCACATTGGTAAACTCTTTTAGAGTGTCCATATGCCTTTGCCTTGTTGTTTGGATTAATTTTGTGACCTCATCATCTATGGTTCTAAGAAGGGAAGGGACTCTAAGGATTGGGTCAAGTATAGGGATAGAAATGTTGGGAGGGGTAGTTCTAAGGGTTTTTAGTTGGGAAAGAAGGTTTAAAATGGTTTGGTTTAGAGAAGATATGGTTTGGGTAGATATAGTAGGGGCAGGGGTAGGAGTAGAAGATTGGGATAGCAGTTGATCCAGTCTGTCAAGAATTGGGGTAAGATCAACTGGGGCAGGGGTGGGTTGGGGTTGGGATTGGTTGGCTTTAAGTGACTCAACTTCTTTGGTGAGAAGGAAGAGTTGAGTTTCTGTTTTGGTTTGGAATGTGGTAAAGGCGGCTTGAAGACTATCCATCTTTTGAGAGATGGATAGTAGGTTTTGGAGTATTTGGGGTGATGGTTCAGAGGAGGTAGAAGTAGTATGGTGAATAGGGAGTTGATTGAGTTGAAGTGCCAATAACAGGAGGGGATTGTGGTCCCTCACTTAGACTTTGGTGTGTAAGCCTAAGATCACTAGGAACAGAAGGTGTGCCCTGTACTAATGGTTGGTTTAGACCACTAGTATTGACAGGCAGTGTACTAGTGTGTGTATGAATTGAATAAAGAGAAGGTACAAAGATGAGAGTTTGAGTTGGGGTTAAACTCACTTGGGTTCCCCTTGTTACATCAATAAGCTGTTGTGAACTTATTGAAGATATAGGCTGACTCAATGCATGTATAGTGTAACATCCTAAAAAGGGCCTAGTTGTATATGCGTTCGACACGATCGAATCTTGGGTTTAATAACGAATATTAGAATTATTTAATTAAATTAGTATAAAATTATTATAAAAATAATAGAGAATTGATGGTATTAAAATATTAACGAAAATAGATAAGTTTAATAAAATATTAAATGGTTTTGAATAAGGATTCCGAAAATATCCCCGTTAGTTGAAACGGGCAAGCGGGTATTAAGTTGTATATTGAAAAGGGGAACAAAATACCCCATATGGATATTATTAGAGACCAAAGTCGGTCTCCTCTCTATACACATACACAGACACACATATACACACACTAACACACACATATGCCTAGTTCTTGAACCCTTGAAGAAAAGTCACGAGAGAAATCACCAAGATCAATTGAAGCTACAAATCCAAGCTTATTATCTGTTCATAATCTCATCTTCATCATCTTCTCTCAATTGTAAGTGCATCTTCTTCATCTTCTCCATGTTCTTAAAGTTTAGGTCAAGAATGACCAAATCCAAATTAGCCATTCATGATTTGATTTTAAGGTTGTAATATGTTCCTAGGTCATTTGTAAGCGATTTGAATCCAAATTTATGAATTAAAATGGTAGAATTGCTCTTGTTCCATAACTAGTTTCAAATGGGTCAAGATTGAAGAATTTGATCCCAAATCATGAATCCATGATTAGAGCTTGTTAGTTGTATGTTTCTAGACTTATTATGATGCCTTAGATGATATGGAAACACTGGAAATTGAGTTGGGAATGTTGGATTTAAGTTTGGGATGAAAATGGACTGAACAGGGGCTGAAAAACGAACACTGTCTGCAAATAACTTCCTACGGCCGCAGAAGGTTTTCCCTACGGCCGCAGGGATTTCCTACGGCCGCAGAGGATTTTCCCTACGGCCGCAGAAGGCCTTTTTTCTGCAACATCAACATTTTTGCTATTTTTTCGTGTACTGAAGTAGGGGAAGCTCGTTTAAGGTTCTAAATAGTCTAAGGGCATCATTAGGGGATTCATATTATTTATATTAGTTTTGTACTTGTGTGAAGTGACTAAACATGAGTATTATCTTATAGGTGAACCGTACGACTCCGAAGAACGAGACGATCATGATATTTGTTTACTGTAGCCTCTAGCCTCTCAAGTGAGTATAGGATAACATAGGATTTAATATAACCCTATTACATGTTATCGGTATGTGTTGGTAACTCCATGAAATGTAATTAATCTTGATGTATGCTATGTTTATGCATGACACACGTAACAATTGAATCATGATTTATGATAAGATTATGAATATGCAAGAAGCATGTATGAATTGGACCATGGGTATTATATGGTTATGATATGCGCGCTATGAGGCCCAGAATTGGTCAGCTATGTGTTTGTGATCGGATCCGAGATATGGGGTTGGTTATAGTCCTGGAACGGGGCCAGCATTTGAGCTGGGGCGCTTTGAGACCTGCGGGTCGATGATAACCTTCAACTACCTGGGGTTGCAAACCCAGCGTTCCTCGAGCAGTATGGGGATCGACTCATTGTTGTACCCCATGAAGGCTTTGGCCTGATAACGCAACGGTGGACCGCTACCCGCTCACCCACCCGCGCGGTTGATGTGTTTGGTTTCCCCAGTTAGGATCGTTGAGCCGGGTTAGCTACCCTGCAAGATTATGCTTCCTTCTGGCTGTGCCAACTCATTGCGAGATGCTAGGATAGCACTGTCTGATAATTGATATGTGATATGTGATATGTTTGTGTTACTGATTATGCTATCTTATGCTCACTAGTTTTAAATAGCTAACAGATACTCTCCCCATGATTGTAGGTGATACTTAGGCGCGTGAGCTTGGGTACTTGCTGGTTAGTACTATGTTTTTGGAGGAAAACTTATTTTACTACTTATGTCTGTATGTATTTATTTATGTGGTCGGTGAATAATTTCAGTAACACCAACAGTCTTTTTGTATGTCGTGGCTAATTTTGCTTGTAGTTTATAGCCACTTTAAATATTTCGCTGCTTATGTAAGATTTGAAAAACAGGTTTGGTTTAAGTTAAGTTTACAAACGGATCAACACAGTTTGGATTCTTGAATTTATAATTTAAAAAGAAAAATCTGGTTTTCGAAAATCACGGTGTTACATATAGACACAGTATGACCTTGGGCAGAGGTCTGTCTTTCAATGATACCACCCTGTTGGGAGGGTGACCCAGATTGTAGGAGTCCCAATGTTACAGATACATCTTGTTAAGAAGATGCATCCACTTGCTTAAGGGCAAAAGCAACATCCATAAGCTCCCCCTCAACATAAGAGGTAACTATAGGAGTTGAGGTCAGAGGTGGAATGTGCATTTCCTATGAGATAAGTGCAGTATGCACTATCTCTGTTGACCTTGATTCAGTTTGGGTGACAGAGGGAGTAGAACTAGTGACTATTTGAAGTGCACTAGAGCTTGGCATTTATGGGGGTGTTTCAACAGGAGTGGAGGATTGGTTCTCACTGGTTGGGATTACCAAATGAGTGTCCTCAGGGAGTGACAGAGGTATACCTGAGATGTGCTTGGCTTTGCTGATTTCAATGAGTTCAACAAGCTTATTAGAAACCACATCATCCTCAGCAACATCTTCATCTCCAGCACTTGGTGCTCTATGAACAGAAGCACTTGATCCTTGTGTTTGATCAGAAGAAGGATAGGCATTGTGACCTCCAAGAGCTCGACTAGGAGAGTCATCCTCAGAATCATCCTTACTAGCAGAAGCACTAAGATGCCTTGACCTCCTTGAAGTAGATGGATATAAGGGAAATTCTTGCAAAGGCATCATAATGGGATAGGATATGGCAGGGGATGAAGTAACAGGAACAGGTTCATCATCATATTCGATAAAGAACTCACCAACATCACCATCATGTGCATCATCATCATCACCATCATCACCACCACTTACAGATTCATCAACATCCTCAGCATCAGGACTAACAGCCTCATCCTGTGCTGGTTCATCAACCCTTTCAACTTCAAACATGGCTTCATCTGGAGTAAGAGCAATAGATTACTCAGAATGTTCTGTAATAATGTCAGGGGACTCAGAATCATTAGCCATTTCCTCTTCACTATTTTCACCAACCATCTCCTCTTCATCCTCATTCTCATCCGCAACAACATCAATCAACTCTTGCATTTGTTCAGTAATTGCAGGACCTTGATATTCCCTTATGAAATGAAAAGTCTTTTGACCTATTTGAGGAATGGTCATTGTGTGCAAGTGTGCAGCCAACCCAGCATATTGTTCCCATTGAATATTTCTAAGTACAATTAAACTCAAATACCTTATGTAGGGAACATGGGTTCTGGTTAATTTCTTGGATGTGCCCAGAGTCACCTTATCTACCATCTCAGAGAATATGACTTGAGCAAAGTCAATATTCCTTCCAGTGACCAAAGCATGCAGAACCATAAGTTCGGATTGATTCATCTGGTCATGACTCCCAGACTTGTGACCAAAGAAGCGAATGACCACACTAGCAAGATACTTCCATGGGTGTCCTAGAACAGACAACTTGTGCTGACCATGGGAAACTGGTTCATTATAACCAATCAGTGGCAGGACCTCTAGAGTTTGATCCAGTGTAGCAAAAGGTTGAAAAAGGGCCAAGTTTGGTATGGATAATGCTTGTCTAAGGGAATCAACAGAGATGGGAATGTGTATCGTGTTGTCGAGACAGGTACATGTTATGATTTGTTATGTGTGATGATATCTGGCAGTGTACCACATCTCTCTAACAATGTTTGGAAAGATGAACAGGGGATGAGCAGAAAGGAAATGAAACAGGGGATGAGCAGTAATGAATGCAACCATAGGTTCATACCCATGGTTTGCTTTGCTTTATGGGATATCAGTGTTGATGAGGAAGTTGTTTGGTCGAATGGTTATTTCAGCATTTACCGTGATGTTCTCACCTGGAATGGCATTAGGAGTAGAAACTGGATGGAAAGTCACCATGTTTACAAGACAGAGATACTGTAATCACAGAGAGAGTAGGGTTCGAATTTCGGGAAGAAGAAGAGTGTTTGAGAATTTTGAAAGGTTAGGGAATGGTGAAACCGCTAAAACATCATTTATATCTTCCTTGGTAACCTACACTATCACAGAAAAGATTTTTTGTAAAAAGTAACTGTCACATCTGTAAAAGGTGATAAACGGAGAAGTTAATAAATACACAGACAACTAACGGACAATTAAAATTGAATTTACAACCTAGTAACACAATAAATACAAATGAGAAGTTAATAAAATAAGTGTGGGGACACAGAATTTTAACTTTGAAAAAGTATCAGCTGAGGGAAAAAGGTGTCAGCTGATCTATTTTGAAAGAAAATGAGTGTCAGCTAATGAATTTACTTAGCTGAGCTTCTAGTTCTTAGCTAATGGTTAATCAGCTGAGTCATTTCATCAGCTGATGGTTATCAGCTGACAGAATTCCTTTAGCTAATCCACTGTTAGTAATAAATGAAGAAGCTTAGATAAGTACTTTATTTCACACATAGATAAAATTACTTTCTCACACTAATTTAACTACCTAAGAAAAAAATTCACATATTTAACATGCCAAGTTTGGATATTAGGAAATTGAACCTAGACTAATCCAATGGTTTTGTAAGAAGATCAGCTAATTGAACAACAGTACTAATGTAGTGCATTGAAACTTTCTTTTTCTGCACATTATCTCTTAAGAAGTGATGTCTGATTTCAATGTGCTTAGTCTTAGAGTGCAAAATAGGATTGTTAGAAATAGAAATGGCACTGGTGTTGTAACATAAGATTGGAGAGTTTTCAAACTATATGTCATAGTCAAGTAGTTGGTTTTGCAGCCATTGTAGTTGAGCACAACAGCTTCCAGCAGCAATGTATTCTGCCTCAGCTGTAGAAGTTGAAATAGAGTTCTGTTTCTTGCTTGACCAGCTGACTAACCTTCCACCTAACAGTTGACAACCACCAGTTGTACTCTTTCTGTCTAGTGTGCAACCTACAAAATCAGAATCAGTGTATCCAACTAACTCAAAATCCGAGTCCTTGGGGTACCAAAGACCTAAATTAGGAGTTCCTTTGAGATACCTGAAAATTCTTTTAACTGCAGCTAAGTGAGATTCTTTAGGATCTGCTTGATATCTAGCACAGAGACATGTTGAAAACATTATATCGGGTCTGCTTGCAGTGAGGTATAAAAGTGACCCTATCATACCTCTATAAGCTGTAATGTTCACTGATTTACCATCAGTGTCCTTTCCAAGCTTTAAGGCAGTGGACATGGGTGTTTTCATGGAAGAATAATTTTCAAACTCAAATTTCTTAAGTACATCATTAACATACTTTGTTTGATGAATGAAAATTCCATCAACCTCTTGTTTAATTTGAAGTTCAAGAAAATAGTTTAGTTCACCCATCATGCTCATCTGATAGTTATCAGACATGAGTTTAGAAAACTTTTTACAAAGATCCAAATTTGTAGACCCAAATATTATATCATCTACATTTATCGGTACTAGAATTACATCACCTTTGAATTTTCTTATAAACAAAGTGCTATATATGCTTCCTCTTGTAAAGCCTTTGGTGGTTAGAAAAGAAAAGAGGGTATCATACCAGGCTCTTGGAGCTTGCTTTAGACCATACAAAGCTTTGTTTAAGAAGTTTACATGGTCTGGTTTGCTTGCATCCTCAAAACCAGGAGTTTGTTTGACATACACCTCTTCCTTCAATTCTCCATTGAGTAAAGCGCTCTTAACATCCATTTGTAATACCTTGAAGTCTTTGAAGGCAGCATAGGCTAGGAACAGTCTTATTGCTTCAAGTCTGGCAACAGGGGCAAAGGCTTCATTAAAATCAATACCTTCTTCTTGACAATACTCCTGAGCAACTAGCCTTGCTTTGTTTCTGATGATCAGCCCTTGTTCATCCATTTTGTTTCTCAACACCCACTTAGTACCAATGATGGATTTATCCTTTGGTCTTGGCATCAAAGTCCATACATTGTTCCTAGTGAATTTTGCCAATTCTTCTTGCATGGCATTAATCCAGTGGGGATCATTGAGAGCTTCATCTATATTCTTTGGTTCAATCATAGAAACAAAACCTGTATTCAAACAGAAATTACAAGCTTTCGATCTGGTTAGTATAGGTGCCTCTATATTACCTATGACCTGATCTTTAGGATGATCTTTGTGGATCTTATAGACATTTTGGATTACGGGAGAGTTTGGATTGATTTGGATTCTGGGAGTTGAAATTCCTTGGTTTTGATCAGCTGATGCTATTTCAGGTTGATCAGCTGACAAAATTTCAGGATTGCAATCTGTGGAAACTTCTACTGATGAAGGAATGTTTGATATGGAATCAATGATGTTGAATCATGATTCTCATCATTCAGTAAAAGTGAGGGTTGGTTTTGGATATGTTGTGCATTGGTTTTATGTAAGATTGTAACAGGTTCATCTATATCCTCTACATCAGCTGATGGGAGTGGATCAGCTGACACTGGAATGTTGTCTTCTGTGTGCAGCAGATCATTAAATTCCTCACCTGTAGATGGATTAGTAGAACAGGAAGCAACAAAGTCATTTTCATTAAAACTTACATTGATTGATTCTTCTATGACCTTTGTTCTGATGTTGTAGATTCTGTATGCTTTAGAGATCACAGAATATCCAACAAACACACCTTCATCAGCTTTAGGTGCAAACTTTTGTAATTGATCTTTCTGGTTAAGAATAAAACACTAACACCCAAAGATGTGCAAAAAGCTGATGTTGGGCTTCTTTCCCTTGAGCACTTCATAAGGAGTCTTGTTATGCCTTTTGATTACTAGGGATCTGTTCTGAGTAAAACAAGCACAACTGACAGCTTCAGCCCATAAGTTGAATCCTAACCCACTCTCACACAACATGGTTCTTGCAGCTTCAATCAATGTTCTGTTTCTTCTTTCAGCTACACCATTCTGTTGTGGAGTCCTTGGAGCAGAGAAGTTTTGAGATATACCTTTCTCATCACAGAAACCATCTAGAGTTTGATTTCTAAACTCAGTTTCATGATCACTCCTAAGCATCCTTACCAGATTTCCATTTAGCACTTCCATCTTTTTAATAAAACTTATTATCTTTTCAGCAGCCTCACTCTTTGCTTTCAGGAAGATGAGCCAAGTGTATCTTTAGAATTCATCCACCATCACCAGTGCATACTTACTGCCATCAATACTTGCAGTAGCAACAGGACCAAATAAATCCATGTGCAGCATGTAGAAAGGTTCAGTAATTTAGAAGGCTTGCCTAAATGGGAAAAGATGTCTTGTGTTGCTTTCCCTTCTCACAGGCAGAGCAAGGTTTAGGCTTAACATAAGTCAGGGAAGGTAATCCTGACACTAGATCACCCTTGCTCAGCTTGTTTATGTTTTTAAAGTTTAAATGGGAAAGCCTCTTGTGCCATAACCAGTTTGTGTCAGTTCCAGATTTTGTATACAAACAGGTTAACTTTGATTGATCACCAGATGACATATCAAGAGTATATACATCCTTGGTTCTTTTGGCACATATTATTATTTTTCCTTCTTGACTTAAAATGGAACCACCTGTCTTAGTAAATAGGACATTATGATCACCATCACATAACTGACTTATGCTGATGAGATTGTATTTGAGCCCTTTAACATACGACACTTTGGACAAGGTTAAGTTTCCATTATGAAGTTCACCATAGCCTTTAGTTTGCCCACAATTGTTATCACCAAAGGTCACCCTTGGGCCCTTTTCCTTCTTGTAGTTACTAAACAAAGCTTTACAACCTGTCATTGTCCTTGAACATCCACTGTCAAGATACCATGTTTTAAGACTCTGCAAAGATTAGATTGAAAGAATGTTAGTGATACTTAGGGTATTCACAACTAAGTGGACCCCTGTGGATTGTACCTAGCCATCCACTTCATATTAGGTTGTTTATGAATGAGTAGAACAATAGTGTTATCAAAATCAGTCCGCTGTCTTGAGTTACCTTCCAGAGAACAATCACTTGCCTTATGCCCTTTACTCCCATATTTATAACATTTTTTATTTTTAAAGCTTTTGACATGTTTTAGTGATTGCCCATGAGATGTCTTAACTATCTTCTGATGTGTATGGGTCATCAGCTGACAGATTTCACCATTCAGCTGTTGCAACTGATTCTGTAAACTAATAAGGTCTTTATTTACAGACACCTTGGATTGATCCTTAGTTAACAAGAGTTTTTGATCAATTTCAGATGTGGCAGACTTAGACTTTATGTGAACATTAAGTCCTTTTCTCTTGGTTTCTCCTATTGAAAGAGTTTGAAGTGATACTTGATCAGTTAAACAATTACAGAGGATTTTTTGATCAGTTGACAGACTATCAGCTAAGCAACTATCATCTATTCTTTGATCAGCTGATTGATGATCATCAACTAATGAAATGTCAGTCAGCTGAGTACTTAAACATAATGTATCAACTTTCAAGGTTTGACAACATGATGTCTCTTTGGTATCAACAAATGATTCCATTCCTTTACTGGCTTCCTTTAGCATTAACTTTTCTGTACATATACTTTCTGACAGAACAATAGAATTTGGAATAACTTTTGGAGTGGTTAAGTCTCTTAGCTGAGTACATTTAATTTTGACAAATCTGTTAGTGATAATACTTTTTCCTTTTACAATCTTTTAAAATGTAAGAGGTAAAATATCAGTTTTTTCTAAGATATTTATATCCTTGCTAAAATCAACACAATTAGCAGCTTGGGAATAATTTTCACCAATAATAGGTTGAACTTGTTTTGGAATCTACTCATTCACACACTGAGTGGCCTTCTCAGCAGAAACACACCAAGATTTAACTACTTTTTGTAGGTCATTAAACTTTATGGTTGCTTCATTGGTTTCTTTTACCAAGATCTGATTAAGTATCTTTTGATTAGCTAAATCATCTTCCAGTTTTGTCACTAGTTTCAGTTTCTCATCTTTAAGACTTAACTTCTCTCGAAATGATTTTATTTCTATTTTTAGCTTCTTTTCTCTTTGAATATTACACACAGATAATCAAACATAGTGTTCTTTTCATTATCATCATAGTTAATAAATTTTCCAACCTGATACATAGAAGAAGGATCCCAGTCAGGAGAGGTACAAGCTTTAGCAGCTTTCTTCATGTCCTCATCAAAGGAACTTGTACTCCCTGTGTTGTCCATCAAGCTGAGCTATGCAAAGAGGACCTCATCTTCATCACTTGAGAGATCTTCCTCAGCCTAATCTTCTTCTTCATCAACCAACACCCTGTTCTGAGCTTTCTTCTTCTTCTTGTCAAGGACAACAGCAAGAAGCTTCTTGTACTTAGCTTCATAGTCAACCTTGTTGTCTGAGCTTTAGGAACCCTTGAAGCCTGTGCTTCCTTTGGACTTACATTTACTGGCATAGTGACTAGTCTTGCCACAGGAGAAGCATCCTTCAGAAGCCTTTGATTTAAACTTGGCTTTATCTCCTTTAAAGGGTTTCCTCTCAAACCTCTTGCACCCTTTCTTTTCAAGAAAGGTTTGAACCTCTTAACCAACATGGCAGCCTACTCAACAGCAGCCTCAATGATGTATATGTCCTTCAAAACTTCATCCCCATCAGCCACTTGCTCTTCATCAGAAGTCTCCTCCTCTTCCTCTTCATCACTTGACTCATCCACCACTGTAGCAAAACTCCTGGATCTTGCATCCTTACACACAAGAGCAGTTGATGGAGAGTTTCCTTTGCTTCACTGATTGTTCATGATTCATAAGGTTTTCATACAAACCAACCAGTGTAAGACCCTTGATTTTCTCACCATGTTTTAGCACAGTGATAAAATGATCCCAAGATTCTGGGAGAGAGTCTAGAAACTTATTTACAAGCTCCTTGTTGCTCTTGGGAACCTCTGCCCTTCTTAAGTCATTAATAAGGCAGTTGAACCTTGTGTAGGTCTGAGTAAGACTTTCACCTTTATGAGCAAAGAAGAACTCATATTGTCTTACCAAAAGGAGTTTCTTGTTCTCCTGGACTTCTTCAGTGCCTTCATAAGCAACATACCAAGTATCTATCATCTCTTTTGCAGATTTGCAGTTGAGAACTTGATGATAGACATCCTTGGATAGTGCTGAGACTAAGGCTGTTCTGGCTTTGACATCAAGATTAACCAGCCTTTTGTCTTCATCAGACCATTGATGAATGGCCTTGACAACATACCTTTCTTCTGGAGGAGTTGTATCAGTGGCAGCAGTGACTTCAACACCAGAGGATGGAACATAAGGACCTTCAGTAACAGTCTTGAGCATCACATCATCAAGGCTGGACAAGTAGAGATAATAAAACAATTAGAGTGAGTGTAGCTAACAAACTAATCAAACTAAACTCTCAGCTGATTCCAAGGGCTCAGCTAATCATTTGAGTGTGATCAGCTTATTGAGACAATATTAGATAAGTAATGAATACCTTATCTAACAGATGAGAGGCATCAGCTGACCAATGAGATAGTGTCAGCTGATCCTTAACTGCTCAGTTGATCTTTGAGAAACCCTCAGCTGATGGTTTTGGACCATCAGCTGATGCTTTGTAGATGCATAGCTGATGCTTCTTGACTTGTCTTATCTTCTTAGCTGGTCTTCCTGAAGCTAGTCCTTTGGCTGATCCTCAGTGTTCAGCTAACAGTTTTGTTCTTCAGCTGACATTCCTTTCTTTGATTTTCTTTAAGTCTTATATGAAAAACAACACATGTTTTTCATTGATCCAAGCACAAAACTGAATATGTGGTTTTGTTAGCATCAAATCCTATTACAAATAATAGACAGGTTTGATTATGGATTGATATCTTTATCTCCCCAACACATGAACAGATCACTGAACACAAAAGAACTTCTCAAAAACATCTCAAGGAGTCTCTGGATAAAACTGAAGTTGCATTGCTTGCACAGAAAAAAGAAGAAGAGTTCTAAGGCACTGGTTGTTGAATTTGAGACTGAGTCAGAATCTCAAGCACACCACTCAAACTCAGACTTAGGTGATACTGATGATGTTCAGAATATCACTGAGCAAATGGCAATGTTAGCCAGACGTTTGAGAAGAGCTCAAAGGGGATGAGGAAGATCTGACAGGGGAAAAGGGAAGAGTTCCTTTGATCCCAATAATGTTGTGTGCTTTAACTGTCAGAAGAAGGGACATATTACTGTTGAGTGCAGATCAAAGAAAGTGTAATCAATATCAGTTGTTTATAAGAATGCTTATAGAGCTGACAAATACAAGAAGAAATATACTCAGCTCAAGAAAGGAAAGCCTGAAGACAAACCCAGTGCAAAAGGACTGTATGCTGAAACCTGGGATACAGAATCATCTAACTCAGATGATGATGTATGTCTGATGGATTAAGAAGATGAAGAGTTGGAAATAGATGAGGTTGATTATGGTCTATCCGAATCAATCTTTGAAGCTGACATGAAGGAAGCTGAGGAAAATAGCAAGCTCAGTGATTGGGATCCTGCTTCCATGTATAAGGTCAGTAATTTCTACTCTTACACCGATGAAGAAAAGGGTCTTGCTTTTGATTACCTGCTGAATGATTTCAAGACCAGCCTTAAGTCTCAAAATGACCTCAAAGCTGAGATAGCTAAGCTAAAAGATGAGATTAAGGAAAATCAATCTCTCATTGATGTTGTTAAGAAAGCACAATGTGATCTTGAATGCCAAAGACACATTAACAAACTTCTATGTGAAGAACTTCAGGAAGCTAAAGACAAAGCTGACCAACTTCAAAAGGTCACTGAGTATTGGTGTAAGTCATCAAAGCTTGCTGAAAAGTGCATAAACCAATAAATTCCTAAATAGGTAAAGGTTGTACTTGGAGGTGACTATCAAACTACAGCTTATGTAGCTGATGATGAGATAGCTAGTACAGATTCTGAGGAAGACAGGCAACTGATTCAGTATCAGAAGTCAGCCTCAGAGAAAAAAATGGTCAAAACCTTAAATACAATATGTTTGTAAAGGCTAAAGATCATGGAAATGAGTGCTCAACATCCAAACAACATGGTAAGTCTGTGCTGGACAGATTAGGCACTCAGCCTATTCAAAGAACTTCAGTCATAGAAAGGCTTAATCCAAATCCTTTCAAAAGACAAAATTCTCTATCTGGCTCGGAGAGAAGTTACCAGAATAGGAAGATCACTGTAAGTCAGAGGTCAAATCACAACAATGATAAGTCCAAAGTTGTAGATCTTGGTAAGTCCAAGAAGATCAGCAGTGGTAAGTCCAAACCTGTTGAAACTGGTGAGTCCAGTAGGCTTGACAAAGGAAATTCCAAGGTCATGTAAAAGAAGTTTTTTGGTCAAGTTTCTAATCAAAGGGATAACAAACAAAGACCTGACAAAGGTAAGTCCAAAGTCAGTGATCATCATGTGAATCAACTTGCAAAGAAAGTTGAAAAGTTATCCACCACATATAATCCTAAGACAGAGAGCAAGTTCTCACAAGGATTATTAGACACTCTACCTCCTGTAATCATTAGAAGAAGGAGATGCTACAAGTGCAGAAGTAGAGGTCATGAGGCTAAAGACTGTGATGCTGAATTCTTAAGGCTTGAACAAGAACAGATTGATTAGCCCACACATGACTCAGCTCCTGCTCAAGCTGAACAGATAGTTCAACAAGATGAAGATGCTAAGTGCTTAACATCTGAACCCACCAAGAAGTGGGTTCCCGAACAACACTAATGTGTTTAGTTTTTATATCATGTGCAGGGTTCAAGTAAATGGTACTTGGATAGTGGATGCTCAAGGCACATGACCGGGTGGAAAGGACTTCTTAGTGATTTCCAAGAAGATGAAGGTCCTAAAGTAACTTTTGGTGACAACTCCCATAGAAGAACTAAAGGATATGGGAAGATGCAAGCTGGCAAGGTCACTTTCCAGAAAGTTGCATATGTTAAGGGTCTCAAACACAACCTGATTAGTATCAGTCAATTGTGTGATGAAGACAATATTGTTACCTTTAGGAAGAAAGCAGGAACAATTTATAATGCTAAGGGAAAGCTTGTATTAATAGCTAAAAGAGAAAGAGATGTGTATCTACTTGATCTTAATTCTGCTGATCCCTATAAAGAAACCAGCTTGTATTCCCAATCTGTTCCTAAGCTGAGTTGGTTATGGCATAAACATTTATCACATCTAAATTTCAAATATATAAATATGCTATCCAATAAAGAGTTAGTCTCTGGATTACCAAAGATCACATTTGTCAAAGACAAATTGTGTTCAGCTTGTGAACAAGGGAAACACCATAAAGGGTCCTTTAAATCAAAGAAATTTTTTTCAATAACAGACCCACTGTATATGTTGCATATGGATCTGTTTGGACCCATAAGTACTCCAAGCCTAAGTGGCAAGAAGTACACACTGGTAATAGTAGATGAGTTCTAAAGATTCACCTGGGTAATATTCCTTAAAGCCAAAAGTGAGGCTGTCCTGGAGATAATTCGTTTTATCAAACAGGAAGAGTTGTATAAAGGTTTGTCTGTAAAGCAACTCAGAAGTGATCATGGGACTGAGTGCAGAAACTCAACCCTTGAAAGGTTCTGTGAACAAAAGGGAATATTACAAAATTTCTCATCTGTTAGAACTCCACAACATAAAGGAGTTGCTGAAAGGAGAAATAGAACCTTAATTGAGGTTTCCAGAACAATGCTATGTGAGGCAGGATTGAAACTCTATTTCTGGGATGAAGCTGTTAGTACAGCCTGTTACACCCAAAATCGTTGTCAAAAGACATGACAAGACTGGATACGAAATGTATAAGTCTAGAAAGCCCAATATAGGTTATTTCCATGTCTTTGGTTCAAAATGCTATGTGCTGAATCAAAGAGATCAGCTCCGTAAGTTGGAACCTAAAGCTGATCTTGGAATATTCGTTGGTTATTCATCAATCTCCAAGTATTATAGAATATATAATACAAGGAGAAAGGCCATAGAAGAATCAATTCATGTCTCATTTGATGAAGACAGTTTTGATCAAGCTGATAAAAGTCAATCTGACTTGGTCAGTCTGAGTGAGCTTGAAAGGCCTAAGGAAACCAACTTATCAAATCCTATGTATGTCATAGGAGATGATAGTGTTGATGATGTGTGTCGATCAAAAAAATCATCACAAGCTCCAAGGAATTCTCAAGCTGAGAAATATGATGAGTTCATCAATCCCTTTGGAGCTGATGTCACTCAGACTGAAGATCTTGGTGATCAACAGTTTGTTGACAATGTTGCTGTTGAGGCTGAGGAGATAAGTTCACCTTAGGGCTCTCAACATCACTCAGATTCTGAACCAGACTCTCCAACTACAACATTTAAGTTTCTCAAAGATCATCCTCAAGATCAGATTATTGGAAATGTCCAAGAAAGAGTTATGACCAGATCCAAGGTTACAGCTAACTATGCTGCTCACTTTGGTTTCCTATCTCAAATGGAACCAAAGAAGACTGAAGAAGCCTTAGAGGATGAGGATTGGATTGATGCTATGCAAGAGGAACTTAATGAGTTTGAAAGAAATAAGGTCTGGAACCTTGTCCCTGCCCCCAAAGATCATTCCATTATAGGCACTAAGTGGGTTTATAGGAATAAAATGGACAAGGATGGAGTGATAGTGAGGAACAAAGCCAGGATTGTAGCACAAGGGTATAAGCAAGAAAAAGGAATTGATTATGATGAGACGTTTGCCCTTGTTGCTAGAATTGAAGCCATAAGGCTGTTCTTAGCTTATGAAGCATATAAAGACTTCAAAGTCTATCAAATGGATGTGAAGAGTGCTTTCCTTAATGGAAAACTTCAGGAGGAAGTCTATGTGAAAAAACCTCCTGGCTTTGTAAGTTCAAAGTTTCCACATCATGACTATAAGTTGGACAAGACTTTGTATGGTCTTAAACAAGCTTCAATAGCTTGGTATGATACTCTGTACACTTATCTACTATCAATAGATTTCACCAGAGGTAGTATAGATAAGACACTCTTTATTAAAAAGAGTAAAGGACAGGTGATTCTTGTACAAATCTATGTGGATGACATTATCTTTGGTTCTACAAATGAATCTCTGTGTGATTGGTTCTCCAAAATAATGTCACAAAAGTACAAGATGAGTATGATGGGTGAGATGACTTATTTCCTAGGCCTACAAATTCAACAAAAGCCTGATGGAATATTCATCAATCAAAGCAAGTATGTTCTTGATTTTATAAAGAAATATGGTTTTTATTCATGTTCAACCATGAAAACACCCATGTCACCAGCTGTCAAGCTGAGTAAAGAATCACATCTTCAAGCTGTGAAAAGGATCTTTAGGTACCTTAAAGGTACACCAAATCTAGGTCTTTGGTATCCAAAGGACTCTGGGTTTGAGTTAGTTGGTTTTTCTGATGCTGACTATGCTGGGTGCAAGTTAGATAGAAAATCAAAAACTGAAAGATATCTATTGTTTGGAGGGAAGTTAGTAAGCTGGACCAGTAAGAAACAGAACTCAGTGGCTACTTCAACTGCTGAAGCCGAGTATGTTGCAGCAGGAAGCTGTTGTGCTCAAATCCTGTTGATACAGCATTAGCTTCAAGACTTTGGCATGAGTTTCAAGAAAACTCCTATGTTCTGTGATAACCAAATTGCAATATCCATCATTTACAATCCAGTCTTCCACTCAAGAACCAAGCACATTGAAATTAGACATCAATTCATCAGGGACATTGTGGAGAAAGGTAAAGTTGAAATTAAATTTATCTCTACTGATGACCAATTAGCAGATATCTTTACTAAACCACTTGATGAAAAGAGGTTTATGTATCTGCTAAGTGAATTGGGTATGCTCAACCCTTAGCTAAGTGTCTAAAATCTGAGTTTTCAGTTTGGCAAAGACTAAGTGTCTTCAGCTGAGTGCACAATTTATAAATAAGTTTTCATAAACTGAGTAACATGTCAAGCTGAATAATGAGTTCACATGTTTGGTCAGTTCCAAACATACTTTAACTACTCAGTGTAGTTAAAATGTAAGTTTGAGTAAGTCTCAAACATAAATGACTAAGTGTCATTGAGTCTAAGCTATGTGCTTAACTCAAGCTGTGTGATTGGTTCACATGTTTGGTCAGTTCCAAACATACTTTAAGTTTGAGTCAGTCTCAAATGAAAATGACTAAGTGTCATTGAACCTGAGTTGTGTGCTATACTCAAGCTGAGTTTCAATCTCAAGCTGAGTGCTCAATTCAAGCTGAGTGCTTGACTTAGGCTGAGTGATTAGTTTACTCAGCTTGGTATGTCCAACCTATGATTTAATTACTAAGTGTCATTAATTCATCTATACATGTGTATTTGAATACGTTTCAAATCGCATCGTATATCAATTCTGTATTGGTATACTTTACCAGTGTTTATAATATTATTATTCGTTAATCATATTATTTTACACTTGTATCCGTTGGAAGATGATGTGTTTCTACCCTCTCACTGTTACATAAAGTCGTAATTTTTTCCGGTGTAACGGATAAAAAGGGATTTCAACGGTAACTTTTCTCTCTCCTAAGAAAGGTATATATACCGATCATAACCGGTTTAGAGAAGTTTACGCTTACAAAACATACTTCTCACCTTCCAAAATACCTTTCGCAAATACTTCAATTGCTCAGTGCATACGTCCGTTCAAACCCTAAATTGCTAAGTGCAAGTTTCAGACCGCTCAGTGCGAATTTTCAGTTTCTCAGTGCTTTTTCAACATATTACTCTGTAATTAAACAAAAATAGACGGAACCATTCTCATTCTTAGTGATAGGATGGTCAGAGGTGTTGCGCTCAAGAACAACGGGATGCCGGTGCTCAAAATCAATAATCAACATGCCTTCTTAGTAATCTCAGAACGCAAACGGAACAGAGGCTATGAAGCCTGGGTGGACTACATCAGAAAATTCCCTTTGGCATTCGCTTTTACTGGCGCACCACTCCACATAGTTCCACAACATCTGTTGGAGTTCTGGTACACCGGTACCTACAACCAGAACAGGGGATAGATCAATGGCACTGTTCTAAATGGGGATAGAACAGTTGTTATTACTGTCCAGAGGCTGAGGGATGTTCTTCGACTCCCTGCTAATGATGTGTTCGATCCTACTGTAACAAGACAGGTGGCAAGGTTTGTTCTACCCCGTATGAGACACCCACAAACAGAGGGTGTAATAAAAAAGACCACCTTCCCAACGAGTTGGGGTTTTATGGTTTCTACTATGATTTGTTCACTGGGAACAGAGGTTGGAGGCCTGGACCAGGTCAATGAATTCGAGATGCAACTGTTGTACAACATGTTCTTTGCCAGAAATCTAGACTATGCACTGCTCTTTTTCAATGAGCTCAAGGTCCAAGTGCTAAAGATACCAAGGGATCTACATGTGCCTTTCATAAGGTTCTTGTCCTTGGTGATTGAAGCTGAGTTGGGAAATCAACTATATGAAGCTGGGCAGGATTTGTTCCCTACTCCAGCACTCAGCTCAAAGATGTTCAACAGTGACATCTTTCAAGAGCAGGAAGGTCTGAGTGACCAAATGCGATGGATTGCTGAGCAAGCTTCTTCAGAAAGTGAAGCTGAGGGATCCACTCAAGGGGGAGCTTCTCGAGCTGACACCGAGGTTCAAGCTGAGCATTCTGTTCAAGCTGAACCAGTACATACTGAAGCTGCTTCTGGTAAGACCTCTCCACTTTCTCTCTCTTCTCATTATTCTCCATCTGCATTTTGAGATAAGGCTGTGGTACACCCAACCCAGTCTAACCCATATCCTCCACTTTCCATTCAAATTCAATCTAAAGCCACCCCTAGTATGCCTACTGCTTCCAGGGAGAATATCCGAACCTATACAAGGAAAACTGTCATAGGTGGTTCCACTCCTACAGGTATCACTGGAGCTGAGATCACCTTGATCCTTCCACAGGCAGGAGTTGAGGGGGAGACGCCTACTCTGAAGGTGTCAACCTCGAGGCTCAAATCAACCCTCAAGCCTTATCTGGGTGTGGTGTCTACTCAGCCCACACTCTCTAGTGCCATGGGAGAGACTATTCTTGTGTCTGAGCAGACACACTCACGTAACATTGAACGTATGACCAATCCCCAGGGTCTATCACCCACCTCCAAACCATTAAGCCAACCACCAACCCATAAACTACACATTTCGAGCCCTATTACTTCTCTTCACTTCTCACACCCACCATCATGACCTGTCAATGTTTCATCTACAGAACAAGGTGATTCACAGGGTCCAAACTCTGGGGCAAATGAGTTTGAGGGTCTACACCAACCCTTAGATGATGTACCCAAGTTCCAACCTACTCAATCTGACTTGGATGATTTAAAAACATTCTTCAAAGGTTAGTTTAATACATTACACCTCGAAAGAAAGAAAGCAATGAAGGATATGCTGATGATTCTTGATAATCTGGATAAGGAGGTGATAATGTTAAAATCTGTTGTTACTGCCTTACAAAAACAAAGGACTTCAACACCTGTTGATGATGACAAAAAGGGAGAGAAGGTTCAAGAAGCTGAAGCTGAGTCTGTCAAAGCTGAAGCTCTACTACTAGTAGCAAAAGGAGCAGATCAGGTTGAGGGGGAGAAAGAGTTAGAAAAAGAAGTAGAGCTAACTGAAAAAACAAAAGGCAAGAGACCTGCAGTGGTCAGCTCAGAAGAGTCAGAGCTCCGTCAACAGAAAAGAAGAAAAATGATTCTTAGTGAATCATCAGCCTCAGATGAAGACTCTGCTGATAAAATGGCTTTACAAGAAAGAGCTTCACTGATGGCAGTAAGAAGAATGGAACAGGAGGATGCTGACCAGCTTGGGATAGCTGTCAATGAGTTAAGAAGAAGACAACGGGATGCTCAAGTTGTGTTAGTCAGTGAGAAAGAAGCAAGAGAAAAGGCCTGGGTTGAGCAAATCAGAAAGCAGAATGAGGATGTAGCTAAACTCAATATGCCAATTATGCCTAAGGAGGAAGAGGAAGAAGAACCTCCTGTTCAAGATCAACGAGAGGAGGAGAATATAATTCATTGTTATACAAGAACATTCTTCTCTTCTAAAATAAACTCACTAAAGTTGAACTCAGCTCAAGGGATCATCATTCTAGAGTTTGTCTTAAGAAATGGTGAGACACCCTCTCTGGAGCTGAATCAAATGCACAGACTGGGTTATGAAGAGTGGAAGCAAGTTGCCATACTTATCAAGCAGATGGAAAAGTCATCTGCCAGAAATCAAGTTAAAGATGAGCTATTAAGGCTACTTGCAAGAGCTGATGCGATGCAAATCATACCCAGGACTGAGATAGCTACCTGTAACACCCTCTCAACCGGCCTAGATTAGTTAAGGTAATTAAATTAATTAATCTTGGGAGTTATAGTTAATTATGAGTTTTACTTGTTATTATATGTTATTTAATAGTTGTTTGTTTTATTGGTTTATTTTATTATTTTAATTTGAATTGATAATTAATTTAATAAAATAAAATGATGAGGAGATGTCCTTTGGTTGGGTTGGTCACGCCATGTGATATTGCGGTTTTTAGTTATATTTTTAATGCGATAATTAATTGTTTTTAATAGAAAATATGGAAAATATGTTTTATTTATGTTTAATATCTTTAAATATTATTTTTCAGGTTAAAAATCGGATATATGGTGATAAGGTTGAAGAAATTTGGATAAAAAACGAGATAGAGATCAAAGTTTGAAAAAAATCATATCTCCCCGATTTTCACGTTTAGCGGCGCTAAGTCATGCCGCGTCGCGGCGCGAAGTCCCCAGGCAGCCTCTATAAATTCGATTCTTTTGTGCATTCGGGATCTAAGCTTTCAATCCGATTTTTCCACCCTAGAACCTTTGGAAACTCCATAAAAACACCATGTAGCATATGGGAGCATAGCTCGGAGCATTGGGGCTTGGATTGAAGATATATTTGAAGATCAAGTCGCGGAACATTCGGCTTTTACGGTTTTATTCATTCTAGTTCTTCATGTTTCTTTGTTTGAATAATTTACAGAGCTTTGGCATGTTTGTTCTAGACTAGAATTCTGATTTTCCTCCTTAAAGGAGATGAACTTTAATTATGGTTGATTTAATTCATGGTTTTGATGCTTAATTCATGTTTGTTCTTAGTTTAACTTAATCTACGTTTATCCATGCTTATGAATCTGTTTTGATTGCTTAGAATCTGATATTTATGTTTTGAGAGGCCACTTGAATCATAAAGTTTGAATCTTGATTGTCTAGGACTAATAGATGATTAAGGAATAGTGATTGACCAAATCCTATTTTTGAGCAATTAGAGTTAGAGTCTTTTGCATGTGATGTCCATATAATGAACTTTATATGTTAGTTTAATGTTTTTTTTTACCATATAAGCATTAAGATTAGGGCTTAACTTGTTAAATCGAATTAATTGGCTAATTATATTTCTTAATCGCGCTTTTGACCATAAAGGTTAATAAGTAGTATAATTAGACGGTTATAACCGGAACAAGGTTTTAACTATTATAGAAATCGATGCATGAATGTTTAAGTATCTTTATTTCTTATTACCATGAATCTAATTGCCATGAGAAAAGTGTAATCGAATCTAGAGAGGGAAAGCTAGCTTTATATTATCTGATTTCCATGTTCCTTGCTCATTCGCTCTCTATGTTTCATTGGTTGTTTTAGGAGCTTTCCAGGGTTGTTAGTGGTGTTAGATTGGTTGATTGCTCATTTATCCAAAATTTCCCCTTTACTTTATCGTTAGTTTAATATTTCAATTAATATAATTTTATCAAATCATACCCGTTCCCCTTGAGTTCGACACCCGTACTTATTTTCTATACTACTATACGATTAGGTCCTCTTGCCTATTTGTGTTGTAGTCGTACTAAATAATAACGGAAATTATAAATAAAAAACTGGTACGCTTTACGCACATCAAGTTTTTTGCGCCGTTGCCAGGGAACGGTTTTATTTGATTTAATTATATTTGTTGTTCCCAAATAGTGAATATTACTAACTTAAATAACAATTAAGTGCGGAAATAGTAATTATAAGAACAGAAAGAGATGTCAAAGATTGTTAATATTGATATAACAAACTTTACAGACGAGAATTTAAGAAGAACAGACTTCTTAAATTCAATGAAAAACAAGTACAGACTTGAGAGAAAGTACACAGACTTTAGCTATTGCTTACTGAACATACAGTAATTGTTAGCACACTCTTCTCGACTAAGAGAAGAGTATTTATACATTTCCCTACTCAATCCTAGCCGTTGAATAGGTGACAAACGTCACAATCTAGTGAATTGATTAGCAACAGATTTCCTCATGCAAAACCGTCTTGAAAGTGACAGTTGATGACGTCACTGAGGGGACCATTTGCTGAAGACTATCTTCAGTAAACTGAAAGTTTCAGAGATGAAACTTTCAGCCCTTCAGATGATCGTTATTTATGACGAGACAAATCATCAGTTAAAGTCTTCTGCTGAAATCTTCTTCGAATACTTCAGCGCTGATGGAATGTAAACAAATCAAGACTAACAATCTCCCCCTATTTGTTTATAGACCATCATTATTTACTTAGAATAAACAAATAGAACTATATACTTAAAAGAACTCATATGTACATGATCCAGACTGAATATTTTTGGATTCTTTTCATTTTCCAATGTTTTTGAATTTTTTTGGTTTTACAAGAGAAAAGAAAATAAAGTTCAGAGAGAAATCAAGAGCTTCTTGATGGCTTGTGTGCTTGAGTGCCTTCCATGACTTTGGCTTTTTCTTCCCATATTTCAGTTTCAGGATCTCTAGGCTTTTTGGCTTCAAATAGTTGTACAATCTTCAGGCGAATATCAGCAGTTTCAGGATCCCTTGAATTAAAGTAGGATGATATTGCCTTCAGATGCATCCAATCAGCATTGTCAAGTTCAGACACCCTCTGAAAACTTGGTCTGTCATAAGCATCCTTGAAGAAAAATCCTCTAGGATTGTCAAGAACTTGTTTGTCATTGAATACGAAACCTGAAGGGAGAGAACAATCCATATTTCTGCAATTTGGAAGAACACCAGCGGCCATAAGCTTAACAATCTCTTCTTCAGATCTCTTAGAATACCTTCTTCCTCTCTTCTTTAAAGGTTGAACCTTATCTTGATTTTCAGTGTTATCATCAGAAGGTTGATAACGTTTCTTCAGAAGATCATAGGATTCTTGTAGATAAGAAAGCCTCTTCTTAACTGACCTAACCAGTTCCGTTAGTTTCAGTCGGTTCAGACACTTCCCAATTTCAACCCATTCAGACAGACTGAATTTTGTAAGGTTTGCCTCGGAGACATACTGAACCTTGAGGAAATTTTTATTTCTCGAGATCTCAACTATGTTTTCACCTTTTTCTTTGGTAACCCTGACTTTTGTGATTGGATCAGGGTCAGCTCTGTTCATTCTGGTTTCAAACCATTCCTTTTCTTTTCGTTCTCTCATTAGCTTGGCTTTCTCTTTTTTTATTCTTTCCTCTTCAATTTCTTTTTCAACAGCAAGCTGAAGAGATTGAGGAGACATTTTCTTCTTAGTCTTTTGTTGACCAGCTTCAAGTTCAGCTGTCTTCTTTGCTTCAGCTTCAGAAAGACGTTGTAATCTGTCAGTCTCTTTAGCTATCTCCTTTGACATTCTGTAATCTTCCAAGGTCAACCCAAGAGCAGCAGCTTCATCTTCTTCAATGACCTGATCTCCCCCTTTGTTGGACACCTGGTTTTTAATTGCCTTCATGCTATCAAACAACAGTTTTTCAGTGTTGATTACTTTAGGCTTTACTACTTCAGTTTCATCTGCAATACCTTTACCTTTATCAGGATTCCTGATAGGTGAAATAGCTTTCTCAATGATAACTGAAGGAAAATCAGTTTTGGAGATTATCAGCGGAATCTGATCTAGGATTGTTGGATTCAGAGTGTTTGATGTTAGATCCCTAGGACTAGGAATATCAACATTCATCATTGTTTCAGATGCAGAAACTGAACTTTCAGTAGTATGAGGAGCATTAGGATGTATAATCAAGGCTGTCTCAGGTTGAGTGACTTTTTGAGGATGAGATTGAATTAACATATTAAAGTCACGTTCAGGGGAAGATCTTTCAGAGATTTTAGCATTACCTTCATCCCCAGGTTCACTTAGAGATTCTTCAAACCATCTGCTCAATTCTCTCTGTTCTTTTTCAGTTTCATCTCTAAACACAGAATACTCTCTAATTGTTTGTTTCAGCTGACGAATTTCTTCTTTATCTCGTAGCGACTCTGCTTTCCTTTTCTTGATCTGAGCTTTTATGGTTCTAGCCACAACTGAAGATTTCAAAATTTTCTCCCCCTTAGAAGCTGAGGAAGAGACTGTAGCAGCTTCTATTCTTTCCAATCGTGGAACAATGTGTTTGTTCAGTGTGGCGACCATCATACGCTGCATATCTTTTAGAACTACCTTTTTGTGATAAGACTGAAGATAACGTTTAGAAGGATAAGCTATTAGAGAATCGCGGAGTTGCGAGATATTGTCAGTGAATGTTTTGAGAAAAGTGATTTGAAACTTTGAAAGAGACTCAGATAAAGATGACTGAGAGGCTGAAATTTTAGATAACACTTCCTCGTAACGTTTATTGCCATTAGCAATATAGTCACGGAGTTGTTTAAAGAGAGTGACCCGGAGTTGATTGTGAAACTGAAATTCTTTGTTTAATGTACAGATGTAATCGATTAAAAGTGCAGTAAGAATTTTAATTTCGTCAGCAAAGTTGACATTTGACATGTGCTGAAGGTGAAACCGATGAAAGTCTGTTGTAACTTGACTGTGAAGGTGACGAATGGAATCATCAAGTTTTGAGTAGGCATCAAGAACAGACATTGAGTCATCATCAATCTCAGTGGGTGAACGAATGATGGGAGGAGACAAAGGAGTGGTTGTATCAGCTAGAAAATCTTGTTCAGTGGAGGAAGAAGAGGTTTCAGATTTTTCAGAACTGTCGAGAGGATCAGTTACTGATTTGGCAAAAAGTGTTTGTTGAAGAGAAGGAAACTGAGCATTAATGTTAGTGGAAATATCCTGCCCATAAGCCATCAGTTTATCTAGATGAGATTGATTGGAAGTGGGAGGAAGAAGATTGACAGAATACTCAAAACCAGAAGCAGGATCACAAATGAAACCCTGTTCGTTGTTTAAATTTTTAAAAGAAAGTTGTTGAGGTGGGGTAGGTATAGCCATAGAAACATTCGGGTTTAATGAATCATCAGGGGCTACATGGGGCTTCGCTTCAGTAGTAGCTTTGTGTGTAACTACATCTTTATGAGCAACAGAAATAGCCATAGGTTCAGATGGATTAGCTGAACCATCAGAGGCCAAGATGGTAGAGGAAGGAATAACTTCAGTTTCAGGGTTATCTGAAACATCATGAGTCAAAGGTCTCTCAGAGTCAGATGGTTTAGCTGATTCATCATGGAGGGTGAATACATCAGACTCAGATGGTTTAGGTGCTGAGAGATCATCTGTATGGGTTAAATCCATAGGATCAGTTCGGACTACTGAACCATCAAGGGATTTTGGCTGAACTGTAGTTTCAGTTGGTAATACTGAAACTGTGACAGGAGTGGTAACAACTGAAGCAGAGGGAATTACTGCAACTGAAGTGGAGAGAACCTCAGTTGACATTGTGGTTGTTTCAACATCACTGGTTTTGAGAGCCTCGGAGTGTGAGGGTGATTGACACTCGTCATTGGTAGTAAGAGATTTAGTAGAGGTGAGAAGACTTACAGTGGGTAGTGGATCAGTAAGGACAGTCTTAGCTTTTGTTGTTTGTTGTTGCTTAGTGGTTGAGTCAGGAGAAGGAGGAGTTTTACGCTTCAGTTTCTTGGATGCAGCAGCAGGATTGTCATCAGAATGTCTTTTTGTTAAAGAAGACAGTTTGATTAGATGCCTCTTTTTCTTAGGAGCAGGCTGTGCAGTGGCCTCTAAATCTGAAGGTTGGTCAGGTTGTTCAGGTTGTTCAGCAGAAGGAGACCGACGAACTGAACCAGCAGGAGTGTCTGTCATCCTTGCATAGTCCATCATGATGTCAGTAAGTGGTATGGGATCAGTCAAGTCAGTGCAGGACCATACAGAGTGAGGAAGAGAAGACAACTCAACTGAATGCTTAGCTGAATAATAATGAGATCTTCGGATCAGTTGTCGAAATATCAGCGAAAGAAATCGAGGAAAAGAAATATGAGAATGTCGCTTCTTCATTCTGACTTGAGTAAGAAGAAGGTTGAAGACAAAAGCAGCATAGTCAACTTTTGTGTCATACATCAGAGCATGACCTAAACTCAGCACGTTGTCAGCCACTTGATCCATTCCTCCTGTTTTAGCAGTCATACAAAAGGAAAGAATACTGAAGAAACTACACCACACGGATGGGAGTTTATTTCGAACTAGGGTTTTGCCTTTGATATATGAAGTAGCAGGAATCTTCAGATATTCATTGATAATTTCCTTTGCTGATTTGGAGAAAGGTTCACAGGGAGACTCATCATCAGTCGGAAGATGAAGAGCTTCAGCAAGAAAATACTTGTCAACACGACATTTTTGCTTGCCGTTCAGGAGGGTGAAAGATATTTTTGGGTTTGTAGAGGTCTCATCGAGAACAGTAGCGGTCATCCAAAATTCACACAGATGTTCCTCAAACATGTCGAGTTGGGTGGTTAACGCATAGTTTATGGGGCAATGACGAAGAAAGTTGAGAAGATGGAAGAATTTTGATTTGGAAGAACCAGGAGTGAGGGATACAGAAATATTGTTCGATTTGAAAACAATATCAGCATTTGAGATGATTGGTACAACTGATTCTGGAAGATGAACACACATGGTTGCTGGGCGAGACATGATTAGAGAGAGAAAAGTGTGTCGAAGGAGAAGGGAAACAGTAAAGAAAAGATTGAAGAAGATGATGTAGCGTTATATAGGTTGTTAGAGAAAGGAGTGATGAGCGGAGAATAGAGAATGAGACGGTGATTTTAAAAATAAAAAAAATACCTTATTTGATTAATATCCAACCGTTAGATGAAACCGTAAACTAACCATAGTTAAAAAAAATAACCGAAGTAAATTGCAGATGTTTATAATTTTTATTTATTATCATTTAATATTTGCAAACTGAAAGGCTGTTAATCAGGGTATTTCAGAGAACAATATTAAGTGAAAATAACTAAGAATTACATTGACTTAGTAAAGTAAAAATTATGAACTAGGCATAAAGATAAGATAGTAAAGAAGAGCACAGAACATATCATAAGACTATTTTCCATTAATGAGAAATTCAGACAACATAGTTACAATGGAGCATATTAAAAATGATCAAAAGCAAATAGCCAAAAGAATCTTGTGTCCATGCCAAAAGATGATCGCCCCTGTTGATTAATCAAGAAGATTTACGGCGATTTGGACTGATGCTCCAAGCCCTATATTATTAATCCTGATGGTGATGGTGTACATGAATGGATGGTTGATGATTACAAAGGTGAGTTCCATGAAGAAAGTAGCAACAGTTTGAGAGGAAGAAATGGAGGGAAGAGGATGAAAGATGGTGAGAATGAGAAGAATGAGATTATCTAGGTGATAAGTAAAGGTAAATAAAGAAAAGAAGTAATCATTATTTGAAATAAAAACTGAACATGAAATGACGGCTGTAATAAATGCTACCCCAAATAAAGATAAATTGAGTTAACAAAAATTCATAAATCCAAGCAATATTTTATTAACATAAAGTAAAAGAAAACTTACCTTTCAGCCAAAGAGTTTTAGTTGAGAGGTCAGTAGAACAGGTTTCAGTTTGCAGAGTTCAGTCAAGCAGGTTTCAGTGGACCACGTTTCAGTTGAAAATTTCAGTTGCTCAAAGATTCAGCATGCCAAGTTCAGAAACAAGATAATTGAAACGTGCTTCATCCAGAGCTTTGGTGAATATATCAGCTAACTGATGTTCAGTTGGAACAAAATATAACTCAATATCATTGTTAGCAATGTGATCTCTGATGAAGTGATGACGAACATCGATGTGTTTTGTTCGCATATGAAGCACATGATTGTTTGAAATGGCTATGGCACTGGTGTTGTCACAGTAGATGGGAGTTTTTGCAAGTGAAACACCATAATCAGCAAGCTGATGCTGAATCCACAAAATCTGTGCATAGCAACTCCCTGCTGAAATATATTCAGCTTCAGCAGTAGATAGAGAAATAGAGTTCTGTTTCTTGCTTTGCCAACTGACGAGTTTGTGTCCAAGTAACTGACATCCACCAGTGGTACTTTTTCGGTCCAAATGACAACCTGCATAATCTGAATCTGAAAATCCCATTAGATCAAAACCTGAGTCTCTGGGATACCAAAGACCCAGATGAGGAGTACCTTTCAGATACCTGAATATCCTGGATACAGCAGACATATGAGACTCTTTTGGATTTGCTTGAAATCGTGCACATAAACATGTAGAAAACATAATGTCAGGTCTACTAGCAGTTAAATAAAGCAAAGAACCAATCATCCCACGAAAAGTAGGCAAATCAACTGCTTTTCCATCAAGATCAGCAGTTAACTTGGTTTTGGGAGCTATGGGAGTTTTCATAACTGAACATTCAGTGAAATTGTACTTCTTCAGTAAGTCAGAAATATACTTTCCTTGATTTATAAAAATACCGGTTTCAGTTTGCTTAATCTGAAGTCCCAAAAAGTAAGTTAGCTCTCCCATCATACTCATTTGAAACTTTTTGGTCATGATTCTTTCAAATTCTTTACACAAATTTTCATTAGTAGACCCAAAAATTATGTCATCAACATATATTTGAACAAGAAGCAAATCACCTTTTTCTCGACCAAGAAAGAGAGTTTTATCGATCGTACCTCGTTTGAATCCCTTTTTAAGAAGATATGCTGAAAGAGTATCATACCAGGCTCGAGGTGCTTGTTTCAATCCATACAATGCTTTGTCTAGCTTGTAGACATAATTTGGATATTTTGGATTCTCGAAACCAGGTGGTTGCTGAACGTATACCTCTTCTTTCAGTTCTCCATTGAGAAAAGCACATTTGACATCCATTTGAAAAACTTTGAAACCTTTATGAGCAGCAAAAGCAAGAAATATGCGAATTGCTTCCATTCGTGCAACGGGAGCAAATGTCTCATCATAATCAATTCCTTCTTCCTGACAATATCCCTTGGCAACTAATCTTGCTTTGTTCCGAATGACAACCCCTGATTCATCTTTCTTGTTTCTGAAGACCCATTTGGTTCCTATCACAGACTGATTCGATGGGGGTGGTACCAGATTCCATACTTTATTCCTTTTAAACTCATTCAGTTCCTCTTGCATTGCTGATACCCAATGTGAATCTTTTAAAGCATCATTCACTTTCTTTGGTTCAATTTGAGAAATGAAGTCAGCAAACATACAAAACCCGGGTGTTGCTGAACCTCTAGTACGAACCCCATCATTTATATCTCCAATCACTTGATCAATAGGATGAGCTTTAGTCCATTTGGTGTTAGGAGGTATGGATTTTGCAATTTGAAATGGTTCAGTTGGAGAGTCAGCAAAGGAGGAATTTATTTCGATAAAGGGATCAGAGGGAACTTCAGTTGAGGATGGAGACTGGGAGTCAAAATCAATCAGTGGTATGTCAGGGTTAAAGGGTTCAGGAGTTGGTGTTTTACAGGATGTATCAACTGAAATGGGAATGGGAGTAGTAGGAGGTATGCCATTTTCATCACAATCATCGCAAGCTGTTTCTGGTGGCAGATCAGCTGAAGTGATCAATTCAGATTCAGTGATCATGTTGAATACGGATTCAGTGGGATGAGAATAATTCTGATTTTCAAACAAGCTATCGGAAGGCAACTGTATGTTTCTGATTTCAGAATTAGTTTCCTCATTGAACTCAGGGACTTCACTGGCTGCCTTAGTAAATCTTTTATATAGCATATTTGAGTTTCCTATGTTTTCACGAGTGAACTCACTGAAAAACATTTCATCAACATTTTTACATTTTTTGCTAAATGAGGCAGCTTCTTTGATTTTTCCTAACCCAACTCTTTCTCTCTGAATGATCATTTGATGATTGATACTCTCAAAAGCAAGTTTATTGGGACTGAGCCAGAGATCAATTATGGACTGACGATCTTTGAGTTTATCGTTTGTTAAAGATAGCTCTGCTTTAGCCATTTTTATTTCATTTGTTAACAGCTCTAGATGGCATTTCAATGCAAGGGACTCTTGAACAAGAGTGTCATTTTCAGTTTCAGTTTTCTGAATCAGATTTTGTTGATCTGAAAAGATTTTCTTGATTATGATTTGTTCATTATGCGCAGAAATTAAATCGGACACTAAATAAGCAAACATATCATTTTTCTCATTAGACTCATAATTCTTAAAGTTTGATACCTTGTACATCATAAAGGAATTCCAACCCTCAGCTGAACTCAACCTTTCAGCAGTAGCTAGATCTTTCTTGAACTGGCTTTCAGCTGCCATCAAACACATGTAGGGCTGAGCACACCCTGAGAATTCTTCAGCAAACAGAGCTTGTTCAGACTCTTGATCATCATCGGATGTTTCCGAGTCAGTCCAATTCAGTTCTCCAGCGATCATTGCCTTCTCTTTCTTCTTTTCAGATGATTCTTGACTTTTCAACTTCAGTGCCTTGTACTTTGATTTGTACTTGTCAGCCTTTGATGGATAACTCTTGGAGGAGGATTTGATAAAGCAGTTTGCAGCGAAGTGACCAAGCTTGCCACATTTGTAGCATTCCTGCTTGGATTTATCAGTGGTGGATTTGAAGCTGCCTGAACCTTGATCATTGGTTTTAGCCTTGAACTTTAGGAACTTGTTGAAGTTCTTCATTATAAACGCGCGTTCAACCTTGAACTCTGGATGACCTTCTTCATCTCCAGCTACCCAGTCAGTTTCAGTCTCAGTGTCAGAATCATCAGAGAATTGATGAGCTGGTACCTCAGTTTCTGCTACAAGAGCTAAGCTCTTCTTAGCTGATCTCTTCAGCTCCAGTTTCTGAGCTCTAGTTTGCTCATCATTCAGAAGAATACCATATAGCTTTCTCATATCCAACTTCTTCAGCTTGTTGTTGGTCCTGAGAACAAGACACATAGTGTCCCATTCACTGGGAAGAGCATCCAGGAACCTGTTAAGAATCTGAATCTTCTCTCGCTGAACACCAGCTTCCAGCATATCATTCAGCAAACAAGTAAACCTGGTATAAACTTCAGTAAGAGTCTCAGATTCTTTAGCACAAAAACTTTCATACTTCCTGATGACATTCGTTCTCTTGTTCTCCTTCACCTCTTCAGTTCCTTCGTAAGCTATACACAAGGCTTCCCACATATCTTTTGCAGTTTTCAGATTAGAAATAGTATGATAGATATCATTTGGAAGTGAGATAGCAATATTATTTCGAATCTTAGCGTCCAAGTTTACCTGTCTCCTATCTTCTTCAGTCCATTGGTTCCTTGGTTTAGGAAGAGATTCCAGTAGATCACCTTCTTCACTCATAAGCGAAATGGTCTTTGGAATGATAGGACCATTTTCTAGGACAGACAGAGACATAGTATCCAAGTTTTCAACATAGAGAAGCATTCTTCCCTTCCAGCTAGAGAAATTATCAGAGGAAAACTTTGGTGGTTTACCAGAAGACCCATTATCATTATAATCAACTTTAGACATCTCGGCAGATCAAAAATTATAGAAGAATTTGAACCTGCTCTGATACCAATTGTTGTTCCCAAATAGTGAATATTACTAACTTAAATAACAATTAAGTGCGGAAATAGTAATTATAAGAACAGAAAGAGATGTCAAAGATTGTTAATATTGATATAACAAACTTTACAGACGAGAATTTAAGAAGAACAGACTTCTTAAATTCAATGAAAAACAAGTACAGACTTGAGAGAAAGTAGACAGACTTTAGCTATTGCTTACTGAACATACAGTAATTGTTAGCACACTCTTCTCGACTAAGAGAAGAGTATTTATACATTTCCCTAATCAATCCTAGCCGTTGAATAGGTGACAAACGTCACAATCTAGTGAATTGATTAGCAACAGATTTCCTCATGCAAAACCGTCTTGAAAGTGACAGTTGATGACGTCACTGAGGGGACCATTTGCTGAAGACTATCTTCAGTAAACTGAAAGTTTCAGAGATGAAACTTTCAGCCCTTCAGATGATCGTTATTTAGGACGAGACAAATCATCAGTTAAAGTCTTCTGCTGAAATCTTCTTCGAATACTTCAGCGCTGATGGAATGTAAACAAATCAAGACTAACAATATTAATTTTAGTATTAAACGATCCTTCCCGCGAGTTTTGGCTCAAAGGAAGTTATTTTAGTTCTTGTTAGTTGTTTTCCCTTTCCGTTTCAACTTTGTGGGTGTGTTGTCTAGAAACCCTAACGAGACTACAACTCGTCCACTCGGGCTACCGAGGGGTTTAAAGGCTTGCTGCATACGCTAAACGCAACCGTGATTCCTACGAAAGTGAGTTAGGTTTGTTTGTTTTTCTTTTTGTTAGCTGTTTGGTTCTTAGACTTGATCTATCTTATCATTTTGCTCTGAGTGTTTTCTTGCAGGTGGTTATGGAGCACGTGCTTATGCTGGCTTTTCCTCAGTGTTATCTTGTATTGCTCCATGTGTGGATACCCGAAGGGAGTTTTCTCTAACCTTTTTCTACCTTAGTGTTTGATTTTGTGTACAATGGGGACATTGTACGATTTAAGTGTGGGGTAGAGGGTTAGAAAAAGATTCTTAGCTTGAACTTAATTTGTACTTCATTAAATTAAGATGGTATTTGGGCTATAAGTTTTAAATTTTTAATATCATTCGAGTAAGTGTTAGGTATTTGTTGAAGGTGTCAAATGTTTGATTTGTGAACAAGTTCAGAGGTTATACTTAGTGTTTATGCATAATATTTAGTGGCTTTTCACCGTTCCAGAGAAAGTTCCATTTATGGTAACCAACTTTTAATTTTTGAATTTAAATAAATGGTTAAGCCCTTTCTGAACCTAAGCTCGACAAAAATAGGCTGAGTGTGAATTTTCTCTTTTACTAATCATATGCTTGCAAAAAGAGAAAAAGATAGAAAGAAAGAAGCCAATGAGCAAAAAAGAAAAAAATTTATGAAATGGATGAAAAATCTATAAGTCAAACATGTGGCCTTTGGGACTCAAACAAGTAAGCTCTGAGGGGTGTTTTACACCTAATCACCTAAAGCCAACTGGTTTGGGATCGGTGGGGCAGAAAGTTCGCTACATGGGTTCCATCGAAAGTCATAGGCTTATATGAGCAAAAAAAGATAATAAAAGCATGTGTCAAGTATGATTGAGAAATCTGCGATAAGTCTTGAGGTTGGGGGATTCTTAAGGGGTAAATTAACCATTAAAAGATTCTTTAATTAAGGGTTGGTTATTGATAAAAAGAGAATGCATTTGGGATGTTGAGAAGTTAATAGAGGACCACAACACGGGTATATGCATAAATCTGGGTGTAATCGATGAGTTGTTTCTAATCAAACGTGTTGACATTTTTCTGCGGTATGTAGTGTTTATGAGAATGATATTATTTATTTGAATGCCTTAGCCTGAATAAAATTGTGATTTGCTTGAGGACAAGCAAAGTTCAAGTGTGGGGTATTTTGATATCGCGGTTTTTAGTTATATTTTTAATGTGATAATTAATTGTTTTTAATAGAAAATATGGAAAATATGTTTTATTTATGTTTAATATCTTTAAATATTATTTTTCAGGTTAAAAATCGGATATATGGTGATAAGGATGAAGAAATTTGGATAAAAAACGAGATAGAGATCAAAGTTTGAAAAAAAATCAAATCTGCCCGATTTTCACGTTTAGCGGCGCTAAGTCATGCCGCGTCGCGGCGCGAAGTAGACTTTCGCGGCGCGAAGTCCCCAGGCAGCCTCTATAAATTCGATTCTTTTGTGCATTCGGGATCTAAGCTTTCAATCCGATTTTTCCACCCTAGAACCTCTGGAAACTCCATAAAAACACCATGTAGCATATGGTTGCATAGCTCGGAGCATTGGGGCTTGGATTGAAGATATATTTGAAGATCAAGTCCCAGAATATTCGGCTTTTACGGTTTTATTCATTCTAGTTCTTCATGTTTCTTTGTGTGAATAATTTACAGAGCTTTGGCATGTTTGTTCTAGACTAGACTTCTAATTTTCCTCCTTAAAGGAGATGAACTTTAATTATGGTTGATTTAATTCATGGTTTTGATGCTTAATTCATGTTTGTTCTTAGTTTAGCTTAATCTATGTTTATCCATGCTTATGAGTCTGTTTTGATTGCTTAGAATCTGATATTTATGTTTTGAGAGGCCACTTGAATCATAAAGTTTGAATCTTGATTGTCTAGGACCAATAGATGATTAAGGAATAGTGATTGACCAAATCTTATGTTTTGAGCAATTAGAGTTAGAGTCTTTTGCATGTGATGTCCATATAATGAACTTTATATGTTAGTTTAATGTTTTGTTGACCATACAAGCATTAAGATTAGGGCTTCACTTGTTAAATCGAATTAATTTGCTAATTATATTTCTTAATCACGCTTTTGACCATAAAAGTTATTAAGTAGTATAATTAGACGGTTATAACCGGACCAAGGTTTTAACTATTATAGAAATCGATGCATGAATGTTTAAGTATCTTTAGTTCTTTTTACCATGAATCTAATTGCCATGAGAAAAGTGTAATCGAATCTAGAGAGGGAAAGCTAGCTTTATATTATCTGATTTCCATGTTCCTTCCTCATTCGCTCTCTATGTTTCATTGGTTGTTTTAGGAGCTTTCGAGGGTTGTTAGTGGTGTTAGATTGGTTGATTGCTCATTTATCCAAAATTTCCCCTTTACTTTATCGTTAGTTTAATATTTCAATTAATATAATTTTATCAAATCATACCCGTTCCCCTTGAGTTCGACACCCGTACTTATTTTCTATATTATTATACGATTAGGTCCTCTTGCCTATTTGAGTTGTAGTCGTACTAAATAATAACGGAAAAAAACTGGTATGCTTTACGCACATCACCATGTATTCACCAACTTCACCACCCATACCTTATTTGCTTTCAAGTGAGACATAGTGTGTGTGTGTGTGCTTTGTTGCCTTCGGCCGACAAGAAGAAGAAGAAGAAAAGAAAAGAAAATCAACTTCCATCTTGCTTGCATTTTAGTGATTATTTGAAATCATCTAAAGGTTAGAACACTGATTTGTAGTTGATTAATTGTTATATATTCGGTTTGAATATTTATATGAATACCTATTGATTTGATGATCTTAGGATGAATGCATGTTAGATTTTGATGATAGATTATGTTCATTATATGTTTAGAATGATTTCTGGAAACATATATGACTTGCATGCTTAAAATCAGTAGTGATTTAAGTTAGAAATTGAATTTGGGGATGAAATTATGAATTTGTCAGATTTGAAATATGAATGAGTCGGAATCCGATAGAATTTTACTCGGAATTGATGAAATCTGACTAAACACTTGCAACTCTTTTATCGGATTTGGATTGTGTCGGAATCCGACTAAATTATCAGTGATGCCTTAACTATTTACTCGGAATTTTACTTTTACTCGGAATCCGACTAAAATCTGTGGAATGCCTTGATATTTACTCGGAATCCTATTTACTCGGAATTGTACCTTTACTCGGAATTCTATTTACTCGGAATTGTACCTTTACTTGGAATCCTATTCTCTCGGAATTGGACTTTTACTCGGAATCCGCCTTTACTCGGATTTGGAATATAATTCTATCAGAATTGGTCATATACTCAGAATCCTACTAGAATCGGATTTGAATACAGTCGGAATTGATGATTTGAAGATAAACATGAATTGTATATCTGTTTGGGGTTTTTGTATGATGAATATATATGTATAAATGTATATACATGAGAACATGAATAAATATGATATTTATTATTGGATCAGTATTATGAATTGAATACTGACTTATGTTATCTTAATCTCAGGAACTGAGAAGAATCAGTGAATTTAGTCAACTGAGTGGGATTCAACAGTGCAGACTGTGGTGAGTGGATTTATATCTTTGGATATACAGGATATGATATCCTATTTGGAATGCTCTTGTTTGGATTGTATATACATGTTAATTTGGAGATTAGTTTGATGTTGGGCCTGTTGCTTGGGGGATTTACAGTATCTGATCTTGATGTACAATTATGGTACTCAAGGGGGCTGATACTGTTGTCCATTTTAGCAGGGCTATCGATAAACCTTGGTTTTGGCCGACCTTGGTTGTAGGTGCTTGCAACACCGCCGGTTCTCCTGTGATTCATGAGCTATTTGGGTTTAGGCATATTTGCCTTGTGTATGTTTAGATATTTGTTCCTCACTTAGCTTTGTGCTAATTCCCCACTAGATTGTTTTGCAGATACTCTTTGGTGAGCTTGATGCTTTTGGTCTGGGAATATGGACGGACCAATTCTCTGATGCTAGATATTTTGTTAGAGCCTATTTTTGTATTAACACTTTAAAGGTCTTTGTACATCAAACAAGTTAAATGTTTTTGTATATATATTATGTGATTAAGATAATTATTTGTAATTAGCTTCCGCGTGCAGTAAATTATATGTTTAAAAAGTATAGTGTTACAAATTGGTATCAAAGCCCTGGTTTGAGGATTTTCATGAATGATTTATGCAATACTCGAACCGAGGCTGCGGTCAGTCCAGTATTCCCAGGGTGGGTAATTAGTAGTGTAGCTTTGAGGGTGGTTAGTGTTTTTACAAACGGATTATATCTAACAATTGGTGAGATGCTGTGTATAGCATAGAAAATGGCTGATAACGTGAAACAGACAACTACCTCTGCGTCCCCCGAAAGAAATCACCAGTCCTCCACGACAGTCAATGAGCAGCACCACAGAGCCGGTACTTCCCACAACGATGAATCTGATCAACAAGACTATGTGTTACAATTGGAAGATACTCTGCAATCTTTGACGGATAGGGTTCAGGAACTGGAACAGCAACATCAGCAAACTCAGTTCTCACAGCAAACACAAACTATTCATATGCCTCGAGAATCAGCTGTATTTACCCAGTCGATACCACTTCCTGTTTACTCTGCTGCACCCTTCAATACAGTGTCAACACCATTTGGTTCTTTACCATTCGTTACTATACCACCGGTATCACAACCTCAACAACAGCACCAACCACAACAGCAGATCTTTTTCATTCCTTGGTACCCAAATCAAGGAGGCTTTAAACAAAAAGGGCAATACAAGGATTTCATGGGTTGCCAACCACCTGAGTATTCTGGAAGCTCAAATCCAAGTGATACTTTGAACTGGTTAAGGGAGATAGTGAAGGCTTTAGATGCCTGAAATTGTGAGGAGTCCGATAGGGTTAATTTTGCAACTCGGAGGTTGAAGGGTCAAGCTGCAACCTGGTGGGATTCTCTAACTGCTCATCTATCTAGGGAAGTTATAAATTTTGTTACTTGGGATCAATTTCAAACCAAGTTATGCGAGCAATTCTGTAATACCTATGATTTAGCTAAGGTGAAGCGGGAGTGCATGGATCTAGCTCAGGATGACAAGATGTCAGTGGATGAATTGATTGCAAAATTTAACGAGAAGCTGAGGTTTGCTAAGCAGTGGGTACCCGATGAACCATCACAGATATATCATTTTGTTCAACCACTGTTACCGGAATATCGGGGTAACACCCGGATGGCAACATCGTTGGTTCAGGCGTTTACTGTTGCACGAGCTGCTGAGGGTGACGTGAAAGCTCGGGAGAGAATGAATCATGAGAAAGGGTCATCTCACAAGTCCGGTGGAAATCAGAGTGGAAACAAGGGCAAGTGGCAGAATAACCAGAATCAGGGTGATCAGAAATCAAAAGGTTCAGGGTTTATTCAGAACAAGTCCTGGTGTAAACCTTGCAATGCTAGCCATACTGGTCCGTGCACATCACAGACGAAACGATGTTTGCGTTGTGGTGGATTTGGCCACGACCCATTAGTGTGTCAGTTTAAAACAAATGTTTGCTGGAACTGTCACGAAGAGGGTCATAGAGCTGGGGCTTGCACAAAACCGAGGCAAAGGGGGACGGGGCAGGGGGTAGCCAATTTCGGGGGATCGTCTTCAGCAGGTCAGAAGAGAAAGGTTGCACCTTCTGCGGAAGGGAGAGCCTTCAAGATGACTGTTACAGAGGCTGTTGATGACAGTGATGTGATCACGGGTATGTTTATTGTAAACTCAGTGCCTGCCCGTGTGTTATTTGACTCTGGTGCAAATAGATCATTTATATCTGTATCTTTGTGTGATAAATTGAAATTGCCTTCTTCTGTGGTTACTACTCCTTTAGAAGTAGAGATAGCAGATGGTAATATTGTTCCTGTAACTTCTTATGTGACTGGGGTGTCTATAGACATTGATGGTACTAGTTTGCCTGTAGACTGTTTGCTGATGCCTATACCGGGGTTTGACTTAGTATTAGGCATGGATTGGTTAAGTCTCTATAGGGCTAGTATCCAGTGCCATAAGAAACTGATTACTATTCCTTTGGCTGACGGGTCGCATGTCGTGGCTCGTGGGGATAGATCTCGATCTTCTTTTCCAATCATCTCGTATATGAAGACTAGAAAATCTCTAGCCAAAGGGTGTGCATCTTTTCTGGCATACGCCGTTGATGTGAAGAAAGAGAAGCGACCTGTTACCGATGTTCGTTTTGTTTCCGAATATCCAGAGGTATTTCCAGATGATCTGCTAGGGTTACTGCCCGTTCTGGATGTCGAGTATAAGATAGAATTGGTACCGGGTACAACACCGATTGCGAAAGCTTCTTATCGTTTAGCTCCTTCAGAGATCCGAGAGATGATGACTCAGATCCAGGAATTGTTAGACAAGGGGTTTATTCGCCCGAGTTCTTCACCGTGGGGTGCACCAGTACTGTTTGTGAATAAGAAAGATGGAACTCTTCGTATGTGTATTGATTACAGGGATCTGAATAAGAGGACCATCAAGAACAACTACCCGTTACCCAGAATCGATGATTTGTTTGATCAGTTGCAAGGGGCTTCTTACTTTTCAAAGATTGATCTACGATCTGGTTATCATCAGGTCAGAGTAGCAGAGGAGGATATCCCTAAGACTACTTTTCGTACTCGATATGGTCATTACGAATTCTTGGTGATGCCATTTGGTTTGATGAATGCTCCTTCCATATTTATGGATTTGATGAATCGTGTGTGCAGACCTTTTCTAGATAAGTTTTTTATTGTGTTCGTCGACGATATTCTGGTGTATTCAAAGACAGAGGATGAGCATGATCAGCACCTGAGGCAGGTTTTGGAGATTCTCAAACAAAACAAATTATATGCTAAGTTTTCAAAATGTGAATTTTGGTTGCGAGAAGTTCAATTTCTAGGGCATGTGATTTGTCAAGGAGGTATCAAGGTAGATCCGTCCAAGATTGAGGCAGTGATGAATTGGAGTGCTCCGAAAACACCAACTGAGATAAAGAGTTTTCTTGGATTGGCGGGTTATTATCGCAGATTTGTCAAAGATTTTTCTAAGCTCGCTGGTCCGTTGACTAAGTTGACTCGGAAATATGTTCCTTTTCAGTGAGGTTCATCTCAGGAAGATGCTTTCCAGATGTTGAAACATTTGTTGTGTCAGGCTCCTGTTCTTTCCTTGCCTGAGGGTTCAGAAGATTTTGTTGTGTATTGCGATGCTTCTCACGCCGGGTTGGGTTGTGTTTTGATGCAGAGAGGTAAAGTAATTGTGTATGCTTCGAGACAGTTGAAACCGAATGAAAGAAATTACCCGACTCATGATTTGGAGTTAGCAGCAGTTGTATTTGCTTTGAAACTATGGAGACACTACCTGTATGGAACCAAATGTATTATCTGCACTGATCACAAGAGTCTGCAGTATGTGTTCACTCAGAAGGAATTGAATATGAGACAGCGTCGTTGGTTAGAACTGATGAAAGATTATGATTGTGATATTCAGTATCATCCTGGAAAGGCTAATGTAGTTGCAGATGCACTCAGCAGAAAGGGATCTTCGGATACTGTAAAATTTATGCGATTGGAAATCAAGTCTGATTTAGTGGATCAACTTCTGGCTGCTCAGTTTGAAGCTATGAAAGATGAAAATCTGAAGGATGAACAAATGGTTAAACGAAAACATGAGTTAACTTTTGACTCGCGTGGTTTGAGGGTTTATCATGCACGTGTTTAGGTACCAAAGTTTGGTTGCTTGAGGGAATTAATTCTAAATGAGGCTCATAAGTCTAGATTGTCGATACATCCGGGTAGTACAATGATGTACCTTGATTTAAAGAATCGGTATTGGTGGCCGACAATGAAAACAGATATTGCGAAATTTGTTGGGATGTGTCACATTTGTGCTCAAGTTAAAGCTGAACATCAGAAACCTTACGGATCATTGAAACAGTTGGAAATACCTGAGTGGAAGTGGGATCACATTACAATGGATTTTGTAACTAAACTTCCACGAACTCAGAAAGGTCATGATATGATTTGGGTTATAGTCGATAGATTGACCAAGAGTGCACATTTTCTTGCTACTGCTGAAACTGCACCTTTAAGTAAACTGGCTCAATTGTTCATTGATGAGATAGTATCTAGACATGGAGTTCCATTGTCCATTGTTTCAGATAGAGATTCAAGGTTTGTATCTAACTTCTGGAATACACTGCAACAGGAATTGGGGTCCCGGGTGAATTTGAGTACAGCTTATCATCCGCAGACAGATGGTCAATCAGAAAGAACTATTCAGACGCTGGAAGATATGCTTCGGGCATGTGTGTTAGAATTTGGAGGTTCTTGGGATTCGCATTTGCCTTTGATTGAGTTTGCTTACAACAATTCGTATCACAGTAGCATCGGCATGCCACCGTATGAGATGTTATATGGTCGTCCTTGTAGAACTCCGACCTGTTGGTTAGAAGCTGGAGAAAAGCAATTTGCAGGGCCTGATATTGTACAGATGACAGCTGATAAGGTAGCTATTCCTCGTGAGAAATTAAAGGCTGAGAAGGAATTGACAGAAAATGTATGCTGATCCGCGACGTCGACCAGTATCATTTGTCGAGGGGGAAATGGTTTATTTAAAAGTATCTCCTTGGAAGGGTGTAATCAGATTTGGTAAACACGGGAAGTTGGCTCCCCATTACATTGGTCCTTTCAAAATCATACGAGTGGTTAACGATCAGGCGGTTGCTTTGGATCTTCCTGATGAATTAGCAGGTATTCATGATACCTTCAATGTATGTTATTTGCGCAAGTGTAATGTAGAGGATCAGACGCAGGTTCTTCCGAATCAGGATCTTTGTGTGGATTTAAATCAGAAACTTATTGAGAAACCAGTTGAGCTACTGGATCGTAAAGTCACTAAATTGAGAAAGAAACAGATACACATGGTTTTGGTTAAGTGGAAACACAGTTTAGGTTTAGACTTGAATTGGGAGACTGAAGCAAATATGAGAAGCCGGTATCCTTCCTTGTTTGAGAGCGATGAGATTCCGAGGACGGAATCTTCTTAAGGGGGGTAGATTTCTAACACCCTCTCAACCGGCCTAGATTGATTAAGGTAATTAAATTAATTAATCTTGAGAGTTATAGTTAATTATGAGTTTTACTTGCTATTATATGTTATTTAATAGTTGTTTGTTTTATTGGTTTATTTTATTATTTTAATTTGAATTGATAATTAAGTTAATAAAATAAAATGATGAGGAGATGTCCTTTGGTTGGGTTGGTCACGCCATGTATTCACCAACTTCACCACCCATACCTTATTTGCTTTCAAGTGAGACATAGTGTTTGTGTGTGTGTGTGTGTGTGTGTGTGTATGTGTGTGCTTTGTTGCCTTCGGCTGAGAAGAAGAAGAAGAGGAAGAAAAGAAAAGAAAATCAACTTCCATCTTGCTTGCATTTTAGTGATTATTTGAAATCATCTAGAGGTTAGAACACTGGTTTGTAGTTGATTAATTGTTATATGTTCGGTTTGAATATTTATATGAATACCGATTGATTTGATGATCTTAGGATGAATGCATGTTAGATTTTGATGATAGATTATGTTCATTATATGTTTAGAATGATTTCTGGAAACATATATGACTTGCATGCTTAAAATCAGTAGTGATTTAAGTTTGAAATTGAATTTGGGGATGAAATTATGAATCTGTCGGATTTGAAGTATGAATGAGTCGGAATCCGATAGAATTTTACTCGGATTGATGAAATCCGACTAAACACTTGCAAATCTTTTATCGAATTTGGATTGTGTCGGAATCCGACTAAATTATCAGTAATGCCTTAACTATTTACTCGGAATTGTACTTTTACTCGGAATCCGACTAAAATCTGTGGAATGCCTTGATATTTACTCGGAATTGTACCTTTACTCGGAATTCTATTTACTCGGAATTGTACCTTTACTTGGAATCCTATTCTCTCGGAATTGGACTTTTACTCGGAATCCGCCTTTACTCGGATTTGGAATATAATTCTATCAGAATTGGTCATATACTCGGAATCCTACTAGAATCGGATTTGAATACAGTCGGAATTGATGATTTGAAGATAAACATGAATTGTATATCTGTTTGGGGTTTTTGTATGATGAATATATATGTATAAATGTATATACATGAGAACATGAATAAATATGATATTTATTATTGGATCAGTATTATTAATTGAATACTGACTTATGTTATCTTAATCTCAGGAACTGAGAAGACTCAGTGAATTTAGTCAACTGAGTGGGATTCAACAGTGCAGACTGTGGTGAGTGGATTTATATCTTCGGATATACAGGATATGCTATCCTATTTGGAATGCTCTTGTTTGGATTGTATATACATGTTAATTTGGAGATCAGTTTGATGTTGGGACTGTTGCTTGGGGGATTTACAGTATATGATCTTGATGTACAATTGTGGTACTCAAGGGGGCTGATATTGTGGTCCATTTTAGTAGGGCTATCGGTAAACCTTGGTTTTGGCCGACCTTGGTTGTAGGTGCTTGCAACACCTCCGGTTCTCCTGGGATTCATGAGCTATTTGGGTTTAGGCATATTTGCCTTGTGTATGTTTAGATATTTGTTCCCTCACTTAGCTTTGTGCTAATTCCCCACTAGATTGTTTTGCAGATACTCTTTGGTGAGCTTGATGCTTTTGGGCTGGGAATATGGACGGACCAATTCTCTGATGCTAGATATTTTGTTAGAGCCTGTTTTTGTATTAACACTGTAAAGGTCTTTGTACATCAAACAAGTTAAATCTTTTTGTATATATATTATGTAATTAAGATAATTATATGTAATTAGCTTCCGCAGGAAGTAAATTATATGTTTAAAAAGTACAGTGTTACTGTAACATCCTCAAAAAGGGCCTAGTCGTTTACACTTTTGGTACGCTCTAATCTTTAGTTTTATAGTGAATATTAAAATTATTTTATCAAGATAATATTAAATTATTATGAAAATAAGTAAGTATTAGTGATATTAAAATAATAACGAAAATAGATAATTTTAATATAATATTAAATGGTTTTGAATAAGGGTTCCGGAAACATCCCCGTTAGTTGAAACGGATAAACGGATATTAAGTTGTAAGTTGAGAAGGAGAACAAAATACCCCTAATGGATAATTCTGAGACCTTAAGTCAGTATCCTCTCTTCTACGCATATACAGACACACGTATACTAACACACACACACACTCTCCTTTATTTCATTTTGGTTCTTGAACTTTGAAGAAGAACAACAAGGAAAAAAGCTTGGAGCTTAATCCCAGTAGCAAATTCAAGCAACAATCTGAGTTTATTTCATGATCCTTATATCAATTGTAAGTTCACTCCTCCATAGTCATCTTTGTTCTTGAAGGTTAGGTCAAAAGTGGCAAAATCCGAATTAGCTACCCATAATTGATTCCATGAGTTGTAATCTGTTACTACATCATTTCTAAGTGATTAGAATCCATGTTTATGAATCAAAGTGATGCATTTGAGCTTGTTCCATGAAAATCACCAAATGGGTCAAATTTGAAGATTTTGATCTCATAGCTTCAATGCATGATTTAAGTTTGTTAATTACATGTTTCTAAACTTAAAATGATGCCTAAGATGTTATGGAAGTACTGGATATTGATTTGGAATGCTGGAAATTGAGTTTGATGTGAATATGGACTGAACAGGGGCAAAAAAATCGATACTGCACTGATCTGGGGTGCTTTGCGATCGCATGGACTTCCCTTGAGATCGCATAGTGTGCCTTGCGATCGCATGCATATCCCTTGCGATCGCATGGGGCCTAACCAGATCACATGGGGCCCCACCAGCCACAGTGTGCGGTTTTTTTGATGTTTTTCGACGTTTTATCGTACGGGATGTTCGTTTAGGATTCTAAATAGTTTAATGGCAACATTAAGGGATTTACATTAGTTATATTAGTTATTGTACTTGTGTGAAGTGACTAAACATGAGTATTATCTTATTGGTGAACCGAACGACTCAGACGATCGAGACGATCATTATATTTGTTTGCTTTAGCCTCTCAGGTGAGTATAGGATAACAAAAGAATTAATATAACCGTATTATATGTTATCAGTATGTGTTAGTAATTCCATGAAATGTAATTAATCTTGACGTATGTTATGTTTATGCATGATACATGTAACAATTGAATCATGATTTATGATATGATTATGATTATGCAAGAAGCATGTATAAATTGAACCATGGATATTATATGGTTATGATATGCGCGCTATGAGGCCCGTGATAGGTCAGTTATGTGTTTATGATCGGATCCGAGATAAGGGGGACTAGTTATAGTCCTTGAACGGGGCCAGTGAGCTGGGGCGCTTTGAGACCTGCGGGTCGATGATAACCGTCAACTACCTAGGGTTGCAAACCCAGCGTTCCCCGAGCAGGATGGGGATCGACTTATTGTTGTACCCCATGAAGGCTTTGGCCTGAAACGCAACGGTAGATCGCTACCCGCTCACCCACCCGCGCGGTTGATGTGTCTGGTTTCCCCAATTAGGATTGTTGAGCCGGGCTAGCTACCCTGCAAGATTATGCTTCCTTGTGGATGTGCCAGCTCATCGTGAGATGCTAGGATAGCACTGTTTGATACTATTGTTGATATGTGATATGTTTATATTACTGATTATGCTATCTTATGCTCACTAGCTTTAAAAAGCTAACATATACTCTCCCCATGATTACAGGTGATACTTAGGCGCGTGAGCTTGGGTACCTGCTGGTTTTACTTATGCTTTTGGAGGAACACTTATCTTTATGCTTATGTTTATATAACTTGTTTGTGTGGTCGGTGAACAATTTTAGTAACACCAACTTATCTTTTGTATACCGTGGCTGATTTTTTATTGTAATTAATAGTCACTTTAAATGTTTTCCGCTGCTTATTATATTTTGAAAAACAAGTTTGGTTTAATTTGAGTTTACAAACAGATCCACGCAGTTTGGATTCCTGAATTACTAATTTAAAAAGAAAAAATCTGGTTTGCAAAATCGCGGTGTTACAAGTTGGTATCAGAGCCTAGGTTTGAGTGAATTGGGTACTTGTAAAAGTATTCAGTCTCAAACCCAGGCCCGACCATTGTTTAGTGTTCCTCGGGAGGTCATGGGTGTGCGAAAGAGTGTTATATTTCTGAAATGCTATTGTTTAATTGCTTATTATGCTAATGAAGTATAATAATAATAATAAGTATGATTATATATGTTTTGTTTGGCCAGAACACTTAATAGAATAGAATGGCTGAACACGAGGATAGAGAGGCTTATATCCGACAGTTAGAGGCTCGTATAAAGGCGTCCGAAGAACGGATTGTTGGGAAATTGACTAAGTCATTGAAACTGTTATACATGCAAATATCAAAACTGTTAAGACTGTTAATGGAAGATAGTTCGAAACTGTTAGAAGAAGTGTTGAAGAAACAGTTTAGAACTGTTAGTGAAGATTGTGAAGACAGTTGTAACCAACAGTTGCTGTGAACTTCAAAGCTGTTATATAGAGTTCAGAACTGTTAGTACAAACTACTACAACTGTTTGAAGACCTTGAAGCCAAAGACTGTTAGAAGAACCAAGAACTGTTGTATTCATTAAACAGTTTCTGTTGAGCTAAATATGGAAAAACCCTATCTTTGAAGATATCTCGAAATACTTTGAAGATCATCAAGATTATCTCAGAAGATAGAAGATTACCTAACTGTCAGCAAATCAAGGAAGATCAAGGAGTATATAAATGATAGATTAGAATTCATAATATGTACGTACTCATTGATTAAGTTTTTGCATTTTATTCTTCAAATTGTAATTTGCTTTCTGAATAGTGCTAAGCCTCTAAGTTTCTCGTTGAAACCTAAGAACAATCTGTGTTCTTCGTCTAACATAATAAGTTAGATTGGGGGTGAAGTTTGCTATTGTAATCATTCTCGTTGATTAATAAAATTACTGTTTGATTGAATCTCTTTGTGTCCAAAACCTTCTTTAATCAATTAAGTGTGATTCCGCAACTTCTTAGTTGATTGTGATCATAGTTAAAGATTAACTTTTATTCAACTTTGATTTGTTATTCAAAAGTTAGTTCTTGTTATTTGATATAATCTATATCCGATCCTGACAAGTGGTATCAGAGCTTGGTTCTTTTTTATTTCATCCAAATTAGATTTCTCTAATTTGTTTGAGGAATACTTTGTAAGAACATGTGGTTCCCAACTGTTGTGATTAACAGTGGATACCTTTGAACAAACAGCTGGTGAAGTTGGTAAAACAGATGAATCAACATGTGACTCCTTTTGATTTTCAGTTTGAATAACAGTTTTACCTTCTCCAGAAACTGTTTGTTTTTGCAGTTTCACCCAAGCCAGACCAACAGTTTTTGGTTTTGATAAAACAGTTGTGGAACTGTTAGTTGGTTTGGATGTAACAGTTGTAGAACTGTTTGCCTGTTTTGGTTTAACAGTTTTAGAACTGCTATTTTGCTTTGACTTAACAGTTTTAGTACTGTTATTTTGTCTTTTTGGACTTTTGTTTTGAGTGCCATTGGTCTGTGGGTTATAGTAACAATCGTGAACTAAATGATTAGATCTCCCACAAATGTAGCACTTTTTGGTTTTCACAATAGGTAAACCAGTTCTTTGTGACCAGAATTGGTTCATATTTCTTTGATTTCCTCTAACAGCTGCAGATTGAGGAAATTTTTGGACACCATGCTTTTGGCATGTGCATGCAGGCATTTCAGTATGCCTTTTCTTAGACTTGGGTCTAGCCTGAGATTTTGGAGCTTCCATCTTCTTCTTTGTATACACAACCTTACCAACTTTCTCCTTTCCTTTGGCTTTTGTACTAACAGTTGGGCTTTTTGGCTTAGAACTGTTTGGGTTCTTGGTAGAACTGTTAGTGTAAAGATGGGGACAATTGGCAACAGTTGTGGAACTTTTTATGGATTGGATAGCTTTTGAAGGTGTTGGCTCAGTGGTGAGAGGTTCTGTGGATGCTTTTACAAACACCACAGGCTTGAAAGATGGTTTAGTGGGTATGGGTTCACAACAGATGTGATTTTCATATGGAATCACCTCATCTTTCTTCACAACTCCCTCATCATCACTTACTTCCTCCACAATTCCCTCTTTTTCAAACTTTGGATCAGCTGATTTTAATTCATCTTCCAAAGGTTCATTGACATATCTATCAGCTGCCTCAGACAAGGGTGTTATGTATGTGTGATTGTATGGAGGTGGGGTTTCCTTATATCCAAGTCCAGTTTTCACCTTGTCTCTCACTTGAGATTGTAGCAGAGTCTCAAGCTTAAGGTTTGCAGCCTTGAACATTCCAAGATCAATGTCCACACCCTCCAATTTCTTTGTGAGTTCATCTACCTTGCTTTCTTTTTCAGCCAATTTCTTTTTCAGACTATCAATCTCATCTTGAAACTGCTCTTTCTCCCACTTATGATATTTTCTATCATAGTCCATTTGCAGTTCATTAGCCTGATAGTCTTTAATTTTCTTTTCAAGATCTTCTATCACAGCAGTATACTCATACCTTCTCTCCTCCATTCTACTTAGAGCAGCACATACTTTCTTATTGTGCTCTCTAAACCTCTTAACAATAGCTCTACATTCACCAGGACATAGTTTGGAAGATACCTGTATGTCCTCAGATTCTGGTGAATCCATCTTGATGGAGGAGTCAGTCAATGCCATCAAAGCCTTATTGTTTGTAGCCTCTTCTGCTTGATCACTCCAATCAAACCCATGGCCTTCTTGTGAGACCAATGCTGAGGAGGTTTGATTCTGAGTTGGCCTCTGACCTTGATTCTGGACTTGTCCACCAGATCTGCACTCTCTTCCAAAGTGGCCAAGCTGTTGACATTTGAAGCATCTCACCTTTGACTTGTCAAATCCAGCCTTGCCATCAGCTCTGAAATTCATATTTTGCCTTCCAGTCCTTTTGATGAACCTCTTGGCTCTTACAGTTAGCATGGCCATCTGCCATTTGAGATCTATCTCCTCAAGATCATCAGGATGCACTTGTTCAAGATCCTCATTAGTGAGGGTTGAATGTGCATGGCTTGCAAGAAAGGCTTCAAGCACGGCATCTGGAGTGTTTACATCTAGTCCAACAGAAGAACTAGAACCTGCACAACCATCAATAGAGTTAATTAATGAATGGTTTGAATCCATACCTGAGGATGATAAGAGAGCAGCATTGTGGCTAGGGGCAACTATCTTTCTCTTTCCCTCTATGTCTCCCTCAAACACTTTCAAGCTATTGTAAAGATCATCTAACTCTATGTCTTCAAGAGAATCCTTGGTTCTCCATTGTGCAGCAAACACAGTCCATTCATCACCTAGAGACCTAAGAAACTTTCTATTTATCTCATCTTGATCAAGCCTAACCTTAGCACTCTCTAGTTGGCTTACCAGCTTGTAAAACCTATCAAAGATTTGGGTGATACTCTCATTCTTTCCACTGGTGAAGTTCTCATAGGCTTGTTTAAGGAGATCTCTTTGGTTTCTCTTAGAACTAGCATTCCCAGCAAACCTCTTTTCCAGAGCATTCCAAAGTTCATGAGCATCATCAAATTTCTTGAATTGATGTTGATACTCATTGGGAATTGCAATCTGGAGGATGCTGACAGCTTTCATCTCAATCATTCTCTCCTTCTTTTCAGCATCTGTCTTTGGTGGTGGCTTCTTCTTTGGTTTTCCATTCTCATCCAGATCAATAGGGTTAGTGGGAACAGTTTCAATGATTTGCCAAACAGCATAGTCTATTAATTGGACATGCTGCTTGTTCCTCAGTTTCCACATCTCAAAATCAGTTGGTTTGAGCATGGGAACACGAATGTTTGACCCAGAGCCATTGTTATCAGAGGATCCACCAGAATTCATTGAAACAAAGTGATTTGAAAACAGTTTTGAAAAATAAAGCAAAGTGATGCAAAAACCTTCAACTGTTGATCAAATGAACCTTAATGATAAGGCTCTGATACCACTTGTCAGGATCGGATATAGATTATATCAAATAACAAGAACTAACTTTTGAATAACTAATCAAAGTTGAATAAAAGTTAATCTTTAACTAAGATCACAATCAACTAAGAAGTTGCGGAATCACACTTAATTGATTAAAGAAGGTTTTGAACACAAAGAGATTCAATCAAACAGTAATTTTATTAATCAACGAGAATGATTACAATAGCAAACTTCACCCCCAATCTAACTTATTATGTTAGACGAAGAACACAGATTGTTCTTAGGTTTCAACGAGAAACTTAGAGGCTTAGCACTATTCAGAAAGCAAATTACAATTTGAAGAATAAAATGCAAAAACTTAATCAATGAGTACGTACATATTATGAATTCTAATCTATCATTTATATACTCCTTAATCTTCCTTGTTTTGCTGACAGTTAGGTAATCTTCTATCTTCTGAGATAATCTTGATGATCTTCAAAGTATTTCGAGATATCTTCAAAGATAGGGTTTTTCCATATTTAGCTCAACAGAAACTGTTTAATGAGTACAACAGTTCTTGGTTCTTCTAACAGTCTTCGGCTTCAAGGTCTTCAAACAGTTGTAGTAGTTTGTACTAACAGTTCTGAACTCTATATAACAGCTTTGAAGTTCACAGCAACTGTTGGTTACAACTGTCTTCACAATCTTCACTAACAGTTCTAAACTGTTTCTTCAACACTTCTTCTAACAGTTTCGAACTGTGTTCCATTAACAGTCTTAACAGTTTTGATATTTGCATGTATAACAATTTCAATGACTTAGCCAATTTCCCAACAATCTCCCCCTAACTTAAAGTATTGAACAATAAAATTAAGTTGTTTTTTTTAAGGGTTCAATCATAGACAAATTAACATAAGTAAAGAACATATTTATCATTGAATGCAAAATCAAACTGTTATAATCAAAAATTCAAAAGATAGAAAAATTACGTTTTCTTTGATCTCAGGGATTCAAGTCTATCTTTGAATTTCTGAAGTAGCTCATCCCTTACTTTAGCTGGACCATAGAACTTGGCTTTCAATAAGTATTGGAGCTTGATCTGACCATGTTCAATGAAATCCATGTCAAACCATTCAGTAATTGCATTTTCCATTACCATGGAGTATACCCTTGGCTTAGCATACACTTTAACAGATTGAATTGGAAAAGTTTCATCAGCCATCAGTATTGACATTATTTTCTTTGGGTTGCAAATACTTGTCAAATGTCTCATCAATAACTTAATTAGAGGATGCTCAGATCCTCCATAATGCCTTGTTCCATACTCATACAATTCTTGTATGTCCCGCCTAGTAATACTATCCATCATTTGTAAGTAGCCTGTAAACTGTTCGATCTGATCATTCTCTCTTACAATGATTATACCTTCCTTCCCAGTATCAAACCGGACAACATCAAACTTCCATTCTTTAATGTGAGACTTCTGGCCAAAATGTTATTTTACAAACTTGTTAACACCTTTTTCAACATCGACCAAGAGACTATCTTGAATGATAGTTTTAACCATTTTAGCTTTGATGGTTTGATCTGTTTGGGTTGGTTGGACAGCTTTGGACTTTTGGGATTTGGATTGTTGAGGTTGAGACTTCTTCTCAGTTACTGACTTAGGAAGTTGAGGTTGTTTCTTTTTCACAATTCTTTTTCTCTTAACTCCCTTAGCAGCCTTTTCTTGTTTTTCCTCCTCATCAATCTGAGCTGTGATCTCATCAGCTAGCTTCTTTGCTACTTCAAAATCTTTCAATTCTTGTTCCGTTTGCTCAGCTGCTAGCCTTAATGCAAATTCATGATCACGCACTTCTTGTTGTTGTTTTGAAAGCTTGAGCTTAGGAAAAACAACAACAACTTCCTTACCTTTCCCTAGAACAGGGGGCAACTTGGCTTCTTTCTTTCCTTCCAGGATGACTATGCCTTTAAACCCTTTCTTTGGTGGTAAAGATTCTAACTTAGCAACCTTTCCATCAAGCCATCCATCATCTATTTTCTGTGCCATTCTAGAAGAACTTATTCCCAGATATTGAGCACTAATATCAACCAAGTAGTTCTGCTTAACTTTTGACCAAGATTTGAAAATCTCAGTGCTTGGAACATTTGCAGTTGACACCATCCTATTGATTAGTACCCTATCAACACTTGAGAGCTGTTCTTCTTCTTCTTTATTAACAGTTTGGACACTTGCAACTGTTTGTTCAATTGGTGCAACTGTTGTGCCTTCAGCTGCAACTGTTTGTGTACTAGATGCAACTGTTAGTTCATCCACTGCAGCTGTTTATTCTGGCACTTCAGCAACTGTTGGTAATGAACTCTCCCCCTCTTTGATTAGAATAGTTGAAGGAGGTCTTGCAGCAGCTGTCAACTGTTGTAGTACCTGATCATGCAACTTTAGCACCTCATTAGCATGCTTCAAACTGTTGGTCAAAACCTTAATTTGCTGGTCTTGTTGAAGAATCCTTTTGTTTTGTAAGGCAATCTTCTTTTTGAGTTGTATATATGCAGCAAAAAAGGGTGCAAATTTGAAATCCGTCATTGCTTGGTGTTGCATTCTAGCCTCAATGTCAGCCAGTGTTGCCACTGTTAACATATCATTGACAGATAAAACTGGTGGTTCACTCAATTGAGATTCCACACCAGTACCCCTCTTTTCTTGGTACTGGGGATTTCCAGAAACTGTTTGACCAGCCTCTGTTGTCGTGGCTGAGGTCTTAGTTATGTTAACCCTGTCCTGTTCATCCCTTGCGGATGAAACAGTAGTGTCAGCCTCAACAACCACATGATCACCCTCTAATGGAGTGATCACCTCCTCATTGTGCCTGGGAGACAGCACAAGGGGTTCCCTTTCGATATTCTGCACAAGTGTATTGTTCAATAACAAGAACTAACTTTTATATAAGCTGTGTTTAGATCTATAGCAAAAGACAGTATTGTTATCTCAAACTTTTTGTAGCTCATTTGTGATTATCATGAATAAAATACATCTTATGTTGATGACTGTGTTCACTAATGGTTTCTTATTGTTGCTTCAACATTTGATATATATGAGCTAAAGTTTGTTTTACAGTTGCACAATTCTGTTTCAATAAATACTAACAGTTTTCAACTGTTAGTATATGGCTTCCACAATTGTTAGGCAAAATCCATGTGCAACTGAGGGGGAGAAATTCGTCAACTGAGGGGGAGAAATGAGAACAGTTGTAAACACTAAACAGCTGTTAATCCAAATAAATGATCAAACAAAAGGGAGTTAACTTTTAAATAACAGTTGTCACTTTTTATGAAAACAGCTTTAAAACTGTTAGTTTATTTTGTCCGTCAACTGTTAAGCTATTAAAGGGTGTTTTGGTCTTTGCAGAATTTTGGAAACTTTGAATTGCATTCAACATTCGAAACATATATAAGGCAATTCCCTCCTTACCGAGCAACTCACACGTCCAAAACGAACTTCGATCAGAAACAAACCCTAACTCTCAACAACTCTCAGCGATCGAAATCAAAATGGCTCCCCTTCCATTCGTTAAAGAACACAACATGCTCGCATATTTGTCCAAACCCGATCATCTCAGTGCTTTCCATGATGTGATTGACTACCTCTCACTCTCCACCCTCCACCATGCTCTTACGGTCAACCCCACCATTTATCTCTCTCATATTGATCAGTTTTGGAAAAATGCCTCACTAAGGGAAGAAAATGGAGTGAAATGGATCGACTCTATGGTGGATGATATCACTGTCTCCATCTCTGAAAGCATAATAAGCCAACAACTTCAACTGAATGATCAGGATGGTGAGTATTCTGATTCTGTATCACTTGAGTTTATTTATGTTGAACTCGTAAAGTTGGGGTATGAGGGCCCTAGGGGAAAGGGCACCTTCTACAAAGGGCAATTTTGCTCGCACTGGAAGTACATTATCCATACTCTCCAGCAGTGCATGAGCCCTAAGAGAACTGGCTGGAATGAATATGAGAGAGATAAATTTTGATCAGGATACTGAAATGAATTTGGGAGCAACATGCTGATCAAAATTGCCAGTTCTCTTAGGGCTCTTAGGGCTCATGCACTGCTGGAGAGTATGGATAATGTACTTCCAGTGCGAGCAAAATTGCCCTTTGTAGAAGGTGCCCTTTCCCCTAGGGCCCTCATACCCCAACTTTACGAGTTCAGCATAAATAAACTCAAGTGATACAGAATCAGAATACTCACCATCCTGATCATTCGGTTGAAGTTGTTGGCTTATTATGCTTTCAGAGATGGAGACAGTGATATCATCCACCATAGAGTCGATCCATTGCACTCCATTTTCTTCCCTTAGTGAGGCATTTTTCCAGAACTGATCAATATGAGAGAGATAAATGGTGGGGTTGACCCCAAGAGCATGGTGGAGGGTGGAGAGTGAGAGGTAGTCAATCACATCATGGAAAGCACCGAGATGATCGGGTTTGGACAAATATGCGAGCATGTTGTGTTCCTTAACGAATGGAAGGGGAGCCATTTTGATTTCGATCGCTGAGAGTTGTTGAGAGTTAGGGTTTGTTTCTGATCGAAGTTCGATTTGGACGTGTGAGTTGCTCGGTAAGGAGGGAATTGCCTTATATATGTTTCGAATGTTGAATGCAATTCAAAGTTTTCAAAATTCTGCAAAGACCAAAACCCCCTTTAATAGCTTAACAGTTGACGGACAAAATAAACTAACAGTTTTAAAGCTGTTTTCATAAAAAGTGACAACTGTTATTTAAAAGTTAACTTCCTTTTGTTTGATCATTTATTTGGATTAACAGCTTACATATTATGACTTGAATGGTGTACCCAAGACCTGCATGGCCTGGGTACTTCCTGCTACTAACTGATTTTATTTGTGCAGAGCATTCATAGGGCCAATCATGGATCTATCTGGCATGTGGATAGTGGATGCTCAAGGCACATGATTGGAAATCCACACTGTTTGAAGGATTTCAGCAGCATCAATGGTGGATTTTTAGCATTTGGAAGAAATGCTAAGGGAGGAAAAATCACAGGTAAAGGAGCTGTTGAGGCAGGTACACTTACATTTAATGATGTTTTCTTTGTTGGACAACTTAAGTACAATCTATTAAGTGTATCTCAAATCTGTGACAATTGAAACAAAGTTTTGTTTACAGATTCAGAATGTATTATTCTTTCAAAGGATTTTAAACTAAATGAGAAGGATGTTCTTTTGTGAACACCTAGAAAAGATAATGTATACTGTCTAGATACACACAAGATTGCTAAACAGAATGTGTTAAGTTGTTTACTCTCAAAGGCATCTCATGATGAGTCTGCCATTTGGCATAGAAGGATGTGTCACATGAATTTTAAAACCATGAACTTGTTAGCTAAAAACAGTTTGGTAAGAGGTTTGCCCCAAAAAGAATTCTCATGTGATGATCATTGTGTAGCTTGTTTCAAAGGCAAGCAACACAAAACTTCTTATAAGACCAAAGAAGTTTCTTCCATTACTGCAACTTTACAATTGTTACACATGGATCTTTTTGGTCCTACATCTGTGGGGAGTATAGGGAAGAAAGCATATTGTTTAGTCATAGTTGATGATTTCACCAGGTTCACATGGGTTCAATTTCTTAGAACTAAGGATGAAACTGCTGAGTTAGTTAAGTCATTTATTCTTAAAATTGAAAATCAATCTGATTTGAAGGTGAAAGTCATTAGATTTGACAATGGTTCTGAATTTAAGAACTATGAGCTAAACAGTTTTTGTGAAAGTAAAGGTATTGAAAGACAGTTTAGTGCCCCTAGGACTCCCCAACAGAATGGAGTTGCTGAGAGAAGGAATAGGACTTTGATAGAGGCTGCTAGATCCATGTTAGCTGATTCTAGGCTTCCAATGACATTCTGGGCAGAAATAGTGAACACTGCCTGCTATGTTCAGAATAGAGTACAAGTAGTCAAGTCCAAAGGGAAAACTCCTTATGAGTTGTTCCTCAAGAGAAAACCTTTAATCAACTTCTTCAAATCATTTGGTTGTCCTTGCACTATCCTTAATACCAAATCACAATTAGGCAAGTTTGAGAGTAAGGCTAAAGAAGGTTTCTTTGTAGGATACTCGACTCAAAGTAAAGCTTATAGAGTTTTTAACAATGTCACTAGAATCATAGAAGAGAGTATGAATGTCTCTTTCAATGAGAATAGGATCAATATTGCAGGCAATGGGCCTGATTGGTTATTTGATATTGATGCATTGTCTAAATCTCTTTCTTTTGAGTATTCTACTGAAACAGCTGCAGGTACCTCCACAACTGTTGGTAAAAATCAACAAACAGTTTCCAACAGCCCAAACAGTTTTGAAATTGTTAGCTCAAAACCAACAACTGTTGGTTCAAACAAAGTTACTGAAGACTTTGTTGTGATTCCTATGCTTCAACAAGAGTTCTCCAATGCTGTTGATCCATTGATTGATGCTGAATCTTCAAAGGACATGGAATCTCATGATCCTCAACAACACACTGACTCTGCATCCCAAACAGTTGCTGATCAAGTGTGTGATACTGCTGAAAATTCAAGTGAACGTGAGTTTGATCTGTCTAATCTAGGGAATGAACTGACTGAAGAAAACATTCCTACATCAAGAGTTCACAAGAATCATCCAATATCACAAATAATTGGTGATCCAACCACTCCTATCAGAATAAGGAATATGCTGCAAAATGAAAACAGTGGTGTGGATCTTGCCCAATTTGATGTGAATGCTTGCTTTCTATCTCAAATAGAACCAAAGAAAGCAATTGAGGCATTGAAAGACCCTTATGGGTGGAAGCAATGCAAGAGGAGCTCTTACAATTTCAAATTCAGCAAGTTTGGAAGTTGGTTGAGCTTCCAAGAGGCAAAAGAGTAATTGACACCAAGTGGGTGTTCAGAAACAAGAAAGATGAAAGAGGGATTGTAATCAAGAATAAGGCAATACTGGTTGCACAAGGCTATACACAAGAGGAAGGAATAGACTATGATGATGTCTTTGCACCTGTTGCAAGGATTGAAGCCATTAGACTATTTCTTGCCTTTGCAAGCTTCAAAGGATTTAAGGTGTATCAAATGGATGTCAAGTCTGCTTTTCTCTATGGAACTATTGATGAGGAGGTATATGTGTGTCAACCCCCTGGCTTTGAAGACTCAAAGTACCCTGACAGGGTATATAGGTTGATAAAGCTTTATATGGATTACATCAAGCTCCTAGAGCTTGGTATGAGACATTATCATCCTACCTTCTTGAGAATGGTTTTAAGAGAGGCACAATTGACAAAACTTTGTTTACAAAGATTGTTAAAACAGAGATTTTGCTTGTTCAAATCTATGTTGATGATATAATCTTTGGATCCACTGATGACAGCTTGTGCAAAGAATTTGAAGTCAATATGCACAAAAGGTTTCAGATGAGTTTAATGGGTGAACTCACATTTTTCTTGGGATTACAAGTCAAACAAAAGCCCACTAGTATTTTTCTAAGCCAATCTAAGTATGTCAAAGACATATTGGACAAGTTTGGCTATCAAGATGTGAAGCTGGCAAGTACTCCAATGGAGACACACAAACAGTTGGGAGCAGATGTTGAGGGGGAGGATGTAGATATACACCTCTATAGGTCAATGATTGGTTCATTAATGTACTTAACTGCTTCTAGACCTGATATAATGTTTGTTGTTTGTGTTTGTGCCAGGTTTCAATGCAGTCCAAAGATGTCACACTTACTTGTTGTGAAAAGGATCTTTAGATATCTCAAAGGCCAATCAAAACTAGGACTTTGGTATCCTAAAGATTCACGTTTTGATTTGGTAGCATATTCTAATAGTGACTATGGTGGAGCCAATGTGGACAGAAAATCAACTTCTGGAGGATGTCAATTCTTTGGATCAAGGTTGGTTTCATGGCAGTGCAAGAAACAAACAACTGTTTCAACTTCAACAGCTGAAGCTGAATATATTGCTGCATCAAGCTTCTGTTCACAGGTTCTATGGATCCAAAATCAGCTTCTGGATTATGGTTTGTCTTTCTTAAATACCCCTGTTTATGTTGATAACACAAGTGCTATTAGCATAGTTAATAATCCTGTGAAGCATTCTAAAACCAAGCACATTGAAATCAGATTTCACTTCATAAGAGACTGCAATGAAAAGAGATTAATCCAAGTTATGAAAATCCATACTGATGATGAATTAGCTGATTTGTTCACTAAAGCTTTTGATGTGAGCAGATTCAACTTTTTGATTTCCAACATTGGAATGATTAACTTGGACTAATAGTTGTTCATTATTCTTTGTCATTTACACTAACAGTTTGCAACTGTTAGTTATGTTTTCTAACAACTGTTGTCTTTTAAGTATTCAGAGAAGGAAATGCATTTTCACACATCAGTTTTGGCCATATCTGCTTACCTGTCCCACAAACAGTTTTCAAACCCGTGACTATCCTTGTTAAGAGGTAAAGGTAAATTCACTTTATTGAAACAACAGTTCCAGACTGATGAAGGTGAGTCATTTTGCTTGTAGTGTAGTGAATTTGGTATGACAAGTCACTGCATGCTATTAATGGAAATTACTGGACATTAATGGTCATTAATGGTTATTAATGGACATTAATGTTCCCCAGTTTCTCTATAAATAGCCTTGCGTCCATACTTCACAAATCACACCTACATTTGCACAAACTTCTCTTTGCAAATGGCTACTAACTTCTTTTTCATAAACTTCAAAGAAATTAATGTTAGACAAAGTTATGTAACCATTCCTGCCCATTTGTAAGAATGCATGAGCTTTGGCAATACTCATCATGTGTTCTTGAAATGGATGATGAACCTGAGGAGTTCATCTTGTCCCAGCATCCAGATCCACGTAGGCCAAATAAACCAATTGATCATATTCGTATAAGAGGTGATTTTGAAAATTTCACTCTCTTCCATGAATTGCCTACACCATGCTGTCTAAGATTCGTCTTGAACCTGGCAGGCACTACAAACTCCGTAGTGTGGTTCAATGTTCGAAGAAATAATACTCATAACCACCAGAGGGCCTTGGATGATGAGGCAGTGGAAGTCATTGTAATAGATGACTAGTTCCACTGATGATGAATTGGTCTCTCTCACCATCATCCCACGAGGCAAATTATGACAATCGTCTCTGGTGGTACATATGATAAGAAGGTCTACTGCACACTCATTGGTGGGTTTTAAGTTTTGAAAATTGTTTAAGGCATGTCAACTGTTTTTCTGTTAACGGAGAAAGTTGTCTACACTTACGGTGTAGATCATTGTTCTCCCACACCTACGAGACGGCCTTGCACAATTAGATAAACAGTACCAACAATGGCTTGTGCATTACATGACCATTCTTTGAAGACAGGCTTCTCAGTAAGGCTATGGCGGCACTGTAGAGGCTATTCTGAACTCGATTCTTAAATAATGAAGACATTCACGAGAAAGAATGTGATGATGATTGTTTTCCCTTAAAGTTCAGATTTGTTGATACGTCTTCAAGAAAATTAAAATGTTAACGATAATTTGTCAAATGTAGATCTAGGAGTTAAGACAGTTAATATAAGTTGTGTTTAGATCTATAGCAAAAGACAGTATTGTTTTCTCAAAATTTTTGTAGCTCATTTGTGATTATCATGAATAAAATACATCTTATGTTGATGACTGTGTTCACTAATGGTTTGTTATTGTTGCTTCAGCATTTGATATATATGAGCTAAAGTTTGTTTGACAGTTGCACAATTCTGTTTCAATAAATACTAACAGTCAACTGTTAGTATATGGCTTCCACAACTGTTAGGCAAAATCCATGTGCAACTGAGGGGGAGAAATTCGTCAACTGAGGGGGAGAAATGAGAACAGTTGTAAACACTAAACAGCTGTTAATCCAAATAAATGATCAAACAAAAGGGAGTTAACTTTTAAATAACAGTTGTCACTTTTTATGAAAACAGCTTTAAAACTGTTAGTTTATTTTGTCCGTCAACTGTTAAGCTATTAAAGGGTGTTTTGGTCTTTGCAGAATTTTGGAAACTTTGAATTGCATTCAACATTCGAAACATATATAAGGCAATTCCCTCCTTACCGAGCAACTCACACGTCCAAAACGAACTTCGATCAGAAACAAACCCTAACTCTCAACAACTCTCAGCGATCGAAATCAAAATGGCTCCCCTTCCATTCGTTAAGGAACACAACATGCTCGCATATTTGTCCAAACCCGATCATCTCGGTGCTTTCCATGATGTGATTGACTACCTCTCACTCTCCACCCTCCACCATGCTCTTGGGGTCAACCCCACCATTTATCTCTCTCATATTGATCAGTTCTGGAAAAATGCCTCACTAAGGGAAGAAAATTGAGTGCAATGGATCGACTCTATGGTGGATGATATCACTGTCTCCATCTCTGAAAGCATAATAAGCCAACAACTTTAACTGAATGATCAGGATGGTGAGTATTCTGATTCTGTATCACTTGAGTTTATTTATGCTGAACTCGTAAAGTTGGGGTATGAGGGCCCTAGGGGAAACTCCAGCAGTGCATGAGCCCTAAGAGAACTGGCTGGAATGAATTTGGGAGCAACATTGCACTCGCACTCATTTGTTTAGCCAACAACAGAGCTTTTAATTTCTCAAAAATGATCTTTAATGGAATGGTAAAGCATCTAGAAACCAAATATGGTCTCTTTTTTATGTACCCGCGATTTGTGCAAGTTTTGTTTAACTTTTTTATGCCAAATCTTAAAGCACACAAGAGGGTCCTAATTCCCTCTACTCATGTGGCCTCCACATTGAGCAAGTTGATGGTTAATGGGAAGAATTTCTCAGGTGCCATAACTCCACCACTCTCTGCAATGGTGGAGTTTCTTTCAAGAAACAGAGCTGCCAGGGGTGAGCATGAAGCCCAACTTATTGCTACACCACCACCTCTGGAACCCACAGCTCACGATACTCAAATTATTCCTTCTGCTTCCTTTGAACGAGCTAAAACACAAGCCCCTGCACTAAAAATATTTCAAAAGAAGAGGAAAAGAACTGTTGGTGCTCCTTCCACCAAAGTTTATGAAACTGAAACTGTTAGCCCTGCACAGGTGCATTCACTTGTGCAGAATATCGAAAGGGAACCCCTTGTGCTGTCTCCCAGGCACAATGAGGAGGTGATCACTCCATTAGAGGGTGATCATGTGGTTGTTGAGGCTGACACTACTGTTTCATCCGCAAGGGATGAACAGGACAGGGTTAACATAACTAAGACCTCAGCCACGGCAACAGAGGCTGGTCAAACAGTTTCTGGAAATCCCCAGTACCAAGAAAAGAGGGGTACTGGTGTGGAATCTCAATTGAGTGAACCACCAGTTTTATCTATCAATGATATGTTAACAGTGGCAACACTGGCTGACATTGAGGCTAGAATGCAACACCAAGCAATGACGGATTTCAAATTTGCACCGCACCCTTTTTTGCTGCATATATACAACTCAAAAAGAAGATTGCCTTACAAAACAAAAGGATTCTTCAACAAGACCACCAAATTAAGGTTTTGACCAACAGTTTGAAGCATGCTAATGAGGTGCTAAAGCTGCATGATCAAGTACTACAACAGTTGACAGCTGCTGCAAGACCTCCTTCAACTGTTCTAATCAAAGAGGGGGAGAGTTCATTACCAACAGTTGCTGAAGTGCCAGAACAAACAGCTGCAGTGGATGAACTTACAGTTGCATCTAGTACACAAACAGTTGCAGCTGAAGGCACAACAGTTGCACCAATTGAACAAACAGTTGCAAGTGTCCAAACTGTTAATAAAGAAGAAGAAGAACAACTCTCAAGTGTTGATAGGGTACTAATCAACAGGATGGTGTCAACTGCAAATGTTCCAAGCACTGAGATTTTCAAATCTTGGTCAAAAGTTAAGCAGAACTACTTGGTTGATATTAGTGCTCAATATCTGGGAATAAGTTCTTCTAGAATGGCACAGAAAATAGATGATGGATGGCTTGATGGAAAGGTTGCTAAGTTAGAATCTTTACCACCAAAGAAAGGGTTTAAAGGCATAGTCATCCTGGAAGGAAAGAAAGAATCTAAGTTGCCCCATGTTCTAGGCAAAGGTAAGGAAGTTGTTGTTGTTTGTCCTAAGCTCAAGCTTTCAAAACAACAACAAGAAGAGCGTGATCATGAATTTGCATTAAGGCTAGCAGCTGAGCAAAGGGAACAAGAATTGAAAGATTTTGAAGTAGCAAAGAAGCTAGCTGATGAGATCACAGCTCAGATTGATGAGGAGGAAAAACAAGAAAAGGCTGCTAAGGGAGTTAAGAGAAAAAGAATTGTGAAAAAGAAACAACCTCAACTTCCTAAGTCAGTAACTGAGAAGAAGTCTCAACCTCAACAATCCAAATCTCAAAAGTCCAAAGCTGTCCAACCAACCCAAACAGATCAAACCATAAAAGCTAAAATGGTTAAAACTATCATTCAAGATAGGCTCTTGGTCGATGTTGAAGAAGGTGTTAACAAGTTTGTAAAAGAACATTTTGGCCAGAAGTCTCACATTAAAGAATGGAAGTTTGATGTTGGCCGGTTTGATACTGGGAAGGAAGGTATAATCATTGTAAGAGAGAATGATCAGATCGAACAGTTTACAGGCTACTTACAAATGATGGATAGTATTACTAGGCGGGACATACAAGAATTGTATGAATATGGAACAAGGCATTATGGAGGATCTGAGCATCCTCTAATTAAGTTATTGATGAGACATTTGACAAGTATTTGCAACCCAAAGAAAATAATGTCAATACTGATGGCTGATGAAACTTTTCCAATTCAATCTATTAAAGTGTATGCTAAGCCAAGGGTATACTCCATGGTAATGGAAAATGCAATTACTGAATGGTTTGACATGGATTTCATCGAACACGGTCAGATCAAGCTCCAATACTTATTGAAAGCCAAGTTCTATGGTCCAGCTAAAGTAAGGGATGAGCTACTTCAGAAATTCAAAGATAGACTTGAATTCCTGAGATCAAAGAAAACATAATTTTTTATTGAACCCAATACTTTTGAATTTTTTATTATAACAGTTTGATTTTTTATTCAATGATAAATATGTTCTTTACTTATGTTAATTTGTCTATGATTGAACCCTTAAAACAAACAACTTAATTGTATTGTTCAATACTTTAAGTTAGGGGGAGATTGTTGGGAAATTGGCTAAGTCATTGAAACTATTATACATGCAAATATCAAAACTATTAAGACTGTTAATGGAAGACAGTTCGAAACTGTTAGAAGAAGTGTTGAAGAAACAGTTTAGAACTGTTAGTGAAGATTGTGAAGACAGTTGTAACCAACAGTTGCTGTGAACTTCAAAGCTGTTATATAGAGTTCAGAACTGTTAGTACAAACTACTACAACTGTTTGAAGACCTTGAAGCCGAAGACTGTTAGAAGAACCAAAAACTGTTGTACTCATTAAACAGTTTCTGTTGAGCTAAATATGGAAAAACCCTATCTTTGAAGATATCTCGAAATACTTTGAAGATCATCAAGATTATCTCAGAAGATAGAAGATTACCTAACTGTCGGCAAAACAAGGAAGATTAAGGAGTATATAAATGATAGATTAGAATTCATAATATGTACGTACTCATTGATTAAGTTTTTGCATTTTATTCTTCAAATTGTAATTTGCTTTCTGAATAGTGCTAAGCCTCTAAGTTTCTCGTTGAAACCTAAGAACAATCTGTGTTCTTCGTCTAACATAATAAGTTAGATTGGGGGTGAAGTTTGCTATTGTAATCATTCTCGTTGAATAATAAAATTACTGTTTGATTGAATCTCTTTGTGTTCAAAACCTTCTTTAATCAATTAAGTGTGATTCCGCAACTTCTTAGTTGATTGTGATCATAGTTAAAGATTAACTTTTATTCAACTTTGATTTGTTATTCAAAAGTTAGTTCTTGTTATTTGATATAATCTATATCCGATCCTGACATGGATACTCGTGCAACAGGTTGTAGATTCTGAGCAATCGACCGATCTTAGAATTTTCTTGTCTTGCCAACTTCCTACCTATGAGGGCAGTAGGGATCCTAGTATAGATGGATCCGTGAAATGGAGTTAGCTTTTGAAAACAGCAACTGTAAAGAATCTAACAAGGTAGGTTTTGCTAGGAAACAACTGAGAGGCAATGTTATTGAATGGTACAACACAATAATCTCATCTACTCCTCCAGAGGTGAGAGCTGCCTTTACTTGGACAGATTTTCTGAAGATTCTCCGCAGCAAGTATTATTCTGATCAGGTGATGGATACACTGGAAGAGAAGTATATGAGTTTGAAAAAGAGCGATAAACCGGTGGAAGATATGATAGAGCAGTTTTCTGATAAAACAAGGTTTGTGGCTCATTGGTTGCCTGATGAAAAGGCAAAGATAAAACGGTTTGCTAAAACCTTACCACCAGACTACCGAGCTTCGGTCCAGAGTGCTCCAACTTTAGATATTGCATTTGAAATGGCCCGGCAATATGAAAGTGACCAAGTATAGAAGAAAGAATTCACTGGTGCAGGTTCCAAAAGAAATTTTGAGCAATCTTCTGAGTCAGAAGATTTGGGAGGTGGATCTTGGCAACAACAGGGAGGTCAAGAGTATAATCAATCAACTACTCCATGGATCTTGGCCACTGTACCCGGGAGACAACCCGATGTCACAAATGCGGGCGGAAGGGGCATACTACTGAGGCGTGTCGCTTCAATGATGATGTTTGTAATAAATGCTACAAACCTGGACATCGCGTATCAGAATGCAGATCAGGTCAGGGACAGAGATCGGCAGAAGCAGGAGGATCATTTTCGGGTCAAAAGAAAGAGAATACACCTCGTGCGACTGGCAGGGCTTATCAGATGACAACTGAGGAGGAAAAGACAGCAGGTGATGTTATAATTGGCACATTCTTAGTTAACTCCATGACTTATTATGTTTGAGTCCGGTGCTAATTACTCCTTCATTTCTTCTAAATTTCCGTGAAAGAACTAATTGCTTAGTCCTTTATAATAAGTTTTCTTAGTATGGAGAGACTTGTTGAGATCTTTTACGTGAAGGTCAAACGGTTAAGAAAGAAGAATAACCAGTTGGTCTTAGTAAAGTGCAAACACAACCTCTGGTCAGACTGGACATGAGAGGTTGGGGAAGACATTAATGTCTGATATCCCCACATGTTTACAGAAAAGGTGGAATGACGCGGAAGGTGGAACGATGCGAACATGTATTGATAAAGGAAGCACAACTAATTACGTGTGAGACGAGAGTTTAAAAGGCAGAAGCAATGAGAAAATAGATGAGGAGAACATTTTGTGAAGTGTTAACATTGTAGTTAGTGGAAGTAAGTAGATTATAGTATTGAGGATTCTCATGTTGGTCTATTGTAGAACGAGGGTGGTAGTTTATATCTAAGTGTGTGTGACTATAGTAGAAAGAGATATTGTAGATACGTTCCTATAGAGAAGGTATTCGAAGTAACGATAAATTAAACGGTAGCTGTAATAGGAATATAAGAGGTCTGATTTTCTTTCATTGTGCATTTTTGCGCTGTTTAGAACAGACGAATCCCGATATGTTAGAGTTAAGAAGTTAACTCGATGAGACTTGCGGGTCTAATGGTTGAAGGTGTTACTCAATATAAGAAGTGTGTTGGTGACTTATAATTGTGAGTGTAAGTAAGACAGGATTCCAAGGACGGAATCCTCTTTAAGGAGGGTAGATTTGTAACATCCTCAAAAAGGGCCTAGTCGTTTATACTTTTGGTACGCTCTAATCTTTAGTTTTATAGTGAATATTAGAATTATTTTATCAAGATAATATTAAATTATTATGAAAATAAGTAAGTATTGGTGATATTAAAATAATAACGAAAATAGATAATTTTAATATAATATTAAATGGTTTTGAATAAGGGTTCCTGAAACATCCCCGTTAGTTGAAACGGATAAACGGATATTAAGTTGTAAGTTGAGAAGGAGAACAAAATACCCCTAATGGATAATTCTGAGATCTTAAGTCGGTCTCCTCTCTTCTACGCATATACAGACACACGTATACTAACACACACACACACACTCTCCTTTATTTCATTTTGGTTCTTGAACTTTGAAGAAGAACAACAAGGAAGAAAGCTTGGAGCTTAATCCCAGTAGCAAATTCAAGCAACAATCTGAGTTTATTTCATCATCCTTATATCAATAGTAAGTTCACTCCTCCATAGTCTTCTTTGTTCTTAAGTTCTTGAAGGTTAGGTCAAAAGTGGCAAAATCCGAATTAGCTACCCATAATTGATTCCATGAGTTGTAATTTGTTCCTACATCATTTCTAAGTGATTAGAATCCAAGTTTATAAATCAAAGTATTGGATTTGAGCTTGTTCCATGAAAATCACCAAATGGGTCAAATTTGAAGATTTTGATCCCATAGCTTCAATCCATGATTTAAGTTTGTTAATTACATGTTTCTAAACTTAAAATGATGCCTAAGATGTTATGGAAGTACTGGATATTGATTTGGAATGCTGGAAATTGAGTTTGATGTGAATATGGACTGAACAGGGGCTGGAAAATCGATACTGCACTGATCTGGGGTGCTTTGCGATCGCATGGACTTCCCTTGCGATCGCATAGGGTGCCTTGCGATCGCATGCATATCCTTTGCGATCGTATGGGGCCTAACCAGATCACATAGTGCCCCACTAGCCACAGTGCGCGGTTTGTTTGATGTTTTTCGACGTTTTTATCGTACTGGATGTTCGTTTAGGATTCTAAATACTTTAATGGCAACATTAAGGGATTTATATTAGTTATATTTGTTTGCTTTAGCCTCTTAGGTGAGTATAGGATAACATAAGAATTAATATAACCGTATTATATGTTATCAGTATGTGTTAGTAACTCAATGAAATGTAATTAATCTTGACGTATGTTATGTTTATGCATGATACACGTAACAATTGAATCATGATTTATGATATGATTATGATTATGCAAGAAGCATGTATGAATTGAACCATGGATATTATATGGTTATGATATGCGCGCTATGAGGCCCGTAATGGGTCAGTTATGTGTTTATGATCGGATCCGAGATAAGGGGGGCTGGTTATAGTCCTTGAACGGGGCCAGTGAGCTAGGGCGCTTTGAGACCTGTGGGTCGATGATAACCGTCAACTACCTGGGGTTGCAAACCCAGCGTTCCCCGAGCAGGATGGGAATCGACGTATTGTTGTACCCCATGAAGGTTTTGGCCAGAAAAGCAACGGTAGACCGCTACCCGCTCACCCACCTGTGCGGTTGATGTGTCTGGTTTCCCCAATTAGGAGTGTTGAGCCGGGCTAGCTACCCTGCAAGATTATGTTTCCTTCTGGCTGTGCCAGCTCATCGCGAGATGCTAGGATAGCACTGTTTGATACTATTGTTGATATGTGATATGTTTATATTACTGATTATGCTATCTTATGCTCACTAGCTTTAAAAAGCTAACAGATACTCTCCCCATGATTACAGGTGATACTTAGGCGCGTGAGCTTGGGTACGTACTGGTTTTACTTATGTTTTTGGAGGAACACTTATCTTTATGCTTATGTTTATATAACTTGTTTGTGTGGTCGCTAAACAATTTTAGTAACACCAACTGATCTTTTGTATACCGTGGCTGATTTTTTATTGTAATTAATAGCCACTTTAAATGTTTTCCGCTTCTTATTATATTTTGAAAAACAGGTTTGGTTTAATTTGAGTTTTCAAACGGATCCACGCAGTTTGGATTCTTGAATTACTAATTTAGAAAGAAAAAATCTGGTTTACAAAATCGCGGTGTTACAGTTACACAACCCTACTGACTTCTTTTCATAAGGTTGGAAAGAAGAAGCAAACAAAGCCAGCTGGATTAGCAAGAGCAGGCAAGTACAGTATGAAGCTTCCTGAAGGCTTGGAGTTTAAAGAAAACACCTATGTAGAAAAGCCTGAGAAAGGATTCATGTACCTGGATAGAAATGGTGAACAATGCTTCCAGTCTAATGCAAGTATTTACACATGTGGGGTATCTCAAGTATTTGCTCTTAGACAAATTGTGGAAAAGACTGAACAAACTGCAAGGTTCAGATTCAGAATTAACAGAGCAATCAGATCACAAAAGGATCAGCTTTAACACTTACCTAACCTGCAAGAAATCCTTGAAGAAATCAACAAGGAGATCAAAGAGTTTGAAGAGCTGCATCCTCAATAGATTAGTTCTATTGTAAATTAGATTAGTTCTAATTTTTGTAAACACTAAGTGTGCATGATCTGAGTGATCTATACTTTTGTATTATGATATGTTCAATTAATACAAATATTTGTTTGATATGTTCAACTGTGTTATGATGTGTTCATACTTATTAGTCTGTAAGTTCAGCTTAATGAATAAATGATTAGTTCTTAATTCATTGATATAAATGGTTGGTGTGTTCAACTAAAAGTTGGCATGTTCCGCTTATAATTGATAAGTTCAATTAAAATTGATAAGTTCAATTGATATTTGATTAGTTCAAATTTAAAATCTTGATAAGTTTAAGATTTAAAACATAATTCTGTTAAACAAACTTAATAACTGTTTGATGGTTTTGTCATCATCAAATAGGGGGAGTTTGTTGGGAAGATAATCTCATCAGTTGAGATATGTGAAGGGTTTTGAACCTGACCAAACCACCATATGACTCAAACTGGTCAAACCTGGGTTTGAATCTACTGGTTCAATCCTAAAAGCGGAACTGGATTGAACACAACCCTCTAAACCCCAAAAGGGTTAGGATCTTTAAACTAACTTGATCAACATAGTTTCTTGCAAAAAAATCCACAGATAAGGTTATAAGAAATATACCTGAACAAAAACTTGGGATTGCTAAAGATAGTCCACCACTACTGCACCTCCGATTGAACTAGCTGCTAGACCGCTCCTGGATCACCAAATCGAAATACTCGAAGACTTGAGTATGTGTATGTGTGCATCGACCATGAAGTCGCAAAACGCCCTTAGTGTTTTGCTTGTTTCGAACCGACGAGAGAGAGGAGAACCGAGAGAGAGAGAAATCGAACTCAAGGGAGAGAGAGCCGAGATCGAGATGAGAGGGAGAGATGGTGGCTAGGGTTAATCCCTTGTGTCACTTATCTAATCCTTAAGGCTTAAGGATATTATATAGGGATTAACTTGGACCTAAGCCCGTTTAATTAAAAAGCCCAACTGGTTTTAATTAAACTTTCATCTCTTCTCATATTGACTCCTTGGACTTTACTAGTTAATTAATAAACTATTAATTAACTTAGTCCGTTAAATATTAAAGACTTAATATTTAATTCTCCTTAAATAATAAATAACTATTTATTATTTATTTCCTTTTTAATAATTAATCCAAACTGGATAATTATTTATATCTCTCAATAATTAATACTACTGATTAATTATTCGTTTATCTCTTTAATAATTAATCTAACTGATTAATTATTTACTCTACTAATCTAACTGATTAATAATTTCCACACAGATTTATGGTGAAAACCAACTGTTCTGAATTGGGTGTGTAGCAGTGTGACCCTTTAGTCTCTTATAACATTGGATACAATATGCCCATTAATTATCTCTGCACATAATCCAACAATTTGATGAGACAAAGTTAAGTTTGTAAGATGTGTTCTACATATAGCTTAAACAGAATTATGAAGCTTAGTCAGACTGAACACTTATAGTGATTTAGACTGAGTATAAGCTGAGTGTAAGATGTAAATATGTTTGATCAGCTTAGACTATATCTTAGTAAGATTATCAATATGTTTGATAAACTTTGTGTGACACCTAAGATATATATATTGAGTTTCAGCTTGATGAGTTTCAAGCTGAGCGACTCAGCGTGAAAACTGAGTCATCTGAATAGAGTTGCTAAATATGTTTTAGTTAATTCTTTATACTTCTAAGGATGAGTTAATAATTATACATGTTAGTTCATGTTTGAATTTTGGTTTGTTCTCGAAGAACTCAGCTTGATGAGTTTCAAGCTGAGTAACTCAGCCTGACTAAAGAAGTCAGTTTAAAAGAATTTAAATATGTTTTAAATTCTGTTTTAACTCTCTATATCTACGGCGTGGATAAGAAGACTCCAGAATCAAGATTGAAGATTGAAGACTCAAGATAAGAAGATTCAAGATTCCGAGTCATCCGGTAGTTAGTTAGCAAATTAGGATAAGTCCAATTTGTTAGGAACCGTAGGAACAGGATTATAAATACTTATCTCCTGATAAGTTTAGAGGTACGACTCAGATACGAATACAACTAAGTGTTGTAGAGCCAAATATCTCACCTCAACCGTATGTGTTATGATTCTTGAATCATTGTTTGTAAGTTCAACGTGATCAAGAAATTCACAGATTGCCAAGCTATTCTTGTGTTCGAATATTCACATTGGTTGTGAAATTGGTAAGTTATCAATCTATGTAAATCCTGTTTAGAGAGTCGTCAGTATCTATAATCATAAGTTGATTATAGATAGCTAAGTTTGAGAGATTGAGAGATTTATTAGGTGTTTACATATCAAGATTTGCTTACTTGATAGAGTGTGTAATCATCTTCTTATTAATGAAAAGCAAATCATTCGATTGTGGTTTGATTTACTTTGTGTAACACTTTTATTTGATTTGTTCAATTTCCGCAGAAAGTGTATTCAACCCCCCTTCTACACACCTGTTGCTTGTTGTTATTCTCACCAAGGGACCAACAATATCAGACCTAGGACCCATATTTCACATACTTGACACAAGGTTTGGTCACTTCCAGCCAAGTCATGCTATTTCTGGTAGGTAACACCATGTACCAATCGTACTTAGCTGATACGACTCCTAGAACCTCGTAGAGCACTTAGACCCAGTCTAGTATTTTTAACTCTACTCTAGTGTATTTTGGGCCGGGACTCCCGATTATCACCAAAATAGATCGCACCACCTAAGACAGTATGAATTATGGCCGGGACTCCCGATTATCGCAGAATCTTCCATACCCTTTGCCGCAATGGTTTGAACCCAGATGCCCAAGGTTTAGGCACTTCCGATACCCGAGTACCGTTTAACAGCAAAGGTGTACAATTAGATGGGTAGCACACTGATCTAAGATTTTCTTTGGTTTTATAATTAAGTTTAAAAGAAAAACTTAATATTCCAGTTTTTTGAAAAACCATTTTAAAACTAGCTGTTTTAAAAAATGTGATTTACATGTGTACATATACTTGGTGCACAAAACGGCTTTATAAGTTCTAAACTTATAATCTTGACAAAACTCTTAAATTTATAAAAATTTAACTAATACGGCTAACAAACTGAAGTCGTATTCTAGTTTGTCATAAACCGTGGTTTTTCTCTGTTTAATAATTGCCTATTATTAAACCACTTTTCACAGCTTCACATACAAATATATATGAGCAAGCAATAAAAAAACACAACCACGTAGATAAAAACCTATAGTTTTGCCAACTAATCCTAAGTCAACCCTGGGCATGAAAGGAACTCGGATTCGCCTCCATGATGCATTGCTCACACTCGTCTTGACTCCTCCTCCGAAGTACCCGAGCATTATGCAAGACATCATCTTGAAAATCTCCTTGAACTGTGTCTTGATAATGGGACAATACTGCAACTACTACCATTACAAATACAATGAAGGAAGGGGTTGTAAGTGGCACGCAGGCCTCCCCGAACCAGTACATTATTTCAATTGAAAAAGGGATTGTAATTGGGACGCAGGCCTTCCCAAAACCCAAAATTATCACTACCGATGATGTATGTGCCTATCGGGTCACATGCCGGGGGTTGACCTTGACACAACCAAAAGATGAGGGTGAGAAAGGATAAATAAAGATAGTTGGTTTCCAGCAGGGGTTAGCGACGCTAACCCTTGCGTCGTTAAGTCAGCCGCGTTAGCGGCGCTAACCATGGGCGGTTAGCGGCGCTAACCGTGGGTGGCTAGCGGCGCTAACCCTGCCTGACAGAAACAACTTTATTCTTTTCACCTCTAGCTTCCACCAATGCATGTTGTTTGTGATGATTAGCCTTGGGCCGACTTGGGGAGACCTGGGTCGTGGCTTGGCTTATAAAATACATGCATATCTCTCATTCTCTACTCTTGACCATTTGTTGAGACAAAATACACTTAGAACTTTTGTGAGAGTTGCTAAGTCCAAACAAGAGAGAAAGAGAGCTAGTTTCTCTTGTGGTTTCATGGGTTGTTGTTCCAGTAGCCTCTTCATCTTGTGGATTAAGCTAAGGGGTGCTAGTACACCAAGGTTGCCAAGTGTCTCGGTGTGGACTTAGATAGCCGAAGAAGGAGTTCAAGGAGAGATCAAGGCTTGGAGCTCAGCATCAACAACAATCCAGAGGCATCTAGGGTATAAATATCTTCTCTCATTTCTGTTTTAGTTGCATAACTTAGTTGTAGAGTTAGATCCATTGATGGGGTTCATATTATGGTCTTGTTTTTGCTTGAAAAATTCGTTTTTTAGGCTTGCATGCTTCCGTTGCCGTGTACCACGAATCCCACCAGTGGTATCAGAGCCAGCTCTACACTGGTTTTGCACTAGATGGCCAAGAAAATCCGAAAAATGTGATTTTTGGTTATGTCCAGTGTTTAGCGGCGCTAACTTTTCATGTTAGTGGCGCTAAACCTTAGTTAACGGCGCTAAAGTCGAAGTCAACAGTCGTCTTTGCTTATCTGACTTGGTAAACTGTCATCTCGCGATAGCGGCGCTAAACAGTTTTAGCGGCGCTAACTCGTTATAGTTAGCGGCGCTAAACCCCTTACTGACAGAATGCATGGTTTTTGCCTTAAATCAATTTTGTTGGATTTTGGGCTATTTGTTCTTGCTGGAATTGTTCCAGATTAGTGATGTTATTCTGTTTAAGTTGCCTTATGTCTTGGTTGGTGTATTTATATGTGGATTAACATTATGGCATGAAAATGGTTAATTGCATATATTTACATTGTGTATATATGACTATGGAATTTTGACTTGTTTAGGGTTCCTAATGCATATATACATAGGATTATTAGTACCTTGAGTGATTATATAATCTTAACCAAGACATATAAGATTTACATGGTTTTGTGTGGCACACCATGTGTAGTTTTAAATTTCTTGTGTGTGATTGTGATATTAGAATCCGGTAACAATATGAGCCATGAGACCTATGTGATGTGTTTGGTTGTTTAAATTAATGTATTTATTCATTTGGTGGTTTGTACCACAATGGTTTGTAATAATTAATTTAATTATTCGGTTTGTATATTTAACGGCTTGCATGCCGATTTTCTATTCTTTGTAATTTGTAGTATTGGCTTAGAATAGTAAATTGTGGCTTGCATGCCATTTCCTTTTAAATTTGTAAATTGTAAAAGGAGAACCGAAGCAACCAACAAGGACCATGGAGGATGTCTTGGCATACTTGGATCCGGAGGTCGGTGGGAGACGCAATGGATCAAGTGGGAGATGCACACATCGGGTCATTCGGTCTAGTCCTTAGATGACTTAGTCTTGCCCGATGGCTCACGGGCAAGATGCATAGGATTGGCTCGTTACCGGATATATAAATATTACATGCGTGGTTGATTTTATTTTGTTTATTTTCTTGCATGGATGCTTAGGATCTTCGCATGCTAGAAAATTTTTCAAAATAATAAAATCAAAGAGTTTTAAATCGGTTTACAAACTCCTCCGCGCGCCACATAGACAAGAATTGGTAAAAAGTGTTTTAACCGGAGAAACAAAAACCCGTTTTTCAAAAGTAAATCTCACACCACCCGTAAGATGACACCGCCCAAATCTAGTGAAACAAGATTGGTCGTCGAGCTCTAGCCGAGATCGATTTTGCGTAACTGTGTGGAAGGCCCGTGTGGTAACTCGCAACGTCAGTTGTCGAGCTTTAGCCGAGCCGGCCATTGGGCTAGAGTACCACCGTGTATCTTGACGGACGATTTACAAATTCCAAGACTTAAACGCAATGGTAGTTGTCAATCTTTAGCCGAGCTATCAAAGTGTATTAATGAGGAATTAGTGTGGAGGGATCAAACATGCCAAATGGGTGCTAAGAGTACCTAGGATCCCGCAAGTTTCTAAGAGTTGTGATCACGGATTACAATTGGTAAAGTGTTTATCGGCCTAAAATAGCTCTATGAAGTGATCCGCGGAAAACGCGTCATGGATTAGGGTATTTTGAGGTTCTTAGCCCTTGTTACTATAGTTTGTTTTATAACAAGTGGGTAATTATTTTAACAAGGATTTAATACGTCATAACTAACCAAATTTCGTACTTTGCTTGTAGATGGCATCTACTAGCAACACCAACACCACCAACATGTCACTCCGTCCATTTTTGGAAAAGGAGAAACTCACCGGGCCGAACTTCATTGATTTGCATAGGACTTTGAGAATTGTCCTACGTCAAGAGATGAAGCTAGAGGTCCTTGAGTCACCTCTTCCGGAACCACCGGCAATCAACGCGCCAAGAGCCGTAAAGGATGCGCATGAAAAGCGTGTCCGTGACCCTAATGATGTCACTTGCCTAATGCTAACGACCATGAATCCCGAATTGCAAAGGCAATTCGAGAAAGTGAGTGCGTTTGAGATGATTTCTCAGCTTAAGGACATGTTCCAATTGCAAGCAACGCAAGAGCTTTATGAGTGTGTCAAGGCCTTTGTCGGTTGCAAGATGCCGGAGGGCGGTAATGTTAGCTCCCACGTACTAAAGATGAAAGGGTACGTGGACCAGCTTGAGGAGTTGGGCTTTCCCATAGGGAAAGAGTTGGCGGTTGAAATAATCCTCCAATCTTTGCCTCCGTCATATGGACCGTTCATTGTGAACTTCCATATGCATAGTATGGATAAAACCATTATGGAATTGCATGGCATGCTCAAGACTACTGAGTCCGAGCTTGCCAAGGCAAAGCCCTCCACCTCCACTGCCGTCCTCACCATCAACGAAGGTGGGCACAAGCGTAAGCAACCGCTTCGGGCTCCAAGGGGAAGGGAAAGAAGAAGGCCAAGGCCCAAGGGCCGAAGCCTAAACCTAACCCAACTCCGAAGCCGAAGGGGAAGCAAGTGGCTCCCGCTGCCACCTCTCCAGAAGAGGCAACCTGCTACTTCTGCGGGGAGAAGGGTCACTACCGGCGTAGTTGCCCCAAGTACACGGAGGAGCTCAAGCAGCTTCGCTCTAAAGGTGCCGCTGCCTCCGGTACGTACATGATTGAACTCCATAACACTTCTACTTCTAACACCTGGGTTTTAGACAGCGGGTGTGGTACTCACGTTTGTAATAATGTGCAGGTACTAAGAAGAAGTAGGGACCTGGTTGATGGAGAGCTGGATCGCATCATGGGAAACAAGGCGGTTATCCCGGTTGAGAAGATTGGGAGTGTGGAGCTCGCCTTTCCTTCTGGATTTATCTATTGTTTTAGAAAATGTTTGTTATTCGCCCTGCGTGGCAAGAAACATTTTATCACTTTATGCTTTATATGACATTGGATTTGACAATAAATTTGAGAATGGTAGCATTTTATGTTACAAAGATCATGTCTTATATTTTAAAGCTTTTCCATGTCATGGCATTTATGAGGCAAGTGTAAACTTGCAAAACAATAGATCAATCATGAATGTTGATTTAGGATCCAAAAGTGTTTTGGATAAGTTATATCTATGGCATGGTCGGTTAGGCCACATAAACAAGAAACGCATCGCCAAGCTCCAAGCGGATGGGATCTTGGAATCATTTAAGCATGGTTCAAATGAAGTATGTGAATCCTGTTTATTGGGCAAGATGACCAAAGCACCCTTCACCGGTGTTTGTGAGAGGGCGCAAGACTTGTTGGATATCATTCACACGGATGTGTGTGGTCCGTTCAAGCATGCCACAAGAGATCATTCCCGCTACTTCGTTACCTTTATTGATGATTATAGTCGATACGGGTATGTCTACTTGGTGAGACAAAAGTCGGATACCTTTGAGGTGTTCAAGACTTATCCAAACGAGGTGGAAAATCAACTAGGGAAAAGAATTAAGATGCTACGATCTGATAGAGGCGGTGAGTATCTTAGTTCTGAGTTCCGCGAGCATCTAAGGAGTTGTGGGATTGTCTCGCAACTAACACCTCCTAGGACGCCACAACTAAATGGTGTCGCCGAGAGGAGGAACCGAACATTATTAGATATGGTTCGGTCTATGATGGTTCGTACGGACGTTCCCGTTACATTTTGCGGATATGCGATTGAAACGGCTGGTAGAATCCTTAACCTCGTACCAACAAAGAAGGTTAAGAAAACACCATATGAGATGTGGCATGGAAAGGTTCCATCCATTTCATATTTAAAGGTCTGGGGTTGTCCTGCCTACAAATTAGAGCCCAGGGCCGAAAGGTGTTTTTTCATTGGTTATCCCGCTGGGTCTATGGGATATTTGTTTTACAAACCTTCGGAGAACAAGGTATTTGTTTCTCGAAGGGCAGTGTTCCTTGAGAGGGAACTGCTATCCAAAGATGCTAGTGGGAGAAAGGTTGATCTTGAAGAAATTCAAGAGCCTGCCAATGTAGAACCTGATGTTGGGACTAGCTCACAACCCGTAAGGGTTGATTCTCTGCATGATGATGCTGGAGATAATGTAAACCCATTGCCTGTTAGAAGATCTGGTAGAAGTCGGCATGAGCCAGAGAGATATGGTTTTAACATATCTGAGGGCACCGACATGGTAGTGGTCTCTGATGAGCCTACCAAATACCGGGACGCTGTGGTGGGCCGTAAGTCTGCCAAGTGGCTAGAAGCAATGGAATCCGAGATTCAGTCCATGTCGGATAATCAAGTCTGGGACTTGGTTGATCCCGTGCCGGGGTGTAAACCCGTGGGGTGCAAGTGGGTCTTCAAGAAGATGATCGGCATGGATGGCGAGGTAGGCACCTTCAAGGCCCGACTGGTGGCTAAAGGTTTCACTCAAACTCATGGTGTAGACTATGACGAAACCTTTTCCCTGGTGGCTATGATGAAGTCTATCCGGATACTTTTGGCCATTGCCGCATTTCATGATTATGAGATTTGGCAAATGGACGTCAAAACCGCGTTCCTGAATGGAACACTTTCAGAGGATGTGTACATGACACAGCCTGAGGGTTTTGTACATCCAGAATTTCCGTATAAAGTCTGCAAGCTTAAGAAGTCCATCTATGGGCTTAAGCAAGCCTCTCGGAGCTGGAACCTGTGCTTCGACGAGAAGGTCAAGGAGTTTGGCTTCTCTAAGATCAAGGATGAGCCATGCGTTTACATTAGAGCTAGTGGGAGCGTAGTTGTATTCCTAGTTCTTTATGTAGATAATATTCTACTAATTGGGAACGACGTCCCAACTTTGCAAGGGGTAAAAGCCTGGCTAGGGAGTTGTTTCTCAATGAAAGATCTTGGGGATGCGGCTTACATTCTTGGGATTAAAATCTATAGAGATAGATCCCGCAGGTTGATTGGATTGAGCCAGAGTACGTACATTGACAAGGTCCTAAAGAGATTTAGGATGGAGGACTCCAAGAAGGGGTTCATACCTATGTCACATGGTTTAGTGTTGAGCAAAGCTCAAATCCCGAGTTCCCCTGAGGAACGGGAAGTAATGAGGCGAGTCCCATATGCTTCGGCTATAGGCTCGATCATGTACGCCATGTTATGTACTAGGCCTGATGTATCTTGTGCATTGAGTATGACAAGTAGATATCAAGCCAACTGTAACACCCTCTTTACCGGCCTAGATTAATTAAGGTAATTAATTAATTAATTTGGAATTTCATTTGCTATGTGAATTAATTGTTTTAATTGTTGTTGTAAATTATTTGTAGAAGTGATAATTGATTTATTATGAGATATTATGTTTTCTTTTAACTATTTAAGGAAAATGCATATTAATAATAAATTAATAGTTGGAGTGTGTATGGGGGAGGTATGGCCGGTTGGTGGCATACCCACTCCTCCTCCATACTCTTCTTTTACTTGTTGTAGTAAACAAAGAGGTTATTTGTGTCTGTGTCGTGTGTGTTCGGCCGAGAGGAGCAAAAGAAAGAAAAAGAGAATCAAACTTCAATCTTGCCTTCTTAATTTGTTAACTGAAGTATTTTGAATCATCAAGAGGTTAGAAATTCTATACCATTATGTTGTTTGTTGTTTGATTTTGGATTTATATGAATTTTAAGTGAGAATCCGATTAAATGCAATTATATGATGAATTGATGATTCTAGGTTGCATGAATGTTAGATTATGATGTTAGGATGTTCATTATATGTTTAGAATGATTTCTGGAAACATATATAACTTGCATGCTTAAAATCAGTAGTGATTTAAGTTAGAAATCAAAAATGGAGATGAAGTTATGAATCAGTCGGATTTGGAGTTTGAATGACTCGGATTGTTGAAATTCGATTAAAGTTATCAGAATTGATAGGAATCCGATAGAATCTGACTGTTTGCCTTAGCTTGTAATCAGATTTCCCATTTACTCGGATTCCGATTATTTTCTCGGATTTCATGTTGATCGGATTTGATGCTTTAAACGGATTGTGAAGTTTACCCGGATTCCGCCTGTTTACTCGGATTCCGCCTTGTACTCGGATTGTGACCATTTATCCGGATTCCGCCTGATTACTCGGATTCCGCCTATTCACTAGGATTTGATGTTACTCGGAATTCAATTGGTTATGTTGAAATAGACTATTGATCGGATTTGATGATTTGAATATGAGCATGAGTTTATACCTCAAGTATTTGCCTTGGCTTACGAAAGGAATGTTCGAATTACCTAAGCTAAGGAGTTGAATGAATTCACAAGATTACAGTAAGTAAAGAGTAATAGTGAATTACAGTATATTATTTGAATATACATTAGTTGATCTGTACTTGTAGATTATTGGTACATGTGATATGTGGATGTATGTACTTGTTGATTTAAGTACATGTTAAGTATTGTGCTTATTGTGTGTTGATTAAGCAAATACTGATTTTTAGTTGTTTGTTCAGGTGGAGACAAAACTCAGTAGATAAGTAAAGACTGAGTTACCTGAACTTTTGAAGATATCGGTGAGTGGATATATATCTTGGATGTATAAGATATATCACCTGATTGTTGCTCCTTGAGAAGTATTCTCTTGTTAACTGTATATATACATGTTGTTTGGGAGATCAGCTTGGCGGTTGTTTTTCAGCTGGGCCTTGGTTTAGAGATATACAGTACTAGCATTCGTCTTGATAGTATTTGTTGTAATCAAGAGTTGCTAGTATTGTTGTCTGTTGTAACTAGGCTATCGGTAAACCTATGCTTTGGCCGGCATTTGGTTGAAGGTCTTGCAAGACCGCCGGTTCTCTTGTTGTTTGAGCAATGTTGGTTTAGGCTTGATGCCTTGTATGTTTTTGATATCTGTTCTCTCACTTAGCTTTGTGCTAATCCCCCACTGTTGAACTCTTTTACAGGATATTCCTGGTAGGTTGAAGATAGAGGTGAAACTGGAATTATGGACTGATCTAACTCTGATATCTATTTTGTAATTGTAAAGAGCCTGATTTTGTAGTAACACTGTTGTAGTTTTGTAATGTTAACCAGCAATGTTGTATTTACAATATTATATATATGTAATTATGTTATTAGCTTCCGCGCGTATTACAAAGTTGTGTTTTAGAAAATACGGTGTTACAAGTTGGTATCAGAGCCCTGGTTTGAGGATTTGCATTCTAGATGTGCAATACTTGAACCGAGTCTCTGATCAGTCCAATATTTCCAGGGTGGGTAATTAGTAAGGTAGCTATAGAGAATATGATGTGGTACTAACGGATTATAATCTGACAACTGGTGAGATGTTGTGTAGAACAGATTATGGCTGATAACAACGAGATCCCGGTATTTACCCCTTCGTCCCCTAGAAGACAACACAACAACGTGTCCTCTACTGCTGCAAACGAACAACACAGAGCGGGTACCTCTCACAACGGGGAATCCGATAACCAAGATTATGTGTTACAACTAGAAGATACTTTACAGACTCAGAGAGATAGAATTCAAGAGCTTGAACAGCAGTTGAACCAAACCCAATCTTCGCAACCAACCTCTTCTGTACAGATACCTCATACAACCGCAACTTTTACACAACCTTTACCACCACCTGTTTATACCACAACACCAGCAAGCACGGTGTCAACACCTTATGGATCCTTTCCATTTATTCAAATGCCACAAGGAGTGTCTAACCAGCATCAAACCCCACAACAAAACTTCTTTATTCCGTGGTTTTCGCAGCAAGAAACTAGAAACAAATGCCAATTCAAAGATTTGGTGGCGTGTGGAGCACCTGAGTATTCGGGAAGTTCAAACCCGAATGTTACTCTAAACTGGTTGAAAGAAACTGTGAAGGCTTTGGAAGCCTGCAACTGTGAGAAAGCTGAATGGGTCAAGTTTGCAACGAGACGTCTAAAGGATCAAGCTTTGGCGTGGTGGGATTCACTGACCACACACCTGCCGAGGGAGATTTTTAATGCAGTCACCTGGGAGCAATTCCAGGATAAATTCTGTGATCAGTTCTGCAATGCTTTTGACATGGCCAAGATTCAACGAGAGTTCCTAGATTTAGCACAGACAAGTAATATGTCTGTGGACGAGTTGATCAACAAGTTTCAAGTGACTCTCCGATTTGCAAAGCAGTGGGTGCCCGAAGAGCGTGCTCAGGTTCAACACTTTGTGAAAGCTTTGTTACCAGAATATCGGGGTAACACTCGTTTGGCGACATCGCTTGTCCAGGCATTCACTTTAGCAAGATCTGCAGAATCTGACGTCCAGGATCGGGAAAAGATGAACAAGAGTTCGTTTAGTAGGTTTAGTGGAAGTGCCAGTGGGAATCAAAGCAAAGGTAAAGGGCAGAGTCATCATGGAAAGTCCGATCAGAGGTTCAAGGGATCAGGATCTTTCCAGAGCAAACCTTGGTGCCATAATTGTAAATCTCGGCACACCGGGCAGTGCACGCCCCAAACTCGCAAATGTTTGAGGTGCGGTGAGTTTGGTCATGATTTAGGTGCATGTAAGTTCAACACCTTTGTTTGCTGGAACTGCAAAGAGGAGGGACATCGAGCTGGAAGTTGTCCAAAGTTGAAGACCGCGGGGACTTGGGCAGGGGTAAGTAATACCGGGGGATCGTCTTCTGCAGGTCAGAAGAGAAAGACTGTACCTTCTGCTGAGGGTAGAGCTTTCAAGATGACTGCCAAGGAAGCTACTGGCAGTGATGATGTGATAACCGGTATGTTCATAGTTAACTCTATGCCTGCGCGTGTTTTGTTTGACTCTGGTGCAAATAGATCGTTTATATCTATGTCTATGTGTGATAAATTGAAATTACCTGCTTCTGTGAATGATTTTCCTTTAGAAGTAGAAGTAGCTGATGGTAATGTAGTACCTGTGACCACTTATGTAACTGGAGTTCAGGTTAGTATTGATGGTACTAGTTTCCCTGTAGACTGTTTGGTGATGCCTATACCTGGTTTCGATTTAGTATTAGGCATGGATTGGTTGAGTCACCATAAGGCTAGTATCCAATGTCATAAGAAACTGATAACTATTCCTCTGGTTGACGGTGTTAGAATCTGCCCGATAATATATGTACGCCTTAGAGCACTACCGATGATGTATGGGCCTATATGGGTCACACACCGGGGTCTAACATGACAGCAAATGAAATTGAGGGACCAAAGATGGCAAAAGTGGAAGTTAGCAATGCAGGCCACGATAGCGCCGTTAACTTAACGAGTTAGCGCCGCTAACTGTTAAAGGTTAGCGCCGCTACGGTTGCATGTGCTTTACGTCTAATCGAAGTCAGGCCGCGTTAGCGCCGCTACGGGTTAAGGTTTAGCGCCGCTAACTCTTGGTTAGCGCCGCTAAACCTGCATGGGCTTTATGTCAAATACACCTCCACTTGCAACCAATGGGAATAAGCTTCTCGAGATTTCTTGGCCGGTTTGAGGTAGTTCAAGAGACACTCCAGTGTCTTTCAAAAGAAAAAAAGCCTGGACTTAATTCTCTCTTGGCCACATTCTCTCTAAAGCATATATTTTCCCTCTCATACACTTTGATACTTAGTTTAGTGATCAAGTGAGGTTCATCTCGGGTTCCAGAGTTCTTTTTCTGTCCTTGAGTGATATTTCAAGAAGAAGATATCATCAAGCTTGTTAGCACACGTTGTTAGACTAGTTCCCGGGGTGTGATTTCGAAAGCCAAGGAAGAAGGAGGAGGTTCTTGCTTCTACCAACAAGTTCAGCCACATACAAGAAGTTTGCTGGAGCTTAGGAGCTGGTATAACTCTGTTTCCTTCTTGTCTAGTTGCTATTTTGTACATAGAGTAGATCCATGTTTGGGATTTCATTGTTTTTGAACACTTGTATGCATGTTTTATGTTGTTATCGCTTCCGTTGCGTGTTCTTGAAATCCCAACAGACGGGTCGCATGTCGTGGCTCGTGGGGATAGATCTCCATCTTCTCTTCCGTTTATTTCGTTCATAAAGGCTAGAAAATCTTTAGCCAAAGGGTGTGCGTCCTTTCTAGCTTATGCATTTGATGTGAAGAAGGAAAAGCGGCCTGTTTTTTATGTTCGTGTTGTTTCGGAGTATCCGGAGGTATTTCCAGATGATTTGCCAGGGTTGCCGCCAGTACGTGATGTTGAGTATAAGATTCATTTGATACCTGGTAGTACGCCTATTGCGAAAGCTCCGTATCGTTTAGCTCCTTCATAGATCAGAGAGATGATGACTCAGATTCAGGAACTGTTGGATAATGGGTTTATTCGTCCAAGCTCTTCGCCTTGGGGTGCACCGGTGTTGTTTGTTAAGAAGAAAGACGGGACTCTGCGTATGTGTATAGATTACAGAGATTTGAATAAGAGGACCGTCAAGAATAAGTATCCGTTGCCGAGAATAGATGATTTGTTTGATCAACTTCAGGGAGCTTCGTATTTCTCGAAGATTGATTTGAGGTCGGGCTATCATCAGGTAAGAGTAGCCGAAGAGGATATACCTAAGACAGCTTTTCGTACACGGTATGGTCACTACGAGTTTCTTGTAATGTCGTTCGGTCAGACTAACGCACCGGCAGTGTTTATGGATTTAATGAATCGGGTGTGTCGACCATTTTTGGATAAGTTCGTTATAGTGTTTATTGATGATATTCTGGTGTATTCAAAAACGGAGAATGAGCATGATCGACATCTGCGACAAGTTTTGGAGACTTTAAAGCAAAACAAGTTATATGCCAAATTGTCCAAGTGTGAGTTCTGGTTGCGTGAAGTCAAGTTTCTGGGTCATGTGATTTGTGAAAATGGTGTTAAGGTTGATTCGGCAAAGATAGAAGCTGTGATGAATTGGAATGCTCCTACGACACCGACAGAGATTAAAAGTTTTCTCGGATTAGCAGGTTATTACAGACGTTTCATTAAAGACTTTTCGAAGCTTGCGGGTCCTTAACCAAGTTGACTAGAAAGGATGTTCTGTTCCAATGGGGTGAGGCTCAGGAAAATGCTTTTCAGACTTTGAAGCAACTTCTGTGTCAAGCTCCCGTTCTTGCGTTGCCAGAAGGGTCTGAAGATTTTGTGGTATACTGTGATGCTTCACATGCTGGGCTAGGATGTGTATTGATGCAAAGGGGTAAAGTTATAGCTTATGCTTCCAGACAGTTGAAACCCAACGAGAAGAATTATCCGACTCATGATCTGGAGTTAGCAGCAGTGGTGTTTGCTCTGAAATTGTGGAGACATTACCTATATGGTACAAAGTGCACGATTTGCACTGATCACAAGAGTTTGCAGTATGTGTTCACGCAGAAGGAATTGAATATGAGACAGTGCCGATGGTTAGAGCTGATTAAAGATTATGACTGCGATATTCAGTATCACCCCGGGAAAGCTAATGTGGTTGCTGATGCACTTAGTAGGAAGGGTTCTGTAGATACAGTAAAGTTCATGCGGTTAGAGATCAAATCTGATTTGATAGATCAGTTGATGGCTGCTCAATTGGAAGCACTGAAAGAAGAAAACTTGAAAGATGAGATAATGGTGAAAAGACAACATGAACTGACAACTGATTCTCGTGGTTTAAAGATGTATCAGAATCGTGTTTGGGTGCCGAAGTTTGGTAACTTGCGGGAATTGATTTTGACTGAAAACCATAAATCCAGAATGTCTGTTCATCCTGGTAGCACTAAGATGTATCAAAGTATGAAGACTTTTTATTGGTGGCCTACTATGAAGTTAGATGTTGCACGATTTGTAGAGTCATGTCATATATGTGCTCAAGTAAAAGCTGAACACCAAAAGCCGTATGGATCTCTGAGACAGTTAGCAATACCTGAGTGGAAGTGGGATCACATCACGATGGATTTTGTAACAAAACTTCCAAGGACTCAGAAGGGGAACGATATGATTTGGTTTATTGTCGATAGATTAACCAAGAGTGCACATTTTCTTGCTACTACTGAGACTGCACCCTTGAGTAAGTTAGCCAAGATGTATATTGATGAGATAGTATCGAGACATGGAGTTCCTTTGTCCATTGTTTCAGATCGGGATTCGAGGTTTATGTCAAACTTTTGGAACAGACTACAGCAAGAGTTGGGGTCTAGGGTTAATTTGAGTACAGCTTATCATCCGCAGACAGATGGGCAATCAGAAATAACAATACAGACTTTAGAAGATATGCTTCGAGCATGTGTGTTAGAGTTTAGGGGTTCGTGGGATTCGTATTTACCGCTGGTTGAGTTTGCTTACAACAATTCTTACCACTCCAGCATCGGAATGCCGCCGTATGAGATGTTATATGGGCGACCGTGCAGAACTCCTACTTGTTGGTTAGAGGCAGGAGAGAAACAGTTTGCTGGGCCAGATATTGTTCAGATCACAGCGGATAAAGTTGTGGTGGCTCGGGAAAAGTTGAAAGCTGGAAGAGATCGACAAAAGATGTATGCAGATCCACGTCGTCGACCAGTGACTTTTGTGGAGGGAGAACGAGTCTACTTAAAGGTTTCACCATGGAAGGGTGTGATACGTTTTGGGAAACGTGGAAAGTTAGCTCCTCGATATATTGGTCCGTTCAGAATCCGAAAGGTAATGAATGATCAGACTGTGGTTTTGGATCTTCCTGATGAACTAGCTGGTATCCATGATACATTCAATGTTTCCTATCTGAGGAAGTGTAATGTAGAAGACCAGACTCAGGTGTTGCCGATAAAAGATCTGCGTGTGGATTTCAAAAAGAGGTTGATTGAAGAACCTGTGGAGTTGCTGGATCGTAAAGTAACAAAATTGAGAAACAAAAAGATATCAATGGTTTTGGTAAAGTGGAATCACAGTTTGGGTACAGATTTGACTTGGGAGACCGAAGCTAATATGAAAGATCGTTACCCTTCGTTGTTCGAGCGCGATGAGATTCCGAGGACGGAATCTTCTTAAGGGGGGAAGATTTGTAACACCCTCTTTACCGGCCTAGATTAATTAAGGTAATTAATTAATTAATCTGGAATTTCATTTGCTATGTGAATTAATTGTTTTAATTGTTGTTGTAAATTATTTGTAGAAGTGATAATTGATTTATTATGAGATATTATGTTTTCTTTTAACTATTTAAGAAAAATGCATATTAATAATAAATTAATAGTTGGAGTGTGTATGGGGGAGGTATGGCCGGTTGGTGGCATACCCACTCCTCCTCCATACTCTTCTTTTACTTGTTGTAGTAAACAAAGAGGTTATTTGTGTGTGTGTTGTGTGTGTTCGGCCGAGAGGAGCAAAAGAAAGAAAAAGATAATCAAACTTCGATCTTGCCTTCTTAATTTGTTAGCTGAAGTATTTTGAATCATCAAGAGGTTAGAAATTCTATACCATTATGTTGTTTGTTGTTTGATTTCGGATTTATATGAATTTTATGTGAGAATCCGATTAAATGCAATTATATGATGAATTCATGATTCTAGGTTGTATGAATGTTAGATTATGATGATAGGATGTTCATTATATGTTTAGAATGATTTCTGGAAACATATATAACTTGCATGCTTAAAATCAGTAGTGATATAAGTTAGAAATCAAGAATGGAGATGAAGTTATGAATCAGTCGGATTTGGAGTTTGAATGACTCGGATTGTTGAAATCCGATTAAAGTTATCAGAATTGATAGGAATCCGATAGAATCTGACTGTTTGCCTTAGCTTGTAATCGGATTTCCCGTTTACTCGGATTCCGATTATTTTCTCGGATTTCATGTTGATCGGATTTGATGCTTTAAACGGATTGTGAAGTTTACCCGGATTCCGCCTGTTTACTCGGATTCCGCCTTGTACTCGGATTGTGACCATTTATCCGGATTCCGCCTGATTACTCGGATTCCGCCTATTCACTAGGATTTGATGTTACTCGGAATTCAATTGGTTGTGTTGAAATAGACTATTGATCGGATTTGATGATTTGAATATGAGCATGAGTTTATACCTCAAGTATTTGCCTTGGCTTACGAAAGGAATGTTCGAATTACCTAAGCTAAGGAGTTGAATGAATTCACAAGATTACAGTAAGTAAAGAGTAATAGTGAATTACAGTATATTATTTGAATATACATTAGTTGATCTGTACTTGTAGATTATTGGTACATGTGATATGTGGATGTATGTACTTGTTGATTTAAGTACATGTTAAGTATTGTGCTTATTGTGTGTTGATTAAGCAAATACTGATTTTTTGTTGTTTGTTCAGGTGGAGACAAAACTCAGTAGATAAGTAGAGACTGAGTTACCTGAACTTTTGAAGATATCGGTGAGTGGATATATATCTTGGATGTATAAGATATATCACCTGATTGTTGCTCCTTGAGAAGTATTCTCTTGTTAACTGTTTATATACATGTTGTTTGGGAGATCAGCTTGGCGGTTGTTTTTCAGCTGGGCCTTGGTTTAGAGATATACAGTACTAGCATTCGTCTTGATAGCATTTGTTGTAATCAAGAGTTGCTAGTATTGTTGTCTGTTGTAACTAGGCTATCGGTAAACCTATGCTTTGGCCGGCATTTGGTTGAAGGTCCTGCAAGACCGCCGGTTCTCTTGTTGTTTGAGCAATAATGGTTTGGGCTTGATGCCTTGTATGTTTTTGATATCTGTTCTCTCACTTAGCTTTGTGCTAATCCCCCACTGTTGAACTCTTTTACAGGATATTCCTGGTAGGTTGAAGATAGAGGTGAAACTGGAATTATGGACTGATCTAACTCTGATATCTATTTTGTAATTGTAAAGAGCCTGATTTTGTAGTAACACTGTTGTAGTTTTGTAAAGTTAACCAGCAAAGTTGTATTTACAATATTATATATATGTAATTATGTTATTAGCTTCCGCGCGTATTACAAAGTTGTGTTTTAGAAAATACGGTGTTACACCAACCCTGGCGAAGCACATTGGACCGCAGTGAAGAACATTCTCAAGTATCTTCGGAGGACAAAGGAGATGTTCTTGGTGTATGGAGGTGAGGAAGAGCTACGGGTGACTGGTTACTCCGATGCTAGCTTCCAAACCGATCGGGACGACTGCCGATCTCAATCGGGGTTTGTGTTCTTGCTTAATGGTGGTGCTATTTCCTGGAGAAGCTCCAAGCAAGACACTGTGGCCGATTCTACTACCGAATCAGAGTATATTGCGGCCAGTGAAGCTGTGAAGGAGGCTGTATGGATGAAGAAATTCATCCAAGATCTGGGAGTGGTTCCTAGCATAGCCGACCCTGTTGAGGTGTTCTGTGACAACGAGGGTGCGGTTGCTTTAGCAAAGGAGCTGAGGTCTCACCGACGCACGAGGCATATTCCGCGGAAGTATCATTACATCCGGGACGTGGTCGATAGTGGAGACATTGTCATCAGCAGAGTACACACGGATAGCAATGTGGCGGATCCGTTCACCAAACCTTTATCGCAAGCAAAGCATGATGCTCATATGCGAGCTTTTGGGATTAGATTTGCTAGTGATTTGGTTTGATTATGCATTTGGTTAGTATATTTGATGTATTTACTCTTTTTCGGAACATGAAGCAGTACTGTATTTATTGGATTTATCGATTATTAAATGAGATTTAGTAATGCGCAAGATGCGGGTATTTCTTTAAATCTTTACTGTGTTCCAACTTAGCATGTTTTGCTCTTCCCTGAATGCGCAAGCATTCTAAATGTCCACAGTCGGTCATTCTTCTCGGGAAGGAAGTATGGACTAAGACTGAGGGAAGTAATTGGTCATGTGTCCAATGGGGATTGGGGCACGGGGACGCAATTCTTCGCCTGTACTTGAAAGTGTTTCAAGTGACTGGACGACCCACACCTGATTTTACTTTGTGGTACATGTCATGAGTAAATCAGGATGATAATATCAGTTCATCCTCAGACTAGAGATGCACGTGGCTGCATCACTTTGGTTTGCTTTGTTCTAATTACTTTCAAACGCAATCCGTAACTAGTTGTTATAAAGGGAGTAGTTGGGCAGAGTATGATCACTGTGATGGGCAGTGTGAGTCAAAGGAATTTGTTCCTCTATTTAGAGAGATATCCTTGGGCCCCTCGATGATTGGTCGCTGACACCAAAATGCATGGCCATGCTCAAAGCTTGCAATAATTTATGATTGATTGCAACTTGTATATTTTGGTCACCACCAATCTAGATCGAGAAACATAATCGTGAACGAACGGAGAATGACTTTGTACCATGTCTCGTGTTCACTTGGATATCGCGAACAAAAGGATGATTGATGTAACACCCCCAAAACCGGCCTAGAATAATTTAGGTAATTAATTTAAATTAAGTTTGGGATTTAATTTAATTATGTGGATTAGTCGTTATATTACATAATTGAGATAATTATATAATTGTTATTATGTAATTATTATTTATGTGTCTTACTTGTAGTATGGGTTTTTATTTGTTGTATTTCTTTTAATTGTTTGTTTTATTTGTTTTATTTGGTTATTATTTTAATATGAAATGATATTTTATTGTGGTGATGATGAGGGTGGTATGGTGGGGGTGGTGGTTGGTCAAAGCCCACCATACTTCTTATTACTTGTTAGAGTAAACAAAGGAGAGAGTGTTGTGTGTGTGTTTGTGTGGGTTTCGGCCGAGAAAGGAGAAAGAAGAAGGAGAAAAGATCCAACAATTTAATCTTAGATCTTGCATGCAATTTGGATTCTGAATTCGTAACAATTTCAAGGTTAGATTACTGTATGGTAATTGTTAATTATTGTTGTACTCGGATTTGAATATATATATATATAAATATTTATGAATTCCGATTAAATGCTTTACATGATGATTTGAAGATCTTAGGTTGTTGCATGCTAGAGATTGATGTTTAAATATGTTTATATTATGTTTATAATCATTTCTGGAAAGTATGAGATTATGCATGATTAAAATCAGTGATAAATTGGAATAAAAATGAGATTTGAGGATGAACACTTGAATGGATCGGAATTGAAGTATGAATGAATCGGATTCCGCCTGTTGATCGGATTCCGACTAGAATTACTTGGAAATGATATATAATACGCTAAGCACTCGGATTCCGACTAAGTTAGATATGCTTTTACATTACCCGGATTGTACTTTACACGGATTCCGACTACGTTTTACTCGGATTGTGATTTAATCGGATTGTGCCATTTACTCGGATTTTGCCTTTACTTGGAATGGGGTTTGATCGGATTTCATGTTAATCGGATTTGAACCTATCGGATTTGATCTTATCGGAATGTGGGAATTCAATCGGATTTGAAAGTGATCTGCTTTATATATATGCCCATGCTCGGGATTGGGAGATTTTGATATTAAAACCGAATGAAGATGAGACCAAATAACTCCTTGATGATATTGATGATTTGAAGGTAAACATGAGTTTATATATCAAGTGTAGCCTTGACATATTAACGGAAAGATATGTATTGCCTAAGCTAAGGAGTTGAATGAATTCATAGGTTTACAGGTTGGTAAGAGTAATTGTGAATTCGGGTATAATTATACTTATTGATTATGTACTTATAGATTATTGGTACATGTGATATTGATGCATGTACTTGTTGATTTTATATACATGTAGTATTATACTTATTGTGAATTTATTAAGTAAATACTGATTTGTAATTGTCTTCTCAGGAGGTGGCAAGACTCAGTAAGATAGATTACTGAGTGACCTGAGTTGTGAAGACTTCGGTGAGTGGATTGATATCTTCGGATATGCAGGATATGATATCCTAATAGTGGCTATATCTTTGATTGATCTGTATATTAGTTGTTTGATCTGTATACTTGTTGTTTGTTCGATCAACATAGTGGCTTGAGATCAGCTTAGTGGCTTGTAGCTGGGTCTGTGCTTAGGGATTAACAGTATTTGATCTTGAGGGGCATTTGTTGCACTCAAGGGTGCCTGTGCTGTTGTCCAAGTAAGCAGGACTATCGGTAGTTAGTGGCAGCACTACCGGTTCTCTGTTTGGTTGATGAGCAATTGTGTGTTTGGTTGATTACCTTGTATGTGCTTAGATGTTGGTTCCCTCACTTAGCTTTGTGCTAATTCCCCACTAGTCTGTGCAGGTACTCTGTCGTGAGTTTTCTGAAGATGTGGAACTGGGAATATGGACAGACCAATAACTCTGATGTCCAAGATTTTGAAAGAGCCTGTTTTGTTATTAACACCGTATTGAATATTTTGTAAATTATAACCAGTCAAAGTTGTATTTGACTTTTGGGTTTTTAATGTAATTATATGTAATTAGCTTCCGCACGCGTGTTAATATTATGTTTAAAAGTACGGTGTTACAATTGATCACTTATCGATAGGACCTTTTCACATGGGTTGCAGATTGGTTTTTGTGCAGAAGACAAAACCCATACTGACTTGGGGGCAGAGATGTCTTACTAGGGTCCGCTCTTTGTCTGTGATGATTTGGGTATGTAGAGTCATGTGCAAGTGGGAGTCTGTTGGAGTATGCCCACTGCCACACGTACGCCAAATGATCACTACCGATGATGAATGGGCCTATCGGGTCACACGCCGGGGGTTGACCTTGACACAACCAAAAGATGAGGGTGAGAAAGGATAAATAAAGATAGTTGGTTTCCAGCAGGGGTTAGCGACGCTAACCCTTGCGTCGCTAAGTCAGCCGCGTTAGCGGCACTAACCATGGGCGGTTAGCGGCGCTAACCGTGGGCGGCTAGCGGCACTAACCCTGCCTGACAGAAACAACTTTATTCTTTTCACCTCTAGCTTCCACCAATGCATGTTGTTTGTGATGATTAGCCTTGGGCCGACTTGGGGAGACCTGGGGTCGTGGCTTGGCTTATAAAAGACATGCATATCTCTCATTCTCTACTCTTGACCATTTGTTGAGACAAAATACACTTAGAACTTTTGTGAGAGTTGCTAAGTCCAAACAAGAGAGAAAGAGAGCTAGTTTCTCTGGTGGTTTCGTGGGTTGTTGTTCCAATAGCTTCTTCATCTTGTGGATTAAGCTAAGGGGTGCTAGTACACCAAGGTTGCCAAGTGTCTCGGTGTGGACTTAGATACCCGAAGAAGGAGTTCAAGGAGAGATCAAGGCTTGGAGCTCAGCATCAACAACAATCCAGAGGCATCTAGGGTATAAATATCTTCTCTCATTTCTGTTTTAGTTGCATAACTTAGGTGTAGAGTTAGATCCATTGATGGGGTTCATGTTGTGGTCTTGTTTTTGCTTGAAAAATTCGTTTTTTTGGGCTTGCATGCTTCCGTTGCCGTGTACCACGAATCCCAACAATATATATATATATATATATATATATATATATATATATATATATATATATATATATATATATATATATATATACAACCACGCAGTTAAAATATATAAAAGCGATAAACACATAACCTGATTCGTTTAACTATTCTCATCTACCCTTTTGACTAATAACTATTAATAAAAAATGAGAATTATAATCATCTAAGTTATTTAAATTAACTTGATCTAGACACGCCCCTTATGACCACCCTGTTACGGTGTGGCGTTAGAACGCACTAAGAAGACAATAGTTACCGCATCCCAAACCAAATACCTCAGGCTTGAGGATAACCTATGTGATAAATACTTTTGACACGAATCCATGAAGTATTTTTCACGGTGGGTCAATCCAATATTCGTAACCCTAACGAATATCCTTAAATTTTGGTCCGCAAAAAACGTTCGCAGCTATATTCGATAAACTATCGAATCTACCCCAAAATTACGATGACTTTATAACCCTATCAAGGTTCCCACCAAGATAAGTAGTCACGGATAGTGTTTCGAATAAACCTAGTTTATTCCTGGATAAACCAAAACATACAAAATTGTGAAGAACAATGAAACTAATTTCTACACCCTTCCATATTCCTCCCTGAAATAAAGATGTATAATTTCAACCATTTCACTGACTCGATTCACGGTGTTTATCTGAATTACTTATTATTTTTACACTGTAACTTATCACGGATTACAAGGAAAATAATATGATTATAAACCCTAAAACACAAGATTAGTACTTTGAAGTACTCCTTCTTGGTTTTGCTAGAAATCATTCTTGCAACCTAAGAATACTTCTAGGCTTACTTATTTTATAAATTCCTTAAACTTGGAGAACTGGAAATAACTCCTTGTTTCTGATTTATAAAACAACCTCCCTGTAATTAAAACTTTAATTACATTTGTAGATGTAATAAATCTTACTAGATTTTATATCCCTTTTGAAATGATAAATCCTCTTACACCTACTTGTAAGAAACTTGAAATTAGATTCCCGGTGTATGCGAACACTTATCTAATTCCATTACTAAGGATATTTGAGAACATCCTTTTTCATCATCTCTAACGTTAACCAACCAACAATATTATTAAGATGACTTACTGAACATTTTAGAACGTGTATAATTTCTATTTAAGTCATAACTTGACTCAAAATTCTTGCAATGATATCTTTATCGAGTACCTCTCAATAAATCATGCATCCCTCAGATTAGTTCTTTCTCAAGAACTTACTGTTTTAGATAGCTTCTAAAAAAACATCTGATTATTATATACTCTAAAAAAACTCAAACTTGTATTTATCACACTGGTTGAACACAACCTTTTATTAACTCTGATAAATACATTAGTCAGGTGCTCCCACTATCTTTTATGAAAAAGTGCATTCTTTAAAACACCTTTTTAGGCCTTAGTCAAAACTTGACTACTATGCCTAAAACTTGTGTTCCAAACACATGTTTTAAAGAACTTAGTTTTTGTAAGAAATTTGTTTTATGAAACCAATATCTTGGATCTCCCATATATCCATCTTTCCAATTACGGAAAGTGGTTTCATTAAACTTACCATGATCACAAGTATGAAATACTCATAATGGTATTTTAAATTTCTTTTCTTAAAAACATTTAGTATAAAATTCCCTTGACTATAATAACTATTATAATCACTTTTATACTTTCTTAAACGTTTTATCAAAAACTACTTTACCCTGAAATAATGACTATTATTTCCATATGTTCATTCACTTTTCATAAAATCTTAAATACTTGTTGAATTAGAAAAACTATCTAATCTTATAAACAAAACTTGTTTATTTAAGCATTTGAATAGTGGAGCCAGCATTTATATAACTACAACAAGTCATAGCATAAAGATTATAATGAATCACTAAAGAAGTCAAGACTTGACTTATTTTGTTCTCTTTTAGTCACAGCTAGACTAATCCTGATTCATAAAAACACGTGCACGGATATATAACTAAAATAATTAAATTTTCATAAACTCAAAAGTATCCATAAACCAACAATATAAAATTGTTCTTAAAGAGTTTAATTAACTAGGAAATATAAAAAAAATATTTATAATATCCGTGAGCTGCACGTGGGATCTTCTCATGCTGGGCCGCATCACTTTCCATCTCCTCCTGCAATAAACGATTGCAAGATATTAGAATACTCGTAAAACTTTACAAGTAGGAAAGTGACAAAGAAGCTAATCACGCAGTACCTGAGGAGCCAGACTTGCCTCCTGCCTCGTGACCCTTCGGACAATCTCGTTTCCAATATCCGGCCTCGTCGCACCTGAAGCACCGATTCTCGGTCCTTGCCTTGTTTGGCTTTGGCTTCTTGCCCTTGTTGTCGTTACTAGCTCTGGGTGCATTCTGGCTGGGCTGGGCCTTGCCCTTTCCCTTTCTGTTGCGCCCCTTCCTCTTCTTACGTCCACCATGTCCCACCATAAGAATGTCCTTAGACTTGGTCCCGATACTCTGCTCAACAGTCTTGAGCATTGAGTGCAACTCAGCCACGGATTTCTCCATGTTGTTCATGTTGTAGTTGACTATAAAAGGCTTATAGTCATCTGACAACGATTTGAGTATCGTATCCGTTGCTAGCTGCAACGGTACTGGGTGCCCAAGTCTCTCTAGGTGGTCCATGTAACCTTTCATTTTCATGACATGGTCACTGACCGAGGTCCCCTTAGCCATCTTGCACGAGTTAAATGCCCTAGTGGCATCATAACGCTCTGTGCGGGCTTGCTCCTGGAACATGTCCCTCAGCTGGCGGATCATGTCATAGGCAGGAGTCTCCATCATGCTCGACTGCAACTCTTGACTCATAGTTGCGAGCATGAGGCAGCTAACATCTAGGGCGTCATTGGAGCGCTTCTGAAAAGCCTCCCTGACCTCTGCCCTGGCATTGTTGGCAGGGGGATTTCCTAGAGGTTGTTCTAGGACATACCACTTTCTCTCGTCCCTCAGCACGATCCGGAGATTTCTCTCCCAAGTGAGAAAGTTGGACCCGGTGAGCTTATCCTTCTCAAGGATAGAGCGGAGTGAGAGGTTATTAGTACTGGTAACGTTGGTTGCCATCTACAAATTAAAACCCGGTTTAATTAGTAATTGCAAATAAACTTTCTAATCATATATCATCAAACCCATAAATAATATATATTAGACCTAGGACCCATATTTCACATACTTGATGGAAGGTTTGGGCACTTCCCGCCAAGTTATGCTATTTCTGGTAGGTAACACCCTGTACCAATCGTACCTAACTGATACGACTCCTAGAACCTCGTAGAGCACTTAGACTCAGTCTAGTATGTTTAACTCTACTCTAGTGCTTTTTGGGCCGGGACTCCCGATTATCACCAAAATAGATCGCACCACCTAAGACAGCATGAATTCTGGCCGGGACTCCCGATTATCGCAGAACCTTTCATGCCCCTTCCCGCATTGGTTTGAACCCGGATGCCCAAGGTTTGGGCACTTCCGACACCCGAGTACCGTTTAACAGTCAAGGTGTACCATTAGGTGGGTAGCACACTGATCTATGATTTTTCTTGGGTTTTAATTAAGTTCAATAAAAAACTTAATTTTCTAGTTTTGAAAAACCATTTTAAAACTAACTATTTTAAAAATACGATTTATATGTGTACCTGAACTAGGTGCACAAAACGGCTTTTATAAGTTCCAAACTTATAACCTTGACAAAACTTTTAAATTTATAAAAATTTAATTAATACGACTACCTGACTGAAGTCATATTCTAGTTTGTCATAAAGCGTGGTTTTTCACTGTTCAATAACAACCTGTTATTAAACCCCTTTTTATTTACCATCACACGCATGTATATACATACCATATATATGAAAAGCAGTACATAAATCACAACCACGCAGATAATAATAATAAGCAGATAAAGCCCTATAGTTTTGCCAACTAATCCTAAGGTCAATCCTAAGGATAAATTGACTTGGATTCGCCTTTCTTGATGTGTTGCTCCCACTAGCCTTGACACCTCCCCGAAATGTCCGTGCTTCGCGTATAGAACACCATTTCCTTGATTGCCTTTTTCGAGTCCATTTTGGTGGAGGGACTAAACTAACACTAGTCTATTACGAATACAATATTGAATGGGGTTGTAAGTGGCACGCAGACCTCCCCTAACCAGTACAATATTACAATTAAGAAAGGGATTGTAATTGGCACGCAGGCCTTCCCAAAACCAAAATAAAAGAAGAAATGAAAAAACCAGTCCTAAGTCGGCAAAACTATAGCTATCACAACCACGCAATTATATATAAGCACTATATATATAAAAGTCAACCACACAGTTATAATAAATAAACAATAAACGGTGTTGTTAAGCACACAACCTGATTTGTTTAAACTATTCTCATTTATCCTTTTGATTAATACCTATTAACCAAAAAAGAGAATTATGATCTTCTAATTTATTTGACCAATATAATTTTTCAATAATCCTTTGAAAAACTTGGCCTTATTCAAAACTTGAATGAAAGCCTCTACGTCGTGTTCTTTTACCAGTTTTTCAAAAAAACTTAAAACCGACAACTTTGGTCAAATAAATACTATCTTATTTGTTTTTCCATTATATAAACTTTATCCATTTTAGAATTTATTTAAAACAACTAAACTAGTCATAATAAATAAAAACTAAAAATTATATATTTTAACTTAAAACAATTAAAATATATAACACTAGCTTATATATTATCTTATTAATTTTATAACTTAAAATTAATAATTCCCTTGGATCTCGAACTTGTCTTGGGCCGAAAAAGCTTGGGCCGAAGCCCACTGGCCCTTAGCGCTGCTAACCCTTGCCGCGAACCCCAACTGGGCCGCAGGCTACATGGGTCGTGGTGTTCTGGGCCGTAGCCCACCACGCTTCCACTGGCCTTAGCGCCGCTAGCCAGCACCATGACACGGTGATGTTCTCGGTTCGTGTTTTTCGATTAATATATATTAAATCCTTTTAACCTATTAAAACTAACTGTTTTAATATATTGATTAAAGATGGATTTAATTTCTAAAACCAAAAACTATTAATTATTAATATGAACAAAACTTGTTTTATTAATAACTAATTATCCTAAAACTTGATTTCAACCTTTTTAAACAAAAAGTTCAAAACTTGTTAAAATCTAGTTTTAGATAAAAGGTTTATCCTATTTAACCGTTTAAACACAGACCTGGTTTAAACCTAACTGGTCAAAATCAAACATTTTATGATCTGGATAAAAACAGAAAACTTGTTTTTATTCTTATGGTTTTCGAAAACTTGTGGAGAAAGAAACAAGATGAAGTAGATCATACATCTATCAAACAAACCAACTAACTAGATTATCTAGGTTTAATACATTTGATCAAAACTATCCTTATCAAAAATCATAAACCTTTTAACCATTCAAACTAACTGTTTGAACATTCTGATTAATAGGATTTAACCTGGTAACAAAAACAAAATGTTTTGTTACCTACTTGATTTTTGAAATTACCAAGAACAAGTAGAAGATCAAGAACAAACCTTAAACCTAGAACAGATAAAAACTAGAAACTATGGATCATAGAGCCGAGGCTCTAATACCACTGAAGGGTTTTGAACCTGACCAAACCACCATATGACTCAAACTGGTCAAACCTGGGTTAGAATCTACTGTTCAATCCTAAAAGCCGAGATCGAGATGAGAGGGAGAGATGGTGGCTAGGGTTAATCCCTTGTGTCACTTATCTAATCCTTAAGGCTTAAGGATATTATATAGGGATTAACTTGGACCTAAGCCCGTTTAATTAAAAAGCCCAACTGGTTTTAATTAAACTTTCATCTCTTCTCATATTGACCCCTTGGACTTTACTAGTTAATTAATTAACTATTAATTAACTTAGTCCGTTAAATATTTAATTCTCCTTAAATAATAAATAACTATTTATTATTTATTTCCTTTTAAATAATTAATCCAAACTGGATAATTATTTATATCTCTCAATAATTAATACTACTGATTAATTATTCGTTTATCTCTTTAATAATTAATCTAACTGATTAATTATTTACTCTACTAATCTAACTGATTAATTATTTCCACACAGATTTATGGTGAAAACCAACTGTTCTGAATTGGGTGTGTAGCAGTGTGACCCTTTAGTCTCTTATAACATTGGATACAATATGTCCGTTAATTATCTCTGCACATAATCCAACAATTTGATGAGACAAAGTTAAGTTTGTAAGATGTGTTCTACATATAGCTTAAACAGAATTATGAAGCTTAGTCAGACTGAACACTTATAGTGATTTAGACTGAGTATAAGCTAAGTGTAAGCTGTAAATATGTTTGATCAGCTTAGACTATATCTTAGTAAGATTATCAATATGTTTGATAAACTGTGTGTGACACCTAAGATATATATATTGAGTTTCAGCTTGATGAGTTTTAAGCTGAGCGACTCAGCGTGAAAACTGAGTCAGCTCAATAGAGTTGCTAAATATGTTTTAGTTAATTCTTTAGACTTCTAAGGATGAGTTAATAATTATACATGTTAGTCCATGTTTGAATTTTGGTTTGTTCTCGAAGAACTCAGCTTGATGAGTTTCAAGCTGAGTAACTCAGCCTGACTAAAGAAGTCAGTTTAAAAGAATTTAAATATGTTTTAAATTCTGTTTTAACTCTCTATATCTACAGCGTGGATAAGAAGACTCCAGAATCAAGATTGAAGATTGAAGACTCAAGATAAGAAGATTCAAGATTCCGAGTCATCCGGTAGTTAGTTAGCAAATTAGGATAAGTCCAATTTGTTAGGAACCGTAGGAACAGGATTATAAATACTTATCTCCTGATAAGTTTAAAGGTACGACTCAGATACGAATACAACTAAGTGTTGTAGAGCCAAATACCTCACCTCAAGCGTATGTGTTATGATTCTTGAATCATTGTTTGTAAGTTCAACGTGATCAAGAAATTCACAGATTGCCAAGCTATTCGTGTGTTCGAATATTCACATTGGTTGTGAAATTGGTAAGTTATCAATCTATGTAAGTCCTGTTTAGAGAGTCGTCAGTATCTATAATCATAAGTTGATTATAGATAACTAAGTTTGAGAGATTGAGAGATTTATTAGGTGTTTACATATCAAGATTTGCTTACTTGATAGAGTGTGTAATCATCTTCTTATTAATGAAAAGCAAATCATTCGATTGTGGTTTGATTTACTTTGTGTAACACTTTTATTTGATTTGTTCAATTTCCGCAGAAAGTGTATTCAACCCCCCTTCTATACACCTGTTGCTTGTTGTTATTCTCACCAAGGGACCAACAATATCAGACCTAGGACCCATATTTCACATACTTGACGCAAGGTTTGGTCACTTCCAGCCAAGTCATGCTATTTCTGGTAGGTAACACCATATACCAATCGTACCTAGCTGATACGACTCCTAGAACCTCGTAGAGCATTTAGACCCAGTCTAGTATGTTTAACTCTACTCTAGTGTATTTTGGGCCGGGACTCCCGATTATCACCAAAATAGATCGCACCACCTAAGACAGTATGAATTATGGTCGGGACTCCCGATTATCGCAGAATCTTCCATACCCTTTGCCGCAATGGTTTGAACCCAGATGCCCAAAGTTTGGGCACTTCCGATACCCGAGTACCATTTAACAGCAAAGGTGTACAATTAGATGGGTAGCACACTGATCTAAGATTTTCTTGGGTTTTATAATTAAGTTTAAAAGAAAAACTTAATATTCCAGTTTTTTGAAAAACCATTTTAAAACTAGCTGTTTTAAAAAATGCGATTTACATACCTGGTCCACAAAACGGTTTTATAAGTTCTAAACTTATAATCTTGACAAAACTCTTAAATTTATAAAAATTTAACTAATACGACTAACAAACTGAAGTCGTATTCTAGTTTGTCATAAACCGTGGTTTTTCTCTGTTTAATAATTGCCTATTATTAAACCCCTTTTCACAGCATCACATACAAATATATATGAGCAAGCAATAAAAAAACACAACCACGCAGATAAAAACCTATAGTTTTGCCAACTAATCCTAAGGTCAACCCTGAGCATGAAAGGAACTCGGATTCGCCTCCATGATGCATTGACACGCGTCTTGACTCCTCCTCCGAAGTACCCGAGCATTATGCAAGACAACATCTTGAAAATCTCCTTGAACTCTGTCTTGATAATGGGACAATACTGCAACTACTACTATTACAAATACAATGAAGAAAGGGGTTGTAAGTGGCACACAGGCCTCCCCGAACCAGTACATTATTACAATTGAAAAAGGGATTGTAATTGGGACGCAGGCCTTCCCAAAACCCAAAAAGTAAAAGAAGAATAAAAAGCGACTCCTAAGTTGGCAAAACTAAAGCTATATATCACAACCATGCAATATATATAAACAACATATATATATATATATATATATATATATATATATATATATATATATATATATATATATATATATATATATATATATACAACCACGCAGTTAAAATATATAAAAGCGATAAACACAGAACCTGATTCCTTTAACTATTCTCATCTACCCTTTTGACTAATAACTATTAATAAAAAATAAGAATTATAATCATCTAAGTTATTTAAATTAACTTGATCAAAATAGTTTTTCAAAAAATTTGAAAACATAACCTTATTCAAAAAGAATAATTCCTATGTCGAGTTTTTTCTAGTTTTTCCAAAAAAACTAAAACACGACAAAACTTGATCATAATTTAAATAACAACATCTTGTTTCGTTTCTCTTTATATAAACTTACCTTTTAGAGTTTATTTATAACGTCTCAACTGGACGTGATTAATAAACGTCCAAAATCTATATATATTTTAACTAAACTAATTAAAATATATATAATACTAGTTTATATAAAACGTATTAATTTTAACACTTAAAATTAATAACCTTGTACTTAATCGGGGGAACTTGTTTGGGCCAACTACTCTTTTTGGGCCAAGGACCCACGTGGGCCGTGACCCACCTGGACCGAGAGCCACCTGGGCCGTGAGCCACCTAGGCCGAGAGCCACCTGGGCCGTGACCCACCTGAGCCGAGAGCCACCTGGGCCGTGGTGCTTGGGCCGAGACCAACCCACTAGCTCATGCCGCCGTCGACCTACCGCCGATGACCTGGCCACACAGCCGACGAGCGCCGCCTCCTGCGACTGCCGCCGACCACCTAACACGCGGCCAACCACCGCTGCCGCCTGCGATTGGCGCCGATTACGGTGGTGGTCTTGGTCCTTTTTCCGATTAAAACAAAATAAAACTTTTTAAATCCTAACTCCTTTTAACCTATTAAAAACTAACTAGTTTTTAATATTCTGATTAAAACTGGATTTAAACAATAATCAAAACCTTTTAATTATTAGTGTGACCAAAACTGTTCCATTAATAATTAACAATCCTAAAAACTAGATTTTAACCTTTAAACAAAAAACTTGTTTAAAATTATTGTCAAGATCAGTTTTTAAATAAAAGATTTATATTTTAACCGTTTAAACAGAACTTTGTTTAAAGTTATCTCATTAAAATAAAACCTTTTAATATTCTGGATGAAAAACAAAAACTTGTTTTTCTCACCTTTGAGGTTTTCGATTTTAACAAAGAGAAACAAGATGAAGCAGGAGATCACATAACATAAACGAATCAACCAACTAGATTTAACTAGGCTTTATCAATCAAACAAACTGTTTAATTTTCATGATCAAAACTTGTCTCACCAAAAAATCAATCCTTTTAACCGTTTAAACTTTCTGATCAATAGGATTAAACCTTTTAGCAACTGGATAACAAAAACAAATTGTTTTGTTGCCCTTCTTGATTTTCAAAAATCACTAGAAGCAAGTAGGAGATCAAGAACAAACCTCAAATCTAAGAAACAGATAAACTAGAAACTATAGATCATAGAGTCGTGGCTCTGATACCACTTAAGGGTTTTGATCTGACCAAACAACCCTAAGACACAAACTGGTCAAACCTGAGTTTGATTCTACTGGTTCAATCCTAAAGCGGAAACAGATTGAACACAACCCTCTAAACCCCAAAAGGGTTAGGATCTTTCTAATAATCACATCAGTTTCTCAACAACAATCCAGATAAAATGTTAAGAAAAATAATACCTCTTGGAATCTTGGGATTGCTAAAGTTAGTCCACCACTACTGCACCACCAACGAACTGACTGCTAGACCGCTCTTGGGATTACCCGAATATCACGCAGAACTTGCGTATGTGTGTGTGTGCGTGATCGACGATCACCAAAAAGCCGAGAGGCTTTTGCCTCTTGTTCACGGAGAGAGAGAGAGAGAGAGAGAGAGAGAGAGAGAGAGAAACGCAGGGAGGGAGCAAGGTGGCTAGGGTTCCTTTTTGATTCAAAATTAGAATGCTTAATGATAAATGAGCCTTATCTAGGTTTAAATACTTAAACCTTATCCAAGCCAGCTCATGCAATTAAAGCCTATGACTTTAATTGAAGTTTCATTAATTGCACTTTGACCCCTTGGACTTTACTAGTTAATTAATTAACTATTAGTTAACTGATCCATTAAATATTAAACTTAATATTTAATTTTCTTTAAATAATAAATAACTATTTATTATTTATTTCCTTCTAATAATTAATCTAACTGATTAATTATTTATTTTCCCCTTAAATAATTAATTCCTCTGATAAATTATTTCCACATAAATATTGGTAAATTTTCAAACTGTTCTAATTTGGTGTGTAGCAGTATAACCCTTTAGGCTCTTATAACATTGGATATAATATATCCATTAATTATCTCTGCACATAATCCAACAACCCATACATCATCGGTAGTGATTCATATGGCTTACATGCGTCAACAACACAAACTACAAAAGAAGCTTAAGGTAATGATCCTTGTTCCTTGGTGATTCTTTTTATGTATTTTAGATAGTATTACCCTTATTAGAGGAGTAGAATCTGAGTTTTAGTTTAACCTTTAATGGGTTTTATGAACAAGGAAGTAGTTAGGATTAAAACTTGTTAAATTGACATAAAAATGATAAGTGATGATTTAAATGAATAGAGAAAGGTTTTGGTTCAAGAAAATATGGTTTTAGCTGAGTTTTAAAGGACTTAAGATTTTGGAAATGGAGGTTTTGGTGCCTGTTCTTCGGAGCAGGAAGAAGAAGAATAGTTGATGCTTTTTAAAATTTGACTCGGAAATATACAAGTCCATAATGCACAATGAGTTTTAGATGAGTTTGAATGGATATATATATAGGCATTCGAGCATGAGTTTTAGATTAGTTTGAATGAATATATATATATAGGCATTCGAGCGTCAGTTTTATATGAGTTCGAATGGATATATATATATATATATATATATATATAATCTCCACAGTATGAACATTCACCATACATATTCTTTTTGATGAATATATATAATCACAACATAGCGATGAACCTTGACCAGCATATATATTCTTCACGGTAGCGATTGATGCACAAGCAGTGGATTGATCTTACATGGATTGTTTTCCTTAATATGCATTTCAGTTTCCCAGATCCATAAACCACCGTGTCTTATAAATATTGTCACCGGCGAAACCACCGGTAAACCACCGCGCCTCTGTTCTCGTACCCTTCGCCGGAGGTAAAAAGAACTATATGGTGGATTGGCAAGCAGTTGTGATCAGAGACGACATCACAGAGAGGAACGGCGGCAACGCTTCACAGGGGCGGCGACTTCACACGGGTGGTGATTTCACAGGGTCGGCTGCTTCATAAATGGGTTTCGCGACAAATAACATGGAGGAGGCGGATGGGGAAGACCACAGAGATGAACGATTCAATTTTGTCGTGAAAAAAATCAGGAGGCGATGATTTCACAGGGGCGGTGGTTTAGGGTTAACATGTGAATGAGGAACAGAGATTTTACAGGGGGATATGATATTTTGTAGAAGGTCCCACGTGCAGATAAAAATCAGGAGAGAGAATAAATCAAATACCATTACTACCCTTTAACTAACAGTGTCATGTGTCAAACCCATACTTCTCCTTACCTTTTTTACCTTAATACTCTTTTTATTTGATCTCAATTATATATATATATATATATATATATATATATATATTCGGACTTGAGCTTAGGGTTCTGAATCAGGATGGAGAGACACGAGTGAGTGTCGTATCAAGAATGTCGTATTTAATATTATTTAAATATTATATGATCTTCAGCTTCTGGTGGTGTGATTGTTGACTGAATCCTTATACAATTTACTTTGATATCAACTCTTTTATTGTTGCTGCAGTTAGGTGAGTTTCACTAAATACTTTAAATTCCATAAGTCCCGTGTGTTGGGCCGGCCATTGTCTTATGAATATTTCGGATATTACTTTTGGTTTATGAAATTCCGATTTCTGTTTTTCAAAAAAAAAAATTGTGCCGTTACAGAACATTATCATTAGTAAGCTTGTGTAAATATTTTCTTTTATAGAGGTGAATAATACATTTGCGGAAATTGTGTATACAATCCCGTGATGTCTTGTCCGACATCCTCAAGTACTCGTCACCAGAATCAGTAGCCTACCCATATGCCAATTGTCGGATAGCAAAAGTACACTTTTGTAGCGGTGAAGACCCCTTCCCCACCTCTAGCATCCCATGCCCACTTGAAAAATTCATACTCTTCCTTAAGATCGTGAACTATACGCTCGTATAAACCTTTGCTCATCCGGAATTGTCGCCTAAACATATCATCATCATATATCGGGGTCTCGCCAAAATAGTCGTGAATGAGCATCTCGTGTCCAGCTAGTCGATTTCTATTTCTCGCCGTCCTTCTAGTTTGTCGACTCGATATTTCCTCGTCATCATCAAAAATTAGTTGTGACACGTTTATAATAGTTGCATGCATAACCCTACTATTTCTCTAAAAAAACCGTTCGTCAAAGTTGATGACTCGTTTGGTGAATCCATAAGAAAATTATGTAGATATATTTTTTATAAAAATATAGAGAGTATGTAGATGATGATGAAAATGGGTGTGAAAATGATTAATGGAATAGGTTGTATATATAGGTGAGATTTGTGAATTAAAAATAAATAAATAAAAAAAACAATCATTTTTTTAAAAAGTAACCGTTTGAGGAGGTGGGGGAGGGGGATGTGTGTTTCATCGAGTTCCCAGGCCCGACGTAAGTACTCGATTGGGATACCCGCTCCTCACGTAATGGTGTTTCCGGGGCAACTCGATAGAAGCCTTCGAGTAATGCATAACATACGGTTGATGATTATTATGTTTCAAATCATATAGCCATTTGATATATACATATTTATCTTTTTTGATCCATTTGTTGGATTTTGTAGGGTCTGCAATTAGAATAAAGTAATATATATATTAAAACTAATTTTTTTTATTTTATTGAAATATAGGAATTATTTAATATCTTTTTTTTATAGTTCTATTTATTTTATCAATCATTTAAACTAGTTTTATATTCATGTTAAAACCAAGTCTTAGATATCCATTAGCACAAGATCCAAATTATATACATATTTTTCTTTTTTAATAGGCATTGAAAAAAGAGAAAAAGGTGTGTCATGGCAAGCACCAGTATATTTTTAATTCTTTCTCCGATCTTTATTGACAACAACACACAAAAGATCGTTATTTCTCGTACAATAAAACCCAATTGCTTTCTAAATTCTAATTCCCCTAAATCATCATTATTCCTTCTTTCTCCGGCGTCATCATCGTTTCCATTTTCTCTTCATTCAATCGGGTAATACATCTTTATCCTCTTTCCCCTTTATTAAATGCCATCAGAATGCGTTCGTTCATTCATATTCGTGTAATTTTAGGTCATTTTTTGTTGGTTTCTGAGATTGGTTTCTTTCACATGATCTTTTCAAGAACCTGTATTTTCATTCATTTTCAAATGGGTTTTGTCTCAATTAAGAAAATTTGTAATAATGTGTCATAATTTCAAGATTATTGGTTACAAATAACAAAATTGTCATGTATGGATGCTAACAGAGAATGCTTTCTCCTTGTTTGTAATGCATTATTCTAATGATAATAGAAACAATTGAAAAAAGTTGTGTTTTGATTGTTGATATTGTGATTTTTAGGATGAAATCATGTCTGTCTGCAGTAAATTTTGCTGATATTAACATGGGTTTTTGTCTCAATTAAGAAATTTTGCAATAATAATGTGTTTAATACATGATGATACCATAATCATAATTTCAAGATTATTGGTTACAAATAACAAAATTGTCATGTATGCATGTTAATGGAGAATCTACCTACGGGCAGAGCCGCAGAGGTATGATTGTCTACATTCTACCTCCCTCATATCCTGCTATAGCAGAATTGAGTACTGTTGTTGTTGTTGCTGCATGTTAATAGAGAATGCTTTCTCCTTTATTTGCAATTAATGATAATAGAAATTGTTAATATTGTGATTTTTAGGATGTTTGTGGCTAATTGGTATGAAATATTGTCTGTGTGTAGTAAATTTTGATGATAAGAACATGGGTTGAGAAAGAGTGTGGAAGTTAAGGAAATGTGAAGGAATATTGATTGTTTTTATGGGCAACACATGTCGCGGATCTTTTGCAGAACGAAATAATCAAGGCTTCAATCAACCAGAAAAGAAATCGAATTCTAAACGAATTAGCAACTCATCGAACCACTCATCCACTTTGAACACCAAAACTCGCGTATCCAACAATTTCCCAAAAAAGAATCCCAATTCGAATTCGAATCCTAGCCCGAAATCCCTACTTAAAGAAGCAACCATGAACCGCCACAATGCTAACCAGGCTTATTATGTTCTTGGTCATAAAACTGCCAACATTCGTGATCTATACACATTGGGTCAGAAACTTGGTCAAGGCCAATTCGGTACAACTTATTTATGCATAGAGAATTCAACGAGTGTTAATTACGCTTGCAAGTCAATTTCCAAGAGGAAATTGATTTCAAAGGAGGATGTGGAGGATGTTAGGAGGGAAATTCAGATAATGCATCATTTAGCCGGGCATAAGAACATTGTAACGATTAAAGGTGCATATGAAGACCCGTTGTATGTTCATATTGTAATGGAGCTTTGTAATGGCGGAGAATTGTTTGATAGGATTATTCAGAGAGGACAGTATAGTGAAAGGAAAGCAGCCGAATTAACAAAAATAATCGTGGGTGTTGTTGAGGCGTGCCATTCGCTAGGAGTTATGCATCGCGATTTAAAACCCGAAAATTTTTTGTTGGTTAATAAAGATGATGACTTTTCACTCAAAGCCATCGACTTTGGACTCTCGATTTTCTTCAAGCCAGGTAAATGTTACTCAGGATCTGTTCTATAGGCTCGTACATCTGTATTCTTGATTTTGTATAACTTTAACTAGGTTGGTTATATAGAAACAATTAGCCAAATGTCGATTTCTTTGATGTTATAAAGGAAAAGAAATCAACTTCTTATGGCATTTAATACTCGCTCTGTTCTGGCTCAACCAATCCATACCCAACACAACATCAAATCCAGATATAGGCATCAAAAGAAAAGATACTGGAAAAGAATCTGTATTACGATTCTTCAAATGAAAAAACGATTTCTTTGAGTCTTGCAGGTCAAATTTTCACAGATGTCGTTGGAAGCCCGTATTATGTTGCACCAGAAGTGCTTTTAAAGCATTACGGGCCAGAAGCCGATGTTTGGACAGCAGGGGTGATACTTTATATACTTCTTAGTGGTGTACCTCCATTTTGGGCTGGTGATTTACTCGCGTTGTCTTGTGGAAACCGTGTTGACTTTTGTTCACTTGTGTTAACGTGTGTTTGGTTTTTATTTTCTTTCATATATTCAGAAACACAACAAGGGATATTTGATGCGGTTTTGAAGGCACATATAGACTTTGAATCCGACCCGTGGCCACTTATATCTGATAGCGGGAAGGATCTTATTAAACAGATGTTATGTTCTCATCCTGCAAAACGTTTAACTGCTCATCAAGTTCTCTGTATGTTTTGATATTATTTTTTAATTATAAATATTAATTTTTTGCGATTGGATTTTTTTATATTAATAAAATTAGTACAGGTCACCCATGGATATGTGAAAACGGTGTTGCTCCTGATAGAGCACTCGATCCTGCTGTTCTTTCTCGTTTGAAGCAGTTTTCTGCAATGAATAAGTTAAAGAAAATGGCTTTAAGGGTATGTGGAATATTTTTTTCATCAAAAAAAAAACTATTATATCACTTAGAACATTTCTCGTTTAGCTGCTCGGTTTTGTTACAATTATTATTCGAATCTTAACTGAATAAGATAATGTTGTACCTACTATGTGTTCAAATGGCATCCTGCTTACTTTGACTTAGTTTTAGTTAATCTATTAAATATGAATCTAAAAATCAATAATAATCTCATTTTTGAAAGACAAATAACAATTTAGGAGCTCTATCCAATGAAAATAAACTCTTCGCGGCGTTCGACTCATTTCACTTTTTAAAGAAAATCTTGATTTAACCCGTTTGACCTTAAAGAAAATCTTGATTTAACCTGTTTGACCCGGGGTAAACCAAACCTAAACCGACCCATTTGTAAGTGTCCGGGCTAAAATAATCAGAATTTTAAAGGGTAAGAAGTTGCTGCAAAAAAAAATGACTTTTTATTGTATATTTAAGATACTAACAATCCTCAATTTGTTATTGTGATTCTTGAACATAGTCTGCATGTTGACTTTAAACAATGCAAATCCAAAGAACACTTATCTATACTTTTTTTCCTATAAATTTTTGCAAAAGCTTAATTTATGTTTGAAACAAAAAGTTAATATGTGATTAGTGTAATAAAAAGGAAATATATAATCGTTTTTCTTGATTAATACTAATAGGTTATAGCCGAAAGCTTGTCTGAAGAAGAGATTGCTGGTTTGAAGGAAATGTTCAAGGCAATGGATACAGATAATAGTGGTGCAATAACGTTTGATGAACTCAAAGCCGGTTTAAAAAGATTCGGGTCAACATTAAAGGATACAGAGATCAGAGACCTTATGGATGCGGTATGACTAGTTTTTTCTATGTTGTCTTATACTTAGAGGTGGAAAATGAGCCGATCAAAAAATGGATTGTGGTCAAAACGGGTAGTTTTTGTTAGGGTCGAGATTGTTTGGGGTTGGGTTGACCCGAAACACTTTATCCTTTATTAAAAAATAATCTAATTTTTTAAATGATTTAGTAAGTTTCATTCATAAAATATGCACTTCATTGCCAATTTGGAGTCTATTAACCTATTTGACTTGCTTGATATTAATCTAATTATTTTTTAAACATGTTTGAGATGATTCATAATAAGAATTTACACGAATTTTCTACCCATAGTATATACAATTATAATGATGTTCAAATTTGGCTAATTTATTATTTGGTTATGTTTAGGCGGATGTGGACAATAGTGGCACGATTGATTATGGTGAATTTGTAGCTGCTACGATGCACCTCAACAAACTAGACCGCGAGGAGCATCTAGTTGCCGCATTCCAATATTTTGATAAGGATGGAAGTGGTTATATTACAGTTGATGAGCTTCAACAAGCGTGTACGGATCACAATATGACTGATTTTCTCGTGGAGGATATCATTAGAGAAGTCGATCAAGATAATGTAAGTAAAAAGAAACTCCAAATGATAAAAAGTATTATATATATATATATATATATATATATATATATATATATATATATATATATATATATATATATATATATATTTGTTGAATCAAGATCATATTCGTCAATTGTAAGAACTATTTTTCACCCCTCATTTGAGATGCACATGTGAATTTTGATGCATGTGTATCTATGCATCCAAATGCGAGGTTCATATGTGTATATGTAGAAGCGGTCGTGAATAATTTTTACTGCCTTTATCAACAACAATACCCAATCCTGCTATAGCGGGGTATGGGGGAGGTAAAATGTAGACAATTATACATCTATCTGTAAGTAGAGAGATTGCTTTCTTTATCAAATATATTCTTTATATTGAAACACTCTCTTTTACTCATTTTTTAGTTTACATAGTATACCATTTCTAATACAAGTTTGTTTCAGGATGGAAGAATTGATTATGGGGAATTCGTGGCTATGATGACAAAAGGAAATGCGGGAATTGGAAGAAGAACAATGAGAAATAGTCTTAACATTAGCAAGCGAGGGGATAACTAGCATCCCCATTCACACATTATTAACAAGAAAGAAACTATATACAATTTGATTCAAACAATTGGTAGCAGAAGTATGGAAGTAAACTTGCTTCGGTTGGATGATGACGACATGGGTAGGTTAAGATCGAAAAGAAACCGACTTCAACTGCTAATCCATTTTTTACATGATTTGGAATGTTTATAGGTTCTTAATCTAACTTATATGATGTGGGATTTGTACAATATTTAAATTTTGTTCATATTTGTAATCTTGTTTTATATGGTTTTTACAATGATGGAAAACGCAAGGTGTATAAATTAACGAGTTAATTTGTTAACATTGACCAAAATATATTAAAGAAAATCTTCTGCATTTTTGCTATTTTTAAAAAAGTAAAGTGTGGTGTGACAATATGGTCAAGTCTAAAGTCTTAAGAATTATGAGGGTGTTATATTGTTTCTTAAGGCATGAGTTAAAAGACAATTTTGTATCTAATTTCAAAATTAAAATTACAAAATTTGTTACCATTTTGTTTCTTCACATTCAATTTATTCAACCATACGTTATAATTGAATAATTATATACTTGACTCATGTATTCAACCCGTATAACCTGTTAACCTTAATACAACTCAAGTAGCACGTTTATAAAAGGATGAGGGGTGTATAGCTAGGCCTTGTGGTGAGCCAAGTCTAACACTCGTGCCTTAGACCATTTCGTGACCGCAGGGTAAAGCTTTAGAGAGCTATAAAGACATTTTGACAAGCCTTTTGATATGAATAAATCCCCATCCATATAAAATTAAACAATTAGATCTTTATTTTTAGCATAAAAGTATTTTTTTTCATAAGTCAATCATTTGACTTCATAAAGCTTAGGAAACATCATTCTTTATAGAGTAAATTACACGGATCGTCCCTGTGGTTTGCCCCAAATTGCACCGTTCGTTCTTGAACTTCATTAATTACACTAGGCGTCCCCAACGTTTAGGTTTTGTAACGTCTGGTTAAAAAGACTAAAATACCCTTACCCCCTTCTTTTAAGATTTTCTTTATTTTAAATTAATTTTAAATATTTTTAAAACTTAAAACAATATATTAATAATTTTAAAAAAATAGTTAACACTTTTTTAATCAATTCAGATACCCCAACCCCTCCATTGTTTGACCTCCACCATGACCACCACCACCTGCAACTCCGGCCACCACCATGACCTCCCAGTAGCGAAAAAAAAACAAACACCCCTCCCCTTTCCCCATCGATCCCTTGCAAACCAGATCTGTAAACAAACACCATCGCCACATGAAATCAAACCTAGATCTGTAAACAAGCAATAAGCAAACCACCACACACAACACCATCGCCATCATAAACATGAACAAGAACAAGACCATGCCAATCACATCTGAACCAAAAAACCAACAAAACCATCGCTAATCATCGCTAATCAGATCTGAACAAGAACAAACCCCTAATCATCATCCAAGAACCTCCTCCTCGTAGGTCCTTGCACCATCACCGTAGTTCACCACCATCGCCACCATGGCACCACCATCGTAGCCCTTCACTGTAACACACACACACACACCAGATCTGTAACACACACCCAGATATGTTGATCGAGACACACGCACACACGTATTTGTTGATCGAGAAACCCTAATCGCTAACATCCAACTTGAAGATTTCACATTCTGTGATGGTGAAGGCAAAAGAGAAACCAAAAAACAAACACCCCCACACCGCCGGCCACAACCTCGAAGTGTTCTTGATTATTTTCAGATTAGGGTTTGGCATGTTACACATACACCCAGATCTACAATGGTGAAGGCAAAAGATAACCAAAAACGCCTAATCTCTTAGCAGATCTGTCAAGAGAGGAGACCGTGAGAGAGGCGGTGGCGGTGGCGATCCTTGATGGCGGTGGCGGTTGTCTTCTCCGGCGGTGGAGGGATGACGGTAGCTGTGGTGGTTAACAGAGGAGACGAGAGAGAGTATCGAGGGGGGAAGGTTTTTTTTTATATAATAAAGTAATAATAATTATAATAATAATAATAGTTTATTAATTAAATATATATATATATATATATATATATAGGAAGAAGTTCCATTGAGAACCATTTTTAGTGTGAGAACTGCGAGAACCAATCTGAGCTGTCCAATTCTCCCTCTTTCAATGTTATTGCCTACCCATGAATTCCTCACATACACCCTGCCACACTTGATCCCCCCACGCTCTCCATCCATGAATTCCACTTATCAAATCAACGGCTAAGATTGGTTCTCGCGGTTCTCGCACTAAAATCGGTTCTCAATGGAACCCTTCCCTATATATATAGGCAAAAGTTCAAACGAATACTGTTTTTCGTACGAGAACTGCGAGAACCAAACTGAGCCGTCCAATTCCCCCTCTTTTAATGTCATTGCCCACCCATGAATTCCTCACATGCACCCTGCCACACTTGATCCTCTCCACGCTCTCCATCCATGAACTTCCCATATCCAAGGAGCGGCTGAGATTGGTTCTCGCAGTTCTCGTACGAAAAACAGTTCTCATTTGAACCGTCCCCTATATATATATATATATATATATATATATATATATATATATATATATATATATATATATATATATATATATATATATATATATAGAGGGAAGTTCCATCGAGACAAAAAAATGCGAGAACTGCGAGAACCGATCTAAACCGTAAAATATCTACCAAACGCCAAGATATTAAATTATGAAAATTATACCAAATATGCTCTTTAACATGACATTCATATTGCTATATTTTTTTCAACAAAAAAAATTCGTTTTTGCCGGGTTTTTTTTTATCACTATAAGGTATGTTACATATATGTAATCAGTACTTAACATATTTGTAATCACTACTATAAGGTATGTTACATATATGTAACGAATTTTTTTTCTTGAAAAAAATATAGAAATATGGATGTCATATTAAAGAACATATTTTTGTCGTTAATTTGGTATAATTTATATAATTTAATATGTTGGCGTTTGATAGATATTTTAGTTTTAAAAAGATGGGGGATCAGTTCTCACAGTTCTCGCATTTTTTTTTGTTCTCGATAGAACCCTCCCCTATATATATATATATATATATATATATATATATATATATATATATATATATATATATATATATATATATGTGATTAATAATGTACTATCCATATTCACCCTCCTGGAATAAATTACAAAACTAATGCTCATCCATCATCTCAATTCACGGTGCTTATTTGTGTTACTATGTCGGTTCAAGTGGACTTATCACGGATCACAACTTGAAACTACAACGTTACTATGAGCCAAAACAAGTATGCACTAACTAGTGCTCCCACTTGCTTTGCTAGATAAATTATTTTCCGCAAACCTTAAAAACAACTCTAGTTTTTCTAATTTTATCATATTTCCTGAATTCGGAGAACTGGATTAACTCCTTGTTTCTAAATATATAAAATTATCCCGTACCTAGACTTAGTTACATTGTAGATGTATAAATACTTTCTATCCCAAGAGATAGACTAAAATAATAAACCCTTTGTTTACGTTAACCCGTAAACAAAATTAGATACCTTTTGCATAAACACTTATCTAATATATTGTTTATTATTTTCAACACTTAACTCCTTTATATATTAATATTGGTGACATCGAATTTCAATATATTATTATGACCTTCTGGGATTGGTCATAAAAACCTGGACCATATTGAATCCTCAAAATTCCGTCATTTGAATTATATATGTACTTGAAATTCAACAAGCTAATAACCACTGTGTTATTCAAACACTTACTAGCTTCTACGCGATTATATGTCTTAGTTTATCAAAACTTGATAAACACCTTGGCGTAGGTCAATTGTTCCCACTGACTATTATGAAAACATAGCACTACTTAAAATACCTTATTGACTTGGTCAAACTTGACACACGAGTCAAAATACTGATTTTAAGTATAAATCTAAAACTTAGATTTCGAATAAAAATCTTAAAGTCGACGAAACCTTAAACTTAGATTTTCCACAAATCTACTATTTCCTATTACGGAAATTGGTTTCTAGAAACTTTACATTACTACAAGTATAACACACTTGTACCGATTCTTATTTAAAACATGTGAGTGCCCTTGATGACAATATCCATTATAATCATACTCATAAATGTTTTATCTTTAAACACATCCCGAGAAATTATAACTATTATTTCAAGTGTTTAATTCTAGTTCAAAACTTGAACTTGTTTTCATAAATACTTGTAATTACTTACTTAGACAAACCTTCTAATACACAACAACTACTGTGTTGTTTCAAGTAATTCCATAAGTTTAGTCGAACAATTAATATTAATATATCTTAATGGAAATAATTAAATGCATAAGGATCAACCACTAATAAGTCAAAAGATTTGACCTGTTAGTCAACCTCTAGTCAGCCTTGACTAGATATAATCACAAACCACGTGCAAGGATATATTACTAAATAATTCATTAATATTTCAAAACCATAATTTCAAAAGTTCATTACAACTTAAAACAGGGAAAAATATTTTAAAACGAAAGACTATGAATTATTAATATCGTTGTCACTTCACGGGGGATCCTTGCATTCTTGGCACCTTTCGCTTTCATTGACCTATTGCAATAAAACGATTGCAAATGTCAAACACCACTTATAAAAATAAGTTGAAAACAAATAATGAAGTTAGTCACCGAAGTTACCTGTGGCGTTAAACAGCACCTTCGTGACGCTTCGGGCAGTTGACCTTATAATGGCCAATCTCACCGTACTTAAAGCACTGGTTCTCGGCTTTTGCTTTGTTCGGTTTGAATCTCCTGCCCTTGCCTTTGCCATTGCCATTTTCCTTGGCTATGGGTATAGATGGAGCTGGCTCAGTTTTACCCTTGTCCCTTCCGCTACGCCCCTTCCTCTTTTTACCACTCCCGTTATCCATCATGAGAATATCCTTGGACTTAGTACCTATATTCGACTCAGCTGTCTTGAGCATCGAATGAAGCTCAGCTATGGATTTCTCCATGTTGTTCATGTTGTAGTTGACTATGAAAGGCTTATAGTCATATGAGAACGAGTTGAGTATCATATCTGTTGCTAGCTGCAACGGTACTGGGTGTCCTAGCCTTTCAAGGTGGTCCATATGCCTTTTTATTTTCATGACATGGGTACTAACCAAAGTACCCCTAGCCAAATTGAAAGTATTAAGATCCTTCGTGGCATCGTAACGTTCTGTACGAGCCTGCTCCTGAAACATATCCCTCAACTGGCGGATCATGTCATATGCCGAGGTTTCCATCATGCTCGTCTGCAACTATGAACTCATCGTCGCATTTACGTGCGGACCGGATTTCACAACGGTACAAGTGCACACGGCGCGGCTGGGCAGAGAACCCATCGCGTGTAGTAAGATGTGCTGGTAAGACCGATAATTTATATCAAACACGGGTAAGAGTAAAAGCTATGGCTACTCTTTATTCCAAACTGCTGTCTAGTTAGATAGATAGGTGAGGATAAAAATAAACTAAATACTAGGCAGGAAAAATAAATAAAGCAGGAAAAAAAGGAAAATGCCCAGTCACGAATCCTCCAAATAAATATTAATAGTAGCATTAGCTAGCCTGGTTATAAAATGAGTGAAATTATTAAGATGATTTCTAAAGTAGATTTGGTACCAATCATTAATCAGTTTGGAACGATATTAAGGTAACTCTGATTTAATCCCTGTATTATTAAAACACCGGTTAGATAAAACCTCGCTTCCCGGGTGTTATCCCGTTTTACTTAAAATGTCAGATTTATCTCCTAATGAAATAATAGACAGGATAATTACCATTGTCTGTCAACATCCGGTAAGAAGATATATATTTAGGTATTAAGATAAAATATCAGATCAACACCTCAAGTGGGTCCATGAGCAAATGTCCCTCTATACATATACCAGACTTATACGTATCGTACACCTCAAGTGGCTCCATGAGCAAATGCATATAAATATGAGTCTGTTTGAATATAAATGTATAAGGATACAGATATCCTAAGCAAATGGTTTTTCAACATTTACAATGCCGAATATCCGCATGAAATGATAGTTTTATACAAATGCTAATTATAATATTTCATTATTTCAGAAATACCAAGTCTTGAATAAAATCATCACAATATAATCCTACGCATAACGACTACATATTTATATCAATTTGGATTCATTGTAACGAAGCGAAAATAAAGGAAAGAGAATACCAGTTCATATTATACAGGCATAAATGATACAAGGACAGCATCCCGGCTCGTACAAACTTGCTGGAACTCATTTCCGAAGACAGAAAAACAACTACAGCTACTAAAACTACTAACCTATGCTACAAACTACCTATTTATATGGATAAGAGGCGAGGAAACCTCCAGAGCAGCACGAAGGCCCCCCTGGAGTCACCTGAACTTGCCTGGAGTGGTGTGTGGAAGTGTATTTCAGTCTGGAAGGTGTGTCTTTCGAATGAAGATTGGCTTGCTATTTATAGGCGTGAAAGTTGATTTTCGCGCCTCTTAACGATCCATTTCCGCGGCGCGGAAATATGCCTGGCAAGATTCCTTTGCAAGTTGTTCTGACAAAACGAATATCGATGTAACTGAATTCGTTGAGTCCGCGTCGCGGAATTTGTCAGGGTACGCGGCGCGTAAATGCTGCTTTCATAAAATCTTCGTCTTTTGAGCTGTATTTTCTCGTTTTGACGCGTGTTATCCATTTTTCCGTATTGTGTACCTGAAATAGCCTTGAATAAAATAAGAAAGCATTTAAAGCTCTTTTTGACTATATTTTATTTATTTAAAACAAATATTGGCAGATATCAGATATATATTTTGTTAGATTATGTGCAGAGATAATTAATGGGCACATTGTATCCAATGTTATAAGAGACTAAAGGGTCACACTGCTACACACCCAATACGGAACAGTTGGATTTCACCATTAAACTGTGTGGAAATAATTAATCAGGTTGGATTAATTATTAAAGAGAAAAGTAAATAATTAATCAGTATAATTAATTATTGAAAAGAGAGAAATAAATAATTAATCAGTTTGTATTAATTATTAGAAAGGAAATAAATAATAAATAGTTATTTATTATTTAAAGAGAATTAAATATTAAGTTTTAATATTTAGCAGACTAAGTTAATTAATAGTTAATTAATTAATTAGTAAAGTCCAGGGGGTCAAAGTGAAGAGATTGAAAGTTTAATTAAAACTAGTGTGCTTTTAATTAAACGGGCTTAGGTCCATTAAATCCTTATATATATCCTTAAGCCTTAAGGATTAAAAGATAAGTGACAAGGGATTAAACCTAGCCACCATACACACACTCTCTCTCGATCTCGGCTCTCTCCTCTCTCGTCGCATCACTCTCTCTCGTTTTCTCTCTCTCTTCGACGATATCGAAGAACAACACAAAGGTTGTTTGCGTTTTTGTTGATCGACGCAAACACATACACAAGAGGGCTTCACGATTTGAAGTCTTGGTGATCCAGGAGCGGTCTAGCAGCCAGTTCCAAAGGAGGTGCAGGTGATCCAGGAGCGGTCTGACAGCCAGTTCCATTTAACTCGTGCAAGATGGCTAAGGGGACCTTGGTCAGTAACCACGTCATGAAAATGAAAGGTTACATGGACCACCTAGAGAAACTTGGGCACCCAGTACCGTTGCAGCTAGCAACGGATACGATACTCAACTCGTTGTCAGATGACTATAAGCCTTTTATAGTCAACTACAACATGAACAACATGGAGAAATCCGTGGCTGAGTTGCACTCTATGCTCAAGACTGCTAAGCAGAGTATCGGGACCAAGTCTAAGGATGTTCTCATGGTGGGTCATGGCGGGCATAAGAAGAGGAAGGGGCGCAACGGAAAGGGAAAGGGCAAGGCCCAGCCCAGCCAGAATGCCCCCAGGGCTAATAACGACAACAAGGGCAAAAAGCCGAAGCAGAACAAAGCAAGAACCGAGAATCGGTGCTTCAAGTGCGGTGAGGTCGGGCACTGGAAAAGAGATTGCCCGAAGGGTCACGAGGCAGGTGGCAAGGCTGACACCTCAGGTATCGTGTAAACAACTTCTTTATCAGTTTCCACTTGTAAAAGTTTTTACGAGTATTCTAATATCTTGCAATCGTTTATTGTAGGAGGAGATGGAAAGTGATGCGGCCCAGCATATAGAGATCCCACATGCAGTTGACGGATATTATTAATAATTTTATTTCCTAGTTTATTAAACTCTTTTAAGTTTTTTTGAATATTTTGTTTATGGAAACTTTTGGTTTAAGTTTTTATGGAAATTTTAATTATTCAGTTAATATCCGTGCACGTGTTCTTATTTTATTGATCAGGATTAGTCCAGTTGTGACTAAAAGAATACCAATAAATCAAGTCTTGACTTGATTGGTGATTCATAATAATCTTATGATATGATTTGTTGTAGTTACATAAATGTTGGCTCCACTATTCAAATACTTAAATAAACAAGTGTTGTTTATAAAATTAGATAGTTTTCTAATTTCAGCAAAGTTTTTGGAAAAGTAAATGTTCAAAGTCTTAAACTAGATGGAAATAATAGTTATTATTTCTAAGTAGTTTTTGATAAAACATTTAAGAAAGTATAAAAATGATTATGGTGGTTACTATAATCAAGGGAGTTTTATACTAAATGTTTTTAAGGAAAAGAAATTTAAAATGCCTTCACAAGTGTTTTACACTCATGGCAAGTTTAATGAAACCACTTTCTGTAATTAGAAAGATGGATATATGGATATCCAAGTTCTTGGTTTCATAATACAAATTTCTTACAAAAACTAAGTTTTAAAACATGTGTTTGGAACACAAGTTTTAGGCATAGTAGTCAAGGATTGACTAAAGCCTAAAAGGATGTTTTTTAAAGTAATGCACTTTTCCATAAAAGATAGTGGGAGCATCTGACTAATGTATTTATCAGAGTTAATAAAAGGTTGTTGTTAACCAGTGTGATAAATACAAGATTGAACTTTTAGAGTATATAATTATTGGATAATTTTAGAAGTTATCTAAAATAGTAAGTTCTTGAGAAAGAACTAATCCAAGGAATGCATGATTTATTGAGAGGTACTTAATAAAGACATCACTGCAAGTTTTTGAGTCAAGCTATGACTTAAATAGAAAATATATACGTTCTAAAATGTTCAGTGAGTCAGCTATTGTTGGTTGGTTAGAGTTAGAAATGATGAAATAGGATGTTCTTCAACATTCTTAGCAGTGATATTAGATTAGTGTTGGCATACACAGGGAATCTAATTTCAAGGTTCTTACAAGTAGGTGTAAGAAAGTTTTATCATTTCAAATGGATAATAAAATCCAGTATATCTACAAATGTAATTAAAGTCTTAATTACAAGGAAGTTATTTTATAGAATCAGAAACTTTGGATTTATTTCCAGTTCCTCCAAGTTTAAGGCATTTTATAAAATAAGTAAATCTGGAATTGTTCTTAAGTTGCAAGAACAAGTTATAGCAATGCCAAGAAAGAGTACTTCAGGGTGCTAGTCTTGTGTTTTATTGTTGGGGAGATACATATATCAAACTATAAATCAAACCTGTCTATTATTTGAAATAGAATTTGATGTTAACAAAACCACATATTCAGTTTTTCTACTTGGATCAATGAAAAACATGTGTTGTTTTTCCTATAAGACTTAAAGAATTTCTAAGTAAGAAATGTCAGCTGACGAGTCAAAGTGTCAGCTGAACACTGAGTTTCAGCCAAAGGACCAGCTTCAGAAAGATCAGCTAAGATGAAAAGACAAGTCAAGAAGCATTAGCTATGCATCTACAAAGCATCAGCTCATGGTACAAACTATCAGCTGAGGGTTTCTCATTGATCAGCTGAGCAGTCAAGGATCGGCTAACAGTATCTCATTTGTTAGCTGATGCCTCCTACATATCAGATAAGGTATTCTATACTTATCCTTTCTTGTCTCAATAAGCTGATCATACTCAAATGCTTAGCTGAGCCCTTGGGATCAGCTGAGAGTATGTTTTGATTAGCTTATAAGCTGTAACCTAATTATATTGATTAGCTGATCAAGTATTGATCAGCTGAGCAGATCTAATTAGCCGAGCCTTTCACAATTGTCCTTAGCTGAGCAAAATTATGTTAGCTGTTCAGTGTCTGTTAGCTGAGTCTTTAGTCAGCTAATAGTTTTTCAGTATAATATTTTCTTAAGTCAAAGGCAGAACATGTGTTGTTCTATTATGCCTTAGATCTCTCTTTGTAAAAGTACATAGCACTTTTTGGATCTACAAAGGAACAAAAAGGATGGATCTTGATCCCCTGGAAAAGGAGAAAGATATTTCAGAAGAGAAGATCTGGAAGATATTTTGAAAAAACTAAGTATGGCTGGCAACTCTATACTTGGTAAAGTCAAGTCTTCAGAAAGCATGGTGTCGATAAAAGTACAAAGCATGGAAAGAGAAGGTTCCTGTCCCAAGACATAAAGGTAGTACTTTAATAATATAATAATAGATAGTGGGTAAACCCCTTACTGAAAAGTACGACTACTTTACACACTTTGTGTATAAAGTTGTCTTACCTTTCACCCACTAACTTTAATCTATTATAATATTATTAAATCAAGTATCTTGTCTCCTTCTCCACTTCATCAACCAGGACACCTTTGCTTATATATACTCATGCATGGGAACATGATAAGTATGCGAATAGATAGAGTTGAACACATAAATCTCATCTGTTGAGAATTAGAAGAGTTAGCATTTTACTTTCTGTGTTGCAAACTTTGTTCATGTGTTGAACGTATTAGACATTAGTTGTTTGAGAAAAGCTTAGTCTATGTGTTAGACGAATTTAGTTGTCACCTTTTATTGAACTTAGATTTTCCGCATCTAGTTCATGTAATTCTTGATTCACATCAACAGTTCTATCAACAATGGCTCACTCACAAGGTGTCCTGCCTTTGATGGGGAAAACTTTTCCCTCTGGAAAAATAGAGTTTATCTCTACATGTCCAGCCTTGATGATGTGATGCTCAAAACTGTTACTGAAGGTCCTTATGTTCCATCCTCTGTTGTTTCTGTCACTGCTGCCATTGATACAACTCCTGCCGAAGAAAGGTATGTTGTAAAAGCTGTTCATCAATGGTCTGATGAAGACAAAAGGCTGGTTAATCTTGATGTCAAAGCCAGAACAGCCTTAGTCTCAGCACTACCAAATGATGTCTATCATCAAGTTCTCAACTGCAAATCTGCAAAGGATATGATAGACATTTTGTCTGTTGCTTATGAAGGCACTGAAGAAGTGCATGAGAATAAGAAACCCCTTCCGGTAAGAGAATATGAGTTCTTCTTTGCTCATAAAGGTGAAAGTCTTACTCAGTCCTACACCAGGTTCAACTGCCTTATTAATGACTTAAGAAGGGCAGAGGTTCCCAAGAGCAATAAGAAGCTTGTAAACAAGTTTCTAGACTCTCTCCCAGAATCTTGGGATCATTTTATCACTGTGCTTAAACATGGTGAGAAAATCAAGGGTCTTACACTGGTTGGTTTATATGGAAACCTCATGAATCATGAACAATCAGTGAAGCAAAGGAAACTCTCTACCAAGGATATGAAGGAGGCTGCAAAATCTCCATCTACTGCCCTTGTGTGTAAAGATACAAGATCTAGGAGTTTTGCTGCAGTGGTGGATGAGTCCAGTGATGAGGAGGAAGAGGAGGAGTATTCTGATGAAGAGCAAGTGGCCGATGGGGATGAAGATCTGGAGAACATGGACAGCATTGAAGCTGCTGTTGAGCAGGCTGCCATGTTGGTGAAAAGGTTCAAACCTTTCTTGAAAAGAAAGGGTGTCAAGAAGTTTGAGAAGAAACACTTCAAAGGAGAAAAAGCCAAGTTTAAATCAAAGGCTTCTGAAGGTTGCTTCTCCTGTGGCAAGACTGGTCACTATGTCAGTGAATGTAAGTCCAGAGGAAGCACATGATTCAAGGGTTCCTCAAGCTCAGACAGCAAGATTGATTATGAAGCTAAGTACAAGAAGCTTCTTGCTGCTGTTCTTGACAAGAAGAAGAAGAATGCCCAGAATAGTGTGTTGGTAGCTGAAGAAGAAGATTGGGCTGAGGAAGATCTCTCAAGTGATGAAGATGAGGTCCTCTCTGCTCAGCTCTGCTTGATGACCAACACAGGGAGTACAAGTTCTTTTGATGAGGACATGAAGAAAGCTGCCAAAGCTTGTACTTCTCTTGAGTGGGATCCTTCTTCTATGTATCAGGTTGGAAAGTTTATTAACTATGATGATAATGAAAAGAACACTATGTTTGATTATCTGTGTGTTGAGTTTCAGTCAAATATTGAAAGAAAAAGGAAGCTAAAAGTAGAAATAAAATCACTAAAAGAGATGTTAAGTGTTAAAGATGAGAAACTGAAACTAATGACAAAACTTGAAGATGATTTAGCTAATCAAAAGATACTTAATCAGATCTTGGTAAAAGAAACCAATGAAGCAACCATAAAGTTTAATGACCTACAAAAAGTAGTTAAATCTTGGTGTGTTTCTGCTGAAAAGACCACTCAGTGTGTCAATGAGCAGATTCCTAAACAAGTTCAAGCTATTATTGGTGGAAATTATTCCCAATAACTCAGTGTGTCAATGACCAAGTTTCATTTTTAGCTGATATTTTACCTCTTACCTTTCAAAAGATAGTAAGAGGTAAAAGTATTATCACTAACAGATTTGTCAAAAGTAAATGTACTCAGCTAAAAGACTCAACAACTTCAAAAGTTATTGCAAATTCTATTGTTCTGTCAGAAAGTAAAAGTACTGAAAATTTAATGTTAAAGGAAGCCGGTAAAGGAATGGAATCATTTGTTGATACCAAAGAGACATCATGTTGTCAAACCTTGAAAGCTGATACATTAAATACAAGTGCTCAGCTGACTGACATTTCATTAGCTGATGATCCTCAATCAGCTGATCAGAGAACAGATGATAGTTGCTCAGCTGATAGCCTGTCAGCTGATCAAAAATCCTCTATAATCTGCTTAGCTGATACAGTATCACTTCAAACTCTTTCAATAAGAGAAACCAAGACAGAAGGACTTAATGTTCACATAAAGTCTAAGTCTGCCACATCTAAGGTTGATCAAAAACTCCTTTTTCCTAAGGATCAATCTAAGGTGAATGTAAACAAAGACCTAATTAGTTTACAGAATCAGCTGCAACAGCTGAATGGTGAAATCTGTCAGCTGATGACCCATAGTCATCAAATGATAGTTAAGACATCTTCTGGGCAATCACTAAAACATGTCAAAGGCTCCAAAAGTCAAAAATGTTATAAATGTGGGAGCAAAGGGCATAAGGCAAGTGACTGTTCTCTTGAAGGTAACTCAAAACAGCGGACTGATTTTGATAACACTGTGGTTCCTCTCATTCATAAACAACCTAATAAGAAGTGGATAGCTAGGTGCAATCCACAGGGGTCCACTTAGTTGTGGATACCCTAAGTATCACTAACCTTATTTAAATCTAATCTTTGAAGGGTCTTAACACATGGTATCTAGACAGTGGATGTTCAAGGACCATGACAGGTTGTAAAGCTCTGTTAAGTAGCTACAAGAAGGAAAAGGGTCTAAGGGTGACCTTCGGTGATAACAATTGTGGGCAAACAAAAGGCTACAGTGAACTTCATAATGAGAACTTAACCTTGTCCAAAGTATCATATGTTAAAGGGCTTAAGTACAATCTCATCAGCATAAGTCAGTTATGTGATGGTGACCATAAAGTTCTATTTACAAAGACAGGTGGTTCCATTTTAGATAAAGAAGGTAAAACAGTAATTTGTGCCAAAAGAACCAAGGATGTATATACTCTTGATATGTCCTCTGGTGATAAATCAAAGTTAACCTGTTTGTATACAAAATCTGTAACTGACACAAACTGGTTATGGCACAAGAGGCTTTCCTATTTAAACTTCAAAAACATAAACAAGTTGAGCAAGGGTGATCTAGTGTCAGGACTACCTTCACTGACGTATGTTAAGCCTAAACCTTGCTCTGCCTGTGAGAAGGGAAAGCAACACAAGACTTCTTTTCCATCTAAGCAGTCCTTCTCCATTACTGAACCTTTCTATATGTTGCACATGGATTTATTTGGTCCTGTTGCTGCTGCTAGTATTGGTGGAAGTAAGTATGCACTGGTGATGGTTGATGAATTCTCAAGATACACTTGGGTCATTTTCCTCAAAGCAAAGAGTGAGGCTGCTGAAGAAATAATAAGCTTTATTAAGAAGATGGAAGTGCTAAATGGAAATCTGGTAAGGATGCTCAGAAGTGATCATGGAACTGAATTTAGAAATCAAACTCTAGAAGGTTTCTGCGATGATAAAGGCATGTCTCAAAACTTCTCTGCTCCAAGGACTCCACAACAAAATGGTGTAGCTGAAAGAAGAAACAGAACATTGATAGAAGCTGCAAGAACCATGTTGTGTGAGAGTGGGTTAGGTTTCAATCTCTGGGCTGAAGCTGTCAGCTGTGCATGTTTCACTCAAAACAGATCCCTAGTTATCAAGATGCACAACAAGACTCCTTATGAAGTGCTTAAGGGAAGGAAGCCCAACATCAGCTTTCTACATATCTTTGGATGTCAGTGTTTCATTCTGAACCAGAGAGATCAGTTGCAGAAGTTCGCACCTAAAGCTGATGAAGGTGTATTTGTTGGATATTCTGTGATCTCCAAAGCTTACAGAATCTACAACCTCAGAACAAAGGTCATAGAAGAATCAATCAATGTAAGTTTTAATGAAAATGACTTTGTTGCTTCCTGTTCTACTAATCCATCTACAGGTGAGGAATTTAATGATCTGCTGCATACTGAAGACAACACTCCAGTGTCAGCTGATCCACTCCCATCAGCTGATGTAGAGGATTTAGATGAACCTGTTCCAAATGCACAACAAGCTAATGTTCAACCTATCTTAAACCAACCTACACTTTTACTGAATGATGGGAATCATGATTCAACATCAATGAACTCTAATTCCATATCAAACATTCCAACATCAGTAGAAATTCCATCAGATAACGATCCTGAAATTCTGTCAGCTGATCAACCAGAAGTCTCATCAGCTGATCAAAATCAAAGAATTTCAACTCCCACAATCCAAATTAATCCAAACTCTCCCAGAATCCAAAATGCCTATAAGGACCACAAGGATCATCCAAAAGATCAGGTCATAGGTAACATAGAAGCACCTGTACTAACAAGATCAAAAGCTTGTAATTTCTGTTTATACACAGGTTTTGTTTCTATGATTGAACCACAGAAGGTAGATGAAGCTCTCAATGATCCCCACTGGATTAATGCCATGCAAGAAGAATTGGCAGAATTCACAAGAAACAATGTATGGACTTTGGTGCCAAGACCAAAGGACAAAACCATCATTGGTACTAAGTGGGTGTTCAGAAATAAAATGGATGAACAAGGGCTGATCATCAGAAACAAAGCAAGGCTGGTTGCACAGGGGTACTGCCAAGAAGAAGGTATTGACTTTGATGAAACATTTGCCCCTGTTGCAAGACTTGAAGCTATAAGACTGTTTCTAGCCTATGCTGCCTTCAAAGACTTCAAGTGTTTCAAATGGATATTAAAAATGCTTTTCCTCAATGAAGAATTGAAGGAAGAGGTGTATGTCAAACAACCTCCGGGTTTTGAGGATGCAAGCAAGCCAAACCATGTATACTTCTTAAACAAAGCTTTGTATGGTCTAAAGCAAGCTCCAAGAGCCTGGTATGATACCCTCTCTTCTTTTATAACCACTAAAGGTTTTATAAGAGGAAGCATAGATAGCACTTTGTTTATAAGGAAATTCAAGGGTGATGTAATTCTAGTACAGATATATGTAGATGACATAATATTGGGGTCTACAAATTTGGATCTTTGTAAAAAAATTTCTAAACTCATGTCTGATAACTATCAGATGAGCATGATGGGTGAATTAAACTATTTTCTTGGACTTCAAATTAGACAAGAGGTTGATGGAATTTTCATTCATCAAGCTAAGTATGTTAATGATTTGATTAAGAAGTTTGAGTTTGAAAATTGTTCCTCAATGAAAACACCCATGTCCACTGCCTTAAAGCTTGGAAAGGACACTGATGGTAAATCAGTGAACATTACAGCTTATAGAGGCATGATAGGGTCTCTTTTATACCTCACTACAAGCAGACCCGATATAATGTTTTCAACATTTCTCTGTGCTAGATATCAAGCAGATCCCAAAGAATCTCACTTAGCTGCTGTTAAAAGGATTTTCAGGTATCTCAAAGGAACTCCTAATCTAGGTCTTTGGTACCCCAAGGACTCAGATTTTGAGTTAGTTGGATACACTGATTCTGATTTTGCAGGTTGCACACTGGACATAAAGAGTACATCTGGTGGTTGTCAATTGTTAGGTGGAAGGTTAGTCAGCTGGTCAAGCAAGAAACAGAACTCTGTTTCAACTTCTACAGCTGAGGCATAATACATTGCTGCTGGAAGCTGTTGTGCTCAACTCCTATGGCTGCAAAACCAACTACTTGATTATGACCTACAGTTTGAAAACTCCCCAATCATATGTGACAACACAAGTGCCATTTCTATCTCTAACAATCCTGTTTTACACTCCAAGACCAAGCATATTGAAATCAGGCATCACTTTTTAAGAGACAATGTGCAGAAAAAGAAAGTTTCTATGCATTACATAAGTACTGATATTCAATTAGCTGATCTTTTTACAAAACCTTTGGATGAATCTCGGTTCAATTTTCTATTATCCACACTTGGCATGCTAAATTTGTAACATATTCTTTTCTTTGGTAGTTAATTCTAGTGTGAGAAACTGATTTTGTTTGTGTATGAGATGAAGTACTTATCTAAGCTTCTGTATGTCTTACTTATGGTGTGTCAGCTAAAGGAATTCTGTCAGCTGATAGCCATCAGCTGATGAAATGCCTCAGCTGATCAACCATTAGCTAAGAACTAAAAGCTCAGCTATGTACATTCATTAGCTGACACTTATTTTCTTTCAAAACATGTTAGCTGACAAGATTTTTCTTAAGCTGATACTTTTCAAAAGTCAATTTCTGTGTCCCCACACTTATTTTATTAATTTGTCACTTGTATTTATTGTAACTAGGTTATATTTAATTCTCATTAACTTGTCCGTTAGTTGTCTGTGTACTTATTATCTTTTTCGTTTATCTCCATTTAAAGGTGTGACAGTTACTTTTCAAATACGATTTCTCTATGAGTGTGTAGGTTTCCAAGGAAGATATATCAAGTTGAGTAGTTTCCAAATCCCTATGCTTTCAAAAATTCTCAAACACTCTTCTCTTCCAAAATACGAACCCTATTCTCTCTGAAATTTCAGTATCTCCACCTCGAACAAAAATGGTGATCTTCAACCCTGTTTCAACTCCCAATGCCATTCCCAATGAAAACATAACTGCAAATGCTAGTATGAACATCCAACCAAAAAACTTCTTGATAAACACAGACATCCCTCAGAGCAAAGCAAACCAGGGGTATGAACCTATGGTTGCATTCATAACCGCTCATCCTCTGTTTCAATGCCTCTCTGCCCATCCTCTCCTCATCTTCCCGAACATCATTGGCGAGATGTGGTACACTGCCAGATATCATCCAAATGAAAACATCGTAACCTGTACCTGTCTCAACAATACTGTAAACATTCCTATATCTGTCGATTCCTTGAGAAGAGATATCTCCATACCAAACCTGTCCCCATACCAACCGTTTGCACTGTTGGATCAAATCCTAGAGGTGTTACCCCTGATAGGCTATAATGAACCGGTTGCCCATGGTCAGTACAAGCTGTCTGTTCTCGGACACCCATGGAAGTACTTAGCAAGTGTTGTCATTCGCTGTTTTGGCCACAAATCAGGAAGCCTTGATCAAATGAACCAGTTAGAGTTGATGGTTCTCCATGCCTTGGTCACAGGAAGGAATATTGACTTTGCACAAGTCATATTCTCATAAATGGTGGATAAGATTACCCTGGCAACATCTAAAAGGTCAACAAGAACCCAAGTTCCCTACATAAGGTACTTAAGTCTGATTGCACTTCGAATTTTTCAATGGGAACAATACACTGGGTTAGTTACACATCTGCAAACCATTCCCATTCCCCAAATGGGTCAAAAGATATTTCATTTGATAAGGGAATTTGAAGGGCCTGCAATCACTGAACAGATGCAAGAGTTGATAGATCTTGCTGCAGATGATGATGAGGAGGTTGAGCATGAAGAAGAAGTGTTTGTTGACAGTGGTTATGAAGAAGTGGCTCATGATTCAGAGTCTCCTGATGTTATTACTGAGCACTCTAATGAAGCCTTAAGTGAAGTTGAAAGGTTTGATGAGGAGAATGTTGTTGAACCTGTAAGAGGTAATGATTCAAGTGATGGTGATGATGCTGGTGATGGTAATGGTGATGGTGATGATGAAAGTGATGGTGGTAATGGCCATGATGGTGATGCTGGTGGATTTTTCATTGAACAAGAAGCTCATCAATCTTCTTCTACTTCATCCAGCCAACATGGAATGCCATTACAAGAGTTTCCCTCTAGTTCAACTACTTCAAGGAGATCCGGGCACCTAAGCACTTATGAAAGTGAAGAAGAATCTGATGATGATTCTCCCAGTAGGACTCTTGGAGGAACTGTTGCATATCCCAACCCTGGTCAACAACAAGGATCAAGTGACTTTGTTCATAGAGCACCAAGTGGTGGAGATGAAGATGTCCCTCATGATGATGTGGTCTCTGTTAAGCTGGTGGAACTCATTGAGATCAGCAAATCCAAACAGATCTCAGGCATGTCTCTGTCACTCCCTGAGGACACTCATTTGGTAATCCCAACCAGTGAGAACCAATCCTCATCACCTGTTGAAACACCCCCACTTATGCCAAGCTCTAGTGCACTCCCAACAGTCACTAGTTCTACTCCCTTTGTTACCCAAATTGATATAAGGTCATTAGAGATGGTGCATACTGCACTTATCTCAGAGGAATTGCAGACTGCACCTCTGACCTCAACTCCTATAGTTTCCTCTTATGTTGAGGGAGAGCTCATGGATGTTGATATAACCCTTCAACCAGTGGGTGCATCTTCTCAACAAGGTGCATCTGTAACAATGGGAATCTTGCAATCTGGGTCACTCTCCCAATAAAGTGATGCCATTGAAAGACAAACCTTTGCCCAAGGTCATACTGTGTCTTTACCCCAATTGAGTCTGCCTATACCCTCAACAAGCTCACAACAACTTGTTGATGTAACAAGGGGAACCCCAGTGTGTTCAACCCCGACTCACACTCACATAATTGTACCACCTATTTTTTCTATTCTTACACAAATCACCACACTGCCTGTCAATATCAGTGGTATAAACCAACCATTGGTACAGGGCACCATCTCTACTCCCAGTGATCTTGGGCTTACACACCAAAGCTCCAGTGAGGGACCTCAAACCATTCCTGATGTTGGCACCCTCACTCAATCAATGCAAATCCAATCCATTCCCTCAACATCATCTCAACCCTCACCTCAAATACTTCAAAACCTACTGTCCTTCTCTCAAAAGATGGATAGTCTTCAAGCCTCTTTTACCTATTTCCAATCCAAAACAGAAACTCAACTTTACCTTCTTACCCAAGAAGTTGAGTCACTTAAAGCCAACCAAACCCAACCCCAACCCACCCCTGCCCCAGTTGATCTAACCCCAATCCTTACAAGATTGGATCAACTGTTAACCCAAACCCAAACTCTTGCCCCTACCCCAACCCCTCCCATTTCAAACCAAACAATCTCATCCCTTAACCACATCATAACCAACCTTCTCTCCCAACTCAAAAACCTTAGACCTTCCCCTCCAAACATCTCAGTTACCATCCCTGACCCTTTTCTCCAAGTTCCCCACTTCCTAAAACTTAACACATTCAACAAGCCAAAGGCACATGGAAACTCTAAAACAGTTTACCAATGTGACTGAAGCTGTTAATACGCTAAGACCTCTCATACCTTCCTTCACCCCTACAACCTCTCAACCACAACCCTCTCCTTCAACCTCACCCATTCCACCCTTTGTCTCTCCCACTCCCTTCTCCTTTTTCACTAAACCTATTCCTGCTCAGCCTACTGACTCTGTCCCTGGATTTGATGATGCCAAAAAGGGGGAGAGATCAAGCTCTTCAAGCTCTGCTTCAGAAACTACTTCAGCTAAAGAAAAAGCTGCATGGGATGCATATCTTGCTGAGGTGGAAGCATCTAAGGAAGCAGAAAGGGTAGAAAAAGCATCAACCCCCATTGAAGCTGAACATCAAGTACATTCAACTGCTGAGGGGGAGAGAACATCTCAGGGGGAGCAGCCTGTTGATCAGAGGCCTAAGAAAAGGCTAAAACAAATGGCAAGAAGGAAGAGTGCAAAAAGATCCAAGCAAGGTGAATCCTGTGCTTCCCATCAAAATTCCTTCAAGTGAATCTGATGATGATGAAGATGATGATGATTTGCCTCTGTCCTCAATGTTCAACCTGCCCAAATAGTCTACACCCTCTACTCCACCAGTCCAAACTTCCTCTCCTGCTAAACTAAGTCCCTCAACTCCTAGCAGCTCAAAAAGAAAAGGAAAGAAAATAATGTCAGCTGAGGAGATTGAGGAGGAAGAAAGAAAAGAGGAAGAATTTCAACAAAAAGAGGTGAATGTAAAGGAGTTACATGATCTGGCTGCTGCTCTAGGCTACACATATGAAGAAGTTCTAAAAGCTAGAGAAAGGCACCAAGACTGTACTTCTACTCAAGATCTTGCTGCTGCAGTTGGTGCCACTGATGATGAACTAAGGGAGATTCAAGAAGAATTAATCATCCTGTCATCTCAAGCTTCTCAAGAACAACAAGCACCACTGCAGAGTGACCCCTCTACCAAGAAAGCTCCCAAAAGAGGAAGGACTCACAAGGAAGCCATTCAAGCTCTTCAAAGCTTTGATTTTGGTATGGATAGACCTACTGAAAGGCAATCCAAGGAGTTCCTGAGCATCAAAGAGAACTTGGTAGGAAGAAAATTTGAATACATCATTTCAAGGGTCACTCCCTACAAGGGCACAGATGAAGGTCCTTATCTTAGAGTAGTAAGGAGAGATGAACGAAAAACCTATGAAGATGCTTATCTACATCATTGTAAGTTCTTCTCCTTCTATGAGATGATAGAGATCTTGTACCACCTCTTCAAGTCCAAGAGTGAGATAGTCCAGAGATTCATTGCCAAATTCGAATACTGGATAAGAATGTCAGTTTACACAAGGCTATTCACTCATGATCAATTCATTGCTCATGTTCAAGTAATAGAGGATGCTTTCAAGAAGTCATCAAAAGCCTTTGTTGCTGCTGAACAGGTAGTTCTAAATCCTGATCATCCTTATCTCTCTGCATATGAAAATTTGAATACTGCTCTCCCTCCCAACACTCAACCAGAAATGTTCAGATATATCACAGTGCCTGAGAGAGGGATGTTCTTCAGAAACAGAGCAGGAGACTGGAGATTCTTGAGAGAATCAGAGATAAGCAAAGCTCAAATAGAATTCATTCTTCATGTTGTGATCTCCATAAGAGGATTGACAGGTAATAAACAATTTGAGCAGTTGATCAAATCAAGGGCTGATCAACTTGTAGCTGAGAAACAACAAGCTAAAACTGTTGAAGCCAAAGAAGAACCTTGGTGGGAAGACAACTGAACTTCATAAATAGATTAGTTGTATTTTAAATTTCTTAGAATAGTTCAACTTCTGTACTTTAGCTTAGTTCTCAGTATATCTAAAATGTACAAACTCTGATGTAAATATTTTGTTTTGTAATCAAGCTTGAAACTATGATCATGGACTACTTGGCTAAAATGCTAGTATAGATGACTCTTAGTAGATTGCTCACCTAGTGTAAATAAAGAAAATATAAAAATCCTAAAAACAGAAAAAGGATAAAAGATACCACAAAAACAGAACATGGTACTTCATAAATGAAAAGATTCCCAAAAAAAGAATATCAGGGAACGTATTTTAAAGAGTTACCAAAAACAGATAGCTAGGTAACCAAAATGCACTTAAAAGTTTTATCTTTTAAAATCCGAGTCAAACTGATTCTTCTTAAAAAGATAAGGTTCTGTCATCATCAAATAGGGGGAGATTATTAGGAAGATACAGATATCAAACCATAAATCAAACCTGTCTATTATTTGAAATAGAATTTGATGTTAACAAAACCACATATTCAGTTTTTTTACTTGGATCAATGAAAAACGTGTGTTGTTTTTCTTATAAGACTTAAAGAATTTCTAAGTAAGAAATGTCAGCTGACGAGTCAAAGTGTCAGCTGAACACTGAGTTTCAGCCAAAGGACCAGCTTCAGAAAGATCAGCTAAGAATAAAAGACAAGTCAAGAAGCATCAGCTATGCATCTACAAAGCATCAGCTGATGGTACAAACTATCAGCTGAGGGTTTCTCATCGATCAGCTGAGCAGTCAAGGATCAGCTGACAGTATCTAATTTGTTAGCTGATGCCTCCTACATATCAGATAAGGTATTCTATACTTATCCTTTCTTGTCTCAATAAGGTGATCATACTCAAATGATTAGCTGAGCCCTTGGGATCAGCTGAGAGTATGTTTTGATTAGCTTATAAGCTGTAACCTAATTATATTGATTAGCTGATCAAGTATTGATCAGCTGAGCAGATCTAATTAGCTGAGCCTTTCACAATTGTCCTTAGCTGAGCAAAATTATGTTAGCTATTCAGTGTCTGTTAACTGAGTCTTTAGTCTGCTAATAGTTTTTCAGTATAATATTTTCTTAAGTCAAAGGCAGAACATGTGTTATTCTATTATGCCTTAGATCTCTCTTTGTAAAAGTACATAGCACTTTTTGGATATGCAAAGGAACAAAAAGGATGGATCTTGATTCCCTGGAAAAGGAGAAAGATATTTCAGAAGAGAAGATCTGGAAGATATTTTGAAACAACTAAGTATGGCTGGCAACTCTATACTTGGTAAAGTCAAGTCTTCAGAAAGCATGGTGTCGATAAAAGTACAAAGCATGGAAAGAGAAGGTTCCTGTCCCAAGACATAAAGGTAGAACTTTAATAATATAATAATAGATAGTGGGTAAACCCCTTACTGAAAAGTACGATTACTTTACACACTTTGTGTATAAAGTTGTCTTACCTTTCACCCACTAACTTTAATCTATTATAATATTATTAAATCTAGTATCTTGTCTCCTTCTCCTCTTCATCAACCGGACACCTTTGCTTATATATACTCATGCATGGGAACATGATAAGTATGCGAATAGATAGAGTTGAACACTGAAATCTCATCTGTTGAGAATTAGAAGAGTTAGCATTTTACTTTCTGTGTTGCAAACTTTGTTCATGTGTTGAACGTCTTAGACATTAGTTGTTTGAGAAAAGCTTAGTCTATGTGTTAGACGAATTTAGTTGTCACCTTTTATTGAACTTAGATTTTCCGCATCTAGTTCATGTAATTCTTGATTCACATCAATAAAGAATTATATAAAAGTAAACTGTGTGTCTTAAATTTTAAATAGCTAAAGTTTGTATTGAACCCCCCTTCTACAAACATTTGTTGTTGTAGTATCCATTCGGGACCAACATTTAGGTTTATAATCATATTATTTTTCCTTTGTAATCTATGATAAGTTATATGCAAAATAATAAGTAATTCAGATATACACCGTGAATCGAGTTAATGAAATGATAGAAATTATGCACCTTTATTCGAGGGTGAAATATGGAAGGGTGTAGAAATTAGTTTCATTATTCTTCACAATTTTGTATGTCTTGGTTTATCCAGGAATAAACTAGGTTTATTCAAAATATTATCCGTGACTACTTATCGTGGTGGGAACTATGATAGGGATATAAAGTCATCGTAATTTTGGGGTACATTCGAAAGTATATCGAATATAGCTGCAAAAGATTTTGCGGACCAAAATTGACGAATATTCGTTAGGGTTACGAATATTGGATTGACCCACTATGAAAAATACTTCGTGGATTCGTGTCAAAAATATTTATCACATAGGTTATCCTTAAGCCTGAGGTGTTTGGTTTGGGATGCGGTAACTGTTGTCTTCTTAGCTCGTTTTAACGCCACACCGTAACAGGGTGGTCATAAGGAGCGTGTCTAGATTCAGTGGGAGCCGTATTTCCAAATGCAAATATGCAAGATGGTAATTGCAACGTCTTTTTAGAAGAGATATTTCCGGGCCCCTTGACTGATTAGAGAAACTGGTAAGTGCACGGCCGTGCCCAAACGAACTGATCTGTTATTTGTCGTTTATCACGCAGTTTTGAAATCAAGTATGTCATGAACCAATTTTTTGAGTCTCTGAGTTGACTTTCTCCATGCTCATGTTTAAAATTGAAATATCGCGCTGCAAGGGACAAACCTATATATATATATGCAAGTATGTATATATAAAAACGTACCCAATCATGAACAGGGAGTTTATGATAGTTTAGTTTATAAACAGTTAGTTTATAACAGGTTACTTCTAAGCAGGTTGCTTATGAAATTTTATCACAAGTTACTTTGGGGTATAAGAGTTCTTATAACCTGGTTACCCTTAGTGGCTGGCTAGGGACCTCCTTAGGCTAACAATGTGCATTAACTATTACTTATCTTGCACAAGTGGGAGTCTGTTAGATTGTGTGCAGAGATAATTAATGGGCAAATTGTATCCAATGTTATAAGAGACTAAAGGGTCACACTGCTACACACCCAATACGGAACAGTTGGATTTCACCATTAAACTGTGTTGAAATAATTAATCAGGTTGGATTAATTATTAAAGAGAAAAGTAAATAATTAATCAGTAGAATTAATTATTGAAAAGAGAGAAATAAATAATTAATCAGTTTGTATTATTTATTAGAAAGGAAATAAATAATAAATAGTTATTTATTATTTAAAGAGAATTAAATATTAAGTTTTAATATTTAGCGGACTAAGTTAATTAATAGTTAATTAATTAATTAGTAAAGTCCAGGGGGTCAAAGTGAAGAGATTGAAAGTTTAATTAAAACCAGTGGGCTTTTAATTAAACGGGTTTAGGTCTATTTAATCCTTATATATATCATTAAGCCTTAAGGATTAAAAGATAAGTGACAAGGGATTAAACCTAGCCACCATACACACACTCTCTCTCGATCTCGGCTCTCTCCTCTCTCGTCGCATCACTCTCTCTCGTTTTCTCTCTCTCTTCGACGATATCGAAGAACAACACAAAGGTTGTTTGCGTTTTTGTTGATCGACGCAAACACATACATAAGAGGGCTTCACGATTTGAAGTCTTGGTGATACAGGAGCCGTCTAGCAGCTAGTTCCAATGGAGGTGCAGTAGTGGTGGACCTTTTTAGCAATCCCAAGTTTGATCAGGTATTTTTTGTAACCTATTCTATGGATTGTATGTTAGAAACTATGTTTGATCATTAGTATTAAGATCCTAACCCTTTTGGGGTTTAGAGGGTTGTGTTCAATCCAGTTCCGCTTTTAGGATTGAACCAGTAGTATCAAACCCAGGTTTGACCAGTTTGTGTCACAAGGTGGTTTGATCAGGTTCAAAACCCTTCATATTTTATGTATAATTCTGACAATATCAATTACCCCACACTTAGGTATTTGCTTGTCCTCAAGCAATAGCTGCACACTTAATAAAAAACAAATCATAAAAAATTTACAAGTATAATTATGTCAGAAATCCAGTTCTATCTAACATGATTCAGATATTAGCATAAGCACAGAAAAGTATTCAGAATTTAACACGACCTTTGCATTCTCACCAGGTGGTTCACTCTTTCCCTCAAGTGTATAAGGTTTATATCAATTTAGTGAATCACACAATGTCATAAAATGCAATATTATCATATGCTTGTATCCAAATCGAATATGCACCACTATAGAGTATACAACTGTCAAGAGAGCTTTTGGGGTTAAAATATAAAAGGCTATGGGTTAAAGGTAGGAAAAAGGGATTTTAAAAGTGGCTAAAAATAAGATTCCAAAAATCAAATTAATAACCGACTAAGCTTCTTTTATTGAACTATCGAACAGGAATATCACAATATTTTTGTTGAGATCACAGTTCATCAAGCTGTAATGGAATCAGAATCTTCTGAATGACGACTATTCACTCAGGTAATACTGAAGAAAAAACTACTACTCAATGTATGACAACCTCAAAAATAGCCAAAGAAAGGTATGCCAAGCAACTAGAATTTCTCATCATCATTTTTTTTGTATAGGGTTCAGCTATCTGCAACAGATAGACCAAGGAATATCGACTTGTCATGTCCCGCTGATCGGTGCATGAACAACTGAAGAATATAGGAACACAATATTGAACTAAGCAGCAAATATTGGTTTTAACTGATTTTGGAAACTAAAAATTTTAATGGAATAAAAATGGGATAAACATGGGTGATGAAACGAAAGGTTAAGGCTCAAAGTAGTTAACTAGGGTATCGAATGCTCAAAATGAGCATTGCGCTGAAAAATGGTTAAAAATAAAATAAATTAAATAATCTAAAATTGAGATTATTTAAGTTTGAAAGAAAAAGGCTTAAAATAACGGGTTTCAAAAAAGAAAGATGGCCTCTATATGTACAATAGTCTAGTTCTCATTTTGGTGGTTTCGAAAAGAATTAAGTAACAAGTTCTGAAATATATGCAATTTAGACATTCTCACAGTAAAAGAATTCAGTGTTTAATGATAACAACTGATAGGCTCAAACACTCAATTTAAGTACAGACTGTATTTATGCTAAGTCGTGAAAATTCGAATAAAATTCTTTTTATGTAATCTTGAGATCATGAAAATTTTTACAGGAATTTCAAACAATAATTACAAATGCGAAAAATCTTCTAATTTGAATTAAGATTAATTTACAGACACAACATTGAGAATTTTGAAAATTTTTGCTCTTTTAGGGGTTTTCTAACAACTTGTGCAAAAAATATTTTGGATAATAATGTACGTCTCTACCCTACACTTAAAACATACATTGTCTTCAATGTATACAAAACATGAATTAAAGCAATTGAGGTAGAGAAAACTCCCTTTGTTTTTGACGATTGGAATTCCCTTTGGATGTGCCAGCATATGGATTCTCAAGCAATAATATCTATTTTGAAGATAGAGAAAACTCAAAGCAAACACCATCAATCAAACACATCATAATAACAAAAGGAAATATAATACAAACGTTCCAGTGTCAATACAAACAAAATACAAATAATAAAAAGAAAATCGGGCCTTGTCATTGTCATCATGATCTTCACCATCATCACCTGCCCTGGCACCAGATGTACCAGCCTCTGCATCATGAGCCCGTGGAGGAAAAGGAGTAGAAGGAGTGAAGCCCTGATGAGCGTAATAAGCCTGCATGGAAGTAGTGATCCACTAGATTGATCTGCACAACCACTGAGAATCACGCTCTAATGCTGAAAGTCTATCATGAATATCCGGAGCTGCTGAGGCTGGAGACGCAACACGTAGTCTCACTCTCCTAGGAGCTGCAGGTTGCTCCATCTCCTGATCTGTATCGTGCTCTGGTCCACTGACAAGCTCATCATCTAAAATCCTCACATCACCACCAGGAATCCTCTGTATAACAGTCATAGTATCTAATAGGATCTCAAAAAGAATCCTAGGCTGGTGGGCGGTCAAAAGAGGTTCCTCCTCTGCGGTCAATATCTGATATGAGCGTGCTAATCTAGTAATGACTGACCACCGCAGAGAGGACTAGTAGGATGGACAGCTATGGCTCTATGGCTAAAAAATAGTGCAAGGCTGAATGGTAGGTTACAGTGGACATCAGTGCTCAAAACACACCACTAGAAAAATAAATCAGATAAGGGTACTTTCTCACTACCCCTACGGTGAGCAACGGTGGTGGCTATCAAGCGGTGGATGAGACGGTGGATGGGACGTTGAAAACTGCTCTCCAGAGCTTTGGCTGAAGAATATACTCCATGGGCGATCGTTCGCCAGAACTCAGCACCGGAAAAGGTAGACGGAGGCCCTCTCAATGCAACTGTGAGGAATGGTATAAACTGTGGGTCCTCTGTCTCCTCTCTGGTGTATAATCCTACTCTCCAGGAAAACTCTACAATGCTGATCTGCCTTTGCTGCCCTCCCAATCTAAATCTAAGAATAGTCTGATCTGTGTAATCGAGGGAGGTGGCATCAAAGTGGACTGTAGATAGAAACTCTAAAACTAGCTCTCTGTAGATAGGCTCGTGTATGCTGAAAAGTCTGCGCCAACCATGACAGGTAAACAACACAGGTCCACCATCGGATCTATATCTATGGCAAAGGTAGCGCTGGATGAGTAGACTCAAGTGTAATCTATCTAAAAGCTCACAGTCTACTGAGATTCCTATCTCTATGGTTCTAGGCAGAAGTGGTGCTAACCTAGAAGTGTACTCAGTACGCGTAACGTCATCATCGATCAGTGCATGGAAATCTAGCCATCGGTGTGGAACATGAGGGATCTGAGGTGCAATAGCTGGCGCTCCCCTCTGAGCTCTTGCTCTTCCTCTGGGTCTCTGTGCCATCTGAATACAGTTTTAAATCTGAGAAATACGTAAAATGACCTATATTACAGGTATGACTATTCTAATGATAATTCCTGCATTAACATTAAGGATGAAACATAAATGATCAGAAAATCAGTTTGAAAAAGTCAACAAAAGTCAAAATTAGGTCAAAACCCTTTACGCGGCGCGGAACGTACTGGTCTACGCGGCGCGGAGATGAAGAAGACGATGAACAGTGTCCAGTGTAAAATCAGTCGACCAAACTAGTCTCATTTTGATCCTATACTAGCGATTAAGCAATGGGGACTAGTTTTTAACATTTTCATCCACCCAATCTCGAGATATCAGTCCTCAAAGGTTCGGTTTTTTTAGGGTTTTCAAAAACCAGACTAAAAATTTGTTTATTCGGAAATTTAACATGCTACAATGTAAAATAAACAATCCTAATCACTTCTAGCATGCTATAATCTACAAATCCGAGGTCAATTTGTCAAAACATGCAATATACATCTCGGATTGGGCCGAAAATCGAAAAACTAAGGTTTTCGAGTATACCTTTGATGACAACGAATAGGGATGAACTATTGGAGAACTGAAAATGGTTGGATGTAGCTCGTTCTTGGATTCCGCGTCGAAAGAGAGAGAGTTCGCGTTGTGTGTGTGTATGTGTTTTGAACATAAATTAGGGCTTTTATTTAAAAAAGTTGTTCGACAGGTTCCGCGTCGCGTAGGAGCATGTACTCCGCGGCGCGGAAAGTGACGAATTGAAATATTTTGCACTTTTCGTTCTATTTTCGAATTCAAACACTTGAGGAACATTTTAAAACACAAAACTCTCTGGTATGTGACAAAATGACATGAAATGATACGGAAATAATAACAACTACGCTATAAACAAACAACGAAATAAAAATAAATAAAAGTGAAGTTCAGAGAACTCCCTTCTTTTGCAGATCGATATTTTGGTAGTGTTGCTGAGCTGACTGCCAGCATATGTGTGATTAATCATGATTTCGATTCATTTATTCGGGTTACATACTATTCGTACGGTATGTAAGCGAACAGAATAACGCCTTGAAATACGGAATCTTTTATAGTCAGATCTTCAAGACTGCAAAACTAAATCAACAGTTAGAATAATTTACATATTATTACCTTATTTCCCCGGAAGCGGCGCCAAAAATCAGGTGTGTCGCGTTTACGTGGGGACCGGATTTCACAATGGTACAAGTGCACACGGCGCGGTTGGGCAGAGAACCCATCCCGTGTAGTAAGATGTGCTGGTAAGACCCATGATTTATATCGAACACGGGTAAGAGTAAAAGCTATGGCTACTCTTTATTCTAAACTGCTGTCTAGTTAGATAGATAGGTGAGGATAAAAATAAACTAAATACTAGGCAGGAAAAATAAATAAAGTAGGAAAGAAAGGAAAATGCTCAGTCGCGAATCCTCCAAATAAATATTAGTAGTAGCATTACCTAATATGGTTATAAAATGAGTGAAATTATTAAGATGTTTTCTAAAGTAGATTTGGTACCAATCATTAATCAGTTTGGAACGATCTTAAGGTAACTCTGATTTAATCCCTGTATTATTAAAACACCGGTTAGATAAAATCTCGCTTCCCGGGTGTTATCCCGTTTTACTTAAAAGGTCAGTATTTATCTCTTAATGAAATAATAGATAGGATAATTACCATTGTCTGGCAACATCCGGTAAGAAGATATATATTTAGGTATTAAGATAAAATATCAGATCAACACCTCAAGTGGGTCCATGAGCAAATGTCCTTGTATACACATACCAGACTTATACATATCGTACACCTCAAGTGGGTCCATGAGCAAATGCATATAAATATGAGTCTGTTTGAATATATATGTATAAGGATACAGATATCCTAAGCAAATGGTTTTTCAACATTTACAATGCCGAATATCCGCATGAACTGATAGTTTTATACAAAATAGCTAATTATAATATTTCATTATTTCATAAATACCAAGTCTTGAATAAAATCATCACAATATAATCGTAGGCATGACGACTACATATTTATATCAATTTGGATTCATTGTAACGAAGAGAAAATAAAGGAAAGAGAATACCAGTTCGTATTATACAGGCAGAAATGATGCAAGGATAGCATCCCGACTCGTACAAACTTGCTGGAACTCATTTCCGAAGACAGAAAAACAACTACAGCTACTAAAACTACTAACCTATGCTACAAACTATGTATTTACATGTATAAGAGGCGAGGAAACCTCCAGAGCAGCCCGAAGGCCCCCCTGGAGTCACCTAAACTCGCCTGGAGTGGTGTGTGGAAGTGTATTTCAGTCTGGAAGGTGTGTCTTTCGAATGGAGCTTTGCTTGCTATTTATAGGCATGAAAGTTGATTTCCGCGCGCGTAAAGATCCATTTCCGCAGCGCGGAAATATGCCTGACAAGATTCCTTTGCAAGTTGTTCTGACAAAACGAATATGATAGGACCCAAGTGATCAGGTATCAAAGATCTAATGAAGAATCAATGACAAATAATCAATAAGGTGAGAGAAGAATAAGAACACCATGTAAAACACACACTTATGGGTAGGATTATGCCAAAGATCTTACTAATGACAATTAGTCATTAGTATTTATACCCATAAGGGTATTTACATATTTGACCCTCTAAGTTCGTATTTTAATACGAACTTCACCTAATTAAGTGTGTGTTTTACATGGTGTTCTTATTCTTCTCTATTCTATTCTATACAAAATTTGTGTCCTAACAATCTCCCCCTTTGTATAGAAAATAGAATATGTTTGTCTTTTCAGCATCATACGCGCTCTAACAATCTCCTTTTATTGGATGTCTTCTGAATGTATTCTCATCTTGCAAAATGGACTCTTCAATTCTTAAGAATAGTCTTCACTTTAAAATTCTTGATGAGAACTTGATTCTTGAAAGTACACGATACCATCCTTTTTCATCTAATTTTGAGATTTGCACCAATAACCTCAACATTTGCGATCTCGAGCCTTTAAGCAAAACAATTTAGAAAGAATAATTGATCTCTCCCCCTTGAATGTAGCTCTAGATCTAGTTTATTTCTTCAGAACTTCTTGAATTTTCAGTTAAACACTTTTACTGTTCTGAACTTGAATTCTTTTCTTCTGTTGTTCTTTTCGTTGTCTCTCCCTTGACTTGACATATGAGTTTTGAAATCTTAGCTCTCTTTGTCTCCCCCTAAACATATGAATCTCTTCTTGATCAATAAGCTCAAAATCAACTGAATTAAGTATCAAAGTTTCTCCCCCTCATGATGATCATGATTCTTCATGAACATCATGTACATGAACTCTGTATTCGGCTTGATTTTAGCCGGAATATATGAACACTTGAAGCTTTGAACCCGCATCATGAGAATCAGTTGAACTATATTCGAAGGTGTCACCACAATGATATGGCAATGAAAGTATCAGAGACAGTCTTTAGGGCACCATCTCAAAGTTCCCGTGGAAAACACCGAGTTCACATAGATTCTCGTTAACACAACAGTTAGAAACTGTGTGACCTACGTTCAGCGTTGACGTGATGTTAGCACTGGTAGGATTTCCATCTAATCATCGTGAATATCATAAAATATATCACTCCAAGATGTTCCGGTAGTCACGAAAGACTATGTTGGAACCTAGAGGGGGGTGAATAGGTTATATGTCCAATTTTTGAAGTTTTTAAGAGTTCTTGCAAAAATAAAAGATATAGAGTAAGAGAGATATCACCAATCACAAGTTGAACACAAAGATTTATAGTGGTTCATGCAAGTGTTAACAAACTTGCACTACATCCACTCCTTGGACTTACCCACCAAGAGTTTGATCCACTAGCTTCTCTCTTTGAAGGTAGAGATAAACCTTTTACACTTCACTTTTTGCACTTGCAAGAATTAATCTTCAAACTTGCAAGTGAGGTAAAGATAACCTTGCTTCACTCTAATTCTATAGGCTAGAGTTGATCCTCACTTCACTCTAATTTGAAAGGCTAGAGTTGATCCTCACACTATTACAAAATGTATGAAATATATAAGTAGTGTTTAAGCTTTGATGGCTTTGCTCTTGCTTGAATCTTGAACTTGAAAGATGAATTTGTATTCAAAGATATGAGCTCAAGTGTTAGAGAGTATTCTGGAAGTTTTGTGTTTGCAAGAGGTGAGTAATGAATGAGGTTTGAGTTTGTTTAAATAAGGAAAAAGGTCCAAGTCTCAAAACTGTCCAGACTTCTCACGGTCGATCCACGGTCGACCGTGTCATCGACCGTCAGTCGTCTGCATATCTTTTTCTTTGCAATATAGACGTTGGACTTTATTTAAAACCACACTCAACTCATTTTTACCATAAAAATCAACTGAAAAGTAGATGTTCAAAAGGTTGGTTGATCCCATACTTCTATTGTTTGAATTTAAACACAAAAATGGATGTTTGGAAACCAATACACAAAGCATGTTGGAATTTTACCCCTTTGGAAGATTCTTTTGCTAAATATGGTTGTGTATTGTTTCAAAGTGGGATTGTGTTTGGTATTTGCTAAAATGGGAAACTCTTAGATTTAATCAACCAACACAATTAAGTTTATAAAATATTTGTTTATTTTTATAAAAGATTTTATAAAAATAATTTTATAAAAACATAAACTTATTTTAATTATTCTATTTTATGCTCATATCATTTGAATTTATTCTTGTAGGTATCTTTGACGAAGACTTCATCTGGAACGTTGATGGCGCTTTATCTTGAACGATTTATACGATTTAATTTTGTAACAAATAAATATAAATATTTATTTGCTTGATTTATATATATAGATGTATATATGTACATATGTTAATGTTAATGGATACAATTATATAGACATATTGTATATTTTTGAATTAACAAAAGAGGATATAAATTATATTCCTATTTTCCCAACAATCTCCCCCTTTTTGTTAAAGACAAAAATTTACAATTTGTGAACAAATTGTATAAATAACTTTAACATGTTAACATGTGCATTTATACATACACACACACACACACACACACACATATATATATATATACCTTCTCCCCCTTTTAAAAGTTGGTTTAATTTGGACAATGACTCCACGGTCGATACACGGCTTCGACCGTGGTTCGACCGTGAACATTCTGGAAATCAAATTTTGGCATTTTTCATACAATCATGCATAATTCTCTAAGGCACATGCTCCATCATTCCTAAACCAAGTCTTAATAGATCAAATGTTTCTCTCTTAAGTGGTTTCGTAAATATGTCCGCAATATTTTCACATGAATCGACCTTTTCTAAGCTAATGTTACCTTTTTGCACATTGTCACGTAAGAAATGATGTCTAATATCAATATGCTTAGTTCTAGAGTGCAAAACAGGATTTTTGCTCAAATCAATGGCACTTTTATTATCACACAAAATAGGAATATCACTTAAATGTACCTCATAGTCCAATAGGGATTGTTGCATCCACAATGCTTGTGCACATGCTTTTCCTGCGGCTACATATTCGGCCTCGGTTGTTGATAGTGCTACGGATGTTTGCTTCTTTGAAAACCATGAAGTAAGGAAATATCCAATGAATGCATATACTCCACTTGTACTCTTTCTATCCAAGTAGCATCCTCCAAGATCCGAATCCGCATAGCACATGATGTCAAGTCCACCCATCTTTGGATACCACAATCCTAAGTTGATAGTTCCCTTTATATACCGAAATATTCGTTTAACGGCCTCATAGTGTGATTTCTTTGGATTTTTCTGAAAACGTGCACAAACACAAACACTATACATAATATCGGGGTGACTTGCCGTTAGATAAAGCAAGCTCCCGATTAAACCACGATATCTAGTACTATCAAATACTTCACCATCTTCATCAAGTGTCAAGTGTGTGTTTGTGGCCATAGGTATACTCATGGGTTTGACATTCTCAAAATCAAACTTCTTAAGCATATCCTTGATGTACTTTGATTGGCTTATGAATGTACCACCTTCATATTGCTTAACTTGAAGACCTTGAAAGTAATTCAATTCACCCATCATGCTCATTTCAAATTCATTATGCATAAGAGTTGAGAATTCATCACATAAATCTTGACATGTAGATCCAAAGATAATATCATCCACATAAATTTGCACAAGTAATATATCATGCTTTCTCTTCTTGGTAAACAAAGTGTTATCAACTTTACCCATGACATAATCATTTTTCAACAAGAATGATCTTAATCTATCATACCATGCTCTAGGTGCTTGCTTAAGGCCATACAATGCTTTTCTAAGTTTGTAAACATGAGATGGATTAATTGGATCTTCAAATCCGGGAGGTTGACATACATAGACTTCCTATTTTATAAACCATTTAGAAAAGCACTTTTGACATCCATTTGATATAATTTAAAATCTCGTGCACATGCATAAGCGAGTAGAATCCTAATGGATTCTAATCTAGCAACCGGACTAAATGTTTCATCATAGTCTATTCCTTCTTGTTGATTGTATCCATGGGCAACTAGTCTAGCCTTGTTCCTAGTGATGACCCCATTTTCATCTACTTTGTTTCTAAACACCCATTTGGTTCCTATTATGGTATGACCACTAGGTAAAGGTACTAAATCCCATACTTGGCTTCTAGTGAATTGGTTCAACTCTTCTTGCATTGCCATCACCCAACTTTCATCCTTAATTGCTTCTTTAATATTCTTGGGTTCTATGTGAGACACAAAGGCAAAGGATGTACTAAGGTTTTGGGCTTGAGATCTAGTGAGTCTTTGGTTTAGATCTCCTATAACTTGGGTTATTGGATGATTCTTATTTTCCCTAACTTCATTTTGTTCACTAGGGATCTTATCATCTACTATAGGATTTCGGTCACTAGGTTTATCTAAGCCAAGTCTAGAGAGTTGTGTTTCAATGGCTTCTTCTTCTAGTTTGTCATCATCTACTAGAGGTTGAGTCTTAGGTGGTGGAGATTCATCGAATGTAACATTAAGGGATTCCTCCACAACCATAGTGGATTTGTTTAGTACTCTATAGGCTTTGCTATTTAGAGAGTATCCTAAGAAGATACACTCATAGGCTTTTGGGTCAAACTTGGTCAAATAGTCTTTGGTGTTAAGGATAAAACACTTACTTACAAATACTCTAAGGTGACCTAAGGAAGGTTTCCTACCTTTGATAATCTCATATGGTGTTTTACCTAGCATTGGTCTTATCAAAACTCTATTGAGTATGTATGTGGCCGTTGAGACCGCATCACACCAAAACTTTTGTGGGATGGATTGTTCATTAAGCATAGTCCTACTCATCTCTTGTAAATTCCTATTTTTCCTCTCAACTACCCCATTTGATTGAGGAGTGCGAGGAGCCGAAAAGTTATGAGAAACTCCATGTTTATCACAAAATGCTCCAAATTGTGCTTCATTGTCAAATTCTCTACCATGGTCGGTACGAATTGAAATAATCGTACAACCAAATTGGTTTTGAATTTTCTTTCCAAGAATTTTAAATTTGTCAAAAGCTTCACTTTTAGTTTTCAAAAAGGATTTCCATGTATATCTAGAGAAGTCATCTACAACAACTAGTGTGTAGAGGTTTCCTCCATAACTTTGGATTGATGAATGTCCAAAAAGATCTATATGCAAAAGCTCAAGACATCTCTTAGAAGATATGACATTTTTAGACTTATGAGATGAATGCACTTGCTTACCTATCTTACATGCATCACAAAAATGATTTTCAAATTTGACAATAGGCATGTCTCTAACAAGTTCACTACTAGACAACTTATGCAATAATCTCATATTAGCATGTCCTAATCTTCTATGCCACAAAGTTAAATTTTCAATAATAGATGCAAGGCATACTTGAGTGTTAGGATTGTCACCAAGTCTACATGTATAGAGTCGATTCCTCCTAACACCTTTCACTAGCACATGATCATCTTTCCATATCACACTTTCATGCTTGGAAAATCTAACATTCAAGTCCTTATCACATAATTGACCAACACTTATCAAGTTATAGGCTAGCCCATTAACATGCTCAACATTTGAAAATTTAATATTATCATGAAGGATGTTACCCTTACCAATTACCTTTCCTCTTAGATTGCTTCCAAACACAACATGTCCTCTATCATTGTATGAGGTGAAGAGTTCTCTATTTCCAGTCATGTGTTTTGAGCAACCACTATCAAGTATCCATTCATGAGAGATAATCTCATGTTTGTTGTAACATCCCAAATCTGGGCCCAATAGTTTAGTGAGTTTTCTTTTAATTGTCTACGTGTTTATTTTAAAAGTATGTGATTATGGTATCGTTGGATTCGTTTTTAAACGAGGATTCCAAATATAACTTTATTAGAAATTAACTAGTTGTTACTAGTCGGTTATGTGACAAACTGTATATTCGAACGTAGCGTTTTAAATACTGATACTTATGAATATGTGGAGGAAGCCGAAAATAAGGATGTATATATATTATTACATGCCTTAATTTATTCTTTTTATGTGTGTGAAAGTTAAGGTGAAACTTGAGAGAAAAACTTCCAACTTGCTACTTGATTCCACATCTTTGCTCTTGATTAATAGATTCAAGGTAGAAGTTGATTTATGGTTACTAATAACATGATTTCAAGTTGTTACCATGCTAAAATTTAGTAAGAACCACCATGATTGTGTTTTTGAATAAACTTCAAAAGTTAGTTTCTTGATTTGTTGATTTTAAGAGTATTTATGTATTCTTGATGTTAAGAAGCATGTTTTATATGAATTTCATGAGTTTATGAATTAAAATCATGATTTAAAGTATATACATGAAAATCGAGATAAAAGATTAAGGTGCTTGTTCATATGAAAGTGATGGTGTTCTTGAATAATATGATTTTATGGTAACTTGAAGATGATGAAAATGGAGATAAGATATTAAAATGATTTAATATTAAAAGAGTTTAATATTTAAAGTGATCATGATTCTATGGAAAGAAACAAGTTGATCTTGACTTCTTGACATGCTTAGTTACTTTGATAGAACACATATGAGTATTTAATAAAACAAGGGGCTAAGGCTTATAGAAATGTACTTGAATCTTGGATTGGAAATATGACTAAGTATTGAGTTGAATTGGTTGGTTGTATGTATGCAATAGCATGGGATTAGTATGCTAATAGAATGGAAGTGTTAGTATGTTATAGATCCATGCTATAAGCCTTGTTTTTTTAAGCCATGCTATAGACCTTGATTTTATTGTACTAAGTGATGGATGCTATAAGCCTTGTTTTTTAAGCCATGCTATAGACCTTGATTTTATTGTACTAAGTGTTGGATGCTATAAGCCTTGTTTTTTTAAGCCATGCTATAGACCTTGATTTTATTGTACTAAGTGTTGGATGTTAGCCTTGTTTTCTATAGATCCATGCTAGAACTTTGAGTTGAAAATTGTATAAGTGTTGAAAAATATCTATAGTATGCAATAGTGTATATTTAATAGAAAGGGGCTAGCATGTACTTGTATTAAATTGATAGTATGGATTATGTGTGTGTGTATGGTCTATCGACCATGTATGGTTATATGTGTGCGATTGAAAGTGTTAGTATATATATAGTATGTATTGAAAGTGTAGTATGTGTGTGCGATAGATCAACGGTGGTGTATGCTATAGACCAACAGTGTTGTATGCGATAGGTGTGTGTGGTGCGATTGGTGTGCGATTGGATAATGTTGCATGTGTTAGTGTATAGCGATAGTATGGGTGATGTGATAGGTGTGCGATGCGATAAATCATTAGTGGTTTATGCGATAGATCAACATCGGTGTATGCGATAGAATATGATTATGTGTGAGTTAGTGTGTGCGATGGAGTGTGCATGGGAGTGTATGTGTGAGATGATATGTTAGTATGCATGAGAGTGGATTATGTGATTATAAATGTGATCAATTATGTAATTATATTATGAAGATAATATAATAATTGATATAAATATATTTATGAATATATTTATGAGTTGAGAACTGATTTTGTTGATTTTATGTTCTCAGGAATAACAAAGGCTCAGTTATTAGACAACTGAGTGGAACGAAGTTTGACGCTGAGGTGAGTGGACTTTATTCACTGGTGGTATTAGTTATGATTATGATGATTATCTGGATTCATATAGTTAATCATGCGATAGATTGTTTAATCTGATATGATTGTTCGGAGATTGGTATGATGATGATTCGAAGATTAAAATTGAGATTGTGATTGTTTGGTGATTGGCACTGTGATTTTGCGATGACTGGTATTTGTGTTTATTGATTGCAATCGAGTCCAAGAAATGTGTGCGGTGAAGATTACTGTGCGCATGCTGTTTTTGAGGGAGGTTAGCCGGTTTGTGATGGGCTGGACTGGGTTGCTTCTGGTTGTGCGGTTGTTCACCCCCTGTTACATTTGTTGCAGCAGAGGGGGTTTAACTGTGCCAGTTAGCAGACGGTCATCGGTAAACCTATGCTTTGGCCGGCATATGGGTTGCAGGTTCCTGCAGAACCGCCGTGCCTTTGGTGATACGTGGTGCCCCGCTCTTGAGTAGTCCTTGTGTGTCGTGTTTCTGTGATATTTGTTGTGATTATGCTATTGCTGTTTGTGACTTGAATTCCATTCACTTAGCTTTGTGCTAATTCCCCACCTTAACTCTCTGTTGCAGGTTTTGGTGAGCTTCGGTAGGTGTTTGTTTATACAGGGGAAGTTTGACCGTCGCTCTGATATTATGTTTTAGAAAAGACGAGCCATGTTTGTAACTCTTTTGTACTCTTTCAACTACAGTTCCGTCACAAGTGACACAACAGCCATTGTACTATCCTTCTATACCCCAGAGAGTTTATCCTTATCCGTACATGAGATTTACACAACTTTGCGATAATAGGCCAGTTATGGATTATCAATCAACTGAATATCATGGTATCGCAGATCTTAATGTAACTCTGAGTTATTTGCGAGAAATGTTAAAAGTTTTGGAGGCATGTAACCCTGAGAATAAATTGAAAATACAATATGTGATTCAAATGCTAGAAGATGAGGTCAAAGCTAAAGATAATAGAAACCGTGATAAGACTTCTCAACGGGAGTCGAGTTTAGAACATTATAGTGTTCAACATGAGCAGAGAGGGCACAACAGCCAGGACCATGGAAATCAAGAATCACAATGGTGTCGCAACTGCAAGTCCTTTCATACTGAGCTTTGTACACCCCAAACGGTACGTTGTGTTCGATGTGGAATGTTTGGTCATGAACTCAAGAATTGTACATTCTGTAACGCCACCCCTAACAAGCATAAAATTAGAGTTAATTAAAACTTTTAAAACAATGATTATCAAAAGGGTACAGCGAAAATAAACGCCACTTACAAAACAACGTTAATTGACTTGGCTATTTAATTACATCAAAAGAGTTAGCCAAGTTCGTAATCTACAAGCGTTACATACAGAATTTCCGACCACCGTATCTATAATTAACAACGTGTTCCCCAAAAGGTATTTACAACAAAAATGCTACCAACAGTCCCGCCTCACCAGGCCTCTAGCATCAACCTGCGAAAAAGATAAATCTTGCACCGTTAGCTACAACTAGCTAGTGAGCACCAATTACACATAAGCAACAATAACCAGGCTATCATGTATCAGAACAGCACACAGGGCTATCCTATCATATTGCGGCGCGCCAATCATGTCGACAAGAGTCGTATCTTGCTGGGGAACCAGCCCCGCTCAACAACCCAAGCCGGGGAAATCAGCCGCAACCAATTGCACCAGTGGGGGGAGCGAAAAGCAGTCCACGTAGTACACTCTGTCTGTCATGCTGGTTCAAGCCTAAGCAAGGAACCCAATCCCATAGAGGAACGGCGGCCTGCAGAGCCCTACCCAAGCGTATACTACTTGAGTACCGTTAGTTCCCCAATTTGTAGTCCCTAAGGACCCTGGGAACCCAGCCAGATACTAACACCCGTCTACCTGACTGACCTCCGTTGTTCACCAGTTCAGTGTCCGGACATAACTTCATAATAAACAGCTGATCCAGTAAGGATCCAGTTCATGCGCGCATATAATCACAGTTATATCTTTCAGATCAAAAACAGGCATGCATATATAACTCATATCTCACGTATCAATACACCAATCACGTGTCAACATCTACCACAGATAACTTACCTACTGAGACTCATGGGAAACCGGTACTCACCTCGAGATTACATGAGGCAGATATGCAATCGAGAATCCCAAGAGCACACAGAATCGTCCGAGTCACCTAACACATTAGGTTCAGGCTTAGACACCAATCAACGGCAATCAACGAGGCTTATAACACAAGACTACAAAGCTGTCAACACAACAGTACAGCATGCGATCGCAAGGCAACTCCATGCGATCGCAAAGGCATATCCATGCGATCGCAAGGGATCTCCATGCGACCGCAAGGGCCCTACCCAAACCACCCCAGCTTACGATCGCATGGCTTAACCATACGACCGCAAGGGTGGTATCATGGGGTTTACGATCGCAAGTTATGTACCTACGATCGCAAATTATGTTTCCTTCGTCCTTAGACGGTAAACCACGACAACGAACCCTTTACGATCGCATGACCCATGCATGCGATCGCAAAGTACAACACACATGCATGCGACCACAAGGGACAACTATGCGATCGCAAGGCTTATCAAACATGCTTGCGATCGCAAGGACCATCCATGCGATCGCAAGGACCCCGATTACAGTAGGTTCTTGCTCTGTTCAAGCACAGCTGCTGTCTTATCCATTTTTGACACAATTCTTGACTTGAATCCGTATTCAAGCGTTTGTATTTGATCTCTAACATAAATATTAACTCACTATCATCATTAGGACACAAGAACAACATTAAAACCCACTTTAATCCATCAAAATGGGTCTCCTTCTTCACTAGACTCAAGAACAAGGTTTATGAACAAAATACTTACTTGAAGGAGATGATTACAAAATACAAGACCTGGATTACTACCGAAATCAGCAAGCAAATGACTCCTCCCTTGATTGTTTCTTTCAAACTTTACAAAGTGTGTGTGTTGGTTCACGTATGTATGCAAGTATGTAGTGTGTGTGTGTGTGTGTTTTTACTCTTCCCAGTAGATAAGGGAAGGGTTAAAAACTGACAGAATGGTTAAATACCCCAATGCGGGTATTTCGTTCTCCTATTCAACTTATTACTCGACTTAGGTTTATCCGTTTCAACTAACGGAGATATTTTTGGAACCATTATCCAAAATCGTTCAACTATTTATCTACTTGATCAACTTATGACACTTTTTACATTACTACATTTCTATCCACATTTAACACAAGTTAACACCATTTAACACCAATTAGCACCAATTCACGTTTAAAACACCAATTAACATTTAGGACACCATTTAACAACATTTATACTACAGTTAACAACAAAACACCAATTAAAATCAACGTACAACTATTTGAGCTACATGTACAACTGTTTACAACTAGACCCATTTTGGGTTGTTACAAATCTACCCCCCTTAAGAAGATTATGTCCTCGGAATCTGATCGTCTACAAACAAGTGAGGGTATCGAGCTTTCATGTCGTCTTCCATTTCCAAGGTCATGTTCGAACCCAGGTTATGCTTCCATTTTACTAACACCAATTTAATCAACTTTCTGCGCAACTTCTTGGTTTTAGAACCAAGTATCTCAACAGGCTCTTCAACTAGGCGCTTTGAAGCGTCAGCCTTCAGTTCCTGTAGAGGCTGAATCTGGTTCCCCTACACCTTACACTTACGCAGATAACACACGTTAAATGTGTTGTGAATTCCAGAAAGCCCTGTGGGCAACTCTAGCGCAACAGTTTGGTCATTAACTACGCGAATGATCCGAAATGGACCAATATAACGTGGACTCAACTTGCCCTTTCTACCAAAACGAATCACGCCCTTCCAGGGAGAAACTTTCAGGAACACCCGATCGCCCTCCTGGAATGCAACTGGTTTGCGTTTAGGGTCAACATATACTTTATGTCTGTCACGGGCCGCTTTAAGCTTTTCCCGCGCAATCTTCACTTTATCTGCCGTAATCTGAACAATCTCCGGTCCGACAAACTGCTTTTTACCAGGCTCTAACCAACACGTGGGAGTACGACACCGCCTCACATACAGCATCTCATAAGGAGGCATCCCAATACTGGAGTAGTACGAGTTATTATAAGCAAACTCGACCAACGGAAAATGAGAATCCCACGCACCACCAAATTCGAGAACACATGCGCGAAGCATGTCCTCCAACGTCTGAATCGTTCTCTCTGACTGGCCATCTATCTGCGGGTGATACTCCGTGCTCAGATGAACACGTGTACCAAGTTCATGTTGCAAACTCTGCCAAAAATGTGAAGCAAATCTCGCATCACGATCCGACACAATCGAACATGGCAAACCATGTCATGACACCACTTCGTCTACATACAGCTTTGCTAGCTTTTCCAGCGGAGTAGATTCGCTGATAGCTAGAAAATGAGCGCTCTTAGTCAATCTGTCGACAATGACCTAAATAGCATCATGACCCCTAAAAGTCCTCGGCAATTTCGTCACAAAATCCATCGTAATGTGATCCCACTTCCACTCAGCGATCTCAAGTTGCTGCAGACTGCCATAAGGTTTCTGATGCTCTGTCTTAACTTGCGCGCATATTTGACATTTTTCCACAAAAGAAGCAATGTCTCGTTTCAAAGTAGGCCACCAATATAATGCCTTCAAGTCATGATACATCTTTGTGCTGCCCGGATGAACCGACAGCCTAGATTTGCGAGCTTCCTATAGTATCAGCTAACGATTTCCACCATAAAGCGGCACCCATACGCGAGACTGAAAAGTCTTAAGTCCGCGAGTATCATCAACAAGTTGATCTTTCAGCTTTTTCATCGTTTCTGCTTTCAGGTTTTCATCTTGCAATGCCACTTGCTGCGCTTCCTTCAATCGAGCAATGATATCGGGAACCACAATAATTTTCATGAATTTAGCGTCTGCTGTAGAGCTCTTGCGACTCAAAGCATCCGCCACCACGTTGGCCTTACCAGGATGGTAGCGAATTTCACAATCATAGTCTTTTATCAACTCGAGCCATCTGCGTTGTCTCATGTTGAGCTCTTTCTGCGTGAACACATATTGCAGGCTCTTGTGATTCGTACAGACCACACATTTTGTGCCATAGAGATAGTGTCTCCACAACTTCAATGCGAATACCACCGCTGCCAAATCAAGATCATGAGTCGGGTAGTTGCCTTCATGAGGTTTCAATTGCCTTGAAGCGTAGGCAATCACCTTTATCTCATTGCATCAATACACACCCCAATCCAGAATATGAAGCATCACAATAAACAACAAAGTCTTCAGATCCCTCTGGCAAGGAAAGTATTGGGGCTTCGCACAGTAGCCGTTTCAAAGACTGAAACGCTTGTCCTTGAGCTTCTGCCCAAACGAATGCAACATCTTTGTGAATTAGTTTAGTTAAAGGACTGGCAAGTTTAGAAAAGTCGCGGATAAACCGCCGATAGTAACCAGCTAAGCTGAGAAAACTTCTAACTTCAGAAGGAGTTCGAGGAACTCCCTAATTCATAACTGCTTTGACTTTCGCCGGATCAACTTTCACGCCATCACTGCATATCACGTGACCGAGGAAATGGACTTCTCACAACCAGAATTCACACTTCGAGAACTTAGCGTAAAGCTTCTCCCATTTGAGAGTTTCGAGAACCTCTCGCAAACGCAACTCATGCTCAGCTTCAGTCTTAGAGTAGATGAGAATATCGTCAATAAATACAATCACCGATTTATCAAGGAAAGGACGACAAACTCGATTCAACAGTTCCATGAAAACAGCAGGAGCATTGGTTAAACCGAAAGGCATCACCAAAAACTCATAATAACCACAACGAGTACGAAAAGCCGTCTTTGGAACGTCTTCATTGGCGACTAAGACTTGGTGATATCCCGACCGCAGATCAATCTTTGAGAAGCACGTTGCTCCCTGCAGTTGATCAAACAAATCATCTATCCGCGGTAGAGGATACTTGTTCTTCACCGTTCGCTTATTCAGCTCCTGGTAGTCAATACACATTCTCATTGTCCCATATTTATTTTTCACGAATAGTACCGGAGCACCCCAAGGAGAAGAACTCGGGCGAATAAAGCCTTTGTCAAGCAACTCCTGAATCTGCATCATCATCTCGCGAACCTCTGAAGGAGCAAGACGATATGGAGCTTTAGCCACAGGGGTAGCCCCCGGAACAAGATCAATTCGATACTCGACGTCTCTGACTGGCGGTAACCCAGGCAACTCGTCAGGAAACACCTCTAGATAATCGGTCACCACCGAAATATCACGAACGACACGTTTCTCCAATTTAGCGTCAACCACATGAGCTAGATAACAATCGCAGCCTTTCGAAATAGACTTCCGTGCTTTCATCAGAGAAATGATAGGAATATCTGACTTTTTCCTTTCGCCGCGAGCCACCGCATATGACCCGTCAGATAAAGGAACTTTGATCAACTTCTTGGAACAAAAAATCTCAGCGTTCAGCTTGCTAAGCCAATCCATCCCAATCACAACATCGAATCCCCCAATCGGCATTAAAAGAAGAGAAACATGAAAACTACTCCGTCGATATCAATGACCGCTTAAGGGATATTATCTACCACTGGAACTACTTTACCACTAGCAGTTTCTACTCTTATAGGCTCGGACAACACAGATATAGGCATTTGCAGTTTATCACAGAAAGATACAGACACAAAAGAATATGTAGCTCCAGAATCAAACAATACGCATGCTGGGGTAGAGTTTATAAGAAAAGTACTCGTAATCACGTCCCCATCACCCTTTGCCTCTTCCTTCGTCATCTGAAACGCCCGCCCTTTAGCACGGGGAGCGTTATCTTTCTTCTGCCCTGAGGCAGATCCTCCAACTCCAGCATCTATCTTTGATCTACAATCAGAAATCCTGTGCCCTGGCTTGTGGCACTTGTAGCAGACATTTTCTTTAAACTCGCACTCATTCACCGAGTGCCCTTTTTGACCACACCTAAAACACAGGGTAGTGGCCTTTGAAAAATCACCGCTATGGTAGGTACGGCACTAGGAGCACCACTGACCCTCAAACTTAGCCTTCTTCGAAAAATCAGGCTTTCCTCCAGTCGACGACTGCCCCTTTGAAGTACCAGACTTTACAAACTGTTGGAACTTCCTTTTCTGACCCTCAGCAGCATGATCCCCCTTACCCTGTCGACGATCCCCATCAACCTGTCGGGCTATCTCAAACGCCCGATCCATGGTAGCCGTAACTCTCACATGAGCACAGTAATCAAGTGGCAACATGTTTACAAACTTGCGCATCTTGGCTTTCTCTTCAGTCGCCAAATGCGGTATAAATCTCACCTTATCTGTAAAAGCGTGGATAAGGTCTTCTACTGGTTTGTCCCCCTTACGGAGACTGTTAAATTCATTCTCCATTCTCTCCAAGTCATAGTCTGTGCAGTACTTGGCTTTCAACTTTTCAGAAAACTGCCCCCAAGTCAAAGCAGCGATTACCTCCGGGCTCAACGTATCTTTCACTGTATCCCACCAATCCAAAGTAGGCCCTTTCAACATTCGAACAACGTATTTGACACGGAGTTCAGATTCACAATCGCAAGACTCAAACACCTGATCCGTCTCGCGAAGCCAACGAATTGTATTCGAGGGATTATCGCTACCCTCATAAACTTTCGGCCCGCAAGACATAAACTTTTTGTAAGAGCACTTCTCTGGTTTCTTTCCTGCCAAAGCATTCTGTAACAGCTCCCTCGTCAGTCGGAGCTCCTCCTCTAACAGTCTAACATATGCCGCCTGCTCTTGATCATGCCTTAGCGGCTCCACATTGTGCTGAGAAGCCTCGTTCTCAGCTTCCCGACGCATACTGGAGGCCTCGTCCTCCATCTGTTTGAGAGCCTCTTCAGTCATAGCTCTACGCTCAGCCATTTCAACTCAACTTACTATTTACACGTGTACCACAGTTAGTACATCATTTATTCGACAGTTATTATCACTACATTTAATCTATCACATAGGACAGCCACATAACGCTCAACTCAACCCCAATTACCCCAATAGGAACACTTAACAATGATTGGGCCCGAGCTTGAGATTGAATACTTCAACGAGTACCCAATTCCTCAAACTTAGGCTCTGATACCTACTTGTAACGTCACCCCTAACGAGCTTAAAATTAGACTTAATTAAAACTTTTAAAATAACGATTATCAAAAGCGTACAGCGGAAATAAACGCCACTTACAAAAACAACGTTAATTGACTCGGCTATTTAATTACATCAAAAGAGTTAGCCAAGTTCGTAATCTACAAGCGTTACCTACTGAATTTCCAACCACCGGATCCATAAACAACAACGTGTTCCCCAAAAGGTATTTACAACAAAAATTCTACCAACAGTTCCGCCTCACCAGGCGTCTAGCATCAACCTGCAAAAAAGATAAATTTTGCACCGTTAGCTACAACTAGCTAGTGAGCACCAATTACACATAAGCAACAATAAGCAGGCTATCATGTATCAGAACAGCACACAGGGCTATCCTATCATATTGCGGCGCGCCAATCATGTCGACAAGAGTCGTATCTTGCAGGGGAGCCAGCCCCGCTCAACAACCCAAGCCGGGGAAATCAGCCGCAACCAATTGCACCAGTGGGGGGAGCGAAAAGCAGTCCACGTAGTACACTCTGTCTGTCATGCTGGTTCAAGCCTTAGCAAGGAACCCAATCCCATAGAGGAACGGCGGCCTGCAGAGCCCTACCCAAGCGTATACTACTTGAGTACCGTTAGTTCCCCAATTTGTAGTCCCTAAGGACCCTGGGAACCCAGCCAGATACTAACACCCGTCTACCTGACTGACCTCCGTTGTTCACCAGTTCAGTGTCCGGACATAACTTCATAAACAAACAGCTGATCCAGTAAGGATCCAGTTCATGTGCGCATATAATCACAGTTATATCTTTCAGATCAAAAACAGGCATGCATATATAACTCTATTATAGCATACCTCATATCTCACGTATCAATACACCAATCACGTGTCAACATTTACCACAGATAACTTACCTACTGAGACTCATGGGAAACCGGTACTCACCTCGAGATTATAGGAGGCATATATGCAATCGAGAATCCCAAGAGCACACAGAATCGTCCGAGTCACCTAACACATTAGGTTCACGCTTAGACACCAATCAACGGCAATCAACGAGGCTTATAACACAAGACTACAAAGCTGTCATCACAACAGTACAGCATGCGATCGCAAGGCAACTCCATGGGATCGCAAAGGCATATCCATGCGATCGCAAGGGATCTCCATGCGACCACAAGGGCCCTACCCAAACCACCCCAGCTTACGATCGCATGGCTTAACCATTCGACCGCAAGGGTGGTATCATGGGGTTTACGATCGCAGGTTATGTACCTTCGATCGCAAATTATGTTTCCTTCGTCCTTAGACGGTAAACCACGACAACGAACCCTTACGATCGCATGACCCATGCATGCGATCGCAAAGTACAACACACATGCATGCGACCACAAGGGACAACTATGCGATCGCAAGGTTTATCAAACATGCTTGCGATCGCAAGGACCATCCATGCGATCGCAAGGACCCCGATTACAGTGGGTTCTTGCTCTGTTCGAGCACAGCTGCTGTCTTACCCATTTTTGACACAATTCTCGACTTGAATCCGTATTCAAGCGTTTGTATGTGATCTCTAACAAAAATATTAACTCACTATCGTCATTAGAACACAAGAACAACATTAAAACCCACTTGAATCCATCAAAATGGGTCTCCTTCTTCACTAGACTCAAGAAAAGGTTTATGAACAAAATACTTACTTAAAGGAGATGATTACAAACTACAAGACCTGGATTACTACCGAAATCAGCAAGCAAATGACTCCTCCCTTGATTGTTTCTTTCAAACTTTACAAAGTGTGAGTGTTGGTTCAAGTATGTATGCAAGTATGTAGTGTGTGTGTGTGTGTGTGTGTGTTTTTTTACTCTTCTCAGTAGATAAGGGAAGGGTTAAAAACCGACAGAATGGTTAAATACCCCAACGCGGGTATTTCGTTCTCCTATTCAACTTATTACTTGACTTAAGTTTATCCGTTTCAACTAACGGAGATATTTTTGGAACCATTATCCAAAATCGTTCAACTATTTATCTACTTGATCAACTTATGACACTTGTTACATTACTACATTTTTATCCACATTTAACACCAGTTAACACCATTTAACACCAATTAGCACCAATTCACGTTTGAAACACCAATTAACATTTAGGATACCATTTAACAACATTTATATTACAGTTAACAACAAAACACCAATTAAAATCAACGTATAACTATTTGAGCTACATGTACAACTGTTTACAACTAGACCCATTTTGGGGTGTTACACGTTCTGTCGCAGTGTTTGTTGGAATTGCAAGAAAGAAGGTCATCGGGAAAATGATTGTTTAGTTGACAAGAAAATTTGGTCAAGGTCAGGAGCGGGAGATGTCGGGGAATCTTCGTCAGCAGTTGGACAGAAGAGAAAGAATCCTCTTTCACCTGAGGGTATAGCATATCAAAGATCAATGATATAACGGGTATGTTTTGTTGAACTTATTACTTATACGCATGATTATTTGATGATAGAGTTGATTACTCTAGTGTTTATGTAGCTGTATGTGATGATTTGAGCATGACTATTTCTGATGTGACTGTTTCACTAGAAGTAGATATAGCTGATGATAACCGTTTGTTAGTTCACTTTGTTGATGCTTATATCTGAGATTGATATCATGTTGAGTATGTAATAGTTGAGCCAGTTTAGAACGAGTATTAAATGCCATGAGAAGTTGTTTTCTGATTATTTGAATTACGTGTTGCATGATGTAATATGTGTGGATAAGTGTTAAGAATATCGTTGGTTTCATCTTGACTTTTGAAGATTTGTCTTCTCGTTTTGGATAAGTTTATATTTGTGTTTTGATTGGGAAAGAAGAGCAATTTGTTTCTGATGCTTGAGGGATCTAGAATACACAGAGATGTTTTCGAAGAAGATGTGATTGATTTCGGTGCCAAGTATAGTCCTTACAAATTTTTGATATGCTATCTTGTGTGATTAATGCTCCTGCAATAGTGATGGATTTGAATGAATCGGGTTTGTTGACTGTTTCTAGATAAATTTGTAATCATGTTTAACAAGGATGTATCTTGAAATATTCGAAAACTGAGTCTGAACACGGAGTTCACTTGAGATGATTTCTAGAAATTTTGAAACGAGATCAACTTTATGCAAATTATTTAAATGCGAATTTTAGTTACGAGAAGTACAATCTGAGACATGTGGTTTATATTGACGGAGTTAAGTTGATCCTGCGAAAGTAAAGATTGTGATAAAGTGAAACACTCTGAAGTTGTCTTGTGGGATTAAAAGATTTCTTGGGATTAGCAAGTTATTATTGCAGATTTACTAATGATTTCGTGAGATTATGGATTCGTTGCCAAAACTAAATTATTTAGGATGTGTTAATTTGATGGAATATTGAACAAGAGGAAGCATTTCAGACTCTGGAGCTGTTGTTGTGTCAGACTCCTATCTTAACACCAAATGATGGATTTGATAATTTAGTAGTGTATTATGATGTTACATTTGCAGATTTGAGTTGTGTGTTGATACATCAGGATTGAATAATTGCCTATACTTTGAGAAGGATTAACCTCGTGGAAATAATTATCCAATATATAAATTGGAACTTGAGATTGTTATCTTGTGTTAAAACTATGAAGACCTCATTTACATGATACGAAGTGTGCGATTTGTACTGATTATGAGAATTTATAAAGTGTGTTTACACAGATGAGTCGGATATGTGGCAGAGACAGAGGATAAAAATTATCAAAGATTATTATTGCGATATTCCTTATCAATCTGTAAATTTAATGTGATAGTCTGTGTTTTGAATTGTAAGGGAATTAATAGTAATGTTCGGATTATGCAAATTGAAACTGTCCTTGACTTAGCGGATGAATTGAGACTTGCTTAAATAAAAAAACTTGAAGGATGAAGATTTAAATTTGGAGATTATGACCAAGAAAAGAGAGGATTTAATTGATGATTTTGAGGATTAAAGACTTACAAATCTAATATTTGAGTTCCTGTGCTTGGAGAACTTTGACATGTTGGAGTGCCTATGCTTGGAAAACTTTAATATATTTGAGTGTAGCTTATCATTTTCAAACAGATGGTCAGTCTGACCGAACTATTCAAATACTTGGGGACATGTTGAGAGCTTGCGTGATCGAATACAATGGGTTTTGGGGTTAGCATTTATCGTTGGTAGAACTTGTGAATAATATTATTGATTACTTGAGTATGAGGATGTCACCATATGAAAATGTATACGATTATTGTTATCGTACTTCTACATGATGGTTAAAGACAGGTGAGAAACAGTACACGAGTTTTGAAATTTTTTATTAACGACTGAGAAAGTTATAATTACGAGAGACAAACTGAAAGCCGCCAGAGATGACAGAAAATGTACGCAGATCTTCACGCTGACCGGTGTCATTTATGATTAGATACGAGAAGTGGTTAACAATCAGATGGTGTCATTGTGATTGGATATGCTGAATGACTAATGACCAGATAGTTACTTTTGATTTTCCTTCAGAGCTAGCAGGAACTTAAGATATATTCAACGCATGTTATCTGTGAAAGTATAAAGTTGAAGATGAGAATCAGATACTTGCTGTGCATGAAATTGAAAGTTGATGCGAAGAAAAGATTAGTGGGATAACCTATTAAATTGTTGGATTATAAGTGATTAAACTTTGTCAGAAATGGATTCCGATGATGTTAGTTAAGTAGGAGCATAGTTTGGATTCAGATTTAACTTGGGAAATTAAGCGGATACGAGAAATCGTTGCCCTTAGTTGTTTGATCGCGTTGGGATTTCGAGGACATAATCCTTTTAAGGGGTAGAGATTTGTAACATCCCAAATCTGGGCCCAGTAGTTTAGTGAGTTTTCTTTTAATTGTCTACGTGTTTATTTTAAAAGTATGCGTTTATGGTATCGTTGGATTCGTTTTTAAACGAGGATTCCAAATATAACTTTATTAGAAATTAACTAGTTGTTACTAGTCGGTTATGTGACAAACTGTATATTCGAATGTAGCGTTTTAAATACTGATACTTATGAATATGTGGAGGAAGCCGAAAATAAGGATGTATATATATTATTACATGCCTTAATTTATTCTTTTTATGTGTGTGAAAGTTAAGGTGAAACTTGAGAGAAAAACTTCCAACTTGCTACTTGATTCCACATCTTTGCTCTTGATTAATAGATTCAAGGTAGAAGTTGATTTATGGTTACTAATAACATGATTTCAAGTTGTTACCATGCTAAAATTTAGTAAGAACCACCATGATTGTGTTTTTGAATAAACTTCAAAAGTTAGTTTCTTGATTTGTTGATTTTAAGAGTATTTATGTATTCTTGATGTTAAGAAGCATGTTTTATATGAATTTCATGAGTTTATGAATTAAAATCATGATTTAAAGTATATACAAGAAAATCGAGATAAAAGATTAAGGTGCTTGTTCATATGAAAGTGATGGTGTTCTTGAATAATATGATTTTATGGTAACTTGAAGATGATGAAAATGGAGATAAGATATTAAAATGATTTAATATTAAAAGAGTTTAATATTTAAAGTGATCATGATTCTATGGAAAGAAACAAGTTGATCTTGACTTCTTGACATGCTTAGTTACTTTGATAGAATACATATGAGAATTTAATAAAAAAAGGGGCTAAGGCTTATAGAAATGTACTTGAATCTTGGATTGGAAATATGACTAAGTGTTGAGTTGAATTGGTTGGTTGTGTGTATGCAATAGCATGGGATTAGTATGCTAATAGAATGGAAGTGTTAGTATGATATAGATCCATGCTATAAGCCTTGTTTTTTTAAGCCATGCTATAGACCTTGATTTTATTGTACTAAGTGATGGATGCTATAAGCCTTGTTTTTTAAGCCATGCTATAGACCTTGATTTTATTATACTAAGTGTTGGATGCTATAAGCCTTGTTTTTTTAAGCCATGCTATAGACCTTGATTTTATTGTACTAAGTGTTGGATGTTATAAGCCTTGTTTTCTATAGATCCATGCTAGAACTTTGAGTTGAAAATTGTATAAGTGTTGAAAAATATCTATAGTATGCAATAGTGTATATTTAATAGAAAGGGGCTAGCATGTACTTGTATTAAATTGATAGTATGGATTATGTGTGTGTGTATGGTCTATCGACCGTGTATGGTTATATGTGTGCGATTGAAAGTGTTAGTATATATATAGTATGTATTGAAAGTGTAGTATGTGTGTGCGATAGATCAACGGTGGTATATGCTATAGACCAACAGTGTTGTATGTGATAGGTGTGTGTGGTGCGATTGGTGTACGATTGGATAATGTTGCATGTGTTAGTGTATAGCGATAGTATGGGTGATGCGATAGGTGTGCGATGCGATAAATCATTAGTGGTTTATGCGATAGATCAACATTGGTGTATGCGATAGAATATGATTATGTGTGAGTTAGTGTGTGCGATGGAGTGTGCATGGGAGTGTATGTGTGAGATGATATGTTAGTATGCATGAGTCGATTATGTGATTATAAATGTGATCAATTATGTAATTATATTATGAGGATAATATAATAACTGATATAAATATATTTATTAATATATTTATGTGTTGAGAACTGATTTTGTTGATTTTATGTTCTCGGGAATAACAAAGGCTCAGTTATTAGACAACTTAGTGGAACGAAGTTTGAGGCTGAGGTGAGTGGACTTTAACTCACTGGTGGTATTAGTTATGATTTTGATGATTATATGGATTCATATAGTTAATCATGCGATAGATTGTTTAATCTGATATGATTGTTCGGAGATTGGTATGATGATGATACGAAGATTAAAATTGAGATTGTGATTGTTTGGTGATTGGCACTGTGATTTTTCGATGACTGGTATTTGTGTTTATTGATTGCAATCGAGTCCAAGATATGTGCGCGGTGAAGATTACTATGTGCATGCTGTCTTTGAGGGTGGTTAGCCGGTTTGTGATGGGTTGGACTGGGTTGCTTCTGGTTGTGCGGTTGTTCACCCCCTGTTACATTTGTTGCAGCAGAGGGGGTTTAACTGTGCCAGTTAGCAGACGGTCATCGGTAAACCTATGCTTTGGCCGGTATATGGGTTGCAGGTTCCTGCAGAACCGCCGTGCCTCTGGTGATACGTGGTGCCCCGCTCTTGAGTAGTCCTTGTGTGTCGTGTTTCTGTTATATTTGTTGTGATTATGCTATTGCTGTTTGTGACTTGAATTCCATTCACTTAGCTTTGTGCTAATTCCCCACCCTAACTCTCTGTTGCAGGTTTTGGTGAGCTTCGGTATGTGTTTGTTTGTACAGGGGAAGTTTGACCGTCGCTCTGATATTATGTTTTAGAAAAGACGAGCCATGTTTGTAACTCGTTTGTAACACGAAAAGATATATTGTGCTGTTGAACATTATTGGTTTTAAGCTTGTGGGCGTTGCTACCTTTACTATTTTCTATTGCAATACTTCCGCTGTGATTTAAAAAAAAATTGGCTTGTGATTTACGGTGTTACATTTGTTGCATCCCTACATACATAAAATTATCATTCAAGCTTTTGGTACCCAATGTTTCATGGGTCCGGGATGGTTAGCATCAAACACTCCTACTCTAATCCACCTTGGAGTAATCTTGAAACCCTTATGATACCATGTGCTCATAGAGTTGATAGGTTTGACATAATGCTTAGGTCTTTGAACGACATTTGATTTGGGTTTCTTGAATCCAAGTCCATGCCTTATGGTTGGAGTATAAAATCTTTTTACTTGTTCAACACTTGCACCTTTTGGTCTATAAGTGGAAGAACTAGAGCCAAGAGACAAATTTTGAAACTTAGAAAATTTCCAGTTGGCCGACGGTCGATACACTGTATAGACCGTGGATCGACCGTGGGTCTCCTGGATTTTTTCTTTTCCTTTTTCTTTCACAAATTGGATTGTTGTCACATGGCTCATAGGCATGGTGTTAGAACAACTTGAGAAACCAAGACCACCCTTATCATTTGATGATTTTTGGACTTTTAGCATTTCATCTAGCCTATGTGTGCTCTCTTCAAATCTTGACAAGGTGGAGTTGTCAATATTTGTCTTTAGCTTATTCTCCAAACTTATCAAGCTTGGAGATAGATGAGGAACAATTTGACTTTGTAAATCTTTAATAGTCAAGTTTAACTTTTCAATCTCCTTTTTCAAACTTTTGTTTTCAAACTTTAGTTCCTCATTTTTTGCAAAATTTTTGAGCTAAAGTCACACAATTGATCATATTGGTCATTATCACTATAATAACTTGAATCGGATTGTACCTCACTTGTCTCAAAGGCCATGAGACATGTTTCCTCCTTGATGTCATCTTGATTTTCATCACCACTATCACTCCATGCACCTCCAAGGAATGCTTTGTGTTTTCTTTCTTCTTTGATGCAACTTTTGGACAATCACCAATTAGATGTGAGGAATCACCACATCCATAGCACTCTCTTGATGACTTCTTGTCTTTCTTGGCATCAATGCCTTGCTTGTACTTTCTTGGGTCAAAGGGAGCCTTCTGGATCTTTCACATACTCCCTATTTATTATGTTTCCCTATTGGTCTCACTACCATACCAAACCCTCCCTCCAGTCGCCTCGTTCCCTTGCTTTTCCATTGCTTTGATCCTCTGTCTCTGAAACCTTCCTTAATTAAGTGGAGAATTCCTTCGTACTTGAGTGTCCCAATAAGCCCGTAGGCAAGGTCCTTACTATTTTCACGCATGACATGACGTTGTCAACATGTTTGCCCTTCCTTTTAAAGAACTTCTTGAAGTTCCTCACCATCATTGCATATTCTTCATCATCATCACTATTGCCATCATCATCCTCATCACTTGAGGATTCTTTAACATGCTTGGCTTTAAGGGCAATGGATTTTGACTTCTCATTCTTCTACTTGGAAATTTCATCATCTTTTTGCATGATAACCTCATACACCTTGAGGTTTCCAATAAGCTCATCCATTTGGAGTAGATTTAGGTCCTTTGACTCCTCAATAGCCGTCACCTTAGCTCTCCATTTTGGTTAAAGAGCCCTAAGAAACTTTCTCACAATTTTCTTGTTAGAATACGTAGTCCCAAGTGACTTGAGACTAGTAACAATAGTATTGAATTTAGAGAAAGCATCATCAATGCTCATTTCATCAAGTATTTGAAATTGCTCATATTGTTGTACAAGCAACTCAATCTTGTTGTCAAGGACTTGAGTATTTCCTTGATGGGTAGTGACAAGAGATTTCCAAATAGCATTTGCACTATCCAACATAAAAACTCTTTCATACTCTTTTCTAGGTAGTGCATTGTATAAAAAGAGTTTTCCTTCAAAAATTTGGAAATAATCTTCTTGTCATTTTGATCCCATTTGTCCTTAGGAGTTGGTACATATGCATCACTTTTAGAATCAAAGGTTTTTGGCACATGATCACCATCCTCAATGATTTCCCAAAGATCAACATCTTTGGCTTTAACATATGTCATAAACCTTTGTTTCCAAAAACAAAAACCTTCTTCTTCAAGAAGTGGAGGTCTAACCATAGAATTCCCCTCTACAAAGTTTTGTCCCATTTTCAGCTCAAAGAATTTTTGAAAAATGTTTTAGAACACTTCAAAGCAAGTTTTCAAAAATTATGAAGAGCAACTTGCTCTAATACCAATTGTTGGAACCTAGAGGGGGGTGAATAGGTTATATGTCCAATTTTTTATGTTTTTAAGAGTTCTTGCAAAAATAAAAGATATAGAGTAAGAGAGATATCACCAATCACAAGTTGAACACAAAGATTTATAGTGGTTCATGCAAGTGTTAACAAACTTGCACTACATCCACTCCTTGGCCTCACCCACCAAGAGTTTGATCTACTAGCTTCTCTATTTGAAGGTAGAGATAAACCTTTTACACTTCTCTTTTTGCACTTGCAAGATTTAATCTTCAAACTTGCAAGTGAGGTAAAGATAACCTTGCTTCACTCTAATTCTATAGGCTAGAGTTGATCCTCACTTCACTCTAATTTGAAAGGCTTGAGTTGATCCTCACACTATTACAAAATGTATGAAATATATAAGTAGTGTTTAAGCTTTGATGGCTTTGCTCTTGCTTGAATCTTGAACTTGAAAGATGAATTTGTATTCAAAGATATGAGCTCAAGTGTTAGAAAGTATTTTGGAAGTTTTGTGTTTACAAGAGGTGAGTAATGAATGAGGTTTGAGTTTGTTTAAATAAGGAAAAAGGTCAAAGTCTCAAAACTGTCCGGACTTCTCACGGTCGATCCACGGTCGACCGTGTCATCGACCGTCAGTCCTCTGCATTTCTTGTTCTTTGCAATATAAACGTTGGACTTTATTTAAAACCACACTCAACTCATTTTTACCATAAAAATCAACTGAAAAGTAGATGTCCAAAAGGTTGGTTGATCCCATACTTCTATTGTTTGAATTTAAACACAAAAATGGAAGTTTGGAAACCAATACACAAAGTATGTTGGAATTTTACCCCTTTGGGAGATTCCTTGGCTAAATATGGTTGTGTATTGTTCCAAAGTGGGATTGTGTTTGGTATTTGCTAAAATGGAAAACTCTTAGATCTAATCAACCAACACAATTAAGTTTATAAAATATTTGTTTATTTTTATAAAAGATTTTATAAAAATAATTTTATAAAAACTTAAACTTATTTTAATTATTCTATATTTATGCTCATATCATTTGAATTTATTCTTGTAGGTATCTTTGACGAAGACTTCATCTTGAACGTTGATGGCGCTTTATCTTGGACGATTTATACGATTTAATTTTGTAACAAATAAATATAAATATTTATTTGCTTGATTTATATATATAGATATATATATATATATATATATATATATATATATATATATATATATATATATATATATATATATATATATATATATATATATATATATATGCACATATGTTAATGTTAATGGATACAATTATATAGACAAATTTTATATTTTTGAATTAACAAAAGAGGATATAAATTATATTCCTATTTTCCCAACAGACTAGATACGCATTATAGACCCAACATGTGTCCTAAGAAATGAAAGTTATATTCGAATAAGCTCTAGACTCGATAAGTGCATGGAAGAAGTCGGGGATGGGAGTAGCTGTCCTCCTTGTTTCAATATCAACAATCTCCAAGTGAGATGTCAATAGAAATGTGCTAAATCTCCGTGTGAAGTTGAAACAATCATCTTTTAAGAGATAATTGAGTAGCTGGGTGGGGTTAGTGTATTGCATCACTGGGTCCATGATGTCTAGTTCAATACCAAATCTCAACGAATGAGATCCAGTAGCAAATGTGGCTACCCAGATGTATACTATTTGGTAAGGATCTTTCTTTTCTTTTGTTCCTGTCTCACCCACAGCTCTCTAAGTATTTTTCAACTTCTCCCTCAAACTCACTTTCTTAATTGATGTATGTATCACTTGTTGGATACATAAGAACACTTGTTATCACTTTCGTAACAGGTATGAGAAATCATGTGAATTATAACAAGAATGATATATCAAGGAATTCAATGTGTTGAGAAGAATTGTCAAGGATGATTTGAACAATCAGGGAATTTGAACAATCAAGGTATTTTGACAAAAATGTCACATAATGATTTAACAGTAAGCTCAAGATAATTTTGTTGAGCATATGCACCCCATCTCCTGTTCCACCCCTCTCAGTTTCATTTTACCTCTGCACACCAATCAGTATCCCGTGATAACTGATTCTGCTCACCTAGTTGACCTAGTAAGTAACCCTTACTATCTCGTTCTAGAATATGGTGAGCTCCTGGGGCAGGTACTTCCTCACTCATGGTGCGTTGTGATCACTGAAATAATATCACATGAATGAACGGTTCCAGAAAAGATTTGAAACAAATAGCATAGAAGGAAGGAATGATTGGGGATGGAAACGCGGAAATGAAAGGCGATCTTTCAAAAGATCAACAAATGAGTGAATCAAGAAAGGTATGAGAATATAGCAAAGAATGAATACCTTCTTGAACAAGTAACAACTAACGAAAACCAAAAATCTTTTTGAATTTTGAAGTTTTATAATGTTTTTGGATTTTCAATATATGAATGTTTTTGGAGTTTTCTAAAAAAGATAAAGTAGTAAAAACATAAACTCCCCCTAAATTGATTCATGAAAATTGTTTTCATCAATTAGGTGAAAAAAATAAAATTTTCCTCTCCCTGCACATAACAATCCATTAGAAAGCAAGTTATATCATGAAATGATAAAACTTGGCAAAATAAGCTTCTCAGACATTAGACTCGGGCTAATGCTGAACAAAATGAAATCGAATCGAATTGCAGGGAAACTTCGTCATCTTAGAAAAATTATGAGATTTGAAAACCAATACAGCATACTGAACACAATGATCTTCACTGCAGTCTGAATGATCTTCATTGTGCTCCAACAATGTCTCTTTGTGTTTACCTACAAAACGGATTAACAAAAATTGGTACCCATTCTTATTTGGGTCCAGATTTGTTAGTCGCAGGTTTGGGCATCCATTTTTGTGTATTTGTTACAATAATAGGTTTATGGACCTTTCGGTTCAATGGTCCTGAATGCCACTGAGGAATTCCATTTCTAACAACAAACTCTTACCTAATACATGACGTCTTACAAATCTTCTCTTTTGACAGACGGATTAGATGTTTGGCTGAGTAAACCACGAATGGATACATGACGTCTGTTTTGAGCACAAACTCCCCTGTTGAACTTGGTTTTGAGAAAGACCGGCGTCTGTTGTTGTTGTGAGAGATAGGATTTGGCTTAGCAGCTCTATTCTCTTTCTTTGGAATCCTCGTTGTTGTATTTGACGAGAAATCATCATTTATCTTAAAATATTCATTTGAATGTACATGATTTATTGAACCACTTGGTGAATTAAAACTTGAAGTTTCTAGGGTTGTCTTCTTTTCAATCCAGGATGATTTCGTTGGCTTAGAAACTAAAGAATTACAGATTGATGACAACTTTGCAAATGTTGCAGCTAGATTTTGCTTAGAAATTCATGTTTGTTTTGGTTTCGGCAAAGCATCATTTGGCATCACTGAACAAGCATAATTAGAATTTGCAACACCGTATTTTCTAAAACACAACTTTGAAATACGCGCGAAAACTAATAACATAATTACATATATATATATATATATATAATATTGTAAATACAACTTTTCTGGTTAACTTTACAAAACTACAACAGTGTTACTACAAAAATAGGCTGCTTACAAAACAAACAGATATCAGAGTTAGATCAGTCCACAATTCCAGTTTCACCTCTATCTTCCACATACCAGGAATATCCTGTAAAAGAGTTCAACAGTGGGGGATTAGCACAAAGCTAAGTGAGAGAATAAATATCACAAACATACAAGGCATAAAGCCCAAACCAACAATGCTCAAACAAACAAGAGAACCGGCGGTCTTGCGGGACCTTCAACCAAATGCCGGCCAAAGTATAGGTTTACCGATAGCCCAGTTACAACAGACAACAATACTAGCACTTCTTGATTACAACAAATGCTATCAAGACGAATGCTAGCACTGTATATCCCTAAACCAAGGCCCAGCTAAAAAACAACCGCCAAGCTGATCTCCCAAACAACATCATGTATATACAGAACAACAAGAGAATACATCTCAAAGAGCAACAATCAGGGGATATATCTCATACATCCAAGATATATATCCACTCACCGATATCTTCAAAAGCTCAAGCAACTCAGTCTTATCTTATCTCCTGAGTCTTGTCTCCACCTGAGCAAATAACTATCAATCAGTATTTGCTTAATCAATACACAATAAGCACAATACTATAATCAACCACATATGCACATACATTCGAAAGTACATATTAAATTCATGTATTTTCACATCAATATACGGTAATTCACTATTACTCTTTACAATCTGTAATTTAGTGAATTCATCCATCTCCTTAGCATAGACATTACATACATTCCTTTCATAAGCCAAGGCCATACTGAATGTACAATTCATGTTCATCTTCAAATCATCAAAGAGTTTATCTTTAATCGGATTCTTCATATCAATTCAAATTCCGAGCAAAGGTAATGTTAGAATTCCGATAAAGTCAATTCCGATAGAACCAAATCCGAGCAAAGGACTTAATTCCGAGAATAGTCACATTCCTATAAAACATACAATCGGATAAAATAGGATTCCGAGAATATGGCACATTCCGATAATACATACAATCCGATAAAATAGGATTCCGAGAATATGGCACATTCCGATAAAACATACAATCCGATAAAATAGGATTCCGAGAATATGGCACATTCCGATAAAACATACAATCCGATAAAATAGGATTCCGAGAATATGGCACATTCCGATAAAACATACAATCCGATAGAAATGATCGGTATTCACCAAATCCGATACATTCGTACTTGAATTCCGATAACTTCATAATCATGAATTCCGACAGATTCAAAATCATACATAACTTCAATTCAAATCTGATTTTAAGCATGCAACAACATATATGTTTCCAGAATTGATTTCTAAACATGTTTGATCATAACTAACATCAATTCTAACATGCATACAACCTAAATCATAAATTCATCAAACAACTCATTCAATCGGATTTCACACACACACACACACACACACACACACACACATATATATATATATATTCAAAACCGAAATTAAACAATAATCAACATAATGATTCTGAATTTCTAACCTTCTAATGACGACAAACACTTCAATATAAATAGATTGAACAATGTATTGAATTTCCTTCTTCTTCTTCTTCTTTCCTTGCTCTCGGCCGAAAATACACAACACACACTCAACACTTCTTTGTATACTATCATAAACAAAGAAGTATGGAGGAGGAATGGGTACACCCACCAACCGGCCATACCCCCCCCCCCCCCCGCCCATACTCACTCCAATAACAAATTGTTTTAAATTATATAATTTATTTTCGTTAAATAATTAAAAGAAAAATAAACTCACATATTATCATCAATAACATATTCCTACAAATAATTCACAACAACAATTAAATTTCCAGATTAATTAATTACCTTAATTAATCTAGGCCGGTAAGGAGGGTGTTACAAATCTTCACCCTTAAGAAGATTCCGTCCTCGGAATCTCATATGTAACGCCCCAAGGTTTAAAAATTTCTTGTTATGTGTTTACTTTAAGGGTTATGTGTTTTACATGTGTAGTTAATTGCCTTTATTTGCTTTGTATTTATGAAAATATAGATGGAGGGTTAATATTGCCAATGCATAATAGTTAAAGAAGTATAGGGACCTTTTGTGTCAATTGTGTAAGTTGTAGATACATATGAGCTTTTGTTGACTCAATTGGAGTCAAAGCTCCAGTTCTTGCAAACACACTCACGACACACACACTTACAAACCATTTTGATTCTGAATCTATACAAGAAGTGAAGGTTTATAGCTGAAATCGATTTCCTACTGATTGATTAGCAAGAGGTATGAAGTTCTTCATGATTTAATTGAGATTTATGCCTGGAAATAGATTCATGGGTTGAATCCATGTTTGTGGTTTGATTCTTGTGTTTAGTGTTGTTTTGGTTCAAGTTTTATGTGATAAAGTTAGTTATAATGTTACAGAGTTTGTGTGTATGATTGGATTTGAGATTCTTCAAGTTTTGAATCAAAAGAGTAGATTTTCGGTTGCTGTGTTCGACAGAGTAGAACCCTGCTGTACCGACTGTCCTTGCGACCGCATGGGTTATCCCTTGCGATCGCAAGGCATTGTTTTAGTGTTTTCTTTGTTTTGTCCTTGCGGCCGCAAGCATGGTTACTTGCGACCGTAAGGGTATGTTTTGTGAAATACCGTCTATGGACGAAGGAACCAAGTTTACTATCGCAAGTACATAACCTGCGGTCGTAAGCAAACATAGAATCATCCTTGCGAGTGTAGCAAGGCAGGGTATTTTAGAAGGAACCCTTGCGATCGCAAAGGGTTTACCTTGCGGTCGTAAGGATGTTTGATCAAGAACCTTGCGGTCGCATGTTTTGGTGCTTGCGGTCGCAAGCAGTCTTCCAGTTTCAGATATAGTTTTAATCGGTATCTTTTGCAAGTCAAATACAGATGCTTATGTAGTATTGTTTATTGATCGTAGGCAGTAAGAGTGGACGTTTCTGTTTTAGAGAATAGTTGTTTTAATTACTGCTAAGGTGAGTGTACTTACCTTTAATCAGATTAGCATACGTGTGTATATTAATTGTATGATCTGTGATTAGTTATATGATATTACTGCATTGTTGATGGAGATAGGGTATATTGAGATCCTTATACCCAAGTAAGCGTCAGGGGTTACTTATATTTTATATAGTATACTCCGGGACCAGTTAATAGATTTGGAATAGTTTTGCAGATTGTAAATCGGAATGTGTGCCATCCTAAAGTCGTTTAGTTTTCATACTTTGATTACTATTTCAGTAGTATACTCACTAAGCATTAGCTTACGTTCAGTGTTTTCTGCATGCAGGTACATCAGGTTCAGGCAAGGGGAAGGCCACAGCGGCTTCTTAGGCTGGATAGCTCCTGGTTTTATGTTAGAAACGTTTTTAAAATACTACTTTTAGTAAACAAGTTTAGCACCAATGTATATAGTAATAATCTTTTGTAAAACTCCGATCCTTTTTGGGTGCTATCAGTTGTATAATATGTTTAATAGTTTCTGTAAGAAAAGTGGTGTTACAACTTGGTATCAGAGCCAAGGTTTGAGGGATTTGGACACACACGAGTGTGATGTCTGAACTTAAACTGTGGTTTTGAGGTCAAGAGGAGCTATCCAAGGGGCAATAACCTTAGTGAGTATAATTAATAGAAAGTTTATGATTAGTTACCTGTTTTACAGTTTGTGCATGAATAGTAATGTTATGCATGTGTAGTTAGTTTTCTCATACGTGACCTAAGCTTGTGAATCGGGGTATTCTATGGCGGCAACAAGAACAATTGTATATAATGTGTTTCTTACAACACTTGGCCAGTGTATGTAAAGAACATGTGATATGCAATCGAGCTTGGAATTGTCATGGTGATATCTTGTGGATCAAGTTAAGGGTAATACGTGACAGTACAGTATATGTGAGCAGTCCAAGAACAGAATAGTAGATAGATGTAGTATTAATAATATTACATACCTTATGTGTGAAACAGAGAAATTTGTTATCATATTGTATGTTAAAAGCTTTCTGAATTTCAGAATGGAGTATGTACAAGGGTTTTTGCCGATCCAACACAGCAGACTGGGGCTAGTAGGCCTTAGGAGAACAGAGACACTTATGTTTCAGACACAATCCCCGTACAGACCGGTGGATCTACAGGTAATCCTTCTGGAATAGCTGGTACGGAGGAAGTGCAAGACCCAGTGAACAACACGATCAAAGAAACGGTGGCGACAGAGTTGGGAAAGGCTTTACAAGCCAACGTTCCATTTATTATCAACCAAGTGGTTGAACAAGTGTCAGGAAGGATGGAGATAATGCTACAGCAATGTGTAGATGCAGCGGTACAGGCTGCGACCATCAATTTGCCAGCAACAATTGAGCCGAATCAGGGATGCACGTGTAGAGAATTATCAGCTTGTGGAACACCAGTGTTTGAAGGGGTGACAGACCGCATTGTTAGTAATAGATGGTTGTCAGACATAGAGGGAGCCTTCCGCACCAGTGGATGTATTCCTACAAAGCAAGTTATGTACGCTTTGAATCTGTTACGTGGACCGGCAAAGGATTGGTGGACCACCTTGTTAAAAAGAAGAGGAGAAATTCAGATGGAGGCTATGCCATGGGATCAATTTAAGGAGTTGTTTGAGAAGCAGTTTACACCGAAAGCACGCATAGATAAGATAAACGAGGAATTCTTGACCATGAAGCAGACCACAGAGTCCGTAGATGACATGACTAAGAATTTTCTAGAGATGGCTCGTTTTTGTCCAGAGTATGTAGCTACGGAATCGATGAAGATGCAGCGATACATTTCTATTCTTAGGAATGATATCAGAGAAGTGTTAGCAACCTCTACCTGTAAGACTGTTGACGAGATGATGGATTTAGCTTGGAAAAGAGAACAAGAATTGCTCAGGCAGGGGATAATTGGAGGGAAGAGGAAGGTGGAGCAAGTTAACACACCAAGTAAGAAACCGTTAATAGCACCACAGCGGGGAAGTACAGCACCCCCACCCAAATGTGTCAAATGTGAGAGGAATCATTCTGGAGAATGTAAGTTTGGTATGCCAGGTTGTTATAAGTGTGGAAAGCAAGGACATGTCGCTAACGAATGCAAGACTCCATTGTTGGTATGTCATAACTGCTATCAGCCGGGGCACTTCAAAGCTCAATGTCCCCAACTCCCAGCAGCAGAGAGAAGGCCAGTGAATCTCCTACCCCTAACTCGTGCTAACGAGGGTAGGAATGTGACACAGGAACAGCCCCGACCTAAAGGCAGGGCCTTCCAGCTTACAGCTGAGGAGGCCAAAGTTGAACCCGACGTAGTAGCAGGTACTTTTGTTGTTAATAATATTCCTACTCTTGTATTGTTTGATTCTGGTGCCAGTAGATCTTTTGCTGCTATTTCGTTTTGTGCTCGGTTTAATATGCCACCTGTTAAGTTAGAGTTTCCTCTGGAAGTAGAAATAGCAGATGATAAGAGAACGTTTGTGACTAGTGTGTTTAAGGGTAATGTAATAGAGATATGTAATAGTAAATTCCCTATTGACCTTATCCTTATGGCTATGAAAGAATTTCAAGTAGTGGTTTGTATGGATTGGCTGGGTTTACACCAAGCTCAGATTTTTTGCGATCAGAAAATAGTACGGGTTCAGACTCCAAGTGGGGAAGAATTGATTATTCGAGGCGACAGTAAGAGAGTCAGCCATTCAGTTTGCTCTTTAGCTAAGGCGAGGAAGTACTTGGAACATGGTTGTACCGCATTTGTAGCATATGTGGAAGATGTTGATATGACAAGGAAACCGCCACAGATTTAAGAGATACCAGTGGTTTGTGAGTACACAGATGTCTTTCCAGATGAGTTACCAGGAGTTCCACCAGCTCGACAAGTAGAATTCAAACTTGATGTAATACCAGGAGCAGAGCCAAAAGCAAAAGCCCCATATAGATTAGCACCACCAGAAATGCAAGAGTTGATGACTCAACTACAGGAGCTGACAGATAGGGGTTTCATTAGGCCTAGTAGTTCACCGTAGGGTGCGCCGATTTTGTTTGTCAAGAAGAAAGATGGCACGTTCAGAATGTGTATAGACTATAGAGAACTCAACAAGGTCACGATCAAGAACAAATATCCGCTTCCCAGAATAGACAATCTATTTGATCAGCTACAGGGTGCTTCCTGGTTTTCCAAGATAGATTTACGGTCAGGTTATCATCAGCTTAAGATTCGCGAGGAGGTTATAGCTAAGACAGCTTTTCGAACGCGATATGGTCATTTCGAATTTGTTGTGATGCCGTTTGGTCTTACGAATGCTCCAGCAGCGTTTATGGATTTAATGAATCGAGTTTGCCGGCTGATACTTGACAAATCAGTGATAGTATTCATCGACGACATTCTTGTCTATTCCAAGACTTCAGAGGAGCATGGTGTCCACCTCAGAGAAGTTTTAGAAACCTTACGCAGGGAGAAATTGTATGCGAAATTCTCTAAGTGTGAGTTCTGGCTTTGGGAAATACAATTCCTGGGTCACCTCATCAATCAGGAGGGAATTATAGTTGATCCTGCAAAAGTAGAAGTTGTGATGAAGTGGGAGCCACCTCATAATCCTACAGAAATCAGAAGTTTCCTTGGGTTAGCAGGGTATTATAGACGATTTATACAAGACTTCTCCAAAACAGCAGTACCTCTGACTCAATTAACCAAGAAGAGTGTAGAGTTCAAATGGGGTGAAGAACAGTAGAAAGCATTTGATATGCTAAAGCACAGGTTGTGTAATGCTCCAGTACTTTCGTTACCAGATGGAATAGAAGATATGGTAGTCTACTGTGATGCTTCATACAGAGGGTTAGGTTGCGTTTTGATGTAGAAAGGGAAAGTCATTGCTTATGCTTCCCGTCAGTTTAAGATACACGAGAACAACTACCCGACTCATGATTTAGAATTAGCAGCACTTGTTTTTGCCCTTAATATATGGCGACACTATTTGTATGGTGTCAAGTGTACTATTTATTCAGATCACAAGAGTCTTAAGTATTTTCTAGAACAGAAGAATCTGAATATGCGACAGAGGCGATGGTTAGAGTTACTAAAAGATTACGATTACGAGATTATGTATCATCCGGGCAAAGCTAATGTAGTGGCAAATGCGTTGAGCAGAAAGTCAAGTATTATACAGATACAGGTGCATCACGTACGGATGTCAGTAATTAACCCGATGTTAGATAAGATTAAGACAGCACAGGTTGAAGCGGTTAAGGAATATAATCAGAAAAAGGAACGCATAAAGGGTCAAGTGTCAAAGTTAGTGAAAGACAGTCGCGATCTTTTGACTTGTTACGATCGAGTTTGGGTAGCTAGTTACGGGGGTGTTCGACAAGTTCTTTTGGAAGAAGCACATCGCTCGCAACTTTCTATTCACCCAGGGGCTACAAAGATATATAGAGATATGAAAATGAACTATTGGTGGCCGGGAATGAAACGAGATATAGCAAAGCATGTAGAGAGATGTTTGACTTGTTTACAAGTCAAAGCAGAACATCAGAAGCCACATGGAAAGTTGCAACCACTTGATATTCCTGTATGGAAATGGGAGCATGTTACTATGGATTTGATTACCAAACTACCTAAAACTCCTAGGGGGTTTGATGCTATCTGGGTAGTAGTTGATAGACTCACGAAGAGTGCGCACTTTATTGCAATAAAAGAGGCTTGTTCGTCAGAGAAAATGGCAGATGTGTATATGAAAGAGATAGTGTCCAGACATGGAGTCCCAGTCACGATTGTTTCAGACAGAGATACTCAGTTTACCTCCAGGTTCTGGAGTAAGTTTCATGAAGACATGGGGACAAAGCTACATCTGAGTACAGCATTCCATCCACAGACTGATGGTCAAAGTGAAAGAACTATACAGACATTGGAGGATATGCTCAGAGCTTGTATCATCGACTTTGGTGGTAGTTGGGATACATACTTACCATTAGTAGAGTTCTCGTATAACAACAGTTTTCATTCAAGTATAGGCATGCCGCCATATGAGATGCTATATTGCCGAAAATGTAGAACTCCTGTTTGTTGGGGTGAAATTGGTCAGAGAGAACTGGGCAGTACAGAGATAGTACAACAAACCACCGAGTACATACAACAGATACGTGAACGACTTAAAGCAGCCCAGGATAGACAGAAAAGCTACGCAGATAAACGGCGGTCACCACTAGAGTTCCATATTAGAGACTACGTGTTGTTAAAGGTATCACCATGGAAAGGGGTGATCAGATTCAAAAAGAGGGGCAAGTTAGGGCCTCGGTTTATTGGTCCTTTCAAAATTATTGCGAGGGTTGGGAAGGTGGCGTACAGATTAGAACTTCAAGAAGAAATGTCACAGATTCACAATACTTTCCATGTGTCCCACCTTCGTAAGTGTTTAGCAGACGATTCAGCCATCGTTCCTCTTCAAGATGTGACGATTGATGAGAAGCTTAGTTATGTAGAACAACCAGTTCCTATTTTAGAAAGGAGAATGAAGAATCTGCATAACAAACAGATAAGTCTTATAAAAGTCCAGTGGCAGCATAGAAAAGGATCAGATTATACATGGGAGCCAGAAAGTGACATGAGACAAAATTATCCTCAGTTGTTTGCATAGTAGATTTCGGGGACGAAATCGTCCCAAGTAGGGAAGAGTTGTAACGCCCCAAGGTTTAAAAATTTCTTATTATGTGTTTACTTTAAGGGTTATGTGTTTTACATGTGTAGTTAATTGCCTTTATGTGCTTTGTAGTTATGAAAATATAGATGGAGGGTTAATATTGCCAATGCATAATAGTTAAAGAAGTACAGGGACCTTTTGTGTCAATTGTGTAAGTTGTAGATACATATGAGCTTTTGTTGACTCAATTGGAGTCAAATCTCCAGTTCTTGCAAACACACTCACGACACACACACTTACAAACCATTTTGATTCTGAATCTATACAAGAAGGGAAGGTTGATAGCTGAAATCGATTTCCTACTGATTGATTAGCAAGAGGTATGAAGTTCTTCATGATTTAATTGAAATTTATGCCTAGAAATGGATTCATGGGTTGAATCCATGTTTGTGGTTTGATTCTTGTGTTTAGTGTTGTTTTGGTTCAAGTTTCATGTGATAAAGTTAGTTATAATGTTACAGAGTTCGTGTGTATGATTGGATTTGAGATTCTTCAAGTTTTGAATCAAAAGAGTGGATTTTCGGTTGCTGTGTTCGACAGAGTAGAACCCTGTTGTACCGACTGTCCTTGCGACCGCATGGGTTATCCCTTGCGATCACAAGGCATTGTTTTAGTGTTTTCGTTTGTTTTGTCCTTGCTGCCGCAAGTATGGTTACTTGCGACCGTAAGGGTATGTTTTGTGAAATACCGTCTATGGATGAAGGAACCAAGTTTACTATCGCAAGTACCTAACCTGCGGTCATAAGCAAGCTTAGAATCATCCTTGCGAGTGTAGAAAGGCAGGGTATTTTAGAAGGAACCCTTGCGGTCGCAAAGGGTTTACCTTGCGGTCGTAAGGATGTTTGATCAAGAACCTTGCGGTCGCATGTTTTGGTGCTTGCGGTCGCAAGCAGTCTTCCAGTTTCAGATATAGTTTTAATCAGTATCTTTTGCAAGTCAAATATAGATGCTTATGTAGTATTGTTTATTGATCGTAGGCAGTAAGAGTGGACGTTTCTGTTTTAGAGAATAGTTGTTTTAATTACTGCTAAGGTGAGTGTACTTACCTTTAATCAGATTAGCATACGTGTGTATATTAATTGTATGATCTGTGATTAGTTATATGATATTATTGCATTGTTGATGGAGATAGGGTATATTGAGATCCTTATACCCAAGTAAGCGTCAGGGGTTACTTATATTTTATATAGTATACTCCGGGACCAGTTAATAGATTTGGAATAGTTTTGCAGATTGTAAATCGGAATGTGTGCCATCCTAAAGTCGTTTAGTTTTCATACTTTGATTACTATTTCAGTAGTATACTTACTAAGCGTTAGCTTACGTTCAGTGTTTTCTGCATGCAGGTACGTCAGGTTCAGGCAAGGGGAAGGCCTCAGCGGCTTCTTAGGCTGGATAGCTCCAGGTTTTATGTTAGAAACGTTTTTAAAACACTACTTTTAGTAAACAAGTTTAGCACCAATGTATATAGTAATAGTCTTTTGTAAAACTCCGATCCTTTTTGGGTGCTAACAGTTGTATAATATGTTTAGTAGTTTCTGTAATAAAAGTGGTGTTACATCATCGCGCTCAAACAACAAAGGGTATCGACCTCTCATATCAGTTTCGGTCTCCCAAGTCAATTCTGAACCCAAGATGTGCTTCCACTTTACCAAAACCATTGGTATCTGTTTGTTTCTCAGTTTTGTTACTTTACGATCCAGCAACTCAACAGGTTCTTCAATCAACCTCTTGTTGAAATCCACACGTAGATCTTGTATTGGCAAAACCTGCGTCTGATCCTCTACATTACACTTTCTCAGATAACAAACATTGAAAGTATTGCTAATTCATCGGGAAGATCCAATACAACCGTCTGATCATTCATTACTTTTCGAATTCTGACGGACCAATATAACGAGGAGCTAACTTTCCACGTTTCCCAAAGCGTATCACGCCCTTCCATGGAGAAACCTTTAAGTAGACTCGTACTCCCTCAACAAAAGTCATTGGTCGACGACGTGGATCTGCATACATCTTTTGTCGATCTCTTGCAGCTTTCAACTTTTCCCGAGCCACTGAAACTTTATCTGCTGTGATCTGAACGATATCTGGCCCAGCAAACTGTTTCTCTCCTGGCTCTAACTAACAAGTAGGAGTTCTGCACGGTCATCCATATAACATCTCATACGGCGGCATTCCGATACTGGAGTGATAAGAATTGTTGTAAGCAAACTCAACCAACGGTAAATGTGAATCACAAGAACCCCCAAACTCTAACACACATGCCCGAAGCATATCTTCTAAAGTCTGTATTGTTCTCTCTGATTGGCCATCTGTCTGCGGATGATAAGTTGTACTCAAATTAACCCTGGACCCCAACTCTTGCTGTAGTTTGCTCCAAAAGTTTGACACAAACCTCGAATCCCGATCTGAAACATTGGACAAAGGAACTCCATGTCTCGATACTATCTCATCGATATACAGCTTGGCTAACTTACTCAAGTTTGCAGTTTCAGCAGTAGCAAGGAAATGAGCACTCTTGGTCAATCTATCAACAATAACCCAAATCATATCATTTCCTTTCTGAGTCCTTGGAAGTTTTGTTACAAAATCCATCGTAATGCGATCCCACTTCCACTCTGGTATTGCTAACTGTCTCAACGATCCGTACGGCTTCTGGTGTTCAGCTTTCACTTGTGCACATATATGACATGACTCCACAAGTCGTGCAACACTAACTTCATAGTAGGCCACCAATAAAAAGTCTTCATACTTTGATACATCTTAGTGCTACCAGGATGAACAGACATTCTGGATTTATGAGCTTTAGTCAAAATCAATTCCCGCAAGTTACCAAACTTCGGCACCCAAACACGATTCTGATATATCTTCAAACCACGAGAATCAGTTGTCAATTCATGCTGTCTTTTCACCATTATCTCATCTTTCAGGTTTTCTTCTTTCAATGCTTCTAATTGTGCAGCCAGTAACTGATCTATCAAATCAGATTTAATCTCCAACCGCATAAACTTTATTGTATCTGCAGATTCCTTCCTACTAAGTGCATCAGCTACCACGTTAGCTTTCCCCGGATGATACTGAATATCACAGTCATAATCTTTTATCAACTCTAACCATCGGCGCTGTCTCATATTCAATTCCTTCTGTGTAAACACATACTGCAGACTCTTGTGATCGGTGCAAATCGTGCACTTTGTACCATACAGATAATGTCTCCACGATTTTAAAGCAAACACCACTGCTCCTAACCCAGCATGTGAAGCATCACAATATACTACAAAATCTTCAGATCCTTCTGGCAACGCAAGAACAGGAGCTTGACACAGAAGTTGCTTCAAAGTCTGAAAAGCATTCTCCTGAGCTTCACCCCCATTGGAACTGAACATCCTTTCTAGTCAACTTGGTTAACGGACCCGCAAGCTTCGGAAAGTCTTTTATGAAACGCCTATAATAACCTGCTAATCCAAGAAAACTCTTGATCTCTATCGGTGTCTTAGGAGCATTCCAATTCATCACAGCCTCTATCTTTGACGGATCTACTTTAACACCATCTTCACATATCACATGACCCAGAAACTTGACTTCACGTAGCCAAAACTCACACTTTGACAACTTGGCATACAGTTTGTTTTACTTTAAAGTCTCCAAAACTTGTCGCAGATGTCGATCATGCTCATCCTCTGTTTTAGAATACACCAGGATATCATCAATAAACATGATGACAAACTTATCCAAAAATGGTCGAAACACCCGATTCATCAGATCCATAAACACTGCAGGAGCGTTAGTCAAACCGAATGGCATAACGAGAAACTCATAGTGGCCATATCGCGTACGAAAAGCTGTCTTAGGTATATCCTCTTCGGATACCCTTACTTGATGGTATCCCGACCTCAAATCAATCTTCGAAAAGTACGAAGTCCCCTGAAGTTGATCAAACAAATTGTCTATCCTCGGCAACGGATACTTATTCTTGACGGTCCTTTTATTCAAATCTCTGTATTCTATACACATACGCAGAGTCCCGTCTTTCTTTTTAACAAACAACACCGGTGCACCCCAAGGCGAAGAGCTTGGACGAATAAACCCCTTGTCCAACAGTTCCTGTATCTGAGTCATCATCTCTCGAATCTCTGAAGGAGCTAAGCGATACGAAGCTTTCGCAATAGGCGTACTACCAGGTATCAGATCAATCTTATACTCGACATCACGCACTAGCGGCAACCCTGGCAAATCATCTGGAAATACCTCCGGATACTCCGAGACAACACGAACATCGGTAACAGGCCACTTTTCCTTCTTCACATCAATAGCATAAGCTAGATAGGACGCACACCCTTTGGCTAAAGATTTTCTAGCCTTCATGTACGAGATAAACGGAAGAGAAGATGGAGATCTATCCCCACGAGCCACGACATGCGACCCGTCAGCCAGAGGAATAGTTATCAGTTTCTTATGACATTGGATACTAGCCCTATGGTGACTCAACCAATCCATGCCTAATACTAAATCAAATCCAGGTATAGGCATCACCAAACAGTCTACAGGGAAACTAGTACTATAAATACTAATCTGAACTCCAGTCACAGAAGTTGTCACAGGTATTACATTACCATCAGCTACTTCTACCTCTAAAGGAGTAGTGTTCACAAAAGCAGGTAATTTCAATTTATCACACATAGTCATAGATATAAACGATCTATTTGCACCAGAGTCAAACAAAACACGTGCAGGCATAGAATTAACTATGAACATACCGGTAATCACATCATCACTGCCAGTAGCTTCCTTGGCAGTCATTTTAAAAGCCCTGCCTTCCATAGAAGGTACCGTTTTCCTCTTCTGACCTGCAGAATACGATCCCCCAGTGTTACTTACCCCTGCCCCAGTCCCCGCGGTCTTCAACTTAGGACATGCACCAGCCCTGTGCCCCTCTTCTTTATAGTTCTAGCAGACAAAGGTGTTGAACTTACATGCACCGATATCATGACTAAACTCACCACACCTCAAACATTTGCGAGTTTGCGGCGTGCACTGCCCGGTGTGACGAGATTTACAATTATGGCACCATGGTTTATTCTGAAAAGATCCTGATCCCTTGAACCTCTGATCGAACTTTCCATGATGACTCTGCCCTTTACCTCTACTTTGATTCCCACTGGAACCTCCACCAAACTTGCTAAAAGTTCCTCTGTTCATCTTCTCTCGATCTTTAGCATCAGATTCTGCAGCTCTTGCCACAGTGAACGCCTGAATAAGCGATGTTGCCATACGGGTGTTACCCCGATATTCAGGCAACAAAGCTTTCACCAAGTGTTGTATTTGAGAGTGTTCATCGGGTACCCACTGTCTTGCAAACCTCAAAGTCTCTTGAAACTTGTTGATCAACTCGTCCACAGACATATTACTTGTCTGTGCCAAATCTAGGAACTCTCGTTGAATCTTTGCCATGTCGAACGCATTGCAGAACTGCTCACAGAATTTGTCCTGAAATTGCTCCCAGGTGATGGCATTAACAACCTCCCTCGGCAGGTGTGTGGTCAGTGAATCCTACCACGTCAAAGCTTGATCCTTCAGACGCCTTGTTGCAAACTTAACCCATTCAGCTTTCTCACAGTTACAAGCTTCCAAAGCTTTCACAGTTTCTTTCAACCAGTTTAAGGTAACATTCGGGTTTGAGCTTCCCGAATACTCCGGTGGTCCACACGCCATGAAATATTTATACTGACACTTTTGCTTAACCTCCTGTTGAGGAAACCAAGGAATGAAGAAATTCTGTGGCTAGGGTTGGTATTGGGTAGACACTCCTTGTGGCATAGGAATGAACAGGAATGATCCATACGGAGTTGACAGCGTGCTTACAGGAGCTGTGATGTAGACAGGTGGTGGTAAGGATTGAGTAAGAGTGGCTGGTAGCGGAGGCATCCGTACTATAGAGGTTGGTTGTGAAGATTGGGTTTGATTCAACTGCTACTAAACCTGTAGTATACGGTCTCTCTGAGTCTGCAAAGTATCTTCCAGCTGTAACACATAGTCTTGTTTATCAGACTCCCCGTTGTGCGAGGTACCAGCTCTGTGTTGTTCATTGGCAGCAGTAGAGGACACGTTGTTGTGCTGTCTTCTTGGGGACGAAGGGGTAAGTACCAGGTTCTCATTATTGTCAGCCATAATCTGTTCTACACAACATCTTACCAGTTGTCAGATTACACTCCGTTAGTACCATATCATATTCTCTACAGCTATCTTACTAATTACCCACCCAGGAAATATTGGACTGATCAGAGCCTCGGTTCGAGTATTGCACAACTCAACAATGCAAATCCTGAAACCAGGGCTCTGATACCAACTTGTAACACCGTATTTTCTAAAACACAACTTTGTAATACGCGCGGAAACTAATAACATAATTACATATATATATATATATATATATATATATATATATATATATATATATATATATATAATATTGTAAATACAACTTGGCAGGTTAACTTTACAAAACTACAACAGTGTTACTACAAAAACAGGCTCTTTACAAAACAAACAGATATCAGAGTTAGATCAGTCCACAATTCCAGTTTCACCTCTATCTTCCACATACCAGGAATATCCTGTAAAAGAGTTCAACAGTGGGGGATTAGGACAAAGCTAAGTGAGAGAATAGATATCACAAGCATACAAGGCATAAAGCCCAAACCAACAATGCTCAAACAAACAAGAGAACCGGCGGTCTTGCGGGACCTTCAACCAAATGCCGGCCAAAGCATAGGTTTACCTATAGCCCAGTTACAGCAGACAACAATACTAGCACTTCTTGATTACAACAAATGCTATCAAGATGAATGCTAGCACTGTATATCCCTAAACCAAGGCCCAGCTGAAAAACAACCGCCAAGCTGATCTCCCAAACAACATCATGTATATACAGAACAACAAGAGAATACATCTCAAAGAGCAACAATCAGGTGATATATCTCATACATCCAAGATATATATCCACTCACTGATATCTTCAAAAGCTCAAGCAACTCAGTCTTATCTTATCTACTGAGTCTTGTCTCCACCTGAGCAAACAACTATCAATCAGTATTTGCTTAATCAATATACAATAAGCACAATACTATAATCAACCACATATGCACATACATTCATAAGTACATATTAAATTCATGTATATTCACATCAATATACCGTAATTCACTATTACTCTTTACAATCTGTAATTCAGTGAATTCATCCATCTCCTTAGCTTAGACATTACATACATTCCTTTCATAAGCCAAGGCCATACTGAATGTACAATTCATGTTCATCTTCAAATCATCAAAGAGTTGATCTTTAATCGGATTCTTCATATCAATTCAAATTCCGAGCAAAGGTAATGTTAGAATTCCGATAAAGTCACCCGATAGAACCAAATCCGAGCAAAGGACTTAATTTAGAGAATAGTCACATTCCGATAAAACATACAATCCAATAAAATAGGATTCCGAGAATATGGCACATTCCGATAAAACATACAATCCGATAAAATAGGATTCCGAGAATATGGCACATTCCGATAAAACATACAATCCGATAAAATAGGATTCCGAGAATATGGCACATTCCCATAAAACATACAATCCGATAAAATAGGATTCCGAGAATATGGCACATTCCGATAAAACATACAATCCGATAGAAATGATCGGTATTCACCAAATCCGATACATTCATACTTGAATTCCAATAACTTCATAATCATGAATTCCAACAGATTCAAAATCATACATAACTTCAATTCAAATCTGATTTTAAGCATGCAACAACATATATGTTTCCAGAATTGATTTCTAAACATGTTTGATCATAACTAACATCAATTCTAACATGCATACAACCTAAATCATAAATTCATCAAACAACTCATTCAATCGGATTTCACATATATATATATATATATATATATATATATATATATATATATATATATATATATATATATTCAAAACCGAAATTAAAAAACAATCAACATAATGATTCTGAATTTCTAACCTTCTAATGACGACAAACACTTCAATATAAATAGATTGAACAATGTATTGAATTTCCTTCTTCTTCTTCTTCTTCTTCTTTCCTTGCTCTCGGCCGAAAATACACAACACACACTCAACACTTCTTTGTATACTATCATAAACAAAGAAGTATGGAGGAGGAATGGGTACACCCACCAACCGGCCATACCCCCCCCCCCCCCCAATACTCACTCCAATAATAAATTATTTTAAATTATATAATTTATTTTCCTTAAATAATTTGAATAAAAATAAATTCACATATTATCATCAATAACACATTCCTACAAATAATTCACAACAACAATTAAATTCCCAGATTAATTAATTACCTTAATTAATCTAGGCCGGTAAGGAGGGTGTTACAGAATTACTCGTAGAACAAGTATTCTGTTTTGAAATAAAAACAGCTTGTTTGAATTTAGTGTTTTGTTTAGACGAGTGAGTCGTTGAGGCTGAAGATGATTTCACTTGATGGGAAAATCCTACCGATACAGTAATCTTAGGATGCTTCGAAGCAGTTGATGCGTTGGTGAAATCTTCATATGAAAGCTCAGTACCTGCAACAGAGAAATAAGAATCAGATTGGCTACTACAATGTGAAACTGAATCAAAATTAGTATTGTCAGCGGAAGTCTTGATTGATTCAGCAAGTTTTGCAGCGCTAATGTAACACCCTCCTTACCGGCCTAGTAGGATTAAGGTAATTAAGTTGAATTACTAAAATTAATTGGTTGATTATTGATTATGTGTTTAATAAATTGAATTTAATTAAATTGTGATTAATTATTATTATTATTGTTATTTTGTTAGTGGGGTTTGATGAGGTGTCGATGTTGGGACACCTAAACCACCATCACACTATCTAATTGTCATTTACATGCAAATTAAGCTAAGTGTTGTGTGTGTGTGAACCTACGGCCGAGAGCAAAAGAAAAGAAGAAAGAATTGATTTTTATTGTTGATCTTGTTTGTGAATCTGAAATACTGAAGTGTTCTACATCATCAAGAGGTTAGATTAAATGAATCATGTGTTAGTAATTGTTTAATTTCGGATTTATATGAATTTTATGTGAGAATCCGATTAAATGCAATTATATGATGAATTGATGATTTTAGGTAGCATGTATACTAGATTATGATGTTAGAATGATCAATATATGTTAAAATTCAATTCTGGAAACATATATGTTGTTGCATGTTAGAAATCAGACTTGAAATTGAAGTTATGAATGCTTTTGAATGAATCGGATTTGATAAGGTTGAATCAATCGGATTTCACATATGAATTGATCGGATTTGTTGAAATCTGACTAATTGGATAGGAATTGGTAGGAATCCGAGAACAATAGAACAGTTGCCTTAGCTTTTATTGGATTGATGGATTTCACTCGGATTCCGATTGTTTTCTCGGATTCGCATTCGATCGGATTGCATGATTTTAAGTATGAAATCAGATTGGTAAAATGCCTAACACTTTTCTCGGAATTTAAGTTATCGGATTGTTGATTTTATCGGATTCCTAGTTTAATCGGAATCATGGACTATATTGGATCGAATGTTTGATCGGATTTGACCTTTATCGGATTGTGGATTGTCCGTTATCGGATTTGCCTTTGCTCGGATTTAATTGATCGGATTTCATGTTAATCGGAATTGCCATTTCTTGGATTTGATTTCATCGGATTTGGCCAACCAGATATGATCTTGTCGGATTTGAACACAATCGGATTTGGCCAACCGGATATGATCATGTTTGGGCATTATGCCTTGTATGTTTGTTGTGTCTATTCTCTCACTTAGCTTTGTGCTAATTCCCTACTGTTGAAATCTTTTACAGGATACACTTGGTGAGGTGATGTGGTTGAAGCTGGAATTATGGACTGATCATACTCTGATATTAGATGTTTTGTTTAGAGCCTGTTTTGTAATTAACACCGTGGTTGTATTTTGTATAGCTAAAACCAGCAAAGTTGTATTTGCATTATATATATATATATATATATATATATATATATGTAATTATGTTGTTAGCTTCCGCGTGTATAGTAAAAATGTGTTTTAGAAAATACGGTGTTACAATTTGGTATCAGAGCCCTGGTTTTAGGATTTGCATTGGTGATTTCGTGCAATAATCGAACTAAGGCTCTGATCAGTCCAATATTCCAGGGTGGGTAATTAGTAGGGTAGCTATAGAGAATATGATGTGGTACTAACGAATTATAATCTGACAACTGGTGAGATGTTGTGTAGAACAGATTATGGCTGATAACAACGAGATCCCGGTAATTACCCCACAGTCCCCTGGAAGACAGCATAACAACGTTTCATCTACTGCTGCGAATAAGCAGCACAGAGCGGGTACTTCTCATCACGGGGAGTCTGATAATCAGGATTATGTGTTGTAGCTGGAAGATACTTTACAGACTCAGAGAGACCATATACTACAGCTTGAGCAATAGTTGAACCAAACACAAACTTCCCAACCAACCACTACAGTACAGATGCCTCATGTAACAGCTACTGTTACTCAACCAATACCACCACCTGTATATACTACTGCACCTGTGAGTACGATGTCAACCCCATATGGATCTTTTCCATTTTTCCAGATGCCTCAGGGAGTGTCAAGTGAACCCCAACCACAAACAGTCTTTATTCCCTGGTTTCCTCAACAAGAGACTAGGAACAAATGTCAATTTAAAGATTTTGTGGCGTGTGGAGCACCTGAGTATTCGGGAAGCTCAGATCCGAATGTTACTTTGAACTGGTTGAAAGAGACTGTGAAAGCTTTGGAAGCCTGCAATTGCGAGAAAGCCGAATGGGTCAAGTTTGCAACGAGACGGTTGAAAGATCAAGCTTTGACGTGGTGGGATTCTCTGACTACACATTTGCCGCGAGATGTTGTTAATGCCATTACCTGGGAGCAATTTCAAGATAAATTCTGTGAGCAATATTGTAATGCATTTAACATGGCAAAGATTCAGCGTGAGTTCTTGGATTTGGCACAGACAAGTAATATGTATGTGGATGAGTTGATTAGCAAGTTTCAAGTAACTCTCAGATTTGCAAAATAGTGGGTGCCTGATGAACATTCTCACGTTCAACATTTTGTGAAAGCTTTGTTACCAAAATATCGGGGTAACACTCGTCTGGCGACATCGCTTGTCCAGGCATTCACATTAGCAAGATCTGCAGAGTCTGATGCTAAGGATTGGGAGAAGATGAACAGAGGGTCATTCAGCAAGTTTGGTGGAGGTTCAAGTGGTAACCAAGGTAAGGGAAAAGGGCAGAATCAGCAGGGTAAATCAGATCAGAGGTCCAAAGGATCAGGTTTTCCTCAGAATAAGCCGTGGTGCCATAGTTGCAAAGCTCGTCACACTGGGCAGTGTACACCGCAAACACGGAGATGTTTGAGGTGTGGTGAGACAGGTCATGATATCGGTGCATGTAAATTCAACACCTTTGTCTGCTGGAACTGTAAAGAAGAGGGGCACAGGGCTGGTACGTGTCCTAAGTTGAAGACTGCGGGGACTGGGGCAGGGGTAAATATCACCGGGGGATCGTCTTCTGTAGGTCAGAAGAGTAAGATTGTACCTTCTGCTGAAGGTAGGGCATTTAAGATGACTGCCAAGGAAGCTACTGGCAGTGATGATGTAATCACCGGTATGTTCATAGTTAACTCTATGCCTGCACGTGTTTTGTTTGATTCTGGTGCAAATAGGTCATTTATATCTATGACTCTATGTGATAAACTGAAATTGTCTACTTCTGTGAATGATATTCCTTTAGAAGTAGAATAGTGGGTGGTAGTGTAATACCTGTAACAACTTCTGTGACTGGAGTTCAGGTTAGTATTGATGGTGCTAGTTTCCCTGTAGACTGTTTGGTGATGCCTATACCTGGATTTGATTTAGTATTAGGTATGGATTGGTTGAGTCACCATAGGGCTAGTATCCAATGTCATAAGAAACTTATAACTATTCCTCTGGTTGACGGGTCGCATGTCGTGGCTCGTGGGGATAGATCTTCGTATTCTCTTCCGATAATCTCGTATATGAAGGCTAGAAAATCTTTAGCCAAAGGGTGTGCGTTGTATATGGCTTATGCTATTGACGTGAAGAAAGAGAAGCGTCCGATTACCGATGTACGAGTTGTCTCAGAGTATCCAGAGGTATTTCCCGATGATTTGCCAGGATTACCGCCTGTTCGCGATGTTGAATACAAGATTGATTTGATACTTGGTAGTACGCCTATTGCGAAAGCTCCGTACAGATTAGCTCCTTCAGAAATCAGAGAGATGATGACTCAGATACATAAACTGTTATACAAAGGGTTTATTCGTCCAAGCTCTTCGCCTTGGGGTGCACCGGTATTGTTTGTGAAAAAGAAAGACGGGACTCTGCGTATGTGTATTGATTACAGAGATCTTAATAAGAGAACTGTCAAGAACAAGTATCCGTTACCAAGGATAGATGATTTGTTTGATCAACTACAGGGAGCTTCGTATTTCTCGAAGATTGATTTGAGGTCGGGATACCATCAGGTTAGGGTGGCCGAAGAGGATATACCGAAGACAGCTTTTCGTACGCGGTATGGTCACTATGAGTTTCTTGTAATGCCGTTCGGTCTGACTAACGCTCCTGCAGTGTTTATGGATTTGATGAATCGTATGTGTCGACCATTTTTGGATAAGTTTGTCATTATGTTTATAGATGATATCTTGGTGTATTCTAAATCGGAGGATGAGCATGATCAACATCTGCGACAAGTTTTGGAGATTCTCAAACAACACAAACTGTATGCCAAGTTGTCTAAGTGCGAATTTTGGTTGCGTGAAGTCAAGTTTTTGGATCACGTAATTTGTGAAGACGGTATGAAAGTGGATCCGTCAAAGATAGAGGTTGTGATTAATTGGGATGCTCCAAAGACACCGACAGAGATCAAGAGCTTTCTTGGATTGGCAGGTTATTACAGAAGGTTCATTAAAGATTTTTCGAAGCTTGCGGGTCCATTAACCAAGTTAACCAGAAAGGATGTTCAGTTTCAATGGAGTGAGGCTCAAGAGAATGCTTTTCAGATTTTGAAGCAACTTCTGTGTCAGGCTCCTGTTCTTGCGTTGCCTGAAAGATCTGAAGATTTCGTGGTTTATTGTGATGCTTCGCATGCTGGGTTAGGGTGTGTGCTGATGCAGAGAGGTAAAGTGATAGCTTATGCTTCCAGACAGTTGAAACCCAACGAGAAGAATTATCCTACTCACGATTTGGAGTTAGCAGCAGTGGTGTTTGCTCTGAAGTTGTGGAGACATTACATGTATGGTACAAAGTGCACGATTTGCACTGATCACAAGAGTCTGCAGTATGTGTTTACACAGAAGGAATTGAATATGAGACAGCGTCGATGGTTAGAGTTGATTAAAGATTACGACTGTGATATCCAGTATCACCGCGGGAAAGCTAACGTAGTAGCTGATGCACTCAGTCGGAAAGGTTCTGCAGAAACAGTAAAGTTTATGAGGTTAGAGATTAAGTCAGATTTGATAGATCAATTGTTGGTTGCACAGATAGAAGCACTGAAAACCGAGAACTTGAAAGATGAACTGATGATTAAGAGACAGCATGAGTTGACTATTGATTCTCGTGGATTAAAGATGTATCAGAACCGTGTTTGGGTGCCGAAGATTGGTAATTTGCGGGAATTGATTTTGACTGAAGCACACAAGTCTAAGATGACTGTTCACCCGGGTAGCACCAAAATGTATCTCAGTATGAAAGCCTTCTACTGGTGGCCTACTATGAAGGTTGATGTTGCACGTTTTGTGGAATCATGTCATATATGTTCACAAGTGAAATCCGACCATCAGAAGCCGTATGGAACTCTGACTCAGTTGAAAATACCTGAATGGAAGTGGGATCACATCACGATGGATTTTGTAACGAAACTTCCGAGAACTCAGAAAGGCAATGATATGATTTGGGTTATCGTTGATAGATTGACCAAGAGTACACATTTTCTGGCAACTGCAGAAACTGCAAATTTGGGTAGGTTAGCTAAATTGTACATTGGTGAAATTGTTTCTAGACACGGAGTGCCTTTGTCGATTGTGTCGGATCGGGATTCGAGGTTTGTGTCAAATTTCTTGAATAGACTGCAGCAAGAGTTGGGATCAAGAGTTAATCTGAGTACAGCTTACCATCCCCAGACAGATGGCCAATCAGAAAGAACGATTCAGACTTTAGAAGATATGCTTCGGGCATGTGCGTTAGAGTTTGCAGGTTCTTGGGATTCGCATCTACCGCTGGTTGAGTTTGCTTACAACAATTCTTATCACTCCAGTATCGGAATGCCGCCGTATGAGATGTTATATGGGCGATCGTGCAGAACTCCTACTGTTGATTAGAGGCAGGAGAGAAACAGTTTGCTGGGCCAGACATTGTACAGATTACAGCGGATAAAGTTGCAGTGACTCGAGAAAAGTTAAAAGCTGCAAGGGATCGACAGAATATGTATGCTGATCCACGTCGACGACCAATGACTTTTGTTGAGGGTGAACGAGTCTACTTAAAGGTTTCTCCATGGAAAGGCGTGATACGCTTTGGGAAACGCGGAAAGTTAGCTCATCGATATATTGGTCCGATCAGAATCCGAAAAGTAGTGAATGATCAGACTGTGGTTTTGAATCTTCCCGATGAATTGGCAGGTATTCATGATACGTTCAATGTATGCTATCTGAGAAAGTGCAATGTAGAGGATCAGACACAGGTTTTGCCGATACAAGATCTGCGTGTGGATTCTAACAAGAGGTTGATTGAGGAACCTGTTGAAGTACTTGATCGTAAGGTAACAAAGTTGAGAAATAAGCAGATTCCTATGGTTTTGGTGAAGTGGAAACACAGTTTGGGTTCAGACTTGACTTGGGAAACTGAAGATGACATGAGGAGTCGTTACCCAACCTTGTTTGAGCGCGATCAGATTCCGAGGACGGAATCTTCTTAAGGGGGGAAGATTTGTAACACCCTCCTTACCGGCCTAGTAGGATTACGGTAATTAAGTTGAATTACTAAAATTAATTGGTTGATTATTGATTATGTGTTTAATTAATTGAATTTAATTAAATTGTGATTAATTATTATTATTATTGTTATTTTGTTACTGGGGTTTGATGAGGTGTCGATGTTGGGACACCTAAACCACCATCACACTATCTAATTGTCATTTACATGCAAATTAAGCTAAGTGTTGTGTGTGTGTGAACCTACGGCCGAGAGCAAAATAAAAGAAGAAAGAATTGATTTTTATTGTTGATCTTGTTTGTGAATCTGAAATACTGAAGTGTTCTACATCATCAAGAGGTTAGATTAACTGAATCATGTGTTCGTAATTGTTTAATCTCGGATTTATATGAATTTTATGTGAGAATCCGATTAAATGCAATTATATGATGAATCGATGATTTTAGGTAGCATGTATGCTAGATTATGATGTTAGAATGATCAATATATGTTAAAATTCAATTCTGGAAACATATATGTTGTTGCATGTTAGAAATCAGACTTGAAATTGAAGTTATGAATGCTTTTGAATGAATCGGATTTGATAAGGTTGAATCAATCGGATTTCACATATGAATTGATCGGATTTGTTGAAATCCGACTAATTGGATAGGAATTGGTAGGAATCCGAGAACAATAGAACAGTTGCCTTAGCTTTTGTCGGATTGATGGATTTCACTCGGATTCCGATTGTTTTCTCGGATTCGCATTCGATCGGATTGCATGATTTTAAGTATGAAATCATATTGGTAAAATGCCTAACACTTTTCTCGGAATTTAAGTTATCGGATTGTTGATTTTATCGGATTCCTAGTTTAATCGGAATCATGGACTATATTGGATCGAATGTTTGATCGGATTTGACCTTTATCGGATTGTGGATTGTCCGTTATCGGATTTGCCTTTGCTCGGATTTAATTGATCGGATTTCATGTTAATCGGAATTGCCATTTCTTGGATTTGATTTCATTGGATTTGGCCAACCTGATATGATCTTGTCGGATTTGAACACAATCGGATTTCCCAAGCTAAGGAGTTGGATGATTTGAAGATAAACAAGAACTTGTTGCCTTGGCTTATTAAAGGAATGAATGAATTGCCTAAGCTAAGGAGTTGGATGAATTCACAAAGATTACAGTAAGTAAAGGGTAATTGTGAATTGTAGTATATTGGTTGTATATGTTGGGATTTCGTGGGCTCACAGCGGAAGCAAGGTACAAACAAAATAGCCCAAAGTACAAGCAATCAAAGCATAAAAACGAAATCCCTCAAATGGACCAAACTCTATGTTCAAGAAATGCAACTTGAAAAGGAAAGAGGTTATACCTTTCTCCTTAGCTCCAGAATACTTCAAGTCGTGGTGATGGTCCTCCAAGAACGAAAACCGGATCTTCTATTGGGATATACCTCGGGAATACGTCAACCACGAGTGCTAGCTCACCTCTAGTGGTACTTCACCTTGAATACCACCTTTGGAACAGCAGCTACACGAGACCAAGGATCTGGAGCACTCTCTCGGATCTTCACTTGGCCATAGTAGCACCAAAGAAGAAGAAGAAAAAGTATAGAACACTTAGAGAGAAAAAATAGAAAGAGAACCATATACCAAATGAACTCTATATCTCATCTCTTACTGCCTCCAGACCCCTAATACCCCTTCAAAGGCCGGGCATAGTGGAATCCTAGGTGTTCCCCACGTATTGGCCAGCTTGGGAGGTAATTTGACATAAAGCCCATGCAGCCGTAGCGGCGCTAACTCTTAGGGTTTAGCGGCGCTAACCCCTTAAAGTTAGCGGCGCTAACGCGGCCTGCCAGGGATGTGACACAAAGTACATGCAGCCGTAGCGGCGCTAACTCTTAGGACTTAGCGGCGCTAACCTTTTATAGTTAGCGGCGCTAACGCGGCCTGCGATGACAACTTTTGTCTTTTGTCATAATTGGTCCCTAAATTTAAGTTGCTGTCAGGTTTGACCCCGGTGTATGACCCAATAGGCCCATACATCATCAGCAGCGGTTTATATGGCGTACGTACATTAGTGGGCATATCTCTAACAGACTCCCACTTGCACATCATGCACCGTACCCATGTAACCACAGACAAAGAGCGGCCTCTAGCAAAGCATCGATGCCCCTAAGTCAGTATGGGTTCCGCCTCCTTGCAGAAAACCATAACCTACATAAAAATGTAGAGGTCCTATAGATAAGTGATCAAACATCCCTTTGTTCGCGATATCCTTGTGAACACGAGACATGGATTAATATGTCAATCTCCAGATCGTTCACGATTATGTTTCTCGATCAAGATTGGTGGTGACCAAAATTTAAGGACATATCTGATTCTCAATCAATATTCCTTTGCGCATGGCCATGCTTATTTTGATGTCAGCGCCCAATCATCGAGGGGCCCAGGGATATCTCTCATACAGGAGGAACAAATTCCGTTGACTGTACAATCCCATAACATGAACCTTGTCTTACCCAGCTATTCCCTTTATAATAGCCAGTTACGAACTACGTTTTGAAATAACCAAAGTAAGAAAGTTTCATGCTATGGCAATTCATACATCTCGGGTCGAAGGACGTAATGATATTATCATCCCGAGTTACTTGTGACCATGATCCATGAAGTGAACTCAGGTGTGGGTCTTCCAGTCACTTGAAACCCCTTTCAAGCACAGGTTACTGTTGCGTTTCATGCATTCAATCCTTGATTAATGCATAACCAACACCTAACCTCAGCCTTATTTCAAACTTCCTTCCCTTGAAGAATGACTGACTGTGGAATTTTAGAATGTATAAACATTCTGGGAAGTGGTTAAACATGCTAAGATGGAACACAGTAAAGTCTTATGAATGTAACCGAATCACTCGCATATCGAAACAAGCATAAATTACAATACTGTCTGTATCGTTCCCAAAGCTTATAAGTAAATCAAACATATACTAAAACGATATTTAAGCCCGGTCATAAGCATGAACAATGCTTTTATACCTAGTATGAAAGTCATCACTAGTATTTGACAATGGCTTAATTATGGGATCATTTACCCGATATCCCTTTGTACTCTTTTGTATTCTCTTATTAAACCACTAGCGAAGTGTTTATTAAAGAGATCATTTACAAAGTTATCATAGTCATCATATCCTCAATGTTACAGAAGTCAACAATAGGATTAATGACACTTATGATTATCAGAGTCGACATACTCTCAATGTAACCGAAGTTCACAATAGAGTCATTGACACTCATGTTTATCAGAGTCGACATACCCTCAATGTGACCGAAGTCCACAATAGGGTCGATGACACTCATTTAGGTCTAAATGTCGTATCTATACCACATACTTGATTAATCTAAACTTCGATAAAATCGACAGTCTCATAAGCATAGATTTGCTTGCAGTAATAACTTACTCAAGACAATTCCACTTTCGTCGAACATCAAGAACATACATCAGTACTTCTTGAATTAGAAAATCCACTTGATTCCATATTTTCTATTTATACTCATAGAACAACAATTCCACCATTAGGTTGTAGAACAACCCTAAATTAGGACATTATTTTCATAGAGCATATTTGACTAGGAACACATGATGCTCCCACTAGCCCTGACAAGGGTATTTGGCTTAATCTACGCTTTCTAGAAAACTCATTCCTTTGACTTTCTCATAAAGCAGGATTACAGCCACAAGATGCAAGTTTTGCTGACCTTAGTCATGAACACAATTTGGACATAATGGATATATAAGGCCTCGGAACATGATTCAAACATTTCCTCAATTTAATCCTGCAAAGGATCTTGGCCTTTTATTTCCATGCGAGATTACTTGTTTCCCCATAGTGACAACAAAGTTTCGCTTAATCCAGACTTAATCTGGTTTTTATGGATGAATGAGACCCTCGGAAAATGCCTTAAGTATTTCCTCAACTTGATCCTATGAAGGATTTAGATCTCTTTTGTCCATGTGAGCAAACTTGTTTCCACAAGGTGACAACAAAATTACACTTTATCCAAATTATCTTCAACATAACCACTAGAACTTGTTTCCATAAAATCAATATGAAACACTTTGTCTCTAGTCGGTATTTGAAGTTGTCCATTGAGGCATATATGTTAGTCCCTTCACCTTTCTTGAATTACACCTTAGGTGTGGGATTAACCCAAGTCAAGTACTTGGATGCAGCAAATAGGTTACACCATTATCTTCTTCTATTCACTAGTGAACACAGGGTCCCACTATGTTTCCGATGAATGGTAACATCACAATGATTTACCATCAAGCTGTTGTTAGTAAAATATGACAACCTCATATCTAAACAACCTTCTTGATTTCCATCAGATATAAAGAAGCAATGAATATTGTCAGGTTTTACCAGCATCTCTATGCTGATTAAATGCTAGTGTCAACATTAGGTCTTTTATTTAAGTTTTACGTTCTTCCACTGGAATGCTTTTGTAAATTGTACTTTCCCTTTTGCGCAACCAAACATGGTTCCCAAAAGTTCAAGAAACAATTATCCAAAACTCAGATGAAATACTTAAATATGTAGGCATCAACTTATAATTCATCCATCTCCCACTGAATGTAGACTGGATAATTTAAGTTATGAGATTGACAAGCAAAGATCTCTTTCTAGTCAATATCTCATTCGATGCTTAAGTGACCACAATGCTGTGTTTTAGATCGAGGACTTGGTTCATAAAATTAATGTATACCAACCACATTGAATACATGTTTTAGGCCTGCCTTTTACCAGATCATCAACACAGATATCCGGTTTTATTTAAAGTAACACCATGTGCAAATGTGTTTCTTCGGAAAAACGAATTATGGGTTAAACCCATGATTCATTTTATGTTTAAACCAATATAGATAAGAAAACTTAGCATCTATTCTAGATCTAAGAATTTATATCTATATGCCCTTATTGATTCTTAATTCTCTTTAGGTTAGTTCCGAACACCACTAGGTTTCAGACATAAGCCTTTTCTCTAGTAAACATTCTCTCAACTACTACCATAAAGATAGTGATGAAGAATTTCACTAGTGTCACTCTTTGTGGCATACTTAAACGGATTATCCACACAAATATGATCATATCCAACAAGTCACAATCCTTCCTTACCAATACTGGTGAAGGATTTCATTAATCATCATATTCCAATAAACAAGATTTGTATCTTTCATTTAGCCCGAGGCTAAACTTTTACAAAGATCCTAACCACATGGATCTAAGCGATGCAAATGTTGTTTACTTGGTCAAGTTTGATTATGCCATAGAGCTAATATATCCAAATCACTTTTGGATTTAAGAATCAATTGTTCATGATTGTTTTATTACTTATAACGAGCATTTATGTATGCAATGATATGGATAAGTTTTGATAAAATCATCTCAAAATAATTTTTCAAAATTGTTTCAATTCTAAGTCATATCCATCGTCATCAAATGTGTATTTAAGCACTAAAATAGTCAAAATAACACAAAAGCATAGACATGGATCGAATTTGAAATGAAACTATTAAAATGAAAAATCTTTATAAAATACAAGATTCAAAAACATCCATCATCTCCAAAGGAGCATACACTAAAGTAGTTCTTGCCACGGAGGGTATACAAACAAAAGTAATAATAAATCCGGATTTAATGGCGAGACCAACACTCCCAATTCTCTTGTAGAAGACAATTAACAAAATTTCTTCTTCAGAGATTCGGTTCTTCAAGCTTTTTCCTTTTTGCGCAACGAATAGACCTACACTTTGTAACAAAATAAATTTGTGACAAACGTGAGTCTTATAGCTCGGGTAAACATCCCAGCTTATAAGGAATAGCAATGAAGTATAATCATGAATGTACCTCAAGTAGGAAAATTAACTCTCTCTTGTCTGAGAAGTTTTATATCCTTTCGGCACGAAGGGCAGGCATGACTGCCCCAATCCCCAAATCTACCGCAGAAGTAGCAAACCACCCCTTGTTGAGTCTCTTTAGGCACATCATCAATGTCCATAGACTCAAAACTTGAAGCAAGCTTGGAAACTCCAACTTCTTCTTTTAATGGGATCGATTTCTTCTTCTTCATGTTATGTTGTTCCTTAGAACCAAAAACAAGAGTGGATGAAGATGATGCATGCTTGGACATGTTAGATTCTACAACCTTCAACATTCCATGCAATTCATCTATAGACATTTCCTTTCCATGCATATGATAGTCCTTTATAAACTTTTCATATGTGGCGGGCAGAGACTGAAGTATGAAATTCACACCAAGCTCCCTCCCTATAGGAAAACCTAATCTCTCCATCTGGTCCATGTATGATTTCATCTTCAAAACATGGGCACTTACACTCCCGCCTTCCCGCATCTTACAACCGGTTAGACTTTTAACACACTCAAAATTTTCTTGTCTAACTTGCTGTCGGAAAACATCCTTCAGCTTGTTTATCATGTCATACACAATCATGTGCTCAAATTGCTTTCACAGTTCCGAGCTCATACTTGATAACATGAGACTAGCAACATCGTGTGTATCCCGAACACGCTTTTCATACGCATATCGGATAGCCCATTCCGCATTGATAGCAGGTGGTTCAGGAAGGGGTTCCTCAAGAATGTGCAACTTAGACTCAGCACGTAGGACAATTCTCAATTGCCTAAGCCAGTCAACAAAGTTCACTTCCGTGAGTTTCACCCTTTGTAGAATCATACGAAGTGAAAAATTCGACGTGTTGTGGTTTTGATTCGACATCCTATATTAAAGTAGAGTACACGAATTAGTTAATTTGATTTGAATCATCGTTAAAATAATTACCCTTATCGTCTCGAAAAATATTTTAACAAGGGCTAAGAACCATATTTCACTCCAATTCATGACGGGGTTGCCGCGGATCACTTCATGGAGCTATTTAGGCCGATAACCACTTTACCGATTGCAATCTCTATTGCAACTCTTAGACACTTGCGGGATCCTACGACAACCATCGGTCGTTTGGCATGTTTGATCCCTACTAGCACCAATTCCAAATTAAAATTCTTGGTTGACTCGTGCTAAGCTCGACAATCACTCAAGGATTTTAATTTGTAATTGCAAATCGTCCAACAAGATACACGGTGATACCCCGACAACTACCGGCTCGTGCTAAGCTCGACAACCGATAATTTCAAGATCCCACACTCACCTTCCACACAGATCCACATGGAATAACTCGTGCTAAGCTCGACAATCACTCCATGCTTCACTAGATTTGGGTGGTGTCATCTTTTGGATGGTGCAAGATTTACGTTTTTATGAAAACGGACTTTTGTTTTCGGCTCTGTTACTGATTAACTTGTTTAGTGACAAAACCTATTTTCACTAGGTGAGTTAATCTTGTATGTGAGCGCGCGAGAGAGTTGTAAACCATTTTTACCAAATCTCTTGTGATTTTATTAATTTCGAAAAAAATTTCTAGCATGCGAATCCTAAGCAAACCATGCAAGAATAAAATAAAATCACATCACACGCATATATACGAAATAAATTGGTAACCCTTGCCAAAATCCTATGCGTTCTTCCCGTGAGCCAAAACGGGTAGATCGTGGTCAATCTAAGGGACGGAAGGTCTTCAATGCGAGCTCCCACTAGAACCGCTATCACTAATGGACTTCACCGGCTTCTATAGACACGCTCCATCTCCTTCCGACTCCATCTTGTGTGTTTTCATCCAAATTGTACAACAAATACAATAGAAATTGAAATGGCGTACAAGCCACACTAATTTCCTATTTATCTAGTACAAATACACGGATGAATGAAATGGCATGCAAGCCACAATATTATTACAAATATAACAATTTTAATAAATATTACAGCCCATATGTGATATTAAATCACCAAATTGCATCCAAACACACAAAGTCAACCACAAGGTCAAAGGCAAGGTTACCAATTTCAAATCTATCACATACAACCAAACAAACAAGGTGGTAACAAAATTACCAAACACAAAACTGGAACAAAATTCCAGAATCACAAAAAGGCTAAAAATTCCCGAGACCAAAACTGATTTTAACTTTGAAAAATAAAACTGTTACAGCGCGTTAGCGCCGCTAACATTTATGAGTTAGCGCCGCTAACCCGAGTTTAGCGCCGCTAACCCTGTTCGAACAGAACACAACCATTTTGATTTCGGGATTTTTCAAGCCACCAAGTGCAGATCTAACATAGAGGTGGCTCTGATACCACTGTTGGGATTTCGTGGGCTCACAGCGGAAGCAAGGTACAAACAAAATAGCCCAAAGTACAAGCAATCAAAGCATAAAAACGAAATCCCTCAAATGGACCAAACTCTATGTTCAAGAAATGCAACTTTAAAAGGAAAGAGGTTATACCTTTCTCCTTAGCTCCAGAATACTTCAAGTCGTGGTGATGGTCCTCCAAGAACAAAAACCGGATCTTCTATTGGGATATACCCCGGGAATACGTCAACCACGAGTGCTAGCTCACCTCTAGTGGTACTTCACCTTGAATACCACCTTTGGAACAGCAGCTACACGAGACCAAGGATCTGGAGCACTCTCTCGGATCTTCACTTGGCCATAGTAGCACCAAAGAAGAAGAAGAAAAAGTATAGAACACTTAGAGAGAAAAAATAGAAAGAGAACCATATACCAAATGAACTCTATATCTCATCTCTTACTGCCTCCAGACCCCTAATACCCCTTCAAAGGCCGGGCATAGTGGAATCCTAGGTGTTCCCCACGTATTGGCCAGCTTGGGAGGTAATTTGACATAAAGCCCATGCAGCCGTAGCGGCGCTAACTCTTAGGGTTTAGCGGCGCTAACCCCTTAAAGTTAGCGGCGCTAACGCGGCCTGCCAGGGATGTGACACAAAGTACATGCAGCCGTAGCGGCGCTAACTCTTAGGACTTAGCGGCGCTAACCTTTTATAGTTAGCGGCGCTAACGCGGCCTGCGATGTCAACTTTTGTCTTTTGTCATAATTGGTCCCTAAATTTAAGTTGCTGTCAGGTTTGACCCCGGTGTATGACCCAATAGGCCCATACATCATCAGCAGCGGTTTATATGGCGTACGTACATTAGTGGGCATATCTCTAACAGTATATACATGAGTTGTTATGTACTTGTGATTTTATGTACATATATGTTTGATTTCAATATTGTGCTTAATGTTTGTTGATTAAGCAATTACTAATTGTTAGTTGTTTGTTCAGGTGGAAGCAAGACTCAGTAGTTGAGAATAGACTGAGTTCCCTGAGCATTGAAGATTTTGGTGAGTGGATATATATCTTGGATGTATAAGATATATCACCTAATTGTTTGCTCTTTTCTGTATATATACATGACGTATTGTGAGATCAACTTGGCGGTTGTTATTCAGCTGGGCCTATGTTTGGAGATATACAGTATTAGTAGTTGTCTTGATTTGCATTTGTTGTAATCAAGAAGTGCTATTATTGTTGTCTGTTGTAACTGGGCTATCGGTAAACCTTTGCTTTGGTCGGCATTGGTTGAAGGTCCTGCAAGACCGGCGGTTCTCTTGTTTGTTGAGCATTGTTGTTTGGGCATTATGCCTTGTATGTTTGTGGTATCTATTCTCTCACTTAGCTTTGTGCTAATTCCCCACTGTTGAAATCTTTTACAGGATACACTTGGTGAGGTGATGTGGTTGAAGCTAGAATTATGGACTGATCATACTCTGATATTAGATGTTTTGTTTAGAGCCTGTTTTGTAATTAACACCGTGGTTGTATTTTGTATAGCTAAAACCAGCAAAGTTGTATTTGCATTATATATATATGTGTAATTATGTTGTTAGCTTCCGCGCGTATAGTAAAAATGTGTTTTAGAAAATACGGTGTTACAGCTAAGCTCAGCATTCAGAATTTTAGCCATTAACTTTTTCTTCTCTTTCTCAAACTGTACTCTCTCAGTGTCCAGTGTCGTTTGCAGTTCAGATATTTTCCTCTCCAAGAAAGAACGAGGAATAGAAGATTGATTTGAAACATGCAGCTTTTGTTCAAGTCCTTTGACTTTTTCCTTCAACTCAGCTTTCTCAAAGCACAGTTTGTCTATGATCTTTGAATCATGTAGCAACATAGAAGACAATATGGCGTTCAGCTCGGCATTGGCTTGTGTCAATTCGTTAATCGTATGCATAGCAGTCTCAATATCTGCTTGCTTTTGCTCCAATTCAACTGCATAAGATTTGCATATCTGTTCGACAAGTTGAAATTGCACAGACAATGTTGACACTTGATCTGTTAACTTTGCATTGGTTGTGGACAGATCATCTGCTCTCTGCTTCTCAGAATGTAACTCTGCAGAATTCTGTTCAAGCTCTTGGAGTTTTGTAGACAAATCAGAATTCGATTGCGTAAGCTCTTTGATTTTTGCAGTGTCTCTGCACCAGCCATTCCAATTATTATCATACATTTCAAATATTATGTTCCACATGCGAAACATGAATCTTTCTGCTTCAGTAAACGGATATTTAGATTCCTTCCATTTATGAACTTCCTGTTCAATGGAAATTCTAGTAAATGTGGTTCTTTGAAGATCCATCTCGATACCTGAAAAAAATAATGATCGTTTAGGATTGAATTGATTTAATCAAATATTAATCAACTAAAATGATTTTTAAAATGATTGCTTTTTGCTTCTCTATTAAACCAATGAGTCATTAAAAAAAATATGGACAAACAATTAATTGAAACACGATGGGTGCAAATGAAAGATTCTAATTGTTGTCAGACAATTAAAGCACTTGTCACATTAAATGGCTTTGGTTCTTGATAGTTGACTGCTTGGTTTAATGGGTCTCAAGCGCTCACAATGAATAATAACAATTTCTGCCATTACATGAGCTGTCCAATCTCGAATTATATCAGGCACACTGCTCAAAACAGTTAATGAACAATGACAGCTGGTTGCTTGTGGGTTTAAAAAAAATCAGTTCGATGCAGGCACTTCGTTGACAGCTCACGAAAAGAAAAAAAAATGAAATTAAAATCAGATAAAGCAGCCACACACATCCTCGCGCAAAAAGAATTAAATGTTGACAGCTGTTTTCGATTGATGGCCTTTTGGTTTGACCGAGGTGTACTGTTTGCAACCTGAGCAGAAAAGTCAATCGCATTCGATTGAAATTTTGGTGCACACGCATTTTTTTTTATTATTATTAAATTCCGTTCAATCGCATTCGATCGAGGACAGTTGGTTCGATTAGGAGTCGATCGCAGTTCGATTAGCCTCTTTTTCCCCCAAAAGAAAAAAAAATTTAAGTGTTAGAAATTTTCAAAATTTGAGCATGGTGACGTGTCGGTGACGTGTTTTAAGTAACCAAGTCAGTCCGATTATAACCAAACGAGTTCGATCGGAACTAAAAACACCTACAAACACATTCTTCACACACTAACACATTAAAATCAGATCAAACCAATGAACTTCATCTTCCTCATCAAGCTCCACTCAAAAACACCTCAAGAACACAAAATTTGAAAACTCAATCAAATCAAATTTTCTCTTTAGATCTACACATCTCCACCTCTACAAACACTTTTTTATGAACTCTTAACTCGAAAATATAAATCAAAAATCTCGATTTGGGCAAAAACGTCAAGAACACCTCATGAACACCAACAACATGATTTTTAAAAACTCATCCAAATCGAGTTTTCTCTTCAGTTCTATGCATCTCCACTTCCAAAAACACTTTTAATCTACTCCTATCTCAAAAACAAGCATCTAAACTCACGAATTTGGGCAAAAAACGTGAAAAACACATGAAAAACTCAGAAAACGAAAATTCAGATTTCTCTCAAACTGTAAAGAGTTTTGACATGAAATTTTTACACAACGTTCCTTTTATACACAGGAACAATATATCAAAAAATGAGATCAAACGGAGCTCGTATGAATTTTTTATGAATTTCTGAAAATCACAGCTCACTTTAATCCGAAAATTCCGAAAATTGCTTCAAAATTTGATCAAAAATCCACCAAATCAATCCTAATTTGGCTCTGATACCACTTGATAGGACCCAAGTGATCAGGTATCAAAGATCTAATGAAGAATCAATGGCAAATAATCAATAAGATGAGAGAAGAATAAGAACACCATATAAAACACACACTTAAGGGTAGGATTATGCCAAAATTTTACTAATGACAATTAGTCATTAGTATTTATACCCATAAGGGTATTTACATATTTGACCCTCTAAGTTCGTATTTTAATACGAACTTCACCTAAAATGTAATCTTCTATTCTATACAAAATTTGTGTCCTAACAGAATATCGATGTAACTGAATTCGTTGAGTCCGCGTCGCGGAATTTGTCAGGGTACGCGGCGCGTAAATGCTGCTTTCATAAAATCTTCGTCTTTTGAGCGGTATTTACTCGTTTTGACGCGTGTTATCCATTTTTCCGTATTGTGTACCTGAAATAGCCTTGAATAAAATAAGAAAACATTTATAGCTCTTTTTGGCTATATTTTATTTATTTAAAACAGATATTGGCAGATATCAGATATATATTTTATGTATAATTCTGGCAATATCAAGCGCGTCATTGACTCGCTTCTGGTAATCTTCCCTAAAGCTCTTGCATTATTGGCTGGGGCATTTCCCACCGGCTCCTCCAGGATGTACCATTTCCTCTCATGCCTGAGCACTATCTGAAGATTGCGCTCCCAGTTGAGGGAATTAGGTCCGGTGAGCTTATCCTTCTCGATGATGGAATGGAGTGAGAGGTTGTTGGTGTTGGATATGTTTGCCATTTACAATATTATTTACATGGTTCAATTAGTAACACACGGTAGACTTTGCCAATACAAATCGATAAAAACTCTTAAATGATAAGTATTAGACCTAGTATCCATATTTCACACGAGCTGATGCACGATTTGGGGACAACAACACCGAACCCGTACTATTTCTGGTAGGTAGGTTCCTTTAACCAGTCGTATCTAACTGATTCGTTCCTAGACCTGCTAGAGATCTTTAGACAAAAATTTCTAAACATATTTATCTCTACCCTAAGTGTATTTTGGGCCCGTCACATCACGGAATCACCAAAGTAGACCGCACCACCTAGGACGGGGTGAACTCTGGCCCGTCACATCAGGGAATCGCAAAGTCTTTCACCCCCTCCCCACATCAGTTTGAACCTCGGTGTGCACGGTTTGGGCACGACAACACACCGTAAGTACCGGTAGCAGAAAGGTGTGCCACTAGTTGGGTAGCACTACTGGTCTAAGATTTTAGTGGGTTTTATCCAAGTTTGAAAAACTTGATTCCAGTTTTGTAAAACCATTTAAAAACTAACTGGTTTAAAATTCGTATATCTAGTATACCTTGAACTAGGTACACAATACGTCTTATGATAAAACAATTTAAAAAAGAAACTGTTTTAAAAATGCTGATACGACAATCATAAAATATTTAATTTTATAAAACTATTGTCGTATATCAATTTTATCATATACCGTGGTTTTACCCCTGATTAATAATATCCATTATTAACCTCTTGCCTTAATTTTATAATCGCATAATATCCATAAAAACAAAGCACAACCACACAGTTAATAAGCTGTTATAGTTTTTCCAACAACGTCCTAAGGGGTCAACTAAGGACAAACTAATCTAAGGTTGATCCTATGGCTTGATCTTGTGTTTTGTCTCCTTTGCTCCCACTAGCCTTGACACCTTTGGTCTTGACTCAAGCAAATCCGTCTTGTTCCATTATCTTGAAAAACTCCGTTTTAAAAGATCTTTGTCTTTGGTTTTGGTTACAACAAACTAAACTAGAATACATGAAATTCTTTCTATTACTTTTACATTGTAAAAGGGATTGTAAGTGGCACGCAGACGCCCCCCCCCCCCCCCCCCCCTCCCCAAAAACCAAAATAAAGAAAGAAAGCAAAAACACAACCATATGTCTAAGTTGGTAAAACGTATAATCTACATGTCCAACCACAACAAGAATATATTGTTGACTTGTTTAAGTTAATCATTTGCAATTGACATGTAAAAACTGCAAATGCAACTTAACGATACTAATGCGACTTTATACAAGCCAAACCCATATTAACATTTATATATAAACCAATATATAAATAAACAACCACGCATTAAAAATAAACAATAATTAAAGCAAGGACCATACATACAACCTTGATCTATTAACTTTTCCCGTTACCTATCAATTAATTAAACTATTAATCGAGAGGGGAAATATGACAAAACATTGTCATCCTTTAATCAATTATATATATTATTGGTAGAATAACTACTACACCAAATGTGTTTTAATCCGAAAACACCTAATTGATTAAAATTGTGCTTTTTGTAACAATAATACACCATTATGATTAATTATTATATTTTAATCCAAAAATATAATAAATCCTTTATTTTAACTCAACTGGTTAAAATAATACTTTAATCATAATTTATATATATTAACTTTAAATCCATAAACTCAATACATACATATAATCTTGTATTATTTAATTATTCCGAATTACTCGACCTAAAATACAAACGGTATTTATGACGGAAAACTATGGTCCAAGCCCATTCTCGGTTATCCTAACTGGGTCGAGAAGCCCAACATGTTCTAAAAAAATTTACAAGCCCAAAATATATAAATAAAAATTTCAAACTTAAAAGAAATATTTTTAAATATTGGGCCTTAAAAGAATTTGTCTGAAAAACTAACTGGGCCGACCCAATCTGGGCCGAACCTCCTTGGACTGTCGGGCCGCCGCAAAGGGGGCATAGCTTGGGCCTTAGCCGCTGCTGGGCCGAAAATGACTTGGGCCACGACCAGAGTACTGAATCGCGCCGCGATCCTTTATGGGCTTCCGGTGATCTGGGCCGCCGAGACATGGGCTGCCGCTAGCTTGCCACCACCCTTGGGCCACCACCGATGATCCATCACCAAGTCTTGGGCCACCGCTGCTGGGCCGCCGCTACAGGGCTACCGCCGGTGGTCCTATTCTTTTTCCGGTGACTTTTCAGGTCATATAAAATTCGGGAATAAATATAACATGAACATTATATATATATATATATATATATATATATATATATATATATATATATATATATATATATATATATATATATATATCTATATATATATATATATATATATATATCAAGTTTAATCCTAGAAATCCTTAATTCATTAAAGTTCAAACTTTATCTTTAAAACAAAACTTGTTTTAAATAATTTAAACTTTAAACAACTTTATCAATGCAACTTGTTGATAATGACTAGGATGTCAAGACTTTAATGTTTATCCTTTAATCTGAAACGAAACTAGTTTAGATTAAAAACTTTAAAACCAATATTAACCAAACTGATTAATATTCATATCTACAAAACCGACATATATACATATAAACATATACACATGAACGAAAAATAAACCTTTATAGTTTTTAAATCTTTTAACCTGTTAAACCTAACTGATTCAACTTTTCTGATTAAAAAATTAAATAACTATAAATGCTTTTATTATTCAAATCCAAATTTTCGGATAATAAAACTAATAAACTGAGATTAACAAAACTTGTTAATTCCTATTTTTCGAATATATATATATATATATATATATATATATATATATATACTAGCTAAACGACCCGTGTATTAACACGGGCTGATATAAGTCAATTTAAAATATATATAGTTTTAAAGAGTATTATAAAATCTCGTAAGAAATGAATAATCATTACAGAATTTTGAAATTCATACATAAGATTATCATTAGATTTTCTTTAAAACCTCTGTATAAACAACATTCATAGTTTTATTAGTAGGGTTTTCTTAATTATCGCAAATTAAAACTTTTAACCTCTCTTTACTCTTCACTCAAGAAACTGTCACATATAACTGTCCATGAGTGAAAACGTGTCTTTTTAGTACTTCTTATAAATACTCTTTTTAAGAAATATAAAGTTACATTACACGTCTAAAAGTTTTAGTATAATATTAATGTGTTTCTCGTGATGGAGCTTTATCCCGATATTGTAAAACCATAACTATAATATTATTATTGATGTTGTTTATAAGCGACCCGTGTATCAACACGGGAATGATATAAGACAATTTTAAATTTATATAGTTTTAAAAATATTAACACGTTAAAAAATTAGAAAACATATATATGAATATAAAATCTCGTAAGAAATGATAAACATTACAGAAGTTTGATATATATAAGATTATCATAATACTTTCTGTAGATACTCTTTATAAACAACATTCATGGTTTTATTAGTAATTTAACGCACACACAAACTAAGCTATTTAATTTGAAATGGGCTAATGGCATATCTAACTTGGGTATTTTTCATACTTTTATAATTGTTGCCCTAATTCACGATTTTTTTTAATCTACTGAATGTTGTTTTTTCCTTTTTTGATATCATAAGATATCGAAGATATCTTTTACAGTTGATTTGTGAACTCACTACCTCGCGTTTACTAAATGAACTGCACACAAAATCAACGAATTTTACTAAGGCAGAGTAGGAAATTAGAGATAAAAAAGAACAAATTATGAATCTTCAAACTCATATATAATTTTCGTTTCTTAATCTAGCTTTTAGGTAATTCAATCACAGAATTTTCATGAATCAGACAAATGAGATGTGTTAGAATAGTGGAATTAAAATGGAGCTTACGAAAGGATTTACTAATTTTTCTTTCTAGCCTGTTTAGTAACATAATTGAGCATTGAAAATTTTATTTTAAAACTTAGGGCATATTATTAAAGATCACCTATTTATATCATCATCTATTTTTTTTAAAAATTAAAAAAATATTTTCCCACCATTACAACATACAATTTTTAAATAATTTCTTTATCCTTTAAACTTAACAAATTTACTTAATAATAGGAACAATTAAAAGGGATGAATTTTGTTATAGTTCAAATGGTTGAATTTTCAATTAAATTCATATTCAAATGGTTGTTATATTATCCAAGTATATCTCATCGTCTACTTCCTTTTCCTTTTTGTTTATATTTTCAAACTTAATCTATCAATTATTATTCCATTTAAATCACATTTTAAAATTTTTTAAATCTAATTCTAAAAGTAACTTCCTTACCTAACAAAGTGGAGTAATTTTAAACCAATTAAATACACGTCAATTAGAAATATGTATTCAATTCAAATTTAAATATATATATTATTATGTTATCCACGATTAAGTCAAATATATATTGTTATCTTATCCAAGATTAACAAACACATGAAGTTTGTTATATAAAATTTCCCTTAAGAGATTTGATGGAATGTGACGTAATAACTAATACATTTTTTATTTTCTTTAATTTTTTTTAATCAAGGGCTATGATTGGTGGAGATTTTTTAGGGAAAGAGTTGATGATGTAAGTAACCCTTTTTTTTAATAGTTTTATTTTTAATAGTTGATTATATATATGATTCTTTAATTTTTTATATTGATTGATGCACCTTTGTTGTTTTAAATGTTAACTATTTTTATATAAATTTATCATAAATAAAACAAAACTTAAAAAAAATTATTAATTTTTATCGAAAGACCGAGGAATCAGTTATTATATCGACTATTATACGTAGATAGAATAAATATAAAAAAGATATAAATTGTTTTATGAATAACTTACCCACTACTATTAATGGATAACAAACAATTAAAAATATACTACTTTAAAAAAAGTGTCATATTACAATAAAATTTATACCAGAACGTAGATAAAAATGAGACGGTCGCAAATATATAATTATTATTTCTCTAAACAAATTATATAATAATTTATTAAACATATTTTATAACCAACCTATAATTAATTATATTAATATACAATTTTTATAAAACACCCTCATATTTTCATAAAAACCCTTAACATATTTTATAAAACCCCCTTAGAATTTTCACAATGTCCCCCTTCCAAGACTTAAGGATTTTTGGCATTTTTGACATCATCATCTCGATTTTTTTAAATTTTTTTTTAAAATCAAGAGTTGTGATTGGTGGAGATTTTTTGGAAGAGAGAGAAACCCTTTTCTTTTAATATATATTAAAGATATTCAAGAACAAACAAATAGATCATAAACAGACAATATATATTGTGATTAAATAATCCGAAGCTCTGATACCACTGTTGGGTTTTTTAATACATCTCCTCGTGTCATCCTAATCTAAACTCAAACTAGTTTAGACCGACACAAGGATGAAACTGGTTTATCATTCATAAAAGCGGAACTTGAACGATTAACCACCCAGAAACCCTAAAAGGTTAGGATATTTGTTTATCACAAATATATATATATATATATATATATATATATATAACCATTGATATGTATGCATGTGCAAAATAATAATATGAATAAAGATAACATAATAATAATATCATTCATATTATAATACAACCATGATCATCATACAAACCATATATATATATATATATATATATATATATATATATATATATATATATATATATATATATTCGAACATGAAGAATAGATGATGTTATACCTTTAATCTTACCTAGGGTTTCTCAAGTAAAGTCCACCCGTAGTGAGACACAACGAGAACCCGCTAGAAAGGTAGCAACCACGTACCACGACACACCCACCTGATGTCGATGTTACCAAGAACCTACTTGATTCTTTGTGTATCCTTCTCGGCCGAAGGTTATGAGGGAGAGGAGAGGAGAGTGTTTTCTAATTCTTTTTTCTTAGTATGATTAACATCTAATTCATAAACTAACCCACTATTTATAAGAATAGGATACTGAGTTAGAATAGGAAACCCTTAAACTATTTTTTTTTATGAATTAAATAACTTAATCACCAAGTTACTAATTATATTGATTATATATATATATATATATATATATATATATATAAAAGTTGATTCATATAGCCGCCGGCCATATGTCTCAATTATATATATAATATATTTAATTATTCCTTTATTATTATTAAATCAGTATTATCCAAACTAATAATTTAAACTTAAATTATTAATCTTGAATATTAATTAACAATATATATTTATTAACTAATATATATATATATATATATATATATATATATATATATATATATATATATATCCTTCTTAATTAACTAACATGGTAATTTTATCCTCTCCGTAAGTTAAAACCATAACGTACTATTACTGGTTTGTAACTAACTAGTTACATAACCGTCTCCTGACTGTGGTTGCATCACTTCTCGGATTACATGCCCTCACAGGTGTGACCCTTGAGTGCCTTATGGCATTGGACGTGGCATCAGGGTTCGACGGTCATGCACACAAATCCTATCAATGTATGCTTCTAATTTTTATGCGTGGAGCAGTGAATGACTGGTGGACCATGTTATTGAAGAGAAAGGTAAAAGTACATATTTAGGATAAGATATAGCCTTAGTTTAAAGAATTATATGAAGTGTAGTTTGCACCAAAGGTTCATTTTATGACAAAATTGGTGAATGATATCACCAAGATGTTGTTAGAAATGGTTTGTGTTGTCTAGAGTACATTGTTATAGAGGTTAAGTAAATGTCGTGCTATAGTTCAATGTTAGAAACTATATTGTGAAGCTTAACGATAGTTACTTGTAACACAATGGGCGAGATGATAAGTCTTGCATGGGAGAAAGAACAGTAGTTGAGTAGTAAAGAATAGTAAGTGAAGTGAGAAAGGTTGAGTCAGCAAGCCAAGTAAAAGATCAGCGGTTGTACTACAACAGGGAAGTTTAGCTTCCCACTCAGTTGTGTGAAGTGTGAAAAGCATAGGCATATGGTCAAAGATTTGAAATAGGTCGCTCCAAGTGTGCTATCAGTTTACGAGTTTGAGTATATTAAACTTGTTTTTTTAAGCCATCAGCGACAAAGAGAAAACTAGTGAAACCTTTACGATGCTTTGTATCAGAAAGGGTAAGAACCAGAAAGCAGAGATGCCCTAGCCAAAGGGCAGATCCTTCCAGTTTATGGTTGAAGAAGCAAAGGTGGAACTTGATGTGGTAGGAGGTAGACATAATAGATGATGAGACTACTATTGTGAATAGTACGGGTAAGTATAAGGTTAAGGATACAAACATTTGTCAGTTTTCCATGAAGTTTATACCAATCACGATGAAAGAGTGTCAAGTAGTTGTTGATATGGAATGGCTGAGTTAGTATTAAGTCCAAGTATTCATTGGTCAGAGAACAGTATGGGTTCAGACCCCAAGTGGGGAAGAACTGTTGATTAAAGGTGATAGTAAGAGAGTCAGTATTCTAGTTGCTTGTTAGCAAGTGAGAAACTAACTGGTGCACCATTGTTTAATGTTTCCAGCTTATGTGGAAGAGTGAAGTATGAAAGACAGCGATAGTAGATTCAAGAGATTCCAGTAGTTGTGACCATAGTCACATATTTCTAGGATCGCTTCGGTACGGGAACGAGGATAGGGAACACGGTTCGCTAGGTTGGGCGTATCCGTTACGGAGGGGGGTAGGTTCATTTCGGTAGGCGTCTAGTACGATGTACCGGTTATAAAAAACAGATTTCATGAACCATACATTAAATAACATTCTAGTATTAAAAAATAAACATGAAACATAACAATTAACATAAAATATAACTAAATACATGCTATAATTCATTAAAACAGTGCAGAATTGCACAAAACAGTGTAGAATTGCACAACAAACGAGTGTAGAATTGCACAACACATTACAGTACCCCAAAATAGTGCTGGAAATTTAAAACAATGCTAGAAATTTAAAACAGAAACATTAATCATCAATCTGAACGCTGTCTTTTTTCTTTTCCATTCTCCACGCCTTCATCAAGTATTTTTTTGTGAAAATGGGGTTGTTTTTAAAAGTCTTTGTAGAAATAGGGGTGTTTGAAAAAGCTTTGTAAAAATAGGGGAGTTTAGTGGAGGGACCCACCAACTAAAGATATTCTACAGTATTTGAGGCAGAAAACGACTTTGGATTTGATGAACCCAACTCACAATTTAGTAAAGATACTACTAGTGAGTCAATATGTAGTGTTGGGGAAGATCCTGATGAAGTGTGTGAAACCCCCGTTGTAAACTTTATGAATGATATTGGAGATGTAGAAAATGTAGGAGAAATCGAAGACAACTGTTATATAGATGTTTGGAAGGAATCGGAAAACAAAATAACTTTAGGAATGCAATTTGAGAGTAAGAAACAGGTAAAAAAGGTTGTAACACTCTCGTCGATCTCCCAAAATAGAGAGTTTAAAGTGTACGAAAATTAAAAATAACTCATGGGTAGCAAAGTGAAATTAAGAAGAAAAATCATCACATGTGGAAGATTACACATTGGGTAGCTGCACACAATTGTTTTGGATCAAGCATTGGCAATAATAACGTAAATTTGAACTCTGCAACTATAGCCTCATACATCCTCCACTCTGTTGAAAAGGATACTGCTTATCCGGTGAAACAATTACAAGCAGATATTAAAAATAGTCTAAATGTAGATGTTTCTTATTGGAAGGCATGGCATGGTAGGAGAAAATCCATATAGACTATTTATGGAACTTTGGAGAGTAACTTTGCCGAGTTACCCAAGTACATTGCAGCTTTGCAGGCTTCAAACCCCAATACGATTGTGAAATGGTTTCATGATCCAAATAGAGAATCATATGTGGCAACATTCAAATATGGTTTTTGGGCTTTTGGACCCGCTATTGATGCATTTCGTCTATATCGACCTGTTATTTGTCATTTGAAGGGTTCATATAAGGGGAAAATGTTTGTTGTTGTCACAAAAGATGCTAATAATAGTATATTACCCATTGCTTATGCTATTGTTGACGAAGAGACTTCACATAGTTGGTGTTGGTTCTTTTACCATCTTAGGTATTTTGTTGTTCAAGATAGATAATTATGTGTTATTTCAGACAAACACCAAGGAATAATTCACGCAATGGAAAACCTACCGGAAATGAAAGAGCCACTAGCATACCATCGGTTCTGTCTTCGACACGTCAGAAGTAATCTCATGAAAAAGTACAATAACTTGAGTCTTAAAACATTTTGTTGGGCTATTGGCAGCACTACGCAGAAAAGGAAGTTCATTAGATTTATGAGAGAAATAAAAACAATCAAGCCTGAAGATTGGGAATATTTAAAACAAATCGATAAAAGTCAATGGTGTCTTTTATATGATGAAAATCGTTGATGGGTTTTCTTGACAACAAATATCTCTGAGAGTATAAACAATGTGCTACGAGGAGCAAGACTGTAACATCCGTCCCACATCGGTTGGAGAGGGGAACAAAACATGCCTTATAAAGGGTGTGGATACCTCTCCTAGCATGAGGCCTTTTGGGTGGAGTGTTCCATACTAGAAACAAAACCGTGAGCCAGTGGGGCAAAGCGGGGAACGAAACATGCCTTATAAAGGGTATGGATACCTCTCCTAGCATGAGACCTTTTGGGTGGAGTGTTCCAAACACAAGTAAGTTGGTAATGCAAAGCTTACATAAATCTAATGAAGATCTCGAAAGGTTCAAGTTCAAAGTGAAGAACAAACATTCGGATCTAACAAAACACACTATCACAAGGCTTGTTCAAGAAAGGTGCGAGTTCAAACATTTCTCGAAGATAGAACACGTTGAAGGTATAAAACGCTACTTTTTCTATCATTATTCCGGGTTTGTTTGAAAAGTTTTACTGTTTTATAAGACTTTCTTGAAGAATACTTCAAAACCGAGTGGTATTTTTAAAGAAAAAGGTTCAAAAGTTCATTAAATGTTCGATTCCATGGCATTAAATTTTCTGGAAATCATGCATTTATGGTGTTCTTGAGCTATAAATTCAGACTTGAAGAAGAAGAATTCTGTTTTTTAATAAAAAATAATTATTTATTCTTCCAAGTTTAAGTGTAAGTTAAGGTAACTCAAGTACTACCCATACCAATCAAGGTACAAGTGGGTAGGCATCATTAGAGGTAAGGCAATCAGATCTGATTGTGACATATCCTGGTCTATAAGCCGGATTGTTGGTCAATGCGATCAACCTGTTAGGCGGCTTATAGAGTGTTCATAGTTGAATCTACCAAGTGTTACTTTCAAAGCTATAAGCCGGGTTCAGAGTAATCGCATGCGATTGAGATACTTCTAAGGTTTCTATCAGCCACACTAAACTGCAAGTTCTAAGGTTCATCAATCGCATTCTATAGGGCAGTGCGATTCAAGTGTTTTTGTCCTATCGCACTCTATTGAAGGAAATTGTCATCAATCGAACTCTATTGGTTTCAAAATTCAAATTCACATCCAAGGCAATCACACGCTATTCGATTAAATTGAATAGCATTCTATTGTAACTAATAGTTTTTTTGGTGCTACAGGACTCGAATCACATTCCACTGATTACTCTTCTATCGCATTACCCCTATCGCATACATTGAACTTATTGGACAAATTGATTGAACCATTTGGACTTGACTTTAATCGAAGAGGACAATCGGACTTAAACTTAAAATTCTAATTCAAAATTGAATTTAATCAAACTCAGATATAATTCAAAGTTGAATTAAAATTAACTTAATTCTATATAATTCAAAGTTGAATTTAATCTTTACAAGATCTAATTCAAAGTTGAATTACAGTGAATTAGATTCCTCATTTTAACAAATCAAGCTTTCGAACAATCAATCCATACACAACAAGTGAACGATCATTTCTTAAAATTAACATCAAACAATGTCTAGTTCAAATGAGATGATGTCCATTGGTACCGACACAAAACCTCCTGTTTTGTTTCGAGGGGAATACAATGTCTGGAAAGGAAGGTTCATGGACTTCCTTGAGCACAACGAACTCTTCGGGGATAAGATGATAGAATGCATCCTCAATGGAAACACCAAGTTCACAAGGATCGTTGAAGCTGACCCAACCAACAATCCCCCCATTCTCAGACATGAAAGAGAAAAGACCAATGACCAGCTGACTGCTACTGAGAAGGAAACAAAGAAGGCTGAGAGATTGGCCAAGTACTATCTGAAACAAGGTCTCTCATCTGAGACCTATCTGTAGATAGATAGCTTGGGTACTGCCAAGGAAATCTGGGATGAAATCAAAAAGCAACTACAAGGCACTGAGCATGGAGAGTACATCAAGCGTACTCAACTGGTCAACAGTTACCATTATTTCAAGGCTCGTGAAAATGAGCTTCTATCTGAAACATATGGCAGATACTGCAAATTGCAGAATGAGATGAGGTCTAATCAAATTGTCAGAACTGACCTTGATTTGAACTGTGTTTTTCTGAATTCATTAGGTCCTGAGTGGAAGGGCTATGCTAGGCTGTACAAACAGATCAACAAAGATCTTACATCTGTCACCTTCCACAACATCTTTGAAGACCTCAATCGGTATCAAGATGAAATCTTGCAGTCTTACCCGAAACAGCCAGTTGCTGACCCTCTTGCTTTGGTTGTAGCAGAAAGGACCCCTAGGGAATCTTCATCAAGGTCTGCCAAGCTTAAACATGTGATGCTTAGTGAATCTGACCATGAGGATGATGATGATGTCTCGGTAGAAGCTGCATTTCAAGCACTCATAGTTTCCAGTAAAAACTTCAAGAACCGGTTCAACAAGACTAACAACAGACAACGGTTCACTTCCGGCTCTAGAAGATTTGAAAGAGCTGCAAATGTTGACAAACCAAGATACCCAAGGGAAGATAAGAAAGAGGAGAAAAAGCCAGACAACAAGTGCTACAACCGTGGAAGATCTGGACATATGATAAGAAACTGTCCACAAAAGAAGGTCAAGGATGCTGAGTATTACAGACAAAAGTACCGCATGTCAAAGCAAAAACAAGCTGGGAATGCTCTTATGGTGGAAGAAGACCAGTTCCTTGATGACACAGGCTCTGAGAGTGATCTAGATGGTGAAGATCATGCACGGTTCTGTTTCATGGCTAAGGGTGAAACAAGTAGCAGAGATGATGATGGTGATGATCTCTCAGAAGCTGAGGAAGAGATAGTAGAAAGCGGAAAGGTAAATTCTATCTCTAATTCTAACATGGGTTTTAATTTTGAACATATACAAACCATACTAAACCGCATGAAAAAGTTAGAATTAAAGGTGACCAAACTAACAAAGAAAAATCAAATGTTAAAAGTGTTGGAGTATGCCCGCTGACACACGTATGCCATTTAGATCACTACCGATAATGTATGGGCCTATTGGGTCACACACTGGGGACCTATCTCGACAGCCTAAAAGATGGAGGGACCAATGGTGTCAAAATGGAAAGATTGATGTGCTAGCAAATAACGCGACGCGGAGTACTTAAGGATACGCGACGCGGAGATTCCGCGGCGCGGAACCTTACGGGCACGCGGCGCGGAATTTTGTCAGACTGCATGCAATGATTAGATACTCCACCTCCACTCTTGCCCAATGCATGTGGCTTTCTTCTGGAGAACTCTTGGCCGGCCTTGGGAGAGGAAGTATCATCTCTGGGTTTATAAAATAACCCCATTTGCTTTTCATTCTATCCTTTTGCAAAAACTCACACCCACTTAGTCTTGAGAGAACTTTTAGAGTGTTCTTGTGAGTGCCAAGAGGAGATCCGAATTCCTGCATATTGGTGGCTGTTCTTGTGGTGATTTCTACTGGAAGAAGATCATCCAAGCTTGCTAGTACAAGGAGAGAGGACAATACCCGGGGTGGACTTCATTAGAGGAAAGCTTCTTTGCTTTCTTGTCATCACCACCACATCTTCAAGTTGCTGGAGCTAAGGAGCAGGGTATAACATCTTCTCTTTCTGTTTTGCATGTTGCTTAAGTTAGCTATAGAGTTTGGTCCATGGTTTGGGGTTTTATGCTTTGATTACTTGTACTTTATGCTTTGTATGTTGTACCTTGTTGCTTCCGCTGTGTACATAGAACCCCAACAAAAAGAGGCCATCCACACACAAGACAAAGAAGCACATACTACAATTGAACAATTGGAGAAAAACATTGATGAATCAAAAGTTCAAATAGCTGTGAAAGAATCTGAATTTCTTGAATTAACCAATACAACAAATAATGTCATACATGATCTTAAAGCAGAACGTGTTGTTGTGGAAAAAGATTCAGAAATTCTTAAAAATGATCAACAAATTCTTTGTTTAAAGATAAAAGAATTGGAAGACATTCTCATTAAAAGGGGGCAAAGAGAACAAACCATCTTTCTATACAAACAAAAAGAACGACCTTTCTCAAGATGGACATTCGATGGACTTGGTTTCGAAAACCCAAGTGTTTTGAGTAAAGTATCAGCCAAACAATTATACAATGCACATATTTTTGGCGAGGGACTCACTCAACGAATGAAATTTGTTGGTCAAGAAGAAGAACAACTTGAAGAGGATGTCAAACGAACCTTAAACCTCAAAACTGAAACTCCCTTCAACTACTCTGACCTCAATGACTCATACTTCACTTACCCCATTCCAACACTTGACTCTGTTGTCATCACACCAGTATATACAGATGAGGAACTCTATGCTCCTGAAGTGCCAAAACCTCAAGTTCAATACATTCCCCACAAGGAATTACAACAAATGTTCCAAACCTTACAAGAGTTTTGCTTCACTCATCTGGTACAAGGAGATACTACCAAAGTCATTCAATCAGAATCCACTTCTACACACCTTCCCGAACCCTCGAAATTGGATCAAGAAAACACCATCCTCCACAAGCGTCTCCAAACAGTTTTTCACCTTGATGGGAAGATCATTGACGACTTGTGCAAAGAAAACTTTGCATTGCAAGAGCGAATCAAGCAGGTTGAAGCTCAAATGGAACCAGCTGCTCCATTCACTTTATCTCCATATGGATCAGCAGTTGATGAACGAATTGAAGATTCCATGCATCCCTATCCTTTCAGGATGTCAAACCTGCCGTACAATCTGTTAATAATTCTTCTGTGATAAATTTAAAACTCAAACAGATTGTCAGACCAAAACAACTCTTCCCTTCTAATCACAGTTCTCGTGTGAACACAGACATACCTGAATCATCCAAAGCAGCAGCCAGTAGACCCAAACTACGTACTAACATTTTATCTTCAGATGTGAAGAAGTTCGAGAGTGAAGAGCATAAAATAAACATAACCTGGAAGAGAGTCATTCTTAAGTCAATATAGGAAATGTTTAAACTTTAGCCAAATATGTAAACACATTTTGATGTTTGATTCTGTCTGTAATCATTCACGTTTACATGATCAAATTGCATTTTCAAGGTTTTGTATTAGTGATGGTTGTCTCCATGGTCATTGTGAATTTAATTGTGAATATGACCAATTAATAAAACAAATATCGGAATTAAACCATGTGAGGACTGGACAGAATTTTACGCTAATCAAATCTGTGTTCCATTTGTAAATTCAAGAGGTGACATCATTCATCAATGGATCACCACACGTCAGTCATATGCACTCAAACGTTTAAACAAATCAAGACGCTTACTGACAATCAAAGAGCTAGAAGTCTACAGGAGACAGGGCTATGATGCTTTCAAAAAGGCATGGGTTGCTCAGGAGAAACTTTTGCATTCTCAGAAAAAATCTCACAATCCAACTTCAAAACCAAAGCCCTCATCCAATCCAAGAGTAGCAAAACCTACTGCTCCCAAAGTTCTAGTTCCACAAAAGCCAGATGATGCACCGAGGCCATTTTCCTCAAAAGCCTGGATTCGCAAACATAACGCTTCCGCAACTCTACTGAATCCTAAACCTCCACTTACATCAACTGTCAAACCAACAGTGGTACAGAAACTTCCATCAAAGCCAATTCTTTCTAAATCTATTTCTTCTCGTCATAAGACTATACCCACATGGGTACCTAAGAATAGATCACTAGAAGTTTCACCACCACAAATAGCAGTAAACAACCCTCAACCAAGAACTTCTTCATTAATAGAGACTAACAATCAAGGACCCATTCATATATCGGGACCTGAACGTGCTTTATTCTCTTTTTGCAGGTGCCTAACTTGTGGTACCTGGACTCCGGCTGCACCAAACATATGACTGGCAACAAAAGTCTTCTCCAAAATTATGTTCCTAAGTACTCCAGGAATGTACGTTTTGGGAACGACAATGTTGCATCAATAATGGGGTACGGAGACATAGTGAAGAAGCACATCAAAATCAAGAAAGTCTCCTATGTTGAAGGGTTGGGTCATAATCTGTTCAGTATCGGACAGTTCTGTGATAAAGACCTGGAGGTAGTATTTAAGAAGAACAAATGTTCTGTTTTAACTGACAATGGGGATGAGTTACTAGCTGGTACAAGGAAATCTAATCTGTATTCCATTGACTTGGAAAACTATAACTCCCCTACCTCTGTGTGTCTACTATCTGAAGCATCATCCGATCTTACTTGGCTATGGCACAGAAAACTCTCTCACTTGAACTTTCAAAATATCAACCAACTAGTCACAAGTGACTTGGTGAGAGGCATTCCCAAGTTAAGATTCAAGAAGGATCGTCTGTGTGCAGATTGTGAGAAGGGAAAGATGAAGAAGGCTTCTCATAAATCTAAACAAGTGTTTAGCACTACAAAGCCTTTGGAACTCCTGCACATGGATCTCTGTGGTCCTATGAGAATTCAGTCCAAAAGGGGGAAGAAGTATATTCTAGTCATGGTGGATGACTACTCTAGATATACTTGGGTCAAGTTTCTGCGATCAAAAGATGAAGCTACTCCAACAATCATTTCCTTCATCAAGCAACAGCAGAATAAGCACAGTCAGAGTGTTGTCTCTATCAGGACAGACAATGGAATTGAATTTAAAAACAGTACTCTGAAGAGCTTCTGTAACCTTGTCGGGATTAGCCATCAGTTCTCTGCTGCATACACACCGCAACAAAACGGTGTGGTGGAACGAAGAAACAGAACTCTGGTTGAAGCTGCCTGAACCATGCTGTCATATTCTGGGCTCCCACCTTTCTTTTGGGCTGAAGCAATCAGCACTGCCTGCTATACGCAAAACCGCTCTTTCATTAATAAATGCTTTAATAAAACTCCATACGAACTGGCTAATGGCATAGTGCCTAATATCAAATACTTTCACGTCTTTGGTAATAGGTGCTTTGTACTTAATGACAAGGATAATTTAGGAAAATTTGCTCCAAAAGCTGATGATGTTATTTTCCTTGGTTATTCTTCAGAGTCCAAAGCCTATAGAGTTTTTAATAAAAGAACAAAGAGCATTGTTGAAAGTATCAATGTAACATTTGATGACGCATTGAATGTTACTGATTTTCCACCTAAATCAACAGAAAACACTTCTAAACATACCTGTTCAGGACCGGTGCTTCAACATAAAGTATCAAACAATCCGTCCAGTTCAAATACTAATCTTGACTTTATGTTTGATTTTTTTAGATCTGAATCTTCTCATGTTTTAACTGACAACAGGAACAACACAGATGTACAAACAAGTGTTACTATAACGGCTCCTACGGTCACTGAGATGAATCCATTTGCAGATCTCTATGCTGAGGATTCTCCTTCTGTTTCTGTCACTCGACCCCTGTGACTTCTCAGATTCCTGACCCAGAGAGTCCTCCTGTGTTTGATTCAGACCCACATTTCTCTCCTGAAGATGAAGTAGAAGCACGACATCTACAAGATCTCATTCCTTCATCTTCCACTTCCCATAAAATTAAGTGGACCATACATCACTCTGAAGAGAATACTATCGGAGATCCTTCAGTTGGCATTCAAACAAGATCAGCAACAGCAAACGAATGTCAATTCTTAGGTTTCTTAAGCATCACTGAACCCACCAAGACTTCTGACACATTATATGATCCAAATTGGGTAATTGCAATGCAGGAATAATTACACCAATTTGATCGTCTCAAAGTCTGGAGATTAGTTCCGTTACCATATGGTAAATCTGTAGTTGGAACTAAGTTGTTACGTGTTAAAAAAACATTGAGGTTTAAACAGAAATACAAGTGAAACTTTGAGGATTAAAAGATAATTTAAATGAAACTTTATGGTTATTATGTGTTAAAAAAACTTTGAGGGTTAAACCGTAAAACAAATGAAACTTTGAGGATTATTCCATGTTTTTATATCTACAAGCAATCTCTCTATCTACGGGTAGAGATATGATTGTCTACTTTTTACCTCTCACATACCCTTCTATAGCAGGATTGTGTGTTGTTGACTTGTTGTTTCTAGATAGGATTGTGAAAGTTTTTAAATTTCTATCCATTTTACATGGGACATGTCATTTTTCTTTAATTTTTATAAAGTTCAAACGGTCAACTTTTTTTTTTTAAGTCACGGACTGTGATTAAATCCTTCTCGAGCCCGGATGGAGACCATGTCACGTTCCTTAACGTTTATCGTGCTTCTCTCGAGTTTTTGGAGAAAAACAAGGCAGAAAATGGTATTGATAATAAGGCTGAAAAGAATTTACGGAAATGGTGCAAGGAAAACTTCATTAATGATCGTTCCTTAAAGCATGCTCGCGACATATACAAGTTAGTGAATTCTTTTCTTACTTTCAATTAAAGAATGTTCAATATAGTTCATACTTAATGTTCAATAATGTTCAATAATGTTCAATATAGTTCCTTAAAGCATGCTCGCGACATATACAAGTTAGTGAATTCTTTTCTTACTTTCAATTGAAGAATGTTCAATATAATTCATACTTAATTCTTAGTCCTAACAGAATAATTTTAGCCTTTGGATCAATGGCATCAATGGTCCAGATTGCATGACGGAGGGGCATTTTCGTAAATCACATCTGATGCTTTTACAAATCACATGTGATTGTATACTGAATCACCTGTGATTGCATATTAAAATTTTAGGACTATGTTTTCAGATGGATTTTATTGAACACGACTCACTTTCAATTATATCATTTTTTTATTTTCTTTTTCTCTTAAATATGATTATTTGTCGGTTATTTATGTAGTCAAATTCGGGAAAATGTTGAACGAATGGGGCTTAAGGTTTCTTCATGTGGAGATGATACACTTCAGCTTCGCAGATGCCTTGCTGCTTCTTATTTCTTAAATGCAGCTTTAAAGCAACCTGATGGTACATACAGGTGAGATCTATAACCATTTTCACAACTTTAAAAACTTTCAAATTTTTTTTTAAATAACGGGTTTCGAATGTTGCAAATGGGTAGTAACCGTCACAAAATTTGGCAAAAATAGGAAGTAAATACAGTAGGGCTGTAAACGAACAGAACGTTCATGAAGCGTTCGCGAAATTGTTCGGTGGGAAATTTGTTAATGTTCATTTGTTTAATAAATAAACGAACATGAACAAGATTTTCCGTTGTTTAGTTATACGAATGAACATGAATAGAGCTCTCATTCGTTCATTTATGTTCGTCTATGCTCGTTATATATGTATTATGTTTGTGTGTGTTTATATACAGTGTTTATTTGTGTTTAATAATGTTGGGTCTGTATTCTAGCGTGTGTTCCTTCGTTTACGTTTGTTTTTCATTTAGATGAAAGAACAAAAATGTGCATGAAGTAACCAGTCTTTTAAACAATCGAACGCAAATGCTCGTTTGTTTATCGTTCGTGTTCGTTTATTTGTTCGGCTAAAATTAAACGAACGAACACGAACACAGAAATCCGTTCGTTTATTCGTTCGTGTTCGTTTATTTGTTCGGCTAAAATTAAACGAACGAACACGAACAAGGTTCGTTTAATACGACAAGCCCTGTTCGTGTTCGTTCGGTTCGTTTACAGCCTTAAAATACTGTGTTTGATCGTGAACATAATGTGATTTGGGTTTATGAATGACAGGGTTTTGGCAAACGGTCAGATTGCAGAGATTCTCCCAACTTCTGTCATACGTCGTGCAAAATCGGAGTGCATAATCTTCTACAATTTAATTCAAACAACGCGTAATTATTTGCGAGATGTAACTAGAATTGATTATTTGTGGTTAGCAGAGCTGGCTCCTCAATGTTATGCCTTGAAAGACTAGAATTTTGCACTAATAGACATGATAATATCTTAAAACATGTTATTTAATGTAGATTCATAATTCATTAGGCCTTGTCTTTTGATGTAGATGGGCAATTCTTTGGTCAAAAGAGTTAAATCACGAGGTTAAGTAGGGGTGAGTAAGAGTATTGAAAATACCGAACCGTACTAGAACTCGGGATTCGGTACGAGTTTTCGGTCCAGTACTCGGGATTCGGTATTCGGGACTAATACCGAACCAACAAGGTAAAATAGGTACTTTGTACCGTTGTATCAGTACCATATAATTAGGCTTGTAAATGAACAGAACGTTCATGAACCGTTCGTGAAATTGTTCGGCGGGAAGTTTGTTTATGTTTGTTTGTTTAATAAACAAACGAACATGATCAAGATTTTCTGTTCGTTTAATTAAATGAACGAACACGAACAGAGCTCTCGTTCGTTCATTTATGTTCGTGAACGTTCGGTTATCCGTTCGTTTATATTTTATATATATATATATATATATATATATATATATATATATATATATATATATATATTATATGTGTGTGTTTAAATATAGTGTTTATTTGTGTTCAATAATGTTGGATTTATATTTTAGTGTGTGTTCATTCGTTTACGTTTGTTTATCACTTAAATGAACGAACAAAAATGTACATGAACTAACCAATTCTTTAAACAATCGAACACACATGCTCGTTCGTTTATCGTTCTTGTTCGTTTATTTGTTCGGCTAAACTTAAACGAACGAACACTAACGTACATTTCCGTTCGTGTTCGTTTATTTGTTCGCTTAAAGTTAAACGAACGAACACGAACAAGCCCCGTTCGTGTTCGTTCGGTTCGTTTACAGCCCTACGTATAATGAATATTCCGTACGGTACTATGCTTACCCCTACTTATAAGGGTTTTTTATTTTATTTATTATTGTTCACAACAGAACTAGAACCTATAACAATGAGTAATATTTTTTAAACACCTTGATACTGTTAGGCTATAACCCTGTTGGCGGGTTGGACTATAAGTTAGTATAAGTAATGCTAGTGTGGGTGTAGCCCGTTTTTGGTTGACACGAAACACTTATTTTTTGAAGAAAAAGCTAAACAGTCGTACCAGAAGCGAAGATAATGTTCCTTTTTCGGCTATAAAAGGCAATGAAACTTTCCAACACTGTAGAGGTAAATGAACGAAATTTACGTTATTTTTGCGAATAAGATGCGCAAAGATGAGCATTTTGTGCATTTATGTTGTTTGCAATTGTTCTCTATTGCATATCGTAATGAACTTCACCTAAGCGGAGTATGAGAAGGTAATATATTACGTAAACGCTACACAGTCGTACCAAAGGCAAAGATTACGTTCCTTTTTCGGCTATAAAAGGCGAAGAAACTTGTTGCATGCCCTAGACTAAAAGAAGAATCATAATGAAATTAATCAAATTTTTACAAAGTAATTAACAACAATGCATATATGATTGTATACATATGAAACCAAAACCATATACGACGACAACTCTATTAGCATCCATCCCCTTCGTCTTCCCAACTACCAAACCCTTTTCTGTATATCGCAGTGAGACCCGATTCGCATATTGGATTTTGATGAATCGATTTTTTAAAATTTCTTTTGTAAATGACCCGCGAAAGATATGATAAACATTTGAATCCCGCACTTATTTTTTAGCCTTGGAGAACCTGAGGCATCGGTATTTCTCACCGCTTACCGTAATTTCAAGAGCACCGTCTTGATTATCTTGGTTGGATGCTGTTCCCATGAGCACACTCTTCTCCTTTTCAAGGTTTTCTCTCTCCATCTTCAATCAAGCTTCTTGGCCAGAGGCAGATGTGTTGGAGTATGCCCACTGACGCACGTACGTCATTAGGATCACTGCCAATATAGTGTGGGCCTATTGGGTCACACACCGGGGGTTGATCTCGACAGCAACCTATGTTGAGGGACTAAAAGTGTCAAAGTGGAGAAGTTGGCATGCAGGAATATTACGCGACGCGGTTTAGGCTACGCGACACGGAGTTTAGGTTACGCGCCGCGGAATTCGTCTGACACCTCCCTTTTGGCCAATGAATGGCTTTTCTTTTGGTAAAGTCTGGTAGCCGACTTTGGGAGACGAAATGGCACTTTTAGGTCTTTATATACACCTCACTTGCCTCTTCTTTGATACTCTTGCTACTTGAAGAAACTTACACCCACTTAAAACTCTTTGGAGTTTCATATTAGAGTGCTTGTGAGTTGAGTCCAGGAGAAGAGGAAGGTTATGTTGCTGTTCCAGAAATGGTTTCAAGGCTTTGAAGACCATTGATGGTGTGCTAGTACATGGAGATCTCACAAACCCGGTGTGGACTTGCAATAGAGGGAATCTATTTTGCATCCTAGTCAACACCATCCTCTTCTACAGATTGCTGGAGCTAAGGAGAAAGGTATATCCTTCTTTCTCTTCTTTTTCCATGTTGCAAATACTAGTTATATAGATTGGTCCATTTTGGGGTTTTATGTTTTGTTTGCTTGTTCTCTTGATTTGTTTGTTGCATGTTGCTTCCGCTGTGTTCATAGAACCCCAACAGGATGTACTAAGACTAGTGGGTATGCAAGTCCACCGTTGCGTTATGAAGTCATCGACTCCATGGGGTACAGCGGGTAACTGATCCCCTAATCGCACGAGGAACATTGGGTTAGCCAAACCCTAAATACCTATCCAGGTACCGTTGACGCTATCATCGACCCGCAGGCCACAAGGCATACCAGAACGCAGTCTGGCCACGATCAAGGACTATATCTAGCCCCCATATCTCGGATCCGATCACAAACATATAGTTGACCCGTTCCGGGCCTCATAGCGCGCATATCATAATCATGATTCAATTCATGCAAGTTTCAAGTACATTACATATCATGGCATTACTTGTACATATTAATAATATGTAATACAGTTATATTAATTCTCATGTTATCTGACACTCACCCGTAGAATTTAAAGAAGACAAATATAGTGTTCGGGGTCCTCTTGATCCTCGGATGTACCTAACATTCCATTACTTATATTTAGAAATCAAGTCACAATGTACAACAACCAACTATTTCACAAACGGGTCAAAATGCACCCGACATGTCCAATTCATGTAATGATCATAAAATACCTCTATAACCACTTATAATCTCTTTATATATGATTTGCAACATGTACAAACTAACTACATATGCATATAGTTCATTCAAGTTAATTTCATGCTTTAAAGTAGACAATTAACACAAATATCTACACATATATCATCAAACATCATAGCCACCTCTTCTATGTCATATAATCATAATTCAATGTTTAATAATGTAAGTTTTCTCCCAAAAATTCTGCTCAAAACATAAAACCATGTACAAAGCTCATTTTTTGACCAAACGGGTCGGGTAACCACAACTTTGGCTCTAACGGATCGACACCAAAACGAAATTTTTTGAAAATAGTTTCTAAAGACAGCTTGTTCCCCTCATGATAAAGAGTAGATCTGGAAATTTTGAGCTCCTAACTCCGAAAGACGACCAAAGTCAACAAAAGTCAACTTTAGCGCGATTTCGGTAATTTTTAGCAATTCCATCCCAAATCACTTCTACTCATTTTTCAGTGTTTAATAACATCATTTAGCACTTGTAGAAGCTATCTTACATATATTTCACTCATCCAATTAATTCAAACAAAAATCTAAATTAAATTAACTAAGAACATGTCCAATTTAAGTCATTTCTTGAAATTCATCAAAACTAACACTTGTAACCAATAATTCTTACTTAATTTGATTTATATAAGCTATAGGAACTGATTGAAACAATAAAAACATATTTAGGATCATTAAAACATGAAAACCCAATTTCAAGTTTCACTATTCACCTCCATTAATGGAGTTTTGAAGCTTAAATCCTAAAACACCACATATAGCTATCATAATCATATTAAATCAGCGTTTACATATCAACTAAAGCATCATAATGATTCTATAAACATACATATAACAAATCTAATCAAGAATTCAAGAAATTGGATCAATTTCTTCAAGTTTTGACCCATTTGAAGCCATTCATGGAACAAGTTCAAAATCAACATTTAAATTCAAGATAATGATTCCTAAACACTTAGAAATCCTATAAGAACAGATTGCAACATAGAAATCTAATTGTTGATGGCTAATTTGAAGTTGGCCATTTTAACCTAAACTTGAAAACTCAAGAACAATGAAGAAGATGGACTTACAATGGAGCTTGGATGAGGAAGATGATGAATTAGAGCTAATTGATACTTGAATTTGTTGCTGGAACAGAAGTTTGATGATCTCTCCTTGAGTTCTTCTTCACGATTTCAAGAACAAGAGGTGAGAAGTGTGTGTATGTTTGCGTGTATGTGTAGTTGAGAAGGGGAGAGACCGACTTGGTCTCTATTATTATCCATAAGGGGTATTTTGTTCCCCTTTTCAACTTACAAGTTAATACCCGCTTGCCCGTTTCAACTAACGGGGATGTTTCCTGAATCATTATTCAAAACCGTTTATTAAACTTATCTATTTTTGTTATAAACTTTAATATCATGATTTCTTAATTATTTTAATAATAATTCTAATATTTACTAACAAACTCAAGATTTAGAACGTACCGAGAGTATAAACGACTAGGCCCATTTGAGGATGTTACAAATCTACCCCCCTTAAGAAGATTCCGTCCTCGGAATCTGCTCTTCGGCAAACAAGTGGGGATATCAGGCCTTCATGTCATCCTCAGTCTCCCATGTCAAGTTCGACCCAAGGTTGTGTTTCCATTTAACTAAGACCAATCGGGTGTTCTTCTTTCTCAACCGCTTGACCTTAGTATCCATGATTTCAATAGGTTCTTCCACCAATCGTTTGGTAGGATCTACCCTCAGGTCTTGTAGATGCAAAATCTGATCTTCCTCCACTTTACACTTTCGCAGATTACAAACGTTGAAAGTGCTGTGAATACCGGACAACTCTGGAGGTAATTCCAAAGAAACAGTCTGCTTGTTGACTTTGTCGAGAATTTTGAAAGGATCAATGTAACGAGGACTTAACTTGCCCTTCTTACCAAACCGAATTATGCCCTTCCATAGAGAAACCTGTCAGGATCGGATATAGATTATATCAAATAACAAGAACTAACTTTAAAAAATCAATCAGAGTAAAATAAAAGTTAATCTTTAACTATGATCACAATCAATTAAGAAGTTGCGGAATCACACTTAATTGATTAAAGAAGGTTTTAAACAAAGATTAATTCAATCAAACAGTAGTTTTATTAACCAACCAGAATGATTACAAAAGCAAACTTCACCCCCAATCTAACTTATTCTGTTAGACGAAGAACACAGACTGTTCTTAGGTTTCAACAAGAAACTTAGAGGCTAAACACTTTCAGAAAATAAATAACAATAAGAACAAATGCTTTGAATAATGAGATCAAATCGTCGTACTAAATTGATCATCTAATGAAGTATATATAGACTCTTGATCCTCCTTGAATTGTTGACAGTTAGGTAATCTTCTATCTTCTGAGATAATCTTGATAATCTTCAAAGTATTTCGGGATATCTTCAAAGATAGGATTTTCCAAATATAGCTCAACAGAAACTGTTTAATGAACACAACAGTTCTTTAGTCTTCTAACAGTCTTCACTTCAAGGTCTTCTAACAGTTTTTAACTTTGCCAACTAACAGTTCTGAACTTTTGTACCAACAGTTGTAAAACTTGCAGCAACTGTTAGTTACAACTGTTTTCGTATCCATCTAACAGTTTTTCAACTGTTATCCTCAAAATACTCTTAACAGTTTTACCTTTGCATGTTCAATGGTTTCAATGACTTAGCAAATTTCCTAACAATCTCCCCCTAACTTAAAGTATTGAACAATACACTTAAGTTGTTTTATAGGGTTCAACCATAGAAACATTCACATAAGCAAAGAACATATTAACATTAATTTTGCAAAGTAAAATTGTTATAATCAAAATATGAAGGAAAAATTATATTTTCTTTTTCTCTATCAGCTCCAACCTTTCTTTCAGTCTTCTTCCCAGATCTTCCCTTAACCTTACAGGACCATAAAACTTTGCCTTCACCATATACATCAACTTGGTCCTACTGTGATCAACAAAATTAAGATCAAACCACTGGGTTTTAGCATTGTTTGTCACAAGATTATACACCCTTGATCTTTCAAAAACTTTCACAGTCAATATTGGAAATCTTTCATCATTTGTCAGTATTGACATTACTCTCTGTGGATTACATATACTCGATAAATGCACCAAAAATACTTTTATCTCAATTTCAGCTTCCTTTCCAAAATGACTTATGTAACGCCACCCCTAATGAGTTTAAAATTAGAGTTAATTTAAACTTTTTAAACATCGATTATCAAAAGTATTGCAGCGGAATTAAACACCATTTACAAAAACAACCAGTTTGACTCGGCTAATTAATTACAACAAAAAGGTTAGCCAAGTTCAAAGCTACAAGCGTTACCAACTAGTTACCGACCATCGGATCCAAAAACAACAACGTGTTCCCCAAAAGGTATATACAACAAAAGCTACCATCGGTACCCGCCTCACCAGGCCTCTAGCATCAACCTGCGAAAAAGGTAAATCCTGCACCGTTAGCTACAACTAACTAGTGAGCACCAATTACACATAAGCAACAATAAGCAGGCTATCATGTATCAGAACAGCACACAAGGCTATCCTATCATATTGCGACGTGACAAACGTGTCAGCAGTAGTCGTATGTTGCAGGGGAGCTAACCCCGCTCAACAACCCAAAAGCATTCCACATAGTACGCCAATTATCTATCATGTTGGTTCCCATCTATCAAGGAACCTTACTCCTTAGAGGAACGGCGGCCTGCAGGACCATTACCCAAGCGTATACTACTTGAGTACCGTTAATGCCCGGGTACTAACTCCCGTCTACCCGAGAACCCAGCCAAGTATTGACACCCGTCTACCTGACTGACCTCCGTGTTCTCCAATTCAGTGTCCGGACAAAACTTCATATACAACTAGTTGATCCAATAAGGATCCAGTTCATGCGCGCATATAATCACAACAATATCTTTCATATCAACAATAATAATACTAAGCATGCTTGTACAACTTTATCATAACATACCTCCATTTCCACGTATCAATACACCAATCATGTGTCAACATGTACTACAGATAACTTACCTACTGAGACTCATGGGAAACCGGTACTCACCTCGAAACTACAAGAGGCAGATATGCAATCGGGAATCCCAAGAGCACACAGAATCGTCTGAGTCACCTAACACCAATCAACACAGATAAACACCCCTTAGTATACACTACAACAGACTGCACTAACAACAGTCTCAACAAAAGGTCAACATGGCTTCTGACAGCCTCCTACGGCCGCAGGAACATGTTCCTACGCCCGCAGAACAACTTTCCAACATGCACTACGGCCGCAGTACATATGCACTACGCCCGTAGGAGTTCTTGCCAAAGAACCATGGCCTACGGCCGTAGTAACCATTTCCTACGCCCGTAGTCTTGTTTCCATCACCCGTAGGTGGCAATCCTCATAATTTCAATCCTACGGCCGTAGCAACCATTACCTACGACCGCAGTAACATAAACAACACCCTACGGCCGTAGTAACATCATACTACGCCCGTAGGAACCATATTTACAGCGTGTTCTTGCTCTGTTCGTAAACAGACGCTGTTTTACGAGTTTTTTACTCAAAATCCAACTTGAATCCATATTCAAGTGTTTATACAACATTTCTAACATATATACTAACTTACTAACATGATTTGGTCACAAAAACAACATTAAAACCCACTTGAATCCATCCAAATGGGTCTCCCTCTTCACTAAACTCAAGAACAAGGTTTATGAACAAGAACTTACAAAAGATGATGATCAAACTCCACAAGAACAGATTCAGTACACGAATCCAGCCTCTAATCTTGACCCAACTTAGTTTTTCCTCTTCAAATCCACAAAGGTTTGGGTGTGGCTTTGCTTGTACGTACATATGTGTGTTTGTAGTGTGTGTATGTGTATTTTAAGCTTAACCAGTAAAGAAGAAAGAGTCTATAGGCCGACTTAAGTGCCTAATACCCCCCTCTCGGGTATTTCGTTCTCCTATTCAACTTAAAACTCAACTTAGGGTTATCCGTTTCAACCAACGGAGATATTTTTGGAACCATTATCCAAAACCGTTCAACTATTTGTCAACATGGTCAACTTATGACACTTTTTATAATACTACATTTTTATCCACATTTAACACCAGTTAACACCATTTAACACCAATTAGCACCAATTCGCACCAATTCATGTTTAAAACACCAATTCACATTTAAGACACCATTTAGCAACATTTATACTACAGTTAGCAACAAAACACCAATTAAAGTCAACGTACAACTGTTAAAGCTACATGTACTACAGTTTACAACTAGGCCCCATTTTGGGGTGTTACAAATCTACCCCCCTTAAGAAGATTCCGTCCTCGGAATCTGATCGTCTACAAACAAGTGAGGGTATCTAGCTTTCATGTCATCTTCCGTTTCCCAAGTCATATTCGAACCCAGGTTATGCTTCCATTTGACTAACACCAGTTTAATCAACTTTCGACGCAACTTTTTGGTTTTAGAATCAAGTATCTCTACAGGCTCTTCAACTAGGCGCTTTGAAGCGTCAACCTTCAATTCTTGTAGAGGCAGAATCTGGTTCTCCTCCACCTTACACTTACGCAGATAACACACGTTGAATGTGTTGTGAATTCCAGATAACTCTGGAGGCAACTCTAGCGTAACTGTCTGATCATTAACCACGCGAATGATCCGAAATGGACCAATGTAACGTGGACTCAACTTACCCTTTCTACCAAAACGAATCACGCCTTTCCAAGGAGAAACTTTCAGGAACACCCGATCGCCCTCCTGGAATACAACTGGTCTGCGCTTAGGATCAGCATATACTTTCTGTCTGTCACGGGCCGCTTTGAGCTTTTCCCGCGCAATCTTCACTTTATCTGCCGTAATCTGAACAATCTCAGGTCCGGCAAACTGCTTTTCACCGGGTTCTAACCAACATGTGGGAGTACGACAACGCCTCCCATACAACATTTCATAAGGTGGCATCCCAATACTGGAGTGGTACGAGTTATTATAAGCGAACTCGACCAACGGCAAGTGAGAATCCCACGCACCACCAAATTCGAGAATACATGCGCGAAGCATGTCCTCCAACGTCTGAATCGTTCTCTCTGACTGGCCATCTGTCTGCGGATGATACGCCGTGCTCAGATGAACACGTGTACCAAGTTCATGTTGCAAGCTCTGCCAAAAGTGTGAAGTAAATCTCGCATCACGATCCGACACAATCGAACATGGCAAACCATGTCGTGACACCACTTCATCTACATACAGCTTTGCTAACTTTTCTAGCGGAGTAGACTCGCTGATAGCTAGAAAATGAGCGCTCTTGGTCAATCTATCGACAATGACCCAAATAGCATCATGACCCCTAAGGGTCTTCGGCAACTTAGTCACAAAATCCATCGTAATGTGATCCCACTTCCACTCAGGGATCTCTAGTTGCTGCAAACTGCCATAAGGCTTCTGATGTTCTGCCTTAACTTGCGCACAGATCTGACATTTTTCCACAAAAGAAGCAATTTCTCGCTTCAAAGTAGGCCACCAGTACAATGCCTTTAAGTCATGATACATCTTTGTGCTGCCCGGATGAACCGACAGCCTAGATTTGTGAGTTTCCTGTAGTATCAGCTCACGATTATCACCATGAAGAGGTACCCACACGCGAGACTGAAACGTCTTTAGTCCGCGAGTATCATCAACAAGTTGATCTTTCAGCTTTTTCATCGTTTCTGCTTTTAGGTTTTCATCTTGTAACGCTACTTGCTGCGCTTCCTTCAATCGAGCAATGATATCGGGAACCACAGTAAGTTTCATAAATCTAGCATCTACTGTAGAGCTCTTGCGACTCAATGCATCCGCCACCACGTTGGCCTTACCAGGATGGTAGCGAATTTCACAATCATAGTCTTTGATCAACTCGAGCCATCTACGTTGTCTCATGTTGAGCTCTTTCTGCGTGAATACATATTGCAGGCTCTTGTGATCCGTACAGACCACACACTTGGTACCATAGAGATAGTGCCTCCACAATTTCAACGCGAACACCACCGCTGCCAACTCAAGATCATGAGTCGGATAGTTGCCTTCATGAGGTTTCAATTGCCTTGAGGCGTAGGCAATCACTTTATCTCGCTGCATCAATACACACCCCAATCCAGAATACGAGGCATCACAGTAAACAATGAAGTCTTCAGATCCCTCTGGCAAGGAAAGTATTGGAGCCTCGCACAATAGCCGTTTCAAATATTGAAACGCCTGTTCTTGAGCTTCCGCCCAAACAAATGCAACATCTTTGCGGGTTAATTTAGTCAGAGGACCCGCAAGCTTAGAAAAGTCGCGGATAAACCGCCGATAGTAACCAGCTAGGCCGAGAAAACTTCTAACTTCAGAAGGAGTTCGAGGAACTCCCCAATTCATAACCGCTTCAACTTTCGCCGGATCAACTTTCACGCCATCGCTGCAGATCACGTGACCGAGAAAATGAACTTCTCGTAGCCAGAACTCACACTTTGAGAATTTAGCGTAAAGCTTCTCCCGTTTAAGAGTTTCGAGAACCTCTCGCAAATGCAACTCGTGTTCAGCTTCAGTCTTTGAGTAGATAAGAATATCATCAATAAACACAATCACCGATTTATCAAGAAATGGACGACAAACCCGATTCATCAGGTCCATGAAAACCGCAGGAGCATTGGTTAAACCGAAAGGCATCACCAAAAACTCGTAATGACCATAACGAGTACGGAAAGCCGTCTTTGGAATGTCTTCGTTAGCAACTAACACTTGGTGGTATCCAGACCGCAGATCAATCTTTGAGAAGCACGTCGCTCCCTGCAGTTGATCAAACAAATCATCTATCCGCGGCAGAGGATACTTGTTCTTTACCGTTCGCTTATTTAGCTCCCGGTAATCAATGCACATTCTCATAGTCCCGTCTTTCTTTTTCACAAATAGCACCGGAGCACCCCAAGGAGAAGAACTCGGGCGAATAAAGCCTTTGTCAAGCAACTCCTGAATTTGCGTCATCATCTCGCGAACCTCGGAAGGAGCAAGACGATATGGAGCTTTAGCCACAGGGGTAGCCCCCGGAACAAGATCAATTCTATACTCAACATCTCTGACTGGCGGTAACCCAGGCAACTCATCAGGAAATACGTCTGGATAATCGGTCACCACCGGAATATCACGAACAACACGTTTCTCCAGTTTAGCATCAATCACATGTGCTAAATAGCAATCGCAGCCTTTCGAAACCGACTTTCTTGCTTTCAACAGAGAAATGATAGGAATATCTAACTTTCGTCTCTCTCCACGAGCCACAGCATATGACCCGTCAGGTAAAGGAACTTTAATCAACTTCTTGGAACAGAAAATCTCAGCGTTCAACTTACTAAGCCAATCCATCCCAATCACAACATCGAATCCCGCAATCGGCATTAAAAGAAAAGAAACAGGAAAACTACTCCCGTCGATATCAATAACCGCTTGAGGGACACTATCTACAACAGAAACTACTTTACCACTAGCAGTCTCTACTCTTACAGGCTCAGACAACACAGATACAGGCATTTGCAGTTTATCACAGAAAGAGACAGACACAAATGAATATGTAGCTCCAGAATCAAACAGTACACATGCTGGGGTAGAGTTAATAAGAAAAGTACCCGTAATCACATCCCCAACACCCTTGGCCTCTTCCTTTGTCATCTGAAACGCCCGCCATTTAGCACGGGGAGCGTTGTCTTTCTTCTGCCCTGAGGCAGATCCTCCAGTTCCAGCGTCTGACTTTGACCGACAATCTGTAATCCGGTGCCCTGGCTTGTGGCACTTGTAATAGACGTTCTCCTTAAACTCGCACTCATTCACCGAGTGCCCTTTCTGACCACATCTAAAACAACGAGTAGTGGCCTTCGAACAATCACCAGCATGGTAGGTGCGACACAGAGAGCACCACGAACCCTCAAACTTAGCCTTCTTCGAAGAATCAGGCTTTCCCCCAGTCGACGACTGCCCCTTGGAAGTAACAGATTTTGAAAACTGCTGAAACTTCCTTTTCTGACCCTCAACAACATGATCCCCCTTTCCCTGGCGTCTATCCCCATCAATCTGTCGGGCTATCTCAAACGCCCGATCCAAAGTAGCCGCAGCTCTAACATGAGCGCGATAATCAAGTGGCAACATGTTCACAAACTTGCGCATCTTGGCTTTCTCGTCAGTCACCAAATGCGGTATGAATCTAACCTTATCCGTAAAAGCATGAATAAGGTCCTCAACAGGCTTGTCCCCCTTACGGAGACTACTGAACTCATTCTCCAATCGCTCCAGATCATAGTCTGTACAATACTTAGATTTCAACTTCTCAGAAAACTGCTCCCAAGTCAGAGCATCAATCACCTCCGGCTTCAACGTATCTTTAACTGTATCCCACCAATCCAGAGCTGGCCCTTTCAACCTCTGAACAACATATCTGACGCGAAGCTCACGTTCACATTCACAAGCTTCGAACACCTGATCCGTCTCACGTAACCAACGAATAGTCTCAGAGGGATTATCACTACCCTCATAAACCTTCGGCCCGCAAGACAAGAACTTCTTGTAAGAGCACTTCTTTGGCTTCTTCACTGCCAAAGCATTTTGCAACAACTCCCTCGTCAATCGGAGCTCTTCCTCTAACAGTCTAACATATGCCGCCTGCTCTTGATCATGTCTTGGCGGTTCCACATTATGCTGAGAAACCTCGTCCTCAGCTTCCCGTCGTTCACTTGAGGCCTCGTCCTCCATTCGTTTGAGAGCCTCTTCTGTCGTAGCTCTACGTTCGGCCATTTCTACTCAACTAAATATTTACACGTAAACCACAGTTAGTACACCATTTATTCACCACGTACAAATACTACAGTTAATCTATCACATAGGACAGCCACATAACACTCAACTCAACTCCAATTACCCCGATAGGAACACTTAACGATGGTCGGGCCCGAGCTTGAGATTGAATACTTCTACGAGTACCCAATTCCTCAAACTTAGGCTCTGATACCTACTTGTAACGCCACCCCTAATGAGTTTAAAATTAGAGTTAATTTAAACTTTTTAAACATCGATTATCAAAAGTATTGCAGCGGAATTAAACACCATTTACAAAAACAACCAGTTTGACTCGGCTAATTAATTACAACAAAAAGGTTAGCCAAGTTCAAAGCTACAAGCGTTACCAACTAGTTACCGACTATCGGATCCAAAAACAACAACGTGTTCCCCAAAAGGTATATACAACAAAAGCTACCATCGGTACCCGCCTCACCAGGCCTCTAGCATCAACCTGCGAAAAAGGTAAATCCTGCACCGTTAGCTACAACTAGCTAGTGAGCACCAATTACACATAAGCAACAATAAGCAGGCTATCATGTATCAGAACAGCACACAAGGCTATCCTATCATATTGCGACGTGACAAACGTGTCAGCAGTAGTCGTATGTTGCAGGGGAGCTAACCCCGCTCAACAACCCAAAAGCATTCCACATAGTACGCCAATTATCTATCATGTTGGTTCCCATCTATCAAGGAACCTTACTCCTTAGAGGAACGGCGGCCTGCAGGACCATTACCCAAGCGTATACTACTTGAGTACCGTTAATGCCCGGGTACTAACTCCCGTCTACCCGAGAACCCAGCCAAGTATTGACACCCGTCTACCTGACTGACCTCCGTGTTCTCCAATTCAGTGTCCGGACAAAACTTCATATACAACTAGTTGATCCAATAAGGATCCAGTTCATGCGCGCATATAATCACAACAATATCTTTCATATCAACAATAATAATACTAAGCATGCTTGTACAACTTTATCATAACATACCTCCATTTCCACGTATCAATACACCAATCATGTGTCAACATGTACTACAGATAACTTACCTACTGAGACTCATGGGAAACCGGTACTCACCTCGAAACTACAAGAGGCAGATATGCAATCGGGAATCCCAAGAGCACACAGAATCGTCTGAGTCACCTAACACCAATCAACACAGATAAACACCCCTTAGTATACACTACAACAGACTGCACTAACAACAGTCTCAACAAAAGGTCAACATGGCTTCTGACAGCCTCCTACGGCCGCAGGAACATGTTCCTACGCCCGCAGAACAACTTTCCAACATGCACTACGGCCGCAGTACATATGCACTACGCCCGTAGGAGTTCTTGCCAAAGAACCATGGCCTACGGCCGTAGTAACCATTTCCTACGCCCGTAGTCTTGTTTCCATCACCCGTAGGTGGCAATCCTCATAATTTCAATCCTACGGCCGTAGCAACCATTACCTACGACCGCAGTAACATAAACAACACCCTACGGCCGTAGTAACATCATACTACGCCCGTAGGAACCATATTTACAGCGTGTTCTTGCTCTGTTCGTAAACAGACGCTGTTTTACGAGTTTTTTACTCAAAATCCAACTTGAATCCATATTCAAGTGTTTATACAACATTTCTAACATATATACTAACTTACTAACATGATTTGGTCACAAAAACAACATTAAAACCCACTTGAATCCATCCAAATGGGTCTCCCTCTTCACTAAACTCAAGAACAAGGTTTATGAACAAGAACTTACAAAAGATGATGATCAAACTCCACAAGAACAGATTCAGTACACGAATCCAGCCTCTAATCTTGACCCAACTTAGTTTTTCCTCTTCAAATCCACAAAGGTTTGGGTGTGGCTTTGCTTGTACGTACATATGTGTGTTTGTAGTGTGTGTATGTGTGTTTTAAGCTTAACCAGTAAAGAAGAAAGAGTCTATAGGCCGACTTAAGTGCCTAATACCCCCCTCTCGGGTATTTCGTTCTCCTATTCAACTTAAAACTCAACTTAGGGTTATCCGTTTCAACCAACGGAGATATTTTTGGAACCATTATCCAAAACCGTTCAACTATTTGTCAACATGGTCAACTTATGACACTTTTTATAATACTACATTTTTATCCACATTTAACACCAGTTAACACCATTTAACACCAATTAGCACCAATTCGCACCAATTCATGTTTAAAACACCAATTCACATTTAAGACACCATTTAGCAACATTTATACTACAGTTAGCAACAAAACACCAATTAAAGTCAACGTACAACTGTTAAAGCTACATGTACTACAGTTTACAACTAGGCCCCATTTTGGGGTGTTACAACTTACCCCATATTCATACATTTCTTGTACATCTCTCCTGGTCACACTATCCATCAGTGCAGTGAAACTGACATAGCTTTCAATTGGTTCCACCTCTCTAACAATGGTGACTCCCTGCTTTCCAGTTTCCACTCTCAGCATTTCAAACCTCCATTCTTTGATATGTGACTTTTGAGCTTCAAATTTATCAATTTTTTCTTTTATCTCTTTTGAGAGTCTATCTTGCAAAATAGTTTTGACCAAGCCTGTTTTGGCTTTTTCTTCAGACTGTTGGGGTTTTTGGACTGATTGGGGTTTCTTCTTTTCCACTACTGGCTTGGGAGGTGGAACTGTTTTCTTCTTTACAACTCTTTTTCTTTTTACTCCCTTACCAGCAGCTTCCTTTACTTTCTCTTCCTCATCAATCTGAGTAGTAATCTCATCAGCCAGCTTCTTTGCTATCTCAAAATCAGTCTGTTCTTGTTCTCTTAGCTCAGCTGCTAGCCTTAATGCAAATTCATGATCACGCTCTTCTTGTTGCTGTCTTGAAAGCTTGAGCTTAGGACAAACAACAACAATTTCTTTACCTTTGCCTGAAACAGGAGGCAACTTTGATTCTTTCTTTCCTTCCTGGATGACTATCCCTTTATACCCTTTCTTTGGTGGTAAAGATTCTAACGAAGCAACCTTTCCATCAAGCCATCCATCATCGATTTTCTGTGCCATTCTAGAAGAACTTATTCCCAGATATTGAGCACTAATATCAACCAAGTAGTTCTGTTTAACTGTTGACCAAGATTTGAAAATCTCAGTGCTTGGAACATCTGCAGTTGATACCATCCTGTTGATTAGCATCCTATCAACACTTGAAAGTTGTTCTTCTTCTTCTTCATTAATCGCTTGGACACTTGCAACTGTTAGTTGATTTGAAGTTACACCTGTTGGTTGTTGTGTTGCAGCTGTTTGCTCATTTGGAGCAACAACTGTTTGTTTATCCTGTGAAGCTGTCTGTTTAACTTCTTCCTGCTTGGATTTTCTTCTTCCTTTAGCTTGAGCAGTTGAAGAGATTTTCACCAAGGATTTGGGTTTAAGCATCATCTCATGAGTATGAAGAACATTAGTTGCCTTCTTCAGATTCTCATCAAGAAAGTTCAGCTGCTTATCTTGCCTTATTAGCACCTCATTGTGAATTGCTACTACCTTGAGTACTTCAGTTGCCTTCTCCAACTGTTCAGTTAGTTCTTTTATCTTCTCATCTTGAGAAACTATCCTTTTGTTTTGAAGAGCAATCCTTTTCTTTAGGTGTAAATGAGCAGCAAGGTAAGGTGCAAAGTTAGGATCCGTCAATGCATGTTATTTCAGTCTAGTCTCAATGTCAGTTAGTGTTTCCACTGTGACCATATCATTGACATTTTTCACTGGTGGTTGACTCCCCTGAGTATCACCATCAGTACCCCTCTTTTCTTGGTTCTGGGGATTACCAGAAACTGTTTTACTAGTCTCTGTTGCCATGGTTGAGGTCTTAGCTATGTTGACACTGTCCTGTTTATCCCTTGCGAATAAAACAACAGTGTCATCCTCAAAGACCATATGATCATCCTCTTGAGGAATGATCACCTCCTCATTGTGCCTGGGAGACAGCACCAAAGGTTCCCTTTCGATATTCTGCACAGGTGAATGCACCTGTGCAGGGCTAACAGTTTGGGGTTCTCTAACTGTGGTGGAAGGAGCACCAACAGTTTTCCTCTTCTTTCTAAATACTTTTAGTGCAGGGGCTTGTGTTGTAGCTTTTTCAAAGGAAGCAGGTTGGGAATTTTGAGTATCTTGGACTGTGGGTTCCAGTGTTGGTGGTGTAGCAATACGATGGGTTTCATGCTCAACACTGGCAGTCCTATTTCTTGACAGAAACTCCACCATTTCAGAGAGTGGAGGAGTTATGGCACCAGAGAAACTCTTGCCATTAATCAACAGTTTGCTCAAAGTGGAAGCCACATGAGCAGAGGGAATAATGACCCTCTTGTGTTTTTTTAGATTTGGCATCAAAAAGTTTAACAATACTTGCACAAATCGAGGATACATCAAAAAGAGACCATACTTGGTCCCTAGATGTTTTACCATACCATTAAATATCAATTTTGAAAAATTAAAACATCTGTTGTTGGCTAGACAGATGAGTGCGAGAGCAATGTTGCTCCCAAACTCATTCCAGCCTGTTCTCTTAGGGCTTATGCACTGCTGGAGAGTATGGATAATGAACTTCCAGTGTGCGCAAAACTGCCCTTTGTAGAAGGTACCCTTACCCCCAGGGCCCTCATACCCAAGTTTCAGTAACTCGGTGTGTAGATATTCTAACGCAACCGAATCAGAATACTCACCATTAAGATCATTCAGTTGTAGTGCATGGCGAATAGTGTCTTCGGTTATAGAAACCTCCATATCATCAACAGTTGTAGAAATCTGTTGCACTTCATCAACTTCTTGTACTTTGGCATTCTTCCAGAAGTTCTCAATATGTGAGGTATAGATCGTGGGGTTGGCAGTTAGAGCATAATGAATGTTTGATACCGTGAGATAATCAATCATGACGTGGAAAGCGTCAAGATTGTCTGGTTTTTCAAGATTAGCGATCACATTGTGCTCTTTGACAAATGGAAGAGGAGACATTTTGATTTCGATCTCTGAGAGTTGTTGAGGGTTAAGGTTTGTTTCTGATCGAAGTTCGTTTTGGACGTGTGAGTTGCTTGGTAAGGAGGGAATTGCCTTATATATGTTTCGAATGTTGAACGCAATTCAAAGTTTCCAAACTTAATGTTGAACGCAATTCAAAGTTTCCAAACTTCTGCAAAGACCAAAACACCCTTTAATAGCTTAACAGTTGACGGACAAAATAAACTAACAGTTGAGAAACTGTTTTCATAAGATGTAACAACTGTTATTCAAAAGTTAACTCCCTTAGATGACAAATTTCTCCCCCTCAGTTGCACATGGACCTTGTCTAACAGTTGCCGAAGCCATATGCTAACAGTTGAAAACTGTTAGTATTGAATGAAACAGAAATGTGCAACTGTCAAACAAACTTTCAGCTCACATATATCAAATGCTGAAGCAATAATAATAAATCATTAGAGAACACAGTCATCAACATAAGATATATTTTATTCAAGATAATCACAATTGAGCTACAATAATTTTGAGAAAACAAGACTGTCTTGTGCTATAGATCTAAACACAACTTATAAGAACTGTCTTAACTCCGAGATCTACATATGACAAATTATCGATAACAGTTTGTATCATCAAATCTGAACTTTAAGGGAAGACAATCATCAGCACATTCTTGCTCAAGAATGTCTTCGTTATTTAAGAATCGAGTTCAGAATAGCCTCTACAGTGCCGCCATCGTCTTACTGAGAAGCCTGTCTTCAAAGAATGGTCATGTAACGCACAAGCCATTGTTGGTACTGCTTATCTAATTGTGCAAGGCCGTCTCGTAGGTGTGGGAGAACAATGATCTACACCGTAAGTGTAGACAACTTTCTCCGTTAACTGTTGACAAGCCTTAGACAATTGTCAAAACATACTACCTACCAATGGGTGTGCAGTAGACCTTCTCATCATATGCATCACCAGAGACGATTGTCATAATTTTCCTCGTGGGTGTGCAGTGGAACTAGTCATCTATTACAATGACTTCCACTGCCTCATCATCTGAGGCCCTCTGGTGGTTACGAGTATTATATCTTCGAACATTGAACCACACTACGGAGTTTGTAGTGCCTACCAGGTTCAAGACGAATCTTAGACAACATGGTGTAGGCAATTCATGGAAGATAGTGAAATTTTCAAAATCACCTCTTATACGAATATGATCAATTTGTTTATTTGGCCTACGTGGATCTGGATGTTGTGTCAAGGTGAACCTATCTCGATCATCATGCATCTCAAGAACACATGATGAGTATTGCCAAAGCTCATGCATTCTTACAAATGGGGCAGGGATGGTTACATAACTTTGTCTAACATTAATATCTTTGAAGTTTATGAGAAAGAAGTTAGTAGCCATTTGCAGAGAGAAGAGTGTGCAAATGTAGGTGTGATTTGTGAAGGATGGGTGCAAGGCTATTTATAGAGAAACTGGGAGGCATTAGTGTCCATTAATAGTCATTAATGACCATTAATGTCCAGTAATTTCCATTAATAGCATGCAGTGACTTGTCATATCAAATGCACTATAGAACAAACAAAATGACTCACCTTTATCAGTTTGGAACTGTTGATTCAAGAAAATGAATTTACCTTTACCTCATAACAAGGACAGTCACGGGTGTGAAAACTGTTTGTGAGACAGGGCAGCAGATATGTCCAAAACTGATGTGTGAAATTGCATTTCCCTCTCTGAATACTTAAAGGATAACAGTTGTTAGAAAACGTAACTAACAGTTGCAAACTGTTAGTGTGAAAAACATGGAATAATGAACAACTGTTAGTCTAAGTTAATCATTCCAATGTTGGAAATCAAAAAGTTGAATCTGCTCACATCAAAAGCTTTAGTGAACAAATCAGCTAATTGATCATCAGTATGAATTTTCATAACCTGGATTAATCTCTTTTCATTGCAGTCTCTTATGAAGTGAAATCTAATTTCAATGTGCTTGGTTTTAGAATGCTTCACTGGATTATTAACTATGCTAATAGCACTGGTGTTATCAACATAAATAGGACTGGAAGGCAAAACATGAATTTCAGAGCTGATGGCAAGGCTGGATTTGACAAGTCAAAGGTTAGATGCTTCAAATGTCAACAACTTGGCCACTTTGCAAGAGAATGCAGATCTGGTGGACAAGTTCAGAATCAAGGTCAGAGGCCAACTCAGAACCATACCTCCTCAGCATTGGTCTCACAAGAAGGCCATGGATTTGATTGGAGTGATCAAGCAGAGGAGGCTACCAGCAACAAAGCTTTGATGGCATTGACTGACTCCTCCATCAAGATGGATTCTCCAGAATCTGATGACATACAGGTATCTTCTAAACTATGTCCTGGTGAATGTAGAGCTATTGTTAAGAGATTTAGAGAGCACAATAAGAAAGTATGTGCTGCTCTAAGTAAAATGGAGGAGAGAAGGTATGAGTATACTGCTGTGATAGAAGATTTTGAAAAGAAAATTAAAGACTATCAGGCTAATGAACTGCAAATGGACTATGATAGAAAATATCATAAGTGGGAGAAAGAGCAGTTTCAAGATGAGATTGATAGTCTGAAAAAGAAGTTGGTTGAAAAAGAAAGCAAGGTGGATGAACTCACAAAGAAATTGGAGGGTGTGGACATTGATCTTGGAATGTTCAAGGCTGCAAACCTTAAGCTTGAGACTCTGCTACAATCTCAAGTGAGAGACAAGGTGAAAACTGGTCTAGGATACAAACAAACCCCACCTCCATACAACCAAAACTACATAACTCCAATGTCTGAGGTAGCTGACAGATATGTTAATGAACCTTTGGAAGATGAACTTAAGTCAGCTGATCCAAAGTTTGAGAGTTATGAAGATGAAGTTGTGTCAGTAGTAAGTGTTGAAGATAATGAGGAAGTTGTGAAGAAGGATGAAGGTATTCCATATGAAAATCACATCCTGTGTGAGCCCATTCCCACAAAATCATCTTTACAACCTGTGGTGTTTGTAAAAGCATCCACTGAACCCCTCACCAATGAGCCAAAACCCTCAAAAACTGTTAACTCTATTAGCAGTTCCACAACTGTTACAAATAGTCCCCATCTTTACACTAACAGTTCCAACAAGAACCCAAACAGTTCTAAGCTAAAAAGCCCAACTGTTAGTACCAAAGCCAAAGGAAAGGAGAAAGTTGGTGAAGTTGTGTATACCAGGAAGAAGAAGGAAGCTGCAAAACCTCAGGCTAAACCCAAATCTAAGAAAAGGCATACTGAAGTGCCTGCATGCACATGTCAAAAACATGGTGTCCAAAAGTTTCCTCAATCTGCAGCTGTTAGAGGAAATCAAAGAAATAGGAACCAATTCTGGTCACAAAGAACTGGTTTACCTATTGTGAAAACCAAAAAGTGCTACATTTGTGGAAGATCTAATCATTTAGTTCAAGATTGTTACTATAACCCACAGACCAATGGCACTCAAAACAAAAGTCCCAAACTACAGAATAACAGTTCTAAAACTGTTAAGTCAAAACAGATCAACAGTTCTAAGACTGCTAAGCCAAAACTGGCAAACAGTTCTAAAACAGTTACATCCAAACCAACTAACAGTTCCAAAACTGTTTTAGCAAAACCAAAAACTGCTGGTTTGGCTTGGATGAAAATTCAAAAACAAACTGATTCTGGAAAAGGTAAAACTGTTCTTCAAACTAAAAATCAAAAGGAATCACAATTTGATTCATCTGTTTTACCAACTCCACCAGCTGTTTGTTCAAAGGTGTCCACTGTTAATCACAACAGTTGGAAACCACATGTTCTTACAAAGTATTCTTCACACAAGTTAGAGAAATCTAATTTGGATGAAATCAAAAAGAACAAAACTCTGTTTAAGTATTATGACTTGAATGGTGTACCCAAGACCTGCATGGCCTGGGTACATCCTGCTACTAACTGATTGTATTTGTGCAGAGCATTCATAGGACGAATCAAGGAGGAATTTGGTATGTGGATAGTGGATGCTCAAGGCACATGACTGGAAATCCACAATGTTTGAAGGATTTCAAAAGAATCAATGGAGGATTTGTAGCATTTGGAGGAAATCCAAAGGGAGGAAAAATCACAGGTAAAGGAGCTGTTGAGGCAGGTACACTTACATTTAATGATGTTTTCTTTGTTGAACAGCTTAAGTACAATTTGTTAAGTGTATCTCAAATCTTTGACAATGGAAACAAAGTTTTGTTTACAGATTCAGAATGCATTATTCTTTCAAAAGATTTTAAATTAAATGAGAAGGATGTTCTTTTAAGAACACCTAGAAAAGATAATGTATATTGTCTTGATCCACAAAAGATTGCTAAACAGAATGTGTTAAGCTGTTTACTCTCCAAAGCATCTCATGATGAGTCTGCCATGTGGCATAGGAGGATGTGTCACATGAATTTTAAAACCATGAATTTGTTAGCTAAAAACAATTTGGTAAGAGGTTTGCCCCAAAAAGAGTTCTCATGTGATGATCATTGTGTGGCATGTCTTAAAGGCAAGCAACACAAAACTTCTTATAAGTCCAAAGAGACTTCTTCCATTACTGCACCTTTACAACTATTGCATATGGATCTTTTTGGTCCTACTTCTGTAGTGAGTATAGGGAAGAAAGCCTACTGTTTAGTCATAGTTGATGATTTCACCAGGTTTACTTGGATTCAATTTCTTAGAACTAAGGATGAAACTGCTGAGTTAGTTAAGTCTCTTATTCTTAAAATTGAAAATCAATCTGATTTAAAGGTGAAAGTCATTAGATCTGACAATGGTTCTGAATTCAAGAACTATGAACTAAACAGTTTTTGTGAAAGTAAAGGTATTGAAAGACAGTTCAGTGCCCCTAGGACTCCCCAATAGAATGGAGTTGCTGAGAGAAGGAATAGGACTTTGATAGAGGCTGCTAGATCCATGTTAGCTGATTCTAGGTTTCCAATGACATTCTGGGCAGAAGCAGTGAACACTTCCTGCTATGTTCAGAATAGAGTACAAGTAGTCAAGTCAAAAGGGAAAACTCCTTATGAGTTGTTTCTCAAGAGAAAACCTTTAATCAACTTCTTCAAACCATTTGGTTGTCCTTGCACTATCCTCAATACCAAATCACAGTTAGGCAAGTTTGAGAGTAAGGCTGAAGAAGGTTTCTTTGTAGGATACTCCACTCAAAGTAAAGCTTATAGAGTTTTTAACAATGTCACTAGAATCATAGAAGAGAGTATGAATGTCTCTTTCAATGAGCATAGGATCAATATTGCAGGTAATGGACCTGATTGGTTATTTGATATTGATGCATTGTCTAAATCTCTTTCTTTTGAGTATTCTACTGAAACAGCTACAGGTATTTCAACAAAACCAACAACTGTTGGTAAAAATCATCAAACAGCTTCAACAAGCCCGAACAGTTTTGACACTGTTAGCTCAAAACAAACAACTGTTGGTTCAAACAAAGTTACTGAAGACTTTGTCGTAATTCCTCTGCTTCAACAAGAGTTATCAAATGCTGTTGATCCATTGATAGATGCTGAACCTTCAAAGGACATGGAATCTCATGATCCTCAACACCACACTGACTCTGCTGATCAAGTGTGTGATAACGCTGAAAATTCAAGTGAATGTGAGTTTGATCTGTCTAATCTAGGGGATGAACTGACTGAAGAAAACATTCCTACATCAAGAGTTCACAAGATTCATCCAATATCACAAATAATTGGAAATCCAACCACTCCTATCAGAACAAGGAATATGCTGCACAATGAAAACAGTGGTGTGGATCTTGCCCAATTTGACGTGAATGCTTGCTTTTTGTCTCAAATGGAACCAAAGAAAGCAATTGAGGCATTGAAAGATCCTTCATGGGTAGAGGCAATGCAAGAGGAGCTCTTACAATTTCAAATTCAGCAAGTTTGGAAGTTGGTTGAGCTTCCAAGAGGCAAAAGAGTAATTGGCACCAAGTGGGTGTTCAGAAACAAGAAAGATGAAAGAGGGATTGTTATCAAGAATAAAGCAAGAATGGTTGCACAAGGCTACACACAAGAGGAAGGAATAGACTATGATGATGTTTTTGCACCTGTTGCAAGGATTGAAGCCATTAGGCTATTTCTTGCTTTTGCAAGCTTCAAAGGATTTAAGGTGTATCAAATGGATGTTAAGTCTGCTTTTCTCTATGGAACTATTGATGAGGAGGTATATGTGTGTCAACCCCCTGGCTTTGAAGACTCAAGGTACCCTGACAAGGTATATAGGTTGGATAAAGCCCTATATGGTCTACATCAAGCTCCTCGAGCTTGGTATGAGACATTATCATCCTATCTCCTTGAGAATGGTTTTAAGAGAGGCACAATTGACAAAACATTGTTTACAAAGATTGTTAAAACAGAGATTTTGCTTGTTCAAATCTATGTTGATGATATAATCTTTGGATCCACTAATGACAGCTTGTGCAAAGAATTTGAAGTCATTATGCACAAAAGATTTCAGATGAGTTCCATGGGTGAACTCACATTTTTTCTGGGATTGCAAGTCAAACAAAAGCCAACTGGTATTTTTCTAAGCCAATCTAAGTATGTCAAGGACATATTGGACAAGTTTGGCTATCAAGATGTGAAGCTGGCAAGTACTCCAATGGAAACACACAAACAGTTGGGAGCAGATTCTGAGGGGGAGGATGTTGATATACACCTCTATCGATCAATGATTGGTTCATTAATGTACATAACTGCTTCTAGACCTGATATAATGTTTGTTGTTTGTGTTTGTGCCAGGTTCCAATGCAGTCCGAAGATGTCACACCTGTTTGCTGTAAAGAGAATCTTTAGATACCTCAAAGGCCAACCAAAATTGGGACTTTGGTATCCTAAAGATTCACCTTTTGATTTGGTGGCATATTCTGATAGTGACTATGGTGGAGCCAATGTGGACAGAAAATCAACCTCTGGAGGATGTCAATTCTTTGGATCAAGGCTGGTTTCATGGCAATGCAAGAAACAAACAACAGTTTCAACTTCAACAGCTGAGGCTGAATACATTGCTGCATCAAGCTGCTGTTCACAAGTGTTATGGATCCAAAATCAGCTTCTGGATTATGGTTTTTCTTTCTTAAATACTCCTATTTAATGAATCTCTTGGCTATAACAGTAAGCATGGCCATCTGCCATTTGAGATCCATTTCCTCAAGATCATCAGGGTGCACTTGTTCAAGATCCTCATTGGTGAGGGTTGAATGTGCATGGCTGGCAAGAAAAGCTTCAAGAACTGCATCTGGAGTATTCATATCTAGTCCAACAACAGAACTAGTACCTGTACCACTATCAAGAGAGTTAGTTAATGAATGGTTTGATTCCATACTTGAGGAAGACAAGAAAGCAGCATTATGGCTAGGGATAACAGTTTTTCTTTTTCCCTCTATCTCTCCCTCAAACACTATCAAACTATTATAGAGGTCATCTAACTCTATGTCTTCAAGAGAATCCTTGGTTCTCCATTGTGCAGCAAACACAGTCCATTCATCACCTAGAGACCTAAGAAATTTTCTATTTATCTCATCTTGATCAAGCCTAACCTTAGCACTCTCCAGTTGACTCACCAGTTTGTAAAACCTATCAAAGATTTGGGTGATACTCTCATTCTTCCCACTGGTGAAGTTCTCATAGGCTTGTTTAAGAAGATCTCTTTGGTTTCTCTTAGAACTAGCATTCCCAGCAAACCTCTTCTCCAGAGCATTCCAAAGTTCATGAGCATCATCAAATTTCTTGAATTGATGTTGATACTCATTAGGAATTGCAATCTGAAGGATGCTGAGGGCTTTCATCTCAATCATTCTATCCTTCTTTTCAGCATCTGTCTTTGGAGGTGGTTTCTTCTTTGGTTTTCCATTCTCATCCAGTTCAATGGGATTAGTAGGAACAGTTTCAATGATTTGCCAAACAGCATAGTCCATTAGTTGGACATGCTGTTTAATTCTTAGTTTCCACATCTCAAAATCAGATGGTTTGAGCATGGGAACACGAATGTTGGACCCTGACCCACTGTTATCAGAAGAACCTCCCGAATCCATTGAAACAAATTGATTTAAAAAAAAAACAGTTTTGAAAAATAAAGCAAGGTAATGCAAAATCCTTCAACTGGTGATCAAAGGAACCTTAATGATAAGGCTCTGATACCACTTGTCAGGATCGGATATAGATTATATCAAATAACAAGAACTAACTTTAAATAATCAATCAGAGTAAAATAAAAGTTAATCTTTAACTATGATCACAATCAATTAAGAAGTTGCGGAATCACACTTAATTGATTAAAGAAGGTTTTAAACAAAGATTAATTCAATCAAACAGTAGTTTTATTAACCAACCAGAATGATTACAAAAGCAAACTTCACCCCCAATCTAACTTATTCTGTTAGACGAAGAACACAGACTGTTCTTAGGTTTCAACAAGAAACTTAGAGGCTAAACACTTTCAGAAAATAAATAACAATAAGAACAAATGCTTTGAATAATGAGATCAAATCGTCGTACTAAATTGATCATCTAATGAAGTATATATAGACTCTTGATCCTCCTTGAATTGTTGACAGTTAGGTAATCTTCTATCTTTTGAGATAATCTTGATAATCTTCAAAGTATTTCGGGATATCTTCAAAGATAGGATTTTCCAAATATAGCTCAACAGAAACTGTTTAATGAACACAACAGTTCTTTAGTCTTCTAACAGTCATCACTTCAAGGTCTTCTAACAGTCATCACTTCAAGGTCTTCTAACAGTTTTTAACTTTGCCAACTAACAGTTCTGAACTTTTGTACCAACAGTTGTAAAACTTGCAGCAACTGTTAGTTACAACTGTTTTCGTATCCATCTAACAGTTTTTCAACTGTTATCCTCAAAATACTCTTAACAGTTTTACCTTTGCATGTTCAATGGTTTCAATGACTTAGCAAATTTCCTAACAAAACCTTCAAGAATACCCAGTCACCAATTTCAAAGGTAACAGGTCTGCATTTCGGATCAGCATACATCTTTTGTCTATCACGAGCCGCCTTTAGCTTCTCACATGCAACTTTGACTTTATCAGCTGTAATTTGAACAAAATCAGGTCCTGCGTATTGCTTCTCTCCCGGTTCTAGCCAACAAGTAGGGTGCGACAACGCCTACCATAAAGCGTCTCATACGGTGGCATACCGATGCTAGAATGATACAAATTATTATAAGAAAATTCGATCAAAGGTAGATGAGAATCCCATGAACCACCGTATTCAAGTACACACGCACGTAACATGTCTTCAAGAGTTTGGATAGTCCTTTCGGACTGTCCATCAGTCTGGGGATGGTAGGCGGTACTCATATGAACTCGAGTACCTAGCTCTTGTTGAAGTCTGTTCCAGAAATTTGAAGCAAAACGAGTATCTCGATCCCAAACAATAGACAAAGGAACACCTTGACGAGATACAATCTCATTGACATATAATTGAGCAAGGCTAGTCATAGACTGAGATTCATGAGCTGCAAGAAAATGTGCACTCTTGGTAAGACGATCAACTATTACCCAGATCATATCATGCCCCTTTGAAGTCCTGGGCAATTTAGTGACAAAATCCATGGTAATATTATCCTACTTCCATTTTGGAATCGGTAATTGCTGCAAGTTACCGTAAGGCTTTTGATGTTCCGTCTTGACTTGTGCACAAATTTGACATTTCTCAACAAATGAAGCTATATCACGCTTCAAAGTGGGCCACCAATAGAATGCCTTAAGATCCTGATACATTTTGGTACAACCAGGATGAATAGACAATTTCGACTTATGAGCCTCCTGGAGAATTAGATCACGGTTTCCTCCAATGCTAGGCACCCAGATTCGGGATTTGAAAGTCTTCAGCCCACGGTTGTCATTCTCCGGTTGATCTTTCAATTTACTCATGGTTTATGCTTTCAAGATAATCTCTAACAAAGCCTCCTGTTGTGCCTCCTTAATCCGAGTAATGATATCAGATACAATAGCAAGCTTCATGAATCTGACATTCTCCGAAGAGCCCTTTCGGCTTAATGCATCAGCTACAACGTTCGCCTTTCCCGGATGATACTTGATTTCATAATCATAGTCCTTGATCAATTCTAACCATCTCCGTTGTCTCATATTAAGCTCCTTTTGAGTGAAAACATATTGCAGGCTTTTATGGTCTGTGTACACCACACACTTGCTGCCATAAAGATAGTGACGCATAGTTTCAAAGCAAATATTACGGCAGCCAATTCAAGATCGTGTGTTGGGTAGTTCTTCTCGTGAGGCTTTAATTGGCGGGAAGCATAAGCAACAACCTTGTCCCTCTGCATTAGGACACTTCCCAAACCTGCATAAGAGGCATCACAATAAACAACAAAGTCTTCCAACTCGTTGGGTAAGGTTAGAACTGGAGCTTGACATAACAACTGTTTCAGAGTTTGAAAAGCCTTATCTTGGGCAGACCAATCATAAGCAACATCCTTTCGCGTGAGCTTAGTTAAAGGACCTGCTATTTTGGAAAAATTCTAAATGAATCTCCGATAGTAACCAGCGAGTCCTAAGAAGCTTTTGATTTCAGATGGGGTTTTAGGAATTCTCCAATTCATCACGGCCTCGACTTTGACTGGGTCAACCAATACACCATCCTTGCATATAACATGACCAAGGAAATGTATCTCTTCAAGCCAGAACTCACACTTAGAAAATTTAGCATATAAATGCTCACGTAGAAGAGTATCAAGAACCATACGAAGATGAGCCTCGTGTTCTGCCTCGGACTTGGAATATATGAGAATATCGTCAATGAATACTATCATGAACTTATCAAGAAAAGGACGACAGACACGATTCATCAAGTCCATAAACATAGCCGGAGCATTTGTCAAACCAAAAGGCATCACCAGAAACTCGTAATGCCAGTATCTGGTTCGAAAAGCTGTTATAGGAACATCCTCCTCGCGTACCCGAACTTGATGATAACCAGAGTATCAGGCCAAAAATCGATTTTAGACAAACAAGTAGCACCCTGTAGCTGATCGAACAAATCATCAATGCGAGGAAGAGGGTACTTATTCTTTACAGTTCTTTTATTTAACTCCCTGTAGTCTATGCACATACGCATCGTCCCGTCTTTCTTTTTGACAAATAAGACTGGAGCTCCCCAAGACGAAGAGCTAGGACGAATAAAGCTTTTATCAAGGAGTTCTTGAATTTGAGTCATCATCTCGCGAATTTCAGATGGAGCTAGACGATAAGGAGCTCTTGCCACAGGTGTAGCACCTGGAACAAGATTAATTTGATATTCTACATCTCGTACAGGAGGTACAGGTAATTCATCAGGAAAGACATCAGGGTATTCCGATACCACCCTTATGTCATTAACAACTTTCTTTTCCATTTTCGTGTCAATTACACGAGCCAAGTACAAATCACACCCTTTGACTATTGATTTATGAGCTTTCATTGTTGAGATCAAAGGAATTTCAGACTTCCTCCGTTCACCACGAGCCATAGCATATGACCCATTGGGTAGAGGAATCTTGATTAGTTTCTTAGAACATAGAATCTCGGCATTTTGATTAACAAGCCAATCCATGCCAACAACCGCATCAAAACCAGAGATAGACAAAAGCAACAAAGATATAGGAAAACTATGACTGTCAATTTCAAGTGAAGCTTGTGGAATTGATGAAGTAACGGGCACTAACTTACCATCGGCAACTTCCACATCAATATGACTTGTCATAAGAGAACTAGGAAGTTGAATTCTTTCACAGAATTTCGGAGAAATAAAGGAGTAAGTAGCACCAGAATCAAATAGAATACATGCAGGCATTGAATTAATTAAGAATGTGCCTGTAATAACATCACCTGCTGTCTTGGCCTCATCTGCCGTCATCTGGAAAGCCCTGCCAGCTGCCCGGGGTGCATTCTCCTTTTTCGGCCCTGAAGATGATCCTCCCGATCCCCGTCGTTGACTTGATCTGCATTCTGACGAGCGATGCCCAGGCTTGAAGCATTTATAACAGACATTTTCTTTAAAGTGACACGCATCAGTAGAATGCCCCTTCTGCCCGCATTTGTAACATCGGGCTGTCTCCCGGGTACAATGGCCAGTATGATTAGAACGACACCGGGAACACCATGGAGTAGTAGACTGGCTATACCTCTGGGTCCCCTGTTGTTTCCGGGACACACCACTCCAATTTCTCGACCCCGAAGATTGATCAAACTTCCTTTTAAAGCCCCCACTTGTAGATTCCTTTTTCTGCACATGGTCGCTTTCATATTGTCGTGCCAACTCGAATGCGATATCCAAAGACAAAGCACCCCTGACTGAAGCTCGCTAATCTGGTGGAAGAGTTTTGGCAAACCGTTTTATCTTTGACTTTTCATCTGGTAATAAATGATTCACAAACCTCATTTTATCATAAAACCGCTCGATTAAATCTTCGACCGGTTTATCACCCTTTCTCAACGCCAGGAACTCCTCCTCCAGTCTATCGATCCCCTGATCAGAACAGTACTTACTGCGGAGAATTCTCACAAAGTCCGTTCAAGTGAATGCAGCTCTCATCTCTGCAGAAGTAGATGAGATCACAGTGTCATACCAGGTCAGTGCATTACCCCTTAACTGCTTCCGAGCTCCCACTTTGTTGGACTCCTTACAATTACTATTTTCAAAGGCTAGCTCCATCTCACGAATCCACCTTTCGGTAATGCTAGGATCTATGCTACCTTCAAAAATAGGTGGCCGGCAAGATAGAAAAATTTTAAGATCTGGTGACATCTTGGGTTCTGCCAGTGGTTGCACAAATACCCTTTCCTCCGAAACTTTCAGACGAGCCTCTAAGTCTCTTATGTAAGCCTCTCTATCTCCGTGTTCAGCCATATTATTCTCTTAAATAATCTGGCCAAACAACACATATATAACATACTTAGTACTTTTATCATATTTTACTAACATAACAAGCAAGTAAACAATAGCGTTTCAAGAATATAACACTCTTTCACACACCCCATGACCTCCCGAGGAACACTAAAGGGTGGGTGAGCGGGTAGCGGTCCACCGTTGCGTTATGAAGTCATCAACTCCATGGGGTACAGTGGGTAACTGATCCTATAATCGCACGAGGAACATTGGGTTAGCCAAACCCTAAATACCTATCCAGGTACCGTTGACGCTATCATCGACCCGCAGGCCTCAAGGCATCCGAGACCGCAATCTGGCCTCGATCAAGGACTATATCTAGCCCCCATATCTCGGATCCGATCACAAACATATAGTTGACCCGTTCCGGGCCTCATAGCACGCATATCATAATCATGATTCAATTCATGCAAGTTTCAAGTACATTACATATCATGGCATTACTTGTACATATTAATAATATGTAATACAGTTATATTAATTCTCATGTTATCCGACACTCACCCGTAGAATTTAAAGAAGACAAATATAGTGTTCGGGGTCCTCTTGATCCTCGGATGTACCTAACATTCCATTACTTATATTTAGAAATCAAGTCACAATGTACAACAACCAACTATTTCACAAACGGGTCAAAATGCACCCGACATGTCCAATTCATGTAATGATCATAAAATACCTCTATAACCACTTATAATCTCTTTATATATGATTTGTAACATGTACAAACTAACTACATATACATATAGTTCATTCAAGTTAATTTCATGCTTTAAAGTAGACAATTAACACAAATATCTACACATATATCATCAAACATCATAGACACCTCTTCTATGTCATATAATCATAATTCAATCTTTAATAATGTAAGTTTTCTCCTAAAAATTCTGCTCAAAACATAAAACCATTAACAAAGCTCATTTTTTGACCAAACGGGTCGGGTAACCACAACTTTGGCTCTAACGGATCGACACCAAAATGACATTTTTTGAAAATAATTTCTAAAGACAGCTTGTTCCCCTCATGATAAAGAGTAGATCTGGATATTTTGAGGTCCTAACTCCGAAAGACGACCAAAGTCAACAAAAGTCAACTTTAGCGCGATTTCGGTAATTTTTAGCAATTCAATCCCAAATCACTTCTACTCATTTTTCAGTGTTTAATAACATCATTTAGCACTTGTAGAAGCTATCTTACATATATTTCACTCATCCAATTAATTCAAACAAAAATCTAAATTAAATTAACTAAGAACATGTCCAATTTAAGCCATTTCTTGAAATTCATCAAAACTAACACTTGTAACCAATAATTCTTACTTAATATGATTTATATAAGCTATAGGAACTGATTGAAACAATAAAAACATATTTAGGATCATTAAAACATGAAAACCCAATTTCAAGTTTCACTATTCACCTCCATTAATGGAGTTTTGAAGCTTGAATCCTAAAACACCACATATAGCTATCATAATCATATTAAATCAGCGTTTACATATCAACTAAAGCATCATAATGATTCTATAAACATACATATAACAAATCTAATCAAGAATTCAAGAAATGGGATCAATTTCTTCAAGTTTTGACCCATTTGAAGCCATTCATGGAACAAGTTCAAAATCAACATTTAAATTCAAGATAATGATTCCTAAACACTTAGAAATCCTATAAGAACAGATTGCAACATAGAAATCTAATTGTAGATGGCTAATTTGAAGTTGGCCATTTTAACCTAAACTTGAAAACTCAAGAACAATGAAGAAGATGGACTTACAATGGAGCTTGGATGAGGAAGATGATGAATTAGAGCTAATTGATACTTGAATTTGTTGCTGGAACAGAAGTTTGATGATCTCTCCTTGAGTTCTTCTTCACGATTTCAAGAACAAGAGGTGAGAAATGTGTGTATGTTTACGTGTCTGTGTAGTTGAGAAGGGGAGAGACCGACTTGGTCTCTATTATTATCCATAAGGGGTATTTTGTTCCCCTTTTCAACTTACAAGTTCATACCCCTTTTCAACTTACAAGTTAATACCTGCTTGCCCGTTTCAACTAACGGGGATGTTTCCGGAATCATTAGTCAAAACTGTTTATTAAACTTATCTATTTTCGTTATAAACTTTAATATCATGATTTCTTAATTATTTTAATAATAATTCTAATATGTACTAACAAACTCAAGATTTAGAACGTACCGAGAGTATAAACGACTAGGCCTATTTGAGGATGTTACAAAATGGGAGCTTATCATGATGGATTTGTAACCAAACTCACACGTACTCGGTAGAGTCATGATTTTGGGTGATTGTTGACTGTTTGATGAATAAAGTGTATTTTCTTGCCGCCAATGAGACAATTTTCTTAACAGATTAGCTTGGCTGTATAGTGATGGGATTGTATCTTGACATGATATTCCATTATTGATTGTTTCTGACAAATATTCTAGAATTGTTTTGAACTTCTAGAAGAACTTACAGCGGGAATTGTTAACGCGGGTTAATTGGAGTACAGCTTATCATCACTAGACAGACAGTCAGATGAAATGAACCATTCAGAGATTTGAGGATATGTTACATGCGTGTGGGTAGAGTGGGATATGCTTTGGGATTTGTACCTACCATTGATTGAATTTGCGTTTGAAATTCTTATTACTCGGGTACTGATATGACACTTTACAAAATGTTATGCGATCATCACAGTCATACTCCTACGTGTTGTTCAGAGACAGAGGAGAAACAGTATGCAGTTCACGATATTATTCAGATAATAGCTGAGAAGGTTACTATTGTATGAGAGACAGAAACTGTATGCAGATCCACTACTTTGAAAGGGAATAATTTGCATGGGGGAACGATGGAAGTCATCTCTTCATTATATATATTTGATCACTAAGTAAATGACCAGATGATTACGTTTGATCTTCATGTTGAGTTGATAGGTTGACTTGAAAAGTAATTAATGGAAGAACCATTGGGTTAGTAATGTGGTGAGATTCCGGTGACGGAATCCTCTTAAGGGGGGGAGATTTGTAACATCCTCCTATCGGGCCTCGTAGTTTACGCGCGAATGGTAAACTCCTTGTTTATTATCTATATTTATTTATATTTAATGGTTCATGTAATTGATTAATTGTTTCCTATTTATTTGATTACTATTTGATGATTTAATTGGACCGCGAGATAAAAAGGTGAAATATTAGTTTTAATATTTTATATATTAGTTGATGCCATATGATTCGTTTTTACACGAGGGTCCCAAATAATACCTCGTTGCTTGTTTATGATTTGTATAGGACCACTTTAATTAGGTTCCTGTATGCCAAATAACAGTATAATATACTGTGTATGTGTTTAAATTAACCCCCAGCCGACTCAAGGTATTTAATTATTGTGATTTTTGCTTCAGATTCAAGGTATGGAGTAGATTAATGATGAATTCTTCTAGTTCTTCAAGTGTTCTTGCCAAAAACATGCTACTTGAAATTCTAGGGTTCTTGATGATTTGGGTTTTTGAGGAATTAAAGATATATGTGTTTTGTATGTTTAGTTGGTGATTCATAAACTGATTTGGCATGAAAATGATGATTAATTTCTGTGTTCATGATCATGGAGCTCAAAAACCACCATTAATGGAGGAAAAGCATGAAACTTGAATTTGAGAATTCAAGAATTTGATGTTTGCATTGTGTATTGATGATTCTTATGTGGTTAATATGTATAAATAATGAATTTTTAACTGATTTGACATGATTTAGATGATTAAATTCTGTGTTTTGAAGATTTAGTTCAAGAAGCCCATTAATGGAGGTCAAGGAGTAAACTTGAATTTGTGAGTTCATAATTAGATGATCCATATTGTGTTTTAATGTTTTCCATGTGTTTAGTATGCATAAATATGAAGTTCTAAACTGATTTGATATCATTTGAATGATGAATTGCTATGGTTATGATGATTGAGCATGAAACTCCATTAAAGGTTGTAGGAGATGAACTAGAAATTAGGAATTCATGAATAAATGATTCTAAATGGGTCAAATTCGAAATTGACCATTAAGGGACTGATTTTTATGCTTCACATAGTTCCTACAACACATATAGATTGATTGAAACTCATATTATGGATTAGAAGTGTTAGTTTTGATGAATTTCAAGAAATTGCTAAATTGGATATTTCTTAGTTAATTAAAGTTGGATTTTTGTTTGAATTAATTGGATGAGTGAAATGTATGTAAGATAGTTTCTACAAGTGCTAAATGATGTTAGTAAACACTGAAAAATGAGTAGAATTGATTTGGAATTGAATTGCTAAAAATTACCGAAATCTCGCTAAAGTTGACTTTGGTCGTCTTTCCGAGTTACGACCTCAAAAAGTGCAGATCAACTCTTCATTATAAGGGGAACAAGCTCTCTCTAGAAAGTTTTTTCAAAAAATGTTGTTTTGGTGTCGATCCGTTAGAGCCAAAGTTGTGGTTATTTGACCCGTTTGGTCAAAAAATGGGTTTTTGTACATAGTTTATGTTTTGAGCAGAATTTTTGGGAGAAAACTTACATTCTTAAAGATTGAGTATGATTATATGGTATAGAAGAGGTGGCTATAATGTTTGATGCTATATGTGTAGATATTTGTGTTAAACGCCTACTTTAAATTCGAGAAATGGACTTAGATGACTTGTGATCGTGTTTCATTGATTGATACATGTTCCATATGATATATTAAGCATTCCTAAATGATGTTTGACTTATTTCAAGTTGGTTTGGTGTGTTTAACCTAACGGGTTGATTTTGACCCGTTTGCGAGGTAAATTGGTATATGTGAACTTTGAGCGCGTTTTGTCGATTGCTACACCTTGCTTATAACATATATGATTATCTTAAATGGTCTTAAATGTTTTTCATGTTGATTATATGTGTTTTGAGTAATTGGTTAGTTTTGACCCTTTTGCGTAATAACTTGACTTTTGCGGATTAATTGGAGATAGATGAAACTTATGAATGTTTCGTTGATTTCTATGTGTTTAATATCTTATATAAAGATATTCTAAATGATTTTGAGTGTATTTCCTGTTGGTTATATATGTTAGGTATAACGGTTAAGCTTTGACCCGTTTGCGAATTAACTTGACTTTTGGAGTTAATTATGATTTGAATTACTGATTTGGTTGTGCTGTGTTGTGGGGACGTGAAGACTCTGTAATATAAGAACACTGAGCTTTAATTGTCGAGGACGCAGGTGAGTGGATTTATATCTTCGGATATACAGGATATGATATCCTGATTGTAACTATGCTCTTTGGACTGTATGTCTTGATTTGATATGTATACATGATGTTTTGGAGATCAGCGTGGTGGTGTTTCTGCTGGGTCTGGTTTAGGGATATACAGTATTAGCTTTTTCTTGAATTGTATTTGTTGTATTCAAGAGGTGTTGATATCGCTGTCCACGTTAACTAGACCATCGGTAAATCTTGGTTTTGGCCGACCTTGGTTGTAGGTTCTGCAGGTCCGCTGGTTCTCCTTGGATATTGAGCTATATGTTAATTAAGCTTCCGCACGCAGTAATATGTTTAAATAAAAGTACAGTGTTACAATAATTTTTCAAAATTAATAAAATCACAAGAGATTTGTTAAAAATGGTTTACTTTTCTCGCGCGCGCTCACATACAAGATTAACTCTCATATAGTAAAAACAAGGTTTTGTCACTAACAAGTTAATCTAAATCCAAACCGGAAACAAAAACCCGTTTTTACAAGAAACGTGAATCATGCACCATCCATAAGTTGATACCACCCGAATCTAGTATTATGAGTTTTGGTTGTCGAGCTTAGCACGAGCCAATTCTCATAAAACTGTGTGGAAGGTGAGTGTGGCAAATTCACATTTTTGGTTGTCACTAACAACTTTGTCACTAGGTTTTGTCACTAACAATTTTGGTTTCCACCTTGCCTACCCGAGCAACCACTTTAAACGGACAAATCTGGGGTTCAGTTTACCATGCTTTCTAAATCGTATAACCCCTTTCCATGGTGACACATTAAGTAACAAGAAATCTCCAACCCGAAATTCTAAGTCTGATCATCTCTTATTTGCGTAGCTCTTCTGTCGGCTTTGAGCTGCGCGCAACCTCTGTCGGTTTCTGTGCAATCTCAGTACTACCAAGTAACTTATGCCCAACCTCACCCCAACAGACCGGGGTTCTACACCGCCTCCCGTATAGCATCTCATACGGTGGCATCCCTATACTCGTATGGTAACTATTATTATACGAAAATTCCGCCAATGGAAGATAGGTATCCATCTACCACCAAAGTCTAGAACACACGCCCGTAACATATCCTCCAGAGTTTTAATCGTCCTCTCACTCTGTCTGCGGATGATAGACTGTGCTAAAATGCAACTTTGTTCCCAAGTTGCTATGAAACTTTTCCCAAAATCTAGAAGTGAACCTCGTATCCCCGTCGGACACCGGCACAACATGCCACGAGATTACTTCTTTCACATAAACACTGGCCAATGCTGCCGATGAAAAAGTTTCGCGAATTGGTATGAAGTGTGGACTCTTCGTAAGCCTATCCACTATTACCCAAATCGTGTCGACATTTCTCGGTGTTCTTGGTAGGTTCGTAATAAAATCCATCGTAATGTGCTCCCATTTCTATTCCGGAATCTCTAACAGCTGCAATTTACCATGCAGTCTCTGGTGCTCGGCCTTGACCTGTAAGCAGGTTAAACCACCCTCAACATACTTAGCGACATATCGCTTCATCCCTGGCCACCAATAATCTATTTTCAGATCCATGTACATCTTTGTCGCCCCTGGATGGATAGAAAATTTCAATTTATGAGCTTCCTCTAATAACGTCGACCGAACATCGGTCATCACTGGTACCCATATTCTCCCATAACACGTGAGCAAACCTCGGCTATCCTTTACAAAAAATTTTACTTGACCCTTTACTTGTTCCTTGTTGTGGTTTTCCGGTTTAATCGCCTCGGTCTAAGCCGCTCGAATCAAATCAAATAGTGAAGTAGTAACCGTTATCCGTAGACAATTTATTGCAAGTAACATACATCTCGACTTACGACTCAAGGCATCGGCCACGACATTGGTCTTGCCCGGATGATATAGGATCTCACAATCGTAATCCTTCACCAAATCTAACCACCTCCGTTGTCTCATGTTCAAAATTTTCTTACCTGCAAAGTATTTTAAACTAAATGATTGACTTTTGCACTATCCAATGACCCTATAAATGTTTCTTAGACTAAGGGTGTAAGAGTTCAAATGATGCAAATCAGATTCGTGTCAAAATGGCGAAAATGCCGAAATAGTTGCAAGTTTGACTTTTGTTGACTTTTGTCGTCTTTTCGAGTTAGGACATCAAATTTTGCAGTTGAACTCCTAATGAGAAGGGGAACAATCTGTCTTTAGAAAGTTTTATCCAAAAACGTCGTTATGGGCTTTTTTTATTAGAGTCAAAGTTGTGGATTTTTAACCCGTTTGGTCATTAAAGAGCTTTAAGCTTGATTTCACCTTTTTAGGCAGATTTCTTCGAAGAATATTTGCATTCTAGTATGTTTTTAGTGATACTAGTAGGAGGTAAAGTTTCGGTAACAGTTAGAGGGTCGCCGAGTGAACTTGGGCCTAGTGTGACGTGTTGGGCCCAATGTGCATTGCTAGCATACTTAGAGTATCTTGAGGGATTATTAGGTATTGAGTAATCTTACCAACTATATTCTGTACTTAAAATGATGTACCTTAATTGTAGGTTGTTATTGGTGAATTGACGTTACTTGCAGACTTATTGTTTTACTGTGTTGCAGACTTATTGTTTTACTACAAGAGGATTTTGGGTATTATTTATTTATTTTATTTTTTCTCTACCAAACATATTATAGTAATAATTCATTTCATTTCAAAAAAACAACCAAAATGCGAATAAAATAGTAATGAACTATTATATTCCTTTATCCATCTCATTTTTTTGGTCTATTCAATTCTTTTATCAATTCCATTCCAATATTGTATTGGATAAGTTTGTTTTGAAAAATAAAAGAACACTTTTGCCCTTATTTAAACCCTAATCCCACGCACATCAGTCGTCCTCCCCCTTATTCTATCAACCACCGAATTGCAGCAACTCACCATTGGAGCTTGTGAAATCACCATCGGAACTCCTTACCTTCGTTGTCGAAGCTCCGTTCCTTCACTATCTCTCACCATCTCGCTAATCATCGGAGATTCGGAGCTACACGAAATCTTCACCTTCACGACTTTGATTTCCGGAAAGAAATCAGAAACCGACTCTCACCATCAGGATTTGGATTGGATTATTGGGTAAGTTATTGACCCTATGTTGCTTTGATCGAATTTTCTATCTACCATACATGGGATACAATGTATATCGAACATGTATGTTGTTGATTTCAATGATTTTGCTAATGCAGCTCTAGTGCTCTTGTAGGCTAATGTATGATATCAAAATGTGGTCTTTGTAGGCCATTTGTGTTTATTACTTGTTTGAAACATATATGAAAGCTATGTTTCTTGAATCATGAGCAGAGGATTGGGTAGGATCCATTGAAGGTTGTGGAAAATTTTGTTTGTATTGAGCCTGATATAGAAAGGATGTCGAATGTTTTGTTTTATTTTAAGTCTGTTTGTATAATGGGATAGATATAGCGATTGACAAGAACCAACCATAGTTCATGACTCGAACGCAACAAACCAAAGTCCAATAGTAAGTATAAAGACATTATAATAAGTTTAAACAAGTTCAATTCATCTCCTATCATAAGCAACAACAGATGATGTATAAATTGTTAGAATTGTGAATTAATATCATTCTATAGTATAGGGACTTATTATGTATATAGGTCATAGTTGTTTAGTATATATATACTTTGTAATATGTATCCCTATTCGATTGCATGAAATCCAGTGTTGAGGATAAACACATTGAGATCGATTGTCATTTTATCCGAGACAAACTTCTTGAGGGTGTCATTGTGACGGAGTTCGTTAACTCGAGTAATCAATATTGAAAGAAACACCAAGAATTTTTTTTTTAATTTGGCACGTTAGTCATGTGAATGACTTGCATGGCTCAAGTCAATCTATCCTTTATATTTTATGTTTTATTTAATTAATTATGCAGTTGTTTTCTTTTTCACAGTAGTGGGTAGTTTGCTATTTTCCATGTTCACCTTAGTGGGTAGTTGTTTATTTCCGATTTCCTTGTAAGCCTATATGGCATCGTTTCGTTTGAGACATTTTCAGTTAATGAAACTTCACAATCTTGTAAAAGCGTGTGTCTCTGTTCTTCCTATCTCCTGTATAGTCGAGTTTAGTTTGTTGTGTACAAACTTGTTCCCTTCACAAAGTTAACAAACTTGGTATCAGAGCCAGCCCCATGGCTGATCTTCAAGTCGTTGGTGGTGTCAAGGAGTTAAACAACCAAAACTACAATTCGTGGTCAACTTGCATTATGTCTTATATGCAGGGTCAAGACATTTGGGAAGTAGTGAACGGTTTGGAGACGAGACCACCGGAAGGAGAAGACAACATGGGTACGCTTAGGAAGTGGAAGAGTAAGGCGGGAAAGGCAATGTTCGTCTTGAAAACAACCGTTGAATAGGACATTCTGGAACACATTCGGGATGTTCTCACCCCGAAGGAGGCATGGGACACGTTAAATGTGTTGTTTTCAAAGAAGAACGATGCGAAGTTGCAACTCCTAGAGAACGAGTTGCTGTCGATGCCACAACGTAACTTATCGATCCCTCAATTTTTCCACAAGGTGAAGGCTACGTGTCAGGAGATTGGAGAACTTGACCCGGGGGCTCGTATCGATGAACCACGGATGAAGAGAATTATCATACATGGTTTAAAGCCCGAGTTTCGAAGTTTCGTTGCAGCGATTCAAGGATGGCTGGTTCAACAGTCACTTGTTGAGTTTGAAAACTTGCTAGCCGGGCAGGAGGCTCTTGCTAAGCAAATGGGGAATGTGACTACCAAATCCGATGAAGAGGCTTTGTAATTTGTATGCTGAAAAAGACAAAGGAAAAAGCAAGTCAAAGTCACAATCCAGTTACAAACAGAACTCAGAGAAGAGTAATGGACATGACTCAGAAAAGAAGGGTCGTGAAAGTGGCAACAAGTGTGAACTATCAGGCGAAAAGAATAAGAATCAACATCCAGCAGGTAAGTTTCCATACAAATGCTACATCTGTGGAAGAAAGGGACATATCGCTAGGCATTGTAGAGCGAAACCAACCGAGGAAGGGAATGCCGCCACCTTGCAAGAGGAGGATTCCTGGAATGCGGAAGCGAATTTTGCACAGGAATGCAATTTAATGGCATTCACCGCAACACCCGAGCAACGGGAGACAAAGCTAGAGGAGTGGATTGTCGACTCGGGTTGTTCCAACCACATGACTGGAGAGAAAAGGTTACTTCAAAACCCAATTAACTATGGTGGAAGTAAAGTAGTTGTCATAGCAGACAACTCTAAACTACGAATTGCTCATGTCGGTAACGTAAAATTTTGTCCCGATGAGAGTAAAAGAGAGGTAGTTCTACACAATGTTTACCATGTTCCGGGTATGCAAAAGAATCTATTATCCGTGTCGCAACTAACTTGTGCAGGTAATTATGTCGTGTTTGGACCTGATGAAGTGAAGGTCTACACAAAGTTTGAAACTCCCTCTTTACCAGTTGCTCGTGGAAGGAAGTCTGATTCAATCTATGTGATGTCTGCTGAAGCTGCTTATTTAGAGAAGACAACAAGGAATCAAAATGTTGATCTATGGCACATGCGGTTAAGTCATGTAAGTTATGATAAACTTGACATGATGATGAAGAAGAAACTTGTAGCCGGTCTTCCACAGCTTGATGTATGCACCGATTTAGTATGTGCCGGGTGCCAATATTGCAAAGCACATCAGCTCCCTTTCAAGAAGTCAAATTACAAAGCCAAAGCTCCACTTGAACTAGTGCACTCAGATGTTTTTGGTCCAGTAAAGCAACTTTCGGTTAGTGGCATGAAATATATGGTGACTTTCATTGATGATTTCTCACGGTTTGTGTGGATCTATTTCATGAAAGAAAAGTCAGAAACTTTCTTGAAATTCAAGGAGTTTAAGGTTGAAGCAGAGAAAGAGACCAAGCATTGTGTTCAAGGAATTCGGTCGGATAATGGCGGTGAGTACATAGCCAAAGAGTGTGTTGATTACCTGAAAGAGAACAAGATTAAAAGACAACTTACATGTCCTAATACCCCTCAACAAAACGGGGTCTCTGAACGGAAAAATCGGCATCTGGCAGAGATATGCAGAAGCATGATTCATGATAAAAATGTTCCCGGAAGATTTTGGGCAGAGGCAATGAAGACAGCGGCTTACGTGATTAATCGGATTCCTCAACAGGGCCTCTCGTATGTCTCTCCATATGAGAAGCTTTTCAATCAGAAACCGAACGTTAGCCACTTACGGGTGTTTGGATGCGTCTGTTATGTATTTATTCCTGGTCATCTTCGAAGCAAAATGGAGAAGAAAGCAAACCGTTGCATATTTGTTGGGTACGACAAAGAAAGAAAGGGTTAGAGGTGTTGTGATCCGAGCAACGGGAAGATACATGTATCAAGGAATGTGGTCTTCGATGAAACTTCTTCTTGGTGGTCTGCTGATCGTGAGATTTTACCGGATTCTGATTCACTTAAGGTAAATCTCGAAACTTCAACTAAGTTAAATGTGTTTGAAGAAAAATTAAGTGTGGAAGAAGACCTGGAGCAAATACAAGAGGATCAACCTTGGCAGACAGGTGTCTACCATAGTTCAGGTGGTGAAGTTAATGACATTGATCCCCCAATTCTAAGAAGATCTACAAGAATTAGAAGATCAAATCCAAAGTATGCTCATGCCCAAGCTGCAATTATTAAATCAACTGTGTATGAACCCGTTTCATTTGAAGAAGCTGTTACAAAGAAGGAATGGATTACAGCAATGGAAGAGGAAATGGGGGTGTAGATCGGAAACCAAACGTGGGAGTTAGTTCCAAATCCGAGTGATATCAAACCCATTTCATGTAAATGGGTATACAAAGTCAAGAGAAGGGCTGATGGATCGGTGGAGAGGTTTAAAGCTCGTCTTGTAGCTCGTGGATTTTCACAACAGTACGGGCTAGATTACGAAGACACGTTTAGCCCCGTAGCTAAACTGTTGGGAAATTAGCTAAGGCATTAAGACTGTTTAACATGCAAAGTTGAAACTGTTAGAAGAGTTTATGGAAAACAGTTATGAACTGTTAGATGAAAATATGAAAACAGTTGTGAATAACAGTTGCTGTGGGCATTACAACTGTTAGTACAAAGTTCAGAATTGTTAGTTCAAACTTCTATAACTGTTTGGAGACCTTGAAGCCGAAGACTGTTAGAAGAACCAGAACTGTTGCATCCAATGAACAGTTTCGGTTGAGCTAAATATGGAAAACCCTATCTTTGAAGATATCTTGAAATATTTGGAAGATCATCAAGATTATCTCAGAAAATAGAAGATTACCTAACTGTCAGCAAATCAAGGAAGATCAAGGAGTATATAAATGCTAGATTAGAATTTATGATATGTACGTACTCATTGATTAAGTTTTTGCATTCATTCTTAAAATTGTAATTTGCTTTCAGAATAGTGCTAAGCCTCTAAGTTTCTCGTTGAAACCTAAGAACAATCTGTGTTCTTCATCTAACATAATAAGTTAGATTGGGGGTGAAGTTTGCTATTGTAATCATTCTGGTTGATCAATAAAACTACTGTTTGATTGAATTGCTTTGTGTTCAAAACCTTCTTTAATCAATTAAGTGTGATTCCGCAACTTCTTAGTTGATTGTGATCATAGGTAAATATTAACTTTTTATTCAACTCTGATTTGTTATTCAAAAGTTAGTTCTTGTTATTTAATATAATCTATATCCGATCCTGACAAGTGGTATCAGAGCCTTATTATTAAGGTTCCTTTGATCACCAGTTGAAGGTTTTGCTTCAATCTTGCTTTGTTCTTTAAAACTGTTTTCAAATCACTTTGTTTCAATGGATTCTGGTGGATCTTCTGATAACAATGGCTCTGGGTCAAACATTCGTGTTCCTATGCTCAAACCAACTGATTTTGAGATGTGGAAACTGAGAATCAAGCAGCATGTCCAATTAATGGACTATGTTGTTTGGGAAATCATTGAAACTGTTCCCACTACCCCTGTTGATCTGGATGAGACTGGAAAACCAAAGAAGAAGCCACCACCAAAGACAGATGCTGAAAAGAAGGAGAGAGTGATTGAGATGAAAGCTCTCAGCATCCTCCATATTGCAATTCCCAATGAGTATCAACATCAATTCAAGAAATTTGATGATGCTCATGAACTTTGGAATGCTCTTGAAAAGAGGTTTGCTGGGAAAGCTAGCTCTAAGAGAAACCAAAGAGATCTCCTTAAACAAGCCTATGAGAACTTCACCAGTGGAAAGAATGAGAGCATCACCCAAATCTTTGATAGGTTTTACAAGCTGGTAAGCCAACTAGAGAGTGCTAATGTTAGGCTTGATCAAGATTAGATAAATAGAAAGTTTCTTAGGTCTCTAGGTGATGAATGGACTGTGTTTGCTGCACAATGGAGGACTAAGGATTCTCTTGAAGACATAGAGTTAGATGACCTCTATAATAGTTTGATAGTGTTTGAGGGAGAGATAGAGGGAAAAAGAAAAACTGTTGTCCCTAGCCACAATGCTGCTCTCCTGTCATCCTCAGGTAAGGAATCAAACCATTCATTAACTAACTCTTTTGATAGTTATGCAGGTACTAGTTCTGCTGTTGGACTAGATGTGAACACTCCAGATGCTGTACTTGAAGCTTTTCTTGCCAGCCATGCACATTCAACCCTCACCAATGAGGATCTTGAACAAGTGCACCCTGATGATCTTGAGGAGATGGATCTCAAATGGCAGATGGACATGCTTACTGTTAGAGCCAAGAGGTTCATCAAAAGGACTGGAAGGCAAAACATGAATTTCAGAGCTGATGGCAAGGCTGGATTTGACAAGTCAAAGGTGAGATGCTTCAAATGTCAACAGCTTGGCCACTTTGCAAGAGAGTGCAGATCTGGTGGACAAGTCCAGAATCAAGGTCAGAGGCCAACTCATAATCAAACCTCCTCAGCATTGGTCTCCAAGAAAGCCATGGGTTTGATTGGAGTGATCAAGCAGAAGAGGCTACAAACAACAAAGCTTTGATGGCATTGACTGACTCCTCCATCAAGTTGGATTCACCAGCATCTGAGGACATTCAGGTATCTTCTAAACTATGTCCTGGTGAATGTAGAGCTATTGTTAAAAGGTTTAGAGAGCACAATAAGAAAATGTGTGCTGCTCTAAGCAAAATGGAGGAGAGGAGATATGAATCAAGTGCAGTCATTGAAAGCTTTGAAAAGAAAATAAAAGATTATCAAGCCAATGAACTGCAAATGGATTATGATAGAAAATATCATAAGTGGGAAAAAGAGCAGCTTCAAGAGGAGATTGATAGTCTGAAAAAGAAGCTAAGTGAGAAGGAAAGTAAGGTTGATGAGTTAACCAAGAAGTTGGAGGGTGTTGATATTGATATGAGCATGTTCAAGGCAACAAATCTTAAACTTGAAACCTTGTTACAATCACAAATCAGAGACAAGGTGAAAACTGGTTTAGGATATAAGCAGACCCCACCTCCATACAATCACAACTACATAACTCCCATGTCTGATGTAGCTGATAGGTATGTTAATGAATCATTACCAGAGGAATTGAAGTCAGCTAATCCACAATTTGAAAGTGATGAGGAAGGAGTTGTGTATGTAGTGAGTGATGATAAGAATGAGGGAGTTGTGAAGAAGGATGAAGTTATTCCATATGAAAATCACATCTGTTGTGAGCCCATTCCTACAAAATCATCTTTACAACCTGTGGTGTTTGTAAAAGCATCCACTGAACCCCTCACCAATGAGCCAAAACCCTCAAAAGCTGTTAACTCCATAAAAAGTTTCACAACTCTAGCCAACAGTTCCCATATCTACACTAACAGTTCCAAAAAGAACCCAAACAGCTCAACTGTTAGTACCAAGACCAAAGGAAAGGAGAAAGTTGGTGAAGTTGTAGTTGGAAAGCCCAAGAAGGAGGCTGCAAAAGCACAGACTAAACCCAGATCTGTAAAAAGGCATACTGAAATGCCTACATGCACTTGTCAAAAGCGTGGTGTACAAAAGTTTCCTCAGTCAGCACCCGTTAGAGGAAATCAAAGAAATAGGAACCAGTTCTGGTCACAAAGAACTGGTTTGCCTATTGTGAAAGCTAAAAAGTGCTATACATGTGGGACATCCAATCACTTGGCTCAAGACTGTTATTATAACCCACAGCTGTGTAGCACCAAAAAACCAAGTTTCAAAAAGCAAAATAACAGTTCTAAAATTGTTAAGTCAAAGCAGATTAACAGTTCTAAAACTGCTAAGCCAAAACAGGCTAACAGTTCTACAACTGTTACATCCAAACCAACTAACAGTTCCACAACTGTTTTATCAAAACCAAAAACTATTGGTCTGGCTTGGGTGAAACTGCAGAAACAAACAGTTTCTGAAGAGGGTAAAACTGGTACTCAAATTGCAAAACAGAATAAGTCACATGATGACTCAACTGTTTTACCATCTACAACAACTGTTTGTTCAAAGGTCTCAAATGTTAATCACAACAATTGGGAACCACATGTTCTTACAAAGTATTCCTCACACAAATTAGAGAAATCTAATTTGGATGAAATCAAAAAGAACCAAACTCTGTTTAAGTATTATGACTTGAATGGTGTACCCAAGACCTGCATGGCCTGGGTACTTCCTGCTACTAACTGATTTTATTTGTGCAGAGCATTCATAGGGCCAATCATGGATCTATCTGGCATGTGGATAGTGGATGCTCAAGGCACATGACTGGAAATCCACATTGTTTGAAGGATTTCAGAAGCATCAATGGTGGATTTGTAGCATTTAGAGGAAATGCTAAGGGAGGAAAAATCACAGGTAAAGGAGCTGTTGAGGCAGGTACACTTACATGTAATGATGTTTTCTTTGTTGAACAACTTAAGTACAATCTGTTAAGTGTATCTCAAATCTGTGACAATGGAAACAAAGTTTTGTTTACAGATTCAGAATGCATTATCCTATCAAAGGATTTTAAACTAAATGAGAAGGATGTTCTTTTGAGAACACCTAGAAAGGATAATGTATACTGTCTAAATACACAAAAGATTGCTAAACAAAATGTGTTAAGTTGTTTACTCTCAAAGGCATCTCATGATGAGTCTGCCATTTGGCATAGAAGGATTTGTCACATGAATTTTAAAACCATGAACTTGTTAGCTAAAAACAGTTTGGTAAGAGGTTTGCCCCAAAAAGAATTCTCATGTGATGATCATTGTGTGGCTTGTCTCAAAGGCAAGCAACACAAAACTTCTTATAAGACCAAAGAAGTTTCTTCCATTGCTGCACCTTTACAAATTTTGCATATGGATCTTTTTGGTCCAACATCTGTGATCAGCATAGGTAAGAAAGCCTACTGTTTAGTTGTAGTTGATGATTTCACCAGATTTACATGGGTTCAATTTCTTAGAACTAAAGATGAAACTGCTGAGTTAGTTAAGTCTCTTATTCTTAGGATTGAGAATCAATCTGATTTGAAGGTGAAAGTCATTAGATCTGATAATGGTTCTGAATTTAAGAACTATGACCTAAACAGTTTTTGTGAAAGTAAAGGTATTGAAAGACAGTTTAGTGCCCCTAGGACTCCCTAACAGAATGGAGTTGCTGAGAGAAGGAATAGGACTTTGATAGAGGCTGCTAGATCCATGTTAGCTGATTCTAGGCTTCCAATGACATTCTGGGCAGAAGCAGTGAACACTGCCTGCTATGTTCAGAATAGAGTACAAGTAGTCAAGTCCAAAGGGAAAACTCCTTATGAGTTGTTCCTCAAGAGAAAACCTTTAATCAACTTCTTCAAACCATTTGGTTGTCCTTGCACTATCCTTAATACCAAATCACAATTAGGCAAGTTTGAGAGTAAGGATGAAGAAGGTTTCTTTGTAGGATACTCCACTCAAAGTAAAGCTTATAGAGTTTTTAACAATGTCACTAGAATCATAGAAGAGAGTATGAATGTCTCTTTCAATGAGAATAGGATCAATATTGCAGGTAATGGGCCTGATTGGTTATTTGATATTGATACATTGTCTAAATCTCTTTCTTTTGAGTATTCTACTGAAACAGCTGCAGGTACCTCAACAACTGTTGGTAAAAATCAACAAACAGTTTCCAACAGCCCAAACAGTTTTGAAACTGTTAGCTCAAAACCAACAACTGTTGGTTCAAACAAAGTTACTAAAGACTTTGTTGTGATTCCTATGCTTCAACAAGAGTTCTCCAATGCTGTTGATCCATTGATTGATGCTGAATCTTCAAAGGACATGGAATCTCATGATCCTCAACAACACACTGAATCTGCACCCCAAACAGTTGCTGATCAAGTGTGTGATACTGCTGAAAATTCAAGTGAATGTGAGTTTGATCTGTCTAATCTAGGGAATGAACTGACTGAAGAAAACATTCCTACATCAAGAGTTCTCAAGAATCATCCAATATCACAAATAATTGGTGATCCAACCACTCCTATCAGAACAAGGAATATGCTGCAAAATGAAAACAGTGGTGTGGATCTTGCCCAATTTGACGTGAATGCCTGCTTTCTATCTCAAATAGAACCAAAGAAAGCAATTGAAGCATTGAAAGACCCTTCATGGGTGGAAGCAATGCAAGAGGAGCTCTTACAATTTCAAATTCAGCAAGTTTGGAAGTTGGTTGAGCTTCCAAGAGGCAAAAGAGTAATTGGCACCAAGTGGGTGTTCAGAAACAAGAAAGATGAAAGAGGGATTGTAATCAAGAATAAGGCAAGACTGGTTGAACAGGGCTATACACAAGAGGAAGGAATAAACTATGATGATGTCTTTGCACCTGTTGCAAGGATTGAATCCATTAGACTATTTCTTGCCTTTGCAAGCTTCAAAGGATTTAAGGTGTATCAAATGGATGTCAAGTCTGCATTTCTTTATGGAACTATTGATGAGGAGGTATATGTGTCTCAACCCCCTGGCTTTGAAGACTCAAAGTACCCTGACAGGGTATATAGGTTGGATAAAGCTCTATATGGACTACATCAAGCTCCTAGAGCTTGGTATGAGACATTATCATCCTACCTTCTTGAGAATGGTTTTAAGAGAGGCACAATTGACAAAACATTGTTTACAAAGATTGTTAAAACAGAGATTTTGCTTGTGCAAATCTATGTTGATGATATAATCTTTAGATCCACTGATGACAGCCTGTGCAAAGAATTTGAAGTCATTATGCACAAAAGATTTCAGATGAGTTCCATGGGTGAACTCACATTTTTCTTGGGATTACAAGTGAAACAGAAGCCCTATGGAATCTTTCTAAGCCAATCTAAGTATGTCAAAGACATATTGGACAAGTTTGGCTATCAAGATGTGAAACTGGCAAGCACTCCTATGGAAACACACAAACAGTTGGGAGCAGACTCTGAGGGGGAGGATGTAGACATACATCTATATCGGTCAATGATAGGTTCATTAATGTATTTAACTGCTTCTAGACCTGATATAATGTTTGATGTGTGTGTTTGTGCCAGATTTCAATGCAGTCCGAAGATGTCACACTTGTTTGCTGTGAAGAGGATCTTTAGATACCTCAAAGGCCAACCAAAATTGGGACTTTGGTATCCTAAAGATTTACCTTTTGATTTGGTGGCATATTCTGATAGTGACTATGGTGGAGCCAATGTGGACAGAAAATCAACCTCTGGAGGATGTCAATTCTTTGGATCAAGGTTGGTTTCATGGCAATGCAAGAAACAAACAACAGTTTCAACTTCAACAGCTGAGGCAGAATATATTGCTGCATCAAGCTGCTATTCACAAGTGTTGTGGATTCAAAATCAGCTTCTGGATTATGGTTTATCTTTCTTGCATACACCTATTTATGTTAATAACACCAGTGCTATTAGCATAGTTAATAATCCAGTGAATCATTCTAAAACCAAGCACATTGAAATCAGATTTCATTTCATAAGAGATTGCAATGAAAAGAAATTAATCCAAGTTATGAAAATCTATACTGATGATCAATTAGCTGATCTGTTCACTAAAGCATTTGATGTGAGCAGATTCAACTTTTTTTATCTCAAACATTGGAATGATTAACTTGGACTAACAGTTGTTCATTACTCAATGTTTTCCACACTAACAGTTTGCAACTGTTAGTATTGTTATCTAACAACTGTTGATTTTAAGTGTTCAGGGAAAAGTAAAAGTTCAAATCCCACACCAGTTTTGGACGTTTCTGGTTGCCTGTCCCACAAACAGTTTTCAAACCCGTGAATGTTCTTGATATGTGGTAAAGGTAAAATACTTTAATGAGAACAGTTCCAAACTGATAAAGGTAAGTCACTTTATTTTGACAAGTCACTGCATGCTAAATTATTGACCAATTCACAACCACAAGTTTGTCTATAAATTAGCTTGCATGCATTCTTCACAAATCACACCTACATTTGCATTCCAGAGAGCAAACTTTTCTTTGCAAATGGCTACTAACTTCTTTCTCATACACTTCAAAGAAATTAATGCTAAACAAAGTTATGTAACCATCCCTGCCCCATTTGTTAGAATGCATGAGCTTTAGAAATACTCATCTTGTGTTCTTGAGATGCATGATGATCGAGATATGTTCACCTTGACAAAGCACCCAGACCCACGTAGGCCATATAAAATGACTGATCATATTCGTATAAGAGGTGATTTTGAAAACTTCACTCTCTTCCACGAGTTGCCTACCAACTGCTGTTTAAGGTTCGACTTGAACCTGGAAGGCACTACAGGCTCAGTAGTGTGGTTCAATGTTCGAAGAAATGATGTTGATGATGACGTTCTAGCCTCGGATGATGATGCAGTGGAGGTCATTGTAATCGATGACTAGTTCCATTGCACATCATGGTCTTAGCTAATGATGAATTGGCAAGTGCTCATCATCATCATCCGAGTCTAATCGAAGCCATAACCATTAGAGACAAACAACCGTTAGAGAAAGAGATGGGTGTAGAAATCGAAGTCATAAAAGACTGAATTTCGTTGACCCTTACACAATTAGATAAACAGTACCAACAATGGCTTGTGAAAATGCATGTACTTTGTAGTTCATCTGTGTTAAACATGAATAAAATGCATATTCTGTTGATGACTGTGTTGGCTAATGGTTTGTTTATGATGAATCAGCTTATGATGGGTGTATGAGCTAAGTTTTGTTGACAGTTGCACATTTTTTTAACAGTTTTTTGAAATACTACTAAAAGTTTTCAACTGTTAGCATATAGCCTGCCCAACTGTTAGGCAAAATACATGTGCATCTGAGGGGGAGCGTCTAATAACAGTTGTACTTTCTAACAAAAATAGTCGTCAACTGTTAGTGTGTAGAATGCACAACTGTTAGTCCAAACCCATGATCTTCGAAAAGGGAGTTATTTCTAAATAACATTTGTTACATCTTATGAAAACAGTTCTCCAACTGTTAGTTTTATTTTTGTCCGTCAACTGTTAAGTCACTAAAGGGTGTTTTGGTCTTTGCAGAATTTTGAGGATGTTTGAATTGCATTGAACATTCGAAACATATATAAGGCAATTTCCTCCTCATCAGTTCATTCACTCGTTCTAAACTTAAATCACACGCAAACCCTAAATCCTAACTCTCGAACTCGAAATGGCTCCCCTTCCATTCGTCAAAGAGCATAACATGATCGCTTTCCTTGCCAAACCCGATAATCTGCATGTCTTTCATGACATGATCGAGTATCTCTCATTGTCCAACATCCAAAATGCTCTTACTGTTAATCCCACCATATATACCTCGCATGTCGACCAGTTTTGGAAAAATTCAACTGTGCGAGAGGAAAATGGAGTTCAATGGATTGACTCCAAGATAGACGGCACTGAGGTCGCTATCTCTCAAAACATCATTAGTCAATCTCTGCAACTGAATGATGTCAATGGTGAGTATTCTGACTCAGTTTCTCTTGAATATTTATACACTAAGTTAGTAAAATTGGGATATGAGGGCCCTAGGGGAAAGGGTACCTTCTACAAAGGGCAGTTTTGCGCACACTGGAAGTTCATGATCCATACTCTCCAGCAGTGCATTAGCCCTAAGAGAACAGGATGGAATGAGTTTGGGAGCAACATTGCTCTCGCACTCATCTGTCTAGCAAACAATAGATGCTTCAATTTTTCAAAATTAATCTTTAATGGAATGGTAAAGCATCTCGGGACCAAATATGGTCTCTTTTTTATGTACCCCAGGTTTGTGCAAATTTTCTTAAACTTTTTGATGCCAAACCTTAAAATACACAAGAGGGTCATTATTCCCTCTGCTCATGTGGCTTCCACATTGAGCAAATTGTTGATTAATGGCAAGAATTTTTCTGGTGCCATAACTCCTCCACTCTCTGCAATGGTGGAGTTCTTGTCAAGAAACAGGGCTGCTAGTGTTGAGCATGAAGCCCAACTTATTGCTACACCACCAACACTAGAACCAACAGCCCATGATACTCAAAATTCCCTCTCTGCTACTTTTGAAATAGCTACAACAAAAGCCCCCACTCTTAAAACATTTCAAAAGAAGAGGAAAAGAACTGTTGGTGCTCCTTCCACCACAGTTCATGAACCTGAAACTGTAAGCCCTGCACAGGTGCATTCACCTGTGCAGAATATCCAAAGGGAACCCCTTGTGCTGTCTCCCAAGCACAATGAGGAGGTGATCACTCCATTTAAGGATGATCATATGGTTTTTGAGGCTGACACTACTGTTTTATCCGCAAGGGATAAACAGGACAGGGTTAACATAACTAAGACCTCAACCATGGCAACAGAAGCTGATCAAACAGCTTCTGGAAATCCCCAGTACCAATAAAAGAGGGGTACTGGTGTGGAATCTCAATTGAGTGAACCACCACTTTTATCTGTCAATGATATGTTAACAGTGGCAACACTGGCTGACATTGAGGCTAGAATGAAACACCAAACATTGACGAATTCCAACTTTGCACCTTTCTTTGCTGCATACATGCAACTCAAAAGGAAGATTGCCTTACAAAACAAAAGGATTCTTCAACAAGACCAGCAAATTAAGGTTTTGACCAACAGTTTGAAGCATGCTAATGAGGGGCTAAAGCTACATGATCAAGTACTACAACATTTGACAGCTGCTGCAAGACCCCCTTCAACTGTTCCAATCAAAGAGGGGAGAGTTCATTACCAACAGTTGCTGAAGTGCCAGAACAAACAACTGCAGTGGATGAACTAACAGTTGCACCCAGTGAATCAACAGTTGAAGAGAAACTATCAGCGGTGGATAGAGTGCTGATCAATACAATAATTTTGTCTGGTGATTACCCAACAACTGAGATTTACAAGACATGGCCCAAGGTGAACCAAGAGTATTTGGTGAAAGTGGGTGCTCAGATGCTGAACTGCAATGAATTCCAAATGAGACAAAAGATTGATGATAGATGGCTTGAGGGCAAATGTGCAAAGTTAAAACCTATTAAGCCAAATCCTGGATTCAAAGGAATTCATATTGTAGAAAAGGTTGTTGAAAAACCAGTGCAAGAGGTAGAAGGAAAGGGAAAAGAGATTGTTGTTGAGCTACCAAAGCTAAAATTATCAAAAGAACAACAAGAAGAAAGGGATTTTGAATGTGCTCAGAGGTTGGCTGCTGATCTTCAACAACAAGAACAGACTGATTTTGAAATAGCAAAGAAGCTAGCCGATGAGTTCACAAAAGAGATTGATGAGGAAGAGAGAGCAAAGAAAGCTGATAAGGGAGTGAAAAGAAAAAGAATTGTAAAGAAGAAAATAGTTTTACCTCCTCCCAAGTCACAAGTGGAAAAAGCAAAAGCTGAAATGGTTCAAACAATCATTCAAGACCGACTGAGAACTGAACTAGAAACAGGGATTGATAAATTGGTAAAAGAATAGTTGGGTTAAAAATCCCATATCACAGAATGGAGATTTGAGGTGTTAAGAGAGGACACTAGAAAGACAGGTGTAACTGTGGTTAGAGAAGGATTGATGGAAAGTTACTCTAATTTCTTTCAATTGGTAAATAATTGTACAAGGAGAGATCTTGAAGAAATGTATATATATGGGGTTAATCATTTTGCAAATCCTGAGGAGATTGAGATAAAAGTTTTGATGAAGCATCTAACAAGCATATGTAGTCCAAAGGAGATTATGCAAGTTTTGATTGCTGATGAGGCTTTTCCTATCAAGTCAGTAAAAGTGTATGCTAAAGCTGGAGTGTACCATATGGTGATGGCTAACACTAAACAACAATGGTTTGCCTTGGAGTTCATAGAGCACAATAAAGTCAAGCTTCAGTATATGCTAAAAGCAAAATTCTATGGATCAGATAGAATAAAAGATGATTTGTTCAAGAGATTGAAAGAAAGACTGGCATGAGTCAAGTCTATGTAAGTTTTCTCTCAATTATGATTGTAACAGTTTACTTTGCATAAATATATGGAATTCATTCTTTGCTTATGCTTAATTTGTCTGTGATTGAACCCTATGATCGAAAGAACTTAAAGATTTTAATCAATTCTTTAAGTTAGGGGGAGATTGTTGGGAAATTAGCTAAGGCATTAAGACTGTTTAACATGCAAAGTTGAAACTGTTAGAAGAGTTTATGGAAAACAGTTGTGAACTGTTAGATGAAAATATGAAAACAGTTGTGAATAACAGTTGTTGTGGGCATTACAACTGTTAGTACAAAGTTCAGAACTGTTAGTTCAAACTTCTACAACTGTTTGGAGACCTTGAAGCCGAAGACTATTAGAAGAACCAGAACTGTTGCATCCAATGAACAATTTCGGTTGAGCTAAATATGGAAAACCCTATCTTTGAAGATATCTCGAAATATTTGGAAGATCATCAAGATTATCTCAGAAAATAGAAGATTACCTAACTGTCAGCAAATCAAGAAAGATCAAGGAGTATATAAATGCTAGATTAGAATTTATTATATGTACGTACTCATTGATTAAGTTTTTGCATTCATTCTTAAAATTGTAATTTGCTTTCAGAATAGTGCTAAGCCTCTAAGTTTCTCGTTGAAACCTAAGAACAATCTGTGTTCTTCGTCTAACATAATAAGTTAGATTGGGGGTGAAGTTTGCTATTGTAATCATTTTGGTTGATCAATAAAACTACTGTTTGATTGAATTGCTTTGTGTTCAAAACCTTCTTTAATCAATTAAGTGTGATTCCGCAACTTCTTAATTGATTGTGATCATAGGTAAAGATTAACTTTTTATTCAACTCTGATTTGTTATTCAAAAGTTAGTTCTTGTTATTTGATATAATCTATATCCGATCCTGACATAAACTCACCACGGTTCGAATTTTATTAGCTCTAGCTGCTCGTAAGGAATGGGATTTGTGGCAGATGGATGTAAGCAACGCCTTTCTATATGGAGACTTGGATCATGTGATTCACATGGAACAACCGTTGGGTTTCAAGAGCTCGTCGTATCCCGATTATGTTTGCAAATTGAAGAAAGCGATTTATGGGTTAAAGCAATGACCTAGAGCATGGTTTGGGAAGATAGCAGAGTTTTTGGAACATAATGGATTTAAGTTAACCATCGCTGATGCTAGCATGTTTGTCAAGTGAAGATATTGAATGATGAAATTTTGAAGTGGAAATTTTATTAAAGAGAAAAGAGGATTTAATTATCGATTTTCGAGGATTGAAGACTTACAGGTCTAGTGTTTAAGTGTCTTTGCTTGGAGAGTTTTGTGATTTGATTTTAAAAGAGATTGGCAAGTCTAGATTGTCTGTTTTATCATATAGCACTAAATTGAATAACGATCTTAAAGTGTTGAATTGGTGGTTCACGATGAAGACAGATGTTGCATAATTCGTGGAATTTTGATATATTTATGCACATGTTATAATAAAGCGCCAGGAACTTTATGAATTTTGAAACAGTTAGAGATATCAGAAGGGAAATGGGAGCTTATCATGATGGATTTTGTAACCAAACTCACACGTACTCGGTAGAGTCATGATTTTGGGTGATTGTTGACTGTTTGATGAATAAAGTGTATTTTTCTTGCCGCCAATGAGACAATTTTCTCAACAGATTAGCTTGGTTGTATAGTGATGGGATTGTATCTTGACATGATATTCCATTATTGATTGTTTCTGACAAATATTCTAGAATTGTTTTGAACTTCTAGAAGAACTTACAACGGGAATTGTTAACGCGGGTTAATTGGAGTACAGCTTATCATCCTTAGACAGACAGTCAGATGAAATGAACCATTCAGAGATTTGAGGATATGTTACATGCGTGTGGGTAGAGTGGGATAGGCTTTGGGATTTGTACCTACCATTGATTGAATTTGCGTTTGAAATTCTTATTACTCGGGTATTGATATGACACTTTACGAAATGTTATGCGATCATCACAGTCATACTCCTACGTGTTGTTCAGAGACAGATGAGAAACAGTATGCAGTTCACGATATTATTCAGATAATAGCTGAGAAGGTTACTATTGTGTGAAAGACAGAAACTGTATGCAGATCCACTACTTTGAAAGGGAATAATTTGCATTGGGGAACGATGGAAGTCATCTCTTCATTATATATATTTGATCACTAAGTAAATGACGAGATGATTACGTTTGATCTTCATGTTGAGTTGACAGGTTGACTTGAAAAGTAATTAATGGAAGAACCATTGGGTTAGTAATGTGGTGAGATTCCGGTGACGGAATCCTCTTAAGAGGAGGAGATTTATAACATCCTCCTATCGGGCCTCGTAGTTTACGCGTGAATGGTAAACTGTTTGTTTATTATCTATATTTATTTATATTTAATGGTTCATGTAATTGATTAATTGTTTCCTATTTATTTGATTACTATTTGATGATTTAATTGGACCGCGAGATAAAAAGGTGAAATATTAGTTTTAATATTTTATATATTAGTTGATGCCATATGATTCGTTTTTACACGAGGGTCCCAAATAATACCTCGTTGCTTGTTTATGATTTGTATAGGACCACTTTAATTAGGTTCCTGTATGCCAAATAACAGTATAATATACTGTGTATGTGTTTAAATTAACCCCTAGCCGACTCAATGTTTAATTTTGAGGAATTAAAGATATATATGTGTTTTGTATGTTTAGTTGGTGATTCATAAACTGATTTGACATGAAAATGATGATTAATTTCTGTGTTCATGATAATGGAGCTCAAAAACCACCATTAATGGAGGAAAAGCATGAAACTTGAATTTGAGAATTCAAGAATTTGATGTTTGCATTGTGTATTGATGATTCTTATGTGGTTAATATGTATAAATAATGAATTTTTAACTGATTTGCCATGATTTAGATGATTAAATTCTGTGTTTTGAAGATTTAGTTCAAGAACCCCATTAATGGAGGTCAATGAGTAAACTTGAATTTGTGAGTTCATAATTAGATGATCCATATTGTGTTTTAATGTTTTCCATGTGTTTAGTATGCATAAATGTGAAGTTCTAAATTGATTTGATATCATTTGAATGATGAATTGCTATGGTTAAGATATAACATACTTAGTACTTTTATCATATTTTACTAACATAACAAGCAAGTAAACAATAGCGTTTCAAGAATATAACACTCTTTCACACACCCCATGACCTCCCGAGGAACACTAAACAATGGTCCGGCCTGGGTTTGGGACTGAATACTTTTACAAGTACCCAATTCACTCAAACCTAGGCTCTGATACCAACTTGTAACACCGCGCTTTTGAAAACCAGATTTTTTATTTTTAAAATAGTAATTCAAGAATCCAAACTGTGTGGATCCGTTTGTAAACTCAAATTATACCAAACCGGTTTTTTTCAAAATATCATAAGCAGCGGAAAACATTTGAAGTGGCTATAATTACAACCAAAATTAGCCACGAAACATAAAGTATTGTTGATGTTACCGAAATTGTCCACCGACCATCATAAACAAATACATACAAACAGAGTAAAGACAAGTGTTCCTTCAAAAGCATAAGAAAAACCATCAAGTACCCAAGCTCACGCGCCTAAGTACCACCTGCAAACATGGGGAGAGTATATGTTAGCTATTTAAAGCTAGTGAGCATAAGATAGCATAATCAGTAATACAAACATATCACATATCATCAATATATCAAACAGTGCTATCCTAGCATCTCGCGATAAGCTGGCACAGCCAGAAGGAAGCATAATCTTGCAGGGTAGCGAACCCGGCTCAACACTCCTAACTAGGGAAACCAGACACATCAACCGCGCGGGTGGGTGAGCGGGTAGCGGTCCACCGTTGCGTTATGAAGTCATCGACTCCATGAGGTACAGCGGGTAACTGATCCCCTAATCGCACGAGGAACATTGGGTTAGCCAAACCCTAAATACCTATCCAGGTACCGTTGACGCTATCATCGACCCGCAGGCCACAAGGCATACCAGAACGCAGTCTGGCCTCGATCAAGGACTATATCTAGCCCCCATATCTCGGATCCGATCACAAACATATAGTTGACCCGTTCCGGGCCTCATAGCGCGCATATCATAATCACGATTCAATTCATGCAAGTTTCAAGTACATTACATATCATGGCATTACTTGTACATATTAATAATATGTAATACAGTTATATTAATTCTCATGTTATCTGACACTCACCCGTAGAATTTAAAGAAGACAAATATAGTGTTCGGGGTCCTCTTGATCCTCGGATGTACCTAACATTCCATTACTTATATTTAGAAATCAAGTCACAATGTACAACAACCAACTATTTCACAAACGAGTCAAAATGCACCCGACATGTCCAATTCATGTAATGATCATAAAATACCTCTATAACCACTTATAATCTCTTTATATAAGATTTGCAACATGTACAAACTAACTACATATGCATATAGTTCATTCAAGTTAATTTCATGCTTTAAAGTAGACAATTAACACAAATATCTACACATATATCATCAAACATCATAGCCACCTCTTCTATGTCATATAATCATAATTCAATCTTTAATAATGTAAGTTTTCTCCCAAAAATTCTGCTCAAAACATAAAACCATGTACAAAGCTCATTTTTAGACCAAACGGGTCGGGTAACCACAACTTTGGCTCTAACGGATCGACACCAAAACGACATTTTTTGAAAATAGTTTCTAAAGACAGCTTGTTCCCCTCATGATAAAGAGTAGATCTGGAAATTTTGAGGTCCTAACTCCGAAAGACGACCAAAGTCAACAAAAGTCAACTTTAGCGCGATTTCGGTAATTTTTAGCAATTCAATCCCAAATCACTTCTACTCATTTTTAAGTGTTTAATAACATCATTTAGCACTTGTAGAAGCTATCTTACATATATTTCACTCATCCAATTAATTCAAACAAAAATCTAAATTAAATTAACTAAGAACATGTCCAATTTAAGCCATTTCTTGAAATTCATCAAAACTAACACTTGTAACCAATAATTCTTACTTAATATGATTTATATAAGCTATAGGAACTTATTGAAACAATAAAAACATATTTAGGATCATTAAAACATGAAAACCCAATTTCAAGTTTCACTATTCACCTCCATTAATGGAGTTTTGAAGCTTGAATCCTAAAACACCACATATAGCTATCATAATCATATTAAATCAGCGTTTCCATATCAACTAAAGCATCATAATGATTCTATAAACATACATATAACAAATCTAATCAAGAATTCAAGAAATGGGATCAATTTCTTCAAGTTTTGACCCATTTGAAGCCATTCATGGAACAAGTTCAAAATCAACATTTAAATTCAAGATAATGATTCCTAAACACTTAGAAATCCTATAAGAACAGATTGCAACATAGAAATCTAATTGTTGATGGCTAATTTGAAGTTGGCCATTTTAACCTAAACTTGAAAACTCAAGAACAGGGAAGAAGATGGACTTACAATGGAGCTTGGATGAGGAAGATGATGAATTAGAGCTAATTGATACTTGAACTTGTTGCTGGAACAGAAGTTTGATGATCTCTCCTTGAGTTCTTCTTCACGATTTCAAGAACAAGAGGTGAGAAGTGTGTGTATGTTTACGTGTCTGTGTAGTTGAGAAGGGGAGAGACCGACTTGGTCTCTATTATTATCCATAAGGGGTATTTTGTTCCCCCTTTCAACTTACAAGTTAATACCCCTTTTCAACTTACAATTTAATACCCGCTTGCCCGTTTCAACTAACGGAGATGTTTCCGGAATCATTATTCAAAACCGTTTATTAAACTTATCTATTTTCGTTATAAACTTTAATATCATGATTTCTTAATTATTTTAATAATAATTCTAATATTTACTAACAAACTCAAGATTTAGAACGTACTGTGAGTATAAACGACTAGGCCCATTTGAGGATGTTACAAAATGGGAGCTTGTCATGATGGATTTTGTAACCAAACTCACACGTACTCGGTAGAGTCATGATATGATTTGGGTGATTGTTGACTGTTTGATGAATAAAGTGTATTTTCTTGCCGCCAATGAGACAATTTTCTCAACAGATTAGCTTGGCTGTATAGTGATGGGATTGTATCTTGACATGATATTCCATTATTGATTGTTTCTGACAAATATTCTAGAATTGTTTTGAACTTCTAGAAGAACTTACAGCGGGAATTGTTAACGCGGGTTAATTGGAGTACAGCTTATCATCCCTAGACAGACAGTCAGATGAAATGAACCATTCAGAGATTTGAGGATATGTTACATGCGTGTGGGTAGAGTGGGATATGCTTTGGGATTTACACCTACCATTGATTGAATTTGCGTTTGAAATTCTTATTACTCAGGTATTGATATGACACTTTACGAAATGTTATGCGATCATCACAGTCATACTCCTACGTGCTGTTCAGAGACAGATGAGAAACAGTATGCAGTTCACGATATTATTCAGATAATAACTGAGAAGGTTACTATTGTGTGAGAGACAGAAACTGTATGCAGATCTACTACTTTGAAAGGGAATAATTTGCATGGGGGAACAATGGAAATCATCTCTTCATTATATATATATTTGATCACTAAGTAAATGACCAGAAGATTACGTTTGATCTTCATGTTGAGTTGACAGGTTGACTTGAAAAGTAATTAATGGAAGAACCATTGGGTTAGTAAAGTGGTGAGATTCCGGGGACGGAATCCTCTTAAGAGGGGGAAATTTATAACATCCTCCTATCGGGCCTCGTAGTTTACGCGCGAATGGTAAACTGTTTGTTTATTATCTATATTTATTTATATTTAATGGTTCATGTAATTGATTAATTGTTTCCTATTTATTTGATTACTATTTGATGATTTAATTGGATCGCGAGATAAAAAGGTGAAATATTAGTTTTAATATTTTATATATTAGTTGATGCCATATGATTCGTTTTTACACGAGGGTCCCGAATAATACCTCGTTGCTTGTTTATGATTTGTATAGGACCACTTTAATTAGGTTCCTGTATGCCAAATAACAGTATAATATACTGTGTATGTGTTTAAATTAACCCCCAGCCGACTCAAGGTATTTAATTTGACTTTTTGAAGTCAATTACTAGCATTGCTTCCTGTTGAAGTTTGAATACTCCCTTCTATGATGTTCTTTTCAATTCTCCTTCATGCATCCTTGCTCCAGCCATAAGTTCACCTAATTATTGTGATTTTTGCTTCAGATTCAAGGTATGGAGTAGATTAATGATGAATTCTTGTTAGTTCTTCAAGTGTTCTTGCCAAAAACATGCTACTTGAAATTCTAGGGTTCTTGATGATTTGGGTTTTTGAGGAATTAAAGATATATATGTGTTTTGTATGTTTAGTTGGTGATTCATAAACTGATTTGGCATGAAAATGATGATTAATTTCTGTGTTCATGATCATGGAGCTCAAAAACCACCATTAATGGAGGAAAAGCATGAAACTTGAATTTGAGAATTCAAGAATTTGATGTTTGCATTGTGTATTGATGATTCTTATGTGGTTAATATGTATAAATAATTAATTTTTAACTGATTTGACATGATTTAGATGATTAAATTCTGTGTTTTGAAGATTTAGTTCAAGAAGCCCATTAATGGAGGTCAAGGAGTAAACTTGAATTTGTGAGTTCATAATTAGATGATCCATATTGTGTTTTAATGTTTTCCATGTGTTTAGTATGCATATATATGAAGTTCTAAACTGATTTGATATCATTTGAATGATGAATTGCTATGGTTATGATGATTGAGCATGAAACTCCATTAAAGGTTGTAGGAGATGAACTAGAAATTAGGAATTCATGAATAAATGATTCTAAATGGGTCAAATTCGAAATTGACCATTAAGGGACTGATTTTTATGCTTCACATAGTTCCTACAACACATATAGATTGATTGAAACTCATATTATGGATTAGAAGTGTTAGTTTTGATGAATTTCAAGAAATTGCTAAATTGGATATTTCTTAGTTAATTAAAGTTGGATTTTTGTTTGAATTAATTGGATGAGTGAAATGTATGTAAGATAGTTTCTACAAGTGCTAAATGATGTTAGTAAACACTGAAAAATGAGTAGAATTGATTTGGAATTGAATTGCTAAAAATTACCGAAATCTCGCTAAAGTTGACTTTGGTCGTCTTTCCGAGTTACGACCTCAAAAAGTGTAGATCAACTCTTCATTATAAGGGGAACAAGCTCTCTCTAGAAAGTTTTTTCAAAAAATGTTGTTTTGGTGTCGATCCGTTAGAGCCAAAGTTGTGGTTATTTGACCCGTTTGGTCAAAAAATGGGTTTTTGTACATAGTTTATGTTTTGAGCAGAATTTTTGGGAGAAAACTTACATTCTTAAAGATTGAGTATGATTATATGGTATAGAAGAGGTGGCTATAATGTTTGATGCTATATGTGTAGATATTTGTGTTAAATGCCTACTTTAAATTCGAGAAATGGACTTAGATGACTTGTGATCGTGTTTCATTGATTGATACATGTTCCATATGATATATGAAGCATTCCTAAATGATGTTTGACTTATTTCAAGTTGGTTTGGTGAGTTTAACCTAACGGGTTGATTTTGACCCGTTTGCGAGGTAAATTGGTATATTTGAACTTTGAGCACGTTTTGTCGATTGCTACACCTTGCTTATAACATATATGATTATCTTAAATGGTCTTACATGTTTTTCATGTTGATTATATGTGTTTTGAGTAATTGGTTAGTTTTGACCCGTTTGCGTAATAACTTGACTTTTGCGGATTAATTGAAGATAGATGAAACTTATGAATGTTTCGTATATTTCTATGTGTTTAATATCTTATATAAAGATATTCTAAATGATTTTGAGTGTATTTCTTGTTGGTTATATATGTTAGGTATAACGGTTAAGCTTTGACCCATTTGCGAATTAACTTGACTTTTGGAGTTAATTATGATTTGAATTATTGGTTTGGTTGTGCTGTGTTGTGAGAGGATCTGAAGACTTAGTAATATAAGACCACTGAGCTTTGATTGTCGAGGACGCAGGTGAGTGGATTTATATCTTCGGATATACAGGATATGATATCCTATTGTAACTATGCTATTTGGACTGTATGTCTTGATTTGATATGTATACATGATGTTTTGGAGATCAGCGTGGCGGTGTTTCGGCTGGGTCTGGTTTAGGGATATTAAGTATTAGCTTTTTCTTGAAATGCACTTGTTGTATTCAAGAGGTGCTGATATCGTTGTCCACGTTAACTGGGCCATCGGTAAATCTTGGTTTTGGCCGACCTTGGTTGTAGGTTTTGAAGGACCGCCGGTTCTCCTTGGATATTGAGCTATGTGTTTAGGCTGTTTGCCTTGTATGTGCGTAGATATTAATTTCCTCACTTAGCTTTGTGCTAATTCCCCACTACCATCTTTTGCAGATTTCTTTTGGTAATCTTTCCGAAGATATATGACTGGGAATATGGATAGACCACTCACTCTGATGTCTATTTTTTATGTAGAGCCTATTTTGTTATTAACACTGTAGTGACATTTTGCAAATATAAAACCAGATGAAGATTTTATTTAACTTATATTTATATGTAATTATGTTAATTAAGCTTCCGCACGCAGTAATATGTTTAAATAAAAGTACAGTGTTACAATAATTTTTTGAAATTAATAAAATCACAAGAGATTTGTTAAAAATGGTTTACTTTTCTCGCGCGCGCTCACATACAAGATTAACTCTCATATAGTGAAAACAAGGTTTTGTTACTAACAAGTTAATCTAAATCCAAACCGGAAACAAAAGCCCGTTTTTACAAGAAACGTGAATCATGCACCATCCATAAGTTGATACCACCCGAATCTAGTATTATGAGTTTTGGTTGTCGAGCTTAGCACGAGCCAATTCTCATAAAACTGTGTGGAAGGTGAGTGTGGCAAATTCACAATTTTGGTTGTCACTAACAATTTTGTCACTAACAACTTTGTCACTAGGTTTTGTCACTAACAATTTTGGTTTCCACCTTGCCTACCCGAGCAACCACTTTAAACGGACCAATCTGGGGTTCAGTTTACCATGCTTTCTAAATTGTATAACCCCTTTCCATGGTGACACATTAAGTAACAAGAAATCTCCAACCCGAAATTCTAAGTCTGATCGTCTCTTATTTGCGTAGCTCTTCTGTCGGCTTTGAGCTGCGCGCAACCTCTGTCGGTTTTTGTACAATCTCAGTACTACCAAGTAACTTATGCCCAACCTCACCCCAACAGACCGGGGTTCTACACCGCCTCCCGTATAGCATCTCATACGGTGGCATCCCTATACTCGTATGGTAACTATTATTATACGAAAATTCCGCCAATGGAAGATAGGTATCAATCTACCACCAAAGTCTAGAACACACGCCCGTAACATATCCTCCAGAGTTTTAATCGTCCTCTCACTCTGGCAGTCTGCGGATGATAGGCTGTGCTAAAATGCAACTTTGTTGCCAAGTCGCTATGAAACTTTTCCCAAAATCTAGAAGTGAACCTCGTATCCCCGTCGGACACCGGCACAACATGCCACGAGATTACTTCTTTCACATAAACACTGGCCAATGCTGCCGATGAAAAAGTTTCGCGAATCGGTATGAAGTGTGGACTCTTCGTAAGCCTATCCACTATTACCCAAATCGTGTTGACATTTCTCGGTGTTCTTGGTAGGTTCGTAATAAAATCCATCGTAATGTGCTCCCATTTCTATTCCGGAATCTCCAACGGCTGCAATTTACCATGCAGTCTCTGGTGCTCGGCCTTGATCCGTAAGCAGGTTAAACCTCCCTCAACATACTTAGCGACATCTCGCTTCATCCCTGGCCACCAATAATATATTTTAAGATCCATGTACTTCTTTGTCGCCCCTGGATGGATAGAAAATTTCAATTTATGAGCTTCCTCTAATAATGTCGACCGAACATCGGTCATCACTGGTACCCATATTCGCCCATAACACGTGAGCAAACCTCGGCTATCCTTTACAAAAAATTTTACTTGACCCTTTACTCGTTCCTTGTTGTGGTTTTCCGGTTTAATCGCCTCGGTCTAAGCCGCTCGAATCAAATCAAATAGTGAAGTAGTAACCGTTATCCGTAGACATTTTACTGCAAGTAACATACATCTCGACTTACGACTCAAGGCATCGGCCACAACATTGGTCTTGCCCGGATGATATAGGATCTCACAATCGTAATCCTTCACCAAATCTAACCACCTCCGTTGTCTCATGTTCAAAATTTTCTGATCTGTAAAGTATTTTAAACTAAATGATTGACTTTTGCACTATCCAATGACCCTAGAAATGTTTCTTAGACTAAGGGTGTAAGAGTTCAAATGATGCAAATCAGATTCGTGTCAAAATGGCGAAAATGCCGAAATATTTGCAAGTTTGACTTTTGTTGACTTTTGTCATCTTTTCGAGTTAGGACATCAAATTTTGCAGTTGAACTCCTAATGAGAAGGGGAACAATCTGTCTTTAGAAAGTTTTATCCAAAAACGTCGTTATGGGCTTTTTTTTATTAGAGTCAAAGTTGTGGATTTTTGACCCGTTTGGTCATTAAAGAGCTTTAAGCTTGATTTCACCTTTTTAGGTAGATTTCTTCAAAGAATATTTGCATTCTAGTATGTTTTTAGTGATACCAGTAGGAGGTAAAGTTTCGGTAACAGTTAGAGGGTCGCCGAGTGAACTTGGGCCTAGTGTGACGTGTTGGGCCCAATGTGCATTGCTAGCATACTTAGAGTATCTTGAGGGATTATTAGGTATTGAGTAATCTTACCAACTATCTTCTGTACTTAAAACGATGTACCTTAATTGTAGGTTGTTATTGGTGAATTGTCGTTACTTGCAGACTTATTGTTTTACTGTGTTGCAGACTTATTGTTTTACTACAAGGGATTTTGGGTATTATTTATTTATTTTATTTTTTTTCTCTACCAAACATATTATAGTAATAATTCATTTCATTTCAATAAAACAACCAAACATGCGAATAAAATAGTAATGAACTATTATATTCCTTTATCCATCTCATTTTTTTGTCTATTCAATTCTTTTATAAATTCCATTCCAATATTGTATTGGATAAGTTTGTTTTGAAAAATAAAAGAACACTTTTGCCCTTCTTTAAACCCTAATCCCACGCACATCAGTCGTCCTCCCCCTTATTCTATCAACCACCAAATTGCAGCAACTCACCATTGGAGCTTGTGAAATCACCATCGGAACTCCTTACCTTCGTTGTCGAAGCTCCGTTCCTTCACCATCTCTCACCATCTCGCTAATCATCGGAGATTCGGAGCTACACGAAATCTTCACCTTCACGACTTTGATTTCCGGAAAGAAATCAGAAACCGACTCTCACGATCAGGATTTGGATTGGATTATTGGGTAAGTTATTGACCCTATGTTGCTTTGGTCGAATTTTCTATCTTCCATACATGGGTTACAATGTATATCGAACATGTATGTTGTTGATTTCAATGATTTTGCTAATGCTGCTCTAGTGCTCTTGTAGGCTAATGTATGATATCAAAATGTGGTCTTTGTAGGCCATTTGTGTTTATTACTTGTTTGAAACATATATGAAAGCTATGTTTCTTGAATCATGAGCAGAGGATTGGGTAGGATCCATTGAAGGTTGTGGAAAATTTTGTTTGTATTGAGCCTGATATAGAAAGGATGTCGAATGTTTTGTTTTATTTTGAGTCTGTTTGTATAATGGGATAGATATAGCGATTGACAAGAACCAACCATAGTTCATGACTCGAACACAACAAACCAAAGTCCAATAGTAAGTATAAAGACATTATAATAAGTTTAAACAAGTTCAATTCATCTCCTATCATAAGCAACAACAGATGATGTATAAACTGTTAGAATTGTGAATTAATATATTTCTATAGTATAGGGACTTATTATGTATATAGGTCATAGCTGTTTAGTATATATATACTTTGTAATATGTATCCCTATTCGATTGCATGAAATCCAGTGTTGAGGATAAACACATTGAGATCGATTGTCATTTTATCCGAGACAAACTTCTTGAGGGTGTCATTGTGACGGAGTTCGTTAACTCGAGTAATCAATATTGAAAGCAACACCAAAAAAATTATTTAATTTGGCACATTAGTGATGTGCATGACTTGCATGGCTCAAGTCAATCTATTAGTAGGTAGTTGTTTATTTCCGATTTCCTTGTAAGCCTATATGGCATCGTTTCGTTTGAGACTTTTTCAGTTAATGAAACTTCACAATCTTGTAAAAGTGTGTGTCTTTGTTCTTCCTATCTCCTATATAGTCGAGTTTAGTTTGTTGTGTACAAACTTGTTTCCTTCACCAAGTTAACAAACTTGGTATCAGAGCCAGCCCCATGGCCGATCTTCAAGTCGTTGGTGGTGTCAAGAAGTTAAACAACCAAAACTACAATTCGTGGTCAACTTGCATTATGTCTTATATGCAGGGTCAAGACATTTGGGAAGTAGTGAACGGTTTGGAGACGAGACCACCGGAAGGAGAAGACAACATGGGTACGCTTAGGAAGTGGAAGATTAAGGCGGGAAAGGCAATGTTCGTCTTGAAAACAACCGTTGAAGAGGACATTCTGGAACACATTCGGGATGTTCTCACCCCGAAGGAGGCATGGGACACGTTAAATGTGTTGTTTTCAAAGAAGAACGATGCGAAGTTGCAACTCCTAGAGAACGAGTTGTTGTCGATGTCACAACGTGACTTATCGATCCCTCAGTTTTTCCACAAGGTGAAGGCTACGTGTCGGGAGATCGGAGAACTTGACCCGGGGGCTCGTATCGGTGAACCACGGATGAAGAGAATCATCATACATGGTTTGAAGCCCGAGTTTTGAAGTTTCGTTGCAGCGATTCAAGTAGGGGTGTTCACGGGGCGGGGCGGGGCGGGTAGTGGCTTTTTTGTAACCCGCAACTGCGGGGCGGGTATCTAATATCAAAAACCGAAACCGAACCGCAAGCAGCGGGTACCCGAAGGGAGGCGGGTATCCACGGTTCGGGTCACGGGTACCCTAAAATTGAATTTTTTATATATTTGCTGTTTTCAACAAGTTTAGATTCATAATAAAACAATAAACAACGGAAGAAACAAGTCAACAATAATGAATAAATCACTAGTAGAAATCAAACAGATCTTCTATGAGAACCTTGTAAAAACAAAAAAAAAACCGATATGATCAAAGTTGGCACTTCTGATCGATTTAAGTATCTCCATTTTGAACTCTCGATCGTTGTAGGCTTGCAAATTCTCGATATCAAAACTAAAAATATGAAGTGGGGGAGACGGTATGGGCTACTAGAGGTAAGTTAGGTAGTTTTGAGCAATTTAAGTTTTTTATAATGGTTTTGTTATTTCGTATTAAACTAAGTTAAATGTGTTTGAAGAAAAATTAAGTGTGGAAGAAGACCTGGAGCAAATGCAAGAGGATCAACCTTGGCAGACAGGTGTCTACCATAGTTCAGGTGGTGAAGATAATGAGATTGATCCCCCAATTCTAAGAAGATCTACAAGAATTAGAAGACCAAATCCAAAGTATGCTCATGCCCAAGCTGCAATTATTGAATCAAATGTGTATGAACCCGTTTCATTTGAAGAAGCTGTTACAAAGAAGGAATGGATTACAGCAATGGAAGAGGAAATGGCGGCGCTGATCGGAAACCAAACGTGGGAGTTAGTTCCAAATCCGAGTGATATCAAGCCCATTTCATGTAAATGGGTATACAAAGTCAAGAGAAGGGCTGATGGATCGGTGGAGAGGTTTAAAGCTCGTCTTGTAGCTCGTGGATTTTCACAACAGTACGGGCTAGATTACGAAGACGCGTTTAGCCCCGTAGCTAAACTCACCACGGTTCGAGTTTTATTAGCTCTAGCTGCTCGTAAGGAATGGGATTTGTGGCAGATGGATGTAAGCAACGCCTTTCTATATGGAGACTTGGATCATGTGATTCACATGGAACAACCGTTGGGTTTCAAGAGCTCGCCGTATCCCGATTATGTTTGCAAATTGAAGAAAGAGATTTATGGGTTAAAGCAATCACCTAGAGCATGGTTTGGGAAGATTGCAGAGTTTTTGGAACATAATGGATTTAAGTTAACCATCACTGATGCTAGCTTATTTGTCAAACCGATCGGAAGTAAAGTTGCTGTGGTACTAGTCTATGTTGATGATTTAATCATCACTGGTGATCTAACTGAGGAGATTAGTTTGCTGAAGGAGAATCTTTGTATTCGATTCCACATGAAGGATCTTGGAAAACTTCACCATTTTCTTGGTTTGGAAGTAGAATATATTGATAAGGATATCATTCTGCATCAGAGGAGGTACATTGTTGATGTGTTGGATAAATTTGGTATGCTCGAGTGCAAACCGGCAGTAACCCCTATGGACACAAATGTAAAGTTGTGTGCAAGTGTAGGACGAGAACTTGATGATACCACAATGTATCAGAAAATTGTGGGTAGCTTAATTTATTTAACCATCACGAGGCCCGACATTGCTTTTGTTGTCGGGCTGTTGAGTCGGTTTATGCAAAACCCAAGAAAACCTCATCTCGATGCTATACGAAGAACCTTACAGTATATCAAGGCAACAACAGAAGTGGGAATTGTGTTTAAGAGGGAGACGGAAGACGAGCTAGTCGGGTATTGTGACGCTGATTATGCAGGGGACCTCACTACTCGTCGGTCCACGAATGGATATACCTTCTTGATCGGGTCCAGTATTGTGTCATGGTGCAGCAAGCTTCAGCCAACTGTGTCTCTTTCAACAACGGAAGCGGAGTATCGTGCAGCAGCAATGGCTGCTCAAGAAGGAGTTTGGCTGTTACAACTTTTGAAAGATTTAAATCAAGAAATCAACTATAGTGTAGTGATTCACTGTGACAACATGTCCTCGATTCAGCTTGCTAAGAATCCTACTTTTCATGCAAGGACTAAGCATGTTGAGGTTCATTACCATTTTATCCGTGAGAAAGTATTGAACGGAGTTTTTGATCTCAAGTATGTCAACACCGAAGAGCAAGTTGCTGATCTGTTTACAAAAGCACTGTCAAGTAAGAAGACGTCAAAATTTTGCTGCAAGCTTGGAATGGCGGGTGTCGGTGTTGAGAGGGAGTATTGAAAGCAACACCAAGAAAAAATATTTAATTTGGCACGTTAGTCATGTGCATGACTTGCATGGCTCACGTCAATCTATCCTTTATATTTTATGTTTTATTTAATTAATTATGCAGTTGTTTTCTTTTTCACAGTAGTGGGTAGTTTGCTATTTTCCATGTTCACCTTAGTGGGTAGTTGTTTATTTCCGATTTCCTCATAAGCCTATATGGCATCGTTTCATTTGAGACTTTTTCAGTTAATGAAACTTCACAATCTTGTAAAAGTGTATGTCTCTGTTCTTCCTATCTCCTGTATAGTCAAGTTTAGTTTGTTGTGTACAAACTTGTTTCCTTCACCAAGTTAACAATCAATTGGTAGATGGGGGAGTGTTAGAATTGTGAATTAATTGGTCCTTTTGATCTATACGCTCCAGCTTGAGGGGGAGTGTTAAAATTGTGAATTAATATCTTTTTATAGCATAGGGACTTATAATGTATATAGATCATAGCTATTCAGTATATATCAGTGTTGCAGAAGTCGGGCAAGGCGGCCGCCTAGTCGCTGGGCGACCATTTACCTTATAGTATAATGGCTTGGCGGACTCATTCCTCGGTCCATGTCAAACTCGGTCAAAGGTAGGTCTGGGTAGGTCTACTTTTTTTTTGTTTTTTTTAAATGTTCAGTAGTAAAAAAGGCCATAAAAACAAAAGACCCTTAAAAAGTAGGGCATAAACCCACGATTGCCGTTTGCGTCTGCTTCTCATCTCACGTCGACCACCACACCACCTGCGCGACTTCCCTTTTGCGGCTGCTTCTCACGTCGCTGCTTCGCACGTCGATCACCCACTTGTGCCCAGCAAAGATCGCCATCGCCAAACACCTGCGAGGCTGTGACTACAGGCTGCGGCTGGCTTCTTGCACCCTCGAGGTTACAGCAGTCAGTTGGTAAGTTCAATTTTGCTGTTTGTAACTTCAATTTTGTTGTTTGTAACTTCGATTTTGCTTTCTTTCTTGCTGTTCTAGTGTTCTGTACTTCGATTTTGCTGTTCTTAACTTCGATTTTGCTGTTTTTAACTTCGATTTTGCTGTTCTAAAGTTCTATTCTTGCTGTTACTTGTTAGAAATTAGAATTTGACAATTTGTAATAATATTTCTTGCTTTTCTGAACTTCCATTTTGCTGTTATAGATTGTTTATTTTGTTTATTTTCAGATTTAATTCATTTGAATTGACACTTGTTTAATAGATTGTTTAACAATTAACATTAAGTCTTTAACATTTTTTGGGTCTATGAACAATTATGTTTATGTTTCAGTTTTTATTAACATGTAGTTTATATATTTTTTAAATTTTTATATAAAAAGTACCAATCCGAGTACTCCCCACCTAGTCCGAGTACTCGCTACTCCCCGCCTGGCACCCGCCTAGCGAGTTCTGCAACATTGGTATATATATACTTTGTAATTTGTATCCCTATTCGATTGAATGGAATCCCGATATTCACAATCGCTCTCTGATTTCACATAAACATTAAGCCCAATTTTAACATAAACAGGTTCACATAATTGAAAAGACAATGTGAAGAAGTTAGGAAACAGAAACAAAGTCACACTATGAAGTAAAGAAGATCATCTTTTATCAAGATTTTATGATATATAAAACAGAAACGAGTTCACAGAACAAGTTAAAAAATAGAAACAAGTTGGAATTCAATTTCTTAAGTGTGTACATGTGGGAATTTTCATTACTAGATTTTAATTAATATATATTTTTAATACACTAAATTTATGCTGGTTGGTTCGGGTACCCATGGACACCTGTGGATAGAGTATTTACATAACCAAACCTGCCGCGTGACTGCACGGGTACCCTATTTCTCTGGTTACAGGTTATTTGGTTATCAGTTTTTTCGGATTTGGATCATACAATTCAGGTCGGTTTAGCCGGTTTTTCGGTTTTTTGCACGCACTTAAATACATAACTTCAAGTGTGCCTGTGCCAGTGTTGTCAATAGTGGCAGATAGCGCCGCTATAGCGAATAGCGTAGCGTTGCGCCAAGAGACCGCTATTCAACCTATAGCGGTAGCGATGCTTGATTTTTTTTGTTTTTTTTTACTTTTTTAACCTTCAGCAGTAGTTCATATACGTATATAGCTCATAGTTGTCAATAGCGAATAGCGGAAAATAGCGATGACCTACCTATATGCTACGTAGCGAATAGCGGTAAATAGCGGCCGCTATTTCGTATTTAGCGATAGGCTTCTAAAATATAATTATATACTTTTATATTATAATATTACCTTAAAAGTCTTAATCTAATATGTATAATAGAGAACAAAATATAAAACCAAGTCTTAAACTATTATATGTTAGATCAAAGATCATCAAAGTCTTCATATTCAGGCTCATCTTCCTCCGACTCCGATCCCGACACACAATCTTTATATCCAGACGCATCGTGTTCTTCTTCACTTTCTTCACCGAAGTCAAAATCCTCTTCTTCATCAACTAATTGACGTCCTCTTGTTCTAGATGTGGAGGACTCGGAACCCCGTCTAACGGGTGCGGATCTGGATGTCCCGGCAGCGGCTTGTTTGCCACTTGTTCTTGTTGCATGTAGCGGTTCATTCACCCCTGTAGCATCCGCAACGGTGGTCCACGTCAAATCTTCATCTTCATGGACCAAATCATCATCTTCATCATCCAAAACTCCCATCAACCACTCATGTGGATCTTGAACATTCGTATCGTCCAAGATGATTGGGTCAATGGTGTCTCGGGCATCATATCTCCTCCTCAAAGCCCGGTTATACTTTATGAATACCAAATCATTTAACTTTTTTTGCTCCAACCGGTTTCTTTTCTTGGAATGGAGCTACATAAATAAAATACACTAATTGTTAGCACGTTTTATAAATTATAATATGTTACAATTAGTGAATTACTCACGTGTTCAAATACGCTCCAATTACGCTCACAACCCGATGAGCTACAAGTAAGACTTAGCACCTTCACCGCAAACTTTTGTAGTGTAGGTGCTTCGGCTCCATATTGCAACCACCACTCCGCTAGTTTAGTAATAAAATAAAGAAAGTGAGACAAACATTTTTAAAGATTATAAATATTTAAAGTACACCACTTTGTACCTGGGGCAAGCTTTGATCTCATTTTTACCGCGATGGGATTCCTAAAAATCCCCTGTGCGGTTCTGTATGCGGGAAGCTCAGAATGAATTGCTTCCTCCTCATCCTCATCTAATGCCAACTTGTGGATGCATTCTAACAAGCCGCTAGAAACCTCACGATCAAAGCCTATACGCGGGTTGCTATAAAACAACGATGGATTTAGAAAGTGCCCGGCCACGTGCAAGGGACGATGCAATTGCAAGTTCCATCTCTTGTCGATGATCGTGAAGATTTCTTGATATTTATCCACTTTGTTGTGGAAAGAGTTGGCAATGGTCTCCTTTGCCCTATCCATTGCTTCATAGATATATCCCATTGGAGGCTTTCTCTCACCATCAACCAAACGCAAAACTCCTAACAACGGCAAACCCACTTTTACGGCAATATCTATATTGTTCCAAAAATTTGGCAACAATATGGTGTTAGCCGCTTGCCTACCTCCCGACTCTCTAGCAAATTTGCTTTTTGTCCACTTTTCAGAAGTGAACATTTTTCTCAACTTCTTTTTATGAGTCCGTAAGCAATTTAGGGTGATGAAAGCCGTGGCAAACCGGGTCTTTGCGGGCCTAACCATATCCCTTTGGCCCGTGAATTCCCGCATCATGTTTAGGAGCAAAGTACGGTTGTAGATGTACGTGTTCACGGAGATTGCTCTTTCAAGTGTCTTCTTGAGATGCGGCAATTTAAAGATGTCCTCCAACATCAAATCAATACAATGCGCCGCACACGGTGTCCAATATATGTGTGGATACTTTTCTTCCACAAGTTTGCCTATATTATTTAAATATAATTATTGTTAGAATATATTATCAATATATAATTATTGAAGTAATAAATAATAAGTTCATTGTAATTTGTAAACTTACCGGCTAAAACATTGTTACTCGCGCTATCGGTAACAATTTGAACAACATCCCCGGGCCCGACTTTTTGAATGAATCGGTCAAACAATTTGAATAAATTCTCACCTAAGAAAGTTTGTAAACATTTAGTAAGTTGTAACTTGTAAGTGACAAATTATAATATAACTAAGTAAGTTGGCACCACTTACCCGTATGAGAATAGCTTGAAGCATCAACCGACTCAATAAACACACTCCCTCGAGTGTTCACCAAGAAGTTGATGAGTGCTCTTCCTTTACGATCCCTCCATCCATCCGCCATCAAGGAACACCCATACATCTTCTTCTCAAGCTCGTTTTCTTTCAAAATCATTTTTGTATGTTCCTTCTCAAGCTTTAACATAGGAACTCTTGCTTCGTGATAGCTAGGGGGATTTAAATCACAGCCATATTCGGCGATTGCTTGAAATGCGGGCTTTAAACTATCATACTTCACCGCATTGAATGAAATACCCGCATCATACATCCAACGACAAAATTTTTGTATTGCATTTTGTCTTAACTTTTTCTGCACATCTTTGTATTGGGAGCTTCCTACTACATTCCCCCTTTTCTTTCCCGCTTCACCAGATGGCTTAAAGTGCATATCCAAAGGCCCTTTTACCTTCTTAGATGCATTTGCCGTTGAGCCGGCTTTCCCCTTTCGTTTAGCTTGGGTAAGTTCATCATCATCCTCATCTTCTTCTTCGTCTAAATCAACAATATCATCAAAGTCGGGTATTTGATTCATTGCTTTCTTCATTTCCTTTTTTTTCTCAAAACCTTCTTTAAACATTTGAGACACGTCATTTGGAACTTTTTTACATTTTGATACATCACCGGAATCTCGCGCAAGGTGATGTTTATGTCTTGTAATTCCGCCATTAGACACGAAACCACAAAAATTGCATTGTACACTGTTTTTGGTTCCTTCAACCAAAGCCCCGTAGTTCCATCCCACATCCACATCTTTACCCATCTCTATTTCCAAACAACACATAAAATCAGAATCATAAACTTAAAAAATTAAAAAAACAGAGGTTGTACAAGTCTTTGAACAACTCCAGCTAAATAAGTGATAAAATAAACTAAGAAATCATCATTATAAACTTAGATATCAGAATTATGATATCAGAAAACAGAATTTTGAACTTAGAAATCAAGATTCAGAATTATAAACAAGAATATAAAAACAGAGGCTGAAGAGAACCCCATTCTAACTAAAAAAATCAGAATTTTGACCCTTATAGACTCACAAATCAGAATTATAAAGTATAAGCTAAGAAATAAGAACCACAATTTCATAAACTATATTAAACTTGAATCATAATTTCAGAAAAAATAACTCAAAAATCATAGAGACTTGCAATGAAATAGAAATCGAGGAGAGCTGAGATGGAATGGATCGAGGTTGTACAGTCGCCGGAGAAGAGAGCAGTCGCCGGAGAAGAGAGCAGGTCGCCGGAGAAGAAGAGTCAGTTGCGGGAGGGAGAGGCGTAAGTCGCAAGTCGCAGACCACTCTATCGTTTTTTACAGCGTATAGTAAAAACCCTAATCTTCTTATATCTTATATATGTATTACCCTTAAAGGTAAAAAAAAAAAAAAAAAAAAAAAAAAGGAAAATTGCATCGCTATCGCTATATGCCAGATAGCGGACCAGAGGCGCTACGCTACGCTATTCGCGATAGAGGCGCTATCTGGCGCTATTGACAACAATGAATTATAGCTACGGTTAACTGTTAAAAAGAAAAAAAAAAACAAACGGCAGCCTCAAGTCATCAACGTCTCTCGATTCTGCGCTCTCCCTCCTGCCGTCGTGCGTTTCTGCTTTCTTCTCCGGCAGTCCGGCGACTCTGCTCTCCTCTCTGGCTACTGCTCTCTTCTCCGGCAACTGTACAAGCTCCGACTACAGCTCTTAGTCTCTTCAATCCAACTGCTCTCCTTGATTTCTAATTATCTGTAAGTATATGTCTATGATTTCTGAGTATTATTGAAAAATAGTGCATCTTACGTGCCACTATCTTATTATTTATTTTATTTGCTAATTTGTTAGCCAGCTACGTGTCAGTTGCCTACTCTTGTGGAAGAATGAGTCGGTAACAAATAAAAGAATTTATTTTAATGATTCTTACTTTATTATTTGCTATTTATTATATATCTTAAATATTTATTTTATTTTCTAATTTATTTTAATGATTCTTACTTTATTAGTTAATGATTCTTAATTTGTGAAATTATTATTAATGGTTCTTATTTCTCAGTTGAACATCCTCTGTTTTACCTTCTTTGTTTATAACAGTTGAACAACATCTGATTTCTTTGTTTTTTAGTCTTAATTTTAGTCTGATTATAGTCTGACTCTGATCAGAGTCGGAGGGAGATGAGCTCGAATATAAAGATTTAGATGATCTTTGATTAAACTTATAATAGTTTAAGACTTGGTATTATATATTGTTTTCTAATATATATATATAATATGTAAGACTTTTAAGGTAATATTGTAATATATATACATAATTATATTTTACAAGGTTATCGCTAAATACGAAATAGCGGCCGCTATTTACCGCTATTCGCTACGTAGCATATAGGTAGGTCATCGCTATTTACCGCTATTCGCTATTAACAACTATGGAGTGGATGTATAAAATGGATATGACTGAATTTTATGAAGGAATTGAGGAATTCGTCAAACAAGCGAATTTTTTTGTTTGGTCACGAGGTTTTACTGATGGAACAATCAGATGCCCGTGTAAGAAGTGCAAGAACATGAATTGGAAAAGTCACGAGGACACCAAGTATGATCTATATCGATATGGGTTCGTCCCTAATTATTACGTATGGACTACACATGGAGAACGACATTCTCAAGGACCCTCTCAACAAATACCTAACCGTGAAGCTGTCAATTTAGTTCGTAACATGGTCATTGATGCAGCTGGCCCAGACTTCTTTTAACCTGAATTTCAAGAGCCGATCCCTCAAAGACAAGATATTGATAACTAGGTAATTTGCATCTGATCCTTTCTTGAATTCTTAAATTTATGTTTTTATTATCTTTTAATCAGAGTATGTACAAAGATACATATATCCCAATTTATGAGTTGAGTCCTGTTTATGATCAGATGGTTTTATGCATGACTGATAATTTTCATAATTTTCATGGGATTAGAAAAGGTGATAGCTGTTATGGATTAAACTTGCTGTTATGGTTATAGTTTGCTATAATGTTATGGTTATATCATGTTAAAGTCTGATGGCATAAAAAGGAACTGGTACATTATAAGTTTGCCATAATTATGGTTAGAGTTGCTTGCAATTGTTTGTTCTTGGTTATGTATTCTGATACTTCTAATTTATATTTAGTAAAACCAAATTTGGAAGAATGGAACATTATGTACATTATGTTTGGATTAAGTTTTTAACATGTTAAACTTGTTCATTACATTTGGCTTTTCAATATAGGAACAATACAATGAAAAATTTGGTGAAGCGGACTCACTTGATGCCGAGTCGGGGAATGTATCAAATACGTACTCGAGATGGGCTGAACATGTTGGCATAAAAAATGGAAGGGCTTACGGATCGGTGCTTGATGAGTATATGCATGAAAGTGTCAATATGGAAGAGTCATCTGTTCATAATGTATCTAATGAGGAACTGGATGATTTACGAGAGATGGAGCAACAAAAACTTGAGAATGGACTTCTGAGAGCCGAGTTGGATAATCTAAGATCAAAGTCAAGAAAATTAGATCAAGTCGTTAAATCACAAACTTTGTTGGAGCAAAACTTAAGGACTATCGTTTCCCAAGAAGTACATGCATCCGTTGCTCAAGAAGTAAGTAAAGCCGTGGCTCATGAAATGGGAAAAACTACCCGTCAACTTTTAGATGCAATTCGGGGTCGTTAATGGTTTTTAGTCGAATATTAAAAACATTTGATGTTATACTCTTTGAATTGGATGATGACTTGGTTATTAGTTTTTGTTATATACAACTCTTTTAGATGTTTGGTTTGATAATATAAATATTTTAGATTGTTAAATCTATGTTTTAATAATTATTGTGTGTGTGTATATATATATATATGTCAAATTAGTGACTTATATTATGATGTTTGTAGCGACTTTTGATAAAATAGTGTCATTTTTAGAGATATGCATAGTGACATTTGAGAAATAAAGTGACATCTTTAAAGACATGGATAGCGACTTTTAAAGATTAGCGTCTTCGTTAAAGGCTTGTATAGCGACTTTTAGAGATAGCGTCATAATTAGCAACTTTCATAGCGATATGTTACTAAATACTAACTTATACTAGCTTCCCCTACAGCGACGCGTATTGTGACGTTTATAGCGACGGGTTACATATCAGCGACCAAAATAGCGACAATAGTTTATTGGTCGCTAAAAATACTAGCGACACTAGAGAGAACGTCGGTCCAAATGTCTCTACTTTTAGAGACACGAGGGTGGAAGTCACTAAATCAGCGACTTCTTATTATTGACTCCTCATCTTACGTCACTTAGAGTGTCGTAGGCTTCAAATATGTCGCTACAGATGTCGCTAAATGTGTCGCTAAAAGGCTAATTTTTTGTAGTGCATAATTTATATATATATGTATATACTAATTTTAAGTCCGTAAAACTAATACATATATACAATCTTGTATTATTTAATTATTCCGAATTATGCATCCTAAAAAATACAGACGGTATTCATAACGCGAAGTCTATGGTCCAGAGCCCGTTCTTGGTTTTAACCCAAACTGGGCCGACCCCAAACTAGGCCGAACCACCCTGGGCTGCCGGACCGCCACAAAGGGGTCACGGCTTGGGACGTAGCTGCTGCTGGGCCGTTAGAAGTTGGGCCGCAGCTACTGCTACTGGGCCGGTGTTTCTAGGCTGCCACAACTGGGCCACCTCCGCCGGTCTTTCACCATCCTTAGGGCCACCGCTGCTGGGCTGCCGCCGCACTGGGCCTGCTGCCGGTGGTCCTAGGATTTTTCCGGTGATAATTTTAGACCAAAAAAACAATAACGGAATAAATATTTACAATTATATATATCGAATTTAAATCCTTATCAACACAACTTGTTGATAACTAGGATTTCAAAAACTTTAAAGTTTATCCTTTAATCTAAAACTAAACTAGTTTGGATTAAAAACTTTTAAACAATATTAACCAATCTGATTAATATTTGTATCATATAAAATCGATATACAAATATATATACATGCACGAAAAATATACCTTTATAGTTTTAATTCTTTAACCGGTTAAACCTAACTGATTTAACCTTTCTGATTAAATATTAAAAGCTATAAAATCTTTCAATATTCAAATCTAACTGTTCGAATATTAAAACTTATAAACTGAGATTAACAAAACTTGTTAATCCCTACTTTTTCGATTATATATTTATATACACATATATATATATATATATATATATATATATATATATATATATATATATATATATATATATAAGAACAAGAACAAATAAACACATCAAACAATATATATAATATAATGTGATAAACTGAGACGTGGCTCTGATACCACTGTTGGGTTTTATTGCACCTCCTATGTGTCATACTGATTCAAACTCAAACTGGTTTGAACCGACTCAAAGATGAAATCTGATTAATCTTTCATAAAGCGGAACTTGAAAGATCAACCACCCAAAAACCCTAAAGGGTTAGAATCTTTGTTTATCACAAAGTATCTATATATATAATTCGACATTATGTATGTATGAAACAAAAATAATATGAACATGACAAACAACAAGAACATTCATATTAATATAAGAACATATGATGTATAGAAACAATATACAAAACTTGTATATTTATATATATATATATATCGATCGGTACTAGTATATATATATATAATATATACTCGATCATCAAACAAGAACAAGAAGAAAAATATGGATATCATACCATTTCTTACCTTAGGGTTGTTCAAGTAATAATCCACCCGTGATGAAGCAAGACGAGTACCCGCTAGAAAGGTGATCAAACCACGAACCTTGATTATACCGACTTGAGGATCGACCAAAAATCGAAACTCGGTTTTGGGTGTTCTCGGCCGGCGGCTAAGAGAGGGAGAGGAGAGGAGTGAATTTGTTTTTAATTCATAAACTTGAATTAATGGTTAACCTTAAATCCTTAACCCTTAATCCCTATTTATACTAAAATAGAATTAGGATTAATTTAAGAAACATTCAAATATTTTCTAATCTTTATTTGAATAACTTAATCACCAAGATAACTTAATTAAATAATAATAATAATAATATATATATGGATATATATTATATGGCGTACGGCCATAAATATATATTATATATATAATTGTTTTCCTTTATTATTATTAATTAATATTATCTAAACAAATAATTTAAACTTAAATTATTAATCTTATTAGTTAACAATATATATTTATTAAACTAATAAATATATATTTTCTTATCAATTAATAACTTGGTAATTAATCCTCTCCGTAAGTTAAAACCATAACTTACTAACACTGGTTTATAACTAACTGTTATTAAACCGTTCTCCCACCTGTGGTTGCATTACTTCTCGGATTACATGCCCTCACAAGTGTGACCCTTGAGTGCCTTTTGGCATTGGATGTGGCATCAGGGTTCGACGGTTATGCACACAAATCCTTTAAAAAAGGTTCAAACCTTTCCTCAAAGGAAAGAGTGTCAAGAAGTTTAGGATGAGATATTTCAAGGGTGACAAGTTCAAGTCCAAGTCTACTGAAGGTTGCTTTTCTTGTGGCAAAACTAGTCACTATGCCAATGAACGTAAAGGGTCACACGTGTGAGGGCGTCTAATTCAAGAAGTAATAATCACAATTTGGAAGATAGGTTTTATGACATCTAGTCATAAAACAGCACAGAGAGTTATAAATTACCAAGGTTGATTAATTAACAAGACAATATATATTTATTAGTTAATAAATATATTATGTTAATTATTAATATATTTAAGATTAATAATTTAGATATTATCTTAAATAAAGGTTATTGCTAATTAAATATTAAAAGTGAAAAACAATATATTTATATATATATATGTGTGTGTTCGGCCGAGAATATATATATTATATAGATAATATATATTTTGTATTTAATAATTATTAGTAAAAATGTATTTAATCAAGGTTTCCTATTTGAAGATAACAAGAATGTTATCTATAAATAGGGAATTAAGGGACTTGATTAGGGTTAACATTAACATACAAGGAAAATCAACTCTCTTCCCCTGTCTCCCCTAGTTCGGCCATCGACCACCCAAGCACAAAGGGGGTGTCGATTTTGGTGTTCTACAACATCAAGGAGTCAAGAACTAAGCATTGTGATTCAATCCTTCTAGCAGATACTTGTGGTGCCACAATACGGGTGGGCAATCTTGAGCAACCCAACGGTATAATGTTCATCTCCCTCATTTTCTTGATGATGTGGGGAAATCAATGATATATATATATATATATATATATATATATATATATATATATATATATATATATATCGAATATGATGCATGTATGGATGATTAGATGATAATCTTGATTAATATGTTTAATACATGTTTCGGATAATTTAGAATATCATGTAAGTGTGTTTTTCGATTATATGTATACACACACATGTATCGATTTTTATATACACATGCCATACACATTTGTGATATAACTAAGATCTTAATCCTTTTAGGGTTTTAAGGATTAAAGTTATTGTTTTATTTCTGCTTTATAAATGATAACTGTTTTTACTGTAATTCTGAGTTGGTTCTAACCAGTTAGGTTATGAATCAGTAAAACTCTACTTTGGTTGAATTGCCCTGTCTAAAACCCAACAGTGGTATTTGAGCCTCGGCTCATTTTATCACAGTGTGTTGGTTAATCTGTTATTATTGTTATTATTGTGTATATATTTTTCGAAATCCATAAAGGAATAACAAGTTCATGTTAATCCTGGTTTATTCAAAAACAGTTGGTTTTTGGATAAGATTTGTAGTTTTAAACCTTTGATCAGAAAGATTAACCAGTTAGGTTTAACCAGTTAAAAGATTAAAACTATGAATAGTTTATTTACTCATATATATACTTGTTTATATATTAGAAATATGGGGATTGATATATTTCATGTTAATCTCAGATTTATTGTTTAATAATGTATGCTTATAGTTTTCCAGTTTTTAATGAGAAAAGTTAAGCCAGTTAGGTTTAACCAGTTAAAAAAGGATAAAAACTATATAAGGTTTATAATTGTAAGACAATAATGAGTAGATTATAGAATGAAATTTTAGAGAATTAGGGCAAAAACAACTTTAAGTGTGTGTATTCTATTCAATATGCCAAAAGTTACAATGAAAGAAAAGGTTACAAGGTATTTATACCTTAACCCTAAAATGCATATTCTATTACAATAATATTGTCTAGATCTAATCACTAATACAGATCTAACAATCTCCCCCTTGATTGGATCTAGACAAAGTTTCGTTCACCTAGGATTCTTTGCCATCTACGGAGAGTGGCCCTTTCTTGCATTTTCTCTTCTATCTTCTCTATAACCTCAGTTAGGCTTACTCTTGCAGATTGATCAAAGTCATCCTTGAGGCTGAAGTTGTGCTCTCTGATCTTGATAATCCAGACTCTGAGTGATCCATCTGAATAGGCATTTAGTTCGTCGATCCTCAGGAAGAACTTCTCCTTATGACTGTTGAATAAAACTATACCATCATCTGTCTCACCAGTCTCATCATCCTTCCAAATAGTTTGATACATTTTAAGCTTGTCAATTCTAGGATGAGAGGTGTTTGGCTTCAATACATTAATCTTTGCTTTATCTGCCTCTGCACCAAGCTGGAGATCAGTTCTTTCAGCAAGTCTGATTCTTTGCTTCATAAAGTCCAACAAGATCATATAGCCCGCATAGTTTACCCGAGAGCTATCTTTCTTAGCTTCAAGTACTTTGTGTATGTATTCAACGTCAGCAAAACTGAGGTACTTCAAGTCCACTTGGCTGAATCCATAGTTTTTCTGATCTGATCTTTGAACATGAAAGTACACCCAAATTACATTGAGAATTTTGCTAAAAGTGCACTTGACTTTGATTATCGGAAACTTTGATGCTACTTCTTTCCTTGAGAGCCCATGCCAGTTCAATAACAACCTTTTACCAGCTTCAGTGACATCTGTGACTCCCATCAGATTAACAGGTAATTCATCTTGTAGTTGATCTGTGTAAATACCCTGAATCTTTTCTTCCAGAAAGGCAACAGCAACATCAGAAGCTTTCCAATTTCTATTAGTCTTGTTCAAGGCCTTTATGGTCAACACAACTCTTTTTCTGACATCTCTCATGCCTATAGTTAAGATTGGATCTGGATTGTAACCTTTAGGTATTTTCCATTCAGCACCCCCTCTTCATCTTTCTTAACCTTTCCAGTTTATCTTGTTCCCTCAACAAATCTCTTGGAGTTTTTCTAAATTCGCCCGGAGTTGGAGGAAATAAGTCAGCCACTTCTTTGTTCAACCTTAAAACACTTGTAATGTCAAACTTCTCACGAGTTGGAGCTTCATCTACCTCAGGCTCTTCAACCCTTGGTGTTGTTACCGTTTTTGTTTATTTTCTTTTGTTGATTTGTTGTTGAAGAGTTAGTTCCTTTTCATGTTCACCAGCTTCTTTTACAAATGACCCGTAATCATTAAAATCTGAATCTGTACCAGTCAGGAAGTCAAATGTATCATCCACTTGTCTATCTATATCCTCTTCTTCTTCATCTATTAAACCCATTTTATCTTTTCCTTTTCCCCTTCCTCTTCCTCTCTTTGGTGTTGGTTCTTTGCTTTGAGAAGAAGAAGTGGTAGGTATTTTTGCTAGCAGAGAAGTGATCGGCACAGTAGCTGTACGGTTCTCCCCCTCAGAATGATCTGGGTCAGGATCCCGGTCATTATGTTTTCGTTTCGTCCCTTGTGCCTGACATGTTTCAAGAGAGGCCTTAAGTGCATCAACTAGTTCAGCTTCCTCTTGATTAGTCATTCTGCCTTCAACCATATCTGACGGACCCTCCCCCTGAACAAAAGCTGGAAGAGCCTCATCCTGAACATACTTAATAGGATCCATGGCATCCATTCTTTTATGAAAAGCAACTCCAAAAGCGGCCATGCTAACTCTCATTTCATTCTTAAAAATTTCAAAATCGGATTTCTTGTATTCAGTTCTTAGTAAGTCAACCAGAGTAGCATCTTCTTTAGTATTAGTCGGTCTAGCCATCAGCTTTGCATACAACTGAGATTTCAACTCATCCACCGACACATCAGGACCTTGTTTCGCCAGAAGCCTGTCTAACTTCTCACTTACAGCATCAATTTTAGCATGAAAGGCAGATAAAGCAGTTTCAAGGTCAGCCTTAGAGATAAATTTTGAGGCAACCATAGAAACTTTTGAAGGTGTAACAAAACCGGGATCACCTAGATTGCCCGTTGAGACGTTAACAACTGGAGGAACAAATCCTGCCGAAGTAGAGCCACCCACGTTCACAGCTGGTTCGGGGTTGACTGTGGCGGGATTTCCATATAATCCTTGAAGTCTACGAAGAGTAGCTTCTATAGATATTCTGCTAGGTCCTGCAGGTAGGATCCTAGTTGATGGTACAGATGTGTCCTTGTGTATAGAAAGAATTGGGCTTGCAATGTGCTCATCAAGATGAAGGTCGGTAGCCTGGGGAGAAGTGACACCTGTTTCAATACCTACTGTCTCAGAAGGAGACTTCGGTAGATCATGTGTTAAATCCCCGTGAGAAGTTGAAACTATGTCTTGTTGAGAAGAAACAGAATGGCTTGGTGGGGTTTGTGCATGCTCTGGTGGGATGCTAGAGACTTGTTCAACACCAGGACTGACCCTGTCAGACCTGATGGCAGATGTGGTATCCCGGCTATCTGTGGCTGGAGAACTCTCAGCACTCTCATTTTCTTTTCTCCCGCTCTCATTCTCATTTTCTTTTAATCTCTCCTCTTCTTCTACATCAAAATCAATATCAAACATGTCATCATGAGTATACACATGTGTTTCCTGATTATCACCCTGATCTGATTGTTTCAGAGATTGAGAATTTGCTAAGAAATTTCCAATCGGCATATCATCATCCTCTTCTCCCTCTCCTATACTCACATCACCCACATCCCCTTTACTACCCCTCTCGGAATTTTCTCTCTGCTCATCCCCATCAGTGTCACCCGAAGACGACTGAGCACTATCCTCTAATCCCTCAGGTGTTAATGTTCTTTGGGTAGGATCAACAGGTTCTTGTCGATCCGGAAGAACTATATTATTCTCACGCACAAATGCTAGAACTGTTAGATCATCGAGATCCATTAACATGAACAGCTCAACAGGCATAACATAAGCCTGGAGTGTAGAATTTGTATCAATCTTTTAAAGCTTTTGCATCACATATATGGTAGGTTTAGGATCATTATCCCTCAGATTAATCTCATTTGGGTATTCAAGCATGATACTCTACACAATCATGGAAAAGAACCGAGGATATGGTAGAAACTTCTTTGCTAGATGTGGAATCTGTTTCTGATGAACCACCTTTTGCAGATCTTGAAAAATAATGGACGCGTAGTCTACGTGCCAATGTTTAACCATGGCAACCAGTATTTGAAAAGCACTTGTACTTCCACCATCAACCCCTATTGAAACACTTGTGAGGCATCTGTTGATTATTGCATACAACGTCTGCCAGATCGGAACCAAGTTAGATCTCTTGAAATGTGCATTCTTTGTTAAAACACCATTGAAGCCCAGATCAGTCACATGTGGATAAATGTCCTTGCCAGATGGTATCGGATCAAACTGTTGCTTGTGAGTATAGGTACCCTCTACAGCTGGCAGTGTTAGCATTCTCCTCAATTGATCAGTATCAACTGAGAATTCAAGATTTTCAATCTGGCCAGCAATTTTATCTTGGCCCTCATCAGTAACTATGTTATGCATGGAACTCCAGAGTTGTTGTACATAGACCTCGGGGATGTGGGGTTCTTCATCATCATCAGTAGGGTTATATGAAAAAAGGTGGTTTAATGGATGAGATGCAATGAGTTCAGAAATAATAGGGAATTGGGTAGAGGTTGTGATGGAATCAAAGCAGTGATTGTTTAAGATAGAGGGAAGGTAATTAGCAGAGGGAAACAATTGTTCAGAAGGAACAAATGCTGGAAGGTTACCAGGGTTAGACATCTGCAATAAATCATAATTAAAGCCCTTGGTTAATCACCAGATGTTCAACAGATAAGATCATATGTGTTTGTTCATTCCTTTTTGAACAATTTGAAAAATTGAAAATTTTGAAAAATTTCAAAAAAATCACTAAGTGTTTAGTCGGAATTGAGGATTCCGACTAAAACTTAGTCTCAATTCCGAGTACTTTGATTCTGAGTGACATAAGTGTTCAATTCCGAGTAAAAAGTTGAAATCCGACCAAAAATCCAACATGAATTCCGAGTGATTGGACATTCCGAGTGAACTTTGGAATTCCTTGTGATTGGACATTCCGAGTGAATTGAGTGTTGTATGTATTCCGAGTAAACTCGGATTCTGAGTAAAAAGAGTGGAATTCCTTGTGTAAGGTTTCCGAGTAAAATGACATCTTAGTCGGATTCCGAGTGAAGTGATATTTTCAAGGGTTTCAAAAACAGTCGATATTCTCAATTCCGACTCATTCATCAGTTCATGTCAGATTCAAGCACAATTTTTCACAGTATAATTTTGACATTGCAAATCACAACCGAGTGGTCGTATTATCATTTTAAGCATCTTTAACAAACAAACTACCCCCTTTCAAGAACACTAAGCAGTTCTATTTGAAGATATAAACCCCGAAAACCCACAATACGCAAATTTTCAAAAACAGATGATCTTAACACGATTAAAGACATAAGTAACAATTAAAAACTTATACGAAGCATGTCAATCACTACAACTAAGCATCCAATAAGTATTAACATAGGATTGATTATCATTTAAGCACCAAATCGACTAAACCCTTCTCGGTAGTTAGGGTTTTTCACGAACAGTAAACCCCAAATGATGAAATACATGAAATTAATCGATAAAGTAGAGGAAAAGAATGTTACCACTGAATTCACACAAGGATATTGATCAAAAACTCAGAAAATCAAAGCAATCAGTACACGGTTGATGATCCCACAGTGATGAGAGAAAAAGTCGTGGTGAGAGGGAATGGAAAAGGAAATCCGAGTAAAAGTCAAAATTCCGAGTGCTTTACCTTTTAAACACATGTGTCACGGATTCCGACTAAAGGGTGCAGAATGATGAATTCATACTAAAGTTACTCGGATTCCGACTAAAAGACTTGGAATAATGAACTCCTTCTGAAATGAGTCGGATTCCGACCAAAAAGACTCGGATTTGGCAATTCCGATTGAATTTGAACTTGTGAAAATTTTGGACGTTTTCTCTCATGACCATTTTTGAATATAACAAAGACAAAGAAAACATAAAAAACCCCCCCAAAATAAGCATTAATTTGAAAAAAAAGAAAAACTATTTTTGACTTTTTGAACATTTTGCACATGTTTTTGGATTTTAAAGATTTTGAAAAGATTTTGAGATTTTCAGAAATTATCAAGACACATAAAATAAGAGAAATAAAACAAGTAATATAACTCTCCCCTACAAGTATGAACCATCAGAAGTTCATAACTTGTTAAATCAGTATTTGCTCCCCCTGAACTCAAGTACCTATCTTTGGAGATTTTTATTGGAAGAGTTAAAGTACAGTTAAATACTCAAATTCAACATGCCCAATTTTGAAACTAGAGTATTTTAACGATTTTCATTCAACGGTTTGGTGAAAATGTCACCGAGTTGATTTTCAGTGTTAACATACTTTATTTCTATCAATCCTTTTTCAACATAATCTTTTAAAAAGTGATACCGAATGTCAATATGTTTCGTCTTAGAATGATGCACGGGATTGCATGAAATTACGATGGTACTCTGGGAATCACACATCAGTGGTATGTGAGAATAGTCCAGTCCAAAATCCGACAATTGTGTGCGAATCCACAGACTTTGAGAGCAGCAGCTGGCAGCAGCAACATATTCAGCCTCCGCAGTGGAAGTTGACACACAGTTTTGCTTCTTTGACGCCCAACATACTAGTCTGTCTCCCAGAAAATGTGCACTGCCGGATGTACTTTTTCTGTCAAGCATGCACCCTGCATAGTCAGAATCTGAATATCTAATTAGCTCAAAATCAGAATCTCTAGGATACCACAAACCTAAATTTGAAGTACTCTTAAGATATCTTAATATTCTTTTAACTGCCAACAAATGAGACTCTTTAGGATTTGCCTGAAATCTGGCACAGAGACAAGTAGCAAACATTATGTCTGGTCTACTAGCAGTTAAGTACAATAGGGATCCGATCATACCACGAAAAGTTTTTAAATCAACTGATTTACCATGAGGATCCGCAAACAGTTTTGTTTTAATTCCCATGGGAGTTGAAATTGGGGAACAATCAGTCATGTCAAATCGTTTTAATAAATCCTTTATATATTTTGACTGATTTATAAATATCCCATGGTTAAATTGAGAAATTTGCAATCCAAGGAAAAAGTTAACTTCCCCCATCATGCTCATTTCAAACCTCTGTTTCATGGTATTTGCGAAATCATCACTGTACTTTGGACTAGTTGAGCCAAAGATAATGTCATCTACATAAATCTGTACAAGAATATGATCTGAACCGATCTGCTTTTTGAAGAGTGTTGTGTCTGTGGTCCCTTTTGTGTAGCCCTTGCTGAACAAATAATCTGACAGCTCATCATACCAAGCTCTCGGGGCTTGTTTTAATCCATAGAGAGCTTTGTCAAGTAGATATACATTCTGCGGGCGTTTGGGATCAACGAAACCTTCAGGTTGACCAACGTAGACTTCCTGCTTGAGTTTACCGTTGAGGAAAGCAGTTTTAATATCCATTTGGTAAACCATAAAGTTCTTGTGTGCAGCATAGGCCAGGAATAATCTGATAGCTTCCAGACGAGCTACTGGGGCAAAGGTTTCATCATAATCAATGCCCGCTTGTTGGTTATACCCCTTTGCTACTAGCCTTGCCTTGTTGCGTATAACTACTCCATGAGAGTCTTTCTTGTTTTTGAAGATCCATTTAGTACCCACAATGGATTTATCTTCAGGTTTGGGTACTAGTCGCCAGACTTTCAAACGTTCGAACTGATTTAGCTCGTCTTGCATAGCAAGAATCCAGTCTGGATCTTCTAAAGCTTTAGATACCCGTGTTCGCTCTAGCATGCTCAAAAAATTAAGATTTTGACATTCATTGACAGTTGCGGAGCGAGTTCGAACACCGGCGTTCAACTCCCTATTACTTGAGTATCAGGATGATTTCTCAGCCAGAGATGCTCGGGGGATTGACTGTCCACTGGTTGAGCATCCGTTGCAAATGGATTAACCATTTCTGGTTCGGCAAACGGATTTACTATATCATTTGTTGCAACAGGAGGAGAAGTTCGTTGTTCAAGAAAAGTACTTATTGTAGCTTCAGACTCGGAATTTTCCGGATCAGTGTCCCATGTAACAGTAGGAATGGTTAGGGTAATTGATTCTTCCAGTTGTGGTTGTACCTGGTCAATCTTGTTCACATTGTCAGAGCAAGACACATTAGTGTTGAAAAATTCAAACATAAAATCCAAATTTATATCTTCATTCTGAATGTGTTGATTATCAAATTTATTAGATTGGTAAACAGGATTTTTATGAGTCAAGGGTTTGGCTGTCAAAGAGTTTAAGTTTACTAAATCATCAAATGTCACATTAATACTTTCGACAACATCATTAGTTATCGGATTTAGAATACGAAAAGCCTTTTTATCTGTTGAATACTCCAAAAAGATCCCCTCGTCAGCTTTTGGATCAAACTTAGATAGTTTATCAGATTCATTCAGAACAAAGCACCTATTACCAAATACATGAAAGTATTTGATATTAGAAACTATTCCATTACATAACTCGTAAGGAGTTTTATTTAAACGACGATGAATTAAAGATCTATTTTGAGTGTAGCAAGCAGTATTGACAGCCTCAGCCCAGTATGATGCTGAAAACTTTCAATATTGTAACATTGTTCTCGCAGCTTCAATCAGTGTTCTATTCTTTTTGTCAACAACTCCATTTTGTTCCGGAGTGTAAGCTGCTGAAAACTGATGTGATATTCCTTCAGAATCAAGATAAGAATCCAGAGTTCTATTCTTGAATTCTGTGCCATTGTCAGTGCGTATCGCTTTCACAGGTTGACCTTGCTGTGTCTTGTGTTTAGTCAGAAATAGAATGATTTGCTGTGGCACTTCAGACTTGTGGCTTACAAACCGAACCCATGTATAGCGAGAGTAGTCATCCACCATCACCAGTATGTATCTTTTAGCATTTCTGGACTGAACCTTTATAGGTCCACAGAGATCCATGTTATCAGTTGGAGAGGAGCTGATGTTGTTGAAACTTGAACCACTTTATGAGGTACTCGTTTTGATTTCCCCAGCTCACAATCCTTACACATATGCTCTTTTTCGAATTTCAATTTCGGAAGACCTCTGACGAGATTCCCGTTTACCAGCTTGTTGATGTTTTTGAAATTAAGATGGGACAGTTTCCTATGCCATGACCAGTTCAAATCTGAAGCAGCTTTTGAAAGCAAACAAACAGATGAACTTGATGCTTTCCCAGACAAGTCGATAGTATAAAGATTCGACTTTCTGTTGCCTCCTAAAATTTCTTTTCCTTCTTCAGTTCTCAAAGAGCATGATTTTCTTTTGAACAGAACTTCCATACCCTTATCACAGAACTGTCCAATTGAGAATAGATTGTGACCAAGCCCCTCTACATAAGATACCTTTTCAATCCTAACATTCCCTGTTTCCAAAACTCCGTGGCCGAGGATTGGTGCTACCTGGTCATTCCCAAACTTGACATTTCCAGAATATTTGTCCATGAACTGTTTGAGAAGACCCTTATCTCCAGTCATATGCCTGGTGCACCCGGAGTCCATGTACCAGAGATTACTTTTCTGCACATGTAAACAAGGAGTGAACACCTTACTCATTGTGAAATGGGATGAGGTATATTAGGGATATAAGCAGAAGAAATAACAGGATTAACAATCAAAGATTCAGATTTCTTTTGCTGTTTTATCTGCCACTTCTTAGGTTGCCATTTTTGTTGAGGGGTTGTGATTGGTTTGTTATTTTTATGGACAAGAAATTTGTTTTGAAGAACTAATTTGTTGGTTTCTCTTTTGTTAACAATGCGGTGTGATGATGGCACATGACCGTTGACAAGATGAACAGTGTTGTGAACACGTTGTGGTACTGGTTTGTTGTTATGCTTCAAGGATTGAGATGATGAAAAAACTGGTTTGGATTTACTAAAAAATGTTTGTCTCAGTGAACGATTGAGTTTCTCCACTTCAGTATTTTGATATTGTGCTCTTCTCTCAGACTCAGCTACCATGCGCATCTCCTCAAGATGTTGTTCCCATTGACCAATAAGCATTGGTAACCTCCGATGGGCATATTTGCGTAGAAAAGATATGAGTTCGTTTTTCCTAATCCATTGATGGATAATGTAACCCTTACGGTTTACAAACCAAGTAAAGATCATATCCTCTTCAGGATTCCTCCAATTTGGAACGGATTTGTATCATCTCAGAAGTCGTTCTTGATGATATGAGCATGCATTGATACAATGACCCTCAACACAACCAACACTTGCACAAAAAATTTCATCTTTAACAACTGGTGGTTTTGAAACAGTAGATTGACAATTTAAAACATTAGCAGATTTTACTTTCCAGTTTAAGACTGCTTTACAACCAAACAAACAAAATTTTCGATGAATTAAACAAAAAGACGGAAAGAAAGTCTGCTTTCTTGAATGAGTTTGTTTATTCTGTTTCTTGGCCTCACTTCTTTTCTTCTCAGGTAACTGTGTAACATCTTTCTTCTGCACAGTCTTCTTTACTGCTTGTTTGGCAACACAATTTCTTTTATCTGGTGTAGAAGGAAGAGAAAAAGATTTGTTAGATTTATTAAGAGTGTTTGATGACTTAGGAGAAGAAGATGTAGATTTTGAAGATTTGCTCCCTGATGTTGACCCTTTCTCTCTAATACTGTTTGAATCACAGAATTGATTACATTTGTGAGCTACGAATTCTCTACAAGCTTTGGGACAAGTAGGAATTTTAACACTCCATCCAATATCATTTTCTTTAAGAATCTGTGCCATTTTCTCATCTCTCATTTGCTTCTCGATCTCATAAGTAATGATTTGAGGAAGAAGAATGTGTGCACAATCCAAATTTTCTAAATTAGAAACATTTGATTTTGCTGATTCATTTAATTTTCTTTTCAAATTTTCACATAACCGAACGATTGTTGATTCGTGAGTCTTAACTTTTGTGTTTGCCTTTTTCAGTTCTTCAGAAAATTCTTGAACTTGATTAAGTAAAACATCATTTTCAAATTTCAGTTGATTCACAGATTCAGAGTTAAAATAATGAACATGAGCAGCGGAAGATTGTGTGAAGAATAACTGTTCTTGCAAAATTAGATTATCTATCTCAAGCATGATGTTGTTAATTATGCAATTTGTTTCTAAAATTTCTTGTCGAATCTGTAATTCCATATGAGGAATATACACGCGTGGTGCATAGGAAGTAACTGTTTGCTCAGGTATTTGAAAAATTAAACTTTCGGAATGAAAACCAGTTTTGTTTTTGACATGTGATTCATTTGTTGTTTTATATGATGCATTCAGTGAGTCATAATTAAATGCTTGTTGACATTTCGTTGTGGTTATCCTTTTGAATGTTTCTTCTTGTGTGACTTCCTCTGCAGCAACAAACACCATCTTGTCGGATAAGCCCTGATTCATTCTGTCAGCTTGATATAGTTGAGTGCAATTGATTTTCGTGAAGAAGTAGCTTTCATCATACCCTAAACCGTTGTACTTATTTCTAGTATCCGGGGTTAAACTTTTGAAAATAGTATGACGAGTTGTGGGTTTCTTTCTAACAACTTCTTCAAGATTATTCACTTTTGTTTGCAAAGACAATTTTTCTTCCAAAATCAGATTTAAATTGATTTCAGCACTCAACTTAGCAGCATTCAAGTCATGGACTTTTCTTTCAGTCTTCTCTTAAACTTGACTTAACTCATCTTCCTTTTGTCTGATTATTTCCTTAAGTTGATTAAGACTAACTGTGTGTTTAGATGAGACGGCTTGGTTCATTTTAAGATTGAGATTTTGTGATTGCAGTTTCTGGTTTTTGGCAGTTAAGATTTGTACTTGATTAACTAAAGTCATAATATGATCAGCAGAAATATGAGGGTCATTGAGATGTACCTTCTCAGCGGTAGACTCAGACGCAGTTGAGGGAGAACTGGCGCTGGAAGGAGCTTCTTGAATTTCATTGTCACTCTCATATTCACTTTCTGGATCTGACTCGTCAAACTTTGCCATGAACCCTGTATCAACCTCACCCAGCACTGCATCCTCTATATTAGCTTCATTCTCAGCAATCACTGAACCCTTATCCTCATCTTCACTTTCCCCATCGGTCTCCAGAAATTCAGACTGTTCCACATGAGACATTAGTACAAACTGGGTTTGAACTTCAGTATATCATCTGTGTCGGACAGAAACTGATCTTCTTCTTCAAGGAGAACTGTTCCACTGTTCCATTTCTTGATTAGATTAAGCTTTGCTTCGTAGTACTCAAAAGTCCTTCACCTTCGGCTTTTTACAGTCATTTATCACATGCCCTGTGTTACCACAATTGTAGCATTTCTTGGGTTGAGCAGCTTGTATCTTTCTCTCATACCTTTTTTCCAGATTTACCCCGTCATTCCTTTGAAATTTGTCGTCTCTTCTTCGAGAACCATAAGTGAATCTCTGACGGTTATTGGTTTTTGATTTGGTAAACTGATTTTGTAGCATATTAGTGAGATAAGCTACAGCCTGCATTACTTTCTCATTCTCATCCGGCTCATCAGTGTCAGACTCAGAAGTTTCTGATTCCTGTATCTGTTTGAGTTTCAAGGATCTGCTTGAAGATCTACCTTTTCTTTCATTCACAACCAATTCCAGAGGATCAGCAATCTCTTTCTGTGAACCCACACCGATCTCATCCTGATATTGATTAAGCTCTTCGAATATCATGTGGGGAGTGACCTTGTTTAGAACCTTTTGGTTCATTTGTCTGTAAATAGCCAATTGAGTTTTCCACTCAGGTCCTAAAGAATTAAGAAACCTGGTGTTCTTTGTCAGTTCAAAATAACTATCTAACTTTTGATTTCTGAGATCATTAAGCAGTTTACAAAACCTGCTGTAAGTAATTGCCAGAGTTTCACCTTCCCGAATGGAAATGATCAAACGCATTCACAAGAGTTGTTTCTTTAATCCACACCCCAGATTCAGTCCCCTCCATCTGTTTCTGAATTTCATCCCAGATCTCTTTAGCAGTATTGAGACTATTGATCTTGATATAGAACTCTGCTGATAAGCCATGCTTCAAGTAGTACTTTGCCTTTTGATCTGCAGTAGCTCTCAGTTTTTCTTCTGCTGTATATTCTGAAGGAGTCTTGGGACGATTAATTTCTGGAATTGGAGGATTGTTAGTTGAGTCACCCCTTTGATCAAACATAAAGATACCGTTCCCCTTTAAGATACTTTCTTTCATCAACTATCCATATTTCTCGTTGTTTTCAATAAAGTCCATAAAACGCCCTTTCCACACATGACACTCTTCACGATAAAGCACGGGAGATTTAATGTCAGAACCAAACGAAAGGGTTTCACTATAAGTACTCATTCTAGGATCTTTGCTCTGAAAGGTTCCTTGAATCACTGAAAATTTTTCTAAGTATGAATCCCAATCAATACTCTTAAATTCCGACTGTAATTAGAATTCTAATCAAATATGAAGTCTGAATTCCGATTGATTGATTCCTCTTTGAAGAAATCCGAGTAAAGCAGGAAATCCGAATAGAGTGGAAAATCCGAATAAAGTGGGAATTCCGAGTGAAGTAGGAATTCCGAGTGAAGTGGGAATTCCGAGTGAAGTGGGAATTCCGAGTATTTTAGTCGGAATCCGAGGGAGGGGAACAATCCGATTGCTCTTAATTCCGATTGAAGCTTGAATTCCGAGTTGAATTCAATTCCGAGAGAAAAATGACTTTTGAAATCCGAGTAACTTGAATTCCTTGTGAAATTCCAAATCCTGGTAAAATTCCAAACCTGAGAAACTTGAATTCCTCGTAAATTTTAGTCGGAATTGATGTATTCCGAGTAAAGTAACCCGGATTTGATGAATTCCTACTGATTCAAAGGTGAAATCCGACTGATTCAAGGCCCGAATTCCGACTAATTCATATCCAGATCTAAAATACGAATTTTTCAAGTAAATCTTTTCCAAATGTCTCCAAAACTTCCAGATATGTTCGTAACTATTAGATACACAGTTCTAATCCATAATAACCCAAGTTAAAACACAATAAATCGGATTTCAATAAATTTTTCAAAGAACTCGAAAATACTTCAAACCTTCCTTACTCGAGATCTGTTGTTTGTATCAATCCAGAACCAATTGTCGAGTGTTTAGTTGATGATATCCTTCCTAATGACTCACAAAACAGCAATTTTAACCCATCAGATCTATGAAATCAATTTCTAACCCGAAAGTGACTTTTTCTTCAAGAAACCTTTGAAACTTGATCAATACATTGCTGTTTTGTGTTGTTCTTGCTAGAATCACTACAGAAACCAATCAGAGTTGGCTCTGATACCAATTGTAAGACAATAATGAGTAGATTATAGAATGAACTTTTAGAGAATTAGGGCAAAAACACCTTTAAGTGTGTGTATTCTATTCAATATGCTAAAAGTTACAATGAAAGAAAAGGTTACAAGGTATTTATACCTTAACCCTAAAATGCATATTCTATTACAATAATATTGTCTAGATCTAATCACTAATACAGATCTAACAATAATTGTTCATCTTCATGTGTCCTTATGTATATATCATGAATATTAACTAGTAAAGTTAATATGGATAATCTTGAAGGTTTTTTAGTCAAAACTAGTAAGTTTGTGATTAAAGGATAAATCTTAAGGATTTAAAATTCTAAAATCATATCAACTAGTTTAGTTGATAAAATTTATTTAAAGATTAGATAATTAAAAAAAGTTCATGTTTTTTAACTTTTGAACTTTGAATAAAACTAGAATTTTTAGTTTTTTATTTGATATATATATATATATATATATATATATATATATATATATATATATATATATATATATATATATGAATTATATCCGAATTTCTATGTTTGGTTGATTGGAAAGATATGACCGGAAAAAGATCACCGGAGACCACGATGGACCACCGGCGGCAGCCACTTTGCGGCGGCCTAGCGGCGGTGGCCCAAAGGTTGGCAGCCCATGGTGGTGGTGGTTCGGGAAGGTGGCCCACGGCCCAGCAGTTATTGTGGCGGCCCCGCTCGGCTGCGGCCCAACTTCAAGCGACCTAGCCTGGATCACGGCCCAAGTAGTTTTTCCGGCCCAGGTGCAGTTCCGAAACCCCTTTGCGGCGGTCCGGTAGCCCAGTGAGGCTCGGGCCAGTTTGGGTCGGCCCGGTTAGTTCTTTGGTTAATTTCATATTAAAGCCCAAAGTTTTTTATTTTATAGTTCTTAAAATAAATTGTTTATAATTGTTGTTTAGAACTTATTTATTTTAATTAAAACTATATTGGACTTATATATGCATGTTATGGACTTGATGGGCTTCTCAGCCTAGTTAAGGTATGCCGAGAATGGGCTTTGGCCCATAGGCCTCGCGTAATAAATACAATTTGTATTTGGGACAAATAAGTTGGAATGGATAATAATATAAGTTCTTTATATTTATATATTAGTTTTACGGACTTAAAATTAATATATTTATATAGATTATGGTTAAGGTCTTATTTTTTAACTAGCTAAGTTAAAATATAAGTTTTATTATATTTTAGGATTAAAATATAATAATTAGCCATAATGGTGTATTATTATTGGACAATATAAACAAAGCTAATTCTTTAATCAATTAAGTGTTTTTGGATTAAAACACATTTGGTGTAATAGTTATTATACGGGTTAAAGTCACTAAAGACAAACATGTTTTCTCTCATGTTCCGATATGTCACATTAACTTTTTTTTGTACACATATGGCCATTAAACTTGTAAAAAACGTGTTATTATAGCCATTTTGGTGATTTTGACCTGCAATAGCAGGTCATCTTCTTCCCCAATTTCCTTCACTTCGAAAACAAACTTTGGAGCAAAAATTCCCCATATACACTCAATGAAAATCAATTATTCTTGACTCTAAGGAAAGGTAATCGAGTTGTCTATCAAGTAGTACAAAAAAAAAAAAAACGAGTTTAAGATGTGTCAATTCATCAAAATACCTTAAGGGTGTCGAATAGGGTCATTATCAACGTTAATTAGCAATAACTTGTCCTACACTTGACGGTTTTTCATGAATTTGGTGTATATTGAAAGGTAAAAATATTATCTACGACAATCTATAAAAAGAATTATGTAAAATGACCAAGAATCGAGCTAAAACACATCTTTTTCTGCCTTGTTTTGAAACCCATAAACACAAAAAAAACAAAACTTTGAGCTCACATTCTCCCTCAATACTTGACGAAAATTCATGAATTTGGTGTCATTTGAAAGGTATAATGACAAATTACAGGATTTTATAAAAAAAATCACGCAAAACGATCAAAAATCGACCAAAAATCGGAAAAAACGTGCTGAAACCGAGCCGGCAGGTTGCAGGTCACGAAATGGCCATATCAACACAGATTTTGTAAGTTAAATGGCCACATGTGTAAAAATAAAAGTTAATGTGCCATATCGAAACATTGGGGAGAGCCTGTTTGTATTCAGTGACTTTAACTCTTATTATACCATTAGTTTATAAATTTATTAAAAGGGTTTGACAAGTCTTGTCAAATCTTTCTCATCTCAATTATTAGTTTAATTAATTTGAGAATAAATGAGAAAAGGTTTATATATTGCTTGCATTATTATTTTTTTAATGCATGGTTGGTTATTTATATATTGTTTTTATATAGATGTTAAATGGGTTTGACTTGTATACTAAAGTCGCATTAATATCTTTAAGTCGCGTTTGTAGTTTCTACATGTAAACTACAAATGCTTGACTTAAACAAGTCAACAGTATATTCTTGTTGTGGTTGGACATGTAGGTTATAGTTTTTGCCAACTTAGACCTGTGGTTATTGTTTTTGCTTTATTTCTTTATTTTGGTTTTGGGGAGGCTTGCGTGCCACTTACAACCTCTTTTTACAATGTAAAAGTATCTTGAGGAGGCCTGCGTGCCACTTACAACCCCTTTCTATAATGTAAAAGTAATAGAATAGTTTTATATATTCTAGTTTAGATTATTGTAACCAAAACCAAAAACAAAAGACTAATTCAAGAAGGAGGAACAAAACAAAGCTGCTCGGGTTAAGACCGGAGGTGTCAAGGCCAGTGGGAGCAAGGAGATTATTCATTAGATCCAGCCAAGGGATCGAATTAGAATAGCTTGTCCTTAGTTGACCCTTTAGGATATAGTTGGCAAAACTATAACAACTTATTATCTGTGTGGTTGTGCTTTATTTTATGATTTTATGCCACTATAAAATTAAAGTAGGAGGTTAATAATGGTTTTTATTAATCAGAGGTAAGACCACGAATACGATAAAATTAGTATACGATAATAGATTTATAAAATTTAATATTTTATGATTGTCGTATCAGTATTTTAAAAGAAGTTTGTTTTACAAAATAATTTTATCATAAAACGTATTGTGTACCTAGTTCAAGGTATGCTAAGATATACGGATTTTAAAACAGATAACTTTAAAATGGTTTTACAATCCTGGAAATCATGTTTTTCTAACTTGGATAAAACCCACTAAAATCTTAGACCAGTAGTGCTACCCATCTAGTGGTACACCTTTCCTACTCCTGATACCTTGGTGTGTTATCGTGCCTAAACCGTGCACACCAGGGTTCAAACCGATGTGGGAAGGTGGTCAAAGACTTTGCGATTCCCTGAAGTGACGGGCCAGAGTTCACCCTATCCTAGGTGGTGTTGTCTATTTGGTGATTCCCTGCTGTGACGGGCCCACAATGCACTTAGTGTAGAGATACGATTGGTAAAGGAACCCACCTACCTGAATTAGCATGGGGTTGGTGTTGTCGTACCCAAACCGTGCACCAACACGTGTGAAATAAGGATCCTAGGGATAATACTTATCATTTAAGGGTTTTTATCGATTCGTCTTTAGAAAAGGATAAGCTTACTGGACCTAACTTTCTCAACTAGGAGCACATTCTTCGGATCGTGCTCAGGCATGAGAGAAAGTGGTATGTCCTAGAGGAACTAGTGGGAAATGCCCCAGCCAACAATGCAAGGGTTGATGCTAGGGAAGCTTATCAGAAATGTGTCAATGACATGCTAGATGTAAGCTGCCTTATGCTTGCAACGATGAGTCCAGATTTGCAAACAAGCATGATGGAAACATCGGCTTATGACATGATCCGTCAGCTGAGGGACATCTTTCAAGAGCAGGCTCGTTCAGAACGTTACGATGTCACGAAGGCTCTTAACACTTGCAAGATGGCTAAGGGCACTTTGGTTAGTGCCCATGTCATGAAAATGAAAGGGTACATGGACCAACAGGAAAGGCTTGGACACCCGGTACCAAGCAACGGATATGATACTCAATTCGTTGTCTGATGACTATAAGCCATTTATATTCAATTATAACATGAACAATATGGAGAAATCCATAGCTGAGTTTCATTCAATGCTCAAGACAACGGAGTCGAATATGGTTAATAAGTCCAAGGACATCTTTATGATGGATAACAATGCTACTAAAAAGAGGAAGGGGCACAACGGAAGATGCAAGGGTAAAACCGAGCCAGGACCATCTGCACCCAGGGCCAAGGCAAAAGGCAAGGGCAAGGGCAAGAAATTTAAACCACACAAAGCAAGAGCCGAGAACCGGTGCTTCAAGTGCGGTGAAATTGGCCACTATAAGGTCAACTGCCTGAAGCGTCACGAAGGTGGTCGAAACGCCACAGGTAACTTCGATGACTAACTTCAGTATTTTTGCTTTTCAACTTATTATATAAGTGGTGTTTGACATTTTGTGATCGTTTATTGCAAACAGGTCAGTAAAAGCAAAGGATGCCAAGGAATTCAAAGAAATACCACTTGCGGAAGATAAGGATATCTATAATTCATAGCTTATTACCTATTTTAATATTTTAGTTCAAACTGTAGTAGTTTTTGGGAACTCTCTTATTAAAATATTAATGAATTATTAGTTGATATACCCTTGCACGTATATCTGGTCAAGTATGACTAGAAGGTGGCTAACAAGTCAAAGTCTTTGACTTATTAGTATTTAATCCTCATGCATTGATTGCCATTTGAGTAGTATATTGATATTATAATTGCTCGACTAAACATATATAATCACTTAAAGCAACATAATCTATGTTATAAGGTTTGTCTAAGTAATTATAAGTATTTATGAAAACAAGTTCAAGGTTTGAACTAGCATTAAACACTTGAAATAATAGTTATTATTTCTAAGAACGTTTTTAAGGATAAAATATTTATGAGTACGATTATAATGGATAATGTAATCAGGGACACTCATAAGTATTAAATAAGAATGGTACAAGTGTGTTATACTTGTAGTAATACAAAGTTTCGAGAAATCAATATCCGTAAGAAGAAATAGTGGATATATGGAAAATCCAAGTCTATGGTTTCGTCAACTTTAATATTCTTATTCGAAATCTAATTTTTAGATTTATACTTAAAATCAGTATTTTGACTTGTGTGTCAAGTTTTACCAAGTCAATAAGGGATTTGAGTAATGCTATGTTTTCATAATAGTCAGTGGGAGCAATTGACCTATGCTAAGGATATTTATCGGTTTTTGATAAAATTGTATATATATACATATTTTGCGTAGAAACTAGTAAGTGTTTTGGATAAAACACAGTGGTTATTAGTTTATTAAATTTTAAGTACGTGTATAATTCAAATGACGGGAATTTTGAAGATTCAAAACAAGTTCAGGAAAATGGACTAGTCCTAGGAGGTTATAATTATATATCAAAATTCAATGTTACCAATATTAATATATTAAAGGAATCAAGTGTTAAAAGTTATAAACAATTTATTAGATAAGTGTTTGTATACTAGACATCTAATTTAGTTTACGAGTTAATGTAAACAAAGGGTTAATTATTTTAGTCTATTTATTGGGATAGAAAAGTATTTATACATCTACAATATAACTAGGTATAGTTATGGGACAATTTTATATATTCAGGAACAAGGAGTTAATCCATTTCTTCAAGTTCGGGGAATATGATAAAATTAAAAGGACTAGTATTGTTTTTCAAGTATTACGAAAAAACAACTTATCTAGCAAAGCAAGTGGGAGCACTAGTTAGTGCATGCTTGTTTTTAGTTCATAGTAATGTTATAGTTTCAAGTAGTGATCCGTGATAAATCCACTTGAACCAACATAGTAACACAAATAGACATCGTGAATTGAGACGATCTGTATTAATTATGTACTTTATTCCAGGAGGGTGAATATGGATAGTACATTATTAATTCCATTACTTTTCACAGATTTTGTATGTTTTTAGTAATATTCGTGAATAAAATATTATTATTCAAAATCTTATCCGTGACTACCTATCCTTGTGAGAACCTCGATTAGGGAGATAATAACGTCATTGTAATCCTTGGTGGAGATTCATAGGGATTGAAGATAGCTACAAGGAGTGTAGGCCAAGGATGTTCGGATATTCACCACGGGTGTGAATTTTGGATAGTGACATCGTGAAGATTTTTTGGTCCCTTTGTGAGAAGATCAACAAGCAAGTAATGTGCAAAAGGGGGGTTGAATATACTTTCTGCGGAAAATTGAACAAATCAATAACCCACATCAAAGCACATGAAATCAAATGTTTTCATTAATAAGAAGATGATTACAGTGACTATCAAGTAAGCAACACTTGATATGTAAATACCTAATGTAAATCAAATCTCTCAATCTCTGAAACTTTGCTAACTTATGATTATAGATACAAACTGACTCTCTAAACAGGATTTACTCATAGATTGAATACTTACCAACTTCACAACAGACGTGAAGATTCGAACACAAGAACAATTGGCAATTTGTGAATTTTCTTGATCACGTTGAACTTACAAACTGTGCATCAAGATTCGTAACACATACGATCAATAGGTTGAGGTGAGAATTGAGTTTGGCTCTGTACTCGTACGTCTAAACTTATCAGGAGATAAGTATTTATAATCCTGTTCCTACGTATCCTAACAAACTAGAATTAATCATAATCTGCTAACAAACTAACGGATAATCCGGAATCTTGAATCTTGAATCTTCTTATCTTAAGTCTTCAATCTTCAATCTTGATTCTGGAATCTTCTTATCCATGCCATAGATATAGAGAGTAAGAGGAATTTAAATAATATTTAAATTCTCTTAACTGACTTCTTTAGTCGGACTGAGTTACTCAGCTTGAAACTCATCAAGCTGAGTTCTTCGACGACAAACTCGAAATCAAACATGTACTAACACGTATAATGACTAACTCATCCTTAGAAGTCATAAGAGTTAGCTAGAACTTACTTAGCAACTCTGTTGAGCTGACTCGGTCTATAAGCTAAGTCACTCAGCTCGAAACGCATCAAGCTGAATACTCAACCTATATCTTAGGTGACACACACAGCTTATCAAACACAATGATAATGTTACTAAGATATAGTCTAAGCTGATCAAATATATGCTCAGCTTATAGTCAGCTTATGCTCAGTCTGAAACACTATAAGTGCTCAGTCTGATTAACCTTTATAATTCTGTTAAAGTTATATTCAGAACATATCTTAAGAACTTAACTTTGTCTCATCAAATTTCAACTGATGAGATCATTTGACCAACAAACTCCCCCTATTTGATGATGACAAAACCATCAAACAGTTCTTAAGTTTGTTTAACAAAATTATGTTTCAACTCTTAAACTTACTAAGATTTTATTTTTGAACTAATCAAATATAAATTGAACTTATCAATTATAAGTTGAACACACCAACCAATCATAACAATAAACATGAACTAATCAAATCATTCATTCAAACTGAACTAATCAGACTAAGAATTATGAACATATCATAAACAGTTGAAGATATCAAACTAATACTTGTATTCATTAAACATATCAGAATACAAAATTTTGATCACTTAGATCATGCACACTTAGTGCTTACAAATTATTATAACTAATCTAATAATTAAAAGAATAGAACTGATCTATTACAAAAATTACCTCTTGAACTCAGGTTATAGAACCTCCCAAAGAATGATTTCTCTATTGATCTCTTTTAGTAGGCTTTCTGCTTCTACATCTCCTTTGAGTTTCTTTTGTTGCACTATGATGATTTTTTTCAGCTTTTATCTCACAAAATGATTTGAGCTATCACCACAGCACCTTCTTATGTGTATGACCCTTAGCTTTTAGATAACATATTTCATTCAGCTTGATGAAGCTAGGATTGCCTGCCTGATCCTTAAACATAAACCCTTGAACAGGAGTATCAATGCCTTGATTCTCTTTGAACGTCACACGTTCAGGTATCTCAAATAAGATCTCCTACTACAGACTAGGAATGGGAACATACCTCAGCTCCTCAGCTCGTGAAATCAGCTTAGAGACTTCAGTCGTAATCTCTTGCTTGATCTGACTCTTCTTTAATTTCTTGAGCATCATCATTATTCTTTGCCATTCAAGGTAGCCCATCTTGTTAACATATCTCAGGTCCATTCCCACTGTTGATTTGTCATCAAATAGGAAGGTAAGAATGATGGCTCCATTTTCTCTGCTAAGAGTCATACCCTTGATTTCCTTGTTAGTGCTGCGTCTGAAGTAGCATTCCTGAATATCTGCGTCTGTATATGGGATCGGATCAGGCCTTGGACCAGAATAATCAGCTTGAGCTAAAGCCTTTTTCTCCTTTTCCCTTTCTTGGTCCCTCGCTTCCTTCTCCTTTCTCTTTCTCAGCTTGGCTAAATAGATCCTAAGATCATCAGATTCATCCTACTCGAGCATCTCAATCATCAGCCTTGTAGCTTTTTCCTCCTCTGTTTCAAAAACACTGTCAGCTTCAGATTCAGATTCTATCACTTATTTTCTTTTAGCTGCAGGTTCCTCTTTTTCTAATTCCAGCTCCCCCTCAAAATGAGCTTGCCTCTCTGCTCCTTTTGCTAGCAACAGCAGAGCTTTAGCTTCATCTTGAGCTAACTCAGCGTTAGATTCAGCTTGAACCTTCTCCCCCTTTTTGTCATCATCAATAGGGTTCGAAGTCTGTTTTTGTTGAAGGGCGGCAACTGCAGAGGCAATCTCTTTAACATCATTAGTCAGCTTCTCAAGTCTCTGATAGATTTGGCGTTTGTGCTTCTTCTGCTTGAGATGGAACAAACCAAACTAAGCTGCGATGTATGTTTTTAGCTGTTTGATGCCTGAGGAGGCAGTTTCATCTTGAGGATACTTACTTCAATCCTTAAACACAAAATGTTGATCCTGTGAATTAAAGGAGTCAAGAACATAAATTGGAAAGTGTTTGGGTGCATCATCCAAGGGTTGGTGTATATCCTCAAAATAATGTGTACCAGAGTTTGGACCCTGTAATTCACCTTGGTACTGAGATGAATCATTGACATGTCATGCTGGAGAGTGTGAGAAGTGAAAAGAAGTTATGGGGCTCGAAATGTGATGTGTATGGGTTGGTGGTTGACTTATTAGGTTAGCGGGGGTGATTGACCCTGGGGATTGGTTATTATTTCAATGTTACCTGAGTATGTCTGCTCAGGCACAACAGTAGGCTCTCGCATGGCTCTGGAGAGTGTGGGCTGAGTAAACACCACACCCTGGCTAGGCTTAAGGGTTTGAATGAGCCTTGAGGTTGGCATCTTAAGAGTAGGTGTCTCCCCCTCAACTCCTGCCGGTGGAGGAGTCAATGTGACTTCAGCTCCAGTGATAGCTTTAGGTGTGGCACAACTTTTGGCAGTCTTTCTGTTGTAGGTTTGGATATTTACCTTGGCAGCAGTGGTCACACAAAGGTTGGCTTCAGAGTGGAGTTTATGATGGACAGATGGTGGAGGAGATGGGCTAGACTAAGTTAGGTTTACTGTAGTCTTGTCTCTAAAGGAGGATGGAGAAAAGTGAGAAGAAGAAGAAAGTGAAGAGATCTTACTAGAAGCAGCTTTAATGTTAGCTGGCTCAGCCTGAGCAGGGTGCTCAGCTTGAACCTCTTGATAAGCTTGAGCTGCTCCCCCTTGATTTGATCCCTCTGCTTCACTTTCAAATGATGCCCTTTCAGCAATCCATTGCATGGGCTCATTTAGGCCTTCTTGCTGTGGAAAGATGTCATTCTTAAACATCTTGGGACTGAGTGCTGGTGTGAGGAACATATCCTGACCAGCTTCATAAAGTGCTGTCCCCAGCTCAGCTTAAATGCTAGGGACAGGTACCTTATAAATGGTACATGAAGATCCTGTGTGGTCTTCATCACTTGGACTTTGAGTTCATTAAAGATGAGCTGTGTGTAATCCAGGTTGAGCGCGAAGTACATCTTGTAGAGCAGCTGCATCTTGAACTCATTCAGCTGGTCCAATCCTCTAACCTTGGTACCAAGTGAACGAATAACTGTAGACACCATGAAACCCCATCCGGTTGGAAAGGTGGCATTTTTAATAACACCCTCTGTTTGTGGGTGACCCATTCTAGGTAGGACTGACCTAGCCACCTACCTCGTCATAGCAGGATCGAACACATCAGTCTGAGGAAATTGAAGAACCTCCCTTAGCCTTTGCACTGTGAGAGCAATGGTCCTCTCTCCATTTAGCACCGTGCCGCGGATTTCGCCGCTGTCGTGGTCATAGACACACATATACTAGAACTCCAGTAGATGATGAGGAACCACATGTATTGGCGCTACAGTAAACACGAATGCTAGTGGGCATTTGCGAATGTAATCCACCCACGCTTCGTGTCCCCTGTTCCTCTTGCGACCAGGGATTGCCAGACATGCTCGTTGATTATTGATTTTAATCAACAGCAATCCATTGTTTTTGAATGCAGCACCCCTTACCATTCGATCACTTAGATTAAGAATGGTGCCGTCCATCGTAGATTATGTTGATTTACACCGAGTAGATATGGATTTCGTACTGAGCGATTTAGGGTTTTAGAATCGATTTAACGGAGAAATGCACTTAGCAAATGGTGGTTGTAGAAGGTATAGAGAGAATATGAGATGTTTAGTAAGTGTAAACGTCTTAATTTCGGTTACTACCGATATATATACCTTTTTGAGGAGAGAGAAAAATTACCGTTGGAAATCCTTATTTATCCGTTACTCTAACGAACTTACCGCTTAATGTAATAGTAAACGGGATGAAACACATCAAATCCCAACGGATAAGTTTGTAAAATAACATTCTTGACTTACAAAAATATTATTTGCACTGTTTTATCATACCAATACGTAATCGGTATAAAACATGATTTAAGACTGACTCAAATACACTGACTCATGGATTAATAACACATAGTAATTAAAACATGATTTGGACACACCAAGCTGAGTAAACTTATCACTCAGAGTGAGTCAAGCACTCAGCTTGAGATTGATACTCAGCTTGAGTAGAGCACACAACTCAGGCTCAATGACACTTAGTTATTTTTATTTAAGACTTACTAAAGTAGTATTTTAACCACACTGATTAGTAAAAACATGTTTGGGACACACCAAACTTGTGAGCTCAAAATTCAGCTTGACAAGGTAGGCAGTTTATGAACACTTATTGATAAACTGTGCACTCAGCTTAAAACACTTAGTCTTTGTCAAAATGAAACTCAAATTCTAGACACTAAGATAGGGGTTTAGCATACCCAGTTCACTTAGCAGATACAAAAACCTCTTTTGATCAAGTGGTTTTGTAAATATGTCTGCTAATTGATCATCAGTGGAGATAAATTTGATTTCAACTTTACCTTTTTCCACGATGTCTCTGATAAAGTGATGTCTAATTTCTTTGTACTTGGTTCTTGAGTGGAATACTGGATTGTAAGTGATGTCTATTGCACTTTGGTTATCACAGAAGATAAGAGTTTTCCTGAAATTCATACCAAAGTCTTGAAGCTGATGTTGCATCCATAGGATTTAAGCACAACAACTTCCTGCTGTAACATACTCAGCTTCAGCAGTTGAAGTAGCCACTGAGTTCTATTTCTTACTAGTCCAGCTTAATAACTTCCCTCCAAGCATTTGACATCCTCCAGTTGTTGATTTTCTGTCTAACTTTCACCGAGCATAGTCAGCATCTGAGATCCAACTAATTCAAATCCAGAGTTCTTTGGATACCTAAGACCTAGATTTGGTGTACCTTTAAGGTACCTAAAGATCCTTTTCATAGCTTGAAGATGTGTTTCCTTAGGATCTGCATGATATATTGCACAAACACATATAGCAAACATGATATCAGGTCTACTAGCTGTTAAATAGAGTAATAACCTATCATTCCTCTATATGTAGACTGACATATAAACTTTTCATCTGAGTCCTTGTCAACTTGATAGCTGGTGACATGGGTGTTTTCATGGTTGAACTAGAATCAAAACCATATTTCTTTATCAAATCAAGAACATACTTGCTTTGAATAATGAATATTCCATCAGGCTTTTGTTGAATTTGCAAGCCCAGGAAGTATGTCATATCACCCATTATACTCATCTTGTACCTTTTTGACATAACTTTGGAGAACCATTCACATAGAGATTCATTTGTAGAACCAAAGATAATGTCATCCACATAGATTTGTACAAGAATCACCTGTCATTTACTCTTTTTAATAAAGTGTATCTTATCAATACTACCTCTGGTAAAGTCCATTGATAGTAGATAGTTGGACATGGTATCATACCAAGCTCTTGGAGCTTGTTTAAGACCATACAAAGCCTTGTCTAACTTATATACATGATGTGGGTACTTTGAACTGACAAAGCTAGGAGGTTATTTCACATACACTTCCTCCTGAAGTTTACCATTCAGGAAAGCACTTTTCACATCTATTTGATAGACTTTGAAGTCCTTATATGCTGCATAAGCTAAGAACAGCCTAATAGCTTGAATTCTAGCAACAGGGGCAAAGGTCTCATCATAGTCGATTCCTTCTTCTTGTTTATACCCTTGTGCTACCAGCCTGGCTTTGTTGCTAACAATCATTCCATCCTTGTCCATTTTATTTTCTATAGACCCACTTAGTGCCTATAATTATATGATCTTTGGGGGCTGGGACAAGACTCTAGACCTTGTGTCTCTCAAACTCGTTTAACTCCTCTTGCATAGCTTCAATCCAATCTTCATCCTCTAAGGCTTCTTCAATCTTCTTTGGTTCCATTTGGGATAAAAAACCAAAGTAAGCAGCATAATTTGTTGTTGCCTTCGATCTGGTATTCACTCTTTCTTGAATGTTACCAATCACTTGGTCTTGAGGATGATCTTTCAGGAATTTAAATGTTGTAGTTGGAGATTGTGGTTCTGGATCTGAGTGATATTGAGGACTTTGAGGTGAACTTACAGTCTCAGTCTCAATTACAACATTGTCATCAAACTGTTGATCACCAAGATCATCAGTCTGAGTAGTATCAGCTCCAAAGGGATTAATGAACTCATCATCTTTCTCAGCTTGAGAGTCCTTTGGAGCTTGTGATGATGGACACACCTCATCATCATTGTCATCATCCATGACATACATAGGATTTGACATTTTGGTTTCCTCATGCTTTTCAAGCTCACTCAGACTGACCAAGTCAGCTTGTCTTTTATTAGTTTGATCAAAACTATCTTCATCAAATGAGATACGAATTGATTCTTCTATTGCCTTTCTCCTTGAGTTATATACTCTGTAAGACATAGAGATTGAGGAATAACCAACAAAAATTTCAGGATCAGCTTTTGGTTCCAACTTATGGAGCTGATCTCTTTGATTCAGCACATAGCATTTTGAACCAAAGAAATGGAAGTAACCTATATTGGGCTTTCTTGATTTATACATCTCATATGCAGTTTTGCCATGTATTTTGACTATGATTTACCTATTCTGGGTATAGCATGGTGTACTTATAGCTTCATCCCAAAAATAGAGTTTCAATCCTGCTTCACATAGCATTGTTCTTGCAGCCTCAATTAAGGTTCTATTTCTCCTTGTTAGATTATGTGCAGAGATAGATAACATGTACTATCGTGTCCAATACTATGTGACACTAAAGGATCACACCGCTGCACACCCAATTAGAACCTGTTGGATTTTACCTATTTGTGTATCACAATAATTAATAGTTTAATTAATTATTGAGAAAGAGAAAAATAATAAAAGTAATTTATTATTTGAAAGGAGAAGTTAATATTTAGTTTAAATATTAACGGGACCAGTTAATTAATAGTTATTAATTAATTAGAAAGGTCGAGGGTATTTTCTGTAATTGATTAATAGTTTAATTAAAGCCGGGCTTAGGCCTAATAAGGGTTTACTATATAAACCATATTAAGCCTCATTAATCATATAAGTAAATTACAAGTTAATAAAGAGATAACCCTAAAAAAGCTCTCTCCCTCTCCTCTCCTCTTCTCGGCGGCGGCGCAAAGGAACCGGACCACCGAGGGCGGCGGCCGGCGGCGACGCGGAACACACACACGCACACGGGTCACGTTTTGATCCGGGTTTAATCCTTAGGCGGTCTAGCAGCCAGTTCGAGGTGGTGCAGTAGCGGTGGATAACCTGCAGCTGTCTAGAGGCATTAAGAAAGTTTTGGTTTACAATAAAGGTATAACTTTCTAACCCTCTTCCTCTTTTAGTTTCTGTACGAGTTAGATGAGATCACTGGAGGGGGTTTTATTCCGCTGTGCATGTTATTATATGTTTTTATACCCTACAAAACCCTTCAGTGGTATCAGAGCCACTTCTAACCTCGTAGGAGACTACGTAGTTTTTCTTTTTATTCTGATGAAATATGATTCTGTTTTATGCAGAAAAAAGGCTTTTTGATCATCCAAGTAAATAGAATTCAAGTTTATGATTTCTATTGGATTAAATTTAAATATTAATTAAATCTGTTTTTTTTATTATTGTTGTTATTTGCGATAAACCGAGAAATCGACCACCTCCCGGGAGGCGGCCTCAGTTTGGCGCAGCGGTCCACGGTATAGGTCGGCGGTGGTCTCAGATAGGGACGGCAGTCGTCGGCTACTGGAAGTTGGCGGCGGTCTTTCGGCGGTCGACCGTGGTCATCGACGTAGCGGCGCGAAAGCGATGCAGATAGCGGCGCGAAAGCGGAACAGTTAGCGGCACTAACTTTGTGGTGGGCTTTGGCCCAGAAACCACGGCCCAGGAAGCTAGCGGCCCAGTTTGGGTTTAGCGGCTAGGGTAGCGACGCTAAAGGCCCAAGGGCCTCGGCTCAGTTTTATGGTTTTTCGATCCGTTTTCCGATCAATGACCCAGTTTAAATATTTGGTCCAGCTCGCGGTTCAGATATTTTGTGGTCAATATTAAATTGAAATACAATTGTTATTTTAATTTAAGTTTTAAATATTATTTTTGAGTTTTTTGATTAATTATCAAAGTATAAAACTTGAAATATATATTTATTGCAAATAAAGGAAAAACAATATAGGGGTTTTAACAAGTTGTTAAAATCAGTAATTTTCATCAAGATGGATAATTAGAAATCAGTTGCTTTACTTTCATGTATTAGTTTAGTACATGTTTGGGATGTCATAGCCGAGCCCTAGACCTTGTGGATTGTTTATATTTCTTGCACTCGTGGTTGTTTTGGATTTATTATTCTATGGTGTGGGGAGGCATGCGTGCCACTTACAACCCCTATTCTATCTTGTAAAAGTTTTTAGATTAGCGGGCCTGCGTGCCTTTGATATCTTGTACTTTTATATTTCTACTTTTTAGATAATAGAATAGAATAGTTTTTTAGAATATATTTACATAACTGGACCAAGATGCAAGGAGCAAGGAGCAGGAAGGAAGATTGAATGCTGGAGCCAGTGGGAGCTTCAGAATGCCATGCCATGTGTGTTGTGTTTTTTCCACTTAGGTTTTGACCGTCAGGTTTTTCGTGTGGCTCACGAAACCGACAATAGTTAAGGGCAAGGCTAAGGCATATATGTTTGTGGTTGTTTTATTTCTTTACATATTTTATATATGCGTGGTTGTGATTAACACGCTGAAATAAAACAAGGGTTTTAATAATAGTTAATTATTGAAACAGATGTTTTTTAAAAGAAAACTGGCATTAATGTTTTTCTCGTTAAAAACTTGGAAATCCTTTTTAGAAAAATCATAGATCAGTGTGCTACCCACCTAATGGTACACCCTTGCTGTTAAACGGTACTCGGGTGTCGGAAGTTCCCAAACCTTGGGCATCCGGGTTCAAACCATTGCGGGAAGGGGCATGAAAGGTTCTGCGATAATCGGGAGTCCCGGCCCAAAATGCACTAGAGGGACTAAACATGCACGGTTCTTGTAACCGATGTCCCGCGGATCTAGGAGTCGTGTCCAGTTAGGATACGATTGGTATAGTTTTTACCTACCAGAAATAGCATTGTCCCGGTGGGAAGTGCCCAAACCTTGCATCGGGAAATGTGAAATATGGATCCTAGTCTAATAATTTATTGTTTAAAAGGTAATAATTATTAGAAGAAGTAATCAATACTGGATCGGTTTCTGTAGATGTCTTATATATCTGTTATTCCGTTTTATTCACCAAAAGAGTCTCTAAGTCTCATCACTGGCAAGTGGAAGCTTTCAGGTCCATTCTTTGCTGTTTGGAAGCTGCATCTGAAAAATGTTTTGGATGCACAGGGAAAGCTTCACATTATTGAGACATTGCCTCCAGAACGACCAGGAGTAGATGCCCAAGATAGTGAGTATGATACTTACTATCAGTATTTGGATGACGAGTCTGACGTCATGTCGATTCTCATTCTCACAGCATCATCCGAGTTTATGGATGATCTCCGTGAGAAGTCGTCTTATGAGGTTGTTCAAGGATTGGAGCAGAAGTTGAAGTTTAGTGAACGGATATGTCGTATGCTACTGATGAGGGAAATCCTTTCAGCCAAGATGAAAAAAAGTTAGCCTATTAGCGATCATCTCATTAATATGAGAAGGCTCTTGGATTGCTATGAGAGATTGGGGTCAAAATCAAAACCACATGAGCTAGTTATGCTCTTGTTCGGTTCCTTGTCGGACTATTACCAGAAAAGAGTAATGTATGTCCTCGGTGATTTTAAGATGACTGTCGCAGGGTTGCACGAAATCCTCATGTGCATTAGCGACGAGTAGAACCCGAAGCAGCTAAAGTCACCAGTTGTGGACCCTATGCAGGAGGATGACTGGCTGGAAGGACTTGGAGAAATTTGTTGCCCAGACTGTGGTAGCAAGGATTCATGCGAGCACTCACTCGACATAGATCAGCTAGACATTGGTTCGCCCAATGATACATGCATGTATCTTTATGATAGATTATCTTATTACTTCTTATGAATCATGGGTATTGGATACCGGATGTGGTCATCACATATGCAATCATTTGCAGGGATTCAAGAGAAGTAAGAAACTGAGACAAGGAGATATGGACCTGCGGGTAGGCGAAGGCTCCATGGTTGGTGCTGAAGCTGTAGGGACATATTGTCTTAGTTTGCCCTCGGGCATCGTCTTAGAACTAGAACCTTGTTATTATGTTCCAAGACTAATTAAAAATGTTATCTCGTTCAATTTGCTAATAGACTGTGGATTTGCTTATGTTTTTAATGAAAAGGCTATTTCATGTTTTAAAAATGATGTTTTCTTTTTCAAAGCTACTCCAGAAAACGGTCTATATACGCTAAATTTAGATAACAATGACATCTATCATATAAGTAAAAGATCCAAAAGTAACTTGAATCAAACTTACCTCTGGCATTGTCGTTTAGGACACATAAACGAGAAACGCATAGAGAAGCTCTAAGATGACGGAATTCTAGAACCATTTGACTTGGAGTCATATGATGTTTGCGAATCTTGTTTGTCTTGTAAAATGACAAAGCAGCCTTTCAACAGTGAGAATGAAAGGGCCAACGAGTTATTAGGGATTATACACACAGATGTGTGCGGACCTTTTACTCTAGAGGCTAGAGGAGGATACCGGTATTTCATAACCTTTACTGACGACTTCAGTAGATTCGGTTATGTCTACCTCATGAGACTTAAATCTGAAATTTTTGACAAGTTCAAACAGTTTCAGAATGAGGTACAAAATCAGCTGGACAAGAAGATAAAGTCGCTTCGATCGGATCGAGGTGGCGAGTATCTGAGTCAGGAATTCGACGATCATTTGAAGGGATGTGGGATTGTTTCACAACTCACACCTCCGTATACACCTCAGATGAATGGTGTATCAGAAAGGAGGAATCATAAACTGCTTGACATGGTACGATCAATGATGAGTCGTAGTTCACTACCATTGTCGTTTTGGGGACACGCACTCGAGACAGCAGCGTTCATGCTGAACCGGGTTCCAACCAAATCGGTTGAAAAGACACAGTTCGAGGTATGGACGGGGAAAAAGCCCAAAATGTCTTTTCTAAAGGTTTGGGGATGTGACGTGTATGTTAAGAGAACATTCACGGATAAACTCAATCCCAAATCAGATAAGTGTATCTTCGTGGGCTATCCCAAGGAAACCATGGGATACTATTTCTACAACACAGATGAGAACAAAGTTTTTGTTGCTCGTAAAGGGGTATTCTTGGAGGAGAAGTTTCTAAACTCAGAGACTCCAAGAAAAGAAATAGAGCTTCAAGAAATTGAAGAGGAGGAGATTACACCACCACCGATAGTTGAACCTATAGTTCAACAGAGAATTGTTGAACCTCAACCCGAGTCTGTGGTTGAGGAAGAGGTGCAAACACAAGACCTTCGCATGTCTAGTAGGCCTCGTATTGAGCCAGACATGTATCTGGGATTCCTAGATGCTCAAGACGAAGGAGATCTTTTAGAACCCACTACCTACCAAGACGCTGCCTCAGGTTTAGAATCTGAGAAATGGCTAGATGCCATGAAGGCAGAGATGCAACCCATGTATGACAACCAAGTTTGGGAGTTAGTAGATTTGCCTCAACACAGTAAAGCTGTTGGGTGCAAGTGGGTCTTCAAGAAGAAGACAGACATGGATGGAAAGGTGCATACTTTTAAAGCAAGGCTAGTGGCAAAAGGTTTCACGCAAACTCATGGTGTTGACTATGATGAAACTTTTTCCCTAGTGGCAATGCTTAAGACTATTAGGATCCTTATGGCCATATCAGCATATTTTAATTATGAGATATGGCAAATGGATGTCAAAACCGCTTTCCTTAACGGGAAATTGACAGAGGATGTATATATGATACAACCGGATGGTTTTGTGGATCCAAAGAATCCTAATAAAGTATGCAAGTTGCTTAAATCCATCTATGGACTAAAGCAAGCATCTAGAAGCTGGAACTTACACTTTGATGAGCGCATCAAAGAATTTGGTTTTACCAAAAGTGAGTTCGAGTCGTGTGTTTACACTAAATTCAGTGGGAGCGCGGTAACCTTCCTAGTCTTGTATGTAGATGACATACTGTTAATAGGAAACAATATACCAGTATTACAAGGAGTAAAATCCTGGTTAGGTAAATGTTTCCAGATGAAGGACTTGGGAGAAGCTGCTTATATACTGGGTATAAAGATCTATAGGAATAGATCTAAGCAGCTTATCGGACTTAGTCAAAGTACATATATTGACAAAGTCGTGAAAAGATTCAAGATGGATGAATCCAAGAATAGATTTATTCCTATGCAATCTAGCGTGATTTTGAGCAAGGCTCAGTGTCCTGTGTCTAGTCAAGATCAGGACAAGATGAAATTGATACCATATGCCTCGGCAGTTGGTTCAATCATGTATGCCATGTTGTGTACTAGACCCGATGTTGCCTATTCTATCAGTGTCACGAGTAGATATCAGCAAAATCCTGGTGAACCATTGGGTAGCCGTCAATAATATTCTCAAGTATCTGAGAAGGACGAAAGACATATTCCTAGTATATGGAGGTTCGATGGATGAGCTCAGTGTAACTGGTTACACTGATGCCAGTTTCCAGACCGACATGGACGACTTCAGGTCGCAGTCAGGATTTGTCTTTACCCTAAACGGAGGAGCCATATCTTGGAAGAGTCAGATGCAAGATACAATAGCAGATTCTACTACAGAGGCAGAGTATATTGCGGCAAGTGATGCGGCAAAGGAAGCTGTCTGGCTGAAGAATTTATCTCAGATCTTAGAGTTGTTGCCAGTATCTCTAGACCGATCTATATATTCTGCGATAACTCAGGGGCTGTGGCGCAAGCTAAAGAGCCTAGAGATCATCAGCGGACTAGGCACGTACTCAGGAAATATCACCTCATCCGAGAGATCATTGGAAGAGATGATATTAGACTACAAAAGATACCGACGGACGACAACGTTGCTGACCCGTTGACAAAGCCGCTAGCTAGGGCTAAGCATGAGAGGCATGCGAGTTCTATAGGAATGCAGTACATAGAACATAGCAGCTAGTTCGTGTTTTTTTATTACTACTATAGATGTAACTTGAAACTCTTATATTATGTAATTACATTTCATGTGATTGAAATAGGAGGTTTTTACATAATTGTTTCTAGTTTTCTATTTTTAGCATGTTTAACCTATCTACGACAAGTCAAGTAATGAATTGTCTAAATGCCCGTAGCTACTTAATGTAGTGGGCGCTACATTAGGGAGGTAACGCTATTATGGATATTTGATGATTTATTCGGGTATGAATAAAAGCACAAGGTTGTGACCAAATATTCATAGATATTTATCAGGGGATAAATATTGGGGTGATCCGCATCGAGTTTACTTCATGGAGCGTTAACATAAGTAAACTTGATAGGTTGTACTTAGACCTGAGATATTTGGTTTGGGGCATGGTAACTTCTGTACTTTACAATGTTCTAACGTCACGCCGTAACAGGGTGATCATAAGGGGCTTGTCTAGGTGCAGCGGAAGCCATGTGCTTAAATTGCAAATACTCAAGATGGGATTTGCACCTCTTTTTTAGGAGAAATATTTTTTGAGCTCCTCGACGATTAAGACTACTGAATATGCGTGGCCGCGCTCGGTTAGAATGATAGTTCTTCATTCGGTAAACCGTAACTGCAGAGTGTCGAAATCAGAGTCGAGAAACTCTGGGTATTTAATAAGATCCCTGCTCCATGTCAAATACTCACATTACTAAATATCGCGATGCAAAAGGAAAAGCCTAGATAATCCAAGGCGTGGGTTATGTCTCTAGATGTAAGAGATTTCAAAGTCTAGTTAACCTAAGTGTCTGGCTAGGGACCTCCTTAGGCCAACGATGTACAAGGAGTGTTACTTATCTTGCACAAGTGGGAGTCTATTAGATTATGTGCAGAGATAGATAACATGTACTATCGTGTCCAATACTATGTGACACTAAAGGATCACACCGCTGCACACCCAATTAGAACCTGTTGGATTTTACCTATTTGTGTATCACAATAATTAATAGTTTAATTATTATTGAGAAAGAGAAATAATAAAACTTATTTATTATTTAAAAGGAGAAGTTAATATTTAGTTTAAATATTAACGGGACCAGTTAATTAATAGTTATTAATAAATTAGAAAGGTCGAGGGTATTTTCTGTAATTGATTAATAGTTTAATTAAAGTTGGGTTTTAATGAAACGGGCTTAGGCCTAATAAGGGTTTACTATATAAACCATATTAAGCCTCATTAATCATATAAGTCAATTACAAGTTAATAAAGAGATAACCCTAAAAAAGCTCTCTCCCTCTCCTCTCCTCTTCTCGGCGGCGGCGCAAAGGAACCGGACCCCCGAGGGCGGCGGCCGGCGGCGACGCGGAACACACACACGCACACGGGTCACGTTTTGATCCAGGTTTAATCCTTAGGCGGTCTAGCAGCCAGTTCGAGGTGGTGCAGTAGCGGTGGATAACCTGTAGCTGTCTAGAGGCATTAAGAAAGTTTTGGTTTACAATAAAGGTATAACTTTCTAACCCTCTTCCTGTTTTAGTTTCTGTACGAGTTAGATGAGATCACTGGAGGGGGTTTTATTCCGCTTTGCATGTTATTATATGTTTTTATACCCTACAAAACCCTTCACTCCTTTCAGCAACTCCACTAGGGTTGAGTTTCTAAACTCAGTCCCATGATCACTTCTGAGTTGCTTAACAGACTTACCTTTCTGCAACTCTTCCTGTTTGATAAAACTTATTATCTCTAGGGCAGCTTTACTTTTGGCTATAAGGAATATTACCCAGGCGAATCGTGAGAACTCATCTACTATCACCATAATGTACTTCTTGCCACTTAGGCTTGGAGTACTTATGGGTCCAAACAGATCCATATGCAGCATATGTAGTAGGTCTATTATAGAAAGAATTTGCTTTGACTTGAAGGACCCTTTGTGATGTTTCCCTTGTTCACAAGCTGAGCACAATTTGTCCTTGACAAATGTGATATTTGGCAATCCAGAGACTAACTCTTTGTTTGATAGCATATTTATATTCTTGAAATTTAAATGCGATAATCTTTTATGCCACAACCAACTCAGCTTAGGAACAGATTGGGAATATAAACAAGTTTTAGTGAAAGGATCAGCTAAATTTAGATCAAGTAGATACACATCTTTTTCTCTTTTTTCTATTAATACTGGCTTACCCCTAGCATTGTATATAGTCCCTGCTTTCTTCCTAAAAGTAACAACATTGTATTCATCACACAATTGGCTGATACTTATCAGATTGTGTTTAAGACCTTTAACATATGCAACTTTCTAGAAAGTCACCTTGCCAACATGCATCTTCCCATATCCTTTAGTTCTTCCATGGGAGTTATCACCAAATTTTACTTTAGGACCTTCATCTTCCTGAAATTCACTTAGAAGTCCTTTCCACCCAGTCATGTTCCTTGAACATCCACTATCCAAGTACCATTTACTTGAACCTTGCATATGAGAAGAAAACTAAACAAATTAGTTTTGTTTGGGAACCCACTTTGTAGTAGGTTTAGATGATGAGCACTTAGCAACTTCATCTTTTGGAACTTACTTGTCAGCTTGAGCAGGTGTTGAGTCCTGTGTAGGCTGATCAACTTGTTCCTTTTCTGGCCTTAAGATTTCACTATCACAGTCCTTGGCCTCATGTCCTCTACCTCTACACTTGTAGCATTTCCTTCTACCAGTGACTATAGGAGATAGATCATCCGATAATCCTTTAGAGGACTTACTCTCAGTTTTAGGATTATTGGTGGTGGATAATTTTTCAACTTTCTTTGCAAGCTGATTTACCTGATGCTCATTGACTTTGAACTTACCTTTATCAGATCTAGGTTTATTATCCTTTTGATTAGAAGCTTGACCAACAAACTTATTTTCACTGACTTTGGACTTACCATTGTCATGTTTCCTGGACTTACCAGTTTCAACAGCTTTGGACTTACCACTGTTGATTTCTTTGGACTTACCAATTTCAACAACTTTGGACTTACCATTATTGTGATATGACCTCTGACTTACAGTAGTCTTCCTATCCTTGAAACTTCTCTCAGGGCCAGATTGAGAGTGCTGTCTTTTGAAAGGGTTTGGATTCAACCTTTCAATAACAGAAGTTCTTTGAATAGGCTGAGTACCTAATCTATCAAGTACAGACTTACTATGTTGTTTAGAAGTTGAACACTCATTTACATGATCCTTTGCCTTTACAAACTTATTGTATTTTAAGCTTGGATCATGTTTATTTTCTGAGGCTAACTTCTGAGACTCAATCAGTTATATATCTTCCTCAGAATCTGTACTTGTTATCTCATCATCATCAGCTGCATAGGCTGCGGATTGATAGTCACCTCCAAATACAGCCTTTACCTGTTTAGGGATCTGCTAGTTTATGTACTGTCCAGCAAGCCTTGATGACTTACATCAGGATTCAGTGACCTTCTGAAGTTGGTCAGCTTTATCCTTGGCTTCTTGAAGTTTCTCACTTAGAAGTTTATTAATGTGTCTTTGACATTCAAGATCACATTGTGCTTTCTTTCCAGCAGTGATGAGAGTTTGATTTTCCTTAATCTCATTCTTGAGCATAGTGATTTTAGCTTTGAGGGCAGCTTGAGACTTAAGGCTGGTCTTAAAGTCGTTTAAAAAATAACCAAAAGTAAGACCTTTTTCTTCATCGGTGTAAGAGTTTAAATTACTAACCTTGTACATAGAGGAAGGATCCCAGTCACTTAGTTTACTGTTTTCTTCAGCTTCCTTCATGTCAGCTTCAAAAGTTGATTCAGACAGACCATAATCAACTTTGTCTAATTCAAACTCTTCATCTTCTTGAGACATCATACATTTGTTGTCATCATCTGAGGTAGATGATTCTGTATCCCAAGTTTCAGCATAAAGTCCTTTTGCATTGGGCTTGTCTTCAGGCTTTCCTTTATTAAGCTGAGTATATTTCTTCTTATACTTGTCAGCTTTGTAAGCATTCTTGTCAGCTACTGAAGCTATTTCATCCTTCTTCATTCTGCAATCAGAAGCAATGTGTGTCTTTCTTCTGACAGTTGAAGCACACAACTTTCTTAGGATCAAAGGAACTCTTTCCTTTACCCCTGTCAGATCTTCCTCTTCCCCTTTGAATTCATCTCAGTCTTCTGGCAAGCATGGCCATTTGTTCAGTGATAGTCTGAACATCATCAGTATCACTTGGGTCTGAGTCTGAGTGGTCAGCTTGAGAGTCTGACTCAGTCTCAGATTTAACAATGAAGGCTTTTGAACTCTTCTTCTTTCTTTCTGCAACTAATGCAGTTTCATGTTTATCAAGAGAATCCTTCATTTGTTGTTGAGAAGATTTCTTGTGTTCTGTGATCTGTTCATGATTAAGCAAGAACCCATATATAGACTGTAGATTATACATGTGTAATGCACCTCCAACCCTTAGTGCTACAGTCACTTCATTGAACTTCTCTAGTAACACATCCAGAAATTTCAGCACTAGGTCAGCTTCATCCTTTTTTATACCCACACTTAGTAGGTCATTAATCAAGCAGTGAAACCTTGTAAACAGATCAGGGAAGGTTTCATTCTTCTTAGCAAAGAAGTTTTCATAGGATCTGTTAAGATGATTCTTCTTTTGCTGCTTGACCAGATCTGTGCCCTCATATGTAATACTCCGAGTATCCCAGATCTCTTTCGCAGTTTGACACGCAATCACTATATTCAAGATCTTATTAGTCAGGGCATTAGCCAGAACACTCTTTGCTTTGTCATCCACGGAATGTAGTTTCCAATCTTCATCAGACCAGGATGTTAAAGGCTTCATGACTTCTTTCTCTGTCTTGTCAGCGGACTAATCACCAATAGCAGCAAAAATCATAGGGATAATTGGTTCACGAGTTATGACATCGTACATATGAGTGTTAATGGACTTGAGGAGAAGCATGGCTCTGAATTTGCACATAGGATAATCAGAAGCAGCCATCTGCGGAAAGTTCGATGAATTGTTTCTTGTCGACATTGTATACTTTCTCAGGATTTTGAACTATAAACTTATGAAATCGTTCAGCCTGCTGTGATACCATTTGTTGGTCCCTTGTGAGAAGATCAACAAGCAAGTAATTGTAGAAGGGGTGGAATACACTTTCTGCGGAAAACTGAAAAAATAAATAAAAAGTGTTAAACACACATCAAACCACATGAAATCGAATGCTTTCATTAATAAGAAGATGATTACAATGACTATCAAGTAAGCAACACTTGATATGTAAACACCTAATGTAAATCAAATCTCTCAATCTCTCAAACTTTGCTATCTATAATCAACTTATGATTGTAGATACAAACTGACTCTCTAAACAGGATTTACTCACAGATTGAATACTTACCAACTTCACAAAGACGTGAAGATTCGAACACACGAACAATTGGCAATCTGTGAATTTTTTTAATCACGTTGAACTTACAAACTGTGCATCAAGATTCGTAACACATACGATCAATAGGTTGAGGTGAGAATTGAGATTGGCTCTGTACTCGTACCGCTAAACTTATGAGGAGATAAGTATTTAAAATCCTTTTACTACGGATCCTAACAAACTAGAATTAATCCTAATCTGCTAACAAACTAACGGATAATCCGGAATCTTGAATCTTGAATCTTCTTATCTTGAGTCTTCAATCTTCAATCTTGATTCTGGAATCTTCTTATCCATGCCGTAGATATAGAGAGTAAAAGGAATTTAAATCATATTTAAATTCTCTTAAACTGACTTCTTTAGTCGGACTGAGTTACTCAGCTTGAAACTCATCAAGCTGAGTTCTTCGAGGACAAACTTGAAATCAAACATATAATAACACGTATAATGACTAACTCATCCTTAGAAGTCATAAGAGTTAGCTAGAACTTACTTAGTAACTCTGTTGAGCTGACTCAGTCTATAAGCTGAGTCACTCAGCTCGAAACGCATCAAGCTGAATACTCAACCTATATCTTAGGTGACACATACAGTGATAATGTTACTAAGATATAGTCTAAGCTGATCAAATATATGCTCAGCTTATGCTCAGTTTGAAACACTATAAGTGCTCAGTCTGATCAAGCTTAATAATTCTGTTTAAGTTATAACCAGAACATATTTTACAAACTTAACTTTTTCTCAGCAAATTTCAACTGATGAGATCATTTGACGAACAATAATATTGCATGGTATTCGAGTCAAAGGTATTCATCACATAGGTTGTCCTTAAGGCTAAGATATTTGGTTTGGGGTGCGTGGACTTCTAGCATTTGGAACGCACCTAACGCTACTCCATAACTGGGTAGTCATAACGGGCTTATCTAGTGTCAGCGGGAAGTGTATTGCCAAATGCAAGTATGCGAGAGGCATTCTGCAACTCCTCTTAAGGAGAGATGTTTCCGGGCCCCTTGACTGATCTAGACTATGGAAGTGCAAGGCCATGCCCAAACGAACTGATTTGTTCTTTGTCGTTTATCACTCAGTCGAAATCGGATAGTCAAGAAATGGTTCTGAGTGTTCAGATTTGACTCAAACCATTCTCACACTCACAATCGAAATATCGGGATGTAGAGGGAAAACCCTAAAGTATACCCAATCATAAGACAAGGGGTTCTTATGAAGTTTTACTATAAAACAGTTAGTTTTATGAATTATAAAACAGTTTGTTTTGTAATATTTAATTATCACACCTGTGTATAAGAGTTCGCATTGCTTGGTTAACCTAAGGACTTGTCTAGAGGTACCCTTAGGTCAGTATCATCATGGTATGCGGGTTGAAGGTAAACACAAGTGGGAGTCTGATAGCATTTACCCTAATGACACGCCCAATGTCATAAGACACTCAATGGTCACACTTGTGAGGGCATGTAATTCATGAAGTTATAATCACAATTTGGGAGATAGGTTTTATGACAACTAGTCATAAAATAGTACAGAGAGTTGTAAATTACCAAGGTTGATTAATTAACAAGATAATATATATTTATTAGTTAATAAATATATATTGTTAATTATTAATATATTTAAGATTAATATTTTGGATATTATCTTAAGTATAGGTTATTGCTAATTAATTACTAAAAATGAAAAACAATATATATATATATATATATATATATATATATATATATATATATATATATATATATATATAATGTTCGGCCGAGAATATATATATTATATAGATAATATATATTTTTTATTTAATAATTATTAGTAAAAAGGTAATTAATCAAGGTTTCCTATTTGAATATATCAAGAATGTTATCTATAAATAGGGGAGACTTGATTAGGGTTAACATTAACATACAAGGAAAATCAACTCTCTTCCCCTCTCTCCTCTAGTTCGGCCGTCGACCACCCAAGCACAAATGGGGTGTCGCTTTTGGTGTTCTACAACATCAAGGAGTCAAGGACTAATCATTGTGATTCAATCCTTCTAGCGGATTCTTGTGGTGCCTCTTTACGGGTAGACAATCTTGAGCAACCCAAAGGTATAATGTTCATCTCCCTCATGTTCTTCATGATGTGTGGAAATCGATGATGATATATATATATATTGAATATGATGCTTGTATGGATGATTAGATGATAATCTTGATTAATATGTTTAATACATGTTTTGGATAATTTAAAATATCATGTAAGTGTGCTTTTCATTTATATGTATACACACACTACACACACACGTATCGATTTTTATATACACATGCCATACATATTTGTGACATAAGTAAGATCTTAAATTTTTTTAGGGTTTGAAGGATTAAAGTTATTGTTTTAGTTATGCTTTATAAATGATAATTGTTTTTACTGCAATTCTGAGGTGGTTCAAACCAGTTAGGTTATGAATCAGTAAAAATCTAGTTTGGTTGAATTGCCCTGTCTAAAACCCAAAAAAGGGAAGCTCTAGCTTCAAGGTTGTTCCCAAACCAGATAACAAGGTTGACTATGAAGCTAAGTACAAAAAGATTTTTGCTGCTGTTCTTGACAAGAAGAAGAAGAAGAAAGCCCAAAACAAGGTGTTGGTTGCTGAAGAAGAAGATTAGGCTGAGGAAGACCTTTCAAGTTATGAAGATGAGGTCCTCACTGCTTAGCTCAGCATAATGGCCAACACAGGTAGTACTTACTCCTTTGATGAGGAAATGAAAAAGGCTGCTAAAGCTTGTACTACTCCTGACTGGGATCCTTCTTCTATGTACCAGGTTGGCAAGTTTATTAACTATGATGATAATGAGAAGAACACCATGTTTGATTATTTATGTGTTGAGTTTCAGTCTAATATTTAAAGGGAAAAGAAGCTAAAAACAGAAATAGAATCTCTTACAGAGAAATTAATTCTTAAAGATGAGAAACTTAAACAGATGACTAAAATAGAAGATGATCTAGCTAATCAAAAGATATTAAATCAGATCTTGGTAAAAGAAACCTATGAAGCAACCATAAAGTTTTATGACCTACAAAAAGTAGTTAATTCTTGGTGCGTTTCTTCTGAAAAGACCACTCAGTGTGTCCATGAGAAGATTCCAAAACAAGTTCAAGCTATTATTGGTGGAAATTATTCCCAAGCTGCTAGTTGTGTTGATCTTAGAAAAGACATTAATAATTTAGAGAAGGCTGATATTTTACCACTCACTTTTCAACAGATTGTGAAAGGAAAAAGTATTATCACTAACAGATTTTTCAAAAGTAAAAGCTCTCATCTAAAAGTGTCAATCACTCCCATAAAGGATTTAACTTTTGTTCTTCTGTTAGAAAGTGAGAGTATTGAAAATTTAAGGTCAAAGGAAGCAAGTAAAAGAATGGAATCATTTGTTGATACCAAAGAAACATTTTGTTGTCAAACCTTTAAAGCTGATGAATTAACTTTAAGTACTCAGCTGACTCACATTTCATTAGCTAATGCTTCTACATCAGCTGATCAGATGGTAGATGATAAATGCTCACCTTATCGCCTGTCAGCTGATCAAGGATCATTTTCTAACTACTTAGCTGATTAAGAATCACTTCAAACTCCTTCAACAGGAGAAACCATGAGAAAATGGAGTAATGCTTCCACTAATCTCAAGTCTACCACATCTAAAGGTGATCAAAAACTCTTTAAAACTAAGGGTCAGCCAAAGGTATCTATAAACAAAGACCTTTTAAGTTCACAGAATCAGCTGCAACAACTGAATGCTAAAATAGGCCAGCTGATGACCCATACTCATCTGAGGACAAATAAGACATCTCATTGGCAATCACTAAACCATGTTTAAGGCTCCAAAAATAAAAAATGTTATAAATGTGGTAGCAAAGAACATAAGGTAAGTGGTTGTTCTCTTGAAGGTGACTCAAGACAGTTGACAAACATTGATAACATGATTGTTCCAATCATACATAAACAACCTGATATGAAGTGGATAGCTAGGTGCAACCCTCAGGGATCCACTCAATAGTGGATGCCTTAAAGTGTCACTAACCTTTCTTTAATTCATAAATGGGCAGGGCTTTAGTATATGGTATCTAGACAGTAGTTGTTCCATAACCATGATAGGAAGTAAAGCACTACTCAGTAACTAAATGAAAGAAAAAGGTCCAAGGGTGACTTTTGGTGGCAACAACTTTCGTCAAACCAAAGGCTATGGTGAACTTCATAATGGGAATCTCAAGCTGTCAAAGGTTTCATATGTAAAAGGACTCAAATATAACCTCATAAGCATAATTCATTTGTGTAATGGGGATAATGAGGTCCATTTCAGTAAGACAGGTGGTTCCATCTTAGATAAAGAAGGTAAAACTATTATCCGTACCAAGAGAACAAAAAATGTGTAACACTTGACATGTCTTTTGGTGATCGTTCAAAGTTAACCTGTTTGAACTCAAAATCAATAACTGATACAAACTAGCTGTGGCACAAGAGGCTTTCCCACCTAAATTTAAAAAATATTAGAAAGTTGAGCAAGGGTGAGCTAGTGTAAGGACTGCCTTCACTGACTTATACCAAACCTAAACCATGTTCTGCTTGTGAGAAGAGAAAGTAACACAAAACCTCATTTCCATCAAATCAAACATTCTCAATCACAGAACCATTCTTCATATTGCACATAGATCTCTTTGGTACTGTTGCTACTGCAAGTATTGGTGGAAGCAAGTTTGATTTGCTAATGGTGGATGAATTCTTTAGGTACACCTGGGTATTCTTTTTCAAAACCAAAAGTGAAGCTGCTGAGGAGATTATCTGCTTCATCAAAAAGATGGATGTTTTAAATGGCAATCTGGTTAAGATGCTTAGAAGTGATCATGGAACTAAGTTCAAAAATCAAACTCTTGAAAGTTTATGTGATGAGAAAGGGATTTCTCAAAACTTCTATACTCCAAAAACCCCACTGCAAAATGGTGTAGCTGAGCGCAAAAACAAGAACCTTAACCGAAGCTGTAAGAACCATGTTGTGTGAAAGTGGGTAAGGATTTAATTTTTGAGTTGAGGCTATCAGCTGTGCATGTTTTACTCAGAACATATCCCTTGTGATAAAGAGACACAACAAGACTCCATATGAAGTGCTTAAGGGAAGGAAGCCAAACATCAGCTTCTTACATATCTTTGGCTATCAGTGTGTTCATCCTGAACTAGAGAGATTAGCTGCAAAAATTTGCACCAAAAGGTGATGAAGGTGTGTTTTTGGCTACTCTGTGATCTCCAAAGCTTACTGAGTATACAACATCAGAACAAAGGTCATAGAATAATCAATCGATGTAAGCTTTAATGAAAATGACTTTGTTACTTCTTGTTCTTCTAATCAATTTTCAGGTGAGGAATTTAATGATCTAATGAATACTGGTGACAGTATTTCAATGTCAGCTGATCCACTCCCATCAGCTGATCCTATTTCATCAGCTGATGAAAATAAAGAAGATAAACCTGTTCCTTTTCTTAATCAAACCAATGCACAAATAACCTCATCCAGTCCATTACTTCTACTAAATGATGTGAATGATGACTCAACATCATTGGATTCAAATTCCATATCTAATATTCCTTCATCCGTAGAATTACCCACTGATTGTTCAAATAAAGATACCTCAGCTGATCAAACAGAGGTTACATTAGCTCTTCATAACCAAGGATCTTCAACTCCCAAAATCCAAATAAATCCCATCTCTCCCACAATCCAAGCTGCCTACAAAGACCTTAAAGATCATCCTCATGATCAGGTCATAGGTAACATAGAGGATCCTGTACTAACTAGAATTCACCGGGAATAATGTATGGACTTTGGTGCCATGGGCAAAGGATAAATCCATCATTGGAACAAAGTGGGTGTTTAGAAACAAGATGGACGAACAAGGGCTTATCATCAGAAACAAAGCAACGCTAGTTGCCAGGGGTACTGTCATGAGGAAATTAATGACTTTGATGAAAACTTTGCTCCTGTAGCAAGACTTGAAGCAATGAGACTACTCCTAGCATATGTTGCCGTCAAAGACTTCAAAGTTTTTCAAATGGATGTTAAGAGTTCTTTCCTCAACGGTAAATTGAAGGAAGAGGTGTATGTCAAACAACCTCCTGGTTTTGAGGATGCAAGCTATCTTGACCATGTTTAATTTCTAAACAAAGCTTTATATGGTCTTAAGCAAGCTCCAAGAGACTAGTATGCTACCCTCTCTTCTTTTCTAACCACAAAAGGATTTACTAGAGGAAGCATCAATTGCTGTGGCTGTAAAACCTGTCAGGATCGGATATATATTATATCAAATAACAAGAACTAACTTTTAAATAATAAATCAGAGTAATATAAAAGTTAATCTTTAACTATGATCACAATCAACTAAGAAGTTGCGGAATCACACTTAATTGATTAAAGAAGGTTTTAAAACACGGATCAATTCAATCAAACAGTAGTTTTATTAACCAACCAGAATGATTACAAAAACAAACTTCACCCCCAATCTAACTTATTCTGTTAGACGAAGAACACAGACTGTTCTTAGGTTTCAACAAGAAACTTAGAGGCTAAACACTTTCAGAAAAAATAAATAACAATAAGAACAAATGCTTTGAATAATGAGATCAAATCGTCGTCGTACTAAATTGATCATCTAATGAAGTATATATAGACTCTTGATCCTCCTTGAATTGTTGACAGTTAGGTAATCTTCTATCTTCTGAGATAATCTTGATAATCTTCAAAGTATTTCGAGATATCTTCTAAGATAGGATTTTCCAAATATAGCTCAACAGAAACTGTTTAATGAACACAACAGTTCTTTATCCTTCTAACAGTCTTCAGCTTCAAGGTCTTCAAACAGTTGTAGATGTTTATACTAACAGTTCTGAACTCTATATAACAGCTTTAAAGTTCACAACAACTGTTGGTTACAACTGTCTTCACAATTTCAACTAACAGTTCCAAACTGTTTGTCAATATTCTTCTAACAGTTTTGAACTGTTTTTCACAAAGTCCATTAACAGTTTTAACTTTGCATCTTCAACAGTCTTAATGCCTTAGCTAATTTCCCAACAATCTCCCCCTCAGATGCACATGGATTTTGCCTAACAGTTGTGCAAGCCATATGCTAACAGTTGAAAACTGTTAGTAGTATTTCAAACAACTGTGATTTTTCCTCCCTTAGCATTTCCTCCAAATGCTACAAATCCACCATTGATGCTTCTGAAATCCTTCAAACAATGTGGATTTCGAGTCATATGCCTTGAGCATCCACTATCCACATGCCAGATAGATCCATGATTGGCCCTATGAATGCTCTGCACAAATAAAATCAGTTAGTAGCAGGAAGTACCCAGGCCATGCAGGTCTTGGGTACACCATTCAAGTCATAATACTTAAACAGAGTTTGGTTCTTTTTGATTTCATCCAACTTAGATTTCTCTAATTTGTGTGATGAATACTTTGTAAGAACATGTGGTTTCCAACTGTTGTGATTAACATTGGATACCTTTGAACAAACAGCTGGTGGAGTTGGTAAAACAGATGAATCAACTTGTGATTCTTTTTGATTTTTAGTTTGAAGAACAGTTTTACCCTCTCCAGAAACTGTTTGTTTCTGCAGTTTCACCCAAGCCAGACCAACAGTTTTTAGTTTTGATAAAACAGTTGTGGAACTGTTAGTTGGTTTGGATGTAACTGTTTTAGAACTGTTTGCCTGTTTTGGCTTAGCAGTCTTAGAACTGTTAATCTGCTTTGACTTAACAGTTTTAGAACTGTTAGTTTGCCTTTTGAAACTTGGTTTCTTGGTGCTATACAGCTGTGGGTTATAATAACAGTCTTGAGCCAAGTGATTGGATCTCCCACATATATAGCATTTTTTAGTTTTCACAATAGGCAAACCAGTTCTTTGTGACCAGAACTGGTTCCTATTTCTTTGATTTCCTCTAACAGGTGCTGACTGAGGAAACTTTTGTACACCATGCTTTTGGCATGTGCATGTAGGCATTTCAGTATGCCTTTTTACAGAACTGGGTTTAGTCTGTGCTTTTGCAGCCTTCTTCTTGGGCTTTTCAATTTGAAATTCATCAACCTTCTCTTTTCCTTTGGACTTAACACTAACAGTTGAGATGTGTGATTTAAAACTGTTTGGGCTCGGTTTAGAATTGTTAGTGTAAAGTTGGGGACTGTTTGCAGCAGTTGTGAAACTGTTTATAGAATAAACAGGTTTGGAAGGTTTTGGCTCACTGGTGAAGGAATCAGAGGATGCTTTTACAAACACCACAGGTTGTAAAGAGGATTTTGTGGCTATGGGTTCACAACAGATGTGATTTTCAAATGGAATGACCTCTTCCTTCTTCACAACTCCTTCATTCTTGTTATCACTCACTTCATACACAACTCCTTCATCATCACTTTCAAGTTTTGGATCAGCTGACTTCAACTCTGCTTCTAATGGATCATTTACATACCTATCAGCTACATCAGACATGGGAGTTATGTAATTGTGATTGTATGGAGGTGGGGTATGTTTATATCCTAAACCAGTTTTCACCTTATCTCTGATTTGAGATTGTAACAAGGTTTCAAGTTTAAGATTTGTTGCCTTGAACATGCTCAGATCAATATCAACACCCTCCAACTTCTTTGTGAGTTCATCCACCTTGCTTTCTTTTTCAACCAACTTCCTTTTCAGACTATCAATCTCATCTTGAAACTGCTCTTTCTCTCACTTATGATATTTTCTATCATAGTCCATTTGCAGTTCATTAGCCTGATAGTCTTTAATTTTCTTTTCAAAATCTTCTATCACAGCAGTATACTCATACCTTCTCTCCTCCATTTTACTTAGAGCAGCACATACTTTCTTATTGTGCTCTCTAAATCTCTTAACAATAGCTCTACATTCACCAGGACATAGTTTAGAAGATACCTGTATGTCCTCAGATTCTGGAGAATCCATCTTGATGGAGGAGTCAGTCAATGCCATTAAAGCTTTGTTGCTGGTAGCCTCCTCTGCTTGATCACTCCAATCAATCCATGGCCTTCTTGTGAGACCAATGCTGATGAGGTATGGTTCTGAGTTGGCCTCTGACCTTGATTCTGAACTTGTCCACCAGATCTGCATTCTCTTGCAAAGTGGCCAAGTTGTTGACATTTGAAGCATCTAACCTTTGACTTGTCAAATCCAGCCTTGCCATCAGCTCTGAAATTCATGTTTTGCCTTCCAGTCCTTTTAATGAATCGCTTGGCTCTAACAGTAAGCATGGCCATCTGCCATTTGAGATCCATTTCCTCAAGATCATCAGGGTGCACTTGTTCAAGATCCTCATTGGTGAGGGTTGAATGTGCATGGCTGGCAAGAAAAGCTTCAAGAACTGCATCTGGAGTATTCATATCTAGTCCAACAACAGAACTAGTACCTGCACCACAATCAAGAGAGTTAGTTAATGAATGGTTTGATTCCATACCTGAGGAAGACAGGAGAGCAGCATTATGGCTAGGGATAGCAGTTTTTCTTTTTCCCTCTATCTCTCCCTCAAACACTATCAAACTATTATAGAGGTCATCTAACTCTATGTCTTCAAGAGAATCCTTGGTTCTCCATTGTGCAGCAAACACAGTCCATTCATCACCTAGAGACCTAAGAAACTTTCTATTTATCTCATCTTGATCAAGCCTAACCTTAGCACTCTCCAGTTGACTCACCAGTTTGTAAAACCTATCAAAGATTTGGGTGATACTCTCATTCTTCCCACTGGTGAAGTTCTCATAGGCTTGTTTAAGAAGATCTCTTTGGTTTCTCTTAGAACTAGCATTCCCAGCAAACCTCTTTTCCAGAGCATTCCAAAGTTCATGAGCATCATCAAATTTCTTGAATTGATGTTGATACTCATTGGGAATTGCAATCTGAAGGATACTGAGGGCTTTCATCTCAATCATTCTATTCTTCTTTTCAGCATCTGTCTTTGGTGGTGGTTTCTTCTTTGGTTTTCCATTCTCATCCAGTTCAATGGTATTAGTAGGAACAGTTTCAATGATTTGCCAAACATCATAGTCCATTAGTTGGACATGTTGTTTAATTCTTAGTTTCCACATCTCAAAATCAGATGGTTTGAGCATGGGAACACGAATGTTGGACCCTGATCCACTGTTATCAGAAGAACCTCCCGAATCCATTGAAACTAATTGATTTAAACAAAAAACAGTTTTGAAAAATAAAGCAAGGTAAAGCAAAAACCTTCAACTGGTGATCAAAGGAACCTTAATGATAAGGCTCTGATACCACTTGTCAGGATCGGATATATATTATATCAAATAACAAGAACTAACTTTTAAATAATAAATCAGAGTAATATAAAAGTTAATCTTTAACTATGATCACAATCAACTAAGAAGTTGCGGAATCACACTTAATTGATTAAAGAAGGTTTTAAAACACGGATCAATTCAATCAAACAGTAGTTTTATTAACCAACCAGAATGATTACAAAAACAAACTTCACCCCCAATCTAACTTATTCTGTTAGACGAAGAACACAGACTGTTCTTAGGTTTCAACAAGAAACTTAGAGGCTAAACACTTTCAGAAAAAATAAATAACAATAAGAACAAATGCTTTGAATAATGAGATCAAATCGTCGTCGTACTAAATTGATCATCTAATGAAGTATATATAGACTCTTGATCCTCCTTGAATTGTTGACAGTTAGGTAATCTTCTATCTTCTGAGATAATCTTGATAATCTTCAAAGTATTTCGAGATATCTTCTAAGATAGGATTTTCCAAATATAGCTCAACAGAAACTGTTTAATGAACACAACAGTTCTTTATCCTTCTAACAGTCTTCAGCTTCAAGGTCTTCAAACAGTTGTAGATGTTTATACTAACAGTTCTGAACTCTATATAACAGCTTTAAAGTTCACAACAACTGTTGGTTACAACTGTCTTCACAATTTCAACTAACAGTTCCAAACTGTTTGTCAATATTCTTCTAACAGTTTTGAACTGTTTTTCACAAAGTCCATTAACAGTTTTAACTTTGCATCTTCAACAGTCTTAATGCCTTAGCTAATTTCCCAACAAAACCAACTTCTAGACTATGACTTACAGTTTGAAAACTCTCCAATCCTGTGTGACAATACTAGTGCCATCTCTATTTCTAACAATCCTGTTTTGTATTAAAAAACCAAGCACATTAAAATCAGACATCATTTTTTAAGAGATATAGCAGAAAAAGAAAGTTTCAATGCACTATATTAATAATGATTTTCAACTAGCTGATTTGTTTAAAAAACCTTTAGATGAGTCTAGGTTCAACTTCCTAATATCCAAACTTGGCATGTTAAATTTATATTCTTTTTGTGTGTTGTAGTTAGGTAGTTACCTTGTTGTGTATAAATGATTTTATATTGTGTGTGATCTTAATGCATTACTTATCTATGCATATTTGAGTCTTACTGTCTACTGAAAAGCTAAGTGAATTTGATCAGCTGATGAAAAGCCTCAGCTGATCATTGTCTGCTAAGGATGAAATGCTCAACTAAGTGAATACATTAGCCGATACTTGCTCTATGAAAAAGAGTCAGCTGATACTTATTTTTCATCATCTTATGCCTCTCTCCGAGTCAACTCTGTGCCCGCACACTTATCTTATTAAATGCACATTTGTATTAAATTCATTTCCTAGGTTTATTTTAATGCGGTTTATTTGTCCGTAAGTTGTCCATCTATATATTTCCCTTTCGTTATCTCTACAATTGTCAGACATGACAGTTACTTTTTGAAAAAGAAATCTCAGTGTCAGGATTCGGTTTCCAAAAAGATATTAATGATGGTATTGGTGGTTTTTCTACTTTACTTTTTCAAAACCTCTGAATACCTTTCTCTCTCTTCGAAAGAAACCTCTCCTTGAGCATTGTTCTTCTTCATCTCCGTTTGTTCAACAATGGTGACCTACAATCCTGTTACTACTCCAAATGTTGTTGCAGGTGAGAATGTAACCCCTAACTCTATCATGACCATTCTTCCAAACAACATCTTGATAAACACTGATATACCACCGAGCAAGGTAAACCAGGGTTACGAACCCATGGTAGCATTCATCACTGCTCAACCCATATTTCAATGCCTCTCTGCTCATCCCCTGTTTATCTTCCCTCGAATCATTGGGGTGATGTGGTATAATGTAAGATATCATCCCCTTGAACAAACCATAACATGTTCCTGATGGGGTTTCAAGAACACAGCGGAAGCTAAAGGTACAACATGAAAAGCCAAAAGTACAAACATGCAATGCATAAAACCCCATGAATGGACCCAGCTCTATGTCTATCATTTGCAACATGTAAAAGGAAGAGAAGTGATATTATACGCTAAGAAGAATTCTTGAACAAAGATATGAGTGTTGGTGATGACTAGAAAGCCACAAACCGAGTTCCTCTCTATTGTAAGTCCATCCCGGGTTTGCTCAATCCTCTTGTACTAGCAAGCTTGTATGGACTTCAATCACTTGAATCCACACCAAGATCAACAACTAGCCTTTCACTTCTGGACTCCTTGATCTCACACTCAAAGAACACTCTAAAAGTTTAAACTAAGCGTATCAAATGTGAGAGTATCTAAAGGAATGGAATGAAAGGCTTGGAGGACACTTTTATAACCTTAAAAGTGCCATTTCCCCTTCCCATGACCATCCATAAGGCTCAGCAAAAGATAGCCATGCATTGGTGTTGGTCAAATGATCTCATCAGTTAAGATTTGATGAGACAAAGTTAAGTTTGTAAGATAGGTTCTAAATACAACTTAAACAGAATTATGAAGCTTGATCAGACTGAGCACTTATACTAATTCAGACTGAGCATAAGCTGAGTATAAGCTGAGCATATATTTGATCAGCTTAGACTATATCTTAGTTAGTTTATTAATATGGTTGATAAGTTGTGTGTGTTACCTAAGGTATAGGTTGAGTATTTAGCATGATGTGTTTCGAGCTGAGTGACTCAGCTTATAGACTGAGTCAGCTCAACAGAGTTGCTAAGTAAGTTCTAGCTAACTCTTATGACTTCTAAGGATGAGTTAGTCATTATACATGTTAGTACATGTTTGTTTTCGAGTTTGTTCTCGAAGGACTCAGCTTAATGAGTTTCAAGCTGAGTAACTCAGCCCGACAAAAGAAGTCAGCTTAAGAGAATTTAAATATGTTTTAAATTCCTTTTACTCTCTATATCTACGGTATGGATAAGAAGATTCCAGAATCAAGATTGAAGACTCAAGATAGAAGATTCAAGATTCAAGATTCCGAGTTATCCATTAGTTTGTTAGCAGATTAGGATAAGTTCTAGTTTGTAAGGATCCGTAGGAACAGGATTATAAATACTTATCTTCTTATAAGTTTAGAGGTACCAGACTCTAATCTCACCTCAACCTAACCATTATATGTGTTACGAATCTTGATACATCGTTGGTAAGTTCAACATGATCAAGAAATTCACAGGTTGCCAACATTGTTCGTGTGCTCGATCTTCACATCTATTGTGAAGTTGGTAAGTATTCAATCTGTGAATAAATCATGTTTAGAGAGTCAGTTTGTATCTATAATCATAAGTTGATTATAGATAGAAAAGTTTGAGAGATTGAGAGATTTGATTTATATTAGGTGTTTACAAATCAAGTGTTGCTTACTTGATTGTTAATGTAATCATCTTCTTATTAATGAATGCATTCGATTTCATGTGGTTTGATTTGTGTAACACTTTTTATTGATTTGTTCAATTTTCCGTAGAAAGTGTATTCAACCCCCTTCTACACATTACTTGCTTGTTGATACTCTCAACAAAGGACCAACAACTGGTATCGGAGTAGATTGAACTATTCATAAGTTCAAGTTCAAGATTATGAGAATGTATAATATATCGACAAGAAACAATTCATCAAACTTTCCTCAGATGGCTGCTAAAGGATATCCCATATTTGATGGATCTGACTATCCTATGTGAAAGTTCATAGCCATGCTCTTCCTTAGGTCCATTGACATCAGGATGTATGATGTCATAACTCGTCGACCAATCATCCCCAAGATTCCTGCTATTGTCAGTGATAAGTCTCCTGACAAGACTGAAAAGGAAGTTAAGAAGCCTTTGGCATCATGGACGGAAGAGGATTGGAAATTGCATTCTCTAGATGACAAAGCAAAGTGTGCTCTGGAAAATGCTCTGACTAATGAGATCTTGCATACTGTGACTGGGTGTCAATATGAGGGCACATATCTGGTCAAGCAGCAAAAGAAGAATCATCTTAACAGATCCTATGAAAACTTCTTTTCCAAGAAAAATGAAACCTTGCCTAATTTGTTTACAAGGTTTCACTGCTTGATTAATGACCTGCTAAGTGTAGGCATTAAAAAGGATTAACCTAACCTAGTGCTGAAATTTCTGGATGTGTTACCATAAAAATTCAATGGAGTAACTGTAGCACTAAGGGCTGGAGGTACATTACACATGTATAACCTACAGTCCATATATGGGTTCTTGCTTAATCATGAACAGATCATAGAACACAAGAAATCTTCTCAACAAAAATTGAAGGACTCTCTTGATAAACATGAAACTGCATTAGTTGCAGAGAGGAAGAAAAAGAGTTCAAAAGCATTCATTGATGAATATGAGACTGAGTCAGACTCTCAACATGACCACTCAGACTCAGACTCAAGTGATATTGATGATGTTCAGACTATCATTGAACAAATGGCTATACTTTCCAGAAGACTGAGAATAATTCAAAGGGGAAAAGGAAGATCTGACAAGGGCAAAGGAAAGAGTTCTTTTGATCCCAAGAAACCTGTGTGCTTCAACTGTCAGAAGAAGGGAGTGCAGAATAAATAAGGAATAAACAGCTTCAGTAGCTGACAAGAATGCTTATAGAGCTGATAAGTATAAGAAGAAATATACTCAGCTCAAGAAAGGAAAGCCTGAATACTAGTCCAATGCAAAAGGACTTTATGCTGAAACTTGGGATACATAATCATCTACCTCAAATGATGATGAAAAGTGTCTGATGGATCAAGAAGATGAAGAGTTTGAATTAGATGAAGTTGATTATGGTTTGTCTGAATCAACTTTTGAAGCTGACATGAAGGAAGCTGAGGAAAACAGCAAAATAAATAACTGGGATCCTTCCTCCATGAACAAGGTTAGTAATTTCAACTCATACACCGATGAAGAAAAATGTCTTACATTTGGTTATTTGCTAAATGACTTTAAGATCAGCCTTAAGTCTCACGCTGACCTTAAAGCTGAAATCACTAAGCTTAAGAATGAGATTAAGGAAAATCAAATCATTACTGCTGGAAAGAAAGCAAAATGTGATCTTGAATTTCAAAGACACAGTAACAAACTGCTAAGTGAAGAACTTCAGGAAGCCAAGGATAAAGCTGACCAACTTCAGAAGGTCACTGAGTCATGGTGTAAGTCATCAAGGCTTGCTGAATAGTGCAACAACCAACAGATCCCTAAACATGTAAAGGTTGTACTTGGAGGTGACTACCAATCCACAGCTTATGCAGCTGATGATGATGAGATAACAAGTACAGATTCTGAGAAAGATAGACAACTGATTGAGTCTCAGAAGTCAACCTCAGAAAATAGACATGATCAAAGCCTCAAATACAATTAGTTTGTAAAGGCAAAGGATCATTGGAATGAGTGTTCAACATCTAAACAGTATAGTAAGTTTGTGCATGATAGATTAGGCACTCAGCCTATTCAAAGAACATCCGTTATTGAAAGGTTAAATCCAAATCCTTTCAAAAGACTGTTAGTCTTGATTTGTTAACATTCCATCAGCACTGAAGTCTTTGAAGAAGATTTCAGTAGAAGAAGCTATCTAAAGAAACGTCTCAACGCACAAATGATGTTCGTCTTGATTTGTTAACATTCCATCAGCACTGAAGTCTTTGAAGAAGATTTCAGTAGAAGAAGCTATCTAAAGAAACGTCTCAACGCACAAATGATGTTCGTATCTGAAGAGCATAAAGTTTCATCACTGAAACTTTCAGTTAAGGTTTACTGAAGTTTGTCTTCAGCAAATGGTCCCCTCAATGACGTCATCAACTGTCACTTTCAAGATAGTATTGAGTGATGAGAATCTGTTACTTATCAGTCTACAAGATTGTGACAAGTGTCACTATATCAACGGCTAGGATTGATAAGGGAAATGTATAAATACTCTTCTCTTTGTTGAGAAGAGTGGCTTGCTCATTCTGTATGTTCAGATAGCAATAGCTTTGTGATTGTATTTTCTTTCAAGTTTGTTCTTGAGTTTTAAATTGAATTTAAGAAGTCTGTTATTCTTAAATTCCAGTCTGTAAGTTTGTTATATCAATATTAACAACCTTAGAAATTTCTCACTGTTCTTATATATACTATTTCCGCACTTAATATTCTTTTAAGTTAGTATTATTCACAATTTGGGAACAACAATTGGTATCAGAGCGGGTTCAAATTCTTCAATAATTTGAGATCTGCCGAGATGACTAAAGTTGACCATAATGACAATGGGTCTTCTGGTAAGCCACCAAAGTCCTCTTCCGAAAAATTTTCCAGCTGGAAGGGAAGAATGCTTCTCTATCTTGAGAACTTGGATACTATGTCTCTATCTGTTCTAGAAAATGGTTCTATCATTCCAAAAACCATTTCGCTTATGAGTGAAGAAGGTGATCTACTGGAATCTCATCCTAAACCGAGGAACCTGTGGACTGATGAAGACAGAAGACAGGTAAACTTGGATGCTAAGATTCGAAACAATATTGCTATCTCACTTCCCAATGATATCTATCATACCATTTCTAGTCTGAAAATTGCAAAGGATATGTGGGAAACCTTGTGTATCACATACGAAGGGACTGAAGAGGTGAAGGAGAACAAAAGGAAGAATGTCATCAGGAAGTACGAAAGTTTTTGCTATAAAGAATATGAGACTTTTACTGAAGTTTATACAAGGATTTACTTGTCTGTTAAATGATATGTTAGAGGCTGGTGTTCAGAGAGAGAATATCCAAATTCTTAATAGATTCCTGGATGCTCTCCCTAGTGAGTAGGATACCATGTGCCTCATTCTCAGGACCAATAATAAGTTAAAAAAATTGGACATGAGAAAGCTACACGGCATATTACTGAATGATAAGCAAACAAGAGCTCAGAAACAGGAACTGAAGAGATTAGCTAAGAAGAGTTTAGCTCTAGTTGCAGAAACTGAAGTATCAGCTCAACAATTCACTGAAGATTCCGACACGGAGACAGAGAATGACTGGATAGCTGAAGGTGAAGAGGGTCATCCAGAGTTCAAGGTTGAACGAGCTTTCATAATGAAGAACTTCAGCAAGTTCTTAAAATTCAAGGCCAAAACCAATGATCAAGGGTCAGGAAGCTTCAAATCCACCACTGATAAATCAAAGCTGGAATGTTACAAATGTGGCAAGCTTGGCCACTTCGCTGCTAACTGTATTGTCAAATCCTCATCTAAGAGTTATCCATCAAAAGCTGACAAGTACAAGTCTAAGTACAAGGCACTGAAGCTGAAAAATCAAAGTTCAACTGAGAAGAAGAAAGAGAAGGCAATGATAGTTGGAGAACTGAATTGGACCGACTCTGAAACATCTGATGATGATCAAGAGTATGAAAAGGATATGTTCACTGAAGAAGAACAAGTTGCTGCTTTCGGTATGACCTTGGAAGAATATAGAAGAGAAAAAGAATTAGCTAACGAAAGAGCTAGATTGCAAAGGCTATCTGAAGCAGAAGCCTTAAGGACTGCTGAACATGAGGCTGAACAGCAAAGAGCTTCACGGAAAATGTCTCCTCAATCTCTCCAACATGCAGTAGAAACATGGATTGCTCAATCCCTCCAGATTTCGTGTTTATTGACAAACAGGTTCTTAAAAATCCTAGAGGATTTTTCTTCAAAGATGCTTATGACAGACCAAGGTTTCAGAGAGTGTCAGAACTGGACAATGCTGATTGGATGCATCTACAGGCAATTTCATCCTACTTTGATACAAGGAATCCTCATACAGCTGACATTTACATGAAGATTGTAAAATTGTTCGACGCCAAGAAGCCCAGAGATCTTGACACTGAAATGTGGGAAGAAAAAGCCAAAGTTATAGAGAATACTCAAGCACACAAACCTTCAAAGAGTTCTTGATTTTACACGTATTTTTTCTCCATGTTTTTACTTTAAGTTTGTATTGTTTTATTTACTCTTGCATATTTGAAAATTTCAAAAACATTGAAAAATGAAAAGAATCCAAAAACAAGACAGTCTGGATCATGTACATATGAGTTCTATTGAGTAAATAGTTCTATTTGTTTATTCTTATTAAATAATGATGGATTATAAACAAATAGGGGGAGATTGCTAGTCTTGATTTGTTTACATTCCATCAGCACTGAAGTCTTCGAAGAAGATTTCAGTAGAAGAATCTATCTGAAGAAACGTCTCAACGCACAAATGATGTTCGTATCTGAAGAGCAGAAAGTTTCATCACTGAAACTTTCAGTTAAGGTTTACTGAAGTCTATCTTCAACAAATGGTCCCCTCAATGACGTCATCAACTGTCACTTTCAAGATAGTATTGAGTGATGAGAATCTATTACTTATCAGTCTACAAGATTGTGACAAGTGTCACTATATCAACGGCTAGGATTGATAAGGGAAATGTATAAATACTCTTCTCTTTGTTGAGAAGAGTGGCTTGCTCATTCTGTATGTTCAGATAGCAATAGCTTTGTGCTTGTATTTTCTTTCAAGTTTGTTCTTGAGTTTTAAATTGAATTTAAGAAGTCTGTTCTTCTTAAATTCCAGTTTGTAAGTTTGTTATATCAATATTAACAACCTTAGACATTTCTCACTGTTCTTATATATACTATTTCCGCACTTAATATTCCTTTAAGTTAGTATTATTCACAAATTGGGAACAACAAAGACAACACTCTCTATCTGGTTCAGAGAGAAGTTTCAAGAATAGGAAGACAACTGTAAGTCAGAGGTCATATCACAACAATGGTAAGTCTAAAGTTGTTGAAATTGGCAAGTCCAAAGAACTCAATAGTGGTAAGTCCAAAGTTGTTGAAACTGGTAAGTCTAGAAAACTTGACAATGGTAAGTCCAAAGTCAATGAAAAGAAGTTTGTTGGTCAAACTTCTGATCAAAAGGATAATAAACCTAGATCTGACAAAGGTAAGTCCAAAGTCAATGAGCATCAAGTGAATCAGCTTGCAAAGAAAGTTGAGAAATTGTCTACATCCTATAATCCCAAAACTGAGAGCAAGTTCTCAAAAGGATTATCAGATAACCTACCCCCTATAGTAATTGGTATAAGGAAATGCTACAAGTGTAGAGGTAGAGGACATGAGGCCAGGGACTGTGATAGTGAAACCTTAAGGCCTGAGAAGGAACAAGCTGATCAGCCTACATAGGACTCAGCACCTGCTCAAGCTGACCATTCAGTTCCACAAGATGAAACTGCTAAGTGCTCATCATCTGAACCTACTACAAAGTGGGTTCCTAAACAAAACTAATATGTTTAGTTTTCTTTTCATGTGCAGGGTTCAAGTAAATGGTACTTGGATAGTGGATGCTCAAGCCACGTGACAGGGTAGAAAGGACTTCCATGTAAATTCCAGAAAAATGAAGGTTCTAAAGTAACATTTGGTGATAACTCCCATGGAAGAACTAAAGAATATGGGAAGATGCATGCTGACAAGGTGACTTTCAAGAAAGTTGCATATGTTAAAGGTCTTAAACATAATGTGATAACTATTAGTGAACTTTGTGATGAATACAATGTTGTTACTTTTAGGAAGAAAGCAGGAACAATATACAATGCAAAAGGTAAGCCAGTGCTAATAGCAAAGAGAGAAAGAGATGTGTATCTACTTGATCTTAATTCTGCTGATCCCTATACTCAAACATGCGTATACTCCCAATCTGTTCCTAAGCTGAGTTTGCTATGGCATAAAAGGTTATCACATTTAAATTTCAAGAATATAAATATGCTATCCAATAAAGTGTTAGTCTTTTGATTTGCAAAGATCACATTTGTCAAAGACAAATTGTGCTCAACTTGTGAACAAGGGAAACATCACAAAGGGTCATTCAAGTCAAAGAAAAAATTTTCAATAACAGACACATTGCATTTGTTGCATATGGATCTTTTTGGACCTATAAGTACTCAAAGCCTAAGTGGCAAGAACTACACTCTGGTGATAGTATATGAGTTCTCTAGATTCACCTGGGTAATATTCCTTAAAGCCAAACGTGAAGCTGCCCTGGAGATAATAAGTTTTATCAAACAGGAAGAGTTGCAAAAAGTTAAGTCTGTTAAGCAACTCAGAAGTGATCATGGGATTGAGTTTAGAAACTCAACTCTAGATGGCTTTTGTGAACAAAAAGGAATATTACAAAATTTCTCCTCAGTAAGAACTCCTCAACAAAATGGAGTTGCTGAAAGGAGAAATAGAACCTTAATTGAGGCTGCTAGAACAACGTTGTGTGAGGCAGGATTGAAACTCTATTTCTGGGATGAAGCTGTAAGTACAACATATTATACCCAAAATAGATCAATCATAGTCAAAAGACATGGCAAAACTGCATATGAAATGTATAAATCAAGAAAGCCCAATATAGGTTACTTCCATGTCTTTGGTTTAAAAAACTATATGCTGAATCAAAGAGATCAGCTCCATAAGTTGGAACCTAAAGCTGATCCTGGAATTTTTTTTGGTTATTCCTCAATCTCCAAGTCATACAAAGTGTATAACTTAAGGAGAAAGGCTATAGAAGAATCAATTTATGTCTCATTTGATGAAGATAGTATTGATCAAGCTAACTTAGTCAGTCTGAGTGAGCTTGAAAAGCCGGAGGAAACCAAAATGTCAAATCCTATATATGTCATAGATGATGACAGTGATGGTGATGTATGTATATCTAAGAAATCATCACAAGCTCTAAAGGACTCTCAAGCTGAGATTGATGATGAATTCATTAATCCCTTTAGAACTGATACTACTCATACTGAAGATCTTGGATATCAACAGTTTGATGACAATGTTGTAATTGAGACTGAGGATGTAAGTTCACCTCAGAGTCCTCAATATCACTCAAGTCTAGAACCACAACCTCCTACTACAACATTTAAATTCCTCAAAGATCATCCTCAATATCAAGTGATTGGTAATTTTCAAGAAAGAGTAATTACCAGATCTAAGGCAACAACAAACTATGCTGCTTACTTTGATTTTCTATCTCAAATGGAACAAAAGAAGACTGAAGAAGCCTTAGAGGATGAGGACTGGATTGAAGCTATGCAAGAGGAATTTAATAAGTTTGAGAGAAACAAGGTATGGAGTCTTGTCCCAGTTCCCAAAGATCATACAATTATAGGCACTAAGTGGGTCTATAGAAACAAAATGGACAAGGACGGAGTGATTGTTAGGAACAAACCAGGCTAGTAGCACAAGGGTATAGACAAGAAGAAGGAATCGATTATGATGAGACATGTGCCCCTGTTGCTAGAATTGAAGCCATTAGGCTGTTCTTAGCTTATGCAACATATAAAGACTTCAAAGTCTATCAAATGGAAGTGAAAAGTGCTTTCCTAAATGGAAATCTTCAAGAGGAAGTCTATGTGAAACAATCTCCTGACTTTATCAGTTCAAAGTATCCACATCATGTCTATAAGTTAGACAAGGCATTGTATGGTCTTAAACAAGCTCCAAGAGCTTGGTATGATATACTATCCAAATATCTACTATCAATGGACTTTACCAGAGGTAGTATTGATAAGACACTTTTCATCAAAAAGTGTAAATAACAGGTGATTCTTCTACAAATCTATGTGGATGACATTATCTTTGGTTCTACAAATGAATCTCTATGTGAATGGTTCTCCAAAGTTATGTCAAACAGGTACAAGATGAGTATGATGGGTGAAATGACGTATTTCTTAGGTTTGCAGATTCAACAAAAGCCTGATGGAATATTCATTAATCAAAGCAAATATGTTCTTGATTTGATAAATAAATATGGTTTTGATTATAGTTCAACCATGAAAACACCCATGTCACCAACTGTCAAGCTGAGCAATGACTCAGATGGAAAGTCTGTATGTCAGTCTACCTATAGAGGAATGATAGGTTCATTACTCTATTTGACAGCTAGTAGACCTGATATCATGTTTGCTACATGTGTTTGTGCAAAATATCAGGCAGATCCTAAGGAATCACATCTTTAAGCTGTGAAAAGGATCTTTAGGTACCTTAAAGGTACACCAAATCTAGGTCTTTGGTATCCAAAGGACTCTAGATTTGAGTTAGTTGGATTTTCAGATGCTGATTATGCTGGGTGTAAATTAGACAGAAAATCAACTACTAAAGGATGTCAAATGCTTGGAGGGAAGTTAGTAAGCTGGACTAGTATGAAACAGAACTTAGTAGATACTTCAACTGCTGAAGCTGAGTATGTTGCTACAGGAAGCTGTTGTGCTTAAATCCTGTGGATGCAACATCAACTTCAAAACTTTGGTATGAATTTTAGGAAAACTTCTATCTTCTGTGATAAACAAAGTGTAATAGCCATTACATATAATCTAGTCTTCCACTCAAGAACAAAGCATATAGAAATTAGACATCACTTCATAAGAGACATCGTGGAAAAAGGTAAAGTTGACATACATTTTATCTCTACATATGATCAATTAGCAGACATATTTACCAAACCTCTTGATGAGAAAAGGTTTTCCTATCTACTAAGTAAATTGGGTATGCTCAACCCCTAGATAAGTCTCTAAAACTGAGTTTCAGCTTGCCAAAGACTATGTGTTTTAAGCTAAGAGTACAGTTTATAGTCATGTATTCATAAACTCTTCACTTGGTGAAGCTGAGTGATAAGTTCACACATTTCGTCTGTTCCAAACATGTTTTAACTGCTAAGTGTGGTTAAAATATCTATTTGAGTTAGTCTCAAATAAAAATGACTAAGTGTCATTGCTTCTGAGCTATGTGCTCCACTCAAGCTGAGTGTCAATCTCAAGCTGAGTGATCAAATCAAGCTGAGTGCTTGACTCACACTGAGTGATAAATTACTTAGCTTGGTTAGTCCAAACCATGTTTTAATTACCATGTGTTATTAATTCATGAGTCATTATATTTGAGTCAGTCTCAAATCACCTTTTATACCGATTACATTCTGGTGTAATACGACAGTGTAAATAATATTTTTGTAAGTCAAGAGTGTTATTCTACAAACTTATCCGTTGGGTTATGATGTGTTTCATCTCGACTACTATTACATCTCTCTGTAAGTTCGTTAGAGTAACGGATAAATAGGGATTTACAACGGTAACTTCTCTCTTCTCAAAAAGGTATATATATCAGTTGTAACCTAAATTCAGACATTTACGCTTACTAAACTTCTGCTATACTCCATATACCTTCTAAAACCACCTATTTGCTAAGTGCATTTTACCGTTCAATCGAATTTGAAACCCTAATCGCTCAGTCCGAATTGCGTTTTACTCAGTGTGAATCGAAATCATTCTACGATGGACATAACCATTCTAAATCTTAGTGATCAAATGGTAAGGGCCGCTGCCTTCAAGAACAACGGATTGTCGTTGATTAAAATCAACAATCAACGAGCTTGCCTAGCAATCCCTGAACACAAGAGAAACAGGGGTTATGAAGCGTGGGTGGATTATATCCGCAAATGCCCACTGGCATTTGTTTTTACTGGAGCACCAATTCATGTGATTCCTCAGCACTTATTGATGTTCTGGTACATATGTATTTTTCACCAGGACAGAGGCGAAATCAGAGGCACAGTGCTGAATGGGGATAGAACCATTGTTCTCACAGTTCAAAGGCTAAGGGAAGTTCTTCAACTCCCTCAAAATGATGTGTTCGAGCCTGCTGTGACAAGGCAGGTGGCAAGGTCGGTGCTACCAAGAATGGGTCACCCACAAACAGAGGGTGTAATTAAAAAGGCCACCTTTCCAACAGGATGGGGATTTATGGTGTCCATAGTGATCTGTTCACTTGGAACCAAGGTTGGAGGACTGGACCAAGTCAATGAGTTCGAGATACAGATGCTCTACAACATTTATTTTGCACGCAATATGGGCTATGCACTGCTTATATTCAACGAACTCAAGGTCCAAGTGATGAAGAGTACAAGGGATCTTCATGTACCTTTTATAAGGTACCTGTCCTTAGCATTTGAAGCTGAGCTAGGGACTGCACTATATGAAGCTGGTTAGAATTTGTTCCTCACACCAACACTCAGCTCTAAGATGTTCAACTATGACATCTTTCTAGAGCAAGAGGGCGTCAGTGAGCCTATGCAATGGATAGCTGAGAGAGCTTCATCAGAGAGTGGAGCTGAGGAGTCTACTCAAGGGGGAGCAGCTCAAGCTGACTCAGAGGTTCAAGATGAGCACCCTACTCAAGCTGAGCCAACAACCATTAAAGCTGCACCAGGAATGACTTCTCCACTTTCTTCTTCTTATTACTTTTCTCCATCTTCTTTTGGTGTGCCCACTACTACCAAGGTAAATATCCAAACCTATAATAGAAAAACTGCCAAAGGTGGTGCCAAAACTAAAGGTATCGCTGGAGCTGAAATCACATTGATTCCTCCACCGGCAGGAGTTGAGGGGGAGACACCTACTCTTCAGGTGCCAAACTCAAGGCTTATTCAAACCCAACAACCTAACCTGGGTATGGTGTCTACTCAGCCCACACTTACTCGAGCCATGGGAGAGCCTACTACTGTGCCTGAGCAGACGCACTCAAGTAACATTGAAGATATGACTAATCCCTAGGGTCAATCACCCCCCACTCACCACATAAGCCAACCACCTACTCAGACTTATCACGTTTTGAGCCCAATTACTTCTCTTTACTTCTCACACTCTCCTGCACGACCTATCAATGATTCATCTCAATACCAAGGTAAATTACAGGGTCCAACTTTTGATGCACATGACATTGAGGGTATACACCAACCCTTGGATGATGTAGCCAAACACATTCCTAAGGCTCCTGACTCTTTTAATTCAGAGGAACAAAATTTTAAGTTCAAGGGCAGGAGTCAGTCTACTAAGGATGAAGCTGCCTCCTCAGGCATTCAAGAGCTCAAGACATACATTGCAGCTCAATTTGGTTTGTTCTACCTCAACCAAAAGAAGCACAAATGCCAAATCTATCAGAGGCTTGAAAAACTAACAAATGATATCAAAGATATTGCCTCTGTAGTTGCTGCTCTACAACAAACACAGACTTGAACCCTGTTGATGATGACAAAAAGAGGGAGAAGGTTTAAGTTGAAGCTGACGCTGAGTTAGTTCAAGTTGAGGCTGAGGCTCTACTAGAGCTAGCAAACGGAGCTGAGAGACAAGCTCAAATTGAGGGGAACTTAGAGAAAGAGGAACCTGCAGCTAAAAGATGAAAAATGGTAGTATCTGAATCTGAAGCTGACAGTGTCTCCGAAACTGAGGAGGAGAAAGCTACGAGGTTAATGATTGAAATGCTCGAGCAAGAGGAAGCGAATGAGCTTGGGATATCTATAGCTGAGTTGAAAAAGAGGAAAGAAAAGTATGTGAGCGACCAAGAAAGGGAAAAAGAGAGAAAAGCTTTAGCCCAAGCTGAAGCTGATTATTCTGGTCCAAGGCCTGATCCAATCCCATATACAGATGCAGACATACAAGAATGCTATTTCAAAATGAGCACCAACAAGGAAATCAAGGTCATGAATCTGATCAGGGTAAATGGAGCCATCATTCTCACCTTCTTATTTGATGATAAGTCAACAGTGGGAATGGACCTGAGATATGTTCAAAGGATGGGCTACATTGAGTGGAAAAGAATAATTTAGATGCTCAAAAAATTCAAAAAGAGTCAAATCAAGCAAGATATTACAACTGAAGTTTCTAAGTTGATTTATCGAGCCGAGGAGCTGAGATGTGTTCCAGTTCTTGGTCTGTAATGGGAGAGCTTATTTAAGATACCTGAAGGTGTTGCATTCAAAGAGAACCAAGTTATTAACACACCAGTTCAGGGATTCATCTTTAAGGATCAGGCAGGCAATCCTAGCTTCATAAAGTTTTCAGAGATATGTTATTTAAAGGCTAAGGATGCCTTAAAAATAATGAGTTGTTGTGGTAATGAAAGTGCAAATCATTTTGTGAGATACAAGCTGAACAAGATCATCCGCATGCAACAAAAGGAACTCAAGGGAGATGCAGAAGTTAAAATAGTATTAGAAGAAATCAACAGAGAAATCATACTTTGGGAAGTTCTGCATCCAGAGTTCAAAAGATAACTTTTATTCTATTTGTAACTATTAGATTGGTTCTAATAATTTGTAAGCACTAAGTGTGAATGATCTAAGTGATCAAAATTTTGTATTCTGATATGTTCAATGTAATTACTACAAGTATTAGTTTGATATGTTCAACTGTTTATGATATGTTCATATTTCTTAGTCTGATGAGTTCAGCTTGAATGAACAATTTGATTAGTTCGTGTTCATTATTATGATTGGTTGGTATGTTCAACTTATAATTAATAAGTTTAATTAAAATTGATAAGTTCAATTAATATTTGATAAGTTCAAAATTAAAATCTTAGTAAGTTTAAGATTTGAAACATAATTCTGTTCAACAAACTTAAGAACTGTTTGATGGTTTTGTCATCATCAAATAGGGGGAGTTTGTTGGTCAAATGATCTCATCAGTTGAGATTTGATAAGACAAAGTTAAGTTTGTAAGAAAGGTTTTAAATACAACTTAAAAAATATTATGAAGCTTGATCAGACTGAGCACTTATAGTGTTTCAGACTGAGCATAAGTTGAGTATAAGCTGAGCATATATTTGATCAGCTTAGACTATATCTTAGTCTGTTTATTAATATGGTTGATAAGCTGTGTGTGTCACCTAAGGTATAGGTTGAGTATTCAGCTTGATGCGTTTCGAGCTGAGTGACTCAGCTTATAGACCGAGTCAGCTTAACAGAGTTCTAAGTAAGTTCTAGCTAACTCTAAGCTTAATGAGTTTCAAGCTGAGTAACTCAGCCGACAAAAGAAGTCAGTTTAAGAGAATTTAAATATGTTTTAAATTCCTTTTACTCTCTATATCTACGATATGGATAAGAAGATTTTAGAATCAAGATTGAAGATTGAAGACTCAAGATAGAAGATTCAAGATTGAAGATTCCGAGTTATTCGTTAGTTTGTTAGTAGATTAGGATAAGTTCTAGTTTGTTAGGATCCGTAGGAACAGGATTATAAATACTTATCTCCTGATAAGTTTAGAGGTACCAGACTCTAATCTCACCACTACCTAACCACGTATGTGTTATGAATCTTGATACATCGTTGGTAAGTTCAACGTGATCAAGAAATTCACAGATTGCCAACATTGTCCGTGTGTTCGATCTTCACTTCTGTTGTGAAGTTGGTAAGTATTCAATCTGTGAATAAATCCTGTTTAGAGAGTCAGTTTGTATCTATAATTATAAGTTGATTATAGATAGCAAAGTTTGAGAGATTAAGAGATTTCATTTATATTAGGTGTTTACATATCAAGTGTTGCTTATTTGATTGTTCCTGTAATCATCTTCTTATTAATGAAAGCATTCGATTTAATGTGGTTTGATTTGTGTAACACTTTTTATTGATTTGTTCAAATTTCCGCAGAAAGTGTATTCAACCCCGCTTCTACATATTACTTGCCTGTTGATACTCTCAGCAAGGGACCAACAATTGGCTAGAACAGAAGGTGGAAAACCAAATGATTGCAAGCAGTCTGACACAGGATCGCGAAGCGAACCTATAGGAATTCGCGCCGTAATTTCAGCATAAGATCGAGCCGTGATCCCACAAGTGGATCGAGGCGCGATCTTCGACTACATACAAACCCCTTTCCATTTTTACACTTTTAGTCCCTCAACTTAGGCTGCTGTCAGGATTGATCCCCGGCGTGTGACCCAATAGGCCTATACTATATCGGCAGTGATCTATATGGCATACGTGTGTCAGTGGGCATACTCCAACAAACTCCCACTTGCACATGACATACCATACCCATAGACCACAGACAAAGAGCGGCCTCTAACAAGGCATCTTCGCCCCCAAAGGTTTTGTCATCTTGAACAAAAACCAAATCCAGAATCAGTTACGAAATGGTCCTATAGAGAAGTGATCATTTATCCCTTCGTTCACGATATCCGTATGAACACGAGACATGGTTAAATGTCAATCTCCATATCGTTCATGATTATGTTTCTCGATCTCGATCTCGATTGATGGTGACCCAAAATCTAGTTGCAATCGATCAAGTATCACTGCAACTTGAGCATGACCATGCATTTTGCGTCAGCGCTCAATCATCAAGGGGCCCATGGATATCTCTCTAAATCTAGAGGAACGAATCCCTTCAACTACATTGCTCCGCCACATACACCATACTTTACCTAAAAGCCCCCTTTATAACAGCCAGTTACGAACTGCGTTTGAAAGCAATCAAGGCAAAGCAGATCCATGCTTTGGAACACATGTATCTCCAGTGTAAGGACAAAATGATATTATCATCCTGACATACTCGTGACATAAACCATGAAGTAAGTTCAGGTGTGGCTCGTCCAGTCACTTGACCATTGCAAGCACATGCGAAGTGTTGCGTCTCTTTTATCTAATCCATTATTAGATAGCGACCAACCACTTCCCTCAGCCTTATCTAAAACTTCCTCCCCATGAAGAATGACCGACTATGAATGACCGACTGTGGACATTTAGAATTGTAAAAGGTATTCAGGGAAGTATTAAACATGCTAAGATGGAACACAGTAAGGATTCATAAAATATTCGCCCTTGGCGTATCATTAAATCACATTTAATAATCAATATAGTATGAGATACAATACTGCTTAACGTTCCCAAAATACAAGTACAAAACAAACATTAACCAAATAATACACTCAAACCAAGTCACTAGCAAATCTAACACCTATCGATCTAGTGTGAGAATCATTTACACCTTGTAACAACGGTTTAGTGAAAGGATCGGCCAAATTGCCTTCCGAAGCTACTCTGCCGATGTTAATGTCACCACTCTCTATAACATCTCTGATGAAGTGGTATTTTCGAGGAATATGCCTCATCCGCTTATTAGCCCTTGGTTCCTTAGCTAGAGCAACCGCACCCTCATTGTCACAAAAGATCTCAATAGGGTCGGATATGCTAGGAACCACTCCAAGGTCTTGGATGAACTTCCTCAGCTATACTGCCTCTTTAGCTGCTTCACTAGCCGTAATGTACTCCGACTCAGTAGTTGAATCAGCTACGGTGTCTGGCTTGGAGCTACTCCAACTTGTTGGTGAGATAGCAATATCAAACCTTAATCAAACCTATCTATTAAGTAAAATAGGATTTGATGTTAACAAAACCATATATTCAGTTTTGGACTTAGAATGATGAAAAACATGTGTTGTTTTTCCATCTGAGACTTAAAGAATTTCTAAGTAAGAAATGTCAGCTGATGAATCATAGTGTCAGCTGAACACTGAGTATCAGCCAAAGGACCAGCTTCAGAAAGATCAGCTGAGAAGAAAAGATCAGTCAAAGAGCATCAGCTGAGGAATCACACTGGATCAGCTGATGGCCTAGAACCATCAGCTGATGAAGATTTCAAGATTAGCTGAGCAGTCAAGGATCAGCTGACATAATCACAGTTATCAGCTGATGCCTCCCATCTGTCAGATAAGGTATTTCCTAATTATCCAATCTTCTCTTTATAAGCTGACTATACTCAAATGATTAGCTGAGCCCTTGGGAACAGCTGACAGTTGAGTTAATCAGTTTATTAGCTGCTGCTACGATTTGTATTATCAGCTGAGCAATTTGATCAGCTGAGCAAGTCTAGTCAGCTGAGTCTTTCACACTTATCCTTAGCTGAGCAAAATTATATTTGTAGTTCAGTGTCTGTTAATTGAGTATTTATTGTATATCTCAGTTAATAGCTTTTCTATGTAATATTTTCTTAAAGTCAATGGCAGAACATGTGTTGTTCTTATTATGCCTTAGATCTTTTTTTTGTAAATGTACTTAGCACTTTTTTGATCTACAATGATACAAAAAGGATAGATCTTTATCCCCTGGAAAATGAGAAAGATACTCTTGAAAAGAAGATCTCGAAGATATGATGTTAAGTATGGCTGGCAACTCCATACTTGGTAAAGTCAAATCTTCAAAAAGCATGGTGTCGATTAAAGCACAAGCATGGAAGGATAAGGTTACTTTCTCAAGACATAAAGGTAGTAATTTAATAATATAATAATAGATAGTGGGTATACTCATTACTGAAAAGTACTTTTACTTTAGTCAATTTGTGTATAAAGTTAACTTACTTTTCACCCACTAACTTTATCTATTATAATATTATTAAACCAAGTACCTTTGTCTCCTTCTCTCTTCATCAACCCGGACACACCTTGCTTATATATATTCATACATGGAAACATGCTAAAGAAGCGAATGCGTTGAAAAACACTGAAATCAAATAAGTTGAGAATTAGAAGAGTTAGCATTTTACTTTAAGTGTAACAAACTTGTTCATGTGTTGAACGTCTTAGACATTAGTTGTTTAAGATTAGCATTGTCTATGTGTTAGAAAAAATTAGTTGCCACCTTTTATTGAACTTAGATTTTCCGCATCTAGTTCATGTAATTCTTGATTAACGTCAATAAGAATTATATAAAAGTAAATCGTGTGTCTCTTAAATTTTAATTTGCTAAAGTTTGTATTCAACCCCCCTTCTACAAACATTTGTTGTTGAAGTATCCATTCGGGACCAACAACTGGTATCAGAGCAGGCTAGATAATCCATATCTAAGATCTGTTTTGCTTACTCTTCAACTGCTTCTACCCCACACTACAAAATGGCCACTTCTGTTGCTGCCTCTAATGTTTCTTCTAATAATGGTTCACTCACAAGGTGTCCTATATTTGATGGAGAGAACTTCTCTCTCTGGAAGAGTAGAGTTCTTCTCTATATGTCATGCCTTGATGATGTGATGCTTAAAACTGTTACTGAAGGTCCTTAAGTTCCTTCCTCAACTATCCAAGTAACTGAAGCAACTGATGAAGCTCCTGCTGTTGAAAGACTGATTATAAAACCTATAAATCAGTGGTCTGATGAAGACAAAAGGCTTGTTAATCTTGATGTTAAAGCAAGAACAACCTTAGTCTCTTCACTACCAAATGATGTCTATCATCAAGTTCTTAATTGTAAATCTGCAAAAGAGATGCTAGACACTTTGACTGTTGCATATGAAGGCACTGAAGAAGTGCAGGAGAACAAGAAACTCCTTCTGGTTAGAGAATATGAGTTCTTCTTTGCTCATAAAGGTGAAAGTCTCACTCAGACTTACACCAGGTTCAACTGCCTCATTAATGACTTAAGAAGGGCAGATGTTCACAAAAGCAATAAGGAACTTGTAAACAAGTTTCTAGACTCTCTCCCAGAATCTTGGGATCATTTTATCACTGTGCTTAAACATGGTGAGAAAATCAAGGGTCTTTCACTGGTTGGTTTATATGGAAATCTTATGAATCATGAACAATCAGTGAAACAAAGGAAACTCTCTACCAAGGATATGAAGGAGGCTGCAAAAGCTCCAACTACTGCCCTTGTATCTAAGGATACAAGATCTAGGAGTTTTGCTACAGTTGTGGATGAGTCCAGTGATGAGGAGAAAGAGGAGGAATCTTCTGATGAAGAGCAAGTGGCTGATGGGGATGAAGTTCTGGAGAACATGGATAGCATTGAAGCTGCTGTTGAGCAGGCTGCCATGTTGGTTAAAAGGTTCAAACCTTTCTTGAAAAGTAAGGGTGTCAAGAGGTTTGAAAGGAAACCCTTCAAAGGAGAAAGAGCCATGTCAAAACCAAAGGCTTCTGAAGGTTGTTTCTCTTGTGGCAAGACTGGTCACTATGCCAGTGAATGTAAGTCTAAAGGAAACACAGGCTTCAAGGGTTCCTCAAGCTCAGACAGCAAGATTGATTATGAAGCCAAATATAAGAAGCTTCTTGCTGCTGTCCTTGACAAGAAGAAGAAGAAGAAAGCTCAGAACAGGGTGCTGGTTGCTGAAGAAGAAGATTGGGCTGAGGAAGATCTCTCAAGTGATGAAGATGAGGTCCTCACAGCTCAGTTCAGTTTGATGGCCAACACAGCAAGTACAAGTTCCTTTGATGAGGATATGAAGAAAGCTGCTAAAGCTTGTACTTCTCCTGACTGGGATCCTTCTTCTATGTATCAGGTTGGAAAATTTATTAACTATGAAGATAATGAAAAGAACACTATGTTTGATTATCTGTGTGTTGAGTTTCAGTCAAATATTCAAAAGAAAAAAGAAGCTAAAATTAGAAATAGAATCACTAAAAGAGGGATTAAGTCTTAAAGATGAGAAACTTAAACAAATGACAAAACTGGAAGATGATTTAGCTAATCAAAAGATACTTAATCAGATCTTGGTAAAAGAAACCAATGAATCAACAATAAAGTTTAATGACCTTCAAAAAGTAGTTAGATCTTGGTGTGTTTCTGCTGAGAAGACCACTCAGTGTGTCAATGAACAGATTCCAAAACAAGTTCAAGCTATTATTGGTGGAAATTATTCCCAAGCTGCTAATTGTGTTGATTTTAGCAAGAACATAAATATCTTAGAAAAAGCTGATATTTTACCTCCTACTGTCAGGATCGGATATAAATTATATCAAATAACAAGAACTAACTTTTAAATAATAAATCAGAGTAATATAAAAGTTAATCTTTAACTATGATCACAATCAATTAAGAAGTTGCGGAATCACACTTAATTGATTAAAGAAGGTTTTAAACAAAGATTAATTCAATCAAACAGTAGTTTTATTAACCAACCAGAATGATTACAAAAGCAAACTTCACCCCCAATCTAACTTATTCTGTTAGACGAAGAACACAGACTGTTCTTAGGTTTCAACAAGAAACTTAGAGGCTAAAACACTTTCAGAAAAATAAATAACGATAAGAACAAATGCTTTGAATAATGAGATCAAGTCGTCGTCGTCAATTGATCATCTAATGAAGTATATATAGACTCTTGATCCTCCTTGAATTGTTGACAGTTAGGTAATCTTCTATCTTCTGAGATAATCTTGTTAATCTTCAAAGTATTTCGAGATATCTTCTAAGATAGGATTTTCCAAATATAGCTCAACAGAAACTGTTTAATGAACACAACAGTTCTTTATCCTTCTAACAGTCTTCAGCTTCAAGGTCTTCTAACAGTTTTGACTTTGCCAACTAACAGTTCTAAAACTTGCAGCAACTGTTAGTTACAACTGTTTTTCATATCTAACAGTTTTACCTTTGCATGTTCAACAGTTTCAATAACTTAGCGAATTTCCCAACAATCTCCCCCTAACTTAAAGTATTGAACAATACACTTAAGTTGTTTTATAGGGTTCAACCATAGAAACATTCACATAAGCAAAGAACACATTAACATTAATTTTGCAAAGTAAAATTGTTATAATCAAAATATGAAAGAAAAATTACATTTTCTCTTTCTCTATCAGCTCCATCCTTTCTTTCAGTCTTCTTCCCAGATCTTCCCTTAACCTTACAGGACCATAGAACCTTGCCTTTACCATGTACATCAGCTTGGTCCTACTGTGATCAACAAAATTAAGATCAAACCACTGGGTTTTAGCATTGTTTGTCACAAGATTATACACCCTTGATCTTTCAAAAACTTTCACAGTCGATATAGGAAATCTTTCATCACTTGTCAGTAAAGACATTACTCTCTGTGGATTGCATATACTCGATAAATGTACTAAAAATACTTTTATCTCAATTTCAGCATCCTTTCCAAAATGACTTACCCCATATTCATACATTTCTTGTACATCTCTCCTGGTCACACTATCCATCATTGCAGAGAAACTGACATAGCTTTCAATTGGTTCCACCTCTCTAACAATGGTGACACCCTGCTTTCCAGTTTCCACTCTCAGCATTTCAAACCTCCATTCTTTGATATGCGACTTTTGAGCTTCAAATTTATCAATTCTTTCTTTTATCTCTTTTGAGAGTCTATCTTGCAGAATAGTTTTGACCAAGCCTGTTTTGACTTTTTCTTCAGACTGTTGGGGTTTTTGGACTAATTGGGGTTTCTTCTTTTCCACTACTGGCTTAGGAGGTGGAACTGTTTTCTTCTTTACAACTCTTTTTCTTTTTACTCCCTTACCAGCAGCTTCCTTTACTTTCTCTTCTTCATCAATCTGAGTAGTAATCTCATCAGCCAGCTTCTTTGCTATCTCAAAATCAGTCTGTTCTTGTTCTCTTAGATCAGCTGCTAGCCTTAATGCAAATTCATGATCACGCTCTTCTTGTTGCTGTCTTGAAAGCTTGAGTTTAGGACAAACAACAACAATTTCTTTACCTTTGCCTGAAACAGGAGGCAACTCAGATTCTTTCTTTCCTTCCTGGATGACTACCCCTTTATACCCTTTCTTTGGTGGTAAAGATTCTAACGTAGCAACCTTTCCATCAAGCCATCCATCATCGATTTTCTGTGCCATTCTAGAAGAACTTATTCCCAGATATTGAGCACTAATATCAACCAAATAGTTCTGCTTAACTGTTGACCACGATTTGAAAATCTCAGTGCTTGGAACATCTGCAGTTGATACCATCCTGTTGATTAGCATCCTATCAACACTTGAAAGTTGTTCTTCTTCTTCTTCATTAACCGCTTGGACACTTGCAACTGTTAGTTGATTTGAAGTTACAACTGTTGGTTGTGGTGTTGCAACTGTTTGCTCATTTGGAGCAACAACTGTTTGTTTATCCTGTGAAACTGTTTGCTTAACTTCTTCCTGCTTGGATTTTCTTCTTCCTTTAGCTTGAGCGGTTGAAGAGATTTTCACCAAGGATTTGGGTTTAAGCAACATCTCATGAGTATGAAGAACATTTGTTGCTTTCTTCAGATTCTCATCAAGAAAGTTCAGCTGCTTATCTTGCCTTATTAACACCTCATTGTGAACTGCTACCACCTTGAGTACTTCGGTTGCCTTCTCCAACTGTTCAGTCAGTTCTTTTATCTTCTCATCTTGAGAAACTATCCTTTTGTTTTGAAGAGCAATCCTTTTCTTTAGGTGTAAATGAGCAGCAAGGTAAGGTGCAAAGTTAGGATCCGTTAATGCATGTTGTTTCAGTCTAGTCTCAATGTCAGTTAGTGTTTCCACTGTGACCATATCATCGACATTTTTCACTAGTGGCTTACTCCCCTGAGTATCACCATCAGTACCCCTCTTTTCTTGGTTCTGGGGATTACCAGAAACTGTTTTACTAGTCTCTGTTGCCATGGTTGAGGTCTTAGCTATGTTAACACTGTCCTGTTTATCCCTTGCGGATAAAACAGTAGTGTCAGCCTCAAAGACCATATGATCACCCTCTTGAGGAATGATCACCTCCTCATTGTGCCTGGGAGACAGCACCAAAGGTTCCCTTTCGATATTCTGCACAGGTGAATGCTCCTGTGCAGGGCTAACAGTTTGGGGTTCACTAACTGTGGTGGAAGGAACACCAACAGTTTTTCTCTTCTTTTTAAATACTTTTAGTGCAGGGGCTTGTGTTGTAGATTTTTCAAAAGAAGCAGGTTGGGAATTTTGAGTATCTTGGACTGTGGGTTCCAGTGTTGGTGGTGTAGCAATACGATGGGTTTCATGCTCAACACTGGCAGTCCTATTTCTTGACAAAAACTCCACCATTTCAGAGAGTGGAGGAGTTATGGCACCAGAGAAACTCTTGCCATTAATCAACAGTTTGCTCAAAGTGGAAGCCACATGAGCAGAGGGAATAATGACCCTCTTGTGTGTTTTTAGATTTGGCATCAAAAAATTTAACAATACTTGCACAAATCGAGGATACATCAAAAAGAGACCATACTTGGTCCCTAGATGTTTTACCATGCCATTGAAAATTAATTTTGAAAAATTGAAGCAACGATTGTTGGCCAAACAGATTAAGGCCAAAGCAATGTTGCTTCCAAACTCGTTCCATCCTGTTCTTTTAGGACTAATGCACTGCTGGAGAGTATGGATTAAATACTTCCAGTGAGCACAAAATTGTCCCTTATAGAATGTACCCTTCCCTGAAGGACCCTCATACCCAAGCTTAACAAGCTCGGCATGCAAAAAATCTAGTGAAACTGAATCAGAATACTCACCCTCACTATCATTGAGTTGTAGAAGGTGGCGAATGGTGTCCTCAGAGATTGAGACGGTCAACTCATCAATGGTAGAATCAATCCATTGCACGTCATCAGTTGTTCGAAGTTGAGCATGTTTCCAAAACTGATCAATGTAAGAAGTGTATATGGTAGGATTGATGGTGAGTGCAGTGTTGAGATCGGACAATGAGAGATAATCAATCATATCATGAAACATGTGAAGATCATCGGGTTTTGAAAGAAAAGCAAGCATATTATGTTCCTTGACGAATGGAAGGGGAGCCATGGCGATTTGATAGCAGAATTCTAGGGTTTTAGCGTTCAAACGAAGTTCAGTATGCGTAAAGAAACCTCTGAGGAGGGAATGGTTTATATATGTTTCGATTGTTGAACGCAATCCAAAGGCTTCCAAAATCCTGCAAAGACCAAAGCACCCTTTAATAGCTTAACAGTTGACGGACAAAAATGAACAAACAGTTGAGAAACTGTTTTTAATAGCTTAACAGTTGACGGACAAAAATGAACTAACAGTTGAGAAACTGTTTTCATAAGATGTAACAACCGTTATTCAAAAGTTCACTCCCTTTTGTTTGATCATTTATATGAATTGACAGTTGTTTAGGGTTTACAACTGTTCTTCATTTCTCGCCCTTAGTTGACAAATTTCTCCCCCTCAGTTGCACATGGACTTTGTCTAACAGTTGCCGAAGCCATATGCTAACAGTTGAAAAACTGTTAGTATTGATTGAAACAGAAATGTGCAACTGTCAAACAAACTTTCAGCTCACATATATCAAATGCTGAAGCAATAAAAATAAAACATTAGAGAACACAGTCATCAACATAAGATATATTGTATTCAAGATAATCACAATTGAGCTACAATAATTTGAAAAAAAACAAAACTGTATTGTGCTATAGATCTAAACACAGCTTATAAGAACTGTCTTAACTCCTAGATCTACATATGACAAATTATCGATAACAGTTTGTATCATCAAATCTGAACTTTAAGGGAAGACAATCATCATCACATTCTTGCTCAAGACTGTCTTCGTTATTTAAGAATCGAGTTCAGAATAGCCTCTACAGTGCCGCCATCGCCTTACTGAGAAGCCTGTCTTCAAAGAGTGGTCATGTAATGCACAAGCCATTGTTGGTACTGCTTATCTAATTGTGCAAGGCCGTCTCGTAGGTGTGGGAGAACAATGATCTACACCGTAAGTGTAGACAACTTTCTCCGTCAACTGTTGACAGGCCTTAGACAATTGTCAAAACATACTACCTACCAATGGGTGTGCAGTAGACCTTCTCATCATATGCATCACCAGAGACGATTGTCATAATTTGCCTCGTGGGTTTGCAGTGGAACTAGTCATCTAAGACAGTGACTTCCACTGCCTCAGCATCTGAGGCCCTCTGGTGGTTACGAGTATTATATCTTCGAACATGGAACCACACTACGGAGTTTGTAGTGCCTGTTAGGTTCAAGACGAATCTTAGACAACATGGTGTAGGCAATTCATGAAAGAGAGTGAAATTTTCAAAATCACCTCTTATACGAATATGATCAATTGGTTTATATGGCCTACGTGGATCTAGATGTTGTGTCAAGGTGAACCTATCTCGATCATCATGCATCTCAAGAACACATGATGAGTAATGCCAAAGCTCATGCATTCTTACAAATGGGGCAGGGATGGTTACATAACTTTGTCTAACATTAATATCTTTGAGGGTTATTAGAAAAAGTTAGTATCCATTTGCAGAGAGAAGAGTGTGCAAATGTAGGTGTGATTTGTGAAGGATGGGTGCAAGACTATTTATAGAGAAACTAGGAGGCATTAATGTCCATTAATAGCCATTAATGACCATTAATATCCAGTAATTTCCATTAATAGCATGCAGTGACTGGTCACATCAAATGCACTATAGAACAAGCAAAATGACTCACCTTTATCAGTTTGGAACTGTTGATTCAAGAAAGTGAATTTACCTTTACCTCATAACAAGGACAGTCACGAGTGTGAAAAACTGTTTGTGAGACAGGTCAGCAGATATGTCCAAAACTGATGTGTGAAATTGCATTTCCCTCTCTGAATACTTAAAGGATAACAGTTGTTAGAAAACGTAACTAACAGTTGAAAACTGTTAGTGTGAAAAACATGGAATAATGAACAACTGTTAGTCCAAGTTAATCATTCCAATGTTGGAAATCAAAAAGTTGAATCTGCTCACATCAAAAGCTTTAGTGAACAAATCAGCTAATTGATCATCAGTATGAATTTTCATAACTTGGATTAATCTCTTTTCATTGCAGTCTCTTATGAAGTGAAATCTGATTTCAATGTGCTTGGTTTTAGAATGCTTCACTGGATTATTAACTATGCTAATAGCACTGGTGTTATCAACATAAATAGGAGTATTTAAGAAAGACAAACCATAATCCAGAAGCTGATTTTGGATCCATAACACTTGTGAACAGCAGCTTGATGCAGCAATGTATTCAGCCTCAGCTGTTGAAGTTGAAACTGTTGTTTGTTTCTTGCATTGCCATGAGACCAGCCTTGATCCAAAGAATTGACATCCTCCAGAGGTTGATTTTCTGTCCACATTGGCTCCACCATAGTCACTATCAGAATATGCCACCAAATCAAAAGGTGAATCTTTAGGATACCAAAGTCCCAATTTTGGTTGGCCTTTGAGGTATCTAAAGATTCTCTTTACAGCAAACAGGTGTGACATCTTCGGACTGCATTGGAACCTGGCACAAACACAAACAGCAAACATTATATCAGGTCTAGAAGCAGTTAAGTACATTAATGAACCAATCATTGATCGATAGAGGTGTATATCAACATCCTCCCCCTCAGAATCTGCTCCCAACTGTTTGTGTATTTCCATTGGAGTACTTGCCAGCTTCACATCTTGATAGCCAAACTTGTCCAATATGTCCTTGACATACTTAGATTGGCTTAGAAAAATACCAGTGGGCTTCTGTTTGACTTGTAATCCCAAGAAAAATGTGAGTTCACCCATTGAACTCATCTGAAATCTTTTGTGCATAATGACTTCAAATTCTTTGCACAAGCTGTCATTTGTGGATCCAAAGATTATATCATCAACATAGATTTGAACAAGCAAAATCTCTGTTTTAACAATCTTTGTAAACAATGTTTTGTCAATTGTGCCTCTCTTAAAACCATTCTTAAGGAGATAGGATGACAATGTCTCATACCAAGCTCGAGGAGCTTGATGTAGACCATATAGGGCTTTATCTAACCTATATACCTTGTCAGGGTACTTTGAGTCTTCAAAGCCACGGGGTTGACACACATATACCTCCTCATCAATAGTGCCATAGAGAAAAGCAGACTTGACATCCATTTGATACACCTTAAATCCTTTGAAGCTTGCAAAAGCAAGAAATAGCCTAATGGCTTCAATCCTTGCAACAGGTGCAAAAACATCGTCATAGTCTATTCCTTCCTCTTGTGTGTAGCCTTGTGCAACCAGCCTTGCTTTGTTCTTGATAACAATCCCTCTTTCATCTTTCTTGTTTCTGAACACCCACTTGGTGCCAATTACTCTTTTACCTCTTGGAAGCTCAACCAACTTCCAAACTTGCTGAATTTGAAATTGTAAGAGCTCCTCTTGCATTGCCTCTACCCATGAAGGATCTTTCAATGCCTCAATTGCTTTCTTTGGTTCTATTTGAGACAAAAAGCAAGCATTCACGTCAAATTGGGCAAGATCCACACCACTATTCTCATTTTGCAGCATATTCCTTGTTCTGATAGGAGTGGTTGGATTTCCAATTATTTGTGATATTGGATGAATCTTGTGAACTCTTGATGTAGGAATGTTTTCTTCAGTCAGTTCATCCCCTAGATTAGACAGATCAAACTCACATTCACTTGAATTTTCAGCGTTATCACACACTTGATCAGCAGAGTCAGTGTGGTGTTGAGGATCATGGGATTCCATGTCCTTTAAAGATTCAGCATCCATCAATGGATCAACAGCATTTGAGAACTCTTGTTGAAGCATAGGAATCACAACAAAGTCTTCAGTAACTTTGTTTGAACCAACAGTTGTTGGGGTACCTGTAGCTGTTACAGTAGAATACTCAAAAGAAAGAGATTTAGACAATGCATCAATATCAAATAACCAATCAGGTCCATTACCTGCAATATTGATCCTATTTTCATTGAAAGAGACATTCATACTCTCTTCTATGATTCTAGTGACATTGTTAAAAACTCTATAAGCTTTACTTTGAGTGGAGTATCCTACAAAGAAACCTTCTTCAGCCTTACTCTCAAACTTGCCTAACTGTGACTTGGTATTAAGGATAGTGCACGGACAACCAAACGGTTTGAAGAAGTTGATTAAAGGTTTTCTCTTGAGAAACAACTCATAAGGAGTTTTCCCTTTGGACTTGACTACTTGTACTCTATTCTGAACATAGCAGGCAGTGTTCACTGCTTCTGCCCAGAATGTCATTGGAAGTCTAGAATCGGCTAACATTGACCTAGCAGCCTCTATCAAAGTCCTATTCCTTCTCTCAGCAACTCCATTCTGTTGGGGAGTCCTAGGAGCACTAAACTGTCTTTCAATACCTTTACTTTCACAAAAACTGTTTAGCTCATAGTTCTTAAATTCAGAACCATTGTCAGATCTAATGACTTTCACCTTCAAATCAGATTCATTTTCAATTTTAAGAATAAGAGACTTAACTAACTCAGCTGTTTCATCCTTTGTTATAAGAAATTGAACCCATGTGAACCTGGTGAAGTCATCAACTATGACTAAACAATACGCTTTCTTCCCTATACTCACCACAGATGTAGGACCAAAAAGGTCCATGTGTAACAATTGTAAAGGTGCAGTAATAGAAGAAACTTCTTTGGTTTTATAAGAAGTTTTGTGTTGCTTGCCTTTAAGACATGCCACACAATGATCATCACATGAGAACTCTTTTTGGGGCAAACCTCTTACCAAACTGTTTTTAGCTAACAAGTTCATGGTTTTAAAATTCATGTGACACATCCTTCTATGCCAAATGGCAGACTCATCATGAGATGCTTTGGAGAGTAAACAGCTTAACACATTCTGTTTAGCAATCTTTTGTGGATCAAGACAATATACATTATCTTTTCTAGGTGTTCTTAAAAGAACATCCTTCTCATTTAATTTAAAATCTTTTAAAAGAATAATGCATTCTGAATCTGTAAACAAAACTTTGTTTCCATTGTCACAGATTTGAGATACACTTAACAGATTGTACTTAAGCTATTCAACAAAGAAAACATCATTAAATGTAAGTGTACCTGCCTCAACAGCTCCTTTACGTGTGATTTTTCCTCCCTTTGGATTTCCTCCAAATGCTACAAATCCTCCATTGATTCTTTTGAAATCCTTCAAACATTGTGGATTTCCAGTCATGTGCCTTGAGCATCCACTATCCACATGCCAAATTCCTCCTTGATTAGCCCTATGAATGCTCTGCACAAATACAATCAGTTAGTAGCAGGAAGTACCCAGGCCATGCAGGTCTTGGGTACACCGTTCAAGTCACAATAGGTAAACCAGTTCTTTGTGACCAGAACTGGTTCCTATTTCTTTGATTTCCTCTAACAGGTGCTGACTGAGGAAACTTTTGTACACCATGCTTTTGGCATGTGCATGCAGACATTTCAGTATGCCTTTTCTTAGGCTTGGGTTTAGCCTGAGATTTTGCAGCTTCCTTCTTCTTCCTGGTATACACAACTTCACCAACTTTCTCCTTTCCTTTAGCTTTGGTACTAACAGTTGGGCTTTTTAGCTTAGAACTGTTTGGGTTCTTGTTGGAACTGTTAGTGTAAAGATGGGGACTATTTGTAACAGTTGTGAAACTGCTAATAGAGTTAACAGTTTTTGAGGGTTTTGGCTCATTGGTGAGGGGTTCAGTGGATGCTTTTACAAACACCACAGGTTGTAAAGATGATTTTGTGGGAATGGGCTCACACAGGATGTGATTTTCATATGGAATACCTTCATCCTTCTTCACAACTTCCTCATTATCTTCAACACTTACTACTGACACAACTTCATCTTCATAACTCTCAAACTTTGGATCAGCTGACTTAAGTTCATCTTCCAAAGGTTCATTAACATATCTGTCAGCTACCTCAGACATTGGAGTTATGTAGTTTTGGTTGTATGGAGGTGGGGTTTGTTTGTATCCTAGGCCAGTTTTCACTTTGTCTCTCACTTGAGATTGTAGCAGAGTCTCAAGCTTAAGGTTTGCAGCCCTGAACATTCCAAGATCAATGTCCACACCCTCCAATTTCTTTGTGAGTTCATCCACCTTGCTTTCTTTTTCAACCAACTTCTTTTTCAGACTATCAATCTCATCTTGAAACTGCTCTTTCTCCCACTTATGATATTTTCTATCATAGTCCATTTGCAGTTCATTAGCCTGATAGTCTTTAATTTTCTTTTCAAAATCTTCTATCACAGCAGTATACTCATACCTTCTCTCCTCCATTTTACTTAGAGCAGCACATACTTTCTTATTGTGCTCTCTAAATCTCTTAACAATAGCTCTACATTCACCAGGACATAGTTTAGAAGATACCTGTATGTCCTCAGATTCTGGAGAATCCATCTTGATGGAGGAGTCAGTCAATGCCATCAAAGCTTTGTTGCTGGTAGCCTCCTCTGCTTGATCACTCCAATCAAATCCATGGCCTTCTTGTGAGACCAATGCTGAGGAGGTATGGTTCTGAGTTGTCCTCTGACCTTGATTCTGAATTTGTCCACCAGATCTGCATTCTCTTGCAAAGTGGCCAAGTTGTTGACATTTGAAGCATCTAACCTTTGACTTGTCAAATCCAGCCTTGCCATCAGCTCTGAAATTCATGTTTTGTCTTCCAGTTCTTTTAATGAATCGCTTGGCTCTAACGGTAAGCATGGCCATCTGCCATTTGAGATCCATTTCCTCAAGATCATCAGGGTGCACTTGTTCAAGATCCTCATTGGTGAGGGTTGAATGTGCATGGCTGGCAAGAAAAGCTTCAAGAACTGCATCTGGAGTATTCATATCTAGTCCAACAACAGAACTAGTACCTGCACCACCATCAAGAGAGTTAGTTAATGAATAGTTTGATTCCATACCTGACGAAGACAGGAGAGCAGCATTATGGCTAGGGATAGCAGTTTTTCTTTTTCCCTCTATCTCTCCCTCAAACACTATCAAACTATTATAGAGGTCATCTAACTCTATGTCTTCAAGAGAATCCTTGGTTCTCCATTGTGCAGCAAACACAGTCCATTCATCACCTAGAGACCTAAGAAATTTCCTATTTATCTCATCTTGATCAAGCCTAACCTTAGCACTCTCCAGTTGACTCACCAGTTTGTAAAACCTATCAAAGATTTGGGTGATACTCTCATTCTTCCCACTGGTGAAGTTCTCATAAGCTTGTTTAAGAAGATCTCTTTGGTTTCTCTTAGAACTAGCATTCCCAGCAAACCTCTTTTCCAGAGCATTCCAAAGTTCATGAGCATCATCAAATTTCTTGAATTGATGTTGATACTCATTGGGAATTGCAATCTGAAGGATGCTGAGGGCTTTCATCTCAATCATTCTATTCTTCTTTTCAGCATCTGTCTTTGGTGGTGGTTTCTTCTTTGGTTTTCCATTCTCATCCAGTTCAATGGTATTAGTAGGAACAGTTTCAATGATTTGCCAAACATCATAGTCCATTAGTTGGACATGCTGTTTAATTCTTAGTTTCCACATCTCAAAATCAGATGGTTTGAGCATGGGAACACGAATGTTGGACCCTGATCCACTGTTATCAGAAGAACCTCCCGAATCCATTGAAACAAATTGATTTGAACAAAAAAACAGTTTTGAAAAATAAAGCAAGGTAAAGCAAAAACTTTCAACTGGTGATCAAAGGAACCTTAATGATAAGGCTCTGATACCACTTGTCAGGATCGGATATAAATTATATCAAATAACAAGAACTAACTTTTAAATAATAAATCAGAGTAATATAAAAGTTAATCTTTAACTATGATCACAATCAATTAAGAAGTTGCGGAATCATACTTAATTGATTAAAGAAGGTTTTAAACAAAGATTAATTCAATCAAACAGTAGTTTTATTAACCAACCAGAATGATTACAAAAGCAAACTTCACCCCCAATCTAACTTATTCTGTTAGACGAAGAACACAGACTGTTCTTAGGTTTCAACAAGAAACTTAGAGGCTAAAACACTTTCAGAAAAATAAATAACGATAAGAACAAATGCTTTGAATAATGAGATCAAGTCGTCGTCGTCAATTGATCATCTAATGAAGTATATATAGACTCTTGATCCTCCTTGAATTGTTGACAGTTAGGTAATCTTCTATCTTCTGAGATAATCTTGTTAATCTTCAAAGTATTTCGAGATATCTTCTAAGATAGGATTTTCCAAATATAGCTCAACAGAAACTGTTTAATGAACACAACAGTTCTTTATCCTTCTAACAGTCTTCAGCTTCAAGGTCTTCTAACAGTTTTGACTTTGCCAACTAACAGTTCTAAAACTTGCAGCAACTGTTAGTTACAACTGTTTTTCATATCTAACAGTTTTACCTTTGCATGTTCAACAGTTTCAATAACTTAGCGAATTTCCCAACACCTACTTTTCAAAAGATTGTAAAAGGAAAAAGTATTATCACTAACAGATTTGTCAAAAGTAAAAGTACTCAGCTGAAAGACTCAACCTCTTCAAAAGAATTATATAAAAATAAACCGTGTGTCTCTTAAATTTTAATTTGCTAAAGTTTGTATTCAACCCCCCTTCTACAAACATTTGTTGTTGTAGTACCCATTCGGGACCAACACAACTTATAGCACCACCATTGAGAAGGAACACAAACCCCGATTGTGATCGGCAGTCGTCCTTATCATTTTGGAAGCTAGCGTCAGAATAACCTTGTACTCTAAGTTCTTCCTTACCACCATATAACAAGAACATCTCCTTTGTCCTCCGAAGATACTTGAGAATGTTCTTTACTACAGTCTAGTCGGCTTGCCCGGGGTTAGCCTGATATTTACTCGTCATTCTCAAAGCACACGATACATCAGGACGAGTGCATAGCATGGCGTTCATGATTGATCCTATTGCCGAAGCATAAGGGACCCTCTTCATTACGTCTAGTTCCTCCTTGTAACTAGGGTATTGAGCCTTGCTCAACGTCACACCATGCAACATAGGGGTGTTACCCCTTTTAGAGTCCTCCATCTTGAATCGCTTCAAGACCTTGTCGACATATGTACTTTGGATAAGCCCAATTAGCCTCTTAGATCTATCTCTATAGATCTTAATTCCCAAGATATACGCCGCTTCTCCCAAGTCCTTCATTGATAAACAACTCCCAAGAAAATATTTAACATTTTTCAATGTTGGGACGTCGTTCCCAATAAGTAGAATATCATCTACATACAGGACAAGGAATACTACAACGCTCCCACTAGACCTGACATGTATGCATGGTTCATCCTTGCTTTTCGAAAATCCAAACTCTTTGATTTTCTCATCAAAGCAAAGGTTCCAGGTACGAGATACTTGCTTAAGTCCATAAATGGACTTCTTTAGTCTGCAAACTCTATCAGGATACTCAGTATGTACAAAACCCTCGGGTTGTGACATAAACACCTCTTCATTAAGCTTCCCGTTAAGGAAGGCGGTTTTTACATCCATTTGTCATATCTCGTAATCATAAAACGAAGCTATGGTCATAAGTATTATGATAGACTTCAACATGGCCACTGGTGAAAAGGTTTCCTCATAGTCAATCCCATGAGTTTGCGTGAAGCCTTTAGCCACCAGTCGGGCTTTGAAGGTATCTACAGAACCATCCACGCCGGTCTTCTTCTTGAAGACCCATTTACACCCTACTGTGTTACACCCGGGTGTAAGATCAACCAGTTCCCAGACTTGGTTGTCCGACATGGATTGCATCTCACTCCTTATTGCTTCCTTTCACCTAGCAGACTCACTGCCCGCTACGGCTTCCCGGTAGTTGGTTGGTTCATCATGATCCATCAATAAGTCACTACCCTTAGATATGAGAAACCCATATCTCTCTGGCTCATGATGTGGTCTACCGGACCTACGAGGAATCAATGGAGCGTCGTCAGGTACCGACGCATCCTCCTGCTCAAAACCACTTCGGGTTGAGTGTTAGTGCCGACATTAGTCCCTTCTTCATTAGGTTCTTGAATTTCCTCAAGATCAGTCCTCCTTCCACCGGATTGCATGGATATCATCTCCCTTTCAAGGAAGACGGCCCTTCGCCGATAAAAACTTTGTTTTCGGAATGTTTGTAAAACAAGTAACCCATGGCTCCGGTTGGATACCCAATGAAGTAACACCTCTCAGACCTAGGTTCATGTTTGTCCTCTATTTCTCGTCTAACAAAGGTAGGACATCCCCAAACCTTGAGATATGTGATTTTTGGAGCAACTTAATGCCACATCTCATAAGGTGTCTTTTGGACTTTCTTAGTTGGTAGGAGGTTAAGGATCCTAGCCACCGACTCAAGAGCGTACCCCCAAAAACTAACGGGTACTTCCGTGCGACTCATCATTGATCGGACCATATCCAACAATGTCTGATTATCCGCTCAGCGACACCATTCAATTATGGCGTCCTAGGAGGAGTTAGTTGTGAAATAATCCCACAACTAGCAAGATGATCACAGAACTCCGAGCTCAAGTATTCGCCTCCCCTATTCGAGCGAAGTATCTTGATAGTCTTGCCCAATTGATTCTGGACTTCGTTTTGGAAAGTCTTAAAGACCTCAAAGGTCTCAGAATTATGCCTAATCAAGTAGACATATCCATATCTACTGAAATCATCAGTAAACGTGACAAAGTATCTAGAGTTGTTCCTTGTAACATGCTTAAACAGATCGCATACATCGGTATGCACTATTTTCAATAAGCATTTAGCCCTTTCAACCACACCGGTAAAGGGTGACTTAGTCATCTTGCCTAATAAACAAGATTCGCATGCTTTATTTGACCCGAGGTCAAATGATTCCAAGATCCCATCCACTTGGAGCTTGGTGATGCGTTTCTTGTTTATATGGCCAAGACGGCTATGCCATAAGGAAAACTTATCCAAACCATTTTTGGATCCAGAATCAATATTCATGATTGCTCTTTATTTTCTATGTATGCATCAGCTTCATATATACCACGACATGGATAAGCTTTCTAATAACAAACATCATTTTTGATACATGAGATAAAACCATTTTCAAATTTGAAATAATATCCATCGTCATACAAAGCATAAAAAGACAAAATATTCCTTGCCACATGCGGCGAGTAGCATACATCATGTAAAATAATAGAGTAGCCGGTCTTGAAAGTAAGTTCAACACTTCCTTTCTCTAATACGGGGACGACCTCCTTGTTCCCCATTATTAGCTCCAGCTCTCCAGCTCTCCATCTCTCAACCTTCTACTTCCCATTAGCACCTGCACAATATTACAAATGTGAGTGTCACAGCCGGTATCTAAAACCCACCGTTAGATGTAGAAGTATGATGGAGTTCAATCACAAACGTACCAGAAGTAGAAGTGCCTGCCCCTGAACCTCACAGCTTCTTCAGGCCCTCTAGGTACTTTGGGCAGCTCCGGCGCATGTGCCCTTTAACCCGCAGAAAAAGCAAACCGCCTCTTCAGGAGTCTTAGCTTGAGAGATAGGACCCTTTTGCTTAGGCTCCGGGGCAGGGTTCGGCTTGGGTACCCCAACCTTACCCCTACCTTTACCCTTTGGGGTAGAGGCCGGTTTCTTCCTCTTCTTGGACTCACCCTCCTTGATGGCCAAGACGGAAATGGAGGTTGAGGACTTTTACTTGGTCATGTTGGACTCAACGGTCCGCAGCATACCATGCAACTCCATAAGGTATTTGTCCATCCCATGCATATGATAATTCACAACAAATTGAACATATGTTGGTGGAAGAGACCGTAGATTCAAGTCCACTGCCATCTCTCTTGACATGGCAAATCCCAACCTCTCTAGGCGTTTCACCAATGCTTTCATCTGAAGAATGTGGTGGGACATGTTCCCGCCCTCTTGCAACCGGCGACTGAGTAGGTCATTAAGACAACAATACCGTTCTTGCTTGGCTTGTTGTTGGAACATGTCCGACAACTCGCGCATCATGTTTATAAGCACTAAGATGCTCCATCGACTTTTGCAAGTAGGAGCTCATCGTGCTAAGCATGAGGCAAGTAACGTCAGTGATGTCTTTGAGATGTTTTTCATACGCCTCTTTAGTTGCCCTACTCGCGTTGGAAGCAGGGGCCTCGGGGATGGGTTCCTCGATGGTGGCCAACTTGTCCTCGTGATGGAGGACAATCCGTAGTTTCCTTGACCAATCCATGAAATTGGTCCCATCGAGTTTGTCTTTCTCAAGGAAAATCCTTAGAGAAAAAGTGGTGTTGTTGTTGGTACTAGTTGACGTCATCTATAAAATGCAAAGTAGATTTGGTTAGTTCGATTGAAATCCTTGTTAAAATAATTGCCCCAACTATTTAATAAAAACAATTATTTTAACAAGGGCTAAGAACCTTATTTCACTTTGCACCGTGACAGGTTTTCCGCGGATCACGTGGAAAGCTATTTAGGTCGGCAACCATTGACCGATTGCAATCCATTATTGCAACTCTTAGTTCCTTGCGGGATCCTTACTTGACAACCATTGTGCCAAGTTTGGCATGTTTGATCCCTCCACACCAATCTCAAAGTAATATTTTATATAATCTCGGCAAGAGCTCAAAGATTATATGAAATATTAATTTGAAACCATAAATCAACCATCAAGATACATGGTGGTACTCTTGCCCAATGATTGACTCGGCTAAAGCTCGATAATCGACCTTACGAGTTGCCACACGCACCTTCCACACAACTCACACGAAAATTGATTCGGCTAGAGCTCGACAATTAACCCTTGTGCGGTTAGATTTTGGTGGTGTCATCTTATGGGTGGCGTGAGATTTACATTTAGAAAACGAGATTTTTTTTTCCGGTTAAAAAACCATTTTGAGTTGATTAACAAAAAGTGACAAAAACTAAATGTTCTCACTAATGGATACTAAACCAACTTTATATCCTTTTGTTAATCAAGTGTGCGCGCGAGAGTTGTTAAACCATTTTTAAAACTCTTGGGTTTTATTATTTGCCAAAAATTATCTAGCATGCAATAGTCCTACAAGTCATTCATAAACAATATATAATAAAACCTATGCATTTTCCCGTTAGCCACTACGGGAAACACAAAGTCATGTAAGGACAGAATTCCTTGGCTTTGGATGTGCTCCCACTAAACCCGCCACCTCCATTAGGCCTTCCGGATTTGTATTCGCCAAGCCGTCACTCCATAGACTCCTGATGGTTGCTCCATATTGAAATTACATAGAAATAGAATAAATGGCATGCAAGCCACAAGTCCTAACTTCTAGTACAATTGCATAATATGGAAATATTAAATGGCATGCAAGCCACAAATACATTTACATACCAAATAAATAAATAAATTATTATTACAAACCATGTGATATCAAGTCACCAAATAAATGAATAATAAACAAACAACCAACCATACATCCACAAGGTCTAGGGCATTTCTAGTGGTTACCAACAACATGAACAACTAGTGAACATACATGAACAACAACATGGTGTGCCACACAAAACCATGTAAACTTATGCATAGTGGTTAAGATTATTAAATCACTCAAGGCACAAAATAATCCCATGTACTTATGCATTAGTAACACCAAACCATCTTTGGTGAATCATATTCATAAATACATAATGTAAGTATATGCAATTACCATTTTCATGCCAAAATGATAATATACATATAAATACACCAACCATTATACAAGGCATCTTAATTCAATATATTTTAATTTCTGGACAAAAAATTCCAGAAACTAAAATAAAATGCCAAAAACCCAAAAATAATTTATAAAGTTAAAAAATCCAAAAAACTGCTCTGCTGAAATTTCGAGCCGCGAACCCCAAAAATATTCGCGCCGCAAAAAACTGACGGAATAGAGCCGTGATCTTTATATAGAATTCGCGCTGCGAAGTCCTAAAGAGATCGAGCTGCCAACTCCACTGGTCAGAAAACAAAAATTTATTTTAGGGTTTTTCAGGCCACTATGGGCAAATATAGCATAGAGGTGGCTCTGATACCACTGATGGGGTTTCAAGAACACAGCAGAAGCTAAAGGTACAACATGCAAAGCCAAAAGTACAAACATGCAATGCATAAAACCCCATGAATGGACCAAGCTCTATGTCTATCATTTGCAACATGTAAAAGGAAGAGAAGTGAGATTATACCCTTAGAAGACTTCTGGAACAAATATATGAGTGTTGGGGATGACTAAAAAGCCACAAACCGAGCTCCTCTATATTGTAAGACCACCCTGGGTTTGCTCAATCCTCTTATACTAGCAAGCTTGTATGGACTTCAAGCACTTGAATCCACACCAATAACAACAACTAGCCTTTCACTTCTAGACTCCTTGATCTCACACTCAAAGAACACTCTAAAGTTCAAACTAAGTGTATCAAATGTGAGAGTATCTAAAGGAATGGAATGCAAGGCTTAGAGGACACTTTTATAAACTTAAAAGTGCCATTTCCCCTTCCCATGACCGGCCATAAGGCTCAGCAAAAGATAGCCACGCATTGGCTAGAAGAGGAGGTGGAAAACCAAATGATTACATGCAGTCTGACACGGGATCGCGACGCGAACCCATAGGAATTCGCGCCGTGATCTCAGCATAAGATCGAGCCGCGATCCCACAAGTGGACCGAGGCACGATCTTTGATTGCACACCAACCCCATTCCATTTTGACACTTTTAGTCCCTCAACTTAGGCTGTTGTCCCCGGCGTGTGACCCAATAGGCCTATACTATATCGGCAGTGATCTACATGGCGTACGTATGCCAGTGGGCATACTCTAACAGTTCCTGCCTCAATAACACTGTAAATACAGCTATTATAGTCAATACCCTTCGCCAAGCCATCTTAGTTCCAAACCTTGCACCATTCAATCCCTTCCCTACTCATGACCAAACTCTGGAGGTCCTATCCCTGATTGGCTATAATGAACCCATTTCCCATGGAAAGTACAAGCTCTCTGTTTTAGCGTACCCCTGGAAATACTTGGCAAGTGTCATCATTCGATGCTTTGGCCACAAATCTGGAAGCCATGATCTGCTCAACCAAACTGAACTTATTGTTATGCACGCATTAGTCACTAGGCGCAACATTGACTTTGCCCAAGTGATTTTCACTGAGATGGTTGACAAGATCACCCTAAGTACAACAAAGAAATCAACAAGGACCCATGTGCCTTACATCTAGTACTTAAGCTTACTGGCTCTTCAAAGCATTCAATGGAAACACTTTATAGGGTTAGCTGCTCATTTGAATACCATAGAGATTTCCCAAATGGGACAGAAAGTTTTCCATCTTGTAAGGGAATTTCAAGGTCCTGCAATCACCCCTCAGATGCAAGAGTTGGTTGATGAAGCTGCTGGAGACAATGATAATGAAGGAGAATGAGGGAATGTAAATGTTGATGATGTTAAGGATGCTGCTATGAATGTTGAGAGTGTTGCTAAACAACCTGAGGGATCCCATCATTCTGCTAACTCTAATGATGAGCCACACACTGAACCTGAGTACTTTGAGCATTCTGATGCTGAGTCTCACAATGCAGTGGCTCTAGTGCCTTACTCAGATAATGGTGATAGAGATGATGATGATCATTATAACAATGGTGGTGGTGATGAAACCAAGAAGGCAGCTGCTGATGAAGAGGTGGTCTCAAATAAGCTTGTTCAATTGATTGAAATCAGGAGAAAGACCAACCCTTTAGGTAAAATTGCTTCAAACCCTGAGGACACTCACATGGTAGATCTAACCAGTGAGATCCAATCCTCACTCCTTGTTTTTCTATCCCTACAAAAACCAAGCTCTAGTGCACTCCCAACAGTCACTAGTTCTACTCCTTCTGCACCCCAACAAATATTAAGTTATGTTGAGCATGTGCAACTTAAACATGTCTCTGAGGTAGTGACATCCACACCTCTGACCTTAACTCCAATAATTCCTTCTTATGTTGAGGGGGATCATATGGATGTTGATTTAAACCTTGAGCCAGTGGGTGTATCTTCACAATAAGATACACTTGTAAAAATAGGAAGCCCGCAATCTGGATCATCCTCCCAACAGGATGACATCATTGAAAGACAGACCCCAACCCAGGGTCACACTGTGTCTTACCCATCATTGAGTCAGCCTATGCCCTCAATGAGCTCCCAACAACTCATTGATGTAACAAGCGAAACCCTACTGAGTGTAACCCCTACTCACACTCACGTACTTACACCTATTTCTACTTCACTTCTTCTACAAATCTTTGCATTACCTATCAATGGTAGTGGTATAATCCAACCATTAGTATAGGGTACACAATCCGTTTCCCATGATCTTGGGCTTTTACACCAAAGTCTAAGTGAGGGACAAATAACTAAACCATTGATTGTTTCCTTACCCTCTACTTCCCAATCTCAACCATCTACCTCACAACCTACTGACCCTTCTTCCTTACTACTTCAAACCATACTCTCAATCTCTCAAAAGATTGATAAGTTAACCACTTCATTCACCACATTCCAAAGCAAAACAGAAACTCAACTTCAAACCCTTTCCCAAGAGGTTGAGTCACTCAAAGCATCCCAATCCCAACCATAACCCACCCCTGCCCCCGTTGATCTTAGCCTCATTCTTACCAAATTTGATCAACTGTTATCTCAAACTTCTATCCCTCCTCCTGTACCTATACCTATTCTTCCACAACAGACCCTATCCAATCTAAACCAAACCATCTTCAACCTACTAAACAACCTTCACAACATCAAACCTACCACTCCTCCTATTTTTGTTACTATCCCTGACCCTATTCTCCAAGTTCCTGATTTCCTTAGGAGCTTAGATGAAAAGGTAACCATCATTTCTCACACATACCATCCCATCTAAGACCTACCCAACCTACATTTTCTCAACCTCCCATTCCTCTTACCTTTACCCCATCATTTCCCACTTCAACCTCTATGCCTACCCAAGCCACTCCTCCACCCTTTACACCCTCTACCTCAACACCTGCTACCCCTGCCAAAACTTCTGTTCCTTTCATTATTTTTCCCTCTAATCCTTTTGATGATGAAAAAAAGGGGGAGAAGTCACTAAATTCAAGCCCACATCAGTCCTCTTCCAGCTCATCTGATGCCTCATTCAACAAATTTGAAGAAGCTGCTGAAAGACTTTTTGGTGCCCAGCCTAATCAGCTAGAGGAAGGAACTCCTCCCAATGAAGCAGAAATAGAAAACTAATCATCTGCTGAGGGGGAGAAAAGGCCAAAGAGAATATTAAAACAAATAGCAAGAATGAAGAGTGTCAAAAAGTAAACGCAAGGTGAATCCTGTGCTCCCATCAACATTCTGTCAGATGATGAATCAGAAGATGATGATGATGTGCCTCTTTCTTCTCTGCTCAGAAAAAGGCATCAAGGTCCTACTCTTATAACCCTATCAGTCCAATCCTCTCCCAAAGTCCAAGAAAAGCCATCTATTCCAAGGTCTACCTCCAAAAGAAAAGGTAAATCAATTATGACAGCTAAGGAGATTGAAGAAGACGAAAGAAAGGATATGGAGGAACAGCAAAAGGAAGATAAAGAAAATGAGATAAGAAGACTTGCTGCAATCCTAGGAGAACCAATGGAAGAGTTCATCCAAGCCAAAGAAAGACACCTTAAGATCCAAACTCCTCAGGATCTTGTTGTTGTGTTAGGAGTAACAGAAGAAGAAACTCATCAAGTTGCACAAGAAGAATAAGAAACTCTGGTAACTTCTCAAATGACCAACACACAAACAGCATTGCAAGTTGCTTTTGATCCCTCTGCAAAGAAAGATTCTAACAAGGGCAGAACACATAAGGAAGCCATTCAAGCCCTTCCGAATCTTGAATTTTCAAGAACACTTTAGCCTATTGGAAGACAGGCCGCTGAGTTCATTAATTATAGAGCAAAATTGGTTACAAGAACCAACCCCCATGCAATCCAAAGAGAAACTACTAATAAAGGTCGTGATGATCCCTATCTTAGACCATTCAGAAATGACCCAAGAAAAACAATAGAGGATTCACACCTTGAGCATGTTACAAAGTACTCATTCTTTGAAATAATTGAGATCTTATACCACCTTTTAATGTCCAGAAGTCTCAATGCTATGACTTTCATTCATCTTTATGACTACTAGATCAGGAAAGTTGTTTTCAATCATCTCTTCACTATGGATCAATTCATTCAGCATGTCAAAGTGGAGGATGATCTATTTAGAAATAAATCAAAGCCCTTTGTTCCACCTGAGCAAAGATATATCATTGTTGTCAACCCCTTCTTCACAGACTATGAGAACCTGAACACAAAACTTCCACCCAACACCAATCCTCAAGTGTACAAGTACATAACTGAACCTGAGAAGGGAATCTTCTTCTAGAACAAATATGGTGATTGGAGGTTCTTAAGAGAGCCTGAGCTAGGCAAAGCAAAGAAGGAGCTCATCTTTCATGCAGTGTCAAGTACAAAGAATTTGACTGGAAGTGAATACTTTGAACAACTGATGAGATCCATAATTGAGGAAATAGTTGTTGCAAATCCAAATCTCAAATCTATTGAAGTCAAGGAAGAACCATGGTGGGAAGACACTTTAAAATTAGATTAGTTTGTTTTCATGTTCTTAACATATAGTTCCAATTCTGTATAACTTAGTTTCAATTTATGTTCTGTACCAATTTTTGTTATCCTGTAATCAAGCTTGAAACTTTGATCATGGACTACTTAGCTAACTGCTAGTATAGATGATTCTTAGTAGATAGTTCACCTAGTGTAAATATAGAAAATCAAAAATCTTAAAATCAGAAAGAGGATAGAAAAGATACAAAAAAAACATAACTATGGTACTATATAAATAAAAAGATTCCCAAAAACAGATTTCTAAGGGAGCATATTAAAAGTGTTATAAAAAACAGATAGCTAGGTAACCAAAATGTACTTAAAAGTTTTATCTTTTTACCAATCTGAGTCAAACTTATTCTTCCATTTAAGATGAGGTTTTGTCACCATCAAATAGGGGGAGATTGTTCGGGAGATAGAAATATCAAAACATAATCAAACTTGTCTATTAACTAAAATAGGATTTGATGTTAACAAAACCATACATTCGGTTTAGGACTTAGATTATTGAAAAATATGTGTTGTTTTTCAATTAGACTTAAAGAATTTACTAAGTTTGAAAGATCAGTTGAGGATCAGCTGAACTCTAAGTATCATATGATGGACCAGCTTCAAAAGATCAGCCAAGAAGAAAAGATAAGTACAATAGCATCAGCTAAGGATCTACAAGTATCAGCTGATGATCTACAACCATCAGTTGAGAAACAAAGTTGATCAGCTGAGCAGTCAAAAGCATCAGCAAAGGAATCAAAATGGATCAGCTGAGGCCTTTCTTCTATCAGTTAAGAAATTCCAATTTACTAAGTCTTTTCTATAGGCTTATCACTCTGGATGATCAGCTGAGCTATCTTGATCAGCTGATCATATAGGTTGGTTATGATAGATTGTGTGCAGGGATAGTGTACACGTGTCATCATATCCATTAACACTATGAGCCACTAAAGGGTCACACAGCATCACACCCAATTGTTGAACTAGAAAATAATACAATGTGTGTATAAGTGATAATTAATAGTTAATTAATTATCGAGAGAAATAATAAATTGACGTTTATTATTTAAGGGAGAAATTAAATATAAGTTATATATTTAATTATTATGTTTGGTTGGGAAAATATTAATTAATAGTTAATTAATTAATATTAAACCAAACTAGAGGGGTTGTTTTGTCGAACGATCAAAGTTATTGGTCACGTACCGGGCTTCGACGTCCAAGGGCTTTAATCCACATAAATTCATATTTAAGGGATTAAGCCTTAGTTTTTCTATAACCCTAATCACAATTAGCAAAAGGACAAAAACAACCCTCTCTCTCTCTCTCTTTGCTCTCGGCGGCCCAACAACCACCACCACCATTCTCGGCGGTGGTCAGCAGTGGTGCAAGGCGGTGGACGGTGGTCCCCCTTTTGCGGCGGCGGTTTCTCGGCAGTCGAACCACACCAAAAGCTGGAGGCTTTTAGTGATACACACACGGGACCGAATTTTTGATTCGGGTATTATTTGACGTGGCGGTCTAGCAGCTAGTTCAAGGGTGCGCTAGCTGTGTAACCCCCTATAGCAGTTCAGGGTATATTTCTCTTATCCTTTTAAGACTGACAGATATACACATATTTTATATGTTATAATATGATTATCTATTATGTTTCCCCACCTAATCCAGTTGTGATCTTGGGATGGGATTTCCGTATTTTTATTCCGCTATGCTTGTTGTACCGTGTAAATCTCAACAGTGGTATCAAAGCCTTCTTCTAGGCTCGGTGGGGAACAAGTTTAATCATGATTATATATTGTTTATATATGTGTGAAACTTATACTGTGGTTAAGATCAAATTTCTGATCTGTTACCTGATAAAGTTTACAGCTTTACTTCTTTAATAATATATATATATATATATATATATATATATGTGTGTGTGTGTGTGTGTGTGTGTGTGTGTGTGAAACTTTTAGTTTTGGTTTAGGATCAAGTTTTGATCTTTTTACCATTAAAAGTTTCTAGTTTATTGTTTATATAAATTTATATATATTAACTGTATGAAACTTGGTTTTTGGAAAAAAATAAAAGTTTTGATTTTTAGCCAATTAAAGTTTCCAGTTTATCTGTTTTTTAATATTTATACATATATTGTGTGTGAAACTTAATTTTTGACCAAAAGTCAAAGTTTTGACTTTTAACCAAACAGAGTTTCTAGTTTACATGTTTTATAAATATATAAATTTTGTGAAACTTGTAGTAATTAAAAGTTCAAAGTTCATGAATTTTTAAATCAAGTTTCCAGCTTTATTATTATATATTTAATAATGTTGACATTTAACCTATGTAGTATTTTTGTTTTTATCCAATTTGAGATATATAACAAAAGGCCCAGTTTAGGCCCAGGTTGGATGTTTGGGATTAACACAAGACTAGTTGTGTTTTGGTGTTTGGACTTAAGTTTTGAATCATCACGGAATTATATATATTTTGTATTATGGTTGTAATGCGTGTATTATTATTATTTAATTTTTGGTACACGATTGTATGTTTATTTATCAAGCCAAACGCCTAAAAACATAGTGGATCAACTTGTGGTTGTTTTATAATTACTTGCTATAGTTGGTTTACATTTATTATTTATCCGGTGTGGAGAGTCCTGCGTACCACTTACAACTCCTATTCGATTTTGTAAAAGTATTAGTTTTAGCGGGTCTGCGTGCCTTTGAATTATTTTGTAATAGGGCATTAGTTTTATTAAAATTGTATAGGTTAGTTTGATATTTGTAAATGTAATATTTTTGGAGACGATAAAGCAAGACAAGGACCAAGACAAGGAGAGAAGATGCCATGGATGCTGGAGCCAGTGGGAGCATCAAGACTTTCCATGCCATGTGTGTTGTTTGTGATCCACTTAGAGTTTGACCACGGGGGTACTTGTTTTTTTAATTAAGTACCAGTAATGGTTAAAAAGGCGTTATGTGTTTTGGCTTATTTTTATTAATTACGTGGTTGTGTTTTAATTAATTATATAGTGCACGCTCGTCATTAAAACCATATACATATACATACATACATATATATATATATATATATATATATATATATATATATATATATATATATATATAGTATATTTTTAAGTTGGAAACTTTTTTAACTGAAAAGGATAATAGTTTTACAAGTTTTGTAAAATTGTTAAAACTGGAAAAATATTTGAAACAAATTAACCCTTTTTCAAAATCTTAGACCAGTAGTGCTACGCATTTAATGGTACACCTTTCTGCTCCCGGTACCTTCGTGTGTTGTCGTGCCTAAACCGTGCACACTGGGGTACAAACCAATGTGGGGAGGGAGTGAAAGACTTTGCGATTCCCTGATGTGACGGGCCAGAGTTCACCCCGTCTTAGATGGTGAGGTCTATTTTGGTGATTCCCTGATGTGACGGACCCAAAGTGCACTTAGGAGGACTAAATATGTACGAATTATGTTTCATTTGATGACCTAAAGATATAGGAGTCGTGTTTTGGTTTAAATACGATCGGTATGGTTTATACCCACCAGAAATAACACGTGGTCGGTGTTGACGTGCCCAAACCGTGCACCGGCACGTGTGAAATATGGATCCTATTCTAAAATATATTTATTTAAAGGGTTATAAATTATTTTAGAGGAATTAATTACTGAAACGTTTATTTCTTGCTTTTTACTGTTGATGTGATTTTTATCTGTTATACCGTTTTATTCACCTCAGGAGTAACTTAGCCTCATCATGTAAAAATGGAAGCTTTCAAGTCCAAACTTCGCGGTTTAGAAGTTGCACTTTAGGAATATCCTAAGGGCACAGGGAAGGTTATACACAGTTGATAAGCCACCTCTAGCACAATCCGATTATTCTACTCTGTATGAAGAGTATGATACATATTATAAGTATATATCTGAAGAATCTGACGTCATGTCAATTCTGATACTATCCACTGAATCTGAATTTTCGGATGAACTCAAGAGTAAGCCAACTTTTAAGGTCATGTAAGACCTAGATGAACGCTTCAATAGTAGCGAACGCTATGGATTTTTTCTACTCATCAAAGACATTCTTTCACAGGGGATGAAAGAAGGTCAGTCTTTGAGTGATCATCTCATTAACATGAGAAGTTAAATTGCTTAATGATTATGGGGTCACAGGTTAGTGAACAAGAACTTGTGATGCTATTGGTTTGGTCTCTGACAGATCACTATCAGGCAAAGGTAGTTAATAAGATTAGAGAACAGGAATCTATAGTAGTTGGTATGTACAAGTTTCTAATGTACATGGATGACCAGACGCACTCAGACTTCCCTGATGCAACAGTAGTTGAATCAATAGAAGAAGGTGACTGGATTGATGAGCTACTAGACATTTGTTGCCTAGTTTGCGGTAGCAAGAATATTTGCGAGCACTCACTCGACATTGATCAGCTGGACGTCGGTTCTACCGACAAGTCAGGTATCTTTATGATAGATTGCTTAGTTACTTCTTTTGAATCATGGGTACTCGATACCGGATGTGGTCATCAAATTTGCAATCACTTATAGGGATTCAAGAGGAGTAAGAAACTAAGGAAGGGGGACATGGACCTACGGGTAGGCGAAGGCTCCATTATTGGTGTTAAAGCTGTAGGAACTTATTGTCTCAGGCTTCGTTCGGGATTAATCATAGAACTAGAAGATTGTTATTATGTTCCTAGATTAATCAAAAATGTAATCCTGTATGATTTATTAATAGACAGTGGTTTTACCTATCAGTCAGTAGGAAAAACCATATTGTGATTTAAAGATGATTTATTTTATTTTAAATCACGTTCACAAAATGGTCTATACATAATAAATCTACAAGATGACAAGGAAATCTATCATATAAGTAAAAGGTCAAACGACACTTTGAACCAAACTTACCTTTGGCATTGTCGGCTTGGACATATTAATAAGAAACGCATAGAGCAACTTCATGAAGATGGAGTTCTAGGCTCATTTGATCTTGAATCAATTGACAATTTCGAATCTTGTTTGTCCGGAAAAATGGCAAAGAAACCTTTCGACAGCTTAATCGAAAGGTCTAAAGAACTGCTATTGATAATACACATAAATGTGTGTGGTCCTTTCAGTCAAGAAGATAGAGGAGGATACCGGTACTTCATTACCTTTACTGAAGATTTCAGTAGGTATGGTTATGTGTATCTTATGAGACACAAGTCTGAAAGTTTTGATTTCTTCAAACAGTTTCAGAATGAAGTACAAAACCAGCTTGACAAGAAGATAAAATTGCTTCGGTCTGACCGGGGTGGTGAATATCTGAGTCAAGAGTTTGACGATCATCTAAAAGAATTTGGGATTGTTTCACAACTCACACCTCCATATACACCACAGTGGAATGGTGTGTCAGAAATGAGGAATAGAACCTTGCTTGTCATGGTTCGTTCTATGATGAGTCGAAATAGTCTACCAATGTCGTTCTAGGGACATGCACTCGAAACGGCTGCTTTTATGCTGAACCGAGCTCCAACAAAATCTGTGGAGAAAAGAAAGACATCGTTCGAGTTATGGACGGGGAAAAAGCCCAAATTGTCTTTTACAAAGATTTGGGGTTGTGAGGCGTTCGTTAAACGACTGTTCTCGGATAAATTCAAACCAAATCAGATAAGTGTATCTTTGTGGGTTATCCTAAGAAAACCTTAGGATACTATTTCTATAATCCCAATAAGAACAAAGTTTTTGTTGCTCGGTGTTGGATATAGATATCAAACCATAATCAAACATGTCTATTATTTGAAATAGAATTTGATGCTAACAAAACCACATATTCAGTTTTGTACTTGGATCAATGAAAAACATGTGTTGTTTTTCATAAGAGACTTAAAGAATGTCTAAGTAAGAAATGTCAGCTGACGAGCCAAAGTGTCAGCTAAACACTGAGTATCAGCCAAAGGACCAGCTTCAGAAAGATCAGCTAAGAAGAAAAGACAAGTCAAGAAGCATCAACTATGCATCTATAAAGCATCAGCTGATGGTGCAAACCATCAGCTGAGGGTTCCTCCAATATTAGTTGAGCAGTCAAGGATTAGCTGACTCTATCTCATTGGTCAGCTAATGCCTCCCACATGTCAGATAAGGTATTCTACATTTATCCATTCTTGTCTAAATAAGCTGATCATACTAAAATGATTAGCTGAGCCCTTGGGATCAACTGAGAGTTTGTTTTGATTAGTTTATTAGCTGTACTCGAATTATATTAATTAGCTTATCAGTTTCATCAGCTGAGCAGATCTAATCAGCTGAGCCTTTCACAATTGTCCTTAGCTGAGCAAAATTATGTTAGTTGTTCAGTGTCTGTTAGATAAGCCTTTTATCAGCTAATAGTTTTTCAATGTAATATTTTCTTAAGTCAAAGGCAGAACATGTGTTGTTCTATTATCCCTTAGATCTCTCTTTGTAACAGTACATAACACTTTTTGAATCTGCAAAGAAACCAAAAGGATAGATCTTGATTCCCTGAAAAAGGTGAAAGATACTTTAAAAGAGAAGATCTCAAAGATATGTTGAGACAACTATATATGGCTGGCAACTCCATACTTGGTAAAGTCAAGTCTTTAGAAAGCATGGTGTTGATAAAAGTACAAAGCATGAAAAAAGAAGGTTCCTGTCCCAAGACATAAGGTAGTACTTTAATAATATAATAATAGATAGTGGGTAAACACCTTACTGAAAAGTACGATCACTTTACTCACTTTGTGTATAAAGTTATCTTACCTTTCACCCACTAACTTTAATCTATTATAATATTATTAAATCAAGTACCTTGTCCCCTTTTCCACTCCATCAACCCGGACACCTTTGCTTATATATACTCATGCATGGAAACATGCTAGGTACGTGAATAGATAGAGTTGAACACATAAATCTCATCTGTTGAGAATTAGAAGAGTTAGCATTTTACTTTCTATATTGCAAACTTTTTCATGTGTTGAACATCTTAGACATTAGTTGTTTAAGAATAGCTTAGTCTATGTGTTAGACAAATTTAGTTGCCACCTTTTATTGAACTTAGATTTTCCGCATCTAGTTCATGTAATTCTTGATTCACATCAATAAGAATTATATAAAAGTAAGCCGTGTGTCTCTTAAATATTAAATAGCTAAAGTTTGTATTCAACCCCCCCCCCTTCTACAAACATTTGTTGTTGTAGTATCCATTCGTGACCAACAACTGGTATCAGAGCTGGCTAGATAATTCATATCTAAGATCCGTTTTGCTTACTCTTCAACTGCTTCTACCCCACACTTCAAAATGGCCACTCCTGTTGCTACCACTAACAGTTCTATCAACAATGGCTCACTCACAAGGTGTCCAACATTTGATGGGGAAAACTTTTTCCTCTGGAAGAATAGAGTTTATCTCTACATGTCAAGCCTTGATGATGTGATGCTTAAGACTGTTACTCAAGGTCCTTATGTTCCATCCTATGTTGTTGAAGTCACTGCTGCCACTACAACTCCTGCAGAAGAAAGGTATTTTGTAAAAGGCGTTCATCAATGGTCTGATGAAGACAAAAGGCTGGTTAATCTTGATGTCAAAGTCAGAACAGCCTTAGTCTCAGCACTACCAAATGATGTCTATCATCAAGTTCTCAACTGTAAATCTGCAAAGGATATGATAAACACTTTGTCTGTTGCTTATGAATACATTGAAGAAGTGCATGAGAATAAGAAACTCCTTCTGGTAAGAGAATATGAGTTCTTCTTTGCTCATAAAGGTGAAAGTCTTACTCAGACCTATACCAGGTTCAACTGCCTTATTAATGACTTAAGAATGGCAGAGGTTCCCAAGAGCAATAAGGAGCTTGTAAACTAGTTTCTAGACTCTCTCCCAGAATCTTGGGATCATTTTATCATTGTGCTAAAACATGGTGAGAAAATCAAGGGTCTTACACTGGTTGGTTTATATGAAAACCTTATGAATCATGAACAATCAGTGAAGCAAAGGAAACTCTCTACCAAGGATATGAAGGAGGCTACAAAAGCTCCATCTACTGCCCTTGTGTTAGATTATGTGCAGAGATAGATAACATGTATCATCGTGTCCAATACTATGTGACACTAAAGGATCACACTGCTACACACCCAATTAGAACCTTTTGGATTTCACCTATTTGTGTATCACAATAATTAATAGTTTAAATAATTATTGAGAAAGAAAAATAATAATAGTTGTTTATTATTTAAAGTGGAGAAGTTAATATTTAGTTTAAATATTAACAGGACCAGTTAATTAATAGTTATTAATTAATTAGAAAGGTCAATGGGTATTTTCTGTAATTGCTTAATAGTTTAATTAAAGCTAGGCTTTAATTAAACGGGCTTGGGCCTAATAGAGGCTTATTATATAAACCTTATTAATCCTTGAATCAAGATTAAGATAAAATTACAAGCCTTGAAAAGGATTAACCTAATCCTCCCTCTCTCCTCTCTCTCTCTCTCTCTCTCTCTCTCTCTCTCTCTCTCTCTCGACGACGGCGGCCGGCCCCCCTTCCCTTGGGGTTCTTCGACGGCGCACAACACACACACACATACAGATCGCGTTTTTGATTCGAGGTTTAATCCTTAGACGGTCTACCAGCCCGTTCGAGGTGGTGCAGTAGCGGTGGATAACCTGCAACTATCTAGAGGTGGAAAAAAGTTTTTGGGTTTGCTCAAAGGTATAACTTTTAATCCTCTTCTTCTTTTAGTTTATGTACGTGTTAGATGAGATCACCGGAGGGGGTTTTATTCCGCTGTGCATGTTTTATGATATGTTTTTATACCCTTCAAAACCCTTCAGTGGTATCAGAGCCACTTCTAACCTTGTAGGGAACTAGGTAGGTTTCTTTTTATTATGATGAGATATGGTTCTTTTTATCCAGAAAAAAACTTTTTTGATTATCCAAGTAAATAGGAATCAAGTTTTGATTTCTATTGGATTAATTAATTAGTTATGGATAAAAGTTCGTTAGATTTAATCTTTAAATTAAATCTGTTTTTTTTTTGTTTTTGTTACTTGCGAAAAAGGACAAACCGGAACCACCACCTTCATCAGCGGTGGCCTCAAGCGGTGGCCGTGGTCGATCGGCGGCGTCGCAGCTGGCGGCGTTGCTTGATCAGCGGCGGTCCCAGGCAGGGGCGGCGGTCGCCGGCTGCCGGTTTTCGACGGAGATCGACGGTGGTAGCGGCGGTATTTAGCGGCGCTAAACTAGTGGTGGGCTACGGCCCAATAGCCAGCGGCCCAGTTGAGGTTTTAGCGGCGAGGGGTTAGCGGCGCTAAAGGAAAATGGGCCTCGGCCTAGTTTGTTTTTTTTTCGGCCCAGGTTTGTTTTTTTGTCATGACCCAGTTTAAATAGTTGGCCCAACTCGCGGTTCAGGTATGTGTGGTTCATGTAAAAATTAAAATACAATTGTTAATTTTAATTTTAGTTTTAGATATTATTTTAAGTTTTTGATTAATTATCAAGTATAAAACTTAAAATATATATTTATTGCAAGTAACAGAAAAAAAATATATGGGATTTTAACAGGTAGTTAAAATCAGTATTTTTCCATCAAGGTGAATAATTAGAAATCAGTTGTTTTTAATTCATGTATTAGTTTATACATGTTTGGGATGTCATAGCCGAGCCCTAGACCTTGTGGATTGTTTTATTTTTCTGCACTTGTGGTTACGATTGGTTTTATTATTCTATGGTGTGGGGAGGCCTGCGTGCCACTTACAACCCCTATTATATTTTGTAAAAGTATTAGATTAGCGGGCCTGCGTGCCTTTGAAAATCTTGTATTTTATATTTCTAATTTTTAGATGATAGAATAGAATAGTATAATTAGAATAGTTTTGAAGCTGATGCATGAACCAAGAAGCAAGGAGCAGGGAGCATGATTGGATGCTGGAGCCAGTGGGAGCTTCAGAATGTCATGCCATGTGTGTTGTGTTTTTCCACTTAGGTTTTTTGGACCGTCGGGTTTTTCGTGTGGCTCACGAAACCGACATTAGTTATAGGCAAGGCTAAGGCATAGTTTTTTGTGGTTGTTTTATTTCTTTACATATTATATATGCGTGGTTGTGATTTTCACGATGAAATAAAACAAGGGTTTTAATAATAGTTAATTATTAAACAGATGTTTATAAAAGAAAACTGGCACTAAAGTTTTTCCTCGTCAAAAACTTTGAAATCCTTTTTAGAAAAATCTTAGATCAGTGTGCTACCCACCTAATGGTACACCTTTCCTGTTAAACGGTACTCGGTTGTCGGAAGTGACCAAACCTTGGGCATTCGGGTTCAAACCATTGCGGGGGAGGGTGTAAAAGACTCTGCGATAATCGGGAGTCCCGGCCAGAGTTCACACTGTCTTAGGTGGTGCGATCTATTTTGGTGATAATTAGGAGTCCCGGCCCAAAATGCACTAGAGGGACTAAACATGCACGGTTCTTGTAACCGATGTCCCGCGGATCTAGGAGTCGTGTCCAGATAGGATACGATTGGTATAGATTTACCTACCAGAAATAGCATTGTCCCGGTGGGAAGTGTCCAAACCTTGCATCGGGAAATGTGAAATATGGATCCTAGTCTAATAATTTATTATTTAAAAGGTAATAATTATTAGAAGATGTAATCAATACTGAATCGGTTTTATCTTTTTCATTTTTTGTAGATGTCTTTATATCTGTTATTCCGTTCTATTCACCAAAAGAATCTCTAAGCCTCATTATCGGCAATTGGAAGCTTTCAGGTCCAAACTTTGCTTTTTGGAAGATGCATCTAAAAAATGTTTTAGATGCACAGGGAAAGCTTCACATCGTAGAGACATTACCTCCAGAGCGACCAGGGGTAGATGCCCAGGATAGTGAATATGACACTTACTATCAGTATCTGGCTGACGAGTCTGATGTTATGTCGATTCTCATTCTCACAGCATCATCCGAGTTTACGGATGATCTCCGTGAGAAGTCATCTTATGAGGTTGTTCAAGGACTAGAGCGTAAGTTAAAGTATAGTGAACGGATATGTCACATGCTGCTGATGAAGGAAATTCTTTCAGCAAAAATGAAAGAAAACCAGCCCATTAGCGATCATCTCATTAATATGAGAAGGCTCTTAGATTGCTATGAAAGTTATGGGTCAAAATCAAAACCACATAAGCTAGTTATGCTCTTGTTCGGTTCTTTGTCGGACTACTACCAGAGAAGTGCAATGTATGTCCTCGGTGATTTTGAGATGATTGTCGCAGGGTTGCACGATATCCTTATGTGCATTGGCGATGAGTTGAATCCAAAGCAGCTAGAGTCAACAGTTGTGGACCCTATGCACGAGGATGACTGGCTGGAAGAACTTGGAGAGATTTGTTGCCCAGACTGTGGCAGCAAGGATTCATGCGAGCACTCACTCGACATAGATCAGCTGGACATTGGTTCGCCCAATGACTCAGGTATCTTTATGATAGATTGTCTTATTACTTCTTATGAATCATGGGTATTGGATACCGGATGTGGTCATCACATATGCAATCATTTGTAGGGATTCAAGAGAAGTAAGAAGCTGAGACAAGGAGATATGGACCTGCGGGTAGGCGAAAGCTCCATGGTTGGTGCTGAAGCTGTAGGAACATATTGTCTTAGTTTGCCCTCGGGCATGGTCTTAGAACTAGAACCTTGTTATTATGTTCCTAGACTTATTAAAAATGTTATCTCGTTTGATTTGCTTATAGACTATGGATTTGTTTATGTTTTAAATGAAAAAGTTATTTCATGTTTCAAAAATGATATTTTCTTTTTTAAAGCTACTCCAGAAAATGGTCTATATACGCTAAATCTAGATAACAATGACATCTATCATATAAGTAAGAGATCCAAGAGTAACTTGAATCAAACTTACCTCTGGCATTGTCGTTTATGACATATAAACGAGAAACGCATAGAGAAACTCCGAGATGACGGAATTCTAGAACCATTTGACTTAGAGTCATATGATATTTGCGAATCTTGTTTGTCTGGTAAAATGACAAAGCAGCCTTTCAACAGTGAAAATGAAAGGGCAAGCGAGTTATTAGTGATTATACACACAGATGTGTGTGGACCCTTTACTCCAGAAGCTAGAGGAGGATACCGGTATTTCATAACCTTTACTGACGACTTCAGTAGGTTCGGTTATGTCTACCTCATGTGACTCAAATCTGAAAGTTTTGACAAGTTCAAACAGTTTCAGAATGAGGTACAAATCAGCTGGACAAGAAGATAAAGTCGCTTCGGTTGGATCGAGGTGGCGAATATATGAGTCTGGAATTTGACGATCATTTGAAGGAATGTGGGATTGTTTCACAACTCACACCTCCGTATACACCTCAAATGAATGGTGTATCAGAAAGGAGGAATCGTACACTGCTTGACATGATATGATCAATGATGAGTCGAAGTTCACTACCATTGTCGTTTTGGGGGCTCGCATTCGAGACAACGGCGTTCATGCTGAACCGGGTTCCGACCAAATCGGTTGAAAAGACACCGTTCGAGGTATGGACGGGGAAAAAGCCCAAAATGTCTTTTCTCAAGGTTTGGGGATGTGAGGTGTATGTTAAGCGAACATTCACAGATAAACTCAATCCCAAATCAGATAAGTGTATCTTCGTGGGTTATCCCAAGGAAACCATGGGATACTATTTCTACAACCCAGATGAGAACAAAGTATTTGTTGCTCGTAAAGGGGTGTTCTTGGAGGAGAAATTTCTTAACTCATAAACTCTAAGAAAAGAAATAGAGCTTCAAGAAATTGAAGAGGAGGAGATTACACCACCACCGATAATTGAACATGTGGTTCAACAGAGAATTGTTGAATCCCAACCCGAGTCTGTGGTTGAGGAAAAGGTGCAAACACAAGACCTTCGCAGGTCTAGTAGGCCTCGTTATGAGCCAGATAGGTATCTGGGATTCCTAATTGCTCAAGACGAAGGGGATCTTCTAGAACCCACTACCTACAAAGATGTTGCCTCAGGTTTAGAATCTAAGAAATGGCTAGAAGCCATGAAGGCAGAGATGCAATCCATGTATGACAACCAGATCTGGGAGTTAGTAGATTTGCCTCAACACAGTAAAGTTGTTGGGTGCAAATGGGTCTTCAAGAAGAAGACAGACATGGATGGAAAAGTGCATACTTTTAAAGCAAGGCTAGTGGCAAAAGGTTTCACGCAAACTCTTGGAGTTGACTATGATGAAACTTTTTCCCCAGTGGCAATGCTTAAGACTATTAGGATCCTTATGGCCATATCAGCATATTTTGACTATGAGATATGGCAGATGGATGTCAAAACTGCTTTTCTTAACGGGAAACTGACAGAGGATGTATATATGATACAGCCGGATGGTTTTGCAGACCTAAAGAACCCCAATAAAGTATGCAAGTTGCTTAAATCCATTTATGGACTAAAGCAAGCATCTAGGAGCTAGAACTTACACTTTGATGAGCGTATCAAAGAATTTGGTTTCACCAAAAGTGAGTTTGAGTCGTGTGTTTACACTAAATTCAATGGGAGCGCAGTAACCTTCCTAGTCTTGTATGTAGATGACATACTATTAATAGGAAACAATATACCAGTATTACAAGGAGTAAAATCCTGGGTAGGAAAATGTTTCCGGATGAAAGACTTGGGAGAAGCTCCTTATATACTAGGTATAAAGAACTATAGGAATAGATCTAAGCAGCTTATCGGACTTAGTCAAAGTACATATATTGACAAAGTCGTGAAAAGATTGAAGATGGATGAATCCAAGAAATGATTCATTCCTATGCAATCTGGCACGATTTTGAGCAAGGCTCGGTGTCCTGTGTCTAGTCAAGATCAGGACAAGATGAAATTGATACCATATGCCTTGGCAGTTGGTTCAATCATGTATGCCATGCTATGTACTAGACCCGATGTTGCCTATTCTATTAGTGTCACGTATCAGCAAAATCCTATTGAAGCTCATTGGGTAGCCGTCAAGAATATTCTCAAGTACCTGAGAAGGACGAAAGACATATTCCTAGTTTATGGAGGTTCGATGGATGAGCTCAGTGTAACTGGTTATACTGATGCTAGTTTCCAGACCGACAGGGACGACTTCAGGTCGCAGTCAGGATTTGTTTTTACCCTAAACGGAGGAGCCATATCTTGGAAGAGTCAGAAGCAGAATACAATAGAAGATTCTACTACAGAAGCAGAGTATATTGCGGCAAGTAATGCGGCAAAGGAAGATGTCTGGCTGAAGAAATTTATCTCGGACCTTAGTGTTGTTGCCAGTATCTCTAGACCGATCGATATATTCTGTGACAACTCAGGGGCTGTGGCGCAAGCTAAAGAGCCTAGAGATCATCAGCGGACTAGGCACGTACTCAGGAAATATAACCTCATCCGAGAGATCATTGGAAGAGACGATATTAGATTACAAAAGATACCAACGGACGACAACGTTGCTGACCCGTTGATGAAGCCGCTAGCTAGGGCTAAGCATCAGAAACATGCAAGTTCTATAGGAATGCAGTACTTAGAACGTAGCAGCTAGTTCATTTTTTGATTACAACTATAGATGTAACTTGGAACATTTTTATTATGTAATTACATTTCATGAGATTGAAATAGGAGGTATTTGCATAATTGTTTCTAGTTGTCTATTTTTGGCATGTTTAAACCTATCCATGACAACTCAAGTGATGAATTGTCTAAATACCCGTAGCTACTTAATGTAGTGGGAGCTACATCAGGGAGGTAACGCTATTATGAATATTTGACGAGTTATTCAGAGATGAATAAAAGCACAAGGTTGTGACCAAATGTTCATAGATATTTATCTGGGGATAAATATTGGGGTGATCCGCACCGAGTTTACTTCATGGAGCATTAACATAAGTAAACTTGATAGGTTGTCCTTAGACCTGAGATATTTGGTTTGGGGCATGGTAACTTCTGTACTTTAGCGTGTTCTAACGTCACGCGGTAACAAGGTGATCATAAGGGGCATGTCTAGGTACAGCGGAAGCCATGTGCTCTAATTACAAATAGTCAAGATGGAATTTGCACCTCCTTTTTAGGAGAGTTATTTTCTGAGCTCCTTGACGATTAAGACTACTGAAAATGCGTGCAGAGAGTCGAGATCAGAGTCGAGAAAATCTTGGTATTTAATAAGATCCCTGCTCCATGTCAAATACTCACATTACGGAATATCGCGATGCAAAAGGAAAAGCCTAGATAATCAAAGGCGTGGATTATATCTCTAGATATAAGAGATCTCATAGTCTGGTTAACCTAAGCGTCTGGCTAGGGACCTCCTTAGGCCAACGATATACAAGGAGTGTTACTTATCTTGCACAAGTGGGAGTCTGTTAGATTATGTGTAGAGATAGATAACATGTATCATCGTGTCCAATACTATGTGACACTAAAGAATCACACTGCTACACACCCAATTAGAACCTTTTGGATTTTACCTATTTGTGTATCACAATAATTAATAGTTTAATTAATTATTGAGAAAGAAAAATAATAATAGTTATTTATTATTTAAAGAGGAGAATTTAATATTTAGTTTAAATATTAACAGGACCAGTTAATTAATAGTTATTAATTAATTAGAAAGGTCAAGGGGTATTTTCTGTAATTGCTTAATAGTTTAATTAAAGTTGAGCATTAATTAAACGGGATTGGGCCTAATAGAGGTTTATTATATAAACCTTATTAATCCTTGAATCATGATTAAGATAAAATTACAAGCCTTGAAAAGGATTAACCTAATCCTCCCTCTCTCCTCTCTCTCTCGACGACGGCGGCCGGCCCCTACCCTTGGGGTTCTTCGACGGCGCACAACACACACACACATACGGATCGCGTTTTTGATTTGAGGTTTAATCCTTAGGCGGTCTAGCAGCCCGTTCGAGGTGGTGCCGTAGCGGTGGATAACCTGCAGATATCTAGAGGTGGAAAAAAGTTTTTGGGTTTGCTCAAAGGTATAACTTTTAATCCTCTTCTTCTTTTAGTTTCTGTACGAGTTAGATGAGATCACTGAAGGGGGTTTTATTCCGTTGTGCATGTTTTATGATATGTTTTTATACCCTTCAAAACCCTTCACCTTGTGTCTAAGGATACAAGATCCAGGAGTTTTGCCGCAGTGGTGGATGAGTCCATTGATGAGGAGGAAGAGGAGGAGTCTTCTGATGAAGAGCAAGTGGCTGATAGGGATGAAGTTTTGGAGAATATAGACAGCTTTGAAGCTGTTGTTGAGCAGGCTGCCATGTTGGTGAAAAGGATTAAGCCTTTCTTGAAAAGAAAGGGTGTCAAGAGGTTTGAGAGGAAACCCTTCAAAGGAGAAAAAGTCACGTTTAAACCAAAGTCTTCTGAAGGATGCATCTTCTGTGGCAAGACTGGTCACTATGCCAGTGAATGTAAGTCCAGAGGAAGCACAGGCTTCAAGGGTTCCTCAAGCTCAGATAGCAAGATTGATTATGAAACTAAGTACAAGAAGCTTCTTGCTGCTGTCCTTGACAAGAAGAAGAAGAAAGCCCAGAATAGTGTGTTGGTGGCTGAAGAAGAAGATTGGGCTGAGGAAGATCTCTCAAGTGATGAAGATGAGGTCCTCTCTGCTCAGCTCAGCTTGATGGCCAACACAGGAAGTACAACTTCCTTTGATGAGGAAATGAAGAAAGATGCTAAAGCTTGTACCTCTCCTGACTGGGATCCTTCTTCTATGTATCAGGTTGGAAAGTTTATTAACTATGAAGATAATGAAAAGAACACTATGTTTGATTATCTGTGTGTTGAGTTTCAGTCAAATATTCAAAGAGAAAAGAAGCTAAAAATAGATATAAAATCACTAAAAGAGATGCTAAGTCTTAAAGATGAGAAACTGAAACTAATGACAAAACTAGAAGATGATTTAGCAAATCAAAAGATACTTAATCAGATCTTAGTAAAAGAAACCAATGAAGCAACCATAAAGTATAATGACCTACAAAAAGTAGTTAAATCTTGGTGTGGTTCCGCTGAAAAGACCACTAAGTGTGTCAATGAGCAGATTCCTAAACAAGTTCAAGCTATTATTGGTGGAAATTTTCCCAAGCTGCTAATTGTGTTGATTTTAGTAAGGACATAAATATCTTAGAAAGAGCTGATATTTTACCTCTTTCCTTTCAAAAGATAATAAAAGAAAAAAGTATTATCACTAACAGATTTGTCAAAAGTAAATGTACTTAGCTAAAGGACTCAACAACTTTAAAAGTTATTGCAAATTCTATTGTTCTGTCAGAAAGTAAACGTACTGAAAATGTAATGTTAAAGGAAGCCAGTAAAGGAATGGAATCATTTGTTGATACCAAAGAGACATTATGTTGTCAAACCTTGAAAGTTGTTACATTAAATATAAGTGCTCAGAAGAGTGACATTTCATTAGATGATGATCCTCAATCAGCTGATCAGAGAACAGATGATAGTTGCTCAGCTGATAGCCAGTCAGCTGATAAAAAATCCTCTGTAAACTGTTTAGCTGATCCAGTATCACTTCAAATTCTTTCAATAAGAGAAACCAAGAGAAAAGGACTTAATGTTCACATAAAGTCTAAGTCTGCCACATCTAAGGTTGATCAAAAACTCCTTTATCCTAAGGATCAATCTACGGTGACTGTGAACAAAGACCTAATTAGTTTACAGAATCAGCTGCAACAGCTGAATGGTGAAATATGTTAGCTGATGACCCATAGTCATCAGAAGATAGTTAAGACATCTCCTGTGCAATCACTAAAACATGTCAAAGGCTCCAAAAGTCAAAATTGTTATAAATGTGGGAGCAAAGGGCATAAGGCAAGTGATTATTCTCTTGAAGGTAACTGACGACAGCGGACTGGTTTTGATAACACTGTGGTTCCTATCATTCATAAACAACCTAATATGAAGTAGATAGCTAGGTGCAATCCACAGGGATCCACTTAGTTGTGGATACCCTAAGTATCACTAACCTTCTTTCAATCTAATATTTAAAGGGTCTTAACACATGGTATCTAGACAGTGGATGTTCAAGGACCATGACAGGTTGTAAAGCTCTGTTAAGTAACTACAAGAAGAAAAAGGGTCCAAGGGTGACCTTTGGCGATAACAACTGTGGGCAAACAAAAGGCTACGGTGAACTTCATAATGGGAACTTAACCTTGTCCAAAGTATCATATGTTAAAGGGCTTAAGTACAATCTCATCAGCATAAGTCAGTTATGTGATGGTGATCATAAAGTCCTATTTACCAAGACAGGTGGTTCCATTTTAGATCAAGAAGGTAAAACAATAATCTGTGCCAAGAGAACCAAGGATGTATATACTCTTGATATGTCCTCTAGGGACAAATTGAAGCTAACCTGTTTGTATACAAAATTTGTGACTGACATAAACTGGTTATTGCACAAGTGGCTTTCCCATTTAAACTTTAAAAACATAAACAAGTTGAGCAAGGGTGATCTAGTGTCAGGACTACCTTCACTGACGTATGTTAAGCCTAAACCTTGCTCTGTCTGTGAGAAGGGAAAGCAGCACAAGACATCTTTTCCATCTAAGCAAGCCTTCTCTATTACTGAACCTTTCTACATGTTGCACATGGATCTATTTGGTCATGTCGCTACTGCTAGTATTGGTGGAAGTAAGTATGCATTGGTCATGGTTGATGAATTCTCAAGATACACTTGGGTCATCTTCCTAAAAGCAAAGAGTGAGGCTGCTGAAGAAATAATAAGTTTTATTAAGAAGATAGAAGTGCTAAATGGAAATCTGGTAAGGATGCTTAAAACTGATCATGGAACTGAGTTTAGAAATCAAACTCTAGAAGGTTTCTGTGATGATAAAAGGCATATCTCAAAACTTCTCTGCTCCAAGGACTCCACAACAGAATGGTGTAGCTGAAAGAAGAAACAGAACATTGATAGAAGCTGCAAGAACCATGTTGTGTGAGAGTGGGTTAGGATTCAATCTTTGGACTGAAGCTGTCAGCTGTGCATGTTTCACTCAGAACAGATCCCTAGTAATCAAGAGTCACAACAAGACTCCTTATGAAGTGCTCAAGGGAAGGAAGCCCAACATTAGCTTTTTTCATATATTTGGGTGTTAGTGTTTCATTCTGAACCAAAGAGATCATTTGCAGAAGTTTGCACCTAAAGCTGATGAAGGTGTGTTTGTTGGATATTTTGTGATCTCTAAAGCTTACAGAATCTATAACCTCAGAACAAAGGTCATAGAAGAATCAATCAATGTAAGTTTTAATGAAAATGACTTTGTTGCTTCCTGTTCTACTAATCTATCTACAGGTGAGGAATTTAATGATCTGCTGCATACTAAAGACAACATTCCAGTGTTAGCTGATTCACTCCCATCAGCTGATGTAGATGATACAGATGAACCTGTTCCAATTGTACATCAAACCAATACACAACCTATCTCAAACCAACCCACACTTTTACTGAATGATGAGAATCATGATTCAACATCAATGGATTCTAATTATATATCAAACATTCCCTCGTCAGTAGAAGTTCCCTCAGATAACATTCCTGAAATTTTGTCAGCTGATCAACCAGAATTCTCATCAGCTGATCCAAACCAAACAATTTCAACTCCCATAATCCAAATTAATCTAAACTCTCCTAGAATCCAAAATGCCTATAAGGACCACAAGGATCATCCTAAAGATCAGGTCATAGGTAACATAGAAGCACCTATACTAACAAGATCAAAAGCTTGTAATTTATGTTTATACACAGGTTTTGTTTCTATGATTGAACCAAAGAAGGTAGATGAAGCTCTAAATGATGCCCACTGGATTAATGCCATGCAAGAAGAATTGGCTGAATTCACAAGGAATAATGTATGGACTTTGGTGCCAAGACCAAAGGACAAAACCATCATTGGTACTAAGTAGGTGTTCAAAAACAAAATGGATGAACAAGGCCTGATCATCATAAACAAAGCAAGGCTGGTTGCACAGGGGTATTGTCAAGAAGAAGGTATTGATTTTGATGAAACCTTTGCCCATGTTGAAAGACTTGAAGTTATAAGACTGTTTCTAGCCTATGCTTCCTTCAAAGACTTCAAAGTGTTTCAAATGGATGTTAAGAGTGCTTTCCTCAATAGAGAATTGAAGGAAGAGGTATATGTCAAACAACCTCCAGGTTTTGAGGATGCAAGCAAGCCAGACCACGTATACTTCTTGAACAAAGCTTTGTATGGTCTAAAGCAAGCTCCAAGTGCCTGGTATGATACCCTCTCTTCTTTTTTAACCACAAAAAGCTTTATTAGAGGAAGCATAGATAGCACTTTGTTTATAAGTAAATTCAAGGGTGATGTAATCCTAGTGCAGATATATGTAGATGACATAATATTTGGGTATACCAATTTGGATCTTTGTAAAAAGTTTTCTAAACTCGTGTCTGATAACTATCAGATGAGCATGATGGGTAAACTAAACTATTTTCTTGGACTTCAAATTAGACAAGAGGTTGATGGAATTTTCATTCATCAAGCAAAGTATGTCAATGATTTGCTTCAGGAATTTGAGTTTGAAAATTGTTCTTCAATGAAAACACCCATGTCCACTGCCTTAAAGCTTGGAAAGGACACTGATGGTAAATCAGTAAACATTACAGCTTATAGAGGCATGATAGGGTCACTTTTATACCTCACTGCAAGCAGACCTGATATAATGTTTTCAACATGTCTCTATGCTAGATATCAAGCAGATCCCAAAGAATCTCACTTAGCTACTATTAAAAGGATTTTCAGGTATCTCAAAGGAACTACTAATCTAGGTCTTTGGTACCCCAAGGAATCAGATTTTGAGTTAGTTGGATACACTGATTCTGATTTTGCAGGTTGTACATTGGATAGAAAGGGTACATCTTGTGGATGTCAATTGTTAGGTGGAAGGTTAGTCAGCTGGTCAAGCAAGAAACAGAACTCTGTTTCAACTTCTACAGCTGAGGCAGAATACATTGCTGCTGGAAGCTGTTGTTCCAACCCACCCCTGCCCCAGTTGATTTAACCTCAATCCTTGAAAGATTGGATCAACTGCTTACCCAAACCCAAACCCCTGCACCTACCCCTGCCCCTACCATTTCTACCCAAACCATTTCTTTCCTAAACCAAACTATCACCAATCTTCTTTCCCAACTCAAAATCCTTAGACCTAGCCCTCCCAACATTTCTATTACCATTCCTAACCCTATCCTCTAAGTACCAAACTTTCTAAAAACCATTGATGGTGAGGTTACCAACTTAAGCCTAGCAACTAGGCAGAGGCACATGGAAACTCTGAGAGAGTTCACTAATGTGACCGAAGCCATTAACAGGCTTAGACCTCTCATCCCTTCTTTCTCACCCACACCCTCTCAACCACAACTCTCACCTACACCTTTTCCTCAACCTCACATACACACTGCCTCTCCTTCACCCTCAACCATTCCACCCTTTGCTTCTCCATATCCCTTCTCATTTTTTAATCCAAGATGTTCCTGCCAGGCTTACTGACTTTGTCCCTACATTTGATGATGCCAAAAAGGGGGAGAGATCAGGCACTTCCAGCTCTGCTTCAGGCACATCATCAGCTTAAGAAAGAGCAGCATTGGATGCATATCTTGCTGAAGTGGAAGCTGTTAAAGAAGCAGAAAGGGCAGCAAAAACATCAACCCCAATGAAACAGAACTTCAAGTTCAATCACCTGCTGAGGGGGAGAGAACATCTAAGGGGGAGCAACCTGCTGAGCAGAGGCCTAAAAGAAGGCTAAAACAGAAAGCAAGAAGGAAGAGTGCAAAGATATCTAAGCAAGGTGAATCCTGTGCTCCAATCCAGATTCCTTCAAATGAATCTGATGATGATGAAGATGAAGATGATTTGACTCTGTCCTCCATATTTAACCTACCAAACCATACTCCACCCTCTACTCCAACAGTCCAAACTTCCTCTCCTACAAAACCAAGTCCTTCAACTCCAAGCAGCTAAAAAAGAAAAGCAAAGAAAATAATGTCAGCGGAGGAGATTGAAGAGGAAGAAAGAAGAGAGGAAGAGTTGCAAAAGAAAGAAGTAAATCTAAAGGGATTTAGTGATCTGGCTGCTGCTCTGGGCACTTCAATTGAAGACGTCTTAAAATCCAGGGAAAGGCACCAGGATTTCACTACTCCTACAGATCTTGCTGCTGCAGTTGGTGCCACTGATGATGAGTTGAGATAGATTCAAGAAGAAGAATTGATTATCCTTTCATCTCAAGCTCATCAGGTACAAGAAACACCACTGCAAAGTGACCCTTCTGCCAAGAAAGCTCCTAAAAGAGGAAGGACTCACAAGGAAGCCATTCAAGCCTTACAAAGCTTTGATTTTGGAAATATGGATAGGCCTACTGAAAGGCAATCCAAGGAGATCCTGACCATAAAAGAGAACTTGGTAGGCAGAAAGTTTGATCATATCATTTCAAGGGTCACTCCTTACAAAGGTACAGATGAAGGTCCTTATCTCAGAGTTGTAAGAATAGATGAACACAAAACATATGAAGATTCTTATCTGCATCATTGCAAGCTGTTATCTTTCTTTGAGATGATAGAGATCTTGTACCACCTCCTTAAGTCCAAGTGAGATAGTCCAGAGGTTCATGGTTAAATTTGAATACTGGATCAGAATGTCAGTATACAACAGACTATTCACTCATGATCAATTTGTTGCTCATGTTCAAGTGAAAGAGGATGCTTTCAAGAAGTCATCAAAAGCCTTTATTGCTGCTGAACAGAAAATCCTCAATCCTGATCATCCTTATCTCCCTGCATATGAAAATCTGAATACTGCTCTTCCTCCCAACACTCATCCAGAAATATTTAGATACATCACAGTGCCTGAGAGATGAATGTTCTTCATGAACAGAGCAGGAGATTGGAGATTCTTAAGAGAGTCAGAGATAAGAAAATCTCAAAGAGAATTCATTCTTCATGTTGTGGTCTCTGCAAGAGGACTGATAGGAAATGAACAATTTCAGCAGTTGATCAAATCAAGGGCTGATCAACTTTTGGCTGAAAGACAACAAATGAAAAATGTTGAAATCAAAGAAGAACCTTGGTAGGAAGACAACTGAAACTTCATAACTAGATTAGTTGTACTTTCAAATTCTTAGTATAGTTCAACTTTTGTAACTTAGCTTAATTCTCAGTTTAGCTAAAAATGTACAAACTCTGATGTAAATACTTTGTTCTGTAATCAAGCTTGAAACTTTGATCATTGACTACTTGGTTAAAATGCTAGTATAGATGACTCTTAGTAGATAGCTCTCCTAGTGTAAATAAAGAAAATATAAAAAATCCTAAAAACAGAAAAAGGATAAAAAGATACCACAAAAACAGAACATTGTACTTCATAAATGAAAAGATTACCAAAAACAGAATATCAGGGAACATACTTTAAAGAGTTACCAAAAACAGATAGCTAGGTAACCAAATTGCACTTAAAAGTTTTATCTTTACAAATCTGAGTCAAGCTGATTCTTCTTTATCAAGACAAGGTGTTGTCATCATCAAATAGGGGGATATTGTTGGGGAGATATAGATATCAAACCATAATCAAACCTGCCTATTATTTGAAATAGAATTTGATCCTAACAAAAACACATATTCAGTTTTGTACTTGGATCAATGAAAAACATGTGTTGTTTTTCATATGAGACTTAAAGAATGTCAAGGTAAGAAATGGCAGCTGACGAGCCAAAGTGTCAGCTAAACACTGAGTATCAGCCAAAGGACCAGCTTCAGAAAGATCAGCTAAGAAGAAAAGACAAGTCAAGAAGCATCAGCTATGCATCTACAAAGCATCAGCTGATGGTGCAAAGCTGATGGTGCAAAACCATCAGCTAAGGGTTCCTCCAAGATCAGCTAAGCAGTTAAGGATCAGCTGACTCTATCTCATTGGTCAGCCGATGCCTCCCACATATCAGATAAGGTATTCTACATTTATCCATTCTTGTCTAAATAAACTGATCATACTCAAATGATTAGATGAGCCCTTGGGATCAGCTGAGAGTTTGTTTTGATCAGTTTCTTAGCTGGACTCTAATTATATTGATTAGCTTATCAGTTTGATCAGCTGAGCAGATCTAATCACCTGAGCCTTTTACAATTGTCCTTATCTGAGCAAAATTATGTTAGTTGTTCAGTGTCTGTTAGCTGAGTCTTTTATCAGCTAATAGTTTTTCAATGTAATATTTTCTTAAGTCAAAGGCAGAACATGTGTTCTTCTATTATGCCTTAGATCTCTTTTTGTAAAAGTACATAGCACTTTTTGAATCTGCAAAGAAACAAAAGGGATAGATCTTGATCCCCTGGAAAAGATGAAAGATACTTTAGAAGAGAAGATCTCGAAGATATGTTGAGACAACTAAGTATGGCTGGCAACCCCATACTTGGTAAAGTCAAGTCTTTAGAAAGCATGGTGTTGATAAAAGTACAAAGCATGGAAAGAGAAGTTTGTTGTCCCAAGACATAAAGGTAGTACTTTAATAATATAATAATAGATAGTGGGTAAACACCTTACTGAAAAGTACGATCACTTTACTCACTTTGTGTGTAAAGTTATCTTACCTTTCACCCACTAACTTTAATCTATTATAATATTATTCAATCAAGTACCTTGTCCCCTATTCCACTCCATCAACCCGGACACCTTTGCTTATATATACTCATGCATGGAAACATGCTAAGTATGCAAATAGATAGAGTTGAACACAGAAATCTCATCTGTTGAGAATTAGAAGAGTTAGCAATTTACTTTCTGTGTTACAAACTTGTTCATGTGTTGAACATCTTAGACATTAGTTGTTTAAGAATAGCTTAGTCTATGTGTTAGACAAATTTAGTTGCCACCTTTTATTGAACTTAGATTTTCCGCATCTAGTTCATGTAATTCTTGATTCACATCAATAAGAATTATATAAAAGTAAATCGTGTGTCTCTTAAATTTAAAATAGCTAAAGTTTGTATTCAACCCCCCCCCCCCTATACAAACATTTGTTGTTGTAGTATCCATTCGGGACCAACACTCGGTCAGGGACCTTTCTAGAGGACAAGTTTCTAAGTTCAGAAACTGCTATAAAAGAAATAGATATTAAAGAAATTGAAGAAAATGAAGGTATGCCTCCACCATTTGTGGAACCAGTAATTCAATAGAGAATCGTTGAATCCCAACCCGAGTCTGTGGTTGAGGAAGAAGTGGAAACACAAGACTTTTGCAGTTCCAGTAGGATTCGGACTGAGCCAAATATATATCTAGGATTTCTTATTACTCAAGAAGAACGGGATCGTTATGAACCCACGTCCTATGGGATGATATGTTGGGCACTGAGTCTAAAAAATAGCTAGATGCCATAAAAGCAGAGATGCAATCCATGTATGACAACCAAGTTTGGGAGTTAGTAGACTTGCCACAACACAGTAGAGTTGTTGGATGCAAGTGGGTCTTCAAGAAGAAGACGGACATGGAAGGAAATGTGCATACTTTTAAAGCTAGGCTTGTTGTGAAAGGTTACACTCAGACTCATGGTATTGATTATGATGAAACCTTCTCGCCAATAGCTATGCTTAAGTCTATTAGGATTCTTATGGCAATATCTGCATACTTCATTTATGAGATATGGAAAATGGATGTCAAAACCGCTTTCCTTAACGGGAAACTAACAGAGGATGTGTATATGGCACAACCGGACGGTTTTGAGGATTTCAAGAATCCGGGAAATGTATGCAAATTGCTAAAATCGATTTATGGATTAAAGCAAGCATCTAGAAGCTGGAACTTGCACTTTGATGAGCGCATCAAAGAGTTTGGCTTTACCAAAAGCGAGTTCGAGTCCTGTATTTACACGAACTTCAGTGGGAGCATAGCAATCTTCCTGGTCCTGTATGTGGACAGCATACTGATCATAAGGAACGATATACTATCATTACAAGAAGTAAAATCTTGGTTAGGTAAATGTTTCCATGTAACGACCCAAACCCCGTAGCATGATATTGTCCGCTTTGCCCCACTCGCTCACGGTTTTGTTTCTGGAATGGAACACTCCACCCAAAAGGCCTCATGTTAGGAGAGGTATCCACACCCTTATAAGGCATGTTTCGTTCCCCTCTCCAACCGATGTGGGACGGATGTTACAATCCTCCCCCTTCGGACACAACGTCCTCGTTGTGCACATCGGTCCGGGGCCTGGCTCTGATACCATTTGTAATGACCCAAACCCCATAGCATGAAATTGTCCGCTTTGCCCCACTGGCTCACGGTTTTGTTTCTGGAATGGAACGCTCCACCCAAAAGGCCTCATGCTAGGAGAGGTATCCACACCCTTATAAGGCATATTTTGTTCCCTTCTCCAACCGATGTGGGATGGATGTTACATTCCAGATGAAGGATCTAGGAAAAGCTGCATATATACTTGGTATAAAGATCTATAGAGATAGATCTAGGCGGCTGATCGGACTTAGTCAAAGTACATACATTGATAAAGTGTTAAAACGCTTTAAGATGGAAGATTCCAAGAAAGGATTCATTCCAATAAGATCTGGTATACCATTGAGCAAGGATCAATGTCGTACTTCTCTAGAAGAGCAGAAGAGGATGAAATCAGTTCCTTATGCTTCGGCAGTAGGATCGATTATGTATGTCATACTATGTACTAGGCCCTATGTTGCTTACTCTATAAGCCTCACGAGTAGATATCAGCAAAATCCAGGTGAAGCCTATTGGGTGGCTGTCAAGAACATTCTCAAGTATTTGAGAAGGAAAAATGAAATGTTCTTCGTCTTTGGAGGAAGCATGGATGAAATCAGTGTAACTGGTTATACAGATGCGAGCTTCCAAACGGACAGAGATTACTTTAAGTCGCAGTCAAGGTTTGTCTTTGCCCTAAACGGAGGAGCTGTATCTTGGAAAATCCAGAAGCAAGATACTATATCATATTCAACTACAGAGGTTGAGTACATTGCGGCAAATGATGTGGCAAAGGAAGCGGTTTGGCTAAGGAATTTTTGTTGGGAAATTGGCTAAGTCATTGAAACTGTTATACATGCAAAAATCAAAACTGTTAAGACTGTTAATGGATGTTGGGAAGACAGTTCGAAACTGTTAGAAGAATTGTTGAAGAAACAGTTTAAAATTGTTAGTGAAGATTGTGAAGACAGTTGTAACCAATAGTTGCTGTGAACTTCAAAGCTGTTATATAGAGTTCAGAACTGTTAGTACAAACTTCTACAACTGTTTGAAGACCTTGAAGCCGAAGACTGTTAGAAGAACCAAAAATGTTGCATTCATTGAACAGTTTCGGTTGAGCTAAATGTGGAAACAACTATCTTTGAAGATATCTCGAAATATTTGGAAGATTATCAAGATTATCTCACAAGATAGAAGATTGCCTAACTGTCAACAAATCAAGGAAGATCAAGGAGTATATAAATACTAGATTAGAATTTATAATACGTACGTACTCATTGTTTAAGTTTTGCATTCATTATTCAAGTTGTAATTTGCTTTCAGAGTAGTGCTAAGCCTCTAAGTTTCTCTTTGAAACCCAAGAACAATTTGTGTTCTTCGTCTAACATAATAAGTTAGATTGGGGTGAAGTTTGCTATTGTAATCATTCTGGTTGATCAATAAAACTACTGTTTGATTGAATTGCTTTATGTTCAAAACCTTCTTTAATCAATTAAGTGTGATTCCGCAACTTCTTAGTTGATTGTGATCATAGTTAAAGATTAACTTTTTATTCAACTCTGATTTGTTATTCAAAAGTTAGTTCTTGTTATTTGATATAATCTATATCCGATCCTGACAAGTGGTATCAGAGCCTTATCATTAAGGTTCCATTGATCACCAGTTGAAGGTTTTGCACCTATCTGTTGTGTTTCTTTATTTAGAGTTTTTCTAAAGTTTAACTGTGTTTTTCTGTCAAAACAGTTCTACAAGTGTTACATCCAAACCAATTAACAGTTCCACAACTGTTTTATCAAAACCAAAAACTGTTGGTCTGGCTTGGGTGAAACTACAGAAACAAACAGTTTCTGAAGAGGGTAAAACTGGTACTCAAATTGCAAAACAGAATAAGTCACATGAAGACTCAACTGTTTTACCATCTACAACAACTGTTTGTTCAAAGGTCTCAACTGTTAATCACAACAGTTGGGAACCACATGTTCTTACAAAGTATTCATCATACAAATTAGAGAAATCTAATTTGGATGAAATCAAAAAGAACCAAACTCTGTTTAAGTATTATGACTTGAATGGTGTACCCAAGACCTGCATGGCCTGGGTACTTCCTGCTACTAACTGATTTTATTTGTGCAGAGCATTCATAGGGCTAATCAAGGATCTATCTGGCATGTGGATAGTGGATGCTCAAGGCACATGACCGGAAATCCACATTGTTTGAAGGATTTCAGAAGCATCAATGGTGGATTTGTAGCATTTGGAGGAAATGCTAAGGGAGGAAAAATCACAGGTAAAGGAGCTGTTGAGGCAGGTACACTTACATTTAATGATGTTTTCTTTGTTGAACAACTTAAGTACAATCTATTAAGTGTATTTCAAATCTGTGACAATGGAAACAAAGTTTTGTTTACAGATTCAGAATGCATTATCCTATCAAAAGATTTTGAACTAAATGAGAAGGATATTCTTTTGAGAACACCTAGAAAGGATAATGTATACTGTCTAGATACACAAAAGATTGCTAAACAGTATGTTTTAAGTTGTTTACTCTCAAAGGCATCTCATGATGAGTCTGCCATTTGGCATAGAAGGATGTGTCACATGAACTTTAAAACCATGAATGTGTTAGTTAAAAACAATCTGGTAAGAGGTTTGCCACAAAAGGAATTCTCATGTGATGATCATTGTGTAGCCTGTCTCAAAGGCAAGCAACACAAAACTTCTTATAAGACCAAAGAAGTTTCTTCCATTGCTGCACCTTTACAACTTTTGCATATGGATCTTTGTGGTCCAACTCTGTGGTCAGCATAGGTAAGAAAGCCTACTGTTTAGTTGTAGTTGATGATTTCACCAGATTTACATGAGTTCAATTTCTTAGAACTAAAGATGAAACTGCTGAGTTAGTTAAGTCTCTTATTCTTAGGATTGAGAATCAATCTGATTTGAAGGTGAAAGTCATTAGATCGAACAATGGCTTGTGAAAATGCATGTACTTTGTAGTTCATCTGTGTTAAACATGAATAAAATGCATATTTTGTTTATGTCTGTGTTGACTAATGGTTTGTTTATGATGAATCAGCTTATGATGGGTGTATGAGCTACGTTTTGTTGACAGTTGCACATTTTTTTTTTACAGTTGTTTGAAATACTACTAACAGTTTTCAACTGTTAGCATATGGCCTGCACAACTGTTAGGCAAAATCCATGTGCATCTGAGGGGGAGAAATTCGTCCAATAACAGTTGTACTTTCTAACAAAAACAGTCTTCAACTGTTAGTGTGTAGAATGCACAACTGTTAGTCCAAAATCATGATCTTCGAAAATGGAGTTATTTCTAAATAACAGTTGTTACATCTTATGAAAACAGTTCTTCAACTGTTAGCTTTATTTTTGTCCGTCAACTGTTAAGTTAATAAAGGGTATTTTGGTCTTTGCAGAATTTTGAGGATGTTTGAATTGCATTTAATATTCGAAACATATATAAGGAAATTCCCTCCTCACCAGTTCATTCACTCGTTCTCAACTTAAATCACACGCAAACCCTAAATCCTAACTCTCGAACTCGAATTGGCTCCCCTTCCATTCATCAAAGAGCACAACATGATCGCCTTCCTTGCCAAACCCGATAATCTGCATGTCTTTCATGACATGATCAATTATCTCTCAATGTCCAACATTCACAATGCTCTTACCGTTAATCCCACCATATATACCTCACATGTTGACCAGTTTTGGAAAAATGCAACTGTGCGAGAAGAAAATGGAGTTCAATGGATTGACTCCAAGATAGACGACACTGAGGTCGCTATCTTTGAAAACATCATTCGTCAATCTCTGCAACTGAATGATGTCAATGGTGAGTATTCTGACTCGGTTTCACTTGACTATTTATACACTGAGTTAGTAAAACTGGGATATGAGGGCCCTAGGGGAAAGGGTACCTTCTACAAAGGGCAATTCTGCGCACACTGGAAGTTCATGATCCATACTCTCCAGCAGTGCATTAGCCCTAAGAGAACAGGCTGGAATGAGTTTGGGAGCAACATTGCTCTCGCACTCATCTGTCTAGCAAACAATAGATCCTTTAACTTTTCTAAACTGATATTTAATGGTATGGTAAAGCATCTTGGGACCAACTATGGTCTCTTTTTGATGTACCCCAGGTTTGTGCAAATTTTCTTAAACTTTTTTATGCCAAACCTTAAAATACACAAGAGGGTCATTATTCCCTCTGCTCATGTGGCTTCCACATGAGCAAATTATTGATTAATGGCAAGAATTTTTCTGGTGCCATAACTCCACCACTCTCTGCAATGGTGGAGTTCTTGTCAAGAAACAGGGTTGCTAGTGTTGAGCATGAAGCCCAACATATTGCTACACCACCAACACTAGAACCAACAGCCCATGATACTCAAAACTCCCTCTCTGCTACTTTTGAAATAAATACAACACAAGCCCCTACACTTAAAACATTTCAAAAGAAGAGGAAAAGAACTGTTGGTGCTCCTTCCTCCACAGTTCATGAAACTGAAACTGTTAATCCTGCACAGGTGCATTCACCTGTGCAGAATATCCAAAGGGAACCATTCGTGCTGTCTCCCAGGCACAATGAGGAGGTGATCACTCCATTAGAGGGTGATCATATGGTTTTTGAGGCTGACACTACTGTTTTATCCGCAAGGGATGAACAGGACAGTGTTAACATAACTAAGACCTCAACCATGGCAACAGAAGCTGATCAAACAGCTTCTGGAAATCCCCAGTACCAAGAAAAGAGGGGTACTGGTGTGGAATCTCAATTGAGTGAACCACCAGTTTTATCTGTCAATGATATGTTAACAGTGGCAACACTGGCTGACATTGAGGCTAGAATGCAACACCAAGCATTGACGAATTTCAACTTTGCACCTTTCTTTGCTGCATACATGCAAGTCAGGAAGAATATTGCCTTACAAAACAAAAGGATTCTTCACCAGGACCAGCAAATCAAGGCTTTAACCAACAGCCTGAAACAAGCCAATGAAATCATCAAGATGCATGATCAAGTGCTCCAACAGTTGACAGCTGCTGTTAGACCTCCTTCAACTGTTCTAATCAAAAAGGGGGAGAGTTCAACACCAACAGCTGCTCAAGTAACACAAACAGTTGTTCAAGCTGCACCAACAGTTGCAACTCAACAACCAACAGTTGCAATTTTAAATCAACAAACAGCTGCAAGTGTCCAAACTGTTGATGAAGAAGAAGAAGAACAGCTCTCAAGTGTTGATAGGGTACTAATCAACAGGATGGTGTCGACTGCAAATGTTCCAAGCACTGAGATTTTCAAATCTTGGTCAAAAGTTAAGCAGAACTACTTGGTTGACATTAGTGCTCAATATCTGGGAATAAGTTCTTCTAGAATGGCACAGAAAATACATGATGGATGGCTTGATGGAAAGGTTGCTAAGTTAGAACCTTTACCACCTAAGAAAGGGTTTAAAGGCATAGTCATCTTGGAAGGAAAGAAAGAATCCAAGTTGCCCCCTGTTCTAGGCAAAGGTAAGGAAGTTGTTGTTGTTTATCCTAAGCTCAAACTTTCAAAACAACAACAAGAAGAGTGTGATCATGAATTTGCATTAAGGCTAGCAGCTGAGCAAAGGGAACAAGAATTGAAAGATTTTGAAGTTGCTCAAAAGCTGGCTGATGAGATCACAGCTCAGATTGATGAAGAGGAAAAACAAGAAACAACTGCTAAGGGAGTTAAGAGAAAAAGAATTGTGAAAAAGAAATAACCTCAACCCCCTAAGCCAGCAACTGAGAAGAAGTCTCAACCTCAACAATCCAAATCCCAAATATCCAAATCCCAAAAGTCCAAAGTTGTCCAACCAACCCAAACAGTTCAAACCACCAAAGCTGAAATGGTTAAAACTATCGTTCAAGATAGGCTCTTGGTCGATGTTGAAGAAGCTGTTAACAAGCTTGTAGCAGAACATTTAGGCCAGAAGTCTCACATCAAAGAATGGAAGTTTGATGTTATTCGGTTTGATACTGGGAAGGAAGGGGTAATCATTGTAAGGGAGAATGATCAGATTGAACAGTTTCCAGGCTACTTACAAATGATGGATAGCATTACTAGGCGGGACATACAAGAATTGTATGAGTATGGAACAAGGCACTATGGAGGATCTGAGCATCCTACAATTAAGGTGTTGATGAGACATTTTACAAGTATTTGCAACCCAAATAAAGTGATGTCAATACTGATGGCTAATGAAACCTTTCCAGTTCAATCTGTTAGGGTGTATGCTAAGCCAAGGGTATACTACATGGTAATGGGTAATGCACTTACAGAATGGTTTGACATGGATTTCATTGAACACAGCCAGATCAAGCTCCAATACCTATTGAAAGCCAAGTTCTATGGTCCAGCCAAAGTAAGGGATGAGCTAATTCAGAAGTTCAAAGATAGACTTGAATCCCTGAGATCAAAGAAAATGTAATTTTTCTATCTTTTGAATTTTTTATTATAACAGTTTGATTTTGCATTCAATGATAAATATGTTCTTTACTTATGTTAATTTGTCTATGATTGAACCCTTAAAACAAACAACTTAATTGTATTGTTCAATACTTTAAGTTAGGGGGAGATTGTTGGGAAATTGGCTAAGTCATTGAAACTGTTATACATGCAAAAATCAAAACTGTTAAGACTGTTAATGGATGTTGGGAAGACAGTTCGAAACTGTTAGAAAAATTGTTGAAGAAACAGTTTAAAACTGTTAGTGAAGATTGTGAAGACAGTTGTAACCAATAGTTGCTATGAACTTCAAAGTTGTTATATAGAGTTCAGAACTGTTAGTACAAACTACTACAACTGTTTGAAGACCTTGAAGCCGAAGACTGTTAGAAGAACCAAAACTGTTGCATTCATTGAACAGTTTCGGTTGAGATAAATGTGGAAACAACTATCTTTGAAGATATCTCGAAATATTTGGAAGATTATCAAGATTATCTCACAAGATAGAAGATTGCCTAACTGTCAACAAATCAAGGAAGATCAAGGAGTATATAAATACTAGATTAGAATTTATAATACGTACGTACTCATTGTTTAAGTTTTGCATTCATTCTTCAAGTTGTAATTTGCTTTCAGAGTAGTGCTAAGCCTCTAAGTTTCTCTTTGAAACCCAAGAACAATCTGTGTTCTTCGTCTAACATAATAAGTTAGATTGGGGGTGAAGTTTGCTATTGTAATCATTCTGGTTGATCAATAAAACTACTGTTTGATTGAATTGCTTTATGTTCAAAACCTTCTTTAATCAATTAAGTGTGATTCTGCAACTTCTTAGTTGATTGTGATCATAGTTAAAGATTAACTTTTTATTCAACGCTGATTTGTTATTCAAAAGTTAGTTCTTGTTATTTGATATAATCTATATCCGATCCTGACAATTTTATCTCGGATCTTAGAGTTGTTGCCATTATCTCTAGACTGATTGATATATTGTGTGATAAAATGGGAGCTTTAGTGCAAGCAAAAGAACCAAGAGATCACCAGCGGACCAGGCACGTACTTAGAAAGTATCACATCATCCAAGAGATCATCGAAAGGGGAGATGTGAGGATATGCAAGATACCAACAGATGACAACGTGGCTGATCCACTGACTAAAGCGCTTGCTAGAGATAAGCATGAGAGACATGTTAGTTCTATTGGAATGCAGTACATGGGACCTAGCAGCTAGTTTATAGTATTTAATTAAAATGTATGGATTGAATTTTAAGACTCATGATTATGTATTAAACATTTCTGCGTGATGGAAATAGAAGGGTTTATAATCATTTTAAATTTCTCCATTTTTAGCATATTTACCTATCCATGATATACAAGTCTTGATATATCAAAATTACTCCGTAGCTACTTGATGCGGTGGGAGCCACATCAAGGAGATACTAACGCTATTATAAATACTTGATGGATTATTCGGGTAGAGAATAACAGCACAAGTTTTGTCACCAAGTGTTTATAGATATTTGTCAGAGGTACAAAAATTGGAGGTGATCCGCATCAGACTAACTTCATGGAGCCTTTGACATGAATTAGCTGATTGGTTGTCCTTAGACCTGAGATGTTTGGTTTGGAGCACGAGGACTTCTGTACTTTGGAACGTTCTAACATTAGCCGTAACAAGGTAATTATAACGGGCGTATCTGGGTGCAGCAGAAGACGTGTTCTCAAATGCAAGCAATCAAGATGGGATTTGCACCTTCTGTTAAAGAGAGGAGATATTCCAGGGCCCCTTGACGGTTAAGAATAAATAAAATGTGTGGCCGCGCTCGGATAGAATGATGGATATCATTTGGTAACTCCGTAACTGCAATTAGTCGAGATCAGAAGTCAAGAAATATAATCTGGATTTTTCAGAATAGATCACGTGCTCCCTGTGTGAAGTCCACTTTACGGAATATCACGATGAAAAAGGAAAATCCGGGTGATCGAAGAGAACGATTACTGAATCTCTGGACATAAGAGAACTTATAGCTGTGGTTAACCTAAGTGTCTATCTGGGGACCTCCTTAGGCCCATGATGCACAAGGGAGTGTAACTATCATGCACAAGTGGGAGTATGATAGATTGTGTGCAGGGATAGTGTACTCGTGTCATCATATCCATGAACACTATGAGTCACTAAAATAATTGATTAATATTAAACCGAACTAGAATGGTTGTTTTGTCGAACGATCAAAGTTATTGGCCACGGACCGGGCTTCGAGGTCCAAGGGCTTTAATCCACTTCAATTCATATTTAATGGATTAAGCCTTAGTTTTTATATAACCATAATCACAATTAGAAAAAGGACAAAAACAAACCTCTCTCTCTCTCTCTTTGCTCTCGGCGGCCGAACAACCACCACCACCATTCTCGGCGGTGGTCGACGGTGGTGCAAGGCAGCGGACGATGTTCCCCCTTTTTCCGGCGGACGGTGGCGACGCAAAAACCGAGCCCCCCCTTTGCGGCTGCGGATTCTCGGCGGTCGAACCACACCGAAAGCCGGCGGATTTGGTTGATACACACACGTGACCAAATTTTTGATTTGGGTATTATTTGACGTGGCGGTCTAGCAGCCAGTTCAAGGGTGCAGTAGCTGTGCATCCCCCTATAGCAGTTCAGGGTATATTTCTCTTATCCTTTTAAGACTGATAGAGATACATAAATTTTATCTGTTATAATATGATTATTTGTTCTGTTTCCCCACCTGATCTAGTTGTGAGCTTGGGATAGGATTTATGTGTTTTTATTCCGCTGTGCTTGTTGTACCCTGTAAATCCCAATATATTAGCTTATGCATATCTGAGTCTTCCATTTATCCATCAGCTGAGCAAAAATACATTTGCAGTTTAGAGTTATTTCATCAGTCGAGTCGTGAAATGTTTTAAACAGATAGTTGTTTTTCATTGTAATAATTCTTAAGTCCAAGTCAGAACTTGTGTTGTTCTATTATGCCTTTAGATCTGTCTTTGTAAAAGTATAAGCACTTTTTGGATCTGCTAGAGACAAAAAGGATTGATCTTGACCCTCTGAAAAAGGTGAAAGATACTTTAGAAGAAGAAGATCTCGAAGATATGGTTCAACAACTAAGTTTGGCTAGCAACTCCATACTTGGTTAAGTCAAATCTTCAGAAATCATGGTGTTGTATAAAGTACAAGTATGGAAAGAGAAACTTGCACTTACAAGGTAAAAGGTAGTAGTTTAATAATATAATAATAGATAGTGGGATGTAACTTTATTTAAAAGTACATTCACTTTATACATTGCTTGTATAAAGTGTATTTGTTTTTCACCCACTAACTTTATCTATTATAATATTATTATACCAAGTACTTTTGTCTCCTTCTCCTTTCCACCAACCGGACACCAAGTTGCTTATATATACTCATGCATGGAAATATGCTAAGTATGAGTTGAACACTGATATCTCATAAGTTGAGATAGACCTGAAGAGTTAGCAAATATTTTCAGTGTATAACAAACTTGTTCATGTGTTGAACATCTGAAACATTAGTTGGTTAGGATTAGCTTTGCATATGTGTTAGACAATTTGTTACCACCTTTATTGAACTTAGATTTTCCGCATCTAGTTCATGTAATTCTTGATTCATATCAATAAGAATTATATAAAGTATAAGTGTGTGTCTTTAATTATTAAAAAGCTAAAGTTTGTATTCAACCTCCCCCCCCCCCCTCTCTACAAACATTTGTTGTTGTAGTATCCATCCGGGACCAACATAAAACTTTTTCATTTTACCCTTCTCACAATCTGCACATAGATGATCTTTATTGAAACATAACTTAGGCAGGCGTCTCACTAAGTCACCATAGACTAGTTTGTTAATACTATTAAAATTCAAGTGAGAGAGTTTCTGGTGCCACTGCCAAGTCAGATCCGATGAGGCTTTTAATAAAAGACAAACTGAGGAGGATGAGTCGTAATTATTCAAATCAATAGAGTATAGACTCGTTTTTCTTGTTCTAGATAACAGTGTATCCCATTTTCAGTTGTGACTGAACATGTGTTCTCTTTATCACAGAAATGGCCAATACCGAACAAATTATGGCCCAGTCCTTCCACATAGGAAATTTTGCTTATTTTTATGTTTTTCTTTTCTATGTCACCATACCCTAGGATTGGCGCAACGTTGTCATTTCCAAAGCGTACATTCCCAAAATATTTTGAAACATAGTTTTGGAGCAGACTACGATCTCCTGTCATATGCTTGGAGCATCCTGAGTCTAGGTACCAAAGATTAGGTGCCTGCAAAATGGTAACAAAAAAGCTTTAGGTCCCCATACATGAATAGGTCCTTGATTGTTATAAATAACTGTGGAATCTTCATGTGAGTAATCATGTGAGAGAACACCAGATTCAGTTGTAACTTTTTGTATCCGAATTTTTTTTAATGTCCTCGCTGGAGGATGAGTCGCTAGACTCGCAGAATGCATTTGGTCTTTTGGATGGTTGAGGTCGGAGATTTGTACGTTTGGCTGAAGCGGTACGGTTAGAAATCCATCTGGAAGCAGAATGCTGTAGAATGGATTTGGATCTCGGAACCTCACCATTTGAGGTAGAAACTGGATCCTTGGGGTGTGTGCCTGTCAGAACCCACATTTGGGATGGAGAGTGAACTGCACTGTTGGATGTGTACTATTTGGACTTGGAGTTCTTGTGATTAGACCGTTTGCTTGTGTTTTGTACTTTTGCCTCTTGTTCAAGCCATGTCTGTTTAAGTGCAGGAAAGCCACTCCTCCTATACGCTTCCAGTTCTAGGATCGTCAACAAATGCTTTGAAGTATTTAGATGATTAAGTGCAAATAGTTAGCGCTTTGTAATCCATTGGTGGATTATGATTCCCTGAGAGTTGACGAATGGTATGTTGACTTGATTATGATAAAAATTCTTCCACTGTTTACATGGTTCAATGCCTATGGATATTCTCAATTGATTATATTCACAGTTAAATTCACAGTGACCATGCAAACAACCATCACTAAAACAAAACATTTCTAAAGCAATTTTGCCATTTGAATTAAGCAAATTACAAATGAGATCAAAGATTGAATGTTTGACATTTGGATTCAAAATTCGTACACATCCTAGACGGTCTAGGAAGTACTCTTTTCCATTTATCTTTTATTATTCTCTCTTGCACACACGTCTCATTGGTCTTCAAATCTGCACCATAAGCAAATGAGTTAGAAGTCTGTCTAGGTCGACTTGCTCCGGTAGCAGATGTTTCTGGGATATGCAGGATGTGTGCAAGTTGTGTGATAGTGATGATTAATTCCTTTTGTTTGAAAAACCTGTTTTTGATGATTTTTGAAAGAATTAGGTTTTTGTTTTGTCTAATCCTGTTTCTTGTTATTACTAGGTGTTGGAGTGGAGACTTGTTTCATTGGAGCTGAAGTGGATGGTTGTGATTCATCTTTCTTTGGAACAGATGATGATTGAGATACATAAGAATCCATTGGAGTAAAGAAAGTATCTAAAGTGTAAGTTAAGTCTCAAAGCATTTCTTTGGGAAGAGAGCTTGAAGAAGAAAAACATGTATTGTGATGTGCATGAAGCAAGAACATGGCAGTTATGTCTTTCATCACACGGCTTGTAAAACAAAACTCCTGCAAAGTTTGAAATCGATGTAGTAATTCCATGTGAGGAATATACCCGACTGGAGATTTGGGTACGACATGTGTATATAGTTCTTCATCTGTGTATATTGGTGAGGAAGGAAGATTACTCTTGAATGTTTGAGATTCAACCTAATATGATCCATTGAGCTCCTGATAGTCGAATGGAATTTCAGCTTTCAATTTCAGGCTTCGTTTGGCATCTTCTTCAATTTTTTCCCCATCTTGTCCTACGAATTTCATTCTAGAAGTAATTTCTTCTCCCATTAGATTGAAATTTTACAATGAGGTTGCCGTGATTTTATCACTTAATTTTGGATTTTCATATCCGAGACCATCATGCGTCCATCTTGAATATGATATCTCGCTTTGCTTATAGAGAAAGATGGTTTGTTCACTATCCCCTCTTTTGATTAATAAGTCGTCAGCCTCCTTTAATTTGGATGAGAGCTCACATACTTTCTGACGTAGAAATTCAGAATCCTTTTCAGCACTTATGCTTTCTGCGTTGAGATCATGTATGGTTGTGCTTGAAGCGGAAGTTAAATTTAACAATTCGGTTTCTTTTTCAGCCATTTTAACCTTTGATTCTGATATTCCATTTTCTAAATGAGTAATAATCTGGTGAACTTCTTCATCTTGTGATTTAATATAAGCTTTGAATGTTTGGTTCTTATTGGTTAATTTACTCAGTTTTAGTTCCAGTTTTTTCATTCGTGCAATGATTAGTTGGACATATTTCAAATTGATACCTGCACAAGAACCATCATTAGAAAGTACATGTTCGTTGCCTTCTCCCTGCTCATCTTCTGACTGATCACTAAATGGATGATCTTCAGCCTCATCATCAGAACCATCTCCTTCAACCTTGGTCATCATACAGAACTGAGCTTGGACATCAGTATCCAAGTCACTATCAGTGTCTGTGTCATAAAGAAATTGATCCTCCTCTACCATCATCCCTTACCCAGCAGTCTTCTTCTTTGACAATCGGTACTTCTGACGATAATATTTTGCATCTTTTGTCTCTTTCTAAGGACAGTTTCGTATCTTATGGCCATTGCCTGCATAGTTGTAGCACTTTGTGTCAACCTTCTTTTCATCTCTTGGAAATCGTGGCTTGTCAGCAGATTTGAAATTTTCCAGACGACGAAACAATATGTAAATCATTCCTTGTTGTTTGTTTTGGCAAAACGGTTTCTGAAGGTTTTAGTAACAAAAGACAGAGCTTGGATAGCAGCTTTGACTGAGTCTTCACATTCATCATCATCAGGTTCAGAGTCACTCAGCTAACAGACACTGAACAGCAAATGTAATTTTGCTCAGCTAAGGATAATTGTGAAAGACTCAGCTAACTTGATTTGCTCAGCTGATCGAAATGCTCAGCTAATAATACACATCAAAGTATAGCTAATAAACTGATCAAACTAAACTGTCAGCTAATCATTTGAGTGTGATCAGCTTATGGAGAGAAGAAGGATAATTATAGAATACCTTATCTGAGATGTGGAAGGCATCAGCTGATAAAAGAGATACTGTCAGCTGATCTTATGTTTGCTCAGCTGATAGATGATATACTGTCAGCTGATCATTTGTCTTCTCAGCTGATCTTTTGAAGAGCCCTCAGCTGATGGTTAGCACCATCAGCTGATGCTTTGTAGATGCATAGCTGATGCTTCTTAACTTGTCAATTCTTCTTAGCTGATCTTTCTGAAGCTGGTCCTTTGGCTGATACTCAGTGTTCAGCTGACACTTGGATTCGTCAGCTGACATTTCTTACTTAGAAATTCTTTAAGTCTGATATGAAAAACAACACATGTTTTTCATTTATCTAAGTCCAAAACTGAATATACGGTTTTGTTAACATCAAATCCTATTTTACTTAATAGATAGGTTTGATTTAGGTTTGATATTGCTATCTCCCCAACATAGACGAAATGAGTCGAGTCCCGTATGCTTCGGCAGTGGGATCGATAATGTACGCCATGCTTTATACTCGGCCTGATGTTTCGTATGCCTTGAGCATAACGAGTAGATATCAGGCTAATCCTGGTCAAAGTCATTGGGTCGCGGTCAAAAAAATTCTCAAGTATCTTCGTAGAACTCGGGACATGTTTTTGGTGTTCGGTGGATCGGATGAGCTCAGGGTTACTGGATATTCTGATGCTAGCTTCCAGACGGACAAGGATGACTGGCGATCACAATCGGGGTTTGTGTTCTTATTAAATGGTGGTGCTATTAGGTAGAGAAGTTCCAAGCAAGATACCGTGGTTGATTTAACCACGGAGTCTGAGTATATTGTTGCGAGCGAGGCTACTAAGGAGGCGGTTAGGATGAAGAATTTCATCCAAGACCTTGGAGTCGTTCCTAGCATCGCTTACCCTATTGAGATCTTTTGTGACAATGAGGGTGAAATAGCTCTAGCTAAGGAACCTAGGGCCCATCGACGCACGAGACATATCTCTCAGAAATAACACTTCATACGTGATATCATCGAGGATAGTGAGATCGTGGTTAGTAGAGTACCGACCGAGGGGAATTTGGCTGACCCGCTCACCAAACCGTTGTCGCAGATTAAACATGATTCTCATTCTAGGTCTATAGGCTTTAGATTTGCTATTGACTTGGTTTGATTATTTTAGTTGTAATAAATGTTTTGAGAACGCTAAACAATATTGTATTTCTGATTGTGATGATTATTAAATAGAGATTTTAATATACGCATGGTACGGTTACTTTCATGAAATCTTATTGTGTTCTATCTTTGCATGTTTCATACTTCCTTGAATAATTTATTTATTCTAAATTATCCACGATCGGGCGTTCTTCATGGAAGGATGAAGTGAATTAAGATCGAGGCAAGTGGTTGGTAGAGTGTTCATAATGACTTGAATACAAAATTACGCAACACTAGCCTGTACTTGATGATGGATCAAGTAACTGGATGACCCGCACCTGAGTTTACTTCATTGACTTTCTCACGAGTAAATCAGGATGATAATATTAGTTGTCCTTCTACTGGAGATACATGTACTTCTTGAGTACTGGTATGGTTTTACTTTGATTGCTTTCTAACGCGGTTCGTAACTGGTCATTATAAGTGAAGTTTTCAGGCAAGGTTTTGCTATTACAAGGGAACGATGTAGTCAAAGGTATTCGTTCCTCTAAGGAGAGATATTCTTGGACCCCTCGTTGACTATAGTGATGACACCTAAATGCATGGCTGTGCTCAAGTTGGATTGATAATAGATCAATCTTGCAACTTGTTTGTTTGTCACAGTTGGTCTTGATCGAGAAACATAATTGTGGATGTACTGGAGGTTGACGGCGTTCCATGCCTCACGTTCACGCCGGATATCACGAACGAAGGGATAGGTTGTTACTTATCTATAGGACATTCTTTTTATTTGGTATGTGTCTTGGAAGACATACCCCATGCTGACTTGGGGGCATAGATGCCTTGCTAGAGGCCGCTCTATGTTGGTGACACCTTTCGTGGGTGTGCCATGTGTAAGTGGGTGTCTGTTGGAGTATGCCTACTAACACATACGAGTTGGTGTCATGGCTGATGAAGCATGGGCCTATTGGGTCACACGCCAAGTATTGGTTCCCGTATCACCACTAGTCAAAGGAGAGAGAAAACCATATTAGACTCAGGTGAGCCAGGCACGGGCGTTCCTTGTATAGGTACGGGCCGTGCCTTATGGCTAGGCACGAGCCCAAGGCCGGCGTTCCTTGGGGCGTACCACTTACGCCGGCACGGGCGTGCCTCGTGCAGGTACGGCCGTGCCTAGTACAGTGGCACGAGCCCAAGTCCGGCGTGACATGGGTGTGCCCACGTGGGGTGGCACGAGCGTGCCTGTGAGAGGCACGGTTGTGCCCAGTGCTGTAACAACCACTTTAACTTGTCTTTTAAGCTAGATTAAATGGCATTAAAGTGTGTAACTGATATCTGATTACATCTGCATGAATTTGAACCTTTTCTAAGGTTCTATATAAGTGGCATGGTGCTTCATATGTCAAGGTTACACAACTTGTTCACTAGTGCTAAAATTCTCTCATATACTTGAACTATAAGGTGGCGTTTGGTTGGCAGGAATGTTTTTGATGGAATTGGATTCTCTGATAGAATTGGAATTTACCAGGAATTGAATTTGAATCTGTAATCTGTTTGGTTGACAGGAAATGGAATTGGAATCCTTTTCCATAATCTGTTTGGTTTGCAGACAATATAGATGAATTTGATTTCAGATATGTAAAATGACAGGATTATCCTTCCTATTTTTTTTCCTGAATTTAGATTGTTTTATAACTTTTATGTAAACATTATATTAAATAAACATAATAAGTTAAAATCACTACAATACGAATTGTCATAAGTTACCAAAATAATGTAGTAATCTTTAGATACATCCAATTACCAAAATACTTGGGATGATTTTAACAAAATATAATTATCAAAAAACTTACATATCCAAAATAGCAATCATCCTAAAAAAACATCCTAATTCATACTACTACGCCTCCAAAATGTATTTTATCTAAGCCTCCCTATCACTTCCATTTGTGTATCCGGCATCAACCAAATAATTAACCTATATATAATATTTTTAATTAATAACCTATATATAAGATCTATGATTAATAACCTATTATATTGTAGTTAATAAGTATATTTACATACCAGGTCTTGGAACTTTTAATCCATGTGGTCTAAGAAGAGCATCCCGAAGAACTCTACCATCTGCTGCTGAACCTTCCCATCCCGTTAACAAATATATAAATTGCATATCTTGGGAACAAACTCCTAGAACGTTTGTTGCAATGTCATTCTTTCTTGTTCTATATCTAGGCTTTTCTTCGGCTGGTACTAGACACTTTATATACGTTCCATCTAAAGCTCCTAAACAATTCTTAAACCACTTCCATCTTTGATCGGTAGATTTATCAGGCACGGGTTCAGGTTTCTTAAGTAAACGAGTATGCAATCGTATGACTGCATTACAAACTCCAGAAAAATTTCTACTAATTTTTTCTCCCGAACGGCGAAATCGACATAAAATGACATGATTCTTAGCATTGTGAGTAAGAATATGGAGAAAAATAGCAGTTTGCTCATCAATATTCATATTCCTACTTGGTTTCAGGCCTCCAAATATTTCAAGCATATTACACAACTTTGTAAAACACCTACGAGACATCCTAATTTGTGATATTGACATGGTGTCACTCTCATAAACATATCTATGTAGAATTAGGTATCGATCTACATTTGAAGAAAAATGTTTTAAACGTGGTCTATCTCTATGTTTTTTAAACATCATTAACAAGAGGACTACAAGAATGTTCAAAACCACGTTCCACCATGTCAAAATCAATGATGTTTGTAGTTGTCTACGATTTTGCGCTGTTAAATTAAGTCGGTACATTTTTCCTGCGCACAAATTCATATTCAACATATTATATTCATATTTCATTTATCAAAATCAAGAGCCTTGATATAACAAATTATATTCAAATCAACAAAGTAGTAGTTGCAATAACAAATCAACAAATAAGTAGTTGCAATAACAGATCAACAAAGTAGTTGTTGCATCACAAAACTTTTTTCCCACTGCCTTAATCAGAAAATCAACAAACAAGGTGTTATTTATAGTGTCAAATATAACCACAGGAAGAGAAACAAACAACATAACAGTGAGATTCACGAACAAGTTCAAAATATCAATGAGATTCATAGACAAATATAACATCACAGTGAGATTCACAAAGGGGAGATAGAGAAATAAACAATAAACAAAATCAACAGTCAAATTCATAGTCAAATATAACCACGGGGAGAGATATGATCGGAGAGAGAGAAGGAGATACTTACCGGCGAGGGTTGCTACTGCCGAGGAAATACTAAGGCTTCGACAACGACGAGGGTTCCGACTGCCTACGGCTTCGACGGCGACGAGGGTTCCTATTACCTAGGCCTTCAACGGCGACGAGAGTTCCTACTGCCTAGGGCTTCGACGAGAGTTCCTACTGCCTACGGCTTCGAAAGCGACGAAGAACCCACCAACTTTCGACGATGAAGAAGAGAGCTTTCAACGACTGCTCTCGTGAGTTAGAATGAAAAAAACGCCAAATAGTTTAGTGTAATCTAGGGCATGAGGGTATATTGGTAATAAGTCACAATCCTTTATTCACTGATTTTAAAATACCTCCAACTTTTGAAGGATTTCACTTTCCCACCAATGAGGGATTTAAATTCCTTCAAATTCCATTTCCATGGTGAACCAAACGTGGGAATTACTGGGAATTGGATTCCAATTCCCACAGAATCCTATGGAATCCTTCCAACCAAACAGCACCTAAAGGCTTTTGTGAGGATCAAGTGCAAGACAAGTGGTGGTGCTTTGGGAGGCTTCTCAATACTCCAGCAAGTAGGAGCCAAAGACGCTTGGTGTGGATACTACTAGAGGGTGTTCTACTTTGAGCACTAATTCTTCCAAGTACACCATCATCATCATCAAGAGGGGTTCTAGTGTCAAGGTATATCTCTTACCTTCTTGTTTATTTATGTTGCTTAGTTCATGTTTAGAGTTTTGGTCCATTTGGTAGACATTGGTGGTTAAAATTAAAAAAAAAATTATACCTTTTTAGCTTCCATTGCGTTTTGATGAAACCACCAATACCTAACAACAGCATCCTTCCGCAACCTATTTATTAAACTCTGATTTATAAACAAATACTTTTGAAACATTTATTTGAACCGTGAGTCCCGTGTGTTGGCAGGTCTTGGCAATTGTTGTACTTTACATGCCTGAACTACTTCTCGTATTTATATGAATTTCTATTTTAGCTATTTCAAAAAAAATTGGGATGTAACATGATGTGTTAAGCTCCTTGAATTAAAAGAATTTTTTGAAATGGTGTGTTGTAATTGGTGGAAAATATTTTTTATAAATAGATGATGACATCATAAAGATAATCTTTTAATTTAATAATATATAAAATATAAGATAATTAAGGGGCTGTTTGTTTGTTGATTAATGGAACCATTCAACACGGAATGCTGAATCATTCAATATTTGCTGTGTTTGATTGTCGCATCTGAATGAAAACTGTGTTGAATGATACAAAAGAACACTACTAAATCATATTTAGCCTAATACAGAGTATTTTACCCTAATATGCATTTTTTCTCACGTTATGTTGTAAAACAATCAAATCTTATAATATTATATATTTCCATTAAGATTAAAAAGTCTTTTACATTATTCAGAATTTTTATTAAACAACATTTTATATTTAAAGATAGTTTTATTTTGACCATTTTAATTATTAAGTATTTAATCATTAAGTTTTAACCTATAACCTCTAAATCTAATATTATATTTCAATATACTATATACTTAATCCATAGTCCTAAGGACTAATTTTAGCCTTCGGATCAGCTCTATCAATGGTTTAGATTGAATTTTCAAAATTTAGACGAAGTGGTATTTTCGTAATTTACATGTGATGTTTTTACAATTACATGTGACTGTATACTGAATCGCATATAATTCAATATAAAAATTTCAGAACTATTCTTTTATATAGACTATATTAAACCTAACTCATATCCTTTTAATAACTCATATCCTTTAATTAAAAAGTCATTATAAATAGGAAAGACTACGAAAAAGAACAAGAAAAGAAGCCCCCACCCACAAGGCCACAAACATCCAAATCCTTTTCCTTTCTACCTTTCTTTTGTCACCGTGTAATTCCCACGAGTCTAACCCTTTCCCTTTTATTATTTCTCAAACTCCATTAACATTCATATTCATATCATTAGCATCACACTTTTCTCATGAATATCTTCTGAATCTTCTTCCTCGATAAACCCTAAACTATGCGCCCTCTGAATCTCATTGTTTTCTTCCTTTATACATTTTTTCACTTCAATCTGATTCTAATCCGATCAACGGAGACGGATCCTGAGCCGGCTCAACCGCTGAAACCGCCGGATTTCTCTACTCCCAACACTGTCCCTTCGTTTCCGGTCCAGACAAGTGCTCCGACCTGCCGGCTCGATCTATCCGCTGAGCTTTTTGGCGGAGTTAACGCCGCGTGCGGCAGTAACCTCGATCGGAGCCGTTGCTGCCCTGTTCTCGCGGCATGGCTATTTGCAGCGCATGCTCGGTCGGCGTTGGAGGTGAATTCTTCGAAATCATCACCGGTGAACTCCGACGTGATGCCGGTGATGCCTGATGATTCTCAGAGCTGTGTTACGTCGTTGCAAAGCTCGTTAAAGAAACGGAATATTCATATTCCTCAACCTAACGCTTCCTGTGACGCTATTTTATGCTTCTGCGGCATCCGCCTCCATCATATCGGTTCGCTTAGCTGTGCTTCCGCGTTTAATGTCACGGCGGCGTCTCGGAATGCCACGCCTACTGCCGCCGTTAGGAACTTGGAAAAGAATTGCCGGAACTCGTCTTACGCCGGTTGCACGAAATGCCTTGGAGCTTTACAGAAGGTACGGTTTTAAATGACCAAAATGCCATCGACATATTATTATGAATTTACTATAATTATATGATGATATAATGGTACTTTAACTTACGAAATGTAAAAAGCATGCATTATTTTCTCTAAAAAATATGATAGAAATGTTGTAAAAATTATATATTTATAGAAATGGTGATGTTAAGCATCGAAGCTACTTGTTGTCGAGAGTGTTGTGTTGAAGTCACTAAACAAAACCTTTTTTATATGTGAGATAGATCCATACAAAATACAAGTGGTCACATATACATATGAACTTAATTCATTATCAACTTGTATCATGTATAATAAATGTTTGTATTTTATTGTGTGTGACTAAAAACTATTGTATATATATCAACTCTCTTTTATATTATTTGAGAGCAGTTTTAGTATTATCTACATGTAAGGGTTAGGATCCTCTCATGTTGGGTCAAACATGACTGATCATGTTCTCTCACAAAGTATGAGAGTGGACCCTACAAATAAAGTAAGGGACTCACTCTCATGTTTTTTTAGAGAACATGACCAGTAATTTTTGACTCAAATATAAGAGGATCTTAACATGTAATTTAATCTGTGAACCCATTGATGAATTGATTATGTTTACGAATTACTTGTTAAGTTGTTAAAATATAATTCTAACATCGAAGCTAGTGATTGATGTATGAAATAGGTTGCTAATATTTGACCCCCCTCCTCTCACATACTTCATGTATCAAATATTTCAGTTACAAATTTCAATACATTTCACACACTCACCAATATTATATAAAGGTTATATAGAAATACCCTATGAAATAACAAAAATGACATTGGTGAATGGTGATTGATGATTGTTACAGGTAACAAGCGAGGGCAAAAATGGAACAACAAAAGGTGAGCGAACGAATAAGATGTTTAATCGTGACTGTCAGCTAATGGGGCTGACATGGCTGCTCGCAAGGAACAAAACGGCGTACATTCCGACGGTTTCTGCTGTACTGCGTGCCATCATGTACAGTGCTCACCCACCCAATCCATCTATGTGTAGCCCGGACCAGGAGAATATGCCGTTGGCCGTCGATTCATTACAGTTTGACAAATCAGAGTACTCCACCGCCGCCGCCGCCGCCGCCGAATCATCTTCATCATCATGGTCGCTTGCTTTTGTAACTGTAATGACGACATTGACCATGGTGGTTTTGGTTTTTGTATGATTTATTATTTTGGGTTCATACTGATGATCTGTATTGTTTATTTCTATATATCTCTAGTATGAGGGCGAGGGTCACGTGATGCTAGTTGATACACAGTCACTGGGTAGGGTAGGAGGAGGGGGTCAGGAGAGGGGAGGGGTATTTTTGTCTTTTAATTCCACTGTGAATATCATCGGGACTTATGATGTTATTTTGTCTATTGGATTCTAGTTAAGCAAGAAAGTCAACTTTTTTTTTATTTTATAATTTTTATGCATTTTGTGTTTTGGATTCTAGTTAGCCCTTGTTTATAAAATCAAATTTACTTTATTATGTTTCACTTTACTCGTTTTTTCAAGTTTGGTTATATGGCATCTGTTTGATGTGAGATATTAAGGTTTTAAATAACGTGAAGTATGGCATGATGATATGGTTAAGTTTTAAGTTTTGAAAGTCATGATGAGATCACGACGTTTTATAAAACACGATTTAAGGCGACAATTTTGTATAAATAATAATTCTGTATATAAAATTATACAAACGGATATAAGAAACTCATAATTATAGGTTTATAACGTGGTTTCATCAATCTTTTTCTTTGTTTTAAGTATATCTAATTATCATTATAACTGAATAACTATATATATTGGGCTCATATAACTCAGTACCTTTAACACATAAAAAAGACACCAAGGTCCCGTTTGTTTTATCGTAATGCGAAGGAATGAAAATTATTTTAATTTCATCAATGTTAGTTATTGAATGACATAATCTATTTAAAGGAATATTAATACTTCAAAAAACTTAATTCATTCCCAAATAATGTTTACCAAACGAAATATACAACGAAATTTGATTTCAAATCAATTACATTCTTTCAAATTACGGTGAAACAAACTGGATTAAGGGAGAAAGTAATCACCATGATTAATTTACGGCTGGAGATCCCTTCATATAGTGTGTGCAGAGCCTCACGCCTAACCGTAAGCTCCACAGCCTCTAGGGGTGTTCAAAATAATCCGAATCCGAACATCCGAATCGATTATCCGAAAATCCGATCCGAAATTATCCGAAAATTCGGATATCCGAAATTTCGGATACCCGAAATTCGGATATCCAAATTTTCGGATTCGGATAGTGTTTTTTGGAAGTTTCGGATATTCGGATATCCGATATCCGAAAAATAATTTTTATTTTTTATTTTTTATATGCTTATTTATATAGTTTTCTTAACATATATATTTTTATATACGTGTATATTTTCATTTTGAAACATATTTGAGCTATTTTTGGTGATTAAAGTTTAAAATATGGTTATTTAGTAATTATATATTCTTTTAAAAATTATACAAAAAAAATATTTTTGGAAATTTTCGGATATTTCGGATATCCGATATCCGAATCCGAAATTTCGGATATCCGAATTTCGGATTCGGATTCGGATACTAAAATCCACTATCCGAAAATTTCGGATATCCGAAATTCGGATATCCGAAAATCCGGATATCCGAAAATGAACACCCCTAACAGCCTCCACCCCCTTTCCCTTGTATCATTTTTGGGCTTCTATAAAGATATCTGGCTAAGCTTATTATGTACTTATTTTTCGGACTTATTTTTAGTTAACACATTTTTTCGACTTATTTTTTTATATCCTGACTTGTTATAACTTGAAATAATATTTAAGCCAAGCTTATAAAAAATGAGCTAAAAAAATAGAATTATAATAAATCAACCGTAAAAAATAAGTTTATAGCAAGCTAAAACAACCACCCCTAAAACAATTAGAAATATCATGGCTTCACAAACGTGTACTGTAAAAAATTTGTTACAGAAGTTAATAATCAACATAACGAATGTTAAATAAAAAGAAAAAATCAAAATAGATTACAAATCTTTTTATTTTATTTTGTTAATGTAAATGATCAAAAACCGATGAAGATTGAACGAAATGAGGTATTTGAGTTACTTATGAGGATGTCGGTCGTATTGATATATGTGTCTTGACAAATTGACATTGGTTTTTTACATACAATATTATAGTCAATTATACATAAAACCCACTTCAATAATTCATACGAAATAAATTGTAAAGTAAGATTAATTTAATAGGAACAAGTAAAAGAATCATATATAAAATTAGTATTTTGCAGATGGCACATGTTTAAAGGAGAGAATCGCGGTTGAATGCTTGTCTATTCACCCATCCCCATACTCTCAAAAAGAGATTTATTCGGTTTTTGTGTTTTATACACATATTATAAATTATTTAAAAATTAACTAATAAATAGCAATAATTAACTATGAAGAATTAATAATAATTGTAAATAGTAACTAATATTAATAATAGTTTATCGTAAATCCACGTATCTAAACTTGTTATATACGAATTTTAGAAAAATTATTACTTGAACGTTAAGATTTTTAAACTTTTCCAAAAAAATATATTTTATACGGTGATAAAATTAAATATATCAAATACTAATTTGGATGACTACCATTTTTATCTATCATATATAATTAACTATTTTATTGATTAAATAATATTTCAATATTTACTAAAATAACCTAAAATATTTAGGTTATAAAACTATAACAGGATTAAAATATTGTTCAAACACGGATAACTAGATATTGTGAAATTTGTAGATACTATTACGTTCCTTAATTAGTATTGCTCATATTTTGTTGGTACGTAAATTTTATATTCAATAATTTTAACGAGTAAGTTAAAAAAAATAGGATTATTCAAATATAATGGACATAATAAAAATGATAAATAATTTATTTTAAAATATTTTAAAATTCTAAGAAATTGACAAGTAACCTCTAATATCCTCTCTCTCTCTCTCTCTCTATATATATATATATATATATATATATATATATATATATATTACCGCTGCAAATACTACTACGGTGTTTCCAATCCCTCGGCTCTAAGTAAATTTTATTGACTCTTCTTTTATTTTACTTTCCTTTTATTTCATGTTTTGTTCTTCGGTGGTTTAATGGAAACCCAAAACATCTATCTTACCATAGATAATTAAAGTTTAAAAATGAATTTTGTGGTAAGACTTACATATATAATAAGTGTATTTTAGGAAGTGGGCTCAAGTGATTGTTAATATTGTTGGGTTTTACAGGTCACAATTCATACTTGAGTTTTCCTAATTCATAACCAAATTGGTTTGAACCAACTCAGAATTGTATACAAACAGAAACAGTTATTATTCATAAAAGAGGAACAGAATAATAAACATAATCCTAAAACCCTAAAGAATTAAAGATCTTAGTTTATCACATGTGTATACATCAAGTATATGGTTTTCGAAAAATATGATGAGTAACACATAGCCATTTACGCAAATCATCACCATAGCAAAACAGGATTGGATCAAACTTGAAACTAAGCATGCAATCAATCCTATAACCATAACTGAAAATCGAAATATGTATATACATACATATAGTCCATCGATTTCACTACAGGACATCAAGAACACATTAGATGAAGATCATACCTAGGTTACTCAATGCTAATCCAACCGTAATGAGATACCACAAGTGCCTGCTAGAAAGGCTTAATTCACACAAAGCTGTTCTTGATCTTCTTGGCTACTTGAAACACCAAAAAGTCGAAATCCCCTTTTCCCTTGGGTGTTCGGCCGCTGAAACCAAGAGGGAGAGAGAGAGAGAGTGATTTTTTCTATCAATTTATGATTAACCTAATTTTTTAGGTTTAAACCCCTATTTATAGATAACTAACTAGTTATCTCTAATTAGGTAACCTTTTTAAACCTTTTATTATTAATATAATATATATATATATATATATATATATATATATATATATATCCCTTTAATATATTTTATCTTATTTAATAATAATAACAATTAATAACAATAACCCTTTTTGATAATATCCAAGATATTAATCCAATAATTAACAATATATATTTATTAACTAATAAATATATATATTCTTGTTAATTATATTAACCTTGTTATTTTCACAACTCTCAATACTGGTTTATTACTAACTGTCATAACACCCATCTCCCACAGTGTGAATTTTTCCTTCTTGAATTAGGTACCCTCACAGGTGTGACCCTTGAGTGTTTTATGGCATTGGGCGTGTCATCAGGGTTCGATGGTTATGAACACAAATTCTATCAGACTCCTACTTGTGCTTACTATCAACCCGTGGTCTTGATGATACTTTCCTAAGGGTGCTTCTAGACAAGTCCTTAGGATAACCAAGCACATAAGAACTCTTATACCCAGGTGTGATAATCAAAATCTTACAAAACAAACTGTTTCATAACTTATAAAACTAACTGTTTTATAATCAAAACTTCATAAGAACCCTTGTCTTATGATCGGGTATACTTTAGGCTTTTCCCACTGCATCACGATATTTTGATTGTGAGTGTGAGCATGGAATGAGTCAACTCTGAACACTCAGAACCATTTCTCGACTATCTGAATTATACTGAGTGATAAACCACAAAGAACATATCAGTTTGTTTGGGAATGGCCATGCACTTCAATAGTCTACATCAGTCAAGGGGCCCGGAAACATCTCTCATGGTAAAAGGAGGTGCAGAATACCTCTCACATACTTGCATTTGGAAACACGCTTTCCGCTGACAACAGATACGCCCGTTATTACTACCCAGTTACAGTGTAGCAATAGGTGCGACCCAAATGCCAGATGTCTACACATCCCAAACCAAATACCTTAGGCTTGAGGACAACCTATGTGACGAATATCTTTGACTTGTTATCCATGCGGTATTCTTCACGATGTCACTATCCGATATCCACACCTCTGGTGAATACCCGTACATCCTTGGCCTACACTCCTGGTAGCTATCTTCAATCACTATGAATCTCCACCAAGGATTAAATGACGTTATTATCTCCCTAAGTGAGGTTCACACCAAGATAGGTAGTCACGGACAAGATTTTTTAATAATAATCCTATTATTCATGGATATTACCAAAATATACAAAATCTGTGAAGAGTAACGGGATTAATAATGTACTCTCCATATTCACCCTCCTGGAATATAGTATAGAATTAATACTGATCCACCGTCTCGATTCACCGCGTCTATTTGTATTACTATGTTGGTTCAAGTGGACTTATCACGGATCACTTCTTGAAACCACAACATTACTATGAACTAAAATGACCATACACTAACTAGTGCTCCTACTCATTTTGCTAGACAAATTATTTTCCGCAAACCCTGAAAAACAAGTCTAGTCTTTCTAATTTTATCATATTATCTGAACTCGGAGAACTTGATTAACTCCTCGTTTCTGAATATATAAAATTATTCCATAACCACACTTGGTTATATTGTAGATGTATAGATACTTTTCTATTCCAAGAAATAGACTAAAATAATAAACCCTTTTTGTTTACACCAACTTGTAAACAAAAATAGATATCTAGTGCATAAACACATATCTAATAACATGTTTATTATTTCCAACACTTAACTCTTCTTAATATGTTTAATATTTGTGACATTGAATTTTAATATATAATTATGACCTCCTAGGACTAGTCCATTTACCAGGACTCATTTTGAAACCTCAAAATTCCCGCCATTAAAATTATATACGTACTTGAATTTCAATAAGCTAATAATTTCCATTCTTTTCTAAGCATTTGCTCGCTTCTACGCAAATATACATACATGTATATCAATTTATCAAAAACCTGATAAATACCTTAGCGGTGGTCAATTGCTCCCACTGACTATTATGAAAACATAGCATTACTTAAAATACCTTATTGACTTGCTCAAACTTGATACAAAAGTCATAAAACTGATTTCAAGTATAAATCTAAAACTCAGATTTCGAACAAGAATCTTAAAGGTAATGAAACCTTAAACTTGGATTTTTCTAATATCACTAGTACAAAATTGACCTTTAGTCACACCAAAAAAGTGTGACCGTACGCCTACGGTCACACTTTTTTTTTTCATTAAAAGTGTGACCGAAGATCGTGCCATTTTAGGTATGTTATGGTCACACAAAAATTTAGTGACCATATCATATAAAAAATTTTGACCGTAACTAAAAAAGTGTGACTATAGGGTATGGACTTTTCATTTTGAAATCAAACAATTCATCCGAAAGTGTGACAAAAAACTTTTTCTAGACACACAATTTTGTTATTTGAGTGACTGTTGTTCAGCCTATGGTCACACAAGTCTATTATAAGTGTTGTTATTGTTTAGGTTTTAGTCACACATAAATACTAAAAGTGTAGCTGAAACCATTTTATGGTCACACAATGTTTTCAAAAATGTGACTATCTATAACCTACAGTCACACAAACGTTGTAACATCCCACCTTACCACAACACAAGCAATTCCCAAGGGTCACCCATCCCTGGATTGCTCCAGCCCAAGCACGCTTAACTGTAGAGTTCTCATGAGATGTGTCATTCTTGTGGTCCTTACACGGGTTGTGTCATGTAAGGCCAAAGTTTACTCATAAGCCCATCAAAAGTGTGACAGAACTGTTTTGGAAAAAGTGTGACTAAATGTCATTTTTGTACTAGTGTGTGACAAATTTTATGTTTAGTGTGTGACAAATTTTATATCTATGGCCTCTTATAAAATCCATCACAAATTTTATTCTCATATCAGTGGCATATCATGCCATTTGGTAACACTTTTTACAAGTGTGCCTAGTAATGATCACGTTTTTATGTTTAAGTGTGACTAAAGGTATTTACTTACTATACAATTGTCACGTTTTTATGTTTAAGTGTGACGAAAGGTATTTACTTACTATGCAATGGTCACACAAACGAAATATAAAGTGACTAAAACTATGACAAAATTTAAAAAATGACCTATAGTCACACTTTAAATCAAAAGTGTGACTTTGGTTTGTTTTAGAAAAAGTGTGAATAAAGGTCATTTTTGTACTATTGTGTGACCGTATATATATCTATGGTCTCTTATAAAATTCATCACAAATTTTATTCACATATTAGTGGCATATCATGATATTTGGTCAAACTTTTTACAAGTGTAGCTAGGAATGATCACGTTTTTATGTTTAAGTGTGACTAAAGGTATTTACTTACTATGCAATTGTCACTATTTTATATTTAAGTGTGACTAAATGTATTTACTTATTATGAAATGGTCACACAAACAAAATATAAAGTGACTAAAACTATGACAAAATTTTAAAAATGACCTATAGTCACACTTTAAATCAAAAGTGTGACTTTGGTTTGTTTTTGAAAAAGTGTGACTAAATGTCATTTTTGTACTATTGTGTGACCGTATATATATCTATGGTCTCGTATAAAATCCATCACAAATTTTATTCAAATATTAGTGGCATATCATGACATTTGGTCACACTTTTTACAAGTGTGGCTAGGAATGGTCACATTTTTATGTTTAAGTGTGACTAAAGGTATTTACTTACTATGCAATTGTCACTATTTTATGTTTAAGTGTGACTAAATGTATTTACTTATTATGAAATTGTCACGTTTTTATGCTTAAGTGTGACTAAAGGTATTTACTTACTATGCAATAGTCACACAAACAAAATATAATGTGACTAAAAGTATGACAAAATTTAAAAAATGACCTATAGTCACACTTTAAATCAAAAGTGTGACTGGACTATTTTGGAAAAGTGTTAGTAAATGTCATTTTTGTACTAGTGTATCCACCATTTCCTATTACGGAAATTGGTTTCTAAAAAACTTTATATTACCACAAGTATGAAACACTTGTATAGATTCTTATTTAAATACATATGAGTTCTTCTTGATTATGATACCTATTACAATCAAACTCATAAATGTATTACCTTTAAACACAACCTTAGAAATAATGACTATTATCTCAAGTGTTTAATTCTAGTTCAAAACTTGAACTTGTTTTCATAGGCACTTATAATTACTTGATTAGATAGCCTTTCTAATATATATAACACTAGCTGTGTTATTTCAAGTAATTCAATTAGTTATAGTCAAGCAATAATATTAATCATATAACTCAAATGGCAACCAATGCGGACTAATATATTAATAAGTCAAAAACTTTGGCTTGTTAGTCATCCTCTAGTCATACTTGACTAGATGTAATCATAAGGTGCGCGCAAGGATATAACATCCCAAAATAGGGCCTAGTTGTACCGTGTTTGTACTATGTGCTTATATACTTGTACATTGATTTTAATCAATGTATTTTGTTGTTATATGTATTATTTGTTAATTATACATGATAAAAAGGTAATATGTAAAATAATTATGATAATAGATAAAATTGGTAAGTTAGTAACCGGTTTTAGATAATAGTTCCAAATATATCCTCGTTAGGTGAAACGATTAAACGAGGGATAAGTTGTAAGTTGAAAAGTGGAACAAAATACCACACTTTTAAAATTAAAACACCAAGGTCGGTTAAGGGGTTCTTATCCCCTGGGAAGAACCAAAACCCACAAAACACACACAAACTCATACAACACACATACACACACTTAAACTCTTGCAATTTTGAGAGCAGAAATCAACTTGGAGCTACTGATTCGAGTTATTAGCAATCCATATCAGTGCTTAGAGTTGTTCTTGAATCATCTTCTTGCTTGGTAAGTGAAGAAAACCTAGTTTATGTGTTATTGAAGAAGATACACCATTTCAATGGTGTAGATTGTGTTTTGGTGATTAGATTTGGTATAAAATGTTTGTATAAGCTTCAAGTGATGTCAAACAATTTTTTTGTATAATTGGAATCGAGTTTTGGTCGAAATGTATGTCAAAAACATGATTTACAGTTGCTGTGTTCGAACTGGGACGAACCCTGCTGTAACAGAGGTCCATGCGACCAGATGGAAGGTCCATGCTACCGCAAGCAGTTCAAGAAGCCATGCGACCGCATGGAAGGTCCATGCGATCGCATGCAGTCCATGCGACCACATGCAAAATGCATGCGACCGCAAAGGGGTTGTTTTGCTGATTTACCGCTTACGAGCAAAGGAAATAAGGTTTACGATCATAGGTACATAACTTGCGGTCGTAACCAACCAAAGGACCATGCTTGCGACCAAGAGGGACTCCCTTTGCGATCGGAACCATCGTTTTATTGAAAAAGGGTCTTTGCGACCGCATGGGATATCCATGCGATCGCAAGGGGTATTTTTGTATGGTCCTTGCGATCGCAAGGAGATTGCTTGCAATCACAAGCTGTTGTGCAGTTTGATAATTTTGGTAACTTATGTTTAGAACCGTATGTGTTAATTGTAAGATGTTAACAAGCTTGTAAATGATGTGTTAGGCGCTCCTGAAGAACCAGAGGTCACCGACCACTACATTTGCATGTTGTAGCCTTTCAGGTGAGTACCGGTTAACCTTAGGCATCACCATAAGAATGTTATACCACGCTTAAGGTAAGTTATTGATTATGTGTTAATATTGATATGGTATGAATTGTTATATAATCATGGTAAACCTGTGTTAGATATTTTGTTAATCTTGTTATAATATGGCTTTCTGTAAGTCAATCTTGTTATACTATGGCTTTCTGTAGGCCAATGTTATTATGATAATATGATGCGGCCAGAGTCGGCCAATACATGTTCGTGTCGGCACTTTGTTAGCTGTTTGGTGTACGGTGATTCGTTGATCGCCAATCGGGTTCTTGCAAAACCCCGTGCCTCAACTAGGGGCTCTCAGTTTTCACTAATCTCCCCGCTTGTTAGGGGCTCTCACGGATTTCCCCGCTCGTTAGGGGCTCTCACAGATTTCCCCGCTCATTAATACAATGGTGGACTGCTACCCGCTCCCCCACCGGCGCGATATGATAGATGTGTTTGGTTCTCCCAGTTTGGATCATTGAGCCGGGCTTACAACCCTGCAAGATATGACTCCTCCTGGCTATACCAGAACATCGCTAGCTGTTAGGGTAGACTTGTTTGATGATTTGTGATATGCCTTGCATGCTATGATATTGTTGTTATGATACTATGTTTAATCGTTGCTCATTAGCTATTTATAGCTATCCCCTCCATGTACTCCTTCCAAATTGCAGGTAATTAGATGCTGGTGAGGATGGGTGCTATGTTTTAGTTTATTGTGCCGAGTTGGAAATGTTTTTGGGAACAATTTGGTTGTTGCTTTTGTAACTCTGATTACTGGTTCTAATTGTCGGCAGATATTTTGGTAACCTTGTCGGGTTATTTTGTTAAACTTATGATATAAATAACTAACTTTTAGCTTCAGCTATATTTGTTAAATGTTATCTTTTGATAATAAGTTGGTGTCTTAATTATATTTATTAATTAAGCTTATGAAAACCCGACGCGTTATAAGTTGGTATCAAAGCCTTGGTTTGAGGGAATTGGGTACTTTGAGGAGTATTCAATCTCAAACCCAGGCCCGACCATTATTAAGTGTTCCCTAGGTGGTATTGGGGTATGATGAGCGTTATGTGTGAATTGTTGTATGTTGAAATTGTACTAGTATGTGATAATTGTTAAGTTACTTGAGTTATAGCTAGTATTCTTGTTTTGGTATAGAAGTCGAATCAGATGGCTAGTTCCTCCGGTAACGAAGACAGAGATGCCTACATACGTCAGTTGGAAACTCAACTGAAACAAGCGAAAGATCGAGAGTCGCTACGAATCGCTCACGAAGTTTCTAAGTCTGCTGGTTATAAGAATTTCATGAGCTATAAGCCTCCTGTTTTTACTGGTGTAAAAGATCCTTCGGTTGTGGAAACTTGGATTCGGAACATGCGAAACGCTTTCGAGTCCAGTGAGTGTGAAGAGAAAAATAAAGTTACTTTTGCTAAACAAATGTTACGAGATCGTGCACTTACCTGGTGGGATACGGTTGTGAGTGTCACACCGCCAGAGGTTCTGGATGCTTTAACGTGGGAGGATTTCTTGAAAAGGCTCAGACATAAATACTGCTTAGATTATAATATGCAGAAAATCGAGGACGAGTTTAGAGCTCTTCAGAAAGGCGATAAACCCGTAGAGGATCTGATATCAAAGTTTTGTGATAAGATGAAGTTTGTTTCTCATCTGCTACCGGACGAGAGGGCAAAGATTAGCAAGTTTGCCAATGCCTTACCTGTTGAATACCGATCTGCTGTGAGGTCTACAGCAACGCTAGATGCAGCCTTTGATATAGAGTGGCAGACTGAGGATGATTATAGGCAAACGCCGAAGGCACAACCACAACAACAAGGAGGAGGGTACAAGAGAAAGTATGAGCAGTCGTCTGTTGGTAGGAGAGGTGATTCATCTAAGAAGTCAGCAAGCTGGGATGTGGTTAAATGCGGGAGGTGTGGGACTAAGGGTCATCATACTCATGATTGTCGGTTCACAGGAAATGTTTGTTATAAGTGTTATAAGCCTGGTCATAGAATATCTAATTGCCTTTAGTGGCAAAATTCAGGTGCTAGTGGTTTGTCTGGAGCAGCGGGCCAGAAAAAGGGAGGCACTCCTCGTACACAGGGGAGAGCCTTTTAGATGACTACAGACGAGGCAAAGAATGCAGGTGATGTTATTACTGGTATCTTCTTAGTTAATTCTATACCTGCATGTGTGCTATTTGATTTTGGTGCCACCTATTCCTATGTGTAAACTGTTTTATGTGATAAATGGAAACTGACTGTTACTGTGATGAAAGATTCTATTAGAGCAGAAATTGCTGATGGTAGCCGATTCCTTGTTACGTCACACGTACCTCAAGTTTCTATTACTATTGACGGGCATTGTTTTGTTATTTCTCTACTCCTCATGCCAATTGCTGCTTTTGATGTTGTTATTGGCATGGATTGGCTTACCAATCAAGATGCCAAGATATTATGTTCTAAAAATTTAATCAAGGTTCCATTACCTGATGGTACCTATGCTGTAGCGCGAGGAGAAAGACCTAAATCTGATATTCCATTGATAAACTTTATTAAAGCCCATAAATCTCTTGTTAAAGGTTGTGATTCCTACTTAGCATATGTGATTGATGCTAAGGTGGAAGAAAAGACCAGCAATGATATCAGGGTGGTTTCGAAATACCCTGAAGTGTATCCTGAAGAGTTACCGGGTTTACCTCCTGTTAGGGATGTAGAATACCGGATTGATCTTATTCATGGTGCTACATCTGCAGCAAAATCCCCGTATCGTCTTGCACCGTCTGAGATTCGGGAAATGATGACTCAAATCCAGGAATTGCTTGATAAAGGTTTTATACGCCCGAGTTCTTCACCTTGGGGAGCTCCGGTGTTATTTGTTAAGAAGAAGGACGGTACACTACGCATGTGCATCGACTAAAGGGAGCTGAATAAGCGAACTGTGAAGAATAAATATCCGTTGCCTCGTATAGACTATCTGTTCGACCAATTGCAAGGTGCTAAATGTTTCTCGAAGATTGATCTCCGTTCGGGTTATCATTAAGTTTGTGCTCGAGACGAAGACATTCCTAAAACTACTTTTAGAACTCGATATGGGCACTATGAATTCTTGGTGATGCCGTTTGGTTTAACCAACGCTCCTGCCATTTTCATGGATATGATGAATCGCATATGCCGTCCTTTTCTTGATAAATTTGTTATTGTATTTATTGATGATATCTTGATATATTCCAAAACAGAAGCGGAGCATGAACACCATCTTCGCCTAATTTTGGAAATTCTGAAGCAGGAACGAATCTACGCTAAATTGTCTAAGTGCGAGTTCTGGCTTAAGGATGTGCATTTCTTGGTGTTGGGAAATTTGCTAAGTCATTGAAACCATTGAACATGCAAAGGTAAAATTGTTAAGAGTATTTTGAGGACTGTTAGATGGATACGAAAACAGTTGTAGCTAACAGTTGCTGCAAGTTTTACAATTGCTGGTACAAAAGTTCAGAACTGTTAGTTGGCAAAGTCAAAACTGTTAGAAGACCTTGAAGTGAAGACTGTTAGAAGACTAAAGAACTGTTGTGTTCATTAAACAGTTTCTGTTGAGCTATATTTGGAAAATCCTATCTTAGAAGATATCCCGAAATACTTTGAAGATTATCAAGATTATCTCAGAAGATAGAAGATTACCTAACTGTCAACAATTCAAGGAGGATCAAGAGTCTATATATACTTCATTAGATGATCAATTTAGTACGACGATTTGATCTTATTATTCAAAGCATTTGTTCTTATTGTTATTTAATTTTCTGAAAGTGTTTAGCCTCTAAGTTTCTTATTGAAACCTAAGAACAGTCTGTGTTCTTCGTCTAACAGAATAAGTTAGATTGGGGGTGAAGTTTGCTTTTGTAATCATTCTGGTTGGTTAATAAAACTACTGTTTGATTGAATTAATCTTTGTTTAAAACCTTCTTTAATCAATTAAGTGTGATTCCGCAACTTCTTAATTGATTGTGATCATAGTTAAAGATTAACTTTTATTTTACTCTAATTGATTATTTAAAGTTAGTTCTTGTTATTTGATATAATCTATATCCGATCCTGACAAGTGGTATCAGAGCCTTATCATTAAGGTTCCTTTGATCACCAGTTGAAGGTTTTTGCTTTACCTTGCTTTATTTTTCAAAACTGTTTTTTTGTTTAAATCAATTTGTTTCAATGGATTCGGGAGGTTCTTCTGATAACAGTGGATCAGGGTCCAACATTCGTGTTCCCATGCTCAAACCATCTGATTTTGAGATGTGGAAACTAAGAATTAAACAGCATGTCCAACTAATGGACTATGCTGTTTGGCAAATCATTGAAACTGTTCCTACTAATCCCATTGAACTGGATGAGAATGGAAAACCAAAGAAGAAACCACCACCAAAGACAGATGCTGAAAAGAAGGATAGAATGATTGAGATGAAAGCCCTCAGCATCCTTCAGATTGCTATTCCCAATGAGTATCAACATCAATTCAAGAAATTTGATGATGCTCATGAACTTTGGAATGCTCTGGAGAAGAGGTTTGCTGGGAATGCTAGTTCTAAGAGAAACCAAAGAGACCTTCTTAAACAAGCCTATGAGAACTTCACCAGTGGGAAGAATGAGAGTATCACCCAAATCTTTGATAGGTTTTACAAACTGGTGAGTCAACTGGAGAGTGCTAAGGTTAGGCTTGATCAAGATGAGATAAATAGAAAATTTCTTAGTTCTCTAGGTGATGAATGGACTGTGTTTGCTGCACAATGGAGAACCAAGGATTCTCTTGAAGACATAGAGTTAGATGACCTCTATAATAGTTTGATAGTGTTTGAGGGAGAGATAGAGGGAAAAAGAAAAACTGCTATCCCTAGCCATAATGCTGCTCTCCTATCTTCCTCAGGTATGGAATCAAACCATTCATTAACTAACTCTCTTGATAGTGGTGCAGGTACTAGTTCTGTTGTTGGACTAGATATGAATACTCCAGATGCAGTTCTTGAAGCTTTTCTTGCCAGCCATGCACATTCAACCCTCACCAATGAGGATCTTGAACAAGTGCACCCTGATGATCTTGAGGAAATGGATCTCAAATGGCAGATGGCCATGCTTACCGTTAGAGCCAAGCGATTCATTAAAAGGACTGGAAGGCAAAACATGAATTTCAGAGCTGATGGCAAGGCTGGATTTGACAAGTCAAAGGTTAGATGCTTCAAATGTCAACAACTTGGCCACTTTGCAAGAGAATGCAGATCTGGTGGACAAGTTCAGAATCAAGGTCAGAGGCCAACTCAGAACCATACCTCCTCAGCATTGGTCTCACAAGAAGGCCATGGATTTGATTGGAGTGATCAAGCAGAGGAGGCTACCAGCAACAAAGCTTTGATGGCATTGACTGACTCCTCCATCAAGATGGATTCTCCAGAATCTGAGGACATACAGGTATCTTCTAAACTATGTCCTGGTGAATGTAGAGCTATTGTTAAGAGATTTAGAGAGCACAATAAGAAAGTATGTGCTGCTCTAAGTAAAATGGAGGAGAGAAGGTATGAGTATACTGCTGTGATAGAAGATTTTGAAAAGAAAATTAAAGACTATCAGGCTAATGAACTGCAAATGGACTATGATAGAAAATATCATAAGTGGGAGAAAGAGCAGTTTCAAGATGAGATTGATAGTCTGAAAAAGAAGTTGGTTGAAAAAGAAAGCAAGGTGGATGAACTCACAAAGAAATTGGAGGGTGTGGACATTGATCTTGGAATGTTCAAGGCTGCAAACCTTAAGCTTGAGACTCTGCTACAATCTCAAGTGAGAGACAAGGTGAAAACTGGTCTAGGATACAAACAAACCCCACCTCCATACAACCAAAACTACATAACTCCAATGTCTGAGGTAGCTGACAGATATGTTAATGAACCTTTGGAAGATGAACTTAAGTCAGCTGATCCAAAGTTTGAGAGTTATGAAGATGAAGTTGTGTCAGTAGTAAGTGTTGAAGATAATGAGGAAGTTGTGAAGAAGGATGAAGGTATTCCATATGAAAATCACATCCTGTGTGAGCCCATTCCCACAAAATCATCTTTACAACCTGTGGTGTTTGTAAAAGCATCCACTGAACCCCTCACCAATGAGCCAAAACCCTCAAAAACTGTTAACTCTATTAGCAGTTTCACAACTGTTACAAATAGTCCCCATCTTTACACTAACAGTTCCAACAAGAACCCAAACAGTTCTAAGCTAAAAAGCCCAACTGTTAGTACCAAAGCCAAAGGAAAGGAGAAAGTTGGTGAAGTTGTGTATACCAGGAAGAAGAAGGAAGCTGCAAAACCTCAGGCTAAACCCAAATCTAAGAAAGGGCATACTGAAGTGCCTGCATGCACATGTCAAAAACATGGTGTCCAAAAGTTTCCTCAATCTGCAGCTGTTAGAGGAAATCAAAGAAATAGGAACCAATTCTGGTCACAAAGAACTGGTTTACCTATTGTGAAAACCAAAAAGTGCTACATTTGTGGAAGATCTAATCATTTAGTTCAAGATTGTTACTATAACCCACAGACCAATGGCACTCAAAACAAAAGTCCCAAACTACAGAATAACAGTTCTAAAACTGTTAAGTCAAAACAGATCAACAGTTCTAAGACTGCTAAGCCAAAACTGGCAAACAGTTCTAAAACAGTTACATCCAAACCAACTAACAGTTCCAAAACTGTTTTAGCAAAACCAAAAACTGCTTGTTTGGCTTGGATGAAAATTCAAAAACAAACTGTTTCTGGAGAAGGTAAAACTGTTCTTCATACTGAAAATCAAAAGGAATCACAAGTTGATTCATCTGTTTTACCAACTCCACCAGCTGTTTGTTCAAAGGTGTCCACTGTTAATCACAACAGTTGGAAACCACATGTTCTTACAAAGTATTCTTCACACAAGTTAGAGAAATCTAATTTGGATGAAATCAAAAAGAACAAAACTCTATTTAAGTATTATGACTTGAATGGTGTACCCAAGACCTGCATGGCCTGGGTACTTCCTGCTACTAACTGATTGTATTTGTGCAGAGCATTCATAGGACGAATCAAGGAGGAATTTGGCATGTGGATAGTGGATGCTCAAGGCACATGACTGGAAATCCACAATGTTTGAAGGATTTCAAAAGAATCAATGGAGGATTTGTAGCATTTGGAGGAAATCCAAAGGGAGGAAAAATCACAGGTAAAGGAGTTGTTGAGGCAGGTACACTTACATTTAATGATGTTTTCTTTGTTGAACAACTTAAGTACAATTTGTTAAGTGTATCTCAAATCTGTGACAATGGAAACAAAGTTTTGTTTACAGATTCAGAATGCATTATTCTTTCAAAAGATTTTAAATTAAATGAGAAGGATGTTCTTTTAAGAACACCTAGAAAAGATAATGTATATTGTCTTGATCCACAAAAGATTGCTAAACAGAATGTGTTGAGCTGTTTACTCTCCAAAGCATCTCATGATGAGTCTGCCATTTGGCATAGGAGGATGTGTCACATGAATTTTAAAACCATGAATTTGTTAGCTAAAAACAATTTGGTAAGAGGTTTGCCCCAAAAAGAGTTCTCATGTGATGATCATTGTGTGGCATGTCTTAAAGGCAAGCAACACAAAACTTCTTATAAGTCCAAAGAGACTTCTTCCATTACTGCACCTTTACAACTATTGCATATGGATCTTTTTGGTCCTACTTCTGTAGTGAGTATAGGGAAGAAAGCCTACTGTTTAGTCATAGTTGATGATTTCACCAGGTTTACTTGGGTTCAATTTCTTAGAACTAAGGATGAAACTGCTGAGTTAGTTAAGTCTCTTATTCTTAAAATTGAAAATCAATCTGATTTAAAGGTGAAAGTCATTAGATCTGACAATGGTTCTGAATTCAAGAACTATGAACTAAACAGTTTTTGTGAAAGTAAAGGTATTGAAAGACAGTTCAGTGCCCCTAGGACTCCCCAACAGAATGGAGTTGCTGAAAGAAGGAATAGGACTTTGATAGAGGCTGCTAGATCCATGTTAGCTGATTCTAGGTTTCCAATGACATTCTGGGCAGAAGCAGTGAACACTGCTTGCTATGTTCAGAATAGAGTACAAGTAGTCAAGTCCAAAGGGAAAACTCCTTATGAGTTGTTTCTCAAGAGAAAACCTTTAATCAACTTCTTCAAACCATTTGGTTGTCCTTGCACTATCCTCAATACCAAATCACAGTTAGGCAAGTTTGAGAGTAAGGCTGAAGAAGGTTTCTTTGTAGGATACTCCACTCAAAGTAAAGCTTATAGAGTTTTTAACAATGTCACTAGAATCATAGAAGAGAGTATGAATGTCTCTTTCAATGAGCATAGGATCAATATTGCAGGTAATGGACCTGATTGGTTATTTGATATTGATGCATTGTCTAAATCTCTTTCTTTTGAGTATTCTACTGAAACAGCTACAGGTATTTCAACAACTGTTGGTGAACATCATCAAACAGCTTCAACAAGCCCGAACAGTTTTGACACTGTTAGCTCAAAACCAACAACTGTTGGTTCAAACCAAGTTACTGAAGACTTTGTCGTCATTCCTCTGCTTCAACAAGAGTTATCAAATGCTGTTGATCCATTGATAGATGCTGAATCTTCAAAGGACATGGAATCTCATGATCCTCAACATCACACTGACTCTGCTGATCAAGTGTGTGATAACGCTGAAAATTCAAGGGAATGTGAGTTTGATCTGTCTAATCTAGGGGATGAACTGACTGAAGAAAACATTCCTACATCAAGAGTTCACAAGATTCATCCCATATCACAAATAATTGGAAATCCAACCACTCCTATTAGAACAAGGAATATGCTGCAACATGAAAACAGTGGTGTGGATCTTGCCCAATTTGACGTGAATGCTTGCTTTTTGTCTCAAATAGAACCAAAGAAAGCAATTGAGGCATTGAAAGATCCTTCATGGGTAGAGGCAATGCAAGAGGAGCTCTTGCAATTTCAAATACAGCAAGTTTGGAAGTTGGTTGAGCTTCCAAGAGGCAAAAGAGTAATTGGCACCAAGTGGGTGTTCAGAAACAAGAAAGATGAAAGAGGGATTGTCATCAAGAATAAAGCAAGACTGGTTGCACAAGGCTACACACAAGAGGAATGAATAGACTATGATGATGTTTTTGCACCTGTTGCAAGGATTGAAGCCATTAGGCTATTTCTTGCTTTTGCAAGCTTCAAAGGATTTAAGGTGTATCAAATGGATGTTAAGTCTGCTTTTCTCTATGGAACTATTGATGAGGAGGTATATGTGTGTCAACCCCCTGGCTTTGAAGACTCAAAGTACCCTGACAAGGTATATAGGTTGGATAAAGCCCTATATGGTCTACATCAAGCTCCTCGAGCTTGGTATGAGACATTATCATCCTATCTCCTTGAGAATGGTTTCAAGAGAGGCACAATTGACAAAACATTGTTTACAAAGATTGTTAAAACAGAGATTTTGCTTGTTCAAATCTATGTTGATGATATAATCTTTGGATCAACTAATGACAGCTTGTGCAAAGAATTTGAAGTCATTATGCACAAAAGATTTCAGATGAGTTCAATAGGTGAACTCACATTTTTTCTGGGATTGCAAGTCAAACAAAAGCCAACTGGTATTTTTCTAAGCCAATCTAAGTATGTCAAGGACATATTGGACAAGTTTGGCTATCAAGATGTGAAGCTGGCCAGTACTCCTATGGAAACACACAAACAGTTGGGAGCAGATTCTGAGGGGGAGGATGTTGATATACACCTCTATCGATCAATGATTGGTTCATTAATGTACTTAACTGCTTCTAGACCTGATATAATGTTTGCTGTTTGTGTTTGTGCCAGGTTCCAATGCAGTCCGAAGATGTCACACCTGTTTGCTGTAAAGAGAATCTTTAGATACCTCAAAGGCCAACCAAAATTGGGACTTTGGTATCCTAAAGATTCACCTTTTGATTTGGTGGCATATTCTGATAGTGACTATGGTGGAGCCAATGTGGACAGAAAATCAACCTCTGGAGGATGTCAATTCTTTGGATCAAGGCTGGTTTCATGGCAATGCAAGAAACAAACAACAGTTTCAACTTCAACAGCTGAGGCTGAATACATTGCTGCATCAAGCTGCTGTTCACAAGTGTTATGGATCCAAAATCAGCTTCTGGATTATGGTTTGTCTTTCTTAAATACTCCTATTTATGTTGATAACACCAGTGCTATTAGCATAGTTAATAATCCAGTGAAGCATTCTAAAACCAAGCACATTGAAATCAGATTTCACTTCATAAGAGACTGCAATGAAAAGAGATTAATCCAAGTTATGAAAATTCATACTGATGATCAATTAGCTGATTTGTTCACTAAAGCTTTTGATGTGAGCAGATTCAACTTTTTGATTTCCAACATTGGAATGATTAACTTGGACTAACAGTTGTTCATTATTCCATGTTTTTCACACTAACAGTTTGCAACTGTTAGTTACGTTTTCTAACAACTGTTATCCTTTAAGCATTCAGAGAGGGAAATGCAATTTCACACATCAGTTTTGGACATATCTGCTGACCTGTCTCACAAACAGTTTTCACACCCGTGACTGTCCTTGTTATGAGGTAAAGGTAAATTCACTTTCTTGAATCACCAGTTCCAAACTGATAAAGGTGAGTCATTTTGCTTGTTCTATAGTGCATTTGATATGACAAGTCCCTGCATGCTATTAATGGAAATTACTGGATATTAATGGTCATTAATGACTATTAATGGACATTAATGCCTCCCAGTTTATCTATAAATAGCCTTGCACCCATCCTTCACAAATCGCACCTACATTTGCACACTCTTCTCTCTGCAAATGGCTTCTAACTTTTTTCTCATAACCCTCAAAGATATTAATGTTAGACAAAGTTATGTAACCATCCCTGCCCCATTTGTAAGAATGCATGAGCTTTGGCAATACTCATCATGTATTCTTGAGATGCATGATGATCGAGATAGGTTCACATTGACACAACATCCAGATCCACGTAGGCCAAATAAACCAATTGATCATATTCGTATAAGAGGTGATTTTGAAAATTTCACTCTCTTCCATGAATTGCCTACACCATGTTGTCTAAGATTCGTCTTGAACCTGGCAGGCACTACAAACTCCGTAGTGTGGTTCAATGTTCGAAGATATAATACTCGTAACCACCAGAGGGCCTCAGATGATGAGGCAGTGGAAGTCATTGTAATAGATGACTAGTTCCACTGCACACCAACGAGGCAAATTATGACAATCGTCTCTGGTGATGCATATGATGAGAAGGTCTACTGCACACCCATTGGTAGGTAGTATGTTTTGACAATTGTCTAAGGCTTGTCAACAGTTAACGGAGAAAGTTGTCTACACTTACGGTGTAGATCATTGTTCTCCCACACCTACGAGACGGCCTTGCACAATTAGATAAGCAGTACCAACAATGGCTTGTGCATTACATGACCATTCTTTGAAGACAGGCTTCTCAGTAAGACGATGGCGGCACTGTAGAGGCTATTCTGAACTCGATTCTTAAATAACGAAGACATTCTTGAGAAAGAATGTGATGATGATTGTCTTCCCTTAAAGTTCAGATTTGATGATACAAACTGTTATCGATAATTTGTCATATGTAGATCTCGGAGTTAAGACAGTTCTTATAAGCTGTGTTTAGATCTATAGCACCAGACAGTTTTGTTTTCTCAAAATTATTGTAGCTCAATTGTGATTATCTTGAATAAAATATATCTTATGTTGATGACTGTGTTCTCTAATGATTTATTATTATTGCTTCAGCATTTGATATATGTGAGCTGAAAGTTTGTTTGACAGTTGCACATTTCTGTTTCATTCAATACTAACAGTTTTCAACTGTTAGCATATGGCTTTGGCAACTGTTACACAAAGTCCATGTGCAACTGAGGGGGAGAAATTTGTCAACTAAGGGAGTTAACTTTTGAATAACAGTTGTTACATCTTATGAAAACAGTTTCTCAACTGTTAGTTTATTTTGTCAGTCAACTGTTAAGCTATTAAAGGGTGTTTTGGTCTTTGCAGAATTTTGGAAACTTTGAATTGCATTCGACATTCGAAACATATATAAGGCAATTCCCTCCTTACCAAGCAACTCACACGTTCAAAACGAACTTCGATCAGAAACAAACCCTAACCCTCAATAACTCTCAGAGATCGAAATCAAAATGTCTCCTCTTCCATTTGTCAAAGAGCACAATGTGATCGCTTATCTTGAAAAACCAGAAAATTTTGACGCTTTCCACGTCATGATTGATTATCTCACGGTATCAAACATTCATTATGCTCTAACTGCCAACCCCACGATCTATACCTCACATATTGAGAACTTCTGGAAGAATGCCAAAGTACAAGAAGTTGATGAAGTGCAACAGATTTCTACAACTGTTGATGATATGGAGGTTTCTATAACCGAAGACACTATTCGCCATGCACTACAACTGAATGATCTTAATGGTGAGTATTCTGATTCGGTTGCGTTAGAATATCTACACACCGAGTTACTGAAACTTGGGTATGAGGGCCCTGGGGGTAAGGGTACCTTCTACAAAGGGCAGTTTTGCGCACACTGGAAGTTCATTATCCATACTCTCCAGCAGTGCATAAGCCCTAAGAGAACAGGCTGGAATGAGTTTGGGAGCAACATTGCTCTCGCACTCATCTGTCTAGCCAACAACAGATGTTTTAATTTTTCAAAATTGATATTTAATGGTATGGTAAAACATCTAGGGACCAAGTATGGTCTCTTTTTTATGTATCCTCGATTTGTGCAAGTATTGTTAAACTTTTTGATGCCAAATCTAAAAAAACACAAGAGGGTCATTATTCCTTCTGCTCATGTGGCTTCCACATTGAGCAAATTGTTGATTAATGGCAAGAATTTTTCTGGTGCCATAACTCCTCCACTCTCTGAAATGGTGGAGTTTCTTTCAAGAAACAGAGCTGCCAGGGGTGAGCATGAAGCCCAACTTATTGCTACACCACCACCTCTGGAACCCACAGCTCACGATACTCAAAATCCTCTCTCTGCTACTTTTAAAAAAACTACAACACAAGCCCCTGCACTAAAAGTATTTAGAAAGAAGAGGAAAACTGTTGGTGCTCCTTCCACCACAGTTAGAGAACCCCAAGCTGTTAGCCCTACACAGGTGCATTCACCTATGCAGAATATCGAAAGGGAACATTTGGTGCTGTCTCCCAGGCACAATGAGGAGGTGATCATTCCTCAAGAGGGTGATCATATGGTCTTTGAGGCTGACACTACTATTTTATTCGCAAGGAATAAACAGGACAGTGTCAACATAGCTAAGACCTCAACCATGGCAACAGAGACTAGTAAAACAGTTTCTGGTAATCCCCAGAACCAAGAAAAGAGGGGTACTGATGGTGATACTCAGGGGAGTCAACCACCAGTGAAAAATGTCAATGATATGGTCACAGTGGAAACACTAACTGACATTGAGACTAGACTGAAACAACATGCATTGACGGATCCTAACTTTGCACCTTACCTTGCTGCTCATTTACACCTAAAGAAAAGGATTGCTCTTCAAAACAAAAGGATAGTTTCTCAAGATGAGAAGATAAAAGAACTGACTGAACAGTTGGAGAAGGCAACTGAAGTACTCAAGGTAGTAGCAATTCACAATGAGGTGCTAATAAGGCAAGATAAGCAGCTGAACTTTCTTGATGAGAATCTGAAGAAGGCAACTAATGTTCTTCATACTCATGAGATGCTGCTTAAACCCAAATCCTTGGTGAAAATCTCTTCAACTGCTCAAGCTAAAGGAAGAAGAAAATCCAAGCAGGAAGAAGTTAAACAGACAGCTCCACAGGATAAACAAACAGTTGTTGCTCCAAATGAGCAAACAGTTGCAACACAACAACCAACAGTTGTAACTTCAAATCAACTAACAGTTGCAAGTGTCCAAGCGATTAATGAAGAAGAAGAACAACAACTTTCAAGTGTTGATAGGATGCTAATCAACAGGATGGTATCAACTGCAGATGTTCCAAGCACTGAGATTTTCAAATCTTGGTCAACAGTTAAACAGAACTACTTGGTTGATATTAGTGCTCAATATTTGGGAATAAGTTCTTCTAGAATGGCACAGAAAATCGATGATGGATGGCTTGATGGAAAGGTTGCTACGTTAGAATCTTTACCACCAAAGAAAGGGTATAAAGGGATAGTCATCCAGGAAGGAAAGAAAGAATCAAAGTTGCCTCCTGTTTCAGGCAAAGGTAAAGAAATTGTTGTTGTTTGTCCTTAGCTCAAGCTTTCAAGACAGCAACAAGAAGAGCGTGATCATGAATTTGCATTAAGGCTAGCAGCTGAGCTAAGAGAACAAGAACAGACTGATTTTGAGATAGCAAAGAAGCTGGCTGATGAGATTACTACTCAGATTGATGAGGAAGAGAAAGTAAAGGAAGCTGCTGGTAAGGGAGTAAAAAGAAAAAGAGTTGTAAAGAAGAAAACAGTTCCATCTCCCAAGCTAGTAGTGGAAAAGAAGAAACCCCAATCAGTCCAAAAACCCCAACAGTCTGAAGAAAAAGCCAAAACAGTCTTGGTCAAAACTATTCTGCAAGATAGACTCTCAAAAGAGATAAAAGAAAGAATTGATAAATTTGAAGCTCAAAAGTCACATATCAAATAATGGAGGTTTGAAATGCTGAGAGTGGAAACTAGAAAGCAGGGAGTCACCATTGTTAGAGAGGTGGAACCAATTGAAAGCTATGTCAGTTTCACTGCACTGATGGATAGTGTGACCAGGAGAGATGTACAAGAAATGTATGAATATGGGGTAAGTCATTTTGGAAAGGAAGCTGAAATTGAGATAAAAGTATTTTTGGTGCATTTATCGAGTATATGCAATCCACAGAGAGTAATGTCAATACTGACAAATGATGAAAGATTTCCAATATTGACTGTGAAAGTTTTTGAAAGATCAAGGGTGTATAATCTTGTGACAAACAATGCTAAAACCCAGTGGTTTGATCTTAATTTTGTTGATCACAGTAGGACCAAGTTGATATACATGGTAAAGGCAAAGTTTTATGGTCCTGTAAGGTTAAGGGAAGATCTGGGAAGAAGACTGAAAGAAAGGTTGGAGCTGATAGAGAAAAGGAAAATGTAATTTTTCCTTCATATTTTGATTATAACAATTTTACTTTGCAAAATTATGTTAATATGTTCTTTGCTTATGTGAATGTTTCTAAGGTTGAACCCTATAAAACAACTTAAGTGTATTGTTCAATATTTTAAGTTAGGGGGAGATTGTTGGGAAATTTGCTAAGTCATTGAAACCATTGAACATGCAAAGGTAAAACTGTTAAGAGTATTTTGAGGACTGTTAGATGGATACGAAAACAGTTGTAACTAACAGTTGCTGCAAGTTTTACAATTGCTGGTACAAAAGTTCAGAACTGTTAGTTGGCAAAGTCAAAACTGTTAGAAGACCTTGAAGTGAAGACTGTTAGAAGACTAAAGAACTGTTGTGTTCATTAAACAGTTTCTGTTGAGCTATATTTGGAAAATCCTATCTTAGAAGATATCCCGAAATACTTTGAAGATTATCAAGATTATCTCAGAAGATAGAAGATTACCTAACTGTCAACAATTCAAGGAGGATCAAGAGTCTATATATACTTCATTAGATGATCAATTTAGTACGACGATTTGATCTTATTATTCAAAGCATTTGTTCTTATTGTTATTTAATTTTCTGAAAGTGTTTAGCCTCTAAGTTTCTTGTTGAAACCTAAGAACAGTCTGTGTTCTTCGTCTAACAGAATAAGTTAGATTGGGGGTGAAGTTTGCTTTTGTAATCATTCTGGTTGGTTAATAAAACTACTGTTTGATTGAATTAATCTTTGTTTAAAACCTTCTTTAATCAATTAAGTGTGATTCCGCAACTTCTTAATTGATTGTGATCATAGTTAAAGATTAACTTTTATTTTACTCTGATTGATTATTTAAAGTTAGTTCTTGTTATTTGATATAATCTATATCCGATCCTGACACTTGGGTCATGTTATTTGTAACGAAGGCGTTAAAGTTGATCCAAGAAGCTGTTATGAACTGGAAAACTCCTCGAAGTCTTACAGAAATTAAAAGTTTCTTAGGTCTTGCTGGTTATTACAAACGGTTCATTTAAAACTTTTCTAAACTTACGGGTCCGTTAACCAAATTGACTCGTAAGGATGTTGCGTACGTATGAGCCGATGAGCAAGAGAAAGCGTTTCAGACGTTGAAACAATTGTTATATCAAGCTCCTATTCTGACATTGCCTAATAGGTCGGAAGATTTCATTGTCTACTGTGATGCTTCATACGTGGGTCTAGGTTGTGTTCTGATGCAACGAGACAAGGTGATTGCATATGCTTCACGTCAGTTGAAACCTCACGAAAAGAATTGCCCAACCCATGATCTGGAACTTGCAGCTATGGTGTCTTCTTTGAAATTGTGGAGGCATTACTTATACGGTACTAAATGTGTGGTATACTCCGATTACAAAAGTTTGCAGTATGTGTTCACACAAAAGGAGCTTAATATGAGACAACGAAGCTGGTTAGAGTTGATTAAAGATTATGACTGCGAGATCAAGTATCATCCTGGGAAAGCCAATGTTGTTGCTGATGCATTAAGCCAATGTTGTGGCTAAGTTCATGAGACTTACGATTGTATCTGATATCATTGCTAAACTGAAGGAAGCACAACAAGAATCGCTACAAGAAGTTAATTTGAAAGCTGAAACGATGACCAAGTTGTCAAAGCAATTACAAGAGGATAGTCGAGGTTTAAAGATGTTTCAATCTCGTATTTCGGTACCGAATATTGGTGGTAATCGGGAATTAATTTTACAGGAAGCACATAAGTCAAAGTTATATGTTCATCCCGGAAGCACCAAGATGTACCAAGACTTGAAAGCTTTGTATTGGTGGTCTACCCTGAAGCGTGACATAGCTTCGTTTATCGAGAAATGTCAAATCTGTACTAAGGTGAAACAGAACACCAAAAGCCCTATGGTAATTTGCAGCAGTTAGAGATCTCGGAGTGGAAATGGGATCATATTACAATGGATTTTGTAACAAAGTTACCTCGTACTTCTAAAGGGCATGATATGATTTGGGTTGTTGTTGATCGACTAACCAAGAGTGCTCATTTTCTTGCGACTAATGAATCTGCACCTTTGAAACAATTAGCCCAACTTTATGTTGCTGAAATAGTATCTCGACATGGTATACCACTATCTATTATATGTGATCGGGATGTACGTTTGACTTCTCATTTCTGGAATAGCTTGCAACACGAACTTGGTACACGAGTAAATCTTAGTATGGCATATCATCCACAAACTGACGGTCAGTCCGAAAGGACTATTCAAACACTTGAAGATGTACGTTTTAATCAATGTATTTTGTTGTTAAATGAGCTATTTGTTAATTATACGTGATAAAAAGGTAATATGTAAAATAATTATGATAATAGATAAAATTGGTAATTAGTAACCGGTTTTAGATAATGGTTTCAAATATATCCTCGTTAGGTGAAACGGGTAAACGAGGGATAAGTTGTAAGTTGAAAAGGGGAACAAAATACCACACTTTTATAATTAAAACACCAAGGTCGGTTAAGGGGTTCTTATCCCATAGGAAGAACCAAAACCCACAAAACACACACAAACTCATACGACACACACACACACACTTAAACTCTTGCACTTTTGAGAGGAGAAATCAACTTGGAGCTACTGATTCGAGTTATTAGCAATCCATATCAGTGCTTAGAGCTGTTCTTGAATCATCTTCTTGCTTGGTAAGTGAAGAAAACCTAGTTTATGTGTTCTTGAAGAAGACACACCATTTGTGTTTTGGTGATTAGCTTTGGTATAAAATGTGTATATAAGCTTCAAGTGATGTCAAACAATGTTTGTGTATATTTGGAATCGAGTTTTGGTCAAAATATATGTCAACAACGTGATTTACAGTTGCTGTGTTCGAACAGGGACTAACCCAGCTGTAACAGAGGTCCATGCTACCGCATGGCAAGTACATGCGGCCGCATGGCAGGTACCTGCGACCGTATGGAAGGTCCATGCGACCGCAAGAAGTTGAAGAAGCCATGCGACCGTATGGAAGGTCCATGCGATCGGATGCAGTCCATGCGACCACATGCATTTGGTATGCGACCGCAAAGGGGTTGTTTTGCTGATTTACTGCTTACGAGAGAAGGAAATAAGGTTTACGATCGTAGGTACATAACTTATGATCGTAACTAACCATAGGACCATGCTTGCAACCAAGAGGGACTCCCTTTGCGATCGGAAGCATTGTTTTATTGAAAAAGGGTCTTTGTGACCGCATGGGATATCCATGCGATCGCAAGGGGTATTTTTGTATGGTCGTTGCGATCGCAAGGAGATTACTTGTGATCGCAAGCTATTGTGCAGTTTGATAATTTTGGTAACTTATGTTTAGAACCGTATGTGTTAATTGTAAGATGTTAACAAGCTTGTAAATGATGTGTTAGGCGCTCCTGAAGAACCAGAGGACACTGAACACTACATTTGCTTGCTGTAGCCTTTCAGGTGAGTATCGGTTAACCTTAGGCATCATAATAAGAATGTTATACTAAGCTTAAGGTATGTTATTGATTATATATTGATATGGTATGAATTGTTATATAACCATGGTAAACCTGTGTTAGATATTTGTTAATCTTGTTATACTATGGCTTTCTGTAGCCCAATCTTGTTATATTATGGCTTTATGTAGGCCAATGTTATTATGATAATATGATGTGGCCAGAGTCGGCCAATACATGTTCGTGCTGGCACTTTGTTAGCTGTTTGGGGTACGGTGATTCGTTGATCACGAATCGGGTTATTGCAAAACCCCGTGCCTCAACTAGGGGCTCTCAGTTTTCACCGATCTTCCCGCTCGTTAGGGGCTCTCATGGATTTCCCCGCTCGTTAGGGGCTCTCACAGATTTGCCCACTCGTTAATGCAATGGTGGACTGCTACCCGCTCCCCCACCGGCGCGATATGATAGATGTGTTCGGTTCCCCAGTGTGGATCATTGAGCTAGGCCTACAACCCTGTAAGATATGACTCCTCCTGGCTATACCGGAATATCGATAGCTGTTAGGGTAGACTTGTTTGATGATTTGTGATATGCCTTACATGCTATGATATTCTTGTTATGATACTATGTTTAATCGTTGTTCACTAGCTATTTATAGCTAACCCCTCCATGTACTCCTTCCTAATTGCAGGTAATTAGATGCTGGTGAGGATGGGTGTTATGTTTTAGTTTATTTTGCCGAGTTGGTAATTTTTTTGGGAACACTTTGGTTGTTGATTTTGTAACTCTGATTACTGGTTCTAATGGTCGGCAGATATTTGGTAACCTTATTGGGTTCTTTTGTTATACTTATGATGTAAATAACTAACTTTTAGCTTCCGCTGTGTTTCTTAAACGTTATCTTTTGATAAAACAGTTGGTGTCTTAATTATATTTATTAATTAAGCTTATGAAAACCCGCTGCGTTACTTAGGATATATCAACCAATAATTCATAATAGTTTTAAATAAAATGTCTTGAAAGAAACCATTACATATTTCAAAATCAAATGTTTAAAAATGGGTAAAATCATGAATTATAAATATCCTTCTTCCGCACGCATCGTCCTTTAGCATTCCAAGGCATCCCTTTGCTTCTCATTGACCTATTTGCGATAAACGATCGCAAAAGTCAAATACACCATTTATATACAATAAGTTGAAAGCAAAATACCCCTCGTGACGCTTCGGGCAGTTAGCCTTGTAATGGCCAACTTCACCGCACTTGAAGCACCGGTTCTCGGCCCTTGCTTTCTTCAGTTTAAATTTCTTGTCCTTGCCCTTGCCTTTGCTGTTTGCCTTGATCTTGGGTGCAGATTGTCCTGTTTTTGTTTTACCCTTACCCCTGCGATTACGTCCCTTCCTCTTTTTCACAGCTCCACTTTCCACTACTAGGACATCCTTGGACTTATTACCCAGATTTGACTCCGCTGTCTTAAGCATGGAATGCAACTCAACAATGGATTTCTCCATGCTGTTCATGTTGTAGTTCACAATGTACGGCTTATAGTCGTCAAACAGCGAGTTAAGAATCAGGTCCGTTGCAAGCTGCAATGGAACCGGGTCTCTGTGCCTTTCCAGGTAGTCCATATACCCTTTCATTTTCATGACATGGGTGCTAACCGGAGTACCCTTTGCCATCTTGCAAGTATTGAGAACCTTCGTGACATCGTAACGTTCTGAACGAGCCTGCTCTTGAAACATGTCCCTCAGCAGATGGATCATGTCATAGGCTGATGTATCTGTCATGCTTGTTTGCAACTCTGGACTCATAGTCGCAAGCATGAGGCAACTTACATCTAGCGCATCGTTGACACGCTTCTGGTAAGCCTCCCTAACATTTTCCCTTGCATTATTGGCCGGGGAATTCCCCACCGGTTCCTCCAGGACGTACCATTTCCTCTCGTGCCTGAGCACAATCCGCAGATTGCGCTTCCAGTTGAGAAAATTAGGTCCCGTGAGCTTATCCTTTTCTAGGATAGGAGCGGAATGAGAGGTTGTTTATATTAGTAATGTTTGCCATCAACAATTTCATCTTGTAGTCCAATTAGTAACACAAATAAGGCTTTGCTAAATACAAATTCATAAAAACCCTTAAATGATTAAGTATTAGCCCTAAGATCCTTATTTCACACGTTGTTAGTGCACGGTTTGGGCACGACAACACCAACCCCGTGCTATATCAGGTAGGTAGGTTCCTTTACCGATCGTATCTAACTTGATACGACTCCTAGACCTTGTAGAGATTTTTAGATGAAACTATCTAAGTATGTTTATCTCTTGACAAAGTGCATTTTGGGCCCGTCACATCAGGGAATCACCAAAATAGACCGCACCATCTAGGACGGGGTGAACTCTGGCCCGTCACATCAGGGAATCGCAAAGTCTTTCACCCCCTCCCCACATCGGTTTAAACCCCGGTGTGCACGGTTTGGGCACGACAACACACCAAGGTACCGGGAGCAGGAAAGGTGTACCACAAGATAGGTAGCACTACTGGTCTAAGATTTTTATGGGCTTTATCCAAGTTTGAAAAACTTGATTCCTGTTTTGTAAAACCATTTTAAAACTATCTTGTTTAAAAATACGTATATCTTAGTATACCTCAAACTAGGTACACAATACGTCTTATGACAAAACCATTTTGAAAAACAAACTGTTTTTAAAAAATGCTGTTACGAAAATCATAAAACATTAAATTTTATAGGAATGTTGCCGTATACCAATTTTATCGTATTCGTGGTTTTACCTCTTGATTAATAAAAGCAATTATTAATCACCTTCTTCAATTTTACAGTCGCATAAAAACATAAAATTAAAGCACAACCACGCAGTTAATAATATGTTATAGTTTTGCCAACTATGTCCTAGGGGGTCAATCTAAGGACAACTAAACTAGATAGATCCCGTGGCTGGATCTTAATGAAAGATCTTCTTGCTCCCACTAGCCTTGACACATCCGGTCTTAATCCAAGCAACTCCATTTGCTTTCTCCAACTTGTAAAGTCCTTTGTCTTCGGTTTTGATTATAACTTTCAAAGCTAGAATACATAAACATATTCTATTATAATTACATTATAGAAAGGGGTTGTAAGTGGCACACAGACATCCCCAAAATACTTTTACACTGTAAAAGGGGTTGTAAGTGGCACGTAGGCCTCCCCAAAACCAAAAGAAATACAAAAATGAAAAACATCACAACCACAGGTCTAAGTTGTCAAAACCTATAACCTACATGTCCAACCACAACAAGAATATATTGTTGACTTGTTTAAATCAAACACTTGTAGTTGACATGAAAAACTATAAATGTGATTTAATGATACTAACACGACTTTAGTATACAAGTCAACTAATTCAACAATATATACATATCAATAATCTATATATATAAAACAACCACGCATTAAATATAAACTAATGATAATGCAAGTATATAAACCTTTTCTCATTCCTTCTCAAATTAATCAAGCTGTTAATTTAGATGAGAAAATATTCGACAAAACTTGTCAAACTTACTTCAATCAATTTTATGAACTTATGGTATAATAACTATCATACCAAAATGTGTTTTTAAACCTAAAACATATTAATTGATTAAAGATTTATTCTTGTTTAATTGTATGATGATAATACACTATTATGATTATTTATTATATTTTAATCCAAAAATATAATAAAACTTATATTTTAACTCAACTAGTTAAAATAAAACCTTAACCATAATATTTATAAGTACACTAATTTTCGGTACGTGAAAATAATACTTATATATATAACACCTTGTATTATCATTCTATCCGAATCAATTATCCCAAAATACTATCCAAGTCCTAATGGGCCTAAACCCACTCTTGAATTTTCCTAATTGGGCCATTAAGCCCATTAAGTTCATTAAATATCTTTAAGTTCATATAGACCCATTTTAACTTAAATAAAAACATTTTAAATTAAAAAGAAAAACTTGGGCTTTTATGAAAATAAATTAATGAACTATCCAATTCAACCTTAACTAGGCCGAAAAAGGCTTATTTGGCCAAAACCCAAAACCGGTCGCGATCTAGTGATTCGCGCCGCTAACTGGGCCGAAGCACCAAAGTGGGCCGAGATCCCCTTTTGGTCGAAACTCCTCTTGGGATGAGCCCCCTTTGGGTCGAGACTCCCCATGGGCTAAGGACCCTGATATTTCTGGATTAAACTACATTTTTATCCGTAAATATTGTGCGTTCTACACATCTTTTGTGCTTAAATGAGTAGATAATACACTAAATTGTTATTTGGGGTGCTTACAGGTTGAATGTGGTGGAATACTCGAAGAAAGTGGCGGAAAAGAGCTAAAAATGAAGAAAATGACAAAAGATGTCAACTTCGACATACCTCCACTGTTTTCATCATATCTTGCAAATACGAACTTGAATTGAGGTGATTCAAGCGGCCACGGAAACTAGACTTAGAGGGATACAATTGTAGTTTGATGGCCATCTCTCAAAAACAAAGGCTCATGCAGCGAATCATAAGGGCTCGCGCCACGAGACCCTCGCGTACTGAAAGGATCGAGTTCGCAAAGCGAGCAACTCTCTGGAAATCAAAGGGTTTTGGGTCGCGTACCTCACGCCGCAAAGCATAAGAGCTTGCGCTGCGAGCCTGTGTAGATCATATTTCTATAAATACGAAATTTAAATCCTAAAATCACACCTTTTGTCACTTGGCCGGCCCTAGGCAATTTTTAGAGCTCTTTGCAACCCTGGAGGGTGAGGAAACACCCTTGGAGCCTAGGGGATTCATACACATCAATCAATCATCATCATCATCAATCCCGTTTGTCGAATTCATACCTATTCTTCGATCAGTAATGATTTATAAGACTTGTTTGGATTGTTTAAGCCTGATTATGGGCTAATCACCTCTTGTATCCATTTTATGATTGAACCCTAATTGGGATATGTTTTGATTTAGTTGATTACTCAAGGATTGATACTAGTTACATGTTCATTCAATCAAAGCTTGGATTTTTATGGTTTAATCTCTTGTTTTCTGGATTTATGGTGCATATTGATTATGAATAGGAAGTTTGTATGATATATGTTCCTCTTTGAATGGTTTGTATATGAATTGTTCAAGGGTTTGCTTGGATTATTAATCAAAATCTAGAAACGGTTATCTAACCTAATGATCTAGGGTTTGCCATCAAGGACATGATTGGTTATGTTAAACTTATTTAATGTGGTTGATGAATTATGAACTAGGTTGTGTGGGTTTAATGATCAATTGGAAGTTGTTGTTCTTATCTATCTCACAATAACCTTTTGAAATCGGAAATTGAATATGGTTAAGTCAATCCAGGTAATTAATTAAATTGATCTTGAGATATATTACAATAGGGGGAGAGATTAAGGTGGATACTTGTTCACATCCTGGTCATTTGCAAAAGTTCATCTTTATTCTACTTGCTCGCTTTAAATTAATAGTTATTATTAGTTATTTCTCTTAAAACTGAAAAACCCAATTTTTAGGTTAATTTTAGTCTGTTTTCTCTTGTGTGTTTGCATCACTCCCTGTGGATACGATACCCATTACTTTCCTTTCTTTTGCTACTACACGATTAGGTACACTTGCCTAGTGTGTGTTTATGCTAGAATATGTGAATATTGGACTTAAAAATATATAACTAGAAAGTGAGTTAGGTTGTTTGCTTTGTTTCCCTTTCTTGTTGGTGTGTTTGTTTTCTTTTTGTCTGTGCGTTTGCAGCTTAGTACTTCTCCTCGAACATTAATTTTTCAAGAAATTTTGTATAACCACCCAGATGCACTAGGTCAACCTTTGACTTTTTGTTTTGACTTCTGGTTTTCATGTCTTTACTCATAAATTCTGCACATGAACACAATAGAATTCACACTTTAACTCTATTGTGTGGGAATTGGGAGGTTTGCTTATTTCTCTCTGTCTATCTCTATTTCGTCATGTCATAGTACTCCAATTCTATTGTGTGGGAATTGGAGTCCCATTTTAGATAGATGTTTTTAGTTCCGGATGTGCTTAAGATAACATACGAGTGGGTTGTACTTTTCTCTTTATTTCTTAGTTTTTTTTCTTTTTCTTCTTGTGTGCTTGCAAACTGTTTTTTTGTGTTGGCAGCCGTTGCTTTGATGCTTGATGATTGATATCTGAGACAAACGCTCCATGCCCACTACATATGCCATCCCAGGGAGTTTCTTGACCTAATTCTATCTTACTGCTTAATTGAATGCATTGGGGACAATGCAAATCTTTATTGTGTGGGAATTGGGGTTAAGTAAACTTAACTTTTCTTGTCTTCGAGCATTTGTCTTTGGTATAATCTGATTTTTGGCCAATTTTCTTCCTTACCTTACAATCCACATTATTATAGGTTTTCCCAAGTGAAAAAATTTTGGTAACATGATATTTGAGATTGCATGCTTAGTTGATCATCACTTAACCCATTTCCATAATCGAGAATTTTGAGCCTATTAGTAGATATTTTAGTAGAACTTTTTCGATTGTGCGAGGATAGCTGCAAGCATAGACTGTAGAACTTGTTACCGAGTTAATTTTCGAGATCACCATAATGAGTATTTATTACCATTGCACTGATAGAGGCCTTCATTTGTTTTTAGCCAAGTTTAAAACCTGTTTTTCGTTAGAATATCTTATTGTTAGATTTTCTAATCTGTCCTACCCTTTTAACGCGTAGTACTCATTTTTAGTACTCGATACCCTTGACACCATGTTGAAGCCTTAGCATTTTTGTTTCTAGCCACATTGTTTAGCCGACTCCATTTTTAGCTTCCTTTCGGCCTTAGCTTAAGTCTTGATTGTGTTGGATACATGATTTCCATTTGTGTTGTGTGTCTTCGTATCGAGTCAATAAAAGTACTATGCCGCTTCAATAAATTACGGGTTCTCGAGCATGTGAATGTCTTCAAGTTTTCGCCAAAGGCGTAGTAGAAAAGCAGAAAATCCAAAAAAAAAATTTGCACAAAAAAAAAGAATAAAGGTGCATAAAAAGTGATACATATCATATGCCCTAGATGATTTGAGTTCAGTAAAATAGCTCTTATCATTCTTTCTTGTTCAGTATTCGTTTGACCGCTCTAGTTTGAGCATGCAGTCGTAGTTATCCAACACATTTTAGATTTTTGCTATCTTAGTCACTTTAAATACCACATTTTCCTACCCTGTACCCTTAGCCTAACATTACACCCCAAAAGCCCTGTTGACGGTTGACAACTCTAGTGATGGAGATTAGAATTGGATACAAGCCTATACTAGTCGGTTGCTTGTTATGCTATCAGGAGTGTTCACCCCAAAATACAACGCCTAAACACTGGAGTGATTGAGTGAACTCCTTGTGAGGATGTGTGACTTTGCATGCTATCAATTATTGAGTGTTTTACCGATTAATTTGTGAGTTTGGGATGATCTATCTTACTTGTGGTAAATAAGTTGGGGAATTTGGGTGGCCATGTCAGTTTATTTCTATTTGATGATTTGCTTGAGGACAAACAAAGTTCAGTGCGGGAATTGTGATATTTCCGGATTAAACTACGTTTTTATCCGTAAATATTGTACGTTCTACACATCTTTTGTGTTTAAATGAGTAGATAATACACTAAATTGTTATTTGGGGTGCTTACAGGTTGAATATGGTGGAATACTCGAAGAAAGGGCGGAAAAAGAGCTGAAAATGAAGAAAATGACAAAAGTTGTCAACTCCGACACACCTCCACTGTTTTGATCATATCTTGCTCATACGAACTCGGATTGAGGTGATTCAAGCGGCTACGGAAACTAGACTTAGAGGGCTACAATTGTAGTTCGATGGCTATCTCTCAAAAACAAAGGCTCGTGACGCGAAGCATAAGGGCTCGTGCCGCGAGACCCCCGTCTAGTGAAAGGATCGAGTTCGCGAAGCGAGCAACTCTCTGGAAATCGAAGGGTTTGGGTAGGGTACCTCGCACCACGAAGCATAAGAGCTCACGCTGAGAGCCCGCGCAGATCAGATTTCTATAAATTCGAAATTTAAATCCGAAAATCACACCTTTTGTCACTTGGCCGACCCTAGGCGATTTTTAGAGCTCTTTGCAACCCTGGAGTGTGAGGAAACACCCTTGGAGCCTAGGGGATTCATCCACATCAATCAATCATCATCATCATCAATCCGGTTTGTCGAATTCATGCCTATTCTTCGATCAATAATGATTTCTAAGACTTGTTTGGATTGTTTAAGCCTGATTATGGGCTAATCGTCTCTTGTATCCATCTTATGATTGAACCCTAATTGGGATATGTTTTGATTTTGTTGATTACTCAAGGATTGATACTAGTTACATGTTCATTCAATCAAAGCTTGGATTTTTATGGTTTAATCTCTTGTTTTGTGGATTTATGGTGCATATTGATAATGAATAGGAAGTTTGTATGATATATGTTCCTCTTTGAATGGTTTATCTATGAATTGTTCAAGGGTTTGCTTGGATTAGTAATCAAAATCTAGAAACGGTTATTTAACCTAATGATCTAGTGTTTGCCATCAAGGACATGATTGGTTATGTTAAACTTGTTTAATGTGGTTGATGAATTATGAACTAGGTTGTGTGGGTTTGATGATCAATTGGAAGTTGTTATTCTTATCTATCTCACAATAACTTTATGAAATTGGAAATTGAATATGGTTAAGTCAATCCAGGTAATTAATTAAATTGATCTTGAGATATATCACAATAGGGGGAGAGATTAATGTGGATACTTGTTCACATCCTGGTCATTTGCAAAAGTTCATCTTTATTCTATTTGCTCGCTTTAAATTAATAGTTATTATTAGTTATTTCTCTTAAAACAGAAAACCCCAATTTTTAGGTTAATTTTAGTCTGTTTTCTCTTGTGTGTTTGCATCACTCCATGTGGATACGATACCCATTACTTACCTTTCTTTTGCTACTACACGATTAGGTACACTTGCCTAGTGTGTGTTTATGCTAGAATAGGTGAATATTGGACTTAAAAATATATAACTAGATTTCACACATCAGACCTCTTGGGCCGAGACTCCCCTTGGGGCGATGACCCCTTGGGTCGAGGCTCCTCCTTGGGCCGTGGACCCTCCTGGGTCGTAGACCCCTTGTGGGCCGAGAACCCTCCTTCGCTCGTGGACCCATCATTATTTACCCCTTTTTCTGGTTAACTTTAATTCGGATCTTTTACGTATTAAATATATATATATATATATATATATATATATATATATATATATATATATATATATATATATATATATATATATATAATTCTAGAAATTCCCTTATTATCCAAAATTCAAATTTCTAAAACAAAACTTGTTTTATCATTTAAATTTTAAAATCAAATTTATCAACATAGAACTCGTTTATCTTTTAATCTTAAAACTTAACTAGTTTTGATTAAAACCCTTAAATAATCCATATTAACACAACTGGTTAATATAATATAATATATATATATATATATTCAAATACATAAAATTTAACCTTTTATAGCTTTAATCCTTTTTAACCTGTCAAACCTAACTGGTTTAACTATCCTAATTAAAAATATAAAAACTATAAAATATACAATTTAAACAATAAACTGAGATTGACACAAGGTCAATCCCTAGATTTCGAAAATATGCATATTAAACAGATAAACATATAATTTTTAAATAACCATTTATGGATTTAATCCATTAACCGGTTAAACCTAACTGGTGTACCTTTATGATCAAAGGTTTAAATCTATAAACATTGTCCAAAAACAATTTGTTTTTAGATAAACTAGGATTGACATGAAGTTGTCAAATCCTTGTGATTTTCGAAAATCACCATACACAATAATATTCCATAAACATGATAATAACAGAAATACCAACACACTGTGATAAACTGAGCCGAGGCTTTGATACCACTGTTGGGTTTTACAGTTCACAATTCATACTTGAGTTTTCCTGATTCATAACCAAACTGGTTTGAACCAACTCAGAATTGTATACAAATAGAAACAGTTATTATTCATAAAAGCGGAAACAGAATAATAAACATAATCCTAAAACCCTAAATGATTAAAAATCTTAGTTTACCACATGTGTATACATCAAGTATATGGTTTTCGAAAAATATGAAAAGTAACACATAGCCATTTACGCAAATCATCACCATAGCAAAACAGGATTGGATCAAACTTGAAACTAAGCATGCAATCAGTCCTATAACCATAACTGGAAATCAAAATATGTATATACATACATATAGTCCATCGATTTCACTACAGGGCATCAGGAACACATTAGATGAAGATCATACCTATGTTGCTCAATGCTAATCCGCTCGTAATGAGGTACCACAAGTGCCTGCTAGAAAGGCTTAGTCCACACAAAGCTGTTCTTGATCTTCTTGGCTACTTGAAACATCAAAAAATCGAAATCCCCTTTGCGCTGGGGTGTTCGGCCGCCGAAACCAAGAGGGAGGGAGAGAGAGAGTGATTTTTTCTATCAAATTATGATTAACCTAATTGTTTAGGTTTAAACCCCTATTTATATATAACTAACTAGTTATCTCTAATTAGGTAACCTTTTTAAACCTTTTATTATATATATATATATATATAGAGGCATGATCAAATGAGAACACCTTTTATTTGGAGAACGGTGAGAACAATTTATAGCCCTTGGATTATCTTAATTTAATGGTTGATATTAAATTTGTGTAATTAAGGAATGTTAAATTTTAATTATTTGGTTTAATTAAGTAAGGAATATAAACTCAATATACCTTAATTAAACCAAATGATTGGCCTAAAAGTGTTCTCACCGTTCTCCAAATAAAACGTGTTCTCACAGGATCCCTCCTATATATATATATATATATATATATATATATATATATATATATATATATATATATATATATATATATATATATAATTCGGCCCATATATATATCCTTTTAATATATTTTATCTTCTTTAATAACAATAACAATTAATAATAATAACCCATATTAATAATATCCAAGATATTAATCCAATAATTAACAATATATATTTATTAACTAATAAATATATATATTCTTGTTAATTATATTAACCTGGTTATTTTCACAACTTTCAATATTAGTTTATGACTAACTGTCATAACACCCATCTCCCACAGCGTGAATTTTTCCTTCTTGAATTACGTACCCTTACAGGTGTGACCCTTGAGTGTTTTATAACATTAGACGTATCATCAGGGTTCGATGGTTATGCATACAAATCCTATCAAATATATTAAGTTGAGTTTATATGTTGATTATAGAGTAAGTTATTATTGGGATAAACAACTAGTCATGATAGTTTAAGTTGGGCTTAGAAGTGCTTATAGACTTAGGGGGTGTTTGGTTCATTTTTTGATTTTAAGGGAAATGAGATTTATGGGTGAGAATTGCATTTGGAATGAATTAATTTGGTGGGATTTTAAATCCCAATCCTTTGTTTGGTTCACCTCACAACATAAACCTATCAACACCATCACCAAACCGCCGGCCACCACTTCACCGCCGGTCACCACCTCACCGCCGCCCTTCTCTACGAACGCCGGCCATCACCTCACCGCCACCTCTCTTTACGAACGCCGACCACCACCTCACCGCCTTCGCAAACCCTAGCCTTTGGCGACGGCGAAGGGGATGACGACGCCTAGGGTTTTTTGTGAAGGTTTCAGAGGACGATTTAGGGTTTCTGGAACGGCGGGTTTCTGTCAAAGGAAGGGTTGAGGGCGATGGGCGACGGCAAACGGGCAACGAAGGTTTTAGAGTCGATTAGGGTTTCTGTCGTTGGTAAAGACGAAGGTTTCAGAGTCGATTAGGGTTTCTTTGGTGGCTAGGGTTTCTATCGTTGGTGAAGATGAAGGAAAACGGGCGATGAAGGCTAGGGTTTGCGTCGTTGGCGGCTAGGGTTTCAGAGTCGATTAGGTTTTCGATCAAGTTTGACGGAGAAGGAGACCACCATGTTTCTGTCGGGTTTGAACGGTGGCTAGGGAAGGGGGTGACGGCGATGGGGACGGCGACAGCCTTGCGATGACGACGACGGTAGTGCGACGATGGTGATGGCGAAATCGGTGATGGTTTGCCAGAATGTTCGCCGGAGCAAATGCCTCATATATGGATTTTAAAATACCAGGGGGGTCCAAGGATTTGGAAATGCTTCAGTCATGGGATTCTTTAAAATCCTTGGATTTTGATTCCCAACTCCCTTTTGCAAACCAAACACCTTATTTCATAGGATTTAAATTCCCTTTCCCCCCTAATCCCTCCAAATCCCCCCAACCAAACACCCCCTTAGTGATTAGTTTAGTGGACTCAAGGTTAAGATATGGGCTTAATTCTTGTGTGGGTTTAAGTTAAGAGATGTATTTCAAACATCATACCATATCAATAAACTTAAAAAACCACATACCATCTTTCTTCAAAGCTGTCCACATCCAACACAAACTTCATACTTTTACGGGATCCAAACTTTGTGAATTCTTGAAGCTCTTTCCAGCGACCATTCAACACCACATGATTACTTGGGGAAACTTCTTCCAATCTCCCATCACCATACACCTTTAAACGCATCTCAGTCTAATAAGGTCCACAACAAAGAGTAACTGGGACTGTTACTTTGTTCAACTTGTATTTCTTCACAAACCATGCAGGCGGCATATGCTGTGTTAAGACAATTATTGTTATCAGTATATAAAGTATTAAATATTATAAAATTATACAAATGAATAATGTTTAAAAATTATTCAGTACTAGCCCATTGCATGCTAGAACATCACCAACTGTCTTGCTAAAAAACTATGTTGATGAAACAGAAGCAATTTTTGAACGACTGGGAGGAGTAAAAACACGATCTACATGATAAACAAAATAGTCAGGTTTATGTATAATCTATGACACATGTTTGAACATCATATTAGAATTACATAACTATTTAAATTACATACCAAGCTTATAAAACTCCTTATGTGAAAGAGGACCATAATGGCAAGGAACTACATTGGAATGTTTCAATTAATAGTCAGTTATAATAAAACTTAAGTAAGTAAACATGTAGTTGTTTTATTGTTATGATAATTATGCTTACCAATTAATTGCCTTTTCAAACTTGCTATCAGCGTGAGGAAGCTATCATTGATGTAATCAATTCCATTTACATCAAACATCTTCATCTCAAATTCAAAAACACCACTGTAATGTTCAAACACAATAACATTACCCTTTATGTTACTAAATCTCTTGAACAAATCAACAAATCCCTGATCCACAAAACCAGTTGGCACTTCAACTTGAAAACTTTCGTTGACTACCCAGATTGTCACTTCCAATTTCAAGATTGGGTTGAACTATATGAACCATTCAGGTTGAATCAACTGTAAATGTAAAAATATTAAAAATGTTAAAATAAGTGAAACAAAACATCAATATTATAAATCACAAAACATCAATATACTTACAAGAAATCCAGATGTACGATCATCCACAACAATTGCATATCTAGTGGATAAGTTTGGTTATCCACATTCACAATCATTCCAATAGGAATGTTTGGTTCGAAATCACATTTAAAATCAGATGATAAATCCTGAATTAGTATAATAGAGTATGAAATTTAGTGATCGGTAAAAAGCATCTAAACAAAGTCAAAGAAATATATATACTTATAATCAAGTAATAAATAATTATAATCAAGTACTAATTCAATGTTAAGAAATAGAATTAAAAAAAATTCAGATAAATGAACATATTAGGAACATGATCCATAAATGCAAAAATGCTTTATGTTAAGCATGATATTTGTGGTTGTCATAGTAAATAATAAATAATAAAAAGTAAACAATATTACGAGGTAGACTATAGGTGTTTTCTCAATATTGATGATAAAATTCATCACTCCTCATTAAACAATGAAGAAAGATTAAGACTACATATAAACAAAACAACTTTTTTCATAAATCACACGAATGTCAAACGATCAAGACTACATCTAAACAAAACAACTTTTTTTAACTCAAATGAATATTACTCCAAGACAAAAATATATGTTTTAATTAAATATTTTCATATAAAAACCAGATAGTTTATGCAAACAAAAACATTTGTTTTGAGTATGTTAAATAGGTTGGTGTTCCCCTTCAAACCTATCATTGGTGTTAATAGAATTTATGATGTTATGTAACCGAAGGTAATCCTCATCAACCAAGAACTATGTTAAAAACAGGATTGAATCAATAAATTAAATCTAACAACATTAATTACAATGCTTAAGTAATATATGAAAACATATATTGTTTGACAAACTTAAACAGAGCGATTACAATAAATCCAAATACACGATTACCAACATATCTTTCCCAGTTAAGTATAAAATATCACAATTAACACACCCATTATAAGAACTTTTTTCATAAATCACACGAATGTAAAAAGATTAAGAGTTAAGACTACATCTAAACAAAACGACTTTTTTTCATAAATCAAAATGAATATTACTAAAGGTAATCCTTTAATTAGTACTTGATTAAATTTAACTTAAAAATTAAGACTACATCTAAATCCATCACTAAACAGTTAAAAACCCTTCCTAAATGGATAACATTACATATTTTTTATTCCCAAAGAAACATATATAAAAAAACATAAAAGAAGTGTAATGAAAATACCTCTAATGTTTTTCTAAATCTGAAAGAAACATATGAAAACAAATATTGTTTGTTAAACTGAAATAAAGTGATTACAATAAATCCAAATAGACCATTACCAACATATATTTCACAGTTATTGTGTTTTATATCACATTTAATACAACCATCATAAGAACTTTTTTCATAAATCACACGAATGTCAAAAGATTAAGACTACATCTAAACAAAACAACTTTTTTTCATATATGCTTTATGTATAATAGAACATTAACCAAGAACCATGTTAAAATGGTTCGAAAACATTAATCAAAACATTAACCGAATATGCAGTGGTTGAGGCCTAAATAATTTCAGTAAAGATACTTTTCTGATCATTTTTTTTGTTACATATATAAAAAAACTTAAAATAAAGTGCAGTGAAGATACCTTTCAGATGTATTTGTCTGGTTCAAAGAGATCCGTGATCGACAATAAATATAAAAATTATAACCTAGTAAGAAGTTAGTTAATATTTTATGAAACAAACATCTATATTCTATATATCAAATAACTTTGATTAACACTTGATTGAACTGTATGCTAAGAGTTTCTATACCTCATGGTTTATACATGTAAATCGAATGAAAAATACAATTTTCAACCAAAAAAAGTAATGAATTGATTAATGGCTTTATATGTTTCAAATAATCTTTAATAAAATATAACCATTACAGAAAAACCCTAAAAATACGAAAACATGAATCTTCGCATATAAACGATTTCAGAAAACCGTAACTATAAAAGAATGTCGATGTGAACAAACACCTAAACCTAACAAACAATATCGCATATAAATCAGTCAGTGAAGATAAATGAAACCATCAATCATCGCATTTAAAAGAAAGCTATGAAAAACCCTAAAAATTACATAAAACTCTAATAAACACAGTGAATAAAAAAGAAGGGAACAATCATCATAGCGAAGACAACGAAACCATGAATCATATTGAAACCTAACACGATGTAGCATAAAGAAATTACCTTGTAAGGAAAGATTGAGAAGGCTTTTATGTGGGACGATGAAGAGTAGCGGAGAAGAAAATTTTAGGGTTTTTTACATTCGATGAATGTAAGCGGAGAAAGGTATTTGTATGATGAATGTTTGAACCTAAACCGGAGGATCTGAAAAGGGAAGGATCCGCGCTTTTTCAATAGCCGGATCTTTCCAATACTTATTTTTTAATTAAGTAAATATGCTGAAGTGGAAGAAAACATGCTAAAGTGAAGAGTTTTTATTGGTGAAGAAATTTTTTTATTACTATTATTAGTAATAAGGTAAGCCTTTTAATAATAAATATAGATATAGATGTATGTTTGTTATTACTTTTATTGTTATCTATACATTAAAATAATTAGTTTAATATCATTTTTTATTATAACTTCTAATATATATATATATATATATATATATATATATATAGTTCAGTAAGTTTATTTACGAACACTTATTTATAGTCCATCTCATTTATATCTATATTTTAATATAAAATTTATTATAATAAAATATTATTAAAAGAAATACAAAATTGACTAAATACCATAAATGTATATGATGGTCTTGTTGAATATTACAATATTGTTGATTAGTACTAAATTTTCCATTGTTAATTGGTTTAATCATTACTGTTACTCTATTGCATTATATTATTTTTCTTATTATCCGAATTGTATAGACTTATGCACTTTACTGAATGTAATTAAAATACGACAATCCTTAAACTTTTTTAAATAAAATATTTATAAAAAGAAATAAATTTAATATATAAAATCATGCAAGCTTAATAACAAAATGTAAATGTTTCAATATCACGCAGCGAGGTATCAAAAACTCCTTGCAATATACATAACATCTTAGTTTAAAATATTTTCTCTAATATATAACAATGATCAATACACAAACCACCCTTATATACATAATTTACAAAACCAGTCTCAACCTTTAGATTTAGATCATTAATGGTTGAGATATCCACTACATATTTGATTTACATAATATGCATATTCGCTCGTAATCTCAACAATTAATCATCCAAATTTAAAGACTGGCTGTGTACTCAACACACACATACACATACACACATACATACATATATATATATATATATATGTATGTATATATATATATATATATATATATATATGTGTGTGTGTGTGTGTGTGTGTGTGTGTAAGTATGTGTACATATATATATATATATATATGAAGCGATCATTGGATTGAATTGATATTTTTCATTATGTATATATAACCACTCAATTTACCTATTTTAACTATGGTCCACATAAAAATATAGTTATTGTCCCTCGAATGTCATCTATCTTCCATTGAAAATGCTAACATTTATTAGTTGATCAATCGTATTCATTTTTCTACCTTCTCTTCCACTTCTTCCTCAAATTATCATTATTATCTCTTGTTTTGCAGGGAGAGAAAGAAGGGAAGGTGTTTTTCTTTCTTTTTTCTTTTTTAATCTTAGATCTTGTCTAGTCTCACATGTTATCTTTTTTTGTACGAAACTTGAACAATTAGACAAAAAAGAAGGACCTTGATCAAGATGAATGACCTATTCTCTAGTTCTTTCAAAGAACAATTTTATCCAAATGATGTTGAATCCGGTGGGGGAGGTGGTGGGGGGAATGAAGCGGTTGATCTTGATAAGTTCTTCCTAGATGTCGAGAATGTGAAAGAAGACATGGCCGGTGTCGAGAAACTATACAAACGGCTACAAGAATCAAATGAGCAAAGTAAAACGGTTCATAATGCGAAGACAATGAAGCAACTTAGGGCCAAAATGGATGCAGATGTGGAACAAGTTTTAAAACGCGTGAAGGTCATTAAGCGAAAGCTTGTGGCCCTTGACAAGTCAAACGTGGATCATCGAAAGATTCCAGGTTGTGGTCCAGGCTCATCGGCTGATAGGACTCGAACATCAGTTGTTAGTGGTTTGGGCAAGAAGCTTAAGACCATGATGGATGACTTCCAAGCCTTACGGGCTCGAATGAATGAAGAGTACAAAGAGACTGTTGGTAGAAGATATTTTACAATAACAGGCGAAAAGGCAAACGAGGAACTAATAGAGAATTTGATATCGAGTGGCGAAGGGGAGGATTTCCTTCAAAAAGCAATCCAGGATCAAGGTCGAGGCCAAATTATGGACACAATCTCGGAAATTCAAGAAAGACATGATGCGGTCAAAGATATAGAGAAAAACTTAATAGAACTCCACCAAATCTTCTTGGACATGGCTGCGCTAGTAGAAGCTCAAGGTCAACAACTAAATGACATCGAGAGCCATGTGGCCCACGCGAGTTCATTTGTTCATCGTGGGACTGAGCAGTTGGTGGAAGCGAGAGAATTGCAAAAGAACTCAAGGAAATGTACTTGCATTGCCATTGCACTTATTCTTGTCTTAATTATTGTTGCACTTTATCCTGTTTGGTTCCCCATGTTGATGAGTGGATAAAATGATTTAATATAAATTTGTTTCAAGTTTCGGATCCGATTAATCTTCATTCGACCCATATTTCTTTGGGATTTTAGAACCTCAGGTTCAGTTGTAGCAACATATATGATAATAGATGTTAATTAATTGCTACAATTTATTTTCAAGTGCTCTGAAAATTTATTTTGTGTTTCTTAAAAAGTAAACTACTTTAAAATACAATAATTTTTTTACTAAAATACCGCTATATACAATTATTTTTTTTTAGAAACAATACAATCAACTTTCTTATGTGTGCAATAATATACAAACGCACGATAACATGCTAACATGTAACCTATACATTAATGATTATTTTTTTTTCTTTTCATTCCCAAAATAATCGTTTGGTCTTATTGTTCATCTCAAATATGAAACTGAAAACTCATTGATGCATTAACAAAACCCAATTTAAATATAAACCCAGATATAAAAATTGAATTAGACACAACTCATTGAACCCAGATCTGCAACAAGCACTAGATCTATAAACAAACCCTAATTAAGTCATGAAGAAATTTATATGAAGAACCATTAAATTTAAACTAGTCACGTGTGAATGAAATAGGTTGGAACTAGTTAATCAAATTATAAATTGGCTGTGGCAGCGTGCTTTGAACCAAAAATCATCACGGTCATGGTGGTATGAACATGAAATAGCCTATAGTGGTGGTTTAAACATGAAATAGCCTATGGTGGTGGATTTAACTAGAAATTGGCAGCGGTAGTGGTGGATTTAACAAGAAATCCTTTGTGATTTTGGTTTGAACAAGAAATCGATGATGTTGGTGGCTTGAACAAGAAATCACGGTTGCGGTATGTTGAACAAAAAAGTTAGTTGTGGTGGGTTGAGGAAATCAGTGGTGGTGATGGTTGTTTAGACGAGAATCCAGCGCCGGTGGTGGTGGGTTAAAGGCTGTTAGATATTAAAGTGAGGGGTACAATATGTAAATATGCCAAAGCCTTTGGTGGGTTGAGGAAATCAGCGGTGGTGATGGTTGTTTAGACAAGAACCCAGCGCCGGTGGTGGTGGTTTAAAGGCTGTTAGATATTAAAGTGAGGGGTACAATATGTAAATATGCCAAAGCCTATATAAGGCTTTGACTTCTATGCAATATACAAGATTTGCACTATTTGTTGTTTACACCTTTATGTGTGTGTTTCATATTGCTCTCGGCTCTCTCTCCATCTAAACCGATTACACACAAACAAACTAACAAACATTGCTTCATCCGTAGATTACGGGACCATCAATTGGTAACAGAGCCAAACTCGTGTTTTTGGCTCTTGATTGTTCAAGGATTCAAGCTCAAAGTCGAAGTTCTTAGCCTTCGGTACTGTTTCATCTAAGAACAACAATGTTCTTCACGTGGAAGGTGATTCCGAGTTGTGTTCAAGGTATTAGCCATCGATACTCAAAGGTAGAACTCATTCAAGGTATAAAAAATCACTCATTCTACTGTTTCATCGAGTTCTTCAAGCCTTTTTACTGTTACATGGGTCTTTCTTCAATATAAGTGTACTATTGAAGTAAACATCATCACCCAACAGCCTATCGATTCTGTTTTATTTAATTTAGGGTGTTGAAATTCAGTTTTTTTACCACTTCAATGGAGTTTTAAAGGTTTAAAATTTTCAGTCAAGAACACCAAGAACTTTATTTTCGCCAGTTTTGATCTTTAAAAATCAAAAACAACAAAGTTTAAGTGTTTTTAAGGGTAATCAAGTACATATCAGCAACTTGAGGTACAAGTTGCAAGTCACAAATCAAGAAACATATCACATTTGATTTTTTGGTGTCAGAATCTAAGGCTATCGACCGTGTTACACTGTTCTGATCGATATAAGGTATTCTCACAAGGACGGTCTATAGAATCAGTGGTTTAGTTCCAAGTGTCGGTAAATCTAAGGCTATCGACCGTATTTTTTAAAGGGGCTATCGACCTTGTCACTAATATTTTTCTAAGTGTGGAATCTAGGGCTATTGACCGTGATTTTTGCTAAGGCCTATCGATCTTGTTTCTAATTGGATTCTAAGTGTTGAAACCAGGGCTATCAACCGTGTTTCCCAAGAGTGAACCTATCGATCTATTTACTAACTGAATTCTAAGTGTTTGGATCTACAGTGTTCTACAAAGAAGCCTTTAAAATCTTGGGCTATCGATCGTGATTACTTGGTTCATTTGGTTACTAGCCCTATTGATCCTAAGCTGTTACTCTGCTGAAATTTCTTCAAGGCTATTGACTTATTGAGAACCTATCGATCCTGTTGCTATCAATCATTACTGAACTGAGGACATTTGAACTTTAAATATATAATCGATTTAATTAAAACTTGAATTTAATCTAATCTGATCTAATTCAAACTTGAATTAAATTGACATAATTCCTCAAGTCCATTAAAAGTTTAAATCAATTTGAACTTAAAAGATTCTTTCGACTTTGTTACCTAAAGGGGTTGAACAATAAACTTCAATACACATCGAGTCAACGATCATTTCTTACTTACAAATCAACATGTCTGGTTCTAATGAGATGTGTCCATTGGTACCGCTACAAAACCCCTAGTTCTATTTAGAAATGAATATCTAGTTTGGAAGTGAAGGTTCATTGACTTCCTTGAACATAATGAACTTTATGGGGAAGACATGATAGATTGCATCTTCAATGGAAACAAAAAGTACATCTAAGTTTTTGAAGCCAATCCAACCAACAATCCTCCCATCCCCCGACAGGAAAGAGAGAAAACGAATGACGAACTTACTGCTACGGAAAAGGAGAGGAAGAAAGCTGAACGGCATGCAAAGTACTATCTCAAACAGGGTTTATCATCTGAGATGTACACGAAAGTGGATAGTTTGGCTACTACAAAGGAAATATGGGATGAAATCAAGAAACAGCTTCAGGTTACCAAACAAGGGGAGTACATCAAACGAACTCAACTGGTAAATAGCTTTCATGACTTTACTCCTCGTGAAAATGAACTCGTCTAAAAAATATACGAACGTTTTTGCAAGCTGCAAAACGAATTGAGATCAAACAAGATTCCCAGGTCAGATCTTGACCTTAATTGTGTTTTCCTGAAGTCATTGGGTCAGGAATGGAAGGAACATGCTAAGCTGTACAAGCACATAAACAAAGACTTAACCACAGTCACCTTCCACAACATTTTCGAAGATATTAATCAGTATCAAGAAGAGGTTTCTAAATCACTTCCCAGACAATCCAGCAGTGATCCTTTAGCTTTAGTGGCTGCCGACAGACATCCAAGAGAATCGTCTTCCCGCTAAATGAAATACAAGCAAGTTGTCATCAGTGACTCCGAACCAGAAGATGAAGATGAAGATTCTGTGGAAGCTGCAATTCAGGCCCTTTCTTTCGTAAGCGAAACCTTTAGAAACCGTTTTGCGAAAACAAACAACAATCAACGATTTACATCCGGCTCGCGTCGTCCTGAATGCTTTACTTCAACTGACAAGCCAAAGTTTCCCAGAGAAGAAAAGAAGGAGGAGAAGAAAGCTACTCCAAATGCTATAACTGCGGTCGCTCGGGTCACATGATAAAGAACTGTCCGCAGAATAAAACGAAGGATGTTGAATACTATCGGCAGAAGTACCGCCTTTCCAAACAAAAGAAGGCTGGGACTGTGCTAATGGTTGAGGAGGACCATTCTTAGATGACACTGACACCGACAGTGATTTGGATGCTGAGGATCAAGCTCAGTTTTTTTTGATGGCTGATGTTGAAGCTGCCGATGCCGATGATTATGATGCAAGTGACCACTCCGATGCTGAACAGGAGGAGAATGAAAGGGAGAAGGTACATTCTAACTCTGACTCATGTGCAAGATTTAATTTCGAACATATTCAAAAATTGTTAAATCGCATGAAAAAGTTAGAATATAGGGTAAACAAATTAACATGTAAAAATCAGATATTAAAAGAAGTTCTTCAAAATCAGGATTAGCAAGCACAAAGTTTAATTGAACAATTAGGAAATGACATCAATGAATCTAAATTTCAATTAGCTATTAAAGAATCTGAATTCCTAGACTTAACTGATAAAAACCAATATCATCATTCACGATCTAAAAGCGGAACGTGTAAGTGCTGAAAAGGATTCAAAAATTCTTCGTAATGAACAATGCAAGCTTTTCTCTAAAATTAAAGAACTGGAAGGACTGGGTTTTGAAAATCCTAGTGTCTTAAGCAAGGTGACCACCAATCAATTCTACAACGCAAATCTCTTTGGCGAAGGTCTTACTCAAAGAATGGTTTTCATCGGTCAAGAGGAAGAACGGCTCGAAGAGGATATCAAAAGAATGTTACATCTCAAACCAGAGATTCATTTCGACTACTCTGATCTGAACGACACATACTTGGTTCGCCCCCTGTCGAATACAATTCTGAAGTCCCCAAACCGCAAATCGAGTATATTCCCCACAAGGAATTACAATAACAATTCCATACCCTACAGGAGTATTGTTACACCACTCAGGTGTTGAGAGATTTGACTTTCATGCCCTTGCTTCAAGATACCCAACCTGCACCTTTACACGCCTCTGATTCAGTCACATCACCCAATCTTTCAAAACTAACACAAAACAATGCTGAGGTAGCTCAAAGAGTGAAAAATATCTAGCGCAACAATGGAAAGATCATTGACAAGCTATGCCTTGAGAACGCAGAGCTAGAAGCCAAACTCAACAAACTTCAGCAACAGATACAAGATTCCATTCCAGTACTCCAAACGCCAACCACATCTCATCCTAACGAAGAAAGAATTTCATAATCCCAGCATATTTCCACCTCTAATCAATTACTTCAAAAGATTAGGAAATCTGTAAATACATCTACTTTGGTAAATCTAGAATTCAAACATATTCTCAAGCCTAAACATGCAATCATAATCCATCACAACTCTTGTGTACAGTCCGATATTCCTGAAAAATCACAAGCCGCTGCTAGTCGTCAACGACTAAGTACTAACATTTTCTCTTCTACTGCAGATGTGAAGAAGAACGTGTCTGACGAGAGTAAAATAAACGGACAATGGAGGAGAGTTATTCCTAGGTCGTCTAGGAAATGTTCTAATTTTCAACATATATGTGAAAACCTTTTGATGTTTGATGGAGTCTGTAATCATTCAAATTCAAATGATAAAATAGCCTCTGAAATGTTTTGTATTAGTGATGGTTGTCCACATAATCACTGTGAGTTTAACTGAGAATATGATCAATTAAGAAAACTAATTGGCATTAAACAATGTGAGCAATGGACAAATTTCTATGATAATCAGGTACTTGTTTCATTTGTTAATTCAAAAGGAATAATCATTCACCAATGGATAACAAAACATCAATCATATGCATTTAATCGACTCAATTCATCAAGACGTTTGCTGACTATCAAAGAATTGGAGGTCTAATGGCGAAGTGGCTACGAGTCTTTCTGACAAGCATGGATCGCTCAGGAAAAGAAAATGCATTCCCAAAGATGATCCAACAGACCAACGCCCAAGCACTTAAACCAATCATCTCACAAAAAGGTTGTCAAACCAGCAACCACCAGGACTCCAGTTCTACAAAAACAGGTTCATGTTCCGAGGTCACAATCCATTCATAAACATTCTTCAGGACCCTGGATTCGCAAACACAATGCTTCCGCAACTCTTTCGAATCCAAAACCTTGTCCACAATCAACCAAACCAGAAGCTGTGGCTAAACAACCTCCAACGACACATATTCCTTCTCCCAAACGAATAATTCCTACATGGTTACGAAAGAATAGACTTCTAGGAATATCACCACTGCCACAGTTAACTAACAAGACCAAACCTCTGGAAACTAACAACCGAGGATCCATTAATACATGGGGACCTGAACTTGCTCTATTCTTGTTTTGCAAGCACCTAACATCTGGTACCTGGACTCCGGCTGCACAAAACATATGACCGGCAACAAGGGTCTTGTCAATAACTACGTTCCTAAGTACTCCGGGAATGTATGTTTTGGGAACGACAACGTTTCACCAATACTGGGGTACAGAGATATAGAGCAAAAGCACATCAAAATAAAGAAAGTTTCTTATGTCAAGGGTTTGGGTCATAATCTCTTCAGTATCGGGCAGTTTGCGACAAAGATCTAAATGTATTATTCAAAAAGAATACTTGTTCAGTGTTGACTGGGCATGGAGATGAGCTTCTATCTGGATCAAGAAAATCCAGTCTCTACTCCATAGATCTGAACAACTACGATTCACCTACATCTGTCTGCCTACTGTCCAAAGCCTCATCTGATCTCACATGGCAATGGCATCGCAAGCTCTCACCTGAATTTTCAAAATATCAACAAGTTGGTTACAGGTGACTTAGTGAGAGGGATACCAAAGCTGAGATTCAATAATGATCACCTATGTTCGGACTGTGAAATGGGTAAGATGAAGAAGGCTTCTCATAAATCAAAACAAGTGTTTAGCACTACGAAGCCTTTGGAACTTCTACACATGGATCTCTATGGTCCGATGAGGATACAATCAAGGAATGGGAAGAAGTATATCTTAGTCATGGTGGATGACTACTCTCTGTATACTTAGGTCAAGTTTCTACGCACTAAGGATGAAGCTGCTTCCACAATCATTTCATTCATCAAGAAGCAACAGAACAAGCACAATCAAAGTGTAGTGTCAATTTGAACAGATAATGGCACAGAGTTCAAAAACAGCACTTTGAAAAACTTCTTTGACCTTGTGGGAATCAACCACCAGTTTTCTACAGCATATACACCTCAACAAAATGGTATGGTGGAACGACGCAACCGAACTCTGGTTGAAGCTGCTCATACCATGCTATCTTACTCAGGGCTCCCACCTTCCTACTATGATGAAGCCATCAACACTGCCTGTTATACGCAGAATCGTTCTTTCATTCATAAGCGCTTTAATAAAACTCTTTATGAACTGGCCAACAGGATATTGCCTAATATTAAATACTTCCATGTATTTGGTAGTAGGTGCTTTGTCCTTAATGATAAAGATAACTTGGAAAAATTTGCTCCTAAAGCAGATGAAGCGATTTTCCTAGGTTACTCTCAAGAATCTAGAGCCTATAGAGTTTTAAATAAAAGAACGAAAACTATAATAGAGAGTATCACACCCTGTTCTCGAGTTAGTTTAAGGAGGGGAAGGAAATGAGGAGAAGGTTTATTTAGGGAAACTGTGTTCTTGAGCTTTTTTTAAGGAGGGGAAGGAAAGGGTTGGGAGGGGTTAGGAGGGGCACTTTTACAATTTTTATATGTAAAAACTTCCCTCCCACTTTTGGGATGATTGAGAGGGGGAGTTTTTTTTATCTTTCCCTTTCCTTTCCATCCTTCCCTTTCCTTCCCTTCCCCTTCCCCTTCGTTTAAAAACTCGAGAACAGGGTGTCAATGTAACATTTAATGACTCATTGTATGTTGCACTTTTTCCACCAAAGCAAACAGAAAACGTTTCTGAACGTGTCAGTTGAGGACAGGTTCTTCAAAATAAAGAATCAAATAACGCGCCCAGTTATAATGACAATCAATTAGACTTCATGTTTGAATTCTTTCAATCTGAATCTAATCCTGTCTTAAATGATCACAGGGATAATACAGGTTTTCAGGAAAGCATACCCATTACACCCCCAATAATAACAGAGACTAATCCATTTGTAGATCTTCATCCAGAGGATTCCACGTCTGATTCTGTTACCTGTCCTGAAGTGGTAGGTCAAGTGTCTGAACCAGAAAGTACACCTGTTTTCTATTCAGATCCGAACTTCACTCCAGAAGATGAGGAGGCTGCTCTACAATTAGAAAATCTACTTCCTCACTCTTCTGCCCCCCAAAGGATGAGTTAGACCAGACATCATCCCGAATTTGAAATTATGGGATACCCATCCGATGGCGTTCGCACTCCTTTAGCTACCGCTAATGAGTATCAGTTCTCAAGTTTCCTAGGCATCCTAGAACCCACCAAAGTCTCTGAGGCACTGGATGATCCAGATTGGGTGGTCGCTATGCAAGAAGAACTACATCAATTTGACCGACTCAAAGTTTGGAGATTAGTTCCTTTACCACATGGAAAATCCGTAGTGGGGACTAAGTGGATTTTTAAGAACAAACGGGATTCTGATGGAGTGGTGGTACGCAACAAAGCACGTTTGGTTGCTAAAGGTTACAATCAACAGGAAGGCATTGATTATGACGAAACATTTGCCCCCTGTTGCTCGTATTGAGGCTATACTGTTATTTCTCGCATACGCAGCCTCAAGAAGCTTTCGTGTTTTCCAAATGGATATGCAGACGACCTTTCTGAATGGTGTTTTGAAAGAAAAAGTTTACATCTCATAGCCTGAGGGATTCATTAACTCTCGTCATCCACATCATGTGTACATTCTCGATAAGGCATTGTACGGGTTAAAACAAGCTCCATGTGCATGGTATGATGTTCTTTCCGAGTATCTTATAAATGAGGGTTACACACAAGGCAAAACCGACACCACTTTATTCACAAAGACAAAGGGCAGAGACAAGATATTAGTACAAATCTATGTTGACGACATTATTTTTGGTTCAACAAATCCAAAGTACGGTGGCGAATTTGCTAGGACAATGGCAAATCGATTTCCAATGAGTATGATGGGGGGAAATGTCATTTTTTGTCGGACTCCAAGTAAAACAGTTGGCTCATGGTAGTTTCATCTGCCAGTCTAAGTACATCAACGATCTACTCACCAAGTATGACATGACCAACTGTACATCCATATCCACTCCCAGGGCGGCAAAGACCAAGTTATCTGCCGATCTAGATGGATCTTATACAGATTTAAAGACGTATCGTGGGATGATTGGATCGTTACTTTATCTGACAGCAAGTCATCCAGACATCATGTTCTCTACCTGTCTGTGTGCCCGTTTTCAAGCAAATCCCAAGGAGTCACATCTTTAAGCTGTCAAGAGGATCTTCAGATATGTCAAAGGTACTATGTATCTTGGTCTGTGGTACCCCAGGGATTCCAATTTGGAGCTCTATGCTTATTCTGATGCTGACTATGCTGGTTGCATGCTGGATCGAAACAGTACTTCTGGCAATGCATATTTTTTTCGCGGATCGCTTAGTATGCTGGGTCTTAAAGAAGCAAAACTGTGTGTCCACTTCATCCGCTAAAGCAGAATATGTTGCTGCCACTCTCAAAGTATGTGGATATGGACACAAGTATCTGATTTTAGCCTGCAGTACCACAAGATCACGTTGCTATGTGACTCTCAATCTGCCATAGCCATCTCATGCAATCCGGTAGACCACTCAAAAACCAAATACATTGAAATTAGATATCACTTTACAAAAGATAATGTAATACCCTCTTACCCGGCCTAGAATTAAGAGGTAATTAATTAAGTTTATAATTGGGATTTAAATTAATTATGTGAATTAATTGATTTAATTCTTATTAATTGGTTAATTGTTTTAATATTAATCATAATGGATTAAATTTTGTTAAATAAGATTATTTGTGTTGGTGGATATGTGAGGTGTCCGATTTGGGGTTTAGTCACCACCCACACTTACTAAACACTCACAATTCATGCAAATTAGAAATTAAGTGTGTGTGTGTGTTTTGATTGTGCTCTCGGCCGTTAATCAAGAAACAAGAAAGGAAGCAACGAATTTGATCTTGAACCTTGCATGCAATTATACTTCTGATTTCATAACATTAACAAGGTTAGAATACTAAATTAAATTGTTAATTGATAGATTATATTCGGTTTTGATTATGTATGATGAATTCCGATTGATACATGATAATGGTTTGATGAATTAGGATGAATGCATGTTAGATTTTATGTTTAATACATGTTGTTTATATGCTTAGAATGATTCTGGAAAACATATATAACTTGCATGCTTAAAATCAGTTAGAATTTATGTTAGAAACCGAAATTGGGGAAGAACTTATGAGTTTATCGGATTTGGGGATGAAACTGTCGGAATTAGATGAATTCCGATGGATTTGATCGGTATTGAAGGAAATCCGATAGATTCTATCGGAATTAGACAGGAATCCGACAATTCATTTTCGGATTTGGCCCTAACTCTTTTATCGGAATCCTTGTTTATCAAATTTAAACATATGTCGGAAATTATGACTTTGTTGGTCCCATGTATGAGAGAGTAACAACAAGCAACAGGTGTGTAGAAGGGGGGTTGAATACACTTTCTGCGGAAATTGAACAAATCAAAGAAAAGTGTTACACACAGTAAATCAAACCACAATCAATCAAATGCTTTTATTAATCAGAAGATGATTACAATGCTTTGAATAAGAAGATGATTACAATGACTATCAAGTAAGCAACTCTTGATATATAATCACCTAATATAAATCTCTCAATTCTCTCAAACTTAGATATCTATAATTAACATATAATTATAGATACCGACGACTCTCTAAACAGGATTTTCACAGATTGAATCAACACATGATTACTTACCAATATCACAACTAATGTGATTAATTCGAACACACGAACTTCTTTGGCAATATGTGAGTATCTTGATACTGAATCAAGATTCGTAACATATACGATGAGGTGAGGTTTGGCTCTGCAACACTTAGTTGTTCTTGAATCAAAGTCGTAATCGTCTCTGATTCGTAGTCGTACCTCTAAACTTATCAGGAGATAAGTATTTATAATCCTGTTGCTACGGTTCCTAACAAACTAGACTTAGCCTAATTCGCTAACTAACTTTCGGATAAACCGGAATCTTGAATCTTGAGTCTTCAATCTTCAATCTTGATTCTGGAGTCTTCTTATCCTTTCCGTAGATATAGAGAGTTAAAACAGAATTTAAAACACATTTAAATTCTTTTAAGCTGACTTATTTAGTCAAGCTGAGTTACTCAGCTTGAAACTCATCAAGCTGAGTTCTTCGAGAACACACTCGAAAACAAACATGAACTAACATGTACATTGATAAACTCATCCTTAGAGGTCTAACTTAGTTGACTAAAACATATTTAGCAACTCTGTCGAGCTGACTCTGCTTTTGAGCTGAGTCACTCAGCTTGAAACACATCAAACTGAATACTCGATATATACCTTATGTGACATACACAGATAATCAAACACATTAATAATCTAACTAAGGTATAGTATAAACTGGTCAACATATATTCAGCTTATATTCAACTTATACTCAGTCTGAATCACTCAAAGTGTTCAGTCTGACTAAGCTTCATAATTCTGTTTAAATTATATGTAGAACTCATCTTACAAACTTAACTTTGTCTCATCAAATTCAAACTGATGAGATCATTTTCCCAACAAACTCCCCCTATTTGATGATGACAAAACCATCAAACAGTTCTTAAGTTTGTTTAACAGAATTATGTTTTAAATCTTAAACTTATTAAGATTTTATTATTTGAACTGATCAAATATTTATTGAACATATCAATTTAAATTGGAACACTCCAATTTTTAGTTGAACACACCAACTTTTAGTTTAACACACCAACTAATTATATTAATGAATAAGAACTTATCATTTATTCATTAAGCTGAACTTATCAGACTTATAGCTATGAACACATCATAATACAGTTGAACATATCAAACTTTATATTTGTATTAATTGAACTGATCATAATACAAAAGTTGTTGATCACTTAGATCATGCACACTAAGTGCTTACAAAAATATTAGAACTAATCTAATATTTACAATAGAACTAATCTATTCTGGATGCAGCTCTTCAAACTCCTTAATCTCTTTATTTATTTCTTCAAGAATTTCTTGCAGATTAGGTATATGTTGAAGCTGATCCTTTTGTGATCTGATTGCTCTGTTGATTCTGTATCTGAACCTTGCAGTCTGTTCAGTCTTTTCTACAATTTGTCTCAGAGCAAACACCTGAGATACCCCACAAGTATAAATGTTAGCATCAGCCTGGAAGCATTTTTCACCATTTCTGTCCAAGTACATGAACCCTTTCTGAGGCTTTTCAACATATGTATTCTCTTGAAACTCCATGCCTTCAGGAAGAGCAAGACTGTACATATCTAGATTTGCTAGTCCAGATGGCTTTGATTGCTTCTTCTTTCCAACTTTATGAAAAGAAGTTAGTAGGGTAGCTATCTCATACCTGGGTATTAATTGCATCACATCAGCCCTAGCAAGTAGTCTCAGCAGCTCATCTTTAACTTGATTTCGAGTTGTGGACCTTTCCATCTGTTTAATGAGCACTGCTACTTGCTTCCATTCCTCATAACCCAGCTTGTGCAGTTGATTCAGCTCCAGAGAAGGTGTCTCACCATTCTTTAAAGAAAATTCCATTATTATTATCCCTTGAGCTGAGCTCAACTTTAGAGAATCAATCTGAGAAGAGAAGTGCAGCTTTTCATAACAGTGAGATATATCCTCTTCCTCAGCTTGACCTTGCATAGGCAGTTCTTCTTCTTCTTCCTTGGGCACGATAGGCAGTTTGAGTTTTGTCAATTCCTCATTCTGCTTTCTGATCAGCTCAGCCCAGTTTTGTTCTCTTATCTCTTTTTCTCTAGCTAACACAGCTTGAGCATCTGATTGTCTTCTTCTCAGTTCTTCGACCGAGATCCCAAGCTGGTCAGCATCCTCCCTTTCCATTCTTCTAGCAGCCATCAGTGAAGCTCTTTCTTGAAGTGTCATTTTGTCAGCTGAGTCTTCATCTAAGGCTGATGATTCACTTAGAATCATCCTTCTTCTTTTCTGCAGAGGGGTTTCAGATTCATCTGAGCTGAGTACTAAAGGCCTTTTTCCTTTAGCTTTTTCAGTCAGCTCAGGTTCTGTTTGTTTTTCTTTCTCCCCGTCAACTTGATTTGCTCCCTTTGCCAGCATAAGTAGAGCTTCAGCTTGCACAGACTCATCCTCAGCTTCTGGAATCTTCTCCCCCTTTTTGTCATCATCAATAGGGGTTGAAGTCCTTTGTTGTTGGAGAGCAGCAACTGCAGATTTCAGCTGCTGAACATCTTCCTCTATAGAATCCAAGATCATCAACATATTCTTCTTATCTTATTTCCTTTTGAGGTGCAGCTTGTCAAACTGACTCTTGAAAAATGTCATCAAGTCGTCTAAGTCAGCTTGAGATGGTTGGAATTTGGGTACATCATCCGAAGGTTGGTGTTTACCTTCAATTTCATTTGCACCAGAGTCTTGACCCTGTGAATCACCCTGGTTGGAGGATGAAACATTGACAGGTCATGCAAGAGGTGTGAGAAGTGAAGAGAAGTAATAGGGCTCGAGACGTGAAGTGTATGGGTTGGTGGTTGGCTAATTGGTTTAGAGGGGGGTGATTGACCCTGGGGATTGGTCATATGTTCAATGTAACCTGAATGTGTCTGTTCAGGCACAGAAGTAGGCTCTCCCATGGCACGAATAAGTGTGGGCTGAGTAGACACCACACCCGGTTTAGGCTGTTGGGTTTTAATGAGCCTTGAGGTGGACACCTTGAGAGTAGGCGTCTCCCCCTCAACTCCTGCCGGAGGGATCAATGTGATCTCAGCTCCAGTGATGCCTTTTGGAGTGGCACCACCTTTGGCAGTTTTTCTTTGGTAGGTTTGGATATTCTCCCTAGCAGCAGTGAGCATACTAGGGGTGGCTTCAGAGTGGGATTGAAAATGGAATGAAGGTGGAGGAGATGGGTTAGACTGAGTTGGTTCTACTGCAGTCTTATCTCCAAAAGTGGATGGAGAAAAGTGAGAAGAAAGAGAAAGTGGAGAGGTCTTACCAGAGGTGGCTGCAGTGTAAACTATTTCAGCCTGAGCAGAGTACTCAGCTTGAACTTCTGTGTCAGCTTGAGAAGCTCCCCCTTAATTTGATTCCTCTGCTTCACTTTCTGATGAAGCTGCCTCAGCAATTTGGAGCATGGGCTCACTCAGACCCTCTTGCTCTGGAAAGATGTCGTTGTTGAACATCTTAGAGCTGAGTGTAGGAAACAGGAACAGATCCTGATCAGCTTCAAAGAGTGCTGTCCCCAGCTCGGCTTCAAATGCCAAGGACAGGTACCTTATGAAAGGTACATGAAGATCCCTTGTGGTCTTCATCACTTGGACCCGGAGCTTGTTGAAAATGAGCTGTGCATAGTCTATGTTTCTCGCAAAGTACATGTTGTACAGTAGCTGCATCTCGAACTCATTGATCTGGTCCAATCCTCCAACCTTGGTACCAAGTGAATGAACCACTGTGGACACCATGAAGCCCCATCCGGTTGGAAAAATGGCCTTCTTGATCACCCCTTTAGTCTGTGGGTGACCCATTCTAGGTAGGACAGACCTAGCCACTTGCCTTGTGACAGCCAGCTCGAACTCATCAGATTGAGGGAGTTGAAGAACATCCCTTAGCCGTTGCACTGACAGGACGACTGTTCTTATACCATTAAGAACAGTTCCTGTTATCTCTCCCCTGTTCTGGTCGTAAGTACAGGTGTACCAGAACTCTAGCAGATGTTGAGGAATGATGTGGAGGGGTGCGCCACAGAAGGCGAATGCCAGAGGGCATTTACGAATATAAGCCACCCAGGCTTCATAACCTCTGCCTTGTTTTCTCGGAGGAATTGCAAGGCAGACCCGTTGATTGTTGACTTTCAGCAACGACACTCCATTGTTCCTGAACTGAGCACCTCGAATCATTTGATCACTGAGAACTAATGTGATTCCGTCCATGTTGGTTAATTACACTGAGTAATTGGAAATACGCACTGAGCGGTTCAAAAATTGCACTTAGCAATTTAGGGTATTGAAACGAACGTATGCACTAAGCAATGGAGGTGTATGCGAAAGGTAGTTATGAAGGTGAGAAGTCTGAATTGCAAGCGTAAACTTCTCTAATCCGAATAAGATCGGTATATATACCTTTCTGAGGAGAGAGAAAAATTACCGTTAGAAATCCCCCTTTTTATCCGTTACGCCGTAAAATTGTGATGTAACAGTGATTGGGTAGAACTAATCATCTTCCAACGGCTACTAAGGTAATATAATAATATTGACTGACAATAAGATTATATACACGGATGTATTATACCTATACACAAGTTAGTATAATACGTGATTTGAGACTGACTTAAATACGCAGTAGTCATGAGTCACTCACACTTAGTAAATAACACATGAGATTGGACACACCAAGCTGAGTAAACCTATTACTCAGTTTAACTCAAGCACTCAGCTTGATTTAAGCACTCAGCTTGAGAATGAAACTCAGCTTGAAATGTGCACTCAGCTTGAAATGTGCACTCAGCTTGAGAATGAAACTCAGCTTGAAATGTGCACTCAGCTTGAGTAGAGCACACAACTCATAAGTAATGACACTAAGTCGTTTTCATTTGAGACTGACTCAAACGAATCTATTAACCACACTGAGTAGTTATAGAGCGTTTAGAACCAACCAAACGTGTGAACCAATCACACAGTCTGAGTTAAGCACATAGCTCATACTCAATGACACGTAGTCATTTATGTTTAAGACTGACTTAAACATGTAATTTTAGCTACACTAAGTAGGTAAAATATGTTTGGAACTTACCAAACGTGTGAACCAATCACATAGTGTGAGTTAAGCACATAGCTCAGACTCAATGACACTTAGTCATATTGTTCGAGACTAACTCAAACTAACATTTCAACCACACTGAGTAGTTGAATTATGTTTGGAACTGACCAAACGTGTGAACTCATTTTTCAGTTTGACATATAGATCAGTTTATGAAAACTTATTTATAAACTGTGCACCCAGCTTAAGACACTTAGTCTCTGTCAAACTGAGAACTCAAATTTTAGACACTTAGCTAGGGGTTGAGCATACCCAATTTACTTAGCATATACATAAACCTCTTTTCATCAAGGGGCTTAGTAAAGATATCTGCTAATTGGTCATCAGTGGAGATAAATTTAATGTCAACTTTACCTTTTTCCACGATGTCCCTTATGAAGTGATGTCGAATTTCAATATGCTTGGTTCTTGAGTGAAATAATGGACTGTAAGTGATGGCTATTGCACTTTGGTTATCACAGAAGATAGGAGTTTTCTTGAAACTCATCCCAAAGTCCTGAAGCTGATGCTGCATCCACAAGATTTGAGCACAACAGCTCCCTGCTGCAACAGTTGAAGTAGCCACTGAGTTCTGTTTCTTACTAGTCCAGCTTACTAATTTACCTCCAAGCAATTGACATCCTCCAGTGGTTGATTTTCTATCTAACTTGCACCCAGCATAGTCAGCATCAGAAAAACCAACTAACTCAAATCCAGAGTCCTTTGGATACCAAAGTCCTAGATTTGGTGTACCTTTAAGGTACCGAAAGATCCTTTTCACAGCTTGAAGATGTGATTCTTTAGGATCAGCCTGATATCTTGCACAAACACATGTAGCAAACATGATATCAGGTCTACTATCTATCAAATAGAGTAATGAATCTATCATTCCTCTATAGGTAGACTGACACACAGACTTACCATCTGAGTCTTTACTCAGCTTGACAGCTGGTGACATGGGTGTTTTCATGGTTGAACTTGAATCAAAACCATATTTCTTTATCAAATCCAAAACATATTTGCTTTGATTGATGAAAATTCCATCAGGCTTTTGTTGAATTTGTAGGCCTATGAAATATGTCATCTCACCCATCATACTCATCTTGTACTTTTGTGACATTATTTTGGAAAACCACTCACACAGAGATTCATTGGTAGAACCAAAGATAATGTCATCCACATAGATTTGTACAAGAATCACCTGTCCATTATTCTTTTTAAAGAAGATTGTCTTATCTATACTACCTCTGGTGAAATCCATTGATAGTAGATAAGTGGACAATGTATCATACCAAGCTCGTGGAGCTTGTTTAAGACCATACAAAGCCTTGTCCAACTTATAGACATGATGTGGAAACTTTGAACTGATAAAGCCAGGAGGTTGTTTCACATAGATTTCCTCCTGAAGTTTTCCATTTAGGAAATCACTCTTCACATCCATTTGATAGACTTTGAAATCTTTATATGCTGCATAAGCCAGGAACAACCTTATGGCTTCAATTCTAGCAACAGGGGCAAAGTTCTCATCATAATCAATTCATTCTTCTTGCTTATACCCTTGTGCTACTAGCCTGTCTTTGTTCCTAACTATCACTCCATCCTTGTCCATTTTATTTCTATAGACCCACTTAGTGCCTATATTTGAATGATCTTTGGGGGCAGGGACAAGGGTCCAGACTTTATTCCTCTCAAACTCATTTAATTCCTCTTGCATAACATCAATCCAATCCTCATCTGTTAAGACTTCCTCAGTCTTCTTTGGTTCCATCTGAGACAGAAAACCAAAGTGAGCAGCATAGTTAGCTGTAGCCTTAGATCTGGTTATGACTTTCTCTTGGACATTTCCAATGATTTGATCTTGAGGATGATCTTTGAGGAATTTAAATGTGGTAGTTGGAGAGTCAGGTTCTGAATCTGGGTGATGTTGAGAACCTCGAGGTGAACTTATCTCCTCAGTCTCAACAGCAGCATTGTCAACAAACTGATTGTCACTAAGATTCTCAGTCTGAGTAACTTCAGCTCCAAAAGGATTGACGAACTCATCATCTTTCTCAGCTTGAGAATCCTTTGAAGCTTGTGATGATTTCATTGATGAACACACATCATCATCACTATCATCTCCTATGACATACATAGGATTTGACATGTTTATTTCCCTTGGCCTTTCAAGCTCACTCAGACTAACGGAGTCAGCTTGACTTTTCTCAGCTTGATCAATACTGTCTTCATCAAATGAAACATGAATTGATTCTTCAATGGCCTTTCTCCTAGAGTTATATACTCTGTATGATTTGGAGATTGAGGAATAACCAACAAATATTCCAGGATCAGCTTTGGGTTCCAACTTATGGAGCTGATCTCTTTGATTCAGCACATAGCATTTTGAACCAAGGATATGGAAATAACCTATATTGGGCTTTCTAGACTTATACATTTCATATGAAGTCTTTCCATGTCTTTTGACAATGATTGACCTATTCTGAGTATAGCAGGCTGTACTAACAGCTTCATCCTAGAAATAGAGTTTCAATCCTGCCTCACATAGCATTGTCCTTGCAGCCTCAATTAAGGTTCTATTTCTCCTTTCAGCAACTCCATTGTGTTGTGGAGTTCTGACATATGAGAAATTTTGTAATATTCCTTTTTGTTCACTGAAGCTTTCAAGGGTTGAGTTCCTGAACTCAGTCCCATGATCACTTCTGAGTTGCTTTACAGACAAACCTTTCTGCAACTCTTCCCTTTTGATGAAACTTATTATCTCCATGGCAGTCTCACTTTTGGATTTTAGGAATATTACCCAGGTGAATCGTGAGAACTCATCTACTATCACCAGAGTGTACTTCTTGCCACTTAGGCTTGGAGTACTTATGGGTCCAAATAGATCCATATGCTACATATGCAATGGGTCTGTTATTGAAAAATTTTGCTTTGATTTAAATGACCCTTTATGGTGTTTCCCTTATTCACAAGCTGAACACAATTTGACTTTGACAAATGTGATTTTCGGTAATCCAGAGACTAACTCTTTATTGGACAGCATATTTATATTCTTAAAGTTCAAATGAGACAAATATTTATGCCATAACCAACTCAGCTCAGGAACATAATGGGAATACAAGCAGGTTTCACTATTGGGATCAGCAGAATTTAGATCAAGTAGATACACATCTCTTTCTCTTTTAGCTATTAATACAGGCTTTCCCTTAGCATTATAAATTGTTCCTGCTTTCTTCCTAAAAGTAACAACATTGTCCTCATCACACAATTGACTGATACTAATCAGGTTGTGTTTGAGGCCTTTGACATATGCAACTCTCTGGAAAGTGACTTTACCAGCTTGCATCTTCCCATAGCCTTTGGTTCTTCCATGGGAGTTGTCACCAAATGTTACTTTAGGACCTTCATCTTCCTGGAAATCACTGAGAAGTCCTTTCCATCCGGTCATGTGCCTTGAACATCCACTATCCAAGTACCATTTACTTGAACCCTGCACATGATATAAAAACTAAACACATTAGTTTTGCTTGGGAACCTACTTCTTGGTGGGTTCAGATGAGGAGCACTTAGCAGCTTCATCTTGTTGAACTGACTGCTCAGCTTGAGCAGAAACTGAATCCTGTGTAGGCTGATCAGTTTGTTCTTGCTCAGGCCTTGAGATTTCAGCATCACAGTCCTTAGCCTCATGACCTCTACTTCTGCATTTGTAGAATCTCCTTCTTCCAATGATGACAGGAGGTAGAGTGTCTAACAATCCTTGTGAGAATTTACTTTCAGTTTTAGGATTGTATGTGGTGGATAACTTCTCAACTTTCTTTGCAAGCTGATTCACCTGGTGATCACTGACTTTGGACTTACCTTTGTCAGGTCTATGTTTGTTATCCTGAGAAGATTGACTAACAACCTTCTTCTCCATGACTTTGGACTTACCTTTGTGATGCCTTCTGGACTCACCAGTTTCAACAGGTTTGGACTTACCACTGTTGATCTTCTTGGACTTACCAAGATCAACAACTTTGGACTTACCATTGTTGTGATTTGACCTCTGACTTACAGTGGTCATCCTGTTCTTATAACTTCTCTCCGAGCCAGATAGAGAATTTTGCCTTTTGAAAGGATTTGGATTAAGCCTTCCTATGACTGAAGTTCTTTGAACAGGCTGAGTGCCTAATATGTCCAACACCGACTTACCATGTTGTTTGGAAGTTGAGCACTCATTACCATGATCTTTGGCCTTCACAATCATATTGAATTTTAGGCTTGGATCAAGTCGTTTCTCTGAGGCTGACTTCTGAGACTCAATCAGTTGTCTATCTTCCTCAGAATCTGTACTTGCTATCTCATCATCAGCTACATAAGCTGCTGTTTGATAGTCACCTCCAAGTACAGCCTTCACCTGTTTTGGTATCTGTTGGTTTATGCACTGTTCAGCAAGCTTTAATGACTTACACCAAGATTCAGTGATCTTTTGAAGTTGATCAGCTTTGTCTTTTTCTTCCTGAAGTTTTTCACTAAGAAGTTTATTAATGTGCCTCTGACATTCAAGGTCACACTGTACTTTCTTACCAACATCAATGAGAGATTTATTTTCCTTAATCTCATCTTTAAGTTTTGCTATTTCAGCTTTGAGGTCAGTCTGAGACTTAAGGATGGTCTTGAAATCATTTAGCAAATAATCAAAAGAAAGACCATTCTCCTCATCTGTATAAGAGTAGAAATTACTGACCTTGTACAAGGAATCAGGATCCCAATCACTCAGTTTGCTGTTTTCCTCAGCTTCCTTCATGTCAGCTTCAAAGACTGATTCGGACTGACCATAATCAACCTCATCAAATTCTAGGTCTTCATCTTCTTGAGCCATTAGACATACATTATCATCTGAGGTGGATGATTCTGTATCCCAGATTTCAGCATATAAACCTTTTCCACTGGGTTTGTCTTCAGGATTTGATTTCTTGAGCTGAGTGTACTTCTTCTTGTACTTATCAGCTCTATAAGCATTCTTAGCAACAACAGATGTTGATTCTACCTTCTTAGATCTGCACTCAGCAGCTATATGTCCCTTTTTCTGACAGTTGAAGCACACAACATTCTTGGGATCAAAGGAACTCTTCCCTTTGCTCCTGTCAGATCTTCCTCTTCCCCTTTGAGCTTTTCTCAAACGTCTGGCTAACATGGCCATCTGCTCAGTGATAGTCTGAACATCATCAGTATCACTTGAGTCTGAGTCTGAGTGGTCAGCTTGAGATTCTGACTCAGTCTCAGATTCAACAACCATAGCTTTGGAACCTTTCTTCTTCTTCTGTGCAACTAATGCAACTTCTGTTTTGTCCAAAGATTCTTTTAGTTGTTGTTGAGAAGCTCTTTTGTGTTCTAGGATCTGTTCATGATTCAGCATGAACCCATAGATGGACTGTAGGTTATACATGTGTAATGTTCCTCCAGCCCTTAGTGCAGTGGTTACTTCATTGAACCTTTCTGGTAACATATCCAGAAATTTCAGCACGAGCTCAGCTTCATCTCTCTTTACACCCACACTTAGTAGGTCATTTATCAAGCAGTGAAACCTTGTGAACAAATCTGCCAAGGTTTCATTCTTCTTTGAAAAGAAGTTTTCATACGATCTATTCAAGTGATTCTTCTTTTGTTGCTTGACCAGATCTGTGCCCTCATAAGTGACACTCAGCGTATCCCAGATATCGTTTGCGGTTTGATACCGAGTCACAGTGCGCATGATTTCATTAGTTAGGGAATTCGCTAGAACACTCTTTGCCTTGTCATCTAGATTGAAGAGTTTCCAATCTTCATCAGTCCAGGATGCAACACGCTTTCTTGTTTCCCTCTCAGATTTGCCAAGAGACGTATCACTGACAGTAGAAGGGATCTTGGGGATTATTGGTCCTTTTGTGATGACTTCCGACATACGGTTGTCTATGGACTTTAGGAAGAGCATGGATCTGAACTTCCACATAGAATAGTCAGATCCATCAAATATGGGACATCCTTTAGCAGAGATCTGAGGAAAGTTTGATGGAGTATTGCTTGTCGACATTTCAATCTTTCTCAGAATCTTGAACTATTCAACTGATGAAATCGTTCAGCCTGCTTTGATACCAGTTGTTGGTCCCTTGTATGAGAGAGTAACAACAAGAAACAGGTGTGTAGAAGGGGGGTTGAATACACTTTCTACGGAAATTGAACAAATCAAAGTAAAGTGTTACACACAGTAAATCAAACCAGAATCAATCAAATGCTTTTATTAATCAGAAGATGATTACAATGCTTTGAATAAGAAGATGATTACAATGACTATCAAGTAAGCAACTCTTGATATACAATCACCTAATATAAATCTCTCAATTCTCTCAAACTTAGATATCTATAATTAACATATAATTATAGATACCGACGACTCTCTAACAGGATTTACACAGATTGAATCAACACATGATAACTTACCAATATCACAACTGATGTGATAATTTGAACACACGAATATCTTTGGCAATCTGTGAGTATCTTGATACTGAATCAAGATTCGTAACACATACGATGAGGTGAGGTTTGGCTCTGCAACACTTAGTTGTTCTTGAATCAAAGTCGTAATCGTCTCTGATTCGTAGTCGTACCTCTAAACTTATCAGGAGATAAGTATTTATAATCCTGTTGCTACGGTTCCTAACAAACTAGACTTAGCCTAATTCGCTAACTAACTTTCGGATAAACCGGAATCTTGAATCTTAAGTCTTCAATCTTCAATCTTGATTCCGGAGTCTTCTTATCTTTTCCGTAGATATAGAGAGTTAAAACAGAATTTAAAACACATTTAAATTCTTTTAAGCTGACTTCTTTAGTCAGGCTGAGTTACTCAGCTTGAGTCTCATCAAGCTGAGTTCTTCGAGAACACCCTCGAAAACAAACATGAACTAACATGTACATTGATAAACTCATCCTTAGGAGTCTAACTTAGTTGACTAAAACATATTTAGCAACTCTGTCGAGCTGACTCTGCTTTTGAGCTGAGTCACTCAGCTTGAAACACATCAAGCTGAATACTCGATATATACCTTATGTGACATACACAGATAATCAAACACATTAATAATCTAACTAAGGTATAGTATAAACTGGTCAACATATACTCAACTTATATTCAGCTTATACTCAGTCTGAATCACTCAAAGTGTTCAGTCTGACTAAGCTTCATAATTCTGTTTAAATTATATGTAGAACTCATCTTACAAACTTAACTTTGTCTCATCAAATTCAAACTGATGAGATCATTTTTCCAACAGACTTTAACTATGAAATCATGCCTGAACTCTTTTCTCGGAATTCCATTTTCTCGGAATTAGACTTATACTCGGATTATGCTTTTACTCGGAATTTGAATAATATATCGGTATTGGACATTTCTTGGAAATTACAAGTGCCTTAACACTTATTATCGGAATTCTAATTATCTCGGAATTCAGACTATCGGATTGTACTTTTCTCGGATTGTGTCTTTTATCGGATTGTACATTCTATCGGAATGAACCTTTGCTCGGATTATGCCTATGCTCGGAATTGGGTTATGATTCTATCGGAATTGGCATTATCGGATTTGGGCTTTATCGGAGTTTGACCGTTTACTCGGAATTCAATTGGATTTGGGATTTACTCGGATTTGAAGATTTAATGATAAACATTAAATTGTATATCTATTGGGTTTATGTATGATGAATATATGTATGCATATGTGCACATACATGATTAACATGGTTAGATATGATATCTATTTTGGATCAGTATTATGAATCGAATACTGACTTGGATTACTTCAATCTCAGGGACTGAGAAGACTCAGTGAATTTAGTCACCTGAGTGGGATTCTACAGTGATGACTGTGGTGAGTAGATTTATATCTTTTGATATACAGGATATGATATCCTATTTGGAATGCTCTTGTTTGGATTGTATATACATGTTAATTTGGAGATCAGTTTGATGCTGGGCCTAATGCTTGGGGGATTACAGTATCTGATCTTGAAGTACTGTTGTGGTACTCAAGAGGGCTGATACTGTTGTCCATGTTAGCAAGGCTATCGGTAAAGCTTGGTTTTGGCTGACCTTGTTGTAGGTGCTTGCAACACCGCCGGTTTTCATGGGATTCATGAGCTATTTGGTTTAGGCATGTTTGCCTTGTTTATGATTAGATATTGGTTCCCTTACTTAGCTTTGTGCTAAGATGCTTTTGGCTGGGAATATGGACAGACCGTACTCTGATGTCAAGATTTTGAAAGAGCCTGTTTTGTTATTAACACTGTAGTGACTATTTTGTAAACATTAACCATACAAAGCTGTAATTATTTTTGGTTTAAATATAAGTATATGTAATTAGCTTCCGCATGCAGTAAATATCATGTTTAAAAAGTACAGTGTTACAGATAATGTGGAGAAAGGCTTAATTGAACTTCAGTATGTTCACACTGATAATCAGCTGGCTGACTTGTTTACCAAACCATTGGACAAAAGTTTCTTTAATGAGTTGGTCTCCAAGTTAGGCATGCTCAACTTAAGAATCTACCATACTGTTGTTTTATTTCATTTCTTATCTTTTCTGTTTTGAGCGGGTTTTACACTGTTTATTCATTTTGCAGTTACAGGATGCAATACTCAAGGGGGAGTGTCTATATACACATACACATACTGCATATGTGTTTGGGAGAAAAATACTGATAACTTATTCCCTCGCAATCTCAAAATTTTCAGAAAAACATGCACAAGTTGAGGGGGAGTGTGTTTAAAATGTACAAATCTTTAAATCTGAAAAAACAGAAATAAAACAAGAAAATTTTCCTAAGTATCAATGTGCTTAGGATCTTGACCTATCGATCTCATTTCTATATATCTTGATAGGTCAATGAAAGATTAGCATGAAAATTGCTAAGTGTGGGTAAATCATCAAACCCTATAGATCCTAGTCCAACGATCCTACATGTGTGCGAAAAAAATGGACTAAGGATCTATACACAAAGGACCCATCGATCTTGGTCTATAGATCCTATTTCAAAAGAGAATCTACCAAGGGTCAGTGTGTAGGAACAGTGCTATCGATCCTATTTGAAAGGAAAGTGTGCTAAGGGTCAATGTGTAGGAATAGTGCCATCGACCTTGTTCCTTAGATCGTAGCCTATAGACCGTGTTTAGGTTCAGTAAGGGTGAACAGTGCCATCGATCCTAAATCAATGAAAAATCACTAAGGGTTAGTAAGGGTGAATAGTGCCATCGATCCTAATTCATGGAAAAATCACCAAGTGTCAGTAAGGGTGAACAGTGCTATCGACAGTGTTTTTTCACTGGATCGATAGCCATCGACCGTGTTCTTTTATGAGGGTTTGGTGCTATCAAACGATGACATGTGTCTTAGTTTATATAACGGTCACTTCACCCTTTTTAATCAGATTTACCTTTCAAATTCCAAATCGACATCCACAGTTCTCTCGATTTTGTTACTTACAAATCTGATTTGATCTCGTTACTCTACCAAAATTTATAATTTTAGGTTTAAATCACTTCTATTTACTAAGGTAAACAACTTTAATGGATTAGAAAGTTTAAACTTGAGTTTATTTAATGTTTTTAGACCTTAAAAAAGTCGAGATCGATAGAGGTGTTTGGGACTTCGTTCAAACTTTTAACCATCAAAACGATCTTGTTTGGACAAACTTTTTTTGTGATGGGACTTAAGATCACAAGGGGAACACGAATATGCAAAAATATCTCAGAAATGATAAAAAGTGTTCTTCATGTTCTTCGGGTGTATGAACATACACTTGAGATGAGATTTTTGGTTCAAAAAGTGATGTTATGGTGATTTTTTGACTATACTTCAATGTTGCAAAGTTGTTTATATACATCTAATTAGTGTATATCAACCATCAAAACATATTTTCAACACTATTTTACATCATGTACTCAATGTGGATTTTCAAGAGTCAAGGATTTTTTACTAAAGTTGAAATTTTCAAAGTTTTTAGTTTTGGTATAATCTTGTCATCTTAGTATCAATATGATATAAGTATGACTTCAACCCAAAAGTTTTCATGTGTGTATGCATTTTTAATTGCTTATATCTATATCTTAGACTTAACTTGTTTATCAATTGTGCAGATATAATGGCTCAAGTTGAACAACCCCTTGTTGAGCAAAACCCGGACGAGCTCTTAGTACCCAGAGCTGAGTTCCTCCATGTTTCCACTCATGAAAACAACCAATTCCTTAACCTCTCAACCTTTAAAAATCCTCACTACCCAATCATTACTGATATACTTAAAGTCCACCCACTGAACCATCTTCTCACCTACAACGCTGCCACCACTAGCACGCATGTCCCGGAGCTCTATGCCCAACAATTCTGGAGGACGTGTTATGTATGAAAAATCCGGAATGAAAGCATGTCCATCCATGCTAATGTTGATCAATTTTCTATTGTCATCACAGTGGATAGACTTAGGGAGATTTTTAGACTCCCTACTGCTAGTAGCCGGCCTCCTGACACATCATTCGATGAAATTCCTGATGAGGCCATCCGCATAGCAGCTATTCATGCAATGGGATACACTAGGCCACTTAAGCGGAAAGCCCAGTTCAAACACAACAACTTACATCCCATGTATAATGTTCTCATGACCATACTCCAGAAATGCTTAACACCGAAACACACTGGGTATAAGTTTATGACGGAGAACCAGTGGAAAATCTTTGTGACTGCTGCTAACCACCTGCACGTGGACTACACTTATCTATTCTTCCATGACATGAAGTCCATAATTCTCAACAAAAATAATCAAAGGAAGAAAGTAGCAAATTTTCTGCCATACCACCGGTTCATCCCAATGATCATCCAGTTTGTGATGGATCACAATGATGAAATCCCAAGGCGAGCAGGTTATCCCTCTATATCTGCGGGAGGATATAGATTCTAGGCCTCAAACATTTGCGAGAGATGCTGAGGGGGGAGAGCAGAGAGAAAATTCTGAGAGGGGTGGTGAAGAAGGTGAAAGTGTTACTAATAGAGTGGGAGGGAATGCTTATGATCCCGCAACCATTCAAGCCGTTGTTGAATCCCTAGCCCATACCACCATTTCACCTGAAACCAATCCTGCAATCCAAACTGAAATACCTATAGAACAAGTGGGTCTAGCCAGTTCAGAATCCAACAGTGCTGAATCCGTCTTTCATGAGGAGAGTACCCAGTTATTTGAACCTATCCTATTACCCATGGGTACTCCCGAATAACCCATTGAACAGCCAACTGAAAGCACTCCTTCATACATGAAAATTACTGAACCGGTTACTTCACCCCCAGCCTTGGCACATACAGCTGAAACAACTCCTCAAACTTTTCAACCTAGTGGCCTTGTCTTTGTTCGTGAACCGTCTCCGCAACAAACAATCACACCCAGGCCTATCCTACCAGTTCTTGAACCTGAAATTGAAACATTTGTTCAAGTGGACTCTGTAACCCCTAAGGACTCCCCCATGTCACCAAATCGGCATGATGGGTATGGAGCAGGTAGCGGAGATGAATATAGTATGTTGAAAAGTGTTAGTGCTGACGAAGTGAGAAAAGAAAATGAGAGTGATGAGGGACCTCCAGCCTTAGAAAGCTGGGAAGCTACATCTGCTATTAGGCCTGACATTGTTGGGTCTGATATTGAAACAATCACGGTCATCCCAACCGTGCAACTTTCAACCCCTCCTAGCCACTTAGGTGTTTCTCAACAAGCACCTACTTCATGCACATGGCGATATATTATCATCTAGGTCTACCTCAATCGGGGGCAAGACCTATTGAAATCAGAGGACCGTCTCCCTCGGCCTCGCCCATTCCTTCTGAGCACATTAACATACCACAGATCTCTGCATTTCTTGAAAAACATAAACACACTATTGATGCATTGGCCTTGTTAATCAAACAAGTGCCAAGAACTTCCGTAGGTAGTACCACTTCTGGTTTTATGCGCGGATCGGAAAGAAATCCTGCTGCACTCAACATTCCTACAGCTCCAGGGGGTGGTTCTGCCTTTGTGGCTGGAACTTCAACCGGTAACCTTGGTGATTCCGGGTTTGTCACACGTACTAAACTACATGAATCCATTCAACAAGCCGTGGTCCCTCTTCATACCAAACTTAATGAAACAAATCTAAAACTGGATCATATTGAAACTTTACTTACATCGAGACTAACACTTACTCCTCAACCACATGAATCTGATCCCTCAACCCTGTCTGTTGATGCACTAAAAAGCCTTTTATATGTCAAACTCCTAGAACAAAGGCCAAAATCAGAACATAATCAAGATTTGCTCACCATTCTCCGAGATGAACAAACTTCCAAAGGTAGCAATCTTCAAGAGTTTCAGGATGATATCACTGCAAAAATAGATGGGGTCACCATATGTTCACAGGATGGGCTACATTGAGTGGATAAGAATAATAACGATGCTCAAGAAATTAAAAAGGAGTCAAATCAAGCAAGAGATTACAATTGAACTCTCTAAGCTGATTTCTAGAGCTGAGGAGTTGAGTTGCGTTCTAGTTCCTGGTCTGCAATGGGAGAGCTTATTTAAGATACCTGAAGGTGTGACATTCAAAGAGAACCAAATTATAGACACACCAGTTCAGGGATTCATGTTTAAGGATCAGGCAGGCAATCCTAGCTTCATTAAGCTTTCTGAGATATGTTATTTGAAGGCTAAGGATGCCATAAGAATAAGAAGTTGGTGTGATGAAAGCTCAAATCACTTTGTGAGATACAAGCTGAACAAGATCATTCGCATGCAACAAAAGGAACTCAGATGGGATGCAGAAGCTGAAAGGATGCTAGAAGAGATCAACAGAGAAATTATTCTTTGGGAAGTTTTACATCCAGAGTTCAAGAGATAACTTTTGTAATAGATTAGTTCTATTTTAATTATTAGATTAGTTCTAATATTTTATAAGCACTAAGTGTGCATGATCTAAGTGATCAAATTTTGTATTCTGATATGTTTAACTTAATGAATACAAGTGTTATTTTGATATGTTCAAATGTTTATGATATGTTCATAGATGTTAGTCTGATATGTTCAGCTTGAATGAACAATTTGATTAGTTCATGTTCATTAATATGATTGGTTGGTATGTTCAACTTATAATTGATAAGTTCAATTAATATTTGATTAGTTCAAAAATAATATCTTAATAAGTTTAAGATTTAAAACATAATTCTATTCAACAAACTTAATTTTTTTTTATGGTTTTGTCATCATTAAATAGGGAGAGTTTGTTGGTCAAATGTTCTTATTAGTTAAGATTTGATGAGACAAAGTTAAGTTTGTAAGATATGTTCTGAATATAACTTAAACAGAATTATGAAGTTTGATCAGACTGAGCACTTATAGTGTTTCAGACTGAGCATAAGCTGAGTATAAGCTGAGCATTATAGTTGATCAGCTTAGACTATATCTTAGTCAGTTTATCTATATGTTTGATAAACTATGTGTTACCTAAGGTATAGGTCGAGTATTCAACTTGATATGTTTCAAGCTAGGTGACTCAGCTTCTAGGCTGAGTCAGCTCAACAGAGTTACTAAGTAAGTTCTAGCTAACTCTTATGACTTATAAGGATGAGTTAATGTTTATACATGTTAGTACATGTTTAATATCGAGTTAATTCTCGATGAACTCAGCTTGATGAGTTTCAAGCTAAGTAACTCAGCCTGACAAAAGAAGTTTAAAAGAATTTAAATATGTTTTAAATTCTGTAATTCTCTATATCTATGGTGCGGATAAGAAGATTCCAGAATCAAGATTGATGATTGAAGACTCAAGATAGAAGATTCAAGATTCAAGATTCCGGGTTATCTGTTAGTTTGTTAGCAGATTAGGATAAGTTCTATTTTGTTTCAGAGGTAACCTAACCTCACCATCATATGTGTTACGTATCTTGATACATTTTTTGTGTGTTCAACGTGATCAAGAAATTCACAGATTGCCAACAATATTCATGTGTTCGATATTCACGTTTGTTGTGAAGTTGGTAAGTATTCAATCTGTGAATGAATCCTGTTTAGAGAATTATATTGTGTCTATAATCATTAGTTGATTATAGATAGCAAGTTTGATCAATTAGTTTGAGAGATTGAGAGATTTGATTTATATTAGGTGTTTACATATCAAGTGTTTCTTACTTGATAGTCATTGTAATCATCTTCTTATTAATGAAAGCATTCGATTTCATGTGGTTTGATTTGTGTAGCACTTTTTATTGATTTGTTCAATTTTCCGTAGAAAGTGTATTCAACCCCCCTTTCTACACATTACTTGCTTGTTGTTTATCTTACCAAGGGACCAAAAGACTTGAAAATCCGGAGGTCACAAGGTTGGTTTTTATAACCATTGGACAGGTTGGTTTTTATAACCATTGGACATGTTGGTTTTTATAACCATCGGAATAGGTTGGTTTTTAATAACCATCGCAGATGCAGATGGCATCAAAGGTCAGGTGGACCATATGTGAAAGGGTCAGATGGACCATATGTGATTATGTGTATATGTGGTATTATGCCTACGGTGTATGATATCCGTTATAAGGTGTAAGTATTGTGTTTCTCACTAAGCTTTATGCTTACCCGTTGTTATAATTTTTCTTTTCAGGTACTTCGGGTAAGGACAAGGGAAAGTCTCTGGCTTGACAGCAATGTTTCCGCACTCTGATTTTATAATGGTTTATGTAATGTCTGTTTGTAACTGCATTGTACGTTTGAATGTTGTATTAAAATATTTTTGGTTTATTGTTGTATTTTGAGACTTTTACCGTAATACTTCACAAGTCGATATAACCAGTTGAATGGTGTCTAGAATAGTCGCTTCGGCTTGGTTGTGGATTTTCGAAAGGTCAGGTACCAAAAGGATCCTGGCCCCCGATCGACCAGCCTGGCCATTTAATTTGGTAGTCAAAAGTGATGTGTTTAGTAATTGTTTAAAAATTTTTTTGGGATGTTACAGTACTCGGTTATACAAATAACTGAACTCACGTCGGTCTAGAATATTTGTCGAAGTCCCGAAGGCTCCCTCGATATCTTAACCTCCGTACTCGCTCCGATTGAACCCGAGATTACCGACTCGAGCCTTAGAAGCACATATATATCGAGATCTAGAGAGAGAGTTGAGAGTTTTTGTGTGAGAAATGAGCCAAATTCGTGTTCTATTTATAAGGGTTGGAAATCTGTTTTACGCGCCGCGTACCTACCTTTATTACGCACCGTGTAATAAAGAATATATATAATTATTAGTGGAAACTTTTGGCAGCCCCCTCAATAATTCAGATCTGTGACGTCACGCGTCGCGTACCCAACCTTATACGCGCCGCGTAACTGCCGCACCGCGTATTCAAACATCTAAGCGCCGCGTCGCGTATACTTGCACTTTCGATTAATATCACAAGGAATATTCTTTCCAATAACTCCAAATTTTTCGAACGAACTCAGGGTGTTATGTGACAGAAATAAAGCCAACATACACAACTTATTATTAATACTCATAATAATATTACAATACGAGAAATGTAAAATTGGGTCGTTACAATTCTCTCTCCCTTAAGAAGATTCAGTCCTCGCAATCTACTGAGTAAAAAGCTAAGGATATCTGGTCTTTATCTCTTCTTGATTTTCCCAAGTCATATCCCCACCATGCTTATTCTTCCACTGTACTTTCACTAGCTTAACCCTCTTCTTTCTTGAGTGTTTAACCTTGCGATCTAAGATTGCCACCGGTTCTTCGATCAACCTCTTATTGTCATCAACTCGTAACTCTTCCAATGGCAAAATTCTTGGTTCTTTGGCCAAACCCTTTCGCAGGTAACACACATGAAACACATCATGAATTCCTTCTAATGTTGGTGGTAAGTTCACCTTATAAGCCTGGTCTCCAACTCTTTCCAAAACAGTAAGTGGACCAATGAATCGTGGACAAAGCTTACCTCGTTTACCAAAACGTATTATCCCTTTCCAAGGTGATATTTTTAACATTACTTTGTCACCAACCTCGAACGTGTTTGGTCGATGCTTCTTATTAGAATACTTCTTTTGTCTTTTTCTTGCTACCTGGAGTCGATCTCGTGCCACCGCAACTTTGTCGGCAGTTATTTGCATAATTTTCGAGCTCGCAAATTGTTTCTCTCTTGGTTCCAACCAACAGTTAGAAGCACGACACTTTATTCCGTATAACATCTCATAAGGCGTCATATCAATAATCAAATGATAAGTATTGTTGTAAGAAAATTCTACTAATGGCAAATGAGTATCCCAACTCTCACCGTATTTAATCACACAAGCCCTCAGCATATCTGCAAGTGTCTGAATAGTTCTTTCACTTTGCCCATCTGTCTGTGGGTGATATGTTGTGCTCAGATGTACTTTCTTTCCTAGTTCCTCTTGTAACTTCTTCAAGAATCTTGATACAAAACGACTGTCAAGATCAGAAACAATCGATAATGGTATCCTATGTCTGGTAACCACTTCACACACATACATCTTAACTAGATTCTCTAGTTTTTCCTTCTCTTTAGTTGCCAGAAAATGTGCACTCTTGGTTAAACGATCAACAATAACCCAAATCATATCATTACGCTTTGCAGTCTTAGGAAGTTTCGTAACAAAATCCATTGTAATCTTATCCCATTTCCACTCGGGTATTTCCATTTGTTGCAATTCTCCATAGGGCTTCTGATGTTTTGCTTTAACTTGTGAACAAGTGATACATTTGGATACATAAGTAGCCATATCCGTCTTCATATCTGGCCACCAATAATTAGGATTCAGATCCAGATACATCTTAGTATTCCCCGGGTGTATAGAATACTTAGATCTATGAGCTTCATTCAGTAGGATCTCTCAGACTCCTCCATCTTTGGGAACCCAGACTCGTCCTTGAAAACTCTTAAGGCCGCGACTATTCATGACAAGGTTTTCTTGTTGTTTCAACATTATTTCTTCTTTCAAATTCTTCTTCTTTTAAAGCTTCAGTTTGAGGCGCTTAAATTTTATCGAACCAATCCGGTAAAATCACCAAACTCATTGATTTCAACCGATAAGAAGATCTAGGTTCCTTCGTACTCAAAGCGTCGGCCACCACATTTGCTTTTCCCGAATGATAACTGATTTCGCAGTCATAATCAGTTAACAATTCCACCCATCTTCGTTGCCTCATATTCAGTTCTTTATGATTCTGAATATGCTACAAACTCTTGTGATCTGTAAATATAGTACATCGAGTACCATACAGATAATGTCGCCACAATTTAAGAGCAAACATAACCACTGCTAGCTCTAAATCGTGTATTGGATAGTTCTTTTCCACGTCTTTAAGTTGTCTGGAAGCATATGCTATAACCTTTCCTCGTTGCATGAGAACACTTCCCAAACCAGAGTAAGACGCATCACTGTACACAACAAAATCCTCTTTGCCTTCTGGTAAGGAGAGTATAGGTGCTTCACATAGACACCTCTTCAAAGTCTGAAAAGCACTCTCTTGCTTGTCAGTCCACACAAATGGTTCTGTTTTTCGAGTCAATTTTGTCATCGGAGTTGTTATCTTAGAGAAATCCTTTATAAATCATCTATAATAACCGGCCAAACCAAGAAAACTACGAATCTCGGTTGGAGTTTTAGGAACTTCTCACTTCTTTATCGACTCGATCATTGCTGGATCTACTTTTATCCCATCTTTTCCAATAATATGACCCAATAACTGCACCTCTTTCAACCAAAATTCACACTTAGAAAATTTGGCGTATAACTTTTCTTTTCGTAATGTCTCCAGTACGTCTCGAAGGTGTCGTCTATGGTCATCTGCATTCTTGGAATACACCAATATATCATCAATGAACACAATCACGGATTTATCAAGATACGGTCTACATACTCGATTCATCAGATCCATGAAAATGGCTGGTGCATTTCTCAAACCAAACGGCATAACCAAAAATTCATATTGACCATAACGAGTGTGAAAAGCCAGCTTCGGTACATCAACTTCTTTTACCCGCACTTGATGGTAACCCGACCGTAAATCAATCTTTGAAAAGTGACAAGCACCCTGAAGCTGATAAAATAACTCATCGATCCTTGGTAGTGGGTACTTATTATTCACAGTCAGTTTATTCAACTCTCTATAGTCTATGCACATCCTCATCGACCCATCTTTCTTCTTCACAAATAGAACCAAAGCTCTCCAAGGTGAAGAACTCAGCCTAATGAACCCCTTTTCAAGCAGTTCCTTTAGTTGAATAATTATTTCCTTCATTTCTGAAGGTGCCAATCGATACGGTACTTTAGCAATTGGTGCAGCACCTGGAATCAAATCAATCTAAAATTCCACCTCTCTTGGCGGTGGTAATCCCGGAAGATCATCAGGAAAGACATCGGGATATTCTCTTACTACCTCCACATCTGTTAAGATTGCCTTTTTCGTATTATCTACCACATGAGCCAAAAATGAAGTGTACCCCTTCGCTAGACACTTTCGTGCCTTAAGGACCGATATCATCGTTATGTTCCCAGGACATCGTTCTCCATAGGCGGCCGCATAACCACCAAATGGAATAGGAACTCGGACCAACTTCTTTTAACACTATTTCAGCTTGATGTGTAGACATCCAATCCATTCTGATCACTACATCAAATCCCTCAATTCCCATTGGAATAAGTGTCAAAGGAAAAGTAGTACCATCAATGTCAATCTTACAATCATCATATTTTTCACGTGCTACAATTGGTTTCCCAACTGCTACCTCTACTGTTAACACATTTTCAAAGGGACTACAAGGTACAATCAATTTAGCACCAAATTTAAAGGACACAATTGACCTACTAGCACCCGAATCAAACAACACATTAGCAGGTATGGAATTAATGAGGAAGGTTCCGAAAATAACCTCATCATCACGGCGTGCCTCATCTGTGGTCATCTTCAAGGCACGATCAGTTACTTTCGGCCCGCCTTTCTTTCATATGTCGTCTTGTTTCTTCTTTGGGTGTGGACATGTGGTGCTGATATGCCCCATCTCTTGACAGTTGTAACATATCGGTTTATCGCTTTTGCAATCAACCGCTTTATGCCCCAATTTCCCACATCGACACTTCATTGTTTCAGCGGTGCATGAACCACTGTGGTTTATGTAACATGTAGTGCAGTAACTGGACTTCCCTTTATGTTCTGTCTTTCTGTTGAAGTTACTACTACTTCCCGCAAATTTCTTCTTGTTGGAAGACCTAGATGGCCCTTCCCATTTCCTCTTTTCCTCTACCCTACTGCTTGGCTTATCTTTCAGGGTTTAATCATGCTCAATCCTTAATGCTTCATCCATTGCGTCACCCAAATTAGTTTTCAATCGCACAGTTGCATGATATTCACCTGGAAAACCTTCTTCATACTGATGTATTATCTAGGAATCATCGTAACAATACCTCTTTGCGAATTGCATCTTTTCAGAAAATGTGGCGTTATACTTTGCCACTATCATGTTACCTTTCTTCAGATCGATGAATTCCCTTTCTACCCGTTGTCTGGCCCCGTGATTGCAGAAACGGTTTTGCAACTTTTCTTTAAACATCTTCAGGTCAAATTCTTCTGAACTTCCTCAGACAGAGTAGATTCGATAGAATCCTACCATTCAAGATCTTCTTTATCCAACACCCGTATAGCAAAACTAACTCGTTTCCCTTCAGTAAACGCTCCAGAATTGAACGTTTGTTCCTTCTTCCGAATCCAACATACACATTCAAGAGGATCGGTCCAGCCTTCATAATTAGGTGGCTTGCAATCCCTAAACATCTTAAAGGCATGCCCCCAATTACCTGCTCCATACATAGCACCATAACCAGCTTGGAATTGACTTTCATCTCCCCCTTTAACATGAATATTAGGGTTAGTCTTATCTTTTAGGACTCTTGCATCTTTCATAGCTTGCTTTAGCTGATTAAGTTCTGCATCCTGTTGTTTAAAAAACATCATCTTTTTCTTTCAGCACCCTTTCAAGTTCAGTAATTCGAACCATGTTGTTAGTGCTATGTGCAGTGCGACTACTATGCATCGAAACAGTCCTCGGAGGTGTCGGCATCCATTGACTATCTGCTGCTAGATTGGGTGCAGAGATAGATAACATGTACCATCGTATCCAATGCTATGTTACACTAAAGGATCACACTGCTACACACCCAGTTAGAACCATTTGGATTTTACATTGTGTAAGAATAATTAATTTGTTAATTAATTATTAAGAGAAAAGGAAATAATAATTATTTATTATTTAAAGGAGAAGTTAATATTTAGTTTAAATATTAACAAGACCAATTAATTAATAGTTAATTAGTTAGTTAAATGGGTATTTTCTGTAATTACTTGATAGTTTAATTAAAGCTGGACTTTAATTAAATGGGCTTGGGCTTTAATAAGGTTATGTATATAAATACCTTATTAAACCATAGAATCATAATAAGATAATTACAAGTTAAGAAAAACAACCCTAATCCTCTCCTCCCTCTTTCTCAATCGGCGCAAAGCCGAGGTCCCCCTTTGGGGCCGACGACATCACACACACACTCACAAGGGATCAAGTTTTGATCATTGGTAAAATCCTTGGCGGTCTAGTAGCCCGTTCGAGGTGGTGCAGTAGCGGTGTTTTACCTTCAACATTCTAGGATTGAAGTTTTAAGTTGGACTGCAAAAAGGTATAACTTTTAATCCTCTACTCTTTTTAGTTTCTGTACGAGTTAGATGAGATCACTGGAGGGGGTTTTGGTTTTATTCCACTGTGCATGATATTCTATTTTGTTTTTATGCCCTACAAAATCTTTCAGTGGTATCAGAGCCACTTCTAACCTCGTAGGGAAGTAGGTAGGATTCTTTTTATCATGATGAATAGGTTTCTTTTTATCAAGGATTAACTTTTTCTTTTGTTTATCCAAGTAATTTAAAAATCAAGTTTTGAATTTTAAATGGATAACAAGAACTAGTTATGATAAAAGGATAAGGTTTAATTTTAAATTCTTAAATTTAAAAGTTGTTATTTTATTTTATTTTATTATTCTTTGCGTTTGAATTGTGACCGGCGGCGGTTTCACGACAGCGCATCACGGCCGGCGTCGGCGGTCGGTTTTGGCCGGCTGTTTTCGGCGTCGGCAGCCTCATTGCCACCCATTTTGGTCGGCGGCGAGGTGGTTGTCAACGGCCAGGAGGTCGGCGGTGGCCAGGGTGGTGGTAAGAAAAAGGACGGCGGTGACCAGGTGGTGGTCGGCAGCAATCAGCGGCGGTGGGTGGCTTCGGCCCAGCAGCCACGGCCCAACCGAAGCTGCGGTTTTTCGGCCCAATTTATTTTGGGCGGTTCGGTCCACCAAATTTGCGGCCCAGTTATGTGGTTTGCTCATGTTTTATCTTTGGGTCCAGTTTTGAGGTCCAAAAGGTCTTTTTTTTAGTTTTTGTTTGGGGTAACACCTAACAGGATAAAACTAAAAGGTTACTATAAGTTTTTTTGTTTTTTGTAAAAAAATAACTTATGTTTGAAATTTCTTAATTTTAATCATGGTTTTTATTTTAATAATCAAGTAATGGTTGAAATTAATTAATTTTAATGTTTTAGACGCATAACAATATTTAATATATAATGTGACAATTATTAAACCAGGTGATTTTAACCGTTAGTTAAAATCAAGATAATTCGTCAGGAAATGATAATTAGAATCAGTTGTTGGATGTATTTGTTTTTATGCATGTTTGGGATGCCATAGCCGAGCCCTAGACCTTGTGGATTGTTTTATTTACTGCACTTGTGGTTGTGATTGGTTTTATTATTCTATGGTGTGGGGAGGCCTGCGTGCCACTTACAACCTCTATTCTATTTTGTAAAAGTATTAGATTAGCGGGCCTGCGTGCCTTTGAAAATCTTGTAATTTTTATTTCTAGTTTTTTTTTAGATGACATAATAGAATAGCATTATTAGAATAGATATGAAACTGATGCAAGAACCAAGGAGCAAGGATCAGAGAGAAGGATTGGATGCTGGAGCCAGTGGGAGCTTCAGAATGTCATGCCATGTGTGTTGTGTTTTTCCACGTAGGTTTTTTGGACCGTCGGGTTTTTCGTGTGGCTCACGAAACCGACATTAGTTAAGGGCAAGGCTAAGGCATAGTTGTTTGTGGTTGTTTTATTTCTTTACATATTATATATGCGTGGTTGTGATTCTCACGATGAAATAAAACAAGGGTTTTAATAATAGTTAATTATTAAACAATCGTTTTAAAGAAAACTGGCAAAAAGTTTTTCTCGTCAAAAACTTTTGAAATCCTTTTTAGAAAAATCTTAGATCAGTGTGCTACCCACCTAATGGTACACCTTTCCTGTTAAATGATACTCGGGTGTCGGAAGTGACCAAACCTTGGGCATTCGGGTTCAAACCATTGCGGGGGAGGGTGTGAAAGACTCTGTGATAATCGGGAGTCCCGGCCAGAGTTCACATTGTCTTAGGTGGTGCGATCTATTTTGGTGATAATCGGGAGTCCCGGCCCAAAAAGCACTAGAGGGACTAAACCTGCACGGTTCTTGTAACCGATGTCCCGCGGATCTAGGAGTCGTGTCCAGGTTGGATACGATTGGTTTAGGTTTACCTACCAGAAATAGCATTGTCCCGGTGGGAAGTGCCCGAACCTTGCATCGGGAAATGTGAAATATGGATCCTAGTCTAATAATTTATTGTTTAAAAGGTAATAATTATTGGAAGATATAATCAATACTGAATCGGTTTTTTTATCTTTTCTTTTTTTTCTGTAGATGTCTTTTATATATGTTATTCCGTTCTATTCACCAAAGGAATCTCTAAGCCTCATCGTCGGCAAGTGGAAGCTTTCAGGTCCAAACATTGCTGTTTAGAAGATGCATCTAAAGAATGTTTTGGATGCACAGGGAAAGCTTCTCATCATAGAGACATTACCTCCGGAGCGACCAAGGGTAGATGCCCAGGATAGTGAGTATGACGCTTACTATCAATATCTGGCTGACGAATCTGACGTTATGTCGATTCTCGTTCTCACAGTGTCATCCGAGTTTACGGATGATCTCCGTGAGAAGTCATCTTATAAGGTTGTTCAGGGACTGGAGCGTAAGTTCAAGTATAGTGAACGGATATGTCACATCCTGCTAATGAAGGAAATTCTTTTAGCGAAAATGAAAGAAAACCAGTGGATTAGCGATCATCTCATTAATATGCGAAGGCTCTTAGATTGCTACGATAGTTTTGGGTCAAAATCAAAACCACATGAGCTAGTTATGCTCTTGTTCAGTTCTTTATCGGACTATTACCAGTTGAGGGTAATGTATATCCTCGGTGATTTTGAGATGACTGTCGCAGGGTTGCACAAAATCCTTATGTGCATCAGCGATGAGTTGAATCCAAAGCAGCTAGAGTCAACAGTTGTGGACCCTATGCTGGAAGATGACTAGTTGGAAGAGCTTGGAGAAATTTGTTGCCCAGACTGTGGTAGCAAGGATTCATGCGAGCACTCACTCGACATAGATCAGCTGGACATTGGTTCGCCCAATGACTCAGGTATCTTTATGATAGATTTTATTATTACTTCTTATGAATCATGGGTATTGGATACCGGATGTGGTCATCACATATGCAATCATCTGCAGGGATTCAAGAGAAGTAAGAAGCTAAGACAAGGAGATATGGACCTGCGGGTAGGCGAATGCTCTATGGTTGGTGCTGAAGCTGTAGGAACATATTGTCTTAGTTTGCCTTCGGGCATGGTCTTAGAACTAGAACCTTGTTATTATGTTCATAGACTTATTAAAAATGTTATCTCGTTTGATTTGCTTATAGACTATGGATTTAATTATGTTTTGAATGAAAATGTTATTTCATGTTTCGAAAATGATAATTTCTATTTTAAAGCTATTCCAGAAAATGGTTTATATACGCTAAATCTAGATAACAATGACATCTATCATATAAGTAAGAGATCCAAGAGTAACTTGAATCAAACTTACCTCTGGCATTGTCGTTTAGGACATATAAACGAGAAACGCATAGAGAAACTCCGAGATGACAGAATTCTAGAACCATTTGACTTAGAGTCATATGATATTTGCGAATCTTGTTTTGTGTGGTAAAATGACATAGCAGCCTTTCAACAGTGAAAATGAAAGGGCAAGTGAGTTATTAGGGATTATACACACACATGTGTGTGGACCCTTTACTCCAGAAGCTAGAGGAGGATACCGGTATTTCATAACCTTTACTGACGACTTCAGTAGATTCGGTTATGTCTACCTCATGAGACTCAAATCTGAAAGTTTTGACAAGTTCAAACAATTTCAGAATGAGGTACAAAATCAACTAGACAAGAAGATAAAGTTGCTTCGGTCCGATCGAGGTGGTGAATATCTGAGTCAGGAGTTCGACGATCATTTGAAGGAATATGGGATTGTTTCACAACTTACACCTCCGTATACACCTCAGATGAATGGTGTATCAGAAAGAAGGAATTGTACACTGCTTGACATGGTACGATCAATGATGAGTCGAAGTTCATTACTATTGTCGTTTTGGGGGTACGCACTCGAGACAGCGGCGTTTTTACTGAACTGGGTTCCGACCAAATCGGTTGAAAAGACACCGTTCGAGTTATGGACGGGGAAAAATCCCAAAATGTCTTTTCTCAAGGTTTGGGGATGTGAGGTGTATGTTAAGCGAACATTCACAGATAAACTCAATCCCAAATCAGATAAGTGTATCTTCGTGGGCTATCCCAAGGAAACCATGGGATACTATTTCTATAACCCAGATGAGAACAAAGTATTTGTTGCTCGTAAAGGGGTGTTCCTGGAAGAGAAATTTCTTAACTCATAAACTCCAAGAAAGGAAATAGAGCTTCAAGAAATTGAAGAGGAAGAGATAACATCACCACCGATAATTGAACCCGTGGTTCAACAAAGAATTGTTGAATACGAACCCGAGTCTGTGGTTGAGGAAGAGGTGCAAACACAAGACCTTCGCAGGTCTAGTAGGCGTCGTCATGAGCCAGATAGGTATCTTGGATTCCTAGTTGCTCAAGACGAAGGGGATCTTTTAGAACCCACTATCTACCAAGATGCTCCCTCAGGTTTAGAATCTGAGAAATGGCTAGAAGCCATGAAGGCAGAGATGCAATCCATGTATGAGAACCAGGTCTGGGAGTTAGTAGATTTGCCTCAACACACTAAAGCTGTTGGGTGCAAATGGGTCTTCAAGAAGAAGACCAACATGGATGGAAAAGTGCATACTTTTAAAGCAAGGCTAGTGGCAAAAGGTTTCACGCAAACTCATTGTGTTGACTATGATGAAACTTTTTTCCCAGTGGCAATGCTTAAGACTATTAGGATTCTTATGGCCATATCAACATATTTTGACTATGAGATATGGCAAATGGATGTCAAAACCACCTTCCTTAATGGGAAGCTGATAGAGGACGTATATATGATACAGCCGGATGGTTTTGCAGGTCCAAAGAACCGTAACAATGTATGCAAGTTGCTCAAATCCATTTATGGATTAAAGCAAGCATCTATGAGCTAGAACTTACACTTTGATGACCGTATCAAAGAATTTGGTTTTACCAAAAGTGAGTTCGAGTCGTGTGTTTACACTAAATTCAGTGGGAGCGCGGTAACCTTCCTAGTGTTGTATGTAGATGACATACTGCTAATAGGAAACAGTATACCAGTGTTACAAGGAGTAAAATCCTGGTTAGGTAAATGTTTCCAGATGAAAGACTTGGGAGAAGCTTCTTACATACTGGGTATATGGATCTAAGCGGCTTATCGGACTTAGTCAAAGTACATATATTAACAAAGTGGTGAAAATATTCAAGATGGATGAATCCAAGAAAGGATTTATTCCTATGCAATCTGGCGCGATTTTGAGCAAGGCTCAGTGTCCTGAGTCTAGTCAAGATCAGGACAAGCTGAAATTGATACCATATGCCTCGGCAGTTGGTTCAATCATGTATGCCATGCTATGTACTAGACCCGATGTTGCCTATTCTATCAGTGTCACGAGTAGATATCAGCAAAATCCTGGTGAAACCCATTGGGTAGCTGTCAAGAATATTCTCAAGTATCTGAGAAGGACAAAAGACATATTCCTAGTATATGGAGGTTCGATGGATGAGCTCAGTGTAACTGGTTACACTGATGCCAGTTTCCAGACCGACAGGGACGACTTTAGGTCGCTGTCAGGATTTGTCATTACCCTAAACGGAGGAGTTATATATTGGAAAAGTTAGAAGCAAGATACAATAGCAGATTCTACTACAGAAGCAGAGTATATTGCGGCAAGTGATGTGGCAAAGGAATCTGTCTGGCTGAAGAATTTTATCTCGGATCTTAGAGTTGTTGCCAGTATCTCTAGACCGATCGATATATTCTGTGACAACTCAGGGGCTGTGGCGCAAGCTAAAGAGCCTAGAGATCATCAGCGGACTAGGCACGTACTCAGGAAATATCACCTCATCCGAGAGATCATTGGAAGAGATGATATTAGGTTGCAAAAGATACCGACGGACGACAACGTTGCTGACCTGTTGACGAAGCCGCTAGCTAGAGCTAAGCATGAGAGGTATGCGAGTTCTATAGGAATGCAGTACTTAGAACATAACAGCTAGTTCATGTTTTTGATTATTACTATAGATGTAACTTGAAACTCTTTTATTATGTATCTACATTTCATGGGATTGAAATAGGAGGTATTTGCATAATTGTTTCTAGTTATCTATTTTTAGCATGTTTAATCTATCTATGACAAGTCAAGTGATGAATTGTCTAAATACCCGTAGCTACTTAATGTAGTAGGAGCTACATTAGGGAGGTAACGCTATTATGGATATTTGATGATTTATTCGGGGATGAATAAAAGCACAAGGTTGTGACCAAATATTCATAGATATTTATCAGAGGATAAATATTGGGGTGATCCGCATCGAGTTTACTTCATGGAGCGTCAACATAAGTAAACTTAATAGGTTGTCCTAAGACCTGAGATATTTGGTTTGGGGCATGGTGACTTCTGTATTTTAGCATGTTCTAATGTCACGTCGGAACAGGGTGATCATAAAGGGCATGTCTAGGGGCAGCGGAAGCCATGTGCTCAAATTGCAAATAGTCAAGATGGGATTTGCACCTCCTTTTTAGGAGAGATATTTCTGAGCTCCTCGATGATTAAGACTACTGAAAATGCGTGGCCGCGCTCGGTTAGAATGATAGGTTTCATTCGGCAAACCGTAACTGCAGAGTGTCGAGATCAGAGTTGAGAAAGTCTGAGTATTTAAAATAAGATCCCTGCTCCATGTCTAATACTCACATTACGGAATATCGCGATGCAAAAGGAAAAGCCTAGATAATCCAAGAGGTGGATTATGTCTCTAGATATAAGAGATCTCATAGTCTGGTTAACCTAAGCGTCTGGCTAGGGACCTCCTTAGGCCAACGATGTACAAGAAGTATTACTTATCTTGCACAAGTGGGAGTCTGTTAGATTGTGTGCAGAGATAGACAACATGTACCATCGTATCCAATGCTATGTGACACTAAAGGATCACACTGCTACACACCCAATTAGAACCATCTGGATTTACAATGTGTAATAATAAATAATTAGTTAATTAATTATTAAGAGAAAAGGAAATAATAATTATTTATTATTTAAAGGAGAAGTTAATATTTAGTTTAAATATTAACAAGACCAATTAATTAATAGTTAATTAATTAATTAGAAAGGTCAAAGGGTATTTTCTGTTATTATTTGATAGTTTAATTAAAGCTGGGCTTTAATTAAATGGGCTTGGGCTTTAATAATGTTATGTATATAAATACCTTATTAAACCTTAGAATCATAATAAGATAATTACAAGTTAAGAAAAACAACCCTAATCCTCTCCTCCCTCTTTCTCGATCGGCGCAAAGCCGAGGCCCCCCTTTGGGGTCAACGACATCACACACACTCACAAGGGATCAAGTTTTGATCATTGGTAAAATCCTTGGCGGTCTAGCAGCCCGTTTGAGGTGCTGCAGTAGCGGTGTTTTACCTTCATCATTCTAGGATTGAAGTTTTAAGTTGGACTGCAAAAAGGTATAACTTTTAATCCTCTACTCTTTTTAGTTTCTGTACGAGTTAGATGAGATCACTGGAGGGGTTTTGGTTTTATTCCGCTGTGCATGATATTTTGTTTTGTTTTTATGCCCTACAAAACCCTTCATCTGCTTCCTCATCATTTGGGAGACTAAATGACCCCTCATTATCCACATTTTCAGGTCGCTGCATTACGTGTTTCTCCTTTCCTCTTCTTGTATCAACCATTCTATGTGATGGAGATAGGCAAGAAAAATTAAGCATCTAACACATCGAAATAAAGAGCTAACTAGACAAGCAACTCTCGCACACCCCTTCCCACCCAGTCATCTTACTAGAGCTTAGTTGTGAGTCTAAGTACCGGACTCAGTACTCAGATCACTCACAACACTAGTGTGATACCAACTTGTAACAGCCGTGGTTTTCAAAATTTTAGATTTACAAAAACTTTTCTACTCAAACAGAAGCATCGCAACGGAAGACTTGAAAACACACTTTTATTAAAACCGGTAGAACCGTTTTAAACTTACATCATAAAAACCACCCGCTACGTACAAACATTCCATCGTTTATAAACCAACTCTTTGCACAACCACAAGTCGGCATTTACAATCAACATAAATATATATACTACCCAACAGTACCCAAGCTCACAAGGCCACGCATACCTAAGCAACCTGCACGAGTACAAGACACATTTCAAGAAAACAAGTGTCAGCTTTATGCCTCGTAAGTCGTCTTAGTTATCAACAAAATCATCCATTAAAACAGTCGTAAAAATATCCTAAGGTTAATATTATTAAATCCCAATCCATGAATTGACCCACCCGTATATCATCATAAATCCCCGTATGGTCAATTATTAACACAACCATCATAAAACATCATTATAGTTATATTCATCATATCAACATTATCATCATATCATATAATCATATCATATCATCATATCATTATATCATTATTATCGTCATATCATCATATCATATCATTATATCATCATATCATCATCTTAATTGGGGTCTATCATAAAACCTCTCTATCATCATTACCCCAAATACCATATGCGTGCCTAGCAATCACTAGGATCCCAAGGTCCAGCCACATTAGAAGAAGTTAACTAAGTGTGCCCAGCAAGTTTAGTACAAAATGGGGCGCGACTCCATTTTGTATATAAAATCCCGTGATCCATCCACTATAGTTACTCCGACATAAGTCGTTCAGGTAAAAGTACAATCGGTACCCCCATACCATCGATAGGTCTTCCTTTTACCAACATGGTGCTATGCATTTTGAACTCCATCTTTAGTGAAACACCATTCCAATATACAAGTACATTAAGCACTCGCATACAATATGTTATCATGGTTATCTAGAAACCTGACAACTAATCATCATATTGCTAGCATATCCTAGAAGGCACACTTTTCCTACTAGGTGTCATCTTTAGGAGTGTATCTACCCCCACCCCAAGTCATCATAACCTCATAATAACATCATATTAATAGCATCTTAAATACATCATTCATATATCTATTGGATTATGTGCAGATATAATTAACGGACATATTGTATCCAATGTTATAAGAGACTAAAGGGTCACACTGCTACACACCCAATTCAGAACAGTTGGATTTCACCATAAATTTGTGTGGAAATAATTAATCAGTTAGATTAATTATTAAAGAGAAAAAGGAAGTAATTAATCAGTTAGATTAATTGAAGAGAAAAGTAAATAATTAATCAGTCAGAATTAATCATTGAAAAGAGAGATATAAATAATTATCCAGTTCGGATTAATTATTAGAAAGGAATAAATAATAAATAGTTATTTATTATTTAAAGAGAATTAAATATTAAGTTTTAATATTTAACGGACCAGTTAATTAATAGTTAATTAACTAGTAAAGTCTAGGGGGTCAAAGTGAAGAGATTGAAAGTTTAATTAAAACCAGTGGGCTTTTAATTAAACGGGCTTAGGTCCAAGTTAATCCCTATATAATATCCTTAAGCCGTAAGGATTAGATATGAGACATTAAGGGATTAACCCTAGCCACCACAACTCTCTCCCTCCCTCACTCTCTCGATCTCGCCTCTCTCTCTCTCAGTCGAACTCTCTCTCGTCGCACTCTATCTCTCTCTTGGTTTCCCCTCTTCGACGATCACAAAAGAAAACACCAAAGGGTGTTTGCGAAGTGGAGGTCGACGCAAAGGCACACACACATACATTCTCAGTTTCGAGTTTGTTGAAGGCTTGGTGATCCAGGAGCGGTCTAGCAGTCAGTTCAATTGGAGGTGCAGTAGTGGTGGACTACTTTAGCAATCCTGAAGGTTTTTCAGATCAGGTATAATTCTATAACCTTATCTATGAATTGTTGTGCAAGAAACTATGTGGATCATGTATTAGTTAAAAGATCCTAACCCTCTTGGGGTTTAGAGGGTTGTGTTCAATCCAGTTCCGCTTTTAGGATTGAACCAGTGGAATCAAACCCAGGTTTGACCAGTTTGTGTCATAGGTGGTTTGGTCAGGTTCAAAACCCTTCAATATCCACATTATATATATATATATATATATATATATATATATATATATATATATATATATATATATATATATATATATATATATACACACACATCATTACATCATATTTATCAGTCATTATATAATATCTATCATGCATCCTACAACAATTATATAATGTATCACATACGTCAATAATTATTATCTTAAAAATCATCGTAACTTTAAAATAAGATTTTGTCTTCGTACTCGGTTTTACAAATAACTGAACAAACCTTGGTCCAGAATATTTGTCGAAGTCCCGAAGGCTCCTTCGATATCTTAACCGCCGTACTTGCTCCGATTGACCCCGAGTTTACTCACTCGAGCCTTAGAAGCAGATATATATCGAGATCTAGAGAGAGAGTTGAGAGTTTTGGTGTGAGAAATGAGCCAAATTCGTGTTCTATTTATAGGGGCTGGAAATCTGTTTCACGCTCCGCGTACCTATCTTTATTACGCGCCGTGTAATAAAGAATATATATATAATTATGAGTGGAAACTTTCGGCGGCTGCCTCAATAATTCAGATATGTGAAGTCACGCGTCGCGTACCCAAACATTTATGCGCCGCGTCGTGTGTACTTGGGTCGTTACAATTCCATTGCCCACACCACCACTTCAGCTGAAACCAACCTTGCAAACCCACCTAAGACACCTACAGAACCAGTGGGGCTAGCCACTTCAGATATTGACAATGCTGAATCTGTTTTCCATGAGAAGAGTACCCTATTATTTGAACCAATATTATCACCTATGGGTACTCCCGAACAACCAATTGAACAACCAACAGAACTCCCACCAACACAACCTAGTGGTCTTGTCCTGTTACTTAATCCTTTGCAACAACCTGCTTTTGTCCCAGAGATAGTCCAACCATCCATTGAACAAGAAAATGATCCATCTGTTGGGATTTCCTCTGTAACCCCTGAGGACTCCCCCATGTCACCAAATCAGTATGATGGGTATGGAGCAGGAAGCGGAGATGAAGATAGTGTGTTAAAAAGTATTAGTGCTAAGGAAATGAGAAAAGAAAAGGAGAGTGCTAAGGGACCCCCGACCTTAGAAAGCTGGGAAGCCACATCTACTATTAGACCTGACATTGTTGGGTGTGATATTGAAACAACCACGGTCATCCCAACCGTGCACTTTCCAACCCCTCCCAGCCACTTAGGTATTTCTCAACAAGCACCTACTTCATTGCATAGGGCTATATCTTATCATCTAGGTCTACCTCAATCGGGGGCAAGTCCTATTGAAATCAGAGGACCGTCTCCCTCGTCCTCACCCATTCCTTCTAAGCACATCAATATACCATAGATTTCTGCATTTCTTGAGAAACACAAACACACTATTGATGCACCGGGCTTGTTAATCAAACAAATGTCCGGAACTTCCGAAGTTGGTGCCTCTTCTGCTGCCATGCTAGGATCGGAAGGAAATCCTGCTAGAGTCAACATCCCTACAGCTCGAGTAGGTGGTTCTGCCTTTGTGACTGGAATCATAACTGGTAATCTAAGTGTTACCAGGTTTGACACACATGCTGAATTCGATGAATCCATTCAACAAGCCGTGGCCCCTCTTCATACCAAGGTCGATGCCACTTATCAAAAACTGGATAGACTTGAGCTACTACTCACATCCAGACCTACATCTACTCCTCAACCACATGCATCTGATCCCTCAACCCTGTCTGTTGATACACTCAAAAGTCTTTTGTACGTCAAACTCCTAGAACAAGGGCAAAAATATGAACATAATCAGGATTTGCTTACCATTCTCCGAGATGAACAAACATTAAGGTAGAAATCTTCAAAAGTTTCAGAGGATATCATTGCAAAGATGTATGAGGTCACAAAAGATTTCTACACAACCATGGAGAAAGTTACTGACCGGTTGAAAGAAGTGGAAGAGGCTTGTAAGGTTCAAGCGGCGGGTAGTAAGAGAAGGCGGGATGATTAAGATCCTGATGATCGTCCCGAGGGGAAGAAACGCAGGAGATACTTAACTTCTACCGTCGCAGCTAGAACAGTACATGTTAGACCTCTGAGCTCAATCTTACCATCATATGCAGGTTATGCAGGTCCAAGTAAAACTCAGAGCTCGGCCGATGACGTTCTGGAAATTCAAAATGAAAATGCTGACAAACAAATAGTTGTATATCAAGCACAACAACAACAAAGTAAACAGAAGGTATCAGGTAGTGAAGAAGGGGAAGTTCTTGAAGAAAGCACTCATGCCGAAGCTAATTTTAATGAAACATATGCAGACTCAGACACTGATCTAGATGAAGATATGGAACTCTACAGGGATCTGCACATCTTACCTCTAAGGCATGAGGAAAAACAACCAGAGGAGGAACCATATGACAGAGAATTCGCAGACCTCTTTCAAAGTATAGATGAATATGTTCCTTCAGTCATAACTCTGAAATCCCCTTGCATGGTCTATAGCTTTGGACCAGAATTTGATCCCCCAGCTATCGCAGCAAGGAAAAGAGGATATGCTACTGCAGAATTTGATCCCCCGTCTGAAATCCCGTTGCATGGTCTATAGCTTTAGCAACAAGAAGCAGCGGAAAAGGCAAGACAAGAACCTGAATGGCCGCTGCCTCCAAATATCATAATTCCACCATCTCCTCCAGTGTACACAGGTGATATGGGCCTAGATAAAAACAACAACTTTACTAGAATGGCCAGCCTGCAGCCCATTTGGAAGAACTACTATGTGAATGATGCCGGTCTTGAAGACAGAATTCCTAGCATCTTTAGCAGCAAAGTAGTTGAACTAACACCACCAGAGTTGTGGGGGTTGGATAACAAAAAAAGAAGAAGATATGATCATATCCTAAAAGCATCCAAGTCCCCTAAGGAAGTCATCATGTCAGATTACCCAATCATCAAACTGTTAAATGTATTTACAGGGACTACCTTTCAATTTAAGTGTGCAATGTATGAAGTACAAAGAGCTCACGGTCAAAAGATACAACTGAATGAAGTTGATCTGAGATTTGTCAAAAATCATGATATTGCATTCCTCTATGAAACACTATCAAATAAACAAGGTAAGACACCTCACGAGCAGTTTGGCATGTCTCAACTTATGAAATACATGAGAAAGCTTATAGAATATGTTGAGGACCATGACCTTCAACTTGGAGATGAAAGCAACCATCTCAAAGTCAATCTTCTCAAACCAAACCAGAGTCATCCTGACCTTGAACAACTTGAAGAGCTGACGGTGATCTATGATGGGCATCCCAACTACAAGGGAGATCGAGGTGTCGTCTACAGAAACACAAAGAAAGAAAAGATCTTCATCAGATTGGATGATCTCATGGCGTATTCAGACAGCACTTTGAAGATTCTACATTATAAGCTCCACGAAAAGGTGTGGGAAGCTCGTAACACCATTCCTGAAGCTGAACAACAACAAGTTTACATGGTTATTGAAAAGATGAAGACTACACTGGAGAGTAGAAGGTACATCAGAAAATAGCAAGTAGCATTCGGCATTCTCAACAAGTCTATTCACAATGCTTAAATCTAATTTTCTTGTTGCAAATGTAAATTCTTGTTTGTAAACATTGCACACCTCACTTAGGGGGAGATTGTTAGATATGTAAAAGTAAGGGTGCAAATGGTAATATCTTGTAACTTAGGCAAAGCCTATTTAAGGCTTTGCCTTGGTTAATGAAACTAAGCTTTACACCATTTGTATCTTACACCTTTATGTGTGTGTTTCCTATGCTCTCGGCTCTCTCTCTCTCTCTCTCTCTAAACCATACACAAGCACACAAAATCACTATACTTGCATTGCTTCATCCGTGTTTAACGGGATCATCAGATCACCATTTCAACAAGAACGGGAATTAGCATCAATGATATACTACTAACTGTTGTAATATGCCCATTAATGCACGTACGCCATATAGACCGCTGCTGATGATGTATGTGCCTATTGGGTCATACACCGGGGTATAACCTGACAGCAACTAAAGTTAAGGGACCAAATATGACAAAAGACAAAAGTTGACATCGCAGGCCGCGTTAGCGCCGCTAAGTCCTAAACGTTAGCGCCGCTACGGCTGCATGTACTTTGTGTCGAATCACTGACAGGCCGCATTAGCGCCGCTAACTTTAAGGGGTTAGCGCCGTTAAACCCTAAAGGTTAGCGCCGCTACAGGCTGCATGTGACATTTGTCAAATCACCTCCTAAATCAGCCAATGCATGTAGACTTTGGAGTCTCGAGGTTTGGCCAGGATTTTGGGTAAAGAGAGAGATCTGGAGGCAGTAGATAGAATGGGAATTTATTTTTGCTTTTGTTCTCTCCCTTTTTCTCTCTAAGATACATACTTCTCTTTGGTGCTACTATGACCAAGTGAGAGTTTTAGAGAGTGCTCCAGAGATTTGGTCTTGTGGTTGCTGTTCCGAGGTAGTATTCACGGTGAAGTACTACTAGAGGCGAGCTAGCTCTCGAGGTTGGCGTGCTACCGGAGTATATCCCATCAGTTGATCCACGGTTTTCGTCCTTGGAGGATCACCATCAAAACACCCACCATTTCTGGAGCTAAGGAGAAAGGTATAACCTTGTTTCCTTCTTTCAAGTTGCATTTCTTTACATAGAGTTTGGTCCTCTTTTGGGATTTCTTGTTTTTATGCTTTATTGGCTTGTATATTAGGCTTTAGATGTTGTACCTTGCTTCCGCTGCTAGCCCACGAAATCCCAACAGTGGTATCAGAGCCACCTCTATGTTAGATTTGCACTTGGTGGCCTGAAAAATCCTGAAATCAAATTGTTTGTTTTCTGTTCGTACCGGGTTAGCGGCGCTACGCGCACTGTAACAGTTTTCGTTTTCAAGTTAAAAACAGTTGTGGTCTCGGGAATTTTAGGCATTTTGTGATTCTGGAAATTTGTTCCAGATTTTGATATGGTAATTTTGTTACCATTTTATTATGTTTGGTTGTATGTGGTAGATTTGAAATTGGTAACCTTGCCTTTGACCTTGTGGTTGACTTTGTGTGTTTGGATGCAATTTGGTGATTTTAAATCACAATATGGGCTGTAATATTTATTAATTCAGTTTTGTATGTAATAATATTGTGGCTTGCATGCCATTTCATTCATCCGTGTATTTGTACTAGATAAATAGAAAATTATTGTGGCTTATATGCCATTTCAATTTCTATTGTATATGTTGTACAATTTGGATGAAGACACACAATTTGGAGTCGGAAGGAGATGGAGCGTGTCCATAGAAGCCGGTGAAGTCCATTTGAGATGGCGGTTCCAGTGGGAGCTCGCATTGAAGATCTTCCGTCCCTTAGTTTGACCACGTTCTACCCGTTTTGGCTCACGGGAAGAACGCATAGGAATTTTGGCAAGGGTTACCAATTTATTTCGTTTAAATGCGTGTGATGTGATTTTATATTATTCTTGCATGGTTTGCTTAGGATTCGCATGCTAGATAATTTTTCGAAATTAATAAAATCAAAAGAGATTTGGTAAAAATGGTTTGCTACTCTCGCGCGCTCTCACATACAAGATTAACTCACCTAGTGGAAATAGGTTTTGTTACTAAACAAGTTAATCTGTAACCAAGCCGGAAACAAAAGCCCGTTTTTCCATAAAACGTAAATCTTGCGCCATCCGTAGGTCGATACCACCCAAATCTAGATTTATGAGTTTTGGTTGTCGAGCTTAGCACGAGCCAACTCTCATAAAACTGTGTGGAAGGTGCGTGTGGCAAATTCACAATTTTGGTTGTCGAGCTTAGCACGAGCCAATTTTGGTGGGTTTGACATCGTATGTCTTGACGGACGATTTACAATTGCAAATTAAAATCCTTGAGTGATTGTCGAGCTTAGTTTGACCACGTTCTTGCCGGTGAAGTCCATTGGAGATGGCGGTTCCAGTGGGAGTCCCTTAGTTTGACTACGTTCTACCCGTTTTGGCTCACGGGAAGAACGCATAGGAATTTTGGCAAGGGTTACCAATTTATTTCGTTTAAATGCGTGTGATGTGATTTTATATTATTCTTGCATGGTTTGCTTAGGATTCGCATGCTAGATAATTTTTCGAAATTAATAAAATCAAAAGATATTTGGTAAAAATGGTTTGCTACTCTCGCGCGCTCTCACATACAAGATTAACTCACATAGTGGAAATAGGTTTTGTTACTAAACAAGTTAATCTGTAACCAAGCCGGAAACAAAAGCCCGTTTTTCCATAAAACGTAAATCTTGCGCCATCCGTAGGTCGATACCACCCAAATCTAGATTTATGAGTTTTGGTTGTCGAGCTTAGCACGAGCCAACTCTCATAAAACTGTGTGGAAGGTGCGTGTGGCAAATTCACAATTTTGGTTGTCGAGCTTAGCACGAGCCAATTTTGGTGGGTTTGACATCGTATGTCTTGACGGACGATTTACAATTGCAAATTAAAATCCTTGAGTGATTATCGAGCTTAGCACGAGTCAACAAAGAATTTGATTTTTGGAATTGGTGCAAGTAGGGATCAAACATGCCAAATGACCGATGGTTGTCGTAGGATCCCGCAAGTGTCTAAGAGTTGCAATAGAGATTGCAATCGGTAAGATGGTTATTGGCCTAAATAGCTCCATGAAGTGATCCGCGGCAAACCCGTCATGAATTGGAGTGAAATATGGTTGTTAGCCCTTGTTAAAATATTTTTCGAGATGATATGGGTAATTATTTTAACGAGGATTCAAATCAAACTAACTAATTCGTGTACTCTATTCCAATATAGGATGTCGAATCAAAACCACACCACGTTGAACTTTTCACTTCGTATGTTTCTACAAAGGGAGAAACTCAAAGGAGTGAACTTTGTTGACTGGCTTAGGCAATTGAGAATATTCCTACGTGCTGAGTCTAAGTTGCATATCCTCGAGGAACCCCTTCCTGAACCACCTGCTATCAATGCGGAATGGACCATCCGATACGCGTATGAAAAGCGTGTTCGGGATACGCACGATGTTGCTTGTCTCATGTTATCAAGTATGAGCTTAGAAATGCGAAAGCAATTTGAGCACATGACTGTGTATGACATGATTAACAAGCTGAAGGATGTTTTCCAACAACAAGTTAGGCAAGAACATTATGAGTGTGTTAAAAGTCTAACCGGTTGTAAGATGTGGGAAGGCGGGAGTGTTAGTGCCCATGTTTTGAAGATGAAATCATACATGGACCAGATGGAGAGGCTAGGATTTCCTATCGGGAGGGAGCTCAGTGTGAATTTCATACTACAGTCTTTGCCCGCCTCATATGAAAAGTTTGTCGAGAACTATCATATGCATGGAAAGGAAATAACTGTAGATGAATTGCATGGAATGTTGAAGGATGTTGAATCTAACATGTCCAAGCATGAATCAACCTCATCCACTCTAGTTCTTGGTTCTAAGGAACAACTTTTAGCCAAGAATAAGAAATCGATCCCATTAAAAGAAAAAGTTGGAGTATACAAGCTTGCTTCAAGTTTTGAGTCTATGGACATTGATGATGTGCCTAAAGAGACTCAACAAGGGGTGGTTTGCAACTTCTGTGGAAGATTTGGGGATTGGGGCCGTCATGCCTGCCCTTCGTGCCGAGAGGATATAAAACTTCTCAGAAAAGAGAGAGTTAATTTTCCTACTTGAGGTACATTCATGATTATGCTTCATTGCTATTCCTTAATAAGTTGGGTTGTTTACCCGAGCTATAAGACTCACGTTTGTCACAAATTTATTTTGTTACAAAGTGTAGGTCTGTTCGTTGCAAGAAGGAAAAGCTTGAAGAACCGGATCTCTGAAGAAGAAATTTTGTTGATTGTCTTCTACAAGAGAATTGGGAGTGTTGGTCTCGCCATTATTTCCGGATTATTTTATTACTTTTGTATGTACGCCCTGCATGGCAAGACTTGCTTTATTGTATGTTCTTTTGAAGATGATGGATATTTTGTATCTTGTATTTTTATGAAAAGATTTTTCATATTGATAGTTTCATTTCAAATTCGATCCATGTCTATGCTTATGTGTTAATTTTGACTATTTTTAGTGCTTAAATACACATTTGATGACGATGGATATCACTTGGAATTGAAACAATTTTTGAGAAATTGTTTTTGAGATGATTTTATCAAAACTTATCCATATCATAGCATACATAAAGACTTGTTATAAGTAATAAGGCAATCATGAATAATTGATTCTTAGATCCAAAAGTTGTTTGGATACATTAGCTCTATGGCATAATTAAACTTGACCAAGTAAACAACATTTACATTGCTTAGATCCATGTGATTAGGATCTTTGTAAAAGTTTAGCCTCGGGCTAAATGTAAGATATAAATATTGTTTATTGGACTTGATTGATTATAGAATCCTTCATCAGTGTTGATAGGAAGGATTATGACTTGTTGGATTTTGATCACACTTGTGTGGATAATCCGTTCAAGTATGCCACAAAGAGTGACACTAGTGAAATTCTCCATCACCATCTTTATGATAGTTGTTGAGAGAATGGTTACTAGAGAAAACGCTTGTGTCTGAAACGTAGTGGTGTTCGGAACTAACCTAAAGAAAACTAAGAATCAGTAAGGGCATATAGATATAAAATTCTTAGATCAAGACATGATGCTAAGTTTTCTTATCTATATTGGTTTAAATATGAAATGGATCATGGGTTTAACCCATAATTCGTTTTCTCTAAGAAACACATTTGTACATGGTGTTACTTTAAAGAAAACCGGATATCTTTGTTGATGATCTGGTAAAAGGCAGGCCTAAAACATGTATTCAATGTGATTGGTATACATTAATTTTATGAACCAAGTCCTCAATCTATAACTTAAAATTATCCAATCTACATTCAGTGGGAGATGGATGAATTATAAATTAAGTTGATGCTCATATATTTAAGTAGTTCATCTGAGTTTTGGAAGTTGTTTCTTAGACTTATGGGAACCATATTTGGTTGCTCAAAAGGAAGAAGACAATTTACAAAAGCATTCCAGTGGAAGAACGTAAAACTTAAATAAGAGACATAATGTTGACACTAGCATTTAAACAACATAGAGATGCTGGTAAAACCTGACAATATCCATTGCTTCTATAAATTTGATGGAAATCAAGAAGGCTGTTTAGATATGAGGTTGTCATATTTTTGCAACAGCAGCTTGATGGTGAATCATTGTGATGTCACCATTCATCGAAAACATAGTGGGACCCTGAGTTCACTAGTGAATAAAAGAAGGGAATGGTATACATAGATATAATCTTTTGTTGCATCCAAGTACTTGACTTGGGTTAATCCCATACCTGAGGTGTAATCTAAGAAGGGTGAAGGGACTAACAAATATGCAATCATAGACAACTTCAAATACCGACTAGAGACAAAAGTATTTCATGTTGATCATATGGAAACATGTTCTAGTGGTTATGTTGAAGATGACTTGGATAAGGTGAAATATTGTTGTCACCTTGAGGAAACAAGTTAGTTCACTTGGATGTAAGAGACCTGTATCTTTCATAGGGTTAAGTTGAGGAAATGTTTGAAGCATGTTCCGAGGTCTTATATATATCCATTATGTCCAAGTTGTGTCCATGACAAAAGTAAGCAAAACTTGTATCTTTTGGTTGTAATCCTGCTTTACGAGAAAGTCAAAGGAATTAGTTTTCTAGAAAGCATAGATTAAGCCAGATACTCTTGTCAGGGCTAGCGGGAGCTTCATGTGTTCCTAGTAAAATATACTCAATGAAAATAATGTCCTAATTTAGGGTTGTTATCAACCTATTGATGGAATTATTGTGTCAAGAGTATAAATGTGAACATAGAGTAAAGTGGATTCTAAAAATCAAGAAATACTGGAGTATGTTCTTGATGTTCGACGAAAATAGAGTTGTCTTGAGTAAGTTATTACTGCAAGCAAGTCTATAATCGTGAGACTGTCGATTTTAATCAAAGTTTTGAATTTACAAATATGTGGTGTAGATACGACATTTAAATTCAAATGAGTGTCATTGACCCTATTGTGTACTTTGGTAACATTGAGGGTATGTCGACTCTAATAAACATGAGTGTCAGTGACTCTATTGTGAACTTCGGTTACATTGAGAGTATGTCGACTCTGATAATCATAAGTGTCATTAATCCTATTGTAGACTTCAGTAACATTGAGGATATGACGACTATGATAACCTTGTGTATGATCTCTTTGATAAACACTATGCAAGTGATTTAATAAGAGAATACAAAAGAGTACAAAGGGATATTGTGTAAATGATCCCATAATTAAGCCGTTGTCAAATACTAGTGTTGAATTTCATACTAGGTATAATAGCATTGTTTATGCTTATGACTAGGCTTGAATATCATTTTAGTAAATGTTTGATTTACTTATAAGCTTTGGGAACGGTAAGCAGTAATGCTCGCCGATGATTGTATTGATATATAGTGGAGACTATATATACGCATGATGCAGTTACCTTCATTGGTATTTACTGTGTTCCATCTTAGCATGTTTAACCACTTCGCAGAATGTTTATACATTCTAAATTTCCACAGTTAGTCATTCTTCAAGGGAAGGAAATTTGAAATAAGGCTGAGGTTAGGTGTTAGTTATGCATTAATCAAGGATTGAATGCATGAAACGCAACAGTAACCTGTGCTTGAAAGGAATTTCAAGTGACTGGAAGACCCGCACCTGAGTTCAGTTCATGGATCATGGTCAAAGAGTGATTTGGAAGGATAATATCATTACGTCCTTCGACCCAAGATGTATGAATTACCATAGCATGAAACTTTCTTACTTTAGCTATTTCAAAACGTAGTTCGTAACTAGCTATTATAAAAGGAATAGTTAAGTAAGATATGGTTCACGCTATGGGGTTGTACAGTCAACGGAATTTGTTCCTCTGGTATGAGAGATATCCCTGGGCCCCTCGATGATTGGGCGCTGACACCAAAATAAGCATGGCCATGCGCAAAGGAATATTGATTGAGAATCAGATATGTCCTTAAATTTTGGTCACCACCAATCAAGATCGAGAAACATAATCGTGAACGATCTGGAGATTGACATATTAATCCATGTCTCGTGTTCACAAGGATATCGCGAACAAAAGGATGTTTGATCACTTATCAAATAGGACCTCTACGTTCTTTTTGTAGGTTATGGTTTTCTGCAAAGAAGCGGAACCCATACTGACTTGGGGGCAATGATGCTTTTGCTAGAGGCCGCTCTTTGTCTGTGGTCACATGGGTACGGTGCATTATGTGCAAGTGGGAGTTTGTTGGAATATGCCCATTAATGCACGTAAGCCATATAGACCGCTGCTGATGATGTATGGGCCCATTGAGTCATACACCGGGGTCTAACCTGACAGCAACTAAAGTTAAGGGACCAAATATGACAAAAGACAAAAGTTGACATCGCAGGCCGCGTTAGCGCCACTAACTTTAAGGTGTTAGCGCCGCTAAGTCCTAAACGTTAGCGCCGCTACTGCTGCATGTACTTTGTGTCGAATCACTGACAGGCCGCGTTAGCGCCGCTAACTTTAATGAGTTAGCGCCGTTAAACCCTAAAGGTTAGCGCCGCTACAGGCTGCATGTGACATTTGTCAAATCACCTCCTAAATCAGCCAATGCATGTAGACTTTGGAGTCTCGAGGTTTGGCCGGGATTTTGGGTATAGAGAGAGTTTTGGAGGCAGTAGATAGAGTGGGAATTTATTTTTGCTTTTGTTCTCTCCCTTTTTCTCTCTATGATACATACTTTTCTTTGGTGCTACTATGACCAAGTGAGAGTTTTAGAGAGTGCTGCAGAGATTTGGTCTCGTGGTTGCTGTTCCGATGTAGTATTCACGGTGAAGTACTACTAGAGGCAAGCTAGCTCTCGAGGTTGGCGTGTTACCGGGGTATATCCCATTAGTTTATCCGCGGTTTTCATCCTTGGAGGATCACCATCAAAACACCCACCATTTCTGGAGCTAAGGAGAAAGGTATAACCTTCTTTCCTTCTTTCAAGTTGCATTTCTTTACATAGAGTTTGGTCCTCTTTTGGGATTTCTTGTTTTTATGCTTTATTGGCTTCTACATTGGGCTTTATATGTTGTACCTTGCTTCCGCTGCTAGCCTACGAAATCCCAACACTATCCTTCTTGTTCCTTTTGTTGTTTAGTACATGTTTAGAGCCTTGGTCTATATGGTGGTGATTGGTGGTTTAGAATGAATTTTTTTATACCTTTTGGTTCTGTTGCGTTTTGATCAAACCCCCGATACCCAACGTTACTGATTTACCATGAGGTAATGGTACTAGTCTCCAGACCTTGAGTCTATCGAATTGGTTTAATTCTTTTTGCATGGCAACAACCCAATCTGGATCTTGAAGCGCGTCTGAGACCGTAATCGGTTCAATGATGCTTAAAAAGCTAGCAAATTAACACTCATTAGCTGTAGTTGAATGAGTATTATCAGGTTCGGCTAAACTTCCTATTATGTTGGACTCAGGGTAGTGTCGTGTCCATCTAGTACCTTGGGGAGCGGAAGGTTGAGGAAAGTATGTATCTAAAGTTCAGGCTATTTCCTCATCTTCCATAGTAATATTCGGATTTAAATAAAAAATTGGTGGACTCTCGTACTCAATTTTTGGAGGTACCATTTTAGGACGAGCGACAGATGTAGACGGTGATCCCTCAAGGTAAGTATCAGCGAAGGGATTCGTCTCAGTTGAGATCGGAGGTGTAACCGTTACACTCTCTGCAAAATTGGCTATAGTCCTGTTCACAGTAGGTAAAGCATGAGATTCAAAATGTAGGATTTCAAACAAGAAGTCTAAGTCATGTTCATTATTGTTGGACTCTTTGTTTGTTTCTTTAAATTGAAGCACCGGTCCTCAACTGACATGTCTAGAAACATTTGTTTTTGGTTTTGGTGGAAAAGTTGTAGCATCCAATGAATCATCAAATGTTACTTTTATACTCTCTATGACGCAATCTTTTCTTTTAATTAAAACTCTATAAGCCTTAGATTCTTGTGAATAACCCAGGAAAATTGCTTCATCAGTCTTAGCATCAAATTTTCCCAAGTTATCCTTTACATTCAGCACGAAGCTGAAGGGTTTTGTAGGGTATAAAATTAGATAATGATCATACGCAGCTGAATAAAATCAAAACCCCCTCCAGTGATCTCATCTAACTCGTACAGGAAACTAAACAAGAAAAAGGATTTGATATAAGGTACTATTCCGTTTGCCAGCTCGTAGGGAGTCTTGTTAAAACGTTTGTGAATGAAACAACGATTTTGCTTATAGTAAGTAGTGTTGATAGCTTCAACCCAATAGGAAGGTGGAAGCCCGGAGTATGACACCATGGTCCGTGCAGCCTCAACCAGAGTTCGGTTGCCATGTTCCACCACACCATTTTGTTGAGGTGTGTATGGTGCGTAAAATTGATGGATAATCTCCACAAGGTCAAGATAGCTCAGCAAAGTAAAACGATTTCACTGATATACACCCTTGCTAGCTTTTCCATCTTGTAGTCCTCGTAAATTGCTAAGAAGTGTGCTGTCTTTGTCATCCTATCCACAATGACCCATATAGAATCGTGACCACTACTGGTCCTCGGTAGTTTTGTGATGAAGTCCATGATTATGTTCTCTCATTTCCACTAAGGAATCTCCTGTTGTAGGCCTTTAGTGTTCGGATTTTACCTTCGAGGAAGTCAGACACCTGCCTACATAGGTAACTATATTCTTCTTCATCCCTGGCCATCAATACACATCTCTAAGATCGTGGTACATTTTCTAATTTAATCTTTATCTTAAAAAAAATACTTATCCTAATCTATTCCTAAGGGCCAAAAATTATTATATATATATATATATATATGTATAATATTATTATTTTTTTTTAATATAAGTTGGTAATTTGTGGCATTCTAGTGCAAATATTTAAAAGTATCCCTATTTATGCACAAAATGCAACTTAAGCTAAATCTAAATTTTTAATATTTCTAATACTAAACTACTATTCTATAAATACTAGAAATTGTCTAAAATGTATACGAGCATAAAGCCGAACCACAATGGTTCATGAGCAATTACTTCTCAACAAAGCATAAATTAGGGTTTCAATAGTTGCGGTTTAAATGACTAACCGGATTTGGTGACGGATGTCATAGCTGTGATCGATGTCTGCAATGGAAAATTGACTTTGAAAGTTGATGATGAGGAAGTTACTTTCGACATTAATAAATCGATGAAACACTCCTCTTCCCAAGATGATGTTCTTTATTTTGTTAATATCTTTGACCAATCTGATCAAAATCCGATTCCGTCTTTCATACAAAAAGATGCTCTCGAAACTCAATTGTTATTTCATAATGTGAGTAAAGTATCTGAATTCTCTGAAAAATCACAAGACAAATGTGATAAAACTGATGATACAGAGTTACATGATGATAATCTTGAACCCGAAGCATTCAAAACTATTGAAACATCAGAACTTAACAAATCAAAACCATCTGTTATTGAACCTCCGTCTCTTGAGTTAAAAGAACTTCCTTCTCACTTGGAATATGCATTCCTTGAGAAAAATTCAAAATTACCTATGATTATAGCATCTGATCATAAAGAAGAAGAAAAAGCTAAGCTTTTACACGTATTAAGAAAATACAAAACTGCCATTGCATGGAAGCTTTCTGTTATAAAAGGAATTAATCCTTCTTTTTGTACACATAAAATTCTCATGGAAGATAATTACAAGCCATGTGTACAGAGACAAAGAAGACTTAATCCTAATATGCAAGAGGTAGTTAAGAAAGAAGTAATCAAACTACTCGATGCAGGCTTGATTTATCCAATTTTAGATAGCCCTTGGGTTAGTCTTGTTCAAGTAGTCCCAAAGAAAGGAGGAATAACTGTTGTGGTGAATGATAAAAATGAACTGATTCTGACTCGTATAGTTACGAGTTGGCGTGTTTGTATAGACTATCGGAAACTCAACGAGTCCACAAGGAAAAATCATTATCCTCTTCCTTTCATTGATCAAATGATAGAGCGTTTAGCACGAAATACGTTCTATTGTTTTCTTGATGGTTTCTCTGGATATTTTCAAATCCCGATCGCTCCTGAAGATCAAGAGAAAACCACATTTACATGCCCTTATGGTACTTTTGCCTATCGAAGAATGCCTTTTGGGTTATGTAATGCTCCTGCGACTTTTCAAAGATGTATGACAACCATATTTCATGATTTATTTGAAGATGGTGTTGAAACTTTCATGGATGACTTCTCAGTCTTTGGAAATTTTTTCAATTCTTGTCTTGAGAATTAAGAGAAAATGCTGTCTAGATGTGTGAACATTAATCTCGCGTTAAATTGGGAAAAATGTCATTTCATGGTACGCGAGTGTATTGTTCTTGGTCATAAAATCTCTAGTTCGGGAATTGATGTTGATAAAGCTAAAATTGATATTATTGCAAAATTACCTCCCCCGACTAATGTCAAAGCCATTAGAAGTTTCCTTGGCAAGATTTTTCATAAATCTCTAAACCGTTGACTAAGCTATTGGAAAAGGATACTCCTTTTAGTTTTTCTCCCGAATGTTTAACTGCTTTCAATTTGTTAAAGGAGAAATTGATAAATGCGCCTATTCTTGCTAGCCCTGATTGGTCTTTACCATTTGAAATAATATGCGATGCTAGTGAATTTGCATTAGGTGCTGTTTTAGGACAAAGAAAAGAAAATCGATTTCATCCGATTCATTACGCAAGTGAAACCTTAACCGATGCCCAAGAAAACTACATAGTAACTGAAAAAGAACTCTTGGCAGTCGTGTTTGCTTTTGATAAATTTCATTCTCCTCTTGAGTATTTGTTCGCTAAACAAGATGCGAAGCCTTGATTGATTAGATGGATACTCCAACTTCAGGAGTTTGATATTGAAATCCGTGATAAAAGAGGTGCAGAAAATTTAGCAGCAGATCATCTTTCGCGACTTGAAAACCGACCTTAGAAGCTCTTGATAAAACCATTATTCATTCAGTTGCTAATGATTCTCCTTGGTTCGCCGACTTTGCGAATTATCTGTCAGGAGGAGTCATGAGGAAAGGACTCACTTACCAACAGAAGAAGAAATTCTTCTCCGATCTAAAACACTATTTTTAGGATGATCCCTATCTTTTCAAGATAGGACCTGCTTCCATCATTCGAAGATGTGTAAGTGAGACCGAAGCAAAAAGCATTCTTAATCATTGCCAAAGGACCAACTGGTGGTCATAATGGACCTGGATATACTGCTAAAAAAATATAGATTAAGGGTTTTATTGGCCAACCATCTTTAAAGATGCTTTTGCTTATGTCAAATCGTGCGATGCATGCCAAAGAGCAGGAAACATCTTTGCCAGAAATGAAATGCCTCAGAACAGCATTCAAATTACTGAAATATTTGAAGTGTGGGGTATTGATTTCATGGGACCCTTCCCAAACTCACGTGGAAATAAATACATCCTTGTAGCAGTTGATTATCTGTCCAAATGGGCAGAAGCGCAAGCTGTGCCTACCAATGATGCAAGGGTGGTCTCAAAATTCTTAAAAAAGTTATTTTCTCGATTTGGAACCCCAAAGGCACTAATCAGTGACCGGGGCACTCATTTTTGTAATACATAACTCGAGAAGGTATTGAAACGATATGGGGTAACCCATAGGTTTTCTACACCTTATCATCCAAAAACGAGTGGCCAAGTCGAAGTTACAAATGGAGGTTTAAAAAGAATTTCGGAGAGAACCGTGGGTAATAATCCAAAAGAATGGTCCGATAAGCTAGATGATGGACTTTGGCCATTTAGAACAGCGTATAAAAGACCTATAGGTACTACACCATATAGGTTGGTTTATGGCAAAGCATGTCATTTACCAGTTGAACTCGAACATAAAGCATACTGGGCTCTGAAAGAGCTAAATCTTAATGTTTCGACTTCAGGTGAAAAGCTTCTGCTCGATCTGAATGAACTCGAAGAATTGAGAGTACAAGCGTATGAGAATTCAAAGATATACAAAGAAAGAACAAAGAAATACCACGACAGCCGATTAAATGACAAAAGAGAATTCCAGCCGGGAGATTGTGTTCTTTTGTATAATTCTCGTCTTTGCTTATTTCCTGGAAAATAAAAGTCAACATGGACTGGTCCTTATGTAGTTCATAAATCATATGCTTATGGTGCCGTTGATTTTATAAACTTTGAAGGTAAAATTTTTAAAGTTAATGGCAACCGTATGAAACACTACTTAGGCATTCCACTTGAAAACGAAAAACTGAGGTACTGATGCTTCAGTCTGAATTTCTTTGATGATAAAGAAACATTTGTCTTTTACCGGGAGATGGTAAAGAACCGGATATGCTTTCCTTAGAGTCATTTTCTTTGCTTTCATGTTTATATTGCTATTCTGATTTGCCTTTAGATATTAGAATAGAAATTATTGATAGATCCGAATAGAATATGAAGCAAATTAGAAGAGATCAGAACTACAGAAAATTCTGTAGAGGAACATCACGCTCTAAAGCTAAACAAAGAGCGAGAAAAGTTGGAAAATGTTGGAAATGTGGCGCACCTATACATTTCAATGCTAGCAGGGATATGCCGACAATATCTCAATCTGAATGCGCTATTGAATTAAGAGAGGATCCGATTAAGCTAGCCAAAAGATTCTCAGGTTGAACAACAATGCTAGCGAGATGATTAAGTATTTTTTTCAGCTCCGATTAAGTAAGTTGTATGTAAACCTGCGCTAAGGTAACACTTTTTCCTTTCTTTTTGATTGTTCGCACAGATTCTCTGCTTTCATATTTCTGTTAATTGTCGATAATTAGTCTTGAAGATCTAACTCTAAAAGATTCCGCATTTCAAAGCGTTAAATTGTTCGCTTACATACCGTACGAATAGTATGTAACTTGTTTATATTATTTCGTTGTTTGTTTGTAGCGTAGTCGTTTTCAATTCCGTATATTTTCCAATTCACGTTGTCATGAGAGGATGTTGTGTTTTAAAATGTTCTATGAGTGTTTGAATTAGAAAACGGAATGAAAAGTAACAAAAATTGTAAATCGCCACTTTCCGCGCCGCGGAAAGAATCAAGTTACGTGACGCGTAATTCAGCGAACAGGTTTTTAAAAATAAAACCCCATTTCTGTTTAAAACACACACACACACAACGCGAACTCTGTCTCTCTCTATGCGGAATCTACACCCGAGATACATCCAACCATTTTCAGTCTCACAATCGTTCATCCCTACTCGTATTCATCAAAGGTATACGCGAAAACACTAGTTTTTCAATTTTCGGCCCAATCCGAGAGGTATATTGCATGTTTGGATAAATTAACCTCGGATTTGTAGATTATTTCATGCTAGAAGTGATTAGAACTGATTATTACATATTATAGCATGATAAAATTCCGAAAAATCAAGCTTTTAGTCGGGTTTTACAAAACCCTAAAAATCCGAGACTTTGAGCTCCGATTTCTCTCAATCTAGTGGATGAAACTGATTAAAACTAGTCCCCATTGCTTAATCGCTAGTCTAGGAACAAAATGAGACTAATTTGGTTGAATGATTTGACAGGTAGCACTGTTCATCATCGTCCCAAATTCCGCGCCGCGTAAACCAGTACGGTCCGCGACGCGTAATTTCTTTTGACCTAATTTTGAGTTTTGTTGACTTTTTCAAACTGATTTTCCTGATTATTTATGTTTCATGCTAAACGTTAATCCAGGAATTATCATTAGAATAGTCATTTGTGAAATGTAGGTCATTTTGCGTATTTTTCTTATTTAAAACTGTATTTAGATGGCATAGAGACCTAGAGCTAGAGCAAGAGCTAAGAGGGGAGCAGCAGCTATTGCACCTCCGATCCCTCTTGTTCCATACCGCTGGTTAAATTTCCATACACTGATCGATGATGACGTTACGCGTACTAAGTACACTTCTAGGTTAGCATCACTTCTACCTAGAACCATAGAGATAGGAATCTTAGTAGACTGGGAGCTTTTAGATAGACTGGCCTTGACTCCACTCCTATAGCCCTACATACGACACAAATATAGATCTGAGGAGGGGCCTGTTTTGTTTACTTGCCATGCTTGGCACAAACTTTTCAGCATACACGAGCCTATCTACAGAGAGCTGGTTTTGGAGTTTCTATCTACAGTCTACTTTGATGCTACCTCCCTCGATTACAGAGATCAGAATGTCCTTAGATTTAGATTGGGAGGGTAGCAGAGGCAGATCAGCGTTGTAAAGTTTTCCTGGAGAGTAGGTTTATGCACCAGAGAGGAGACCAAGGACCCTCAGTTTTTACCATTCTTATCAGCTGCTTTGAGAGGGCCTCCTTCTACTTTTTCCGGTCCAACGTTCTGGCATACGATTGCACATAGACTCTATTATTTGGCTAGAGATCTGGAGAGCAGTTTTCGACGTCCCATCCACCGCTTGATAGCCACCACCGTTACTCACCCCAGAGGCAGTGAGAAAGTACCTCTTTCTGACCTATTTTTCATGTGGTGTGCATTGAGCCCAGATGTCCATTGCCATTTACCTTTCAGCTTAGCACTATTCCTGAGCCGTAGAGCCATAAGTGTTCATCCCACTAGTCCCCTCTGCGGTGGTCAGTTCATTACTAGATTAGCCCACCAGCCTAGGATTCTTTCTGAGATCCTATTAGATACTATGACTGTTATACAGAGGTTTCCTGGTTGTCGTGCGAGGATTTTAGATGATGAAAATGGTAGTGGAGGAGAACCAGAACCGGATGAGGAGATGGAGCACCATGAGGCTACTGAACCACATAGGAGAGTGAGACCACGTGTTACGTCTCCAACATCAGCCGCTCCGGATATTCATGATAGACTTTCAGCATTAGAGCGTGATACGCAGTGGCTGTGCAGATCGATCCAGTGGATAACTACTTCCATGCAGGAGTACTTCGCTCAGTAGGGATTCAATCCTTTTCCTCTGCGAGCTCACGACTCGGAGGCTGGTACATCTGGTGCCAGGGCTGAAGGTGATGATGATGATGATGAGGATTGATGTATTTTATTTCTTGTATTGTATTTTGTTTTGTACTGACTCTGGATCGATTGTATGATATTCCTTTTGTTTGTATATATGTTGTATTTGATTGCTGATGATTGCTTTGAGTTGTCTGGATTTAGAAACGATAAAATTGCTTGAGAACACATATGCTTTGAGTTGTCTTTGATTCATGTTTAAGTACATTGAGGACAATGTACATTTAAGTGTGGGGTAGAGGCGTTATATTCTTATGAGAATTTTTTTTCGTAAAAGTTGTTAGAAAACTACGAAAAGAGCAATAAATTTTAAAAATTCTCAATGCTTTAGCTGTAACTTGAGCGAAATTAAACTCTAAAATTTTTCTCATTTATGATTATTGTTTGAAATTTCAGCAAACTTTTCATGATCTCAAGATTACATAAAAGGAAAAATTATTCGAAATTTCACGACTTAGCATAAATACAACCCGTACTTAAATTGAGTGTTTGAGCCTTACAGTTGTTATCTTTAAACACCGATTTCATTTGCTGTGAGTATGTCTAAATTGCATATATTTCAGAACTTGTTACTGAATTCTTGTCGAAACCACCAAAATGAGAACTAGACTATTGCACTGATAGAGGTCGTCTTTCTTTTTAAAACTCGTTGTTTTAAGCCTTTTTCTTTCAAACTTAAATAATCTCAATTTTAGATTATTTAATTTATTTTCTTTTTAACAAGCATAATGCTCATTTTTAGCATTCGATACCCTAGTTAACCATTTTGAGCCTTAGACTTTCATTTCATCCCCTATTATTATCCTATTTTTAGTATATTTTATTTTTAAGTTTCCAGAATTAGTTGAATAAATTATCTGCTGCTTAGTTTCATGTGTTCCTTTATTCTTCTGTTGTTCATGCACAGATCAGCGGGACATGAAAAAGTTGTTATCCTTGGTCTATCCGTTGCATACAACTGAACCCATAAAATCCAAAAAACATCAAAAATACCAATAGAAAAGAGAAAATCAAGTTGCTTGACATGTCTTTATCTGGCTATTTTTGAGGTTGTCCTACATTGAGTAGTAGTTTTTTTTATTCAGTATTACCTGGGTGATTAGCCATCATTCAGAAGATTCTGATTCCATTACAGCTCAGTGAACTGTATTCTCAACAAAAATATTGTGATATTCCTGTTTCCTAGTTGAATAAAAGCAGCTTAGACGATATTTAACTTAATTTCTGGACTCTTACTTTAGCCACTTTTAAAATCTATTTTTCCTACCCTTAACCCTTAGCCTTTTTAATTTCACCCCAAAAGTCCTCTTGACAGTTTTTAATTATCTAGTAGTGCAGATTTGATTTGGATACAAGCTTATGGTAATATTGCATCACATGACATTTTGTGATTCACTGAATTGATATAAACCTTATACACTTGAGTGATAGAGTGAACCACCTGGTGAGAATGCAAAAGTCGTGTAAATTTTTTAATATATTTTTCTCGACCTAATCTTATGCTAATATCTGAATCATGTTAATAAAGCTGAATTTCTACTGTGATTGTACTTGTGAAATTTTGAAGATTTTGTTTTTGATCAATTGTGCAGCTATTGCTTGAGGACAAGCAAGATCCTAAGTGTGGGGTAATTGATATTGTCAATTTTATACATAAAATATATGTTTGATTTATGAAAATATCTGATTTTTATTAAGAAAATATAGCCAAAATGAGCTTTAAATGTTCTCATATTTTATTTGAGGCTATTTCAGATGCAAAATGCGAAAGAAAGGATAACGCACGTCAAACCGAGAAAATACCGCACAAAAGACGAAGAAAATGTAAAAATAAATTAACGTTGCGCGTAAGTTATCATCTTACGCGACGCGTAATTTTGTGCCAATTACTGGTCGTCTTCGAGCCTCGCGTTTTCAGAGCGAAATTCAATTCGGCAGAGAATCTTGTCAGACCAATTTACCCGCCGCGTTAATTGAACCCTTACGCGACGCGTAAACTGACGACCCTTCTCTATAAATAGCAGCAGCTGTGTTCAGTTGAAGGGAGAGCCAGAAAATAAAAAGCAGTCGTTATGCTGTCATATTCCACCGATTCTAGGCCATTTAGTTCAGTATATCTCAATTTCCATATGTAATAATTAGCGTAGTTACGTTTGTATGTTCGTTAGTTGCTGTTTCAAGTTCATTTCCGCATTCCAGAAGCTTGTACCTGTATTTCAATTTCCAGAAGCTGTAGAACTCGTTCACTTTCTGTACTCTATATCTTGGTACTTTCTTTCCTTAAATATGTATTCGTATTTATGTTATTTGCGTATTCCCGTCATTATGCGTAGCTAGATTTTTAATACCTCATCATGATAAATCCATATTAGTATAAATATGTAGTTGTTATGCATAGGTTATCTTAGAATGATTTTAATAAAGACATGATATTTCTAAAATAATGAAACATATACTTGGTTATTTTGTATAATACTATCAGTTCATGCGGGTATTCGGCATTGTAAACGTTGAAAAACCATTTGCTTAGGATATCTATATTTTTATACATATATATTCCAAACAGACTCATATTTATTTACATTTGGTCATGGACCTACTTGAGGTGTAAAATACAGTTTAAGTCTGGTATGTGTATACGGGACATTTGCTCATTGACCAACTTGAGGTGTTGAACTCATATATTATCTTAATACCCAAATATATATCTTCTTACCGGATGTTGACCTAGAATGGTATTTACTTTGTCGATTAATTCATTAGGAGATAAATACTGAACTTTTAAGTAAAATAGGATAACACCCAGAAAGCGAGGTTTTGTCTAACCTGTGTTTTAATAATACAAATATTAAATCAGGATTATCTATATTTTGTACCTAAAAGATAAATAATGTTAAAAGACAGTCTTTGTTAAATCGGCCTTTTATAATTGGATTAGTTAACACTACTAATTAATATTTATCTGGAGGATTCATGACTAGGTATCTTGTTTTTCATTTTACTTATTTCAATCTGTATTTCTGCTTAGATACCGTTTCCTTTAAAGACGTGTTAGTATTGCCTTAGTTTAATCTGCATGTTCCCTGTAGTTAATTTCACTATTACTCATAATTATTAATAGCTAGACAATAGGTTCGGATTTAAGTAAACAACAGTTATCTCTTACCCGTGTTCCATAAATCGTCGGTCTTACCAGTAGCCTATATTACATACGTGGGTGCGTTGCCCGTGTGTGTTTATTTAGACTAGTAGTAATTCCAAATTAAAACATTTCCGTGACATCATCTTGCGTACTCAAAACGTATATCCATCACACACACCAGGAATTTTATCTCGGATCTAAGAGTTGTTGCCGTATTTCTAGACCGATTGATATATTATGTGATAACATGGGAGCTTTTGCGCAAGCAATAAAACTAAGAGATCACCAGCGGACCAGGCACATACTTAGAAAGTATCACATTATCCGAGAGATCATCGGAAGGGGAGATGTGAGGATATGCATGATACCGATAAAAGACAACGTTGTTGATCCGTTGACTAAGGCGCTAGCAAGAGAAAAGCATGAGAGACATGCTAGTTCCATTGGAATGCAGTACATGGGACCTAGCACCTAGTCGTGATTTAGTAATACGACAAGTAATTATGAATGTCACCCTAAATAGCAACAACTCCTGTATCATATCAATGGAGATGGTGTTGTAGAATTGTTGAATATACAGTTCCGAAACGGGTGTGCGTGTGATAGAAGGTTTATATGTGAGGGAATGCAGATTGGATAGACTTTTAGAACTTGGTTGACGATGGGTAAAGATAGGTTGCTTCTGAAATTGTCAACATCAACAAAGTGATTATTTTCAAAATTGATACGGAGGTAATATGATTGGTTAATGAGTTGGTTGTCAATTCTTGTTGAGTGGCCATTTTCCTATTAAAACAACTAAACAATTAGTTAATTGTATGCAAAGGAAAATGTTGTGAAACATGTACGAACAACCAATGAATTCAAAATGTTTTACCAAAAATTTTGATAGGTTAAAAAACTTTCAAGGAAAGGTTTCGTAAGTGTCAAAAATTTCACATAGAGGAACTATGCCTAAACAATGTCCAAAATTTGTTTTGAATGATTGTTATGAAAGATTTAGTGATAATAAACAAATGTTTAACACTAAACATTTCATGAATAGATCATTAACACATTAAAAAATGTGAATTAAGGCAAAACATTTACATTTTTAAGCTCTATGAACACCCAAGAACACTTGTTAGTAAAACCATGAAATTTTTGGTTTTCTAAGTTCCTAAACAGTCCATATGTACCATTGCAAGGTTTGTGAGAAAAAACAAACATTATTTAGTCACCAAAATCTCAAAAATTCATTATAAAACCTACGGTTTTGACGTAAAAATACAAAGGTTTTTGAATGTTTTTAGCAACCTAAAGTTGTTCAGCCAAAATAAAGTTGGTAGCTTTGAAATCATGAGATAAAAACAAGCAAAATGAGACTAAGAACAATAATTTTGGCAACAATCGAGTGTATGATAAACATCCAAAATATTTGTTGAAGGTTTGAAAGTGATGAATTCGAATAGAGTGGGGTGGTAAAAAAGTTAAATTTAAAAGATAATTTGAATTCGACTGACGTGGCAAGCAGTGATTGGATAGTAAAACGGTTAAAACCTCGTTCGAATTGGATGAAAAGTTCCGGTTGAATTGATCATGAAAATCAAATTGAATTCGAGTTTGTGAACTTGAATTAGGTCCGCTCGAATTGGCCTTGAAGCTTAAATGAAATTCGAGATTGGTCTTCGATTGGTGTTCGGTCGAATCGGCTTTGGATGAAAGTTCAAATTCAATTTGTTGAATCGAATTGTAAGTTGCTTGAATTAGCTAATGGAATGTAAAAATTCGAATTCTACTTGTACCTCCATTGAATGCCAAAGTGTAAGTCAAATCCGAATTTCTTCAAAATGTCTTAGATTCTGATTCCTTCGAATTAGAATATACAATAATTCAAATTTGACTTACCTCATGATTTGTATTCGAAATTCAATGGAAAAGTAAAATTTTGAAAAATTTCTTGTTTTAAATAAACTTATTTGAAACATGTTTATTCAAAAACAAAAAAAACTATTTTAGCTTTTTAATGTGTTTCTAAAATGTTTTAAATTTTCAAAAAGGAATTTATAAAAGAAAGAAAAACAAACTCCCCCTCAACTGTTGCATCTAAAAATAGAATTTATAAAATTGAGATTGAGATAAAAAAAACTTTTTCTTTTTAATTTTACTCCCCCTACAAGTTTGTAATATTGCAACTACTTGTATGGTTAAGAATTTTCAGATCACTCCCCCTCAATCAATGTTTATTTTTAATCTGCACATGAGACACCGTTAGAGTAGCACCATTTCAAAACAATAAGACAATATTGAGTTAAAGGAGAGATACACACTTTAATTTTAAACAAGTACATTCAACATCCCTAACTTAGATACCAAGGATTAGAAACGAGAATGATGGTCCCGTGTTTTTACGGATGAAGCAATGTTAGATGATTAGTGTGTGTTTGTGTGTGTGTGTGTTTGGTTGAGAGAGAGAGAGAGATCCGAGAGCTAGAGAGTAAGTTACACAAACACAAGTAAGTTGAAATGCAAAGCTTAGTTGAAATGTGAAGGGCAAATGCCTTAAATAGCATTTGCCCAACTTTAGCATAATTACATATTGCACCCTCACTTTTATAATCTAACATTCTCCCCCTAGGTGAGGTGTGCAATGATTCACAACAAACAAATACATAAAAACTATTCAAAAGCAGATTTGTTGCGAATCCCAAAAGCCACTTGCTACTTGCGTATTTTCCTTCTGCTCGACAGTGTCGTTCTCGTCTTTTCTATAGCACGATAGGCTTGAGCATGTTCTTCATCAGTGAAGGCCGCACGGTTCTCCCATATTTTCTGATGTATCTTATGATGAAGGTGTTAGATTATGTGCAGAGATAGATGACATGTATCATCGTGTCCAATACTATGTGACACTAAAGGATTACACTTCTACACACCCAATTAGAACCTTTTGGATTTTACCTGTTTGTGTATCACAAAAATTAATAGTTTAATTAATTATTGAGAAAGAGAAAAATAATAAAAGTTATTTGTTATTTAAAGAAGAGATGTTAATATTTAGTTTAAATATTAACGGGACCAGTTAATTAATAGTTATTAATTAATTAGAAAGGTCAAGGGGTATTTTCTGTAATTGATTAATAATTTAATTAAAGCTGGGCTTTAATTAAACGAGCTTGGGCCTAATAAGGGTTTATTATATATAAACCTTATAAAGCCTTATTAATCAAAAAATAAGTTAATCACAAAAGAAAAAGAAGATTACCCTAATCCCTCCCTTCTCTCTCTCTTCTCGGCGGCCGGCCCTCACCCTCCTCTTGGAGATTGACAGCGGCGCAAAGGGCAACACTGAACCACCGAGCGCGGTGGTTGGCAGTGACGCATACACACACATTAAGGGTCATCGTTTTTTATCCAAAGTTTAATCCTTAGGCGGTCTAGCAGCCAGTTCAAGGTGGTGTAGTAGCGGTGGATAACCTGCAGCTGTCTAGAGGTTTAAAGGAAAAGTTTTTGGGTTTGCTCAAGGTATAACTTTTTAATCCTCTTCTTCTTCTAAGTATTTGTACGAGTTAGATGAGATCACTGGAGGGGGTTTTTATTCGGCTGTGCATGTTTATAATATGTTTTTATACCCTACAAAACCCTTGTGTGGTATCAGAGCAACTTCTAACCTCGTAGGGGACTACGTAGGTTTCTTTTTATTCTGATGAAATATGATTTTGTTTATCCAGAAAGAGACTTTTTGATTATCCAAGTAAATAGAAATCAAGTTTTGTTTTTTTATTGGATTAATTAATTAGTTTTGGATAAAAGATTGTTAGATTTAATTATTAGTTAAATCTGTTTTTTTTATTTTATTTTTGTTGTTTTTCGCAAAAACCGAAACCACCAATTTGCCCGCGGCGGCCTCAGTTTGGGGTGGCGGTTCGTGGTGGAGGTCAGTCGTGGTGACCGGCGGTACGCGACGAGGTTAGCAATGTAGTTAGCGGCGCTAATCTGTGGTGGGCTACGGCCCGGAAGCCAAGGCCCAGGAAGCCAACGGCCCAGTTAGAGTTTAGCGGCTAGGGTTAGCGGCGCTAAAGGCCAAAATGGGCCTCGGTCCAGTTTTTGTTCTTTTCGGTCCATTTACAACTATTGGCCCAGTTTAAATATTTGACCCAGCTTGCGGCTCAGGTATTTGAGGTCGATATTAAATTAAAACACAGTTGTTTTTTTTAATTTAAATTTTAAATATTATTTTGAGTTTTTTGATTGATTATCAAAGTATAAAACTTGAAATATATATTTATTGCAAATAACAGAAAAACAATATAGGGGTTTTAAAAGGTTGTTAAAATCAGTAATTTTTCATTAAGATGAATAATTAGAAATTAGTTGTTGTTTTACTTTCATGTATTAGTTTAGTACATGTTTGGGATGTCATAGCCAAGCCCTAGACCTTGTGGATTGTTTATTTCCTACACTTGTGGTTGTTTTGGTTTTATTCTATGGTGTGGGGAGGCCTGCGTGCCACTGACAACCCTTATTCTATTTTGTAAAAGTTTTAGATTAGCGGGCCTGCGTGCCTTTGTATATCTTGTACTTTTATATTTCTAGTTTTTAGACAATATAATAGAATAGAATTATTAGAATATCTGGACCAAGGAGCAAGGAGCAAAGAGCAAAGAGAAGGATTGGATGCTGGAGCCAGTGGGAGCTTCAGAATGCCATGCCATGTGTGTTTTGTTTTTCCACTTAGGTTTTGACCGTCGGGTTTTTCGTGTGGCTCACGAAACTGACATTAGTTAAGGGCAAGGCTAAGGCATAGTTGTTTGTGATTGTTTTATTTCTTTACATATTATATATGCGTGGTTGTGATTCTCACTATGAAATAAAACAAGGGTTTTAATAATAGTTAATTATTAAACATATGTTTTTAAAAGAAAACTGGCATTAAAGTTTTTCTCATAAAAGACTTTGAAATCCTTTTTAGAAAAATCTTAGATCAGTGTGCTACCCACCTAATGGTACACCTTTCCTGTTAAACGGTACTCGGATGTCGGAAGTGACCAAACCTTGGGCATTCGGGTTCAAACCATTACGGGGGAGGGTGTGAAAGACTCTGCGATAATCGGGAGTCCCGGCCAGAGTTCACACTGTCTTAGGTGGTGCGATATATTTTGGTGATAATCGGGAGTCCTGGCCCAAAATGCACTAGACGGACTAAACATGCACGGTTCTTGTAACCGATGTACCTAACAGAAATAGCATTGTCCCGGTGGGAAGTGCCCAAACCTTGCATCGGTAAAGGTGAAATATGTATCCTAGTCTAATAATTTATTGTTTAAAAGGTAATAATTATTGGAAGATGTAATCAATGCTGAATCGGTTTTATCTTTTTCTTTTTCTGTAGGTGTCTTTTATATCTGTTATTCCGTTTTATTCACCAAGAGAATCTATAAGTCTCATCACCGGCAAGTAGAAGCTTTCAGGTCCAAACTTTGCTGTTTGGAAGATGCATCTGAGAAATATTTTGGATGCACAGGGAAAGCTTCACATTATTGAGACATTACCTCCAGAGCGACCAGGAGTAGATGCCCAGTATAGTGAGTATGACACTTACTATAAGTATCTGGATGACGAGTCTGACGTTATGTCGATTCTCATTCTCACAGCATCATCCGAGTTTACGGATGATCTCCGTGAGAAGTCATCTTATGAGGTTGTTCAAGGACTGGAGCGGAAGTTTAAGTATAGTGAATGGATATGTCGCATGCTGTTGATGAAGGAAATTCTTTCAGCTAAAATGAAAGAAAACCAGCCAATCAGCGATCATCTCATTAATATGAGAAGGCTCTTAGATTGCTATGAGAGCTTTGGGTCAAAATCAAAACCACATGAGCTAGTTATGCTCTTGTTCGGTTGCTTGTCGGACTATTACTAGAAAAGAGTAATGTATGTCCTCGGTTATTTTGAGATGACTGTTGCAGGGTTGCACAAAATCCTTTTGTGCATCAGCGATGAGTTGAATCCAAAGCAGCTAGAGTCAACAGTTGTGGACCCTATGCAGGAGGATGACTAGCTGGAAGAACTTGGAGAGATTTGTTGCCTAGACTGTGGCAGCAAGGATTCATGAGAGCACTCACTCGACATAGATCAGCTGGACATTGGTTCGCCTAATGACACAGGTATCTTTATGATAGATTGTCTTATTACTTCTTATGAATCATGGGTATTGGATACCGGATGTGGTCATCACATATGCAATCATTTGCAGGGATTCAAGAGAAGTAAGAAGCTGAGACAAGGAGATATGGACCTGTGGGTAGGCGAAGTCTCCATGGTTGGTGCCGAAGCCGTAGGAACATATTGTCTTAGTTTGCCCTCGGGCATGGCATTGGAACTAGAACCTTGTTATTATGTTCCTAGACTTATTAAAAATGTTATCCCGTTTAATTTGCTTATAGACTGTGGATTTGCTTATGTTTTGAATGAAAAAATTATTTCTTGTTTCAAAAATGATATTTTCTTTTTCAAAGCTACTCCAGAAAATGGTCTATATACGCTAAATCTAGATAACAATGACATCTATCATATAAGTAAATGATCCAAGAGTAACTTGAATCAAACTTACCTCTGGCATTGTCGTTTAGGACATATAAACGAGAAACGCATAGAGAAACTCCTAGATGACAGAATTCTAGAACCATTTGACTTAGAGTCATATGATATTTGCGAATATTGTTTGTCTAGTAAAATGACAAAGCAGCCTTTCAACAGTGAGAATGAAAGGGCCAACGAGTTATTAGGGATTATACACACAGATGTGTGTGGACCCTTTACTCCAGAAGCTAGAGGAGGATACCGGTATTTCATAACCTTTACTGACGATTTCAGTAGGTTTGGTTATGTCTACCTCATGAGACTTAAATCTGAAAGTTTTGACAAGTTCAAACAGTTTAAGAATGAGGTACAAAACCAGCTGGACAAGAAGATAAAGTCGCTTGGGTCGGATCGAGGTCGCGAGTATCTGAGTCAGGAATTCGACGATCATTTGAAGGAATGTGGGATTGTTTCACAACTCACACCTCTATATACACCTCAGATGAATGGTGTATCAGAAAGGAGGAATCGTACACTGCTTGACATGGTACGATCAATTATGAGTCGAAGTTCACTACCATTGTCGTTTTGGGGACACGCACTCGAGACAGCGGCGTTCATGTTGAACCGGGTTCCAACCAAATCGGTTGAAAAGACACCGTTCGAGGTATAGACGGGGAAAAAGTCCAAAATGTCTGTTCTCAAGGTTTGGGGATGTAAGGTGTATGTTAAGCGAACATTCACGGATAAACTCAATCCCAAATCAGATAAGTGTATCTTCGTGGGTTATCCCAAGGAAACCATGGGATACTATTTCTACAACCCAGATGAGAACAAAGTTTTTGTTGCTCGTAAAGGGGTGTTCTTGGAGGAGAAATTTCTTAACTCAGAAACTCCAAGAAAAGAAATAGAGCTTCAAGAAATTGAAGAGGAGGAGATTACACCACCACCGATAATTGAACCTGTGGTTCAACATAGAATTGTTGAATCCCAACCCGACTCTGTGGTTGAGGAAGAGGTGCAAACACAAGACCTTCGCAGGTCTAGTAGGCCTCGTAATGAGACAGATAGGTATCTGGGATTCCTAGTTGCTCAAGACGAAGGGGATCTTTTAGAACCCACTACCTACAAAGACGCTGCCTCAGGTTTAGAATATGAGAAATGGCTAGAAGCCATGAAGGCAGAGATGCAATCCATGTATGACAACCAAGTTTGGGAGTTAGTAGATTTGCCGCAACACAGTAATGCTGTTGGGTGCAAATGGGTCTTCAAGAAGAAGACATACATGGATGGAAAGGTGCATACCTTTAAAGCAAGGCTAGTGGCAAAAGGTTTCACGCAAACTCATGGCGTTGACTATGATGAAACTTTTTCCCAAGTGGCAATGATTAAGACTATTAGCATCCTTATGGCCATATCAGCATATTTTGATTATGAGATATAACAGATGGATGTCAAAACCGCTTTCCTTAACGGGAAACTGACAGAGGATGTATATATGATACAACCGGATGGTTTTGCGGATCCAAAGAACCCTAATAAAGTATGCAAGTTGCTTAAATCCATCTACGGACTAAAGCAAGCATCTAGAAGCTGGAACTTACACTTTGATGAGCGTATCAAAGAGTTTGGTTTTACCAAAAGTGAGTTCGAGTCGTGTGTTTACACTAAATTCAGTGGGAGCGCGGTAACCTTCCTAGTATTGTATGTAGATGACATACTGTTAATAGAAAACAGTATACCAGTATTACAAGGAGTAAAATCCTGGTTAGGTAAATGTTTCCAGATGAAAGACTTGGGAGAAGCTGCTTATATACTGGGTATAAGGATCTATAGGAATAGATCTAAGCGGCTTATCGGACTTAGTCAAAGTACGTATATTGACAAAGTCGTGAAAAGATTCAAGATGGATGAATCCAAGAAAGGATTTATTCCTATGCAATCTAGCGCGATTTTGAGCAAGGCTCAGTGTCCTGTGTCTAGTCAAGATCAGGAAAAGATGAAATTGATACCATATGCCTTGGCAGTTGGTTCAATCATGTATGCCATGCTGTGTACTAGACCCGATGTTGCCTATTCTATCAGTGTCACGAGTAGATATCAGCAAAATCCTGGTGAAACTCATTGGGTAGCCATCAAGAATATTCTCAAGTATCTGAGAAGGACGAAAGACATATTCCTAGTATATGGAGGTTCGATGGATGAGCTCAGTGTAACTGGTTACACTAATGCTAGTTTCCAGACCGACAGAGACGACTTCAGGTCGTAGTCAGGATTTGTCTTTACCCTAAACGGAGGAGCCATATCTTGGAAGAGTCAGTAGCAAGATACAATAGCAGATTCTACTACAGAGGCAGAGTATATTGCAGCAAGTGATGCGGCAAAGGAAGCTGTCTGGCTGAAGAATTTTATCTCGGATTTTAGAGTTGTTGCCAGTATCTCTAGACGGATCGATATATTATGTGACAACTCAGGGGCTTTGGCGCAAGCTAAAGAGCCTAGAGATCATCAGCGGACTAGGCACGTACTCAGGAAATATCACCTCATCCGAGAGATCATTGGAAGAGATGATATTTGATTGCAAAAGATACCGACGGAAGACAACGTTGCTGACCCGTTGACGAAGCCGCTAGCTAGGGCTAAGCATGAGAGGCATGCGATTTCTATAGGAATGCAGTACTTAGAACGTAGCAGCTAGTTCGTGTTTTTTTATTATTACTATAGATGTAACTTGAAACTCTTTTATTATGTAATTACATTTCATGGGATTGAAATAGGAGGTTTTTACATAATTGTTTATAGTTGTCTATTTTTAGCATTTTTAACCTATCCATGACAAGTCAAGTGATGAATTGTCTAAATGCCCATAGCTACTTAATGTAGTGGGAGCTACATTAGGGAGGTAACGCTATTATGGATATTTGATAATTTATTCAGGTATGAATAAAAGCACAAGGTTGTGACCAAATATTCATAGATATTTATCAGGGGATATATATTTGGGTGATCCGGATCGAGTTTACTTCATGGAGCATTAACATAAGTAAACTTGATAGGTTTTCCTTAGACCTGAGATATTTGGTTTGGGGCGTGGTAACATCTGCACTTTAGCATGTTCTAACGTCACGCCGTAATAGGGTGATTATAAGGCGAATGTCTAGGTGAAGCGGAAGCCATGTGCTCAAATTACAAATAGTCAAGATGGAATTTGCACCTCCTTTTTAGGAGAGATATTTTCTGAGCTCCTCGACGAGTAAGACTACTGAAAATGCGTGGCCGCGCTCGGTTAGAATGATAGTTTTTCATTCGGTAAACCATAACTGCAGAGTGTCGAAATCAGAGTCGAGAAAATCTGAGTATTTAATAAGATCCCTGCTCCATGTCAAATACTCACATTACGGAATATCGCGATGCAAAAGGAAAAGCCTAGATAATCCAAGGCATGGATTATGTCTCTAGATATAAGAGATCTCATAGTCTGGTTAACCTAAGTGTCTGGCTAGGGACCTCTTTAGGCCAACGATGTACAAGGAGTGTTACTTATCTTGCACAAGTGGGAGTCTGTTAGATTATGTGCAGAGATAGATAACATGTATCATCGTGTCCAATACTATGTGACACTAAATGATCACACTGCTACACACCTAATTAGAACCTTTTGGATTTTACCTGTTTGTGTATCACAATAATTAATAGTTTAATTAATTATTGAGAAAGAAAAAAATAATAAAAGTTATTTATTATTTAAAGAAGAGATGTTAATATTTAGTTTAAATATTAACGGGACCAGTTAATTAATAGTTATTAATTAATTAGAAAGGTGAAGGGGTATTTTCTGTAATTGATTAATAGTTTAATTAAAGCTAGACTTTAATTAAACGGGTTTCGGCCTAATAAGGGTTTATTATATATAAACCTTATAAAGCCTTATTAATAAAAAAATAAGTTAATCACAAAAGAAAAAGAAGATTACCCTAATCCCTCCCTTCTCTCTCTCTTCTCGGCGGCCGGCCCTCACCCTCCTCTTGGAGATCGACGGCGGCGCAAAGGGCAACACCGAACCACCGAGCGCGGTGGTTGGCTGCGACGCATACACACACACATTAAGGGTCATCGTTTTTGATCCAAGGTTTAATCCTTAGGCGGTCTAGCAGCCAGTTCAAGGTGGTGTAGTAGCGGTGGATAACCTGCAGCTGTCTAGAGGTTTAAAGGAAAAGTTTTTGGGTTTGCTCAAGGTATAACTTTTTAATCCTCTTATTCTTCTATATTTCTGTACGAGTTAGATGAGATCACTGGAGGGGGTTTTTATTCTGCTGTGCATGTTTATAATATGTTTTTATACCCTACAAAACCCTTCAGAAGGATTTTCAACGGGCCGTTTGAATACGCCATGAGTTCATCAAGTCTGATGAATATCTTTTCACCTTTTGTATTCCTAGAAACGACTCCTCGATCACCTTTAAAGCTTTCATGACCATCATAGATAACTGTCATCTCCTCAAGTTTTTCTAAGTCTGGATGGCTCTGGTTAGACTTCAAGAGTGTGACTTTCAGATAATTGTTTTCAACTCCGAGTTGCAGATCGTGTTCCTCAAAATATTCCATTAGGTTCCTCATGTATCTCATCAGGGCCACTCTTCCAAACTCTTCTTCAGGCCACTTTTCTCGTTCTGAGAAAGTGTGTCAAAGATAAAGCTGATGTCTTCAATATTAACAAACCTTAGATCTGCTTCATTGAGGAAGTATGTCAGGTTGTTTGCTCTTTTGACATGAAAGAGGGCATACTTTATATTGAAGGAGGTTTGAGTATGGACATTGAGGAGTTCAACTATTGGATATTCTGATTTGATCTCTTCTGGTTTTGTACTGGACTGAGAGAGGATATGTTCGTATCTTCTTCTCTGTTGGTCGTCCATGTTCTGCAACTCGGGGGAGATGACATGTATTAGCTCAGTGCTGAATATTTCTTGTATTCTTTCTTCAAGGTTAGCAGCATTGACAAAATACGATTTCCATATGGGTTGTTGGCCAGCACTTCTTGTGAACATATTATCTGCATCAAGGCCTAGATATCCACGATACACTGGAGGAGCAGGTGGAACTATGAAGCTCCTTGGTAAGAACCATTCTGATTCTTGTCGGGCTTTCTCAGCTGCTTCTCTTTGTCTGTGTCTTTCTAAAATATCAGCAGCTGATTCACGGAATTGACCAGGAGGAGGAGGGAAAGTTTCATGGACTTCAATGTTTATTCCACTGAGAACCCTGGACACATCAAAGGTTGTTTTCTTCTATTTAGGTTTTCTCCTAGCTTTCCTTCTGGAAATTGCTTCCCTTTCTTTTCTTCTACATGCAAGCTCTCTTTCACTGGGAATATCATCAAATCTGTCGACAACTCTAGGTGAAGCTGGACGTGTGGCAACATCGATATATTCATCAATGCCTTTGAATAGGCTTTCCATCTCAGGATCCTCAGGCTCCTCCTCTGTTTGAGCAGAACTGCCTTCTCCCACATGCCTTGCAGGTAATGTATGAACACACCCATATAATTCCTCCATTTCTTCTTCAGAGTCCGTGAATCCCTCACACAACTCGGCATGGGACTGCTTGTAAGGTATCTCACCTTCTTCCAATTCTATTGGCCTCGGTTCAGATTGTAGGGGTACATAGAGTACAATCTGTTTGTTAGCATCACCGGTTTGTTGTTCAGGAACTTCATCGGCCAATTGTTGTTTTTGACTCCCAGACGCAGCTGAACTTGTACCTGCAGAAGGTAAATATGTACATGGTGATCGTGAGACAGGTACAGTAGCCAATACAGAGGGAGAAGTTGTTTGTAATCTTCTTCTTTTCTCCCCCTCGGGTTGATCATCAGGATCCTGATCATCCCGTCTCCTCTTGCTACCTAGAGCCTGAGCCTGACAAGTTTGTTCGAGTAGTGTCAGCTTCTCAGTAATCTTCTCCAGAGAGGTATAGAAACCTCTGGTCACTCCATCAATCTTGCTGTTTACATCTTCATGAAACTCTTGAAACTTAGGCTCCTCCTCTGGTTGAGCAGAACTGCCTTCTCCCACATGCCTTGCAGGTGATGTATGAACGGACCCATATAATTCCTCCATTTCTTCTTCAAAGTCCGTGAATCCCTCAAACATCTCGGCATGGGACTGCTCGTAAGGTATCTCACCTTCTTCCAATTCTATTGGCCTCGGTTCAGATTGTAGGGGTACATAGAGTACAATCTGTTTGTTAGCATCACCTGTTTGTTGTTCAGGAACTTCATCGGCCAATTGTTGTTTTTGACTCCCAGACCTAGCTGAACTTGTACCTGCAGAAGATAAATATGTACGTGGTGATCGTGAGACAGGTACAGTAGCCAATACAGGAGGAGAAGTTGTTTGTAATCTTCTTCTTTTCTCCCCCTCGGGTTGATCATCAGGATCCTGATCATCCCGTCTCCTTTTGCTGCCTAGAACCTGAGCCTGACAAGTTTGTTCGAGTAGTGTCAGCTTCTCAGTAATCTTCTCCAGATAGGTATAAAAACCTCTGGTCACTCCATCAATCTTGCTGTTTACATCTTCATGAAACTCTTGAAAGTCATCCAAGGAGATTCCCTGTGGACATTGTTCGTTGCGAAGAGTAGTAAGAAGGTCTTGATCGTGTGCAGATTCTGGCCTTTGCTCTAGAAGTTTAACATACAACAGGCTCTTTAGAGCATCCACTGACATAGTTACAGGATCAGATTGTGGCTGTTGTTCTGGTACTTTAGGCCTAGCAGCAAGTAGTGCTTCTATTCTGTTAAGTTGCTGAGCTTGAGCCTGAGAAGATTGTTCAATCCGATCCAACCTTTGATTTGTCGTTTGCAATTGTTGGTGGATTGGTGCCATGGCTTGTTGAATAATATCATGAAGTTCAGCACGTATGACAAACCCGTAATCACGAAGAGTTCCGGTTGAGGTACCAGCCACAGAGGCAGTACCACCTAGTGAAGCAGCAGGGATGTTGGCTCCAGCAGGATTTCCTTCTAATCTTCGAATGGCACCTTGAGAGGTACCACATATAGAAGTTGTGGAGACTTGCTGAACATACAAGCTCAGTGCATCTATGGTAACACGGTGTTGGTCAAGATATGCGGAAATCCGCGGTATATCAAGTCGTGCATCAAAAGGAGTCGAGGACGAGGGAGGCGTTCCTCTATGTTCAATAGGTCTAACACCCAGTCGGGGTAGACGTAGGGAATGTGCTATAACCCTGTGCAATGAAGACGGTGTCTGTTGAGAGACACCGTAGTGGCTTTGTGGGGTAGAAACTTGCACGGGTGGGATCACCGCGACTTCTTCAATATGAGGCCCAGCAGTGCTAGGCCCATAGCAGATGTGGCTTCCCGGCTTTCTGGGTGTAGGGGACCCTCAGCACTCATTTGTTCCTTTCTCACCTCCTCTCTATCACTCGCACTCCTAACAATAAAACTATCTTCATCATCACCGCTACCAGCACCATACCCCGCAAATTGATCAGGTTGTAGTAAGGATTCAGGGGTGATAGAGCCAGTTTCAACAGATAATCTTTGAGAAACGACTGGGTGTTCGAATATACTTCTTCTCACTTTTGGACTGAATTCTCATAGGAGCACAGAGATCTATGTGCAGGAGTTCGAAAGGATTTGTAGTGCTGAACACTTGTTTAGATTTATGAGAAGCCTTCTTCATCTTTCCCTTCTCACAGTCTGCACACATATGATCCTTCTTAAACCTTAACTTCGGAATGCCTCTCACCAAGTCACCCGTGACTAGTTTGTTGATATTTTGAAAGTTCAGGTGAGAGAGTTTTATGTGCCATTGGGGAGTAAGATCTGTAGAGGCTTCAGACAGTAGAAACACAGAGGTAGGGGAGTCATACTTTTCCAAATCAATGGAATACATGTTAGATTTTCTTGAACCTGCCAGCAACTCATCTCCATTTTCAATTAAAACGGAAATTTGTTCTTCTTAAACACTACCTCTAGGTCTTTATCACAGAACTGTCTAACGTAAACAAATTATGACCCAACCTTTCAACATAGGAGACTCTCTTGATCTTGATGTGCTTCTTTTCTATGTCTCAGTACCTCATTATTGGTGCAACATTGTCGTTCCCAAAACGTACATTCCCGGAGTACTTAGGAACATAATTCTTGAGAAGACCTTTGTTGGCAGTCATATGTTTGGTACAACCGGAGTCCAGGTACCACAAGTGAGGCGTCTGCAAAAAGAGAATAGAGCATGTTTAGGTCCCCATATATGAATGGGTCCTTGATTGTTAGTTCCTAGAAGTGGTTGAATAGTTTCCCATGATACGTCATTGCTTTCTCCGAATCAATATGCTACATACGACGATGAAGAATATGTGAGTAGTTCAGTGAGAAAAGAACAAGTGAGTGATGAGATTCCCCAAGCCCCAGAAATCCGGGACCCCACATATGCTATTGGACCTAACCCAGTTAGGTCTGATATTGAAACAGACACGGCTATCCCAACCGTGCACTTTCACACCCCACCTAGCCACTTAGAAGGTCCTCAACGACCTCCTACTTTATTGCACAGGGTTACTTCACATAATCTACGACCCTCTCCCTCGGAGACGGGACGTATTGAAACAAGAGGACTGCCTCCCTCGTCCTCGCAAGTTCCTTCTGCGCACATTGATTACCCGCGGATCTCCTCTTTTCTTGATACACACAAGAACACGATAAATGCACTGATTTCACTGATTCAGAGTGTACCTGGAACATCTATAGGTAATACCCCTCAGGGTATTATTCGAGGATTGGATGGAAATCCTATTGGAGTCAACCCTACAGCAACTCATTTAGGTGGGCCAGCTTCTGTGGCAGGACCCTCAACGGGTATCTCACGTGATACCCGGTATGTTACACAGTCCGAGCTTAACGATGCCATTAATCAAGTTGTGGCTCCTTTGCAGGCAAAACTTGATTCCATTGACACAAAACATGACAGGTGGTTCTCTGATATAAATGCAAAATTCTCTGAGATCTCTGAAAGGTTGCGAGCTGTGGATGTTGCTTGTAAAACTCAAGCGGGTACACGAACAAGGAGACGTGACGATCCTGACCCGGATGATCACCCCGAGGGGGAGAAACGAAGAAGGATGTACATGGGTTCGAAGGATATTGCACCGTTTACTCCGCTGAGTCAGAATTTTCTAGGAGAAGGGGGCAGTGGAAGTCAGGGTAGGGATACTCAGGCCGATGATGTTCTGAATAAACAAGTAACTATTTTTTAATAGAGTCCTGGTGTAAGTGAAGAAGGGGAGATAGAACGAAGCAGTGATTATACTGAGGAGGTCTTCATTGAGTCAGATACTGAGACATACAATAAGATTGGTGAAGTAGGGATTGAGATGGAAGATGCGATAGTTCTGATGAGGTTTATAAAAATATTGATCAGTATGTTACATCTATAACTAATCCTGAAGCTCAATATACACAAGTCGTCAGAAGATTCGAAGATTATCTGGAGCCAGCAGAGATTGAGAAGAAAAGAAAAGGAAAAGGAAAAGTGATTCAAGCTACAAAGAAAACATTTGATTTATCAAGGGTTTTGAGTGATGTGAATTTTGAGGTGCATTCAGCCTTACCGCCTCCAACTGGCCAATTTCAAACATCTGCTGCAGATTTATTACGACAAGAACAACAAAAGGAAGCAGCTAGAGAGTTTGTCAGAAACACAGATTGGCCAGTACCACCAAACATATTTGTACCTTCTGCTACTTTGGTGTACACGGGCACACCATCTCTCGATAGAGGCAACATGTTCACAAGACAAGCGAGGCTTAATCCAATCTGGATGGAGTACTCAGTGAATGGTCCATACTTAGAAGACAGAATACAAGAGATCTATATGGATGAGATTGAAACGAGAACTCCTCCAGATTTAAGACATCTAGAAGAAAATCAAGTCAGACGCTATCAACATATGTTGGAAAGAGTCAGAACTCCAAAAGAAAAGATTATTTCTTAATATCCAATAACCAAGCTCCTCAATGTTTACAGTGAATCTGGATTTGGTCACACAATCGTTTGGTTTGAAGTAGAAAGGTCAAATGGACAGAAGTTTGCATTCAACGAAGCAGATCTCAGATATATTCAACTGCATGATATTAACTTTATCTATTTGTACCTATCAGAAAAACATAGAAAGAAACCAAATTAGATTTTTGGCCGATCTGCATTGATGAAGTACATGAGAAAGCTGATGGAGTTTATTGAAGAACATGATATGCAACTGGCAGCAGAGAACAATCATGAAAAAGTTAATGTCCAGAAACCTCAACAGAATCATCCTAACTTGGATCAGATGGATTTATTAACTATAGTTGATGCTGACCACAAGTTCTTCAACGGTGAACCAGGTGTCGTCTTCAGAAATTCAAGAAAAGAGAAAACATTTGTTCGCATGTGTGATCTCTTGAGTTATTCAGACGGCACGCTAAGAATCTTGTATAACAGTCTTGAAATGAAGAACACAAATGTTGGAGCTTCTATCACAGAACAAGAGAGACAACGTGTATGGCTTTACATCGGAAAATTTAAGAAAACACTGGAGAACAGGAGGATAATACGAAAGTGGCAAAGTTATTTTGGGTTGCACAACAATGTTCCTTAATTGTTATTATCTTATGTAATTCAAATTCTTGTAATAGGTACACTCCTCACTTAGGGGGAGATTGTTAGATCTTGAAAAAGTGAGGGTGTAAAATGTAACTTTCCCAAGGCTATAAAAGGCCTTGGTGCAATGAATGAATTAAGCTTTGCATTCATATTCTCACAAATATCAAGGTGTTTGTGTGTGTTTTCTCTGCCATCGCATTGCTTCATCCTTATTTGGGACAAACAGAGTGGTGACAACAGAATTAAGAGATGGAATGGGGTAAGTGAAGTATGAGTCATTGAGATCAGAATAATTGAAGGGAGTTTCATTTTTGAGATGTAGGGTTAGTTTGATGTCCTCTTCAAGTCATTCTTCCTCTTGACCAACAAATACCATTCGTTGAGTTAGTCCTTCGCCAAAGAGATTTGCATTGTATAATTGCTTGGTAGATACCTTATTCAGGACATTTGGGTTTTCAAAACTGAATCCATCGAATGTCCATCTTGAAAAAGGTCGTTTCTTTTGTTTGTATAAAAAGATGTTTTGTTCACTTTTCCCTCTCTTAATTAGAAGGTCTTCCAATTCTTTAATTTTCAAACAAAGAATGTTTTGATCATTTTTAAGAATTTCTGAATCCTTTTCAGCACCAATACGTTCTGCTTTGAGATAATGTATGATGACATTTGTTGTGTTGGTTAATTCAAGAAATTCAGATTCTTTCACAGCTATTTGAACTTTAGATTCATCTATGTATTTCTCTAACTGTTCAATTGTAGCTTGTGCTACTTTGTCTTGTGTGTGAATGACCTCTTTTAACACTTGATTTTTCTTAGTTAGTTTGGTCACCTTAGATTCTAACTTTTTCATGCGGTTTAGTATGGTTTGTATATGTTCAAAATTAAAACCCATGTTAGAATTAGAGATAGAGGGTACCTTTCCGCTTTCAACGATCTCTTCCTCAGCATCGGAGAGATCACCACCATCTTCATCTCTACAACTTGTTTCACCCTTAGCCATGAAACAGAACTGCGCGTGATCTTCACCATCTAGATCACTCTCGGAGTCTGTGTCCTCCAGGAACTAGTCTTCCTCCATCATAAGAGCATTCCCAGCCTGTTTTTGCTTTCACAGGCGGTACTTTTGTCTGTAATACTCAGCATCCTTGACCTTGTTTTGTGGATAGTTCCTTATCATGTGCCCAGATCTCCCACAGTTGTAGCACTTCAGATCAGTCTTCTTTTACTCCTTTCTCTCTTCCCTTTGAAATCTAGGCCTGACAACTTGAGCAAGCCTTTCTGGTCTTCTGGAGCTAGAGGTAAACCTTTGTCTGTTGTTGGTTTTGCTGAAACGATTTCTGAATGTTTTGCCAACAACAGAAAGAGCATGAATGGCAGCTTCCACTGTGTCTTCATCATCATCATCCGGTTCAGATTCACTTAGAATCACCTGTTTGAACTTCATTGATCTGGATGAGGATTCCCTTGGAGCTCTTTAAACTGCTACCAATGCTAAAGGATCTGCAGCTGGCTATTTAGGAAGAGACTTCAGAATTTCATCTTGGTACTGATTGAGGTCCTCAAATATGTTGTGAAAGGTGACTGTAGTGAGATATTTGTTGATTTGTTTGTACAGTCAAACATATTCCTTCCATTCTGGACCCAGGGACTTAAGAAAAACATGGTTTAAGTCTAGGTCTGTTCGGATGATTTGATTGCACCTCGTCTCATTTTGCAGCTTGCAAAATCTACCATAGGTTTCAGAAAGAAGTTCATTCTCTCTGACACGGAAGTCATGATAGCTGTTGACTAGTTGGGTACGTTTGATATACTCTCCTTGCTCAGTAACCTGCAGCTGTTTCTTTATCTCATCCCAGATTTCCTTAGCAGTGCTAAGCTATCTATCTTGGTGTAGATCTCTGAAGAGAGTCCTTGTTTCAGATAGTACTTAGCTAATCTTTCAGCCTTCTTGATCTCCTTTTCTTGGGCTGTGAGCTCATCATCAGTCTTTTCCCTCTCATGATGGAGAATTGCGGGATTGTTGTTCGGATCAGCCTTAACAACTTTAATAATTTTTTGTTCCCTTTCAAGATGCATTCAACCATCATTTATCCGTGTGTCTCATTATGCTCTAGGAAGTCCATGAACCTTCCTTTTTAAACATTATATTCGCCTCGAAACAGAACTGGAGGTTTTGTATCGGTACCAATGGACATCATTTCATTTGAACTAGACATTGTTTTAATTTCAGAAATGATCGTTCACTTGTTAAGTATGGATTGATTGTTCGAAAACTTGATTGATAAAACGAGGAGCTAATTCTCTTTAATTCAACTTTGAATTAGATCTTGTAAAGATTAAATTCAACTTTGAATTATATAGAATTAAGTTAATTTTAATGAAACTTTGGATTATATCTGAGTTTGATTAAATTCAATTTTGAATTAGAATTTTAAGTTTAGGTCCGATTTTCCTTTGTTTAAAGTCAAGTCCAAATGGTTCTATCACTTGTCCAATAGATTCAAGGTATGCGATAGTGTGCGATTGAATAAGGTAATCCTTGAAAATTGAGCAGAGTAACTTCTGGGTATTGATTAAGGTAACCAATAGTGTGCGATTGAATCCTGTAGCACCAAACACATAAACTGTTAATCACAATAGAATGCTATTCAAGTTAACTGAATAGCGTGTGATTACCTTTGATGTGTGTATGGGAACCAATAGAGTGCGATAGGACAACACTTGAATCGCACTGTTCAATAGAACGCGATTAATGACACTTAGAGTTTGCAGTATAGTGCGGTTGATAGAACCCTTAGAAGCACCCAAATCGCATGCGATTACTGAACCCGGCTTAGAGCTTTGAGAGTAACACTTGGTGATTCAACTTTGATAGAACTCTATAAGCCGCCTAACAAGTCAATCGCGTTGACCAACAACCCGGCTTATGGAGCAGGAAATGTCACAATCAGATCTGATTGTCTTACCTCTAATGATGCCAACCCACTTGCACCTTGATTGGTATGGGTAGTACTTGAGTTACCTTGACTAATACTTAAACTTAGAAGAATAAATAATTATTTTTAATTAAAACCAGTATTCTTCTTCTTCAAGTCTGCATTTAAACCTCAAGAACACCATAAATGCATGATTTCCAGAAAGTTTAATGCCATAGAATCGAGCATTAAATGAAATTTTGAACCTTTTCCTTTAAAAATACCACTCGGTTTATAAAACAGTATAATACTTCGAACAAGACCCGGAAAGATGATGAAAACAATATAGTTTTATACCTTGAATGTGTTCGAATTTCCAGAAATGTTTGAACTTGTACCTTTCTTGAAAAACCTTGTTGTTGTATACTTTGTTAGACCCGAATGCTTTTTCTTCACTTTGAACTTGAACTTTTCGATATTTCCTTTGATGTTTTCGAACAATCACGAGCCAAAAACAAGTTTGGCTCTGATACCAATTGATGGTCCTGTTTTTTTGCGGATGAAGCAATGCTAGATGATTAGTGTATGTTTATGTGTGTGTTCGGTTGAGAAAGAGAGAGCCGAGAGCTAGAGAGTAAGATACACAAACACAAGTAAGTTGAAATGCAAAGCTTAGTTGAAATGTGAAGGGCAAATGCCTTAAATAGCATTTTCCTAACTTTAGCATAATTACATATTGCACCCTCACTTTTATAATCTAACAGAGAATTGTCCAAAGGCTTGGTAAATATGTCAGCAAGTTGTTTATCAGTTTGAACATATTAAAGTTCATTGAAATCTTTTTCAACATTATCTTTTAGAAAATGATATCTAATATTTATATGTTTCAGAAAATGATATCTAATATTTTTCAACATTATATGTTTGGTTTTTGAGCGGTGTACTGGATTGTAGGTGATGGCTATGGCACTTTGTGAGTCACACAAGAGTGGTATCTTGTTGTAATCCAAGCCAAAATCTCACAGTTGTGTCTGGAATCAGACACTCTGTGAATAGCAACTTGCATCAACTACATATTCAGCTTCTGCAGTTGAAGTTGAAATGAAGTTTTATTTCTTGAATCCCCAACAGACGAGTTTGTCCCCCAAGAAGTGTGCACTTCGTGAAGTACTCTTTCTGTCCAGCATGCAACCTGTATAATCAGCATCAGAATAAGCAATTAGATCAAATGAGGAATCTCAAGGGTACCAGAAACCTTGATTTGGGGTGCCTTTTAGATATCTAAGAATTCTCTTGACTGCGAGAATTCCTTTGTATTTGCTTGGAATCTCGCACATAAACATGTTGCAAACATAATATCTGGACGACTAGCTGTTAAGTATAGTAAAGAACCAATCATGCCTCTGTATGTTTTTAAATCAACTACTTTTCCCTCAAGATTAGTAGATAATTTTGTCTTAGAAGTCATGTGTGTAGACGGATATGAAGAACTAGACATATCATACTTTCTTAATAGATCCTTGATGTATTTGGATTGATTATTGAAAGTACCGTTTGTCAGTTGCTTAATTTGCAATACAAGAAAGAAATTTATCTCTCCCATCATGCTCATCTCAAACCTTTTTGCCATTGATTTTAAAAAATCAATACTATATTGTATATTATATATTATATCATCAACATATATTTGAACCAAATTATTATCTTATCTTATTCGTTTAGTAAATAGTGTGGTGTCAGTTTTCCCTTTGTTGTATCCCTGATCCAACAAGTAGTCTGACAACACATCATACCTGGCTCTTTGAGCTTGTTTTAAACCATACAATGCTTTGTCTAGAATATACACATGTGTTGGTCGTTTGGGATCTACAAAACCCTCAGGTTGACACACAAATACTTTTTATTTTAAAACACCATTGAGAAAGGCAGTCTTAGCGTCCATTTGGGAAACTTATAGGAAGCATAAGCTAGAAATAACTTAATTGCTTCTATTCTAGATACGGAAGCAAATATCTCGTCATAATCAATTCCTCCTGTTGGTTGTAAACTTTGGCAACCAACCTAGCGTTGTTTCTTACCATTACTTTGTCAGAAATTTCTTATTTTTGAAAACTCATTTAGTAAGTTATCATCTGGTCAGGGTACTAGTCTCCACACTTTGAGTCTCTCAAACTTATTATGTTCGTCGTTCATTGCAAGTACCAAATCAGGATCTCCTAAAGCTTCCTAGACTTTAGTAGGTTCAATCATACTTAGGAAACTAGAGTATTGGCATTTGTTTGCAGTAGCAGAACGAATCCTAATACCTTGGTTTCGGTTTCCTATGAATTGTGTTTCAGGGTGTGATCTAGTCTACTTAATGTGATGGGGAGTTGGAATGGTTTGTTCTTCTTCATCATGAGAAAAGAATTCATTCAGTCTGTCATTTGAGTTAGAATCTTCCTCAATTGTGTTTAAATTTAGAAATGGAATTTGTGTAGTCTCAGATTCTTGATCTGGACGTGCAACTACTGGACTGACAGTTGAGGTTGACGGAGAATTTTCATCTAAATATCCTCCTTGATCGATAGTAGTTGTTTGAGAAGTATCGGCTACATTCTCTTGTACTACAATTCTATTTGTGTAAGGAGGTAGACTTGAGTTAGATCCAGAATTATGATTAATAAAATCCAACATGAAATCTAATGAATTCTAGTCTTGCTCATATTTTTTGTTTGTTTCAAATCTATACTTAAAAGGTTTTGCAATGAGATATCCAGGAGCTATTTGATGTGACTTTGATTTTAAAGAAGTTGTCATTAAAGTGTCATGAAATGTTACATTAACACTTTCCGCAACACAAATCGTTCGTTTATTTAACACCCGAAAAGCTTTTGACACTTTTGAATATCCTAGAAAAATTGTTTCATATGCTTTAGATTCAAATTTTCCTATATTATTTGAATGGTTAAAGGGATTGTGATTTTTGGATAAGGATATATTTGATTAAATTAGTTAAATCTAGATAATCTAGTTGTTTTTTGGTTTGTTTAATAGTTTCATGATCTTCTATTTCATCTTAATCTTCTCCATTTAATTTTTCGAAAACCAATAAGGGATAAAAACAAGTTTCTGTTTCTATCCAGATTATAAAAGGTTTTGTTTTTTAATCAGTTAGGTTTAAACCAGGTTTGTGTTTAAACGGTTAAAAAGGATAAACCTTTTATCTAAAACTTTATCCTAACCAGTAATTTTTGAACTTTTGTTTAAAAAGGTTAATGTTTAGTTTTAGGATAATCAATTGTTAATAAAACTAGTTTAGTTAATATTAATAATTGATAGTTTTTGGTTTTTGAAATTAAATCCAGTTTTTTTAATGAGGATATTAAAACAGTTAGTTTTAATAGGTTAAAAAGGATTTAAAATATTTTATGTATTAATCGGGAAAACGGGAACCGAAACCATCGCCGTGACCGACAACGGCGTCGGGCACTAAAGGGGTTTTAGCGGCGCTAAAGGCCCAGTGGACCTCGGCCCAAAGGGCTTTTGCCCAAGATGGTTTTCGGCGCAGGAGGTTCTCGGGCAAAAGGGGGTCTCGACCCATTAGGCTTCGGCCTAAAGGAGGTTACGGCCCAGGTAGGGCTCTCAGCCATGGAATTTTTGGCTCAAATGTTTTCTCGGTTAAAACAAAAGGGATATTAATTTTAAGTGTTAAAAAAATTAATAAGATATTATATAAACTAGTATTATATGTTTTAATTAGTTTAGTTGAAATATATTATGACTAGTTTGGTCGTTTTGAATAAATTCTAAAAAGGGTAAAGTTTATATAATAAGATGGAAAACCAAATAAGATAATATTTAATTGACCAAAAGTTGTCGGTTTTAAGTTTTTGGAAAACTAGTAGAAAAACCCGACATAAGGATTTCATTCAAGTTTTGAATCAGATCAAGTTTTTTAAAAGTTTTTTTTGAAAATCTTTTTTGGTCAAATAAATTTAATTAGAAGATCATGATTCTCTTTTTTGGTTAATAGGTATTAATCAAAGGGTAAATGAGGATAATTAAACAAATCAGGTTATGTGCTATACAGCACAGTTTATTGTTTATATATTGTAACTGCGTGGTTGTTTTTATATATGTGCTGATTATATATATATTGCGTGGTTGTGATATATAGCTATGGTTTTGCCGACTTAGGATTCATTTTTTTTATTCTCTTCTTTTATTTTTGGTTTTGGGAAGGCCTGCGTGCCAATTACAATCCTTTTCTTAATTGTAATTTTATACCGGTTCGGGGAGGCCTGCTTGCCACTTACAACCCCATTGGATATTGTATTTGTAGTAGAATAGATGTAGCTCTATCCCTTGATCAAAACCAATTTCAAAAAGAAATCTTTGAAGATGATGGCTTGCACGGTGTTCGGATACTTCGGAGGAGGTGTCAAGGCAAGTGGGAGCAATACATCAAGAAGGTGAATCCATGTCCGTTCATCCTTAGGATTGACCTTAGGATTAGTTGGCAAAACTATAGGGTTTTATCTACTTATTATTACGTGCGTGGTTGTGGTTTTTTATTTACTGTTTATTCATATAGATATGTGACTTTTAAATGATGCTAAATAAAAAGGGGTTTAATAACAGGTTGTTATTAAATAGTGAAGAACCACGTTTTTAAGACAAACTAAAATATGACTTCAGTTTGGTAGTCGTATTAACTAAATTTTTTTATAAATTTAAAGTTTTGTCAAGGTTATAAGTTTGGAACTTATAAAGGCCGTTTTGTGCACCTAGTTTAGATACACATATAAATAGTATTTTTAAAACAGTTAGTTTTGAAATGGTTTTTCAAAAATGGAAAATTAAGTTTTTAACTTAATAGTAAAACCGAAAAAATCTTAGATCAGTGTGTTACCCACATAATGGTACACCCCTTGCTATTAAACGGTACTCGGATGTCGGAAGTGCCCAAACCTTGGGCATCCGGGTTCAAACCATTGCGGGAAGGGGCATGAAAGATTCTGCGCTAATCGGGAGTCCCGGCCAAAATTCATGTTGTCTTAGGTGGTGCGATCTATTTTGGTGATAATCGGGAGTCCCGGCCCAAAAAGCAATAGAGTAGAGTTAAACATACTAGACTGGGTCTAAGTGCTCTACGAGGTTCTAGGAGTCGTATCAGTTAGGTACGATTGGTACAGGGTGTTACCTACCAGAAATAGCTTGACTTGGCGGGAAGTGCCCAAACCTTGCGTCTAGTATGTGAAATATAGGTCCTAGGTTTAATATATATTTATTTATGGGTTTGATGATATATGATTAGAAAGGTTTATCTGCAATTACTAATTAAACCGAGTTTTAATTTGTAGATGGCAACCAACGTTACTAGTACTAACAATCTCTCTCTCCGCTCTATCCTTGAGAAGGATAAGCTTGCCGGACCAAACTTTCTCACGTGAGAGAGAAATCTCCGAATCGTGCTTAGGCACGAGAGAAAGTGGCACGTCCTAGAACAACGTCTAGGAAATCCTCCTGCCAGCAATGCTAGGGTACATATCAGGGAGGCTTTTCAGAAGCGCTCCAATGATGCCCTAAATGTCAGCTGCCTTATGCTTGCAACTATGAGTCCAGAGTTGCAGTCTAGCATGATGGAGACTCCTGCTTATGACATGATCCGCCAGCTGAGGGATATGTTCCAGGAGCAAGCTCGCACAGAACGTTATGATGCCACCAGGGCATTTAACTCGTGCAAGATGGCTAAGGGGACCTCGGTCAGTAACCACATCATGAAAATGAAAGGTTATATGGACCACCTAGAGAGACTTGGGCACCCAATACCGTTGCAGCTAGTAACGGATACGATACTCAACTCGTTGTCAGATTACTATAAGCCTTTTATAGTCAACTACAACATGAACAACATGGAGAAATCCGTGGCTGAGTTGCACTCCATGCTTAAGACAGCTGAGCAGAGTATCGGGACCAAGTCCAAGGACATTCTCATGGTGGGACATGGCGGACATAAGAAGAGGAAGGTGTTAGAAATATGCCCACTAATGCATGTACGCCATATAGACTGCTGATGATGATGTATGGGCCTATTGGGTCATACACCGGGGTCAACCTGACAGCAACTTAAGTTAAGGGACCAAATATGACAAAAGATAAAAGTTTACATCGCAGGCCGCGTTAGCGCCGCTAACTTTATAGGTTAGCGCCGCTAAGTCCTAAACGTTAGCGCCGCTACGACTGCATGTACTTTGTGTCACATCCCTAACAGGCCGCGTTAGCGCCGCTAACTTTAAGGGGTTAGCGCCGCTAAACCGTAAGAATTAGCGCCGCTATGGCTGCATGTGCTTTATGTCAAATTACCTCCCAAGCTGGCCAATGCGTGGGTAACACCAAGAAACGCACTTTGGCCGGTCATAGGGGTTAAAAACGAATCTGGAGTCAGAAGTTGGCATATGAGACTTCATTTTGTTGAAGTTCTTTTGCTTTTCTCTCTCTAAAACACATATTTCCTTCTTTGATGCTACAAAAGATCAAGAGAAGGTCTAGAAGAGGGTTGTTCCAGATTGGTCTCATTAGATTGCTGTTCCAGAAGTGATGTTCATGGTGAAGTATCACTAAAGGCGAGCTAGGACTCGAGGTTGGCGTGTTACCGGGGTATACCTCAATAGAAGATCTGCGGTTTTCGTTCTTGGAGGATCACCACCTGAACACCCACCATTTCTGGAGCTAAGGAGAAAGGTATAACACTTCCTTTCCTTGTTGCATTTCTTGAACATAGAGTTTGGTCCATTTTGGGATTTCTTGATTTTATTCTTTGATAGCTTGTACCTTGGGCTTTATTTGTTGTACCTTGCTTCCGCTGCTAGCCCACGAAATCCCAACAGTGGTATCAAAGCCACCGCTATGTTAGATTTGCACTTGGTGGCTCGAAAAATCCCAAAATCGAAATGTTTGTTTTCTATTCGAACAGGGTTAGCGGCGCTAACCTCGGGTTAGCAGCGCTAACTCATAAATGTTAGCGGCGCTAATGCGCTGTAACAGTTTTGGTTTCAAAGTTAAAACCAGTTTTGGTCTCGGGAAATTTTAGCCTTTTGTGATTCTGAAAATTTGTTCCAGATTATGTCTTGGTAATTTTGTTACTATTTTGTCATGTTTGGTTGTATGTGATAGATTTGAAATTGGTAACCTTGCCTTTGACCTTGTGGTTGACTTTGTGTGTTTGGATGCAATTTTGTGATTTAATATCACATATGGGCTGTAATATTTATTAAAATTGTTATATTTGTAATAATATTGTGTCCATACAAGCCGGTGAAGTCCTTTGGAGATAGCGGTTCTAGTGGGAGCTTGCATTGAAGATCTTCCGTCCCTTAGTTTGACCACGTTCTACCCGTTTTGGCTCACGGGAAGAACGCATAGGAATTTTGGCAAGGGTTACCAATTTATTTCGTTTATATGCGTGTCATGTGATTTTATATTATTCTTGTTGCATTTGCTTAGGATTCGCATGCTAGAAAATTTTTCGAAATTAATAAAATCACAAGAGATTTGATAAAAATGGTTTACAACTCTCGCGCGCGCACACATACAAGATTAACTCACATAGTGAAAATTAGGTTTTGTCACTAAATAAGTTAATCTGTAACCAAGCCTGAAACAAAAGCCCGTTTTCATAAAACGTAAATCTTGCACCATCCGTAAGTTGATACCACCCGAATCTAGATTTATGAGTTTTGGTTGTCGAGCTTAGCACGAGCCAACTCTCATAAAACTGTGTGGAAGGTGCGTGTGACAAATTCACAATTTTGGTTGTCGAGATGGTGGGTTTGACATCGTATGTCTTGACGGATGATTTGCAATTACAATTTAAAATCCTTGAGTGATTGTCGAGCTTAGCACGAGTCAATCAAGAATGTTAATTTGGAATTGGTGCTATTAGGGATCAAACATGCCAAACGACCGATGGTTGTTGTAGGATCCCGCAAGTGTCTAAGAGTTGCAATAGAGATTGCAATCGGTAAAATGGTTATCGGCCTAAATAGCTCCATGAAGTGATCCGCGGCAACCCCGTCATGGATTGGAGTGAAATATGATTCTTAGCCCTTGTTAAAATATTTTTCGAGACGATATGGGTGATTATTTTAACGAGGATTCAAATCAAACTAACTAATTTGTGTACTCTATTTAATATAGGATGTCAAATCAAAACCACAACACGTCGAACTTTTCACTTCGTATGATTCTACAAAGGGAGAAATTCACGGGAGTGACCTTTGTTGACTGGCTTAGGCAATTGAGGATTGTCCTACGTGCCGAGTCTAAGTTGCACATCCTTGAGGAACCCCTTTCTGAACCACCTGCTATCAATGCGGAATGTACTATCCGACACGCGTATGAAAAACGTGTTCGGGATACGCACGATGTTGCTTGTCTCATGTTATCAAGTATGAGCTTGGAACTGCGAAAGCAATTTGAGCACATGACTGTGTATGACATGATTAATAAGCTGAAGGAAGTATTCCAACAGCAAGTTAGGCAAGAACATTATAAGTGTGTTAAAAGTCTAGCCGGTTGTAAGATGCGGGAAGGCAGGAGTGTAAGTGCCCATGTTTTGAAGATGAAATCATACATGGACCAAATGGAGAGATTAGGTTTTCCTATAGGGAGGGAGCTCGGTGTGAACTTCATACTTCAGTCTCCGCCCGCATCATATGAGAAGTTTGTAATGGACTATCATATGAATGGAAAGAAAATATCTATAGATGACTTGCATGGAATTTTAAAGGATGTTGAATCTAACATGTCCAAGCATGCATCATCCTCATCCACTCTCGTTCTTGGTTCTGAAGAAAAACTTTTAACCAAGAAGAAGAAATCGATCCCATTAGAAGAAGAAGTTGGAGTTTCCAAGCTTACTTCAAATTTTGAATCCATGGATATTGATGATATGCCTAAGGAGACTCAACAAGGGGTGGTTTGCTACTTCTGCGGTAGATTTGGGGATTGGGGCCGTCATGCCTGCCCTTCGTGCCGAGAGGATATAAAACTTCTCAGAAAAGAGAGAGTTAATTTTCCTACTTAAGGTACATTCATTATTATACTTCTTTGCTATTCCTTAATAAGCTGGGTTGTTTACCCGAGCTATAAGACTCACGTTTGTCACAAATTTATTTTTGTTGCAAAGTGTAGGTCTGTTTGTTGTAAGAAGGAAAAGGTTGAAGAACCGGATCTCTGAAGAAGAAATTTTGTTGATTGTCTTCTACAAGAGAATTGGGAGTGTTGGTCTCGCCATTAATTCCGGATTAATTATTACTTTTATTTGTATGCCCTGCGTGACAAGACTTGCTTTATTGTATGTTCTTTTGAAGATGATGGATATTTTTGTATCTTGTATTTTATGAAAAGATTTTTCATATTGATAGTTTCATTTCAAATTCGATCCATGTCTATGCTTGTGTTATTTTTGACTATTTTAGTGCTTAAATACACATTTGATGATGATGGATATGACTTAGAATTGAAACAATTTTGAAAAATTATTTTGAGATGATTTTATGAAAACTTATCCATATCATTGCATACATAAAGGCTCGTTATAAGTAATAAGGCAACCATGAACAATTGATTCTTAAATCCAAAAGTGGTTTGGATACAATAGCTCTATGGCATAATCAAACTTGACCAAGTACACAACATTTACATAGCTTAGATCCATGTGGTTAGGATCTTTGTAAAAGTTTAGCCTTGGGCTAAATGAGAGATGCAAATCTTGTTTATTGGAATAGGATGATTAAGAAATCCTTCACCAGTATTGGTAGGAAGGATTGTGATTTGTTGGATTTTATCACATTTGTGTGGATAATCCGTTCAAGTATGCCACAAAGAGTGACACTAGTGAAATTCTTCATCACCATCTTTATGGTAGTTGTTGAGAGAATGATTACTAAAAAAAAGGCTTGTGTCTGAAACCTAGTGGTGTTCGGAACTAACCTGACGAAAATTAAGAATCAGTAAGGGCATATAGATATAAAATTCTTAGATCAAGACAAGATGCTAAGTTTTCTTATCTATATTGGTTTAAATATGAAATGGGTCGTGGGTTTAACCCATAATTCGTTTTCTATAAAAGACACATTGGTACATGGTGTCACATTAAAGAAAACCGGATATCTTTGTTGATGATCTGGTGAATGGCAGGCCTAAAACATGTATTCAATATGATTGGTATACATTAATTTTATGAACCAAGTCCTAAATCTAAAACACAACATTATGGTCACTTAAGCATCGAATTAAATTTTGACTAGAAAGAGCCATTTGCTTGTCAATCTCATAACTTAAAATTATCCAGTTTACATTCAGTGGGAGATGGATGAATTATAAGTTGATGCCTATATATTTAAGTAGTTCATCTGAGTTTTGGATAATTGTTTCTTAGACTTATGGGAACCTTATTTGGTTGCTCAAAAGTAAGAAGACAATTTTCAAAAGCATTCCAGTGGAAGAACATAAAACATAAATAAGAGACATAATGTTGACACTAGCATTTAATCAGCATAGAGATGCTGGAAAAACCTGACAATATCCATTGCTTCTATAAATCTGATGGAATTCAAGAATGTTGTTTAGATATGAGGTTGTTATATTTAAGCAACAGCAGCTTAATGGTAAATCATTGTGATGTTACCATTCATCGGAAACATAGTGGGACCCTGAGTTCACTAGTGAATATAAGAAGATAATGGTGTAACCCATTTGATGCATCCAAGTACTTGACTTGGGTTAATCCCACACCTAAGGTGTAATCCAAGAAGGATGAAGGGACTAACATATATGCAATCATAGACAACTTCAAATACCAACTAGAGACAAAAGTGTTTCATGTTGATCATATGGAAACATGTTCTAGTGGTTATCTTGAAGATGACTTGGATAAAGTGAAATATTGTTGTCAACTTGCGAAAACAAGTTAGTTCACTTGGACGTAAGAGACCTGTATCCTTCAAAGGACTAAGTTGAGGAAATGCTTAAGGCACTTTCGGAGGTTCTTATACATCCATAATATCCAGATTAAGTCTGGATTATGTGAAGCATTGTTGTCGCTTTGGGGAAACAAATATGTTCACATGGAAATAAGAAGACCTTGATCCTTCGCAGGATTAAGTTGAGGAAATGTTTTGAAACATGTTCCAAGGTCTTGTATATCCATTATATCCAAGTTGTGTACATGAATGAAGTCAACAAAACTTGCATCTTGTGGCTGTAATGCTGTTTTACGAGAAAGTCAAAGGAATGTCTTTCCTAGAAAGCATAGATTAAGCCAGATACCCTTGTCAGGGCTAGTGGGAGCTTTATGTGTTCCTAGTAAGATATACCCAAATGAAAATAATGTCCTAATTTAGGGTTGTTCTACGACCTAATGGTGGAATTATTGTTCTTTGAGTATAAATAGAGAATATTGAACCAAGTGGATACTAAATTCAAGAAATACTGAAGTATGTTCTTAATGTTCGACGAAAATAGAGCTGTCTTGAGTAAGTTACTACTGCAAGCAAGTCTATACTTATAAGACTGTCGATTTTAATCGAAGTTTTGAATATACAAATATGTGGTGTAGATACGACATTTAAATTTCAATGAGTGTCATTGACCCTATTGTGTACTTCGGTTACATTGAGGGTATGTCGACTCTAATGAACGTGAGTGTCAGTGACTCTATTGTGAACTTCGGTTACAATGAAAGTATGACAACTCTAATAATCATAAGTGTCATTAATCATATTGTAGACCTCGGTAACATTGAGGATATGACGACTATGATTATATTATGATCTCTTTGATAAACACTATGAAAGTGATTTCATAAGAGAATACAAAAGAGTACAAAGGGATATTGTGTAGATGATCCCATAGTTAAGCCGTTGTCAAATACTAGTAATGTTATACATACTAGGTATAATAGCATTGTTCATGCTCATGACTAGGCTTGAATATCGTTTTAGTAAATGTTTGATTTACTTATAAGCTTTGGGAACGGTAAGCAGTACTGCTAACTCGTGATTGTATCGATATATAGTGGAGACTATATATACGCATGATGCGGTTACCTTCATTGGTCTTTACTGTGTTCCATCTTAGCATGTTTAACCACTTCCTAGAATGTTAATACATTCTAAATTTCCATAGCCAATCATTCTTCAAGGGAAGGAAGCTTGAGATAAGGCTGAGGTTAGGTGTTGGTTATGCATTGTTCAAGGATTGAATGCATGAAACGCAACAGTAACCTGTACTTGAAAGGAGTTTCAAGTGACTGCAAGACCCGCACCTGAGTTCACTTCATGGATCATGGTCAAAAAGTGACTCGGAAGGATAATATCATTACGTCCTTCGACCTGAGATGTATGAATTACTATAGCATGAAACTTTCTTACTTTGGCTATTTCAAAACGTAGTTCGTAACTGGCTATTATAAAGGGAATAGTTAAATAAGATAAGGTTCACGCTATGGGATTTTACAGTCAACGGAATTTGTTCCTCTGATATGAGAGATATCCGTGGGCCCCTCGATGATTGGGCGCTGACACCAAAATAAGCATGGCCTTGCACAAAGGAATATTGATTGAGAAATATGCCCACTAATGCACGTACGCCATATAGACCGCTGCTGATGATGTATGGGCCTATTGGGTCATACACCGGGGTCAACCTGACAGCAACTTAAGTTAAGGGACCAAATATGACAAAAGACAAAAGTTGACATCACAGGCCGCGTTAGCGCCTCTAACTTTATGGGTTAGCGCCGCTAAGTCCTAAACGTTAGCGCCGCTACGGCTGCATGTACTTTGTGTCACATCGCTGACAGGCCGCGTTAGCGACAGTAACTTTAAGGGGTTAGCGCCGCTAAACCCTAAGAGTTAGCGCCGCTATGGCTGCATGGGCTTTATGTCAAATTACCTCCCAAGCTGGCCAATGCGTGGGTAACACCAAGAAACACACTTTGGCCGGTCATTGGGGTTAAAAACGAATCTGGAGGCAGAAGTTGGCATATGAGACTTCATTTTATTGAAGTTCTTTTGCTTTTCTCTCTCTAAAACACATATTACCTTCTTTGATGCTACAAAAGATCAAGAGAAGGTCTAGAAGAGGGTTGTTCCAGATTGGTCTCATTAGATTGCTGTTCCAGAAGTGATGTTCATGGTGAAGTATCACTAAAGGCGAGCTAGCACTCGAGGTTGTCTGAAGGGTCACGAGGCAGGTGGCAAGGCTGGCCCCTCAGGTATCGTGTGAATAACTTCTTTATCACTTTCTACTTGTAAAAGTTTTTACGAGTATTCTAATATCTTGCAATCGTTTATTGCAGGAGGAGATGGAAAATGATGCGGCCGAGCATGGAGAGATCCCACTTGCAGCTTACGGATATTTTAATAATTCTATTTCCTAGTTTATTAAACTCTTTTTAAGTTTATCTGAACATGTTTATCTTGATTGTTTTTTATGGTCCCGTAAGGTTTACGGATGAAGCAATGCTTGATGTAAATCTACTAGTGTGTGTTTGTGTTTTAGTATTCGGTGAGAGAGAGGGAGCCGAGAGAGAAGATGAACACAAACACAAGTAAGAAATATGCAAAGCTTACATTAGAATGTGGGGGAAATGCCTTTATATAGCATTTCCCCAACTTTGAGTAATTACATATTACACGCCTTACTTTAATATTTCTAACAATCTCCCCCTAAGTGAGGTGTGTAATCATTCACAACAAATAAATACATTTATCTAATCGTATGCCGATTTGTTGCAAATGCCGAATGCCACTTGCCATTTGCGTATTTGCCTTTTGCTATCCAGTGTCGCTCTAATTCTTTCTATAGCACGATAGGCTTGAGCATGTTCTTCATCAGTGTATGCTGCACGGTTATTCCATATTTTCTGATGTATCTTATGATGGAGAATTTTCAAAGTGCCGTCTGAATACGCCATGAGTTCATCAAGTCTGATGAAGATCTTTTCACCTTTTGTATTCTTTGAGACGACCCCTCGATCACCTTTGAAGTTTGTATGACCATCATAGATAACTGTCAACTCTTCAAGCTCTTCAAGATCTGAGTGGCTTTGATTAGGCTTAAGAAGATTGACTTTCCGATAGTTGTTTTCAGCACCGAGCTGAATATCATGTTCCTCAAAATATTCCATAAGATTCCTCATATACCTCATTAACGCAACCCTTCCAAACTCTTCATGAGGACATTTTCCTCTTTTCTGAGACAGAATGTCAAATATAAAGCTGATGTCTTCAATATTAACAAACCTCAGATCTGCTTCTGTGAGGAAGTATGATAGGTTGTTAGCTCTTCTGACATGGAAAATAGCATATTTTATGTTGAAGTTGGTTTCGGTATAAACACTGAGGAGTTCAACTATTGGAAATTCTGATTTGATATCTTCTGGTTTGGTTTTGGAACGAGTAAGGATGTGATCATATCTTCTTCTTTGTTTGTCATCCATGTTCCTCAGCTCAGGTTAAATAACCTCTATCAGTTCACTGCTGTATAGACCACTGAGAACCCTGGACACGTCAAAATTTGGTTTCTTCTTTTTAGGCTTTCTCCTAGAGATTGCTAACCTTTCTTTCTTTTTTAGTGCAAGCTCCCTTTCACTGGGGATATTATAGAATCTATCAACAACTCTAGGTGAAGCTGGACTTGTAGCAACCTCGACGTATTCAGCAATACTCATGAAAAGTCTTTCCATCTCAGGATCCTCAGCTTCCTCCTATGGCAGAGCAGAACTGCCTTCTCCCATATGCCATGTAGGTAAAGTATGCATAGACTCATATAATTCCCTTGTTTCACCTTCTGAGTCTGAGAATCCCTCAAACATCTCGGCATGGGACTGCTCGTAAGGTATCTCACCTTCTTCAAGTTCTATTGGCCTCAGTTCATATTGTGGAGGTACATAGAGTACAATCTGTTTGTTAGCATCATCAGTTTGTTGTTCAGGAACTTCATCGGCCACTTGTTGTTGTTGTTGGTGTTGACTTCCGGACCCAGTTGAACTTGTACCTGCAGATAAGTATGAAGTAACAAGTGGTACAGGTACAGTAGGTACATTTGCAGCCGTAGAGGGAGAAGTCATATATAATCTCCTTCTTTTCTCCCCCTCGGGTTGATCATCAGGGTCTTGATCATCCCGCCTCCTTTTGCATCCCTGAGCCTGAGCCTGACAGGTTTGTTCAAGTATTGTCAGCCGGTCAGTAACCTTTGAGAGTAAAGTATAGAAACCTCTGGTGATCCCATCTATCTTGTTATTTACATCTTCATGAAACTCTTGAAAGTCATCCATGGAGATTCCCGATGGACGCTGTTCGTTTCGTAGAGTAGTCAGAAGGTCTTGATCATGTGTAGGTTCTGGCCTTTGCTCAAGAAGTCTAACGTACAACATGCTCTTTAAAGCATCTACAGACATAGTAGCAGGATCAGGTTGTGATTGAGGTTCTGGAACTGGAGGACGGGAAGCAAGAAGTGTTTCAGTTCGGTTTAGCTACTCAGCTTGGGCCTTGGAAGCTTGCTCAATCCGATCCAACTTTTGATTTGTCATCTGCAGTTGTTGGTGGATTGGTGACACGGCTTGTTGAATTTGTTGTTGAAGTTCTGCACATGTAACAAGCCCGGAATCACGAAGACTTCCGGTTGAAGTACCAGCCACATAGGCAGTACTACCTACTAGAGCAGCAGGGATGTTGGCTCCAGCAGCATTTCCTTCCAATCCTTCAATGGAACCTTGAAAGGTACCACCTCTGGAAGTTGAGGAGACTTGTTGAGCCAACAAGTTCAGTGCATCGATTGTTACCCTGTGTTGGTCAAGATATGCGGAAATCCACGGTAAGTCAAATCGTGCATCAAAAGGAGTCGAGGACGAGGGAGGCGGTCCTCTCTGTTCAATAGGTCCAACACCCAATTGGGGTTGACCTAGTGTATGTGCTATAACCTTGTGCAATAAATACGGAGTCTGTGGAGAGACACCGTAGTATCTTTGTGGGGCAGAAACTTGCACGGGTGGGATCACCGCGACTTTTTCAATATGAGGCCTAACAATGTCAGGCCCCATAGTGAATGTGGCTTCCCGGCTTTCTTGGATCGGGGAACCCTCAGCACTCTTTTTTTCTTTTCTCACCTCCTCTCTATCACTCGCACTCCTAATAACAAAGCTATATTCCTCTTCACCACTACCTGGACCATATCCGGCATATTGATTAGGATCTAGTAAGGAATCAGGAGTGTCAGAGCCAGTTTCAACAGATATATCAGGAGATGGAGAGACAACTGGAATGTCATGGTCAGGAGCAATGATGGCATTGCGAATGATAGGAATGGTAGTTTTTGTTTGAGTAGGTGAGATTAATGGGATGACCAGACCACCAGATTCAGGAATGGGAGTTGTTTGAACAGAGTGAGTCTGGTCAGGAGAGGTAGGGTGAGGATCGGTAAGTTTCATGAAAGAGGGGGTACTTTCAGCTTGTTGTTCAATGGGGTGCTCAGGGGTGCCCATGGGAGATATAACAGGTTCAGAGGTAGGGGCACCTCCTGGATGGGAAGCGGACTCATCATGAGAAGAACTGGATGACTCAGAAATGTCAAGACCAAGTTCAGTAAGAACAGCTTGGGTTCGGGTGGTCTGAGAAAGTGATTGAACAATGGCTTGAACGGTGGTGGGATCATATGCATCCCCTCCCTCTCTAGTACCATCACCTTCACCCACTTCTCCACCCCTTTCAACATTTTCTCTTTGCTCTTCCCTCTCAGCATCTCCCGCAGATGTCTGAGGCCTAAGTTCTACATGCTCACCAGGTGCTACTCCTCCCTGGGCAGGTCTGGCCGGCTCTGGCCCGACCATGGTAGGTATTCCTACACTCTCCCTATAACTCTTAACAATATCATTCTGCTCACAAAGGTCTAAAAGAAAAACAGGGAAGGGTCTTGGAATTGGCATGTTGGCTGGAGCGGCAGGTTTTATATACAAGAAAAGTTTAGGAGTAATAGAAGGTAAACCTGTCCTCCGAGGAATATCAGCATTCCGATCCATCACAAACTGGATGATCATTGGTAGGAAGCGGTGGTACGGCAGCATGTTTTCATCTTTCTTCTTTTGGGAATTCTTTCTTTGCATAGTAGCTTTAATATCTTGGAAGAGAATAAATGCATAGTCTACATGCATATGGTTGGCTGCAGCGACAAAAATTTTGAGCTCATACTCAGTGGAGAATTCATAACTCGAGTGCTTTGGGGTAAGACACCTTTGAAGCACTGTCATTAATGTATTATACTTTGGGTGCATGCTGTTGCGTTTGAATTGACCTTTACGTGTGAGCTCACCATCATACCCCATCTCCATTATAGTTGCAAGACATGCATCCTCGTCTGGGATTTCCTCAAAGTCTGTTGTAGGAGGTCTGCTATCTACTCTGGGTAGGGCAAAAATTGTTCTAAGGCGACTAAGAGATATATTGACTTGAAATTTCGTCGACCTCAGCATGGATTACTTCATAACCCCTGTCATTGATCTGCACATCACATGTTTTCCAAAATTGTTGAACGTATAGTTCAGGTACATGTGTGCCTGTTTTGGCTGGGTTATAGGTCAGTAGGTGATTGAGTGGGTGTATTTTGAGAATTTCAGTGACAATTGGGTAGGTAAGGTTTCTCAGTTTTCTTAAGTCAACAAAATGGTTGTTTTCATGAGATTTGGTGTTAAGGAATTCTGCTTGGGGCATGATCTCCTCTGGGTCACGTACAGCTTGAGCCATTATATTTGTACAGATAGATAAAACAGTTAAGTTAAGGATAAAGAGATATGCATGACAAAAGTTTTACCCATGTTGACCAATGTTCTAACACCCTAAGTGTTGAACCCTCACTGTGTACAGGATGATTTTTAGTATAAAAAAGTTGTTTTGATACTTTAAAAGTGTCAATTATATAGTACTGAACAACTTTGTAGTACTGAAGCATAGTCAAAAAATCACCCTAACACCTCTTTTTAGGCCAAAAACCAAATTGTTAGTGTATGTTTCTACCCCCAAGAACATGAAGAACACTTTTCGAGATTTTTGAAATATTTTTACATCAAAGTGTTCCCCAAGTGTTCAATATACTCATCGCATACTTTGTTTCATCAAACAAGTTTGTTTCGTGTACCAAAAATCCCTTGAAAGTGTTGAGACTCTCATTCGCATATGGGTGTTCTAAGGCCAAAAAATACCCTTTTAACTCAAAATCTTCAAAATGTAAACCGTACAAGTTGTTACCTTTGAGATTAGGAGTATTTTGACACTAAAATTGCAAATTTTGGCAGAGTAACGGGATGTTTTTCGAAATCAAGTAACCAACAAAACGAGAGAACACTTAGTCGAATTTTCGAATTTTGAATCGTGTGAAGGACGTTTGGTAACTGATGAGTAACTTATGTCAGTGAAAAAAGACACGTGTCAAGCTCTGATTGGCCCTCACAGTCGGTTAAAAACACGGCTGATAGCCAATGCAAATGGTAAAGAAACCCGGCTTATAGAGCTCGCGATTAACCCTTTGATGTGTTAATCGCGTGCGATTAACACTAGGTCCTATTAACATGCTAATGAATCGCGTGTGATTAACACTTGGTCTTTCAATCTATGCAATTGACTCTTTGGGGTTTTAATCGCGTGAGATTAACCCTTTGGTTATCCATGCGAATAACACTTGGTCTCATTCGATGCGATTGAATCTTTGGGGCTTTAATCGCATGCGTTTAACCCTTGGTCTCAATCAATGCGATTGACTCTTTGGGACTTTAATCGCATGCGATTAACTCTTTGGTTATCCATGCGATTGATCCAATACTTGAAAACTCAATATATCTGAATTTTGAAAATTGAATTTTTCAGATATGGTTGATTTGAATGTTTGTTTAACACACTCCCCCTAGATTCTTGCATAATTTTTAGGGAATGTGTCAGTTTGATACTTCTCCCCTTACACATGTTCAGTATGTGTATGATTTTTCTCCCCCTACACATATGATACATGTGTAGCACCAGAAAGTCACTCCCCCTTGATTGTTGCATCATGAAGCTGCACAAAGAACAAACTGTGTAACACCTACTCTAAACAAAAAGGAAAGAAAGAAAGGAAAAATGGAGCAACAGTATGTTATATTTTCAGATTGAGCATGCCTAACTTGGATACCAACTCAGTGAAGTGACTTTCGTCTAATGGTTTGGTAAACAAGTTAGCAAGCTGATTTTCAGTAGGAACATATTGGAGCTCAATAAGACCTTTCTCTACATTATCTTTTATGAAGTGATAACGTATATCAATGTGTTTGGTTTAAGAGTGGTGTACCGGATTGCAAGAGATAGCTATGGCAGACTGGGAATCGCATAGTAAAGGAATGTTGTCATACCTAAGGCCAAAGTCTGATAACTGTGTTCGTATCCAGAGACTTTGTGAACAGCACATTGCAGCAGCAACATACTTAGCTTCAGCTGTAGAAGTGGATACACAGTTTTGCTTCTTTGAGGCCCAACAGACATCAATCTTGCAACCGGCATAGTCAGCATCTGAGTAAGCATGGAGATCCAGATTTGAATCTTTGGGATACCATAGACCTTGATCCATAGAACCTTTAAGATATCTGAATATCTGCTTGACTGCCAGAAGATGTGACTCTTTTAGATTCGCCTGGAATCTGGCACAAAGACACGTAGAGAACATGATATCCGGACGACTTGCAGTAAGATACAGTAACGATCCAATCATCCCACGGTAGGTTTTCATATCTACAGGAGAACCATCAAGATTTGCGGATAGTTGTGCCTTAGTAGCCATGGGTGTGGATATGGGTGTGAAGTTAATTAATTCATACTTCGTGAGAAGATCTTTGATGTACTTGGATTGGCAAATAAAGTTGCCATGACTTAATTGCTTCACCTGGAGTCCGAGAAAGAAAGACATATCTCCCATCATACTCATTTAAAATCTGTTTGCCATGATCTTGGCAAAGTCGTCACTGTATTTTGGATTTGTAGATCCAAAAATGATATCGTCCACATATATCTGAACCAAAATCTTGTCCCGACCTTTGGTCTTTGTTAATAGAGTGGTATACGTCTTTCCTTTGGAGTAGCCATCACCAATCAAATATTCAGATAAGACGTCGTACCATGCACGAGGAGCTTGCTTTAACCCGTACAAGGCCTTATCTAAGATATAGACATGATTTGGATGTTTTGAATTGATGAATCCTTCAGGCTGTGAGACATAGACTTCTTCTTTAAGTACACCATTAAGAAAAGCTGTCTGCACATCCATTTGAAAGACATGGAAGCTTCGGGATGCTGCATATGCAAGGAATAGCCGTAGAGCTTCAATACGAGCAACAGGGGCAAAGGTTTCATCATAGTCAATACCCTCCTATTGATTGTAGCCTTTAGCAACTAACCTAGCTTTGTTACGAATAACCACTCCATCCGAATCCCGTTTGTTCTTGTAAACCCATTTAGTTCCTACAACAGATTTGCCATATGGGAGAGGAACTAATCGCCAGACTTTGAGAGGATCAAATTGGTGTAATTCTTCCTGCATTGCAATTACCCAATCTGGATCATCTAATGCTTCACAAGTCTTGGTGGGTTCAATGATGCTTAAGAAACCCGAGAATTGGCATTCGTTTGCTGTGGCGGATCTTGTTTGAATGCCAAGTGAAGGATCTCCGATGATGTTCTCTTTAGAGTGATGTATGGTCCACTTAATTTCATGTGAAGTGGAAGATGAAGGAATGAGATCTTGTATGTGTCGTGCTTCTTCTTCATCTTCAAGAGAGAAATGTTGGTCTGAATCAAACATAGGAGGACTCTCCGGGTCAGGAATCTGAGAAGTCACAGGGGGACAAGTGACATAAATAGAAGAAGAATCCTCAACATAGGAATCAGCAAAAGGATTCGTTTCAGTGACCGTAGGAGCGGTTATAGTAACACTTGTTTGTATGCCTGTGTTGTCCCTGTTGTCAGTTAAAACAGGAGAGGATTCAGATCTTAAGAAATCAAACATAAAGTCAAGATTAGTATTTGAACTGGAGGGATTGTTTGATTCTTGATTTTGAAGCGCCGGTCCTGAGCGGGTATGTTTGGAAGCGTTTATTGTTGATTTAGGTGGAAAATCTTTAACATTAAATGCATCATCAAATGTTACGTTGATACTTTCACAATGCTCTTTGTACGTTTGTTAAAAACTCTGTAGGTTTTGGATTCAGTGGAATAACCTAAGAAAATAGCTTCATCAGCTTTAGGAGCAAACTTTCCTAGATTATCCTTGTCATTTAGAACAAAGCACCTATTACCAAAGACATGAAAGTATTTGATATTAGGCACTATGCCATTTGCCAGTTCATAGGGAGTTTTATTAAAACGTTTATTAATGAAAGAGCGATTCTGCGTATAGCAGGCAGTGTTGATGGCTTCAGCCCAGAAGGAAGGTGTGAGCCCAGAGTATGACAGCATGGTACGGGCAGCTTCAACCAAGGTTCTGTTTCGTGTTTCGACCACACCATTCTGTTGTGGAGTGTATGCTGCAGAGAACTGATAGTTGATCCCAACTAGGTCACAAAAACTTTTCAGAGCGTTGTTCTTGAATTCTGTTCCATTGTCTGTACGGATTGAGACAACACTCTGACCATACTTGTTCTGCTGCTGTTTGATGAATGTGATAATTGTTGAAGTAGCTTCATCTTTAGCACGCAGAAATTTGACCCAAGTATACCTGGAATAGTCATCCACCATGACTAGTATATACTTCTTCCCATGCTTGGACTGAATTCTCATAGGACCGCAGAGATCCATATGCAGGAGATCTAAAGGCTTGGTAGTGCTAAACACTTGCTTTGATTTATGAGTAGCCTTCTTCATTTTACCTTTCTCACAGTCTGCACACAGATGGTCCTTGTTGAATCTTAGCTTGGGAATGCCTCTCACCAAGTCACCAATGACTAGTTTGTTAATATTCGGAAAGTTCAGATGAGAGAGTTTACGGTGCCATTGCCAAGTAAGATCATTTGAAGCTTCGGACAGAAGACACACAGAAGTAGGAGAATCATATATCTCCAAATCTATGGAATACAGGTTAGATTTCCTAGAGCCTGTAAGTAGTTCATCACCAGTTTCTGTGATCACAGAACATTTGTTTTTCTTGAATACTACTACCAGATCTTTGTCACAAAACTGTCCGATGCTAAATAGATTATGACCCAATCCTTCAACATAGGAGACTTTCTTGATCTTGATGTGCTTCTTCTCAATGTCTCCGTACCCCATTATTGGTGCAACATTGTTGTTCCCAAAACCTACATTCCCGGAGTACTTAGGAACATAATTCTTGAGAAGACTTTTGTTGCCGGTCATATGTTTGGTACAGCCGGAGTCAAGGTACCACAAGTGAGGCACCTGCAAAAAGAGAATAAACCACGTTTAGGTACCCATATCTGAATGGGTCCTTGATTGTTAGACCCTAAAAGTGATTGAGTAGCGATGTTGTCTACTTGTGGTGGTGAAACTTCTATTGATCTATTCTTGAGTACCCATGTGGGTTTAATCTGTTGTCGTGAAGGAATAGATTTGGAAGAAATTGGCTGAGAAGAAAGTTTCTTTACCACTGTTGGTTAGATAGTTGATGGAATCGGAGGTTTTGGATTCGGTAGAGTTGCGGAAGCGTTATGTTTGCGAATCCATGGTTGCGAGGAATTCTTAAGAATTCTCTGTGGTCTCGGTGCATCAACTTGATTTCGTTGAACTGGAGCACTGCGTTTAGTAGGTTTTGCTACTCGTTGAATGGATGATGGCTTGGGTTTAGAAGATTTGGAGATTTTGGAAAGGGAATTACGAGAACGCTTTTGAAAATGCAAGTGTTTTTCGTGTGCAATCCAAGCCCTTTTAAATGCTTCATAGCCCTTCCGTCTGTAAACTTCCAGTTCCTTGATCGTGAGCAATCGGTTGGATTTGTTTAAGCTTTTAAGTGCATGTGATTGATGAGTGGTGATCCATTGATTAATGATGTAGCCTTTTGAATTTAAAAATGGAATACAGACTAGATTAGCATAAAAACCAGTCCAGTCAGCACATGGATTAATACCTAAAGACTTTCTCAATTGATCATAACAACAATTAAATTCACACTGTCCATGAGTACAACCATCACTCATACAAAACATGGTAGAAGTAGTATTGTCATGTGAACAGGAATGATTACAAACAAAATCAAACATCAAAATGTTTTAACAGACAGGTTTCAAATTGGAACACTTCCTAGTGGATCTAGGAATGACTCATTGCCATGATGCATTTATTTGGTACTTCTTGTTTCCAGACTTCTTCACATCTGCAGTAGAGGATAAAATATTAGAATTAAGTCGTGGTCGACTAGCTGCAGCTCGTGATGATTCAGTTACGTCTAAGTGCACACGAGAAAGGTGATTGGAAGTGGAAAGGTGCATTGGTTTGCAAATTTGTTTAAGTTTAAGTGTTGTTACATCAGTTTTATTAACAGAATTTATATGAGTGTTGCATGGTGAAGACTTAGTGGATGCATGAGTGCAATCATCAAGTTGTGAACCATAGAGTGAATATGTGAAGGGAGTAGGAGGTTGCATCTCTTCTTGGAGCTTCTTGATCCTTTCTTTTAGGACAAACTGTTTCCTGCAAAGTTTATCTATGATCTTTTCATCATGATCAAAAGAAGTCTTAATGCGCTGTTGGAGGGCGTAGGTCTCTTGCACCAGAGAAGATGTATCAAATGTGAGAGGGTTGAACTCATCTTGAATGGCTTTGGCAAGGTCCTGTTGAACAAGGTGGATGAAACAAAATTCCTGCAGCGTGTTGAATCTGCCTTGTAATTCTTTGTGAGGAATGTATTCAATAGTGGGCTTTGGTGAAACAGGAGAGTAGAGTTCTTCATCAGAATAGACAGAAGATGAAACATCAGTCTCACATGATGAAGTGAGACAGGTGAGGTATGAGTCATTAACATCAGAGTAGTCAAATGGAATTGTAGTTCTGAGATTAAGGGTTCGTTTGACATATTCTTCAATACGTTCCTCTTCTTGACCAATAAAAACCATCCGTTGAGTAACGCCTTCGCCAAACAGATCAGCATTGTATAATTGTTTGGACGTAATCTTGCGCAATTTGAATCCCAGCCCATCGAATTTCCATCTGGAGAAAGGACATTCCTTTTCTTTGTATTGAGAGATGATCTTGTCACTTTGATCGCGTTTGGATAGAAGATATTCAAGTTCATAGATTCTGGTGTAAAGAGTACTTAGTTCATTCCTATGTTCATTTTCAAGAATTTCAGAATCCTTTTCAGCATGTTCTGCTTTAAGATCTAATATGGTGGTATTTGTGCTATTAGTTAACTCTAAAAATTCAGATTCTTTAGCAGCTAATTGGATCTTAAGGCTAATTAAGTCGTTATCTACTTAATTATTGTTTGTTCCTCTATATCCTTGTTGTGTGAAAAATCTGCTAGAACTTGATTTCTAGTGGTTAACTCTATTATCTGATTTTCTAACTCTGTCATTCGGATTAATATGGTTTGTATGTGTTCATGTTTAAAACTCATATTAAGGTTAGAGCTAGAAGATACCTTTTCGTTATCCAAGCTTTCCTCATCTGACTCAGAAAGATCATCACCATCATCATCCTCTCTACCTCCTCCACCATTACGTGCCATCAGACAGAATTGAGCGTGATCTTCACCATCCATATCACTATCCGATTCTGTATCATCCAGGAACTGATCTTCTTTGACTAGCAGCACGTTCCCAACCTGTCTTTGTTTGAACAGACGGTACTTCTGCCGGTAGTACTCTACATCTTTCGTCTTTTTCATGGGGCAGTTCCTGATCAAATGGCCTGACCTTCCGCAGTTATAGCATTTGGAGTCAGTTTTCTTTTCTTCCTTCCTCTCATCCCTCTGGTACCTTGGTTTGTCGACGGGAGCAACTCTTTCAGGTCTCCTTGAACCAGATGTGAACCGTTGTCTATTGTTGGTCTTGCTGAAGCGGTTCTTGAAATTCTTGCTGGCCACCGTAAGAGCTTGAAAGGCAGCTTCGATTGAATCAGCATCATCATCATCATCTTGATCCGAATCACTGAGATGATGTTTCCCTTGGAGTTCTGTCAGCCACAACCAAGGCCAGAGGATCAGCAACTGGTTGTTTAGGGTTAGACTACAAGATTTCGTCTTGGTATTGATTGAGATCTTCAAAGATGTTATGGAAGGTGACTGAAGTAAGATCCTTGTTGATCTGTTTGTAAAGTCTGGCATAGCCTTTCCACTCAGAACCTAATGAATTCAGAAAAACACAATTCAAATCAAGGTCAGTTCTGACAATTTGATTAGATCTCATTTCATTTTGCAGCTTGCAGAATCTGCCATATGTTTCATACAGGAGTTCATTCTCATGAGCCTTGAACTCATGATAACTATTGACCAATTGAGTGAGCTTGATGTACTCTCCCTGTTCAGTCCCTTGCAGCTGCTTTTTGATCTCGTCCCATAATTCCTTGGCTGTTGATCTTTAGATAAATCTCAGACGAGAGAACCTGTTTAAGGTAGTATTTTGCTAGCCTTTCTGCTTTCTTGATGTCCTTTTCAGTAGTAGTCAGCTCATCATTAGTCTTCTCTCGCTCATGTCTTGGAATGGGGGGATTGTTGGTTCGGTCGGCTTCAACGATCCTTGTAAACTTGGTGTTTCCCTTGTGGATGCATTCAATCATCTTGCCTCCACAGATTTTGTTGTGTTCAAGGAAGTCCGTGAACCTACCTTTCCAGACATTATATTCCCCCCGAAACAAAACAGGAGGTTTTGTGTCGGTGCCAATGGACATCATTTCATTTGTACTTGACATGATTACTATTTTAATGAAAAATGATCGTTCACTTGCAAGATGGTTTGATTGTTCAAAAGATTCACTAAAAAGGTGTGACTGTTCAAGTTTGATTATAGAGAGACTTGAAGTTCGATTAAAGAACTAAGTCTTATGAATTTCAATTTTGAATTAGATCTTACGAGGATTAAATTCAACTTTGAACTAGATAGACTTAAGGTAATTTAATTCACCTTTAAATTAGATCTGGTTTAGATTAAATTCAATTATGAATTAGAATGTTTTGATTAAGTTCAAATGTTCAAGAGTTCTTTAAGTCAAGTCCAGATGGGTCAATCACTTGTCCAAGTAAAAGGAATGTCACTGATTGGAATTTGTCTTATTGAGTGCGATTACAGGTCAATCGAATGCGATTTGGTGTCCTTGAAAACAAGTAGAATAAGGACTTAGTATGAATGGTTAATCGAATGCGAATCAAATCTGTCTCATCAAACACTTAGAAAGTAAACTGTTAGTTCTGTCAATCGCATGCGATTGCCAATACAGAATAATAGTGCAATTCAATCAAGTGCGATTCCAATGTTAGATAGATGTAAGTGTTAATCGCATGCGATTCGATCAAATGCGATACAATCAAATGCGATTCTATTAAATGCAATTCACACTTAGACTTATTCAGGCAAACTTCTCAACTTCTATAAGCCGCACACCCCAATCGCATGCGATTGAGGATCCGGCTGATAGACTTTGATATGTCTCTTTCAAATCAGATGGCCTTACCCTGAATAGTGTCTAACAACTTTGTACTTGATTGGTATGGCAAGTGCTTGACTTTCCTTGTTCAACACTTAAACTATTTATAATTTATAATTAAATAAATTATAAACCGATTTCTTCTTCTTCAAGTTCTATTATTCAAATCAAGAACACAATAAATGTTTAAATACCCAGAAATTTTAATGTTTGAAAAGTGGGTATTTAATGACTTTTCTTGACCTAGAATGTATATATAAACTTTCTGGTTTAACCTTTTCTTCAAGAACAGTTTTTCGAAGGTTTATAAGCTATGTAAAACAACTCAAAGGTGGATTAAATAATAAGAAGTTTATACCTCTACCGAGTTCTACCTTTTGAAGTCGTTTAAGCTAGAGTTTCTTTGAGGAAAGTTGAAGTTCCTGAACTTGTGTTAAACCGAGAACCTTTTCTTCTTAGTGAGCTTGAAGTCTTCGAGATCTTGAAGTTCTTTTTCAAACAATCATGAGCCAAAACAAGTTTGGCTCTGATACCAATTGATGGTCCCGTAAGGTTTACGGATGAAGCAATGCTTGATGTAAATCTGCTAGTGTGTGTTTGTGTTTTAGTATTCGGTGAGAGAGAGAGAGCCGAGAGAGAAGATGAACACAAACACAAGTAAGAAATATGCAAAGCTTACATTAGAATGTGGGGGAAATGCCTTTATATAGCATTTCCCCAACTTTGAGTAATTACATATTACACCCCTCACTTTAATATTTCTAACAGTTTTCTTGAGACTTATGTTTGAGATCATGGTTTTATGGAAATTTAATTATTCAGTTCATATCCGTGCATGTATTTTTTTTATGAATCAGGATTAGTCCAGCTGTGACTAAAAGAATACCAGTAAGTCAAGTTTTGACTTGATTGGTGATTCATAGTGATCTTATGCTATGATTTGTTGTAGTTACATAAATGTTGGCTCCACTACTCAAAATACTTAAATAAACAAGTGTTGTTTATAAAATTAGATAGTTTTTCTAATTTAACAAGTATTTAAGTTTTTTTTGAAAAGTGAATGTTCAAAGTCTTGAACAAATGGAAATAATTGTCATTATTTCTAACTAAAAAATTGTTTTTGATAAAACATTTAAGATAGTATAAAAGTGATTATGGTAGTTACTATAATCAAGGGAGTTTTATACTAAATGTTTTAATGAAAAGAAATTTAAAATGCCTTCACAAGTGTTTTGCACTTATGGTAAGTTTAATGAAACCACTTTCTGTAATTAGAAAGATGGATATATGAAGATACAAGTTTTATGTTTCATAAAACAAATTTCTTACAAAAACTAAGTTTTAAAACATGTGTTTAGAACACAAGTTTTAGGCATGATAGTCAAATATTGACTAAGCCTAAAAGGATGTTATAAAGAAAAGCACTTTTTCATCAAAAAAATAGTGGGAGCATTTGACGAATGTATTTGTCAAAGTTAATGAAAGTTTTTTAACTAGTATGATAAATACAAGATTGAACTTTTAAAGTATATAAATATCAGATAATTTTAGAAGTTATCTAAAATAGTAAGTTCTTGAGAAAGGACTAATCCGAGAAATGCATGACTTATTGAGAGGTACTCAATAAAGATATCATTGCAAGATTTTGAGTCAAGTTATGACTTAAATAAAAATTATACACGTTCTAAAATGTTCAGTAAGTCAGCTTAATTAAAATGTTGTTGGTTGGTCAAAGTTAGAAATGATGAAATAGGATGTTCTTTAACATTCTTAGTAATGATATTAGATTAGTGTTGGTATACACACGGAATCTAATTTCAAGATTCTTGCAAGTAGGTGTAATAAGGTTTATCATTTCAAATAGATATAAAATCTAGTAAGAATTAATGCATCTACAAATGTAATTAAAGTTTTAATTACAGGGAAGTAATTTTATAAAATCAGAAACTTAGGAGTTATTTCCAGTTTCTCCAAGTTTAAGGAATTTATAAAATAAGTAAGTCTAGAATTGTTCTTAGGTTGCCAGAACGATTTCTAGCAGAACCAAGAAGGAGTACTTCAGGGTGCTAATCTTGAGTTTTAGTTTATAACCATATTATGTTTCCTTGTAATCTGTGATAAGTTACAATGCAAAATAATAAGTAATTCAGATATACACCGTGAATCGAGTCAATGAAATGGTAGAAATTATGCAACTTTATTCTAGGGAGGAATATGGAAGGGTGTAGAAATTAGTTTCATTAATCTTCACAAATTTTGTATGTTTTTTGTTCATCCAGGAATAAACTAGGTCTATTCAAATCAATATCCGTGACTACTTATCGTGGTGGGAACTACGATAGGGCTATAAAGTCATCGTAATTTTGGGGTAGATTCGAAAGTATGTCGAATATAGCTGCAAAAGGTTTTTGCGGACCAAAATTGACGGATATTCGTTAGGGTTACGAATATTGGATTAACCCACTGTGAAAAATACGTCGTGGATTCGTGTCAAAAGTATTTATCACATAGGTTATCCTTAAGCCTGAGGTATCTGGTTTGGGATGCGGTAACTGTTGTCTTCTTAGCACATTTTAACGCCACGCCGTAACATGGTGGTCATAAGAAGCGTGTCTAGATTCAGTGGGAGCCGTATTACCAAATGCAAATATGCAAGATGGTAATTGCACCTCCTTTTAGGAGAGATATTTCCGGACCCCTTGACTGATTAGAGAAACTGGTAAGTGCACGGCCGTGCCCAAACGAACTGATCTGTTCTTTGTCGTTTATCACGCAGTTTTGAAATCAAGTATGTCCTGAACCACGTTCTTGAGTCTCTGAGTTGACTTTCTCCATGCTCATGCTCAAAATTGAAATATCGCGCTGCAAGTGACAAACCTATGTATATATATATATATATATATATATATATATATATATATATATATATAACGTACCCATTCATGAACAGGGAGTTTATGATAGTTTTAGTTTATAAACGGTTAGTTTATAACAAGTTACTCCTAAGCAGGTTGCTTATGAAGTTTTATCACAAGTTACTTTGGGGTATAAGAGTTCTTATAACCTGGTTATCCTATGTGTCTGGCTAGAGACCTCCTTAGGATAACAATGTACAGTAACTATTACTTATCTTGCACAAGTGGGAGTCTGTTAGATTATGTGCAGAGATAATTAATGGGCATATTGTATCCAATGTTATAAGAGACTAAAGGGTCACACTGCTTCACACCCAAATCAGAATTGTTGGATTTTACCATAAATCTGTGTGGAAATAATTAATCAGGTTGGATTAATTATTAAAGAGAAAAGTAAATAATTAATCAGTAGGATTAATTATTGAAAAGAGAGAAATAAATAATTGAGCAGTTTGTATTAATTATTAAAAGGAAATAAATAATGAATAGTTATTTATTATTTAAGGAGTTATTAAATATTTAACAGACCAGTTAATTAATTAACTAGTAAAGTCCAGGGGGTTAAAGTGCAAGAGATGGAAGTTTAATTAAAACTAGTGGGCTTTTAATTAAACGGGTTTGGGTCCTTTTAATCTCTATATATATCCTTTAAGCCTTAAGGATTAGAGAAATAATAAGAGAACTTAATAACGGATAAAAGTATTAACCCTAGCCACCACACTTCTCTCTCTCTCGATCTCGCCTCTCTCCCTCATCAACACACTCTCTCGTCGTCGAACTCTTTCTCTCTCGGTCTCTCTCTCTCTCTCGTCGAACACAAACCGAATAACACAAGGTGTGTTTCGGTTTTGGTGGTTTACGAAGAACACACATATAATCAAGCTTGAAGCTTTGAGGATTGGTGATTCCAGGAGCGGTCTAGCAGCCAGTTCGTTGGAGGTGCAGTAGTGGTGGACTGTCTTTAGCAATCCCAAGTATTGATCAAGTATATTTTTTATAACCTTATCTGTCGATTGTGTTCAATTTAGTTCCGCTTTAGGATTGAACCAGTATAATCAAACTCAGGTTTGACCAGTTTGTGTCATTGGGTGGTTTAGACTTAAATCCTAACCCCTATGGGTTTACGGGTGTTAATCCTCAAGTTCCGCCTCGTGAGGATTAACCGGTTCATCTTCGTGACGGTCCAAACTGGTCGTGTTTAGATAAGGGTGACACGGGAAGGTGTTTTAAAACCCTACAGTGGTGTAATAGCTTTGGCTCGTATAATCACAATATATATTGTTTGTGTTTTTTATCTAATAATTGTTGTTATTTGTTGTTCTTATATATGTGTGTGTGTTTATTGAGATTAAAAAGTTTGTTAATCTCAAAGATTCAAACTTTAATGTTCAAAGAAGTTGTGTTTGGATATTAATGTGTTTAGAGTATCAATCTTGATAAGAAAGGTTAAACAAGTTGACTTTAACCGATTAAGCTTTGAAAATTTTTAAAGGTTTAAATTTTGTTTATATATATAAGTTTCAATGAGAACCATTTTTAGTGCGAGAACTACGAGAACCAATTTAAGCCGTCCAATTCTCCCTCTTTTAATGTCATTCCCCACTCATAAATTCGTCACATACACCCTTCCACACTTGATTCCCCCACGCTCTCCATCTATGAATTCCACTTATCAAATCAATGGCTAAGATTGGTTCTTGCGGTTCTCGCACTAAAATAGGTTCTCAATGGAACCCTCCCACACACACACACACACACACACACACACACACACACACATATATATATATATATATATATATATATATATATATATATATATATATATATATATATATATATATTGGTTTTAGGGTTTAGGGTTTAGGGTTTAATCATATGGATATTAACAAGCGTTGTTAATATTGGTTTTAAAGTTTTAATCAAAACAAGTTTCTTTTTGATTAAAGGTTTAAACTTTAAAACTTTAAATTTAAAGTTCATAACTAAAACAAGTTTTGTTTTGGATAAAGGTGTAAACTTTAAAGTTTAAAGTTTTGGATTTTTAGTTCTTAATTGTGTGATATATATCTATATTGTTGTTGTTGTTCAATTTATATTATTCTGAATGTTTTTACGGTGACCGGAAACCACCGTGGACCACCGGTAGCAGCCTAGTAGTAGCGGCCCAGATATGGTGGTCAAACGGCGGTGGCGGACTGGATGTGTAAGACCAGCCACGGCGGCCCAAGCCGAGGGCTCCTTTGTGGCTGCCCAGCAGCGCAGGCTATGGCCCAATTCTGGCCCAATCAGGTAACGGCGGCCCACGGCCCAAGCGGCGTTGTTAGTCCGGTTAATATTTTGATCATATTTCTTTTTCGGCCCAATTTAAAGTAATATCCCATTTTATTAAGTTTTTAAAAATATCAAAAATATTTTAGTTCTTTTAAAACTAAAACATATATATATATATATATATATATATATATATATATATATATATATATATTTATGTCTTTGGCTATAGGGCCCAAGATGAGTTTTTGAGTTAATGGGTTTCTCGGCCCATATGGATTAACCGGATCACGGGCTTTGGACCATAAGGCCTTCTGTTATCAAGTGTTAGTCATAAACTTACAACACGTAATTCGAATTAATATAAATAATACAAGCGTGTGTATATATATATATATATATATATATATATATATATTATGATTGAGGTTTTCTTTACTACTTGAGTTAAAATAAAGTGATTTTTATATTTTTGAATTAAAATATAATAATTCAATCATAATAGGTGTATTATTTGAACAAGGAAATAATAACAAGTCATTTGAATCAATTAGGTGTTTTTGGTTTAAAAAACAAATTTGGTATAATAGTTATTATACTAATAGTTTGAAATTTATTAATAGGATGACAAGTTGTTCTCGTCTCAATTAATAGTTTAATTGAGGGGCGTCGAGAAGGTTTAATAGATCTAGTTGTATGTATGGTAATCGCTCTATATATTATTTATATTTATTACGTGGTTGTGTATGTTTTTAAATATAGAAATGTTATAGAACGGGTTTGACTTATATACTAGTCGCATTAGTATCATTAAGTTGTGTTTGCAGTTTTGTTAGAATTATAAACTCAGGGTGTGTTTTGTAAGTAGGCGATGCCTATATATAGGGATGAGACTCTCTTAGTTTTGTAAGCTTTGTAATATAATTTCAATTACTAAAAGGTGTTTGTGTGTGTTTCTTATTTCTCTCTCGGTTTTGTACAAATTCATACACTTCCACATCATTGAATGTGAAGTTTCATCACTTGATTAATGGAAACAATTGATATCAGAGCCAAGCTTGTTAGTTTGGCTCTTGATTGATCCAAAACTGTTCCAAATTTAAAGATTCGAAGGTTGTTACTGTTCTAAGTTTGAACTAAGACTTGTTCTTCATGATTATGGCTTAATTTGGTCGATATCCGTTCTGTAAGTGTTCAGTTAATAAGGGAATAGCATTTGAGGTAAATTTCGATCACTACTCTATTATATTCGCATCAAAATCATGAAAGATCTGAGAGCTGTGTTCGGGTTTGACGGTGATTCACTGTTTTACGAGGCTACTGTTTTTTGTTCGAATCATCACTAATGCGAGTTCTTTGCTGCTTATTCAAATTGCGTTCTGCTTTAGATTCATTTTCGAGTTCATTGGGATTAATCTGATTGATTTCTAGTAAGAATTGAAGAAGGTCTAATTTCTGATAAGAACACCAAGAACAAAACAGATATGAGTTTTTGATCTTTCAGTAGGTGAAAATTTGGAATTTGGGTGTTTGTGCATGAAGTTCGAACAAATTTGTTACAGTTCGGGTGTGTATTTTACTCAAGCTCGAAAGGAATACCAAGTTGTGTTACATTGGAGTGTGTTGGTGGTTCAGGCTCGAAAGTACTACTGATTACTTAGCATTCGAGAGTGTACAAGTTTGATAAGACGGTCCTAAGTGTTGGGCTCTCGAGCGTGTTACTGATTCTTATATTCGATCTTATCCAAGTTCGATCAAAAGCTCCAAGTGAAGAGGCATTCGAGCGTGACACTATTACTTGACATTCAAGTTACATTCAAGCTCTAAGTGATTTCATTTGAATATACTCTTGGTTACTATATACTCGAATCAGAAAGGTCACTCTGCCAAAATTATCAAAAAAGGATTCAAGGGTTAGGCATTCGAGCAACATCTATACTCGAACTGTTGGGTTATTCGAACATGTACTTCGACTGTGAACTTGAAACTTGGACAATGAACCTACTCGAACCAGTGAACTAAATTAAACAAGTGAACTTACTCAAACTAAACTCTAATTCGAATTTAACAAACTTAAACTAACTCAACCCATTCGAACACCTCATTCGAATTATAATTCAACTCGAACCACTTCATTTGAACCACTTGAACAAACTCTAAGTTTACACATTCGAACATGTCACTCAAATCTAAGGATATTTGAACCCAATCTTTTAGGACATCAATTTCGAATTAACTTTTATTCGAATTCTACAAGAACAGTTTTATCAATCATTCCACTACAAGTCAACGATCCATTATCAATCAAGTGAAATCATGTCTAGTTCTAATGAGATGCTTGCAATTGGAACTGATACAAAACCTACAGTTTTGTTTAGAAATGAATATCTCGTGTGGAAAGGAAGGTTTATGGACTTCCTGGAACACAATGAAATCTATGGGGCTAAGATGATCGATTGCATTTTTAATGGAAACAAAAGTTCATCAAAATCATTGAAGCTCAACTAGACAATAATCCTCCCATAAATGCTAATCGAAGAGAGAAGACATTCGATGAGTTGACAACTGCTAAGAAGGAAAGGAAGAAGGCGGAGAAACTGGCTAAGTATTATCTAAAACAAGGTCTATCTTCAGAAATGTATATGAAGGTAGAAAACCTTGAAACGGCCAAGGAAATTTGGGATGAGATCAAGAAACAACTGCAGGGTACAGACCAAGGAGAATTTATAAAGCAAACTCAACTTGTCAACTACTTCCATGAATTATATGTATATGAGAATGAGCCCTTATATGACACATACAACCGTTTTTTGTAAACTGCAGAACGAGCTGCAATCTAACAAAATTGCTTGCACCGACCTTGATGTCAACTGTGTATACTTGCTAGCACTTGGGCCGGAGTGGAAATAACACATGAAGCTTTATAAACACATAAACAGAAATCTCACCATGGTCACATACCACAACATCTGTGAGGATCTTCATCAGTACAAGAAGAAGTTGCCAAATCCATGCCCAAACAGTCAATATTTGATCCCTTAGCCTTAGTGGCTGTTGATAGAACCTCACGGGAGTCCTCCAGATCGATGAAGTATAAAAAAGTTTTTATCTCTGAATCTGAACTAGATGAGGATGATGAGGATACTGTTGAAGCTGCAATTCAGGCCTTATCATTTGTGACAAAGACCTTTAGAAACCGCTTTTCAAAAACAAATAACAAATAGCAGTTCACCTCTGGATCCCGACGACCTAAAGCAACCAAAGCTACTGAAAAACCTAGGAGTTGGAAAATGTCCACTAACACTTACACGAGTAATACAAACTAAATATAGTATAGGCCTATTGGGTCACACCCAAGAAATGATTCTAGCAAAACCGAAGAACATGAGAGAAACCATTATTCTGCTGTATAATCATTGCATTTGACAGCAATGATCTAGGCGAGATCATATGGATCTCGGCGAATCTCGGTGAGGTTGCATGTGAAGATCTCGGCGAGATTCCCCTGCAGTCAGCAATGAAGTAAGTTTGCATTTTTTGCTCTTAAGTGGGAAATAATTAGGTAAACTTTTAGTAAAATAATCAGCACGAATTCTGGTGATTAATAATGGATATTAACATAATATAGAAGTGGGGAATTCCATTATTATTCATTCCCTTGATTTCCATTATTCAAGTTTCTCTCTCAAAGTTTATAAACACTTAGAACTCTCTCAAGTTCATCTTCTTTAAGCTTGGAGGTTGCCAAGGTGTTTCTAGCTTTTGATCTTGTTATAGAGTTGCTAGCACTTGAGGAATCTATTTATCTTGGTGTGGACTTCAATAGAGGGATTCTACTTTGGATCCTTGATTCACCGACACCGAATAACCGGGATTCGAAAAGACTTGGATTAAAGAGATCTTCACGAGGGTACATCTCTTTCTTTCTTGTTATATTTCTTAGTTGCTTTGTCCATGTTTAGAGTTTTGGTCCATTTGGTGAGTATTGGTCGGATTTATTAAGATTATTTTATACCATTTTTCGAGCTTCCGCTGCGCTCACGGTTCCGACAATACTCAACAGTGGTATCAGAGCCATCTCTAACATGGCTTTGCACTTTTTGGTCCAAAACCGGGAAAATTTGTTTCCTAAGTTTATACTTGGTTTTGACCATCGTTGATCAAACTCATTTTTTGGTCATATATGTATATATATATATTTTTGTATGAAAGTAAGTATATATATATATATACATTTATATATATTTTTGTTCTTATAATTATATATGTTATATGACTTTTATGTAGTGCATAAAACCATGTAATTATAAGAGTATATATATGGATAGGTAATTTTAGTATTTATATTAAAGTTACTTATACATATAAAATACGAAGATTGTCTTGATGCAATTTGTGTTTTCGACAATCTTAACTACATATATATACAAGATGTTCATAAAACCGGAAAATATGTTTTCCTAAGTTTATTCTTTGTTTGGACCATATTTGACCGATCTTGATTTTGGTCGTATATGTATATATATATGTTTTTGGATGAAAGTTTATATATATACATTAATATATTTTAGTTCTTATATTTATATATTTTATATGACCTTTTAAGGTGCATAAAAATTATATATTTATAAGCGTATATGTATGGATACGTAATTTTAGTATTTATAATAAAATTTACATATACATATAGAATATGAAGATTGTCTTGATGCAATTTATGTTTTCGACAATCTTGACTAAATATATATTAGAGGTGCATAAAAAACTATATATTTATATGTATATATATGGATACGTAATTTTATTATTTATATTAAAATTTACATATACATGTAAAATACGTAGATTGTCTTGATGCAATTTGTGTTTTCGACAATCTTAAATAAATATATATTTTTCTTGATATGATATTGTTGATTATGGTTGTAATCGTATCCGATAATTGTTGCTCAATAGATCTTTATGTTTGGATGTGTTGTAATTATTTACTCATTTATTCGGTGGTTTTACCACAATAATATGTAAGAATTCATTCGGTTAATAATTGTATAATTATTGCGACTTGCATGTCATTTCTTTTCAAATATATGTAATTGTGAAAAGAAGATGGAAGACCACAAGTGCAGGAGAGAAGATCATAAGAAGGACACATAGGATTAGGGGAAATTACCGGATTTATTTATGCGTGGTTGTTTATTGTTTTATATTTTCTTGCGTGGTTGTTAAGTTCTTCGCATGCTAGAAAATTTTTCAAAATAATAAAAATTCAAGAGTTTTGTTAAATTGATTAACAAACCCCGCGTATACACGATTAACAAATGAATATAAAAATTGTTTTATGTTCAAAGTGAAAATTTTGTTTGTCACTTATTTGTTACATCAACCATTTAGAGGTTTTTTAACCGGAAAAATAAAAGACCCGTTTTTCTAATAAAAACGTAAATCTCGCGCCACCCGTAAGATGACACCACCCGAATCTAGTGAAACAAGAATTGGTTGTCGAGCTCTAGCCGAGCTGCGCATACTGTGTGGAAGGTGCGTGTGGCAACTCGCAAGGTTGGTTTTCGTGCCTATACCGAGCCAATTTTTGGATGAGTGTGCCACCGTGTATCTTGACGGATGATTTACACTTCCAACTTAACACGCTTGGATGATTGTCTTGCCTATAGCGAATTATCCAAACGAATTAATAATTGAATTGGTGCAAGTAGGGATCAATATGCGAAATTGAACTATGTGTGTCAATAGGGTCCCGCAATTTACTAAGAGTTGTAATCATGGATTTCAATTGGTAAAAAGTTTACCGGCCAAATTAACTTCATAAAATGATCCGCGGAAAACCCGTCATCTAGTGAAGTGTAATAAGGTTCTTATTCCTTCTTAAAATTTAATTAACTATGGGTAATTATTTTAACAAGGATAAATTAAATCAATTAACTAATGATTATACTTTGCTTTATATATGGCATCATCAAGCAATACCACTACTCATTTGTCACTATGTCCATTTTTGGAAAAAGAAAAACTCGTAGGATCAAACTTTATGGATTGGAAAAGGAAATTACGAATTGTCTTACGCCATGAATCAAAGTTACATCTCCTAGAGGAACCTCATGCTCACGACTATGATTTCTGAATTGCAAAAATAATTTGAGAACGTTAGTGCATATGACATGATTTGCCAGCTAAAGGAAATGTTCTAACAGCGAGCTAGGTAAGAACTCTATGATTCTGTCAAAGCCTTTGTCACCTGTAGGATGCCAGAAGGTGGGAACGTGAGTATCCACATCCTAACCATGAAAGGATTTGTGGATCAGTTTCAGAGGTTAGGGTCTCCGATGGGGAAGGATCTTGCTATGGATATTATCCTTCAATCCTTGCCACAATCGTATGGTCAGTTCATTCAGAACTACCATATGCATAGCATGGATAAGACCCTCATGGAGCTTCATGGCATGCTAAAGACTGTTGAGTCTGACATGGCTAATGTGAAGCCAACCAACTCTGCTCCCGTCTTAGCAATATAGGAGGGTGGTAAAAAGAGGAAGCGACCTGCTTCTGGCTCAAAGGGGAAAGGAAAGGCCAAGGTGGCAACACCAAAGCCTAAAGCTACTCTGGAGCCGAAGGGGAAAGGCATGATTCCTCTGGCCACATCCCCGAAAGAGGAAACTTGTTTCTTCTGTGCGGAAAAGGGACACTATCGGCGTAGTTGCCCTAAGTATGGGGACGAGCTGAAAAAGCTCCGTGCTAAAGGAAAAGCAACAACCTACGGTACGTACATGATTGAACTCCATAACACATCCACTTCTAACGCTTGGGTCATGGACACCGGGTGTGGTACTCACATATGTAATAATGTACAGGTACTAAGAAGAAGTAGGGACTTGGTTGGTAGGGAGTTGGATCTCATCATGGGAAACGAACAAGTTGTTTCAGTTGAGAAGATTGGGAATGTTGATATCGCTTTCAATCCATTTTATCTATAGTTTTAATAAATGTATGTTATTCGCCATATGTGGCAAGAAACATAATTTCCCTTTAAGCACTGTATGATGATGGCTTTAAATTTAATTTTATGAATGGTACTATTCCTTGTTTCAAGAATAATGTGCATATTTTAAAGCTTATCCATGTCATGGCATATATGAGAGAAGCGTATGGTTGAAAAACAATAGACCAATCATGAGCATTGATTCTCAAAATAATTTAGAAAAGTGATCTCTATGGCATGGTCGGTTGGGTCATATAAACAAGAAACGTATCGCCAAGCTCCAAGCGGATGGGATCTTGGATTTGTTTGACTGCGAGTCAAATAATAAATGTGAATCTTGTTTATTAGGCAAGATGAACAAAGCACCTTTCATTGGTTCAAGTGAAAGAGGCAAAGACTTGTTGGACATCGTTCACACTGATGTATGTGGTCCATTCAAGCATGTCACCAGAGATAACTCTAAATACTTTATTACCTTTACTGACGATTTTAGTCGATATGGGTATGTCTACTTAGTAAAACAAAAGTCCGATACCTTTGAGGTATTCAAGACTTTCCAAAATGAAGTACATAATCAATTAGGTAAACGGATCATAATACTCAGATCGGATCGTGTGGTGAGTATCTAAGTTTCGAATTCCGTGAACATCTAAATGATTGTGGGATCATCTCACAATTGACTCCTTCTATGCCACAATTAAATGGTGTATCTGAGAGGAGAAATCAGACATTACTATATATGGTCCGATGCATGATGAGTCGTACGGAAATACCTATTAGCTTTTGGGGTTATGCATTAGAAACGGCTGTTAGAATCCTTAACCCCGTACCAACAAAGAAGGTTAATAGAACACCCTATGAAATATGGCATGGAAAGGTTTCATCTATTTCGTATCTCAAAATCTGGGGATGTCCTGCACACGTAAGACGTGATGTTGAGGAAAAATTGGAACCCAGATCTGAGAGGTGTTACTTTATTGGATATCCTGCTAGAGCCATGGGATATTTGTTTTCCAAACCTTCGGAGAACAAAGTATTTGTTGCTCGAAGGGCAGTCTTCCTTAAAAAGGAGCTGATATCGAAGAACTCTAGTGGGAGAAAGATTGATCTTGAAGAATTTCAAGAATCTTCTAATAAGGAACCTGATGTTGGCACTAGCATACAACCAGAAATGTTTGCTTCCCAACATAACGCTGGAGAACCTGATACAGAATCATTATCTCGAAGAAGATCTGGTAGAAGTCGTATTGAGCCGGACATATATGGGTTTCTCATGTCTGAAGGCAACGACTTAATGGTGGATCATGATGAACCAACAAATTACCGAAATGCTGTGGTTGGCCCTGAGTCTGCCAAGTGGAAAGAGACGATGGAATCTGAGATACAATCTATGTCCGATAACCAAGTTTGGGACTTGGTAGATCCTAAGCCTGGGTGTAAACCCGTAGGGTGCAAATGGATCTACAAGAAAAAGATCGGCATAGATGGTAATGTAGACACCTTCAAAGCTAGACTGGTTACTATGGGTTTCACTCAAACTCATGGTATTGACTATGATGAAACTTTTTCTCTAGTAGCTATGTTGAAGTCTATCCGGATACTTATGGTAATTGCTGCTTTTCATGATTATGAAATTTGGCAAATGGATGTAAACCCGCGTTTCTTAATGGAACACTGTCAGAGGAAGTATACATGAAACAACCAGAAAGTTTTGAACATCATAAATATCTAGATAAAGTCTGCAAGCTAAAGAAGTCCATTTATAGACTTAAGCAAGTGTCTCGCAGTTGAAACCTGTGCTTTGATGAGAAAGTTAAAGAATTTGGTTTCTCGAAAAGCAAGGATGAGACATGTGTATATGTGAGGGCTAGTGGGAGCATTGTTTATTCCTAGTTCTTTATGTAGATGATATTCTACTTATTGGAAACAATATATCGACCTTGCAAGGTGTCAAAACCTGGCTAGGGAATTGTTTTTCAATTAAAGATCTAGGAAATGTAACATATATTCTTGGAATAAAAATCTATAGAGATAGATGCAAGAAATTGATTGGACTTAGCCAGAGTACTAACATAGATAATATCCTGAATAGATTCAGAATGGAGGACTCAAAGAAGGGGTTCATTCCTATGTCGCATGGAGTGATATTGAGTAAGACTCAGTGTCCTAGTTCCTCCCAGGAACAAGAAGTAATGAAACGGATTCCATATGCTTCGGCTGTGGGCTCAATCATGTACGCCATGCTATGTACTAGGCCTGATGTATCGTGTGCTTTTAGCATGACGAGCAGGTATCAAGCCAACCCTGTGAAGCTCATTGGACTGCGGTGAACAATATTCTCAAGTATCTTATTAATACTAAAGATATGTTCTTAATTTATGGAGGTGAGGAAGAGCTCCTACTAATTGGTTATTCTGATGCAAGTTTCCAAACCGATAGGGATGACTGCCGATCTCAATCGGGGTTTGTGTTCCTATTGAATGGTTGTGCTGTATCCTGGAGAGTACATTGCGGCTAGTGATGCAGCTAAGGAAGCAGTCTGGATGAGGAAGTTCATTTATGATCTAGGAGTGGTTCCAAGCATTAGCAACCCCATTGATATCTTCTGTGACAATGAGGGTGCTATAGCTTTGTCAAATGAACCAAGATCTCATCGACGTACGAGGCATATTTCTCGAAAATATCATATCATTCGAGATGTTATTGAGAATGGAGATGTTATTATCAGCAAAGTACATACAGATAGCAATGTGGCTGATCCATTAACTAAACCATTATCTCAAGCAAAGCATGATGCACATTCACGTCCTATCGGCATAAGATATGCTAGTGACTTGGTTTAAGTATATTTTGATAAAACATATGATATATGTATTATATATTGGGAACATTAAAACAGTAATGTATTTGTTATTGTATCGATTATTAAATGGTGATTTGATAATACGCTGAAAGCGGATACTTTTATTAAATCCTTACTGTGTTCTAACTTTGCATGTTTTAATTACTTCCATGAATGTTTATACATTCTAAATGTTCACAGTCAGTCATTCTTTATGGAAGTAAGTTTGAACTAAGACTGAGAGAAGTAATTGGTCATGTATTGAATATTGATTGAATACAAAGGACGCAATACTTCGTCTATACTTGAAAAGAGTTTTCACCTGACCAAACCACCCAATGACACAAACTGGTCAAACCTGGGTTGATTCTACTGGTTCAATCCTAAAAGCGGAACTGGATTGAACACAACCCTCTAAACCCCAAAAGGGTTAAGATCTTAAATCTAATGATCAACATAGCTTCTAATAAACAAACCAATCCACATATAAGGTTATATACAATATACCTGATCAGAAACAATGGGATTGCTAAAATAAGTCCACCACTACTGCACCTCCTTGGAACTGGCTGCTAGACCGCTCCTGGATTACCAAAGCTTCAAATCGTGAAACCCTTTTATGTGTGTATGTCATGATCGACGCCAAAAAGGAAAAAACAAGATGTTTTTCTTTTTGCTTGATCTTCGAAAACCAAGAGAGAATGAGAGCCGAGAAAGAGATCGTCGAGATCGAGAGAGAGGTCGACGAGATCGAGAGAGAGTGTTGTGGTGGCTAGGTTTAATCTTTCTTAATCCCTTTTATCTTATATTCTAATCCTTAAGGCTTAAGGATATATATATAGATATTAAAAAGACCCAAGCCCGTTTAATTAAAAGCCCACTTGTTTTAATTAAACTTTCAATCTTCTCACTTTGACCCCCTGGACTTTACTAGTTAATTAATTAACTATTAATTAACTGGTCCGTTAAATATTAAAACTTTAATATTTAATTCTCTTTAAATAATAAATAACTATTTATTATTTATTTCTTTTCTAATAATTAATACAAACTGATTAATTATTTATTTCTCTTTTTTCACTAATTAATACTACTGATTAATTATTTACTTCTCTTTGATAATTAATCCAACTGATTAATTATTTCCACACAGATTTATGGTGAAATCCAAATGTTCTGATTTGGGTGTGTAGCAGTGTGACCCTTTAGTCTCTTATAACATTGGATACAATGTGCCTATTAATTATCTCTGCACATAATCCAACAGACTCCCACTTGTGCAAGATAAGTAATAGTTACTGGATATTGTTAGCCTAAGGAGGTCCCTAGCCAGACACTTAGGGTAACCAGGTTATAAGAACTCTTATACCTCAAAGTAACTTGTGATAAAACTTCATAAGCAACCTGCTTATAAGTAAAATGTTATAAACTAACTGTTTATAAACTAAACTATCATAAACTCCCTGTTCATGAATGGGTACGTTTTTATATATACATACATGCATATATATAGGTTTGTCCCTTGCAGCGTTATATTTCAATTTTAAGCATGAGCATGGAGAAAGTCAACTCAGAGACTCAAAAATTTGGTTCATGACATACTTGATTTCAAAACTGCGTGATAAACGACAAAGAACAGATCAGTTCGTTTGGGCACGGCCGTGCACTTACCAGTTTTTCTAATCAGTCAAGGGGCCCGGAAATATCTCTCCTAAAAAGAAGTTGCAATTAACATCTTGCATATTTGCATTTGGAAATACGGCTCCCACTGAATCTAGACACGCTCCTTATGACCACCCTGTTATGGCGTGGCATTAAAACGTGCTAAGAAGACAACAGTTACCGCATCCCAAACCAGATACCTCAGGCTTAAGGATAACCTATGTGATAAATACTTTTGACTAGAATCCAAGAAGTATTTTTCACAGTGGGTCAATCCAATATTCGTAACCCTAACGAATATCCGTCAATTTTTGTCCGCAAACCTTTTGCAGCTATATTCAACATACTTTCGAATCTACCCCAAAATTACGATGACTTTATATCTCTATCATAGTTCCCACCACGATAACTAGTCACGGATAATGTTTTGAATAAACCTAGTTTATTCCTGGATGAAGCAAAACATACAAAATTTGTGAAGAATAATGAAACTAATTTGTACACCCTTCCATATTCCACCCTGGAATAAAGGTGCATAGTTTCTACCATTTCATTGACTCGATTCACGATGTATATCTGAATTACTTATTATTTTGCATTGTAACTTATCACAGATTACAAGAAAAATAATATGATTATTAACCTAAAACTCAAGACTAGCACCCTGAATTACTCCTTCTTGGTTTTGCTAGAAATCGTTCTTGCAATCTAAGAACAATTCTAGACTTACTTATTTTATAAAATTCCTTAAACTTGGAGAAACTTGAAATAACTCCTAAGTTTCTGATTTTATAAAATAACCTCCCTGTAATTAAAACTTAATTACATTTGTAGACATATTAAATCTTACTAGATTTTATTATGCATTTGAAATGATAAAACTTTCTTACACCTACTTGTAAGAACCTTGAAATTAGATTCCCTGTGTATGCCAACACTAATCTAATATCACTACTAAGAATGTTAAAGAACATCCTATTTCATCATTTCTAACTTTGACCAACCAACAACTTTTAATTAAGCTGACTTACTGAACATTTTAGAACGTATATAATTTTATTTAAGTCATAACTTGACTCAAAATCTTGCAATGATGTCTTTATTGAGTACCTCTCAATAAGTCATGCATTCCTTGGATTAGTTCTTTCTCAAGAACTTACTATTTTTAGATAACCTCTAAAATCATCCGATAATTATATACTCTAAAAGTTCAATCTTGTATTTATCATACTAGTTAAAAGAAAAAACTTATTAACTCTGATAAATACATTAGTCAGATGCTCCCACTATCTTTTATGAAAAAGTGCATTACTTTAAAACATCCTTTTAGGCTTTAGTCAATCCTTGACTACCATGCCTAAAACTTGTGTTCTAAACACTTGTTTTAAAACTTAGTTTTTGTAAGAAAGTTGTTTTATGAAACCGAAAACTTGGATCTCCATGTATCCATCTTTCTAATTACAGAAAGTGGTTTCATTAAACTTGCCATAAGTGCAAGACACTTGTGAAGGCATTTTAAATTTATTTCCATTAAAAACATTCAGTATAAAACTCCGTTGATTATAGTAACTACCATAATCACTTTTATACTTTCTTAAATGTTTTATCAAAAACTATTTTCACTTAGAAATAATAACTATTATTTCCATTTTGTTCAAGACTTTGAACATTTACTTTTCCAAAAACACTTTGCTAAAATTAGAAAAGCTATCTAATTTTATAAACAACACTTGTTTATTTAAGCATTTGAATAGTGGAGCCAACATTTATGTAACTACAACAAATCATAGCATAAGATTATTATGAATCACCAATCAAGTCAAGACTTGACTTATTGGTACTCTTTTAGTCACAACTGGACTAATCCTGATCCATAAAATAAAAACACGTGCACAGATATGAACTGAATAATTAAAATTTCCATAAACTCAAAAACAAAAGTTTTAATAAAACAAACTAGATAAAAAAAACTTTAAAAGGAGTTTAATAAACTAGGAAATAGAAATTATTATAATATCCGCAAGCTGCACGTAGGATCTCTTAATGCTGGGCCGCATCACTTTCCATCTCCTCCTGCAATAAACGATTGCAAGACATTAGAATACTCGTAAAAACATTTACAAGTGGAAAGTGATAAAGAAGCTATTCACACGATACGTGAGGGGCCAGCCTTGCCACCTGTCTCGTGACGCTTCGGGCAATCTCTTTTCCAATGCCCAACCTCACCGCACTTGAAGCACCGATTCTAGGTTCTTGCTTTGTTCGGCTTCGGCTTCTTGCCCTTGTTGTCGTTATTAGCCCTCGGTGCACTCTGGCTGGGCTGGGCCTTGCCCTTTCCCTTTCCGTTGCGCCCCTTCCTCTTCTTATGTCCGCCATGTCCCACCATGAGAATGTCCTTAGACTTGGACCCGATACTCTGCTCAGCTGTCTTGAGCATAGAGTGGAACTCAGCCACGGATTTCTCCATGTTGTTCATGTTGTAGTTGACTATAAAAGGCTTATAGTCATCTGACAATGAGTTGAGTATCGTATTCGTTGCTAGCTGCAACGGTACTAGGTGCCCAAGTCTCTCTAGGTGGTCCATGTAACCTTTCATTTTCATGACGTGGTTACTGACCGAGGTCCCCTTAGCCATCTTGCACGAGTTAAATGCCCTGGTGGCATCATAACGTTATGTGCGAGCTTGCTCCTGGAACATGTCCCTCACCTGGTGGATCATGTCATAGGCAGGAGTTTCCATCATGCTAGACTGCAACTCTGGACGCATAGTTGCAAGCATGAGGCAGCTGACATCTAGGGCGTCATTGGCGCGCTTCTGAAAAGCCTCCCCGACATCTGCCCTAGCATTGCTGGCTGGAGGATTTCCTAGAGGTTGGACTAGGACATGCCACTTTCTCTCGTGACTAAGCACGATTCGGAGATTTCTCTCCCACGTGAGAAAGTTTGGTTCGGCAAGCTTGTCCTTCTCAAGGATGGAACGGAGAGAGATTGTTAGTAGTTGTAACGTTGGTTGCCATCTACAAATTAAAAACTCGGTTTAATTAGTAATTGCAGATAAAACTTTCTAATCATATATCATCAAACCCATAAATAATATATATTAGACCTAGGACCCATATTTCACACACTTGACGCAAGGTTTGGGCACTTCCCACCAAGTCATGTTATTTCTGGTAGGTAACACCCTGTACCAATCGTACCTAACTGATACGACTCCTAGAACCTCGTAGAGCACTTAGACCCAGTCTAGTATGTTTAACTCTACTCTAGTGCTTTTTGGGCCGGGACTCCCGATTATCACCAAAATAAATCGCACCACCTAAGACAGCAGGAATTCTGGCCGGGACACCCGATTATCGCAGAATCTTTCATGACCCTTCGTGCAATGGTTTGAACCCGGATGCCCAAGATTTGGGCACTTCCGACACCCGAGTACCGTTTAACAGCAAGGGTGTACCATTAGGTGGGTAGCACACTGATCTAAGATTTTTTTGGGTTTTATAATTAAGTTTAATTCTTAATTTTCCAGTTTTTGAAAAACCATTTTAAAACTAACTGTTTTAAAAAAATACGATTTATATGCGTACCTAAACTAGGTGCACAAAACGGCCTTTATAAGTTCCAAACTTGTAACTTTGACAAAACTTTAAATTTATAAAAAATTTAACTAACACGACTAGCAACCTGTAGTCATATTCTAGTTTGTCATAAAACATGGTTTTTCTCTGTTTAATAACAACCTGTTATTAAACCTCTTTTGATTTAGCATCATATAAATATCACAAATCTATATGAATAAACAGTAAATAAAAGAACCACAACCACGCAGATAATAATAAGCATAAAAAACCCTATAGTTTTGCCAACTAATCCTAAGGTCAAAACCTAAGGATAAAGTGACTTGGATTCGCCTTCTTGATGTACTGCTCCCACTAGCCTTGACACCTCCCCGAAGTATCCGTGCTTTGCATGAAGAACATCATTTACTTGATCACCTTCTTCGAGTCCATTTCGGTTGAGGGATTAAACTATTACTAATCTATTACAAATACAATATTGAATGGGGTTGTAAGTGGCACGTAGGCCTTCCCGAACCAGTACAATATTACAGATAAGAAGGGGATTGTAATTGGCACGCATGCCTTCCCAAAACCAAAAGAAAAAGAAGGAAAAAAGGAAAAACGAGTCCTAAGTCGGCAAAACTATAGCTATATGTATCACAACCACGCAATTATATATAAACACTATATATAAAAGACAACCACGCAGTTATAATATATAAACAATAAACTGTGCTGTTAAGCACATAACCTGATTTGTTCAAACATTCTCATTTACCCTTTTTGATTACTACCTATTAACCAAAAAAGAGAATTATGATCTTCTAATTAAATTTATTTTGACCAGAATAGTTTTTCAACAAAACTTTGAGAAACTTGACTTCATTCGAAAACTTGAATGAAGTCCCATGTCGGGCTTTTACTAGTTTTCCAAAAACTTGAAACCGATAACTTTTGGTCAATTTAAAAAAAATATATTTTTTGTTTCTCCATTTGTTATATAAACTTTGCCCCCTTTTAGAATTTATTCAAAAATGACTAAACTAGTCATAATAAATAAATGTCTAAAATATATATTTTAACTAAACTAATTAAAACATATAATACTAGTTTATAAAACATCTTATTAATTTTGTTGCTAAAAATTAATAATCCTTTTTTCGTTAATTATTAATTTAAACAAAAACTTGTTTTATTAATAACTAATTATCCTAAAACTAGATTTTTAACCCTTTTAAACAAAAACTGTTCAAAAACTGGTTAAGATCAAGTTTTAGATAAAAAGTTTATCCTTTTTAACCGTTTAAACATAAACCTTGTTTAAACCTATCTGATTAAAAAATAAACCTTTTATGATCTGGATAAAAACAGAATCCTTGTTTTTATCACCGTATGGTTTTTGAAAAAAATGAGGAGAAGAAACAGGATGAAGAAGATCATATATCCTGAACAAACCTACTAACTAGATAAAACAGGTTTAAATAATTAAACAAACTGTTTAATTTTTCTTGATCAAACTTATCATTATCCAAAAATCATAACCTTTTCAACCATTCAAACTAACTGTTTGAATTTTCTGATTAATAGGATTAAACCTGATAGCAAAAATCAACTGTTTTTTCTACCTATTGATTTTCGAAAAACTGATAACAATATTAAGATCAAGAACAAAAACCTTAAATCTAGAAACAGATAAAAACTAGAAACTATGGATCATAGAGCCGAGGCTCTGATACCACTGAAGGGTTTTGACCTGACCAAACCACCCAATGACACAAACTGGTCAAACCTGGGTTTGATTCTACTGGTTCAATCCTAAAAGCGGAACTGGATTGAACACAACCATCATCTTAAATCTAATGATCAACATAGCTTCTAATAAACAAACCAATCCACAGATAAGGTTATATAAAATATACCTGATCAGAAACAATGGGATTGCTAAAATAAGTCTACCACTACTGTACCTCCTTGGAACTGGCTGCTAGACCGCTCTTGAATTACCAAAGCTTCAAACCGTGAAACCCTTTTATGTGTGTATGTCACGATCGACGCCAAAAAGGAAAAACAAGATGTTTTTCTTTTTGCTTGATCTTCGAAAACAGAGAGAGAAGGAGAGCCGAGAGAGAGATCGTCGAGATCGAGAGAGAGGTCGACCAGATCGAGATAGAGAGTGTTGCGGTGGCTAGGTTTAATCTTTCTTAATCCCTTTTATCTTATATTCTAATCCTTAAGGCTTAAGGATATATATATAGAGATTAAAAAGACCCAAGCTCGATTAATTAAAAGCCCACTTGTTTTAATTAAACTTTCAATCTTCTCACTTTGACCCCCTGGACTTTACTAGTTAATTAATTAACTATTAATTAACTGGTCCGTTAAATATTAAAACTTTAATATTTAATTCTCTTTAAATTATAAATAACTATTTATTATTTATTTCCTTTCTAATAATTAATACAAACTGATTAATTATTTATTTCTCTCTTTTCAATAATTAATACTACTGATTAATTATTTACTTTTCTCTATAATAATTAATCAAACTGATTAATTATTTCCACACATATTTATGGTGAAATCCAACTGTTCTGATTTGGGTGTGTAGCAGTGTGACCCTTTAGTCTCTTATAACATTGGATACAATGTGACCATTAATTATCTCTGCACATAATCCAACAAAACCTCCTCTAGCACGACCCGACTATTCTGCTCAGGATGAAGAGTATAATACATATTATAAGTATATATCTGATGAATCTGACGTCATGTCAATTCTGATACTCTTCACAGAATCTGAGTTTTCGGATAAACTCAAGAATAAGTTGGTATTTGAGGTTATGCAGAACTTAGAGGAGCGCTTCAAGAATAGTGAGCTTTGTAGACTCTTTCTCCTCATGAAGGATATTCTTTCACATGGACCTACGGGTAGGCAAAGGCTCCATCATTGCTGCTGAAGCTGTAGGAACCTATTGTCTCAGGCTACCTTCGGGATTAATCATAGAACTAGATGATTGTTGCTATGTTCCTAGATTAATTAAAAATGTAACCTCGTATGATTTATTAATAAACAGTGGTTTTACCTATCAGTCGGTACGAAAAACAATTTTGTGCTTTAAAAATTATTTATTATATTTTAAGGCAAGTTTACAAAATGGTCTATACACTATAAATCTGCAAGATGACAACGAAATCTATCATATAAGTAAATGGTCAAAGGACACTTTAAACAAAACTTACCTTTGGCATTGTCGGCTCGGACACATAAATAAGAAATGCATAGAGCAACTTCATGAAGATGGAGTTCTAGGCTCATTTGATCTTGAATCAATTGACAATTTTGAATCTTGTTTGTCCGGAAAAATGGCAAAGAAACCTTTCGACAGCTTGATCGAAAGGTCTAAAGAACTGCTATGGATAATACACATAAATGTGTGTGGTCCTTTCAGTCAAGACGATAGAGGAGGACACCGGTACTTCATTACCTTTACTGAAGATTTCAGTAGGTATGGTTATGTGTATCTTATGGGACACAAGTCTGAAAGTTTTGATTTCTTCAAACAGTTTCAGAATGAAGTACAAAACCAGCTTGACAAGAAGATAAAATTTCTTCGGTCTAACCGGGGTGGTGAATATCTGAGTCAAGAGTTTAACGATCATCTAAAAGAATGTGGGATTGTTTCAAAACTCACACCTCCATATACACCACAGTGGAATGGTGTGTCAGAAATGAGGAATAGAACCTTGCTTGTCATGGTTCGTTCTATGATGAGTCGAACTAGTGTACCAATGTCGTTTTGGGGTCATGCACTCGAAACGGTTGCTTTTATGCTAAACCGAGTTCCAACGAAATATGTGGAGAAAGGAAAGACACCGTTTGAGTTATGGACGGGGAAAAATTCTAAATTATCTTTCATAAATATTTGGGGTTATGAGGCGTTCGTTAAACGACCGTTCTCGGATAAACTCAATCCCAAATCAGATAAGTGTATCTTCGTGGGTTTCCTTAGGATACTATTTCTATAATCCCGATGAGAACAAAGTACTTGTTGCTAGGTCAGGGACCTTTCTAGAGGATAAGTTACTGAGTTCAGAAACTTTTAGAAAAGAAATAGATCTTCAAGAAATTAAAGAGGATGAAGGTATGCCTCCACCATTTATGGAACCCGTAATTCAACAAAGAATTGTTGAATCCCAACCCGAGTACACGGTTGAGAAAGAAGTGGAAACACAAGACCTTCACAGGTCCAGTAGGATTAGGACTGAGCCAAATATATATCTAGGATTTCTAATTGCTCAAGAAGAAGGGGTTCCCACATTCTACGGGGATGCTATGTCGGGCAATAAGTCTGACAAGTGGCTAGACGCCATGAAGGAAGAGATGCAATCAATGTATGGCAACCAAGTTTGGAAGTTAGTAGACTTGCCATAACACAGTAAAGCTGTTGGGTGCAAGTGGGTCTTCAAGAAGAAGACCGACATGGAGGGAAATGTGCATACTTTCAAAGCTAGGCTTGTTGTGAAAGGTTACACTCAGACTCATGGTATTGATTATGATGAAACCTTTTCGCCAGTAGCCATGCTCAAGTCTATTAGGATTTTTATGGCCATATCTGCATACTTCAATTATGAGATATGGCAAATGGATGTCAAAACCGCTTTCCTTAACGGGAAACTAACTGAGGATGTGTATATGGCACAACCGGACGGTTTTGAGGATTCCAAGAATCCAGGTAAAGTATGCAAGTTGCTAAAATCCATTTTGATGGATTAAAGCAAGCATCTAGAAGCTGGAACTTGCACTTTGATAAGCACATCAAATAATTTGGTTTTTGAAAAAGCGAGTTCGAGTCCTGTGTTTACACGAAGTTCAGTGGGAGCGTAGCAATCTTCCTGGTCCTGTATGTGGATGACAAACTAGTCATAGGAAACGATGTACCAACATTACAAGGAGTAAAATCATGGTTAGATAAATGTTTCCAAATGAGGGACCTAGGAGAAGCCGCATACATACTTGGTATTAAGATCTATAGAGATAGATCTAGGCGGCTGATCGGACTTAGTCAAAGTACATATATTTATATAGTGTTGAAACGCTTTAAGATGGAAGATTCCAAGAAAGGTTTCATTCCAATGAGATCTGGTATACCATTGAGAAAGGCTCAATGTCCTACTTCTCCAGAAGAGCAGAAGAGGATGAAATCAGTTCCTTATGTTTCAGCAGTAGGATCGATCATGTATGCTATGCCATGTACTAGAAACGATGTTGCTTACTCCATAAGCCTTACGAATAGATATCAGCAAAATCCGGGTGAAGCTCATTGGGTGTTTGTCAAGAACATTCCCAAGTATTTGAGAAGGACGAAGGAAATGTTCATGGTCTTTGGATGAAGCACGGATTAAATCAGTGTAACTGGTTACACATATGCGAGCTTCCAGACGGACAGAGACGACTTTAAGTCGCAGTCAGGGTTTGTCTTTACCCTAAACGGTGGAGCTGTATCTTGGAAAATTTAGAAGCAAGATACGATAGCAGATTCAACTACAGAGGCTGAGTACATTGCAGCAAATGATGCGGCAAATGAAGCGGTTTGGCTGAGGAATTTTATGTCGGATCTGAGAGTTATTGCCGGTATCTCTAGACCAATTGATAAATTATGTGATAACATGGGAGCTTTAGCGCAAGCAAAAGAACCAAGAGATCACCAGTGGACCAGGCACGTATTTAGAAAATATCACATCATCCGAGAGATCATCGGAAGGGGAGATGTGATGATTCACAAGATACCAGCAGAAGACAACGTAGTTGATCCGTTGACTAAAGCCCTTGCTAGAGAAAAGCATGAGAGACATGCTAGATACACTGGAATGCAGTACATGGGACCTAGCAGCTAGGTTTTCAGTATTTAACTAAATTGTATGGATTGATTTTTTAAGACTTATGATTATCTATTAAACATTTCTATGTGATGGAAATAGAAGGTTTAATATAATCATTTTAAATGTCTCCATTTTTAGCATATTTATCTATCCATGATATACGAGTCTCGTTATATCAAAATTACTCCATAGCTACTTGATGCGGTGGGAGCCACATCAGGGAGATACTAACGCTATTATAAATACTTTATGGATTATTCGTGAAGAGAATAACAGCACAAGTCATGTGACCAAGTATTTATAGATATTTGTCGGAGGTACGAATATTAGAGGTGATCTGCATCAGTCTAACTTCATGGAGCCTTTCGACATGAGTTAGCTGATTGGTTGTCCTTAGACCTGAGATGTTTGGTTTTGAGCACGAGGACTTCTTCACATTGAAATATTCTAACGTTACACCGTAACAGGGTAACTATAACAGGCGTATCTGGGTGCAGCGGAAGACGTGTCCTCAAATGCAAGTAGTCAAGATAGGATTTGCACCTTCTCTTGTAGAGAGGAGATATTCCAGGGCCCCTTGACGGTTGAGACTAAATGAAATGCGTGGCCGCGCTCGGATAGAATGATGGACATCATTTGGTTAACTGTAGTTATTCGAGATCAGAAGTCAAGAAACACAATCTGGATTTTTCAGAATAAATCACGTGCTCCATGTCTGAAATCCACGTTACGGGATATCGCGATATGAAAGGAAAAGCGGGGTAATCAAGGTGAATGATTACAGAATCTCTGGACATAAGAGAACTTATAGTCGTGGTTAACCTAAGTGTCTGGCTGGGACCTCCTTAGGCCCGTGATGAACAAGAGAGTGTAACTATCACGCACAAGTGGGAGTCTAATAGATTGTGTGCAGGGATAGTGTACAAGTATCATCACATCCATGAACACTATAAGTTACTAAAGGGTCACACAGCTGTACACCCAATTAGCGAACCAGAAAAACAATACGATGTGTGTAAGAAAGATAATTAACAGTTGATTAATTATCGGGAAAAGAGAAAATAATAAATTGTTATTTATTATTGAAAAGGAATATTAAATATTAGTTAAATATTTAATATAATTAATTTTTGGTTGGATATATATTAATTAATAGTTCATTAATTAATAAATCAAAACTAGAGGGTTTGTTTTGTCGATTGATCAAAGTGTTTGATCACAGACCGGGCTTTAAGGTCCAAGGGCTTTGATCCAACGGATTATCTATTTAAGTAGGTTTAAACCCTTGTTTTAACCTATTCAAGTTATTAGCCACCAAAAAGGACAAAACAAAGCAAACACTCTCTACCCTCTCTCTCTCTCTCCCTCGACGGCCGAAACCACCACCACCTTCGGTGGCGCGTAGTGACGGACGACTGCGGCCCTGCGGTGGTACCACCTCCTTGGCGATAGAACCCCACGGCCGAACCCTCCCTTTGCGGCGAGGGTTCTCGGCGGCTTTTTGGTACACACACGCGAGACTCGTTTTTCGTGGGTATTGTTTGTAAGGCGGTCTAGCAGCCTGTTCAAGTGGTGCAGTAGATGTGTATCCCCCTATATCCGTTCAGGGTATATAATCTATCCTTATTTTATACTGTTTTGGAGATATACATATAATATATCTGTTATAATCTTGATTTATTGTTCTGTTTCCCCACTTGATCCAGTTGTGATCTTGGGAAAGGGATTTGCGGTTTTATATTTCCGTTGTGCTTGTTGTACACTGTAAATCCCTACAAGATACATGAGTGCCCAACCCGTTTCCTAAGCCACCCGCATAGCATCGTTATCTTACATGGTTAAGTTTTGTCTTTAAGCATCGCTAAATACATCATTTAACATCTTTATCATAATTTCACATCGTTAGCATTTTTCATATCAATTATTTCATCACAACAAGTCAATAAAATAGTATGCATCTTTTCATCCCTAAGCATCGCTAATCACACTTCGCTATCATCACTACCCTAAATACTAGCTGCGTGCCTGAAAACTGCTAGGGTTCCAAGGTTCGTCTGCACTGGCACCACGTGCGTGCTAGGCAACTGCTAAGTCCCGTAGTCCATCTTCAGTGGCATAGGTTCACTACACGTGCCCGGCATTTTTGGTACCGATCGGGGCGCGACTCCCTCTCATACACAAATGGTATAATTACAAACGGTGCCCATCGCTATGCCCTCCTCCCACCAATGTGGTGTTATGCACGTTCACCTCATCATCATTGGTTAAACACCACTCCAGTGTACAAGTATACCATGTGTTGCCAACTGATGTGTGAAATCTAAGTTATAAATTTATGTCCAAAAATTACCTATTCTAGCACTCACACACACTAGGCAAGTATACCCTAATTGTGCAATAGCTTAGCAAAGACAACTAATGGTATTGTATCCACGAAAAGCAGTGCAACACCAAGAAGAATAATAGACTAATAGCTAACCTAGGGTTGAGCTTTTTTTCAATTAAAGTAAGTAATTAACTAGAAAGACTAATTAAAAATAAATAATTAAACTAAATCGTGACACTTTTGCAAATGCTCAATTAAGAACAAGTATTGACCTTAATTTCTCCCCCTAGTTCAACATGCCTCAAGATCAATTTAGTTGATTATAGGGATTGACTTTACTACACTCAAATTCCAATTTCATGTAGTTAATATGTATAAGATTTGACAAACAACTCCAGATTGATCATCTAATCTAATGTCAACCTAGTTCATAATTTATTAACCTAGTTAAAACCTGTTTAACAAAACCCAATCATGTTAATGATGGTAAAACCTAGATCTTTAAGATTAGGTGATAGTTTCTAGATCCTGATTACTTTCTCGAGTAAACCCTTATAAATTTTTCATAGAGAAATCATTCAAAGAGGAACATATACCAAAAAAACTTCCTATTAATACTTAATATGAACAATGAATCCAGAGAAACAAAGATTAAAACCATAAAGATCCAAAGTTTAATTAATAAACATGAAAAGTAGTATCAATCCATACATAATCAAAGAAATCAAGCCATGTATCACTGGGGTTTGATCATAAGATGAATACATACTAAAATCAGCCCATAACTAGGCTTAAAACAACCAAGAATCTCAAGAAAAACATGATTAATCTAGAAACGAACATGAATCTAGACAAACCGAATGGAACTTGATGATTGTTGATGATTGATCCTCAATCCCTTGGTCTCCAATGGTGAAATATGCTCCTCTAGGGTTGCAAGAGTTTTCCAAGTCGCCCTAGGACCGGTCAAGTGCAAGAGATATGATTTCGAATTTATAGATGTAGCCTGTCCGACGGGATCGTGACGCGACGCGTTCAAGCACATTTTAAAGAGATTAATTCATGGCACGAGCTTCTGATATTCCCTACGAGATGGGCGACGCGATGCTGTTGGAATATGCCCACTGACACACACGAGTTGGTGTCATTGCCGATGAGGCATAGGCCTATTGAAATGTTTTGATCTGACCAAACCACCTTATGACACAAACTGGTCAAGCCCAGGGTTTGATTCTACTGGTTCAATCCTAAAGCGGAAGCTGATTGAACACAACCCTCTAAACCCCAAAAGGGTTAGGATCTTACTAATGATCATATGAGTTTCTCAACAACAATCCAGATAAAAGGTTTAGAAAAACAATACCTGCTTGATCTTGGGATTGCTAAAGGTAGTCCACCACTACTGCACTACCAACGAACTAGCTGCTAGATCACTCCTGGAATTATCCGAGAATCAAACACGCGAATCTTACGTGTGTGTGGTGATCGACGCAAAGCAAACATGAACACTCCTTGGGTGTTGGTCGAACTCGACGAGAGAGAGAGAGAGATCGACGCAGAAGGAGAGGAGGGAGGCTAGGGTTCCTTTTGAATCAAGTTAGAATGTCTTAGGATTAAATGAGCCTTATCTAGGTTTAAATACTTAAACCTCCTTTAAGCGCAAGCCCATTCAATTAAAGCCCATGACTTTAATTGAAGTTTCATTCCTTTCACTTTGACCCCCTGGACTTTACTAGTTAATTAATTAACTGGTCCGGTAAATATTAAACTTAATATTTAATTTCCCTCTAAATAATAAATAACTATTTATTATTTCTTTTCTTTTTAATAATTAATTTAACTGATTAATTATTTATTTCTCTCTCTAATAATTAATCCATCTGATTAATTATTTCCACACAGAATTATGGTAAATTCCAACTGTTCTAATTTGGGCGTGTAGCAGTGTGACCCTTTAGTCTCTTATAATATTGGATACAATGTACCCATTAATTAGCTCTGCACATAATCCAACAGACTCCCACTTGTGCAAGATAAGTAATAGTTACTGTACATTGTTAGCCTAAGGAGGTCCCTAGCCAGACACTTAGGATAACCAGGTCATAAGAACTCTTATACCCCAAAGAAACTTGTGATAATGTAAACTCTCATAAAACAACTATTCATGAGCACCTTATCAAAACTAACTGTTCATGAATCAACAATCATAAACTACCTATTTATGAATAGGTACGGTTATTATAGGTTTATCCCTTGCAGCGCGATATTTCAATTTTGAGCATGAGCATGAAGAGTGTCAACTCAAAATCTCAAGAATTATGTTCATGACATACTTGATTTCAAAAACTGCGTGATAAACGACAAACAACATATCAGTTCGTTTGGGCACGGCCGTGCACTTACCAGTTTCTCTAATCAGTCAAGTGGCCCAGAAATATCTCTCCTAAAAAGGAGGTGCAAATACCTTCTTGCATATTTGCATTTGGAAATGTGGCTCCCACTGAATCTAGATACGCCTCTTATGACCACCCTGTTACGGCGTGGCGTTAAGACGCACCAAGGATACAACAGTTACCGCATCCCAAACCAAATACCTCAGGTGTAAGGATAACCTATGTGAAAATTACTTTTGACACAAATCCACGAAGTACTTTTCACGGTGGGTTAATCCAATATTCGTAACCCTAACGAATATCCGTAAATTTTGGTCCACAAATGACTTTTGCAGCTATATTCGATATACCTTCGAATCTACCCCAAAATTACGATGACTTTACAACCTTATCAAGGTTCCCACCGAGATAAGTAGTCACGGATAATGTTTTTGAAGCTTATTCCTGGATGGTCTAAAACATACAAAATGATGAAGAACAATGAAACTAATTTATGCACCCTCCATATTCCACCCTGGAATAAAGATGCATAATTTCCACCATTTCATTGACTCAATTCACAGCGTTTATCTGAATTACTTTATTATTTTTACATTGTAACTTATCACAGATTACAGAGAAAATAATATGCCTATAAACCCAAAACTCAAGACTAGTACTTTAAAGCACTCCTTCTTGGTTTTGTTAGAACTTGTTTTCGCAACCTAAAAACAATTCTAGACTTACTTATTTTATAAATTCCTTAAACTTGAAGAACTGGAAATAACTCTAAAGTTTCTGAGTTTATAAAATAATCCCCTTGTAATTAAAACTTTAATTACACTTTGTAGATGTGATAAATCTTACTAGATTCATATCCCCTTTTTGAAATGATAAAACCATTCACACAAACATGTAAATTTGAGATTAGATCCCCAGTGTACACAAACACTTATCTAATTTCATTACTAAGGATACCAAAAAATATCCTATTTTATCATCTCTAACGTTAATCAACCACCAACATTATTTTGACCTTTTGAACCTTTTTTATATATAATTCCCTTTTAAGTCATGACTTGATCTTAAGAACTTGCAATGACTTCCTTATTGAGAACCTTTCAATAAGTCATGCGTTCTTCGGATTAGTTCCCTTTCAAGAACTTTTATTTTAGACCACTTCTAAAAACATCCGACAATTATATATTTCAAAAGTTCATACTTGTATTTATCATACTAGTTAGATCAACCTTGATAACTTGATAAATACACTAGTCAAGTGCTCCCACTATCTTTTATGAAAAAGTCCATTACCTTAAAACACCCTTTTAGACTCAGTCAGCCCTTGACTAATACGCCTAAAACTTGTGTTTTAAAACACTTGTTTAAAACAGTATTTGTGAAAAATTTAAATTTTTTATGAAACCAGAACTTGGATTTCTCATATATCCAGCTTTTCAAATATAGAAAACAGTTTCATTAAACCCAACATGTTTACAAGTATAAAACACTTGTAAAGATATTTTAAATTTCTTTGCCTAAAATATTTAGTATAAAACAACCTTGATCATAATAACTATTATAATCACCTTTATACTGTTGGGGTTCTATGAGCAAGCGGAAGCAACAAAACAAACATGCAACACAAAAGTACAAGTATGCAAAGCATAAAACCCCAAGTCATCGACCAAGCTCTATATCTATTATTTGCAACATGAAAAAGAAGAAGAAAGAAGATTATACCCTTTCTCCTTAGCTCCAGAAAAACGTGGATGTAGTGATGAAGACTTGAAGACCAAAGTAGCCTTCCTCTATCAAAGTCCACCCCAGGTTTTGACAATCCACAAGTACTAGCTTGCTTGGATGAGCTACAATCTCAAGAACCCGCCTCAAGAACAGCAACAAACTTTCTTTACTTACGGACTCCTTGATCTCACACTCAAAGAACACTCTAAAAGTTCAAACTAAGTGTATCAAATGTGAGAGTAACAAAAGGAATAAAGTGAGAGGCAAATAGGACTCTTTTATAAACATAATAGTGCCATTTCAGATGCCCAAGACCGGCCAATAGGTTTCAAAAAAGAAGGCCATGCATTGGCTAGAAAAGGAGGTGGAGACAAAGTAATTAAATGCTGTCAGACACGATTACGCGCCGCGTGCCCGTAAGTTTATGCGCCACGTAAACACAGTATCGCGTACCCTTAAGTGCGCCACGTCGCGTACCTCGCCTGCCCACCAACCTTTCCACTTTGACACTTTTAGTCCCTCAACTTTCATTGCTGTCAGGATTGATCCCCGACGTGTGACCCAATAGGACCATACTATATTGGCAGTGATCCATATGGCACATGACATACCGTACCCACTTGCACATGACATACCGTACCCATAAACCACAGACAAAGAGCAGCCTCTAGTAAGGCATCTCTGCCCCCAACCAGTATGGGTTTTGTCATCTAGAACAAAAACCAAATCCAGAATCAGTTACGAAATGGTCCTATAGATAAGTGATCATTCATCCTTTCGTTCGCGATATCCATCTGAACACGAGACATGGTTAAATGTCAATCTCCAGATCGTTCACGATTATGTTTCTCGATCTTGATTGATGGTGACCTAAAATCTAGTTGCAATCGATCAAATATCATTGCAACTCGAGCATGGCCATGCATTTTACGTCACCGCTGAATCATCGAGGTGCCCAAGGATATCTCTCTAAATCTAGAGGAACGAATCCCTTAGACTACATTGCTCCACCACATACACCATACTTTACCTAAAGGCTCCCTTTATAACAGCTAGTCACGAACCGCGTTTGAAAGCAATCAAGGAAAAGCAGATCCATACTTTGGAACACATGTATCTCCAGTCTAAGGATAAAATGATACTATCATCGTGACATACTCGTGACATAAACCATGAAGTAAGTTCAGGTGCGGGTCGTCCAGTCACTTGACCATTGCAAGTACAGGCGAAGTGTTGCGTCTCTTTTATCTAATTCATTATTAGATAGCGACCAACCACTTCTCCCAGTCTTATCTCAAACCTTCTTCCCATGAAGAATGACCGACTGTGGACATTTAGAATGTAAAAGGAATTCAGGGAAGTATTAAACATGCTAAGATGGAACACAGTAAGGATTCATAAAATATTCGCCCTCGGCGTATCATTAAATCACATTTAATAATCAATATAGTATGAAATACAATACTGCTCAATTTTCCCATAATACAAGTACAAATCAAAGATAAACCAAATATTACACTCAAACCAAGTCACTAGCAAATCTTACACCTATCGATCTAGTGTGAGAATCATGTACACCTTGTGACAACGGTTTAGTGAAAGGATCGGCCAAATTGCCTTCCGATGCTACTCTGCTGATGGCAATTTCACTACTCTCTATAACATCTCTGATGAAGTATTATTTTGGAGGGATATGCCTCGTCCGCTTATGAGCTCTTGGTTCCTTAGCTAGAGCAACCGCACCCTCATTGTCACAGAAGATCTCAATAGGGTCGGATATGCTAGGAACCACTCCAAGGTCTTGGATGAACTTCCTCATTCATACAGCCTCTTTAGCTGCTTCACTTGCCGCAATGTATTCTGACTCGGTAGTTGAATCAGCTACGGTGTCTTGCTTAGAGCTCCTCCAGCTTATAGCATAACCATTAAGAAGGTACACGAACCCCGATTGTGATCGGCAGTCGTCCTTATCCGTTTGGAAGCTAGCGTCAGAGCAGCCATGCACTCACAGCTCTTCCCCACCACCATATACTAAGAACATCTCCTTTATCCTCCTAAGATACTTGAGAATGTTCTAAACCGCAGTCCAATGTGCTTGTCCGGGATTGGCCAGATATCTACTCGTCATGCTCAAGGCACACGATACATCAGGTCTAGTATATAGCATGGCGTACATGATTGATCCTATTGCCGAAGCATAAGGGACCCTCTTCATTACGTCTAGTTCCTCCTTGGAATACTATAGGACAAGGAATACTACAACGCTCCCACTAGCCCTGACATATACGCATGGCTCATCCTTGCTTTTTGATAATCCAAATTCTTTGATTTTCTTATCAAAGCACAGGTTCCAGCTACGAGATGCTTGTTTAAGTCCATAAATGGACTTCTTTAGTTTGCAGACTCTATCAGGATACTCAGGATGTACAAAACCTCGGATTGTGACATAAACACCTCTTCATTGAGTTTCCCCTTAAGGAAGGCGGTTTTTACATCCATCTGCCATAACTCGTAATCATAAATGCAGCTATGGCCATGAGTATTCGGATAGACTTCAACATGGCCACTGGTGAAAAAGTTTCCTCATAGTCAATCCCATGAGTTTGCGTGAAACCTTTAGCCACCAGTCGGGCTTTGAAGGTATCTACAGATCCATCCATGCCGGTCTTCTTCTTGAAGACCCATTTACACCCCACTGTCTTACACCCGAGTGTAGGAGCAAACAATTCCCATACTTGGTTATCTGACATGGATTGCATCTCACTCTCCATTGCTTCCCTCCACCTAGCAGACTCAGTGCCGCTACGGCTTCCCAGTAGTTGGTCAGTTCATCATGATCCACCAATAAGTCATTTCCCTCAAATATGAGAAACCCATATCTCTCTACCTCATGACGTAGTCTACCGGTCCTACGAGGAATTAATGGAGCGTTGTCAGGTACCGACGCATCCTCTTGCTCGGTTTCAACCACTTCGGGTTGATTGCTAGTGCCGACACTTGTCCCTTCCCCATTGGGTTCTTGAATTTCTTCAAGATCAATACTCTTACCAGTTTGAATGGATATGAGTTCCCTTTCAAAGAACACAGCCCTTCTCGCGATAAACACTTTGTTTTCGGAAGGTTTGTAGAATAAATATCCCATGCCTCCGGTTGGATACCCAATGAAGTAACACCTTTCAGACCTTGGTTCAAGTTTTTCCTTTACCTCTCGTCTAACGAAGGTAGGACATCCCCAAACCTTGAGATATGCGATCTTAGGAACAACTCCATGCCACATCTCATAAGGTGTCTTTTGGACCTTCTTTGTCAGTACGAGGTTAAGGATCCTAACTGCCGACTCGAGAGCGTTCCCACAAAAACTTATGGGTACTTCTGTGTGACTCATCATCAACCGGACCATATCCAATAATGTCTGATTCCTCCGCTCTGCGACACCATTTAATTGTGGTGTCCTAGGACGTGTTAGTTGTGAAATAATCCCACAACTAACTAGATGATCACGGAACTCCGAGCTCAAGTATTCACCTCCCCTATCGGAGCGAAGTACTTTGATAGTCTTGCCCAGTTGATTCTGGACTTCGTTTTGGAATGTCTTAAAGACCTCAAAGGTCTCAGACTTATGCCTAATCAAGTAGACATATCCATATCTACTGAAATCATCAGTAAACGTAACGAAGTATCTAGAGTTGTTCCTTGTAACATGCTTGAACGGACAGCATACATCCGTATGCATTATTTCCAACAAGCATTTAGCCCTTTCACCCACACCGGTAAAGGGTGACTTAGTCATCTTGCCTAATAAACAAGACTCGCATGCTTCACTTGACCCGAGGTCAACTGATTCCAAGATCCCATTTGCTTGGAGCTTGGTGATGTGTTTCTTGTTTATATGGCCAAGACGACTATGCCATAAGGATAACTTATCCAAACCATTTTTGGATCCAGAATCAATGTTCATGATTGCTCTATTATTTTCTATGTATGCATCGGCTTCATATATACCACGACATGGATAAGCTTTAAAATAAAAAACATCATTTTTGAAACAAAAAATATAACCATTTTCAAATTTAAAACAATATCCATCGGCATACAAACCATATAAAGATAAAATGTTTCTAGCCATAATCGGCGAATATCATACATCTTTCAAAATAATAGAGTAGCCGGTCTTGAAAGTAAGCTCCACGCTCCCATTCTCTAACACTGGGACAACCTCTTTGTTTCCCATGGTCAGCTCCAGCTCCTCATCTCTCAGCCTTCTACTTCCCTATAGCACCTGCACCATATTACAAATGTGAGTGCCACAGCCGGTGTCTAAAACCCAGCCGTTAGATGTAGAAGTATGATGGAGTTCAATCACAAACGTACCTGAAGTAGAAGCGCCCGCTCCCGAAGCTCGTAGCTTCTTCAGGCCCTGTGTCCCTTTGCCTCACAGAAGAAGCAAATCGCCTCCTCCGGAGTCTTAGCTTGAGGGATAGGTCTCTTTGGCTTTGGTTCCGAGGCAGGGTTCGGCTTGGGTTCCCCAACCTTACCCTTACCTTTGCCCTTCGGGGTAGAGGCCGGTTTCTTCCTCTTCTTGGACTCACCCTCCTTTATGGCCAAGACGGGAAGAGAGGTGGAGGTATTCTGCTTGGTCATGTTGGACTCAGCAATCCGCAGCATACCATGCAGCTCCATTAGGGATTTGTCCATCCCGTGCCTATGATAACTTACAACGAATTGATCATATGACGGTGGGAGAGACCATAGAATCAAGTCTACCGCCATCTCTCTTGCTCTGGCAAATCCCAACCTCTCAAGGCGTTCCACCAATGCCTTCATCTTAAGAACATGGTAGGACACGTTCCCGCCCTCTTTCAACCGGCAACCGAGAAGGTCATTGAGATAACCATACCATTCATGCTTCGCTTGTTATTGGAATATGTCCGACAACTCGCGCATCATGTCATAGGCACTAAGATGCTTCACTGACTTTTGTAAGTCGGAGCTCATCGTTCTAAGAATGAGGCAAGTAACCTCGGTGATGTCTCTGAGGCGTTTTTCATACGCCTCTTTGATAGCCCTACTCGCGTTGGATGCAGGGGCCTTGGGGATGGGTTCCTCAATGGTGGCCAACTTATCCTCATGGCGGAGGACTATCCTTAGTTGCCGTGACCAATCCATAAAATTGGTCCCATCGAGTTTATCCTTCTCGAGAAACACTCTTAAGGATATGTTTGACGTGGTGTTGTTTGTGCTAGTTGATGCCATCTATAAAAAGAAGAGTAGATTGGTTAGTTGGATTGAAATCCTTGTTAAAATAATTACCCAAGTGTTTAATAAAACAACTATTTTAACAAGGGCTAAGAACCCTATTTCACCTTGCACCGTGACGGGTTTTCCGCGGATCACGTGGCAAAGCTATTTAGGCCGGCAACCATTGACCGATTGCAATCCATTATTGCAACTCTTAGTTCCTTGCGGGATCCTACTTGACAACCATTGTGTCAAGTTCGGCATGTTTGATCCCTCTACACCAATCCCAAAGTAATATTTTACATGACCTCGGCTAGAGCTCGACGACCATATGAAATATTAATTTGAAATCGTAAATCAACCATCAAGATACACGGAGGTACTCTAGCCCAATGGTTGACTCAGCTAGAGCTCGACAATCGACCTTGCGAGTTGCCACACGCGCCTTCCACACAGCTCATGCAAAGGCAATCTCGGCTAGAGCTCGACGATCAACCCTTACACACCTAGATTCGGGCGGTGTCATCTTATGGGTGGTGTGCGATTTACATTTAGAAAACGGGATTTAGTTTACCGGTTTAAAAACTATTTTAAGTTTGATTAACAAAAGTGACAATAACCAAATGTTTTCACTAATCGGATACTAAACCAATTTTAAATCCATTTGTTAATCAAGTTTGCGCGCAAGAGTATTAAAACCATTTTTAAAACTCTTTGACACCTCTTAACTTAGGTCAATCCTAAGGATAAACGACTTGAATTCTCCTTTGTGATGCATTGCTCCCACTTGCCTTCACACCTCTTCCGAAGTTTCCGAGCACTGTGCAAGCCATCATCTTGGAAATATTCTTGAACTCCGTCTTGATTATGGGCCAAAACTACATCTACTCTATTACAAATACAATAATAAAGGGGTTGTAAGTGGCACACAGGCCTCCCTGAACCAATACAAGATTACAATTGAAAAAGGGATTGTAATTGGAACGCAGGCCTTCCCAAAACCAAAAATAAAAGAAGAAGAATAAAATATATATATATATATCACAACCATGCAATATATATATATAAACAATATATATATATATATATATATATATATATATATATATATATATATATAACAAACACGCAGTTATATATATAAAAAGTAAACTATGCGATAAACATAAAACCTGATTCGTTTAACCATTCTCATCTACCCTTTTTGACTAATAACTATTAATCAAAAATGAGAATTGTGATCATCTAAAATTATTTAAATTAACTTGATCAAAAACAGTTTTTCAATAAACTTTGAAAAACATAACCTTATTCAAAAACTTGAATAAATCCTATGTCGAGTTTTCACTAGTTTTACCAAAAACTTAAACACGACAAAAACTTGATCATAACTTAAATAACATCATCTTGTTTGCTTCTCCTTATATAAACTAACCCTTTTTAGAGTTTATTTATAATGTCTCAACTGGACATGATAAACAAAACATCCAAAAAAATATATATTTTTACGGAAGTTGATTAAAATATATATATAATGCTAGGTTATATAAAACTTTATTAATTTTAATACTTAAAATTAATAATTTTGGATTTAATCGAAAAACTCACTTGGGCCTAGACCTCTTTGGGCCGTATTCCACCTGGGCCGAAACCCCACTTGGGCCACAGCCACCTTGGCCGAGACCCTCCTGGGCCGAGAGCCACCTGGGCCGAGACCCCCTTGGGACGAAGCCACCTGGGCCGAGAACCCCCCTTGACTATGGTGCTTGGGCCGAAGCCCACTTGGGCCGTGGTTGATGGTCCCGTAAGGTTTACAGATGAAGCAATGCTTGATGTAAATCTACTAGTGTGTGTTTGTGTTTTAGTATTCGGTTAGAGAGAGAGAGCCGAGAGAGAAGATGAACACAAACACAAGTAAGAAATATGCAAATATTACATTAGAATGTGGGGGAAATGCCTTTATATAGCATTTCTCCAACTTTGAGTAATTACATATTACACCCCTCACTTTAATATTTCTTACAATCTCCCCCTAAGTGAGGTGTGTAATCATTCACAACAAATAAATACATTCATCTAATCGTATGCCGATTTGTTGCAAATGCCGAATGCCACTTGCCATTTGCATATTTGCCTTCTGCTATCCAGTGTCGTTCTAATTCTTTCTATAGCACGATAGGCTTGAGCATGTTCTTCATCAGTGTATGCTGCACGGTTATTCCATATTTTCTGATGTATCTTATGATGGGGAATTTTCAAAGTGCCGTCTGAATACGCCATGAGTTCATCAAGTCTGATGAAGATCTTTTCACCTTTTGTATTCTTTGAGACGACCCCTCGATCACCTTTGAAGTTTGTATGACCATCATAGATAACTGTCAACTCTTCAAGCTCTTCAAGATCTGAGTGGCTTTGATTAGGCTTAAGAAGATTGACTTTCCGATAGTTGTTTTCAGCACCGAGCTGAATATCATGTTCCTCAAAATATTCCATAAGATTCCTCATATACCTCATTAACGCAACCCTTCCAAACTCTTCATCATGCCATTTTCCTCTTTTCTGAGACAGAATGTCAAATATAAAGCTGATGTCTTCAATATTAAGAAACCTCAGATCTGCTTCTGTGAGGAAGTATGATAGGTTGTTAGCTCTTCTGACATGGAAAATAGCATAATTTATGTTGAAGTTGGTTTCGGTATAAACACTGAGGAGTTCAACTATTGGAAATTATGATTTGATATCTTCTGGTTTGGTTTTGGAACGAGTAAGGATGTGATCATATCTTCTTCTTTGTTTGTCATCCATGTTCCTCAGCTCGGGTGAAATAACCTCTATCAGTTCACTGCTATATATTTCTGGTATTCTTTCTTCAAGATTTGCAGCATTGACAAAATATGGTTTCCATATAGGTTGTTGGCCAGCACTCCTAGTGAACATGTTACCTGCATCAAGTCCTGGATCCCCACGATGTACTGGAGGAGCAGGTGGCACTATGAATCTCTGTGGCAAGGGCCATTCTGATTCTCTTCTGAATTTTTCCGCTGCTTCTGTTTGTCTGTTTCTCTCTAATATATCAGCAGCTGATTTTTGAAATTGACCAGGAGGAGGAGGGAATTGTTGATGAACTTCAAAGTTTAGACCACTGAGAACCCTGGACACGTCAAAAGTTGGTTTCTTCTTTTTAGGCTTTCTCCTAGAGATTGCTAACCTTTCTTTCTTTTTTAGTGCAAGCTCCCTTTCACTAGGGATATTATAGAATATGTCAACAACTCTAGGTGAAGCTGGACTTGTAGCAACCTCGACGTATTCATCAATACTCTTGAAAAGTCTTTCCATCTCAGGATCCTCAGCTTCCTCCTCTGGCAGAGCAGAACTGCCTTCTCCCATATGCCGTGTAGGTGAAGTATGCATAGACTCATATAATTCCCTTGTTTCACCTTCTGAGTCTGAGAATCCCTCAAACATCTTGGCATGGGACTGCTCGCAAGGTATCTCACCTTCTTCAAGTTCTATTGGCCTCGGTTCATATTGTGGAGGTACATAGAGTACAATCTGTTTGTTAGCATCTTCAGTTTGTTGTTCAGGAACTTCATCGGCCACTTGTTGTTGTTGTTGGTGTTGACTTCTGGACCTAGTTGAACTTGTACCTGCAGATAAGTATGAAGTAACAAGTGGTACAGGTACATTAGGTACATTTGCAGCCGCAGAGGGAGAAGTCATATATAATCTCCTTCTTTTCTACCCCTCGGGTTGATCATCAGGGTCTTGATCATCCCGCCTCCTTTTGATTTGTCATCTGCAGTTGTTGGATTGGTGACACGGCTTGTTGAATTTGTTGTTGAAGTTCTGCACATGTAACAAGCCCGGAATCACGAAGACTTCCGGTTGAAGTACCAGCCACATAAGCAGTACTACTTACTGGAGCAGCAGGGATGTTGGCTCCAGCAGGATTTCCTTCCAATCCTTGAATGGAACCTTGAAAGGTACCACCTCTGGAAGTTGAGGAGACTTGTTGAGCCAACATGTTCAGTGCATCGATTGTTACCCTGTGTTGGTCAAGATATGCGGAAATCCGCGGTATGTCAAATCGTGCATCAAAAGGAGTCGAGGACGAGGGAGGCGGTCCTCTTTGTTCAATAGGTCCAACACCCAATTGGGGTTGACCTAGTGTATGTGCTATAACCCTGTACAATAAAGACGGAGTCTGTTGAGAGACACCGTAGTAGCTTTGTGGGGCAGAAACTTGCACGGGTGGGATCACCGCGACTTTTTCAATATGAGGCCCAACAATGTCAGTCCCCATAGTGGATGTGGCTTCCCGGCTTTCTTGGATTGGGGAACCCTTAGCACTCTTTTTTTTCTTTTCTCACCTCCTCTCTATCACTCGCACTCCTAATAACAAAGCTATCTTCCTCTTCACCACTACCTGGACCATATCCGGCATATTGATTAGGATCTAGTAAGGAATCAGGAGTGTCAGAGCCAGTTTCAACAGATATATCAGGAGATGGAGAGACAACTGGAATGTCATGGTCAGGAGCAATGATGGCATTGCGAACGATAGGAATGGTAGTTGTTGTTTGAGTAGGTGAGATTAATGGGATGACCAGACCACCAGATTGAGGAATGGGAGTTGTTTGAACAGAGTAAGTCTGGTCAGGAGAGGTAGGGTGAGGATCGGTAAGTTTCATGAAAGAGGGGGTACTTTCAGCTTGTTGTTCAATGGGGTGCTCATGGGTGCCCATGGGAGATATAACAGGTTCAGAGGCAGGGGCACCTCCTGGATGGGAAGCGGATTCATCATGAGAAGAACTGGATGACTCAGAAATGTCAAGACCAAGTTCAGTAAGAACAGCTTGGGTTCGGGTGGTCTGAGAAAGTGATTGAACAATGGCTTGAACGATGGTGGGATCATATGCATCCCCTCCCTCTCTAGTCCCATCACCTTCACCCTCTTCTCCACCCCTCTCAACATTTTCTCTCTGCTCTTCCCTCTCAGCATCTCCCGCAGATGTCTGAGGCCTAAGTTCTACATGCTCACCAGGTGCTACTCCTCCCTGGGCAGGTCTGGCCGGTTCTAACCCGACCATGGGAGGTATTCCTACACTCTCCCTATACTCTTAACAATATCATTATGCTCACAAAGGTCTAAAAGAGATACAGGGAAGGGTCTTGGAATTGGCATGTTGGCTGGAGCGGCAGGTTTTATATACAAGAATAGTTTAGGAGTAATAGAAGGTAAACCTATCCTCCGAGGAATATCAGCATTCCGATCCATCACAAACTGGATGATCATTGGTAGGAAGCGGTGGTACGGCAGCATGTTTGCATCTTTCTTCTTTTGGGAATTCTTCCTTTGCATAGTAGCTTTAATATCTTGGAAGAGAAGAAATGCATAGTCTACAAGCATATGGTTGGCTGCAGCGACAAAAATTTTGAGTTGATACTCAGTGGGGAATTCATAACCCGAGTGCTTTGGGGTGAGACACCTTTGAAGCACTGTCATTAATGTATTATACTTTGGGTGCAAGCTGTTGCGTTTGAATTGACCTTTACGTGTGAGCTCACCATCATACCCCATCTCCATTATAGCTGCAAGACATGCATCCTCGTCTGGGATTTCCTCAAAGTCTGTTGTAGGAGGTCTGCTATCTGCTCTGGGTAGGGCAAAAATTGTTCTAAGGCGACTAAGAGATATATTGACTTGAAATTCGTCGACCTCAGCATGGATTACTTCATAACCCCTGTCATTGATCCGCACATCACATGTTTTCCAAAATTGTTGAACGTATAGTTCAGGTACATGTGTGCCTGTTTTGGCTGGGTTATAGGTCAGTAGGTGATTGAGTGGGTGTATTTTGAGAATTTCAGTGACAATTGAGTAGGTAAGGTTTCTCAGTTTTCTTAAGTCAACAAAATGGTTGTTTTCATGAGATTTGGTGTTAAGGAATTCTGCTTGGGGCATGATCTCCTCTGGGTCACGTACAGCTTGAGCCATTATATCTGTACAGATAGATAAAACAGTTAAGTTAAGGATAAAGAGATATGCATGACAAAAGTTTACCCATGTTGACCAATGTTCTAACACCCTAAGTGTTGAACCCTCACTGTGTACAGGATGATTTTTAGTATAAAAAAGTTGTTTTGATACTTTAAAAGTGTCAATTATATAGTACTGAACAACTTTGTAGTACTGAAGCATAGTAAAAAAATCACCCTAACACCTCTTTTTAGGCCAAAAACCAAATTGTTAGTGTATGTTTATACCCCCAAGAACATGAAGAACACTTTTCGAGATTTTTAAAATATTTTTACATCAAAGTGCTCCCCAAGTGTTCAATATACTCATCGCATACTTTGTTTCATCAAACAAGTTTGTTTCGTGTACCAAAAATCCCTTCAAAGTGTTGAGACTCTCATTCGCATATGGGTGTTCTAAGGCCAAAAAATACCCTTTTAACTCAAAATCTTCAAAATGTAAACCGTACAAGTTGTTACCTTTGAGATTAGGAGTATTTTGACACTAAAATTGCAAATTTTGGCAGAGTAACGGGATGTTTTTCGAAATCAAGTAACCAACAAAACGAGAGAACACTTAGTCGAATTTTCGAATTTTGAATCGTGTGAAGGACAATTGGTAACTGATGAGTAACTTATCTCAGTGAAAAAAGACACGTGTCAAGCTCTGATTGGCCCTCACAGTCGGTTAAAAACACGGCTGATAGCCAATGCAAATGGTAAATAAACCAGGCTTATAGAGCTCGCTATTAACCCTTTGATGTGTTACTCGCGTGCGATTAACACTAGGTCCTATTAACATGCTAATGAATCGCGTGCGATTAACACTTGGTCTTTCAATCTATGCGATTGACTCTTTGGGGTTTTAATCGCGTGCGATTAACCCTTTGGTTATCCATGCGATTAACACTTGGTCTCATTCGATGCGATTGAATCTTTGGGGCTTTAATCGCGTGAGATTAACCCTTGGTCTCAATCGATGCGATTGACTCTTTGGGACTTTAATCGCGTGCGATTAACTCTTTGGTTATCCATGCGATTGATCCAATACTTGAAAACTCAATATATCTGAATTTTGAAAATAATTTTTCAGATATGGTTGATTTGAATGTTTGTTTGACACACCCCCCCTAGATTCTTGCATAATTTTTAGGGAATGTGTCAGTTTGATACTTCTCCCCCTACACATGTGCAGTATGTGTATGATTTTTCTCCCCCTACACATATGATACATGTGTAGCACTAGAAAGTCACTCCCCCTTGATTGTTGCATCATGAAGCTACACAAAGAACAAACAGTGTAACACCTACTCTAAACAAAAAGGAAAGAAAGAAAGGAAAATGGAGCAACAGTATGTTATATTTTCAGATTGAGCATGCCTAACTTGGATACCAACTCAGTGAAGCGACTTTCATCTAATGGGTTGGTAAACAAGTCAGCAAGCTGATTTTCAGTAGGAACATATTGGAGCTCAATAAGACCTTTCTCTACATTATCTTTTATGAAGTGATAACGTATATCAATGTGTTTGGTTTTAGATTGGTGTACCGGATTGCAACAGATAGCTATGGCAGACTGGGAATCGCATAGTAAAGGAATGTTGTCATACCTAAGGCTAAAGTCTGATAATTGTGTTCGTATCCAGAGACTTTGTGAACAGCACATTGCAGCAGCAACATACTCAGCTTCAGCTGTAGAAGTGGATACACAGTTTTGCTTCTTTGAGGCCCAACAGACTAAACGATCACCCAGGAAGTGTGCACTACCAGAGGTGCTTTTCAAATCAATCTTGCAACCAGCATAGTTAGCATCTGAGTAAGCATGGAGATCTAGATTTGAATCTTTGGGATACCATAGACCTAGATCCATAGAACCTTTAAGATATCTGAATATCCGCTTGACTGCTAGAAGATGTGACTCTTTTGGATTCGCCTGGAATCTAGCATAAAGACACGTAGAGAACATGATATCCGGACGACTAGCAGTAAGATACAGTAACGATCCAATCATCCCACGGTAGGTTTTCATATCTACAGGAGAACCATCAAGATCTGCGGATAGTTGTGCCTTAGCAGCCATGGGTGTGGATATGGGTGTGCAGTTAATCAATTCATACTTCGTGAGAAGATCTTTGATGTACTTGGATTGGCAAATAAAGTTGCCATGACTTAACTGCTTCACCTAGAGTCCGAAAAAGAAAGACATCTCTCCCATCATACTCATTTGAAATCTGTTTGCCATGATGTTGGCAAACTCGTCACTGTATCCAAAAATGATATCGTCCACATATATCTGAACCAAAATCTTGTCCCGACCTTTGGTCTTTGTGAATAGAGTGGTATCCGTCTTTCTTTTGGAGTAGCCTTCACCAATCAAATATTCAGATAAGACGTCGTACCATGCACGAGGAGCTTGCTTTAACCCGTACAAGGCCTTATCTAAGATATAGACATGATTTGGATGTTTTGAATTGATGAATCCTTCAGGCTGTGAGACATAGACTTCTTCTTTAAGTACGCCATTAAGAAAAGCTGTCTGCACATCTATTTGAAAGACACGGAAGCTTCGAGAGGCTGCATATGCAAGGAATAGCCGTATAGCTTCAATACGAGCAACAGGGGCAAAGGTTTCATCATAGTCAATACCCTCCTGTTGATTGTAGCCTTTAGCAACCAACCTATCTTTGTTATGAATAACTACTCCATCCGAATCCCGTTTGTTCTTGTAAACCCATTTAGTTCCTACAACAGATTTAACATATGGGAGAGGAACTAATCGCCAGACTTTGAGACGATCAAATTGGTGTAATTCTTCCTGCATTGCAATTACCCAATCTGGATCATCTAATGCTTCACAAGTCTTGGTGGGTTCAATGATGCTTAAGAAACCCGAGAATTGGCATTCGTTTGCTGTGACGGATCTTGTTTAAATGCCAACTGAAGGATCTCCGATGATGTTCGCTTCAGAGTGATGTCTGGTCCACCTAATTTCATGTGAAGTGGAAGATGAAGGAATGAGATCTTTTATGTGTCGTGCTTCTTCTTCATCTTCAGGAGAGAAATGTGGGTCTGAATCAAACACAAGAGGACTCTCCTGGTCAGGAATCTAAGAAGTCACAGGGGGACAAGTGACAGAAACAGAAGAATAATCCTCAGCATATAGATCAGCAAAAGGATTCGTATCATTAACCGTAGGAGCCGTTATAGTAACACTTGTTTGTATGCCTGTGTTGTCCCTGTTGTCAGTTAAAACAGGAGAGGATTCAAATCTTAAGAAATCAAACATAAAGTCAAGATTAGTATTTGAACTGGAGGGATTGTTTGATTCTTTATTTTGAAGCGCCGGTCCTGAACGGGTATGTTTGGAAGCGTTTATTGTTGATTTAGGTGGAAAATCTTTAACATTCAATGCATCATCAAATGTTACGTTGATACTTTCAACAATGCTCTTTGTACGTTTGTTAAAAACTCTATAGGCTTTGGATTCAGTGGAATAACCTAAGTATTTGATATTAGGCACTATGACATTTTCCATTTCATAGGGAGTTTTATTAAAACATTTATTAATGAAAGAGTGATTCTGCGTATAGCAGGCAGTGTTGATGGCTTCAGCCCAGAAGGAATGTGGGAGCCCAGAGTATGACAGCACGGTACGGGCAGCTTCAACCAAGGTTCTGTTTCGTCTTTTGACCACACCATTCTGTTGTGGAGTGTATGCTGCAGAGAACTGATGGTTGATCCCAACTAGGTCACAAAAACTTTTCAGAGTGTTGTTCTTGAATATTGTTCCATTGTCTGTACGGATTGAGACAACACTCTGACCATACTTGTTCTGCTGCTGTTTGATGAATGTGATAATTGTTGAAGTAGCTTCATCTTTAGCACGCAGGAATTTGACCCAAGTATACCTGGAATAGTCATCCACCATGACTAGTATATACTTCTTCCCATGCTTGGACTGAATTCTCATAGGACCGCAGAGATCCATATGCAGGAGATCTAAAGGCTTGGTAGTGCTAAACACTTGCTTTGATTTATGAGTAGCCTTCTTCATTTTACCCTTCTCACAGTCTGCACACAGATGGTCCTTGTTGAATCTTAGCTTGGGAATGCCTCTCACCAAGTCACCAGTGACTAGTTTGTTAATATTCTGAAAGTTCAGATGAGAGAGTTTACGGTGCCATTGCCAAGTAATATCATTTGAAGCTTCGGACAGAAAACACACAGAAGTAGGAGAATCATATTTCTCCAAATCTATGGAATACAGGTTAGATTTCCTAGAGCCTGTAAGTAGTTCATCACCAGTTTCTGTGATCACAGAACATATGTTTTTCTTGAATACTACTACCAGATCTTTGTCACAAAACTGTCTGATGCTAAATAGATTATGACCCAATCCTTCAACATAGGAGACTTTCTTGATCTTGATGTGCTTCTTCTCAATGTCTCCGTACCCCATTATTGGTGCAACATTGTCGTTCCCAAAACGTACATTCCCGGAGTACTTAGGAACATAATTCTTGAGAAGACTTTTGTTGCCGGTCATATGTTTGGTACAGCCGGAGTCAAGGTACCACAAGTGAGGCACCTGCAAAAAGAGAATAAATCACATTTAGGTCCCCATATTTGAATGGGTCCTTGATTGTTAGTCCCTAGAAGTGATTGAGTAGTGATGTTGTCTGCTTGTGGTGGTGAAACTTCTATTGATCTATTCTTGAGTACCCATGTGGGTTTAATCTGTTGTCGTGAAGTAATAGATTTGGAAGAAATTGGATGAGAAGAAAGTTTTTTTACCACTGTTGGTTTGACAGTTGATGGAATCGGAGGTTTTAGATTCGGTAGAGTTGCGGAAGCGTTATGTTTGCGAATCCATGGTTGCGAGGAATTCTTAAGAATTCTCTGTGGTCTCGGTGCATCAACTTGATTTCATTGAACTATAGCACTGTGTTTAGTAGGTTTTGCTACTCGATGAATGGATGATGGCTTGGGTTTAGAAGATTTGGAGATTTTGGAAGGGGAATTACGAGAACGCTTTTGAGAATGCAAATGTTTTTCCTGTGCAATCCAAGCCATTTTAAATGCTTCATAGCCCTGCCATCTGTAGACTTCCAGTTCCTTGATCGTGAGCAATCGGTTGGATTTGTTTAAGCTTTTAAGTGCATGTGATTGACGAGTGGTGATCCGTTGATTAATGATGTAACCTTTTGAATTTAAAAATGGAATACAGACTAGATTAGCATAAAAATCAGTCCAGTCAGCACATGGTTTAATACCTAAAGACTTTCTCAATTGATCATAACAACAATTAAATTCACAGTGTCCATGAGTACAACCATCACTCATACAAAACATGGTAGAAGCAGTATTGTCTTGTGAACAGGAATGATTACAAACAGAATCAAACATCAAAATGTTTTCACAGACAGGTTTCAAATTGGAAAACTTCCTAGTGGATCTAGGAATGACTCTTTGCCATGATGCATTTATTTGGTACTTCTTGTTTCCATACTTCTTCACATCTGCAGTAGAGGATAAAAGATTAGAATTAAGTCGTGGTCGACTAGCTGCAGCTCGTGATGATTCAGGTACGTCTAAGTGCACACGAGAAAGGTGATTGGAAGTTGAAAGGTGCGTTGGTTTGCAAATATGTTTAAGTTTAAGTGTTGTTACATCAGTTTTATTAACAGAATTTATATGAGTGTTGCATGCTGAAGACTTAGTGGATGCATGAGTGCAATCATCAAGTTGTGAACCATAGAGTGAATATGTGAAGGGAGTAGGAGGTTGCATATCTTCTTGGAGCTTCTTGATCCTTTCTTTCAGGACGAACTATTTCCTGCAAAGTTTATCTATGATCTTTTCATCATGATCAAAAGAAGTCTTAATGCGCTGTTGGAGGGCGTAGGTCTCTTGCACCAGAGAAGATGTATCAAATGTGAGAGGGTTGAACTCATCTTGAATGCCTTTGGCAAGGTCCTGTTGAACAAGGTGGATGAAACAAAATTCCTGCAGGGTGTTGAATCTGCCTTGTAATTCTTTGTGAGGAATGTATTCAACAGTGGGATTTGGTGAAATAGGAGAGTAGAGTTCTTCATCAGAATAGACAGAAGATGAAACATCAGTCTCAGACGATGAAGTGAGACAGGTGAGGTATGAGTCATTAAGATCAGAGTAGTCAAATGGAATTGCAGTTCTGAGATTAAGGGTTCGTTTGACATCTTCTTCAATACGTTCCTCTTCTTGACCAATAAAAACCATCCGTTGGGTAAGGCCTTCGCCAAACAGATCAGCATTGTATAATTGTTTGGACGTAATCTTGCGCAATTTGAATCCCAGCCCATCGAATTTCCATCTGGAGAAAGGACGTTCCTTTTCTTTGTATTGAGAGATGATCTTGTCACTTTGATCGCGTTTGGATAGAAGATATTCAAGTTCATAGATTCTGGTGTAAAGAGTACTTAGTTCATTCCTAAGTTCATTTTTAAGAATTTCAGAATCCTTTTCAGCACATGCACATTCTGCTTTAAGATCTAATATGGTGGTATTTGTGCTATTAGTTAGCTATAAGAATTTAGATTCTTTAGCAGCTAATTGGATCTTAAGGCTAATTAAGTCGTTATCTAACTGCTTAATTATTGTTTGTGCCTCTATATCCTTGTTGTGTGAAAAATATGCTAGAACTTGATTTCTAGTGGTTAACTATATTATCTGATTTTCTAACTCTGTCATTCGGATTAATTTGGTTTGTATGTGTTCATGTTTAAAACTCATATTAAGGTTAGAGCTAGAAGATACCTTTTCGTTATCCAAGCTTTCCTCATCTAACTCAGAAAGATCATCACCATCATCATCCTCTCTACCACCTCCACCATTACGTGCCATCAGACAGAATTGAGCGTGATCTTCACCATCCAGATCACTGTCCGATTCTGTATCATCCAGGAACTGATCTTCTTCGACTAGCAGCATGTTCCCAGCCTGTCTTTGTTTGAACAGACGGTACTTCTGCCGGTAGTACTCTGCATCTTTCGTCTTTTTCATGGGGCAGTTCCTGATCAAATGGCCTGACCTTCCACAGTTATAGCATTTGGAGTCAGTTTTCTTTTCTTCCTTCCTCTCATCCCTCTGGTACCTTGGTTTGTCGACGGGAGCAGCTCTTTCAGGTCTCCTTGAACCAGATGTGAACCATTGTCTATTGTTGGTCTTGCTGAAGCGGTTCTTGAAATTCTTGCTGGCCACCGTAAGAGCTTGAAAGGCAGCTTCGATTGAATCAGCATCATCATCATCTTGATCCGAATCACTGAGAGCCACATGTTTAAGTTTCAGTGATCTTGATGATGTTTCCCTTGGAGTTCTGTCAGCCACAACCAAGGCTAGAGGATCAGCAACTGGTTGTTTAGGGTTAGACTGCAAGATTTCCTCTTGGTATTGATTGAGATCTTCAAAGATGTTATGGAAGGTGACTAAAGTAAGATCCTTGTTGATCTGTTTGTAAAGTCTGGCATAGCCTTTCCACTCAGAACCTAATGAATTCAAAAAAACACAATTCAAATCAAGGTCAGTTCTGACAATTTGATTAGATCTCATTTCATTTTGCAGCTTGCAGAATCTACCATATGTTTCAGACAGGAGTTCATTCTCATGAGCCTTGAACTCATGATAACTATTGACCAGTTGAGTGCGCTTGATGTACTCTCCCTGTTCAGTCCCTTGCAGCTGCTTTTTGATCTCGTCCCATATTTCCTTGGCAGTACCCAAGCTGTTGATCTTTAGATAAATCTCAGACGAGAGACCCTGTTTAAGGTAGTATTTTGCTAGCCTTTCTGCTTTCTTGATCTCCTTTTCAGTAGTAGTCAGCTCATCATTAGTCTTCTCTCGCTCATGTCTGAGAATGGGGGGATTGTTGGTTGGGTCGGCTTCAACGATCATTGTAAACTTGGTGTTTCCCTTGTGGATGCATTCAATCATCTTGTCTCCACAGATTTCGTTGTGTTCAAGAAATTCCATGAATCTACCTTTCCAGACATTATATTCCCCCCGAAACAAAACAGGAGGTTTTGTGTCGGTGCCAATGGACATCATTTCATTTGTACTTGACATGATTACTGTTTTAATGAAAAATGATCGTTCACTTACAAGATGGTTTGATTGTTCGAAAGATTCACTAAAAAGGTGTGACTGTTCAAGTTTGATTATAGAGAGTCTTGAAGATCGATTAAAGAACTAAGTCTTATGAATTTCAATTTTGAATTAGATCTTACGAGGATTAAATTCAACTTTGAACTAGATAGACTTAAGGTAATTTAATTCACCTTTGAATTAGATCTGGTTTAGATTAAATTCAATTATGAATTAGAATGTTTTGATTAAGTTCAAATGTTCAAGAGTTCTTTAAGTCAAGTCCAAATGGGTCAATCACTTGTCCAAGTAAAAGGAATGTCACTGATTGGAATTTGTCTTATCGAGTGCGATTACAGGTCAATCGAATGCGATTAGGTGTCCTCTACCGAGTTCTACCTTTTAAGGTCGTTTAAGCTAGAGTTTCTTTGAGTAAAGTTTAAGTTCCTGACCTTTTGTAAAACCGAGAACCTTTTCTTCTTAGTGAGCTTGAAGTATTTGAGATCTTGAAGTTCTTTTTCGAACAATCACGAGCCAAAACAAGTTTGGCTCTGATACCAATTGATGGTCCCGTAAGGTTTACGAATGAAGCAATGCTTGATGTAAATCTACTAGTGTGTGTTTGTGTTTTAGTATTCGGTGAGAGAGAGAGAACCAAGAGAGAAGATGAACACAAACACAATTAAGAAATATGCAAAGCTTACATTAGGTGGTACCTGGGCCGAAGCCACGCCACTGCCGCCTATATAGCATTTATATAGCATTTCCCCAACTTTGAGTAATTACATATTACACCCCTCACTTTAATATTTCTAACAGTGGTACCTGGGCCGAAGCCACGCCACTGCTGCCTACCACGCCGCCAAACGCCCGCCCAAAACTGGGCTGCCGTCGACGTGCGACCGCCGCACCTGGGCCGTCGCCGCCGGCGGTGGTGGTCATGTTTTCCGATTAAAATAAAATAAATATTTTAAATCCTAATCCCTTTTAATCTATTAAAACTAGCTAGTTCTAATATCCCGATTAAAAACTAGATTTAATCAAAAACCAAACCTTTTCATTATTAACGTGACCTAAAACTGTTCCATTAATAAATATTAATTCTAAAAAATTAGATTTTACCCTTTAAACAAAAACTTGTTTAAAATTCTGGTCAAGATCAGTTTTTCAGATAAAAGATAACCGTTTAAACAGAAAAAACTTGTTTAAACTTATCTGATTAAAGTTAAACCTTTTTTGTATTTTAGAAAAAAAACAGAAACTTGTTTTTCTTATCCCTTTGGATTTTAGAAAAACTTGCTAACATGAAGAAAACAAGATGAAGCAGAAGATCATAAATGAATCAATTAACTAGATTTTACTAAGTTTATCAATTAAACAAACTGTTTAATTTATCTTGATTTAAAACTTGTTTCTTTAAAAGTTGTAATCCTTCAACAGTTCAAACTAACTGTTTAAACTTTCTGGTCAATAGGATTAAAGCTTTAATAACTAGGTAACAAAAACAAACTGTTTTGTTGCCCTTCTTGATTTTTGAAAATCACTAGAGGCAAGTAGAAGACCAAGAACAAACCATTAATCTAAAACAGATAAACTAGAAACTATAGATCATAGAGCCGAGGCTCTGATACTACTGAAGGGTTTTGATCTGACCAAACCACCTTATGACACAAAATGGTCAAGCCTTGGGTTTGATTCTACTGGTTCAATCCTAAAGCGGAAACAGATTGAACACAACCCTCTAAACCCCAAAAGGATTAGGATCTTACTAATGATCATATGAGTTTCTCAACAACAATCTAGATAAAAGGTTTAGAAAAAACAATACCTGCTTGTTCTTGGGATTTCTAAAGGTAGTCCACCACTACTGCATCACCAACGAACTGGCTGTTAGACCGCTCCTGGAATTACCCAAGAATCAAACACGCGAATCTTGCGTGTGTTTCTGGTGATTGACGCAAAGCAAACATGAACACCCCTTGGGTGTTGGTCGAACTCGACGAGAGGGAGAGAGATGTTGACGCAGAAGGAGAGGAGGGAGGCTAGGGTTCCTTTTGATTCAAGTTAGAATGTCTTAGGATTAAATGAGTCTTATCTAGGTTTAAATACTTAAAGCTCCTTTAAGCCCAAGCCTATTCAATTAAAGCCCATGACTTTAATTGAAGTTTCATTCCTTTCACTTTGACCCCCTGGACTTTACTAGTTAATTAATTAACTATTAATTAACTGGTCCATTAAATATTAAAATTAATATTTAATTTCCCTCTAAATAATAAATAACTATTTATTATTTCTTTTCTTTCTAATAATTAATTCAACTGATTAATTATTTATTTCTCTCTCTAATAATTAATCCATCTGATTAATTATTTCCACACAGAATTATGGTAAATTCTAACTGTTCAAATTTGGGTGTGTAGCAGTGTGACCCTTTAGTCTCTTATAACATTGGATACAATGTACCCATTAATTATCTCTGCACATAATCCAACACCTATTGGGTCACACGCCAAGTATTGATTCCGGCAACACCTTTGAACAAGAGAGAGAAAAACACCAAAAATGGTATTGGTGGTCCTGCGCACGGCCGTGCTTCAGTGTCAGGCACAGGGTGTGCTTTTGGAAAAGGCACGGCCGTGCTTTGCACTGTAACAGCCACTTTTAAGGCTATATCAAGTGTAGCTTTTATGTACATTATTCCTAGACTTAAGTGGACGGTTTATTGGCTCCATGTGGGTCATAAGACATGTCTAAGGTGCTTTGAGGTGGTCTAATGTTCTCATGAACATAACACACACATATGAAGTGTAGCTTTTATGTGCATTATTCCTAGACTTAAGTGGACGGTTTATTGGCTCCATGTGGGTCATAATACATATCTAAGGTGCTTTGAGGTGGTCTGATGTTCTCATGAACATAACACACACATATGAACTTTCTCTCATACACAAACCGGTGTGCACGTGATGGATATACGTTTCGAGTACACGAGAAGATGTCACGGAAAGGTTTTAATTTGGAATTACTACTAGTCTAAATAAACGCACACGGGCAGAGCACCCACATATGTAATATAGGCTACTGGTAAGACTGATAATTTATCGAACACGGGTAAGATATAACTGTTGCTAATAAAATCCTAACCTATTGTCTAGCTATCAATAAATATGAGGAATAGTGAAATTAACTACAGGGAATATGCAGATTAAACTAAGGCAAAACTAACAGGTCTTAAAGGAAACATTATCTAAGCAGAAATACAGACTGAAATAAGTAAAATGAAAAACAAGATACCTAGTCATGAATCCTCCAAATAAATATTAATTAGTAGTGATAACTAATCCGGTTCTAAAAGGCCGATTTAACAAAGACTGTCTTTTAACATTATTTATCTTTTATGCACAAAATATAGATAATCCTGATTTAATCTTTGTATTATTAAAACACTAGTTAGACAAAACCTCGCTTCCTGGGTATTATCTCATTTTACTTAAACGTTCAATATTTATCTACTAATGATTTAATAGGCAAAGTAAACACCATCGTTGGTCAACATCTGGTAAGAAGATATATATATTTGGGTATTAAGATAATATATCAGTTCAACACCTTAAGTTGGTCCATGAGAAAATGTCCCGTATACACATACCAGACTTAAATGTATTTTACACCTCAAGTGGGTCTATGAGCAAATGTAAACAAATATGAGTCTGTTTGGAATATATGTATAAAAATACATCCTAAGCAAATGGTTTTCAACGTTTACAATGTCGAATACCCACATGAACCGATAGTATTATACAAAATAACCAAATATACGTTTCATTATTTCAGAAATATCTTGTCTTTATTAAAATCATTCTAATATAACCTACGCATAACAACTACGTATTTATACTAATATGGATTCATCATGACGAGGTATTAAAAATCTAGCTACGCATAATGACATAAATACGCGAACATAAATACGAATACATATTTAAGGAAAGAAAGCACCAATATGTAGATTACAGAAGGTGAACTAGTTCTACAGCTTCTGGAAATACGGGTACAAGCTTCTGGAATGCGGAAATGAACTTGAAATGGCAACTAACGAACATACGAACGTAAACAACGTTAATTATTACATACGGAAATTAAATATACTGAATTAAACGGCCTGGAATCGATGGTCTATGAGAGCATAACGACAGCTCTTTATTTCTGGCTCTCCCTTCAACTAAACACAGCTGCTGTTATTTATAGAGAAGGGTCGTCAGTTTACGCGTCGCGTAATGGGTCTATTTACGCGGCGAGTAAATAGGTCTGACAAGATTCTCCGCCGAATTGACTTTCGCTCTGACATCGCGCGGCTCGGAGAGGACCAATAATTGGCACAAATTTACGCGTCGCGTAAGCGGATAAGGTCCGCGCCGAGTAAATTGATTTTTTACATTTTCTTCGTCTTTTGTGCGGTCTTTTCTCGGTTTGACGTGCGTTATCCTCTCTTTCGCATTTTGCATCTGAAATAGCCTCAAATAAAATATGAAAGCATTTAAAGCTCATTTTGGCTATATTTTCTCAATAAAAACCAGATATTGTCATAAATCAGATATATATTTTATGTATAAAATTGACAATATCCATTACCCCACACTTAGGACTTTGCTTGTCCTCAAGCAATAGCTGCACACTTTATCAAAAACAAATCTTCAAAATTTCACAAGTACAATCATAGCAGAAATTCAGCTTTATTCACATGATTCAGATATTAGCATAAGATCATATCGGGAAAAATATATTCAAGAATTTACACGACATTTGCATTCTCACCAGGTAGTTTACTCTATCACTCAAGTGTATAAGGTTTATATCAATTCAGTGAATCACACAAAATGTCATGAAATGCAATATTACCATAAGCTTGTATCAAAATCAAATCTGTACCACTAGAGAATTGAGAACTGTCAAGAGGACTTTTGTGGTTAAATTGAAAAAGCCTATGGGATAAGGGTAGGAAAAACGGATTTTTAAAAAGTGGCAAAAATAAGAATCCAGAAATTAAGTTAAATATCTTCTTAAGCTGCTTTTATTGAACTAGGAAACAGGAATATCACAATATTTTTGTTGAGAATACAGTTTATCAAGCTGTAATGGAATCAGAATCTTCTGAATGATGGCTAATCATCCAGGCAATACTGAATAAAAAATTACTACTCAATGTATGACAACCTCAAAAAATAGCCAGAGAAAGGCATGTCAAGCAACTTGAATTCTCTCTTTTCTATTGGTTTTTTTATTTTTTTTTATTTTCTAGGTTCAGCTGTATGCAACGGATAGACCAAAGATATAAACTTTTCATAGCCCGTTGATCGGTGCATGATAGGAACACAAAATGAAACTAAGCAGCAGATAATTTATTCAACTAATTCTTGAAACTTAAAAATAAAATAGACTAAAAAGATAGGATAAAATTTGGTTGTGAAATGAAAGGCTAAGACTCAAAATGGTTAACTAGGGTATCGAATGCTAAAATTGAGCATTAGCTTAAAAAGGGTTAAAAAGAAAATAAGTTAAATAATCTAAAATTGAGATTATTTAAGTTTGAAAGAAAAAGGCTTATAACAACGGGTTTTAAAAAGAAAGGCAGCCTCTATCAGTGCAATAGTCTAGTTCTCATTTTGGTGGTTTCGACAAGAATTCGGTAACAAGTTCTGAAATATATGCAATTTAGACATTCTCACAGCAAATGAAGTCAGTGTTTTAATGATAATAACTGTAAGGCTCAAACACTCAATTTAAGTACGGACCGTATTTATGCTAAGTCGTGAAATTTCGAATAATTTTTCCTTTTATGTAATCTTGAGATCATGAAAATTTTGCTGAAATTTCAAACAATAATCATAAATGCGAAAAAAATTTGAGTTGAATTTCGATCAATTTACAGATAAAGCATTGAGAATTTTTAAAATTTATTGCACTTTTCGGGGTTTTCAAACAACTTTTGCGAAAAAAATGTGGATAATAATGTAACGCCTCTACCCCACACTTACAAATGTACATTGTCCTCAATGTACTTAAACATGAACTAAACAAAGTGAAGTAGAAAATACTCCCCTATTTTGACGATTGGAATTTCGGTCGGATGTGCCAGCATATGTGTTCTCAAGCGATATTATCGATTCTGAAACCAGACAACTCAAAGCAATCATCAGTAATCAAACACAACATATATACATACAAAAGGAATATAAAATAATCGATGCAGAGTCAGTACAATACAAAATACAATACAAGAAATAAAATACATCAGTCCTCCTCATTATCATCATCATCACCTACCATGGCACCAGATGTACCAGCCTCTGAGTCGTGAGCTCGTGGAGGAAAAGGAGTAGAAGGAGTGAAGCCCTGCTGAACAAAGTACTCCTGCATGGAGGTGCAAAGCCACTGAGTAGCGCTTTAATGCTGCAAGTCTAGCATGAATGTCCGGAGTGTCTGATGCTGTGGTCGTGTGACGTGGTCTAACCCTCCTGACAGGTGGCTGAGTAGCCTCAGGCTGCTCCATCTCCTGATATGTATCTGGATCCCCTCTACTAGCATTCTCATCATCTAAAATCCTCACACCACCACCAGGAATCCTCTGTATAACAATCATAGTATCTAATAGGATCTCAGAAAGGATCCTAGGCTGGTGGGCGGTCAAAAGTGGGACCTCCTCTGCGGTCAAGATCTGGTATGAGCAGGACAGTCCAGTAATGAACTGACCACCACAGAGGGGACTAGTAGGATGAATACCTATGGCTCTACGGCTCAGAAATAGCGCTAATCTGAAAGGTAGGTGGCAATTGACATATGTGCTCAGTGCACACCACATGAAAAATAGATCACATAAGGGAACTTTCTCACTGCCTCTACGGTGAGAAACGGTGGTGGCTATCAGGCGGTGGATGAGACGGTAGACTGGGCATCAGAAACTGCTCTCCAGAGCTCTGGCGGAATAGTATACTCCATGTGCAATCGTATGCCCGAACGCTGGACCTGAAAAAGTAGAAGGAGACCCTCTCAATGCAGCTGATAGGCATGGTAAAACCTGAGAGTCCTCGGTCTCCTCTCGGGTATATAAACCCACTCTCCAGGAAAACTCTACAATGCTAATCTACCTCTATTGCCCTCCCAATCTAAATCTAAGGACTAATCTGATCTGTGTAATCTAGGGAGGAGGCATCGAAGTGAACTATAGATAGAAACTCCGAAACTAGCTCTCTGTAGATAGGCTCATGGACGCTGAAAATTCTGCACCAAGCATGGCAAGTAAGCAATACAGCCCCCCCCCTCCCCTCAGATCTATATATGTGGCGTAGGTAGGGATGTAGGAGTGGAGTCAATGCTAATCTTTCTAAAAGCTCCCAATCAATAAAGATCCCTATCTCTATAGCTCTAGGTACTAGTTATGCTAAACTAGATCTATACTCAGTGCGCGTAACGTCATTATCGATCACTGCTGGGAAGTCTAGCCAGTGGTGCGGAGCATGAGGAATCTGAGGTGCAATGGCTGGGGCTCCCCTCTGGGCTCTCGCTCTAGCTCTAGGTCTCTGTGCCATCTTAATACAGTTTTAAATCACACAAATATGCAAAATGACCTACATTACAGATATGACTATTCTAATGATTAATCTTGTACTAATTGATATTTGTGTTTTTATACATGTTTTACATGCCGAAATACCCCGTACTTAGCACAAAAACAAGGTGATTACTCTTAATATTGATCTAATATGCTTAACATTCACCATGCAGATATTTAAGAGCGTTAAATGAAACAAATGAGCAAAACACGAGAAAAACAGAAGAAAAATGAAGAATGATGAAAAATGCCTTCCTACGGCCGCAGAGGATACCTCCTACGGCCATAGGAGGTCCTGCTTCTAGAAGAGCATTAGTTGTCCACCTACGGTCACAGAAGAAAGTCCCTATGACCATAGGGACACCTGTTTCGTAGCCCAACCTATCTGACAGATTCCTTGCGTGTGTCAGACTCCCTACGGCCGTAGAGGGTATATCCTACGGCCGTAAGCAGCCATCTTTGACAAACCATGTGAACAAGCCCCTACGGCCACAGAAACCATCTCCTACAGCCGTAGGAGCTTCCGGAGCCAAATGCCTATAAATAGAACCTCATATGTCATTTGAAAATTAGGGTTTTTTGGACCCCGAGGTTTTGAACCCGTAAAGTTGGAGAGGGGAGACGAGATATTCACGATACACATAGACCCCTGCCGAACCTCTGCCGAACCTCTGGTTCCGGTTCTGATTCCACTTTAACCTAAGACATCCAAACACTCTCCCGAAACCCGTAACCGCTCACATAACCTTTCTCGGTGATCTTTTGGAGGAGAGCTATGAACTCGAAGGCTTGGAACAACATATTGGAGCTTAGCTTGGGTATAATCTTTCTATTTCTATTTTTAATCATGTACCCATGTATTCTAGTTGTTGTAGTACTTACACTGATGAATATGGATAACTAAACTTATTTCACTTGGGCTAAGATGATTCTTGGCTAGTTATGGCAATATATTTAACCTTTTTGTTGACTTGATTCAATTATGCATGTTTAATCCTGAATACAATTGTGTTTCATCAACTTAGTATGTATAATCTGGTCATGTTCATGTGTAAGAATATGTTAGGATAACTCCTTCATGTTTAAATATGTGAATATTCAATAATGATATTTGGAACTCATTAATGTCATGTTAAGTTGTGATTAGAAATGATGCATCTTGCATGATTGTCTTTAGAAATCATTATTGGGATATGTTTTGAATCATTTCAGGTTCATCCGTTATTGATCATTTTCCTACATATGTTGGTTTTATGCAAGCTTTATGATATCTGAAGAAAATCTGATCATTTGGTGTATTCATGGGTCAAGCATTCTACTAATGATTAAAGGATTCACAAAGATGTTTGTTGGTATGTTTAAGATGGTGAAATGAATTCACATGTACACCTTTGATATACTGGTCTTGGTATTCAATGTGCCTATCACAAGATTCATGTTTTAAGAAGTGTTGGTTATACTAGAAATGGTAGGTTTAACATGTTCATATCTTTAGTAATCATGTGACTAAAACTGAGAATCCCTTAATTGTGAGGTTTGAATTTAGTAGAGTTTGTGACCCCATTGTATCAACTTGCATGTGTTGCTGAATGCCTTTATGAAAGATTTAACTATCCTGTCAGATCCTTCCTATTGCCATTGGGAGAAATCCCTATAGCTATAGGTAGGTATCAACTCCCACGACTACTGGAAGAAATTCTTATAGCCGCAGGAAGTCATTTTCACTAGCATGTGTTGTTTATGCTTGTTTTAATTATTATGACTGCCTTGACATCTTTTTGAACGCAATCTGATGAATCCGTAGTTGAATTCTGATATGACATTGCTTGCCTGATCATGTTTGATTGTTAAGTCTGAGTCTTGATAACTCGAGTGATGATTCATGTATGATAATATGATTTTATGAGTATTTGTACAGCATGCTATGCGCTCAATCTATTCAAGTCTTCATACTGGAATTTGTATTGTAATATTGCCATGATTAGTTAGGATGATTCGAAAGCCCGAGTGAATCTTTATCCTATCATTTGCCTTCAGTGTTAGTTTAGTTTAATCTGTGTTTAGTTATTCTGTGGTTTAGTTTAGCTGGTTACTTGCTTTTATTTTCACTCTGTTGATCAAACAAAAATGATACTTGAGTACTGGTAGCTACCTGTCCTGGTGGAACGATATCCGGTCTTACCTAGTCTATACTACTACTGTCCAGGTCATACTTGCTTGAGTCGTGTGTAGTATTTGCTTTGTAATATCGTTTTTATAAATTTAAAACAAGGTTGTGAAAAAGATTTTAATCATCTTAAAAACCCGTACGCGGGCTGCACAGCAAGTTTTTGGCGCCGCTGCCGGGGACAGGAAATACTGAGAAATAGTTAATTTTTTATTTGATATTTTCCTGTTACTTGAGATTAGGTGTGCCTGAGTAGGTAGTTACTGCTTTACCTACTTCTTTCTCGCACCCTCTGCAAGTTTGTTCTTTTCTGAATAAATTGAGCCCTTTCAAGAGCCAGAATGTGAGTTCAGACGACGCAGACGCCGTCAACGCCAACGTCAAAGTGAACGTAATGGAAACATGGCTGAAGAAGAACCAGCACCACCACATAGGACACTTAACGACTATGTTCGTCCGGATATTAACAATATCCAGAACACCATCATTCGACCTAGGGTTGCGGCCCACAATTTCGAAATCAAACCCAACATAATCCAAATGGTTAAAAATTCCGTTCAGTTTCATGGTCAGCTAGACGAGGATGCAAACGCCAGCATCCGCAGTTTTCTTGAAATCTGTGACACGTTCAAAATCAATGGTGTTACTGATGATGTCATTCGCTTGCGTTTGTTTCCATTTTCTCTCAAAGACAAAGCCAAGCTTTGGGTTAACTCTCTTCAGGTAAATTCCGTTACCACATGGAATGATCTAGTCGCTAAATTTTTAGCCAAATACTACCCGCCGGCCAAAACGGCCAAACTGCGAAATGATATTTCATCATTTCAGCAGAATGACGGGGAGTCTCTGTATGACGCCTGGGAGAGATACAAAGATCTCTTGAGAAGATGTCCTTCACACAGATACGAGCTATGGAATCAAATTTTCATCTTTTATAATGGCTTATCCATTATCACTCGGCAGATGATTGATGCTGCAGCAGGGGGTGCTCTAGGTAGCAAAGACCCACAAGCATGCTATGATCTGATTTAAGATATGGCAACCAACAGCTACCAGTGGAACCCCTCCTCAAGACTCAAACCGCTAAAGACCGGTGGAGTGTTTAACGTGGATGCTTTGTCTGATCTATCTGCACAGGTAGAAATATTGGCAAAGAAAATGGATCAAATTTGGGTTCCCCCTACGCAGGTCACATGTAATTTTTGTTCGGGACCACATCACAGTGACGAATGCCAAGAGGAAACGCCTGCTCACGAGGAAGTTGATTTCATTACAAATCAACCAAGGTCTCAGTATAATCCCAATGCAACCAATTAAAATCATGCATGGAGGGATCATGCGAATTTCAGTTACCATAACCAGACCACTAAACCCCCTCCAGGGATTCCATACCCACAGAGACCACGACAGCCTCAGCAGTTCGATCGACAGTCCCATCAATTCGATCGAAAACCTCAACCATATGAGCTACCACGTCAGTACAAAACTCAACCCCCACCTGTCAACCAATTTGCTTCATCATCAGGGTCATCTAATCTGGAGGATCTCGTGCAGCAATATCTATCATAATCAGAATTACGATTCAATCAAACGGATGATAGATTAGACCGAATGGATGCTACCTTGAGAAACCTGTAACACCTTCCTTACCGGCCTAGTATGATTAAGGTAATTAAGTGATTAACCTTGATTTATTTAAATAAGAGGTATTATTATTTATTTAAATATGTGATTATTATGTGATTAATTAGGTTGCATTTTTATATTTGATTTAAATGAGAAATTGATGGTATTATTTGTTTTAGTTTATTATTTTAATTAGAAATGATATTTTAAAAGAAAAAGTGGTATGGTGGGTGATATAGTTGGTCAACCACACCCCATACCTCATTTCTTGTAAAACCAAAAGGTGTAAGTGTGTGTTTGTGTATTCTCGGCCGAGAGCAAGGAAATAAGAAAGAAGAAATCGAAATTCAGTTGTTCAAATCTGTTAGATCTTGAGGTGTTTAACATCAATTAGAGGTTAGATTACTGAATTGATTGTTAATTGTTGTTTAATTTTGGTTTCGTATGTGTATATGTATGAAATTCCGATTGATTGGTTTGTATGATGAATTGTTGATTTAGGATGAACGCATGTTAGGAATTGATGTTAGTTACGATCCATACATGCTTAGATTCAATCCTGGAAACATAGATGTTATTGCATGCTTAAAATCATATTAGAATTGAAGTTATGAATGATTGTGATTTAGTCGGAATTCAAGTTATGAAGCACTCGGAATTCATGTCATGAATGACTCGGAATTCAAGTGATGAGTCTATCGGATTTGGTGATTCCAACCAATTTACTCGGAATTGGACTTAGAATCCGAGTAAACTTCACTGTATGCCTTAACTTTTTAATCGGATTTGATGTAGTCGGATTTGGATTCACTCGGCATTGGACATTACCCGGAATTCATGATTTAAGTATGAAATCAGACAGTGATATGTTCTAACACTTATGATCGGAATCCGACTCTTAGTCGGAATGTGACTTTACTCGGAATTTAATAGTTTGCCTTTACTCGGAATGTATGAGTTAGTCGGAATGTAGCAATTACTCGGAATTGGTTTGATCGGAATTGACCATCACTCGGAATTTGAGATTTGGTCGGAATTCTAACATTACCTTTGCTCGGAATTTGAATTGATATGAAGAATCCGATTAAAGAACAACTCTTTGATGATTTGAAGATGAACATTAATTGTACATTCAGTATGACCTTGGCTTATGAAAGGAATGCATGTATTGTCTAAGCTAAGGAGATGGATGAATTCACAGAATTACAGATTGTAAAGGGTAATAGTGAATTACGGTATATTGATGTGAATATACATGAATTTAATATGTACTTGTGATTGTATGTGCATATGTGGTTGATTATAGTATTGTGTTTATTGTGTATTGATTAAGCAAATACTGATTGTTAGTTGTTTGTTCAGGTGGAGACAAAACTCAGTAGATAAGTAAAGACTGGGTTGTGTGAACTGTTGAAGATATTGGTGAGTGGATATATATCTTAGATGTATAAGATATAACTCCTGATTGGTTGCTCTTTTAGATGTATTCTCTTGTTGACTGTATATATACATGTTGTTTGGGAGATCAGCTTGGCGGTTGTTTTTCAGTTGGGCCTAAGTTTAGAGATATACAGTATTAGTAATCGTCTTGATAAGCATTTGTTGTAATCAAGAGGTGCTAGTATTGTTATATGTGATAACTGGGCTATCGGTAAACCTATGCTTTGGCCGGCATTTGGTTGAAGGTCCCGTAAGACCGCCGGTTCTCTTGTTGCTTGAGCTTGGTTGTTTGGGCTTTATGCCTTGTATGTTTTTTATATCTATTCTCTCACTTAGCTTTGTGCTAATTCCCCACTGTTGAACTCTTTTATAGGATATTCCTGGTATGTGGAAGATAGAGGTGAAACTGGAATTGTGGACTGATCATAACTCTGATATCTGTTTGTTTTTGTAAAGAGCCTGTTTTTTAGTAACACTGTAAATGTGTCTTGTGAATCAAACAAGTTAAAGTTGTATTTTCATTATTATATTATTTATTAGAAATGTGTTTTATCTTTCGCGCATATTTAAAAGTAGTGTTAGAAAGTACGGTGTTACAAGTAATGGTATCAGAGCCCTGGTTTGAGGATTTGCATTGTTGAATTGTGCAATACTCGAACCGAGGCTCTGATCAGTCCAATATTTCCAGAGTGGGTAATTATTAAGGTAGCTATAGAGAATATGATGTGGTACTAACGGATTATAATCTGACAACTGGTGAGATGTTGTGTAGAACAGATTATGGCTGATAACAACGAGAACCTGGTACTTACCCCTTCGTCCCCTAGAAGGCAGCACAACAATGTGTCCTCTACTGCTGCCAATGAACAACACAGAGCTGGTACCTCGCACAACGGGGAGTCTGATAATCAACACTATGTGTTACAGCTGGAAGATACTTTACAGACTCAGAGAGATCGGATTCAAGAGCTTGAACAACAGTTGAATCAAACCCAATCTTCACAACCAACCACTACAGTACATATGCCACCGCTATCAGCCACTGTCACTCTATCCTTACCGCCACCTGTTTACACAACAGCTCCTGTGAGCACAGTGTCAACTCCATATGGATCATTCCCGTTCATTCCTATACCACAACGAGTGTCTACCCAACACCAGATACCACCGCAAAATTTATTTATTCCTTGGTTTCCTCAACAGGAGGTTAAGCAAAAGTGTTAGTATAAAGATTTCATGGCGTGTGGACCACCTGAGTATTCGGGAAGCTCAAACCCGAATGTTACCCTAAACTGGTTGAAAGAAACTGTGAAAGCTTTGGAAGCTTGTAACTGTGAGAAAGCTTAATGGGTTAAGTTTGCGACGAGGCGACTGATAGACCAAGCTTTGACTTGGTGGGATTCACTGACCACACATCTGCCGAGGGAGGTTGTTAATGCCATCACCTAGGAGCAATTTCAGGATAAGTTCTGTGAGCAGTTTTGTAACGCGTTTGATATGGCTCGAATTCAACGGGAATTCCTGGATTTGGCACAGACTGATAAAATGGCTGTTGATGAGTTAATCAGCAAATTTCAAGAGACGCTGAGGTTTGCTAGACAGTGGGTGCCAGACGAACATTCACAGATTCAGCATTTGGTGAAAGCATTATTGCCAGAATATCGAGGTAACACTCGTATGGCGACATCGCTTGTACAAGCATTCACTTTGGCAAGAACTGCAGAATCTGACGCCAAAGACCGAGAGAAGATGAATAGAGAAAAGGGATCCTCGCATAGATCTAGTGGAAATCAGAGTAGGAATAAAGAAAAAGGACAAAGTGATCGAGATTGGGAAGATCAGAAATTTGAAAGTTCGAGATATGTACAAAGAGATCAGTGGTGTATAACTTGTAGATCGCGACATACTGGTCCGTGCACACCGCAGACTCATCGGTGTGTGCGTTGTGGTAAATTAGGTCATGAACTTTATGACTGTAGATTCAGGACCAATGTTTGTTGGAACTGTCATGAAGAGGGACATCGAGCTGGTGTTTGTACTAAGCCGAGAACAGCGGGGACGGGGCAAGGGGTAGTCGGTATCGGGGGGATCGTTTTCTGCAGGACAGAATAGAAAGAATCCGCCTTCTGCTGAAGGAAGGGCATTTAAAATGACGGTAAACGAGAACACTGAAGATGAGAATGTGACTATAGGTGTGTTTCTGATAAACTCTGTGCTTATTTATTTGTTACATGAGTTTAGTGTAAGTAGAATTTGTATATCTGTGATATTATGTGATAAGATGAGAATGCCTGCCATTGTGATTATTTCTTTTCTTAGAAGTAGAAATAACAAGTGATAGATTAATGCTCACTATAATTTGACGATTAGAGTACAAATAGATTTATGATAAGATTCCGAGGACGGAATCCTTTCAAGGGGGGAGATTTGTAACACCCTCTTTACCGGCCTAGTATGATTAAGGTAATTAAGTGATTAACCTTGATTTATTTAAATAAGAGGTATTATTATTTATTTAAATATGTGATTATTATGTGATTAATTAGGTTGCATTTTTATATTTGATTTAAATGAGAAATTGATGGTATTATTTGTTTTAGTTTATTATTTTAATTAGAAATGATATTTTAAAAGAAAAAGTGGTATGGTGGGTGATATAGTTGGTCAACCACACCCCATACCTCATTTCTTGTAAAACCAAAAGGTGTAAGTGTGTGTTTGTGTAATCTCGGCCGAGAGCAAGGAAAGAAGAAAGAAGAAATCGAAATTCAATTGTTCAAATCTGTTAGATCTTGAGGTGTTTAACATCAATTAGAGGTTAGATTACTGAATTGATTGTTAATTATTGTTTAATTTCGGTTTCGTATGTGTATATGTATGAAATTCCGATTGATTGCTTTGTATGATGAATTGTTGATTTAGGATGAATGCATTTAGGAATTGATATTAGTTACAATCCATACATGCTTAGATTCAATCCTGGAAACATAGATGTTATTGCATGCTTAAAATTAGATTAGAATTGAAGTTATGAATGATTGTGATTTAGTCGGAATTCAACTTATGAAGCACTCAGAATTCATGTCATGAATGACTCGGAATTCAAGTGATGAGTCTGTCGGATTTGGTGATTCCGACCAATTTACTCGGAATTGGACTTAGAATCCGAGTAAACTTCACTGTATGCCGTAACTTTTTAATCGGATTTGATGTAGTCGGATTTGGATTCACTCGGCATTGGACATTACCCGGAATTCATGATTTAAGTTTGAAATCAGACTGTGATATGTTCTAACACTTATGATCGGAATCCGACTCTTAGTCGGAATGTGACTTTACTCGGAATTTAACAGTTTGCCTTTACTCGGAATGTATGAGTTAGTCGTAATGTAGCAATTACTCGGAATTGGTTTGATCGGAATTGACCATCACTCGGAATTTGAGATTTGGTCGGAATTCTAACATTACCTTTGCTCGGAATTTGAATTGATATGAAGAATCCGATTAAAGAACAACTCTTTGATGATTTGAAGATGAACATGAATTGTACATTCAGTATGACCTTGGCTTATGAAAGGAATGTATGTATTTTCTAAGCCAAGGAGATGGATGAATTCACAGAATTACAGATTGTAAAGGGTAATAGTGAATTATGGTATATTGATGTGAATATACATGAATTTAATATGTACTTGTGATTGTATGTGCATATGTGGTTGATTATAGTATTGTGCTTATTGTGTATTGATTAAGCAAATACTGATTGTTAGTTGTTTGTTCAGGTGGAGACAAAACTCAGTAGATAAGTAAAGACTGAGTTGTTTGAACTGTTGAAGATATCGGTGAGTGGATATATATCTTGGATGTATAAGATATAACTCCTGATTGGTTGCTCTTTGAGATGTATTCTCTTGTTGACTGTATATATACATGTTGTTTGGGAGATCAGCTTGGCGGTTGTTTTTCAGCTAGGCCTAAGTTTAGAGATATACAGTATTAGTAATCGTCTTGATAAGCATTTGTTGTAATCAAGAGATGCTAGTATTGTTATCTGTGATAACTGCAGCTCAATTGGTGATATCACTCTAGAAAGAGTGGTATAAAAGGTCATGGGTTCAAACCCTGGCAACAACCTACTCTGGATAATGATCAGAGGGAAGGGTTGGGGTGTATTGGGCTGCAGACCTAACATCGCCATGTCGGCTGCCGGGTAGTCGATGCGTCGACGAACCGCGGGGCGGTGGGGTGTTACAAAACCAACAGGCCTCGTTGCACAATCTTGAAAATCAAGTAGGCCAGATGTCAAAGCTCTTGTCAGAGCGACAACCGGGAGGTCTCCCGAGCAATACGGATCCCAATCCGAACGCGCACGTAAAGCCAAACACTTTGCATAGCGGGATGACCACGGTACCACCTCCTTAGCGGAGTGGGTTTGGTCTTTTACCGGCAAGACCTAAAAGAACTGGATATGCTTTCGTCCGACTCTCTTACTCTTCTGTCATGTCTTTCTCTCTATACTCCACTTCCGGCCGATATTCAGCGTGATATAGTCTTGAGATTTGAGAAACACGTGAGGAGCAATCAAAATTTTCCCAAATTTCATAGAGGTACGTCAAAATCCGCAGCTAAAAGGCTTGCACAACAGGTAGGGAAGTGTTGGCAATGTGGTGCTTTGATGCACGAGGGAGCTTGTAAGAAATGGCCAATAAATTCTCAATCAGAGTGTGCTAGTGCTCTTCGAGAAGATCCAGTTAGGCTAAAAGCCGAAAGGGTTTTCAGGCCTAACAGTAATGCTAGAGCTCTGGTTGATGAATTTGCGAGTCTCTGACTAAGCAAACTCGAGCCTAAGCACCGTTAAAATCCCTATTGTCATGCTTATCTTCGTACTGGATCACTCCTAGTGTTTTCTCATTCTTATTCAGTCTGGAGAGACAGGAAAATACTCCGCATTTCAACGCGTTAAAGTGTTCGCTTACACACCGTACGAATAGTGTGTTACTTGTACATACTTCCTGTTTCGTTTTCTTACATTTCCGTTCCGTTATTTCCTTTCCGTAGTATTCTTAGCTAGTCTGATAGTGAGTAGTTTAGTATTGTATTTGTATTTGTATTGTATTAGATTAGCTTAGCTGTACAATTTTGTTCAGCTGTAGTACATGCCACCTTTCTGTTTGATGTATGTATTTCATTGTATCTATCTTTATGACATCAAAACACTTGTATATATTCGGCTTTATATTTCAGTTCTTGTTGTCTATGTTGTTTGCCATAACTTGTGATATTTTGTATCCCTCTCTATGTTTCACTTTTGGTTGAGTTGTGTTTTGCAAGGATTATTCGATTTATCTTATCAGCTCATGTTAAGTGTGGGGAGGAAGCCAACGCCTTCAAACTTAGGCAATTTCCGGCTCAATCACTATTCAGGGAGTTCTTAACACTCTTTTCTCTCACTTTTATGCTTATTGTCAGTACATTGGGGACAATGTACACTTTTAAGTGTGGGGAGGGATTTACATGCCTGCTAGTATTGTCCTGTTGCAAACTCTTACATGCTAATTATGTTTTAAACCTTAGAATTGAATTTAGGCGTAAATTTTTCGCAAAATTATATCATTTTGGACATGTTTAGATCTTCTCACATGATAGACTTTAAACAAGTAACATTTCATTTTTTATGCAGTAGATTTTGCACAAATACTTGAGTTTTAACAATTATTTGACTTCAATTGCACAAGCCACACCTGATATACATTCCTGAGCATTTGAGCCACTACATTTCAGTTCTTATATGATTAGCTCATGGAATTGCCCACTTATTTGTTGATTGTTGCATTGATTGTAGAACTTGATCACCAGTATACATGTCGAGCAGTTAAGTGATAGAAGTACTAGGAAACCCATTTTCAGCCTATATACTTTTATTTTTAGCAACTTTTTATATATTTTCCCCTAGTTAACCAGTTTGAGCCTTAGCCTTTCATTTCATTACCCATGTTTTTACCCGTTTTTAGTCTATTTTATTTTTAAGTTTTCAAAATCAGTTTAACCCGTTTCATGCTGCTTAGTTTGTTTAGTTGTATTATGTTCTTCAGTTATTCATGCACCGATTAGCGGGACATGAAAAGTTCAAATTGTCCCCTGCTTTGTTCCGTCATTTAGCATGCAGCTGAGTTATCTGAGAAAATCCAAAAAAATCAGAAAAGAGAAAAAATTCAAAAAAAATTAGAAAATGAAAAAAAATTGAGAAATTCAGTTACTTGGCATGCTTTTCTTTGGCTATTTTTGAGCCTATCATACATTGAGTAGTAGTTCTTTGTCAGTATTATCTGCTTGTTAGCCATCATTCAGAGAATTCTGATTCTACTTCTGCTTGATGAACTGTATTCTCACCAAAAATATTGTGTAATTCCTGTGTACTGTCAATAACAGCAGCTTAAACGGTTTTGAACTTGATTTCTAAATTATATTTTAGCCACTTTTATATATTCCTATTCCTACCCTTAGCCCTAGCCACATTACAACCTTATCAAAGTCTTCTTGATAACTGCATTGGTTTATGTTAATTGATGGAGATATGATATGTGATCAAGCTTATACTAATCCTTGCTTCCATCTAGCACACATGCACGTATACACTTACCCAAATACACAATTGAGTGCTAGAGTGACCACCGGTGAGGTATGAAGTCAGATTTTTGTCATAATTCATCTATGCGTGTAAAACCTGCTTTTCATGAAGTTTGTTTTCGTTGCTATGTTTAACAATCTGTTATGCCTTTAGATCTCCTCTATGTCGGAATGATACATGTTTGCACTAATTTGCTGCCTTTAGAAATTCTATGGTTTTTAGCTATTACATTGGAGTTTGCTTGAGGACAAGCAAAGCTTAAGTGTGGGGAGATTGATATTTGCGTTTTTATACATGTTTTACATGCCGAAATACCCCGTACTTAGCACAAAAACAAGGTGATTACTCTTAATATTGATCTAATATGCTTAACATTCACCATGCAGGTATTTAAGAGCGTTAAATGAAACAAATGGGCAAAACACGAGAAAAACAGAAGAAAAATGAAGAATAATGAAAAATGCCTTCCTACGGCCGCAGAGGATACTTCCTACGGCCCTAGGAGGTCCTGCTTCTAGAAGGGCATTAGCTGTCCACCTACGGTCGCAAAAGAAAGTCCCTACGACCGTAGGGACACCTATTTCGTAGCCCAACCTATCTGACAGATTCCTTGCGTGTGTCGGACTCCCTACGGCCGTGGAGGGTATATCCTACGGCCGTAAGCAGCCATCTTTGACAAACCGTGTGAACAAGTCCATACGGCCGCAGAAACCATCTCCTACGGCCGTAGGAGCTTCCGGAGCCAAATGCCTATAAATAGAACCTCATATGTCATTTGAAAATTCGGGTTTTTTGGACCCCGAGGTTTTGAACCAGTAAAGATGGAGAAGGGAGACGAGATATTCACGATACACATAAACCCCTGCCGAACCTCTGGTTCCGGTTCTGATTCCACTTTAACCTAACACATCCAAACACTCTCCCGAAACCTGTAACCGCTTACATAACCTTTCTCGGTGATCTTTTGGAGGAGAGCTGTGGACTCGAAGGCTTGGAACAACATCTTGGAGCTTAGCTTGGGTATAATCTTTCCATTTCTGTTTTTAATCATGTACCCATGTATTCTAGTTGTTGTAGTACTTACACTGATGTATATGGATAACTAAACTCATTTCACTTGGGCCAAGATGATTCTTGGCTAGTTATGGCAATATATTTAACCTTTATGTTGACTTGATTCAATTATGCATGTTTAATCTTGAATACAATTGTGTTTCGTCAACTTAGTATGTATAATCTGGTCATGTTCATGTGTAAGAATATGTTAGGATAACTCCTTCATGTTTAAATATGTGAATATTCAATAATGATATTTGGAACTCATTAAAGTCATGTTAAGTTGTGATTAGAAATTATGCATCTTGCATTATTGTCTTTAGAAATCATTATTGGGATATGTTTTGAATCATTTCAGGTTCATCCGTTATTGATCATTTTCCTACATATGTTGGTTTTATGCAAGCTTTATGATATCTGAAGAAAATCTGATCATTTGGTGTATTCATGGGTCAAGCATGCTACTAATGATTAAAGGATTCACAAAGATGTTTGTTGGTATGTTTAAGATGGTGAAATGAATTCACATGTACGCCTTTGATATACTGGTCTTGGTATTCAATGTGCCTATCACATGATTCATGTTTTAAGAAGTGTTGGCTATACTAGAAATGGTAGGTTTAACATGTTCGTATCTTTAGTAATCATGTGGCTAAAACTGAGAATCCCTTAATTGTGAGGTTTGAATTTAGTAGAGTTTGTGACCCCATTGTATCAACTTGCATGTGTTGCTGAATGCCTTTATGAAAGATTTAACTATCTTGTCAGATCCTTCCTATTTCCATTGGGAGAAATCCCTATAGCTATAGGTAGGTATCAACTCCCATGACTACTGGAAGAAATTCCTATAGCCGCAGGAGGTCATTTTCACTAGCATGTGTTGTTTATGCTTGTTTTAATTATTATGACTGCCTTGACATCTTTTTGGACGCAATCTGATGAATCCGTAGTTGAATTCTAATATGCCGTTGCTTGCCTGATCATGTTTGATTGTTGAGTCTGAGTCTTGATAACTCGAGTGATGATTCATGTATGATAATATGATTTTGTGAGTATTTGTACAGCATGCTATGCGCTCAATCTATTCAAGTCTTCATACTGGAATTTGTATTGTAATATTTCCATGATTAGTTAGGATGATTCGAAAGCCCGAGTGAATCTTTATCCTATCATTTTCCTTCAGTGTTAGTTTAGTTTAATTTGTTTTAGTTATTCTGTGGTTTAGTTTAGCTGGTTACTTGCTTTTATTTTCACTCTGCTGATCAAACAAAAATGATACTTGAGTACTGGTAGCTACCTGTCCTGGTGGAACAATATCCGGTCTTACGTAGTCTATACTACTACTGTCCAGGTCATACTTGCCTGAGTCGTGTGTAGTATTTTCTTTGTAATATAGTTTTTATAAATTTAAAACAAGGTTGTGAAAAAGCTTTTAATCATCTTAAAAACCTGTACGCGGGCTGCACACCAACTAACATTAAGCATGAAACACAAATAATCACGAAAATCAGTTTGAAAAATTCAACCGAAGTCAAAATCGGGTCAAATGCATTTACGTGGCGCGGACCGTACTGGTTTACGCGGAGCGTGAAATGAAGAAGACGATGAACAGTAGCGTTCGTAAAATCAGTCAACCAAACTAGTCCCATTATGATCCTAGACTAGCGATTAAGCAATGGGGACTAGTTTTATACATTTTCATCCACACAAATGAGAGAAATCAGAGCTCAAAGGTTCGAAAAATTAGGTTTTTCTAACACCCGAATAAAACTTCAATTTTTAGGAAATTTATCATGCTAAAACATGTAATAATCAGTTCTAATCACTTCTAACATGTTATAAACTAAAAATCCTAGGTCAATCGAACAAAATAAGCATAACACCTCTCGGATTGGGTCGCAAATAGCAAAAGTAGGGTTTTCGAGTATACCTTTGATGAATACGAGTACAGATGATCATTTAGAGCACTGAAATCGGTCGGATGATGCTCGGGTTTGGATTCCGCGTCGAGAGAGAGAGAGTTCGCGTTGTATGTGTGTGTGTTTTAAACAGAAATGAGGGTTTTATTGTAAAACCCTGCTCGCTAAATTACGCGTCGCGTAATTCGATGCTTTCCGCGGCGCGGAAAGTGACGAATTGCAATTTTTTGCGCTTTTCGTTCTGTTTTCGAATTCAAACACTTATGGAATGTTTTAAAACACAACACCCTCTGGTAGGTGACAACGTGAATTGGAAATATACGGAAAAGGAAACAACTACGCTATAAGCAAACAACGAAACAATATAAACAAGTTACATACTATTCGTACGGTGTGTAAGCGAACAATTTAACGCTTTGAAATGCAGAATCTTTTATAGTCAGATCTTCAAGACTAATTATCAACAATAAACAGAAATATGAAAGCAGAGAATCAGTGCGAACAATCAAAAAGAAGGGAAAAGTGTTACCTTAGCTCATGTTTACATACAACTTACTTAATCGGAGCTGACAAAAATACTAAACCATCTCGCTAGCATTGTTGTTCGGCCTGAGAATCTTTTGGGCTTTTAGCTTAATCGGATCCTCTCTTAATGCACTAGCGCATTCAGATTGAGATATTGTCGGCAAGTCCCTGCAAGCATCGGAATGTATGGGTGCGCCACATTTCCAACATTTTCCCACTTTTCTTGCTCTTTGTTTAGCTACAGAGCGTGATGTTCCTCTACAGAATTTTTTGTAGTTCCGATCTCTTCTAATTTGTTTCATATTCTGTTCGGCTCTGTCCATAATTTCTATTCTAACATCTAAAGGCAAATCAGTACAGAAATATAAACAAGAAAAGCAAAGAAAACGACTCTAAGGAAAGCATATCCGGTTCTTTATCGTCTCCAGGTAAAAGACGAATGTTTCTTTACCATTAAAGAAATCAGACTGAAGCATCAGTACCTCAGTTGGCTCGTTCTCAAATGGAATGCCTAAGTAGTGTTTCACACGGTGACCATTAACTTTAAAAAATTTACCTTCAAAGTTTATCAAATCAATGGCACCATAAGGATATGATTTATGAACTACATAAGGACTAGTCCATCTTGACTTTAATTCTCCAGGAAACAACCGAAGATGAGAATTATACAAAAGAACACGATCTCCCGACTGGAATTCTCTTTTGTCCTTCAGTCGGCTGTCGTGGTATTTCTTTGTTCTTTCTTTGTATATTCTTGAATTATCATACGCTTGTGGTCTCAATTCTTTGAGTTCATTCAAATCGAGCAGACGCTTTTCAACTGAAGTCGAAACATTAAGATTTAGCTCTTTCAGAGCCCAGTATGCCTTATGTTCGAGTTCAACTAGTAAACGACATGCCTTACCATAAACCAATCTATATGGTGTAGTATCAATAGGTGTTTTATACACTGTTCTAAATGCCCAAAGTGCATCATCTAGCTTATCGGACCATTCTTTTGGATTATTACCCGCGGTTCTCTCCAAAATTCTTTTTAAGCCTCTATTTGTAACTTCGACTTGACCACTCGTTTGCGGATGATAAGGTGTAGAAAACCTATGGGTTACCCCGTATCGTTTCAATACCTTCTCGAGTTGTGCATTACAAAAGTGAGTGCCCCGGTCACTGATTAGTGCCTTTGGGGTTCCAAATCGAGAAAAAAACTTTTTTAAGAATTTTGAGACCACCCTTGCATCATTGGTAGGCAAAGCTTGCGCTTCTGCCCATTTGGACAAATAATCAACTGCTACAAGGATGTATTTATTTCCACGTGAGTTTGGGAAGGGTCCAATGAAATCAATACCCCACACTTCAAATATTTCAATAATTTGAATGCTATTCTGAGGCATTTCAATTCTGGCAGAGATGTTTCCTGCTCTTTGGCATGCATCGCACGATTCTTTAAAGATGGTTGGCTAATAAAACCCTGAATCTAAGATTTTCTTATAAATGTATCCAGGTCCATTATGACCACCCGTCGGTCCTTTGTGGCAATGATTAAGAATGCTTTTTGCTTCGGTCTCACTTACACATCTTCGAATGATGGAATCAGGTCCTATCTTGAAAAGATAAGGATCATCCCAGAAATAATGTTTTAGATCAGAGAATAATTTCTTCTTCTGTTGGTAAGTGAGTGCTTTCCTCATGACTCCTCCTGACAGATAATTCGCAAAGTCGGCGAACCAAGGAGAATCATCAACAACTGATAAATTCAGAAGGAATTCATAAGGGAATGTATCATGAATAGCGGTTTCATCGAGAGCTTCTAAGGTCGGATTATCATGCCGCGAAAGATGATCTGCAGCTAAGTTTTTTGCACCTCTTTTATCATGGATTTCAATATCAAACTCCTGAAGTAGAAGTATCCATCTAATCAATTGAGGCTTCGCATCTTGTTTAGTGAACAAATACTTAAGAGCGGAATGATCAGTAAAAACCACTGTTTTTGATAAAATCAAGTAGGATCGACATTTATCAAAAGCAAACACGACTGCTAAGAGTTCTTTTTCAGTTACAGTGTAGTTTTCTTGGTCTTCGGTTATGGTTTTACTTGCGTAATGAATCGGATGAAATCGTTTTTCTTTTCTTTGTCCTAAAACAGCACCTAGTGCAAAGTCACTAGCATCGCACATTATTTCAAATAGTAAAGACCATTCAGGGCTAGCAAGAATAGGCGCATTTATCAATTTCTCCTTTGACAAATTGAAAGCAGTTAAGCATTCGGGAGAAAAACAAAAAGGAGTATCCTTTTCCAATAGCTTAGTCAACGGTTTAGAGATTTTCAAAATATCTTGAATGAACCATCTATAAAAGCCGGCATGGCCAAGGAAACTTCTAATGGCTTTGACATTAGTCGGGGGAGGTAATTTTGCAATAATATCAGTTTTAGCTTTATCAACCTCAATTCCCGAACTAGAGATTTTATGACCAAGAACAATACCCTCGCGTACCATGAAATGACATTTTTCCCAATTTATTGCGAGATTAGTGTTTACACATCTAGACAGCATTTTCTCTAAATTTTCAAGACAAGAATTGAAAGAATTTCCAAAGACTGAGAAATCGTCCATGAAAATTTCAATACCATCTTCATATAAATCATGAAATATGGCTGTCATGCATCTTTGAAAAGTCGCAGGAGCATTACATAACCCAAAAGGCATTCTTCGATAGGCAAAAGTACCATAAGGGCATGTAAATATGGTTTTCTCTTGATCTTTAGGAGCGATCGGGATTTGAAAATATCCAGAGAAACCATCAAGAAAACAATAGAACGAATTTCCTGCTAAAGGCTCTATCATTTGATCAATAAAAGGAAGAGGATAATGATAATTCCTTATGGACTCGTTGAGTTTCCGATAGTCTATACAATCACGCCAACCCGTAACTGTACGAGTCGGAATCAGTTCCTTTTTATCATTCACCACCACGGTCATTCCTCCTTTCTTTAGGACTACTTGAACAGGACTAACCCAAGGGCTATCTGAAATCGGATAAATCAAGCCTGCATCGAGTAGTTTGATTACTTCTTTCTTGACTACCTCTTGCATATTAGATTAATTCTTCTTTGTCTCTGTACACATGGCTTGTAATTATCTTCCATGAGAATTTTTTGTGTATAAAAAGAAGGATTAATTTCTTTTATATCAGAAAGCTTCCATGCAATGGCAGTTTTATATTTTCTCAATACCTGTAAAAGCTTAGCTTTTTCTTCTTCTTTAAGATCAGATGCTATAATCACATGTAATTTCGAATTTTTCTCAAGGAATGCATATTCCAAGTGAGAAGGAAGTTCTTTTAACTCAAGGAACAGAGGTTCAATAACAAATGGTTTTGATTTGTTAAGTTCAGATGTTCCAAGAGTTTTAAATGCTTCAGGTTCAGAATTATCATCATGCAAGTCTGTATCATCAGTTTTATCACAATTGTCTTGCGCTTTTTCAAAGAATTCAGATACTTCACTCACATTATGACATAACAATTGAGTTTCGAGAGCATCTTTTTGTATGAAAGAAGGAATCGAACTTTGATCAGATTGGTCAAAGATATTAACAAAATAAAGAACATCGTCTTGGGAAGAGGAGTGTTTCATCGATTTATTAATGTCGATAGTAACTTCCTCGTCATCAACTTTCAAAGTCAATTTTCCATTGCAGACATCGATCATAGCTCCAGCTGTGGCTAAGAATGGACGACTTAATATAAGGGGAATATTGGCATCTTTATCCATATCTAAGATTATGAAATCTACACGTAAGACTAATTTATGAACTTTAACCAAAACATTTTCCACAATGCCTTTCGAAAATTTGATTGATCTGTCAGCTAACTGAATAGACATTTTGGTAGGAATAGGCTCACCTAATCCTAGTCTTGCATAGACAGAATAAGGCATCAAGTTTATGCTTGCACCTAAATCTGCTAATGCATTAGTAACAAATAAATTATCAATAAGGCACATAATTAAGAAGTTTCCGGGATCGGTCTTTTTGATTGGTAACTTATTCTGAAGAATAGCATAACATTCTTCATTTAAAGTTACAGAGGAAAGATCTTCCAACTTCTTTTTGTTACTTAGAATATCCTTCAAAAACTTCTCATATTTTGGCATTTGAGATAAAGCTTCAATAAATGGAATATTAACATGGATTTGTTTAAATAATTCTAGGAATTTTCCGTACTGAGCTTCCATTTTTTCTCTTGCGAGTCTTTGGGGATAAGGAATTATTGGCTTAAATTTTGGAACTGAAGGTTTTTCTTTGACAACTTCTTGATTTTCCTTTGGTTCTTCACTTTTCTCTCCAAGAATTTCTTTTTCAGATTCTTTGGATTTGGTGGGATCGGACGGCGGTATCATGGTTGTTCCACTCCGTAATGTTATGGCATTAACGTGAGCATTTGGATTTTTCTCTGTATTACTCGGGATCGAACCGGATGGTCGTTCGGATAACATCTTCGAAATCTGGCCTAATTGATTTTCAAAAGTCTTTAACGAGGCTTGTTGATTTCGGATGTCAGTTTCAACTTGTTGAAAACGTGTATCGGTATTAGATACATATTTTTCAAGAAGGCTTTCCACATGGGAAAGTTTGTTGGAAATCAGATTAGAATTGAATTGTTGATTTTGATTTCCAAATTGTTTGTTAGGACGACGTTGGAATTGATTTTGAACCGGACCTTGATTATTGTAAGGTTGATTTTGTTGTATCGGAGGTCCGTTTGGTGGTTGAAATCTAGGAGGTGGTGGATTTAAACTTGTAGACGCATTTTTGTAACTGAAATTCGAACTATTTCTGTTACTTGGATGATATGGTGGATTGTAAGCAAATGCATCATTCTGAGGTCTTTGTTGAGAACTTATGAAGTTTACTTCTTCTTCAGAAGCATAGACGTTACCCGTTAGACAATTTTCACTTAAATGGGTTCCTCCACAAAGGACACAAAGGTTTTGAATGGAATTAACCTTCATATCTTCTATCTTTTTAGTTAATGCTTCTACTTGAGAAGTTAACCGTTTAACAGGATCAACTTGAATGACACCCTGACTTTTAGGTTGTGAAACTCTTGGAGATTGCCATTGGTAATTATTCATTGCCATTTCTTCAATGAGTTCATAAGCCATTTCAGGGGTTTTACTTGTAAGAGCTCCTCCCGCATCTGCATCAATCATTTAACAAGCTTCATTGGACAACCCATTGTAAAAAGTTTGAACTTCTAACCACAGGGGTAGTCCATGATGTGGGCATCTTCTTAAGAGATCTTTGTATCTTTCCCAAGTGTCATAAAGGGATTCTCCTTCTTCTTGACAAAAAGACGAAATATCATTTTGTAATTTGGTCGTTTTTTAAGGTGGAAAATATTTAAGCACAAATTTCTCAGCCACATCATTTCATGTAGTGATGGAACCAGTTGGAAGGGAATTAAGCCAGAGTTTAGCTTTATCCTTTAATGAGAAAGGGAAAAGACGTAAACGGATAGCATCATTGGAGACACCATTTATTTTGAAAGTATCACATATTTCTAAGAAACTTGAGATATAATCGTTGGGATTTTCATTCGGAAGTCCATGAAATTGAACTGAGATTTGAAGCATTTGAATGACATTTGGTTTAATCTCAAAGTTATTGGCATTAATGGTTGGTCTGATAACACTTTGATGAATAGTATTGACATCGGGTTGAGCATATTCACCTATTGTTCTCGTAGGTGGCGGAGGTGGCGGGGGTGGATTTTCAGCCATTTCGGTTCTTCTGCGTGAGTTTCGTAGACGACGACGAAATTCTCGTTCAGGTTCAGGAAAAGGATTAACAGTTTCAGAGGACGAAGAACGAGTCACTTTTAAGATATTATTATGAAGTTTTGCTACTTAAAAGAGTGGCCAAGCAAGTCGATTGGTGGGCAGGATCCTTTCGGCACCTTTCGGTTTAAAACCTTTCGAAAATCCAGCAACCCAGCCAATTCAGTTATTCTAGACACCACCCAGTCAAGCAGTTTTGATGAATATTTTAATCTAGTGCTAAATCAATAATTCGAATTGTTTGGCAACATTATCAATATATTCCCCGGCAGTGGCGACAAAAACCTTGGTGTATGCGTGATGGATATACGTTTCGAGTACACGAGATGATGTCACTGAAAGGTTTTAATTTGGAATTACTACTAGTCTAAATAAACGCACACAGACAGAGCACCCACGTATGTAATATAGGCTACTGAATTTATCGAACACGGGTAAGAGATAACTGTTGCTACTAAATCCGAACATATTGTCTAGCTATCAATAATTATGAGGAATAGTGAAATTAACTACAGGGAACATGCAGATTAAACTAAGGCAAAACTAACAGGTCTTAAAGGAAACAGTATCTAAGCAGAAATACAGACAGAAATAAGTAAAATGAAAAACAAGATACCTAGTCATGAATCCTCCAGATAAATATTAATTAGTAGTGTTAACTAATCCGGTTATAAAAGGCTGATTTAACAAAGACTATCTTTTAACATTATTTATCTTTTAGGATATAGATAATCCTGATTTAATGTTTGTATTATTTAAACACCGGTTAGACAAAACCTTGGTTCCTGGGTGTTATCTCATTTTACTTAAAAGTTCAGTATAGACAAAGTAAATATCATTGTTGGTCAACATCCGGTAAGAAGATATATATATATATATATATATATATATATATATATATATATATATATATATATATATTGGGTATTAAGATAATATATCGGTTCAACACCTCAAGTTGGTCCGTGAGCAAATGTCTCGTATACACATACCAGTCTTAAATGTATTTTACACCTCAAGTGGGTCCATGAGCAAATGTAAATAAATATGAGTCTGTTTGGAATATATATGTATAAAAATACACATATCCTAAGCAAATGGTTTTTCAACGTTTACAATGCCGAATACCCGCATGAACTGATAGTATTATACAAAATAACCAAATATACGTTTCATTATTTCAGAAATATCTTGTGTTTATTAAAATCATTCTAATATAACCTACACATAACAACTACATATTTATACTAATCTAGATTCATCATGACGAGGTATTAAAAATCTAGCTACGCATAATGACGGAAATACGCGAATAACATAAATACGAATACATATTTAAGGAAAGAAAGTACCAATATGTAGATTACAGAAGGTGAACGAGTTCTACAGCTTCTGGAACTGGAAAAACAGGTACAAGCTTCTGGAATGCGGAAATGAACTTGAAACGGCAACTAACGAACATATGAACGTAAACTACGTTAATTATTACATATGGAAATTGAAATATACTTAATTAAACGGCCTGGAATCGATCGTGTATCAGAGCATTACGACAGCTCTTTATTTCTGGCTCTCCCTTCAACTAAACACAGCTGCTACTATTTATAGGGAAGGGTCGTCAGTTTACGCGTCACGTAATGGGTCTATTTACGTTGCGCGTAAATAGGTCTGACAAGATTCTCCGCCGAATTGAATTTCGCTCTGACATCGCGCGGCTCGGAGAGGACCAATAATTTGCACAAATTTACCGTGACGTAAGCGGATAAGGTCTGCGCCGCGTAAATTCATTTTTTACATTTTCTTCGTCTTTTGTGCGGTCTTTTCTCGGTTTGACGTGCGTTATCCTCTCTTTCGCATTTTGCATTTGAAATAGCCTCAGATAAAATATGATAGCATTTAAAGCTCATTTTGGCTATATTTTCTCAATAAAAACCAGATATTGTCATAAATCATATATATATTTTATGTATAAAATTGACAATATCACAAACACACTTGGAAGGTGACTTTGCTTAGCTTCAAGTTGGTGTTTACCAAGGTGTTGTTCTAGGTGGCGTCCTAGTATTCTAGCAAGTGGGATTCAAGTGAGCTTGGTGTGGATACCGGTAGAGGAACACTACCTTGTGTTCTTGATTCCATCTTCATCAAAAGGAACAAGAAGAGGTGACATCAAGAGGCTACTTAGATGGTACATTTCTAGTGCTTGTTCATTTCTTTTAGTTGCAAAGTTTATGATTAGAGCTTGGTCCATTGGGGTTGTATTGGTGTGCATCATGTTTTAGAAAAATTGTTTATACCATTCTTATTTCCGCTGCGTTTCTAGATGCCACTGATACCCAACAGACGCGTCGATAGGTAGGACGCGACGCGTCCGGGTGCTTTCACTGGTTTTTTGATTTTTCTTTGTTTTTCGTTAATTTCCCGCCATTTCTTCTACTCTTCCAACATATTCAACCGAAAAACATCCCAAAACATATATTAGTGTATATTTTTCTCATGAGCGCATAATAACGATGTGAAACTCGCAATACTTACGGATAAACCATAGTAAAATGCGAAAATATCACCAACGTTGTCTAGAAAACCTGAAAACTAAACATCGTTGTGCTAGCAGAAACCTAGAAGGCACACTACCCTACTAGGCATCATCTCTACATCTTAGGAGTATGTCTACCCCCACCCGCAAGTGATCATATCATCATAAAACAAACATCACTAATCAATCATAAGCATCATTAAAATTCATCACATAGCATCACACAATATTTAACTACACTCATCGTGTTCTTCATAAAGTATTATCACCCATAAACATTTTTAAAAGTCATATTTTATGTTATTAAGCCTTTCGAAAATGATTTTGTCTTAGTACCCGGTTTTAGAAAATTCTGAGCTCACCTGAGATTACGTGTTGCAACGAGTAATCCGCACAAATGTAGCGTGGCACCTAAATACCTAAAACACGCTACTAATAAACACGAAACGAATACCACACGCAAATGTAGCATGATATAAAATAATACTGCTTAACACTCTACCCCCAAGCCATCCTTGAACCCACTTACTTAGCCTTGCTAACATCAGCTCGCCCAAAGAGGAAACGTGAGGATGGTTGCGCCATTCCTTGATAACGTGAGATGGAGGTTTGCGAGCCTCTCAAAAGGGCGAAGGCTGGAGGCTGTCTCGTCAAAGCAGTTGGCGAACGCCGACCCTCCCCCCCCCCCCCCGAGTTGTCGATGTTGAACAAAACACAGGGGATCAATCGATCATCATCTAGATCTCTAAACTTAAGTTTTAATATTTTTGATTATTTATTTTAGCTAATTTAGTGACCATGATACTGTTTGTAAAAATATTCCACATGAAATGTACATAACGTAGATATTTTATTTTGAAAAAACAAACCGACAACATAATAAAAGTAAAGAAGATTCAATTATATTTTTATTAAAAATATGAATTGAATAAAATAGAAAAAGAAAAAAATTTAAAAGAAAATAACATTGAATCGTTTTATTATCTATTTTTAATAATATATAAAGTTTTTCCTATGATAAAAAACAAAAAATATCCTTTGGTTTACGTTACACGCTCACAGCATCAACTACTATCTTAACTATACCACTACAAATCACCCTATTATTTGGTCGGCTTTCCTAGAAAACAAATTCAAGTTTCATAAGACTCTCTCCCCAAAGTTGATCTAAGTATCATTGTTTTCCCTGCCACTTCTATTATAACCAACACAAATGATTGAGACACTCCCTCATAACAAAATATATATTACTTTCAAATAAAATAAAAATAAAAAAGAGATTTTTAATTATAATTATAATAAACAAAAATGAAAAAAAATGAAAAAGAGAAAAAAGAGAAATGAAATGCAATATATACATATATAATTCAAAAATGTGCTAGCTAGAGGATCATATACAAAATCTCATGAGAATTTAATATCTCATGGTTTTATGATTAATTTACTAAAATACCCTTCAAATATCATGATAAATTGCCACTTTAGTTTGCTAATTGATATATAGTATAATTAATTTAGTCAATTTCGAGTATTACCCAAATCTATATATCTCCAATACAACACTTATTACACTCGTAGATAAGGTTGGCAATTTTTCTGGTCGACGGGAAATCTGATTTGAACAAGATCTGAAAAATGTGATAAGAATCTGAAAAGGGTCAAAAGTGGATCGACACGAAAATAAATGAGTCGAGATAGGTCCACCAGACAATCTCAAAGTGATCCACATGACCCGTTTAAAGGTAAAACTGTAATAATATAAAATTTTCCTTACTATTTAGAATTTAAATTTATATAAAAAAGATCGTGAATTCAAATAAGCGAATGAAATCTTATAGCAATAAAACCTGACAAACAGAAGTACAAAACTATTAAACATAAGAAACTTAAAAGAAAAAATAAAAGATTTACAATTAAAATAATAATAACATATTATTTTTATATTTGTTATTTTGACTATATGATTTTCTTTTTAATTTGACATTTGATTACTTGATAGTTTTAGTATTTTAATTCAATTGATAATTCTATTTAATAATTTATTATTTTATTGACACTTGATAAAAGTAGTAATACATCACATTTTCTCTTATATTCATTTATATAAGTTGAATAAAATGTAAAATCAAAAATTCAAATAAACCAAAATAAATACCGAATTTAAAGTTCAAATACAATCGAAATGAACATTAAATATTGAATTAGAATATAAACAAAATCAATTTTAAAATTCTTACAGCAAGTTGGAAAACAAACGAAGAATTGAAAAAAATGACAATAAAATCGTATTTGAAGAGAAAAACCGTATTAAAAAATCAAACTCAAATCATATTCAAAAACCAAAAAAATTCTTATCTATCAGTTGTGGCCGAAATAAGTCTACATAAACACAATTACACGACTCAAACTTGACATAAAAATAAATAATTCGAAATTAGTTCATCACGAACTAACTTGAACCAGAACAAGAAGTTACATAAACTACTTTTTATATGTTATAATATATAAATAAAACCTTTTGCAAATTTTGAGACAAATCTATAAAGTAAAATAAAGCATCGCAAGTACAACTAGACAAGAGCACAAACTTCAACATTTTATTTCAGTTTACACCGGTAGAAACAAAAAGAAGAAAATTAGTAAAGATGCTTGTTTTATGACAATATTCACTTAGGCTAGCACCATTCCCAAATGCCTCAACTCGGGGTTTTTGGGTTGCTTTAGACTGGGCGCATCGATGGCCAACCCGTTGGGTAGAGCTGATGTGAAGGCTTGAACCCAATGGGAACACCATCACACTCCATTGGGTGATGGAGGGTTCCCAACCCAACTAGTCCAAAAACGCAACCACAAACCTAATGGTTACCTTTTTTTTTTCATTTTCCCCTCTCTCTTCACTAATATATATATATATGAAAAAGTTCATGCGAGAATCATTCTTAGTACGAGAACCGCGAGAACCAATATGAGCCGTCCAATTCCCCCTCCTTCAATGTCATTGCATACCCATGAATTTCTTACATGCACACTGCCACACTCTATCCCTCCACAAACTCTCCATCCATGAACCCTCCCATATCCAAGGAACGGCCGAGATTGGTTCTCGCGGTTCTCGCACTAACAACGGTTCTCGCGTAAACTGTCCCCTATATATATATACATATATATATACATATATATATACATATATATATATATACATATATATATATATATATATATAGGAAGAAGTTTCATTGAGAACCATTTTTACTGTGAGAACCAATATAAGCCGTCAAATTCCCCCTCTTTCAATGTCATTGTCCACCCATGAATTCCTCACATACACCCTGCCACACTTGATCCCCCACGCTCTCCATCCATGAATTACACTTATCAAATCAACGGCTAAGATTGGTTCTCGCACTAAAATCGGTTCAAACGAGAACTGTTTTTCGTACGAGAACTTTGTGAACCAATCTCAGCCGTTCCTTAGATATGGGAAGTTCATGGATGGAGAGCGTGGAGGGGATCAAGTGTGGCAGGATGCATGTGAGGAATTCATGCGTGGGCAATGACATTAAAGGAGGGGGAATTGAACGGCTTAGATTGGTTCTCGCAGTTCTCGTACGAAAAACAGTTCTCGTTTGAACTTTTGCCTATATATATATATATATATATATATACTACTTTTTTATTATTATTTGATAAAGAGTTGAATTGGATTGGATGTGGGGATTGTAGGGTTAGAAAGGGTTGAAGGTGAAGGATGATGTGGATGCTAATGTGGCGGTGCTTTTGGTTAGGTAAGTTGGGTTGGATGCTAATGGTCTTAGGTTTACCAATACGTCATTCTATGGGTTTCCTCTTTCGGGTTCACAATCCGACTTGCCTGATGTTTTTTTTTTCGTTTGTGTAGAGAGAGTAAGAGAAATAAAAATATTGAGTTATTTAAGTTAAGCTATACTTAAGTTTCGAGTAAGTGAGAGGAAAGAGGAAATAAATGATGACATTGATATGGGATTTGGATATGAAAAAGATGATAAACAGCCAATAGTCATGGTTTAAACAATCAAAATCTAAACGATATATTAGATCATCTTGACTCTTAGTGTGTACGTGTTTCAATGGAGAGAATAAAACCTGACAAACAGAAGTACAAAACTATTAAACATAAAAAATTTAAAAGAAAATAATAAAAGATTTACAGTTAAAATAATAATAACATATCATTTTTATTTTTGATATTTTGAGTATATGATTTTCTTTTTAATTTGACATTTGATTACTTGATAGTTTTAGTATTTTAATTCAATTGATAATTCTATTTAATAATTTATTATTTTATTGATACTTTATAAAAATAGTAATACATCACATTTTCTCTTATATTCATTTATATAAGTTGAATAAAATGTAAAATCAAAAATTCAAATAAACCAAAATAAATACCGAATTTAAAGTTCAAATACAATCGAAATGAATATTAAATATTGAATTAGAATATAAAAAAATCAATTTTAAAATTCTTACAGCAAGTTAGAAAACAAACGAAGAATTGAAAAAAATGACAATAAAATCGTATTTGAAGATAAAAACCGTATTAAAAAATCAAACTCAAACCATATTCAAAACCAAAAAAATTCTTGTCTATCAGCTGTGGCCGAAATAAGTCTACATAAACACAATTACACAACTCAAACTTGACATAAAAATAAATAATTCAAAATTAGTTCAGCACCAACTAACTTGAACCCGAACAACAAACAATAAAATATTACATAAACTACTTTTTATATGTTATAATTATATAAATAAAAACCTTTTGCAAATTTTGATACAAATCTATAAAGTAAAATAAAGCATCGCAAGTACAACTAGACAAGAGCACAAACTTCAACATTTTAATTCGGTTTACACCGGTAGAAACAAAAAGAAGAAAACTAGTAAAGATGCTTATTTTATGACAATATTCACTTAGGGGGTGTTTGTTTTAACTTATTTTGGGCTTATTTTCCGAGCTTGTTTTTCATAAGCTCGCTTTTTCCGGCTTATTTTTCACTAGTCCGACTTATTTTTTTATTGTAACTCATAATAAGCCCAAAAGTCAGAAAATAAGCCGGAAAAACTAGCTAATAAAAAATAAGCCAGGAAAATAAGCCCTAAAAAAGCTAAAACAAACACCCCCTTAGGCTAGCACCATTCCCAAATGCCTCAATTCGGAGTTTTTGGGTTGCTTTAGGTTTACCAGTACGTCATTCGTTTGTGTAGAGAGAGTAAGAGAAATAAAAATATTGAGTTATTTAAGTTAAGTTATACTTAAGTTTCGAGTAAGTGAGAGAAAAGAGGAAATATATGATGACACTGATATGGGATTTGGATATGAAAAAGATGATAAACAGCCAATAGTCATGATTTAAACAATCAAAATCTAAACGATATATTAGATCTTGACCCTTAGTGTGTGCGTGTGTACTGCCGTTCAAAAGAAAAATTACCATATAAATCGCAAAATCGCGATAATTTAAGCTCGGAACAAGAGATCGAATTCATGATTAAGAGAAAAAGAAGTGGTTTCAATGGAGAGAATAATAATTTGTTGTTACAACTCGGTTAAGTACTAAAACATGCGAATTTTTATGATAATGTAACAGAAATTACTTCAATTTCCTAAGCTTTGGCGTTCATTGTGAAATCGATGCATGTCTGACAACCGCAATCGGAAAACCGACAGGTTTCACAACCAAAACAAACACACGATGTGCAGCCTCTACAGGTTGGAGATCGAACACAACCTCTGTAAACTCTTCGGCTTGCTCTCTCTTCATCATCATCACATGTTATTCTGAAAAAAATATACATGTAAATGAATCATCATGAAACAAAAAGATAATTGATCAATTATCATTACCAAACATAATAATTATTCAATATAGTCCATAGAAAAAACATAGTCCTGAAATTTTAATATTCAATCACATGTGATTCAGTATTCAATCACATGTGATTCAGTATTCAATCACATATGATTCTAAAAACATCACATGTGAATTATGAAAATGCCACTCCGCCCAAAATTTTAAAATTTAATCTGGACCATTGAGGGACTGATCCAAAGGTTAAAATTAGTCTCTCAGGACTATGGATTTAGTATGGACTATTTTAAACATTTTCCTAACAATAATTTAGAAATTTGCTCTAGCAACACAAATTAGAAAGTTAAATGACATATGGGTTTTGACAAACTTTAATTAAAGATGAGATTTGACTAGAAACAGAGTGACATTGAGATGACTTTCTAAAGGTTGGATTAAAAAATATTAAAAACAAATAATTCGACTGAACAATAGCATCCATTGTTTAGGTTCAATGGATTCCTTTGAAAATATGTTCAATAATATACCAAAAATATTTAATGATTTTTTTGTGACGTTAATATAAGGTTCTGTGAGTGTACACAAACAACTTAATGCATCATCAATCTGTACCATGCGCAGCAAATGCTTGTACTTTGTTGTGTCTAAAAACTGTTGTGTACATATTAGCTCTCTTTTATACCGGGTCCGTTGTATGTTCTAGCACCTTTGTTTTTCTTTTTTTCTTTTTTGTTATTAAATTTAGAAAAAGGTGTAGATTAAAGAATGTGTATTCTGTCTTTAAAAAATATATATATATAAAAAAATAAAATAAAATAGGACACTGGTTGTGCATACATTACACTATGCAAAAATCATATAAAATAAAAAATAAAAAAATGTAAAAACAAAAATACCAATTTAAAATAATAATTTATAAATTTTTTAAATAGATATATGTTAGATATAACTGTTATGTTCCTAACAAAGACTGTAAAACATCATTACCTAGACAGTATGCTTTATTGAGCACAATGAAATTATATAAACAGAGAATACTGAATTTAGTGGTGGCAATTCTGACCCATTCGGTTATTAAACGTCTAACAAGTCAAAATGTTTAAGCTTTTAGAAAATTGGATTAGTATTTTTACAAAAATAGCTTTAATATTCATATTTAAATAATGAATAAATTTATAAAATTCAAGAAAAAAGAGACCAAAAAAGTGTTTGTGGGTCAATGCAAGCCTTAGTTTATCCCTTCTTCCAAATCATAATAATATAATCAGCAATAATTGAACCTTCATTCTAGGCTTTTTGTTGAAAACTTAGCATCATTTTTGCATAAACTTAAAAATAACAAGTATATTTCACAGTTATATGTAAATTTATTTGCAACAAAAAGCCACATAAATGTTTCAAAAATTGAAAATTTTATAAGAAATATGAGAAAAGTAAGAAGAGAACATACTTATCATAAGGCATATGAGAACAGTTCCAATTAGGATTTATAGAAGCGTTATGATAAGATCGACATTCATCCTTTGTGCGAAGTCGAAACCTTCTTTGTTTATTGCACTGTGTGCACCTAAGAAATTCATCGCGATGACAAACACGACCCGTTTGTGATCTGTTTGACCCGTTGCTCAATGTTTGATTATAATACTTGAGAAGTGCAGTTTTTGATAATGGAACTTTCTCTCCATCGATAATTACCCAAATATTATTTTTCCATTTCCTCGATGTTTCTCTTCCGGAGTGTTTCTCAAATGCAGCCGGGCTCATCTTGTCTGAAAATTAAAAACAAAAACAAAAAACAAAACATAAAACCATCAAGACTCAACATTCATGAAGGATTTTCAACAAACTAGATTCATTTAGATCAACTTCAGCAGAGAGATCCCTATATAACAACAACAACAACAACAACAGTATCCAATCCCCCTACTGCAGGGTATTGGGGAGGTAGAATGTAGAGAATCATACCACTACCCGTAGGTAGAGAGACGACTATAAATAAACTCTACAACAATAACAACAACAACAATACTAATACATCTACCTATAGGTAGAGAGATTGCTTCCTAAAAAAAGACATCCGGCAGTGTAAATAAAACTCAATAAATAAGAAAAAAAACCAATAAAAATAAGCCAAAATATAATAAATAAACTCATCTGATTTCTGTAATATATCGGTTAAAAAATGCATAATCCATGGAAATCAAGATCATTGAAATTGTTTATGTTTCTGTTTATCAAACAAATGGTGTTTCCAGTTGCTACCAATTGTCATGTTACCATCAGTATAGAAAAACAGATGCTAAGTTATGTTCATTTATGCCACTTTCATGTATTCTGTATTTTATTGGTCCCATCTATATTTTTTAATGCAACCCACAAATCAAAATTATTGTTCTTTTTGAACTTGTATGAAATGTACCCCACAAACTACAAACCAATGGACAATAAAACATTAGCATTTACATGATATAATATCAAAAAGGCTCTGAAAGAGAAGAAGTGTTGAAGGTAATATAAAGCTAAAAAAAATGAAATAACTTGATTTCTGTGGATTAAATGGTGTGTGAAGTGGGTCGAGAACATGAAAGTTAGCCGATTGCCCGTGATACAACTAAATATCCCTTTGAAACAAATTTCGTTCGATAATGTATACATTAAAAAGAATGGGAAGTGATTTGTACACAACAGTTTTTAGTCGTACACAACAGGGTACAAACATTTATTGCATATGGTATAAGTTGACGATGCATAATGTTGTTGTATATGACCATTTTTGTTGTGTATAGATCACCTCCAGCGTGGCACCTTAAGTTATCCTAATATTCAGGTGTTAAATGATAAACAAGTAACCAAATTGCTTGATCAGATGAATAAATTTCAAAAGAATAATAAAGATTAAAGACCACATGCTTTCATATGTATATAGAAAACAAGAACATGAAACATGTAAATGCAGAAGAATTATGCATAATTAAACCTCTTCAATCACAATTACTCACTGCTCAAGATTCTAAATATCAAACTCTAACAGTTGACACATGAAACAAGTTTTCACAAATAAAACAAAAACTTTACTGTTAATATGTCACTTTGTGTTAAATGCATAAAACAACTCTGCAAAACACAGCAACATAAGACCTTGATAACAAAGATCAAGTGCACATCAATCAAATCATCTTCAAAGCAAACTTAATGAATAAATGTGATGATAGATAATGAAGGAAGATAAGGTTTGATTATTACATACAAACAGTAACAGCAAAATACAATACAGAATTATAAAAAGGTATATATAAACTTATAGAACATGATGAAAAGGCTATCTAACAAACACCCAATTTTCATTCAGTCATATCATCATACACTTAATGTGTATAAAACCATCAACCTAAAAGAACAACAAAAATCAATTATAAGTTAAAAATATGGAGTCAAAATTCATGACCACAGAGTGACATTATACAAAAACTCCAAGAAAACCCACATACTACACACAATCACATTAACATGCAAGTGGGTTTAGAGAGAGAAAGGAAGAGAGAGAAAAATTGGGTGACCTTCGCAACCAGGGGTGCATTCGCAGCTGATTTCGAGATCACCGTTAATAAAAACCCTAAGCGTACCAACGGCGTCACCGTATCGGTGGCTCGTGCAGCCGCACGTGACCTCGACGTAATCATCGCCGCCGTGCTTAAACCCACTAATCTCCCTTACCTCTTCATCGCTAAACATTATCGAACCCGTCACAACACCATTCGCCATATATGTATATCTCTCTGTGTGTGAGTTATCTCACTAACAAAAACACACGCACACACACAAAAGGTTTTAATCTTTATGGTGAGAATCAAAATCAAAGCTCACCGAACAAAACAAAAGGAATCAAAGATACTTTAATGGGTATCCTATAAATAGAGATCTGATGGAGAAAACGTTGAATAGGGGCTCAAAGAGAGAGAAACCGAAAGGGTTTTTATTGTGTGTTTGTATACGCGAAAGAGAGAGATGGGGTTGGTGATGGGAGTTGTATTGAATGACATCGATGAGCTGGCTGATATATAGTAAAAAAGAAAAAGAAAAAAATTTGAAATAAACGAAAGTAGAAGGGGGTAAGTGTAAATTATCTGAAATGTCGAGAACAGCCTGCGTTTTGCATGACATGACTTGCGCAGGGTAGGATCCTGAATTCCTGATCTTTTCATAATCGGATTCGTCTTTCAATTTTGATTTTCAATTTTTCACATCCTCTTTCCACTTTAAAGTTAGTAAAGCCTTAGACAGACGTTATAGGTAATCCAACATCTGTTTGATTTTTACTATTGATTTATTTATTATTGTTTACTTGTTTTTACATTATTTATTGTTTTATCAAGAATTAAAACTTGTTGATAAATAAAAAAAATGAAAAACAGTTCAACTTTAGGGTACACGTAACCGAAACAGTGGATACTCGCCTCCATTCGAGTACCCGCTGTTCGCGGGGAGGTTTCGATTTCTAAAACTAGAAACCCGTCCCGCAATGGCGGTTTGCAAAAATTCTACTATCCACCCCTCCCGTGAACACCCGTAGTTTATGGCTACACCCAAAGAGTTCGGGGAGTTAATTGGTTTCCTTGGATAATAATGTAAGACCGGTACACTACCTGTTTCGGGTTCATCACTAGGGACACGAGACCTGAAACCTTTTCCTTTTTTTCTACATGGCCATTTCTAAAGCATTTGGGTAATCGAGAGAGTGAAAATGGTTGAGTTACTTTGGGTTTGGCTATACTAAATATTTTAGTAAGAGAGAGAGAGATGGAAACGTAATGTGATGCTAATATGACATTTGAGTAAAAAAGAGTGCAGAAAGCCATACGGATGACCTTAGGATTATCTCACATTTCTATAAGATAAAGGAGATTGGTTCAATGATTTAGTGTGGCTGTATGACCTTATTTGATGAGAGGTTCTATATTATAATTTTCTTTATTTATTTTATTACTTATAAGATTAAGATAAATATTAAAATCAATGAAAAGTATGAAAAATAGAATAATGGATCACAAATATTATCTTGTAATAAGTAAAAAATAAAGTAAGAGTAAATAAAAATAATAAATTGAATTTCCCCTCTAACGATGTTAAAAAACAAGAGTATAGACTACAGAGAATAGTTTTATTAACATCACATGATAAACATGATTTATGTCCAGGGCTTTGTACTTTTGTGTCAATCACTCTCATACTAATATATAAGTGACATTCATTAAATATATAGGTTTCAATTTAAGAGAAACTTTTAATATAGTTAATACTTTTTTATAGTACTAAGAGATTACTTTTAGTTTTTGAATAAGCTCATCAATGATTTAGATTAAATATTAAAATGTTGAACGGAGTGATATTTTCGTAATTAACATGTGAACACAACTCTTTAATTTTAAGGCTTTAAATCAGCCCATCGACTTTTTTAACACAACACTTCAATTTAAAATAAAGATCCATTTATATGTTTGTAACAAAACATAATTGGTATAATATAAGCTAACTCATAAAGGTTTTAATATAAAGTTAGAGTAGGGGAGGGTTCATGCGATAACCGTTGTTAGCGCGAGAACCGCGAGAACCAATCTCGTCCGTTCCTTGGATATGGGAAGTTTCATGGATGGCGAGCGTGGAGAGATAGAGTGTGGCAGAGTGCATGTGAGGAATTCATGGGTGGGCAATGACATTGAAGGAGAGGGAATTAGACTGCTCAGATTTGTTTTCGCGGTTCTCTTACTAAGAATGATTCTCGTATGAACTTTTTTCAGCTAGAGTATAATAAAGATAAAGAAGAGAATATAAAACTTCTATAGAATAATACATTTTTTGGGAATGAGAATTGTTACTACTAGCATACCAATACCATCTACCAAAGGTTTTTACAAATATTTTTTTACTGTTTTTTAGCCAGCCAAGATATTGTAGTTTTGTACATTGGTAGGGTTGTGGGACAAAAATCTCACCTATCAAAAAGTGTTGGAGTTGTAAAGGACAAAAATTAATTGATACCATTGGAGACTGTTCAATAAAGTTTAGGGCAATTTGTGTGAATTGATTATAAGTAGCAAGTATATGACCCATGCATGATTGTATTCTATTATATATAGCAAGTCTATTATTAAATTTTATTTATTTATTTAAAAATAATAGTAATGATTATGTTGGATAACTTAAAAATATAATACTTTTTGAAATTTATTATAAATTTAATTATTTCTTGATTAATAATCATTGAATAGATCAAAAAGGGGCTGCAAATTTAATTGGCTGATTGATGTTGTAATCCACTTAATATTTAATTTTGTGTGATAATAGGACCATCTCTCTTTCATACTTAGGTAATATCACATCACTCAATTACAATTTTAAATGCAACTTTTACACTTATATATGTCACATCAGGAGGCCAAATAGATTATTGAGGGGGTCCATATAGAAATACCCTTTAAGTTTTCATGTTCTTGTATACATTTTGCTAGTTAGTTTAGTTATTAATAAAATTCCGTAGTTTGTTTAGTTATTAATAAAATTCCGGGTTACTTTGTTAGGGTGATAGTCATGCCGAAGTTCCTCCCTTGATTTCCTTGCTTTTGCCGTTAAAAAAAATTAGATAGAACAATCATTAGTTTATGTTTATTTAAACTATAAAACTCGGTTACTTTTTTTTTCAATTATATGTCCAATGGTAGTTCAAACGTGTACTTCTTGTTGCATATAATAAATATATATTAAGCACAAATAAACGAAATATTATATGTGGCTAAAATGTACAATCATAACAATATATTAGTGTGATATTTAAAATTCTTAAAGTCTTTTTATTCTTTTAAAATTTTGTGATTTTTTTAAGATTAGTTATTTTTCTTCGAAAAAAAATAACTATAAATTCTAATTTATCATAAAAAATAGATTATGATTTAGTAATCTTGATTTTTTAGAATACCATGATACTTTTTAATAATTAATTAAAATATAGAGTTAATTACAAAGATGGTCCCTGTGCTTTGCGCTAAATTTCACATTTAGTCCTTTAAAATCGAAAATTACACTGGTGATCCTTATGGTTGACAAGTTGTTTCACTTTTGGTCCTTTAGCCTAACTCCCGTTATCTTTGACCGTTAGTCAAAGGGTATATTGGTCATTTTCCATTTATCCTTGTAACCAAACATCATCTGTCCTCTTTCTTTCTCTTTGTCAATTAATTAATAATTAACTTTTAATTAAGATTAACTAAAAGCGATGGCTGGGTTTCAACACAAGGTACAAGGAAGAACAGCGATGGCTAGGTTTCAACACAAATCTGAAAACTAAAAAAATCTAATAGATTGTAAACTGAAATAAACACACAAGGAAGAAGAACGATGGATGGGTTTTATTACCACTCTGCAATAGAGTCTTGAGTACAATCTTCCAAGAAACAAAAACTTGTGGCCCAAATTTGGCCACACAAAGCAGCACACAGATTAACCATTACCAAACTACATTTACTTTACAAAACAGACTCTCTTTGTTCTTCAACTGCAGACCACGCAGGTTCCATTTATGCCAAAGGGAGAAAAGAGTTCGATCTATATTTACTTTAGCATAGCACCTCATCTGCTCATATATTCCACCAACTGAGATGAAGAGCTGACCATTTTAAGCTTTCTTTAAAGTTGCAATTTCTTCCTTTTGGATCATATACTTGACCTATTTGAAACCTTTGTTGATTTTTCACCATACATGCACACTCAAAGCTCTCGATCTGTGTGTGTCAATCTGTAGAGCGCCAGTGGTGGTTCAGATCCAGAGAGCTAAGTCGGCGGTTCAGATCTGGAGACGGCGGCGGTTCAGATCTAGAGCCGACGTGGCTGTGGTGGTTCAAATATGATGAGCGATGGCTGGGTTTAGATATGCTGGGTGGTCGTACACCGAAGAGAGAGAGATTGAAGGAGTGGCGACGTGGCTGTGGTGATTGTCGGTGGTGGTTGCCGGTGACGTTGCTGTGGTCGTACGGTGGTGGTGGCTGTGGTTGCACGGTGGTGGTCGTACGGAGATAGTGGTTGTGGCGACGTGGCTGTGGTTGCATGGTGGTGGTTGTCGGTGGTGGTTGGTGGTGGTTGTCGGTGGTGGTTGCCGGCGGTGTAGGGGTGGTGAATGTTATTCACAGGGAGAGAGAATTAAGATGAGAAAAAGTGTGGTGAATGTTATGCTGGAGAGAGTTAATTATAAAAAAATACTTTAAATAATGAAACAGGGTTAATAGTGTTTGGTAAAGTGGATAACAAGCAAAAAGACCAAAATACCCTCGTGTGCAAGGCACATGGGGGGCTTTTAACGGTAGAACTTAACGGTGGTTAAGCTAAAGGACCAAAAGTGAAACAACATGTCAACCATAAGGACCACCAGTGTAATTTTCGATTTTAAAGGACTAGATGTGAAATTTAGCTCAAACCACAGGGACTATCTTTGTAATTAACTCTAAAATCTATAATATATTTTTATGTAGTATAATTAAAATTTTACAAATATTCTAATCTAATATATATAAAAGACTAATCAGATAAAATTTATTATACGATCTCAACTATTAATTTAAAAAAGTATTTAATCTTGATCATTATTTATTTAAAAATAAAAAATCAATTTTAATTTTTTAGAGTCAAAATTACTCACGATATTAACTCAATTTTGACTCAAAAATTTAAATTTCAAAAATTATTAAAAGTCACTATCAAACGTATTGTTGTTATCAAAATCAATATGGTGTAATAATTTATTTTATTTTTATAACTTAGGTTTAATCCCTTTTCTCATCTCTTATCTAATAATAACAATAATAATATAATAATAATCTTCTAATCTAATATAATAATATAAATAAAAGACTAACTTCAATTAAATCTATTAGATAACCATATCCATTAAATTTAGACAAAAGTTTTAATTATCAAATCTTAACAATCCATTTTGATAAAAATTAAAATCCAATTTTGACTTTTTTTGGTCAAAAATTGAATTCAATTTTGACTTTCTATTAAATCAAAATTATTAGAGATCTTCTAATATAAATAAAAGACTAATTTAAAAAAAATTATTAGACGATCCGAACTGTTTATTCAAACAAGATTTTAATCTTGATCATTCGTTTATTTCAAATTGCAAAATCAATTTAGACTTTTTAGAGTCAAAGTATTAAAACTCATATCAAAGTAATTAAGACTATGAAAGAAGTTCATTTGAGAACCATTCTTAGTGTGAGAACCGCAAAAACCAATCTGAGCTGTCTAATTCCCTCACTTTCAATGTCATTGCCCACCCATGAACTCCTTACATGCACCCTGCCACGCTATATCCCTCCACGCTCTCTATCAATAAACTTCCCATATCCAAGTAACGGCTGAGATTGGTTCTCACGCTAACAACGGTTCTCGAATGAATCCTCCCTTAAGACTATAATGTTATCCAAATTCAACCATCACTATTTAATGTCTTTACAATAATATGGGTTTAGTCAATTTTAAATATATATAAATAATCAATCTATAATGTAAACCTTTATTCTAATTCTAAATATATACAATAGACAAAAACTTAACCTAAGCCTATTTTACTATTCATAGTTGGGTTTTCTAACATGCACCGCATTTTAATTAATTAAATATTAAATATCATAGGATTTTCATTCTTATTATTCCAGTTGAGTTGGTAAAGTATCTTTACTGCATCCTGAAAGATGTGGGTTCGATTCCTCACTTCTTTTTTATTTTCCTTCTATGTGGGCCTACTATATTTTTTTTCTTCTTTCAAGTGAGCCATACATGGTACATCCCTCCAAGAAACCCTCTCCTAGAGAACCGAATTTATTGCGAGAACCGCGGGAACCAATCTTAGCCGTTGATTTGATAAGCGGAATTCATGGATGGGGAGCGTGGGGGAATCAAGTGTGGCAGGGTGTATGTGAGGGATTCATGGGTGAGCAATGACATTGAAAGATGGGGAACTGGACGGCTCAGATTGGTTCTCGCGGTTTTCGTAATAAAAATGGTTCTCAATGGAACTTCTTCATATATATATATATATATAACCAACGGGGTTCTACCCTAGCGGTACCTGGGGTTTTACTCCATCCTCAAGGTCTCGGGTTCGAGCCTTGGGAGTGGTGGTTTCCCCTAAAAATGGTGGAGGATTTTCCTCATTGGTGAAGCAGCCCTACCAAAATTAATTAGGGGGGTGTAGTGGAGTGGGTTCGAACTCGGGGCCCTGATAAGTTCAACCGGGTTCAACCTTGTGCCTCTACCGCTGAGGCGAAGCTGTTCAAAAACAAAAAATATATATATATATATATATATAATAAAGAAAAAGAAAAAATAAATATATTATATATACACATATTGGCCGGCGGCCACATGTGTTATATATATATATATATATATATATATATATATATAGTGAGAGGTTAAAATGAGAACTTAAATATTTTTGAGAATGGGAGACTCAATCTCAGCCGTCCAATTTTCCCTCTTTTAATGTCATTGCCTACCCATGAATTCATCAAATGCACCCTGCCACACTCTATTCCCTACGCTCTCCATCCATGAATTCCACTTACAAAATAAACGACTGAGATTGAGTCTTCCATTCTCATTTAATTTCTCATTCTCATTTTAACCTTCCCCTATATATATTATTTATTTTCTTTATTATTATTAATATATATTATAACTTGGTGATTAAGTTTGGTTTACCAATTAGGAAAAGCTAAATGGTTTCCTAATTAGATGATAATCCTTTTTAGTATAAATAAGGATCAAATAATATGGATTAAACTAATGTATCATTCTTAGAAAAAGAATAAGAAAAGGCTCTCTCTCTCTCTCTCTCTCTCTCTCTCTCTCTCTCTCCCCCCTAATTCGGGCATAGCCACCAAAGCACAAAACCGAGTTCAGTTTTTGCTTCAATCGCGAGATACGGAGATCATTGATTGTGGTTTGCACGCCCTTCTAGCGGGAACTCCACTTGCCTCATTACGGGTGGACTACAACTTGAGCAACCCTAAGAAAAGGTAAAAAGGTATAAACTTTATCTTCTTGTTCTTGTTCATCTCTTGATCGATCGAATATATATATAGATATATATATTTCGATCGAAATATATATATATACATGTATCTGGTTTGTATGATGATCTTGAATGTTGTATTGTAACCTGTTAATCTTGATTATCACATGATTATATTCATACACATATGTCGATATATATATATATATATATATATATATACCGTACACATTTGTGATAAACAAAAGATCATAACCCTTTAGGGTTTTAAGGGTTGTTAATTATTCTATTTCCGCTTTTATGAATAATTACTGTTTTTGTTTGCATTCTTGAGTTGGTTTAAACCAGTTTGGTTTTAGATCAGGATAACTCGAGCTTGAACATATTATGCTATAAAAAACCCAACAGTGGTATCAGAGCCTCGGCTCAGTTTATCACAGTGTGTTGGTTATGTGATCTATTTATATTGTATGGGATTAACAAGTTCTGTTAATCTCAGTTTATTGAAACAGTTAGTTTTGAATAGTTTTATAGCTTTAATCTTTAATCATAAAGGTTAAAACAGTTTGGTTTAACCGGTTAAAAAATTAAACCTATAAACAGTTTTTTAAATTCATGTATATATATTTGTTGATATATGTGGATTAACAAGTTATGTTAATCTCAGTTTTAATATTCAAACAGTTAGCTTTTCAATATTAAAGTTTTATGGTTCTTAATTATTTAATCAGATTGATTAAATCAGTTAGGTTTAACCAGTTAAATGATTAAAACCATAAAGGGTTTATTTTCGTTCATGTATATATGTTTGTATATATAAATCGATTATTAGATAATACAAATATTAATCAGTTTGGTTAATATTGATTTTAAAGTTTTTAATCTAAACTAGCTTCACTTTGGATTAAAGGATAAGCTTTAAAGTATTTGAAATCCTTAATTTTATCAACAATTTTATGTTGATAAGGTAATTTAAAGTTTGGATTGTTTAAATCAAGTTTTGTTTTAATAATAGTTTAAACTTTAAAGGGTTAAGGATTTTTAGTTTTATTTTTTATATATATAAAAAATTGTTCACCTTATTTTATTCCGTTTTACTTGGACAGAAAAATCACCGGACCACTGGCGGCAGCCCCATCGCGGTGGCGGCCCAACAACGGTGGCCCAGTAGGTGATGATGGACTGGCAAGGGGCAGCCCACGGTCCAGCAGCATGGCTGCGGCCCAAGTGGATTCGGCCTGGCTGCGGCCCAGGCCCAAGCCGTGACTCATTTGCGGCGGTCCCGCAGCCACAGACGGTTCGGCCCAGTTTGGAGTCGGCCCGGTCAATTCTTTAATCCAATTTAAGATTAAAGCCCAAAGTTTTTTTTATTTAGTTCTAAAAATAAATTATTTTTAATTGTTGTTTTAAGAACTCACTTTTGTTTATATACAGTTGGGGCAAACCGAGAATGGGTCTTGGCCCATAGGCCTCGCGTCACAAAATACCGTTTGTATTTTGGGATGTATAATTCGAAATAATTAATAATACAAGATTATATATATATATATATATATATATATATATATATATATATATTCAACTTATGGTTTTAAAATTATTATGTATATATAAATCATGGTTAAAGGATTATTTTTACTAGTTAAGTTAAAATAAAAGATTTATTATGTTTTGGTTCAGAATATAATAATTGATCATGATAGTGTACTATTGTTGAACAAAGTAATGAAGGACATTTTTAATCGGTTGGGTGTTTTGGATTAAAATACATTTGGTATATAAAAGTATTTATGCTAATAGTTTATATATTTGATTTAAAGGATTGACAAGTTTTTTTGTCAAGTTTTCTGGTCTCGATTAATAGTTTAATTAATTGAGAGATAACGAAAAAAAGTTTATATATCAATGTATATATATGTTTGTTGTTTGTTTTTTTATGGTTTATATTAAATGTGTGGTTGAATATTTATATATTTGTTGGTCCCTTGATGAGAATAACAACAAGCAACAGATGTGTAGAAGGGGGGTTGAATACACTTTCTGCTGAAATTGAACAAATCAAAATAAAGTGTTACACATAGTAAATCAAACCACAATCGAATGCTTTGCTTTTCATTAAATAGAAGATGATTACAGACTCTATCAAGTAAGCAACTCTTGATATGTAAACATCTAATATAAATCTCTCAATTTTTCAAATTTAGCTATCTATAATCAACTTATGATTATAGATACTGGACGACTCTCTAAACAGGATTTAATCACAGATTGAAAACTTACCAATCTCACAACTAATGTGAGTATTCGAACACACAAATAGCTTGGCAATCTGTGAATATCTTGATCACGTTGAACGAACAAATAGTAAATCAAGACTCGTAACACATACAATCAATGTTGAGATGAGACTTAATTTCTGGCTCTGTAACTCGTAGTTGTAGTCGTACCTCTAAACTTATCAGGATGATAAGTATTTATAATCCTGTTCCTACGGTTCCTAACAAACTGGACTAATCCTAATTTGCTAACTAACTACCGGATAACTCGGAATCTTGAATCTTGAATCTTCTTATCTTGAGTCTTCAATCTTCAATCTTGATTCTGGAGTCTTCTTATCCTTCCCGTAGATATAGAGAGTTAAAAAGATAAATTTAAAACATATTTAAATTTTCTTTGGGCTGACTTCTTACTCGGACTGAGTTACTCAGCTTGAAACTCATCAAGCTGAGTTCTTCGAGAACAAACATGAAAACCAACATGAACTAACACGTATCTTAATAAACTTATCCTTAGAAGTCCTAAGAGTTAGCTAGAACTTATTTAGCAACTCTGTTGAGCTGACTCAGTATATACGCTGAGTCACTCAGCTTGAAGCACATCAGGCTGAAAGCTCAATATATATCTTAGGTGACATACATAGCTTATCACACATAGTGATAATCTTACTAAGATATAGTATAAGCTGATCGAATATATGCTGAGCTTATATTCAGCTTATGCTCAGTCTGAAACACTATAAGTGTTCAGTCTGATCAAGCCTCATAATTCTGTATAAGTTATATCTAGAACATATCTAACAAGCTTAACTTTGTCTCATCAAATCTCAACTGATGAGATCATCTTTCCAACAAACTCCCCCTATTTGATGATGATAGAACCACCAAACAGTTCTTAAGTTTGTTTAACAGAATTATGTTTTAAATCTCAAACTTATTAAGATTTTGTATTTGAACTAATCAAATATTAATTGAACATATCAATTTTAATTGAACTTATCAATTATAAGTGGAACATACCAACTTTAAGTTGAACACACCAACTAAATACATTAATGAATAAGAACTAATCAATTATTCATTCAAGCTGAACTTATCAGACTAATAATTATGAACATATCATAACACAGTTGAACATATCAAACTCATACTTGTATTAATTGAACATATCATAATACAAAATTTTTGATCACTTAGATCATGCACACTTAGTGCTTACAAAATTAGAACTAATCTAATTTATACAATAGAACTAATCTATTATCTTATAAACTCAGGATGTAGAAGTTCCCAGTTGATAATTTCTTTGGTTATTTCATATAGCAACTTCTCAGCTTCTACATTTCCTCTGAGTTCCTTCTGTTGAACTTTGATGATCTTGTTCAGTTTGTATTTTATAAGTTGGTTTGAACTATCACCACCACAACAGCTTCTAATGTGCACGGCATCCTTAGTTTTTAGATAGCAAATTTCATCCAGCTTGATAAAACTAGGTTTGCCTGCCTGATCCTTATACATGAACCCCTGAACAGGTGCATCAATAAATTGATTTTCTTTGAACTCCACACCTTCAGGTACCTCGAATAATTTCTCCCATTGCAGACCAGGAACTGGAACATATCTCAGTTCCTCAGCTCTATTTATCAGCTTGGAAACTTCAGCAAAGATCTCTTGCTTGATTTGGCTTCTTTTGAACTTCTTGAGCATCATCAGAATTCTATTCCACTATATGTAGCCCATCCTGTGAACATATCTCAGGTCCACCCCCATTGTAGATTTATCTTCAAATTCAAAGTTAAGGACGATGTCTCCATCGATTCTGCTCAAGGTCATGCCTTTGATCTCTTCACTGGCGCTCCTTCTGAAATAACATTCCTGAATTTCTGCATCAGTATATGGGACAGGATCAGGACTTGGACCAGTGTAATCAGCTTCAGTTTGAGCTAAAGCTTTTTTCAGTTTTTCTCTTTCTTGGTCCCTTACTTCCTTTTCTTTTCTCTTCTTCAACTCAGCTACAGAGATTCCAAGCTCATTTGCCTCTTCTTGCTCGAGCATCTCTATTAATTCTTGTGTAGTTTTTTCCTCTGCTGTTTTTTCCTCAGTCTCGGGAACACTGTCAGCTTCATCTTCAGAATCAGATTCTGTTAGCTTTTGTTTCTTAGCTACAGGTTCCTCTTTTTCTATCTCCAGCTCCCCCTCATACTGAGCTTGCCTATCTGCTCCTTTTGATAATTTCAGTAAAGCTTCAACTTGAACCAAATCAGCGTCAACTTGAATCTTCTCCCCCTTTTTGTCATCATCACCAGGGGTTGAAGTCTTTCTGTCAGATAGGGCAGCAACGGCGATAGCAATCTCTTTAACTTTATTAGTCAGCTTCTCAAGTCTTTGATAGAATTTGCGTTTGTTCTTCTTCTGCTTGAGATGGAACAGACCAAACTGAGCTGCTAAATACTGCTTTAACTGTTGAACGCCTGAGGTGGCAGATGCTTCTAGAGTAGACTGAGCCTTGTCCTTGGACTCAAAAAGTTTATCCTGTGTTGAAAAAGTGTCAAGAACAACAGTAGGTGAGTATGTGGATGCATCATCTAAGGGTTGGTGTATACCCTCAAACTCATTTGCACTAGAGTTTGGACCCTGTGATTCATCTTGGTGTTGATATGAAATATTGACAGGTCATGCAAGTGGGTGTGAGAAGTGAAGAGAAGTAACTGGGCTAGAAACGTGAAGTGTATGGGTAGGTGATTAGCTAATTGGTTTGGAGGGGGTGATAGACCCTGGGGATTGGTCAGTTTTTCAATGTTACCTAAGTGTGTCTGCTTAGGCATAGTAACGGGCTCTCCCATGGCTATGGAGAGTGTGGGATGAGTTGACACCACACCCGGCATAGGCTTTTGGGTTGAAATGAGCCTCGAGGTTGACACCAGAAGAGTAGGCATCTACCCCTCAACTCCTGCCTGGGGAGGGATCAGTGTGATCTCAGCTCCAGTGATGCCTGTAGGATTGACATCACTTTTGGCAGTTTTTCTAGTATAGGTTTGGATCTTCTCCCTAGGAGTAGTGGGCAATGTGGTGGGCACGCCCGTACCCTTCATAAGGCATGGCCGTGCCTGTGCTTTTCGTGACCAGTTTCTGGAAATTTTAAAACAGAAAATTTGAGTTTTTAAAAATTCAGTTTTGACCTTATTTGGATCAGTCTTGGATCTGATTGTACCCCACTATATTTTGGTTCCTACATTTATATGTTTTGCATGGCTTGGCATGAAGTGCATAAAAACATATACTTGTAGGAGTATATATGAATATGTGATTTTAAACTTTGTCTTAGAATCACTAATGCATATGTACTAGATTGTCTTTATGCCTTGAGTGATGTTTGACAATCTTGATCAAAATATATGTTTGACATGGTTTTGTGTGGCACACCATGTGTTTGTTTTGGTTGTGCTTTCTTTTCTTGTTTGGTAACATTATATTCCCTTAAACCTATGTGTTGTGGTGTTTGGTGTGTTATGGTTGTGGTTTTGGTTTTGGCCTGCGTGCCGTAACATTTTAATTTAATTATTTTGTAGCGGCTTGCATGCCGTTTATTTTATTCCGTGTACTTGTAAAGTAGCATAGAAATGTGGCCTGCGTGCCATTTTATTATTTTATGTATTTGTAAAATAGTATAGAAGTTTATTTCAAATTGTAACACACCATCGGGAGTCAAGGCGTTGACGTCTCGGCAAGATGAAGTCCGGACTGCTAATGGAGATGCCGGATTCAGTGGAAGCATACCCAACTGGGTGCTTTGGATTTGTTGTCTTTAGTTGACCTTGTTTTCCTCGTTTGTCTCACGGGGAAAACACACAGGAATTTTGGGCATGTTAACGAACTATTTTATATGCGTGGTTGCGTTTTATTTTTTTTATTCTTGCATGGTTGTTTAGGATTCTTCGCATGCTAGATAATTTTTGACAAATAATAAAATGCAAAGATTTGTAAAAATGGTTTGCAATTCGCCTCGCGTAGAGAATTAACAAAATAATATAAAAATGGTATTATATTATAAGTGGATAAAAATTGGTATTGATCACTTGTTTTCCTAATTCGCAAAATGGTTAAAAATGTTTTAACCGGAAAAATAAAAATCTGTTTTTTAAAAGTAAGTTACGCGCCATCCGTAAGATGACACCACCCGAATCTATCAAAGCTTGGATGATTGTAGAGCATTAACCGAGTCATTCCTTGTGGAGATGTGTGGAAGGTGAGTTTGGAAACTCACAATGTTGGTTGTCGAGCTCTAGCCGAGCCAATAATTGGTCGAGAGTACCAACGTGTGTCTTGACGGACGATTTACAAATTCATTGTGATTTATGAGTGGCGTCGAGTATTAACCGAGTCATTTAAGAGGCACAAGTGAATTGGTGCGGGAAGGGATCAAACATGCCAAATGACATAATGGATCTCAATGTATCCCCCAAGGACCTAAGAGTTACAAAATGGTTGCAATCAGTAAATTGGTTACTGTTGGTCAAATGATCTTATTAGTTAAGATTTGATGAGACAAAGTTAAGTTTGTAAGATATGTTCTAGATATAACTTAAACAGAATTATAAAGCTTGGTCAGACTGAGCACTTATAGTATTTCAGACTGGAGCATAAGCTGAGTATAAGCTGGGCATTATAGTTGATCAGCTTAGACTATATCTTAGTCAGTTTATCTATATGTTTGATGAACTGTGTGTTACCTAAGGTATAGGTCGAGTCTTCAGCTTGATGTGTTTCAAGCTGAGTGACCCAGCTTCTAGGCTGAGTCAGCTCAACAGAGTCGCTAAGTTAGTTCTAGCTAACTCTTATGACTTCTAAGGATGAGTTAGTCATTATACATTTTAGTACATGTTTGATATCGAGTTAGTTCTCAATAAACTCAGCTTGATGAGTTTCAAGTTGAGTAACTCAGCCTGACAAAAGAAGTCAGTTTAAGAGAATTTAAATATGTTTTAAATTCTGTAATTCTCTATATCTACGATGCGGATAAGAAGATTCCAGAATCAAGATTGAAAATTGAAGACTCAAGATAGAAGATTCAAGATTCAAGATTCCGGGTTATCCGTTAGTTTGTTATTAGCATATTAGGATTAGCTCTAGTTTGTTAGGATCCGTAGGAACATGATTATAAATATTAGCCTCTTGATTAGTTTAGAGGTTACCTCCACATCTCACCGTTCATGATACATTGATTGTAAGTTGATCAACCTGATCGAGTATTCATAGATTTCCAACAATAGTTCGTGTGTTCGATCTTCACATTCGTAGTGAAGTTGGTAAGTATTCAATCTGTGATAAATCCTGTTTAGAGAATCAGTTTGTATCTATAATCATTAATTGATTATAGATAGCAAGTTTGATCAATTAGTTTGAGAGATTGAGAGATTTGATTTGTATTAGATGTTTACATATCGAGTGTTGCTTACTTGATAGTTATTGTAATCATCTTCTTATTAATGAAAGCATTCAGTTCTATTCAAGTTGATGTGTGTAACGTTTTTTATTGATTTGTTCAATTTTCCGCAGAAAGTGTATTCAACCCCCCTTCTACACAATACTTGCTTGTTGTTTATCTCACCAAGGGACCAACAACTGCTATCAGAGCAGTCTGAAATCTTTCATAAGTTGAAGATATCAATATCTCGAGATAGAGTAAGATGTCAACAAGCAACAATTTATCGAATTTTCCTCAGATAGCTACTAAAGGATGTCCCATATTTGATGGATCTGATTATCCTATGTGGAAATTCAGAGCTATGCTTTTCCTTAAGTCCATTGACACCAGAATGTATGATGTCATAACCGGTGGACCAATTATCCCCAAGATTCTTGCTGTTGTCAGTGATAAGTCTCCTGACAAGACTGAAAAGGAAGTCAAGAAACCTTTGGCATCTTGGACTGAAGAGGATTGGAAGTTACATTCTCTTGATGATAAAGCAAAAAGTGTTCTGGCAAATGCACTGACTAATGAGATTTTGCATATTGTGACTGGGTGTCAATCTGCAAAAGAAATCTGGAATACTCTAAGTATCACATATAAGGGTACAGATCTGGTTAAGCAGCATAAGAAGAATCAGCTTAACAAATCTTATGAAAACTTCTTTTCTAAGAAGAATGAAACCCTATCTGATGTGTTTACAAGGTTTCACTCCTTGGTTAATGACTTGCTAAGTGTAGGCATTAAAAAGGATGAAGCTGACCTAGTGCTGAAATTTGTGGATGTGTTACTAGAGAAATTCAATGAAGTGACCATAACACTAAGGGCTGGAGGTACATTACATATGTACAACCTAAGTCCATATATGGGTTCTTGCTTAACCATGAACAGATCATAGAACACAAGAAATATTCTCAACAACAGATGAAGGACTCTCTTGAGAAAAATGAAATTGCATTAGTTTTAGAGAAGAAGAAAAAGAGTTCAAAAGCCTTCATAGTTGAATCTGAGACTGTTCAGATTCTTAAGCTGACCACTCAGACTCAGACTCAAGGTATATTGATGATGTTCAGACTATCACTGAACAAATGGCTATGCTTTCCAGAAGATTAAGAAGAGCAAAAAGGGGAATCGGAAGATCTGATAGAGGCAAAGAAAAGAGTTCTTTTGACCCCAAGAAAGCTGTGTGCTTCAACTGTCAGAAGAAGGGACACATTGCTGCTGAGTGCAGAGTAAAGAAGGATGAAACATCTTCAGTAGGTGACAAGAATGCTTACAGAGCTGATAAGTATAAGAAGAAGTATACTTAGCTCCAGAAAAGAAAGCCTAAAGATAAGTCCAATACTAAAGGACTTTATGTTGAAACTTGGGATACATAATCATCTACCTCAGATGATGATGACAAGTGTCTGATGGCTCAAGAAGATGAAGAGTTTGAAATAGATGAAGTTCATTATGGTCTGTCTGAATCAACTTTTGAAGCTGACATGAATGAAGCTGAGGAAAACAACAAACTAAGTTGTTTTAAATATTAAAGTGAGGGGTGTAATATGTAATTACTCAAAGTTGGGGAAATGCTATATAAAGGCATTTCCCCCACATTTCTAAGTAAGCTTTGCATTTACAACATATCTTGTGTTTGTGTTTCTCTACATTGCTCTCGGCTCTCTCTCTCTAACCGAACACACACAAACAAACACACACTAGAAAGATTATCATCTAGCATTGCTTCATCCGTAATATATACGGGACCATCAATTGGTATCAGAGCCAAACTTGTTTTGGCTCTTGATTGTTAGAAAAAGAACTTCAAGATCTCGAAGACTTCAAGCTCACTAAGAAGAAAAGGTTCTCGGTTTTACACAAGTTCAAGAACTTCAACTTTCCTCAAAGAAACTCTAGCTTAAACGACTTCAAAAGGTAGAACTCGGTAGAGGTATAAACTTCATCTTCTTTAATCCACCTTTGAGTTGTTTTACATAGCTTATAAACCTTCGAAAAACTGTTTTTGAAGAAAAGGTTAAACCGAAAAGTTATTATATACATTCTATGTCAAGAAAAGTCATTAAATACCCACTTTTCAAACATTAAAATTTCTGGGTATTTAAGCATTTATTGTGTTCTTGATCTGAATAATAGAACTTGAAGAAGAAGATATCGGTTTATAATTTATTTAATTATAAATTATAAATAGTTTAAGTGTTGAACAAGGAAAGTCAAGCACTTGCCATACCAATCAAGTACAAAGTTGTTAGACACTATTCAGGGTAAGGCAATCTGATTTGAAAGAGACATATCAAAATCTATCAGCCGGATCCTCAATCGCATGCGATTGGGGTGTGCGGCTTATAGAAGTTGAGAAGTTTGCCTGAATAAGTCTAAGTGTGAATCTCATTTGATCGAATCGCATTCGATTAACACTTACATCTATCTACCATTGGAATCGCACTTGATTGAATTGCACTATTATTCTGTATTGCAATCGCATGCGATTGACAGAACTAACAGTTTACTTTCTAAGTGTTTGTTGAGACAGGTTTGATTCGCATTCGATTAACCATTCATACTAAGTCCTTATTCTGCTTGTTTTCAAGGACACCTAATCGCATTCGATTGACCTGTAATCGCACTCGATAAGACAAATTCCAATCAGTGACATTCCTTTTACTTGGACAAGTGAGTGACCCATCTGGACTTGACTTAAAGAACTCTTGAACATTTGAACTTAATCAAAACATTCTAATTCATAATTGAATTTAATCTAAACCAGATCTAATTCAAAGGTGAATTAAATTACCTTAAGTCTATCTAGTTCAAAGTTGAATTTAATCCTCTTAAGATCTAATTCAAAATTGAAATTCATAAGACTTAGTTCTTTAATCGATCTTCAAGACTCTCTAAAATCAAACTTGAACAGTCACACCTTTTTAAGTGAAGCTTTCGAACAATCAAACCATCTTGCAAGTAAACGATCATTTCTCACTAAATCAGTAATCATGTCAAGTACAAATGAAATGATGTCTATTGGCACCGACACAAAACCTCCTGTTTTGTTTCGGGGGGAATACAATGTCTGGAAGGGTAGGTTCATGGATTTCCATGAACACAACGAAATCTGTGGAGACAAGATGATAGAATGCATCCACAAGGGCAACACCAAGTTTACAAGGATCGTTGAAGCTGACCCAACTAACAATCCCCCCATTCTCAGACATGAGAGAGAAAAGACCAATGACGAGCTGACTGCTATTGAAAAGGAAACCAAGAAAGCAGAGAGACTAGCAAAGTACTATCTAAAACAGGGTCTCTCGTCTGAGATTTATCTAAAGATTGACAGCTTGGGTACTGCCAAGGAAATTTGGGATGAGATAAAAAACCGTTGCAAGGAACTGAACAAGGAGATTACATCAAACGCACTCAACTGGTCAACAGTTACCATGAGTTCAAAGCTCGTGAGAATGAACTCCTGTTTAAAACATATGGCAGATTCTGCAAGCTACAAAATGAAACGAGATCTAATCAAATTGTCAGAACTGACCTTGATTTGAATTGTGTTTTTCTGAATTCATTAGGTTCTGAGTGGAAAGGCTATGCCAGACTTTACAAACAGATCAACAAGTATCTTACTTCAGTCACCTTCCATAACATCTTTGAAGATCTCAATCAATATAAAGACAAAATCTTGCAGTCTAACCCTAAACAACCAGTTGCTGATCCTCTGGCCTTGGTTGTGGCTGACAGAACTCCAAGGGAAACATCATCAAGATCACTGAAACTTAAACATGTGGCTCTCAGTGATTCGGATCAAGATGATGATGATGCTGATTCAATTGAAGCTGCCTTTCAAGCTCTTACGGTGGCCAGCAAGAATTTCAAGAACCGCTTCAGCAAGACCAACAATAGACAACGGTTCACATCTGGTTCAAGGAGACCTGAAAGAGCTGCTCCCGTCGACAAACCAAGGTACCAGAGGGATGAGAGGAAGGAAGAAAAGAAAACTGACTCCAAATGCTATAACTGTGGAAGGATAGACCTTTTGATCAGGAACTGCCCCATGAAAAAGACGAAAGATGCAGAGTACTACCAGCAGAAGTACCGTCTGTTCAAACAAAGACAGGCTGGGTACGTGCTGCTAGTCGAAGAAGCTCAGTTCCTGGATGATACAGAATCGGACAGTGATCTGGATGGTGAAGATCACGCTCAATTCTGTCTAATGGCACGTAATGGTGGAGGAGGTAGAGATGATGATGATGGTGATGATCTTTCTGAGTCAGATGAGGAACGCTTGGATAACGAAAAGGTGCCTCACTTGTGGTACCTTGACTCCGGCTGTACCAAACATATGACCGGCAACAAAAGTCTTCTCAAGAATTATGTTCCTAAGTACTCCGGGAATGTACGTTTTGGGAACGACAATGTTGCACCAATAATGGGGTACGGAGACATTGAGAAGAAACACATCAAGATTAAGAAAGTCTCCTATGTTGAAGGATTGGGTCATAATCTATTTAGCATCGGACAGTTTTGTGACAAAGATCTGGTAGTAGTATTCAAGAAAAACAAATGTTCTGTGATCACAGAAACTGGTGATGAACTACTTACAGGCTCTAGGAAATCTAACCTGTATTCCATAGATTTGGAGAAATATGATTCTCCTACTTCTGTGTGTCTTCTTTCCGAAGCTTCAAATGATCTTACTTGGCAATGGCACCGTAAACTCTCTCATCTGAACTTTCAGAATATTAACAAACTAGTCATTGGTGACTTGGTGAGAGGCATTCCCAAGCTAAGATTCAACAAGGACCATCTGTGTGCAGATTGTGAGAAGGGTAAAATGAAGAAGGCTACTCATAAATCAAAGCAAGTGTTTAGCACTACCAAGCCTTTAGATCTCCTGCATATGGATCTCTGCGATCCTATGAGAATTCAGTCCAAGCATGGGAAGAAGTATATACTAGTCATGGTGGATGAGTATTCCAGGTATACTTGGGTCAAATTCCTGCGTGCTAAAGATGAAGCTACACCAACAATTATCACATTCATCAAACAGTAGCAGAACAAGTATGGTCAGAGTGTTGTCTCAATCCGTACAGACAATGGAACAGAATTCAAGAACAACGCTCTAAAAAGCTTTTGTGACCTAGTTGGGATCAACCATCAGTTCTCTACAGCATACACTCCACAACAGAATGGTGTGGTTGAAAGACGAAACAGAACCTTGGTTGAAGCTGCCCGTACCATGCTGTCATACTCTGGGCTCCCACCTTCCTTCTGGGCTGAAGCCATCAACACTGCCTGCTATACGCAGAATCGCTCTTTCATTAATAAACGTTTTAATAAAACTCCCTATGAACTGGAAAATGGCATAGTGCCTAATATCAAATACTTTCATGTCTTTGGTAATAGGTGCTTTGTTCTAAATGACAAGGATAATCTAGGAAAGTTTGCTCCTAAAGCTAATGAAGCTATTTTCTTAGGTTATTCCACTGAATCCAAAGCCTACAGAGTTTTTAACAAACGTACAAAGAGCATTGTTGAAAGTATCAACGTAACATTTGATGATGCATTAAATGTTAAAGATTTTCCACCTAAATCAACAATAAACGCTTCCGAACATACCTGTTCAGGACCGGCGCTTCAAAATCAAGAATCAAACAATCCCTCCAGTTCAAATACTAATCTTGACTTTATGTTTGATTTCTTAAGATCTAAATCTTCTCCTGTTTTAACTGACAACAGGGACAACACATGCATACAAATAAGTGTTACTATAACGGCTCCTACGGTCACTGAAACGAATCCTTTTGCTGATCTCAATGCTGAGGATTCTTCTTCTGTTTCTGTCACTTGTTCCCCTGTCACTTCTCAGATTCTAGACCCGGAGAGTCCTCCTGTGTTTGATTCAGACCCACATTTCTCTCCTGAAGATGAAGAAGAAGCACGACACATACAAAATCTCATTCCTTCATCTTCCACTTCACATGAAATTAAGTGGACCATACATCACTCTGAAGAGAACATCATCGGAGATCCTTCAGTTGGCATTCAAACAAGATCCGCCACAGCAAACGAATGCCAATTCTCGGGTTTCTTAAGCATCATTGAACCAACCAAGACTAGTGAAGCATTAGATGATCTAGATTGGGTAATTGCAATGCAGGAAGAATTACACCAATTTGATCGTCTCAAAGTCTGGCGATTAGTTCCTCTCCCATATGGCAAATCTGTTGTAGGAACTAAATGGGTTTACAAGAACAAACGAGATTCGGATGGAGTGGTTATTCGTAACAAAGCGAGGTTGGTTACTAAAGGCTACAATCAACAGGAGGGTATTGACTATGATGAAACCTTTGCCCCTGTTGCTCGTATTGAAGCTATACGGCTATTCCTTGCATATGCAGCCTCCCGAAGCTTCCTTGTCTTTCAAATGGATGTGCAGACAGCTTTTCTTAATGGTGTACTTAAAGAAGAAGTCTATGTCTCACAGCCTGAAGGATTCATCAATTCAAAATACCCTAACCATGTATATATTCTAGATAAGGCCTTGTACGGTTTAAAACAAGCCCCACGTGCATGGTATGATGTCTTATCTGAGTACTTGATAGGTGAGGGTTATTCAAAGGGAAAGACAGATACCACTCTATTCACAAAGACTAAAGGTAGGAATAAAATCCTTGTTCAGATATATGTGGATGACATCATCTTTGGATCTATGAATCCAAAGTACAGTGAAGAGTTTGCACAAACAATGGCAAACAGGTTTCAAATGAGTATAATGGGAGAGATGTCATTCTTTCTCGGACTCCAAGTAAAACAGTTGAGTCATGGCAGTTTCATTTGCCAGTCTATGTATATCAAAGATCTTCTCACCAAGTATGATATGCTCAACTATAATCCTATCTCCACACCCATGACTACTAAAGCACAGCTATCAGCAGATCCAGATGGCTCTCCAGTGGATCTCAAATCCTACCGTGGAATGATTGGATCTTTACTGTACCTAACTGCAAGTCGTACAGATATCATGTTCTCTACCTGTCTCTGTGCCAGATATCAGGCTAATCCAAAGGAGTCCCATCTGTTAGCTGTTAAGCGTATTTTCAGATATCTCAAGGGGTCTATTGATCTTGGTATGTGGTATCCCAAGGACTCAAATCTGGATCTCCATGCCTACTCCGATGCCGACTATGCCGGTTGCAAGATTGATAGGAAAAGCACCTCCGGTAGTGCACACTTTCTGGGAGATCGGTTAGTCTGCTGGGCATCAAAGAAGCAAAACTGTGTATCCACTTCTACAGCAGAAGCTGAGTATGTTGCTGCTGCAATGTGCTGTTCACAGAGTCTATGGATACATACACAACTATCAGACTTTGGTCTCAGGTATGACAAAATTCCACTTTTATGTGACTCTCAGTCTGCCATCGCCATCTCCTGCAATCCGGTACACCACTCTAAAACTAAACATATTGATATCCGTTATCACTTCATCAAAGATAACGTTGAGAAAGGATTAATTGAGCTACAGTATGTTCCTACTGAAAATCAGCTGGCTGACCTGTTTACCAAACCATTAGACGAAAGTCGATTCACTGAGTTGGTATCCAAGTTAGGCATGCCCAATCTGGAAATCTAGCATACTGTTATCTCTTTTTCTTTTCCTTTCTTTTCTTTAGTTTAGAATAAGTGTTATACTGTTTGTTCTCTGTGCAGATATCTGCAGCACCGATCAAGGGGGAGTTTGTTCCTGGTTTTACACATGTTACAAATGTGTAGGGGGAGAAATTTAATACACATTGTGCACATGTGTAGGGGGAGAAGTTTAATTCCCAAAGTGTAAAACAAATGCATCATCCTAGGGGGAGTGTGTCAAAATAAACAACTTCAAACAAAGTTTCTTGGAATCTAAATTTTTCAACTCAACATTCCAGATACTTTGAACTTTCAGAAATATTCCCAAGTGTTGGGGTGTGTTAACTGCCAATCGCATTCTATGCATTAATCGCATGGAATCACTTACACACAACACTGGAAAATTGTCTAAGTCTTCGTTCAAATTGCATGGAATTCAATCGCATTGATAGGCTATTGCATGGAATTCAATCGCATGCGATAGACTAACAGGACAAATCAATCTGAACTTCAATCGCATGCGATTGAAATAAGGAAAGGTGAATCGCATGCGATTCAAATGGATTAGAATCTGGCCCATAGGCTTAATCGCATGTGATTCTATTCGGATGGAATGGAACTGGATCTAACACCTGAGTTGAATCGCATGCGATTAACACACCAAAGTGTGAATCGCATGCGATTGAGGATTTCTATCAGCCGCCCGAATTTACCTATCAGCCGTGTTTTTACAAGTTCTCGGTCCAATCAACGAGTGACACGTGTCTTTTTCACTTTATAACCGTCCTATCCTTCATCAGTCACTTCACAAGTTCAAAAGTCACAAACACAAGAACTCTCTCGATTTGGATACTTTGATTTCGAAAAACATCTCGTTACTCTGCCAAAATTTACACTTTTTACATCAAAATACTCCTAATCACAAAGGTAACAACTTGTACGGTTTACATTTTGAAAATTTTGAGTTAAAAAGGTGATTTTTGGCCCTAGAACTTCCGAATGCGATGAGATTTGCGAGACTTTGTATGAACTTTTAGGACACGACACAAACTCCGTTGGTTATACTTAACTTGCGATGGCATGATTGAACATATGGGGAACACTTTGATACAAAAATATTTCAAAAATCTCAAAAAGTGTTCTTCGTGTTCTTGAGGTGTATGAGTTTTCACTAAACACTTCAAATATGGCCTAGAAAATGGTGTTAGGATGATTTTTGGAATATGCTTCAGTACTGCAAAGTTGTTTATTATTGTTCAATGAATATAATAAGATACTCAAAACAACTTTTTTATGCTGAAAATCATTCTGTAAAACTTGTGATGTCCGACTTAATGAAAGAGGAAAGGAGGTCATACATGCTGAGGTTGACGGATTTCAAGTTAACATTCCACTAAATCACCTTAGAACAATCTTTGAACTACCCACTGCAGTCAGCAGACCTCCAGCTTCAGAATTTGAGGAAATCCCTGATGAGGAGGCATGTCTTACAGCCATTAGGGAAATGGGTTATGATGGGGAGCTCACCCATAAGAATCAGTTCAAACGCACCAGTCTACATCCCCAGTACAACACTTTCATGACGGTGCTTTAAAGGTGTCTTACTCCCAAACACTCGGGGTATGAGTTTCCAACAGAGAATCAACTCAAGATCTTTGTTGCTGCGGCCAACCACTTGCATGTGGATTATGCATTCCTGTTCTTTCAAGATATCAAAGCTACTATGCTAAGAAAGAACTCACAGGAGAAAAAGGATGCAAACTTGCTGCCCTACCACCGCTTCCTACCAATGATCATCCAATATGTGATGGATCGGAATGCTGAAATTCCTCACCGGGCAGGTTTACCTTCTATCAACCCTAAACTTTTCATATCTATTAAACCGTCCATTCCAGCTAACTTGCCTGTCCCCAGATCTTTCCCTGTCACTCTTTTAGACCTATGTGAGCAAAATGACATTATTGTGAGCTATAGGACGAGTGTAGGGATACCTCCCATGGTTGTGCCAGAACCGGCCATACCTGCCCAGGGAGGAGTAGCACCTGGTGAGCATGTAGAACTTAGGCCTCAGATATCTGCGGGAGATGCTGAGCGGGACGTGTAGAGAGAAAATTCTGAGAGGGGTGGAGAAGTAGGTGAAGGTGTTGAGAATAGAGAGGGAGGGGATGCATATGATCCCGCCACCATTTAAGCCATCGTTTAGTCTTTTTCTCAATCCACCCGTACCCAAGCTATTCTTACTGATCTTGGTCTTGACATTTCTGAGTCATCCAGTTCTTCTCATGACGAGTATGCTTCCCATCCAGGTGGTGCCCCTGCCTCTGAACTTGTTATATCTCCCATAGGCACCCCTGAGCACCCCATTGAACAATAAGCTGAAAGTACCCCCTCTTTCATGAAACTTACCGATCCTCACCCCACCTCTCCTGACCAGACTCACTCTGTTCAAACAACTCCCATTCCTCAATCTGGTGGTCTGGTCATCCCATTAATCTCACCTACTCAAACAACAACTACCATTCCTATTGTTCGCAATGCAATCATTGCTCCTGACCATGTCATTCCAGTTGTCTCTCCATCTCCTGATGTATCTGTTGAAACTGGCTCTGACACTCCTGATTCCTTACTAGATCCTAATCAATATGCCGGATATGGTCCAGGTAGTGGTGAAGAGGAAGATAGCTTTGTTATTAGGAGTGCAAGTGATAGAGAGGAGGTGAGAAAAGAAAAAATGAGTGCTGAGGGTTCCCCAATCCAAGAAAGCCGGGAAGCCACATCCACTATGGGGCCTGACATTGTTGGGCCTCATATTGAAAAAGTCGCGGTGATCCCACCCTTGCAAGTATCTGCCCCACAAAGCTACTACGGTGTCTCTCAACAGACTCCGTCTTTATTGCACAGGGTTATAGCACATACACTAGGTCAACCCCAATTGGGTGTTGGACCTATTGAACAAAGAGGACCGCCTCCCTCGTCCTCGACTCCTTTTGATGCACGATTTGACATACCGCGGATTTCCGAATATCTTGACCAACACAGGGTAACAATCGATGCACTGAGCTTGTTGGCTCAACAAGTCTCCTCAACTTCCAGAGGTGGTACCTTTTCAGGTACCATTCGAGGATTGGAAGGAAATCCTGCTGGAGCCAACATTCCTGTTGCTCCAGTAGGTAGTACTGCCTATGAGGCTGGTACTTAAACCGGAAGTCTTCGTGATTCCGGGTTTGTTACACGTGCAGAACTTCAACAACAAATTCAACAAGCCGTGTCACCAATCCACCAACAACTGCAAATGACAAATCAAAAGTTGGATCGGATCGAGCAAGCTTCCAAGGTCCAAGCTGAGCAGCTAAACCGAATTGAAACACTTCTTGCTGCCCGTCCTCCAGTTACAGAACCTCAATCACAATCTGATCCTGCTACTATGTCTGTAGATGCTTTAAAGAGCATGCTGTACGTTAGACTTCTTGAGCAAAGGCCAAAATCTACACATGATCAAGACCTTCTGACTACTCTACGAAATGAACAGCGTCCATCGGGAATCTCCATGGATGACTTTCAAGAGTTTCATGAAGATGTAAATAACAAAATAGATGGGATCACAAGAGGTTTCTATACTTCACTCTCAAAGGTTACTGACCGGCTGACAATACTTGAACAAACCTATCAGGCTCAGGCTCGGGGAAGCAAAAGGAGGCGGGATGATCGAGACCCTGATGATCAACCCGAGGGGGAGAAAAGAAGGAGATTATATATGACTTCTCCCTCTGCGGCTGCAAATGTACCTACTGTACCTGTACCACTTGTTACTTCATACTTATCTGCAGGTACAAGTTCAACTGGGTCCGGAAGTCAACACCAACAACAACAACAAATGGCCGATGAAGTTCCTGAACAACAAACTGATGATGCTAACAAACAGATTGTACTCTATGTATCTCAGCAACAATCTGAACCGAGGCCAAGTGATCTTGAAGAAGGTGAAATACCTTACGAGCAGTCCCATGCATAGATGTTTGAATGGTCTAGCGACTCAGAGGAAGAAATGGAGAATTTATATGAGTCCATACACACATCACCTGTAAGGCATGCGGGGGAAGGTAGTTCTGCTCAACCGGAGGAGAAGACTGAGGATTCTGAGATGGAAAGACTATTCAAATCAACACTATGCCAGTTCTGAACGTAGGTCACACAGTTTTTTTAACTGTTGTGTTAACGAGAATCTATATGATCTCGGTGTTATACCACGGGAACTTTGAGATGGTGCCATAAAGACTGTCTCTGATGCTTTAATTGTTATATCATTGTGGTGACACCTTCAAACATCATTCAACTGAATCTCATGATGGGGATTCAAACTTCAAGTATTCATATATTCAGGTCAAAATCAAGCCGAATACAGAATTCATGTACATGATGTTCATGAAGAATCCTGATCATCATGAGGGGGAGAAACTTTTAATTACTAATTCAGTTGATTTTGAGCTTATCGATGAAGACAAGATTCATGTGTTGAGGGGGAGATATAGAAAGCTAAATTTGAAAATTCAAATGTCAAGTCAAGGGGAGCAAAGAAAAGAACAAAGGAGAAAATATTTCAAGTTCAGATTAGCGAAAGTGCTTAATTGAAAATTTTAACAAGTTCTGAAGAAATAAACCAGATCTTGAGCTTCATTCAAGGAGGAGAGATCAATTATTCTTCCTAAATCATTTTTCTTAAAGGCTCAAGATCGTGTATGCTGAAAGCCATTTCAAGCTAAACCGTTCATACAACCAAAGGTTGAAAATCCTTAGGTTACTGGTGCAAGTCAAAAAGACTGAAGAAAAAGGATGTTACTGTGTGCTTTAAAGATTCAAATTCTCATCAAGATCTCAAAGTGTAGACTATTCTTAAAACTGAAAAGTCTTAATGTTCAAGATGAGAAGACACTCTGAAGACATCCAAACAAAGACTGAAGATTAAAAAAAAAAAAGAAATCGTTCAAGTCTTGTCTCCCAAAAGCTTCTAAAGAATGAAGCAAGAAATCTGCATATTTGTAAGGGGAGATTATTAAAGATCATACGAAGCTGAAAAGACCAACATCTTCTATTTTCTATACAAAGGGGGAGATTGTTAGAATTAAATATTGTATAGAATAGAAGATTGAATTCTAGGTGATGTTTGTACTACGTACAAACTAGAAGGACTAAATATGTAAATACCCTTAGGGGTATATAAGCCAAATGACTAGTTGTCATTTGGTGAACTTTGGCATAATCTCAAACTTATGTGTGTGTTTCTTATGGTGTTTTATCATTCTCTCTACATCTTATAGATTATTAGCCATTGTTCCCTCCATAGATCTTGATACCTGAACCACTTGGGACCAACAAGTGAGGATTCTGAGATGGAAAGACTATTCAAAGGCATTGATGAATATGTCAAATTTGCTACACGTCCAGATTCTCCTAGAATTGTCCACAAATTTGATAATATTCCCAGTGAAAAAGAACTTGCTCTTAAAAGAAAAGAAAGGGACGCAATTTCTAGAAGGGAAGCTAGGGGAAAGCCTAAACAAAAGAAACCAATCTTTGACGTGTCCAGGGTTCTCAGTGGGATTAATGTTGAAGTTCATGAAACTTTCCCTCCTCCTCCTGGTCGGTTTCAAGAATCAGCTGCCGATGTACTTGAAAGAAACAAACAGAGAGAGGCAGCTGAGAAAACAAGACAAGAGTCTGAATGGCCCTTGCCAATGAGCTTCATTGTGCCACCTGCTCCTCCAGTGTATGGTGGGGATCCAGGACTTGATGCAGGCAACATGTTCACAAGAAGTGCTGCCCAACAACTTATATGGAAACCTTATTTTGTCAATGCTGCTAATCTTGAAGAAAGAATTCCAGACATATTCAACAATGAGCTAATACAGGTTATTTCCCCTGAGTTGCGGAACATGGACGACAAACAGAGAAGAAGATATGAACACATCCTCTCTCAGTCCATGACAAAACCCGAAGAGATCAAATCAGAGTATCCTATAGTTGAACTTATCAATATCTATACTCAGACAACCTTCAGAATAAAGTATGCCATCTTTCATGTCAGAAGAGCAAACAACCTGTCATAATTCCTCAACGAAGCAGACTTAAGGTTTGTAAGTATTGAAGACATCAGCTTTATCTTTGACACCCTCTCTCAGAAAAGAGGAAAGTGGCCTGAAGAAGAGTTTGGAAGAGGTGCTCTGATGAAATACATGAGAAATTTAATGGAATACTTTGAGGAACATGATCTGCAACTCGGAGCTGAAAACAACTATCTTAAAGTCAATCTCTTAAAGCCTAATCAGAGCCATCCAGATCTAGAAAAGCTTGAAGAATTGACAGTTATCTATGATGGGCATCCAAACTTCAAAGGTGATCGAGGGGTCGTCTCAAAGAATACAAAAGGCGAAAAGATCTTCATCAGACTTGATGAACTCATGGCGTATTCAGACGGCACTTTGAAAATTCTCCATCATAAGATACATCAGAAAGTGTGGGATAACCGGGCAGCCTATACTGATGAAGAACATGCGGAAGCCTATTGTGCTATAGAAAGGATGAGAACGACACTGGCAAGCAGAAAGCAAATACGAAAGTGGCAAGTGGCATTCGGGATTCGCAACAAATCGGCATACGAATAGATTCATGTATTTATTTGTTGTGAATGTTTACACACCTCACTTAGGGGGAGATTGTTAGAAATATTAAAGTTAGGGGTGTAATATGTAATTACTCAAAGTTGGGGAAATGCTATATAAAGGCATTTCCCCCACATTTCTAAGTAAGCTTTGCATTTGCAACATATCTTGTGTTTGTGTTTCTCTACATTGCTCTCGGCTCTCTCTCTCTAACCGAACACACACAAACAAACACACACTAGAAAGATTATCATCTAGCATTGCTTCATCCGTAATATATACGGGACCATCATAAGTGATTGGGATCCTTCCTCCATGTACAAGGTTAGTAATTTCAACTCTTACACCGATTAAGAAAAATGTCTTAGGTTTGGTTATCTGTTAAATGACTTTAAGACCAGCCTTAAGACTCAAGCTGACCTCAAAACTGAAATAACTAAGCTTAAAAATGAGATTAAGGAAAATCAAACCCTCATTACTTCTGGAAAGAAAGCACAATGTGATCTTGAATGTCAAAGACACATTAACAAACTTCTAAGTGAAGAAATTCAGGAAGCTAAGGATAAGGCTGACCAATTTCAAAAGGTTACTGAATCTTGGTGTAAGTCATCAAAGCTTGCTGAAAAGTACATAAACCAGCAGATTCCTAAACACATGAAAGCTGTACTTGGTGGTGACTATCAATCCGCAGCTCATGCAGCTGATGATGATGAGATAGCAAGTACAGATTCTGAGGAAGATAGACAGCTGATTAAGTCTCAGAAGTCAGCCTCAGAAAAGAAACATGATCAAGGTCTAAAATACAGATGTTTGTAAGAGCAAAGGATCATGGATATGAGTGTTCAACTTCAAGACATCATAGTAAGTCTGTGCATGATAGATTGGGCACTCAGCCTATTCAAAGGAAACCTGTTATTGAAAGTTTAAATCCAAACCCTTTCAAAAGACAACATTCTCTGTCAAGTTCAGAGAGAAGTTTCAAGAATAGGAATACAACTGTAAGTCAGAGTCATATCACAACAATAATGGTAAGTCTAAAGTTGTTGAAACTGGTAAGTCCAGAGAACATGACAAAGGTAAGTCCAAAGTCAATAAAAGAGATGAAAAGAAGTTTGGTGGTCAGACTTCTCATCAAAAGGATAATAAGCCTATACATGACAAAGGTAAGTCTAAAGTTAATGAGCATCAGGTGAATCAACTTGCAAAGAAAGTTAAAAAGTTATCCACAACCTATAAACCTAAAACTGAGAGCAGATTCTCAAAAGGATTAGTGGATAACCTACCCCCTGTAGTTACTAGTAGAAGAAAGTGCTACAAATGCGGAGGTAGAGGACATGAGACCAAAGAATATGAAAGTGAAATTCTAAGGCCTGAAAAGGAACAAGCTGATCAGCCTATGCAGGACTCAACACCTACTCAAGCTGACCAGTCAGCTCCACAAGATGAATCAACTAAGTGTTCATCATCTGAACCCACTTTAGAGGGGGTTCCTAAACAAAACTAATATGTTTAGTTTTTCATGTGCAGGGTTCAAGTAAATGGTACTTGGACAGTGGATGCTCAAGGCACATGACATGGTAGAAAGGACTTCTATGTGAATTCCAGGAAGATAAAGGTCCTAAAGTAACATTTGGTGATAATTCCCATGGAAGAACTAAAGGATATGAGAAGATGCAAGCTGGCAAGGTTACTTTCCAGATGGTTGCATATGTTAAAGGTCTTAAGCACAATCTGATAAGTATCAGTCAATTATGTGATGAAGACAATGTTGTTACTTTTAGGAAGAAAGCTGGAACAATCTACAATACAAAGGGTAAGCCAGTGCTAATAGCAAAGAGAGAAAGAGATGTGTATCAACTTGATCTCAAATCTGCAGATCCTTATACTGAAACCTGCTTATATTCTCAATCTGTTCCAAAGCTGAGTTGGCTGTGGCATAAAAGGTTGTCACATTTGAATTTCAAATATATAAATATGTTATCCAAAAAAGAGTTAGTCTCTGGATTGTCAAAGATCACATTTGTCAAAGACAAATTGTGCTCAGCTTGTGAACAAGGGAAACATCATAAAGGGTCATTTAAATCAAAGCAAAACTTTTCAATAACAGACCCATTGCATATGTTGCACATGGATCTGTTTGGACCCATAAGTACTCCAAGCCTAAGTGGCAAGAAGTACACCCTGGTGATAGTCGATGATTTCACTAGATTCACCTGGGTAATATTCCTTAAAGCCAAAAGTGAAGCTGCCCTAGAGATAATAAGTTTTATCAAACAGGAAGAGTTGCAAAAAGGTAAATCTGTTAAGCAACTCATAAGTGATCATGGGACTGAGTTTAAAATCTCAACCCTAGAGGGCTTTTGTGAACAAAAAGGAATAATACAAAATATCTCCTCAGTGAGAACTCCTCAACAAAATGGAGTTGCTGAAAGGAGAAACATAACCTTAATTGAGGCTGCTAGAACAATGTTGTGTGAGGCAGGATTGAAACTCTATTTTTGGGATGAAGTTGTTGGTACAGCATGTTACACCCAAAATAGATCAATCATAGTCAAAATACATGGCAAAAATGCATATGAAATGTATAAATCAAGAAAGCCCAATATAGGTTACTTTCATGTCTTTGGTTCAAAATTCTATTTGCTGAATCAAAGAGATCAACTCCATAAGTTGGAACCTAAAGCTGATCCTGGAATTTTTGTTGGTTACTCCTCAATCTCCAAATCTTACAGAGTATATAACTCAAGGAGAAAGGCAATAGAAGAATAAATTCATGTCTCCTTTGATGAAGATAGTATTGATCAAGCCGACAAAGTTTAAGCTGATTCGGTCAGTCCGAGTGAGCTTGAAAGCCCGAAGAAACCAAGAGCTTAAATCCTATGTATGTCATAGATGATGACAGTGATGATGATGTATGTACATCTAAGAGATCATCACAACCTCCAAAAGACTCTCAAGCTGAGAAAGAAGATGAGTTCTTTAATCCTTTTGGAGAGGATACTACTCAGATTGAAGATCTTAGTGATAAACAGTTTGATGATAATGTTGCAATTGAGACTGAGGATGTAGGTTCACCTCAGAGTCCTCAATATCACTCAAGTCCAGAACCACAATCTCCCACTACAACCTTTAAATACCTAGGTCATCCTCAAGATCAAGTGATTGGTAATATTCAAGAAAGAGTGATCACCAAATCAAAGGCAACAACAAACTGTGCTGCTTACTTTGGGTTCCTATCTCAAATGGAACCAAAGAAGACTGAACAAGCCTTAGAGGATGAAGATTGCAATGCAAGAGGAATTAACTGAGTTTGAGAGAAACATGGTATGGAATCTTGTCCCAGCCCCCAAAGATCATACAATTATAGGCACTAAGTGGGTCTATAAAAACAAGTTGGACAAGGATGTAGTGATTGTTAGGAACAAAGCTAGGCTTGTAGCAAAAGGGTATAGATAAGAAGAAGGAATAGATTATGATGAGACATTTTCCTTGTTGCTTGAATTGAAACCATTAGACTATTCTTAGCTTATGCAGCTCATAAAGACTTCAAAGTATATCAAATGGATGTGAAAAGTGCTTTCCTAAATGGAAAACTTCAGGAGAAAGTCTATGTAAAACAACCTCCTGGCTTTGTTACTTTAAAATATCCACATCATGTCTATAAGTTAGACAAGGCTTTGTATGGTCTTAAACAAGCTCCAAGATCTTAATGTGATACATTGTCCAAATATCTATTATCAATGGACTTTACCAGAGGTAGTATTGATAAGACACTCTTCATTAAAAAGAGTAAAGGACAGGTGATTCTTGTACAGATCTATGTGGATGACATTATCTTTGGTTCTACAAATGAATTTCTATGTGAATGGTTCTCCAAAGCAATGTCAAAAAGGTACAAGATGAGTATGATGGGTGAAATAACATATTTCCTAGGCTTGCAGATTCAACAATAGCCTGATAGAATATTCATAAATCAAAGCAAGTATGTTCATGATTTGATAAAGAAATATGGTTTTGATTCTAGTTCAACCATGAAAACACCCATGTCACCAGCTGTCAAGCTGAGCAAGGACTCAGATGGAAAGTCTGTATGTCAGTCTACCTATAGAGGAATGATAGGTTCATTACTCTATTTGACAGCTAGTAGACCTGATATAATGTTTGCTACATGTGTATGTGCAAGATATCAGGAAGATCCTAAGGAATCACATCTTCAAGCTATGAAAAGGATCTTTAGATACCTTAAAGGTATACTAAATCTAGGTCTTTGGTATCTAAAGGATTCTGGATTTGAATTGGTTGGATTTTCTGATGCTGATTATGATGGGTGCAAATTAGACAGAAAATCTACAACAGGAGGATGTCAAATGCTTGGAGGGAAGTTAGTAAGCTGGATAAGTAAGAAGCAGAATTCAGTGGCTACTTCAACTGCTGAAACTGAGTATGTTGCTGCAGGTAGCTGTTGTGCTCAAATTCTGTGGATGCAACATCAGCTTCAAGACTTTGGTATGAATTTCTAGAAAACTCCTATTTTCTGGGATAACCAAAGTGTAATAGCCATCACATATTATCCAGTCTTCCACTCCAGAACAAAACATATAGAAATTAGACATCACTTCATAAGAGACATCGTGGAAAAAGGTAAGGTTGACATAAATTTTATCTCCACCGATGATAAACTAGCAGATATCTTTACGAAACCTCTTGATGAGAAAAATACTTTCTTATCTGCTAAGTAAATTGGGTATGCTCAACCCTTAGATAAGTTTCTATAACTGAGATCAGCTTGACAAAGACTATGTGTCTTAAGCTGAGCGTACAATTTATTGATATGTATTCATAAACTGTTAACTTGGTCAAGCTGAGTGATAAGTTAACACGTTTGGTCTGTTCCAAACATGTTTTAACTACTTAGTGTGGTTAAAATATAGGTTTGAGTTCGTCTCAAATAAAAATGACTAAGTGTCATTGATTCTGAGTTGTGTGCTCCACTCAAGCTGATTGCTAATCTCAAACTGAGTGCTAAGGTCAATCTGAGTGCTTGACTTATGCTAAGTGATAAGTTTACTCAGCTTGGTATGTCCAAACCATGTCTTAATTACTGTGTGTTATTAATTCATGAGGCATTATGTTTGAGTAAGTCTCAAATTATATGTTTATACAGATTATGTATTGGTGTAATACAGCAGTGTAAATAATAATTTTGTAAGTCAAGAGTGTTATTTTACCAACTTATCTATTGGAATATGATGCGAATCATCTCGGTTCCGGTTATATCTATCCATAAGTTAGTTAGTGTAACGGATAAAGGGGATTTCCAATGGTAACTTTTCTCTCTCTCCTCAATAAGGTATATATATATTGATTGTAACTGACATTCAGAAGTTTACGCTTACTTTCCCTCATTTCTCTACTTCTGCAATACTCAATATACCTTATTCATACACCTCCATTGCTAAGTGCAATCAACCGTTCATTCGAACTTGAAACCCTCACCGCTAAGTGCGAAATACGAAATTCCTCAGTGTGAATCAAATGCAAGTTTAACCAGTTTTACAATGGACGGAATCATTCTCAATCTCAGTGATTGAATGGTAAGGGGTGCTACATTCAAGAGCAACGGAGTGCCGTTGCTTAAAATCAACAATCAACGCGCCTGCCTCGCTATTCCTGAGCGCAAACGGGGCATGGGTTATGAAGCATGGGTGGACTACATTCGAAAATGTTCATTGGCATTCTTTTTCACTGGGGCACCAATCCATATTGTTCCTCAACACCTATTGGAATTCTAGTATACGTGTGTCTATGACCAGGATCGGGGAGAAATTAGAGAAAAGGTTCTAAATGGGGAGAGAACGGTACTAATCACGGCTCAACGGCTAAGGGAGATTCTACACCTCCCTGCAAATGATGTGTTCGAGCCTACCTGATAAGGCAAGTGGCTAGATCAGTTCTTCTAAGGATGGGTCACCCACAGACTGAGGGTGTCATCAAGAAGGCCACTTTTCCAACCGGATGGGGTTTTATGGTTCCACCATGATCCGTTAGGGACCAAGGTTGGAGGACTGGATCAAGTCAACGAGTTCGAGATGCAGTTGTTGTACAATATGTTCTTTTCAAGGAACCTAGACTTTGCACTGCTAATCTTTAATGAGCTCAAGGTCCAAGTGATGAAGACACCAAGGGATCTACATGTGCCATTCATAAGGTACTTATCCTTGGTGATTGAAGCTGAGCTGGGGAGTGAACTTTATAAGGCTGGACAGGATCTGTTCTTAAAACCAACACTCAGCTCAAAGATGTTTAACAATGACATCTTTTTAGAGCAAGAGGGACTAACTGAGCCCATTCGCTGGATTACTGAAAGAGCATTATCAGAAAGTGAATATGAGGAGTCTGACTAAAGGTGTGCAGCTCAAGCTGAGCTGGACGTTCAAGCTGAGCAATCTGCTCAAGCTGAGCTTGAAGTGGAAACTGAGGGTGAGTCTTCTATGTCTTCATCTTCAGAGTCTCCATTAGTTAGCAGACCCAAACCAGGTATGACTCCTCCACTTTCTACTTCTTCTCACTATTCTCCATCTTTATTTGGAGATAAGACTATGGTCAGCCCAACCCAGTCTAACCCATCTCCTCCACCTTCTATCCATCTAAAACTCCATTCTGAAGCCACCCTTGGTAAGCCCACTTCTACCAAGGATTTACTCCAAACCTATACAAGAAAAACTGCCAAAAGTGGTGTCACACCTAAAGACACTACTGGAGCTGATATCACCTTGATACCTCCGCAGGCAGGAGTTGAGGGAGAGACACGTACTCTTATGGTGCCAACCTCAAGGCTCATTCAAACACTACAACCAAACCAAGGTGTGGTGTCTACTCAGCCCACACTTGCTAGAGCCATGGGAGAGCCTATTACTGTGCCTGAGAAGACACACTCAGGTAACATTGAATATTTGACCAATCCCTTGGGTCAACTACACCTCACTCACCAAATAAGCCAACCACCAATCCATTCTCATCACACTTTGAGCCCACCACATTCTCTTCACTTCTCACACTCTCCTGCACGACCTGCCAATGATTTACCTAGATACCAAGGTGAGTTACAGGGTCCAACCTCTGGTGCAAATGACTTTGAGGGTATATACCAACTCTTGGATGATACACCCAAACACTCTCCTGCTACTCCAACTGATGTTCTTGATTCTTTCACTTCCGAAGAACAATATTTTGAGATTAAGAGATGGAGTCAGTCTCTAGAGGTGTTAAAAACAAGAGCAGAGGTTGAAACTCCCTCAACAAGTATTCAGGATTTAAAATCATTCATTGAAGTTCAGTTTGTTCAGTTTATCCTCAAATGAAAGAAGGACAAAAGAAAGATTTATTAGAGGATCAACAAACTGACAAATGACATCAAAGATATTACATCTACAGTTGCTGCTCTGCAACAAATACAGACTTTAAACCCTATTGATGATGACAAAAAGGGGGAGAAGGTTCAAGATGAAGCTGAGGATTTGTTAGTTTTAGCCAAAGGAGCAGAGAAGTAAGCTCAGATTGAGGGGGAGTTTGAAGTTATGGTCCAAGAACCTGCAGCAAAGAAAAGAAAAATGTAGAATCTAAAGCAAACAGTGAGTCTGAGACTGAAGAAGACAAAGCCACAAGGCTTATGATTGAAATGTTTGAAAATGAGGAAACTAATGAGCTCGGCATATTTCTTGATGAGCTAAGAAGGAGAAAAGAAAAAGAAGTAAGGGACCAAGAAATAGAAAAAGAAAGAAAAGCTTTAGCTGAAGCTGACTACTTTGTTCCAAGGCCTGATCCAATCCCATATACTGATGCAGACATCCAGGAATGCTACTTCAGAAGAAGCACTAGCAAAGAAATCAAAAGCATGACTCTGAGCAGAACAAATGGAGCCATCATTCTCATTTTCCAATTTGGTGATAATTCAACAATGGGAATGGACCTAAGATATGTTCATAGGATGGGCTATATCAAATGGAAAAGAATTATGATGATGCTCAAGAAATTTAAGAAGAGTCAGATCAAACAAGAAATTACAACTGAAGTCTCTAAGCTGATTTCTAGAGTTGAGGAGCTGAGATATGTTCCAGTTCCTGGTCTGCAATGGGAAAGCTTATTCAAGGTACCTGAAGGTGTGACATTCAAAGAGAACCAAGTTATAGATATATCAGTTCAGGGATTCATGTTTAAGGACCAGGAAGACAATCCTAGCTTTATTAAGCTGACTGAGATTTGTTATCTGAAGGCTAAGGATGCCATAAGAATAAGAAGTTGCTGTGGTGATGAAAGCTCAAATCATCTTGTGAGGTACAAGCTGAATAAACTCATTCGTATGCAACAAAAAGAACTCAGAGGGGATACATAAGCTGAAATGTTGTTAGAAGAAATTAATAGAGAAATTGTACTTTGGAAAGTTCTACATCCATAGTTCAAGAGATAATAGTTTGTATTAGATTAGTTCTAATATTTTGTAAGTACTAAGTGTGCATGATCTAAGTGATCACATTTTTGTATTCTGATATGTTTAAGTTAAATGAATACAAATATTAATTTGATATGTTCAAATGTTTATGATATGTTCATATTATGTTTAGTCTGATATGTTCAGCTTGAATGAAGAAAATGATGAATTCGTGTTCATTAATATGATTGGTTGGTATGTTCAACATATAATTGATAAGTTCAATTAATATTTGATTAGTTCAAAAATAAAATCTTAGTAAGTTTGAGATTTGAAACATAATTTTGTTCAACAAACTTAAAAACTATTTGATGGTTTTGTCATCATCAAATAGGGGGAGTTTGTTTGTCAAATGATCTTATTAGTTAAGATTTGATGAGACAAAGTTAAGTTAGTAAGATATGTTCTAGATATAACTTAAACAGAATTATGAAGCTTGGTTAGACTGAGCACTTATAGTGTTTCAGACTGAGCATAAGCTGAGTATAAGCTGAGCATTATAGTTGATTAGCTTAGACTATATCTTAGTCAATTTATCTATATGTTTGATAAACTGTGTGTTACCTAAGGTATAAGTCGAGTATTCAGCTTGATGTGTTTCAAGCTGAGTGACTCAGCTTCTAGGCTGAGTCAGCTCAACAGAGTTGCTAAGTTAGTTCTAGCTAACTCTTATGACTTCTAAGGATGAGTTAGTCATTATAGATGTTAGTACATGTTTGATATCGAGTTAGTTCTCGATAAACTCAGCTTGATGAGTTTCAAGCTGAGTAACTCAGCCTGACAAAAGAAGTCAGTTTAAGGGATTTTAAATATGTTTAAAATTCCGTAATTCTCTATATCTACGGTGCGGATAAGAAGATTCCAGAATCAAGATTGATGATTGAAGACTCAAGATAAAAGATTCAAGATTCAAGATTCTGGGTTATCCGTTAGTTTGTTATTAGCAGATTAGGATTAGCTCTAGTTTGTTAGGATCCGTAGGAATAGGATTATAAATATTAACCTCTTGATTAGTTTAGAGGTTACCTCAACATCTCACCTTTCTTGATACATTGATTGTAAGTTGATCAACGTGATCGAGTATTCACAGATTGCCAACAACAGTTCGGGTGTTCGATCTTCACATTCGTTGTGAAGTTGGTAAGTATTCAATTTGTGATAAATCATGTTTAGAGAATCAGTTTGTGTCTATAATCATTAGTTGATTATAGATAGAAAGTTTGATCAATTAGTTTGAGAGATTGAGAGATTTGATTTGTATTAGGTTTGAGAGATTTGATTTGTATTAGGTGTTTACATATCGAGTGTTGCTTACTTGATAGTTATTGTAATCATCTTCTTATTAATAAAAGCATTCAGTTTTATTCAAGTTGATGTGTCTAACGCTTTTTATTGATTTGTTTAATTTTTCGCAAATCAACCCCTCCTTCTACACAATACTTGCTTGTTGTTTATCTCACCAAGGGACCAACAATTACTGGCCTAAATAGCTTGCTTCGTGATCCGCGGATTATCTGTCACGTAGTAGAGTGAAATACGATTCTTATCCTTGTTTAAATAATTGGGTTTTCATAAACTATTTGGGTAATTATTTTCACAAGGATTATATCAAATTAACTAAAACATGTACTCTAAAATGTAGATGGAAAATGACAACAACACAACACCGAACATGTCTCTCCGTTCGTTCCTAGATAAGGAGAAACTTGTTGGTGTAAACTTTGTTGATTGGCATCGGCAATTGCGAATTGTTGTTCGCCATGAATCAAAGTTGCATATCCTCGAGGAACTCCTTCCAAAGGCGCCTGCTACCAACGCGAGTTGGGCCGATAGATACGCTTTTGAAAAGCGTGTCAAAGACACTAAAGAGGTCTCTCTTTTTATGTTATCGACTATGAGTTGCGAACTGCGAAAGTAATTCGAGCATATGAGTGTGTATGACATGATCAACCAATTGAAGGACACGTTCCGACAAGAGGTTATGGAGAAACGCTATGAATGTATCAAGGCCCTTGCCGGTTGCCGGATGCCGGATGCAGGAGGGTGAGAAGGTTAGTGTTCACGTCTCTCGTATGAGGGCGTACATTGAAAAAATGGAAAGGCTAGGATTTCCAGTTGGGAGGGAGCTTGCGGTGAATATAATTCTCCAGTCCCTGCCCGCGTGCTATGGTGAGTTTGTTAAAGACTTCCATAAGCACAAAATGGTGGAATCCTTAATGGACTTGCAAGGAATGCTAAAGAATTTTGAGTCTAAAGTTGTCAAGCCTAAGTCCACCTCGTTCGTTCCTACCCGGCTATTTAAGGAATGAAAAACCAAGAAGAAGGATACGACTCCTTCGGGAGAAGTTTGCTACTTCTGCGATGAGTATGGAAATTGGCCGCAACACGCTTATCCTGAGTGCATGAAGGAGTTGAAACTTCTAATGAGGCAGGGTAATAACTCCTCATCTTTAGGTACATTCATGGTTAACTCCATTGATTTTCTACTTCTTGATAGGTTTTTATGAAATGCTGGCTATAACGCTTACGTTTGTTACAAAAATGGTTTGTTTTAAAGTGCAGGTGTTAAACGGAAGTAGAATAATGAAGCGTGGAGAGCTGGACTTCAAGACGAGAAACTTGGATGTTGTCTCCATTGAAGAAATGGGAGTTCGGATCTCGCCATTCCGTCCAGCTAATTTATTACTTTATTAGATGTATATTATCTGCCCTGCGTGGCGAGAGTAATATTGTATCTACTATGCCTTGGTTGACGATGGATGTTTCTTTGAATTTTAAATAAATTTATTTGTGGCTCTTTGTTTCAAAGATTATCCATGTCGTGGTATTTATAAGCTCTTACTTAAAAGTAGTTGTTGGTCCCTTGTATGAGAGAGTAACAACAAGCAACAGTGTGTAGAAGGGGGGGTTGAATACACTTTCTGCGGAAATTGAACAAATCAAAGAAAAGTGTTACACACAGTAAATCAAACCACAATCAATCGAATGCTTTGAATAAGAAGATGATTACAATGACTATCAAGTAAGCAACTCTTGATATATAATCACCTAATATAAATCTCTCAATTCTCTCAAACTTAGATATCTATAATTAACATATAATTATAGATACCGACGACTCTCTAAACAGGATTTACACAGATTGTTACAACACATGATAACTTACCAATATCACAACTGATGTGATAATTCGAAGACACGAATATCTTTGGCAATCTGTGAGTATCTTGATACTGAATCAAGATTCGTAACACATACGATGAGGTGAGGTTTGGCTCTGCAACACTTAGGTGTTCTTGAATAAAAGTCGTAATCGTCTTTGAGTCATAGTCGTACCTCTAAACTTATCAGGAGATAAGTATTTATAATCCTGTTCCTACGGTTCCTAACAAACTGGACTAATCCTAATTTGCTAACTAACTATCGGATAACTCGGAATCTTGAATCTTGAATCTTCTTATCTTGAGTCTTCAATCTTCAATCTTGATTCTGGAGTCTTCTTATCCGCGCTGTAGATATAGAGAGATATAAAGATGAATTTAAACATATTTAAATTATCTTTAAACTGACTTCTTACTTCGGACTGAGTTACTCAGCTTGAAACTCATCAAGCTGAGTTCTTCGAGAACAAACCCGAATTCATACATGAACTAACACGTACATTGATAAACTCATCCTTAGAAGTCTAACTTAGTTGACTAAAACATATTTAGCAACTCTGTCGAGCTAACTCTGCTTATGAGCTGAGTCACTCAGCTTGAAACACATCAAGCTGATTACTCGATATATACCTTATGTGACATACACAGATTATTAAACATATTAATAAACAAACTAAGGTATAATATAAACTGATCAACATATGCTCAGCTTATATTCAACTTATACTCAGTCTGAATCACTCAAAGTGTTCAGTCTGACTAAGCTTCATAATTCTGTTTAAGTTATATGTAGAACTCATCTTACAAACTTAACTTTGTCTCATCAAATTCAAACTGATGAGATCATTTTCCCAACAAACTCCCCCTATTTGATGATGACAAAACCATCAAACAGTTCTTAAGTTTGTTTAACAGAATTATGTTTTAAATCTCAAACTTATTAAGATTTTATTATTTGAACTGATCAAATATTTATTGAACATATCAATATTAATTGAACTTATCAATTTAAATTGGAACATACCAATTTTTAGTTGAACACACCAACTAATTATATTAATGAATAAGAACTTATCATTTATTCATTAAGCTGAACTTATCAGACTTATAGCTATGAACACATCATAATACAGTTGAACATATCAAACTTTATATTTGTATTAATAGAACTGATCATAATACAAAAGTTGTTGATCACTTAGATCATGCACACTAAGTGCTTACAAAAATATTAGAACTAATCTAATATTTACAATAGAACTAATATATTCTGGATGCAGCTCTTCAAACTCCTTAATCTCTTTATTTATTTCTTCAAGGATTTCTTGCAGATTAGGTATATGTTGAAGCTGATCCTTTTGTGATCTGATTGCTCTGTTGATTCTGTATCTGAACCTTGCAGTCTGTTCAGTCTTTTCTACAATTTGTCTCAGAGCAAACACTTGAGATAACCCACAAGTATAAATGTTAGCATCATCCTGGAAGCATTTTTCACCATTTCTGTCCAAGTACATGAACCCTTTCTGAGGCTTTTCAACATATTTATTCTCTTGAAAATCCATGCCTTCAGGAAGAGCAAGACTGTACATATCTAGATTTGCTAGTCCAGCTGGCTTTGATTGCTTCTTCTTTCCAACTTTATGATAAGAAGTTAGTAGGATAGCTATCTCAGACCTGGGTATTAATTGCATCACATCAGCCCTAGCAAGTAGTCTCAGCAGCTCATCTTTAACTTGATTTCGAGCTGCGGACCTTTCCTTCTGTTTAATGAGCACTGCTACTTGCTTCCATTCCTCATAACCCAACTTGTGCAGTTGATTCAGCTCCAGAGAAGGTGTCTCACCATTCTTTAAAGAAAATTCCATTATTATTATCCCTTGAGCTGAGCTCAACTTTAGAGAATCAATCTGAGAAGAGAAGTGTAGCTTTTCATAACAGTGAGATATATCCTCTTCCTCAGCTTGACCTTGCATAGGAAGTTCTTCTTCTTCTTCCTTGGGCACGATAGGCAGTTTGAGTTTTGTCAATTCTTCATTCTGCTTTCTGATCAGCTCAGCCCAGTTTTGTTCTCTTATCTCTTTTTCTCTAGCTAACACAGCTTGAGCATCTGATTGTCTTCTTCTCAGTTCTTCGACCGAGATCCCAAGCTGGTCAGCATTCTCCCTTTCCATTCTTCTAGCAGCCATCAGTGAAGCTCTTTCTTGAAGTGTCATTTTGTCAGCCGAGTCTTCATCTGAGGCTGATGATTCACTTAGAATCATCCTTCTTCTTTTCTGCAGAGGGGTTTCAGATTCATCTGAGCTGAGTACTAAAGGCCTTTTTCCTTTAGCTTTTTCAGTCAGCTCAGGTTCTGTTTGTTTTTTTTTCTCCCTCTCAACCTGATCTTCTCCCTTTGCTAGCATGAGTAGAGCTTCAGCTTGCACAGACTCATCCTCAGCTTCTGGAACCTTTTCCCCCTTTTTGTCATCATCAATAGGGGTTGAAGTCCTTTGTTGTTGGAGAGCAGCAACTGCAGATTTCAGCTGCTGAACATCTTCCTCTATAGAATCCAAGATCATCAACATATTCTTCTTATCTTGTTTCCTTCTGAGGTGCAGCTTGTCAAACTGACTCTTGAAGAATGTCATCAAGTCGTCCAAGTCAGATTGAGATGGTTGGAATTTGGGTGCATCATCCGAAGGTTGGTGTTGACCCTGTGAATCACCCTGTGAATCACCCTGGTTTGAGGATGAAACATTGACAGGTCATGCAAGAGAGTGTGAGAAGTGAAGAGAAGTAATAGGGCTCAAGACGTGAAGTGTATGGGTTGGTGGTTGGCTAATTGTTTTAGAGGGGGGTGATTGACCCTGGGGATTGGTCATATGTTCAATGTAACTTGAATGTGTCTGCTCAGGCACATAAGTACTCTCCCATGGCACGAGTAAGTGTGGGCAGAGTATACACCACACCCAATTTAGGCTGTTGGGTTTTAAAGAGCCTTGAGGTTGACACCTTGAGAGTAGGCGTCTCCCCCTCAACTCTTGTCGGAGGGATCAAAGTGATCTCAGCTCCAGTGATGCCTTTAGGAGTGGCACCACCTTTGGCAGTTTTTCTTTGGTAGGTTTGGATATTCTCCCTAGCAGCAGTGGGCATACTAGGGGTGGCTTCAGAGTGGGATTGAAAGTGGAATGAAGGTGAAGGAGATGGGTTAGACCGAGTTGGTTCTACTGCAGTCTTATCTCCAAAGGTGGATGGAGAAAAGTGAGAAGAAAGAGAGAGTGGAGAGGTCTTACCAGAAGCAGCTTCAAAGGTTGCTGGTTCAGCCTGAGCAGAAGACTCAGCTTGAACCTCCGTGTCTGCGTAGGAAGCTCCCCCTTGAGATGATCCCTCATCTCCACTTGCAGATGAAACTCCCTCAGCAACCAAGAGCATTGGACCACTTAGTCCCTCTTGCTCAGGGAAGATGTCATTATTGAACATCTTGGAGCTGAGAGTTGGAACAGGGAACACATCCCATCCAGCTTCATATAAATCCCCCAGCTCAGCTTCAAGCACCAAGGACAAGTACCTTATGAATGGTACATGGAGGTCCTTGGTGGTTTTCAGTACTTGGACTTTGAGCTCGTTGAATATGAGCTGTGCATAATCAATTCGTCTGTCGAAGAACATGTTGTATAACAGCTGCATTTCAAACTCGTTGACTTGGTCCAAGCCTCCAACTTTAGTCCCCAGTGAACGTACCACTGTTGACACCATGAAGCCCCAGCTGGTTGGGAAAGTGGCCTTCTTAATCACCCCTTCAGTTTAAGGGTGACCCATTTGAGGTAGAACTGGCCTCGCCACTTGTCTAGTCACGGTGGGCTCGAACACATCTTGAACAGGGAGTCGAAGAACGTCCCTTAGCCCTTGAACCGTGATGGCCACTGTTCTATCGCCATTAAGAACAGTGCCAATGATCTCTCCTCTGTTCTGGTTGAATGTGCACGTGTACAAGAACTCCAAAAGGTGCTGTGGAACGATGTGAAAAGGCGCTCCAATGAAAGCAAATGCCAAAGGGCATTTCCGAATATAAGCAACCCATGCTTCATATCCTCTCCCCTGTTTCCTCGCAGGGATATCAAGACATGCACGCTGATTGTTGATTTTGATCAGCGTTAATTCGTTGTTTTTCAACGCAGCACCATGAACCATTCGATCACTGAGAATGAGAGTGGTTCCTTCCATCGATGAAATTGCAGATTACACTGAGTAACTAATTTCGTTGCACTGAGCAATGATCTTCGCACCGAGCGAGTTAGGGTTTCAAAGTCGATGGAACTGAGAACTGCACGTAGCAAATTTGTTGAAAGGTATATAGGCAGATGAGAGGTTTAGAGATGAGAAATTGAATCGTAAACCTCTAAAACGTGGTTAAGGTCGTTATATATACCTTTTCGAGGAGAGAGAAAAATTATCGTTGGAATCCCTTTTTAATCCGTTACGCCGAAAAATTACGGCTTGATGTAACAGTTAGAGGGTAGAAACACATCATTCTCCAACGGATACAAGTGTAAAATAATAGTATTAACAAATAATAAGATTATAAACACTTTATAAATATATCAATACACAATTGATATACGATACGAATTGAAACTGATTCAAATACGTATGGACAGAAAAATTAATAACACTTAGTAATTAATTCATAGATTGGACATACCAAGCTGAGTAAACATATTACTCAGTCTAAGTCAAGCACTCAGCTTGAGTGGAGCACTTAGCTTGAGATTGATACTCAGATTGAGTAGAGCACACAGCTCAAGCTCAATGACACTTAGTCATTTATGTTTAAGACTGACTTAAACATGTAATTTTAGCTACACTAAGTAGGTAAAATATGTTTGGAACTTACCAAACGTGTGAACCAATCACACAGTGTGAGTTAAGTACATAGCTCAGACTCAATGACACTTAGTCATTTTGTTCGAGACTAACTCAAACTAACATGTCAACCACACTGAGTAGTTGAATTATGTTTGGAACTGACCAAACGTGTGAACTAATCACACAGTGTGAGTGAAGCACATAGCTCAGACTCAATGACACTTAGTCATTTTGTTCGAGACTAACTCAAACTAACATGTCAACCACACTGAGTAGTTGAATTATGTTTGGAACTGACCAAACGTGTGAACTCATTATTCAGTTTGACATATAGATCAGTTTATGAAAACTTATTTATAAACTGTGCACCCAGCTTAAGACACTTAGTCTCTGTCAAACTGAGAACTCAAATTTTAGACACTTAGCTAGGGGTTGAGCATACCCAATTTACTTAGCAGATACATAAACCTCTTTTCATCAAGGGGCTTAGTAAAGATATCTGCTAATTGGTCATCAGTGGAGATAAATTTAATGTCAACTTTACCTTTTTCCACGATGTCCCTTATGAAGTGATGTCTAATTTCAATATGCTTGGTTCTTGAGTGAAATACTGGATTGTAAGTGATGGCTATTGCCATTTGGTTATCACAGAAGATAGGACTTTTCTTGAAACTCGTCCCAAAGTCCTGAAGCTGATGCTGCATCCACAAGATTTGAGCACAACAGCTCCCTGCTACAACATACTCAGCTTCAGCAGTTGAAGTAGCCACTGAGTTCTGTTTCTTACTAGTCCAGCTTACTAATTTACCTCCAAGCAATTGACATCCTCCAGTGGTTGATTTTCTATATAACTTGCACCCAGCATAGTCAGCGTCAGAAAAACCAACTAACTCAAATCCAGAATCCTTTGGATACCAAAGACCTAGATTTGGTGTACCTTTAAGGTACTTAAAGATCCTTTTCACAGCTAAAAGATGTGATTCTTTAGGATCTGCCTAATATCTTGCACAAACACATGTAGCAAACATGATATCAGGTCTCCTAGGTGTCAAATAGAGTAATGAACCTATCATCCCTTTATTGGTAGACTGACATACAGGCTTACCATCTGAGTCTTTACTCAGCTTGACAGCTGGTGTCATGGGTGTTCTCATGGTTGAACTTGAATCAAAACCATATTTCTTTATCAAATCCAAAACATATTTGCTTTGATTGATGAAAATTCCATCAGGCTTTTGTCGAATTTGTAGGCCTAGGAAATATGTCATCTCACCCATCATACTCATCTTGTACTTTTGTGACATTATTTTGGAAAACCACTCACACAGAAATTCATTGGTAGAACCAAAGATAATGTCATCCACATAGATTTGTACAAGAATCACCTGTCCGTTACTCTTTTTAATGAAGAGGGTCTTATCTATACTACCTCTGGTGAAATCCATTGATAGCAGATAAGTGGACAGTGTATCGTACCAAGCTCTTGGAGCTTGTTTAAGACCATACAAAGCCTTGTCCAACTTATAGACATGATGTGGAAACTTTGAATTGACAAAGCCAATAGGTTGTTTCACGTAGACTTCCTCCTGATGTTTTCCATTTAGGAAAGCACTCTTCACATCCATTTGATAGACTTTGAAGTTTTTATATGCTGCATAAGCCAGGAACAACCTTATGGATTAAATTCTAGCAACAGGGGCAAAGGTCTCATCATAATCGATTCCTTCCTCTTGCTTATACCCTTGTGCTACTAGCCTGGCTTTGTTCCTAACTATCGCTCCATCCTTGTCCATTTTATTTCTATAGACCCACTTAGTGCCTATAATTGAATGATCTTTGGGGGCAGGGACAAGGGTCCAGACTTTATTCCTCTCAAACTCATTTAATTCTTCTTGCATAGCATCAATCCAATCCTCATCTGTTAAGGCTTCCTCAGTCTTATTTGGTTCCATCTGAGACAGAAAACCAAAGTGAACAGCATAGTTAGCTATAGCCTTAGATCTGGTCATGACTTTCTCTTGGACATTTCTAATGATTTGATCTTGAGGATGATCTTTGAGGAATTTAAATGTGGTAGTTGGAGAGTCAGGTTCTGAATCTGAGTGATGTTGAGAACCTCGAGGTGAACTTATCTCCTCAGTCTCAACAGCAGCATTGTCAACAAACTGATTATCACTAAGATTCTCAGTCTGAGTGACTTCAGCTCCAAAAGGATTGACGAACTCATCATCTTTCTCAGCTTGAGAATCCTTTGAAGCTTGTGATGATTTCATTGATGAACACACATCATCATCACTATCATCTCCTATGACATACATAGGATTTGACATGTTGATTTCCCTTAGCCTTTCAAGCTTACTCAGACTAACGGAGTCAGCTTGACTTTTCTCAGCTTGATCAATACTGTCTTCATCAAATGAAACATGAATTGATTCTTCAATGGCCTTTCTCCTAGAGTTATATACTCTGTATGATTTGGAGATTGAGGAATAACAAACAAATATTCCAGGACCAGCTTTGGGTTCCAACTTATGGAGCTGATCTCTTTGATTCAGCACATAGCCTTTTGAACCAAAGATATGGAAATAACCTATATTGGGCTTTCTAGACTTATACATTTCATATGAAGTGTTTCCATGTCTTTTGACAATGATTGACCTATTCTGAGTATAGCAGGCTGTACTAACAGCTTCATCCCAGAAATAGAGTTTCAATCCTGCCTCACATAGCATTGTCCTTGCAGCCTCAATTAAGGTTCTATTTCTCCTTTCAGCAACTCCATTTTGTTGTGGAGTTCTGACAGATGAGAAATTTTGTAATATTCCTTTTTGTTCACAGAAGCTTTCAAGGGTTGAGTTCCTGAACTCAGTCCCATGATCACTTCTGAGTTGCTTTACAGACAAACCTTTCTGCAACTCTTCCCTTTTGATGAAACTTATAATCTCCAAGGCAGCCTCACTTTTGGCTTTTAGGAATATTACCCATGTGAATCGTGAGAACTCATCTACTATCACCAGAGTGTACTTCTTGCCACTTAGGCTTGGAGTACTTATGGGTCCAAACAGATCCATATGCAACATATGCAATGGGTCTGTTATTGAAAAATTTTGCTTTGATTTAAAGGACCCTTTATGGTGTTTCCCTTGTTCACAAGCTGAACACAATTTGTCTTTGACAAATGTGATTTTTGGTAATCCAGAGACTAACTCTTTATTGGACAGCATATTTCTATTTTTAAAGTTCAAATGAGACAAACGTTTATGCCATAACCAACTCAGCTCAGGAACAGAATGTGAATACAAGCAGGTTTCATTATTGGGATCAACAGAATTAAGATCAAGTAGATACACATCTCTTTCTCTTTTAGCTATTAATACAGGCTTTCCCTTAGCATTATAAATTGTTCCTGCTTTCTTGCTAAAAGTAACAACATTGTCCTCATCACACAATTGACTGATACTAATCAGGTTGTGTTTGAGGACTTTGACATATGCAACTCTCTGGAAAGTGACTTTACCAGCTTGCATCTTCCCATAGCCTTTGGTTCTTCCATGGGAGTTGTCACAAAATGTTACTTTAGGACCTTCATCTTCCTGGAAATCACAGAGAAGTCCTTTCCATCCGGTCATGTGCCTTGAACATCCACTATCCAAGTACCATTTACTTGAACCCTGAACATGGTATAAAAACTAAACACATTAGTTTTGCTTGGGATCCCACTTCACGAGCACTTAGCAGCTTCATCTTGTTGAACTGACTGCTCAGCTTGAGCAGGAACTGAATCCTGTGTAGGCTGATCAGTTTGTTCTTGCTCAGGCCTTGAAATTTCAGCATCACAGTCCTTAGCCTCATGACCTCTACTTCTGCATTTGTAGTATCTCCTTCTTCCAATGATGACAGGAGGTAGAGTGTCTAACAATCCTTGTGAGAATTTACTTTCAGTTTTAGGATTGTATGTGGTGGATAACTTCTCAACTTTCTTTGCAAGTTGATTCACCTGGTGATCACTGACTTTGGACTTACCTTTGTCAGGTCTCTGTTTGTTATCCTGAGAAGATTGACTAACAACCTTCTTCTCCATGACTTTGGACTTACCTTTGTCATGCCTACTGGACTCACCAGTTTCAACAGGTTTGGACTTACCACTGTTGATCTTCTTGGACTTACCAAGATCAACAACTTTGGACTTACCATTGTTGTGATTTGACCTCTGACTTACAGTGGTCTTCCTGTTCTTATAACTTCTCTCCGAGCCAGATAGAGAATTTTGTCTTTTGAAATGATTTGGATTAAGCCTTTCTATGACTGATGTTCTTTGAACAGGCTGAGTGCCTAATCTGTCCAACACAGACTTACCATGTTGTTTGGATGTTGAGCACTCATTACCATGATCTTTGGCCTTCACAAACATATTGAATTTTAGGCTTGGATCATGTCTTTTCTCTGAGGCTGACTTCTGAGACTCAATCAGTTGTCTATCTTCCTCAGAATCTGTACTTGCTATCTCATCATCAGCTACGTAAGTTGTTGTTTGATAGTTACCTCCAAGTACAGCCTTCACCTGTTTAGGTATCTGTTGGTTTATGCACTGTTCAGCAAGCTTTGATGACTTACACCAAGATTCAGTGATCTTTTGAAGTTGATCAGCTTTGTCTTTTGCTTCCTGAAGTTCTTCACTAAGAAGTTAATTAATGTTCCTCTGACATTCAAGGTCACACTGTGCTTTCTTACCAACATCAATGAGAGATTTATTTTCCTTAATCTCATCTTTAAGTTTTGCTATTTTAGCTTTGAGGTCAGTCTGAGCAAGACCTTTCTCCTCATCTGTATAAGAGTAGAAATTACTGACCTTGTACATGGAAGCAGGATCCCAATCACCCAGTTTGATGTTTTCCTCAGCTTCCTTCATGTCAGCTTCAAAGATTGATTCGGACTGACCATAATCAACCTCATCCAATTCTAGCTCTTCATCTTCTTGATCCATTAGACATACATTATCATCTGAGGCGGATGATTCTGTATCCCAGGTTTCAGCATATAAACCTTTTCCACTGGGTTTGTCTTAAGCCTTTGATTTCTTAAGCTGAGTGTACTTCTTCTTGTACTTATCAGCTCTATAAGCATTCTTATCAACAACAGATGTTGATTCTACCTTCTTAGATCTGCACTCAGCAGCTATATGTCCCTTTTTCTGACAGTTGAAGCACATAATATTCTTGGGATCAAAGGAACTCTTCCCTTTGCTCCTGTCAGATCTTCCTCTTCCCCTTTGAGCTTTTCTCAAACGTCTGGCTAACATGGCCATCTGCTCAGTGATAGTCTGAACATCATCAGTATCACTTGAGTCTGAGTCTGAGTGGTCAGCTTGAGATTCTGACTCAGTCTCAGATTCAACAACCATAGCTTTGGAACCTTTCTTCTTCTTCTGTGCAACTAATGCAACTTCTGTTTTGTCCAAAGATTCTTGTAGTTGTTGTTGAGAAGCTCTTTTGTGTTCTATGATCTGTTCATGATTCAACAAGAACCCATAGATGGACTGTAGGTTATACATGTGTAATGTTCTTCCAGCCCTTAGTGCAGTGGTTACTTCATTGAACCTTTCTGGTAACACATCCAGAAATTTCAGCACGAAGCTTCATCTCTCTTTACACCCACACTTAGTAGGTCATTTATCAAGCAGTGAAACCTTGTGAACAAATCTGCCAAGGTTTCATTCTTCTTTGAAAAGAAGTTTTCATACGATCTATTCAAGTGATTCTTCTTTTGCTGCTTGACCAGATCTGTGCCGTCATAAGTGACACTCTGCGTATCCCAGATATCCTTTGCGGTTTGACACCCAGTCACAGTGCGCAGGATTTCATTAGTTAGGGAGTTCGCTAGAACACTCTTTGCCTTGTCATCTAGATTGAAGAGTTTCCAATCTTCATCAGTCCAGGATGCAACAGGCTTTCTTGTTTCCTTCTCCGATTTGCCAGGAGACGTATCACTGACAGTTAAGGAATCTTGGGGATTATTGGTCCTTTTGTGATGACTTCCGACATACGGTTGTCAATGGACTTTAGGAAGAGCATGGCTCTGAACTTCCACATAGGATAGTCAGATCCATCAAATATGGGACATCCTTTAGCAGAGATCTGAGGAAAGTTTGATGGACTATTGTTTGTCGACATTTCAATCTTTCTCAGAATCTTGAACTATTCAACTGATGAAATTATTCAACCTGCTCTGATACCAGTTGTTGGTCCCTTGTATGAGAGAGTAACAACAAGCAACAGTGTGTAGAAGGGGGGGGGGGGGGGTTGAATACACTTTCTGCGGAAATTGAACAAATCAAAGAAAAGTGTTACACACAGTAAATCAAACCACAATCAATAGAATGCTTTTATTAATCAGAAGATGATTACAATGCTTTGAATAAGAAGATGATTACAATGACTATCAAGTAAGCAACTCTTGATATATAATCACCTAATATAAATCTCTCAATTCTCTCAAACTTAGATATCTATAATTAACATATAATTATAGATACCGACGACTCTCTAAACAGGATTTACACAGATTGAATCAACACATGATAACTTACCAATATCACAACTGATGTGATAATTCGAACACACGAATATCTTTGGCAATCTGTGAGTATCTTGATACTGAATCAAGATTCGTAACACATACGATGAGGTGAGGTTTGGCTCTGCAGCACTTAGTTGTTCTTGAATCAAAGCCGTAATCGTCTCTGAGTCATAGTCGTACCTCTAAACTTATCAGGAGATAAGTATTTATAATCCTGTTCCTACGGTTCCTAACAAACTGGACTAATCCTAATTCGCTAACTAACTATCGGATAACTCGGAATCTTGAATCTTGAATCTTCTTATCTTGAGTCTTCAATCTTCAATCTTGATTCTGTAGTCTTCTTATCCGCGTCGTAGATATAGAGAGATATAAAGATGAATTTAAAACATATTTAAATTATCTTTAAACTGACTTCTTACTTCGGACTGAGTTACTCAGCTTGAAACTCATCAAGCTGAGTTCTTCGAGAACAAACCCGAATTCATACATGAACTAACACGTACATTGATAAACTCATCCTTAGAAGTCTAACTTAGTTGACTAAAACATATTTAGCAACTCTGTCGAGCTGACTCTGCTTTTGAGCTGAGTCACTCAGCTTGAAACACATCAAGCTGATTACTCGATATATACCTTATGTGACATACACAGATTATTAAACATATTAATAAACAAACTAAGGTATAATATAAACTGATCAACATATGCTCAGCTTATATTAAACTTATACTCAGTCTGAATCACTCAAAGTGTTCAGTCTGACTAAGCTTCATAATTATGTTTAAGTTATATGTAGAACTCATCTTACAAACTTAACTTTGTCTCATCAAATTCAAACTGATGAGATCATTTTCCCAACAGTAATAAAAATAATCATGAATTACATGTTTGAGTCGAAAATGGTTTGGATTAGTTATCCTTATTACAATGTCAATTTAGCCATATAAATAATAATTGCATCACCAAGGTCCTTGTGATTTAGGATCTTGGATACATTAGGTCTTGGATCAAATATTGCGTGCAAGATTTTTATTAAGCTAAATAACTTAAAAATCCTTCACATGCGTTAGTGAGAGGATTGGTAGCTTGATGAACTCGATTATATTTATGTGTATGATTCGATCAAGAACTCCATACGGATAACTCTATGTACTTCGTTTCCTTTACCCGCGGTGGTAGTAGGGATAGTATGTTTGAAACCTTTGAGGTGTTCAAGAGGTTCCAAGGACAAGGTATAGGGTCAAACGGGCAAAATGACTAAGATACTTGAATCTTGTAAAGATGTTAAGTACCTTAATTTGAACTTGATAACCATCGTAAAGAATTATAAGACTCGTCTTACTATTCTTTCCTCCTTGGACACATTGGCACATGGGGTCATGTAATGGAGGAACCGGACATTCTTGGATATGTGCTGGTTAATGGTGGGTTGCAAGTTCATACTCAAGTTTTGGGAATACTTGTAAGTGGCGGAAAATGTTCTAAGTATAGAACCAACAAAGATGGTCTACTAAGCACCTTAGGGGATATGACTAGAATGAGTGTCTTTGCTTGTCTATCTCAAAGCCTAGATTACCTAGCCTACGTTTAGAAGTGAGGTAGAGGAATCTGGGATCTAGAGGTGCTGCTCCATTAGGCACTCTTACTGAGACCATGAGATATCCATTTCACAAACTTTCATGGACAAGTTTTGTTGCTCGATGGAAAGTGAAACTAGATGTCTATGGGAGCTAGTGGGAGGAAGGCAAGCCTTGAATGGTAAAACCTGATGTTGGCACTAACACTCAATCAGTGATGATTGAAACTCAGCATGGTTATGCTAGATTATTTGGCATTATGCTATCACTCTTCCTATTTCTGATAGGTGTCGTCATAAAGGCCGGATAGATATATTTCTATATCTAGAGGAAGACGATTCAATGATGAGTTTTGAATTCATCAACTATCGGAATGCGTAGTGGGCTTAGTGTCTACTAGGAGGAGAGAGGTGATGACAATGAGATGCAATCCATGTTGGATATCCAAGTAATAAACTTGGATGATCCAACACCTTGGTGTAAACCTAGAGGGTGTGCATGAGTCTTCGGGTATGAACATCAACATGGATGAAGTTGTAGGCAACTTCAAATACCGACTAGTGGTGAAAGGTTCCTTTGTGATTGACCATGAGGATGGTATCGCAAGGAAATTCTTCCCTAGTGGTAATGTTGAAGATACTCAGACATTGATATGAGGTATAGCGGTAAAATGTAATGACCGTATTCCTTCACGGGAATTTTGAGGAAGTGTTTCAACACTATCCAAAAGTCTTGTACATTGATAGTATCCTAAGTTACGTCTACAAACCCAAGAAGTCCATTCGTGGACTTACGTGAAGCATCTCAAAGTTTGGATCTTTGCTTGACGGAAATCATAGTTTTGAGTTTTCAAGAGGCAAAGATAAAACTTCAATGAATGCCGGAGCTAGCGGAAGAATTTATATTGTGTACCTACGCGATCTATCTTATTAAAGACGTTGTCTTAAATTGGCGGTTTACAAACCGGGTTTAGAGATTGTTGCTTAATAAGAAGATGTAGTAGATACAAAGTGGAACTTATGGAGTTCAAGAAATATTGACATATGTTCTTGATGTTCGGTGGGTGAAAGTGGCTTGGAGTAAAATGGTTACTCTTATGCTAGCTTAATGTTGTTATGTTGCCACATGAAATGGTTCTTTAAGCATCATTGGCTCTATTGGGTTCTTTAGAAACAATGAGGGTATGATGGCTTAAATGAGAGGATCATAGCCTTGAACATCGTGATTCTATTGGGCTCCTTTTGGAGACAATGAGGGTACGATGGTTCGTAGGCATGAATCATAGTCTTGAGAACCATGACTCTATTTGGATCTTTCTGGAACCAATGAGAGTATGATGTCTCGTGGACAAATACCATAGTCGTAAGCTTCGTTGATTCAATTGTGTTCTTCTAGAATAATTTAGAATACGAAGGCTTAGACGATGTACCATGATCTCACGGATGCACACTTTATAAAGTGATTGGTCGTGAGTAGAGATATGGGGTTATTAGAGTACACACGGATAACTTTTGGCATATCCGTTAACTAAGTTATTGTTGCAAGATAGTGATGATTTATCATACTAGGCTTGTGTACACCCCGTTGCAAAGAGACTTTGGCTTGAGTTGTTTTAGCTAAAATTTGATATACATGTGTTGGAAACATTAAGCAATAAGTGTATTTTTGCTTGTATCGATTATCAAATGGGAATTTGGTAATGCGCGTGGAGCGGGTAATTTCATTAGCCTTTATTATGTTCCATCTTAACATGCTTAACCACTTTCTTGAATAACTTGTTTATTCTAAATCTCCACTATGGGTCGCTCTTCGTAAGGGAGGAAGAAGCGAATTAAGATCGAGGTGAGTTGTTGGTAAAGGTATTCATCTTGGATTAAATACATGGTCACACAACACTTAACCTGTATTTGTTAATGGATCAAGTGACTGGAGGACACGTACCTGAGTTTACTTCATGGACAAGGTCACGAGTAAGTCAGGATGATAATATTGTTTATCCTTCTACCAGAGATATTTGTGTTTTCTGAGTATTAGTTGGGTCTTGTTTTGATTGCTTTCTAACGCGGTTCGTAACTGGCCGTTATAAGGGAAGTTTTCAGGCAAAGCTCTTGCTAGTATGATGGGACGATGTAGTCGAAAGTATTCGTTCCTCTTTTGAGATATATCCATGGGCCCCTCGTTGACTATATTGATGACACTTAAATGTGTGGCCGCGCTCGAGTTGAATTGATAATGGATCAATTTTGCAACTTGTTTGTTTGTCATAGTTAGTCTTGGTTGAGAAACATAATCGTGGATGGTCTGGAGGTTGACTGTGCTCCATGCCTCGCATTCATATGGATATCGAGAACGAAGGGATGAATGATCAATTATCTATAGGACCATTCTTTGCAGGTTAGTACTTGTCATGAATGATCAATTATCTATAGAATTATCTATAGATGCCTTGCTAGAGGCCAATCTATGTCGGTGACACTTTTCGTAGGAGTGTCATGTGCAAGTGGGAGTCTGTTGGAATATGCCCACTGACATACACGAGTTGGTGTCATTTCAGATGAGGCATAGGCCTATTAGGTCACACGCAAAGTATTGATTCTGGCAACACCTTGAACGAGAGAGAAGGAAATATCCAAAAAATGGGTCTTGTTTGGCTAGGCACGGCCGTGCCTCTTGTAGGCATGGGTATGTCTCATGGTCTGGCATGGGTGTGCCTCTTGTAGGCATGGGTGTGCCTTGTCAGGGAGGGTACGGGCATGCCTCTTGACAGGCACGACCATGCCCAGTGCAGTAAGACCCAATTTAATAGATTGTAAGTCTAATTAATTGGGGATTTATGGTAATAAGTTCCAAAACTGATATGGACGGTTTATTAGACTTAGTTCGTGAATTTGGATTTGTATGAATTCTCTCTTAGTAAAATGATGTCAAACTAAGAACATTTGGAAGATAATTTGGCACAATTGATATTCAAGTTAGTGCATGGTCAAGGTGGTGCTCTTGGCGGCTTCCAAGCTTGCTAGCACTCGGGAATAAAAAACTAGCTTAGTGTGGATACCGATAGAGGAACTCTCCTTTGAGTTCTCATATCCGACATCAACAAAGGAACTAGGAAGAAAGCTACACGTATGGTATACACTTTTCCTATCTTGTTCCTTCTTTTAGTTGCAAAGTGCATGTTTAGACTATGGTCCATTGGGAAAGTATTGGTTGGCGCTTGATTTTAGAAAAATTGTTATACTCATTTTTAACTTCCGCTGTGTTTCTAGATGCCATTGATACCAATAGAGCTGTGCCTCCCTGCTGTGGTGCCACTGCCAGTTTTTATTCGATGCATTGACCTGATCCACCTTTCTCTTTCCACCAACTATCCCTTGCCTGAGTAATTCCTGTTCCCTCTTCCAGGATAAATCCGTCATCTCGTCAAAGGTTGTGCAAGTAGATGTTGCTTACACTTCTCTGATATCATTCCTAAGAATAGAATGTATCGCTGTATTTTCATCGACTCTGTAGCTACGTATTCTGGACAAAAGCGATCCATCGCCAGAAACTTCTTCGTCATGTCATCTAAAGACTCTGTGGTTTGCTTCATAGTCAGGAACTCCTTGTTTATCTTATCTATGCGAGATTTTGGTGTAAATTGCTTCTCAAACAATTCTCTAAACTGAGCCCAGGATATAGCCTCCATCTGGGCCTTTCCTCTCCTTTGTAACAAGGTTGTCTACCAATCTTTGGTTGCTTTGCGCAACAAGTTCAAAGCATACATAACCTGTTTCGTGGGTAGACATCCACTGGTACGAAAAGCTCCCTCTGTGTCTGTTAACCACCGGTTATTAACAATAGGGTATGTCACCCCTTCAAAGACTGGCGTTCCACAAGCAAAGAACTCTCTGTACGTACATCCTTGATTCGGTTCAACTCTTACTGGCATATTTGTGGTTGCAGCCTGTACTGCCGCATCTACACGCTCTTGGAGTAATACTTCCATTCTTCCTGACACTTGTTCAACCACTTGGCTGATTATAAAAGGAACATTGGCTTGTAAAGCCTTTCCCAACTCTGTTGCCACTGTTTCTTTGATCACGCTGTTCACTGGATCTTGTACTTCCTCCATACCTTCTACCCCAGAAGGGTTACCCATAGATCTCTTGTTCTGTATGGGAATTGCTTCTGAAACACAAGTACCTCTACTCTCCTGAGGTCTACTAGCCCGAGACTGTTGTGTTGGATCAGCAACGACCGCTTGTACGTACTCCATTATAAAATTCGGAAAACTTAACATATAACACAATATCGACTTTCTCTATTTCACAAACAAGGTATGTAATATAGTTAGACTACATCTATCTCATATTTTGTTCTTGTATTATTCATATATACTGTATAGTCACATATTACCAGTCGCTTGATTCACAAGGTATCACCATGACAATCTCAAGCTCGATTGCACATCACGTGTCCTTTACAAACACTGGCCAGGTGTTGTAAGAAACATATTATACACATTTTTTTTTGTTGCCATCATAGAACACCCCGATTCACAAGCTTAGGTCATGTATGAAAAAACTAACTACACATGCATGAACATTGCTACTCATGCTCAAACCGTAAAACAGATAACTAATCATAAACATTCTGTAATTATACTCACTAAGGTTACTGCCCCAGGGATAGCTCCTCTTGACCTCAAAACCATGGTTTAAGTTCAGACATCACACTCGTGTGTGCCCAAATCCCTCAAACCTTGGCTCTGATACAATTTGTAACACCACTTTTTTTTCAAAAGTTAACTAAAAACATACTGCTACATATTAGAACCAAAAAGGGATAAGAGTTTTACAAATTACTGTTACTATTTACACTGATGCTAAACGGTTTACCCAAAAGTAGTGTTTAAAACATTTCTAAGACATAACCAGGAGCTATCCAACTACTCAAATCGCTGGGGCCTTCCCCTTACCAGAACCTGATGTACCTGCATGCACAAACACTGAACGTAAGCTAACGCTTAGTGAGTATACTACTAAATTAAATAAAATAGCATGAGAGTAAACGTTATTCAGGATATCTCACATCCCGACTTGTAACCTGTAAAGCTGTTTAACTGTTAACTGGTCCCAGGGTATACTATACTGTTGGAGTATGCCCAGTGACTCACGTACGCCAATTGATCGCTACCGATGATGTATAGGCCTATAGGGTCACACACCAGGGATTCATCTCGACAATAACCTAAATGGAGGGACCAAATGTGTCAAAGATTGAAAGTTGTGACATAGTGGTGGACCAGGGGAGTTCACGGCGTGAAACTCATAGAGTTCACGGTGTGAACTCATGCCAGATCACCATTCCACTTTGCATTCTCACCTCCATGTCCACCAATGCATGCATAGTCAAGGGATGGGTCTTATGGCCGGCCTTGGGGCTTCAAGAGGCATGCTTATGGATATCATAAGGACCTTGTATGCTACCACAAGCTCTCTAATGCATCCATAAACACTAAACACTTAGAGAAACTTTGAGAGGGTTCTTGAGAGTGTTCTTGGCATACCATTCTTGTTTAATTTCATGTGGTTGTATGAAATATTGTTGTTGGTAACCAAAAATGCCCTAGACCTTTGTATGGATGTTTGGTTGTATTATGTAATTAATTCATTTATTTGGTGACTTTTATCACATGGTTTGTAATTAATTAATTTATTCATTTATTTGGTATCTAATATTAATTGTGGCTAGCATGCCATTTAAATATCCATATTATGTATTTGTACTGGAAAATAGGATTTGTGGCTTGGATGCCATTTATTTATTTTCTATGTAATTGTAATATGGAGACGACCATCGGGAGTCACGGCATTGGTGTCTTGGCAAACACGGATCTGAGAGGCCCAATGGAGGTAGCGGATTTAGTGGGAGCACATCCAAAGTCAAAGGATATTTTGTCCCTAGTTGAATTGTTTTTCCCATTTGGCTCGCGGGAAAAATGCATAGGTTTTTAAGGGCATGGCTACCAACTTTGTTATATATACGTATGATGTTTTATTATTATTGTTTATGCATGAATATTTGGATTATTGCATGCTAGACAATTTTTTAACAAATAGTAAAAACACAAGAGTTTTTTAAAATGGTTAACAAACTCTTGCGCGCATACACGATTAACAATTAGTGAAAAATTAGTTTTGTCACTTGTTTTGTTAATCAAACTCAAAATGGTTTTTTAACTGGAAAACTAAATCCCGTTTTCTAAATGTAAATCTCACACCACCCATAAGATGACACCGCCCAAATCTAGCCGTGCCAAGGTTGATTGTCGAGTTCTAGCCGAGTTGACCTTTGTATGAGCTATGTGGAAGGAGCGTATGGCAACTCGCAAGGTTGATTGTTGAGCTTTAGCCGAGTCAACCATTGGGCTAAAGTACCACCATGTATCTTGATGGTTGATTTACGATTTCAAAATAACATTTTGAGTGATGGTCGAGCTCTAGCCGAGGTCATTCAAAATCTTAGTTTGGAAACAAGTAGGATCCCGCAAGGAACTAAGAATTGCAATAATGGATTGTAATCGGTCAATAGTTGCCCGCCTAAGTAGCCTTGCCACGTGATCCGTGGAAAACCCGTCACGGTGCAAGGTGAAATAGAGTTCTTAGCCCTTGTTAAAATAGTTGTTTTATTAAACACTTGGGTAATTGTTTTAACAAGGATTTTAATCAAACTAACCAAAATCTACTTTGCTTTAATAGATGGCATCAACAAGCTACACCAACACCACCAACATTTCGCTAAGGGTTTTCCTTGAAAAGGAAAAACTCGATGGGACCAACTTCATGGATTGGTTAAGTCAATTACGCATTTTCCTTCGACATTAGGACAAGTTGGCTACCATTGAGGAACCCATCCCCGAGGCCCCTGCTACCAATGTAAGCAGGGCGGTTAAGGACGCTTATGAAAATCGTCTAAAAGACATCACCGAGATTACTTGCCTTATGTTAAACATGATGAGTCCTGAGGCAAATGGAGTATCTGAGTGCCTATGACATGATGCTTGAGTTGAAGAACATGTTCCAACAACAAGCAAAGCAAGAGCGGTATGGTTATCTTAATGACCTGCTTGGCTGCCGGCTGCAGGAAGGCGGGAACATTAGCCCCCACGTACTTAAGATGAAGGCACTTGTGGAGCGCTTAGAGCGGCTTGAATTTACCATTGGGAAGGAGATGGCGGTGGATTTAATCCTCCGGTCTCTCCCACTATCATATGATTAATTCGTTGTGAGTTATCATATAAATGGGATGGAAAAATCCATCATGGAATTGCATTGTATGCTGAGGACCGCCGAGTCCAACTTGACCAAGCAAAAGTCCACCGCTTCCGCTCCCGTCTTGGCTATCTCGGAGGGAAGCTCCAAGAAAAGGAAGAAACCGGCCTCTACCCCGAAGGGTAAAGGTAAGGGTAAGGTTGGGGCACCCAAGCCTAACCCTACCCGGGAGCCGAGGCCGAAGGGTCCAATCCCTCAAGCTAAGACTCCGGAGGAGGCAGTTTGCTTCTTCGGCGGGGCTAAGGGGTACATGCGCCGGAGATGCCCAAAGTACCTAGAAGGCCTAAAGAAGCTGAGAGCTTCCAGAGCGGGCGCTTCTACTTCAGGTACGTTTATGATTGAACTCCATCATACTTCTATATCTAACGGCTGGGTTTTAGATACCGGCTGTGGCACTCACGTTTGTAATATTGTACAGGTGCTAAAGGGAAGTAGAAGGTTGAGATATGGGGAGTTGGAGCTGATTATGGGGAACAAGGAGGTCGTCCCCATATTAGCAAAAGGAGATGTAGATCTTACTTTTAATTTAGGCTATTCTATTATTTTGAAAAATGTATGCTATTGACCAAGTGTGGCGCGAAACATTATCTCTTTCTTTGCTTTGTATGATGATGGATATTATTTTGATTTTGAAATTGGAATCATTTCTGGTTTCAAAAATGATATTTGTTATTTTGAAGCTTATCCATGTCGTGGTATATACAAAGCTGATGCGTACATAGAGAATAATAGAACAATCATGAACATTGATTCTGGATCAAAAAATGGTTTGGATAAGTTTTCCTTATGGCATAGTGGTCTTAGTCATATAAACAAGAAACGCATCACCAAGCTCCAAGCAGATGGGATCTTGGAATCATTTGACCTCAGGTCAAATGAAGTATGTTTATTAGGCAAGATGACTAAGTTACCCTTTACCGGTTTGGCTGAAAGGGGTAAAGGCTTGTTGGATATAGTGCATACAGATGTATGCGGTCCATTCAAGCATGTTACAAGGAATAACTCAAGATACTTCGTTACATTTACTGATGACTTCAGTAGATATGGACATGTCTACTTGATTAGACAAAAGTCTGAGACCTTTGAGGTCTTTAAAGCATTTCAAAATGAAGTCCAAAATCAATTGGGCAAGACTGTGAAAGTACTTCGCTCTGATAGAGGAGGCGAATACTTGAGCTCAGAGTTCCGTGATCATCTAATTAGTTGTGGAATTGTCTCGCAACTAACTCCTCCTAGGACACCACAATTGAATGGTGTCGCCGAGCGAAGGAATCAGACATTTTTGGACATGGTCCGATCCATGATGAGTCATACGGAAGTACCCATTAATTTTTAGGGTTATGCTCTTGAGTCGGCAGCTAGGATGCTTAACCTCGTACCGACTAAAAAGGTCCATAGGACACCTTATGAGATATGGCATGGAGTGGCTCCAAAAGTCGCATATCTCAATGATTGGGGATGTCCTGCCTACGTGAGAAGTAAGGTAGAGGAAAAACTTGAACCAAGGTCAGAGAGGTGTTATTTCATCGGGTATCCATCCGGAGCCATTGGATATTTATTTTATAAACCTTCTGAAACAAAGTGTTTGTTGCAAGAAGGGCAGTTTTCCTTGAAAGGAAGCTGATATCCATGCAGTCCGGAGGTAGAGGATTGATCTTGAAGAAATTCAAGAACCAATGGAAGAAGGGACTAATGTCGGCACTAGCACTCAACCCGAAGTGGTTGAAACCGAGCAAGATAATGCGTCGGTACCTGACAACACTCTGTTGATTCCTCGTAGGTCTGGTAGAACACGTCATGAGCCAGAGAGATATGGGTTTCTCATATCTGAGGGCAATAACTTATTGGTGGATCAGGATGAGCCCACCAACTACCAGGAAGCTGTAGCGAGCGCTGAGTCTGCTAGGTGGAGGGAGGCAGTGGAGAGTGAGATGCAGTCCGTATCAGACAACCAAGTTTGGGAATTGGTTGTAAAGGGTTTTGAACCTGACCAAACCACCTAAAGACACAAACTGGTCAAACTTGGGTTTGATTCTACTGGTTCAATCCTAAAAGCGGAACTGGATTGAACACAACCCTCTAAACCCCAAAAAGGATTAGGATCTTAATACTAATGATGAAACATAGTTTCTAACATACTATCCATCCATAGAAAAGGTTACAAAATATACTTGATCAAAACTTGGGATTGCTAAAAAGGTCCACCACTACTGCACCTCCTTGGAACTGGCTGCTAGACCGGTCCTGGATTACCAAGCCTTCAACAATCGATACCTTGATTGTGTGTATGTATGCGTGAATCGGCACAAGGCCAAAAACCGAGAACACCTTGTGTTCTTCTTGGCTTGCGATCGTCGAGAGAGAGAAACCGAGAGAGAGTGTGCGACGAGACGGAGAGATCGACGAGAGTGAGAGTGTGTGGTGGCTAGGGTATCTTTCTTAATCCCTTGTCACTTATATCTTAATCCTTAAGGCTTAAGGATATTTATAAGGATTAGATGGACCTAAGCCCGTTTAATTAAAAGCCCACTCGTTTTAATTAAACTTTCAATCTCTTCACTTTGACCCCTGGACTTTACTAGTTAATTAATTAACTATTAATTGACTGGTCCGTTAAATATAAAAACTTAATATTTAATTCCCTTTAAATAATAAATAACTATTTATTATATATTCCTTTTAATAATTAATACAAACTGATTAATTATTTACATCTCTCTTTTCAATAATTAATACTACTGATTAATTATTTACTTTTTTCTCTTTAATAATTAATCCAACTTGATTAATTATTTCCACACAGATTTATGGTGTAATCCAACTGTTCCGTATTGGGTGTGTAGCAGTGTGACCCGTTAGTCTCTTATAACATTGGATACAATGTGCCCATTAATTATCTCTGCACATAATCTAACAGACTCCCACTTATGCAAGATAAGTAACAGTTACTGCACATTGTTAGCCTAAGGAGGTCCCTCGCCAGACACTTAGGATAACAAGGTTATAAGAACTCTTATACCCCAAAGTAACTTGTGATAAAACTTCATAACCAACCTGCTTAGAAGTAACCTGTTATAAACTAACTGTTTATAAACTGAACTATCATAAACTCCCTGTTCATGAATGGGTATGTTTTTATATATACAAACTTGCATATATATAGGTTTGTCCCTTGCAACGCGATATTTTATTTTTGAGTATGAGCATGGAAAAAGGTCAACTCAGAGACTCAAAAATTTGTTCATGACATACTTGATTTCAAAACTGCGTGATAAACAACAAAGAACAGATCAGTTCGTTTGGGCACGGCCGTGCACTTATCAGTTTCTGTAATTAGTCAAGGGGCCCGGAAATATCTCTTCTAAAAAGAAGTTTCAATTACCATCTTGCATATTTGCATTTGAAAGTACGGCTCCCACTGAATCTAGACACTGACCACCCTGTTACGGCGTGGCGTTAAAGCGAGCTAAGAAGACAATAGTTACCGCATCCCAAACCAAATACCTCAGGCTTGAGGATAACCTATGTGATTAATACTTTTGACATGAATCCACGAAGTATCATTCACAGTGGGTCAATCCAATATTCGTAACTCTAACGAATATCCGTCAATTTTGGTCCGCAAAGCCTTTTGCGGCTATATTCGACATACTTTCGAATCTACCCCAAAATTACGATGACTTTATATCCCTATCATAGTTCCCACCACGATACGTAGTCACGGATAATGTTTTGAATAAACCTAGTTTATTCCTTGATGAACCAAAACATACAAAATTGTGAAAAATAATGAAACTAATTTCTACACCCTCCGATATTCCACCCTGGAATAAAGGTGAATAATTTCTACCATTTCATTGACTCGATTCACGGTGTATATCTGAATTACTTATTATTTTGCATTGTAACTTATCACTGATTACAAAGAAAGATAATATGATTATAAACCTAAAACTCAAGACTAGCACCCTGAAGTACTCTTTCTTGGTTTTGCTAGAAATCGTTCTTGCAACCTAAGAACAATTCTAGACTTACTTATTTTATAAAATTCCTTAAACTTGGAGGGACTGGAAATAACTCCAAAGTTACTGATTTTACAAAATAACTTCCTTGTAATTAAAACTCTAATTACATTTGTAGATATACTGGATTTTTATTACCCATTTGGAATGATAAAACTTTCTTACATCTACTTGTAAGAACCTTGAAATTAGATTACCTGTGTATGCCAACATTAATCTAATTATCACTACTAGGAATGTTAAAGAACATCCTATAATATCATTTCTAACGTTAACCAACCAACAACATTTAATTAAGCTGACTTACTGAACTTAATGAGTATAATTTTTATTTAAGTCATAACTTGACTCAAAATCCTGCAATGATATCTTTATTGAGTACCTCTCAATAAATCATGTATTCCTAGGATTAGTTCTTTCTCAAGAACTTACTACTTTAGATAGCTTCTAAAATCATCCAATAATTATATACTCTAAAAGTTCAATCTTGTATTTATCTCACTGGTTAAAAACAAACTTTTATTAACTCTGATAAAATAAATTTGTCAGATGCTCCCGCTGTCTTTTATGGAAAAGTGCATTACTTTAAAACATCCTTTTAGGCCTTAGTCAATCCTTGACTACCATGCCTAAAACTTGTGTTCCAAACACATGTTTTAAAACTTAGTTTTTGTAAGAAATTTGTTTTATGAAACCGAGAACTTGGATCTCCATATATCCATCTTCCTATTTACAGAAAGTGGTTTCATTAAACTTGCCATGAGTGCAAAAACACTAGTGAAGGCACTTTAAATTTCTTTCTAAAAACATTTAGTATAAAACTTCCTTGATTATAGTAACTACCATAATCACTTTTATACTATCTTAAATGTTTTATCAAAAACTATTTTTTACTTAGAAATAATAACTATCATTTCTATTTTGTTCAGGACTTTGAACTTTCACTTTTCAAAAAAGACTTTAATACTTTGCTAAAATTAGAAAAACTATCTAATTTTATAAACAATACTTGTTTATTTAAGCATCTAACTAGTGGAGGCAGCATTTATGTAACTACAACAAATCACAGCATAAGATTATTATGAATCACCAATCAAGTCATGACTTGACTTATTGGTACTCTTTTAGTCACAACTGGACTAATCCTGATTCATAAAATAAGAACACGTGCACGGATATGAACTAAATAATTAAAATTTCCATTAAACTCAAAAACAAAAGTTTCCATAACAATTAAAAAAAACTTAAAGAGTGTAATAAACAAGGAAATATAAATATTAATAATATCCGTCAGCTGCACGTGGGATCACTTCATGCTGGGCCGCATCACTTTCCATCTCCTCCTGCAATAAACGATTGCAAGATATTAGAATACTCCTAAAAACTTTTACAAGCGGAAAGTGACGAAGAAGCTACACGATACCTGAGGTGCCAGCCTTGCCACCTGCCTCGTGACCCTTCGGGCAATCTCTTATCCTGTGCCCGACCTCACTGTACTTAAAGCACCGATTCTCGGTTCTTGCTTTGTTCGGCTTTGGCTTCTTGCCCTTGTTGTCGTTATTAGCCCTGGGTGCACTCTGGCTAGGCTGGGCCTTGCCCTTTCCCTTTCCGTTGCGCCCCTTCCTCTTATTATGCCCGCTATGACCCACCATGAGAACATCCTTAGACTTGGTCCCGATACTCTGCTCAGCAGTCTTGAGCATTGAGTGCAACTCAGCCACGGATTTCTCCATGTTGTTCATGTTGTGGTTGACTATAAAAGGCTTATAGTCATCTGACAACGAGTTGAGTATCGTATCCGTTGCTAGCTGCAACGGTACTGGGTGCCCAAGTCTCTCTAGGTGGTCCATGTAACCTTTCATTTTCATGACGTGGTTACTGACCGAGGTCCCCTTAGCCATCTTGCACGAGTTAAATGCCCTGGTGGCATCATAACGCTTTGTGCGAGCTTGCTCCTGGAACATGTCCCTCAGCTGGTGGATTAGGTCATAGGCAGGAGTCTCCATCATGCTAGACTGCAATTCTGGACTCATAGTTGCAAGCATGAGGCAGCTGACATCTAGGGCGTCATTGGAGCGCTTCTGAAAAGCCTCCCTGATGTCTGCCCTAGCGTTGCTGGTAGGAGGGTTTCCTAGAGGTTGTTCTAGGACATGCCACTTTCTCTCGTGCCTAAGCACGATCCGGAGATTTCTCTCCCACGTGAGAAAGTTAGGACCGACAAGCTTGTCCTTCTCAAAGATGGAGTGGAGAGAGAGGTTGTTAGTACTAGTAACGTTGGTTGCCATCTACAAATTAAAACCTTGGTTTAATTAGTAATTGCAGATAAACTTTCTAATCATATATCATCAAACCCATAAATAATATATATTAGACCTAGGACCCATATTTCACATACTTGACGCAAGGTTTGGGCACTTCCCGCCAAGTCATGCTATTTCTGGTAGGTAACACCCTGAAACAATCGTACCTAACTGATATGACTCCTAGAACCTCGTAGAGCACTTAGACCCAGTCCAGTATGTTTAACTCTACTCTAGTGCTTTTTGGGCCTGGACTCCCAATTATCACTAAAATAGATCGCACTACCTAAGACAGCATGAATTCTGGCCGGGACTCTCGATTATCGCAGAATCTTTCATGCCCCTTCCCGCAATGGTTTGAACCCGGATGCCCAAGGTTTGGGCACTTCCGAAGTACCGTTTAATAGCAAGGGTGTAACATTAGGTGGGTAGCACACTGATCTAAGATTTTCTTGGGTTTTATAATTAAGTTAAAAACTTAATTTTCCAGTTTTTGAAAAACCATTTTAAAACTAACTGTTTTAAAAATACGATTTATATGTGTACCTAAACTAGGTGAACAAAACGGCCTTTATAAGTTCCAAACTTATAACCTTGACAAAACTTTAAATTTACAAAAATTTAACTAACACGACTAGCAACCTGTAGTCGTATTCTAGTTTGTCATAAAATGTGGTTTTTCACTGTTTAATAATTAGCTATTATTAAACCCCTTTTTATTTAGCATCATATAAATGTCGCAAGTCTATATGAAAAACAGTAAATAAAAGAACCACAACTACGCAAGTAAAAGAATAAGCATATAAAGCCCTATAGTTTTGCCAACTAATCCTAAGGTCAAACCTAAGGATAAAATGACTTGGATTCACCTTCTTGATGTGTTGCTCCCACTAGCCTTGACACCTCCCCGAAGTGTCCTTGCTTCGCGTGAAGAACACCATTTACCTCGTCACCTTCTTTGAGTCCATCTTGCTTGAGGGATTAAACTATTACTAATCTATTACAAATGCAATATTGAATGGGGTTGTAAGTGGCACGCAGGCCTCCCCGAACCAGTACAATATTACAAATAAGAAAGGGATTGTAAATGGCACGCAGGCCTTCCCAAAACCAAAAGAAAAAGAAGAAAAGGAAAAACGAGTCCTAAGTCGGTAAAACTATAGCTATATGTATCACAACCACACAATTATATATAAGCACTATATATATATAAAAGTCAACCACACAGTTATAATAAACAAAAAACTGTGCTGTTAAGCACATAACCTGATTTGTTCAAATATTCTCATTTACCCTATTAACCAAAAATGAGAATTATGATCTTCTAATTTATTTGACCAAATTAGTTTTTCAACAAAACTTAAAAACTTGATCTCATTCAAAACTTGAATGAAATCCTCATGTCGAGTTTTATTACTAGTTTTCCAAAAACTTAAAACCGACAACCTTTGGTCATTTAAATACTCTCTTATTTGTTTCTCCACAATATTATATAAACTTTATCCCTTTTTAAAATTTATTCAAAAAAAACTAAACTAGTCATAATGAATAAAAAGTCTAAAATATATATTTTAACTAAACTAATTAAAATATATAACACTAGTTTATACAACACCTTATTAATTTTATAACTTAAAATTAATAATCCTTTTTGTATTAATCTGGAAAAGCTATTTGGGCCAACATTTCTCATCGACCCGAGTAACCCACTGGGCCGAGATCTTCCCTGGGCCGAGGACCCACCTTGGGCCTAAGCCACTTGGATCGTGGCCACCAGGGCCGAGAACCACATTGGGCCTAGAATTGTCTTGGGCCTAAACCTTTTGGACCGAAGCCCATTAGGCCTTAGCGCCGCTAACAGCCACCACCCAACACAGCGATGATCTCGGTTCCCGTTTTCCGATTAATACATGTAATATTTTAAATCCTTTTTAACCTATTAAAAACTAACTGTTTTTAATATACTGATTAAAAAACTGGATTTAATTTCTAAAACCAAAAACTATTAATTATTAATATCAACAAAACTTGTTTTATTAATAACTAATTATCCTAAAACTTAATTTCAACCTTTTAAAACAAAAAGATCAAAACTGGTTAAGATTTAGTTTTAGATAAAAGTTTATCCCTTTTTAACCGTTTAAACACTAAACTGGTTTAAACCTAACTGGTTAAAATCAATCCTTTTATCAACTGGATTAAAACAGAAAACTTGTTTTTATCCTTTCATGGTTTTCGAAAAAACAGAGGAGAAGAAACAAGATGAGGAAGATCATATAACTATCAAACAAACCAACTAATTAGATAAACTAGGACTGATTAAACAAACTGTTTAATTTAAAAACTTAATTCAAACTTATCCTTATCCAAAAATCATGACCCTTTTAACCATTCAAACAAACTGTTTGAATTTCCTCATTAATAGGATAAACCTGATAACAAAACAAATTGTTTTGTTACCTTCTTGATTTTCGAAAAATCCAAGAACAAGTAGAGAATCAAGAATAAAACCTTAATCTAAAACAGATAAAACTAGAAATTATGGATCATAGAGCCGAGACTCTGATACCACTAAAGGGTTTTGAACCTGACCAAACGACCTAATGACACAAACTGGTCAAACCTGGGTTTGATTCTACTGGTTCAATCCTAAAAGCGGAACTGGATTTCTCATATCTGAGGGCAATAACTTATTGGTGGATCAGGATGAGCCCACCAACTACCAGGAAGCCGTAGCGAGCGCTGAGTCTGCTAGGTGGAGGGAGGCAGTGGAGAGTGAGATGCAGTCCGTATCAGACAACCAAGTTTGGGAATTGGTTGTAAAGGGTTTTGAACCTGACCAAACCACCTAAAGACACAAACTGGTCAAACCTGGGTTTGATTCTACTGGTTCAATCCTAAAAGCGGAACTAGATTGAACACAACCCTCTAAACCCCAAAAAGGATTAGGATCTTAATACTAATGATGAAACATAGTTTCTAACATACAATCCATCCATAGAAAAGGTTACAAAATATACTTGATCAAAACTTGGGATTGCTAAAAAGGTCCACCACTACTGCACCTCCTTGGAACTGGCTGCTAGACCGGTCCTGGATTACCAAGCCTTCAACAATCGATACCTTGATTGTGTGTATGTATGAGTGAATCGGCACAAGGCCAAAAACCGAGAACACCTTGTGTTCTTCTTGGCTTGCGATCGTCGAGAGTGTGCGACGAGACGGAGAGATCGACGAGAGTGAGAGTGTGTGGTGGCTAGGGTATCTTTCTTAATCCCTTGTCACTTATATCTTAATCCTTAAGGATTAAGGATATTTATAATGATTAGATGGACCTAAGCCCGTTTAATTAAAAGCCCACTGGTTTTAATTAAACTTTCAATCTCTTCACTTTGACCCCCTAGACTTTACTAGTTAATTAATTAACTATTAATTGACTGGTCCGTCAAATATGAAAACTTAATATTTAATTCCCTTTAAATAATAAATGACTATTTATTATTTATTCCTTTTAATAATTAATACAAACTGATTAATTATTTACATCTCTCTTTTCAATAATTAATACTATTGATTAATTATTTACCTTTTTCTCTTTAATAATTAATCCAACCTGATTAATTATTTCCACACAGATTTATGGTGTAATCCAACTGTTCCGTATTGGGTGTGTAGCAGTGTGACCCTTTAGTCTCTTATAACATTGGATACAATGTGCCCATTAATTATATCTACACATAATCTAACAGGTTGATCCTACACCCGGGTTTAAGACAGTGGGATGCAGGTTTTCAAGAAGAAACCGGCATGGATGGATCTATAGATACTTTCAAAGCCCGACTGGTAGCTAAGATTTTCACGCAAACTCATGGTATTGACTACGAGGTAACCTTTTCACCAGTGACTATGTTGAAGTCTATTAGAATACTCATGGCCATAGCTGCGTTTTATGACTATGAGATATGGCAAATGGATGTAAAAACTGTCTTCCTTAACGGGAAGCTAAGTGAAGAGGTGTTTATGTCACAACCCGAGGGTTTTGTACATCCTGAGTATCCTAATAGAGTCTGCAGACTAAAGAAGTCCATTTATGGACTTAAGTAAGCATCTCGAATCAGGAACCTATGCTTTGATGTGAAAATCAGAGAGTTTGGATTTTTGAAAAGCAAGGAAGAGCCATGCGTGTATGTCAGGGCTAGTAAGAGCGCTGTAATATTCCTTGTTCTATATGTAGATGATATTCTACTCATAGGAAACGTCGTCCCGACCTTGAAAGAGGTTAAGTCTTTTATTGGGAGTTGTTTCTCTATAAAGGACCTGGGAGAAGCGGTGTATATCTTGGGAATAAAGATCTATAGAGATAGATCTAAAAGGCTCATTGGGCTTAGCCAGAGTGCATATGTCGACAAGGTCTTGAAGCGATTCAAGATGGAGGACTCTAAGAGGGGTAAAACCCCTATGTTGCATGGGATGACATTGAGCAAGTCTCAATGTCCTAGTTCCAAAGAGGAACTAGGCGTAGTGAAGAGGATCCCTTACGCTTCGGCAATAGGATCAATCATGTACGCCATGTTATGCACTCGTCCTGATGTATCGTGTGCCTTGAGCATGACAAGTAGATATCAGGCTAATCCAGGGAAAGCTCATTGGACAGCCGTAAAGAACATTCTTAAGTATCTTCGGACGACAAAGGAGATGTTCTTGGTCTATGGTAGTGAGGAAGAGCTCAGAGTACATGGTTACTCTGACGCTAGCTTCCAAACTGATAAGAACAACTGCCGATCGCAATTGGGCTTGTGTTCCTTCTCAATGGTAGTGCTATTAGTTGGAGGAGCTCCAAGAAAGATACGGTTACTGATTCAACTAACGAATCAGAGTACATTGCGGCTAGTAAAGCAGCAAAGGAGGCTGTGTGGATGAGGAAATTCATCCAAGATCTTGGAGTGGTTTCTAGCATTGCCGACCCTATTGAGATCTTTTGCGACAATGAGGGTGTGGTTGCATTGGCTAAGGAACCTAGAACTTATAAGCGGACGAGGCATATTCCTCGAAAATACCACTTCATCAGAGATGTTATAGAGAGTGGTGAAATTGCGACTAGTAGAGTAGCATCGGAGAACAATTTGGCTGATCCGTTTACTAAGCCGTTGTCACAAGCTGTACATGATTCTCACACTAGATCGATAGGTGTTAAATTAGCTGGTGACTTGGCTTGAGTGTATTTTAGTTCATGTTTGATATTTAATTATATTTTTGGGAACATTAAGTAGTATTGTATTTCATAATACGCCGAGGGATGGTATTTTCATGAATCCTTATTGTGTTCCATCTTAGAATGTTTAATTACTTCCCAGAATGATTTTTCGTTCAAAATGTCCACAGTCGGTCATTCTTCATGGGGAGGAAGTCTGAATTAAGGCTGAGGGAAGTGATCGGTCGCTATCTAATAATGGATTAGATAAAAGAGACGCAACACATCGCCTGTGCTTGACAAGGTCAAGTGACTGGACGACCCACATCTGAACTTACTTCATAGTTTAAGTCACGAGTAAGTCAGGATGATAATATCATTTTGTCCTTAGATCGGAGATATATGTGTTACAAAGCATGGACCTGCTTTGCCTTAATTGCTTTCAAACGCAGTTATAAAGGGAGCTTTTATGTAAAGTAAGGTGTATGTGGCAGAGCAATGTAGTCAAAGGGATTTGTTTCTCCAGTCTTAGAGAGATATCCATGGGCCCCTTGATGATTGAGCGTTGACGTAAAATGCATGGCCGTGCTCGACTTGCAATGATGTTTGATTGATTGCAACTAGATTTTGGGTCACCATCAATCGAGATCGAGAAACATAATCATGAACGATTTGGAGATTGACATTTAACCATGTCTCATGTTCACCCGGATATCGCAAACAAGGGGATGATTGATCACTTATCTATAGGACCATCTTACACTTGTTCTTGGGATTTGGCTTTCGTTCAGAACAACAAAACCTATACTGACTTGGGGGCAAGAATGCCTTGCTAGATGCCACTCTTTGTCTATGATACCTTGGGTACGGTGTGTCATGTGCAAGTGGGAGTCTGTTGGACTATGCCAGTGACTCACGTACACCAATTGATCGCTACCAATGATATATAGGCCTATTGGGCCACACACCGGGAATTAATCTCGACAATAACCAAACTGGAGGTACCAAATGTGTCAAAGATTGAAAGTTGTTAAATAGTGGTGGACCAGGGAGTTCACGACATGAAACTCATAGAGTTCACGGCGTGAACTCATGCCAGATCACCATTCCACTTTGCATTCTCACCTCCATGTCCACCAATGCATGCATAGTCAAGGGATGGGTCTTATGGCTGGCCTTGGGGCTTCAAGAGGCATGCTTATGGATATTATAAGGACCACAAGCTCTATAATGCATCCATAAACACTAAACACTTAGAGAAACTTTAAGAGGGTTCTTGAGAGTGTTCTTGGCATTTTGAGAGAGTTCTTACAAGGAGCTACATACACTCAAGGTTGTTGTTCCAGAAAGTGATCACATATTGTTGGTGGATCATTTGAAAGCTTGCTATTACAAGGAGATTATACAAACTCGGGGTGGACTTCCAATAGAGGAAAGCTTGATTCGGCTTTCTTGTTCATCTTCCATCACCATCATTCATTTGAAGTTCTACAAGGGAATAATCTTTATCTCCCTTGTTCTTCATGTTGCTTATCTTATTTGAAGAGTATGATCCATTACATGGGGTTTCATTGTTTTGTTGACACTATGTTCATCATCCATTTTATGATTCTTGTTACATGCTTCCATTGCACGATTCTTGAAACCCCAACATATACATCGAGTGAGTAACCCTGGACACTGACCTGGGTATAAGGATCTCAATATACCCCTTTATCATGGAATTACAATTTATAACTTTTCACAATTAATTAACGTATCATACAAGCAATGATATACTACTCACTTAGTGCACGCGTATAAGATAATCTGACAAAAGGTAAGTACACTCACCTTAGTAGCAGTTAAGATTATACTTCTATCACAAAGATGTCAGTCTCTTATTGCCTACAAGCAATAAACAAGTACTACATTAACTTCTAGACGCTACTACAATGATTCTGATTAACTACTAAAAGTTCAGCTAAAAAACCACCTCCTACGGCCGTAGAGGAATTACCCTACGCCCGCAGGAGTTTCCCATACTACGGCCACAGGGATTTATCCCTACGCCCGTAGAGGGTATACTAAACTTCCTACTGTTGTAGGCTATGTGTACTACATCCGTAGGATTATTTCCTTCGTCCTTATATGATAACTCATAAAATATTGTCCTACGCCCGCAGGAACACTTACCTATGCCCGTAGGAGACAAAACAACTAAAAGCTCTTGACAGCTTCCTACGCCCGTAGGGAATAGTCCCTACGGCCGTAGGAACAGTCAGTACAGCAGAGTCACCTGCTCTATTTGAACAACAACTGGATTTCGAGGTCTTACCCTCTAACAACGATCCAATACATGTTTTCTGACCAAACAACAATCTCTAACATATACTACAACCTCTTGGACTATCAAACAACATCAAAATCAAAAACTAACACAAAAACTCAAGGATTCAACCTATGAATCCATTTCTTGATCTAAAACTCAATTAAACTCATCAAGAACACATACCTCTGCTAAAAGATCACTATAGAATCACTTTGAGATGATAATCCTCCCTCCTTGAATCGAATTCAGCAACTAAAGTTGAGAGTATATGTGTATCGTGAATGTGTATATTGGTTCCTGTTGGTTTGACTACCATGGAGTCAAATAAGACTTCATATATATCCAAACTTTCAGAAATGACATAAATGGTCCCTAGAGTTACAAGTCTTCTGAATTTACAATTCAGCCCCTCAACTTATGGTCATAAAAACATGCTTCACATTATCACATAATGGCATCTTACTAAACATACAATTACTTTCTTTTTAAATTAAGATAACATATAACGAGAACTTTCAAACCTTGGGGCGTTACAGATACACAACTATTGCACCCGTAAACCCGACTGCTAGACCACTTGAATAATACCCGTAACAAAATATCGCGTCCCGTGTGTAAAACACCAAAAAGCCACCGTCTTTTTGTCCTCCACGAAGCTGCCAAAGAGAGAGACCACAACAAAGGGGTCCTCAGACCGTGGGGTTGTTCTCGCTGGAAACCACCGCCGCAAGGGGCTGCCGCCATTGACCTGCCACCGCGCCGCCTCCTAGGTCTTGCCGCTACCACCGAATGGTGTTGGTAGTTCGGATTTCTTCGGCCGCCAACAAGGAGAGAGGGGGAGAGAGTTTTAGGTTTTGCTTTTCTTAGGCTTTAGTTAATTTGAGATGATTAATTGACTTTTCCAAGGGTTAATCCTCTTAAATACTAATTTAAGTGGATTAAAGCCCTTAAGCCTTAAAGTCCGATCCATGATCAAAGACTTTGATCATTTGACAAAACCCACCCTCAAGTTTGATAAATTATTAATTAATTAACTATTAATTAATAATACCTTAACCAAACATATTAATTAAATATCTAAGTGATATTTAATACATCAAATAATAAATATCCATATATTATTTCTCTAAATATCTAACTGATATTTAATCCATCAAATAATAAATATCCATTTATTATTTATCTACTAGATAATTAATTCATTATTATTTATCACATTACACACAAGGTATTATTTGCTTGGTTCAAGATTGGGTGTGCAGCTGTGTAACACTGTATTTTTTTTAAACATATAATATAATCGCATGCGGAAGCTAAATACATATAATTAACTTAATTACATAATAGATACAAAAGATTATCTTGTTTTATACATCAAAACTTTTACAGTGTTAATCCAAAAACAGGCTTTTATAAAAAAACTAGACATCAGAGTACGGTCTGTCCATATTCCCAGTCCAAGCTTCAAAGCTCACCGGAGTTAATCTGCAAAACAGTCTAGTGGGGAATTAGCACAAAGCTAAGTGAGGGAACCAATATCTAATCAAATACAAGGCAAACATGCCTAAACCCAAATAACTCATGAATCCCAGGAGAACCGGCGGTGTTGCAAGCACCTACAACCAAGGTCGGCCAAAACCAAGGTTTACCGATAGCCTTGCTAAAATGGATAACAGTATCATCCCTCTTGAGTACCTCAACGTACTGCAAGATCAGATACTGTAAATCCCCCAAGCAAAAGGCCCAGCATCATACTGATCTCCAAATAACATGTATATACAATCCAAACAAGAGCATTCCAAATAGGATATTAAATCCTGTATATCAAAAGATATAAACCCACTCACCAAAGTCTTCAATGCAATGAAGCACACTCAAGTGACTAACTCACTGAGTCTTCTCAGTTCCTGAGATTGAAGTAACCCAAGTCAGTATTCAAATTATAATACTGATCCAAAATAAATATCATATCTAATCATGTAAATCATGTATGATCACAATTGAATATATACATATCCATTGAACCTAATTCCCAAAGATATACAATTCATGTTTATCTTTAAATCATCAAATCCGATTAACCAAATCCGATCAAATGGAAATCCGAGTGAAGATTCAAAATCCGAGAAAGTCCAACTCCGATTGCAACAAATCCGATAATATCATTACCCAAATCCGAGCATAGGCATAATCCGAGTAAAGACTAAATCCGATAAATTGTTCAAATCCGATAGAATCACAATCCGAGAAAAGTTCAATCCGATCGTGCTAGATTCCGAGAATTGTCAAAATCCGATAATTCACAATCCGAGAAAGTAAATCCGATATAATTACTAAGGGAAATCCGATAAAGGTCCAATACCGAGAAAATGGAAATCCGAGAAAAAAGTTAATGCATTTACATGTCTTATTTCATACTTAAAGTCATAAATCCGATCAAATGTTCAAATCCGATAATCCAAGATTCCGATAAAAGAGTTATGGCCAAATCCGATATTAAGTTATCGGATTTCGATCTAATTCCGATAAAAAATTATCGGATTTCATTAAATCCGATCAAATGTTATCGGAATTCGCTCAATTCCGACGGATTCATCATAAATCCGATTAATTCATGAGTTCTTCCCCAATTCTAGTTTCTAACTCAATTCAACACTGATTTTAAGCATGTAGTCGTTCTATGATTCCAGAATTCAATCTAATCATATAAATAACTTATAATAAGCATTTAATCTAACATGCATGCATTCTAAGTTCATCAATTCATTAGCATGCCATAATAGGATTTCATATATATATAAACCGAAACATTCAACAATTGATTAATCCAATTTAGTAAGCTAACCTTGTTTATGTTACGAATTCAGTAACTCAATTCATGCAAATCCTAAGATCAATTTGATTAATTCTTGTTCTTCCTTGATCCTTCGGCCGAGAGCACAACACACACACACCTTTGATTGTTTTGTTTAATTGCATGCAATTGTGAGTATTAGGTGAGATGTTGGTGACTAAACCACTCTATACAGCCACCTCAAATTCCACTAACAAAATGATGTAATTAATATTAAAATAATAATTCAATTAATCACAATTAAAAGAATTAAACCACATAATTAATTATATCCCAAGCTTAAATTTGATTAATACCTTAATTAATCTAGGCCGGGTATGAGGGTGTTACAAATCTCCCCCCCTTAAGAAGATTCCGTCCTCGGAATCTCATCGCACTCAAACAAGGAAGGATATCAGTTCCTCATATCGGCTTCGGTTTCCCAAGTCAGATCTGAACCCAAACTGTGCTTCCATTTAACCAAAACCATCGGTATCTGTTTCTTTCTCAACTTTGTAACCTTTCGATCCAACAGTTCAACTGGTTCCTCTATAAGTTTCTGATTAATATCAACCCGAATATCCTAAATAGGTAGAACCTGTGTCTGATCCGCCACATTGCACTTACGAATATAACACACATTAAAAGTGTCGTGAATACCCGCTAACTCATCAGGTAAGTCTAAAACGACAGTCTGATCATTAACAACTCTTCGAATTTTGAAAGGACCAATGTAACGGGGAGCCAACTTCCCGCGTTTACCAAATCTGATAACACCCTTCCAAGGAGATACTTTCAAGTACACCATTTCTCCTTCAACAAATGATACCGGTCGACGGCGCGGATCAGCATACATTTTCTGTCTATCTCTTGCAGCTTTCAATTTATCCCGAGCAATAGCAACCTTATCGGATGTCATCTGTACAATATCAGGTCCTGCAAATTGCTTTTCCCCAGCTTCTAACCAACAAGTCGGAGTTCTGCAAGGTCGACCATACAGCATCTCATACGGAGGCATACCGATACTACTGTGATAGGAATTGTTATAAGCAAATTCCACCAAAGGTAGATGTGAATCCCATGAACCCCAAACTCTAACACACAAGCTCGTAACATATCTTCCAATGTCTGAATAGTTCTCTCTGACTGACTATCTGTTTGCGGGTGATATGCCGTACTCAACTTTACTCTGGACCCCAATTCCTGTTGTAATCTGTTCCAAAAGTTAGATACAAACCTTGAATCTCGATCTGAAACAATAGATAATGGAACTCCATGTCTTGAGACTATTTCATCAATATAAAATTGCGCCAATTTACTCAAAGAAGCAGTTTCAACTGTAGCAAGGAAATGTGCACTCTTAGTCAACCTGTCAACTATTACCCATATCATATCATGACCCTTCTGAGTTCATGGAAGTTTCGTTAGAAAATCCATCGTTATGTGATCCCATTTCCACTCAGGTATCTCTAACTGTTTCAACGATCCGTACGGTTTCTGATGTTCAGCTTTAACTTGAGCACATATGTGGCACATCCCAACAAACTTGGCTATATCTGTTTTCATCGTAGGCCACCAATATCGAGTCTTCAAATCATGGTACATCTTCGTGCTACCTGGATGTATTGATAATCTGGACTTGTGAGCTTCATTCAGTATTATCTCCCTCAAATTACCAAACTTGGGTACCCAAACACGTGTATGATAAATCCTCAAACCACGCGAATTGGTAGTTAACTCTTGCTGACGTTTAATCATCAGTTCATCCTTTAAGTTCTCATCTTTCAGCGCGTCTAGCTGTGCAGCTACCAATTGATCCACTAAGTCAGACTTAATCTCCAATCGCATAAATTGTACAGTCTCCGTAGATCCTTTTCGGCTAAGTGCATCTGCAACTTCATTCGCTTTACGCGGATGATACTGAATATCGCAGTCGTAATCTTTGATCAGTTCTATCCAACGGCGTTGTCTCATATTTAACACCTTTTGTGTAAACACATACTGTAAACTTTTATGGTCAGTGCAGATCGTACATTTAGTTTCATACAAGTAGTGCCTCTACAATTCCAGTGCAAATACCACCGCAGCTAACTCCAAATCATGAGTTGGGTAATTTCGTTCATTCGGTTTCAACTGTATTGAAGCATAAGCAATTACTTTACCCCTTTGCATCAAAACACATCCTAAACTGGCGTGAGAAGCATCGCAATATACAACAAAATCCTCTGAACCCTCAGGCAACGAAAGAACAGGCGCTTGACACAACAATTGTTTTAGAGTCTGAAAAGCATCCTCTTGAGCTGAACCCCATAGAACGGAACATCCTTTCGAGTTAACTTAGTCAACGGACCAGCCAGCTTAGAGAAGTCTTTGATAAACCTACAGTAATAACCTGCCAATCCAAGAAAACTCTTTATCTCTGTAGGCGTTTTCGGAGCACTCCAGTTCATTACTGCTTCGATCTTGGATGGATCCACTTTGATACCTTCTTGACAAATCACATGACCCAAAAACTGAACTTCACGTAACCAAAATTCGCACTTCGAAAGCTTGGCATATAACTTATGTTGTTTAAGAATCTTCAAAACTTGTCTCAAATGCTGATCATGCTCATCTTCTGTCTTTGAATACACTAAAATATCATCGATAAACACAATGACAAATTTGTCTAGAAAAGGTCTACACACCTGATTCATCAAATCCATAAATATTGCTGGTGCATTCGTTATACCAAATGGCATTACTAGGAACTCGTAATGACAATACCTAGTACGAAAAGCAGTGTTTGGAATATCTTCCTCTGCGACTTGATGATAACCCGATCTCAGATCAATCTTCGAGAAATAAGAAGCCCCTTTTAACTGATCAAACAAATCATCGATTCTGGGCAACGGATACTTATTCTTGATGGTTCTTTTGTTTAGATCTCTGTAGTCAATACACATACGAAAAGTTCCATCCTTCTTCTTAACAAACAAAACTGGTGCTCCCCACGGCGAAGAACTCGGTCGGATAAACCCCTTATCAAGTAACTCTTGAATCTGTGTCATCATTTCTCTGATCTCAGAAGGAGCCAAACGATACGGAGCTTTCGCAATCGGTGAAGTACCAGGAATCAGATCTATCTTGTATTCAACATCCCGAACAGGAGGCAATCCCGGTAAATCATCTGGAAACACTTCCGGATACTCTGACACAACCCGAACATCAGTAACCGCTTTCTTTTCTTTCTTTGCATCAATTGCGTAGGCCAGGAAAGACGCACACCCTTTAGCTAGAGATTTTCTAGCTTTCATATACGAGATGATTGGAAAAGAAGAAAAAGATCTATCCCCACGAGCCACGACATGCGACCCGTCACCCAAAGGGATAGTAATCAGTTTCTTGTGGCACTGGATACTAGCCCTATGGTGACTTAACCAATCCATGCCTAGTACTAAGTCAAACCCCGGAATAGGCATCAGTAAGCAATCTACAAGCAGGCTAGTACCATCAATATCTATAGAAACCCCAGTCATAGAAGAAGTTACAGGCACTAACTTACCATCAGCTACCTCTACTTCTAAAGGAGAAGCAATAATAGTAATAGGTAGTTGCAGTTTGTCACACAAAGTTACAGACATGAAAGATCTATTGGCACCCGAATCAAATAACACACGAGTAGGCATAGAGTTCACGATAAACATACCCGTGATTACATCACTTTTTCTGTAGCTTCAGTGACAGTCATCTTAAAAGCTCTACCTTCCACAGAAGGTGTGACTTTCCGCTTTTGACCTGCAGACGATCCCCCGACAGATGCTACCCCCTGCCACGTCCCCTTTGACCTCTGCCTTGTGCAAGCACCCGCTCTGTGACCTTCCTCGTGACAATTCCAGCATACGTTTGTTTTAAACTGACAGACAGATGGTTCGTGACCAAATCCACCACAACGCAAACATCTTTTCGTCTGAACAGTACAAGGACCAGTGTGACTAGAATTACAGGGTTTACACCACGGCTTGGTTTGAGTGGACCCTGAATCTTTTGATCTCTTATCTCTCCTATTCTGATTGTTCTGCCACTTACCCTTGTTTTGATTTCCTCCTTGGTTCCCACTCGACCTATGAGCCAATCCTTTTTCCCGGTTCATTTTCTCCCGAGCTCTCACATCGCCCTCAGCCGCTCTAGCAAGTGTAAAAGCTTGTACCAATGAAGTTGCCATCCGGGTATTACCCCGATACTCAGGAAATAGAGCTTGAACAAAATGGTCTATTTGTGATGGCTCATCCGGAACCCACTGCTTGGCAAACCTTAACTTCTCATTGAATTTCACAATCAACTCATCAACTGACATCTTGTCATCTTGTACTAAATCCATGAACTCCCGTTTCACCTTGGACAAATCATAGGTGTTACAAAACTGTTCACAAAACTTAGCTTGGAATTGATCCCAAGTTATAGAGTTGATAACATCCCGAGATAAGTGAGCTGTTAGAGAATCCCACCAAGTGGCAGCTTGCCCTTTTAATCTCTTTGTAGCAAATTTAACCCTGTCAGATTCCTCAGAGTTACAAGTATCTAAAAAAACAATTAAACAAGAAAAACTTCTCTCTCTCTTTCTCTCATCTTCGGCGGAGAGCACCAAGAAAAACCGAGGGCTCGGGTTTTGGTCGATCATCAAGCTAGCATGATCGTGGTTCATGGTTGCTACACCTTTCTAGCGGGATCTCGTGTTGCTTCATCACGGGTGGATTATTACTTGAGCAACCCTAGGTAAGTAAAGGTATAATCATCTTCACCTCTTGTTCTTGATGATGATATATGTCGATCGAGTATGTATATGTATATATACATACTAGTTACGATCCATGATATATAAATATACAAGTTTTGTATATTGGTTCTGTATATCATATGTTCTTATATATTAATATGCATGTTCTTGTAGTATGATGTTGTTATTTGTTACATACAGAATGTCAAAATATATACATACTTTGTTATAAACAAAGATTCTAACCCTTTACGGTTTTTGGGTGGTTGATCATTCAAGTTCCGCTTTTATGAATGATTAATCAGTTTTCATCCTTGAGTCGGTTTAAACCAGTTTGAGTTTGAATCAGTATGACACATAGGAGGTGCTTTAAAACCCATCAATAGTTACGTTGTAACGGCGTAACTTTTGAACGTTTCAAAGAACATAAGTCCTCGTGCCCCAAACAAAACATCACAGGTCTAAGGACAACCAATAAGCTAACTCATGTCAGAGGCTCCATGAAGTTAGTCTGATATGGATCACCTCCAATATTTGTACCTCCGATAAATATTATAAATACTTGGCAACAAAACTTGTGTTGTTATTCTCTACAAGAATAAACCATCAAGTATCTATAATAGCGTTAGTATATCCCTGATGTGGCTCCCACCGCATCAAGTAGCTACGGAGTTATTTTGATATAACAATACTTATATATCATAGATAAATAAATATCCTAAAAAAAGAGAATATTAAAACGATTATATTAAACCTCCTATTTCCATCACGCAGAAATGTTTAATACATAATCATATATTTTAAATTCAATCCATACATCTAATTAATTACTGAAACTACGGATTAGCTTATCTCTAGCAAGTGCCTTAGTCAACAGATCAGCTACATTGTCATCTGTCGATATCTTGCATATCCTCACATCTCCCCTTCCGATAATCTCTCGGATGATGTGATACTTTCTTGGTTCTTTTGCTTGTGACAAAAGCTCCCATATTATCACATAATATATCAATCGGTCTAAAGATATTGGCAAAAACTCTAAGATCCGAGATAAAATTCCTCAGCCAGACCATTTCCTTTGTTGTATCATTTGCTGCAATGTACTCAACTTCTGTAGTTGAATCTGCAATCGTATCTTGCTTCTGACTTTTCCAAGATAAAGCTCCTCCGTTTAGGGTAAAAACAAACCCTAACTGTGACTTAAAGTCCAATCACACTGATTTCATCCGTGCTTCTTCCAAAGACCAATAACATTTCCTTTTTCCTTTTTAAATATCTGAGAATGTTCTTGACAGCCACCCAATGGGCCTGGTACATACCATGGAATACATGATCGATCCTACTGCCGAAGCATAAGGAACCGATTTCATCATGTTCTGCTCTATAGGAGAAGTTGGACATTAAGCCTTGCTCAAAGGTATACCAGATCTCATCGGAATGAATCCTTTCTTAGATCCATCCATCTTAAAGAGTTTCAACACTTTATCGATGTATGTACTTTGATTAAGTCTGATCAGCCGCCTAGATCTATCTCTATAGATCTTTATACCAAGTATATATGCGGCTTCTCCCAGGTCCTTCATCTGGAAACACTTACCTAACCAGAATTTTACTCCTTGTAATGCTGGTATGTCATTTCCTATGATTAGTATGTCATCCACATACATAACCAGGAAGATTGCTATGCTCCCATTGAACTTTATGTAAACACAGGACTTGAACTCGCTTTTGGTAAAACCAAACTCTTTGATGCATTCACCAAAGTGCAGGTTCTAGCTTCTAAATGCTTGGTTTAATCCATAAATGGATTTTAGCAACTTGCATACTTTGTTTGGATTCTTGTAGTTCTCAAAACCATCCGGTTATGTCATAGATACATCCACTATTAGTTTCCGTTAAGGAAAGAGTTTTTGACATCCGTTTGCCATATCTCATAATTGAAGTATGTAGGTATTTCCATAAGAATCCTAATAGACTTAAGCATTGCTACTGGCGAGAAGGTTTCATCATAATCAATACCATGAGTTTGAGTGAAACCCTTCGCAACAAGCCTTGCTTTGAAATGATGCTCTTTTCCATCCATGTTCGTCTTATTCTTGAAGATCCACTTGCAGCCAACAACTTTACTGTGTTATGGCAAGCCTGCTAACTCCCGAACTTGATTGTCATACATGGATTGCGTCTCTGCCTTCATCGTATCAAGCCATTTTTCATACTCATTGCCTGACATAGTATCCCTGTAGGATGTGGCTTCATGAAGATCCCCTTATTTCTGAATCCTACTGGACCTATGAAGGTCTTTTGTTTCTACTTCCTCCTCAACCACAGACTCGGGTTAGGATTCAACAACTCTTTGTTGAATTACTGGTTCCACAAAGGGCGGAGGTATATCTTTTTCTTCTTTAATTTTTGAAGATCTATTTCTTTTCTGGTAGTTTCTGAACTTAGAAATTTATCTTCCAGAAAACTCCCTGACCAAGCAACAAAAAATTTGTTCTCATCGGTTTTATAGAAATAGTATTCCTTAGGATAACCCACGAAGATACATTTATCTGATTTGGGTTTGAGTTTATCCGAGAATGGTCGTTTAACGAATGCCTCACAACCCCAAATCTTCATGAAAGACAATTTTGACTTTTTCCCCCTCCATAAAGCGAACGGTGTCTTTCCATCCTCCATGGATTTTGTCGGATCTCGGTTCAGCATAAAAGCAGCTGTCTGGAGTGCGTATCCCTAGAACGACATTGGTAAATTGGTTTGAATCATCATAGACCGAACCATGTCAAGCAAGGTTCAGACTGAAGCAATTCCACTATGGTGTATATGGAGGTGTGAGTTATGAAACAATTCCACACTCTTTTAGATGATCATCAAACTCCTGACTCATATTCACTACCTCGATCAGACTGAAGCAGTTTTATCTTTTTGTCTAGCTGGTTCTGTACTTCATTATGAAATTATTTGAAGAAATCAAAACTTTTAGACTTTGATGATTCTAACTTTGATTTGAGTGTGCAGGATGATTTATATTAGAAGCTAGAGTCAGGGAGAGAGACTCAATCAGATGATTACCTGTTGGATTACCTGGTGCATTTGTTAAATGAGGAACCGAAGGATGAATCATCACTTGAAGAGCCATCAGTAAGAAATCAAATTGAATATTCATTTGATGAACTAGAGCCAAGGTATGAAATACCCTCAACACCAAAATCCCTTTGGGGGAATTTGTGTTTGGAGAGGAATAACGACTTGGGTGAAATTGGGGGTCGTATGAAGTCTATACCCGAGGGTACACCATATTCACAACCATTTAGAGGAATTAAAGTCCAATATACATGGGAAACAATGGAGGAGATGAAGGAGCCTGAATGGAATTTGGTACAACCTTTCAAGCATTCTTCAAGTAACTTATCAATAATAGGTATGTATCAATATTACCACCCACACTTCATTGCAAGTGTGGAACGTAGTGCCCTAATTTCTAGTAAATAAGGGCAGAGTCAAGCTAGAGACTCAGACAAAACAAGTGTTTCTCAGGATGCAACCCGTGGTTACTTTAGTTTTTCATTTTTTTATTTTTTGTTCAAAACTTTGTAGGTGTGTTTACTAGAAACCTTCACGAGACTATAACTCGTCCACTCTGGTTACCGAGGGGTTTAAAGATGTGTTGTATATGCTAAATGCAACCGTGATTCCTAAGAAAGTAAGTTAGTTTTTTTTCTTTTCGCTTTGTTTGTGTTTCCATTATAGACTTATATGTTTCTTGAGTTATTTTTTCTGGTTGCATGATGAAGTATTTTGGAACGGTTGTGGAGATGCCATTGTTCAAAGCCGCTAATATTCAAAGAACCAAATTGAAGAGCTTCAAAACCAGGGAGTATCTCTTGTCCCATATTTTACACTTTTTACTTTTCCACTTGGTGTTCATTTTGTGTTTGTACACTGGGGACAATGTACAAATTTAAGTGTGGGGTGGGAGAGTATAATATGTGATCCTTAGTCCTTGTAAGCTGATATCAACTTTTATACAAGAATTACCGAATTTTAGACCTATTTTTTCATAAATCTGATTTGTATGCATGAGAGGTAGTTTACCTAGTCAATTCAAATGTTTCCTAGATTATCGCTTCAAGATTATTAGTTTTAGAATCATGCATGATTGATCATCACAATTACCCATTATTATATTTGAGAATTTGAGCATGTTTATAGTACCTATTTTATGATGCTAGCTTTCTTTTGTGTGAGAATATCAACATGTAGTTATTATAGAACTTGTTACTGAAATGCTTGTTGAGACTGTTGGAATATGCCCACTGACAAACACGAGTTAGTGTCATTGCCGATGAGGCATAGTCCTATTGGGTCACACGCCAAGTATTGATTCCGGTAACACCTTGAACGAGAGAGGAGGAAACCCAAAAGTTGGGTCTTGGTAGGCCAGGAACTGCCGTGCCTTACGTCCTGGCATGAGCCCTAGGATGGCACGGGCTTGCCTCATGTAGGTACGGCCGTACCCTATGCTCTGGCACGAGCCCAAGTCAGGCATGGCATGGGTGTGCTTTGCTGAGGAGGCACAGGCGTGCCTTTGACAAGCACGGCCGTGCCCAGTATAGTAACAGCCATTTTAATTAGATTTTAAGTCTAGTTAATTGGTTAATGATGGCTATCAATGCATTGTCAGTTATAGACGACTTGGGACTGTCTTGTATGGTCTATAAGAAGTCCTATGAGCCTAAGAAGTCATGGTTAGCCATTTTGTTCCCATAAGCCACATATAACACTCTCAAGAACACTTGGTAGGCTTTGTTAAGTGCTACAAATGTGTTCATATCATTGGTGTTGTTTGCGTCCGATATCAAGTAGGAACCAAACGTGCTTAGTGTGATACCGGTAGAGTAGCACTCGATTTTGTTCTCGCATCCAATTATTGACATCAACAGAGGAACAAAGGAAGAATGCTACATGTTGGTATATATTTCTTCTATCTTGTTTATTTTCTTAGTTGCAAAGTTCATAGTTAGAGTTTGGTCCATTGGGGTTGTATTGGTGGCATTGTTTTTAGAAAAATTGTTTATACCGTTTTTAAGTTCCGCTGTGTTTCTAGATGCCACCGATACCCAATAATGGTATCAGAGCCATTTCTAACATGGATTTGCACTATATGGTTTGAAAACTGGAAAATTATGTCGAAAATTGTTTTTCGGCGACCGGGTACGGCGGTACCTCATGGAGGCACGGGCTGTGCCGGCTGCAGGGTACGGCCGTGCCTATGGGGGTACGGGCTGTACCGGCAAAATATGTTTTAGATTTGATTCTGTGATTCTGGCAATAGGCACGACCGGACCTCACGAGGCACGGTCGTGACATTGGCTAGGGTACGGCCGTCCCTTTAGGGTTACGGGCCGTACTGGGCAGAATCTGGTTTTTCGAAATCTGAAACTAGGTCCGGTGGAACACTGCACGCCCATTCCCTTCACAGGGAACGCCCGTGCCCATGCATTTCTTGACCAGATTCTTGAAAATTTTAAACAGAAATTTTGTGTTTGCAAAAATCCAGTTTTGACCAATTTTGAATCAGTCTTGGATATGATTGTAATCCCACTATATTTTGGTTCCTATACTTATATGTTTTGTATGGCTTGGCATGAAGTGCATAAAAACATATACTTATAGGAGTATTTATGAATATGTGATTTTAAACTTTGTCTTAGAAACACTAATGCATATGTACTAGGATTGTCTTTGTGACTTGAGTGATTTTTGACAATCTTGATTAAAGTTTATTTTTGACATGGTTTTGTGTGGCACACCATGCTTTTGTCTTGGTTGTGTTTGCTTGGTTTGTTCGGTAAAATTATATGCCCTTAAACCTATGTGTTGTGATGTTTGATGTGTTATGGTTTTGGTTTTCGGCCTGCGTGCCGTATTCTTGTAATTAATTATTATTTGGTGCAGCTTGCATGCCGTTTATTTATTCCTTTGTACTTGTATAGTAGCTTAGGAATGTGGCATGCGCGCCATTTTATTCTTCTATGTATTTGTAGAATAGTATAGAACTTTATTTATAAATTATAACACACCATCGGGAGTCAAGGCGTTGACGTCCCGGCGAGATGAAGTCCGGGATGATAATGGAGATGCCGGATTCAGTGGAGCGCACCCAACTGGGTACTCTGGATATTTGTTTCCTTAGTTGTCCTTGTTTTCCTCGTTTAGCTCACGGAGAAAACGCATAGGATTTTGGGCAGGTTACCGAACCATATTGTTTATGCGTGGTTGTGTTTTATTATTTATTATTCTTGCATGGATATTTAGGAATCACATTCTAGATAATTTTTGATAAAATAGTAAAATACAATGATTTGTAAAAATGGTTTACAATTCGCCTTGCCTAGAGAATTAACAAATAATCTAAAAATGGTATTATATTATAAGTGGATAAAAATTGGTATTTATCACTTGGCTTGTTAATTCGCAAAATGGTTAAAAATGTTTTAACCGAAAAAACTAAAACCCGTTTTTTAAAAGTAAGTTACGCGCCATCCGTAAGACGACACCACCCGAATCTATCGAAACTTGGATGGTTGTCGAGCATTAACCGAGTCATTCCTTGTGGAGATGTGTGGAAGGTGAGTTTGGCAACTCGCAGGGTTGGTTATCGAGTTCTAGCCGAGCCAATACTTGGTCGAGAGTACCAACGTGTGTCTTGACGGACGATTTACAAATTCATTGTAATTCTTGATTAGCGTCGAGCAGTAACCGAGTCATTTGAGAGGAACAAGTGAATTGGTGCGGGAAGAGATCAAACATTCCAAATGACATAATGTATGTCAATGGATCTCGCAAGAACCTAAGAGTTGCAAAATGGTTACAATCGGTAAAATGGTTACTGGCCTAAATAGCTTACTTCGTGATCCGCGGATTACCCGTCACGTAGTAGAGTGAAATATGGTTCTTAGCCTTGTTTAAATAATTGGTTTTCCATAAACTATTTGGGTAATTATTTTCACAAGGATTATATCAAATTACCTAAGACGTGTACTCTAAAATCGTAGATGGCAAATGACAACAATATAACACCGAACTTATCGCTCCGTTCGTTCATAGAGAAGGAGAAACTCATTGGTGTAAACTTCGTTGATTGGCATCGGCAATTGTGAATTGTCTTTCCCCATGAATCAGAGTTGCACATCCTCGAGGAACCCCTTCCAAAGGTGCCTACTAACAACGCAAGTTGGGCCGATAGATACGCTTTTGAAAAGCGTGTCTATGATACTAAAGAGTTTTCTCTTTTCATGTGTCAAGGCCCTGTCTGTTGCCGAATTTACGAGGGTGAGAAGGTTAATGTTCATGTCCCTCGTATGAGGGCATACATTGACCAAATGGAAAGGTTAGGATTTCCTATTAGAAGGGAGCTTGCGGTGAATATAATTCTCCAGTCCCTGCCCGCATGCTATAGTGAGTTTGTTAAAGACTTCCATAAGTACAAAATGGTGGATCTTTAATAGACTTGCAAGGCATGCTCAAGACTTTTGAGTCTAAAGCCTAAGTCGGCCTTATTCACCCGGTTATTTAAGGAACGAAACAACGAGCGGACGGATGTGACCCTTCCGGGAGAAGTGTGTTACTTCTGTGGTGATCATGGATATTGGTCACGTGACGCATGTCCCGCGTGCTTGAATTAGTTGAAGCTTCTTATGAGGCAGGGGAATAACTCTTCATCTTCAGGTAAATTCATGGTTAACTCCATTGCTTTTTTACTTCTCATTGATAGGTTTTATAAAATGCTAGCTATAATGCTCACGTTTGTAGCAAAAATGGTTTGTTTCAAAGTTTAGGTGTTAAACGGAAGTAGGTGGATGAAGCGTGGAGAGCTGGATTTCAAGATGGGAAACTTGAAAGTTGTATCTATTGAAGAAATGGGAGTTCGGATCTCGCAATTCCATTCAGCAATTTTATTACTTTATTAGATGTATATTATCTACCCTGCGTGGAGAGAGTAATATTATATCTACTATGCCTTGGTTGACGATGGATATTTCTTTGAATTATATATATATATATATATATATATATATATATATATATCGTGGATATTTATAAGCTCTTGCTTAAAAGTAATAAAGATAATCATGAATTATATGTTTGAGTCCAAAATGGTTTGGATTAGTTATCCTTATTACAAAGTCAATTTAGCCATATAAATAATAATTGCATCACCAAGGTCCAAGTGGTTTAGGATCTTGGATACATTAGGTCTTGGATCGAATGTTGCGTGCAAGATTTTTATTAGGCTAAATAACTTAAAAATCCTTCACCGGCGTTTGTGAGAGGAATGGAAGCTTGTTGAATTTGGACACGCTTTGCGTGTTAATTCGTTCAAGCGATCCATAAGTATAACTCCATGACTTCGTTGCCTTTACCCATGGTGGTAGTAGGGATGGTATGTCTGAAACCTTTGAGGTGTTCAAAGACTTACCAAAAACGAGGCATATGGTCCAAATAGCAAAATGAGTAAGATACTTGAATCTTGTAAAGATGTTAAGTACCTTGATTTGAACTTGGTAACCATCATAAAGAATTATGAGACATGTCTTACTATTCTTTCCTCCTTGGACACATTAGCACATGGGGTCATGTAATGGAGGAACCGGACATTCTTGGATATGTGCCGGTTATTGGTGGGTTGTAAGTTCGTACCTAAAATTTTGGGAATACTTGGAAGGCGGGCAATGTTCTGAATATAGAACCAGCAAAGATGGTCAAGTATGCACCTTAGGGGATATGACTAGAAAGAGTATCTTTGCTTGTCTATCTCAAAGCCTAGATTATATAGCCTACGTTTAGACATGAGGTAGAGGAATCCGGGATCTAGAGGTGCTGCTCCATTAGACACTCTTACTGACACCATGAGATATCCATTTCACAAACTTTTGAGAACAATTCTTGTTGCTCGATGGCAAGTGAAACTAGATGTCTATGGGAGCCAGTGGGAGGAAAGCAAGCCTTGAATGCTAAAACCTAATGTTGGCACTAGCACTCAATCATAGATGATTGAGACTCAACATGGCCATGATGGAGTACTTGGCATTATGCTATCACTCTTCCTATATCTGATAGGAGTTGTCATAAAGGCTGGATAGATATATTTCTATATCTAGAGGAAGACGATTCAATAATGAGTTTTGAATTCATTAACTATCGGAATGCGTAGTGGGCCTCGAGTCTACTAAAAGGAGAGAGGTGATGAAAATGAGATGTAATCCATGTTGGATATTCAAGTAATGGACTTGGATGATTTAACACCTTGGTATAAACCTAGATGGTGTACATGGGTCTTCGGATACGAAGATCAAAATGGATATAGTTGTGGACAACTTCAAATACTGACTAGTGGTAGATTGTTCCGTTATGATTGACCATGAGGATGGTATCACAAGGAAATTCTTCTCTAGGGTAATGTTGAAGGTAACTCGGATACTCACGGATGTTACTACCTTCTCATGGCTATGAGGTATGGCGGTAAAATGTAATGACCGTATTCCTTCACGGGAATTTTGAGGAAGTGTTTCAACACTATCCAAAAGTCTTGTACATTGATAGTATCCTAAGTTATGTCTACAAACCCAAGAAGTCCATTCGTGGACTTACGTGAAGCATCTCAAAGTTTGGATCTTTGCTTGACGGAAATCATAGTTTTGAGTTTTCAAGAGGCAAAGATAAAACTTCAATGAATGCCGGAGCTAGCAGAAGAATTTATATTGTGTACCTACACGATCTATCTTATTAAAGACGTTGTCTTAAATTGGCGGTTTACAAACCGGGTTTAGAGATTGTTGCTTAATAAGAAGATGTAGTAGATACAAAGTGGAACTTATGGAGTTCAAGAAATATTGAGATATGTTCTTGATGTTCGGTGGGTGTAAGTGGCTCGGAGTAAAATGGTTACTCTTATGCTAGCTTCTATTCTAGTAGGGGTAGCTGCCGATGTTGATCGGGGCTAGTAACCCTACCGAGTAATGTCGTTGTTGTCAAACAGAATGGTTCTTTAAGCGTTATTGACCCTAGTACTCTAGCAAGTGGGAACCAAATGTGCTTGGTGTGGATACCGGTAGAAGAGCACTCGATTGTGTTCTCGCATCCAATTATCGACATCAACAAAGGAACAAAGGAAGAAAGCTTCATGTTGGTATATAGTTTTTCAATCTTGTTCATTTTCTTAGTTGCAAAGTTCATAGTTAGAGTTTGGTCTGTTGGGGTTGTATTGGTGGCATTGTTTTCAGAAAAATTGTTTATACCGTTTTTAACTTCCGTTGCGTTTCTAGATGCCACCAATACCCAACGGAGACCACAAAAATGAGTCTACATACGGCTTTATTTGATTTTAAACCCTTTGTTTTAGCCTTTTATTTGTTCATTTGATAGTCTTAATTCTAGATTATCTAGTTTGTCCTACCTTAATTGTGTAGTGCTCAATTTTAGCACTCGATACACTTGTGGCCATGTTGAGCCTTAGCCTTTTTTCATTTGTTAGCCAATTTTTTAGCCAATCCATTTTCTTAACATTCTCTTGGCCTTAGCTTAAGTCCGAGTTTAGCTGGATATATAACATGTGTTTGTGTTTTAATGTTGTATTTTAATCGAGTCAATAAATTGACATTGTTGCTGATATAATAAATAACAAGTTTCTAGTAGTAAAGTCTTCTAGAATTCTTGCGAGAAGGTGTACGTTAAAAAAAAGTCAAAAAAAAAAAAAGAGAAAAAAAGAAAACAAAAGTAAAACAAAAAAAGAAAGCATAAAAGAATAAATGCTCAAAAGAATAAAGTTTATACCAAGCAAGTATTGGTGTCAATTGTTTAGTCAATATATGTGTTGTGCTTGCTTAACCATTCCAGTTTGAGTGGTGAGTCGTTGTTGTCCATCATAGTTCGGGTTTTTGCTATTTTTAGTCACTTTTATATATCCCTTTTCCAAACCCTTACCCTTAACCTAATATTACAACCCTAAAGTCCTCTCGAAGGTTGACGTATCTAGTGGCGGAGACGAGATTTGGATACAATCCTATGCTAATAACTATGTGTTTTGACATTGTGAGTGTTCAGCAAATATTGAACCTTATACACTTGAGTGAAAGATTGAACTCCTTGGTGAGGATGTGATTTTATGCATGGTGTGAAGATTAGCGATTTTTTGTAGTGCTAGTTTAAGTTTCACTTAAGTTGGTTGGCTAAATTGTTCTGATTGCATGTAAAGAAAGGTTAGAGAATAGGTTGGTCTAATTTTTGGTGATTTTACATGACGGGTTGCTTGAGGACAAGCAAAGATTAAGTTTGGGGTGTTTGATATCCGTGCTAAAATATACATATCATTTATATCCGATATCCCATTCTTTAATGCATTTGTATACGAAATTATGATAATTATGGCTTACTTTGTTATATTATGTGTTTTAGAGCTCTCAGGAGAATAATTGATGAAAATAGTGAAGAAATTGAAGAAACTGAGAAAAGCTGACATAATCGACACACCTTCATTGTTTTGGTTGAATCTTACTCATACAAACTCCGATTGAGGTGATTCAAGCGGACACAGAAAATAGACTCCAAGGGCTACAATTTTATCAAAATAAAGGGTTGATAATTGGAAGCTACGCACCTCGAGGATAGGCTACGCGCCGCGTAGAACTGGTCTACGCGAGAGAAGGAGCTACGCAGCGGCTACAAATCTCTCGAAATTTCACTCCGAAGCTACGTGCTGCGAGGAGAGGCTATGTGCCACATAGACCGTTGGACCAAGATTGAATTTGAAATTTAAAATTTGGATAAGGATTATAGTCTCTACACACCGCAAAGAAGGGCTACGTGCCTCGTAGCCATCCGGAAGAATTTTCTATAATTGAGTTTTTCACAACTTTAAAAGGGGAATTTGATATTTTAGCCTAGGGTTTCGTACCAGAGACTTAAGGGGGTAATTTTGGGCTACCAAGGGCAAACGTTTGGAGGGAATCATTCCAAGAGGTTAGATCTCATACCGATTACTCCTGAGGATTAAAGATTGGAGGCTAAATCTTCTATGGGATTGATTTGATTCATCATCATCGGTTTATAATGGTGCATGAACTCTATCTTTTTCTATAAGTTGATGTCTTGTAACTTGTCTATAAGTTAGCTCTTATATTCACTTGCATGATTTGAACCCTAGACTAGATTTGATTCATCTTATGGATTATTTGATGTTTTCTTGAACAATTATCCATCTATCAAATAAAGAACCCTTAAAGTTGTTAGCTTTAAGTTTTGATTGTTTAATTTGTTAATTGCATGTGTTATTGATCACGAAAGTGTTCATGACTGTGTGATTTCTTCTACTTTTTGCTTAGGTGACTTAGTAGACAACTAACTAGAAATAGGGGTTGAAATTAAACACCAATAACCTAGTTAATCGCTTAAAGGACTAATTCTGGAAACGAAAGTTCTACGATTAGGGGTGACGAGAGATCCGATACCATAATTGAACGGTAATGTGAGGTGTGTTATTTCATAAGCTTGGAGATAAAAATCCTAGGAACCATGTCTTAGCATTGCGAGAGATTGAACGAAAGTTAATCAATCAACTTCTAGGGATTTCATTATTAATCGGTTTTAATAATCAAATCTATGTTTTGGGGGGATATGATTCCGAGTGAATTGCATCTTCAATATTATCCTAGATTTTCTTTCCTTTATCTGTGTGTAGTTACCTACTTTTTTTTCTTTTTTATTTTAATAGTTTTTTACAAATCGTACTTTCTTTGAATAAAATCTGATAGGTTGATTAATAGAGATATTTGAATTAGCTTTACCATTCCCTGCGGAGACGATACCTGGACTTATCATTGCTATACTTGCCTGTTGTGTGGTAGTCAACTTTGATATTTCTAGATTTATAAATTTTATAAACTGATTTCACAAGATCAATCATACTCTCTATCCTAAGCAGATTAATCAGGTCGTGCTAGAGGTGGTTTATCAACTGTGTATAGCTTTCCCTATACCCTTAGGATATTCCTAAAGTGCAACCTCTAAACTGAAAAGTTTGGTCCTGAAAGCTTCCACTTTCCCTTCATAAGACTAAGAGACTCCTCGGGTGAATAAAACGGAATAACATATAAATACGACATCTACAGAAAAAAGCAAGAAAAACCAATTCAGTAATTAATTCCTCTAAAATAAATTATAACATTATTAAATAAATTTATTTTAGAATAGGATCCATATTTCACACGTGTTGGTGCACGGTTTGGGCATGACAACACTGACCCCGTGCTATTTCTGGTGGGTATTGTAACATAAAATAAAAAGAGTAACACCCACCACCTAAAACCAACACTGTACAACAACATAGTATCTCGTTTCTGTTACAAAATATTTCATAAAGTTGGCTCATCGTTTTTCCAAAATCCAAAATATCAGAGCGACTGTCAACTTCCCCTGTAAACAAAAGGGTTAGGCTTCCCCTGTAAACCCTAAACCCTAAACAAAAGCAGCAACCTACCGTGCTCTTAAAAACCTGCAACAAAGAGTTAGGGTGGGGAATTAACACAAAACTAAGTGAATGGAAATCAAGCCACAAGTAACAATTAGCATAACCACAATGATCACAAGAACAGGTAACCACAAATATCAGAGGACCGGAGGTTCTGCCCAACCTACCACCAAACGTCGGCCAAAGCATTGATCTACCGATAGCTATCTGCTAACTGGAACAGTTAAACCCCCTCTTCTACAACAAATGCAACAGAGGATCTAAAACTGCCTAACGAGAAGCAAACCAGCCCAACCCAATACACTCGCTTAGTTGACCTCTGTCACAAACATCAAGCGCATAAGTTCATCCCTTAATACACTTATCTTGGACTCGATTGCAAAATCATCAAATATCCAGTCAAACAATCATATCAGACTAACAGTCTATCGCATGATTAATAGTACGAAAATCAAGTAACCATAACAGTTACAACAAAAATCACCAATGAGTTAAAGTCCACTCACTTCGTTTCCAAACCACATTCTACTCAGTTAACTAATTACTGAGCCTTTGAAATTCCTGAGAACTTAAAATCATATGAATCAGTTCTCAGTTCATAAATATATTCTTAAATATATTTATTCCAATACTTATTATTATCATCATAATGTCATCACACACACACACACACATATATATATATATATATATATATAGGGTAGAGATATAGTAAGATGAGATTAATTGTAAGATAGGTAAGAGTTAATCCTAGCCATTCGATTTTGATGGAAAGTCAACCAAATTTGATCAAAAATTATTATATGGATACAGAAATTAAATTAGCTTCAGGGGGCAAATTAGGAAAAAAAAAACTTTGATGCATTTTGCAACGTTTACAAAATTGAAGAAATATCTAGTAGATATAATTCATATTTTTTCATCATTTGAGATTATAAAAAGCATCTTCAAACACAGCACGGGTGACTATCATATTGATATTTTGATACATAGTCAACCGGAAAATTATATGCATTATATCCATCATCCAAAAAAAAAAAAACCATAATATAAATATTGCATATTCGATTAATTGATTACCATGTATTAGAGTTTGGATCAACAACTTAGAACAATTACAAACTAGAAACAGAAAAGTGATGAACCAATTTATACATATCTGATGCATTAATTGGATAAAAAATTGATGAACAACTAGATGCACACAAGAAGGGTTAATAATGAAAAAAACCTTAAACTTTAATATACTTTTTTGTTTAAACCTTAAAGTTTATTTTTGAATGGTTTAAACTTTAAAGTTACAATTTATTTTGGTTTAAACCTTAAAGTTTGTATTTTATATTGATTTAAACCTTAAAGTTTTTTAAAAATGGTTTAAACCTTCAACTTATCTGAAAGTGATTTAAACCTCCAAATTTGTTTTGGTTAAAACCTCTAAGTTTGCATTTTTTTATTTAAACCTTAAATTTTTTTACAAAAGGTTTAAACCCTACCATTTATCTTTAAAAAAAACTAACAAATTTATACTTTATTTTGGTTTAAAATTGTAAGTTTACACTAAAATTTTTGTTAAAAAAACACTTTAATCCCTTAAGTTTTGTTTGCTTTTTAATTCTACCCTGTTCACTTGATTAAAATAAAATTTTGGACATGAGGAGACTATGAAATTGACGATTTGTTATTGATTAATTTTTAGGGTTTAGTTCCTAAAAGTACATCGAAGTTGTCACTTTTTGCTATTATGTATACCCATCTTTCAAAACTCCCATTTAGTACATCAAAGTTCCTAAAACTCACGATTTATACATCCGGTTACCTGCTGAATAGGTAACCGGTAATTCTATGATTTTTTATTTATTTAGATACTAATCTAATTCCACATAGATAAATCAATGCCACCTCATATATTGTTGAAGAACATTCAATGTGTTCTTCCAATCTTTGAAGAACATGAAGATGATAACCCAGAAAATGAAGAACATAAAACCCAGAAAATGAAGAACATGAAACCGGCAACTGAAACCCAGAAACAAAAACAATCAATACCCTAAAATCGAATCTTGAATTTGGAACTTGTAACCCTAATCGAATCTGTAAACAAAACAATCAAATACAATCAATGCCCTAAAATGAATACCCTAGAATCAATATTTAGCAGATGAATCTGGAACTTGTAACCCTAAATCTGTAAACAAAACCTAAATTGCAAATCTGTAAACAATCAAACAATCAACTGATTTCATCATTTTGGTTACAAATCTCTAAACAAAAGAAATGGTTTTTGATATCTCAAAAACCCTAAATCGAATGGTTTTAACAGATCTGTAAAGAAAACGAATGGAGGTGGCGGTATAGATGAAATCGAATCTTGTAACCATCGTCGATGAAGATGAAATCAAAACCCAAAACGAATCTTACCTCAGTCGATTAAATCTGGAACGATGTTGTTCTCGAAGTCAGATCTGGAACGGTAACCTCCGATCTGGAAACCTAAATCGGCCTTCAATACAGATCTGTTCATGGTGGTGACCTACGATGGTAGCGATGGTGGTGGTGTTGCCCTTAGTAGTGGCAGTGTCATGCCACCGGAGAAGATGAAGAATCGATGGTGGTTATGGTTGCCCAACTCCGATCGATGGTGGTAGCAGCTGAAGAATCGAAGATGATCGATGAAGCAACGATTCATGGTGGTCGATGGTGTTCTTGAAGCAGATCATGGCTGCCGTCATGGTAGAAGTTCAAAAGCATGGCTGCCGTCGAATGTGTTCAAAAGCAGCCCTGAATCTTTGAATCGGTGATGGTTCTCAAAAAGACAGAAACCCAGATTGATATATTATTATTATTATTATTATTATTTAAATTATTATTCTTTTTTTAATATCTTCTAAATATGATAACACCACATAAGTACCCAAGTCATTGCCACATCCTCAAAGTCATTGCCACATCATCAGTTACCTGTTACACCTCATCATCCAACAGGTAACAAGTTACCCAATGCACAAATCGTGAGTTTTAGGAACTTTGATGTACTAAACGGGAGTCTTGAAAGATGGGTATACACAATAGCAAAAAGTGACAACTTCGATGTACTTTTAGGAACTAACCCCTAATTTTTATTAGTGTTTATATTTAACTGGAAAAAAATTGGGACCAAATCATCCCGATTTGGGGCCGAGTTTAATCGAGTCAGGGCCAAGTTGAGGTGAATCCGAGTTAAATACAAACTCGGCCCTTGAACTTTGATATAAACTCTTCAACTTCATAGTCTCCTCATTTCAAAATTTTTATTTAAATCAAGTGAAGAGGATAAAATAAAAAAGCAAACAAAACTGAATAGATTAAAAAGATTTTTTAACAAAAATTTTAGTGTAAACTTACAGCTTTACCAAAATAAAGTGTAAATTTGTTGGTTTGTATCATTTTTAGTTAAATGGTTGGGTTTAAACCATTTGTAAAAAAAAATTAAGGTTTAAATAAAAAAAATGCAAACTTTGAAGTTTAAACCAAAACAAATTTGGAGATTTAAATCACTTTCACATAAACTGGAGGTTTAAACCATTTAAAAAAAACTTTAAGGTTTAAATTAAAATAAAATACAAACTTTAAGGTTTAAACCAAAACAAATTGTAACTTTAAGGTTTAAACCATTCAAAAATAAACTTTAAGGTTTAAACCAAAAAATATATCAAAGTTTAGGGTTTTTTCCATTATTAACCCCACACAAGAATTACAAAGACTTACAATTTGATGAATAAAATTTCTGCAAAAAAATCATCATAAATTTCACCGATGAAGATGAAGATTGAACATAAATGAAACATGAATCGAAACCCACATGGTTCCAATGATTCTCAAACATATCTTGTAGTGCTTTATCGTCTTCATATGCTTCATCGACAGGGTTCGTCGTTTTCCATGACTTTATCGGTGGTACTTTAAGTTTATTATCTTCATTGCGGCGGTTTCACACTCCGTAATGTCCGGCGACAATTGGCGATTTTCAGCCTCCAACGTTGACTAAATATCAGATCTTGCGTCTTCATCCGCGGTGGTTACACGATCAAGCATCGATTCAAGAATAGAATTTGTGCCTTCATTTTCCGGTTATGCGCTGATTTTAGCCGCCGACCAGCGGCTGTGTGCAATCGAAGGATTGAGGTGGTGATTTTCCCCTGCATTTTGGGTAAATGAAATGATCGAGAAAAGATGGTGGGGGAGATGAATTAGAAAGGAAGAGGGGTTTATTCTTGGGAGTGTATATGATTCCCTAAAATATGGTTGTTGCCTTTATTAGGGTGATTTTAAAGGGATGAGAGATAAAATAGTTTAGGAAATGTCTAAATTACCCTTACACTAATATGACACGTGTCATATTTACCTTACCTCTTACACATCTTACATAAATCCACATCTTATTTGATCTTGATTATATATATATATATATACTCACATAATCGATCTCCCATATAAACACCAAAATCGATTGGACAACATATATATATATATATATATATATATATATACACACACAAAATCGATTGAAGCAACACACACACACTACACAGACACACACCGTCGATTACACATCACACACACACAATCGATCCCACATGTTTTCCCATATACATAATCGATCCTATTCAACACACTCACACATTTAAAATCGATGTCACACACATACATACATGATGGATTATATGCCCACTGACACGCGTAGATTAGTAATGCTACCGATAAAACACGAGCCTATTGGGTCATACGCCAAGGATTGATCCTGACAACACGTAACGCGAATGAGAGAAAAAAAAAGACATAAATTATGGTTTGTAGGGAGAGTACATGGCGTGTACTCCTTGGGGTACACGGCGTGTACTCCTGTCTGACAGATTCCATTTGCATTTAATGTTTTGCTTGGCTCAAGGAATGCATTATTGGTGCTATATTGGATGACTTTTATCTCTGACATTCTTCATGAGAGTGTAGAGAGGAGTCCAAGGAGATATCGTACATGTTTTTGAATAATCCTTTACCAAGAAATGATACAACAATTCTCTCTCTTTCTTCATGAACACTTGCATACACTCTTCTTGTGTTTTTGGGTGTTCATGTGAATATCCAGAAATTCATACATGTTCTTGATGATTTCTGAAAGCTGTTGTTCCAAGGAGTGATATCAAGTCTTGAAGATCATAACTTGGCATACTAGCATTTGGGGATCAAACAAACTTGGAGTAGACTATCAATAGAGAGTTGCTCTCTTGGTGACTTAGAGTTCATCCCAACACGAAGATCAAGAAGCTGGAGCATGGTATATATTTCTTATTCCATCTCTTTATTTTGGTTGCATTATCTTTATGTAGAAACCCAACAGTGGTATCAGAGTCATCTCTACTTAGGTATTGCACCTTGGTGGCTTGAAAATCGAAAACGATATTTTCCCGAAAATATTTACGTATTTAAAAGTCGTTTTTGGTTTTGGCACTTTGAAAGCTTCTGGATTCATGTTAGAATATTTGTATATATTCATGTTGATCTCCATAATATTTTGATTCACATATTTATATACATGTTCAAATATTTCATTAAATTTATACATTTATGGTGAGTATATATATATATATATATATATATATATATATATATATATATATATATATATATATATATATATATATATATATACTAGGATTATTTTTGTAAATATAGTTTTTGACAAAATAATCTTAATCAAAATAATTTTGGTCAATATGGTGTTAGACACCATTATTATCATTTTTATTATTTGTGGATGTATATTTTTTGTATCCGGTAATAAATTACCCATTAGACCTATGTTGTTGGTTATTGGTTGTTTATATATTTATTAATTCATTTGGTGGTTTTTTAATCACAATGGTATGTAATAATTAATTCGGTTAATAAATTTTATATTTATTGTGGCTTGTATGCCGTTGTATTCTTTTTGTACTTGTTAATAGCTTAAAATTACAACCGCGGCTTGCACGCCATTTCTTTTCAAATTTGTATGTAATTGTGAAAAAGAAGAAAACCGAAGACAACCATCGGGAGACGTGTAGATGATGTCCCTGCTAGACTCAAATCCGAAGGTCCAAGTGGAGGTGACGGATTTAGTGGGAGCAAACCGACAAGGTCAAAGGTATACGTCCTTAGATTGACCTTGTTCTTCCCTTTTGGCTCACGGGAGAACACATAGGATTTCGCATGCTAGAAAATTTTTCAAAATAATAAAAATCAAGAGATTTGTTAAATTGGTTAACAACTCGCGCGTACACGATTAACAAACGAATATAAAAATATGTTTATATTCTATGTTCAAAGTGAAAAATGTATTTTGTCACTTATTTGTTAATCAAACCGCAAATATAGGTTTTTTAAACCGGAAAAACTAAAGTCCCGTTTTTCTCAAAATGTAAATTTAAAGCACCGTCCATAAGATGACTCAACCCGAATCTACTGAAAACATGGATGGCGTCGAGCATAGCATGAGTCATTCTTGTCTAACTGTATGGAAGGTGAGGGTGGCAACTCGCAATAATTGGTGTCGAGCATAGCACGAGCTAATTGTTGGTCGAGAGTACCACCGAGTATCTTGATGGATAATTTACAAATACAATTTAAAATATTGGTTGTCGTCCAGCTAAGCACGAGTCAAACAAAATTTTAATTTGTGTTTGGTGCATGAAGGGATTAAACATGCCAAACGATATAATTGATATCAACGAATCCCGCAAGATGCTAATGAGTTGTAATAGAGATTACAATCGGTAATATTGTTACCGGCCCGAAATAACTCTATGAAGTGATCCGCGGTAATCCGTCATGAATTGGAGTGAAATAAGGTTCTTAGCCCTTGTTAAAATCATTTGGTTTTTATTAAAATCAAATGGGTAATTATTTTTAACTAGGATCAATATCAATATAAACTTAGACGTGTATTCTAATTGTAGATGACAACGTTAACAACAACATATTAAAATAAATACTCCGTTCGTTCCTAGTAAAGGATAAAATCATAAATGTAAACTTCGTCGGCTAATATTAATTATTGAGTAAAAGTTGTACATTTTTGATAAAACCTTTTTAAAGCCACTTGCTACCAAAGCGAACTTAGTTACTAGATACGCATAACGCATATCAAAGACACAAAAGAGGTTTCTTATTTAATGTTGTTCGACTTAAGAAATCTAAGTTGCAAAAGCAAGTTGGATAATTAAGTACGTACAATATAATTAACCAAGCTGAAGGACATGATCCATCAGCAGGCTAATATAAAAAGAAACTCTATATGTGTGTCTAAACCTAAGTCGGTTGTAGAATGCAAAAGACAGGAATATAAGTATCTATGTCCTTATTATTAAGGCATACATAGACTATATATATATATATATATATATATATATATATATATATATATATATATATATATATATATAAAGGTTTGGATTTCCCATAAGGAGGGAGTTAATGGTGAATATAATTCTCCATTCCCTGCCTACGTCATATGATTAGTTCTTAATAAACTATCAATTTCACACATAGATAACTCCTTGATAAGAGCTTCCTCGTATGCAAAGCTTAAGCATGACCAATATGAAACTCACCTTGTCAACTCCCGCTAGAGCTTCATGGTATGTTGAAAACTTTTTAAGTCTAAACATGACCAACATGAATCTCGCATTATCAAGGCTACTAAGGAATGAGTAATCAAGAAATAGAAATTGACATCTAATGGAAGTTTTGGTCTCTCCAAACCTACCATACAAGTGGAGATAGAGGACAATGAGATTGTGCCTATATATGAGACTCCACATGAGGAAATTTGCTAATTCCATAAAAGATTACAAATTAAACGCCACCACATTTGTCCTACGCATCTAGATAAGCGAAGAACTCTTTTGAAGAATTAGTTCTTCGACATCAAGTGTATTAATGATTTAACTCCATTATTTTTCTACTTCTAAAGGCTAGGTTTTTGAACGCTAGCTATTGCATTCACGTTTGTTGCAAATTTATTTGCTTCAAAGTGAAAGTATTAAAGAGAAGTAGAGACAGGAGGCATGAAAACCGACTTTAGAACTTGTATATATATGTGTCAAATGTACAGATTGTGTAATATCGAATTTACAGATTGAATAAAGCAATCTTTAGTTTAAATTCATGTGTTCTTGGACTGTGATTTCCAACATTTGGTATCAGAGCCGAAGGGTCTCATCATCTACCGGAGAAGAAGGAGAAAACCCACCGGAGATTGAAGAAGAAAACATTCAGAATCATTTTAGGGTTCTTTTGTTTCATCACGAAGGATACCTGCGGCGGCCGAAGACCAGAGGAAAACTACCACCGCGGCACCCGAAACAGAAAAGGGTAACATACCTTACCGGAGAATACGACCGGAGACAAATCAGAAATCCGGAAGCGGAGAAATACAACCATCCGAAACATACCACTCGCCATTAAAAAGGGTCAACAACCGAAGCATAATCGCCGACCAGAACGGTCAAACAACCGAGAAGAAAAAAGAAACCGTCGATCATTTTTCTCGGTGGAACAGAGAAGACGACATAACGGTTGAAGAAAGGAAAACGCAGAGAGAGTGAGAGACGTCAAAAGAAAAAGAAGGCAGGGCGTTGGTTGGGTTTTCCAAAATCTGTGAGTTCCAAGAAACCTTTTTAAGAGATTTAATTAGTTTTGAATTTTATTAAAGTTTTAGTTAAAGAAAAAACAAAAAATTCAGACGTTTGAAAATTTTCAAACTAGAAAGTTTAAAAAAAGAAAAGAAATTTATATTAGATATAATGGTGGAAAGCTTTTCAAAGAAGTTTAAAAAAAAGGGAGGACCGATTATAAAAAACAGTTTGATTTTTCTTTTGTTTTGTTTTTGAATTAAAGTTTTTAGTGAGACTTTATTAATTTAAGATTCTGTTTTGTTTGTTTATTGATTTTATTTTAAGTTTTAGTATGATTTTATGAATCATTAAAATTGTAAGTTTTAAAAGGAAAAGTTTGGTAATTTGTTTTGCTGGTTGGAAAAAGAACCACTGGATTGTCAAAAACAGTTGGTTTGATTCACCAAAAGGAAGATAGTTGTTTTTGGTGAAAAAAGAACCAGGGGACTGTTAAGAGGCAGTTGGTTTGATTTGACTAGCAAAACAGGAAAGTGAAAAAAGAACCAGGGGACTGCACAGGCAGTTGGTTTGATTCACAGGAGAAGTGAAAAAAGAACTAGGGGACTATCATAGGCAGTGGTTTGATTCACTTGGATAGTCAGAAGTTTGTACGGGGAAAAAAGAACCAGGGGACTGTTAGGGACAGTTGGTTTGATTCGCCCGTAAACAAGAAAGAAATAGTTTATTTTTAAGAAAATAAACATAATTTAGGGAGGAAGAAGAAGCAGTCAAAGAAACCCGATTCATCCGAAAAAGTAAAGGAGGGATGGATTCAGGAGGATCAAAGAAAACTGAAGGACGGATGTCGATAACATTCCAATGCCCAATTCTTAGTTCTACGAACTATACTATTTGGGCAGTAAAGATTTAAGCACTTTTTAATGTGTATGGATTATGGGAAGCACTTGAACCAAAAGGAGACGTGGATGCACACAAGAACACAATGGCTATTGCTTATCTGTTCCAAGCATTGCCAGAACAATTTACTTTGCAAGTTGCCCATCATACGAAAGCAGCAGACATATGGGAGGACTTGAAAGCATGATTTGTAGGTGCAGACAGAGTCAAGGAAGCTAGACTACAAACATTAGAGTCGGATTTTGAAGCTTTGAATATGAAAGACTCTGAAACACTTGATAAATTTACTGGAAAGATTAACCAGCTTGTGTCGCAAGCCAACAACCTAGGATCTACGATAGAGAATAAAAGATTGGTTCGAAAGCTACTAGGATCAGTTCCAACAAAGTTCATACAAATTGTTGCTGTAATTGAACAATTTGCCGATCTGAACACAATGTCATTTCAAGAAGCTGTTGGAAGATTGAAAGCCTATGAAGAACGCATTAAAAAGCCAAGCAAGAAAGAATATGTGCATAATGGACTTCTGTGTGCCAAAACAGACAGAAAGGATGAAGACAAGAAGCACACTTGTGAGTGTTGTGGACATAAGAAGTCAGTGCAAGAGACAGAACTAGGAAGCCATGGAGGAACAAAGAAGTTAACCAACAAGACAAGAATCACATCAAATGCTTCAAGTGTAACAAGTTTGGACACTTCAAGTATGAATGCACAAAGAAAGACGAGGAGGTTAACTTGATTCAAAGTGAAGACGACGAACCAACGCTACTAAGGACAAGTTCTGAAGAAGTAGAAAACTTCACTTAAACTATGTTTAGTTTAACGGGGAATATTAGATATTAAACTAAACATATGTTTATTATTATTATTATTATTATTATTATTATTATTATTTGTATTATGTAAATAGAGTAGAAAAGTGTCACACCGGCCATGGCCCAAACGACGGCGTTTACCGCCGGTCAACAGTAACCGCCGACGGCCGTCCACCGCCGTCGCGGAGAACTGCCGGGAAACCCACTTTAAGACTTGTATATATATGTGTCAAATGTACAGATTGTGTAATATCGAATTTACAGATTTAATAAAGCAATCTTTAGTTTAAATTCGTGTGTTCTTGGCCTGTGATTTCCAACACATTTTGGGGTTTTATGCTTTGATTACTTGTACATTATGTAATTTTTTGTTGTACCTTGCGCTTTCGCTACGCTCATGAAACCCCAATAGTGGTATCAGAGCCACCTCTATACTAGAAATGCACATGGTGGCCTAAAAAACCCGAAACAAAAATTGTTTTTGTTTTCTATCGCAAAGGTTTAGCGCCGCGAAATCTGTTAAAGTTAACGACACTAACCGCGCTGGTAAAAGTTTTCAAAATTTTAAATAAAACGGTTTTGATCTTGGGTTTGTGGCATTTTTTCATGAATTCTGGAAATTAGTTTCAGATTTATTCATGGTAATTCAGTTACCATATTATATGTTTGGTTGTATGTAGTTATATTTGGATTGGTAACCTTGCCTTAGACCTTATGGTTGATTTTATGTGTTTGAATGCATTTGGTGATTTTTATCACATGGGTTATATTATTATTAATTTGATGAAATATTTGTAATAATAATGTGGCTTGCATGCCATTTCATTCATCCATGTAATTTGTAATAGATAGATAGGAATATTGTGGCTTGCATGCCATTTTTGTTCTATTATATGTATTGTAAATCATGGAGGATGAAGACACACTAAAGGAGCCAAAAGAAGATGGAGCAAGATGTCCATGAAGCCAATGAAATCCGATAGAGATGGCGGTTTTTGTGGGAGCTCGCATCGAAGACTTTTGTCCCTTAGATTGACCATGTTCTTCCCGTTCGGCTCACGGGAAGAATGCATGGGACTTATGGCAACGGTTACCAATTTCATATATTTATGCGTGTGATGTGATTCTATTTATGCCTGGTTGCTTAGGACTCGCATGCTAGATAATTTTTTGAAAAAAAAATAATAATATCACAAGAGGTTTGTTAAAAATGGTTTACTTATCTCGCGCGCGCTAACATACAAGATTAACTTCCACATACTGAAATTAGGATTTGTCACTAAATAGTTAATCTAATACCAAACCGGAAACAAAAACCCATCTTTCGATAAAACGTAAATTGTGCACCATCCGTAAGTCGATACCACTCGAATCTAGTATTATGGGATTTGGTTGTCGAGCTTAGCATGAGCCAATTCTCATAAAACTGTGTGGAAGGTGAGTGTGGCAAATTCATAATTTTGGTTGTCGAGCTTAGCACGAGCCAATTTTGGTGGATTTGTCATCGTATGTCTTAACGGATGATTTTCAATTTTAAGTTTAAATTCTTGATTGATTTTCGAGCTTAGCACGAGTTAATCAAAATTTCAAAGCTTAAGATTGGTGCAAGAAGGGATCAAACATACCGAACGACCCTTGGTTGTCGTAGGATCCCGCACGGTACTAAGGATTGCGATAGAGATTGCAATTCGCAAGATGGTTGCCGACCTAAATAATTTTATCAAGTGATCCGCGGTACACCCGTCACATCGTGGGATGAAATATGGTTCTTAGCCTTGTTAAGATGATTATTTTGGGTTAATTATTTTAACAAGATTATATAAAACTAACTAAATATACTTTGCTAAATTATAGATGGCATCAACAAGCGCAAACACCACCACCACTAACGTTTCCCTAAGAGTCTTCCTTGAGAAGGAGAGACTCGATGGAAGTAACTTCATGGATTGGCATAAAAAACTTAGGCTTGTCCTACGATATGAAGGGAGGTTGCATACCACAGAGGAACCCCTACCCGAGGCACCTGCGAGCAATGCCTCCATGGCAGTCAAAGAGGCGCATGAAAAACGCGTCAAAGAGACTGAGGAGATCACATGCCTTATGCTAAGCACCATGAGCTCCGATTTGCAAAAGAAAATGGATCACTTAGGTGCATATGACTTGATCGTGTAGCAGAAGGACATGTTCTAACAGCAGGCGAGACAAGAAAGGTACGAATGCTTCAAGTCCGCCCTTGCGTGCAAGCTCCAAGATAGCGGGATCGTAAGCGCTCATGTTTTGCGCATGAAGGCAAATATTGAGCGCATAGAGAAGTTGGATTTCACCATCGGGAGGGAGATGACGGTCGATTTGATCCTCCAATCCGTGCCCAGTGCATATGATCAATTTAGTATGAGTTATCATATGCATAGCATGGATAAAACCCTAATGGAGCTCCACGGTATGCTAAAGACAACCGAGGCTAGCCTGACCAAGAGCAAGCCATCTTCTTCCAACCCCGTCTTGTCCATCCGGGAGGGCCCCATCTCCAAGAAGTAGAAGAAGAGAAACTCTTCCAAAGGGAAGGGCAAGGGAAAGGATGATAAGATCAAGCCTAAACCTACCACCGAGGGTAAGGGCAAGGGGAAACTTCCCCAAGACAAGACTCCGGAGGATGCTCAATTCTTTTTCTGTTGGGGCAAAGCGCATTACCGCCCAAGCTGTCCAACGTACCTTGAGGGGCTCAACAAGCTCAAGGCTATGAGCATTTATGGACCCGACTCTTCAGGTACTTTCATGATAGAACTCCATCAAACTTCTACTTCTAAAGGTGGGTTTTAGATACCGGCTGTGGCACTCACATATATAATATGGTGCAGGTGCTAAGGGCAAGTAGGAGCTTGGAGCGGGGAGAGTTGGATCTTGTAATGGGAAACTCGGAGATTATCCCGGTGGAAGCTAAAGGAAACTTGGAGCTTTCGTTCAAGACCAAAAATTCTATTTTAATGAAAAAGGTATGCTATTCACCAAATGTGGCTAGAAACATTATTTCTTTTAGGTTGTTGTAAAGATCAATCCCCGGCGTGTGACCCGATAGGCCCATACATCATCGGTAGTGATCAATTGGGGTACGTGTGTCAGTGGCCATACTCTAACAGCCTTGACTTTGAGCAAGACTCAATGTCCTACCTCCTAAGAGGAGATAGACGTAATGAAGCGAGTACCATACACTTCGGCTGTGGGATCGTTCATGTACGCCATGTTATGCACTCGTCCTAATGTGTCATGTGCTTTAAGCATGACTAGTGGATATCAGGCAAACCCGGGAGAGCCTCACTGGAGAGTCGTAAAGAATATTCTTAAGGACCTTAGGCATAGTAAAGAGATGTTCTTTGTATATGGTGGGGAGGAAGAGCTAAGAGTAAAGGGTTACTCTGATGCAAGCTTCCAAACTGATAGGGATGACTGCCGATCACAATCGGGATTTGTATTCCTACTAAATGGTGGTGCAATAAGCTGGAGGAGCTCGAAATAAGACACTGTCGTTGATTCCACTACTGAGTCGGAATACATAGAAGCAAGTGAAGCTGCTAAAGAGGCTGTGTGGATTAAGAAATTTATTCAAGATCTAGGAGTGGTTCCAAGCATCACGAACCCTATTGAGATATCTTGTGACAATGAGGGTGCGGTGGCTTTGGCAAAGGAACCAAGAGCTCACAAGAGAACAAGACATATACTGCGTAAATACCACTTTATACGAGATGTTATTGAAAGTTGAGATATATCCGTTAGTAGAGTAGAAACGGATGGAAACTTAGCAGATCCGTTCACTAAGCCGTTACCGCAAGCAGCTTATGATTCTCACATTAAGGCAATAGGTGTAAGATTTGCTAGTGATTTAGCTTGAGACTTGTGTTTAATATGTTTGATATGTGTTTCATTTTGGGAACTTATGGACAGTATTGTAACTTATGCTTGTTTTGATATATGATAGAGATCATTATATGCGTATGATACTGTTACATTCATGAGACTTTACTGTGTTCCATCTTAGCATGTTTAATCACTTCCAGAAATATTTTTTAATATTTCAAACTTCCCACAGTCAGTTAATCTTATGGAAGAAAGATTGAATTAAGATTGAGGTAAGTAATTGACCTTGTGTTCAAAATGGTTTGAATAAGGGTGCAATACTTACCTATGCTTGAAATGAGTTTCAAGTGACTGGGAGACCCACACCCAAGTACACTTCATGGATTATAGTCACGAGTGACTTTGGATGATAATATCATACATCCTTTGACTTGAGATGCATGAGTTACCATAGCATGAGTCTATTTTACTTTGGCCATTTTCAAACACAGTTCGTAACTGGCTGTCATAAAGGAAATAGTTAAGTAAAATATGAATTATGTTATGGGACTATGTAGTCAAAAGGATTTGTTCCTCTGTTCAAAGAGATATCCCTGAGCCCCTCGATGATTGGGAGCTTATACCAAATATGCATGGCCATGCACAAGATACATTGATTGAGAATCAGATATATCTCAAACATTTGGTCACCAACAATCATGATCGAGAAACATAATCGTGAACTCTCTAGAGATTGACTTTTAACGATGTCTCGTGTTCACAAGGATATCGCGAACAAAGGGATGTAAGATCACTTGTCTATAGGGACATTTCATACTTATTTGATTTTGGCTTTTGTACTAGATGACAAAACCTATACTAACTTGGGGCCAATGATATTTTGCTAGAGGCCGCTTTTTGTCTGTGGTTTATGGGTACGGTGCATCATATGCAAGTGGGAGTTTGTTAGGATATGTGTACGCCATATAGATCACTGCCGATAATGTATGAGCCTATTGGGTCACACACCGGGGATCAATATCGACAACAACCTAAGTGGAGGGACTAATATGGTCAAATTGTAAAAGTTTGTGTGCAGACGGAGATAGCGGCTCGATCTCCTTAAGAGATCGCGCCTTGATCTCCTTAAGGTTTCGCGCCTCGATCTCCAGGAGAGATAGCAACTCAATCTATTTAAGGTTTCAAGCCTAGATCTCCTTAAGAGTTAGCGGCACGATCATCTGTTAGACAACACTTTGCATTTCTTTATTCCACCTCCTTTGACCACCATTGCATGTTAGGTCAAGTATGGGCACTTGGCCGGCCTTGGGGCTTTAAGAGGCATGCTTGGGGTTATTTTAAGGGCTTGCATGTTGCCTCCTCCTAGCTAATGAACATTATAACACTTAAACACATAGAGAGACTTTGTGAGAGCTTCTAAGGATATTCAGATTATACAAGGTTGTTGTTCTAGAGAGTGATCACATATTGTTGGTAGATCACTCAAAGGCTTGCTAGTACAAAAAGATTGTGCAACCCGGGGTGGACTTCGGTAGAGGAAAGCCTATCTTGGTTTTCTTGATCATCATCATCTACATTCATAAGTCCAGAAGTTTGGTAAGGGTATAACCTCTCCTTTTTCTCCCTTTTTCATGTTGCATTTCATAGCTATAGAGCTTGGTCCATTTTGGGGTTTTATGCTTTGATTACTTATACATTATGCAATTTTTTGTTATACTTTGCGCTTCCCCTGCGCTCATGAAACCCCAACATTGAGATCTTTTGAGACAATGAGGGAACAATGGCTTTTGCACAAGAACCATAGTCCTTCTTCTTATTAAGCAATAATCCCTAAACCCGGTTTGTAAACCGTCAATTTAAGATATTGTCATCACTAAGATATATCTCATAGGTACACAATGTAAATGCTCCTACTAGCTCCGGCATTCATTGAAGTTTTATCTTTGCTTCTCGAAAACACGAAACTATGATTTCCATCAAGCAAAGATCCAAACTTTGAGATACTTCATGTAAGCTCACAAATGAGCTTCTTGAGCTTGTAGACATAACGAGGATACTATCTATGTACAAGACTCTCGGATACTGTTGAAACACTTCCTCAAAATTCCCGTGAAGGAATACAGTCTTTACATTTCACCGCCATACCTCATAGCCATGAGAAGGTAGTAACATCCGTGAGTATCCGAGTATCTTCAACATTACCACTTATTTACAAGACTCTCGGATAGTGTTGAAACACTTCCTCAAAATTTCCGTGAAGGAATACAGTCTTTACATTTCACCGCCATACCTCATAGCCATGAGAAGGTAGTAACATCCGTGAGTATCCGAGTATCTTCAACATTACCACTTAGAAAAGAATTTCCTTGTGATACCATCCTCATGGTCAATCACAATGGAACAGTTTTCCACTAGTCGGTATTTGAAGTTGTCCACAACTATATCCATGTTGGTCTTCATACCCAAAGACTCATGTACACCCTATAGGTTTACACCAAGGTTTTGGATCATCCAAGTCTATTACTTGGATATCCAACATGGATTGCATCTCATTGTCATCACCTCTCTCCTTCTAGTAGAACCGAGGCCCACTACGCATTTCGATAGTTAATGAATTCAAAACTCATCATTGAATCATCTTCCTCTAGATATAGAAATATATCTATCCAGCCTTTATGACAACTCCTATCAGAAATAGGAAGAGCGATAGCATAGTTCCAAATACTCCAGCATAGCCATGCTGAGTTTCAATCATTCCTGATTGAGTGCTAGTACCAACATTAGGTTTTACCATTCAAGGCTTGCTTTCCTCCCACTGGCTCCCATAGACACCTAGTTGCACTTGCCATCGAGCAACAAAACTGGTCCTTGAAAGTTTGTAAAATGGATATCTCATGGTCTCAGTAAGAGTGCCTAATGGAGCAACACCTCTAAATCCCAGATTCCTCTACCTCACGTCAAAACGTAGGCTAGATAATATTAGGTTTTGAGATAAACAAGCAAAGACACTATTTCTAGTCGTATCTCCTAAGGTTCATACTAAACCATCTTTGTTGGTTCTATATTTAGAACATTGTCCGCCACATTCAAGTATTCCCAATACTTTAGGTTTAAACTCGCAATCCACCAATAACCGGCCCATGTCTAAAGAATATCCGGTTCCTCAATTACGCGACCCCATATGCCAATGTGCCCAAGGAGGAAAGAATAGTAAGACAAGTCTTATAATTCTTTACAATGGTTATCAAGTTCAAATTTAAGGTACTTAACATCTTTACAAGATTCAAGTATCTTAATCATTTTACCCGTTTAACCATATGCCTTGTTTTTGGTAAGTCTTGAACACCTCAAAGGTTTCAAACATACCATCCCTACTACCACCACGGGTGAAGGAAACGAAGTACATGGAGTTATCCGTATGGAGTGCTTGAACCAATCATATACATAAATGTGATCGAGTTCATCAAGCTACCAATCCTCTCACTGACGCCGGTGAAGGATATATAAGTCATGTAGCCTAATAAATAATACTTGCATTCAACCTTTGATCCAAGACCAAATGTATCCAAGATCCTAATCCGCATGGACCTTGGTTACGTAATCATTGTTTAAAGCTAATTCGATCTTATAATAAGGATAACTAATCCAAAATATTTTTGGACTCAAACATATCATTCATGACTATTTTATTACTTTTAAGCGAAAACTTACAAATGCCAAGACATGGATAATGTAACACCGTGTTTCACAAGCTTAAAATTAGCGCCAATTTAAACTTTGAAAACTTATTTATCAAAAGCTGGCAGCGGATATTAACACCATTTACAAATTATCAGATTGTTATCTGACTACTAAACATTTCAATTTACACGTGTTACCACAACTAACAACCGACTATCGCATCACATGCATATATACAACAATTAGTGTTCCATAAATACAAATACTACAATTACCCACGAGTAATCCCAGCTCACCAGGCCATCAGTCACTAACGTGCGAAAAAAGGAAATCTTGCACCGTTAGCTACAACTAGCTAGTGAGCACCAATTTACACATAAGCATCAATAAGCATGCTATCATATCACAATAAGGCACACAGAGATAAGCTATAACATAGCAGTGTGCCGACATGTCAGCAGGATCATATCTTGTGAGGTAGCTAACCTGGCTCAACGATCCGAGCTGGGGAATCAGTCACAACCAACCGCATCGGTGGGGGAGCGAAGAGCAGCCCACCATCACGTTTGAGTCACTAGGACTCCGTTTGGATCTGATTATAGACCAAGATCCTCACTGTATGTCGAGGAACGGTGGCTTGCGGAACCCTCTGGGATACGGAATTGGCCATCGAATCCCATAGACCCAGAATTTTCCGTCGAGTCCCGTTGATCCCGAAAAACACTCAAGGATCTAGCCGCGTTAGCAAACTGACCTCAACCACTGCATCTGTCCGGACAGGAATCATAAACACGTTTGACACATAGGGTCCACAGTACGCATGCGTATCACATATCACAATTTATATCACATAGTATCACATATATCACTGTATCACTATATCACTGTACTACCTTAGCTTCTGCTCATACTTGCTGATCTTAATACAAATTACACTTTAAACATATCACACAGTTGTCATCTAAGTCATAACCCTACTTGGGTCTATCTCATATCACATCATTTATCTACTGTCACTACCATAATCACATTACACGTGTTATAACACAACACGTCACTTTACTTATCTATCGTCACTATCACAATCACATTACACGTGTTATAACACAACACGTCACTTCACTTATCTATCGTCACTATCACAATCACATTACACGTGTTATAACACAACACGTCACTTCACAATAGCACGTTTCAACGCACAACATATCGCCCTACTTATTGAGTCTCATGGGAAAACCGGTACTCACCTGGAGTCCTCACTAGGCAGATACGCCACTCGTGTCTTCCGGGTCCACAGATATACCTAACACATCATATACATGCTTGGTTATCACTTACACATAGTACACTTAGACCAAAACACAAGTTACACGAACTGTCAGCACTGGACAGGCCACTACGGCCATAGAGGTCATGTCCTACGGCCGCAGGACACATGTCACGCCCTTCCTACGGCCGTAGATTCAAATACCTACGCCCACAGAGGTTCTTTCCAATGAATCATGCACTACGGCCGCAGGAACCTGTTACTACACCCGTAGTAGCTATTCTTTGGTGAACTACGACCGTAGGTCATACACCTACGCCCGTAGTACTTGTTCCATCGTCTGTAGACGGTAAACCACACAAAAACACATCCTACGGCCGCAGAAACCCTGCCTACGGCCGTAGTAAACACAAAAGGCCTCCTACGGCCGTAGTACTTATATCCTACGCCCGTAGGAAAATCACGAACAGCAGGCCTTCGTCTCTGTTTCGACACAGCTCTGCAAATACACCATTTAACACTTCAGTCGATTCAAAACTCAGTTCTAATCACTTGTACCCTTTGTTCGACATCCACACACACATATATACACAACAAACACTAAAACCTAACACAAGAACATGATTTACACCATAATTTGGTGTATCATCTTCAAGAACACAAAACTAGGGTTCTTCAATCAAAAACACTTACTAGGATGATGAAGTAGCAGTAGTTAGGGAACGAATTCAACACTGAAATCACTTGTTATAGCTTGGTTCTTCAAAAACTCCACAAGGATCCAAGGTGTGTGTGTGTATTGTCGTATGCATGTATGCTGTGTGTGTGTTTTCCAAAATCAGGGGATAAGAACCCCTGATGAACCGCCTTTGGTTCATTTAATTTAAACACGGGGTATTTTGTCCCCCTTTTCAACTTACAATTTATCACCCGCTAACCCGTTTCAACTAACGGGATATCTACGGAATCATTACGCGAAACCGTTTAATACATCATAACTTTTAAACACGTCTGACACTTTTCACATAATCACTCTGATTAACGCATAACACGTTATTAACTTAAAACACACTAATTAAATTACTTAAACTCACTGTACAACTATTTAAGCACAAGGTACAACTAGGTACTACTAGGCCCATTTTCAGGATGTTACAGATAAACTTTGAAACAAGTTCCCACAAATAAATATATGTATAAAATTAAAAGAAATATCAATTGTCAAACAAGGCATAATAGATATAATATTTATCCCGCCACGCAGGGCCGATAATATACATCTAATAAAGTAATAAATTAGCTGGACGGAATGGCGAGATCCGAATTCCCATTTCTTTAATATAGACAACTTCCATGTTTCCCATTTTGAATTCCAGCTCTCCATGCTTCATCCTTCTACTTCCATTTAACACATGCACTTTGAAAAAAACTATTTTTGTAACAAACGTGAGTGTTATAGCTAGCGTTTCATATAACCTAGCATTAAGAAGTAGAAAAGCAAATGGACTTAACCATGAATATACCTAAAGATGAAGAGTTATTCCCTTTGCCTCATAAGAAGCTTCAACTCCTTCACACACTCAGGACAAGTTTTGCGCGGCCAATATCCATGATCACCACAGAAGTAGCACACTTCTCCCAGAAGGGCCACGTCCGTCCTCTCATTATTCCGTTCCTTATATGTAACACTGTACTTTTTAATTAACATAAAACTGCGTGCGAAAGCTAAATACATATACTAAGATTAAACTCAAAAGATAAATACAGTTTTGACTGGTTATCATTTAAGTAAAATGTCACTACAATGTTAATTTACAAAACAGGCTCTTAAACAAAAACTTGGACATCAGAGTATTGGTCTGTCCACAATCCTAGTCTTCATCATCCATAAACTCACCACGGAGTATCTGCAAAACAATTTAGTGGGGAATTAGCACAAAGCTAAGTGATGGAACAAATATCTAAACATATACAAGGCAAACATGCCCAAACACAAAGATCATATATCCGAGGAGAACCGGCGGTGTTGCAAGCACCTACAACCAAGGTCGGCCAAAACCAAGGTTTACCGATAGCCCTGCTAACATGGACAACAATATCAGCCCCTTGAGTACAACAAATGCACATCAAGATCAAATACTGTAAATCCCCAAGCAACAGGCCCAGCCGCTCAGCTCATGCTGATCTCCAAAAATAACATGTATACACATTAACCAAGACATACAGTCCAATGAGCAAGTTACAATTAGGATATCATATCCTGTATATCCAAAGATATAAATCCACTCTCAACAGTCAGCAAGGCTGCAACACACTCAGTTGACTAATTCATTGAGTTTTCTCAATTCCTGAGAAGATATAAACATAAGTCAGTATATAATTCCTAATACTGATTCATAATAAGTAATACACTTATTCTTACTTCACATGTATATACATATATATATATATATATATATATATATATATATATATATATATAAATCATTAGATCATATTCTGATTTGTTAAGGAAATCCTTAAAATCCCAATTCCGAATATAACATACCGAATTATCATAACTCCGGATCCTGTTCCACAATTCAGCGTAAGCAAAGGCAACTCCATACTGTATTACATAAAAACCGAATAGTATTGGGTTTCCTTCTCAAATCCGAATAAGTCATATTTCCGAATGTTAGGGCAATTCCAAATAGGTTCATTTCAGATAAAGTCCAATTTCCGAGAAAAGACCAATTCCGAACTCCAAGGTCCAATTCCAAATAAAAAATTCCGATCAGAATAGGATTCCGAGTAAAGGCATCTATCTAATTCCGAATATAACTCAAATGTGAGCATTTATCAATTCCGAGTAAGGGTAAATAGTCAATTCCGAGTAAAGTGTAAAGGCCAAGGTTCATCTGTCCAGAATTTAATACAATTCCTATCAATTTATTCGGATTCAACATCCATTCCGATCAAATTAATCGGAATTCACCAATTCTGATTGATTCATGTCTCAATTCCGGATAATTCAAGTTTTTCAAATAGTTTGTTTCTAATCTTCAATTCTGATCTGAATTTAAACATGCAGGATAATCTATGTTTCCAGAATTCATTTTAAGCATATAATGAACATAAATTAACATAATGTTCTAACATGCAATCATCCTATCATCAATTCATTCATCAAGCATTATCATTCGAAATTCCTATATATATATATATATATTAATAAAACCGAATTGAAACATAAATTTTATCAATTAACAACTATGATTCAGCATTCTAACCTTCTGGATTAGTTATAGTAAATTCAATCCAATAAATTTAGAGTTTTGAAGTGTAAAGATTGTTGTGTTCTTCTTCATCCTCTACGGCCGAGAGTATTTACACAAACACATACACTTAATTAATCTATTTGCATGTAAAATGAGAGTAGTAGCAAGTTGGTGGTTTAAGTGTCCAACAATAGACACATCATCCTCCATTAATTCACAATTTGATTAATTAACTTTTCTAAATTAATAATTAATCACATATTAATCATTAAGTAATGACAATTAATACCACTAAACCAATATAAATCTTGAGTTAAATAATTAATTACCTTAGTTAATCTAAGCCGGTTACAAATCTACCCCCGTTAAAAAGATTACGTCCTCGGAATCTCATCGCGCTCAAATAGGGAAGGATAACGACTCCTTATATCTGCTTCAGTTTCCCAAGTCAAGTCTGAACCCAAACTATGCTTCCATTTGACCAAAACCATGGGTATCTGTTTCTTCCTCAGCTTTGTGACTTTTCGATCAAGTAGTTCAACTGGTTCCTCGATAAGCCTTTGATTAGTATCCACCCGTATATCTTGTATCGGCAGAATTTGAGTCTGATCCTCTACATTACACTTGTGTAGATAACACACGTTGAAAGTGTCATGGATACCCGCTAACTCATCAGGAAGATCTAAGGCAACTGTCTGGTCATTTACTACCCGTCTAATTCTGAAAGGACCAATGTATCGGGAGCCAACTTCACACGTTTACCAAAGCGAATAACACCCTTCCATGGAGATACTTTTAAATAAAATTTCACTCCCTCAACAAATGATACTGGTCGACGACGCGGATCAGCGTACATTTTCTGTTGGTCTCTAGCAGCATTTAACTTTTCTCGGGCAATTGCTACCTTATCAGCTGTCATCTGTACTATATCTGGCCCTGCAAATTGCTTTTCCCCAGCCTCTAACCAACAAGTCGGAGTTCTACAAGGACGACCATATAACATTTCATACGGAGGCATACCAATACTGGAGTGGTAAGAATTGTTGTAGGCAAATTCCACCAAAGGCAGATGCGAATCCCATGAACCTCCAAACTCTAACACACATGCCCGAAGCATATCCTCTAAATTCTGAATGGTTCTCTCTGACTGACCATCTGTCTGTGGATGATAAGCTGTACTTAAATTTACCCTGGACCCCAATTCTTGTTGCAATCTGTTCTAGAAGTTAGACACGAATCTCGAATCCCGATCTGAGACAATAGATAAAGGAACTCCATCTCTTGACACTATTTCATCAATATACAGTTGTGCTAACTTGCTCAACGATGCAGTTTCAGTAGTAGCAAGAAAATTTTCACTCTTGATTAATCTGTCGACTATAACCCAAATCATATCATGACCCTTCTGAGTTCATAGAAGTTTAGTTACAAAATCCATCGTAATATGATCCCACTTCCACTAAGGTATCTCTAATTGTTTCAAAGATCCATACGGTTTATGGTGTTCAGCTTTAACTTGTGCACATATGTGACATGTTTCAACAAATGAAGCAATATCCATTTTCATTGTCGGCCACCAATAATGAGTCTTCAAATCATGATACATTTTAGTACTACCCGGATGTATTGACAATCTGGACTTGTGAGCTTCATTCAGAATCAACTCCCTCAAATTTCCAAACTTTGGTACCCAAACTCGTGTTTGATAAACCTTCAAACCACGCGAGTCAACAGTTAATTCATGTTGTTGTTTAGTCATTAATTCATCTTTCAAATTTTCGTCTTTCAAAGCTTCAAGTTGAGCAACCAAGATTTGATCCACTAAATCAGACTTGATTTCCAAACGCATAAATTTTACAGTTTCAGAAGATCCCTTTCGGCTAAGTGCATCAGCAACTACATTCGCTTTACCCGGAAGATACTGTATTTCGCAATCATAATCTTTGATCAATTCCAACCAACGGCATTGTCTCATATTCAGTTCTTTCTAAAGTGAAAACATACTGTAACTCTTATGATCGGTGCAAATCGTGCACTTGGTCCCATACAGGTAGTGTCTCCTCAATTTCAAAGCAAATACTACTGCAACTAATTCTAAATCATGTGTCGGGTAATTTCTTTCATTAGGTTTCAACTGTCGTGAAGCATACGTAATTACTTTTCCTCTTTGCATCAAAACACAACCCAACACGGCGTGAGAAGTATCGCAGTAGACCACAAAATCCTCTGAACCCTCAGGCAACGAAAGGACAGTAGCTTGACACAACAACTGCTTCAGAGTCTTAAAAGCATTCTCCTGGGCTGAACCCCACTGAAACTGAATATCTTTTCAAGTCAACTTGGTCAAGGGACCATGAAGCTTAAAGAAATCTTTGATAAATCTATGGTAATAACCTGCCAATCCCAGAAAACTCTTGATCTCTGTCGCCGTTTTCGGAGCATTCCAATTCATCACAGCTTCGATCTTGGACGGATCCACCTTGATACCATCTTGACAAATTACATGACCCAGAAATTGAACTTCACGTAACCAAAATTCACATTTCGAAAGTTTGGCATATAATTTGTGTTGCTTAAGAATCACCAAAACCTGTATCAAATGTTGATCATGTTCATTTTCTGTTTTAGAATACACAAAGATGTCATCAATAAACACAATGACAAACTTGTCTAAGAACGGTCGGCAGACGCGATTCATCAGATCCATAAATACTGCAGGTGCATTTGTCAATCCAAACGGCATCACTAAGAATTTGTAAAGACCGTACCGTGTACAAAAAGCGGTCTTAGGTATATCCTCTTCTGCTACTCTGACTTTATGATATCCCGATCTTAGATCAATCTTTGAAAAATATGAAGCCCCTTGCAACTGATCAAACAAATCATCGATTCTGGGCAACGGATACTTGTTCTTGATAGTTCTCTTGTTCAGATCACTATAAACAATGCACATACGAAGTGTTCCATCTTTCTTTTTAACAAATAACACAGGTGCACCCCAAGGTGAAGAAATCGGACGTATAAACCCCTTATTTAATAGCTCCTGGATCTGAGTCATCATCTCCCAGATTTCGAATGGAGCCAAACGATACGGAGCTTTCGCGATCGGTGTAGTACCAGGTATTAATTCTATCATGTACTCAACATCCCGTACAGGTGCAACCCTGGCAGATCATCTGGAAATACTTCTGGATAATCCGAGACAACACGAACATCGGTGACAGGTGTCTTCTCCTTCTTCACATCGACGGCATAGGCCAGAAAAGACGCACACCCTTTGGCTAGAGATTTCTAGCCTTCATATATGAGATAATCGGGAAGAAGATCGAGATCTATCCCCACGAGCCACGACATGCAACCCATAAGCCAAAGGAATAGTAATCAGTTTCTTGTGACACTGGACACTAGCTCTATAGTGACTTAACCAATCCATGCCTAATACTAAGTCAAACCCCGGTATAGGTATCAACAAACAGTCTACAAGAAAACTAGCACCATCTATATCTATTAGCACTCCAGTTACAGAAGTAGTCACATGAACTAACTTACCATTTGCTATTTCTACATCTAAAGGAGAAGTAATCACAGTAGCAGGCAATTTCAGTTTATCACACAGAGATACATATATAAACGATCTATTTGACCCAGAGTCAAATAACACACGAGCAGGCATAGAGTTTATCATAAACATACCCGTGATAACATCACTATTCTCGGCAGCTTCAGGGACAGTCATTTTGAAGGCCCTCCCTTCCGCAGAAGGTGCGACCTTTCTCTTCTGACCTGCAGAAGACGATCCCCTGACTTTGCTACCCCCTGCCCCGTCCCTATTGACCTCTGCTGTTGGGAAAATGATCTCATCAGTTTGAATTTGATGAGACAAAGTTAAGTTTGTAAGATGAGTTCTACATATAACTTAAACAGAATTATGAAGCTTAGTCAGACTGAATACTTAGAGTGATTCAGACTTAGTATAAGCTGAATATAAACTGAGCATATGTTCGACCAATTTATATTATACCTTAGTTTGATTATTAATGTGTTTGATAATCTGTGTATGTCACATAAGGTATATATCGAGTATTCAACTTGATGTGTTTCAAGCTGAGTGACTCAGCTCAAAAGCAGAGTCTACTCGACAGAGTTGCTAAATATGTTTTAGTCAACTAAGTTAGACTTCTAAGGATGAGTTTATCAATGTACGTGTTAGTTCATGTATGAATTCGGATTTGTTCTCGAAGAACTCAGCTTGATGAGTTTCAAGCTGAGTAACTCAGTACGAGTGAAGAAGTCAGTCTAAAGATAATTTAAATATGTTTTAAATTCATCTTTATCTCTCTCTATATCTACGGCGCGGATAAGAAGACTCCAGAATCAAGATTGAAGATAGAAGATTCAAGATTCAAGATTCCGGACTATCCGAGAGTTAGTTAGCGAATTAAGTTGAGTCTTAGTTTGTTAGGAACCGTAGGCACATGATTATAAATACTTATCTCCTGATAAGTTTAGAGGTACGACTATGACTTAGAAAAACAACTAAGTGTTGCAGAGCCAAACCTCACCTCACCGTATGTGTTTCGAATCTTGATTACTGTTTGTCAGTTCAACGTGATCAAGAAAAACTCACAGATTGCCCAAGTGTTCGTGTGTTCGAACTATCACATCAGTTGTGATATTGGTAAGTTGTCAATCTGTGAGAAATCCTGTTTAGAGAGTCGTCAGTATCTATAATCATAAGTTGATTATAGATAGCTAAGTTTGAGAGATTGAAAGATTTATATTAGGTGGTTATATATCAAGAGTTGCTTACTTGATAGTTATTGTAATCATCTTCTTATTCAAAGCATTGTAATCATCTTCTTAATAAAAGCATTTGATTGATTGTGGTTTGATTTACTGTGTGTAACACTTTTATTTGATTTGTTCAATTTCCGCAGAAAGTGTATTCAACCCCCCCTTCTACACACCTGTTGCTTGTTGTTACTCTCTCATACAAGGGACCAACATCTGCCTAGTGCATGCTCCGTATCGGTGACCTTCCTCGTGACAATTCCAACAAACATTCGTCTTAAACCGACAATCTAATGGCTCGTGACCAAATCCACCGCAATGCAGACACCGACGAGTCTGCGGTGTGCAAGATCCAGTATGACTAGATTTACATGTTCCACACCAAGGTTTCCCTTGATTAGACCCCGAACCTTTTGACTTCTGATCTTTCTTACTCTGATATCCCTGCCACTTACCTTTGTTTCCACTTTGATTCCCACCAAACTTATTGAATGATCCTTTCTCACGATTTAGCCTTTCTCTAGCTTTTACATCTCCCTCTGCAGCTCGAGCAATGGTAGATGCTTGGACCAGTGATGTCGCGATCCGAGTGTTACCCCGATACTCAGGCAACAAAGCTTGCATAAAGTGTTGAATCTGAGATGGCTCATCCGGTATCCATGCTTTGCATACTTCAAGGTCTCATTGAATTTAGTAATCAACTCGTCCACAGACATCTTATCAGTTTGAGTTAAATCCATGAACTCTCGTTTTACTTTTGCCAAATCATATGCGTTGCAGAAATGTTCACAAAATTTACCCTGAAATTGTTCCCATGTGACAGAGTTCACAACCTCCCTGGACAGATGAGCAGTTACCCTTCAGTCTTCTTGTTGCAAACTTCACTCTATCAATCTCTTCACAGTTACAGGCATCTAAAGCTTTGACAGTTTCTCTCAACCAATTCAAAGTAACAGTAGGATCTGAGCTTCCATGATACTCCGGTGGTTGACAATCCATAAAATCCTTATACTGACACTTAGGTCTGAAACCTCCCTGATATGGATACCAAGGAATAAAGAAGTTCTGCTGTTGAGGTTGGTGCTGTTGTTGGGGTTGTGATACTGGTGAAAACGACACATATGGTAAAGATCTAAATGGTGTTGACACTGTATTGAAGGGTGCAACTGAATAAACAGGAGGTGGTACGGATTGGGTAAACACATGGTTCTGCCTGGGCATCTGATGGTTTGAGTCGGCTGGGAAGACTGTGATTGATGTTGCTGTTGTTCCAACTGCTGAACCCGATCTCTCAAAGTTTGTAAAGTATCTTCCAATTGTAACACATAATCTTGTTGATCTGATTCACCGTTGTGAGAAGTACCAGCTCGGTTGTGCTGATCATTAACTGCGGTAAAGGACAAGTTGTTGTTCTTTCTGGGGGACGCAGGGGTAGTTGTCGGATTCTTGTTGTCAGCCATTTCTGTCTATACACAACATCTCACCAGTTGTTAGATTTAATCCCGTTAGTATAAACACACTAACCACCCTCAAAGCTACACTACTAATTACCCACCCTGGGAATACTGGACTGACCAGAGCCTCGGTTCGAGTATTACACAAATCATTCATGCAAATCCTCAAACCAGGGCTCTGATACCAATTTGTAACACTGTACTTTTTAATTAACATAAAACTGCGTGCGGAAGCTAAATACATATACTAAGATTAAACTCAAAAGCTAAGTGAGGGAACAAATATCTAAACATATACAAGGCAAACATGCCCAAACACAAAGCTCATATATCCAGGAGAACCGGCGGTGTTGCAAGCACCTACAACCAAGGTCGGCCAAAATCAATGTTTACCGATAGCCCTGCTAACATGGACAACAGTATCAGCCCCCTTGAGTACAACAAATGCACATCAAGATCAAATACTATAAATCCCCAATCAACAGGCCCAGCCGCTCAGCTCATGCTGATCTCCAAAAATAACATGTATACACATTAACCAAGACATACAGTCCAATGAGCAAGTTACTATCAGGATATCATATCCTGTATATCCAAAGATATAAATCCACTCACCACAGTCAGCAAGGCTGCAGCACACTCAGTTGACTAATTCACAGAGTCTTCTCAATTCCTGAGAAGATATAAACATAAGTCAGTATATAATTGCCAATACTGATTCATAATAAGTAATACACTTATTCCTACTTCACATGTATATACATATATCATATATATTTATATATAAATCATTAGATCATATTCTGATTTGTTAAGGAAATCCTTAAAATCCCAATTCCGAATATAACATACGGAATTATCATAATTCCAAATCCTGTTCCCCAATTCCGCGTAAGCAAAGGCAACTCCATACTGTATTACATAAATCCCGAATAGTATTGGGTTTCTTTCTGAAATCCAAATAAGCCATATTTCCAAATGTTTGTGTTAGAATATGCCCACTGACGCACGTACGCCATATGAATCACTACCGATGATGTATGGGCCTATTGGGTCACACACCGGGGATCAATATCGACAACAACCTAAGTGGAGGGACTGATTTTGTCAAATTGTAAAGAGTTGGCATGCTGATGGGAGTTAGCGGCTCTAACTATTTAGAGTTAGCGGCTCTAACTCCTTAAGGTTAGCGGCTCTAACTTGGTCGCGATAGCGGCGCTAACTTTTAAAGTTAGCGGCGCTAACCCAGAGTTAGCGGCGCTAAACCCTGTCAGATTGCATGCAACTTTTGCATGTTACCTACATTCTCCACCAATCGAGTGGGATTGCTTCCAGATCATTCTTGCCCGGCCTTTTGGGGTTAAAATAGATCTGGAGGTCTCATTTTCGAGTGTGACATGCATAATTCTCTCTTGCCATACATAAAAAGGACACTCTCTCTTTTGAAGAAGAACTTAAGTTTTCTTGGTGTGTTCTTGAGTGTTCAAGGAAGAGGAGAACGTGGAGAATACTTTGTTGCTGTTCCAGAGATGATTTCAAGCTTGAAGATCATCAATGGCATGCTAGTACATGGAGGTTGAACAAACCCGGGGTGGACTTCAATAGAGGGAGTCTTTTTCGGCTTCTTTGTTCTTCACCTTTTCCAGAAGATTAATAAGGGTATAACTTTCTTTCTCTTCTGTTTTTCATGTTGCTTTTCTTAGTTATGGAGTTTGGTACACTTTCTTGGGGTTTCCTTGTTTTTATGCTTCATTTGCTTGTACATTATGTTACTTTTGTTGTACCATGCTTCCGCTGGTTGTTCTCGAAACCCCAACAGTGGTATCAGAGCCACCTCCATACTAGAATTGCACATGGTGGCCTGAAAAACCCGAATCAAAAGCTTTTTGTTTTCTGGAACTAAGGGTTAGCGGCGCTAACTTTGGTTTAGCGGCGCTAACTCATAAGGGTTAGCGGCGCTACGCGCGCTGGACCGGATTTTTCTTTTAAAATAAAACAGTTTTGGTTCTCGGTGTGTTTGGATGTATGTGATAGATTTGAAATTGGTAAACCTTGCCTTTGACCTTGTGGTTGACTTTGTGTGTTTGGATGCATTTTGGTGATTTTTAATCACATGGGCTGTAATATTTATTAAAATTGTTATATTTGTAATAATATTGTGGCTTGCATGCCATTTCATTCATCCGTGTATTTGTACTAGATAAATAGGAAATTAGTGTGGCTTGTACGCCATTTCAAATTTCTATTGTATGTTTTGTACAATTGGATGAAGACATACACTTTGGAGTCGGAAGGAGATGGAGCGTGTCCATAGAAGCCGATGAAGTCCATTGGAGATAGCGGTTCTAGTGGGAGCTCGCATTGAAGACCTTCCGTCCCTTAGATTGACCACGTTCTACCCGTTTTGGCTAACGGGAAGAACGCATAGGATTTTGGCAAGGGTTACCAATTTATTTCGTATATATGCGTGTGATGTGATTTTATTTTATTCTTGCATGGTTTGCTTAGGATTCGCATGCTAGAAATTTTTTTTTTCGAAATTAATAAAATCACAAGAGATTTGGTAAAAATGGTTTACAACTCTCTCGCGCGCTCACATACAAGATTAACTTACCTAGTGAAAATAGGTTTTGTCACTAAACAAGTTAATCAGTAACCAAGCCGAAAACAAAAGCCCGTTTTCATAAAAACGTAAATCTTGCACCATCCAAAAGATGACACCACCCAAATCTAGTGAAGCATGGAGTGATTGTCGAGCTTAGCACGAGTTATTCCATGTGGATCTGTGTGGAAGGTGAGTGTGGGATCTTGAAATTATCGGTTGTCGAGCTTAGCACGAGCCGGTAGTTGTCGGGGTATCACCGTGTATCTTGTTGGACGATTTGCAATTACAAATTAGAATCCTTGAGTGATTGTCGAGCTTAGCACGAGTCAACCAAGAATTTTAATTTGGAATTGGTGCTAGTAGGGATCAAACATGCCTAACGACCGATGGTTGTCGTAGGATCCCGCAAGTGTCTAAGAGTTGCAATAGAGATTACAATCGGTAAAGTGGTTATCGGCCTAAATAGCTCCATGAAGTGATCCGCGGCAACCCCGTCATGAATTGGAGTGAAATATGGTTCTTAGCCCTTGTTAAAATATTTTTCGAGACGATAAGGGTAATTATTTTAACGAGGATTCAAATCAAACTAACTAATTCGTGTACTCTACTTTAATATAGGATGTCGAATCAAAACCACAACACGTCGAATTTTTCACTTCGTATGATTCTACAAAGGGTGAAACTCACGGAAGTGAACTTTGTTGACTGGCTTAGGCATTTGAGAATTGTCCTACGTGCCGAGTCTAAGTTGCACATTCTTGAGGAACCCTTCCTGAACCACCTGCTATCAATGCGGAATGGGCTATCCGATATGCGTATGAAAAGCGTGTTCGGGATACACACGATGTTGCTTGTCTCATGTTGTCAAGTATGAGCTCGGAACTGCGAAAGCAATTTGAGCACATGACTGTGTATGACATGATTAACAATCTGAAGGATGTTTTCCGACTGCAAGTTAGGCAAGAACATTTTGAGTGTGTTAAAAGTCTAACCGGTTGTAAGATGCGGGAAGGCAGGAGTGTAAGTGTCCATGTTTTGAAGATGAAATCATACATGGACCAGATGGAGAGATTAGGTTTTCCTATAGGGAGGGAGCTTTGTGTGAATTTCATATTTCAGTCTCTGCCCGCCTCATATGAAAAGTTTGTAAAGAACTATCATATGCATAGAAAGGAAATATCTATAGATGAATTGCATAGAATGTTGAAGGTTGTAGAATCTAACATGTCTAAGCATGCATCATCCTCATCCACTCTTGTTCTTGGTTCTAAGGAACAACATAACATGAAGAAGAAGAAATCGATCCCATTAAAAGAAGAAGTTGGAGTTTCCAAGCTTGCTTCAAGTTTTGAGTCTATGGAGATTGATGATGTGCCTAAAGAGACTCAACAAGGGGTGGTTTGCTACTTCTGCGGTAGATTTGGGGATTGGGGCCGTCATGCCTGCCCTTCGTGCCGAAAGGATATAAAACTTCTCAGACAAGAGAGAGTTAATTTTCCTACTTGAGGTACATTCATGATTATACTTCATTGCTATTCCTTATAAGCTGGGATGTTTACCCGAGCCATAAGACTCACGTTTGTCACAAATTTATTTTTGTTGCAAAGTGTAGGTCTATTCGTTGTAAAAAGGAAAAAGCTTGAAGAACCGGATCTCTGAAGAAGAAATTTTGTTAATTGTATTCTACAAGAGAAATGGGAGTGTTGGTCTCGCCATTAAATCCGGATTTATTATTACTTTTGTTTGTATGCCCTGCGTGGCAAGAACTACTTTAGTGTATGCTCCTTTGGAGATGATGGATGTTTTTGAATCTTGTATTTTATAAAGATTTTTCATTTTAATAGTTTCATTTCAAATTCGATCCATGTCTATGCTTTTGTGTTATTTTGACTATTTTAGTGCTTAAATACACATTTGATGACGATGGATATGACTTAGAATTGAAACAATTTTAAAAAAAAATTATTTTGAGATGATTTTATCAAAACTTATCCATATCATTGCATACATAAAGGCTCGTTATAAGTAATAAGACAATCATGAACAATTGATTCTTAAATCCAAAAGTGATTTGGATATATTAGCTCTATGGCATAATCAAACTTGACCAAGTAAACAACATTTGCATCGCTTAGATCCATGTGGTTAGGATCTTTGTAAAAGTTTAGCCTCGGGCTAAATGAAAGATACAAATCTTGTTTATTGGAATAGGATGATTAATGAAATCCTTCACCAGTATTGGTAAGGAAGGATTGTGACTTGTTGGATATGATCATATTTGTGTGGATAATCCGTTCAAGTATGCCACAAAGAGTGACACTAGTGAAATTCTTCATCACTATCTTTATGGTAGTAGTTGAGAGAATGTTTACTAGAGAAAAGGCTTATGTCTGAAACCTAGTGGTGTTCGGAACTAACCTAAAGAGAATTAAGAATCAATAAGGGCATATAGATATAAATTCTTAGATCTAGAATAGATGCTAAGTTTTCTTATCTATATTGGTTTAAACATAAAATGAATCATGGGTTTAACCCATAATTCGTCTTTCCGAAGAAACACATTTGCACATGGTGTTACTTTAAAGAAAACCGGATATCTGTGTTGATGATCTGGTAAAAGGCAGGCCTAAAACATGTATTCAATGTGGTTTGTATACATTAATTTTATGAACCAAGTCCTCAATCTAAAACACAACATTATGGTCACTTAAGCATCCAATGAGATTTGACTAGAAAGTGTTCTTTGCTTGTCAATCTCATAACTTAAATTATCTAGTCTACATAAAGTGAGAGATGGATGAATTATAAGTTGATGCCAATATATTTAAGTAGTTCATCTGAGTTTTGGATAATTGTTTCTTGAACTTATGGGAACCATTTTTGGTTGCTCAAAAGGGAAAGTACAATTTACAAAAGCATTCCAGTGGAAGAACGTAAAACTTAAATAAAAGACCTAATGTTGACACTAGCATTTAATCAGCATAGAGATGCTGGTAAAACCTGACAATATCCATTGCTTCTTTATATCTGATGGAAATCAAGAAGGCTGCTTAGATATGAGGTTGTCATATTTTAGTAACAGCAGCTTGATGGTAAATCATTGTGATGTTACCATTCATTGGAAACATAGTGGGACCCTGTGTTCACTAGTGAATAGAAGAAGATAATGGTGTAACCTATTTGCTGCATCCAAGTACTTGACTTGGGTTAATCCCACACCTAAGGTGTAATTCAAGAAGGGTGAAGGGACTAACATATATGCCATAATGGACAACTTCAAATACCGACTAGAGACAAAATGTCTCATATTGATTTTATGGAAACAAGTTCTAGTGGTTATGTTGAAGATAATTTGGATAAAGTGTAATTTTGTTGTCACCTTGTGGAAACAAGTTTGCTCACATGGACAAAAGAGATCTGAATCCTTCATAGGATCAAGTTGAGGAAATAATTAAGGCATTTTCCGAGGGTCTCATTCATCCATAAAAACCAGATTAAGTCTGGATTAAGCGAAACATTGTTGTCACTATGGGGAAACAAGTAATCTCGCATGGAAATAAAAGGCCAAGATCCTTTGCAGGATTAAACTGAGGAAATGTTTGAATCATGTTCCGAGGCCTTATATATCCATTATGTCCAAATTGTGTTCATGACTAAGGTCAGCAAAACTTGCATCTTGTGGCTGTAATCCTGCTTTATGAGAAAGTCAAAGGAATGAGTTTTCTAGAAAGCGTAGATTAAGCCAAATACCCTTGTCAGGGCTAGTGGGAGCATCATGTGTTCCTAGTCAAATATGCTCTATGAAAATAATGTCCTAATTTAGGGTTGTTCTACAACCTAATGGTGGAATTGTTGTTCTATGAGTATAATTAGAAAATATGGAATCAAGTGGATTTTCTAATTCAAGAAGTACTGATGTATGTTCTTGATGTTCGACGAAAGTAGAATTGTCTTGAGTAAGTTATTACTGCAAGCAAATCTATGCTTATGAGGCTGTCGTTTTTTTATCGAAGTTTAGATTAATCAAGTATGTGGTATAGATACGACATTTAGACCTAAATGAGTGTCATCGACCCTATTGTGGACTTCGGTCACATTGAGGGTATGTCGACTCTGATAAACATGAGTGTCAATGACTCTATTGTGAACTTCGGTTACATTGAGAGTATGTCGACTCTGATAATCATAAGTGTCATTAATCCTATTGTTGACTTCTGTAACATTGAGGATATGATGACTATGATAACTTTGTAAATGATATCTTTAATAAACACTTCGCTAGTGGTTTAATAAGAGAATACAAAAGAGTACAAAGGGATATCGGGTAAATGATCCCATAATTAAGCCATTGTCAAATACTAGTGATGACTTTCATACTAGGTATAAAAGCATTGTTCATGCTTATGACCGGGCTTAAATATCGTTTTAGTATATGTTTGATTTACTTATAAGCTTTGGGAACGATACAGACAGTATTGTAATTTATGCTTGTTTCGATATGCGAGTGATTCGGTTACATTCATAAGACTTTACTGTGTTCCATCTTAGCATGTTTAACCACTTCCCAGAATGTTTATACATTCTAAAATTCCACAGTCAGTCATTCTTCAAGGGAAGGAAGTTTGAAATAAGGCTGAGGTTAGGTGTTGGTTATGCATTAATCAAGGATTGAATGCATGAAACGCAACAGTAACCTGTGCTTGAAAGGGGTTTCAAGTGACTGGAAGACCCACACCTAAGTTCACTTCATGGATCATGGTCACAAGTAACTCGGGATGATAATATCATTACGTCCTTCGACCCGAGATGTATGAATTGCCATAGCATGAAACTTTCTTACTTTGGTTATTTCAAAACGTAGTTCGTAACTGGCTATTATAAAGGGAATAGCTGGGTAAGACAAGGTTCATGTTATGGGATTGTACAGTCAACGGAATTTGTTCCTCCTGTATGAGAGATATCCCTGGGCCCCTCGATGATTGGGCGCTGACACCAAAATAAGCATGGCCATGCGCAAAGGAATATTGATTGAGAATCAGATATGTCCTTAAATTTTGGTCACCACCAATCTTGATCGAGAAACATAATCGTGAACGATCTGGAGATTGACATATTAATCCATGTCTCGTGTTCACAAGGATATCGCGAACAAAAGGATGTTTGATCACTTATCTATAGGCATCCCATATTTCTTGGGTTTTTAGTTTTGTTCAGGATGACAAAACCCATACTGACTTGGGGGCAGAGATGCTTTACTAGAGGCCGCTCTTTGTCTGTGGTTTCTTGGGTACGGTGTGTCATGTGCAAGTGGGAGTTTGTTAGAATATGCCCACTGACGCACGTACGCCATATAAATCACTACCGATGATGTATGGGCCTATTGGGTCACACACCGGGGATCAATCTCGACAACAACCTAAGTGGAGGGACTGATTTTGTAAAATTGTAAAGAGTTGGCATGCTGATGGGAGTTAGCGGCTCTAACTATTTAGAGTTAGCGGCTCTAACTCCTTAAGGTTAGCGGCTCTAACTTGGTCGCGATAGCGGCGCTAACTTTTAAAGTTAGCGGCACTAACCCAGAGTTAGCGGCGCTAAACCCTGTCAGATTGCATGCAACTTTTGCATGTTACCTCCATTCTCCACCAATCGAGTGGGATTGCTTCCAGATCATTCTTGGCCGGCCTTTTGGGGTTAAAATAGATCTGGAGGTCTCATTTTCGAGTGTGACATGCATAATTCTCTCTTGCCATACATAAAAAGGACACTCTCTCTTTTGAAGAAGAACTTAAGTTTTCTTGGTGTGTTCTTGAGTGTTCAAGGAAGAGGAGAACGTGGAGAATACTTTGTTGCTGTTCCAGAGATGATTTCAAGCTTGAAGATCATCAATGGCATGCTAGTACATGGAGGTTGAACAAACCCGGGATGGACTTCAATAGAGGGAGTCTTTTTCGGTTTCTTTGTTCTTCACCTTTTCCAGAAGATTAATAAGGGTATAACTTTCTTTCTCTTCTGTTTTTCATGTTGCTTTTCTTAGTTATGGAGTTTGGTACACTTTCTTGGGGTTTCCTTGTTTTTATGCTTCATTTGCTTGTACATTATGTTACTTTTGTTGTACCATGCTTCCGCTGGTTGTTCTCGAAACCCCAACAGTTTGGGCAATTCCGAATAGGTTCATTTCCGAATAAAGTCCAATTTGTAAGCAAAGACCAATTCCGAACTCCAAGGTCCCATTCCAAATAAGAAATTCCGATCAGAATAGGATTCCGAGTAAAGGCATATATCTAATTCCGAATATAACTCAAATCTGAGCATTTATCAATTCCGAGTAAGGACAAATAGTCAATTCCGAGTAAATTGTTAAGGCCAAGGTTCATCTATCCGGAATTTTATACAATTCCTATCAATATATTCGGATTCAACATCCATTCCGATCATATTAATCGGACTTTACCAATTCCGATTGATTCATGTCTCAATTCGAGATAATTCAAGTTTTTCAAACAGTTTGTTTCTAATCTTCAATTTTGATCTGAATTTAAACATGCAGGATAATCTATGTTTCCACAATTACTTTTAAGCATATAATGAACATAAATTAACATAATGTTCTAACATGCAATCATCCTATCATCAATTCATTCATCAAGCATTATCATTCTGAATTCCTATATATATATATTAATAAAACCGAATTTCAACATAAATTTTATCAATTAACAACTATGATTCAGCATTCTAACCTTTTGGATCAGTTATAGTAAATTCAATCCAATAAATTAAGAGTGTTGAAGTGTAAAGATTGTTGTATTCTTCTTCTTCCTCTACTGCCGAGAGTATTTACCCAAACAAACACACTTAATTAATCTATTTGCGTGTAAAATGAGAGTAGTGGCAAGTTAGTGGCTTAAGTGTCTAGCAATAGACACATCATCCTCCACTAAATCACAATTTGATTAATTAACTTTTCTAAATTAATAATTAATCACATATTAATCATTAAGTAATGACAATTAATACCACTAAACCAATATAAATCTTGAGTTAAATAATTAATTACCTTAGTTAATCTAAGCCGGTTGAGAGGGTGTTACATTAAATAACCGGGTGAACAAGGCTGGATTAGGCTTGATTACTTTAGACTCAAAAGTCTTTAGCATGCCTTGCAAGTCCATTAAGGATTCCACCATTTTGTGCTTATGGAAGTCTTTAACAAATTCACCATAGCACGCGGGCAGGGATTGGAGAATTATATTCACCGTAAGCTCTCTCCTAATAGGAAATCCTAACCTTTCCATTTGGTCAATGTACGCCCTCATGCGAGAAACTTGAACACTAACCTTCTCACCCTCCTGCATCCGGCAACCGACAAGGGCCTTGACATATTCATAGCATTCCTCCCTAACCTATTGTCGGAACGTATCCTTCAATTGGTTGATCATATCATATGCACTCATATGATCGAATTGCTTTCGCAGCTCGCAGCTCAGAGTCGATAACATGAAAAGAGAAACCTCTTTAGTGTCTTTGGCACGCTTTTCAAAAGCGTGTTTATCGGCCCAACTCGCTTTGGTAGCAGGCGCCTTTGGAAGGGGTTCCTCGAGGATATGCAATTTTGATTCATGGCGAAGGACAACTCGCAATTGCCGATGTCAATCAACAAAGTTCACACCAACAAGTTTATCCTTCTCTAGGAACGAACGGAGCGATAAGTTCGGTGTTGTGTTGTTGTCGTTTTCCATCTACATTTTAAAGTACACGTTTTAGGTAATTTGATATAATCCTTGTGAAAATAATTACCCAATTATTTAAACAAGGCTAAGAACCATATTTCACTCTACCTCGTGCCGGTTTTGCCGTTAACTACACGAAGCAAGCTATTTAGGCCGGTAACCATTTTACCTATTGCAACCATCTTGCAACTCTTAGATCCTTGTAGGATCCACTGACATCCATTATGTCATTTGGCATGTTTGATCCATTGCCGCACCAATTCACTTGTGCCTCTCAAATGACTAGACTTAATTCCGTCCCCACTCAAGACTCACAATGAATTTGTATGTTGTCTGCCAAGACACACATTGGTACTCTCAACCAATTATTGGCTCAGCTTTTGCACGACAACCAACATTGCGAGTTGCCAAACGCACCTTCCACACATCTCCACAAGGAATGACTCGGTTAATGCTAAACAATCGTCCAAGTTTCGATAGATTCGGGTGGTATCGTCTTATGGATGGCGCGTAACTAACTTTTGAAAAACGGGTTTTAGTTTTTCCGGTTAAAACATTTTTAACCTTTTTTGCGTATTAACAAGCCAAGTGATAAATACCAATTTTTATCCACTTATAATATAATACCATTTTTATATTATTTGTTAATTCTTTATGCGCAGTGAATGGTAAACCATTTTTACAAATCTTTGCATTTTATTATTTGTCAAAAAATATCTAGCATGCGATTTACCAAACATCCATGCAAAAATGATAAATAATAAAACACAACCACGCATAATCAATATAGTTCGGTAACATGCCCAAAATTCCTATGCATTTTCCCCGTGAGCCAAACGAGGAAAACAAGGTCGACTAAGGAAAACAAATTGTTGGTCCCGAATGGATACTACAACAAATGTTTGTAGAAGGGGGGGGGGGGGGTTGAATACAAACTTTAGCTATTTAAAATTTTAGACACACAGTTTACTTTTATATAATTCTTTATTGATGTGAATCAAGAATTACATGAACTAGATGCGGAAAATCTAAGTTCAATAAAAGGTGGCAACTAAATTTGTCTAACACATAGACTAAGCTTTTCTCAAACAACTAATGTCTAAGACGTTCAACACATGAACAAAGTTTGCAACACAGAAAGTAAAATGCTAACTCTTCTAATTCTCAACATATGAGATTTCTGTGTTCAACTCTATCTATTCGCATACTTAGCATGTTCTCATGCATGAGTATATATAAGCAAAGGTGTCCGGGTTGATGAAGTGGATAAGGGGACAAGGTACTTGATTTAATAATATTATAATAGATTAAAGTTAGTGGGTGAAAGGTAAGACAACTTTATACACAAAGTGTGTAAAGTAGTCGTACTTTTCAGTAAGGGGTTTACCCACTATATATTATTATATTATTAACGTACTACCTTTATGTCTTGGAACAAGAACCTTCTCTTTCCATGCTTTGTACTTTTATCAACACCATGCTTTATGAAGACTTGACTTTACCAAGTATAGAGTTGCCAGCTATACTTAGTTGTTTCAAAATATCTTCGAGATCTTCTCTTCTAAAGTATCTTTCACCTTTTCCAGGGGATCAAGATCCATCCTTTTTGTTCCTTTGCAGATCCAAAAAGTGCTATGTACTTTTACAACGAGAGATCTAAGGCATAATAGAACAAGACATGTTCTACCTTTGACTTAAGAAAATATTACACTGAAAAACTATTAGCTGACTAAAGACTCAGCTAACATACACTGAACAACTAACATAATTTTGCTCAGCTAAGGACAATTGTGAAAGGCTCAGCTAATTAGATCTGCTCAGCTGATCAAACTAATCAGCTAATCAATATAATTAGGTTACAGCTAATAAACTAATCAAAACAAACTCTCAGCTAATCCCAAGGGCTCAGCTAATCATTTGAGTATGATAAGCTTATTGAGAAAAGAAAGGATAAGTATAGAATACCTTATATGACATGTGGGAGGCATCAGCTGACTAAATGAGATACTATCAGCTGATCCTTTGTTGGTGCATAATTGTAAATCCCTAGTTCTTATCAATCCAATATATATACATGTTTACTTGAAATGTTTATTCAAATGTGTTTTGATTAATGGTTTGCATGTTTATACATTCTTAGTGATTCTATGTGATTATCTTAAGCTTACAAGTACTTAATCATGTGTTGATGTGTGTTTGGAAGTTTAAGTGTGTGTGATAAATCACCACGTGCAAAGTCATGCTCACTACGTGCGTAGTGGAGCTCACTACGCACGTAGTGAGTATGTCGGTTTAAAGCTAATTAATTATTATTAAAATAACCAGTACGTGCGTACTGGACTAGCTACGTGCGCAGTGAAGAGCATCACGTGCGTACTGAAGTTAATTACTCTATAAATACTTCTTAACCGCTTATTAGCGCGGGGAATCGAGCGAGTAACCTACGTAATCGACAAGTATCTTACGGGAGCCTTTGTAATCGACCTCATAAGACCTTAAGCCTTACTAAATCGCGACTTTAAGCCTCGTTAACGAATACTGTGTGTTTAATCCAAATCCAAGGGCAGCCTTAAGCATCTCTGTGTGAGTTCTTAGAGTGTGTTCTTGTTTCTACTCTGTGTGTTACTGTGTGCCGGACACCTAAGCAGATCTTAGAATCCTTAGGAGGTTTGGGAAATAGAAATTCCGCACTATTTCTCATCCTAGATCAGTCCTAGCATTAGGGTGTTTTAGTTTAGTTTAGAACCCCGTTCCCCAGCCGGTCCTACAAAGTGGTATCAGAGCCTTGTGCTTTGATTGATCACTTTTCCTTTAGGATTTCGTGATCTAGGTGTCGATTAGGCCTGTGTGTTTGTCCTTTTCGTCGTTTTTAAACCGGTTAGTAGGTCGAAAATAGGTCGTTTTGCGTTAAAAAGGTCGTGTTTTTACGTTAACTGTTTGAGTTTTACTCGTGCGAAGTGATTCCCTGTGCGTGCGTAGTGATCCTTAGTGCGTGCGTAGTGTCGTAGATCATCTAGAATCTTCATCAAGCTGTTTGTTCATTCCGTGCGTAGTAGATACTCAACGCGTGCGTGGTAAATCCATTACGTGCGTGTTGAGTCTGTGTGATAATTTTTTCCTTTAAAAATATTTTTAAGTACTCCGTGCGTAGTCGTTTCAATCCGTGCGTACTAGGTTCTCAGTTCGTGCGTAGTACAGTCTGTGTGTTTTCGAGTCATTTCGTACGTAGGTCTTTAACTTCGTGCGTAGTGCTCTGTGGTCGTGCGAAGTGTTATTCATTCCGTGCGAAGTGTTCTAAAATGTCTGACATGAGTGCAATGGCTGCCAAACAAACAATAACCGCATTAAGTAACTTAATAATGGACAATGAACAGGGAGGGATTAATAAAGTACCCCGACTACTAACCATGGAAGACTACCCATTCTGGAAACCAAGGTTTGAGATCTTTATTGATGGAGTAGATCCTAGGTTACATCGTGCCATCTCTGCCAATTACGTTGTGCCAAAGGGAGAAGGGAACATTGAAGTTTCCTATGATCAAATGAGTGATGATCAACGTAAGGCGTATGATGCGGAGAAGAAAGCTTATTCCTATCTTATTCAAGTTATTCCGAATGAGATCTTTCATCAATTCCGACGATACAGAACGTCACGTTCCCTGTGGAACGCCTTACAAAAGAGGAATGAGGGGAATGCATCTCTGAAGGAGCTAAAGGCATCTCAGTTAAGGAAGGAGTTTGATCACTTCACGTCATACGTAAATGAGAAACTTCCAGATCTGATCAACAGATACAACCATCTTCTCAGTGAAATGGATAGTCTGGGGGTGCAGATTTCCGAACGTCAACAAGTGGAGACTCTGTCTAAGGCACTACCAAAGAGCTGGAGGCCTTTCATCATGATCTTGAAGAATGGTGAGGGATTTGAACGAATGGACCTAAATGACTTCATCACCAAACTTAAAGAGCATGAACAAGAAGAGCAAAATCTAGACAGACTAAGCAGCTATGTGCAGAATCCATCGCTATACTGTTCTGGACCCATTGCTTCTCCAGCCACCTCATCCAATGCTCCGTTGCAGACAGCTTTTACTTCTAACGTCAGTTCATCAAGCAAGTCTGCTTCTGAAACTCCAAGTGGACCACCTTATTCTGCTCCTTCAAACAAAACGTCATTGCCTGCTTTAAACACTGAAAATTTCAAACATGGCAGCACTGAAGAAGTTAAGGAGCATATGGGAATGCTTAGTGCATTGGTCACTTCATACGATGATCTGCTCAAGGGAAAGATTGGGAACGCCTATCTGACACAGGAAGACTATGACCAAATTGACAACGATGAGATGGAACGTCAAGATATCTTATGGTCATATGCCAACCTGGTAAGGAGAGCCAAAGCCTTAGTGAAGAGAACGGGGATGTAGATTACAGCAACCAAAGATACGAAGCTGGGTTTTTACAAGTCAGCTGTAACCTACTACAATTGTGGTGAAAAGGGTCATTTTGCACGTGAATGTGAAAAGCCAAAGAACTCAGGACCCAAGTATCCTTTCAGAACCTCTCCGGGCAAAACGTCAAATACCACCACACCTAAGAAGGCTGAGTCACCTCATGAGGGATCATCCAAGGCAATGGTGGTAGTTCAAAAGGATGAGGGGATTGACTGGTCAGTACACTTCCAAGATTCGGATGCGTTTGAAGTTGCTGAAACCAACCTGGCCAGTGTTCTAGATCTGAATGACGACTCTCAGTCTGAGGCAGACAGTGTCCACGAGGTCAATGATGAAGAGTCTGTCCTGCCCACTGACGAGCAAAATGTGGCATCAACTTCTGAGCCAGCTGCCGAACCAACGCCAGTGCCTGTTCAACCTGAACCAGTAAATCAAAAGGCGTGCATGACTAGACAAGCTGATGTCAAAGTAAATACTACACCTGGTCTTCCCTGTGTGTCGTGTAATGATTATGTGAAGACCATAGTATCCTTGAAATCTCAAGTCACTGAGCTAACCTCTAAACTGCATGAAAACTCTATAATTAAGGGTAGAGAAAAGACTTTAAAAGATAAAATTGAAAGTCAAAACAAACAGATTAGAGAACTAGAGGTAGCTTTGCTAAACAAACAGGATGCTATTGTTTTCTACATTAATCAGATTGATACTCTAAAACGGGAACTTGCTAGCTCCAAGGTCGATTATGATACTTTAAATCAGAAATTAAAAAGTTACTCAACTTCATCATATTTGTTTGAACACATAATCGACCGAAGACCACAAGGTTCTGTTCAGGAGAAAGACACGAAGACCTATTCGAAATGTCCACCACCAGTCTTAAACCAACTGGTGCAATCTGATGTCTTCACTGAAGCTGACCAACTTGCTCCCAAAGTTGATACACCTTCTGCTTCAACTTCAAAACCAAATTTAAAAATGAAGGAGAAAGTTGGTGAGCCTCAGAGAAAAGAGCCTAAACCAGAAGAAAAACCAGAACCAGGTATGCGAAAGCTTCAAGGCAGTTCTTCTGGTCAAGGTTCCTTAATGCAAAATGTTCAAGCTGCACTTCGAACCATTGAGAAGGAGGGTGCAAAGTCTCCTGCAACCCGTCCTTATGAAGAAATCAAAATCTTACCTAAACAAAGTGGTTTAGGAGTGCACCCCAAAGGTAAAGTTGAACCGAAGGAGCCACATACACCTGCCAAATCTTACTCTAACCGGGTTTGCTATGTGTGCAGGAGACCTGGTCACCTCAGTTATGAGTGTGATCAACAGCCTCAGAGCTCTAGGGGGAAAGTTAATTTATCTGAACCTGCTCAGAAAAATAAAATGTTTAATCAAGTTAATCAGAAATCAACTGACCCCCCTCAGCTCAAAAGGACAACTGGGGAAACTTCGTGTAAACCCAAGAGTCCTGAGGTAAGTGTGAAAGGGAAGGAGCCTATACATAAAGTCATTAACACTTCCAGTGTTTATCATAAGACTCCTCCCCGTTCAGACTTGCGATGAACAACAAAATCTGAACCTAAACCATCCAGTAGTCCAGATACCAATGTAGACTCCAAAGCTACTAGTGTGTGGATTAATGTGCAAGTTGTTGGAGAAGATGGGAAACCCATGACCATTCGGGCTTGGGTTCCCAATGCTAACTAAACCTTTACTTGTTTGTGCAGGGTGCTCGCCGGTATAACACGTGGATTGTTGATAGTGGAGCATCCAGGCACATGACAGGCGATCTGGGCCTTCTTTCAAACGTCAGAAAAATAAAAGGAGGGTATGTCAGTTTCGCTGGTGATAAGGGAGGTCACATCACAGCTCAAGGTTTCTTGTCTAATGGGAGAGTGAGTTTTGACAAAGTCAATTATGTCGAGCAGCTAGCAAACAATTTGCTGTCAGTTTCCCAAATTTGTGATAAAGAGTTCAAAGTGATGTTTGACGACAAACAGTGCTATGTGCTAAAGAAGGAGTACCAAATTCCCGAAGACATGATCTTAATGTCAACTCCAAGACAAAATGACCTTTATGTCTTGGATATGTCCAATGCTTCGGTGAAAGATGTAGAACACCAATGTTTTCTCACAAAGGCCACTGAGAAGGATTCAGTGTTATGGCATAAGAGGATGTGTCATTTAAGCCTGAGAAAGATGAATCACTTAGTGCATCATGAGCTGGTCACGGGAGTCAACTTGAAGAGTTTCCATCTGCCAGACAAGTGCGTATCATGTAAAATGGGGAAGCAGACGAAGAAGCCCCACAAGTTGAAGAAGTATCACTCCATCTCAATTCCACTTGAACTACTTCACATGGATTTATTTGGTCCTGTGCGGTACAAGAGCATTCATGGAGATAGATACTGTCTGGTAGTGACTGATGACTACTCGCGGTTTTCCTGGGTTTTCTTCTTAAAAGAGAAGTCTGAGACATTCGAGACCTTAGAGGTCATGATCAACAAGTTAGAGACTATCTATAAGTTGAAGATCAGGAAGCTTCGCTCAGATAATGGAACCGAGTTCAAGAACCAGAAGATGGAAAAACTGTGTAACGAAAAAGGTATCCAACATCAGTTCAGCGCCGCATACACTCCTCAAATGAATGGAGTGGCTGAAAGGAAGAATCGGACCTTAATAGAGGCAGCACGCACCATGCTTGCAGACTCTGCTTTGCCCGTAAGGTTTTGGAACGAAGCTGTCGCAAATGCTTGTTACACACTTAACCGGGTCTTAGTGGTCAAACGATTAGGAAAGACATGTTATGAGCTGTTGAATAACCGGAAACCAAATCTTAGCCATCTTGAACCGTTTGGCGCTCCGTGCACTATGCTAAAACGGGAAGCAGAGGGAAAGTTCAGTTCCAAGGTAGAAAAAGGGTTTTTCTTGGGATACAGCATTCCGAACAAGAGGGTATACAACTTAACGTCTAATTGTGTGGAAGAGTGGTTTGAAGTGGATGTACAGAGACATTCTTCTCCTCCAACAAAAACTGGTGATGCCTGGTTGTTTGACTATGATAATCTATTTGACTCATTCAACCTGCCACCAGTAGCCTTAGAAGAAGACATTGCAATTCAAATGTTATATGATCTTCACAACTCTTCTGACGGTGCCCCATCAAACCTGCCCTCAAGTACTGCTATACCTATTCTAAGTGATGCTGATTCTGATTCTGAAGATGAGCCGCATACTCCACCAGACAAGGGGTCGCAGGGTGAAAGTTCCTCCAATGATTAAACGTTAACACTTGAGGAGACACCCGTGGTTACTAATCTGGAAACTAATGTAGAGGCTCAGTTGCAGAGATCAAGTAGAGTTGATAGAAACCATCCTCCTGCACAAATTATTGGCGATCCGAATTCTCATGTTCAAACCAGGAGGCAAGTGGCAACGCTATCAGGTTCTCAATCTTCAGAATCACCGGGATTAAAGCTGATGCAAGACTTCTCGGATCTGGGTGCAAATTTGGTTCAGTCTGTGGATTTCACACAATGTCTATGTTCAGGATTTCTCTCCCAGATTGAACCAAAGGATCATCTTGAAGCTCTCAAGGATGACTCTTGGATTAATGCTATGCAAGAAGAGTTGCTTCAATTTCAGAAATTAAATGTATGGCGCTTAGTGAACAAACCCAAGGGAGCTAAATCTTTTGGCTGCAGATGGGTTCTGAAGTGCAAAAGTGATAATCAGGGGGTGATTGTCAGGAACAAGGCAAGGCTCGTTGTTCAGGGGTTCAGACAAATTCCTGACATCGACTACACTGATGTGTTTGCTCCAGTCGCTCGGCTGGAAGCGATCCGCTTATTTCTCGCCTTTGCCTCGCACAAACGATTTAAAGTCTATCAGATGGATGTTAAAAGTGCGTTCCTGTATGGTGAAATTCAAGAGACAGTCTATGTGAACCAACCTCCGGGGTTTGTCGATCCGATCCATCCCGACAAAGTGTTCTTGCTGAATAAAGCGTTATATGGTCTTCATCAGGCACCGCGAGCATGGTATGAGACCCTCTCTCAATATCTGACTGATAATGGATACCGGAGAGGAACCATCGACAAAACATTATTTATCAAAGGTGATGATAAAGATTTGATCTTGGTGCAAGTATATGTGGATGATATCATTTTCGGTTCTTCCAATCCGATTTTGTGTGAAGACTTTGCAAGGATTATGAAGGAAAAATTCGAAATGAGCTCAATGGGAGAGATGAAATTTTTTCTTGGACTTCAAGTGGAGCAGACCGAGGCCGGAATTTTCCTACATCAGTCGAAGTATGTTGCGGATATTCTTGCCCGATTCGAAATGTCTACTGAAAAGCCTGCTGCCACACCTCTTCCAGTCAATCACGGCATGTCTCCAGATACTGAGGGGGAGTTGGTGAATGAGTCTCTCTACCGCGCGATGAATGGTTCCTTGATGTATCTCACTGCATCCAGACCAGACATCATGTTTGCTACGTGTCTGATGGCAAGATACCAATCCAAGCCCAATATCAAGCACCTGATGATTGTCAAACGGATCTTTCGCTATCTGAAGGATGCTCCCAATCTTGGACTGTGGTACCCATGTGACGACAACTTTGTGTTGACAGCCTACAGTGATTCTGACTATGGAGGATGCAAGAAGGACCACAAGTCTACATCTGGAGGTTGCCAATTTCTTGGATCACGTCTTGTAACTTGGCAATGTAAGAAGCAGACTGCAGTTGCGCTCTCTACGTGTGAAGCTGAATACATTTCGGCGGCAAGCTGCTGTTCTCAGGTCATCTGGATTCAACAACAACTGCGGGATTACGGTTTGCAATTCTCTACTACTCCCATTTTTGTTGACAATACTGCTGCTATTGCAATTACTAAGAATCCAGTACAACATTCTAAGACCAAACACATTGGTATCAAATACCATTTTATACGGGACTGCTGGGAAAAGAAATTAATCGATGTAATGTCTATTCAAACCAAATTTCAAAAAGCAGACCTGTATACTAAGGCATTTGATAAACCCCGCTTTCTATTCTTAGTGAATGAAAACGGGATGAAAACCAAGTGTGAGGTTGTCCCTGATGATTCGACTTAGTGTCCTTACTCGTATTTGTGACTGTGTGTCTATTTTCTGTGTGGTTATATCTCGTTGCTCTTTCAGTTTATTTTCTGTGTGTTCGTGCGCTTCTATTTTCTTAGTTTCTAGTTTGTTTAGTATTTTAGGAGGAGGAAAATACAAAAAAAAATCAGAAAACTTAGAAAATACAAAAAAAAATCAGAAAACATTGAAAATACAAAAAAATCAGAAAAACAAAAATGAGAAGTTGATCCAACTCAAATGGAAAATGATGGTACACTGGCTTTCAATACAAAGTATGTCTAGTAAAATTAGGACTGAAGGCATGTACATATTCTTGAGAAAACTGTCTGAAAATTTGAGTCAAATCAGATGAGAAACAGATGGCGTGTAAGGCATATGATGAGAGTCTAGGCTGATAAGTGGTTATGCATGTGGAAATCCTACAAAGATTCAAACTATCGAGACATTCCAAGTCTACAAGTCAATATCAGTTGAGACTAACTTAGTCTGGTGCACACACCTGTTACCATGCCAAATGTGCTTAGATGACAATGAGCAAAATGTAAAAGAGGGTGAAAAATTGACCCCAATCTGAGATGTCAAGGATCTATCAATGTTGAATTGTCAAAGAGCATAAAATGCAGTGACAAAAGCTATATTGATCTATTAGTGTTGAATTGTCAAAGAGCATAAAATGCAGTGACAAAAGCTCAACAAAATTATCAGAAGAGGTGAAAAATTGACCTCCATGTCAAAGAGCATAAAATGCGTTGACAAAATCACAAAGCACATAAACATGGTGGTTGGGTAATCAAGTTGTGTACCTACTGAGTGAATCAAAATACTATGAGACTTTGAAAGAGATAGTCTTAACCGTGTATGCAGTCTAGATAATCTGAAAATGTTGAAACAAAATCTGTCATTATCTGAGGAAAGTTAGGTTGACAGACAGAGTTTGAGAGAATATGTTTATGTCCAAGGTTCTGAAATAAATGACTACTAAGTATAGATGTGCTGGTACTGATTCCATCTTGGAACCTTCTCACAAAAAGATTTAATTTCAGTAATTTTATTCCTGCAATTTTCTTAGTATTTTAATTTCTGTTCTTTAGGTTTTAATTCGTTAATAGTTTACTTCTGCGTTTTCCTTTTCCTTTTTTTATCCGAAAAATACAAAAAGATTTTTGGTGTGTTTCTTATTTCTGCTGGTATGTTTATTTTCTATATATATATAATTTCTTGTGTTTGCATGTGCTTAAATGTTTTTATCTGCATTGAAGTTACTAACAGCTGTGTGCTGAGTACAGGATCATTGAGAAAAAGGCTAACTCTATGTGAAGAAGTGAGCTCACACGAAGTGAATCAATCCGTGCGAAGTGAATGAGCAGGCCGTGCGAAATGGATTGATGTGTGCGAAGTGAGATTGAACTCGCACGAGGTAAGCACCACTACGTGCGAAATGGTGAGCCACTTCGTATGGCCTTGTTGGATAACGTCATGCGAGGTGAACACACTTCGAACGAAGTGGAACAGGGTATATATACTCGTCCCGTGCGTGTTATTCAGTACGCGTTAATATTCTCTAAAGTATACTTGCATTCTCTCTCGTTTGTGATTTTGATTCCTGTGAGAAAAGAGTTTTTCGATCCACGATTCTTGAACACCTTTGCTTCGTGAACATTCTGGTATAATTTTTGTCTCAATCCAACGGTTAGATCTGGAGTTATAGTCGATTTTGTGTTCGAAAGTCAAACAATCTTTAAAACTGAGATTTGAGATCTACACGTGTTAATTTGTTAGATTTAAGTGAAAAGGAACCTTAGTGGACTTAGTTAGATGACTTCTAGCCACTTAATCGAGACAAATACACTGAAAATCGAGGGTTTTGAGTCAAACACATCGTCAAACTGTTCTTCGTTGTTGATGATTGGCCGTGCGAAGTGAAGTCCAGCTCGCACGAACTGGGATTCACCTCGCACGTACTCAACTGTGGGGACGATGAAGCCGATGAGTTTCAGCCGCACGAAGTGAATTGCAATCCGTGCGTGGTGCATCCATCACGTGCGAAGTGAATTGTTTTTCAATTAAATTTAAAGTTTTTTTTTTCCTCCAACCACTTCGCACGTAGGCTTCTCATCACGTGCGTGGTGGTGCTCAGTTCGCACGTGATAGGATGATAATTTTTTTTATATATGAACGTTTATGTTAATCTGCAGATTTTAACTGTGTGTTACGATCAGTGGATGTGTTTCTAATGTGCATAATGTTCATTCTGCAGAATTTAAGCAATGGAACCCGCTCAATTGGAAAGCTCACCAGTTCCACCTGTGGCTGAAGCTGTTTCTGGAAGTCAACCTAAGACAGACCTGAAGGCCGGAGACATTCACAACATTAGGACATGTGTATCTAAGAATAAACTGACCAAGGATTGTGATGAGATCATTGATTATTTGATGAGGTCGAGAATATATACGGCAATCACAACTACATGCACTGCTTACACCTCGCATCAGAAAGAATTCTGGAACACTGCGGCATATGATGAATCCCTGGGTGGGATTCGAGGGAAGGTGCAAAATAATGATGTATTTGTGTCGGAAGGTATTCTGAATGAGCTGCTTGAGCTCGGGGATGATATTGCAGACCCAATTCTGCTGAACAGTTGCCGTGTGAAGGGATGTTTGTTAAGGTGTGGATATACGGGGGAGATCCGTAATGAATCGGTTTTCAAAACCAAGCTCTGCCCCCCGTATCGTTATCTGATGCATGTGATATCTCACTGTCTGGGCCCAAGGAGAACCGGACACGATCAGCTTAACCAAACGTTCTCCCATCTGTTTGTAGCCCTTGTGCTTAATGTCAAGTTTAACATTTCCAGGGCTATCTTCAACGGCTTAAAGGAGAATCTGACAAAGAAAGAGGGGCAATTCCTTATGTACCCCAGATTCCTACAAATAGTAATTGAAGCTCAAGTGGAGGGTCTGGTGAAAGAGGACGGTGATCGAATCAAGCTTAAACATATGAATGAAAAAACTGTAAGACAGATGAGTAGATATATCGGTACCTCGATTCCTCCTAAAAGGCGTCTAATCTGCCATTTGGGAAACCAGGCTTACAAAGCTCCGGAAAGGAAACATCTGTGGAGGAATGAGGGTTCAATCTCACAAGTGGAGAACATTGAGATAGTTTCTGATGATGAGGATGAGGAGCCTGAGATACAAAGTCAGGGAGTTCGTGATCCCACTGGGGGAGAGGCTATCCCAGGAAGCCTAGAAGATATTAATGTTGATGATTTTTTCGAGGAAAGTGAGGAGGAGGAAAGTAGGAAAAGGAAGGAAAAGGCTGCAGTCGATGAGCCAGAGAAGAAGAAGAAGAAGGTATACAAGTTCAAGCCGCTGGTTGCTTCTTCAGAAATCATTGTCAAATCATCCTCTGCAACCGCCGCTCCAGTCATCTCTGTCCCTCAAGGTGCTGAGGGGTCCTCTCAGACCAGGTCACAACTGCCTACCCTAGCCATGGAAGCAAACCTCAGCAGGATCCAAGGCTACATGCTTGATATGATCAAAGATGAAAACAAGAGAAAGCTGGAGTTAGCAGAGGTGAAGCAGAAACTGGTCGAGAAGGATGAGCAAATTGAAAATCTTTTGAAAAGAGATGAACAAATGGAGGAGTTGTTAAAGAAGGATGCTGAGAGGATTGAGAGCTTGGAAAAGAGCAATGAAGAAAGAGAAATGATAATCAGGGAGCTGGTAAAGAAGAATGAAACGATGGAGCATATATTGCTTGAATATACCTCGGAGTTTAAAAAGTTGAAAGATAAAGTTGAGAAACAGGATGAGGTGGTCCTAAGATTGAAAGAGGCCACGGAGTCCGAACAAGCATACACTTACTCTGGCGATGAGCAAGGTTGATTTGTGATCTTGTATTTATGATTTTATTGATGTATTCTGTGTGATGATAAACCTTTTGTACTGAAATGTTTATTTAATTATTATGAAATGAAATGGTTATGTTAACTTACACACATTTATGATTTCTTATTTCTGTGTGAAGATCCATTAATTGTTCAGCCATTGAAAGCTGATATTCCTCAGTCATCTCGTTTGCTGAGTGTTCAAGGGCAAATTGTTCCACAACATGAGTATGATGCAGAGGAAGGAGAAATACTTCCATTTCTGACAAAAGAACAAATTGCCGAACTTTTACAGATTCCTGTCGAAGATGTTATTCTAGAAGAGGTGGATGAAAGCTTTGTGCAACCATCTCAAGCTGAACAGGAACCTGTATTTGACACTGATGAGATTGAGATTGAGGATGAAACCGATCAACACTATCCTGGTCAACAAACAGACGACCTGCCTGACCTTGCCGATCTTTTCCGAAATGCGAATGCTGAAGAAGTCAACAAAAGAGCTGAAGTTAGAGAACAAGAAAATGTTGATTTTGATTTAGAAAAATATCTGGGTGATAGAAAATCTAAGCAAGAGGAAAGAGAAGCAAGACGTAAAAAGTATCAACGATTTATAGAACGTCAGGCAGGAAAAGAAAAAAGGTCTGAAAGCTCACCGGAGTATACCAAATTTTATCAGACTCTGGGCAAAAAGACGGATGGTGAGATTGTTGGTTGGTGCTACATGCCGGAATTCAATGTTTATGCAATCAAAAGAGAAAGGGGAGTTGAGTACTTTCAAAGGGCAAACGACATTCAAACATTGCCATTCTATGATATACGACAACTCGCTCGCCTGCCTCTTCTGGATTGTGACGATAATAGCATAGCAAAATGGTTCGAGACGCTGGTAAAGCGTGAGGCTCAATTTGGATGGAAAAACATAAAGCCTTACATACCAGGGGTCAAGATCCATCCAACAAGGATTGATCCACTGACAGGGAGGAGATTCAAGATACTCAACTGTAAAGCTCCCCGTTGTATGAAAAAGTTGCCATTAAGGACCATGCCGACTGGGTGGAACGCTAGGTTCAAGTGGTGGTACTTCAACGAGAAGACAACGGAGGCAGTGATTGTTTTAGACGACAACCTGTCAGGTGGAGAAACTGTAAAGGTATTCGATCCTATGTGGATCAGAAATTTTGGTAAAGACGACATCACTGTTCTGTACTACAACCCAATTCTGTACAAGCATCAATATATGGAGTTAGCGTTGCAGTTTCAGAAAGTCGTCAGAATTTGTTTTGCATTTGACATCTATGCTGGATCTGAAGAAGTAAAGTCTACAACTGTGTGATAGCTAGATTGTCAGTTTTGTTTACTTTGTGTAAATTTTGCTTAGTGCAAGTTTTATTGATAGAACTAGGTCTTAGGGGGAGTTTGTTGGTGCATAATTGTAAATCCCTAGTTCTTATCAATCCAATATATATACATGTTTACTTGAAATGTTTATTCAAATGTGTTTTGATTAATGGTTTGCATGTTTATACATTCTTAGTGATTCTATGTGATTATCTTAAGCTTACAAGTACTTAATCATGTGTTGATGTGTGTTTGGAAGTTTAAGTGTGTGTGAGAAATCACCACGTGCGAAGTCATGCTCACTACGTGCGTAGTGGAGCTCACTACGCACGTAGTGAGTAGGTCGGTTTAAAGCTAATTAATTATTATTAAAATAACCAGTACGTGCGTACTGGACTAGCTACGTGCGCAGTGAAGAGTATCACGTGCGTACTGAAGTTAATTACTCTATAAATACTTCTTAACCGCTTATTAGCGCGGGGAATCGAGCGAGTAACCTACGTAATCGACAAGTATCTTATGGGAGCCTTTGTAATCGACCTCATAAGACCTTAAGCCTTACTAAATCGCGACTTTAAGCCTCGTTAACGAATACTGTGTGTTTAATCCAAATCCAAGGGCAGCCTTAAGCATCTCTGTGTGAGTTCTTAGAGTGTGTTCTTGTTTCTACTCTGTGTGTTACTGTGTGCCGGACACCTAAGCAGATCTTAGAATCCTTAGGAGGTTTGGGAAATAGAAATTCCGCACTATTTCTCATCCTAGATCAGTCCTAGCATTAGGGTGTTTTAGTTTAGTTTAGAACCCCGTTCCCCAGCCGGTCCTACATCCTTGACTGCTCAGCTGATCATTAAGGAATCCTCAGCTGATGGTTTTCACCATTAGCTGATGCTTTGTAGATGCATAGCTGATCCTTCTTGACTTGTCTTTTCTTCTTAGCTGATCTTCCTGAAGCTGGTCCTTTGGCTGATACTCAGTGTTTAGCTGACACTTTGGCTCGTCAGCTGACATTTCTTACTTAGAAATTCTTTAAGTCTTATATGAAAAACAACACATGTTTTTCATTGATCCAAGTACAAAACTGAATATGTGGTTTTGTTAACATCAAATTCTATTTCAAAATAATAGTCAGGTTTGATTTATGGTTTGATATATGTATCTCCCCAACAATCTCCCCCTATTTGATGATGACAAAACCTTATCTGTTTAAGAAGAATCAGCTCGACTCGGATTTGTAAACATAAAAATTTTAAATGCATTTTGGCTACCTAGCTATCTGTTTTTGGTAAGTCTTTAAAGTATGTTCCCTGATATTCTGTTTTTGGGAATCTTTTCATTTATGATGTACCATGTTCTATTTTTGTGGTATCTTTTATCCTTTTTCTGTTTTTAGGATTTTTATATTTTCTTTATTTATACTAGGTGACCTATCTACTAAGAGTCAATATACTAGCATTTTAGCCAAGTAGTCCATGATCAACGTTTCAAGCTTGATTACAGAATAAAGTATTTACAACAGAGTTTGAACAACTTAGCTCAACTGAGAACTAAGCTAAAATACAGAAGTTGAACTATTCTAAGAAAATTGAAAGTACAACTAATCTATTTATGAAGTTTCAGTTGTCTTCCCACCAAGGCTCTTCTTTGACTTCAACATATTTAGGTTGTTGTCTCTCAGCCAAAAGTTGATCAGCTCTTGATTTGATTAACTGCTCAAATTGTTCATTTCCTGTCAATCCTCTTATGGAGATCACAGCATGAAGAATGAATTCTCTTTGAGCTTTGCTTATCTCTGACTCTCTCAGGAATCTCCAATCTCCTGCTCTGTTTCTGAAGAACATCCCTCTCTCAGGCACTGTTATATATCTGAACAATTCTGGTTGAGTGTTGGGAGGGAGAGCAGTATTCAAATTTTCATATGCAGAGAGATAAGGATGATCAGGATTTAGAATTATCTGTTCAACAGCAATAAAGGCTTTTGATGATTTCTTGAAAGCATCCTCTATTACTTGAACATGAGCAATGAATTGATCATGAGTGAATAGTTTGTTGTATACTGACATTCTGATCCAGTATTCGAATTTAGCAATAAACCTCTAGACTATCTCACTCTTGGACTTAAAGAGGTGGTACAAGATCTCTATCATCTCATAGAAGGAGAAGAACTTACAATGGTGTACATAAGCATCTTCATATGTTTTTCGTTCATCTCTCCTTACTACTCTAAGATAAGGACCTTCATTTGTACCCTTGAAATGATGTAGTCAAACTTTCTGCCTACCAAGTTCACTTTGATGCTCAGGAACTCCTTGGATTTCCTTTCAGTAGGTCTATCCATACCAAAATCAAAGCTTTGCAGAGCTTGAATAACTTTCTTGTGAGTCCTTCCTCTTTTAGGAGCTTTCTTGGTAGAAGGATCACTTTGCAGAGGTGCTTCTTGTGCTTGAGGGGCTTGAGATGACAGAATAATTAATTCTTCTTCTTGAATCTCCCTTAGCTTATCATCAGTGGCACTAACTGCAGCAACAAGATCTTGTGAAGAAGTGAAGTCTTGGTGCCTTTCCCTAGCTTTTAGAACTTCTTTAATTGTGTAGCCTAAAGCAACAGCCATATCATTCAACTCCTTTTGATTTTCCTCTCTTCTATCTTCTTCTTCAATCTCCTCAGCTGACATTATTTTCTTTCCTTTTCTTCTTGAGCTGCTAGGAGTTGAAGGACTTGGTTTTGCAGGAGAGGAAGTTTGGACTGTTGGAGTAGAGGGTGAAGACTTCTTTGGCAGGTTAAACATGGAGGATAGAGGCAGATCATCATCATCTTCATCATCATTAGATTCATTTGAAGGAATCTTGATAGGAGCACAGGATTCACCTTGCTTAGATCTTTTTGCACTCTTCCTTCTTGCTACTTATTTAGGCCTTCTCTTAGGCCTCTGCACAGCATGTTGCTCCCCCTAAGATGTTCTCTCCCCCTCGGCAGTTGATTGGACTTGATGTTCTGCTTCACTGGGGGTTGATGCTTTTGCTGCCCTTTCTGCTTCTTGAACAACCTCCACTTCAGCAAGATATGCATCCAAAGCAGTTCTTTCTTTAGCTGATGAAGTCCCTGAAGCAGAGTTGGAAGATCCTGATCTCTCCCCCTTTTTGGCATCATCAAATGTAGGGACATAGTCAGTAGGCTTAGGAGGAACATCCTCAGTGAAAAAGGAGAAGGGAGTGGGAGAAGCAAATGTTGGAATGGTTGAGGTTGAAGGAGAGGGTTGTGGTTGAGAAAAAGGTGTAGGTGAGGGTTGTGGTTGAGAAGGCGTGGGAGAGAAAGAAGGGATGAGAGGTCTTAGCCTATTAACAGCTTTGGTCACATTAGTGAACAGTCTTAGAGTTTCCATGTGCCTCTGCCTTGTGGATTGGCCTAAGTTGGTGACCCCATCATCTATGGATTTGAGGAAGTGGGGTACTTGGAGAGGAGGGTCAGGGATGGCAACAGAGATGTTTGGAGGGGAAGGTCTAAGGGTTTTTAGTTGGGAAAGAAGTTTGGTTATTGTGTGTTTAAGGGAATATATGGTTTGGTTTGAAATGGTAGGGGCATGGGTGTTGGTTTGGTTTAACAGTTGATCCAATCTTGCAAGGATTGGGGTTAGATCAACTGGGGCAGAGGTAGGTTGGGGTTGGGATTGGTATTGGTTGGTTTTAAGGGACTCAACTTCTTGGGTAAGAAGGGAGAGTTGAGTTTCTGTTTTAGATTGGAAGGAGGTGAAGGAAGCTTGAAGACTATCCATCTTTTGAGAGATGGACAGTAGGTTTTGGAGAATTTGGGGTGAGGGTTGAGATAAGGTTGAGGGAATGGATTGTGTTTGTAATGATTGAGTGTGGGTGCCAACATCAGGAATAGGTTGGGGTCCCTCACTTAAGCTTTGGTGTGTAAGCCTAAGATCACTTGGAGCAGAGAGTGTGCCCTGTACCAATGGTTGGCTTATGCAACTGGTATTGACAGGCAGTGTAGTGGTTGGTGTAAGAATAGAAAAGTATATGAGTGTGAGTTGGGGTTAAACTCACTAGGGCTCCCCTTGTTACATCAATAAGCTGTTGTGAGCTTATTGAGGGTATTGGCAGACTCAACAGGGGTAAAGACACAGTATGACCTTGGGCTAAGGTCTGTCTTTCAATGGTATCACTCTGTTGGGAGAGTGACCCAGATTGTAGGATTCCCATTGTTACAGATGCACCTTGTTGAGAAGATGTACCCACTGGCTTAAGGGTTATATCAACATCCATAAGCTCCCCCTCAACATAAGAGGAAACTATAGGAGTTGAGGTCAGAGGTGCAGTGTGCAATCCCTCTTAGATAAGTGCAGTATGCACTATCTCTAATGAAATTGCATCTATGTGGGTGACAGAGGGAGTAGAACTAGTGACTGTTGGGAGTGCACTAGAGCTTGGCATAAGTGGGGGTGTTTCAACAGGGGTTGAGGATTGGTTCTCCCTGGTTAGGATTACCAAATGAGTGTCCTCAGTGAGTGAGTGAGGTATACCTGAGATTTGCTTGGCTTTGCTGAATTCTATGAGTTCAACTAGCCTTTCAGTAACCACTTCTTCATCAGGAACCTCTTCATCCCCACCAGTTGCTGCTCTATGAACAAATTCACTTGATCCTTGATCCTGATCATGAGAAGGAAATGCATCACCAGATTCATCGTTACTGGCAGGAGTGCTTATATACCCTGACCTTCTTGAAGTGCTTGGACTTGAGGGAAACATTGCAAATGGTATCCCATGGGGACTCGATGAGGTGGAAGCAGAGTTGTAAGCTTCATGTTCTATAAAAATTCCACCAGCATCACCATCATGACCATCACCACCATCACTATCATCATCACTAGCACCATTATCATTATCATCATTACCAGAATCATCACCTTTTACATGTTCATCAACATCCTCAGCTTCAGGAATGAAAGGTTCATCCTGTGCTGGCATCTCAACATCCTCCTCAGTAAACCTTTCAACATTACTTAAGGCTTCATCAGAGTGCTCAGTAATTACATCAGGAGACTCTGAATCATTAGCCACTTCTTTAGTTACATTTTCACCAACTCCTTCCTCTTCATTAACATTCTCCTCATCTTTAGCAACATCTATCAACTCTTGCATTTGTTCTGTTATTGTAGGAACTTGAAATTTCCTTATCAAATGAAAGATCTTTTGACCCATTTGGGGAATGGTCATAGTTTGCATATGTGCAACTAACCCAGTATAGTGTTCCCATTGGAAAATTTTTAGTGCAATCAGACTTAAGTACCTTGTGTAAGGAACTTGGGTTCTTGTTGATTTCTTAGATGTGCCTAGGGTCACCTTATCCACCATTTCTGAGAATATGACTTGTACAAAGTCAATATTCCTTCACGTGACTAGTGCATGGAAAACCATCAACTCTGACTGGTTCATCTGATCAAGACTTCCGGATTTGTGGCCAAAGCACCGAATAACAACGCTTGCCAAATACTTCCATGGGTGTCCGAGAATAGACAGCTTGTACTGACCATGGGCAACCGGTTCGTTATAGCCTATCAGGGGCAAAACCTCCAAAATTTGATCCAACAGTGCAAAGGGTTGGTATGGGGCCAGGTTTGGGATTGAGATATCTCGTCTCAAAGAATCGAAAGAGATAGGGATGTTTATGGTATTGTTGAGATAGGTACAATTTATGATTTGTTCATTGGAACAAAGGATGAGCAGAAATAAATGCAACCATAGGTTCATACCCCTGGTTTGCTTTGCTCGGAGGGATGTCGGTGTTTATCATGAAGTTGTTTGGTTGGATGTTCATAACAGCATTTGCAGTGATGTTCTCACCGGGAACAGCGTTGGGAGTTGAAGCAGGATTGAAGGTCACCATTTCTGTTCAAAAATGGAGATACTGAAATTTCAGAGAGAATAGGGTTCTTGTTTTTAGAAGAGGAAGAGTGTTTGAGAATTGTTGAAAGCATAGGGATTGGGAAACCGCTCAAACATGATATATCTTCCTTGGAAACCTACACTGTCACAGAGAAATCGTATTAAAAAAGTAACTATCACACCTTTAAATGGAGATAAACGGAAAAGATAATAAATACACAGACAACTAACGGACAATTTAAAAAGAATTAAATATAACCTAGTAGCAATAAATACAAGTGAGAAATTAATAAAATAAGTGTGGGGACACAGAGTTTTGGCTTTTGAAAAGTATCAGCTGATGAAAAATATGGTCAGCTGACATATTTTGAAAGAAAATAAGTGTCAGCTTATGAATGTACTTGGCTGAGCTTCTAGTTCTTAGCTAATGGTTTATCAGCTAAGGCATTTTATCAGCTGATGGTTATCAGCTGACAGAATTCCTTTAGCTGACATACCAAAAGTAAGACATACATAAGCTTAGATAAGTACTTCATCTCACACACAAACAGAGTTAGTTTCTCACACTAAATTAACTACCTATGAAAAGAATATGTTTCAAATTTAACATCCCAAGTTTGGATATTAGGAAGTTGAACCGAGACTCATCCAAAGGTTTTGTAAAATGATCAGCTAATTGAATATCAGTGCTAATGTAATGCATGGAAACATTCTTTTTCTGCACATTATCTCTCAAAAAGTGATGCCTGATTTCAATATGCTTGGTCTTGGAATGCAAAACAGGATTGTTAGAGATAGAAATGGCACTAGTGTTGTCACATAGGATTGGGGAGTTTTCAAACTGTAGGTCATAATCAAGTAGTTGGTTTTGCAGCTATAGGAGTTGAGCACAACAGCTTCCAGCAGCAATGTATTCTGTCTCAGCTGTAGAAGTTGAAACAGAGTTCTGTTTCTTGCTTGACCAGCTAAATAACCTTCCACCTAACAATTGACAACCACCAGATGTACTCTTTCTGTCCAGTATGCACACTGCAAAATCAGAATCAGTGTATCCAACTAACTCAAAATCTGAGTCCTTGGGGTACCAAAGACCTAGATTAGGAGTTCATTTGAGATAACTGAAAATCCTTTTAACAGCAGCTAAGTGAGATTCTTTGGGATCTGCTTGGTATCTAGCACAGAGACATGTTGAGAACATTATATCGGGTCTGCTTGCAGTGAGGTATAAAAGTGACCCTATCATGCCTCTATAAGCTGTAATGTTCGCTGATTTACCATCAGTGTCCTTTCCAAGTTTTAAGGCAGTGGACATGGGTGTTTTCATTGAGGAACAATTTTCAAACTCAAATTTTTTAAGCAAATCATTAACATACTTTGCTTGATGAATTAAAATTCCATCAACCTCTTGTCTAATTTGAAGTCCAAGAAAATAGTTTAATTCACCCATCATGCTCATCTGATAGTTATCAGACATGAGTTTAAAAAAGTTTTTACAAAGATCCAAATTTGTAGACCCAAATATTATGTCATCTACATATATCTGCACTAGAATTACATCACCCTTGAATTTCCTTATAAACAAATTGCTATCTATATTTCCTCTTATAAAGCCTTTAGTGGTTAGAAAAGAAGAGAGAGTATCATACCAGGCTCTTGGAGCTTGCTTTAGACGATACAAAGCTTTGTTCAAGAAGTATACATGGTCAGGCTTGCTTGCATCCTCAAAACCCGGAGGTTGTTTGACATACACCTCTTCCTTCAATTTTCCATTGAGGAAAGCACTCTTAACATCCAGTTGAAACACTTTGAAGTCTTTGAAGGCAGCATAGGCTAGAAACAGTCTTATAGCTTCAAGTCTTGCAACAGGGGCAAAAGTTTCATCAAAATCAATACCTTCTTCTTGGCAATATCCATGTGCAACCAGCCTTGCTTTGTTTCTGATGATCAGCCCTTGTTCATCCATTTTGTTTCTGAACACCCACTTAGTACCAATGATGGTTTTGTCCTTTTGTCTTGGTACCAAAGTTCATACATTGTTCCTTGTGAATTCTGCCAATTCTTCTTGCATGGCATTAATCCATTGGGATTATTGAGAGCTTCATCTACCTTATTTGGTTCAATCATATAAACAAAACCTGTGTATAAACAGAAATTACAAGCTTTTGATCTTGTTAGTACAGGTGCTTCTATGTTACCTATTACCTGATCTTTTGGATGATCCTTGTGGTCCTTATAGGCATTTTGGATTATGGGATAGTTTGGATTATTTTGGATTATGGGAGTTGAAATTCTTTCGTTGAGATCAGCTGATGAGACTTCTGGTTGATCAGATGACAGAATTTCAGGAGTGTTATCTGATGAAACTTCTACTGATGAAGGAATGTTTGATATGGAATTAGAGTCCATTGATGTTGAATCATGATTCTCATCATTCAGTAAAAGTGTGGGTTGGTTAATAGGTTGTGCATTGGTTTGATGTACATTTAGAACAGGTTCATCTAAATCCTCTACATCAGCTGATGGGAGTGGATCAGCTGACACTGGTATGTTGTCTTCAGTTTGCAGCAGATCATTAAATTCCTCACCTGTAGATGGATTAGTAGAACATGAAGCAACAAAGTCATTTTCATTAAAACTTACATTGATTGATTCTTCTATGACCTTTGTTCTGAGGTTGTAGATTTTGTAAGCTTTGGAGATCACAGAATATCCAACAAACACACCTTCATCAGCTTTAGGTGCAAACTTCTGCAAATCATCTCTCTGGTTCAGAATGAAACACTGACACCCAAAGTTATGCAGAAAGCTGATGTTGGGCTTCCTTCCCTTAAGCACTTCATAAGGAGTCTTGTTGTGCCTCTTGATAACTAGGGATCTGTTCTGAGTGAAACATGCACAGTTGACAGCTTCAACCTAAAGATTGAATCCTAACCCACTCTCACACAACATGGTTCTTGCAGCTTCTATCAATGTTCTGTTTCTTCTTTCAGCTACACCATTCTGTTGTGGAGTCCTTGGAGCAGAGAAGTTTTGAGATATGCCTTTATCATCACAGGACCCTTCTAGCGTTTGATTTCTAAACTCAGTTCCATGATCACTTCTGAGCACCCTTACCAGATTTTCATTTAGCACTTCCATCTTCTTAATAAAGCTTTTTATTTCTTCAGCAGCCTCACTCTTTGCTTTGAGGAAGATGACACAAGTGTATATTGAGAATTCATCAACCATCACCAGTGCATACTTACTTCCACCAATACTAGCAGTAGCAACAGGAGCAAATAAATCCATGTGCAACATGTAGAAAGGTTTAGTAATGGAGAAGGATTGCTTAGATGGAAAAGAAGTCTTGTGCTGCTTTCCCTTCTCACAGGCAGAGCAAGGTTTAGGCTTAACATACGTCAGTGAAGGTAGTCTTGACACTAGATCACCCTTGCTCAACTTGTTTATGTTTTTGAAGTTTAAATGGGAAAGCCTCTTGTGCCATAACCAGTTTGTGTCAGTTACAGATTTTGTATACAAACAGGTTAACCTTGATTTATCACCAGAGGACATATCAACAATATAAACATCCTTGGTCCTTTTGGCATAGATTACTGTTTTACCTTCTTGATCTAAAATGGAACCACCTGTCTTTGTAAATAGGACTTTATGGTCACCATCACATAACTGACTTATACTGATGAGATTGTACTTAAGCCCCTTAACATATGATACTTTGGACAAGGTTAAGTTCCCATTATGAAGTTCACCGTAGCCTTTTGTTTGCCCACAGTTGTTATAACCAAAGGTCACCCTTGAACCCTTTTCCTTCTTGTAGTTACTTAACAGAGCTTTACAACATGTCAAGGTCCTAGAACATCCACTGTCTAGATACCATGTGTTAAGACCCTGCAAAGATTAGATTTAAAGAAGGTTAGTGACACTTAGGGTATCCACAACTAAGTGGACCCCTGTAGATTGCACCTAGCTATCCACTTCATATTAGGTTGTTTATGAATGATAGGAACCACAGTGTTATCAAAATCAGTCCGCTGTCTTGAGTTACCTTCAAGAGAATAATCACTTGCCTTATGCCCTTTGCTCCCACGTTTATAACATTTTTTACTTTTGGAGCCTTTGACATGTTTTAGTGATTGCCCAGGAGATGTCTTAGCTATCTTCTGATGACTATGGGTCATCAGCTGACATATTTCACCATTCAGCTGTTGCAGCTGATTCTGTAAACTAATTAGGTCTTTGTTTACAGTCACCTTAGATTGATCCTTAGGAAAAAGGAGTTTTTGATTAACCTTAGATGTGGCAGACTTAGACTTCATGTGAACATTAAGTCATTTTCTCTTGGTTTCTCTTATTGAAATAGTTTGAAGTGATACTGGATCAGCTAAACAGATTACAGAGGATTTTTTATCATCTGACAAGATATCAGCTGAACAACCATCATCTGTTCTCTGATCAGCTGATTAAGGATCATCAGCTAATAAAATGTCAGCCACCTGAGCACTTATATTTAATGTATCAGCTTTCAAGGTTTGACAACAGAATGTCTCTTTGGTATCAACAAATGATTCCATTCCTTTACTGGCTTCCTTTAACATTAAATTATTAGTACTTTTACTTTCTGACAGAACAATAGAATTTGCAATAACTTTTGAAGTTGTTGAGTCCTTTAGCTGAGTACATTTACTTTTGACAAATCTGTTAGTGATAATACTTTTACCTTTTAGTATCTTTTGAAAGGTAAGAGGTAAAATATCAGCTTTTTCTAAGATATTTATGTCCTTACTAAAATCAACACAATTAACAGCTTAGGAATAATTTCCACCAATAATAGCTTGAACTTGTTTATGAATCTGCTCATTGACACACTGAGTGGTCTTTTCAGCAGAAACACACCAAGATTTAACTACTTTTTGTAGGTCATTAAACTTTATGGTTGCTTCATTGGTTTCTTTTACCAAGTTCTGATTAAGTATCTTTTGATTAGCTAAATCATCTTCTAGTTTTGTCATTAGTTTCAGATTTTCATCTTTAAGACTCAACATCTTTTTTAGTGATTTTATTTCTATTTTTAGCTTTTTTTCTCTTTGAATATTTGACTGAAACTCAACACACAGATAATCAAACATAACGTTCTTTTCATTATCTTCATAGTTAATACACTTTCCAACCTGATCCATAGAAGAGGGATCCCAGTCAGGAGAAGTACAAGCTTTGGCAGCTTTCTTCATGTCCTCATCAAAGGAACTTGTACTCCATGTGTTAGGCATCAAGCTGAGCTGAGCAGAGAGGACCTCATCTTCATCACTTGAGAGATCTTCCTCAGTCCAATCTTCTTCTTCAGCTACCAACACACTATTATGGGCTTTCTTCTTGTTCTTGTCAAGGACAACAGCAAGAAGCTTTTTGTATTTAGGTTCATAATCAATCTTGCTGTCTGAGCTTGAGGAACCCTTGAAGCCTGTGCTTCCTCTGGACTTACATTCATTGGCATAATGACCAGTCTTGCCATAGGAGAAGCAACCTTCAGAAGCCTTTGGTTTAAACTTGGTTTTTTCTCCTTTGAAGGGTTTCCTCTCAAACCTCTTGACACCATTTCTTTTTAAGAATGGTTTGAACCTTTTTACCAACATGGCAGCCTGCTCAACAGGAGCTTCAATGCTGTCCATGTTCTCCAGATCTTCCTCCCCATCATCCACTTGCTCTTCATCAGAAGACTCCTCCTCTTCCTCCTCATCACTGGACTCATCCAGCACTGCAGCAAAACTCCTGGATCTTGTATCCTTCGACACAAGGGCAGTAGATGGAGCTTTTGCAGCCTCCTTCATACCCTTGGTAGAGAGTTTCCTTTGCTTCACTGATTCTTCATGATTAATGAGGTTTTCATATAAACCAACCAGTGTAAGACCCTTGATTTTGTCACCATGTTTAAGTACAGTGATAAAATGAACCCAAGATTCTGGGAGAGAGTCTAGTAACTTGTTTACAAGCTCCTTATTGCTCTTGGGAACCTCTGCCCTTCTTAAGTCATTAATAAGGCAGTTGAACCTGGTGTAGGTCTGAGTAAGACTTTCACCTTTATGAGCAAAGAAGAACTCATATTCTCTTACCAGAAGGAGTTTCTTATTTTCCTGCACTTCTTCAGTGCCTTCATAAGCAACAGAAAAAGTGTCTATCATATCCTTTGCAGATTTGTAGTTGAGAACTTGATGATAGACATCATTTGGCAGTGTTGAGACTAAGGCTGTTCTGGCTTTGACATCAAGATTAACCAGCCTTTTGTTTTCATCAGACCATTGATGAATGGATTTTACAACATACCTGAAGTGGAGGCTGTTCAAGATAGACATCATTTGGCAGTGCTGAAGTGGAGATCATTTGGCAGTTCTGAGACTAAGGCTGTTCTGGCAGTGCTGAGACTAAGGCTGTTCTGGCTTTGACATTAACCAGGATTTTACAACATCAAGATAGACATCATTTGGCAGTACTGAGACTAAGGCTTTTCTGGCTTTGACATCAAGACTAAGGATGTTCTGGCTTTGGATGCATATCTTGCTGAAGTGGAGGGTGTTCAAGAAGCAGTTGAAGAGTAAGCAAAACAAATCTTAGATATGAATTATCTAGCCTGCTCTGATACCAGTTGTTGGTCCCGAATGGATACTACAACAACAAATATTTGTAGAAGGGGGGGGGGGGTTCAATACAAACTTTAGCTATTTAAAATTTAAGACACACAGTTTACTTTTATATAATTCTTTATTGATGTGAATCAATAATTACATGAACTAGATGCGGAAAATCTAAGTTCAATAAAAGGTGGCAACTAAATTTCTCTAACACATAGACTAAGCTTTTCTCAAACAACTAATGTCTAAGACGTTCAACACATGAACAAAGTTTGCAACACAGAAAGTAAAATGCTAACTCTTCTAATTCTCAACAGATGAGATTTTTGTGTTCAACTCTATCTATTCGCATACTTAGCATGTTCTCATGCATGAGTATATATAAGCAAAGGTGTCCGGGTTGATGAAGTGGAGAAGGGGACAAGGTGCTTGATTTAATAATATTATAATAGATTAAAGTTAGTATGTGAAAGGTAAGACAGCTTTATATACAAAGTGTGTAAAGTAGTCATACTTTTAAGTAAGGGGTTTACCCACTATCTAATATTATATTATTAAAGTACTACCGTTATGTCTTGGAACATGAACTTTCTCTTTCCATGCTTTGTACTTTTATCAACACCATGATTTATGAAGACTTGACTTTACCAAGTATAGAGTTGCCAGCCATACTTAGTTGTTTCAAAATATCTTCGAGATCTTCTCTTCTAAAGTATCTTTCACCTTTTCCAGGGGATCAAGATCCATCATTTTTGTTCATTTGCAGATCCAAAAAGTGCTATGTACTTTTACAATGAGAGATCTAAGGCATAATAGAACAACACATGTTCTGCCTTTGACTTAAGAAAATATTACACTGAAAAACTATTAGCTGACTAAAGACTCAGATAATTGACACTGAACAGCTAACATAATTTTGTTCAGCTAAGGACAATTGTGAAAGGCTCAGCTAATTAGATCTGCTCAGCTGATCAAACTAATCAGCTAATCAATATAATTAGGTTACAGCTAATAAACTAATCAAAACAAACTCTCAGCTGATCCCAAGGGCTCAGCTAATCATTTGAGTATAATCAGCTTATTGAGACAAGAAAGGATAAGTATAGAATACCTTATCTGACATGTGGGAGGCATCAGCTGACTAAATGAGATACTATCAGCTGGTCCTTGACTGCTCAGCTGATCATTAAGGAACCCTCAGCGGATGGTTTAGCTGATGCTTTGTAGATGCATAGCTGATGCTTCTTGACTTGTCTTTTCTTCTTAGCTGATCTTCCTGAAGCTGGTCCTTAGGCTGATACTCAGTGTTCAGTTGACACTTTGGCTCGTCAGCTGACATTTCTTACTTAGAAATTCTTTAAGTCTTATATGAAAAACAACACATGTTTTTCATTGATCCAAGTACAAAACTGAATATGTGGTTTTGTTAACATCAAATTCTATTTCAAAATAATAGACAGGTTTGATTTATGGTTTGATATCTGTATCTCCCCAACACAAATATCCAAAGGAACCAGTCGGGTGTGCTCCCACTGAACCCGGCATCTCCATTAGCATTCTGGACTTCTTCTAGCCGAGACGTCAACGCCTTGACTCCCGATGGTATGTTACAATTTAAAATTAAACTTCTATACTAGTATACAAATACATAGAAGAATAAAATGGCGCGCAAGCCACATTCCTATGCTACTATACAATAACAAGGAAAAAATAAACGGCATGCAAGCAGCACCAATTAATAATTAAATTACAACAATACGGCATGCAGGCCAAAACCAAAACCAAAACCATAACACACCAAACATTACAATACATAGGTCTAAGGTCATATAATGTTACCGAACAAGCCAAGCAAACACAACTAAGACAAAAGCATGGTGTGCCACACAAAACCATGTCAAAAATATATTTTGATCAATATTGTCAAAAATCACTCAAGGCACAAAGACAATCCTAATACACATGCATTAGTGATTCTAAGACCAAGTTTAAAATCACAAATTCATATATATACTCCTATAAGTATATGTTTTTATTCACTTCATGCCAAGCCATACAAAACATATAAATATAAGAAACCAAAATATAGTGGGATTACAATCAGATCCAAGACTGATTCAAAATTAACAAAACTGGAATTTTTGAATACCATATAATCTGTTTTAAATTTTTAATGATTCTGGTCGAGAAAAGCCAGAGGCACAGCCGTGCCCTATGAAGGGTACAGGCGTGCCTGTTGTCAGTCCAGAACAAAAACCAATTTAAAACCATTCTGCCGGCATAACCCGTACCCCCATAGGCACGCCCGTGCACGGCCTTCGGCACGCCCCGTACCTACAAGAGGTACGGGTGTGCCCAGTCGCCTGAAAGCTATTTTCGACAGAATTTCCAGTTTTTCAAACCAAATAGTGTAAAGCCATGATAGAGATGGCGCTGATACCACTGTTGGGTATCAGTGGTATCTAGAAACACAGCGGAAGTCAAAACAAGTACAAATAATTTTTCTAAAACATGTGCCACCAATACAACCCCAATGGACCAACCTCTAAACATGACTAAGCAACTAAAACTATGAACAATGAAGATAGAGATGTACCCACTTGCAAGCTTTATTTCTTGTTCCTTTGATGACGATGTCGGATGCGAGGACTCAAAGTAGAATCCCTCTACCAGTATCCACACCAAGTCTGTTTGAATCCCACTTGCTAGAGCACTTGGGAGCCACCAAGAACAATACCAATGTGATTAACACACTTGTGGAACTTAACAAAGTCCACCAAGTGTTCTTGAGAGAGATATGAACATACGTACTTTCAAAATGGCTAACCATGACACCAAGGACCTTCTAGACATCTTATAGGCTCCAAGAAGTAGCCTAGAACCGTCCAAAACCGTCGAAGACCCCAATTAACTAGACTTAAAATATAATTAAATTGGCTGTTACTAAACCCCAATTAACTAGACTTAAAATCTAATTAATGGTCCAAGATTAATAGTCAGAACGACGACGGGGGTTCGGAGGCAGCGCCCCTGATAGCGGGGTTCAAGGAGTGGCAACCCATGGTGGGGTCCAAGGGGCAGAGCCCCTGTCTGAAAACCTGTTTGAAATGAAACACAAGTGGATGATTGAATGAGATTTACGATCGAATGAGTTCAATGGCTTGTTATATTCAATGACAGTTCGATAACTGGATTCAATGACAGTTTGATGACTTGATTCAATAACAGTTCGATGACTTGGTTCTATGATCAGTTCAATAAGACTGGTTTAAGTTCGATGATTAAGTTCAATAATCCAAGTTCGATGATGAAGTTCGATAATCCAATTCCGATGATCAAGTTCGATAATCCAACTTCGATCACCTTAGTTCGATGATGAGTTCAATGAGCAAGATCGAAGTTAACACTTGGTAATTTTTCAAAATTTTTCCATAGTAACCACTTGTATCTCATTATTTTAGTAACGAAGAATAGGATCGATAATGCCAGTTCCATGATGTAAGTTCGATGAAGAAGTTCGATGATTCACTTCAGTATAAGCTCGATGTCCAACCACTTATCGAACTTAGTTCCAAAACCACGCTCGATGACTGGACACTTATCGAACTCAGTTCCAACAACACGCTTGATGACTGCCAATACACCTACCAAGTTCGATCCTAACTGTTTTTCACACACAAACACCAATTCGATGGTGTTTTTCACTTTTGAAGATCGAGAGCTCAGATCTACACTGTTCTTCGTTTTTTCCAACTGTTCTTCATGAAAATTTCAAAACCTTTTCAAATCAATCAGATTCAAATCGAATTCTCTTTCAATTGGTTCGAAAATCAATTCCGAACACTCCAGTTTGCAAACAGTAACAATTAAATGAGGAATAATGCAATCATAGACCACAGTACTCACGTTTTCTGAATAATACCTCTTCGATATTCAATAAATTTCCCAAATAATGCTTTGAACAGTTTGCTAGTCCACCCCCGGGTTGAATGTGATGACTAGAAAGCCACGAAGAGCTCCACTGTATTGCAAGTCCACCCCGGGTTGACTCAATCTCCTTTGTACTAGCAAGCTTGGATGATCTTCACAAAATGAAACCACCACAAGTACAGCTACTATCCTCCTTGTTTCTGGATTCCCCTTGCTAAGAATACAAGAACACTCTATAAGTCTCTCACTAAGTGTTTCAAGTGTAAGTATGGCAAAGAGTGGGAACAAGAGGAAAATGGGACTATTTTATAAACCTTGAGTGCCATTTGAGATGCCCCATAGCCGGCCATAATCCTCACAAAAGGCTGGACATGCATTGGGCAAGAGTGGTGGTGGAAAACATAATCATTACATGCAGACTGACATGCGTTCGTGGCGCTAAACTGTGACATCCGACACCAAATTCGGTTAGTCACTTAACCGCACCGTTTGGAACCCGAATATTTTTTTGCTCGTATACATTTTAGATTAATTCTAACATTTATAGAAAATTAGTATTAGTCTTAGTATATTTTGAAAACCTAGGTTTAATATAGGTTGCTTTTTGTGCTTAGTTAGGTACACTTTTAGAAAATTTCCTTAGAATGCCACATTTTAATTAATTTATAATGTTTTATAAAAAAAATATATTTTTTGTTAATATATATATATATATACATATATATTTCGATTTTTATAGTATTAGGATAAATTTGTTTTAAAAAAATTAAGATTTAAACCTCATACTTATCCCTAATTTAAAAATCAACCCAATCCTTTATCCTATTTAAACCTAAATCTAAACCCTAGCCCCCATTCCCTTCAATTTGGTCGACCTTTTCCCTCTCCCCTCTCTCTTTGCCATCAAACACACCCCCATACACCCTCTCAAAATCGATTTCAAGCAAGAACACAAGATCAAGGCATCAAGTTTAGGGTTTTGATCTTTGGAATCAAGGTAACCCTCTAATCTTTCTCATTCTTATGATTCTCTCTTGTCTTCTTCTCTACCCTCATTCTTGAGTCCTTAGGAACATGTTGAAATCATTATGATTGTGTCAAAAATGTTTTTATGAAAGGTATATAAGTTTTTGAAAGCAAAATCAATGTTCTTGATCTTTAAACAACCAAGTTTTGTTTTCCTGATCAGTGTATAGACCTGAGTTCGGACAGTCATTATGAAGTCTATACATGGATTTTAGGTCAAAGTTTGGATTTTAAAACCCGTTTAAAAGTTGGAATCTTTGATCGAAATTTTTACAGCAGAATATTTGATGAGTTTAAGATTTTCTGTAAACTTTGCATAATTTTTAGAAATCGTTCAATAGTTTTATAGAATTTAGACATTCTGGTGCGCTTCTGCAGTAACTTTCTGTCGATAGTGATTTCCAATATTTATATAAAACAGTTAACCCTGATGAATAATTCTGGATAAATTATATAAGTTAGTAGAGATATTCAACATTCTGTAGTAAAATTTTGGGGATTAAATTCGAACCTTTAATATTTTTAAAAAAAATTCTAATTTCAGCTTATCAAAACAGAAACTATAGAATTGGTGGCATTAGGGTTATATACCAACTACACAAGTCTTAGGACTACACTAGTATGATCAAATGCCTATACGCGTGACTTATAATACTTGTATCCATTGTAGATCCCGTGCTAGTCCCTTTGCAAAGCTAAGTGATTGTGAAGAAACAAAGGTGAGTTTCGTAGCCCCTTTTTCATATACATTTTGGGGAAAAATGACACTCCATACATGTTTAAATTGTTTTCACACCGTGTTAAACTTATTTGCTATCCGTCAGACACATTGTTTGCATGCTATCCAACTATGGGTTTTGAATCCTAGTTGAAGACAATTGAATGCTATCCAACTATGGGTTTTGAATCCTAGATGAAACTATTGATATGCTATGACAACATTGACCCAACTTATGTTCCCGGCCGGTTATAGTAGGTTGGAAGGCTATATACACTTTTCAACCTTTGGGGTTCGGCTTGCATGCTAAAGGCTATTTGTTATTGAGCCTAGATATTTGGTTATTTGCTATACTATTTATAGAAGTGCTACTCTATCATTGTTGCAATTGACACAAAATGATTTAATGCACGGTAAACTGATCTTTTCTTTTAAACTTGAGAAGTCACCAACCTTTCTGTTGACGTTTTTAGAGTGTTCATTTTCAGGTAACGCTAATAATACAACTTAAGGATGACTAGAGGATTTTATATGTAGCTTAGCAAGACTTTTCGCTTTCAAGAATTTGAAACATTTATCTTTTATTATTTTAGACTTGGATCAGTTGTCCCAGGTTGTGGGATTTACATTTGCGTATTCTTTTTCATTACTTATCTACTATGATGCCGTGAATACCGACTTAACGCGGCATAAGTCCCCTCTTGTGTTCGGAAAAACGTCGTGACACGTTGGTTTGATTTGCATTTTAGTAATTTCTCTGACGATCCTCTCCGTCACACTTCAAGTTTCCGCCTTGGCGGGGTGTGATAGATTGGTATCAGAGCCATTGGTTATAGAGAATTAGGTGGATTGGCCTAGACTATAACCTAAGCACCACATGTAGTTGCATAATAGGAACTATGTGTGCATTTATACTTGTATAAATTTTTGGGGTTTTGACTACGATATGACAACAGCTCAAACATGTCAAACAAGGAATACTCACCGTACATCATTACCTCATGTGTCGGAGCTATAACGAAACCTCATGTAAATGGCAAGGTACTTCGTACTAGGGAAACGGCTCGTAAGAGAGTTGCGCCAGTCCAAAAGATTACCTTCACGGTCCCTAAGGAAGCCACGAACGAACCGACTAAGCAAGGGTTTTTCAATGAACCACCAGAAGAGGATCCATCCGAGGAACCATTCGAGGAGGAACCCTCCGAAGAACCATTCGGGGTGGAATTCCCCAAAGGATCATGTGAGGAAGAACCGATAGAAATATCGAGTGACAACTCAAGCGAAGACGAGGTCGACTCAGATCTCGAATCCGATGCATGGAGCTGATTTAGACTCTAGATGCGCCGATTGTCTATCCTAGCACCACTATTAGGATTTCCTATTTTATTTCAATTATGATGCCTTATTTCTATTGTTATTACGAAAGCAAAAATCTATGAATAAAGTGGAGTTTTATTTGAGTATTTCTCTCTATTTTAGTGCTATATTCAAGTTGAAAACTCGTATGCTCAATGAGATGACTAAATTCCATGAAACCTTGTATGCACCACTTATACTCCTTTACGGATTGACCGTAACAACTATCGCTCAAAACACCTCAACACGACATACTACTATACGTGAGACCTTTATGTGATTAGTTGATTTTATTGATTCTTGTTATAGAAGTTATATTAGGAATGTGAAAGGGCTGAGTGAATGCTCCAATAGCTATGCAAGAGAAAGAAATATATAGACTCAGAATTCTTGATCTAGCTTTATTGCATGTTCTTGTTTGATTGTTGCCTTAGAGTAGGATTAATTATTCGAAGGACTATGTATTTTGGCATCTTGCACAGTAGAGTATTCATGAAAGCCTGGACCCTTAGGTTACTGTAGTGTCCCATGCAAGTGCAGCAGCATGTTTAGTAATACCTTATGAGAAACTATGATAAGCATGGATGCATAGCGTCTGGCCAACGCTATGCACACACGCCTATCACAAGGACCTGTAAGGTAGTACGAGGCATTATGTGAAACGAGCTACGGATTAGGATGTGGAAATCACATGTGATAACAATACAGCTATGACCCCATGAAGCTTCACATGCCCGTACTGCGGGTAAAGCTAGCCAACACAAACTATTTGTCCAACCCATCAAATCTACCTTTGTATAGAATATGCCTCCGAAAGGATCAAACCGTTGTAAATGGCCGCGGGCGTGACCGTGGTATCGGCGCTGGGGGAGATGAAGCAACAAACCCCAACATCGCCGACATGATAGCGCAACAACTTCAAGCACTTATTTCTAATCTTGTGACCCAAATCAGTAACAACCTCAACCACCAAAATAACAATACCAACAATGTAGTCGGTTATGGATATCAGTAACTGTGCTGAACACCAGAAGGTGGCAACTGGCTACGTGGAAGCTAACCCGGTAAAGAAAGAGTATTCGGGTTCTACACCAAAATGCACTACTTGTAACTATCACCACTACCAAAAACATACCGTGTCGACACTGCACAACCTGCAACCGATTAGGGCACTATGCAATGGACTGTAGGACTGGGGGTAGGATGGTGGCCCGATAAACACTGTGAACCCCACAGGTAATCGGGATGCATGTTATGAATTTGGTAGTACGGAGCATTACCGAAATGCATGTCCAAGACTTAATCGAACACCTGCAGCGGGAGGAACTAGACCAAACCCACTTTTAGCTATGGAGGGAAACCGGAACCTAGAGAATCAAGTCAACTAATCCCATGGGAGAGCGTTTGTCATGGGAGAAAATGAAGCCCGCCAAGATCCCAACATCGTTACTAGTATGAAGTTTAGCATTTTAGACACCGTTTACTTGATAGAGATAACAGATGGGGAACACCCGTTCTACTTGTCAAGAAGAAAGACGGATCGTTGTGTATGTGTATCGACTACCATGAATTGAATAAGTTAGCCATCAAGAACTTCTATCCTCTCTCTAGAATAGACGAGTTGTTCGATCAACTGCAAGGCTCTCGACATTTTCCAAAATAGATGTTCGATCTGGTTACCGCACTTCGAATTCACCTTTATACCTTTTGGATTGACCAAAATACCTGCGGTGTACATGGACCTTATGAACCGAGTATGCAAACAATTTCTAGATAAGTTTGTAATCGTCTTCATCGATGACTTACTGATCTATTCCAAGTACAAGGAGGAACATTAAGAACATCTGAGGTTAATCCTAGAATTGCTTAGGAAGGAAAAACTTACGCCAAATTCTCGAAGTGTGAATTTTGGTTGAATGAGATACATTTTCTCGGCCTTGTGGTCAACGACAAGGGAATTCATGTGGACCCCGACAAGATTGAGGCCATTAGCAGATGAAAAACCCCTACGACGCCATTGGAGATCCGCTCGTTTACGAGTTTGGCCGGATATTACCGAAGATTCATTGAGAATTTCTCCAAGATCGCCAAGCCACTCACGCTGTTGACACAGAAAGAATAGAAATTCTACTGGAATGTGGAATAAGATGAAGCATTCCAGAATCTAAAGGATAGACTGGGTAATGCCCCGATTCTAACTCTTCCTGATGGTCCGGATGACTTTGATGCTTCTCATCAAGGCCTAGGTTGTGTGCTCATGCAGAGAGGTAAAGTGATTGCATATGCGTCCTGATAACTAAAGATACACAAAAAGGACCATACCACTCACGATCTGGAGTTGGGTGTTGTGGTCTTCGCACTCAAAAGCTGGAGACACTACTTATATGGTACAAAGAGTATAATCCATACCGATCATAAAAGTCTACAGCATATCTTTGATCAGAAGGAGTTAAACATGAGATAGAGGCGCTGGGTTGACCTTTTCAGTGACTACGATTGTGAAATTCGTTATCACTCAGGGAAGGAGAATGTGGCAGCGGATGTGCTTAGTAGGAAGGAAAGAATTAAGCCTAGACGTGTGCGAGCCATGAACATGACAATCCAATCGGGTATTAAAGAAAGGATACTCGAAGCACAATTAGAGCCATCTAGCGACTTGAATGCTTCGAACGAGATGTTGCGAGGGTTAGATAAGCAACTAGAAAATAGGAAGACGGTGGATTGCATTTTGTGGAACAATTTTGGATTCCGCAAGCAAGAAATCTAAGGACACTAATTCAAGATGTGGCTCATGAGACCAAATACTCTGTGCGTTCCGGTGCGAATAAAATGTATCATGATCTTAGAGATGTGTATTGGTGGCCAAGGATGAAGAAGGATATAGCTACCTATGTAAGCAAGTGTCTGACTTGCTCAAAGGTAAAAGCCGAACACCAAAGACCCTCAGGACTACTACAACAACCGGATATTCCTGAGTGGAAATGGGAGAACATAAACATGGACTTCATCACGAAATTACCGAGGACCAGTAGTAGTCACGATTCTATCTGGGTCATTGTGGATAGGATGACAAAGACAACACACTTCTTAGCAATTCGCCAAGACTACAAGATGGAAAAGCTAGCAAGGGTGTATATCAGTGAAATCGTTGCAAGACACGGGGTGGTTGTGTTTATTATATCTGATCGAGATAGTCGTTTTACATCGCGGTTCTGTCAAACACTACAGAAAGCTTTGGGTACGAGACTAGACATGAGCATGGCGTATCATCCTCAGACCGATGGTCAGAGTGAGCAAACGATTCAAACACTAGAAGACATGCTTAGAGCGTATGTTATTGATTTCGGAGGAAACTGGGGTACGCAACTGCCGTTGATCGAGTTTTCATATAACAAAAGTTATCATACGGGTATTAAATGTGCTCCGTTTGAGGCCCTATATGGACGGAAATGCCGGTCACCTGTTGCTTTGACCGAGGTGGGGGAAAGTCAATTGATTGGGCCAGAAATTATACAAGAGACGACTGATAAGATCTTTCAGATCAAGGAAAGACGCAAGACCGCAAGCTTTCGTTAAAAGAGTTACGCCGATAATCGGCGGAAACTGTTGGAATTCGATGTTGGTGACCGGGTACTACTAAAAGTGTCGCCTTGGAAGGGCGTGGTGCATTTCGGTGTAAAAGGAAAACTAGCACCGAGATATGTGGGACCATTCGAGATTATTGAGCGGATTGGTCTGGTAGCCTATCAGTTGAAACTACCGCAGGAACTCAGTAGGGTACACGATACGTTTCATGTGTCAAATCTAAGGAAGTGCTTAGCGGAAGAGGACCTACAGGTGCCGCGTAACGGAATCAAGATAGACAGCACCCTACACTTTGTAGCGAACCTGTATAAATCTTGGACCGAGAAGTCAAAAGCCTAAAGTGGAGTAAATTCCAATAGTCAATGTATGATGGAATTCTAAGCGGGGACCCGAGTTTTCGTGGGAACGGGAAGATCACATGAAGTCCAAATATCCACACTTGTTTAAACACTAAATTTCACGTAGCAGTATAAGCTGAATTTCGGGACGAAATTCCTTCAAGTGGGGGATGTTGTGATATCCGTCACCAAATCCTGTTAGTCACTTAACCGCACCGTTTGAAACCCTAATTTTTTTTTTCTCGTATACATTTTAGATTAATTCTAACATTTATAGAAAATTGGTATTAGTCTTAGTATATTTTGAAAACCTAGGTTTAATTTAGGTTGCTTTTTGTGCTTAGTTAGGTACACTTTTAGAAAATTTCCTTAGAATGCCACATTTTAATTAATTTATAATGTTTTATAAAAAAAATATATTTTTTGTTAATATATATATATATATACATATATATTTCGATTTTTATAGTATTAGGATAAATTTGTTTTAAAAAAATTAAGATTTAAACCTCATACTTATCCCTAATTTAAAAATCAACCCAATCCTTTATCCTATTTAAACCTAAATCTAAACCCTAGCCCCCATTCCCTTCAATTTGGTCGACCTTTTCCCTCTCCCCTCTCTCTTTGCCATCAAACACACCCCCATACACCCTCTCAAAATCGATTTCAAGCAAGAACACAAGATCAAGGCATCAAGTTTAGGGTTTTGATCTTTGGAATCAAGGTAACTCTCTAATCTTTCTCATTCTTATGATTCTCTCTTGTCTTCTTCTCTACCCTCATTCTTGAGTCCTTAGGAACATGTTGAAATCATTATGATTTTGTCAAAAATGTTTTTATGAAAGGTATATAAGTTTTTTAAAGCAAAATCAATGTTCTTAATCTTTAAACAACCAAGTTTTGATCACTGTTTTCCTGATCAGTGTATAGACCTGAGTTTGGACAGTTATTACGAAGTCTATATATGGATTTTTTATTCGATTTCTTTGTCTAAAACGTAGTGTTTTGAGTCTAGTTTCTTAACATATAAGACTTGAAATTTTTGGAGGTCTTTTGTTCAGTCAAAACGATTTTACTGTAGAAGAGCGCAAAACTGTCAGCATGCTTGACAGATTTTAGGTCAAAGTTTGGATTTTAAAACCCGTTTAAAACTTGGAATCTTTGATCGAAATTTTTACAAAAGAATATTTGATGAGTTTAGGGTTTTCTGTAAAATTTACATAATTTTTAGAAATCGTTTAATATGTTTATAGAATTTAGACATTCTAGTGCGCTTCTGCAGTAACTTTCTGTCGATAGTGATTTCCAATATTTATATAAAACAGTTAACCCTGATGAATAATTATAGATAAATTATATAAGTTAGTAGAGACATTTAACGTTCCGTAGTAAAATGTTGGGGATTAAATTCGAACCTTTAGTATATTTTAAAAAATTTCCAAAGTCAGCTTATCAAAACAGAAACTATAGAATTGGTGGCATTAGGGTTATATAGCAACTACACAAGTCTTAGGACTACACTAGGATGATCAAATGCCTATACGCGTGACTTATAATACTTGTATCCATTGTAGATCCCGTGCTAGTCCCTTTGCAAAGCTAAGTGATTGTGAAGAAACAAAGGTGAGTTTCGTAGCCCAGTTTTCATATACATTTTGGGGGGAAATTCCATACATGTTTAAATTGTTTTCACGCCATGTTAAACTTATTTTCTATCTATGAGACACATTGTTTGCATGCTATCCAACTATGGGTTTTGAATCTTAGTTGAAGACAATTGAATGCTATCAAACTATGGGTTTTGAATCCTAGATGAAACTATTGATATGCTATGACAACATTGACCCAACTTATGTTCCCGGCCGGCTATAGTAGGTTGGAAGGCTATACACTTTTGAACCTTTGGGGTTCGGATTGCATGCTAAAGGCTATTTGTTATTGAGCCAAGATATTCGGTTATTTGCTATGCTATTTATACAAGTGCCACTCTATCATTGCTGCAATTGACACAACATGATTTAATGCACGGTAAACTGATCTTTTCTTTTAAACCTACGAACTCACCAACCTTTGTGTTGACGTTTTTAGAGTGTTCATTTTCAGGTAACGCTAATAATACAACTTAAGGATGACTAGAGGATTCTAGATGGGCCTTAGCAAGACTTTTCGCTTTCAAGACTTTGAAACGTTTATCTTTTATTATTTTAGACTTGGATTACTTGGTTTTCGGGCTTCCATGCCCCCTGTATCACTTGTCCCGGGTTGTGGGATTTATATTTGCGTATTCTTTTTCATTACTTCTCGACTATGATGCCGTGAATACCGACTTAACGTGGCACAAGTCCCCTCTTGTGTCGGGGAAAACGTCGTGACACGTTGGTTTGATTTGCATTTTAGTAATTTCTCTATTAATGTATCAATGTGTTATAACGATCCTCTCCGTCACACTTCGCGTTTCCGCCTTGGCGAGGTGTGACATAAACCATAAGGTTTTCGCGCCGTGATATCCTTAAGAGATCGAGCCGCGATCTCCGCCTGCATACCAACCCTTTTCTACTTTGACACTTTTAGTCCCTGTAACTAGTAGGCTATCGATATTGATCCCCAGAGTGTGACCCAATAGACCCATACATCATCGGGAGTGATCTATATGGCATACGTGTGTCAGTGGGCATACTCCAACAGTCTCAATCAGGGTTTGTATTCTTATTCAATGGCGGTGCTATTAGTTGCAGGAGTTCCAAGCAAGATACCGTGGCTGATTCAACCACGGAGTCTGAGTACATTATTACAAGCGAGGCTGCTAAAATAATGAGATCTTTTGTGACAATGAGGTGCAGTAGCTCTTGCTAAGTGTTAGAACTGTATCATTGCAATAGATAGGAGTTCAAACAATAGTTGTGGGTGCTTATTATAAATATACCTTATAGGTATATATCATAAGGGGGAGATATAAACTTTATTCAATTGATTACTGCTTCAGACATATCTTACGAGGTATTCAGTCTAAGGGAGAAGTACTCAGATGAAAGAGTAAGTCATATTCTGGTCCCAAATTTGTCAACAAGGATCAAGAGCAATATTGTAGGGGGAGAGTTTTCCCGTTAGTGATTCTAGAGGGAGTAAGTGTTGGAGTATGCCCACTGACGCACGTACGCCATTAGGATCACTGCCAATATAGTGTGGGCCTATTGGGTCACACGCCGGGATCAATCCTGACAGCAATGAAAGATGAGGGACTAAAAGTGTCAAAGTGGAGAAGTTGGTATGCAGGAGATTTAGGCGGCGCGGTTTAGGCTACGCGACGCGGAGTTTCCTCGGCGCGGAACATTAAGGGCACGCGGCGCGGAAACCGTCTGACATCATGCAACTTTTGTCTCCCACCTCCTTTTGGACCAATGGTTGGGCTTACTTTTTGGTGCCCGGCCTTCGGCATTTGAAGGGGCCTTTTAGAGATCTTTTCTGGCAGATCTTTCCTCTCTCTCTCTCATTCCATTCCATTCTCTCAAGGTTGCATGTTCTTTTCTCTCACTTAGAGCTCCAATGGTGGGTTTCATTTTAGAGTGAGAGTGAGCAAGTTCCAGGAGATATAGAAGGAAGGATTGTTGTTCTTGTGTGGATTCAAGGCTTTGAAGTCCACACAAGCTTGCTAGTACAAGTGGATTGAAGAAACCCGGGGTGGACTTGCAATATAGGGAAGCTCCTTTGCTTTCTTGTCAACACCATCTTCTTCAACAGGTTGCTGGAGCTAAGGAGGAAGGTATATCTTCTTTCTCTTCTTTTTCATGTTGCAAATATCAAGTTATAGAGTTTGGTCCATTTTGGGGTTTTATGCTTTGTTTTCTTGTTCCCTTGATTTGTATGTTGTTCCCTTGCTTCCGCTATGTTCATAGAACCCTAACAGTGGTATCAGAGCCACCTCTATACTGTATTTGCACATGGCGGCCTGAAAAACCCGAGAATAAATTTTTTGATTTCTGTCCAGTAAGTTTCCGCGGCGCGGACCTTGACTTGGTACGCGGCACGGAAAGTGACGGGACGAAATTTGGATTTCTGCCAGGATGGTTACGCGGCGCGGAATTTGCCTGGGCAGAATCTGTTTTGTTTTTTTTTGTTAAAGAAAAATTATTTTTGGGTTTGTGGCACTAAATTTTGGTTTGTGTAATTTTTGTCCAGAAACTAAAATTTGTTTTTTTTTTGTAAGTTGCCTTGTATAATGGTTCGTGTATTTATATGTGGATTATTATTTTGGCATGAAAATGGTAATTGCATATACTTACATTATGTATTTATGAATATGTTTCATCAAAAATGGTTTGGTGTTACTAATGCATAAGTACATGGGATTTTTAGTGCATTGAGTGTTTTGTAAATATCTTAACCATTATACATAAGTGTACATGGTTTTGTGTGGCACACCATGTTGTTGTTCATTAGTGAACTTGTTTGTTTGTTCTTGTGATGTTGGTAACCATAGATATGCCCTAGACCTTGTGGATGGTTGGTTGTATTTTAATTATTCATTCATTTGGTGACTTTAAGTCACATGGTTTATAATAATTAAATTTATTTATTTGGTATGTAATTTTGTATATGTGGCTTGCATGCCATTTAAATATTCCATATTATGTAATTGTACTAGAAGTTAGGAATTGTGGCTTGCATGCCATTTATTTCTTTTTCTACGTAATTGTAATATGGAGCAACCATCGGGAGTCCATGTAGTGACGTCTTGGCGAACACAAATCCGAGAGGCCCAATGGAGGTAGCGGGTTTAATGGGAGCACATCCAAAGTCAAGGCTTTTGGTCCTTAGATGACTTAGTTTTCCCGTAGTGGCTCACGGGAAAACGCATAGGTTTTAGGGGCATGGTTACCAATTTGTTGTATGCGTGTGATGGTTTTATTATATTGTTTATGCAGGAGTTGTAGGACTATTGCATGTTAGACAATTTTTGTATATAATAAAACCCAAGAGTTTTAAAGATGATTTAACAACTCTCGCGCGCACACTCGATTAACAAACGGATTTAATGATGGTTTAGTATCCGATTAGTGAGAACGTTTGATTATTTTCACTTTTTGTTAATCATTCTCAAAATGGTTTTTTAACCGGAAAACAAAATCCCGTTTTCTAAAATGTAAATCGCACACCAGCCATAAGATGACACCACCCGAATCTAGCCGTGTAAGGGTTGATTGTCGAGCTCTAGCCGAGTTAGCCTTTGCATGAGCTGTGTGGAAGGTGCGTGTGGTAACTCGCAAGGTCGATTGTCGAGCTCTAGCCGAGTCGATTTTAGGCGAGAGTACCACCGTGTATCTTGATGGTTGATTTACGGTTTCAATGTAATATTTTGGATGATTTATTTTAACAACCAAGTATAGTTGGAAACTCTATACTTGGTAAAGTCAAATCTAAAGAAAGTATGGTGTTGATAAAAGTAGAAGCATGGAAGAGAAGTTTAAAGCTAGAAGGAAAAAAGTAAGGTGGATAATATTATTATATTGTTAATGGGATGTAGTTTTGCAAAAAAGTACATTTACTTCAATAAATCCTTGATTAAAGTAACTCATTTTTCACCACTAACTTTCTAATTACTATATTATTTTTGACTTGTCCTCTTGTCTTTTTACTACCTTGTAACCGGATGCCAAAACTTTTCTATATATATCATTGCATGTTGAGCATGAAAACTACCTCTCATACGTTGAGAACTGCACAAAAATTAGAGAAAATATATTAGAAGCAAGTTCAAGCTTTTAAGCAAGAACATACTTTTAGAGTTAGCATCTTTGTGTAGAATCAAATTTCTTCATGCGTTGAACTTTTTTAACATTAGTTGTTTAGGAAAAGCTTAGTCTATGTGTTAGACTGATTAGTTGCCACCTTTTATTGTACTTAAATTTTCTGCTACTAGTACATGTAATTCTTTATTCATTTCAATAAAAATTATATAAAAGTATAACCGTTTATATTTAATTCTGAAAAGCTAAAGTTCGTATTCAACCACCCCCTCCTCCCCTCTACAAACATTTGTTGTTGAAATGCCTAATCTGGGACTAACAATACGTCAGACCCTAAAACAACTGACAGCGATGCATTTAACCTTGCTTTCAACGATGTTAGTAGACCCTCTACATCTGAAGCCCCCAAGGCCAACGAAACTTCAGTCAAGCCTAAATCCGAGACTAAGCTAATATTCCTTTATGCATCAGTTATCCCAACTGGTCTTATGGAAAAAGCCAGAGTAAGTGGTTCCTCGGTCTCAAACTAGCCTCAACGTCATGCTCCTCAACCCTCTCCCATTGTTACTATCTCACAAATAATCAAGGGAGGTAGAGTAAACCCAACTCCTCCTGAGTTTGAATTTGCTAATGAAGACACAGTTATAAACCAAACTGTAACTGAAGCAACCCAACTTGTAGCCCCTAAGGTTTCAGCAAACCCAAATGTTACTATGGATAACCCCTATTCTTAACCAAACCCCTTTTAACATCATTCTTCAAACCACTCCCTCGTTTACTCCACCTCAAGGTTCCCCTGTAGTAGCACACCTTGTCTTTTCTACCTCATTTACTTCAGTTGTTGAGTCTTTGTGATCACAAGGCATTAACATAAGAAAATTCTTCAATCCATCCTCTTCACCTAACACAAATGTCGACCAGTTAGACGACATCACTCATCTATCTTTTCTTTTATTATCCTCACCAATAAATTCTCCTACCTCTAACACCCATGTAGATATTTCAGCAACTTGAGAAAAAATTTCTAAAACCTTCAAATCTCTCTCTCTCTCTTTGTGTGTCAATAAGAATTCTTTCGATCTCACCATTTATAGCAGCAATCAACAACTCTTTCAGTCCGACTTTAAGAAGCTTGCTAAAACCCTTGTACAATTGTCCAATACTCTCACCGCCGATCTTCATCTTCACACCTAAATTCGTGTCACCGTATACAAACATATCCGTGACATGATCTCTGAACTCTCCATAACCACCTCTACTTCTATTCAAAATTTCTCTGATAAACACAACACCCTATCCATTTTAGTTGATCAGCTTTCCACCTCGGTCAATACCATAAACACCCACGCCATAAGCTTTTCTGATTCTACAATCCAATAGTCTTTGAGAAGCCTTCCACTCTACCTTTGATTCTATCGCTGATCAAATTAAGGATCTATCTTAAAAGGTAGAATCCTTCGGATTCTCCTCAGCTTCTAAAGGGGAGAAATTCAGAAGTCAATACAAAATCTTCCAAGTCTTTTGTTAGAAGGCCGCAGCTTACTATTAAACTGATAGTATGGAAAAAAGAAATACTCTCAAGGCGCTGAAATCCAAAGGTTGAAATATGAGCTAAAACTTCTTGGAAAAATAAATGATTTGCAAGATACTGCTCTTGACAAAGTTAAACTTGATTTACAAACAGCTGAAGAAGCAAGAGCTCAAGTAGAAGAAGCAAGAGCTATGGTTAAAGAAGCTAGAGCTCAAGTTAAAGAAGTCAGAGCTAAGGTCGAGGGGGAGCTAAACGCATTGTTGAACAAGAAAAAAAACCAAAAAGGGCTTTTTTTTATACCCAGGTTCGATTACCCCTAATTATGTCTTAGTTAACAGTAAGTGTATTATGTGTATTTGTGGTAATTTATATGTGATTAGACGTGGTTATAAATTTAAGGGGCTAAAACTGTCAAAGATAGAAGCTTATTAAGTAGAGGGGCTATTTTGTTAATTGTCACTAGATGTTGATATACTTTTGACCTTGTGAAGTAAAAGTATTCATTTATACAATCTATGCCACACACACAAATGTGAACTCTGCTCGCCAATTTGATTTTGAAGTTTTGTCAAGAAGTCAGAGATCTTAGCATTCTAGTAGTTGCATATCACTGTTTAAAGCTTTAAAGTATAAGTGGTTTGATCTAATTCAAGTGTTTGTGTGTCAAAATGATTCATAGGATTGAATCATGAGTGTTTATGGTTGTTATTTTGATATTATGAGGTGTGTGGGGTATAAGGAATCACCCTCATATCATTTTTAGTTCTGTTAATTTTTAGTTTTGCGTGTTTTTATTGGAACAGTTGCAGACAGACGGTAAACTGTTGCTCCAGTTCATGAAGCACGATCGTACCTATGGAGGCATGGGCGTGGCTAGTAGACCTTGGAAAAGCCTAGTTCATAGGGTCCCGGCGTGACATGGCATGCGCGTACCTGCATAGTGTACGGGCTTGTCTTGGTTACGCCCATGCCCAATGAACCTTTGGCCATACCTTTCAAAAAGGCACGGGCGTGCTTGCAATAGAGCACGAGCGTGCGACACTGCTTAGTTTCATTAATTGTAGCAGTGAGGTGTTATTGATTATATCTGTTATACTATCTGTGTAGGATTATGGGCATTCGATTACACAACTTATATAAACTGTTATATCGGTGAATTAATTACAAGGTGAGTCTTCTAGACTATTACTCATATGTGCGCAATGTGTGTTATTACAATAGCTTACGATCATGTGAGGATCATATGTGTTTATAGCATACTGCTTTATGCAGTAGTTGCTCAGGTTAGTACAGTACTGTGACTTAGTTGCTGTTTTGGGTCTAGAACCAGTGGTTAGCATATTCCTGTTACACATGTGTTATCTATATGTGAATATATACATGTGTTTATATGATTAAAAATCTGGTAAACTCACTAAGCTCTTGTAGCTTATCATATTTTATGTGTTTTGTTTTGTAGGTAACAAGGACAAGGGCAAGGCTCCTGTTTGACCTCAGTGTTTGCTTTAGTCTTTTGAGAAAACATTTTAATGTCTCTTGCTAAATGTTTAGCTTTTGGTAACAAACTCAGAGTGTACATTTGTGTATATCTTTTATGGGATCTCATTTTAAAAACTTGTACGCTTCCTCTTTTATGTAGATTATATGTGTTTATTTTAGAAAAGTGCTTTAGAGGTGATTTTCAGTTATTTTGGTAAATTAGGGCATTACAACATGGTATCAAAGCCATGGTTTGAGGGATTCGGAAGCGTGTCATACACAGTCTGGTCTTGAACTTTGGTTTTGAGAAATTTGGTATCAAACTGGAGTCTTGCAGCTTGATGAGTATACTAGCCATTATAGTGATATGTATAATATGGGAATCATATGTGTATATATATGATGTGTTCAGAAGTGACATGATTTATGTGTACATTTCAAATGCATTGCCTATATGTGAAATCCTCATGCATTGATTTGTCTTGTGCTTAGATAAATATGTGATGCAGATAATGTAATCTGAACTTGAGAAGTAGGTGCTAAGTGGTGAAAGTTAAGATTTAGTATCTATAGTGAATTTGAAATGGTAAGGGGCCCGTACTGTTGGGGTTCTATGTACACAGCGGAAGCAACAAAGTACAACAAACAAAACTCAAGATACAAGTATTTAAAGTATAAAACCCCAAGTCATGGACCAAACTCTATAGCTAACATTTGCAATATGTAAAAGAGAAAGATGGAAGTTTTACCCTCTCCTTAGCTCCTTGACACTCGTAGGTGTGGTGGTAATGACTAGATGAGCAAAGTAGCCTTCCTCTATCGAAGTCCACCCAGGGTATGATCCTTCTCCTTGTACTAGCAAGCTTGTAAGAGCTTCAAAGCCTTGAACTCCCTCAAGAACACCCTCAAAAGTCCAGAATTCGGATCTCCTTGGTCTCATACTTGAATACACTCTTAGAGTATCTTAACTAAGTGTATTTTGTGAAGTTGGCAAAAGGTAGTAACAAAATGACAATTGAATCCTTTTAAAGACTCTAATATGTCATTTGAGTTTCCTTTGGACAGCCAAGAAGTCCAGCAATGCAAGCCCATGCATTGGGCAAGAGTGGAGGTGAAAAAGCCAATGATTGCATGCAATCTGACAGACGTTAGCGCCACTAACTTTAAGGTCGTAGTGCCGCTAACTCTTAACAGTTAGAGCCGCTAAGTCCGCCTGCACACCAAAATTTCAATTTTCACACTTTCAGTCCCTCCACCTTTAAGGCTGTCGAGATAGGTCCCCGGTGTGTGATCCAATAGGCCCATACATTATTGGTAGTAATCCAAATGGCGTACGTGTGTTAGCGGGTATACTTCAACAAACTCCCACTTGCACATGACACACCGTACCTATAAGCAACAGATAAAGAGCGGCCTCTAGTAAGGCATCTCTACCCCCAAGTCCGTATGGGTTTTGTCATCTAGAACAAAAACCAAATCCAAAACAAGTTACGAAATGGTCCTATAGATAAGTGATCATTTTTCCCTTCGTTCATGATATCCTGGTGAACACGAGACATGGTTAAAAGTCAATTTCCAGATCATTCATGATTATATTTCTCGATCTCGATTGATGGTGACCCAAAATTCAGTTGCATGGCCATGCATTTTACGTCAGCGCTCAATCATCGAGGGGCCCATGGATATCTCTCTAAAACTAGAGGAACAAATCCCTTTGACTACATTGCCCTGCCACATACACCATACTTTACCCAAAAGCTCACTTTATAACAGCCAGTTACGAATTGCATTTGAAAGCAATCAAGGCAAAGCAGATCCATACTTTGGAACACATGTATCTCCAGTCTAAGAACAAAATGATATTATCACCCTGAATTACTTGTGACACAAACCATGAAGTAAGTTCAGGTGTGGGTCGTCCAGTCACTTGACCATTGCAAGCACAGGCGAAGTGTTGCATCTCTTTTATCTAATCCATTATTAGATAGCGATCAAACACTTCCCTCAGTCTTATCTCAAACTTCCTCCCCTTGAAGAATGACCGGCTGTGGACATTTAGAATGTAAAAGGCATTCTGGGAAGTATTAAACATGCTAAGATGGAACACAGTAAGGATTCATAAAATATTCTCCCTCGGCGTATCACTAAATCACATTTAATCATCAATATAGTATGAAATACAATACTGCTTAATGTTCCCAAATACAAGAACAAATCAAACATAAACCAAATATTACACTCAAACCAAGTCACTAGCAAATCTTACACCTATCGATCTAGTGTGAGAATCATGTACAACTTGTGACAACGGCTTAGTGAAAGGTTCGGCCAAATTGCCTTCCGATGCTACTCTGTTGATGGCAATGTCACCACTCTCTATAACATCTCTGATGAAGTGGTATTTTCGAGGGATATGCCTTGTCCGCTTATGAGTCCTTGGTTCCTTAGCTAGAGCAACCGCACCCTTATTGTCACAGAAGATCTCAATAGGGTCGGATATGCTAGGAACCACTCCAAGGTCTTGGATGAACTTCCTCATCCATACCGCCTCTTTAGTTGCTTCACTAGCCGCAATGTACTCCGACTCGGTAGTTGAATCAGCTACGGTGTCTTGCTTGGAGCTCCTTCAACTTATAGCACCACCATTTAGAAGGAACACAAACCCCGATTGTGATCGGCAGTTGTCCTTATCCTTTTGGAAGCTAGCGTCAGAGTAACCATGCACTCTCAGCTCTTCCCCACCACCATAAACTAAGAACATCTCCTTTGTCCACCGAAGATACTTGAGAATGTTCTTAACCACAGTCCAATGTACTTGCCCGGGATTGGCCTGATATGTACTCGTCATGGTAAAGGCACACGATAGTGCATAGCATGGCGTACATGATTGATCCTATTGCCGAAGCATAAGAGGCCCTCTTCATTACGTTTAATTCCTCCTTTGAACTAGGACATTGAGCCTTGCTCAACGTCACTCCATGAAACATAGGGGTGTTACCCCTATTTGAGTCCTCCATCTTGAATCGCTTCAAGACCTTGTTGACATATGCACTTTGGCTAAGCCCAATTACCTTCTTAGATCTATCTTTATAGATCTTAATGCCCAAGATATATGCCGCTTCTCCGAAGTCCTTCATTGAGAAACAACTCCCAAGAAAAGATTTAACTTCTTGCAAAGTTGACACGTCATTCCCAATAAGTAGAATATCATCTACATATAGGACAAGGAATACTACAGTGCTCCCACTAGCCCTGACATATACGCACGGTTCATCCTTTCTTTTTGAAATCCAAACTCTTTGATTTTCTCATCAAAGCATAGGTACCAGCTTCGAGATGCTTGTTTAAGTCCATAAATGGACTTCTTTAATCTGCAGACTGTATCAGGATACTCAGGATGTGCAAAACCCTCGGGTTGTGACATAAACACCTCTTTATTGAGCTTCCCATTAAGGAAGACGGTTTTTACATCCATTTGCCATATCTCATAATCATAAAACGCAGCTATGGCCATAAGTATTCTAATAGACTTTAACATGGTCACCGGTGAAAAGGTTTCCTCATAGTCAATCCCATGAGTTTGCGTGAAACCTTTAGCCACCAGTCGGGCTTTGAAGGTATCTACAGATCCATCCATGACGGTCTTCTTCTTAAAGACCCATTTACACCCTACTGTCTTACACCCGGGTGTAGGATCAACCAATTCCCATACTTGCTTATCCGACATGGATTGCATCTCACTCTCCATTGCTTCCATCCACCTAGCAGACTCACTGCCCGCTACAGCTTCCCGGTAGTTGGTCGGTTCATCATGATCCACCAATAAGTCATCGCCCTCAGATATGAGAAACCCATATCTCTCTGGCTCATGACATGGTCTACCGGACCTTCGAGGAATTAATGAAGCGTTGTCAGGTACCGAAGCATCCTCTTGCTCGGTTTCAACCACTTCGGGTTGATTGCTAGTGCCGACACTAGTCTCTTCCCCATCGAGTTCTTGAATTTCTTCAAGATCAATCCTCTTTCCACCGGATTGCATGGATATCAACTCTTTTTTAAGGAAGACGGCCCTTCGCGCGATAAACACTTTGTTTCCGGAAGGTTTGTAAAACAAATATCCCATGGCTCCGGTTGGATACCCAAAGAAGTAACACCTCTCGGATCTAGGTTCAAGTTTCTCCTCTACCTCTCGTCTAACGAAGGCAGGACATCCCCAAACCTTGAGATATGCGACCTTTGCAGCAACTCCATGCCACATCTCAGAAGGTGTCTTTTGGACTTTCTTAGTCGGTATGAAGTTAAGGATCCTAGCCGCCGACTCGAGAGCGTACCCCCAAAAACTAATGGGTACTTCCGTGAGACTCATCATCGATCGGACCATATCCAACAATATCCGATTCCTCCGCTCGGCGACACCATTCAATTGTGGCATCATAGGAGGTGTTAGTTGTGAAATAATCCCACAACTAGCAAGATGATCACGGAACTCCGAGCTCAAGTATTTGCCTCCCCTATCGGAGCGAAGTACTTTGATAGTCTTGCCCAATTGATTATGGACTTCGTTTTGGAATGTCTTAAAGATCTGAAAGGTCTCAGACTTATTCCTAATCAAGTACACATATCCATATCTACTGAAATCATCAGTAAACGTAACGAAGTATCTTGAGTTGTTCCTTGTAACATGCTTGAACGGACCGCATACATCTGTATGCACTATTTCCAACAAGCATTTAGCCCTTTCACCCACACCGGTAAAGGGTGACTTAGTCATCTTGCCTAATAAACAAGACTCGTATGTTTTGTTGGGATTTCTAGGGCACGCAACTGAAGCAAAAACATCATAAAAGCCCATAAAATCAAACATACAAAGCATACAAGGTGAAATCCCAAACATGGATCATACTCTATGTAGAGAAATGCAACAAAAGAAGGAGGATAGAGTTAATACCAGCCTCCTAAGCTCCAGAAATCGTTGGTGTTGATGATGAACTTGCTCCTTGCTCCAAGAACGAATCGACTATTGAGTGGTACCCCGGTAACACGTCAATCCCTTGTGCTAGCAAGCTCCTTTGTGATTCTTCCCTTTAGAAAACCACTTAGAGAACAACAACTGATGAACAATGACCAAATTACTGGAGCAAAACTCTCTCTTTGAACTCACTAAGTCTATTGTAGCACTTAAGAATATTTGGAATGTATGAGAGTTAAGAGTATTAAAGGAGAGCAAATGAACTCCTTTTATATAACTCCGGATGACACTTGAACTCCCAAAGACCGGCCAAGGTCGTTCAAAGAAATCCACATGCATTGGCCAACTCTTGAGGTGATATGACAAAAAGTCACGTCCGACCGTAGCGGCGCTAACCTGTCAGGGTTAGCGGCGCTAACGCGGCCTGTCAGATGACTTGACAAAAAGTACATGCAGCCGTAGCGGCTCTAACCCATAAGTGTTAGCGGCGCTAACAAGACCTGCGATGTCAACTTTCGTCTTTTGACATTTTTGGTCCCTTTAATTAAGTTGCTGTCAGATTTGAGCCCGGTCTATGACCCAATAGGCCCATACATCATCGGTAGTGATTTAAACGGTGTACTCGCATCAGTGGGCATATTCTAACAAACTCCCACTTGCACACGATGCACCGTTTCTCATAAACCACAGACAATGAGTGGCCTCTAGCAAAACATCATTGCCCCCAAGTCAGTATGAGTTTCGTTATCCAGAATAAAACCTATTCACAAAGAAAGGTCTTATAGATAAGTGATCTTAGACATCCTTTTGTTCGTGATTTTAGTGTGAACACGAGACATGGATTAAATGTCAATCTCTACATCGTTCACGATTGTGTTTCTCGATCTTGATTGGTGGTGAACAAAAGTTAAGGACATATCTGATTCTCAATCAATATTCCTTGCGCATGGCCATGTATAATTTTGGTGTCAGCTCCCAATCATCGAGGGGCCCAGTGATATCTCTCATATCAGAGGAACAAATCCCCTTTGACTGTATAACCCTATACCATACTTCTTGACTTACCTAGTCATTTCCTTTATCATAGCCAGTTACAAACTGCTTTTGAAAATGGCTAAAGCAAGAAAGGAGTATGATATAGCGGTTCATACATCTCAGCTCTAAGGACGTAAGATATTATCATCCCAAGTTACTCGTGACCGTAATCCATGAAGTATACTTGGGAGTGGGTCTTTCAGTCACTTGAAACTCTTTTCAAGCACAGATAGGCATTGCTCCTTAATTCAACCATATTGAATTCAAGGTCACATGCTTATCTCAGTCTTAATTCAATCTTTCTTCCACAAGATTGACTGACCGTGGAAAGTTTGAAATATAAAATATTTCCGGAAGTAGTTAAACATGCTAAGATGGAACACAGTAGAGTCTTATGAATGTAACCGTATCGCATGCATATAGAATCTCCATTACATATCGAAACAAGCATAAGTTTACATATCAAACAAACTAAATATATAACTCAAGCCAAATCGCTGGCAAATCTTACACCTATAGCATTAGTGTGAGAGTCATGAGCTGTCTGCGATAACGGCTTCGTGAATGGATCCGCAAGGTTTCCATCCGATGCTACTCTGCTTATGATGACTTCACCACTTTCAACTACTTCTCGTATAAAGTGGTATTTGCGCAATATGTGTCTTGTTCTCTTGTGAGCTCTCGGTTCCTTTGCCAAAGCCACTGCACCCTCATTGTCACAAAATATCTCAATAGGGTCAGTGATGCTTGGAACCACTTGTAGATCTTGGATGAATTTCTTCATCCACACGGCCTCCTTTGCGGCTTCACTTGCCGCAATGTATTCCGACTCGGTAGTCAAGTCAGCCACCGTGTCTTGCTTCGAGCTCCTCCAGCTGACAGCACCACCATTTAACAGGAATACAAACCCCGACTGAGATAGGCAGTCATCTCTGTCTGTTTGGACGCTAGCGTCCGAGTAACCCTTTACTCTCAGCTCTTCTTCCCCACAATATACCAAGAACATTTCTTTTGTACGCCTAAGGTACTTAAGAATGTTCTTTACAACTCTCCAATGAGGCTTCCCGGGATTCGCCTGATATCTACTTGTCATGCTCAAAGCACATGACACATCAGGACGAGTGCATAACATGGCGTACATGATCGATCCCACAGCCGAAGCATATGGTACTCGCTTCATTACTTCTATCTCCTCTTGGGAGGTAGGACATTGAGTCTTGCTCAACATCAAGCCTTGTGCCATAGGGAGGTTTCCTTTCTTGGATTCCTCCATTTTAAAGCGTCTCACGACCTTATCTATGTATGCACTTTGAGAAAGCCCGAGCAACCTTCTTGATCTATCTCTATAGATCTTGATCCCCAGAATATAGCTCGCATCCCCTAGGTCCTTCATTGAGAAACAATTCCCTAGCCAAGCTTTGACACTCTTTAGGCTCGGAATATGGTTTCCAATGAGTAGTATATCATCTACATATAGGACTAAGAAGACTATAGTGCTCCCACTAGCCCTGACGTAAACACATGGTTCATCTTTGCTTTTCAAAAATCCAAATGCCTTGATTTTCTCATCAAAGCATAGATTCCAGCTGCGAGATGCTTGCTTGAGTCCATAAATGGACTTCTTTAGCTTACAGGCCTTGTTTGGATACTCTGGATGTACAAAACCATCAGGCTGTGTCATATACACCTCTTCAGAAAGCTTCCCATTAAGGAAGGCGGTTTTAACGTATATTTTCCATATTTCATAATCATGAAATGCAGCAATGGCCAGAAGTATCCGGATAGACTTCAACATAGCCACTGGGGAAAAGGTTTCATCATAGTCTACACCAGGTGTCTGGGTGAAACCCTTTGCCACTAGTCAGGCTTTGAAGGTATCCAAGGTTCCGTCCATGCCGGTCTTCTTCTTGAAGACCCATTTACACCCTACGGGTCTAACCCCGGGCGTAGGATCAACCAGTTCCCAAACCTGGTTATCCGATAATGGATTGCATCTCACTTTCCATTGCTCCTCTCAATTTTGCAGACTCAGGGCCTGCCATAGGTTCCTTGTAGGTGGTGGGCTCATCATGATCCACCACTAACTCGCTGCCCTCAGATATGTAGAATCCATATCTCTCTGGCTCATAACGAGTTCTACTGGAACGCCTTGGAGTAAGCAATGAGTGAGTGTCAGGAACTGCAACATTTTCTTGTTCAGTTTCAACCATCTTAGGTTGAGTGCTAGTGCCAACCTCAAGTTCTTTATCAATTGACCCTTGAACTTCCTCCAGGTCAATTTCCTTACTGCCTCTTTGTTTGGATAACATTTCTCTCTCTAGGAAAAATGCTCTTCGAGCAACAAAAACTTTGTTCTCAGAAGGTTTATAAAATATATATCTAACACCGGCAGGAGGATATCCGATAAAGTAACACCTTTCCTAGCGAGGTTCAAGTTTGTCCTCAGCCTCACGTCTCACGTAGGCTTGACAACCCCAAACTCGTATGTATGAAAGTGTCGGCTTCTTATTATGCCACATTTCATAAGGTGTTTTTGATACTTTCTTGGTTGGTGCAAGGTTAAGGATTCTTACCGCCTTTTCTAGAGCATATCCCCAGAAACTAATAGGTACCTCCGTTCGACTCATCATGGACCTTATCATGTCAAGTAAAGTCCGGTTCCTCCTCTCAGTGACCCCATTTAATTGTTGTGTCCTTGGAGGTGTTAATTGTGAAATAATTCCACAATTCTTAAGATGATCGATAAACTCGGTACTTAGATACTCTCAACCTCTATCAGACCGGATATCTTTATTGTTTTGGCCAATTGATTCTGAACTTCGTTTTGGAATGTCTTGAACACCTCAAAGGTTTCATGCTTGTGTTTAACAAGATAAACATATCCATACCTACTATAATCATCTATAAAGGTACGAAGTAACTCGAGTTATTCCTTGCAGCATGGTTGAAAGGCCCACATACATCCGTATGGATGATATCCAAGAGGTCCTTTCCCCTCTCACTTGTCCCCGTGAAGGGTGCCTTTGTCATCTTGCCTAATAAACAAGAATCACATACATCATTAAACGATTCCAAGATCCCATCCACTTGGAGCTTGGTGATGCGAGTTTTGTTTATGTGGCCAAGACAACTACGCCACAAAGAAAACTTGTCCAAACCATTTTTGGAATCGGAATCAATATTCATGATATATTTTCTTGATTCAATGTATGCACTTGCCTCATATATGCCATGACATGGTAAAGCTTTAAAATAAACAATTTCATTCTTAAAGCAAACGATTGTACCACAAATAAATTTAAAATCGTAACCATCATCATACAACTTATGAAAATAAATAATGTTTCTTGCCACATGGGGCGAATAGCATACATCATGTAATAAAATAGAATGGCCGGTCTTGAATGAAAGCTCCAAATTTCCTTTTGCTTCCACTGGGACAATCTCCGAGTTTCCCATCACAAGATCCAGCTCTCCTCGCTCCAAGCTCCTACTTGCCTTTATCACCTGCACCATATTACATATGTGAGCGCCACAGCCAGTATCCAAGACCCAGCTTTTAGAAGTAGAAGTATGGTGGAGTTCTATCATGAATGTACCTGAAGTGTCGGGGCCCGATATGCTCATCGATTTGAGCTTGTTGAGTCCCTCCAAGTACTTCGGGCAGCTTCGGCGGTAGTGGTCCTTGCCCCCACAAAAGAAGCACTCCGCATCCTTCGGAGTTTTGGCTTGGGGAAGTTTCCCTTTGCCTTTACCCTCGGAGGCCGGGGCAGGCTTGGCCGCGCCAACCTTTCCCTTACCCTTCCTTTTCTTAAAAGGGGTGGCCTTTTTCTTGGTGATGCGGCCTTCCCGGATGGCTAGAACGGGAGTGGAGGAGGAGGATGGTTTGCTCTTGGTCATGCTTGCTTCGGCAGTCTTCAGCATACCATGTAGCTCCATCAAGGATTTGTCCATGTTGTGCATGTGATAACTCATAATGAATTGATCATATGCACTGGGCACAGATTGGAGGATCAAATCGACCGCCATCTCTCTCCCGATGGTGAATCCTAGCTTCTCCATGCGCTCAATGTTTGCCTTCATATGCAAAACATGTGCGCTCATGTTCCCTCCATCTTGAAGCTTGCAAGCGAGAACGGTCTTGAAGCTTTCATACCTCTCCTGCCTCGCCTGCTGTTGGAACATGTCCTTCAGCTGTACGATCAGCTCGTAAGCACTCAAGTGATCCATTTACTTTTGCAAATCGGTAATCATTGTGCTCAACATGAGGCATGTTATCTCCTCAGTCTCCTTGAGGCGTTTTTCGTACACCTCACGGACCGCCCTGGTTGCACCGCTTGGAGGTGCCTCGGGTAAGGGTTCCTCAATGGTGTGCATCTTCCCTTCATAGCGTAAGACAAGCTGAAGTTGCCTATGCCAATCCATGAAGTTTCTCCCGTCGAGTTTCTCCTTGTCAAGGAAAACTCGTAGAGAAACGTTAGTGGTGGTGGTGTTAGCGCTTGTTGATGCCATCTAAAAAATTGCAAAGTATACTTTAGTCAGTTTGATATATATATTATCTTGTTAAAATAATTTACCCATAAAGAATTAACTTTAACAAGGCTAAGAACCGTATTTCATCCCATCATGTGACGGGGTTACCGCGGATCACATGATAAAACTATTTAGGTCGGCAACCATTTTGCCAATTGCAATCTCTATTACAATCCTTAGCTCCTTGCGGGATCCTACGACATCCAATGGTCGTTTGGCATGTTTGATCCCTTCTTGCACCAATTTTAAATCTTGAAATCTTGGTTAACTCGTGCTAAGCTCGACAATTAACCAAGATTTCAAATCCAAAATTGCAAATCGTCCATCAAGACATACGGTAAAAAACTCACCAAAGTTGGCTCGTGCAAAGCTCGACAACCAAAATTGTGAATTTGCCACACTCACCTTCCACACAGTTTTATGGGAATTAGCTCGTGCTAAGCTCGACAACTAAATCCCATAAGACTAGATTCGGGTGGTATCGTATTACGGATGGTGCATGATTTACGTTTTGTGGAAAGACGGACTTTTGTTTCCGGTTTGGTTTTAGATTAACTTATTAGTGAGCGCGCGAGATAGTTGTAAACCAGTTTTAGCAAATCTCTTGTGATTTTGTTAATTTTTCAAAAAATTATCTAGCATGCGAAACCTAAATAATCCATGCATACAAAATCACATCACACGCATAAAATACTATAATTGGTAACCCTTGCCATAAAAACTTATGCGTTCTTCCCGTGAGCCAAACGGGAAGAACTTGGTCAAATACTAAGGGACAAAGTCTTCGACGCGAGCTCCCACTAACGCCGCCATCTCCATTGGATTTCATCGGCTTCATGGACTCCATACTCCATCTTCTTTGACCTCTCTTGTGTGTCATCATCCATCAAAATAATATATACAATAGAATAAAATGGCATGCAAGCCATAAAATACCTATTTATCTATTACATTTACATGGATGAATGAAATGGCATACACGCCACATTATAATTACAAATTTATCATAAAATAATAACATAACCAACCATGCATCCAAAACACACAAACAACCAAATGGTCTAGGAAAGGTTACCAACTTACATATCCACATACAACCAAACATATAAATAGCTACTGGAATAAAACATATAAATAACAAAATTAAAATTCCAGAAGCTCAAAAAATGCCAAAAACCCGAGACCATAAACTATTTTTAACCAAGAACAAAAAACTGTTTCAGCGACGATAGCGCCGCTAACTTAAAAGAGTTAGCGCCGCTAACCCCTGTTCGACAGAAAACAAACATTTTTTATTTCGGGTTTTTCAAGCCACCAAGTGCATAACTAACATAGAGGTGGCTCTGATACCACTGTTGGGATTTCTAGGGCACGCAACGGAAGCAAAAACATCATAAAAGCCTATAAAATGAAACATACAAAGCATACAAGGTGAAATCCCAAACATGGATCATACTCTATGTAGAGAAATGCAACAAAAGAAGGAGGTTAGAGTTTATACCAGCCTCCTAAGCTCCAGAAATCGTTGGTGTTGATGATGAACGTGCTCCTTGCTCCAAGAACGAATCGACTATTAAGTGGTACCCTGGTAACACGTCAATCCCTTGTGCTAGCAAGCTCCTTTGTGATTCTTCCCTTTAGAAAATCACTTAGAGAACAGCAACTGATGAACAATGACCAAATTACTGGAGCAAAACTCTCTCTTTCAACTCACTAAGTCTATTGTAGCACTTAAGAGTATTTGGAATGTATGAGAGTCAAGAGTATTAAAGGAGAGCAAATGAACTCATTTTATTGAACTCCAGATGACACTTGAACTCCCAAAGACCGGCCAAGGTCGTTCAAATAAATCCACATGCATTGGCAAACTCTTAAGGTGATATGACAAAAAGTCACGTCCGACCGTAGCGGCGCTAACTTAGAGTTAGCGGCGCTAACGCGGCTTGTCAGATGACTTGACACAAAGTACATGCAGCCGTAGCGGCTCTAACCCATAAGTGTTAGCGGCGCTAACACCTTATGGTTAGCGGCGCTAACCAGGCCTGCGATGTCAAATTTTGTCTTTTGACATTTTTGGTCCCTTTAATTAAGTTGTTGTCAGATTTGACCCCGGTGTATGACCCAATAGGCCCATACATCATTGGTAGTGATTTAAACGGTGTACTCACATCAGTGGGCATATTCTAACATGTTTCACTTGACCCGAGGTCAAATGATTCCAAGATCCCATCCGCTTGGAGCTTGGTGATGCGTTTCTTGTTTATATGGCCAAGACGGCTATGCCATAAGGAAAACTTTTCCAAACCATTTTTGGATCCAGAATCAATGTTCATAATTGCTCTATTATTTTCTATGTATGCATCGGCTTCGTATATACCACGACATGGAAAGCTTTAAAATAACAAATATTATTCTTGAAACATGAAATCCAACCATTTTCAAATTTAAAAAGGTATCCATCATCGTACAAGGCATAAAATGATAAAATGTTTCGTGCCACAAGTGGCGAATAGCATACATCTTTTAAAATAATAGAATAGCCGGATTTAAAAGTAAGCTCCACGCTAATACGGGGACGACCTCCTTGTTCCCCATATTAGCTCCAGCTCTCCATCTCTCAACCTTCTACTTTCCCTTAGCACCTGCACAATGTTACAAATGTGAGTGCCACAACCGGTATCTAAAACCCAGCCGTTAGATGTAGAAGTATGATGGAGTTCAATCATAAACGTACCAGAAGTAGAAGCGCCCGCTCCCGAAGCTCGCAGCTTCTTCAGGCCCTCAAGGTACTTAGGGCAGCTCCGGCGCATATGCCCCTTTACCCCGCAGAAAAAGCAAACCGCATCTTCCGGAGTCTTGGCTTGAGGGATTGGACCCTTTGGCTTTGGCTCCGGGGTAGGGTTTGGCTTGTGTGCCCCAACCTTACCCTTACCTTTACCCCTCGGGGTAGAGGCCGGTTTCTTCCCCTTCTTGGACTCACCCTTCTTGATGGCCAAGACGGGAATGGAGGTAGATGGCTTTTGCTTGGTCATGTTGGACTCGGCGGTCCACAGCATACCATGCAATTCCATAAGGAATTTATCTATCCCATGCATATGATAATTCATAACGAATTGATCATATGACGGTGGGAGAGACCGTAGAATCAAGTCTACCGCCATCTCTCTCGCCATGGCAAATCCCAACCTCTCGAGGCATTCCACCAACGCTTTCATCTTAAGAACTTGGTGGGACACGTTCCCGCCCTCTTGCAACCGGCAACCGAGTAGGTCATTTAGACAACCATACCGCTGTTGTTTCTCTTATTGTTGGAACATGTCCGACAACTCGCGCATCGACTTTTGCAAGTCGGAGCTCATCGTGCTAAGCATGAGGCAAGTAACCTCGGTGATGTCTTTGAGGCATTTTTCATTCGCCTCTTTTGTTGCCCTACTCGCGTTGGATGCAGGGACCTCGGGGATGGGTTCCTCGATGGTGGCCAACTTATCCTCATGACGGAGGACTATTCTAAGTTGTGGTGACCAATCCATGAAATTGGTCCAATCAAGTTTGTCTTTCTCAAGGAAAATCCTTAAAGAAAAAGTGGTGTTGTTGTTGGTGCTAGTAGATGCCATCTATAAAACGCAAAGTAGATTTGGTTAGTTTGATTGAAATCCTCGTTAAAATAATTACCCCAAATGTTTAATAAAAACAACTATTTTAACAAGGGCTAAGAACCTTATTTTACCTTGCACCGTGATGGGTTTTCCGCGGATCACGTGGCAAAGCTATTTAGGCCGGCAACCATTGACCGATTGCAATCCATTATTGCAACTCTTAGTTCCTTGCGGGATCCTACTTGACAACGATTGTGCCAAGTTTGGCATGTTTAATCCCTCCACACCAATTTCAAAGTAATATTTTACATAACCTCGGCTAGAGCTCGACGATTACATGAAATATTAATTTGAAACCGTAAATCAACCATCAAGATACACGGTGGTACTCTAGCCCAATGATCGACTCGGCTAAAGCGCGACAATCGACCTTGCGAGTTTCCACACGCACCTTCCACACAACTCACACAAAAATTGACTCGGCTAAAGCTCGACAATCAACCCTTGTGCGGTTAGATTTTGGTGGTGTCATCTTATGGACGGCGTGAGGTTTACATTTAGAAAACGGGATTTAGTTTTCCGGTTAAAAAACCATTTTGAGTTTGATTAATAAAAAGAGACAAAAACCAAATGTTTTCACTATGAGGATACTAAACCAAATTATATTCTTATGTTAATCAAGTGTGCGCGCGAGAGTTGTTAAACCATTTTTAAAACTCCTGGGTTTTATTATTTATCAAAAATTTTCTAGCATGCAATAGTCCTACAACTCATGCATAAACAATATATAATAAAACCATCACACGCATACACATAGTTGGTAACCTTGCCCCTAAAACTTATGCGTTTTACCCGTGAGCCACTACGGGAAAAACAAGTCATCTAAGGACAAAATTCCTTGACTTGGATGTGCTCCCGCTAAACCCGCCACCTCCATTGGGGCTTTCGAATTCCTGTTAGCCAAGACGTCACTCCATGGACTCCCGTTGGTTGCTCCATATTACAATTACATAGAAAATTAAATAAATGGCATGCAAGTCACAAACTCCTATTTTCTAGTACAAATACATAATATGGAATATTTAAATGGCATGCAAGCCACAAATACATATTACAAACCAAATAAATAATTTTAATTATTATGACAAACCATGTGGCTAAAGTCACCAAATGAATGAATAATAATAAAATCATTCAACTAAACATCCACAAGGTCTAGGGCATTTTCTAGTGTTACCAACATCACATGAACATGCAAAGTTCACTAATGAACAACAACAACAACAACAACATGGTGTGCCACACAAAACCATGTACCTTATCTATAATGGTTAAGATTTTTACAAAAACACTCAAGGCACTAAAAATCTCATGTACTTATGCATTAGTAACAACAACCCATTTTTGATTAAACATATTCATAAATACATAATGTAAGTATATGCAATTATCATTTTCATGCCAAAATAATAATATACATATAAGTACACCAACCATTATACAAGGCAACTTGAAATAAATTATTTTAATTTCTGGACCAAAAAATCCAGAAACTAAAACAACATGCCAAAAACCCAAAATATTTTAAAGTTTAAAAAACCAAAAACAGCACTACCAGCCACGGCAGCGCCTCTAAATTTAAGGAGTTACATGTTAGCGCCGCAAACCCTTCTGGTCAGAAAACAAAAAACCGTTTTTGGGTTTTTCAGGCCACCATGTGCAAAAGTAGTATAGAGGTGGCTCTGATACCACTGTTAGGGTTCTATGTACACATCGGAAGCAACAAAGTACAACAAACAAAACACAAGATACAAGTATTTAAAACATAAAACCCCAAGTCATGTACCAAACTCTATAGATAACATTTGCAACATGTAAAAGAGAAAGGATGGAAGTTATACCCTCTCCTTAGCTCCTTGAAAATCGTAGGTGTCAGGATCGGATATTGCTTAATACCAAATAACAAGGATTATCTTTTGAATTAGAGTTGTTAAAAAGACAATCTTTAGTTTTGATCACAATCAATTAAGAAGTTGCGGAATCACACTTAATTGATTATAAATGTTTTCAACATAAAAATAATTCAATCAATAAACACAAAATACTGCCAAACAAAGATGTTTATTAATAATCAATAACGATTACAATATTCATCTACACCTCCAATCTAACTTATTATGTTAGACGAACAACACAATTTGTTCTTAGGTTTCAAAAGAAACTTAGAGGCTAAAACACTTTCTGAAAGTAAATAACAATACGAATGAATGCAAATCAATACGAACAAGAGATCTATATCTTGAGTAACAATATTCTAATCGAGTATTTATAGACTCTTGATCCTCCTTGATAAGTTGACAGTTAGGTAATCTTCTATCTTCTGAGATAATCTTGATAATCTTCAATTTCAATAAAGATATACTTCAAATCCACAAAGATAGTATTTTCCATGAATAGCTCAACCGAAACTGTTTGTTGAATGAAACAGTTTTGGTCTTCTTCTAACAGTCTTCTCTTCAAGGTCTTCTAACAGTTGTAAACATTTGAATTAACAGTTCTGAACTTTGTACTTACAGTTGTAATGCTCACAGCAACTGTTAGTCACAACTGTTTCCATACTTCACTTAACAGTTTTGAAACTGTTTTCCCAGAATTACTTCTAACAGTTTTCAACTGTTTTCATAAATTTCCTCTAACAGTTTTACTTTCGCATGTCCAACAGTTTCCATTACTTAGCAAATTTCCCAACAATCTCCCCCTAACTTAAAGTATTGAACAATACATTTAAGTTGTTTGTTTTAAGGGTTCAACCATAGAAAAATTAACATAAGCAAAGAAAATATTAACATTAATTATGCAAAGTCAAACTGTTACAATCAAAATATATAAGAAAGAAAGTTACACTTTCTTTGATTGCAAAGACTCCAATCTGTCTTTCACCCTCTTCATCAGATCCTCCTTCATGTTAGCAGGGCCATAGAACTTTGCTTTCAACATATACATAAGCTTTATTTTACCATGTTCAACAAATTCAAAATCAAACCACTAAGTTTGTCCCTTTCCCATCACCATATGATAGACTCTTGACTTGTCATATACCTTCATAGAACTTATTGGGAAGGCTTCATCAATTATCAACATGGGCATTATTCCCAGTGGTTTGCATATACTTGTTAAGTGCCTCATCAAAACTCTGATCTCAATCTCAGTAGCTTCCCCATAGTGACTTGTTCCATACTCATACATCTCTTGTATATCCCTTCTGGTCACACTATCCATCAAATGTAAGAAACTAGAGTAGCTTTCAATTGGTTCTAGTTCTCTTACAATTGTAACCCCTTTCTTTCCAGTCTCTATCCTCAAAAATTCAAACCTCCACTCAGTAATGTGGGATTTTTGGGCAAGCTGCTCTGCTTCTAACTTGTCAATTCTTTCTGTAACTTCTTCCCTGAGCCTATCATGGAGAATAGTTTTTACTATGTCTACTTTTGCTGTTTGAGGCTGAACTGTTTGTTTTTCCTTCTCAACTGTTGGCTTGGGAGGTGGAACTGGTTTCTTCCTTACAACTCTTTTCCTTTTTACTCCCTTACCAGCTTTCTTTGCCTTTTCTTCTTCATCTATTTCAGCAGTAAATTTGTCAGCAAGCTGTTGAGCCAATTCAAGATCTTTCTGTTCTTGTTGCTTAAGCTCAGCATCCAGCCTTTGTGCTAATTCACGATTATGCTCTTCTTGTTGTTCTTTGGAGAGCTTAAGCTTGGGAATATCAACCACAGTCTTCTTTCCCTTACCTAGCACAGGGGGCCTCTTTTCATCTTTCTTTCCTTCAATAATTGCAATGCCTTTAAACCCTGGCTTAGGTGCAAGTGGTTTCAGTTTTGATACTTTGCCATCTAACCACCCATCATCTATCTTTTGAGCCATTTTGAATGTGCTAATGTTATGAGTTTGAGCACCTATTTCAATCAGATGATTTTGCTTAACCTTTGACCATGCTTTAAAAACCTCAGTTGTTGGATAGTCTCCTGTCATAACCATCTTGTTTATCAACACCCTATCCACTGCTGACAACCTTTTTTCTTCTTCAACTGGTTGAACACTTGCAGCTGTTCGTTGAACTGGAGCAACTGTTGTTTCTGAAGTTGCAACTGTTTGTGTATCTGGTGCAACTGTTTGTTAAGTCTGCACAACTGTTTCAGCAACTGTTTGTTGAATCACCCCTGGCTTTAAAGATTTCTCCCCCTTTTTTATTGGAACCGTTTGAGAATGGGGTCTGGCACTAGTTGTAGATTTTTTGAGCATTTGATCATGGAATTGAAGGACATCAGTTGCCTTCTTCAAAGTATCTGACAAAAATTTGATCTGTTTGTCTTGCTTGGGAATGAGCTCATTGTGCTTGGCCAAGAGCTTGTCTTGTAAAGAGTTCCTCTTCTTGAGATAAAGGAAAGCAGCAAAAAATGGTACAAGTTCTTGGTTCGTCAATGCTTTAAGTTTCATACTTGCGTCAATGTCAGCTAGTGTTGCCACTGTGAACATATCATCGGCAGATAGAACTAGTGGGTCACTCCTTGAAGTTTCCTCATCAGTACCCCTTTTTTCTTGGTACTGGGGATTTCCAGAAGCTGTTTTACCAGTCTCTGTTGCCGTGGTGGAGGTCTTACCTATGTTGACACTGTCCTGCTCACCCCTTGCGGATGAAACAATAGTATTATCCTCAAGAACCACATGATAACCCTCTAGTGGAGTGATCACCTCCTCATTGTACCTGGGAGACAGTACTGGGGTTTCCCTTTGTATATTCTGCACAGGTGAATGCACCTGTGCAGGGTTAACAGTTTGGGGATTGGAGACGGTGGTGGAAGGAGCACCAACAGTTCTCTTTTTCTTTGTAAATGTTATGAGTGTGGGGGCTTGTGTTGTAGCTCGAGACAAGGTAGCAGAGGAGGATATTTGAGTATCATGAGATGTGGGTTCTAGAGGTGGAGGTGTAGCAATAAGTGGGGCTTTATGCTCAACTCTAGCAGCTCTGTTTCTTGAAAGAAACTCCACCATTGCAGAGAGTGGTGGAGTTATGGCACCAGAGAAACTCTTGCCATTTAGCATCAGCTTGCTCAATGTGGAGGTCACATGAGCAGAGGGAATTAAGACCCTCCTGTGTTTTTGGAGATTTGGCAACAAAGAATTTAGCAAAACTTGCACAAATCTGGGGTACATCAAAAAGAGACCATATTTGGTCCCGAGATGCTTTACCATGCCGTTAAAGATTAGTTTTGAAAAATTGAAGCAACGATTGTTGGCCAGACAGATCAAGGCCAAGGCAATGTTGCTTCCAAACTCATTCCAACCCGTTCTTTTGGGACTGATACACTACTGGAGAGTATGAATCAGATACTTCTAGTGTGCGCAAAATTGTCCCTTATAGAAGGTACCCTTTCCCCTAGGGCCCTCATACCCAAGTTTTACCAACTCAGCATGCAAAAATTCTAGTGAGACAGAATCAGAATACTCACCATTGCGATCATTGAGTTGAAGATGTTGGCGTATGGTATCCTCAGAGATTGAAACAGCTAAACCATCAACCTTTGAATCAATCCATTACACCCCATCAGCTTCCCGGAGTGTAGCATGTTTCCAAAAATGGTCGATATGAGAAGTGTAGATGCTTGGATTTATGGTGAGAGCAGTGTTGAGAGTTGACATCGAGAAATAGTAAATTATGTCATGAAAAGCATTGCGATCAGCAGGTTTCGAAAGGAAGGAAAGCATGTTGTGTTCTTTGACAAACGGAAGGGGAGCCATTGCGATTTGAGAGCAAAATTCTAGGGTTTTAGCGTTTGATCGAAGTTTAGTAAGCGTAAATGAAACTGTGAGGAGGGAATGACTTTTATATGTTTCGAATATTAAACGCAATTCAAACTTCCTCAGAGTTTCTGCAAAGACTAAAATACCCTTTGAACAAAACTAACAGTTGAAGGAAATAATGAGCTAACAGTTGAGAACTGTTTTTGTAATTAACATCAACTGTTATTGAAATAAAGTACTCCCCCTTAAATGAACATTCTGGTTGTCTAACAGTTGTGAACATCATGGACTAACAGTTGAAAACTGTTAGTTGTATCATATACAGTTGTTCCCTGAATACTTACTCAAACAGTTGTTAGACAATAAAACTAACAGTTGCAAACTGTTAGTGAGAAAACATAGATAAACAGACAACAGGTATTCCATGTTAATCATACCAATATTGGAGATCAAAAAGTTGAACCTGCTCACATCAAAAGCTTTAGTGAACAGATCAGCTAATTGATCATCAGTATGGACTTTCATAACTTGGATTAACCTTTTCTCAATGCAATCTCTAATGAAGTGAAACCTGATCTCAATGTGCTTTGTTTTAGAATGCTTCACTGGATTGTTGACAATGCTAATAGAACTTGTGTTATCAACATAAATATGTGTATTCAAGAAAGACATACCATAATCCAGAAGCTGATTCTGGATCCACAACACTTGTGAACAACAGCTTGATGCAGCAACATATTCAGCCTCAGCTGTTGAAGTTGAAACTGTTGTTTGTTTCTTGCACTGCCATGAGACCAACCTTGACCCAAAGAATTGGCATCCTCCAGAGGTTGATTTTCTGTCCACATTAGCTCCACCATAGTCACTATCAGAGTATGCCACCAAATCAAAAGGTGAATCCTTAGGATACCAAAGACCCAGTTTTGGTTGGCCTTTGAGATATCTAAAGATTCTCTTTACAGCAAACAGGTGTGACATCTTTGGACTGCATTGAAACCTGGCACAAACACACACAACAAACATAATATCTGGTCTAGAAGCAGTTAAGTACATTAAAGAACCTATCATAGACCTATACAAATGTATGTCTACTTCCTCCCCCTCAGAATCTGCTCCCAACTGTTTGTGTGTTTCCATTGGAGTGCTTGCCAGCTTCATATCTTGATAGCCAAACTTGTCCAAAATGTCTTTGACATACTTAGATTGACTGAGAAATATACCAGTTGGCTTCTGCTTCACTTGTAATTCCAAGAAAAATGTGAGTTCTCCCATGGAACTCATCTGAAATCTCTTATGCATGATGACTTCAAACTCCTTGCACAGGCTGTCATAAGTGGATCCAAAGATTATATCATCAACATAGATTTGAACAAGCAAAATCTCTATTTTAACAATCTTTGTAAACAATGTCTTGTCAATGGTGCCTCTCTTAAAACCATTGTCAAGCAGATAAGATGATAGTGTCTCATACCAAGCTCTAGGAGCCTGATGCAATCCATACAATGCTTTATCCAACCTATATACCCTATCAGGATACTTTAAGTCTTCAAAACCAGGTGGTTGACACACATATACCTCCTCATCAATAGTTCCGTAGAGAAAAGCTGACTTGACATCCATTTGATACACCTTAAATCCTTTATAGCTTGCAAAGGCAAGGAACAGTCTGATTGCTTCTATCCTTGTAGCAGGTGAAAAGACATCATCATAGTCTATTCCTTCCTCTTGTGTATAACCCTATGCAACCAGTCTAGCCTTGTCCTTGATTACAATCCCTCTCTCATCCTTTTTATTTCTGAACACCCACTTGGTGCCAATAGCTCTTTTGCCTCTTGGAAGTTCAACTAACTTCCAAACTTGCTGAATTTGAAACTGTAAGAGCTCTTCTTGCATTGCTTCCACCCATGAAGGGTCTTTTAAAGCCTCTACTGCTTTCTTTGGTTCTATCTGAGATAGAAAGCAGGCATTTACATCAAATTGTTCAAGATCCATACCACTATTTTCATTCTGCAGCATAGCTCTTGTTCTAACAGGAGTGGATGGATCACCAATGATCTGCTCTATTGGATGATTCTTGTGAATTCTTGATGTAGGGATGTTTTCTTCAGCCAGTACATTCCCTAAATTTGACAAATCAATCTCAGATTCACTATCATTCCCAGAAGAGTTGCATCCCTGATCTGCAACTGTTTGATGTTCAGAATCAGTGTGTTGTTGAGGAACATGAGATTCCATGTCTTTTGAAGGTTCAGCATCATCATTCATTGGACTAACAATATTTTGAATCAAAGGAATCACTACAAAGTCATCAGTGGCTTTGTTTTCACCAACAGTTGTTGGACTTGAGCTAACAGTTTCAGAACTGTTTGAGACAGTTTGTGGAGTTGCACTAACAGCTGTAGGAACACCTGCAACTGTTTCTGTAGAATACTCAAAAGAAAGAGATTTAGACAATGCATCAATATCAAATAACCAATCAGGACCATTACCTGCAATATTGATCATATTCTCATTGAAGGAGACATTCATACTCTCTTCTATGATCCTAGTAACATTGTTAAAAACTCTATAGGCTTTACTCTGAATGGAATATCCTACAAAGAATCCTTCTTCTGCTTTACTCTCAAATTTGCCTAATGGTGACTTGGTATTAAGGATAGTGCAGGGACATCCAAATGGTTTGAAGAAGTTGATCAAAGGTTTTCGTTTAAGAAACAACTCATAAGGAGTTTTCCCTTTGGACTTGACTATTTGTACTCTATTCTGAACATAGCAGGCAGTGTTCACTGCTTCTGCCCAGAAAGTCATTGGGAGCCTAGAATCAGCTAACATGGATCAAGCAGCCTCTATCAAAGTCATATTCCTTCTCTCAGCCACTCCATTCTGTTGAGGAGTCCTAGGTGCACTAAACTGTCTTTCAATTCCTTTTTCCTCACAAAAACTGTTTAACTCATAGTTCTTAAACTCAGAACCATTATCAGATCTAATGACTTTCACCTTCAAATCAGATTGATTTTCAATTCTAAGAATAAGAGACTTAACTAACTCAGCAGTTTCATCTTTAGTTCAAAGAAATTGAACCAAGTAAATCTGGTAAGTCATCAACTATGACTAAACAGTAGGCTTTCTTACATATACTGACCACAGATGTTGGACCAAAAAGATCCATATGCAACAGTTGTAAAGGTGCAGTAATGGAAGAAACTTCTTTGGACTTATAAGAAGTTTTGTATTGCTTGCCTTTGAGACAGGCTACACAATGATCATCACATGAGAATTCTTTTTGGGGCAAACCTCTTACCAGATTGTTTTTAGCTAACAGATTCATGGTTTTAAAGTTCATGTGACACATCCTTCTATGCCAAATGGCAGACTCATCATGAGATGCCTTTGAGAGTAAACAACTTAATACATTCTGTTTAGCAACCTTTTGTGTATCCAGACAATATACATTATCCTTTCTAGGTGTTCTTAAAAGAACATCTTTTTCATCCAGTTTAAAATCTTTTGACAGGATAATGCATTCAGTGTCTGTAAACAAGACTTTGTTTCCATTGTCACAGATTTGAGATACACTTAACAGATTGTATTTAAGTTGTTCAACAAAGAAAACATCATTAAAAGTAAGTGTACCTGCCTCCACAGCTCCTTTACCTGTGATTCTTCCTCCCTTAGCATTTCCTCCAAATGCTACATATCCTCCATTGATTCTTCTGAAATCCTTCAAACAGTGTGGATTTCCAGTCATGTGCCTTGAGCATCCCATATCCACATGCCAAATTGATCCATGATCGGCCCTATGAATGCTCTGCACAAATAAAATCAGTTAGTAGCAGGAAGTACCCAGGCCATACAGGTCTTGGGTACACCATTCAAATCATAATACTTAAATAGAGTTTGATTTTTCTTGATTTCATCCAAATTAGACTTCTTTATTTTGTGTGAAGAGTATTTGGTGAGAACATGTGGTTCCCAACTGTTGTGATTAACAGTTGAGACTTTTGAACAAACAGTTTTTGAATTTGGTAAAACAGTTTGATTTTCAGATTGATTTACAGTTTTAACCTCTTCATAAACTATTTGTTGCTGTAATTTCACCCAAGCCAGACCAACAGTTTTTGTTTTTGGCTGAACAGTTGAAGAACTGTTAGCTGGTTTTGATTGAACAGTTGTAGAACTGTTAGCCTGTTTTGGCTTAACAGTTGTTGGACTGTTAGCCTGTTTTCTGTGACTTGGTTTCTGCGTGCTATAGATCTGTGGGTTATGATAACAGTTGTGAGCCAAGTGATTTTCTCTCCCACATATATAGCACCTTTTGGTTTTTACAATAGGTAAACCAGTTCTTTGTGACCAAAACTGGTTCCTATTTCTTTGATTTCCTCTCACTAGTGCTGAAGGAGGAAATTTCTGAACACCATGTTGTTTGCATGTGTATGCAGGCACTTCAGTATGCCTTTTCACATATTTGGATTGAGATTGTGCTTTTGAAGCTTCCTTCTTTGGCTTCTCAACTTGAAATTCATCAACCTTCCCTTTTCCTTTTGACTTAACACTAACAGTTGAGATGTTTGATTTAAAACTGTTTGGCCTTTGTTTAGAACTGTTAGTGTAAAGTTGGGGACTGTTAGCAGCTGTTGTGGAACTCTTTATAGAATAAACAGGTTTGGAAGGTTTTGGCTCACTGGTGAAGGATTCAGAGGATGCTTTTACAAACATCACAGGTTGTAAAGTGGATTGTGTAGCTATGGGTTCACAACAGATGTGATTTTCAAATGGAATAACCTCTTCCTTCTTCACAACTCCCTCCTTATCATCACTCACCTCATACATAACTCCTTCCTCTTCACTTTCAAATTGTGGATCCGCTGACTTCAATTCTTCTTCTAATGGTACATTTACATACCTATCAGCTACATCAGACATGGGAGTTATGTAGTTGTCATTGTATGGAGGTGGGGTTTGTTTGTATCCTAAACCTGTTTTAACCTTGTCTCTAATTTGTGATTGTAACAAGGTTTCAAGCTTAAGATTTGTTGCTTTGAACATACTCAAATCTATGTCCACACCTTCCAGCTTCTTGGTTAACTCTTCTACCTTACTTTCTTTCTCACTCATCATTTTCTTAAGATTATCAATCTCTTCGTGAAGCTGCTCCTTTTCCCACTTATGATACTTTCTATCATAGTCCATTTGCAGTTCATTAGCCTGATAATCTTTGATTTTCTTTTCAAAGCTTTCAATGACAGCACTAGATTCTCTCCTCCATTCTGCTCAAAGCAGCACACACCTTTTTGTTGTGCTCCCTGAACCTTTTTACTATAGCTCTACATTCACCTGGGCATAGTTTAGAAGATACCTGTATGCCTTCTGATTCTGGTGAACTCAATTTGATAGATGAATCAGTCAAACCCATCAATGCCTTGTTGTGAGTAGCTTCCTCTGCTTGATCACTCCAATCAAACCCATGGCCTTCTTGTGAGACCAATGCTGATGAAGTTTGGTTTGATCTTTGTTCTTGATTCTGGCCTTGTCCACCAGATCTGCATTCCCTTGCAAAGTGACCAAGCTGTTGACATTTGAAGCATCTAACTTTTGATTTGTCAAACCCTGCCTTGCCATCAGCCCTGAAGTTCATGTTTTGCCTTCCAGTTCTTTTGATGAATCTTTTGGCTCTGACAGTTAACATGGCCATCTGCCACTTGAGATCCATCTCCACAAGATCATCTGGATGCACTTGCTCAAGATCCTCACTGGTAAGAGTTGAATGTGCATGACTAGCAAGAAATGCTTCAAGCACTGCATCAGGAGTGTTTACATCTAGTCCAACAGCAGAACTAGTACCTGCACAACCATCAATAGAATTAGTTAAGGAATGGTTTGAGTCCATACCTGAGGATGATAGGAGAGCAGCATTGTGGCTAGGGGTAACAGACTTTCTTTTTCCCTCTATCTCTCCCTCAAACACAATCAAACTGTTGTAAAGATCATCTAACTCTATATCTTCCAGAGAATCCTTAGTTCTCCATTGTGCAGCATAAACTGTCCACTCTTCACCTAAGGACCTAAGGAACTTCCTATTGATCTCATCTTGTTCTAGTCTAACCTTTGCACTCTCAAGTTGACTAACCAGCTTATAGAATCTATCAAAGATTTGAGTTATACTCTCATTCTTCCCACTAGTAAAGTTCTCATAAGCCTGTTTCAGAAGATCCCTTTGGTTCCTTTTGGAACTTGCATTCCCTGCAAACCTCTTCTCTAATGCATTCCACAGTTCATGAGCATCATCAAACTTCTTGAACTGATGCTGGTATTCGTTGGGAATAGCAATCTGAAGAATGCTAAGAGCTTTCATCTCAATTATCCTCTCTTTCTTTTCAGCATCTGTTCTTGGTGGTGATTTCTTCTTTAGTTTTCCAGTTTCATCCAAATCAATAGGAGTAGTGGGGTCCTTTTCTATGATTTCCCAAACAGCATAGTCCATTAATTGGACATGCTGCTTGATTCTGAGTTTCCACATCTCAAAATCAGTTGGTTTGAGCATGGGAACTCGAATGTTTGACCCAGATCCAGTGTTATCAGAAGATCCACCAGACTCCATTGCAGTAACGTGATTGAAAAACACAATTAAACTTTAGAAAAACTTTAAATTATGAACCACAGCAGATTGGTGCAAAAACCTTAAACTGGTGATCAAAGGAACCTTAATGATAAGGCTCTGATACCACTTGTCAAGATCGGATATTGCTTAATACCAAATAACAAGGATTATCTTTTAAATTAGAGTTGTTAAAAAGACAATCTTTAGTTTTTATCACAATCAATTAAGAAGTTGCGGAATCACACTTAATTGATTATAAAGGTTTTCAACATAAAAACAATTCAATCAATAAACACAAAATACTGCCAAACAAAGATGTTTATTAATAATCAATAACGATTACAATATTCATCTACACCTCCAATCTAACTTATTATGTTAGACGAAGATCACAATTTGTTCTTAGGTTTCAAAAGAAACGTAGAGGCTAAAACATTTTCTGAAAGTAAATAACAATACGAATGAATGCAAATCAATTCGAACAAGAGATCTATATCTTGAGTAACAATATTCTAATCGAGTATTTATAGACTCTTGATCCTCCTTGATAAGTTGACAGTTAGGTAATCTTCTATCTTCTGAGATAATCTTGATAATCTTCAATTTCAATAAATATATACTTCAAATCCACAAAGATAGCATTTTCCATGAATAGCTCAACCGAAACTGTTTGTTGAATGAAACAGTTCTGGTCTTCTTCTAACAGTCTTCACTTCAAGGTCTTCTAACAGTTGTAAACATTTGAATTAACAGTTCTGAACTTTGTACTTACAGTTGTAATGCTCACAGCAACTGTTAGTCACAACTGTTTCCATACTTCACTTAACAGTTTTGAAACTGTTTAACCAGAATTACTTCTAACAGTTTTCAACTGTTTTCATAAATTTCCTCTAACAATTTTACTTTTGCATGTCCAACAGTTTCCATCACTTAGCAAATTTCCCAACAGTAGGTGTGGTGGTGATGACTAGAAGATCAAAGTAGCCTTCTTCTATCAAAGTCCACCCCGGGTATGATCCTTCTCCTTGTACTAGAAAGCTTGTGAGAGCTTCAAAGCCTTGAACTCCCTCAAGAACAGCCTCAAAAGTCCAGAATTCGGATCTCCTTGGTCTCACACTTAAATACACTCTTAGAGTATCTTAACTAAGTGTATTTTGTGAAGTTGGCAAAAGGTAGTAACAAAATGACAATTAAATCCTTTTAAAGACTTCAATAAGTCATTTGAGTTGCCTTTAGGCGGCCAAGAAGTTCACCACTACAAACCCATGCATTGGGCAATAGTGGAGGTAAAAAATCCAATGATTGCATGCAATCTGACAGACGTTAGCGCCGCTAACTTTAAGGTCGTAGCGCCGCTAACTCTTAACACTTAGCGCCACTAAGTCCGCCTGCACACCAATCATTCAATTTTGACACTTTCATTCCCTCTACCTTTAAGGCTGTCGAGATAGGTCCCCGGTGTGTGACCCAATAAGCCCATACATTATTGGTAGTGATCCAAATGGCATACGTGTGTCAACGGGCATACTCCAACACGTACTACTACAAATACACGGTATATACTAGAACTTGATCGAATCATGATGGCATACTATGAATCGGGTTAAGGGGTAGTGTGTTAGATTAGAAAGCTAGTGATGGTTGATTAAGGTTTCCATAATTGTATAAATTATGTATGTACAACATGCTAAATGTTTATAGTGATATGAGAGGAGGGTTAGTTAGAATTCAAAAACATATGTATATTTGTTTGTGAGAGCTACGACTATGTTAATTAGAGAATGGTGAATACATGAGGATCTAGAGCAGCAAATGATCCTGAGGGTGGACCTAGTCATAGACCCGAACGTATAGAAACCAGTGTCACTAGTGCCAGAAATCCTACCCTGATTCAAAATGTCAGACTAGAGGGACCACCGAATTTGAATCAGCAAGCTCAAGAACCTACTATTAGGGAACCTATTGTTGAGGAGCTCAGCAAAGCCATGTAACAGAGTATACCCTACATCATTGCATAGGTGGTGGGGCAATTTCAAGAACAGAACCAGGAGACGATTAGACAAGAAATACCCGTGAGGCTAGGAGCAGGTGGGGAACTCATCCCCAGCAACAAGTGGTTATTCAGAAATCCCCCAAGGGATATAAATTCACAGACTTCACGGCCTGTCAACCGCCAATGTTCTATGGGTCAACAAATCCGGTGGTTAGTCACCGGTGGATCTCTGAAACTGATGGTGCATTTCATACGTGTTCTTGTCCACCAGAAAAGAATGTCTGATATGTTACCAATGAATTGAGAGGTGCCACTAAGGATAAGTGGGATATGGAAGTCAAGCAAAGGGGTTATGCACAGATTGAAACTATGTTTTGTGAGACGTTTAAAGAGATTTCTTATGAGCAATTTATACCGCATTTAGAAATTGACAGAATTGTGTGTGAGTTTTACAAACTCAAGCAGACGACTGAAACAGTGCTAGAGATCAACGCGAAGTTTATGAAGAAAGATCGTTTTTGCCCGGACTACGTGACGAACGAGAAAATGAAAATGTATCGGTATATGACGGCACTTAAGCCGAGTATCAGATAGTTTATTGATTCTGGTATTCATTCAACAGTCAAATCGATGATGGATGCTGCCAGGGCAAGAGAATTAGAGCTGGAGACACAGATATCAGAGAGAAAGACAAGTTGAGAAGGATATACCAGCACCTAAGAAGCAGAAGGTGGAAACCCAAGAATAGAAGCGTACCCAGAAAACTTGCACAGTTTGTCCTACATGTAAACGACATCATCTTGGGGAATGCATGTTTGGTTCTCCAATGTGTTACATGTGTCGAAAGCGACGTCATGTGAGTAAAGATTTCAGGAATCCCATCAAAGTCTGCTTCAACTGCTATCATTCGAGCCACCAAAGAGCTCAGTGCTCACACCCAATAGCAGCAGCAGCACCTACTGGCTCCAAACCAAATACAGCCTTACCTCCTCTGTGTATTTCAGAACCAAAATACGTAAAGAAAGAAAATGTTCAGAAACCCAAGGGTAGAGCTTTCTAGCTCATAGCTGAGGAAGTTAGAACATAACCAGGTGTGGTCACAGGTACATACCTCATAAATAATATTCCTGCTCTCTTCCTATTTGATTCGGGTGCAAGTAAATCGTTCGTATATGTTACTTTTTGCAAAATTTTGAGATTATGTATGAAAAGCTATATTCTCCTCTCGAGGAGGAAATAATTGATGATAAATCTATGATTGTATCAGATGTGTATAAGTATAATGTGATAGAAATAGATAATGTTAGATTCCCTATAGAACTTATTCTAATGTCTACGAGGGACTTTCAAGTAGTGGTCGGGATGGATTGTTTAAGATGTCATCATAATACTATATTATGTGGGCAGAAAGTGATACGAGTTCATACCCCAAGTAGGGGAAGAACTTTCTATATGTGGTGATATAAAAAGGAGTAAGTCATATGTGTGTTCAGATTATAAAGCTAGGAAGTGTCTTTATCATAGGTATACTGCTTTATTAGCTTATGTAATAGACACCAAACTAGAAAAGAGACAGACATGCGTAGCTGATGTGAAAGTGGTATGTGAATATCCTGACGTCTTTCTCGAGGATCTACCCGGATTTAGTACCGGGATCTTTACTAATAGCAAGGGCTCCATACAGACTGGCTCCATTAGAGATGCAGGAATTGATTAAACAACTCCAGGACTTACTTAACAAGGTGTTTATCAGACCCAACAGTTTCCGTGGGGTGCACCTATTTTATTTGTGAAAAAGAAGGATGGTACTTTTTGAAAGGATTGTGTGCAGGGATAGTGTACACGTGTCATCACATCCATGGACACTATGAGTCACTAAAGGGTCACACAGTTGTACACCCAAATAATGAACCAGGAAACAATACATTGTGTGTAAGAATTATAATTAATAGTTGTTTAATTATAAGGAAAGAGAGAAATAATAAATGAATATTTATTATTGGAAAAAGAGAATATTAAATATTAGTTAAATATTTAATAAATTAATTTGGTTGGGAAAATATTAATTAACAGTTGATTAATTAATATTAACTAAACTGGAGGGGTCTTTTTGGATAAGTGATCAAAGTTATTGGTCAAACGGACCGGGCTTGAGGTCAATGGGCTTAATCTATTTAAATAGGATTAACCCTAGTTTTTCAAGTTAATCCTCACAATTAACATAAGCCTTTAAAAATGACTAAACCTCTCTCTCTTGCTCTCCTTTTCTCGGCCGAACACTAACCACCACCACACGGTGGTCGACGGCGAACGCCGGCGGCGTACGGCTGCTCGGCGGCTGCCATGCGACGGACGATGGCGGACGGCGGTGGTGCACTGCAGCGGGCCTCCTTTTTCCGGCGTATACACCCCAGGTTGAAACCCCCCTTGCGGTGGTGGGCTTCCTCGACGGTGATAGGGACTAGCCAAAAGCCGGCGGCTTTTGGCGGTTTACCACACGAGGGATTTCTACTATCGGGTATTGTTTGGTAGGCGGTCTAGCAGCCTATTCACGTGGTGCAGTAGCTGTGTATCACCCTTCAGCAGTCACAGGGTATATTTTCTATATTTTAGATAAACCTATTTTAAACCTGTGAATAATGTATGATCTTTATATCTGGTAATGATTTTTGGTATTGTTTTTCCCATCAGATCCAGTTGGGATCCTGGGAACGGTTTATAAATTATTTTAAAGGGTTATAAATTATTTTAGAGGAATTAAATTACTAAAATGTTTATTTCTTGCTTTTTCTATAGATGTCAATATTATCTGTTATACCGTTTTATTCACCCGAGGAGTCTCTTAGCCTCATCATGAGCAAGTGGAAGCTTTCAGGTCCGAACTTTATGGTTTGGAAATTGCACTTTAGGGATATCCTAATGGCGCATGGAAGGCTGTACACAGTAGACAAGCCTCCTCCAGCACGACCTGACTATTCTGCTCAGGATGGTGAGTATGATACATATTATAAGTATCTGTCTGATGAATCTAAAGTCATGTCAATTCTGATACTCTCCACATAGTCTGAGTAATCGGATAAACTCAAGAATAAGTCGCTTTTTGAGGTCGTGCAGGGTTTAGAGGAGCTTTTCAAGGATAGTGAGCGCTATGGATGCTTTCTACTCATGAAGGACATTCTTTCACAGAGGATGAAAGAAGATCAGTTATTGAGCGATCATCTCATCAACATGAGAAGGCTGTTTGATTGCTTAATGATTCTTGGATCACAAGTTACTGAGCGTGAACTAGTGATGCTCTTGGTTGGTACCCTAAATGACCGCTATCAGCCAAAGGTAGTGGACAAGTTTGGTGAACCAGATACAACAGTTGTTGGTATGCACAAGTTCTTAATATGCATAGATGACCAGGTGCACCCGGACCCCTTTGATACAACAGTAGTTGAGTCAATGGAGGAAGACAACTGGGTTGATGAGCTACTAGACATTTGATGCCCAGTTTGCGGTAGCAAGGATATTTGCAAGCACTCACTAGACATTGATCAGCTGGACGTCGGTTCTACCGACGAGTCAGGTATCTTTATGATAGATTGCTTAGTTACTTCATTTGAATCATGGCTACTCGATACCGGATATGGTCATCACATTTGCAATCATTTACAGGGATTTAAGAGAAGTAGGAAACTAAGGAAGGGCGCTGGGGGAGATGAAGCAACAAACCACAACATCACCGACATGGTAGCGCGACAACTTCAAGCACTTATTTCTAATCTTGTGACCCAAATCAGTAACAAACACAACCACCAAAATAACAATACCAACAATGTAGTCGGTTATGGATATCAGTAACTGTGCTAAACACCAGAAGGTGGCAACTGGCTACGTGGCAACTAACCTGGTAAGGAAAGAGTATCCGGTTCTACACCAAAATGCACTACTTGTAACTATCACCACTACCAAAAACACACCGTGTCGATACTGCACAACCTGCAACCTTTTAGGGAACTATGCAAAGGACTGTAGAGATAACTGATGGGGATCACCCGTTCTACTCGTCAAGAAGAAAGACGGATCGTTCTGTATGTGTATCGACTACCATGAATTGAATAAGTTAGCCATCAAGAACTTCTATCCTCTCTATAGAATAGATGAGTTGTTCGATCAACTGCAAGGCTCTCGACATTTTCCAAAATAGATCTTCGATCTGGTTACCGCACTTCGAATTCACCGTTATGCCTTTTGGATTGACCAAAATACCTGCGGTGTACATGGACCTTATGAACCGAGTATGCAAACCATTTCTAGATAAGTTTGTAATCGTCTTAATCGATGACTTACTGATCTATTCCAAGTCCAAGGAGGAACATTAAGAACATCTGAGGTTAATCCTAGAATTGCTTAGGAAGGAAAAACCATTTCTAGATAAGTGTGAATTTTGGTTGAATGAGGTACAATTTCTCGGCCTTGTGGTCAACGACAAGGGAATTCATATGGACCCCTACAAGATTGAGGCCATTAGCAGATGAAAAACCCCTATGACGCCATCGTAGATCCGCTCGTTTATGAGTTTGGCCGGATATTACCGAAGATTCATTGAGAATTTCTCTAAGATCGCCAAGCCACTCACGCTGTTGACACAGAAAGAAAATAAATTCGACTGGAATAAGGAATAAGAAGAAGCATTCCAGAATCTAAAGGATAGACTGGGTAATGCCCCGATTCTGACTCTTCCTGATGGTCCGGATGACTTTGTGACGTACTGTGATGCTTCTCATCAAGGCCTAGGTTGTGTGCTCATGCAGAGAGGTAAAGTGATTGCATACGCGTCCTAATAACTAAAGATACACAAAAAGGACTATACCACTCACGATCTGGAGTTGGGTGCTGTGATCTTCGTACTCAAAAGCTGGAGACACTACTTATATGGTACAAAGAGTATAATCCATACCGATCATAAAAGTCTACAGCATATCTTTGATCAGAAGGAGTTAAACATGAGACAGAGGCGCTGGGTTGACCTTTTCAGTGACTATGATTCTGAAATTCGTTATCACCTTGGGAAGGCGAATGTGGCAGTGGATGCGCTCAGTAGGAAGGAAAGAATTAAGCCTAGACGTGTTACAGCCATGAGCATGACAATTCAATCGGGTATCAAGGAAAGGATACTCGAAGCACAATTAGAGGCATCTAGCGACTTGAATGCTCCGAATGAGATGTTGCGAGGGTTAGATAAGAAACTAGAGAAAAAGGAAGACGGTGGATTGCATTTTGTGGAACAATTTTGGATTCCGCAAGCAGGAAATCTAAGCACACTAATTCTGGATGAGGCTCATGAGATAAAATACTCTGTGCGTCCCGGTACGGATAAAATGTTGATAGAGAGGTGTATTGGTGGCCAAGGATGAAGAAGGATATAGCTACCTATGTAAGCAAGTGTCTGACTTGCTCAAAGGTAAAATCCGAACACCAAAGACCCTCAGGACTACTAGAACAACCGGATATTCCTGAGTGGAAATGGGAGAACATAAACATGGATTTCATCACGAAATTACCGAGGACCAGTAGTAGTCACGATTCTATCTGGGTCATTGTGGATAGGATGACAAAGACAACACACTTCTTAGCAATTCGCGAAGACTACAAGATGGAAAAGCTAGCAAGGGTGTATATTAGTGAAATCGTTGCCAGACACGGGGTGGCTGTGTCTATTATATCTGATCGAGATAGTCGTTTTACATCGCGGTTCTGGCAAACACTACAGAAAGCTTTGGGTACGAGACTAGACATGAGTACGGCGTATCATCCTCAGACCGATGGTCAGAGTGAGCGAACGATTCAAACCCTGGAAGACATGCTTAGAGCGTATGTTATTGTTTTCGGAGGAAACTGGGATACGCACCTACCGTTGATCGAGTTTTCATATAACAAAAGTTATCATACGAGTATTAAATGTGCTACGTTTGAGGCCCTATATGGACGGAAATGCCGGTCACCTGTTGCTTTGACGGAGGTAGGGGAAAGTCAATTGATTGGGCCAGAAATTATACAAGAGACGACTGATAAGATATTTCAGATCAAGGAAAGACTCAAGACCGCAAGAGATCGTCAAAAGAGTTACGCCGATAATCGGCGGAAACCGTTGGAATTCGATGTTGGTGACCTGGTACTACTAAAAGTGTTGCCTTGGAAGGGCGTGGTGCTTTTCGGTGTAAAAGGAAAACTAGCACCGAGATATGTGGGACCGTTCGAGATTATTCGTATTGCTCCGGTAGCCTATCAGTTGAAACTACCGCAGGAACTCAGTGGGGTACACGATACGTTTCATGTGTCAAATCTAAGGAAGTGCTTTGCGGAAGAGGACCTACAGGTACCGCGTAACAGAATCAAGATAGACAACACCCTACACTTTGTAGGGAACCTGTAGAAATCTTGGACCGAGAAGTCAAAAGCCTAAAGTGGAGTAAAATCCAATAGTCAAGGTATGATGGAATTCTAAGCGGGGACCCGAGTTTTCGTGTGAACAGGAAGATCACATGAAGTCCAAATATCCACTCTTGTTTAAACACTAAATTTCTCGTAGCAGTATAAGCTGAATTTCGGGACGAAATTCCTTCAAGTGGGGGATGCTGTGACATCCGTCACCAAATCCGGTTAGTCACTTAACCGCACCGTGTGAAACCCTAAATTTTTTTTGCTTGTATACATTTTAGATTAATTCTAACATTTATAGAAAATTAGTATTAGTCTTAGTATATTTTGAAAACCTAGATTTAATTTAGGTTGCTTTTTGTGCTTAGTTAGGTACACTTTTAAAAAAATACCTTAGAATGCCACATTTTAATTATTTATAATGTTTTATAAAAAAATATATATTTTGTTAATATATATATATATATATATATATATTTCGATTTTTATAGTATTAAGATAGATTTGTTTAAAAAAAAATTAAGATTTAAACCTCATACTTATCCCTAATTTAAAAATCAACTCAATCCTTACCATATTTAAACCTAAATCTAAACCCTAGCCCCCATTCCCTTCATTTTGGTCGACCTCTTCCCCTCCCCTCTCTCTTTGCCGTCAAACACACCCCCATACACCCTCTCAAAATCGATTTCAAGCAAGAACACAAGATCAAGGCGTCAAGTTTAGGGTTTTGATCTTTGGAATCAAGGTAACTCTCTAATCTTTCTCATTCTTATGATTCTTTCTTGTCTTCTTCTCTACCCTCATTCTTGAGTCCTTAGGAACATGTTGAAATCATTATGATTGTGTCAAAAAAAAATTTATGAAAGGTATATATGTTTTTGAAAGCAAAATCAATGTTCTTGATATTTAAACAACCAAGTTTTGATCACTGTTTTCCTGATCTGTGTATGGACCTGAGTTTGGATAGTCATTACGAAGTATATATATGGAGATTTTATTCGATTTCTTTGTCTAAAACGTAGTATTTTGAGTCTAGTTTCTTCACATATAAGACTTGAAATTTTTGGAGGTCTTTTGGTCAGCTAAAATGATTTTACCGTAGAAGAGCGCAAAACTGTCAGCATGCTTGACAGATTTTAGGTCAATGTTTGGATTTTAAAACCCATTTAAAAGTTGGAATCTTTGATCGAAATATTTACAACAGAATATTTGATGAGTTTAGGATTTTCTTTAAAATTTACATAATTTTTAGAAATCGTTTAATATTTTTATAGAATTTAGACATTCTAGTGCGCTTCTGCAGTAACTTTCTATCGATAGTGATTTCCAATATTTATATTAAATACTTAACCCTGATGAATAATTCTGGATAAATTATATAAGTTAGTAGAGACATTCAACATTCTGTAGTAAAATTTTGGGGATTAAATTCGAACCTTTAGTATATTTTAAAAAATTTCCAAAGTCAGCTTATCAAAACAGAAACTATAGAATTGGTGGCATTAGGGTTATATAGCAACTACACAAGTCTTAGGACTACACTAGGATGATCAAATGCCTATACGCGTAATTTATAATACTTGTATCTATTGTAGATCTCGTGCTAGTCCCTTTGCAAAGCTAAGTGATTGTGAAGAAACAAAGGTGAGTTTCGTAGCCCCTTTTTTCATATACATTTTGGGGGAAAATGACTCTCCATACATGTTTAAATTGTTTTCACGCAGTGTTAAACTTATTTGCTATATGTGAGACACATTGTTTGCATGCTATCCAACTATTAGTTTTGAATCTTAGTTAAAGACAATTGAATGCTATCCAACTATGGGTTTTGAATCCTAGATGAAACTATTGATATGCTATGACAACATTGACCCAACTTATGTTCCCGGCCGGCTATAGTAGGTTGGAAGGCTATACACTTTTGAACCTTTGGGGTTCGGCTTGCATGCTAAAGGATATTTGTTACTGAGCCAAGATATTCGGTTATTTGCTATGCTATTTATACAAGTGCTACTATATCATTGCTGCAATTGATACAACATGATTTAATGCACGGTACACTGATCTCTTCTTTTAAACCTGCGAACTCACCAACGTTTGTGTTGACGTTTTTAGAGTGTTCATTTTCAGGTAACGCTAATAATAAAATTTAAGGATGACTATAGGATTCTAGATGGACCTTAGCAAGACTTTTCGCTTTCAAGACTTTGAAACGTTTATCTTTTATTATTTTAGACTTGGATTACTTGGTTTTCGGGATTGCATGCCCCGTGTATCACTTGTCCCGGGTTGTGGGATTTACATTTGCGTATTCTTTTTCATTACTTCTCGACTATGATGTCGTGAATACCGACTTAACGTGGCACAAGTTCCCTCTTGTGTCGGGGAAAATGTCGTGACACGTTGGTTTGATTTGCATTTTAGTAATTTCTCTATTAATGTATCAATGTGTTATGACGATCTTCTCCGTCACACTTCGCGTTTCCTCCATGGCGAGGTGTGACATAAACCATAAGGTTTTCGTGCCGTGATATCCTTAAGAGATCGAGCCGCGATCTCCGCCTGCATACCAACCCTTTTCTACTTTGACAGTTTTAGTCCCTGTAACTAGTAGGCTATCGATATTGATCCCTGGTGTGTGACCCAATAGGCCCATACATCATCGGGAGTGATCTATATGGCATACGTGTATCAGTGGGCATACTCCAACAGTCTCAATCAGGGTTTGTGTTCTTATTCAATGGTGGTGCTATTAGTTGTAGGAGTTCCAAGCAAGATACCGTGGCTGATTCACCCACGGAGTCTGAGTACATTGTTACAAGCAAGGCTGCTAAAGAGGTAATTTGGATGAAGAAATTCATCTAAGACCTTGGAGTTGTTCCAAGCATCGCTGACCCTATTGAGATCTTTTGTGACAATGAGGTGCAGTAGGTCTTGTGTTAGAACTGTATCATTATCAATGTTCAATGACCCAGATGCTAAAACCTCTATATGACAAGTTGGTAATTTAACCGAAGGCGATCAATGATTTAGGTTACCGGAGCGATTCAAGACAATAAGCACAAGACCCTCAATAGGCTGAATAGATCAAGACTTCTATTCATTTTATTCTATAACTCCTATTCCGTTCCAAAGGAGGAGATTGTTAGAACTGTATTATTGTAATAGAATAGGAGTTCAAACAATAGTTGAAGGTGCTTATTGTAAATATACCTTATTGTTGGTCCCTTGTATGAGAGAGTAACAACAAGCAACAGTGTGTAGAAGGGGGGTTGAATATACTTTCTGCGGAAATTGAACAAATCAAAGAAAAGTGTCACACACAGTAAATGAAACCACAATCAATCAAATGCTTTTATTAATTAGAAGATGATTACAATGCTTTGAATAAGAAGATGATTACAATGACTATCAAGTAAGCAACTCTTGATATATAATCACCTAATATAAATCTCTCAATTCTCTCAAACTTAGATATCTATAATTAACATATAATTATAGATACCGACGATTCTCTAAACAGGATTTACACAGATTGAATCAACACATGATAACTTACCAATATCACAACTGATGTGATAATTCGAACACACGAATATCTTTGGCAATCTGTGAGTATCTTGATACTAAATCAAGACTCGTAACACATACGATGAGGTGAGGTTTGGCTCTGCAAAACTTAGTTGTTTTTTAATCAAAGTCGTACCTCTAAACTTATCAGGAGATAAGTATTTATAATCCTGTTGCTACGGTTCCTAACAAACTAGACTTAGCCTAATTCGCTAACTAACTTTCGGATAAACCGGAATCTTGAATCTTGAATCTTCTTATCTTGAGTCTTCAATCTTCAATCTTGATTCTGGAGTCTTCTTATCCGCGCCGTAGATATAGAGAGAGATAAAGATGAATTTAAACATATTTAAATTATCTTTAAACTGACTTCATTACTCGGACTGAGTTACTCAGCTTGAAACTCATCAAGCTAAGTTCTTCGAGAACAAACCCGAATTGAAACATGAAATAACATGTATAATTATTAACTCATCCTTAGAAGTCCAAAGAGTTAAATAAAACATATTTGTTAACTCTGTCGAGCTGACTCTGCTTCTGAGCTGAGTCTCTCAGCTTGAAACACATCAAGCTGAATACTCGATATATACCTTATGTGACATACACAAATTATTAAACATATTAATAAACAAGCTAAGGTATAATATAAACTGATCAACATATGCTCAGCTTATACTCAGTCTGAATCACTCGAAGTGTTCAGTCTGGCTAAGCTTCATAATTCTGTTTAAGTTATATGTAGAACTCATCTTACAAACTTAACTTTGTCTCATCAAATTCAAACTGATGAAATCATTTTCCCAACAAACTCCCCCTATTTGATGATGACAAAACCATCAAACAGTTCTTAAGTTTGTTTAACAGAATTATGTTTTAAATCTTAAACTTATTAAGATTTTATTATTTGAACTGATCAAATATTTATTGAACATATCAATATTAATTGAACTTATCAATTTAAATTGGAACACACCAATTTTTAGTTGAACACACCAACTAATTATATTAACGAATAAGAACTTATCATTTATTCATTAAGTTGAACTTATCAGACTTATAGCTATGAACACATCATAATACAGTTGAACATATCAAACTTTATATTTGTATTAATAGAACTGATCATAATACAAAAGTTCTTGATCACTTAGATCATGTACACATAGTGCTTACAAAAATATTAGAACTAATCTAATATTTACAACAATAGAACTAATCTATTGAATGAATTCATGATGTAAAAGCTCCCAGTTAATGATTTCTTTAGTTACTTCATATAGTAACTTTTCAGCTTCTTCATATCCTCAAAATTCTTTGTGATGAACTTTAATCATTTTATTCAACTTGTATTTCAAAAGCGGATTTGATTCATTGTTTCCACAGCAAGTTATTATATGGGCAGCATCCTTAGCTTTCAGATAGCATACTTCATTAAATTTGATGAAGCTAGGTTTGCCTTCCTGATCCTTGAACATAAATCCCTGAATAGGTGCATTAATGAATGTATTTTCTGTGAATTCCACACCTTCAGGTATATCAAACAGCTTTTCCCATTGTGGTCCAGGAACTGGAACATATCTCAGCTCCTCAGCCCTTTTGATCAACTTTGAGACTTCAGTAAAGATTTTTTGCTTTATTTGGCTTCGTTTGATTTCTTAAGCATCATCAGAATTCTGTTCCACTCTAGGTATCCCATCCTGTGAACGTATCTCAGGTCCATCCCCATGGTTGATCCATTTTCAAATTCAAATTGAGGATGACAGCTCCATTGACTCTGCTCAAGGTCATGCCTTTGATATCTTCACTGATTTTCTTCTGAAATAGCATTCTTGTATTTCAGGATCTGTATATGGGATAGGATCAGGTCTTGGACCATTATAGTCAGCTTCAGCTTCAGCTAAAACTCTCTTTAACTTTTCTTTTTCTTGATCCAGTTGCTCTTTTTCTTTTCTCTTCTTTAATTCAGCTACAGAGATATTGAGCTCATTTGCTTCTTCTTGTTCTAGCATTTCGATCAATTCTCTCATAACCTTTTCTTCTTCAGTTTCCTGCTCAGTTTCAGAACCCTCGTCAGCTTCAGACTCAGATTCTAAAATCTTTTGCTTCTTTGATGCAGGTTCATCTTCGTTCATTTCTGACTCCCCCTCAGTCTAAGTCTTCCTCTCTGCTCCTTTAGCTAGAACTAGAAGAGCTTCAGCTTCAGCTCGAATTAGCTCAGCTTCAGTATCAGCTTGAACCTTCTCCCCCTTTTTGTCATCATCAATAGGGTTTGAAGTCCTTTGTTGTTGGAGTGCAGGAACTGCAGAGGCAATCTCTTGAACATCCTTTGTCAGCTTCTCAAACCTTTGATAGACTTGGCGTTTGTGCTTCTTCTGCTTGAGATGGAACAAACCAAACTGAGCAGCAACAAATTCTTTCAACTGCTGGATGCCTGAGGATGTAGTATTAGCGTGAGGAGAGTGTTTGGGTGCATCATCCAAAGGTTGGTGTATACCTTCAAACTCATTTGCACTAGAGTCTTGCCCTGTGAATCACCCTGGTGTGAAGATGAAACATTGACAGGTCGTGCACTAGAGTGTGAGAAATGAATAGAATGAATAGGGCTCGAGACGTGAAGTATATGGGTTGGTGGTTGGCTTTTGGGTAAAGAGGGGGGTGATTGACCGTGGGGATTGGTCATATGTTAAATGTAACCTGAATGTGTCTTTTCAGGCACAGAAGTAGGCTCTCCCATGTCACGAGCAAGTGTGGGCTGAGTAGACACCATACCCGGTTTAGGCTGTTGGGTTTGAATGAGCCGTGAGGTCGACACCTTGAGAGTAGGCGTCTCCCCCTCAACTCCTGCCGGAGGGATCAATGTGATCTCAGCTCCAGTGATGCCTTTAGGAGTGGCACCACCTTTGGCAGTTTTTCTTTGGTAGATTTGGATATTCTCCCTAGCAGCAGTGGACATACTAGGGGTGGCTTCAGATTGGAATTGTAGATGGAATGAAGGTGGAGGAGACGGGTTAGACTGAATTGGTTCTACTGCAGTCTTATCTCCAAAAGTGGATGGAGAAAAGTGGGAAGAAAGAGAAAGTGGAGAGGTTTTACCTGAAGCAGCTTCTGTATGTGCTGGTTCAGCTTGAGCAGAGAGCTCAACCTGAACCTCGGTGTCAGCGTGAGAAGCTCCCCCTTGATTCGATCCCTCATCTCCACTTGCAGATGAAACTCCCGCAGCGACCAAGAGCATTGGACCACTTAGACCATCTTGCTCTGGGAAGATGTCATTGTTAAACATCTTCGGACTGAGAGTTGGAACAGGGAACACATCCCATCTAGCTTCATATAAATCCCCCAACTCAGCTTCAAGCACCAAGGACAAATACCTTATGAATGGTACATGGAGGTCCCTGGTGGTCTTCATTACATGGACTTTGAGCTCGTTGAATATGAGCTGTGCATAATCAATATTCCTATCAAAGAACATGTTGTATAGCAGCTGCATGTCGAACTCGTTAACTTGGTCCAAGCCTCCTACCTTGGTCCCCAGTGAACGTACCACTGTGGAAAGCATGAAGCCCCAGCTGGTTGGGAAAGTGGCCTTCTTAATCACCCCTTCAGTTTGAGGGTGACCCATTTGAGGTAGAACTGACCTCGCCACTTGTCTAGTCACGGTTGGCTCGAACACATCTTGAACAGGGAGTTGAAGAACATCCCTTAGCCGTTAAACCGTGAGGGCAACTGTTCTATCTCCATTACGAACAGTGCCGGTTATCTCTCCTCTGTTCTGATTGAAGGTGCATGTAAACCAGAACTCCAACAGGTGCTGTGGAACGATGTGAACAGGCGCTCCAATGAAAGAAAATGCCAAATGGCATTTCCGAATATAAGCAACCCATGCTTCATATCCTCTCCCCTGTTTCCTCGCAGGGATATCAAGACATGCACGCTGATTGTTGAATTTGATCAGCGGCAATCCGTTGTTTTTCAACGCAGCACCACGAACCATTCGATCACTGAGAATGAGAGTGGTTCCTTCCATCGATGAAATTGCAGATTACACTGAGTAACTACTTTACTGGCACTGAAAGGTATATAGGCAGATGAGAGGTGTAGAGATGAGAAGTTGAAGCGTAAACCTCTAAAATGCTGTTAAGGTCGGTATATATACCTTTTCGAGGAGAGAGAAAAATTACCGTTGGAATCCCTTTTTAATCCGTTACGCCGAAAAAAATTACGGTTTGACGTAACAGTTAAAGGGTAGAAACACATCATTCTCCAACGGATACAAGTGTAAAATAATAATATTAACAAATAATAAGATTACAAACACTTTGTAAATATATCAATACACAATTTATATACGATACGAATTGAAACTGATTCAAATGCGTATGGACAGAAAAATTAATAACACGTAGTAATTAATTCATATATTGGACACACCAAGCTGAGTAAACATATTACTCAGTCTAAGTCAAGCACTCAGCTTGAGTGGAGCACTCAGCTTGAGATTGATACTCAGCTTGAGTAGAGCACACAGCTCAGGCTCAATGACACTTAGTCATTTATGTTTAAGACTGACTTAAACATGTAATTTTAGCTACACTAAGTAGGTAAAATATGTTTGGAACTTACCAAACGTGTGAACCAATCACACAGTGTGAGTTAAGCACATAGCTCAGACTCAATGACACTTAGTTAGTTCAACCACACTGAGTAGTTGAATTATGTTTGGAACTGACCAAACGTGTGAACTCATTATTCAGTTTGACATATAGATCAGTTTATGAAAACTTATTTATAAACTGTGCACCCAGCTTAAGACACTTAGTCTCTGTCAAACTGAGAACTCAAATTGTAGACACTTAGCTAGGGGTTGAGCATACCCAATTTACTTAGCAGATACATAAACCTCTTTTCATCAAGGGGTTTAGTAAAGATATCTGCTAATTGGTCATCAGTGGAGATAAATTTAATGTCAATTTTACCTTTTTCCACGATGTCCCTTATGAAGTGATGTCTAATTTCAATATGCTTGGTTCTTGAGTAAAATACTGGATTGTAAGTGATGGTTATTGCACTTTGGTTATCACAGAAGATAGGAGTTTTCTTGAAACTCATCCCAAAGTCCTGAAGCTGATGTTGCATCCACAAGATTTGAGCACAACAGCTCCCTGCTGCAACATACTCAGCTTCAGCAGTTGAAGTAGCCACTGAGTTCTGTTTCTTACTAGTCCAGCTTACTAATTTACCTCCAAGCAATTGACATCCTCCAGTGGTTGATTTTCTATCTAACTTGCACCCAGCATAGTCAGCATCAGAAAAACCAACTAACTCAAATCCAGAGTCCTTTGGATACCAAAGTCCTAGATTTGGTGTACCTTTTAGGTACCGAAAGATCCTTTTCACAGCTTGAAGATGTGATTCTTTAGGATCAGCCTGATATCTTGCACAAACACATGTAGCAAACATGATATCAGGTCTACTAGATGTCTAATAGAGTAATGAACCTATCATTCCTCTATAGGTAGACTGACACACAGACTTACCATCTGAGTCTTTACTCAGCTTGACAGCTGGTGACATGGGTGTTTTCATGGTTGAACTTGAATCAAAACCATATTTCTTTATCAAAACCAAAACATATTTGCTTTGATTGTTGAAAATTCCATCAGGCTTTTGTTGAATTTGTAGGCCTAGGAAATATGTCATCTCACCCATCATACTCATCTTGTACTTTTGTGACATTATTTTGGAGAACCACTCACACAGAGATTCATTAGTTGAACCAAAAATAATATCATCCACATAGATTTGTACAAGAATCACCTGTCCTTTGCTCTTTTTAATAAAGAGTGTCTTATCTATACTACCTCTGGTGAAATCCATGGACAGTAGATAAGTGGACAGTGTATCATACCAAGCTCTTGGAGCTTGTTTAAGACCATACAAAGCCTTGTCCAATTTATAGACATGATGTGGAAACTTTGAACTTACAAAGCCAGGAGGTTGTTTCACATAGACTTCCTCCTGAAGTTTTCCATTTAGGAAAGCACTCTTCACATCCATTTGATAGACTTTGAAGTCTTTATATGCTGCATAAGCCAGGAACAACCTTATAGCTTCAATTCTAGCAACAGGGGCAAAGGTCTCATCATAATCGATTCCTTCCTCTTGCTTATACCCTTGTGCTACCAGCCTGGCTTTGTTCCTAACTATCACTCCATCCTTGTCCATTTTATTTCTATAGACCCACTTAGTGCCTATAATTGAATGATCTTTGGGGGCAGGGACAAGGGTCCAGACTTGATTCTCTCAAACTCATTTAATTCCTCTTGCATAGCATCAATCCAATCCTCATCTGCTAAGGCTTCCTCAGTCTTCTTTGGTTCCATATGAGACAGAAAACAAAAGTGAGCAGCATAGTTAGTTGTAGCCTTAGATCTGGTCATGACTTTCTCTTGGACATTTCCAATGATTTGATCTTGAGGGTGATCTTTGAGGAATTTAAATGTGGTAGTTGGAGAGTCAGGTTCTGAATCTGAGTGATGTTGAGAACCTTGAGGTGAACTTATCTCCTCAGTCTCAATAGCAGCATTGTCAACAAACTGATTATCACTGAGATTCTCAGTCTGAGTGACATCAGCTCCAAAGGGGTTGACGAACTCATCATCCTTCTCAGCTTGAGAATCCCTTGGAGTTTGTGATGATTTCTTTGATGAACACACATCATCATCACTATCATCTCCTATGACATACATAGGATTTGATAAGTTGGTTTCCTTAGGCCTTTCAAGCTCATTCAGACTAACCAAGTCAGCTTGACTCTTATCAGCTTGATCAAAACAGTCTTCATCAAAAGTGACATGAATTGATTCTTCTATTGCCTTGCTCCTTGTATTATATATTCTATAAGACTTGGAGATTGAGAAATAACCAACGAATATTCCAAGATCAGCTTTAGGTTCCAACTTATGGAGCTGATCTCTTTGATTCAGCACATAGCATTTTGAACCAAAGATATGGAAATAACCTATATTGGGCTTTCTAGACTTATACATTTCATATGAAGTCTTTCCATGTCTTTTGACAATGATTGACCTATTCTGAGTATAGCAGGCTGTACTAACAGCTTCATCCCAGAAATAGAGTTTCAATCCTGCCTCACATAGCATTGTCCTTGCAGCCTCAATTAAGGTTCTATTTCTCCTTTCAGCAACTCCATTTTGTTGTGGAGTTCTGACAGATGAGAAATTTTGTAATATTCCTTTTTGTTCATAGAAGCTTTCAAGGGTTTAGTTCCTGAACTCAGTCCCATGATCACTTCTTAGTTGCTTTACAGACAAACCTTTCTGCAACTCTTCCCTTTTGATGAAACTTATTATCTCCAGGGCAGCCTCACTTTTGGCTTTTAGGAATATTACCCAGGTGAATCGTGAGAACTCATCTACTATCACCAGAGTATACTTCTTGCCACTTAGGCTTGGAGTACTTATGGGTCCAAACAGATCCATATGCAACATATGCAATGGGTCTGTTATTGAAAAAATTTGCTTTGATTAAAAGGACACTTTATGGTGTTTCCCTTGTTCACAGGCTGAACACAATTTGTCTTTGACAAATGTGATTTTTGGTAATCCAGAGACTAACTCTTTATTGGACAGCATATTTATATTTTTAAAGTTCAAATGAGACAAACGTTTATGCCATAACCAACTCAGCTCAGGAACAGAATGGGAATACAAGCAGGTTTCATTATTGGGATCAGCAGAATTAAGATCAAGTAGATACACATCTCTTTCTCTTTTAGCTATTAATACAGGCTTTCCCTTAGCATTATAAATTGTTCCTGCTTTCTTCCTAAAAGTAACAACATTGTCCTCATCACACAATTGACTGATACTAATCAGGTTGTGTTTGAGGCCTTTGACATATGGAACTCTCTGGAAAGTGACTTTACCAGCTTGCATCTTCCCATAGCCTTTGGTTCTTCCATGGGAGTTGTCACCAAATGTTACCTTAGGACCTTCATCTTCCTGGAAATCACTGAGAAGTCCTTTCCATCCGGTCATGTGCCTTGAACATCCACTATCCAATTACCATTTACTTGAACCCTGCACATGATATAAAAACTAATCACATTAGTTTTGTTTGGGAACCCAGTTCTTGGTGTGTTCAGATGAGGAGCACTTAGCAGCTTCATCTTGTTGAACTGACTACTCAGCTTAAGCAGGAACTGAATCTTGTATAGGCTGATCAGTTTGTTCTTGCTCAGGCCTTAAGATTTCAGCATCACAGTCCTTAGCCTCATGACCTCTACTTCTGCATTTGTAGCATCTCCTTCTTCCAATGATGACAGGAGGTAGAGTGTCTAACAATCCTTGTGAGAATTTACTTTCAGTTTTAGGATTGTATATGGTGGATAACTTCTCAACTTTCTTTGCAAGCTGATTCACCTGGTAATCACTGACTTTGGACTTACCTTTGTCAGGTCTCTGTTTGTTATCCTGAGAATATTGACTAACAACCTTCTTCTGCATGACTTTGGACTTACCTTTGTCATGCTTACTGGACTCACCAGTTTCAACAGGTTTGGACTTACCACTGTTGATCTTCTTAAGATCAACAACTTTGGACTTACCATTGTTGTGATTTGACCTCTGACTTACAGTGGTCTTCCTGTTCTTATAACTTCTCTCCAAGCCAGATAGAGAATTTTGTCTTTTGAAAGGATTTGGATTAAGCCTTTCTATGACTGAAGTTCTTTGAACAGGCTGAGTGACTAATCTGTCCAACACAGACTTACCATGTTGTTTGGATGTTGAGCACTAATTACCATGATATTTGGCCTTCACAAACATACTGAATTTTAGGTTTGGATCATGTCTTTTCTCTGAGGCTGACTTCTGAGACTTAATCAGTTGTCTATCTTTCTCAGAATCTGTACTTGCTATCTCATCATCAACTACATAAGCTGCTGTTTGATAGTCACCTCAAAGTACAGCATTCACCTGTTTAGGTATCTGTTGGTTTATGCATTATTCAGCAAGCATTGATGACTTACACCAAGACTCAGTGATCTTTTGAAATTGATTAGCTTTGTCTTTTGCTTCCTGAAGCTCTTCACTAAGAAGTTTATTAATGTGCCTCTGACATTCAAGGTCACACTGTGCTTTCTTACCAACATCAATGAGAGATTTATTTTCCTTAATCTCGTCTTTAAGTTTAGCTATTTCAGCTTTGAGGTCAGTCTGAGACTTAAGGCTGGTCTTGAAATCATTCAACAAATAATCAAAAGCAAGACCTTTCTCCTCATCTGTATAAGAGTAGAAATTACTGACCTTGTACATGGAAGCAGGATCCCAACTACTCAGTTTGCTGTTTTCCTCAGCTTCCTTCATGTCAGCTTCAAAGATTGATTCGGACTGACCATAATCAACCTCATCCAATTCTAGCTCTTCATCTTCTTGAGCCATTAGACATACATTATCATCTGAGGTGGATGATTATGTATCTCAGGTTTCAGCATATAAACCTTTTCCACTGGGTTTGTCTTCAGGATTTGATTTCTTGAGCTGAGTGTACTTCTTCTTATACTTATTAGCTCTATAAGCATTCTTATCAACAACAGATGTTGATTCTACCTTCTTAGATCTGCACTCAGTAGCTATATGTCCCTTTTTCTAACAGTTGAAGGACACAGCATTCTTGGTATCAAAGGAACTCTTCCCTTTGCTCCTGTCAGATCTTCCTCTTCCCCTTTGAGCTTTTCTCAAACGTCTGGCTAACATGGCCATTTGCTAAGTGATGGTCTGAACATCATCAGTATCACTTGAGTCTGAGTCTGAGTGGTCAGCTTGAGATTCTGACTCAGTCTCAGATTCAACAACCATAGCTTTTGAACCTTTCTTCTTCTTCTGGGCAACTAATGCAACTTCTGTTTTGTCCAAAGATTCTTTTAGTTGTTGTTGAGAAGGTCTTTTGTGTTCTCTGATCTGTTCATGATTCAGCAAGAACCCATAGATGGACGGTAAGTTATACATGTGTAATGTTCCTCCAGCCCTTAGTGCAGTGGTTACTTCATTGAACCTTTCAGGTAACACATCCAGAAATTTCAGCACGAGCTCAGCTTCATCTCTCTTTACACCCACACTAAGTAGGTCATTTATCAAGCAGTGAAACCTTGTGAACAAATCTGCCAAGGTTTCATTCTTCTTTGAAAAGAAGTTTTCATACGATCTATTCAAGTGATTCTTCTTTTGCTGCTTGACCAGATCTGTGCCTTCATAAATGACACTCAGCGTATCCCAGATATCCTTTGCAGTTTGACACCCAGTCACAGTGCGCAGGATTTCATTTGTTAGGGAATTTGCTAGAACACACTTTGCCTTGTCATCTAGATTGAAGATTTTCCGGTCTTCTTCAGTCCAGGATGCAGTAGGCTTTCTTGTTTCCTTTTCAGTTTTTCCAGGAGACATATCACTGACAGTAGAATGAATTTTGGGAATGATTGGTCCTTTTGTGATGACTTCCGACATACGATTGTCAATGGACTTTAGGAAGAGCATGACTCTGAACTTCCACATAGGATAGTCAGATCCATCAAATACGGGACATCCTTTTGCAGACATCTGAGGAAAGTTGAATGGAGTATTGCTTGTTGACATTTCAATCTTTCTCAAAATCTTGAACTATTCAACTGATGAAATCGTTCAGCCTGCTCTGATACCAGTTGTTGGTCCCTTGTATGAGAGAGTAACAACAAGCAACAGTGTGTAGAAGGGGGGTTGAATACACTTTCTGCGGAAATTGAACAAATCAAAGAAAAGTGCCACACACAGTAAATCAAACCACAATCAATCAAATGCTTTTATTAATCAGAAGATGATTACAATGCTTTGAATAAGAAGATGATTACAATGACTATCAAGTAAGCAACTCTTGATATATAATCACCTAATATAAATCTCTCAATTCTCTCAAACTTAGATATCTATAATTAACATATAATTATAGATACCGACGACTCTCTAAACAGAATTTACACAGATTGAATCAACACATGATAACTTACCAATATCACAACTTATGTGATAATTCGAACACACGAATATCTTTGGCAATATGTGAGTATCTTGATACTAAATCAAGACTCGTAACACATACGATGAGGTGAGGTTTGGCTCTGCAACACTTAGTTGTTTTTGAATCAAAGTTGTACCTCTAAACTTATCAGGAGATAAGTATTTATAATCCTGTTGCTACGGTTCCTAACAAACTAGACTTAGCCTAATTCGCTAACTAACTTTCGGATAAACCGGAATCTTGAATCTTCTTATCTTGAGTCTTCAATCTTCAATCTTGATTCTGGAGTCTTCTTATCCGCGCCGTAGATATAGAGAGAGATAAAGATGAATTTAAACATATTTAAATTATCTTTAAACTGACTTCATTACTCGGACTGAGTTACTCAAATTGAAACTCATCAAGCTGAGTTCTTCGAGAACAAACCCGAACTCAAACATGAACTAACAAGTATAATTATTAACTCATCCTTAGAAGTCCAAAGAGTAAAATAAAACATATTTGTTAACTCTGTCGAGCTGACTCTACTTCTGAGCTGAGTCACTCAGCTTGAAACACATCAAGCTGACTACTCGATATATACCTTATGTGACATACACAGATTATTAAACATATTAATAAACAAGCTAAGGTATAATATAAACTGATCAACATATGCTCAGCTTATATTCAGCTTATACTCAGTCTGAATCACTCGAAGTGTTCAGTCTGACTAAGCTTCATAATTATGTTTAAGTTATATGTAGAACTCTTCTTACAAACTTAACTTTGTCTCATCAAATTCAAACTGATGAGATCATTTTCCCAACACTTATAGGTATATAACCCTTTTGCTAGGAAAGGGTATGTAAGGATTGCCTCACAATGTCATGAATAAACTATGTGTTCCTAAAGGTGAAATCGAGATTCTCTCAATCTTATCATAGTTACATATTGCAATCCTTCAATCTACCGCTTGTACATTGGTAACAAGTGCTATCAGAGCCAAGGGAGTGAAGATTTATCTAGTGTTATCATCAACAAATCGATGTTTGAAGATCAAAGGGGCTGTTTATTGAAGAAAAAGGGATGATCATACGGTTTTCATCTCAAAAATCTTGTTTATGATCTGAAAAAAGGGGTTATTGTTCAAGAATCGAAGCTACATCTATTGTTCTTTGTTCGAAAGAGGTAAATCCAACTGTTCCATTCTTGAAAAAGCAGATTGATCGAAGTTCATGGTTGTTACTATTCAAGGTTCGAAAATTTACATTACTCTACAAAGGTCTTATTTTTCATGTTATTGATTCTGATTTTCGAAGAGGATTGGTCGAACTTAGATCTCGAATCATTTGCAAAAAGAATTGATTTGAATCTGTGTGAGTTTAAAGATATCTAAAAATTTGTCAAGATTAGTTTGAAAATTGAAGAACACTTCATATCTGAATTTTAGATTTCAAAAGGTAAAAACACCAAAGATTTGTTGTTTGTATGTGAAATCAAGTATCAAGTCCAAGTCAGGTATAACTTGCACAAGTCAGGCATGAGTTGCCATCAGATCTGACTACACTTTCAGGATCGATAGGTATTGACCGTGATTTGTGACTTAAGATCGATAGCTATCGACCGTGTTCTGGAAATGCTCTATTGATCGTGTTCTATCGATCATATTCCATTGATAGTGGTTTATCGACCGTGTTTTGGAAGTATCCTATCGGTCGTGCTCTATTGACCGTGTTTTGGAAGTACCCTATCAATCGTCGTCTATCGACCGTGTTTTGAAAGTATTCTATTGACCTTGTCCTATCAATCCTGTTCAAACTTGGTCTATTGACCTTGTTGGATCTTGCTCTATAGATTGTGGTCTATCCATCGTGAACTATCTTGCTTTATCAATCTTATTCTATCGATCATAGCCTATCGATCGTGTACTTAATCGATTTTCAAACAGGTTTTCAGTCATACATTTTTCATTCAAAATTAAAAATTTCATCCGAAATGCATTTTCAGCTCGATCCCAGCCAGGGGCTCTGCCCCTTACACCCCGCCAACGGTTGCCACCCCTTGGACCCCGCTATCAGGGGCGCTGCCCCCTAACCCCATCATCTCTCGGACTTATTTATCTTGTCACCTTGATTCCTAAGTCATGAGCTTGGATTTTTTTTGACTAAGTCATGAATTGTCAAAGTATCAGTTATTCTTCTGATGTTTCTAGATTTGGGTTTGCGTTGGGGTCATTTCTACCATGTGCTTAATTCCTAATTGAAGGGTTTCAATGGCCATCATACCCAGGCAACGGAAGCATAAAAACAAGATTTTAGGTACAAACCATGATGCCATTAAGACCCATCAATGGAGAAGATTCTACAAAACAATATTGCAACTAAAACAAGGAGATGAGAATATGTAATATACCCTTCTCCAGCTGATAATGGAATGAACTTGAAGTTACAAAGGTGGATAATATTATTATATTGTTAATGGGATGTACTTTTGCAGAAAAGTTCATTTACTTCAATAAATCCTTGATTAAAGTAACTTATTTTTCACCACTATCTTTCTAATTAAAATATTATTTTTGACTTGTCCTCTTGTCTTTTTACTACCTTGTAACCGGATGCCGAAGCTTTTCTATGTATACCATTGCATGTTGAACATTAAAACTACCTCTCATACGTTGAGAACTGCACAAAAATTAGAGAAAATATATTAGAAGCAAGTTCAAGCATTTAAGCAAGAACATACTTTTAGAGTTAGCATCTTTGTGTAGAATCAAACTTCTTCATGCGTTGAACTTTCTTAACATTAGTTGTGCAGGAAAAGCTTAGTCTATGTGTTAGACTGATTAGTTGCCACCTTTTATTGTACTTAAATTTTCTGCTACTAGTACATGTAATTCTTTATTCATTTCAATAAAAATTATATAAAAGTATAACCGTTTATATTTAATTCTGAAAAGCTAAAGTTCGTATTCAACCACCCCTCCTCCCCTCTACAAACATTTGTTGTTGAAATACCTAATCTGGGACTAACAATACGTCAGACCCTAAAACAACTGACAGCGATGCATTTAACCTTGCTTTCAACGATGTTAGTAAACCCTCTACATCTGAAGCCCCCAAGGCCAACGAAACTTCAGTCAAGCCTATATCCGAGACTAAGCTAATATTCCTTTATGCATCAGTTATCCCAACTAGTCTTATGGAAAAAGCCAGAGCAAGTGGTTCCTCGGTCTCAAACTAGCCTCAACGTCATGCTCCTCAACCCTCTCCCATTGTTACTATCTCACAAATAATCGAGGGAGGTATAGTAAACCCAACTCCTCCTGAGTTTGAATTTTCTCATGAAGACACAATTATAAACCAAACTGTAACTGAAGCAACCCAACTTGTAGCCCTTAAGGTTTCAGCAAACCCAAATGTTACTGTGGATAGCCCCTATTCTTAACCAAACCCCTTTTAACATCATTCTTCAAACCACTCCCTCATTTACTCCACCTCAAGGTTCCCCTGTAGTAGCACACCTTGTCTCTTCTACCTCATCTACTTCAGTTGTTGAGTCTTTGTGATCACAAGACATTAACATAAGAAAATTCTTCAATCCATACTCTTCACCTAACACAAATATCGACCAGTTAGATGACATCACTCATTTATCTTTTCTTTTATTATCCTCACCTATAAATTCTCCTACCTCTAACACCTATGTAGATATTTCAGCAACTTTAGAAAATATTTCTAAAACCTTCAAATCTCTCTCTCTCTCTCAGTGTGTTAATAAGAATTCTTTCGATCTCACCAGTTATAGCAGCAATCAACAACTCTTTCAGTCCGACTTTAAGAAGCTTGCTAAAACTCTTGTACAATAGTCCAATACTATCACCGCCGATCTTCATCTTCACACCTAAATTCGTGTCACCGTATAAAAAGATATCCGTGACATGATCTCTGAACTCTCCAAAACCACCTCTACTTCTATTCAAAATTTCTCTGATAAACACAACACCCTATCCATTTCAATTGATCAACTTTCCACCTCGGTCAATACCATAAACACCCACGTCATAAGCTTTTCTGATTCCACAATCCAATAGTCTTTAAGAAGGCTTCCACCCTACCTTTGATTCTATCGCTGATCAAATTAAGGATCTATCTTAAAAGGTAGAAGCCTCCGGATTCTCCTCAGCTTCTAAAGGGGAGAAATTCAGAAGGCAATACAAAATCTTCCAAGTCTTTTGTTAGAAGGCTGCAGCTTACTATTAAACTGATAGTATGGAAAAAAGAAATACTCTCAAGGCGCTGAAATCCAGAGGTTGAAATATGAGCTAAAACTTCTTGGAGAAATAAATGATTTGCAAGATACTGCTCTTGACAAAGTTAAACTTGATTTACAAACAGCTGAAGAAGCAAGAGCTCAAGCAGAAGAAGAAAGAGCTAAGGTTGAAGAAGCTAGAGCTCAAGTTAAAGAAGTCAGAGCTAAGGTCGAGGGGGAGCTAAACGCATTGTTGAACAAGAAAAAAACCGAAAAGGGCTTATTTTTTTGATACCGAGGTTCGATTACCCCTAATTATGTCTTAGCTAACAGTAAGTGTATTATGTGTATTTTTGGTAATTTATATGTGATTAGATGTGGTTATAAATTTAAGGGGTTAAAACTGTCAAAGATAGAAGCTTATTAAGTAGAGGGGTTATTTTGTTAATTCTCACTAGATGTTGATATGCTTTTGACCTTGTGAAGTAAAAGTCTTCATTTACACAATCTATGCCACACACACAAATGTGAAGTCTGCTCGCCAATTTGGTTTTGATGTTTTGTCAAGAAATCAGATATCTTAGCATTCTAGTAGTTGCATATCACTGTTTAAAGCTTTATAGTATAAGTGATTTGATCTAATTCAAGTGTTTATGTGTCAAAATGTTTCATAGGATTGAATCATGAGTGTATATGGTTGTTATTTTTGATGTTATGAGGTGTGTGGGGTGTAAGGAATCACCCTCGTATCATTTTTAGTTCTGTTAATTTTTAGTTTTGCATGTTTTTATTGGAACAGTTGCAGACAGACGGTAAACTATTGCTCCAGTTCATGAAGCACGGTCGTACCTATGGAGGCATAGGCGTGGCTAGTAGACCTTGGAAAAGCCTAGTTCATAGGGTCCCGGCGTGACTTGGCACGAGCGTACCTGCATAGTGTGCGGGCTTGTCTTGGGTACTCCCATGCCCAATGAACCTTTAGCCATACCTTTCAAAAAGGCACGGGCGTGCCTGCAATAGAGCACGAGCGTGCGACACTGCTTAGTTTCATTAATTGTAGCAGTGAGGTGTTATTGATTATATGTGTTATACTATCTGTGTAGGATTATGGACATTCGATTACACAACTTATATAAAGTATTATATTGGTGAATTAATTACAAGGTGAGTCTTCTAGACTATTACTCATATGTGCGCAATGTGTGTTATTACAATAGCTTACGATCATGTGAGGATCATATGTGTTTATAGCATACTGCTTTGTGTAGTAGTTGCTCAGGTTAGTACAGTACTGTGGCTTAGTTGCTGCTCTGGGTCTAGAGCCAGTGGTTAGCATATTCCTGTTACACATGTGTTATCTATATGTGATTATATACATGTGTTTATATGATTAAAAATCTGGTAAACTCACTAAGCTCTTGTAGCTTATCATATTTTATGTGTTTTGTTTTGTAGGTAGCAAGGACAAGGACAAGGTTCCTGTTTGACCTCAATGTTTGCTTTAGTCTTTTGAGAAATTTGGTATCAAACTGGAGTCTTGCAGCTTGATGAGTATACTAGCCATTATAGTGATATGTATAATATGGGAATCATATGTGTATATATGTGATGTGTTCAGAAGTGATATGATTTATGTGTACATTTCAAATGCATTGCCTATATGTGAAAGCCTCATGCATTGATTTATCTTGTGCTTAGATAAATATGTGATGCAGATAATGTAATCTGAACTTGATAAGTAGGTGCTAAGTGGTGAAAGTTAAGATTTAGTATCTATAGTGAATTTGGAATGGTAAGGGTGCCCGTACTGTTGGGGTTCTATGTACACAGCAGAAGCAACAAAGTACAACAAACAAAACTCAAGATACAAGTATTTAAAGTATAAAACCCCAAGTCATGGACCAAACTCTATAGCTAACATTTGCAATATGTAAAAGAGAAAGGATGGAAGTTATACCCTCTCCTTAGCTCCTTGAAACTTGTAGGTGTGGTGGTGATGACTAGAAGAGCAAAGTAGCCTTCCTCTATCGAAGTACACCCCGGGTATGATCCTTCCCCTTGTACTAGCAAGCTTGTGAGAGCTTCAAAGCCTTGAACTCCCTCAAGAACAGTCTCAAAAGTCCAGAATTCGGATCTCCTTGGTCTCACACTTGAATACACTCTTAGAGTATCTTAACTAAGTGTATTTTGTGAAGTTGGAAAAAGGTATTAACAAAATGACAATTGAATCCTTTTAAAGACTCTAATATGTCATTTGAGTTGCCTTTGGCCGGCCAAGAAGTCCAGCAATGCAAGCCCATGCATTAGGCAAGAGTGGAGGTGAAAAAGCCAATGATTGCATGCAATCTGACAGACGTTAGCGCCGCTAACTTTAAGGTCGTATCGCCGCTAACTCTTAACAGTTAGCGCCGCTAAGTCCGCCTGCACACCAATCTTTCAATTTTGACACTTTCAGTCCCTCCACCTTTAAGGCTGTCGAGATAGGTCCCCGGTGTGTGACCCAATAGGCCCATACATTAATGGTAGTGATCCAAATGGCGTACATGTGTCAGCGGGCATACTCAAACAAACTCCCACTTGCATATGATGTAGGACCGTTGGGGAACGGGGTTCTAAACTAAACTAAAACACCCTTACCCTAGGACTTATCTAGGATGAGAAATAGTGCGGAATTTCTATTTCCCAAACCTCCTAAGGATTCTAAGATCTGCTTAGGTGTCCGGCACACAGTATCACACAGAGTAACACACAGAGTAGAAGCAAGAACAAACTCTAAGAACTCACACAGAATGCTTAAGGCTGCCCTTGGATTCGGATTAAACACACAGTATTCGTTTACGAGGTTTTAAAGTCGCGATTTAGTAAGGATTAAGGTCTTATAAGGTCGATTACGAAGGCTCCCGTAAAATACTTGATTGATTCGTCGATTACGTAGGTTACTCACTCGATTCCCGCGCTAATGCGAGATTAGGCGGTATTTATTGAGTAATTAAAGTCACTACGCACGTGATGAACTTCACTGCGCACGTAGCTAGTCCAGTACGCACGTACTGGTTATTTTAATAATAATTAATTAGTTTTAAACTGACCTACTCACTACGTGCGTAGTGAGCTCCACTACGCACGTAGTGGACTGACTTCGCACGTGGTGATTTCTCACACAGACTTAACCTTCCAAACACACATCAACACATGATTAAGTACTTGTAAGCTTAAGATAATCACATAGAATCACTAAGAATATATACACATGCAAACAATTAATCAAAACACATTTGAATTAATATTTCATGTATGTATTGGATTGATAAGAACTAGGGATTCACAATTATACTGGAGAACGTTTGGTTAAGCTGATCGTGTCCGGTTCTCCTTGGGCCCAGACAATGAGATATCACATGCATCAAATAACGATACGGGGGGCAGAGCTTGGTTTTGTAAACCGATTCATTACGGATCTCCCCCGTATATCCACACCTTAACAAACATCCCTTCACTCGGCAACTGTTCAGCAGAATTGGGTCTGCAATATCATCCCCGAGCTCAAGCAGCTCATTCAGTATACCTTCCGACACAAACACATCATTATTTTGCACCTTCCCTCGAATCCCACCCAGGGATTCATCATATACAGTAGTACTCTAGAATTCTTGCTGATGTGGAGCATATGCCGTGCAGGCTGTTGTAATGGCTTTATAGATCCGCGACCTTGTCAGGTAATCGATGATTTCGTCACAATCCCTGGTCAGTTTACTTTTTGTCACACAGGCCCGGATGTTGTGCATATCCCCTGCTTTCAAATCTGCCTTCGTCTGACTGCCAGATGCGGTCTGAGCCGCACTTTGAGTCGATGAACTTTCAATTTGAGCAGGTTCCATTACTTAAAATCTGCGAACAGAACATTTAGCCCGTTAGTGAGAAACATTCAACAGACCGGAACACACAGTTAACATCTGTAGATTAAAATAAACGTTCGTTTCAAAATTGACATTCTACCACGTGCGAAATGACCATCATTACGCTCGTGATGAAAAGTCTACGTGCGAAGTGGTTGGAGGTAATAAACTTTAATTTTAATTAAAAATCGATTCACTTCGCACGTGATGGGTACAGTACGCACGGATTGAAATTCACTTCGTGCGGCTGAAACTCATCGGCTTCATCGTCCCCACGGTTGAGTACGTGCGAGGTGAATCCCACTTCGTGCGAGCTGGCCTTCACTTCGCACGGCCAATCATCAACAACGAAGAACAGTTTGACGATGTGTTTGACACAAAACCCTCGATTTTTAGTGTATTTGTCTCGATTAAGTGGCTAGAAGTCATCTAACTAAGTCCACTAAGGTTCCTTTTCACTTAAATCTAACAAATTAACACGTGTAGATCTCAAATCTCAGTTTTAAAGGTTATTTGACTTTCGAACACAAAATCGACTATAACTCCAGATCTAACCGTTGGATTGAGACGAAAATTATACCAGAATGTTCACAAAGCAAAGGTGTTCAACAATCGTGGATTGAAAAACTCTTTTCTCACAGGAATCAAAATCACAAACGAAAATATGAACGCGTACTGAATAACACGCACGAGACGAGTATATATACCCTGTTCCACTTCGTGCGAAGTGGATTCACTTCGCATGACGTTATCCAACAAGGCTATACGAAGTGACTCCCCATGTCGCACGTAGTGGTTCTTACCTCGTGCGAGTTCGATCTCACTTCGTACACATCAACCCATTTCGCACGGCCTGATCATTCACTCCGCATGGATTGATTCACTTCGTGTGAGCTCACTTCTTCACATAGAGTTAGCCTTTTTCTCAAAGATCATGTACTCAGCACACAGCTGTTAGTAACTTCAATGCAGATAAAAACATTTAAGCACATGCAAACACAAGAAATTATATATATATAGAAAATAAACATACCAACAGAAATAAGAAACACACCAAAAATCTTTTTGTATTTTTCTGATTAAAAAGGAAAATGAAAATGCAGAAGTAAACTATTAACGAATTAAATCCTAAAGAACAGAATTTAAAATACTAAGAAAATTTCAGGAATAAAATTACTGAAATTAAATCTTTTTGTGAGAAGGTTCCAAGGTGGAATCAGTACCAGCACATCTATACTTAGTAGTCATTCATTTCAAAACCTTGGACATAAACATATTCTCTCAAACTCTGTCTGTCAACCTAACTTTCCTCAGATAATGACAGATTTTGTTTCAACATTTTCAGATTATCTAGACTGGATACACGGTTAAGACTATCTCTTTCAAAATCTCACAGTATTTTGATTCACTCAGTAGGTGCACAACTTGATTACCCAACCACCATGCTTATGTGCTTTGTGATTTTGTCAACGCATTTTATGCTCTTTGACATGGAGGTCAATTTTTCACCTCTCTAGACATTTTTCTTGCTGAGCTTTTGTCAATGCATTTTATGCTCTTTGACAATTCAACACTAATAGATCAATGTAACGTTTGTCACTGCATTTTATGCTCTTTGACAATTCAACATTGATAGATCAATGTATCTATTTCTTTTGACATCTCAGATTGGGGTCAATTTTTCACCCTCTTTTACATTTTGCTCATAGTCATCTAAAGCACATTTGGCATGGTAACAGGTGTGTGCATCAAACTAAGTCATTCTCAACTGTTATTGACTTATAGACTTGGAATATCTCGATAGCTTAAATCTATGATTGATTTTCACATGCATAACCATTTATCAGTCTAGACTTTCCTTATATGTCTTACACACTATCTGTTTCTTATCTGATTCAATTAGATTTTCAGACAGTTTTCTCAAGAATATGTACATGCCTTCGGTCCTAATTTTACTAGACGTACTTTGTATTGAAAGCCAGTGTAACATCATTTTCCATTTGAGTTGGATCAACTTCTCATTTTTGTTTTTCTGATTTTTTTTGTATTTTCGAAGTTTTCTGATTTTTTTTTGTATTTTCTAAGTTTTCTGATTTTTTTTGTATTTTCTAAGTTTTTTTGATTTTTTTGTATTTTCTAAGTTTTCTGATTTTTTTTGTATTTTCTAAGTTTTCTGAACTATCTCCCCCTAAAATACCAAAGAAACGAAAACCTAAGAAAATAGAAATGCAACGACACACAGAAAATAAACACAAAGACAAACGAGATATAACCACACAGAAAATAGACACACAGTCACAAATACGAATAAGGACACTAAGTCGAATCATCAGGGACAACCTCACACTTGGTTTACATCCCGTTTTCATTCACTAAGAATAGAAAGCGGGGTTTATCAAATGCCTTAGTATACAGGTCTGCTTTTTGAAATTCGGTTGGAATAGACATTACATCGATTAATTTCTTTTCCCAGCAGTCCCGTATAAAATGGTATTTGATACCAATATGTTTGGTCTTAGAATGTTGTACTGGATTCTTAGTAATTGCAATAGCAGCAGTATTATCAACAAAAATGGGAGTAGTAGAGAATTTCAAACCGTAATCCCGCAGTTGTTGTTGAATCCAGATGACCTGAGAACAGCAGCTTGCCGCCGAAATGTATTCAGCTTCACACGTAGAGAGCGCAACTGCAGTCTGCTTCTTACACTGCCATGTGACAAGACGTGATCCGAGAAATTGACAACCCCCAGAGGTAGATTTGTGATCCTTCTTGCATCCACCATAGTCTGAATCACTGTAGGCCGTCAACACAAAGTTGTCGTCACATGGGTACCACAGTCCAAGATTGGGAGCATCCTTCAGATAGCGAAAGATCCGTTTGACAATCATCAGGTGCTTGACATTGGGCTTGGATTGGTATCTTGCCATCAGACACGTAGCAAACATGATGTCTGGTCTGGATGTAGTGAGATACATCAAAGATCCAATCATCGCTCGGTAGAGAGACTCATTCACCAACTCCCCCTCAGTATCTGGAGACATGCCGTGATTGATTGGAAGAGGTGTGGCAGCAGGCTTTTCAGTAGACATTTCAAATCGGGCAAGAATATCCGCAACATACTTCGACTGATGTACGAAAATTCCGGCCTCGGTCTGCTCCACTTGGAGTCCAAGAAAAAATTTCATCTCTCCCATTGAGCTCATTTCGAATTTTTCTTTCATAATCCTTGCAAAGTCTTCACACAGAATCGGATTGGGAGAACCGAAAATGATATCATCCACATATACTTGCACCAAGATCAAGTCTTTATCATCACCCTTGATAAATAATGTTTTGTCGATGGTTCCTCTCCGGTACCCATTATCAGTCAGATATTGAGAGAGGGTCTCATACCATGCACGCGGTGCCTGATGAAGACCATATAACGCTTTATTCAGCAAGAACACTTTGTCGGGATGGATCGGATCGACAAACCCCGGAGGTTGATTCACATAGACTGTCTCTTGAATTTCGCCATACAGGAACGCACTTTTAACATCCATCTGATAGACTTTAAAGCGTTTGTGCGAGGCAAAGGCGAGAAATAAGCGGATCGCTTCCAGCCGAGCGACTGGAGCAAACACATCAGTGTAGTCGATGTCAGGAATTTGTCTGAACCCCTGAACAACGAGCCTTGCCTTGTTCCTGACAATCACCCCCTGATCATCTCTTTTGCACTTCAGAACCCATCTGCAGCCAAAAGATTTAGCTCCCTTGGGTTTGTTCACTAAGCGCCATACATTTAATTTCTGAAATTGAAGCAACTCTTCTTGCATAGCATTAATCCAAGAGTCATCCTTGAGAGCTTCAAGATGATCCTTTGGTTCAATCTGGGAGAGAAATCCTGAACATAGACATTGTGTGAAGTCCACAGACTGAACCAAATTTGCACCCAGATCCGAGAAGTCTTGCATCAGCTTTAATCCCGGTGATTCTGAAGATTGAGAACCTGATAGCGTTGCCACTTGCCTCCTGGTTTGAACATGAGAATTCGGATCGCCAATAATTTGTGCAGGAGGATGGTTTTCATCAACTCTACTTGATTTCTGCAACTGAGCCTCTACATTAGTTTCCAGATTGGTAACCACGGGTGTCTCTTCAAATGTTACCGTTTGATCATTGGAGGAACTTTCACCCTGCGACCCCTTGTCTGGTGGAGTATGCGGCTCATCTTCAGAATCAGAATCAGCATCACTTAGAAGAGGTATAGCAGTACTTGAGGGCAGGTTTGATGGGGCACCGTCAGAAGAGTTGTGAAGATCATATAACATTTGTATTGCAATATCTTCTTCTAAGGCGACTGGTGGCAGGTTGAATGAGTCAAATAAATTATCATAGTCAAACAGCCAGGCATCACCAGTTTTTGTCGGAGGAGAAGAATGTCTCTGCACATCCACTTCAAACCACTCTTCCACACAGTTAGACGTTAAGTTGTATACCCTTTTGTTCGGAATACTGTATCCCAAGAAGAACCATTTTTCTACCTTGGAACTGAACTTTCCCTCTGCTTCCCGTTTTAGCATAGTGCACGGAGCGCCAAACGATTCAAGATGGCTAAGATTCGGTTTCCGATTATTCAACAGCTCATAACATGTCTTTCCTAATCGTTTGACCACTAAGACCCGGTTAAGTGTGTAACAAGCATTTGCGACAGCTTCGTTCCAAAACCTTACGGGCAAAGCAGAGTCAGCAAGCATGGTGCGTGCTGCCTCTATTAAGGTCCGATTCTTCCTCTCAGCCACTCCATTCATTTGAGGAGTGTATGCGGCACTAAACTGATGTTGGATACCTTTTTCGTTACACAGCTTTTCCTTCTTCTAGTTCTTGAACTCGGTTCCATTATCTGAGCGAAGCTTCCTGATCTTCAACTTATAGATAGTCTCTAACTTGTTGATCATGACCTCTAAGGTCTCAAAAGTCTCAGACTTCTCTTTTAAGAAGAAAACCCAGGAAAACCGCGAGTAGTCATCAGTCACTACCAGACAGTATCTATCTCCATGAATGCTCTTGTACCGCACAGGACCAAATAAATCCATGTGAAGTAGTTCAAGTGGAATTGAGATGGAGTGATACTTCTTCAATTTGTGGGGCTTCTTCGTCTGCTTCCCCATTTTACATGATACGCACTTGTCTGGCAGATGGAAACTCTTCAAGTTGACTCCCGTGACCAGCTCATGATGCACTAAGTGATTCATCTTTCTCAGGCTTAAATGACACATCCTCTTATGCCATAACATTGAATCCTTCTCAGTGGCCTTTGTGAGAAAACATTGGTGTTCTACATCTTTCACCGAAGCATTGGACATATCCAAGACATAAAGGTCATTTTGTCTTGGAGTTGACATTAAGATCATGTCTTCGGGAATTTGGTACTCCTTCTTTAGCACATAGCACTGTTTGTCATCGAACATCACCTTGAACTCTTTATCACAAATTTGGGAAACTGACAGCAAATTGTTTGCTAGCTGCTCGACATAATTGACTTTGTCAAAGCTCACTCTCCCATTAGACAAGAAACCTTGAGCTGTGATGTGACCTCCCTTATCACCAGCGAAACTGACATACCCTCCTTTTATTTTTCTGACGTTTGAAAGAAGGCCTAGATCGCCTGTCATGTGCCTGGATGCTCCACTATCAACAATCCACGTGTTATACCGGCGAGCACCCTGCACAAACAAGTAAAGGGTTAGTTAGCATTGGGAACCCAAGACCGAATGGTCATGGGTTTCCCATCTTCTCCAACAACTTGCACATTAATCCACACACCAGTAGCTTTGGAGTCTACATTGGTATCTGGACTACTGGATGGTTTAGGTTCAGATTTTGTTGTCCATCGCAAGTCTGAACGGGGAGGAGTCTTATGATAAACACTGGAAGTGTTAATGACTTTATGTATAGGCTCCTTCCCTTTCACACTTACCTCAAGACTCTTGGGTTTACACGAAGTTTCCCCAGTTGTCCTTTTGAGCTGAGGGGGATCAGTTGATTTCTGATTTGATTGATTAAACATTTTATTTTTCTGAGCAGGTTCAGATGAATTAACTTTCCCCCTAGAGCTCTGAGGCTGTTGATCACACTCATAACTGAGGTGACCAGGTCTCCTGTACACATAGCAAACCCGGTTAGAGTAAGATTTGGCAGGTGTATGTGGCTCCTTCGGTTCAACTTTACCTTTGGGGTGCACTCCTAAACAACTTTGTTTAGGTAAGATTTTGGCTTCTTCATAAGGACGGGTTGCAGGAGACTTTGCACCCTCCTTCTCAATGGTTCGAAGTGCAGCTTGAACATTTTGCATTAAGGAACCTTGACCAGAAGAACTGCCCAGAAGCTTTCGCATACCTGGTTCTGGTTTTTCTTTTGGTTTAGGCTCTTTTCTCTGAGGCTCACCAACTTTCTCCTTCATTTTTAAATTTGGTTTTGAAGTTGAAGCAGAAGGTGTATCAACTTTGGGAGCAAGTTGGTCAGCTTCAGCGAAGACATCAGATTGCACCAGTTGGTTTAAGACTGGTGGTGGACATTTCGAATAGGTCTTCGTGTCTTTCTCCTGAACAGAACCTTGTGGTCTTCGGTCGATTATGTGTTCAAACAAATATGATGAAGTTGAGTAACTTTTTAATTTCTGATTTAAAGTATCATAATCAACCTTGGAGCTAGCAAGTTCCCGTTTTAGAGTATCAATCTGATTAATGTAGAAAACAATAGCATCCTGCTTGTTTAATAAAGCAACCTCTAATTCTCTGATTTGTTTGTTTTGACTCTCAATCTTATCTTTTAAAGTCTTTTCTCTACCCTTAATGATAGAGTTTTCATGCAGTTTAGAGGTTAGCTCAGTGACTTCAGATTTCAAGGATACTATGGTCTTCACATAATCATTACACGACACACAGGGAAGACCAGGTGTAGGATTTACTTTGACATCAGCTTGTCCAGTCATGCACGCCTTTTGATTTACTGGTTCAGGTTGAACAGGCACTGGCGTTGGTTCGGCAGCTGGCTCAGAAGTTGATGTCACATTTTGCTCGTCAGTGGGCAAGACAGACTCTTCATCATTGACCTCGTGGACACTGTCTGCCTCAGATTGAGAGTCGTCATTCAGATCTAGAACACTGGCCAGGTTGGTTTCAGCAACTTCAAACGCATCCGAATCTTGGAAGTGTACTGACCGGTCAATCCCCTCATCCTTTTGTACTACCACCATTGCCTTGGATGATCCCTCATGAGGTGACTCAGCCTTCTTAGGTGTGGTGGTATTTGACATTTTGCCCGGAGAGGTTCTGAAGGGATACTTGGGTCCTGAGTTCTTTGGCTTTTCACATTCACGTGCAAAATGACCCTTTTCACCACAGTTGTAGCAGGTTACAGCTGACTTGTCAAAACCCAGCTTCGTATCTTTGGTTGCTGTAATCTGCATCCCCGTTCTCTTGACTAATGCTTTGGCTCTTCTTACCAGGTTGGCATATGACCATAAGATATCTTGACGTTCCATCTCATCGTTGTCAATTTGGTCATAGTCTTCCTGGGTCAGATAGGCGTTCCCAATCTTTCCCTTGAGCAGATCATCGTATGAAGTGACCAATGCACTAAGCATCCCCATATGCTCCTTAACTTCTTCAGTGCTGCCATGTTTGAAATTTTCAGTGTTTAAGGCAGGCATTGACGTTTTGCTTGAAGGAGCAGAATAAGGTGGTCCACTTGGAGTTTCAGAAACAGACTTGCTTGAAGAACTGACATTAGAAGTAAAAGCTGTCTGCAACGGAGCATTGGATGAGGTGGCTGGAGAAGCAATGGGTCCATAACAGTATAGCGATGGATTCTGCACATAGCTGCTTAGTCTGTCGAGATTTTGCTCTTCTTGTTCATGCTCTTTAAGTTTGGTGATGAAATCATTCAGATCCATTCCTTCAAATCCCTCACCATTCTTCAAGATCATGATGAAAGGCCTCCAGCTCTTTGGTAGTGCCTTAGACAAAGTCTCCACTTGTTGGCGTTCGGAAATCTGCACCCCCAGACTATCCATTTCACTAAGAAGATGGTTGTATCTGTTGATCAGATCTGGAAGTTTCTCATTTACGTATGACGTGAAATGATCAAACTCCTTCCTTAACTGAGATGCCTTGAGCTCCTTCAGAGATGCATTCCCCTCATTCCTCTTTTGTAAGGCGTTCCACAGGGAACGTGATGTTCTGTATCGTCGGAATTGATGAAAGATCTCATTCGGAATAGCTTGAATAAGGTAGGAATAAGCTTTCTTCTCCGCATCATACGCCTTACGTTGATCATCACTCATTTGATCATAGGGAACTTCAATGTTCCCTTCTCCCTTTGGCACAACGTAATCGGCAGAGATGGCACGATGTAACCTTGGATCTACTCCATCAATAAAGATCTCAAACCTTGGTTTCCAAAATGGGTAGTCTTCCATGGTTAGTAGTCGGGGTACTTTATTAATGCCTCCCTGTTCATTGTCCATTATTAAGTTACTTAATGCGGTTATTGTTTGTTTGGCAGCCATTGCACTCATGTCAGACATTTTAGAACACTTCGCACGGAATGTAGAGCACTTCGCACGATCACAGAGAACTACGCACGAAGTTAAAGACCTACGTATGGACTGACACGAAAACACACAGACTGTACTACGCAAGAACTGAGAACCTAGTACACACGGATTGCAATGAATACGCACGGAGTACTTAAAATATTTTTAAAGGAAAAATTATCACACAGACTCAACACGCACGTAATGGATTTACCACGCACGCGTTAAGGACCTACTACGTACGGAATGAACACACAGCCTATGGAAGATTCTAGAGGATCAACGACACTACGCACGCACTAAGGATCACTACGCACGCACAGGGAATCACTTCGCACGAGTAAAACTCAAACAGTTAACGTAAAAACACGACCTTTTTAACGCAAAACGACCTATTTTCGACCTACTAACCGGTTTAAAACGACGAAAAGGACAAACACACAGGCCTAATCGACACCTAGATCACGAAATCCTAAAGGAAAAGTGATCAATCAAAGCACAAGGCTCTGATACCACTTTGTAGGACCGTTGGGGAACGGGGTTCTAAACTAAACTAAAACACCCTTACGCTAGGACTGATCTAGGATGAGAAATAGTGCGGAATTTCTATTTCCCAAACCTCCTAAGGATTCTAAGATCTGCTTAGGTGTCCGGCACACAGTATCACACAGAGTAACACACAGAGTAGAAGCAAGAACAAACTCTAAGAACTCACACAGAATGCTTAAGGCTGCCCTTGGATTCGGATTAAACACACAGTATTCGTTTACGAGGTTTTAAAGTCGCGATTTAGTAAGGATTAAGGTCTTATAAGGTCGATTACGAAGGCTCCCGTAAAATACTTGATTGATTCGTCGATTACGTAGGTTACTCACTCGATTCCCGCGCTAATGCGAGATTAGGCGGTATTTATTGAGTAATTAAAGTCACTCCGCACGTGATGAACTTCACTGCGCACGTAGCTAGTCCAGTACGCACGTACTGGTTATTTTAATAATAATTAATTAGTTTTAAACCGACCTACTCACTACGTGCGTAGTGAGCTCCACTACGCACGTAGTGGACTGACTTCGCACGTGGTGATTTCTCACACAGACTTAAACTTCCAAACATACATCAACACATGATTAAGTACTTGTAAGCTTAAGATAATCACATAGAATCACTAAGAATATATACACATGCAAACAATTAATCAAAACACATTTGAATTAATATTTCATGTATGTATTGGATTGATAAGAACTAGGGATTCACAATTATGCACCAACATATGACACACCGTACCCATAAGCCACAGATAAAGAGCGGCCTCTAGTAAGGCATCTCTGCCCCCAAGTCAGTATGGGTTTTGTCATCTAGAACAAAAACCAAATCCAAAATCAGTTACGAAATGGTCCTATAGATAAGTGATCATTTTTCCCTTCTTTCGCGATATCCTTGTGAACACGAGATATGGTTAAATGTCAATCTCCAGATCGTTCATGATTATATTTATCGATCTCGATTGATGGTGACCCAAAATTCAGTTGCACTCGATCACATATCATTGCAACTTGAGCATGGCCATGCATTTTACGTCAGCGCTCAATCATCGAGGGGCCCATGGATATCTCTCTAAAACTAGAGGAACGAATCCCTTTGACTACATTGGCCCACCACATACACCATACTTTACCCAAAAGTTCCCTTTATAACAGCTAGTTACGAACTGCATTTGAAAGAAATCAAGGCAAAGCAAATCCATACTTTGGAAGACATGTATCTCCAGTCAAACATAAACTAAATATTACACTCAAACCAAGTCACTAGAAAATCTTACACCTATCGATCTAGTGTGAGAATCATGTACATCTTGTGACAACGGCTTAGTGAAAGGATCGGCAAATTGCCTTCCGATGCAACTCTGCTGATGGCAATGTCACCACTCTCTATAACATCTCTGATGAAGTGGTATTTTCGAGGGATATGCCTTGCCCACTTATGAGCCCTTAGTTCCTTAGCTAGAGAAGCTGCACCCTCATTGTCACAGAAGATCTCAATAGGGTCGGATATGCTAGGAACCACTCCAATGTCTTAGATGAACTTCCTCATCCATACCGCCTCTTTAGTTGCTTCACTAGCCGCAATGTACTCCGACTACGTAGTTGAATCAGCTACGGTGTCTTGCTTGGAGCTCCTCGAACTTATAGCACCACTATTTAGAAGGAACACAAACCCCGATTGTGATCGGCAGTTGTCCTTATCCTTTTGGAAGCTAGCGTCAGAGTAACCATGCACTCTCAGCTCTTCCCCACCACCATAAACCAAGAACATCTCTTTTGTCCACCCAATATACTTGAGAATGTTCTTAACCGCAGTCCAATGGACTTGCCCGGGATTGGCCTAATATCTACTCGTCATGGTCAAGGCACACAATACATCAAGTCTAGTGCATAGCATGGCGTACATGATTGATCCTATTGCCGAAGCATAAGGGACCCTCTTCATTACGTCTACTTCCTACTTGGAACTAGGACATTGAGCCTTGCTCAACGTCACTGCATGCAACATAGGGGTGTTACCCCTCTTTGAGTCTTCCATCTTGAATCGCTTCAAGACCTTGTCGAAATATGCACTTTGGCTAAGCCCAATTAACTTCTTGGATCTATCTTTATAGATCTTATTGCCCAAGATATATGCCTCTTCTCCCAAGTCCTTCATTGAGAAACAACTCCCAAGAAAAGATTTAACTTCTTGCAAAGTTGAGATGCTTGTTTAAGTCCATAAATGGACTTCTTTAATCTGCAGACTCTATCAGGATACTCAGGATGTACAAAACCCTCGGGTTGTGACATAAACACCTCTTTATCGAGCTTCCTATTATGGAAGGCGGTTTTTACATCCATTTGCCATATCTCATAATCATAAAACGCAGCTATGGCCATAAGTATTCTAATAGACTTTAACATGGCCACCGGTGAAAACGTTTCCTCATAGTCAATCCCATGAGTTTGCGTGAAACCTTTAGCCACTAGTCGGGCTTTGAAGGTAGAACAGATCCATCCATGTCGGTCTTCTTCTTAAAGACCCATTTACACCCTACTGTCTTACACCCGGGTGTAGGATCAACCAATTCCCATACTTGGTTATCCGACATGGATTGCATCTCACTCTCCATTGCTTCCTTCCACCTAGCAGCCTCTCTGCCCGTTATGGCATCCTGGTAGTTGGTCGGTTCATCATGATCCACCAATAAGTTATCGCCCTCAAATATGAGAAACCCATATCATTTGAGTTGCCTGGTAGTCGGTTCATCAAGAAGTCCAGCAATGCAAGCCCATGCATTGGGCAAGAGTGGAGGTGAAAAAGCCAATGATTGCATGCAATCTGACAGACGTTAGTGCCGCTAACTTTAAGGTCGTAGTGCCGCTAACTCATAACAGTTAGTGCCGCTAAGTCCGCCTGCACACCAATCTTTCAATTTTGACACTTTCAGTCCCTCCACCTTTAAGGCTGTCGAGATAGGTCTTCGGTGTGTGACCCAATAAGCCCATACATTATTGGTAGTGATCCAAATGGCGTACGTGTCTCAGCGGGCATACTCCAACACGTACTACTACAAATACACGGTATATACTAGAACCTGATCAAATCATGATGGCATACTATGAATCGGGTTAAGGGGTAGTTTGTTAGATTAGAAAGCTAGTGATGGTTGATTAAGGTTTCCCATAATCGTATAAATTATGTATGTACAACATGCTAAATGTTTATAGTGATATGAGAGCAGTGTTAGTTAGAATTCAAAAACATACGTATATTTGTTTGTGAGAGCTACGACTATGTTAATTGGAGAATGGTGAATACACGAGGATCTAGAGCAACAAATGATCCTGAGGGTAGACCTAGTCATAGACCCGAACGTATAGAAACCAGTGTCACTAGTGCCAGAAATCCTACCCGTATTCAAAATGTCAGACTAGAGGGACCACCGAATTTGAATCAGCAAGCTCAAGAACCTACTATGAGGGAACCTATTGTTGAGGAGCTCAGGAAAGTCAGGGAACAGAGTATACCCTACATCATTGCATAGGTGGTGGGGCAATTTCAAGAACATAACCGGGAGACGATTAGACAAGAAATAGTCGTGAGGCTAGGAGTAGGTGGGGAATTCATCCCCAGCAACAAGTGGTTATTCAGAAATCCCCCCAGGGATATAAATTCACAGACTTCACGGCCTGTCAACCGCCAATGTTCTATGGGTCAACAGATCTGGTGGTTAGTCACCGGTGGATCTCTGAAACTAATGGTGCATTTCATACATGTTCTTGTCCACCAGAAAAGAAGGTCTGATATGTTACCAATGAATTGAGAGGTGCCACTAAGGATCAGTGGGATATGGAAGTCAAGCAAAGGGGTTATGCAAAGATTGAAACTATGTTTTGTGAGACGTTCAAAGAGATTTCTTATGAGCAATTTGTACCGCAGTTAGAAATTGACAGAATTGTGTGTGAGTTTTACAAACTCAAGCAGACGACTAAAACAGTGCCAGAGATCAACGCGAAGTTTATGGAGAAAGATCGTTTTTGCCCGGACTACGTGACGAACGAGAAAATGAAAACGTATCGGTATATGACGGCACTCAAGCCGAGTATCAGATAGTTTATTGATTCTGGTAATCATTCGACAGTCAAATCGATGATGGATGCTGCCAGGGCAAGAGAATTAGAGATGGAGACACAGATATCAGAGAAAAGACAAGTTGAGAAGGTTATACCAGCACCTAAGAAGCAAAAGGTGGAAACCCAAGAATAGAAGCGTACCCAGAAAACTTGCACAGTTTGTCCTACATGTAAACGACATCATCTTGGGGAATGCATGTTTGGTTCTCCAATGTGTTAAATGTGTCGAAAGCGACGTCATGTGAGTAAAGATTTCAGAAATCCCATCAAAGTCTGCTTCAACTGCTATCAGTCAAGCCACCAGAAAGCTCAGTGCTCAAACCCAACCGCAGCAGCAGCACCTACTGGCTCCAAACCAAATGCAACCTTACCTCCTCTGTTTATTTCAGAACCAAAATACATAAAGAAAGAAAATGTTCAGAAACCCAAGGGTATAGCTTTCTAGCTCACAGCTGAGGAAGTTAGAACATAACCAGGTACATACCTCATAAATAATATTCCTGCTCTCTTCCTATTTGATTCTGGTGCAAGTAAATCGTTCGTATCTGTTACTTTTTGCAACATTTTTAGCATATGTTTGAAAAGCTAGATTCTCCTCTCGAGGAGGAAATAATTGATGATAAATCTATGATTGTATTAGATGTGTATAAGTATAATGTTATAGAAATAGATACTTTTAGATTCCCTATAGAACTTATTATAATGACTACGAGGGAGTTTCAAGTAGTGGTCGGGATGGATTGTTTAAGATGTCATGAGGATACTATATTATGTGGGCAGAAAGTGATACGAGTTCATACCCTAAGTGGGGGAAGAACTTTCTATATGTGGTTATATAAAAAGGAGTAAGTCATATGTGTGTTCAGATTCTAAAGCTAGGAAGTGTCTTTATCATGGGTATACTGCTTTATTAGCTTATGTAGTAGACGCCAAACTAGAAAAGAGACATACATGCGTAGCTTATATGAAAGTGGTATTTGAATATCCTGACGTCTTTCTCGAGGATCTACCCGGACTTAGTACCGGGATCTTCACTAATAGCAAGGGCTCCATACAGACTGGCTCCATTAGAGATGCAGGAATTGATTAAACAACTCCAGGACTTACTTAACAAGGTGTTTATCAGACCCAATAGTTTCCGTGGGGTGCACCTATTTTATTTGTGAAAATGAAGGATGATACTTTTTGAAAGGATTGTGTACATGGATAGTGTACACGTGTCATCACATCCATGGACACTATGAGTCACTAAAGGGTCACACAGCTGTACACCCAAATAATGAACCAGGAAACAATACATTGTGTGTAAGAATTATAATTAATAGTTGTTTAATTATAAGGAAAGAGAGAAATAATAAATGGATATTTATTATTGGAAAAAGAGAATATTAAATATTAGTTAAATATTTAATAAATTAAGTTTGGTTGGGAAAATATTAATTAACAGTTGATTAATTAATATTAACTAAATTGGAGGGGTCTTTTTGGATAAGTGATCAAAGTTATTGGTCAAACGGACCGGGCTTGAGGTCTATGGGCTTAATCTATTTAAATGGCTATTTAAATAGGATTAACCCTAGTTTTTCAAGTTAATCCTCACAATTAACATAAGCCTCCAAAAAGGACTAAACCTCTCTCTCTTGCTCTCCTTTTCTTGGCCGAACATCAACCACCACCACTCGGTGGTCGACGGCGAACACCGGCGGCGTACGGATGCTCCGCAGCTGCCATGCGACGGACGGTGGTGGTGCCCTGCGGCGGCCCTCCTTTTTCGGGCGTATTCACCCTAGGCCGAAACCCCCCATTTGCGGCGGTGGGCTTCCTCGGCGGCGATAGGGACTAGCCAAAAGGCGGCGGCTTTTGGCGGTTTACACACACGCGGGATTTCTACTCTCGGGTATTGTTTGGTAGGCGGTCTAGCAGCCTATTCACGTAGTGCAGTAGCTGTGTATCACCCTTCAGCAGTCACAGGGTATATTTTCTATCTTTTAGATAAACCTATATTAAACCTGTGAATATTGTATGATCTTTATATCTGTTAATGATTTCTGGTATTGTTTTCCCCATCTGATCCAGTTGGGATCCTGGGAACGGGATTTACAAGTTTTGTATTGTTATTTCCGCTACGCATGTTTGTTCCCTGTAAATCCCTACAGTGGTATCAGAGCCTGCTTCTAGGGTCGATGGGGAACAAGAAAATCATAGCTATATGCATTCTTGTTTTTGCGAAAATTGATATGTGGTTAAGATCAAGTTTCTGGATTGATTTTCCAGTACTGCTGATTATATATACTGTATATATATTGTGTGAAACTTTTGTTTTTGGTTTAAGGATCAATTTCTGATCTTTTTACCATTAAAGTTTCCAGTTTTAGCTGTTTATATATATTGTTTATATATTAAACCGTGTGAAACTTTATTTTTTGTCAAAGGTCAGGGTTTATGACTTTTAACCAATTAAAGTTTTCAGATTAACTGTTTTACAAGTTTATACATTTATAATTGTGAGAAACTTTGGTTTATGTTAAAAAGTCAAAGTTTTGACTTATTAACCGGATAAAGTTTCCAGTTTACATTCTGTATATTTTTTTATATCTGTATAAATTTTGTGTGAAACTTCGGATAATTTAAAAGTTCAAAGTTCTTGAATTTTTAGATCAAGTTTCCAGTTTATATTATTATTCATTTAATGATATTTGACGTTTAACGAGTGTGGTATTTTTGTTTTAATCCAATTTGTGATATTTAACAAAAGGCCCAAGTTTAGGCCCAGTTTGTGGTCAAAGTTAAATGTTGGGGATGAACACAAAACCAGTTTGTGTTTTGCTGTCAAAGATTCAAGTTTGAATCTGCCCGGGATTATATATGTTGGTTTATAACGTGTGCATTATTATTATTTAATTAATTGTACGTGGTTGATTATTTTTAAGCCAAACGCCTTAAACCTAGTGGATCAAGATTGTGGTTTTTTATTTATTGTTTTGTGGATTGGTTTACATTTATTATTTATCCGGTGTGGGGAGGCATGCGTGCCACTTACAACCCCTATTCAATTTTGTAAAAGTACGGATTTAGCGGGCCTGCGGGCCATTGAATTATTAGGTAATAGGGCACTAGTTTTATCAAAATTGTAATAGGTTAGTTTGATATTTGTAAATGTATTTTTGGAGCCAATCAAGCCAAAGGAGAGAGGACGCCACGGATGATGGAGCCAGTGGGAGCATCAGCATCAGATTCATGCCTTGTGTGTCATTTATGATCTACTTTAGGGTTAGACCACAGGGGTGCTTAATTTTAATTAAGTAGCAGTGATGGTCAAAGGCGTTATGTGTATTGGCTTATTATTGGTTTTATTAATTGTGTGGTTATGATTAATTATATAGTGCACGCACGTCATTAAAACCATATACATATAATGGATTTTTCAGATGAAAAGTTTTTTCAGTTAAAAGGGATATAAGTTTTACAAGCTTTGTAAAACGGTTAAAACTGGCAAAATATTTTTGAAACAAGTTAACCCTTTCAAAATCTTAGACAAGTAGTGCTACCCATCTAATGGTACACCTTTCCTGCTCCCAGTACTTAGGTGTGTTGTCGTGCCCAAACTGTGTGCACCGGGGTTCAAACTGATGTGGGGACGGGGTAAAAGACTTTGCGATTCCCTGATATGAAGGGCCAGAGTTCACGCCGTCTTAGATGGTGAGGTCTATTTTTGTGATTCCCTTATGTGACTGGCCCAAAGTGCACTTAGGAGGACTAAATATGCACGTATTATTGTTCATTCGATGTCCCAAGGATATAGGAGTCGTGTTTTGGTTTAAAAACGATCGGTATGGTTTATACCCACCAGAAATAGCACGGGGTCGGTGTTGTCGTGCCCAAACCGTGCACCGGCACATGTGAAATATGGATCTTATTAAAAAATTTATTTATTTAAAGGGTTATAAATTATTTTAGAGGAATTAAATTACTGAAATGTTTATTTCTTGCTTTTTCTATAGATGTCAATATTATCTGTTATACTGTTTTATACACCCGAGGAGTCTCTTAGCCTCATCATGAGCAAGTGGAAGCTTTCAGGTCTGAACTTTATGGTTTGGAAATTGCACTTTAGGAATATCCTAAGGGCGCATGGAAGGCTATACACAGTAGACAAGCCTCCTTCAACAAGACCTGACTATTCTGCTCAGGATGGAGAGTATGATACATATTATAAGTATCTGTCTGATGAATCTGAAGTCATGTCAATTCTGATACTCTCCACAGAGTCTGAGTAATCGGATGAACTCAAGAATAAGTCGGTTTTTGAGGTCGTGCAGGGTTTAGAGGAGCGTTTCAAGGATAGTGAGCGCTATGGATGGTTTCTACTCATGAAGGACATTCTTTCACAGAGGATGAAAGAAGATCAGTTATTGAGCGATCATCTCATCAACATGAGAAGGCTATTTGATTGTTTAATGATTCTGGGATCACAAGTTACTGAGCGTGAACTAGTGATGCTCTTGCTTGGTACCCTAACTGACCGCTATCAGCCAAAGGTAGTGGACAAGTTTGGTGAACCAAATACAACAGTTGTTGGTATGCACGAATTCTTAATATGCATAGATGACCAGGTGCACCCGGACCCCTTTGATACAACAGTAGTTGAGTCAATGAAGGAAGACAACTGGGTTGATGAGCTACTAGACATATGTTGTCCAGTTTGTGGTAGCAAGGATATTTGCTAGCACTCATTCGACATTGATCTGCTGGACATCGGTTCTACCGACGAGTCAGGTATCTTTATGATAGATTTCTTAGTTACTTCATTTGAATCATGGGTACTCGATACCGGATGTGGTAATCACATTTGCAATCATTTGCAGGGATTCAAGAGAAGTAGGAAACTAAGGAAGGGCGACATGGACCTACGGGTTGGCGAAGGCTCTATCATTGGTGCTGAAGCTGTAGGAACATATTGTCTCAGACTACCTTCAAGATTAATCATAGAGCTAGAGAATTGTTTTTATGTTCCTAGATTGATTAAAATTGTAATATTTTATGATTTATTAATAGACAGTGGTTTTAACTATTAGTCGGTAGGTAAAATAATTTTGTGCTTTAAGAATGATTTATTATATTTTAAAGCAAGTTCACAAAATGGTCTATACATGATAAATCTAGATGATGACAAGGAAATCTATCAATTAAGTAAGAGGTCAAAGGATACTTTGAACCAGACTTACCTTTCGCATTGTCGGCTCGGACACATAAATAAGAAACGCATAGAGCAACTTCATAGTGATGGAGTTCTAGGGTCATTTAATCTTGAATCAATTGACAATTGCGAATCTTGGAGTTCTAGGGTCATCAATGGTCTTTTCTCTCTCATGTCTGAGAATGGGGGGATTGTTAGTTGGGTCAGCTTCAACGATCCTTGTGAACTTGGTGTTGCCCTTGTGGATGCATTCTATCATCTTGTCTCCACAGATTTCGTTGTGTTCAAGGAAGTCCATGAACTTCCTTTCCATACATTGTATTCCCCCCGAAACAAAACAGGAGGTTTTGTGTCAGTGCCAATGGACATCATTTCATTTGTACTTGACATGATTACTGATTTAGTGAGAAATGATCGTTTACTTGCAAGATGGTTTGATTGTTCGAAAGCTTCACTTAAAGGTGTGACGGTTCAAGCTTGATTATAGAGTGACTTGAAAATTGATTAAAGAACTAAGTCTTTTAAATTTCAATTTTGAATTAGATCTTAAGAAGATTAAATTCAACTTTGAGCTAGATAGACTTAAGGTAATTTAATTCACCTTTTAATTAGATCCGATTTAGATTAAATTCAATTATGAATTAGATTGTTTGATTAAGTTCAAATATGCTAAAGTTCTTTAAGTCAAGTCCAAACGAGTCAATCACTTGTCCAAGTATAAGGAGTCACTGATTAGAAATTGTCTTATCGAGTGCGAATACGGGTCAATCGAATGCGATTAGGTCCTTGAACGTGTTTGATCTTCCGAAAATGCTTGTTCTTGTATCTTTCTTGAAAAACCTTGTTGATGTACACCTTTTTAGACCGTATGCTTCTTCTTTACTGTGAGCTAGAACTTTTTCGAGATTTGCTTTGATGTATTCGAACAATCACGAGCCAAAAACAAGTTTGGCTCTGATACCAATTGATGGTCCCGTAATGTATACGGATGAAGCAATGCTATAAGTTAATCTTGCTAGTGTGTGTTTGTGTGTGTCGTTCGGTTTATAGAGAGAGAGCCGAGAGAGAATATGAGGAACACAAACACAAGAGTATTGTTATGCAAAGCTTACATTGAAATGTGGGGGAAATGCTTTTATATAGCATTTTCCCAACTTTGAGTAATTACATATTACACCCCTCACTTTAATAATTCAAACAATCTCCCCCTAAGTGAGGTGTGTAATCATTCACAACAAATAAATACATTGAACTATTCATAAGCAGATTTGTTGCGAATTCCGAATGTCACTTGCCACTTCCTAACCTGCTTTCTGTTGTACAGTGTAGTCTTGATCTGTTCAATAGCACGATAGGCCTGGGCATGTTGTTCATCAGTGTAGGCCCCACAGTTATCCCATTCCTTCTGATGTATCTTGTGATGAAGGATTTTTAATGTGCCGTCTGAGTAGGACATAAGCTCATCAAGTCTGATGAAGATCTTTTCACCTTTAGTGTTCTTGGAGACAACTCCTCATTCACCCTTGAAGCTTTCATGCCCTTCATCAATAACAGTTAACTCTTCAAGCTTTTCTAAGTCTGGATGGCTCTGGTTAGGCTTTAAGAGATTGATTTTCCTGTAATTTTTCTCAGCTCCAAGTTGCAGATCATGCTCCTCTATGAATTCCATCAGATTTGTTAAGTATCTCATCAAAGCAACTCTCCCAAAATTTTCTTCTGGCCACTTTCCTTTCTTCTGAGAAAGAGTGTCAAAGATAAAGCTAATGTATTCAACTTTAACAAACCTAAGATCTGCTTCAGTGAGGAAATATGTTCGGTTGTTAGCTCTCTTGACATGAAATATGGCATACTTTATTCTGAAGGTGGTTTGAGTGTAAACATTGATGAGTTCAATGATTAGATATTCTGATTTGTTCTCTTCTGGATTTGACATAGATTGAGTGAGGATATGTTCGTATCTTCTTCTTTGCTGATCATCCATGTTCCGCAACTCTGGAGGGATAACCTGTATTTGTTCGCTGCAAAAGATGTATGAGATTCTTTCTTCAAGATTAGCAGCATTGACGAAATATGGTTTCCATATTGGTTGTTGGCCAGCACTTCTAGTAACCATGTTGCCTGCATCAAGACCTGGATCCCCACGATACACTGGAGGAGCAGGTAGCACTATGAAGCTCGGTGGTAAGGGCCATTCTGATTCTCTTCTGAATTTTTCAGCTGCTTCTGTTTGTCTGTTTCTTTCCAAAATATCTGCAGCTGATTCTTGAAATTGACCAGAAGGAGGAGGGAATTGTTGATGAACTTCAAAGTTTAATCCACTGAGAACCCTGGACACGTCAAAGGTTGATTTCTTCTTTTTAGGCTTTTTCCTAGAGATTGCTAACCTTTCTTTCCTTCTGAGAGCAAGCTCCCTTTCACTGGGGATATCATCAAATCTGTCAACAATTCTAGGTGAATCTGAGCGTGTAGCAACCTCAACGTATTCATCAATATTTTTGAAGAGGTTTTCCATCTCAGGATCCTCAGTTTCCTCCTCTGGTTGAGCAGAACCGCTTTCTCCCGTATGCCTTGCTGGTGATGTGTGTATGGACTCATATAAATTCTCCATTTCTTCCTCTGAGTCGTTAGACCATTCAAACATCTCGGCATGGGACTGCTCGTAAGGTATTTCACCTTCTTCAAGATCAATTTGCCTCTGTTCAGATTGTTGCTGAGGTACGTAAAGTACAATTTGTTTGTCAGTATTTTCCTTTTGTTGTTGTTCATAAACTTCATCGGCCAATTGTTGTGCATTTTTATTTTGTTGTTGTTGTTGACTTCCTGACCCAGCTGAACTTGTACCTGCAGATAAGTATGAACTGAGTTGGGGAACAGGTACAACTGGTACATTTGCAGCCGCAGAGGGAGAAGTCATATATAGTCTTCTTCTTTTCTCCCACTCGGGTTGATCATCAGGATCTTGATCATCCCGCCTCCTTTTACTTCCCTGAGCCTGAACCTGACAAGTTTGTTCAAGTAGTGTCAGCCGGTCAGTAACCTTTGATAGTGAAGTATAGAAACCTCTGGTGATCCCATCTATGTTGTTGTTTACATCTTCATGAAACTCTTGGAAGTCATCCATGGAGATTCCCGATGGACGCTGTTCGTTGCGAAGAGTTGTCAGAAGGTCTTGATCATGTGTAGATTCTGGCCTTTGCTCAAGAAGTCTAACATACAGCATGCTCGTTAAGGAATCCACTGACATAATAGCAGGATCAGGTTGTGGTTGTGGCTCTGGAGGCTTGCTCAATCCGATCCAACTTTTGATTAGTCATCTGCAGTTGTTGGAGGATTGGTGACACGGCTTGTTGAATTTGTTGTTGAAGTTCTGCACGTGTAACAAACCCGGAATCATGAAGAGTTCCGGTTGAGGTACCAGCCACAGAGGCAGTACCACCTACTGGAGCAGCAGGTATGTTGGCTCCAGCAGGATTTCCTTCCAATCCTCGAATGGCACCTGAAAAGGTACCACCTCTGGAAGTTGAGGAGACTTGTTGAGTTAACAAGCTCAGTGCATCAATTGTGACTCTGTGTTGTTCAAGATAAGCAGAGATCCGTGGTATATCAATTTGTGCACAAAAAGGAGTCGAGGACGAGGGAGGCGGTCCTCTTTGTTCAATAGGTCCAACACCCAATTAGGGTTGACCCAGTGTATGTGCTATAACCCTGTGTAATAAATACGGAGTCTGTTGAGAGACACCGTAGTGGCTTGGTAGGGCAGAAACTTGCACGGGTGGGATCACCGTGACTTCTTCAGTATGAGGCCCAGCAGTGCTAGGCCCCATAGCAGATGTGGCTTCCCGGCTTTCTGGGTTTGGGGAACCCTCAGCACTCACTTTTTCTTTTCTCACCTCCTCTCTATCACTCACACTCCTAACAAAAAAACTACCTTCATCATCACCGCTACCAGCACCATACCCCGCATATTGATCAGGTTGAATAAGAGAGTCAGGGGTGATAGAACCAGTTTCAACAGATAGGCTATGAGTTGGAGAAATGACTGGAATGTCATGCTCTGGGGCTATAATAGCCTGGCCAGTGGTAGGAATTTCAGGAGGTTGCAAAGAGATGACCAGACCACTAGGTTGTGGAGTGACCTGAGCAGGATAAATGGGGTGTGTCTTGTCAGGAGAAGTAGTATGAGGTTCAGTTAGCTTCATGAAAGATGGTGTGCTTTTAGATGGTTGGTCTATTGGTTGCTCAGGGGTGCCCATAGGAGAAGTGATAGGTTCAAAAACAGGGACACCACCTTGGTGGGAAGCAGACTCATCAAGAGAGGATTAAGAATTGGATGACTCAGAAAGGTCAAGACCAAGTTCTTCTAGTATAGCTTGGGTGCGGGTGGATTGAGAAAGAGACTGAACAATGTCTTGAATGGTAGCGGGATCATATGCATCCCCTCTCTCTCTCTAATCTCATCACCTTCACCCTCTTCTCCTCCCCTCTCTGCTCTTCCCTCTCAGCATCTCCCATAGATGTCTTAGGCCTATGTTCAAATTCCTCACCAGGTTCTACTCCTCCCTGGGCAGGTATGGCCGGTTCTGGCACAACCATGGGAGGTATCCCTACACTCGTCCTATAGCTCACAACAGTATCATTTTGCTCACATAGGTCTTATATAGTGACAGGGAAAGATCTGGGGACAGGCAAGTTGGCCGGAATGGCAGGTTTAATGGATATGAAAAGTTTAGGGTTGATAGAAGGTAAACCTGCCCGGCAAGGAATTTCAGCATTCTAATCCATCACATATTGGATGATCATTGGCAGGAAGCGGTGATATGGCAGCATGTTGGCATCCTTCTTCTTTTGAGAATTCTTTCTCAGCATAGTAGCTTTGATGTCTTGGAAGAGCAAGAATGCATAATCTACATGTAAGTGGTTAGCTGCAATAACAAAGAGCTTAAGTTGATTCTCTGTTGGAAACTCATACGCCGAGTGTTTAGGAGTAAGACACCTTTGAAGCACCGTCATGAAAGTGTTATACTTGGGATGTAGACTTGTGCGTTTAAACTGATTCTTATGGGTGAGCTCCCCATCATAACCCATTTCCCTAATGGCTGTAAGACATGCCTCCTCATCAGGGATTTCCTCAAATTCTGTAGCTGGAGGTCTACTAACTGCAGTGGGCAGTGAAAAGATTGTTCTGAGGCGGTGAAGTGGAATATTGACTTGGAATTCGTCAACCTCAGCATATATGACCTCCTTTCCTCTTTCATTTAGTCGGACATCACAGGTTCTCCAAAATTGTTGGACATATAACTCGGGAACATGTGTGCCTGTGGTAGCTGGGTTGTGGGTTAAGAGGTAATTTAGTGGATGGATTTTGAGGATTTCAGTGACTATGGGATAGGTAGGGATTTTTAGTTTAGTTAAGTCGATATAGTGGTTATTGGCATGAGTCCTGGTGTTAAGGAACTCAGCTTGGGGCATTATCTCTTCTGGGTCACGAACAGCTTGAGCCATCTTATCTGTACAGACGGATAAAATAGTTAAGTCAAAGATACAGAGATATGCATGAAAACCAATCATTTAATCATGAAATTTGGTCAAACTAAAGTGATTGAAGAAATGTTGACCCTTGTTGACCAAAAAATATCAAGTGTGAAGAATTGGTAAAAAACCTTCACTCTTGAAGTCCCATTGTGTACACGATGATTTTGTGTATTAAAAAGTTGTTTTGAGAATCTTATTATGGTAATTGAACAGTAATAAACAACTTTGTAGTACTAGAGAATATTCCAAAAATCATCCTAACACCTCTTTTTAGGCGAAAAATAGAGTTTATAGTGAAAACTCATACACCTCAAGAACACGAAGAACACTTTTCGAGATATATGAAATATTTTTACATCAAAGTGTTCCCCATATGTTCAAAACACCCATCGCAAACTTGGATTGGGCAACCAAGTTTGTTTTGTGTCTCAAAACTCCATCTTAAGCTCCGAAAGACCCTATCGCAAGTGGCTGTTCTTGGGCCAAAATCACTACTTTTAACTCAAAATTTTCAAAATGTAAACCGTACAAGTTGTTACCTATGTGATTAGGAGTATTTTGAGATAAAAATTGCAAATTTTGTCAGAGTAACGAGAGAGTTCGTATAATCAAGTAGCCAGAAACGAGAGAAACTTGTTTGATTTTGAATTTGATCGGTTTGAATGGAGTGATAGATGGATGGGACGGTTATAAAGTAAAAAGGACACGTGGCAGTTGGTGATTGGGTGGTTAAACGGTTAAAAAAATGCGGCTGATAGAAGTGCTCAATCGCATGCGATTCACACTTTGGTGTGTTAATCGCATGCGATTCATCTCAGGTGTTAGGTCCAGTTCTATCAACTCATCCGAATCGCATGCGATTTATCATATGAGTTGGCCAGATTCTATAAAGCCATTTGATTCGCATGCGATTCACCTTTTCTTATCTCAATCGCATGCGATTATAGTTCAGTTAAGTCATGCGATTGATCCTTAGTGCCTATTGTTAGTCTATTGCATGCGATTAAAGGATAGGTAACAAGAGTTGGAATCCCATGCGATAGCCTATCAATGCGATTGAATTCCATGCTATTGAACTAAGACTTAGAAAATTATCATTGAGTTGGAAGTGATCCCATGCGATTGAAGCATAGAATGCGATTGTCTGTGAACAATACTCAACACTTAAGAGATTTTCTGAAAATTCAAAGTATCTGGAATTTTGTGTCAGTTGTGTGAGAAAAGTGAATTTCACCCCCTACACATGTGCATAATGTGTATTAAATTTCTCCCCCTACACATATGTAACATGTGTATAACCAGGAAAACACACTCCCCCTTGATTGTTGCACCAGATATCTGCACAGAGAACAAACAGTATAACACCTACTCTAAAAAAATGAAAGAAAAGGAAAAATGAGGTAACAGTGTGTTATATTTTCAGATTTAGCATACCTAACTTGGATAACGTATATCTATGTGTTTAGTTTTAGAGTGGTGTACCGGATTGCAGGAGATAGCTATGGCAGACTGGGAATCGCATAGTAATGGAATGTTGTCATACCTAAGGCCAAAGTCTGATAACTGTGTTCGTATCCAGAGACTTTGTGAACAGCACATTGCAGCATCAACATACTCAGCTTCAGCTGTAGAAGTGGATACGCAGTTTTGCTTCTTTGAGGCCCAACAGACTAAACGATCACCCAGGAAGTGTGCACTACCAGAGGTGCTTTTCCGATCAATCTTGCAACCGGCATAGTCAGCATCTGAATAAGCATGAAGATCCAGATTTGAATATTTGGGGTACCACAGACCTAGATCCATAGACCCTTTTAGATATCTGAATATCCGCTTAACTGCCAAAAGATGTGACTCTTTAGGATTCGCCTGGAATCTGGCACAGAGACAGGTAGAGAACATGATATCTGGACGATTTGCAGTTAGGTACAGTAAAGATCCAATCATCCCACGGTAAGTTTTGAGATCCACTGGAGAGCCATCTGGATCTGCTGATAGTTGTGCTTTAGTTGAGATCCCAAACCGAGTCTATGGTTAAGGAAGGAGTGGAAACACAAGACCTTCGTAGGTCCAGTAGGATTCGGATTGAGCCGGATAGATATCTTGGATTTCTAATCGCTCTGGAAGAAGGGGATCTTTATGAGCCCACATCCTACGGGGATGATATGTCACGCAGTGAGTCTGAAAAATAGATAGATGCCATGAAGGTAGAGATGCAATCCGTGTATGACAACCAAGTTTGGGAGTTAATAGACTTGCCATAACACAGTAAAGGAGTTGGGTGCAAGTGGGTCTTCAAGAAGAAGACCAACATGGAAGGAAATGTGCATACTTTTAGAGCTAGGCTTGTTGCAAACAGTTATAATCAAACTCATGGTATTGATTATGATGAAACCTTTTCGCCAGTAGCCATGCTTAAGTCAATTAAGATTCTTATGGCCATATCTGCATACTTCAATTATGAGATATGGCAAATGGATGTTAAAACCGCTTTCCTTAATGGGAAACTAACAGAGGATGTGTATATGGCATAGCCGGATGGTTTTGAGGATTCCAAGAATCCAGGAAAAGTATGCAAATTGCTGAAATCCATTTATGGATTAAAGCAAGCTTCTAAGAGCTGGAAATTCCACTTTGATGAGCGCATCAAAGAATTTGATTTTACCAAAAGCGAGTTTGAGTCCTGTGTTTACACTAAGTTCAGTGGGAGCGTAGCAATCTTCCTGGTCCTGTATATGGATGACATACTGATCATAGAAAACGATGTACCAACATTACAAGGAGTAAAATACTGGTTAGGAAAATGTTTCCAGATGAAGGACCTACGAGAAACCGCATACATACTTGGTATGAAGATCTATAAAGATAGATCTAGGCGGCTGATCAGACTTAGTCATAGTACATTCATAGATAAAGTATTGAAACGCTTTAAGATGGTAGATTCGAAGAAAGGATTCATCCCTATGAGATATGGTATACCATTGAGCAATGCTCAATGCCCTACTTCTCCAGAGGGGCAGAAGAGGATGAAATCAGTTCCTTATGCTTCGGCAGTAGGATCGATTATGTATGCCATGTTATGTACTAGGCGCGATATTGCTTACTCCATAAGCTTTACAAGTAGGTACCAGTAAAATCCGGGTAAACCCCGTTGGGTGACTATCAAGAACATTCTCAAGTATTTGAGAAGGACAAAAGATACGTTATTGGTCTTTGGCAGAAGCACGGATGAGATCAGTATTACTGGTTACACAGATGTGAGCTTCCAGACGGACAGAGACGACTTTAAGTCATAGTCAGGGTTTGTTTTTACCCTAAATGTTGGCGCTGTATCTTGGAAAATCCAGAAGCAAGATACTATAACAGATTCAACTACAGAGGCTGAGTACATTGCGGCAAGTGATGCGGCAAAGGAAGCGGTTTGGCTGCGAAATTTTATCTCGGATCTTAGAGTGGTTGCCAGTATCTCTAGACCGATTGATATATTCTGTGATAATATGGGAGCTTTGGCGCAACCGAAAGAACCAAGAGATCACCAGCGGACCAGGCATGAACTTAGAATGTATCACATCATCCGAGAGATTATCAGAAGGGGAGATGTGAGGATATGCAAGATACCAACAGAGGACAACGTTGATAATCCGTTGACCAAGGCGCTAGCTAGAGAGAAGCAAGAGAGAAATGCTAGTTCCATAGGAATGCAGTACATGGGACCTAGCACCTAGTTTTCAGTATTTAATTAAAACTGTATGGATTGATATTTATGGTTTATGATTATGTATTAAACATTTATGCGTTATGGAAATAGGAGGTTTAATATAATCTTTTAAATATCTCTATACTTTTAGCATATTTATTCATCTATCATATACAAGCCTTGGTATATCAAAATCACTCCGTAGCTACCTAATGTGGTAGGAGCCACAGTAGGGTGATACTAACGCTAATATAAATACTTGTTGGATTATTCGGGTAGAGAATAACAGCACCACTTATGTGATCGAGTATTTATAGATATTTGTCACGGGTACAAATATTGGAGGTGATCCGCATCAGTCTAGCTTCATGGAGCCAACGACATGAGTTAGCTGATTGGTTGTCCTTAGACCTGAGATGTTTGGTTTGGTGAACGAGGACTTCTGTACTTTGGAATGTTCTAACGCTACGCCGTAACTGGGTAGTAATAACTGGCATATCTGGCTGGTGCAGCGGAAGACGTGTGCTCAAATGCAAGCAATCAAGATGGGTTTTGCACCTTCTCTTATGGAGAAGAGATATTCCATAGCCCCTTGATGATTGAGACTAAATGAAATGTGTGGCCGTGCTCGGATAGAACGATGGACATCATTTGGTAACTCCGTAACTGCAATTAGTCAAAATCAGAAGTTGAGAAATATAATCTGATTTTCAAAATAGATCACGTGCTCCATGTCTGAAATACACATAACGGGATATCGCGATGCGAAAGGAAAAGTTGGGTAATCCAAGAGGGTGATTACAGAATCTTTGGACATAAGAGAACTTATAGTCATGGTCAACCTAAGCGTCTGGTTGGGGACCTCCTTAGGCCCGTGATTGACAAGAAGTGTAACTATTGGGCACAAGTGGGAGTCTGAAAGGATAGTGTGCAGGGATAGTGTACACATGTCATCACTTCCATGTACACTATGAGTCAGTAAAGTGTCGCACAGTTGCACACCCAAATAATGAACCAGGAAGCAAAACATTGTGTGTAAGAATTATAATTAACGGTTGTTTAATTATAAGGAAATAGAGAAATAATAAATGGATATTTATTATTGGGAAAAGAGAATATTAAATATTAGTTAAATATTTAATAAATTAAGTTTGGTTGGGAAATATTAATTAACAGTTGATTAATCAATATTAACTAAACTGGAGGGGTCTTTTTGGATAAGTGATCAAAGTTATTGGTAAAACGGACCGGGCTTGAGGTCCATGGGCTTAATCTATTTAAATGGCTATTTAAATAGGATTAACCCTAGTTTTTTAAGTTAATCATCACAATTAACATAAGCCTCCAAAAAGGACTAAACCTCTCTCTCTATCTCTCTTGCTCTCCTTTTCTCGGCCGAACACCAACCACCACCACTCAGTGGTTGACAGCGAACGGCGGCGGCATACGGCTGCCCTGCGATGGATGGCGGTGGTGCCCTGCGGCGGCCCTCCTTTTTCCGGCGTATACACCCAGGCGAAACCCCCCTTGGCGGTGGTGGGCTTCCTTGGCGGCAATAGGGACTAGCCAAAACCCGGCGGATTTTGGCGGTTTACAAACATGCGGGATTTCTACTCATGTTAGTTGTGATGCCGTTTGGTCTTACTGATGCACCAGCAGCACTTATGGATCTAATGAACAGAGTGTGCTGACCAATGTTAGACAGATCATTGATCGTGTTCATAGAAGACATTCTTATCTATTCGAGAAGTCTAACAGATCATGAAAAATCTCTCCGTGAGGTCCTAGGGACGCTGAGAATAGAAAAGTTATATGCTTAGTTTTCTAAATGTGAATTCTGGATCCAAGAGGTGCAATTTCTAGGTCATTTGATCAACCAAAACAGAATAAAAGTAGTCCCTACAAAAGTAGAAGCGGTAATGAAGTGGAAACCGTTAACACTAGTACAAATTTGCAATTTGGTCACACATAGTTTGAATTAAACGGCCACACATTCGAATATTATTGTGACTAAAGGAACGAAAATTAGTTTCCCGTTATTAGTTAGCCACTTATGATCTCGGATCGTGTGACCATTCGGAAATATATCGCCACACATTAGAATATTTATGTGGCTAAAGGTTACAGCTATATTTTGCAGATTATTTAGTCACATATGAATTTGGAAAGCGTGACTAAATGCCATATATGTCACACACTTGATTTATTCTGACATACGTTTGTCACACACTTGAATTATTGTGACAGAATGTCATATATGGTCACATGAAGTAATTGTTTATTTGTCTAAATCATAGATTCGAATTTGTCACACATGTGTTAAGTGTAGCCAAAATTCGAAACATATGGTCACACAACTTATTATGTGTGTCTAAATTTTACCGGGTGTTAGCTCGCCAAAAGCTAGTCAAATTTATTTCTAGCATGATCATGTGTAACTATATGGCTTTATAATAGCCACACCATATCACAAATATGTATCTAAATGTTGTTTATGGCCTCATTGAGTGTTTATGTGTCTAAATCATGAGTCTATATATGGTCATATGAAGTAATTGTTTAGGTGTCTAAATCATAGAACCGAGTTTGTCACACATGATTTATGTGTAGCTAAAATACGGTACAAATGGTCATGTAACATATTATGTGTGTCTAAAGTTTAGCGTGTGTTAGCTCGCCAAAAGCTAATGTGTATAGTCACACATCTTACTAGCACGATAATGTGACTATATGGCTTTATAATAGCCACAACATATCACAAATGTGTATCTAAATGATGTTTATGGACACATTTTTTGTTTTTATGTGACCAATATATTCATAACAGTCATGTCGTGAAATATTCATGTGGCTATTAATTAGAGAAAAAATTCTCATGACGGTTATCATTAAATTTGATCTTAGTCACATTGACGTTTTGTGTGTCTAAATCATTAGACTATATATGGTCACATTAAGTAATTGTTTATGTGTCTAAATCGTAGAGTCGATTTTGTCACACATGATTTTCAGTGTAGCCAAAATCTTGTACATATTGTCACATAAATTATACACTGTGACTAAAGTTTATCGTGTGTTTTCAAAATTAAACAGTTAATTAAATTTGATATTAGTCACATATTGAGTGTTTGTGTGTCTAAATCATGAGTCTATATATGGTAACATGAAGTAATTATTTATGTCTCTAACTCATAGAGTTGAGTTTGTCACATATGAGTTAAGTGTAGCTAAAATCCGGTACATATGGTCACATAACTTATTAATATTCATTTCTTCCAATTTTGACTTTAGATTGTCAAAATGGGAAACTTGTGAAGTCAAAATTGGAACCGTTTTGAAGTAAAGTTTGGAATCGTTTTGGTTAGTTCAAAAGAGAATGTCGATGTTTGTTTTCAATTGAACTACACAAACAACAAATATTACAGCAAACAACACATAATATTCATTAATTAACATCTGTGAATTTTCGAAACATTACATCAAGAGACAAATAATAAAAAAGAAAAAAAACTAATCTAGATAATCAACAAGCCCGTCAGAGTACATGCTTTGAGATTTAAGAGACTTGATAATCTACTCATGTAATTCCTTATTCGTAGCATACTTGTGTTATGAACCAATTGAGAATTAAGAAAATCAATATGGGCCTTGTCAAAACCGAAATCTTCGATTGAGAATTAATTTGGAAAATGATGGAATTCAATTCGTCTATATTCATCTGAATATTGACGATAGCCTTTTCAATATCTGCAAGTCTTTTCTTGTCCATCAAGATGGAAGATGAAAATTTATAACAGATGGAGATAAATATAAATACCAAAAAATTAGAGGCAAAAGTGCGGGAAAAAATAGTGTGAAAAAGACGCTAAAATAGTATGAAACATTTTGACTTAATTGACCTGATTAATATCCCATTTCCCCGAATTTTGACTTTAGATAGTCAAACTATGAATTATTTTGAAGTCAGTTGACGTTTTGTTGACTTGACAGAGATAAAATGGGAACTATTGTAAATATAATATTTTGTTTCTGTTATGATCAATAGATTTCGAATATATTATGGTAATTTGCAAGTTTAATGTACTACAAGTAATAAGTGGCATTATGTACTATGAAATACGGAATTCATAAAAAGATACAATTTATCATCAATTTGAGTTAAGCAAAAAATACAATGAACTTTAGAGTGTGCCAACTTCACCAAGACATTGTTCACTTCGATTTGCGTATAACAATACCAAGATAGCTGGTTCGATAGTAATCGTCTCGTGATTCATTACCCAAGTCACGTCGATCTACATGTGGCAATATGTTATCATTGTGCGGGTGAATGACAGTACTAAATTCCTCATCAACTTCGTCATATGTATCTTTGTAATTCTTGGGAGGTGTCTTAAAGACAATAGACAGTATGTTTATCATGCTGGTCTTTCACATAAAACACTTGTCGTGCTTGTGAGGCTAATATGAACGGATCAACCTTGTGGCCTAAATTATTTAGGTCAACCAATGTATAACCAAGATTTGTATCGCGTTTCACCCCACCAGCTCTATAATTAACCCAATCACATTTAAAAAGAGGAATTTTACTGAAACGGTAATCGAGTACCCATATTTCTTGTAGAACCCCATAATAAAATATTTGTCTTGTGGTTGCAACTTCTTTGGATATGTGCAGATCTATTGCCTCAACACTAACCCCACTGTTCTGATAAACCCTGCCATCACTAGATTTTGTACGAAATGCATACCCATTGATGTTATATGCGTCGTATTTCACTACGGTGGCGCGTGGTCCATATGAAATCCACCTTATGATTTCTGATACACTTTCTTTGGAGATCGCTAACTCTCTATCAATCTGAATTTTATTATTACAAGTATATATGAGCTTCAAATTTAAGGAACAACAAAGCAACAACCATAAAAAAAATATAAGAATTAATTACCTCTTTACGTAACCAATTAGCAAAAGATTTACTGTGCTCATTATCCAGCAATGTTATTCGTTTACCCGGGTTTTCTGTTTCCAAAAGCTGCTTGTGTCGCCTGAAACAAGGTGTTTGATTATATATATGATATAACATTTTTAGTAACAAAATAGATATGTGTTAGTAATGCTTACTCAATATATGGTATAATTTGATTTGTATTTTGTATTACATACAAATGTGCTTTCTGAAAGAGTTACGTAGAAACTTCACTTGATTTGCAGGCCGACATTGGTTTTCCTTCCTCATCTTCATCAGTTTCATGTTTATCAGGTGGGATACGAGTAGTTTTCATTAATTTTTTATATTCGCTGAAAAACTCTACTGTTTCTTCTGCAATAGTCTCCTCAGCAATGCATCCCTCTGGTCTATTTCTGTTTCGCACATGTCCTTTAATAACCTTCATACCTCAGCCGATATTCCTAACCATAGATTTCTTGGATCCTTAGCAATTTTGGGGAATTTTTCAACTATGGTACGCCATGACTGTGAATCTGCCGGGTGACGTAAAATACCATCTGTTATCCTCCTTGTCACGTGCCATCTTAAGTCTTCTGAAACACTTTGTATCTTGAAGAGTCGTTGCAGTCTTGGTATAACTGGGAAGTACCACATTACCTTTGCTGGAATGTTTTCGTGAACTTTATGTGTCTTATTATCCACCTTCCATCTTGATATCCCACAAGTTCGACACACAGTCAATTTCTAGTCCTCCTTCCAGTAAAGAAGACAGTTGTTGATACATACATGTATCTTTCTGTATCCTGACCACATCAATTTCATAGTAACTCAGTAAAGAACTTACCCGAACATCCGTACTTGCTCTTCAACTTGAGTCGTTGGACTATTGAGGACAACTTTGTAAAGTCGGGACATCCTTTGTAAAGTGGCTTCTCTGTGTCTAATAATAGTTCTTGAAACTTGACATGTTCTTTTTCATCAAAATTATCTTTTGTAGCATTAACCATTTCTACTGTTTCTAGTCCATCTATTGGAATTTGTGAACCAATTCTGTGTTTTCAACAAACTCTGTTGTAACATTGTCAGGTTTTAGGGCACTTGCTGATGGCTCATCCTTTTCTCCATGTTTAATCCACTTTATGTAGTTTAGATTAATCACATTCCTGAACAAATGGTGATGCACTTCCTCCACTTTATGCTCTATGTGGTTTAAACATTTGGAACACAGACACGGTATTTTTGGATGTTGTTTATTCACTCGTGGGTAGCCGTTCCTCATCTTCGTCAAGTTCTGTAATGTGTATTTAATAAACTCTACTACTCCATCAATATAAGGTCTCTTAGTCCTATTTGTACCCAGCCAGGACTTGTCGATGTTTTAAAAGTGGAAATAGAGCAAGAAATAGAGAAGAATTAAACTAGATGATAAGTTGAAATCAAGGTTTGAAGCGTTCGAGTATCGTATACTTTTTGCGGCGTAATTAATTAGAGACAAAACGGTTAAACTAATTCTCCGTAATTAATGTGCTTTTTAAAAGGAAAAGATCATTAACTCTCACCGGTTGATTTTTCAAAGAATATCGTGTTTGTTTGAATTATGTGTTTTGACAAAAATACCCTTACTAATCAAATACAGTATATGTATTTATAAGAGCAATAAAGTAAATGTATACACTACACGTTCTAGGTGTAATATTTCCACTGCACATAGTTTCAGTTCATCGGTATTTGCAGACTCAACTTTTGATCCACCAAAAAACAACCCGAACATTTTCAAACCATAGAATCGAACAACATAGCAACGACCACCATGAAAGCATCTACTTCAAAAAAGTTGAAAACAAAAGTAGAAGAACCAACATTAATTAATCTTCATATGGTAGTTATAGAAAAAAATTTGTCGAACTTGGGGGCTCTATCTGCAATTGATGTGTTACAAATCAAGTGCATGTAAGTTTATAATACAATCTGACTATTTATAGACATATGGAAGTGCAAAGTTTACACACGCCTAGATTCTGGTTTAGTGAGAAGAGGCGTCAACTTATGATCAAATGTAGAGAAGCGGGAAACGCAAACGTTATGTTCAGAGATGGAATGGTACATTTAAAATTTATATAAACATTTACTGTTTGTTATTGAAGTTATGTTTTATATATTTTATTAAACTTTGTTTTTTTTTTAAATTTTGTGTTATACATTTCATTTGAAATTCTTCAACTTTGATGAAGAAGAAGAAAAGAGGAAAGGAATGGAGATGCTTGAGAATGCATCTGCCTTAGGACAAAGGGGTTCAAAGTTTTTCCTAGCAATGTTGAAGATGGGAGAAGGGCTTTTAAGCAAACTAGAAGCCATCTCCATTTTGAATGATGCCTTCTGCAGTTTCAATAGAACCCGGATTGTTACCCAAACATTACGCACAGTAGAAAACATCCTGTCGAATCGGGGCGATTTGAAAGAAATACGATTCCACGTTTGCTACCTAACGTGACCAGGCCATAAATTTAGGTCAATGGTTCCTTTGTATTTGGATTTTGGTAATCAAGTTCCATGGTTACTCAAATGTAATGTTTGTTTATGGGATGCTTTTTTGTTAGATTTGCTAGAATATTTAGGATATACTATTAGATATTTGGATGTAAAGATGTAAACATTACATTTTGGGAATGTAATCCAATTCTTTTTTGGTATATGATCATTAGATTGTGAATGACTTAATTACTATTTGTGAATGACGTAATTACTGTTTGCTAGTAATACTGACTTTTGATAGTCAAACTATGAAACTATGATAAATGGAATACTGACTTTTGATAGTCAAACTATAAAACTATGATAAATGGAATACTAACTTTTGATAGTTAAACTATGAAACGATGATAAATGGAATACTGACTTTTGATAGTCAAAAATTGAAACTATGATAAATGGAATACTGACTTTTGATAGTCAAAATATTAAACTATGATAAATGGAATACTGAGTTTTGATAGTCAAAATATGAAACTATGATAAATGGAATACTGACTTTTGATAGTCAAAATATTAAACTATGATAAATGGAATACTGACTTTTGATAGTCAAAATATTAAACTATGATTCTTGGAATACTGACTATATAGTCAAACATGATAAATGGAATACGGACTTTTCTATTTTGATAAATGGAATATTGACTTTTCTGTTTTGATAAATGAAATACTGACAAGAAGCTTCACAGAAAACAATTGAAATGAAACAAACAAACATAACATATTATAATACCATGTTCATATACCATATTTTGATAACCAAAACATAAGAGAGTTAAGTATCACAGTAAAAGCCAAAATGGCATTTCCTTTTTCCAGAATTCTGACTTCTGATAGTCAAATAGGAACTGTTGTGATGTCAGTTTACAAAAGAAAGCATTTTTTAACATGTACGAACAAAAAATATCCAGAAAAGGTAGACACATCAACTACAATACTTGTCTAAAATAAGCACATTGTCTTTGGAACTTCATGATACACCATGACTTCTCTTCAGGTTCTTGAGCAACAGTCTTTGACTTCTTCTCCTAGTCTTAATTTCTCGAACTGGATTAACCTCTTCAGCAACCTCATCATCTTCACCTTGAATTGACTCTTCAACTTGAACTTGTACTTCAACTTCAGCAACCCCAGCAACCTCAGCAACCCAAGCAATATGAATTGGATCTTCCACTTGAACTGGAACTTCCACTTAATTTGGCTCAACTTCTTGAACTGTCACTTCTTTAACTGCACCTAAATATCTTCTAGGCCTACCAACCCTTATTGAATTTCTGCAACAAATGGCATAAACATAACACAAAGGCCAGAAACTGTAAACAGACATATGTAATTAACGTAATAAATTGCATAAACATAACATAAAGGTCAGAAACTGTAAACAATCAAATGTAATTAACGTAACAAATGACATAAACATCACACAAACGTCAGAAACTGTAAACAGACATATGTAATTAACGTAACAAATGGCAGAAACATAACAAAAAATTCAAAAACTGTAAAGTGGTATATGTAATTAACATAACAAATGGCATAAACGTAACACAAATGTCAGAAACTGTAAACAGACATATGTAATTAATGTAACAAATGGCATAAACATAACACAAAAGTCAGAAATTGTAAATATACATGTCTAATTGACTTAACAAATGGCATAAACATAACACAAAAGCCAGAAATTTTAAACAAACATATCTAATTGACGTAACAAATGGCATAAACATAATAACACAAAAGTGAAAAACTGTATATGGTACAATGATTCAACACAGGAGATAAAGAAGAAAAATCAGCTAAGATTCTTACCTCATAACGATGATTCAATGATTGAATAAAGTAATCGTGTGCGGCGTTTAAATTTTTGGGGATGAAGATGAAGACGATTTCACGAATTACAGTATCCGTTATGGGGGTTAGGGTTTATGATATGGATGGTAAACAGTCACAGGTTAACTGATATAGGTTATGGCTATGGGTCATGGGTTAACGGATATGGGTATGGTTATGGGTATAGTTATGGGTTTATTGGTCATGGTTAGGGGTTAAGTGGTATGGGTTTAATTTTGGGTTATGGTTATGGTTATGGGTTTATTGGTTATGGTTAGGAATTAAGTGTTAGAGGTTTATGGTTTAGGGGTTAATTATGGGTTATGGGTATAGTTATGGGTTTATTGGTCATGGTTAGGGGTTAACTGTTATGGGTTTATGGTTTAGGGGTTAATTATGGGTTATAGGTATGGTTATGGGTTTATTGGTCATGGTTAGGGGTTAAGTGTTATGTGTTTATGGTTTAAGGGTTAATTATGGGTTATGGGTATGGTTATAGGTTTATTGGTCATAGTTAGGGGTTAAGTGTTATGGGTTTATTGTTTCGGGGTTAATTATGGGTTATGGGTATGGTTATAGGTTATCATGGTTAGGGTTTAACTGTTATGAGTTTATGGTTTGGGGGTTAATTATGGGTTATGGGTATGGTTACAGGTTTACTGGTTATGGTTAGGGGTTATGTCTTATGGGTTTATGGTTTAGGGGTTAACTCTGGGTTATGGGTATGGTTATGGGTTTATTGGTCATGGTTAGGGGTTAAGTGTTATAGGTTTATGGTTTAGGGGTTAATTATGTGTTATGGGTATCGTTATGGGTTTATAGTCATGGTTAGGGGTTAAGTGTTATGGGTTTATGATTTAGGGGTTAATTATAGGTTATGGGTATGGTTATGGGTTTATTGATCATGGTTAGGGGTTAACTGTTATGGGTTTATGGTTTAGGAGTTAATTATGGGTTATAGGTATGGTTATGGGTTTATTGGTCATGGTTAGGGATTAATTATGGGTTATGGGCATAGTTATGGGTTTATTGGTTAGGGTTTAGGGTTTAGGGTTTAGGCCACTAAACCCTAAACATGACCGACCCGGTGATGTTTAGGGTTTAGTGGCCTAAACCCTAAACCCTAGGCCCTAAAACCTAAACCCTAAAACCTAAACCTTAACCAATAAACCCATAACCATTTCCCACTGTCACCAATCATGGATGGGTTGTAACATGACACTGTAAGCAACTACAAATTGGTGCACTTGACCCATAACCCAGGGTAATTACCCTTAATGAATAGTCATAACGCATACACGTGACCCATATTGACCCATGTTAATGGCCGATTCTCACAAGTCAGGGTGGTAGTAAACGTTCTAAAATTAGGTTCTATAATTATATTATCTATATTTCTATATTTTATATATTGAAGTAAACTAAATTTTTTAAATATTGTTAATTACGCCTTGTAAAAAATTGAATTGTTAATTAATTAGGCCTTGGAGCCAAAATTTTCAATGTTTTATTTTTTTTAAAAAGGAAATTTTTCAAAAATATTTTAATTTTGGAAAAAAATGTAAGTGTTTATTCCTTGGAGCCAAATTGTTGTCACCGATTCACTTTTCAGAATTTTCGATTTGGTACATGATGATGAGGAAATGAAAACAATTCAAAATTTTCGTTCTCCCGGCAACCAAAAATTTAAATATTTTTACACATTTTTGCCAGTCATGAAACGTGTTGTATATATTCTATAACACAAAATCGTTTGAAGTTTTTTAAACTATTACCAGTTTGATTGATTCCTAAACAACTAATTAATATTATTTCCCTTTTACAAATCTCTACTCAAGAAATATGGAACTTGCTCAAGTCTATGATCACGACGATTATCTTGTTAATAAAAATAATGATAACAACCAGTTTGCATATGAATCAGAGGAGTATATTGATGATGAGGCGGAAGATAACAACCTGATTAATAAACCTGTAGTTAAGAGGGGCATAACCAGGTTATCTAAGTTTCAAAGCCGGACAATTTGCAGATAATGAGACTAGATCAGTGGGAGATAAACTTATAAGTAGGACTGCAAATTTTAATATCACTTCAATTTATGTTTAGTTTGGGGAAAATGTTAACTTATTATTTTCCATGCATTTTTTTTGTGCAGGTAGAAACTGAGGACAAGAAAAGGAAGTAGTAATCCAGAATTTTTCCGACGAGGTGAAAGAAACAAAAGGAATGTATGATCAACTGGTTGGTCAGTTGAAGGCACAAGAGGAGGTGATACTGTTTTTGACATCAAATGAAAGATATTTTTTGTATTTTGCTAACATTTACATTGTTTGTTGCTAACAAATGCATTTCTTGATTTATATTGCAGCTATCTCCAGATGGAATTAATCCGAATCAGGAGGGCAGAACACCGTTAAGTGAAGATGTTGCATGTGAGATAGAGGCGAGCATTCAGAAGTCTAATGGACTTGCAACTTCTGACAACGAAATGGAAACAATTGTAAGTAATAAAACATCTACCCTGTATCCCCCCTATGATTTTTGAATTTTACATACATGACTTTTTTAAATAACGTGTTTTATACATATAGGAAAAGGTTAAATCTGTCAGATCTAACAAAAAAGCCTGGATCACAAAGAAACGTGTCTCGATGTCGAGACTCCGAATCGCAAGAAAATATATCTCCACCACCGGTACAAGTATGTATTTCCACATGTTCGTATACTCAACCTTTAATATAGTTTATTTATGATGCATATATATATATGATCAAATGATGTGTGTTTGTGTGATCGGCTGTCTTGTTCTATCACATGATCATTGTGTGTTGTGTAGCTGATCATTTCTTTATTATATTTTATAGTTTAAATAGCTGATAGATCTTAATTTGTTGCATCAGTGGTTCATTGTTCTATCAGCTCATCATTATGTGTTGTGTAGTTGTCTTGTTCTTATCATTGTGTGTTTGTGAAAACTACTGATATATTCTTTAGTTTAAATAGCAGATAGATCATAATTTGTTGCATCAGTAGTTTATTTTTCTATCAGCTAATCATTGTATGTTGTGTAGTTGACTTGTTCTTATCATTGTGTGTTTGTGCAGACTACTGATATATTCTTTAGTTTAAATAGCTGATAGATCTTAATTTGTTGCATCAGTGGATTATTATTCTATCAGCTGATCATTGTGTGTAACTGTCTTGTTCTTATCATTGTGTGTTTGTGCATACTTCTGGTATATTCTTTAGTTTACAAAGCTGATAGATCTTAATTTGTTGCATCAGTGGATCATTATTCTATCAGTTGATCATTGTGTGTTGTGTAGCTGTCTTGTTTTTATCATTGTGTGTTTATGCAGACTACTAATATATTCTTTAGTTTAATTGTTTTATGATTCATATATGACTAAAATGAATATTTTTCAGGAAATTAAGTGTAAATTGTGGCACTCAAAGAGATCAAGTTTTATTGCGTTGGGTACCGTATACAAGTCTGCTGGAAAACAAACTCCTCATAACGTATCACTTACAGAGTTTCAATTGACAAATCATTAATGGGTGCAACATACGTACCAGACGTTGGAAAGAATGGCTTTAAAATAGTCAAGGATACAGTAGGTGGATTTTACACATGGCCAATGGATCAAGTTATTTTTAATGAAAATGTACAAACATACATATGTTTTTATCAACCTAGCTACGTATATTATTCTTCATATTTAATGTAATGTTTGATACATGCTGATTTTATTTCCTACAGGTATTTACACCACCAACTACCGTAGAAAAGATTGATGAGAACGTTGGTGCACCTAAATTACAACAAAAGCGCAAAGGTATTTATATGACTACTTATACCATGCAAAAGATAGGGAAGGCCAACTTGAAGAGTCAAAAGTCCTTAATTATGTGATTTTTACATGTATAACTCGTTAAAACTATGATAGTGTGCAATTTTATTACATTGCGATTATCTATTTGGTTTACTTATATACATTCCAATTTTGTTGTGTAATTCGAATTAGTTGTGTTTTTTCTTTTGTAATATATATATATATATATATATATATATATATATATATATATATATATATATATATATATATATATATATATATATATATAATTCATACCGTGACACAAATTATTGATCTCTTAAATTTGACTAGAAGGTGCCCTCACATAATATAGTCACACTTATGATCTCTTTCAGCCACTGTTTGCTTAATTCGTTTTGTGACTAAATATTATAAAACGCCACACAAACATAAAATTCACGTGACCATTGGATGAACATTAGTCACACAAAATACACATATACTTGACTTTAAAAAGCATATGGTCACACTTATTAACACTTTCGGTCACTTTTTGAATAATTGTATGTGACTAAATCCTCCAAAAAAATGTGTTGTGTGAGTAACTATTACAATACGCCATACAAACATTAAATTCATTTGACCATTGGTGAACAATAGTCACACAAAATACATACTTACATGACTTTAAAAAAGCATATGGTCACACATTTTAACACTTTTGGTCACTATTTAATTACATCTATGTGACTAAATCCACAAAAATAAAATGTCTTGTATGACTAAATATTACAAAACGCCACACAAACATTAAATTTATGTGACAATTGGGTGAATAATAGTCACACAAAGTACATATTTACTTGACTTTACAAAGCATATGGTCACACATGTTAACACTTTTAGTCACTTTTTAATTACATCTATATGACTAAATTCTCAAAAACAAAATGTGTTGTGTGACTAAATATTACAAAATGCCACACAAACATTAAATTCATGTGGCCATTAGATGAACAATACTCACATAAAATATAAACATTTACTTGACTTTACAAAATATATGGTCACACATTTTAATAATTTTGGTCACTTTTTAATTACATTAATGTGACTAAATCCTCAAAAATAAAATGCGTTGTGTGACTGAATATTACAAGACACCACACAATCATAACATTCATGTGACCATTGGGTGAACAATAGTCACATGAAATACACATTTACTTGACTTTACAAAGCATATGGTTACACATGTTAACACTTTTGGTCTCATTTTAATTACATCTATGTGACTAAATCCTCAAAAATAAAATGCCTTGTGTGACTGAATTTTACAAAACGCCACACAAACATTAAATTCATGTGACCACTGGGTGAACAATAGTCACACAAAATACACATTTACTTGACTTTAAAAAGCATATAGTTACACATTTTAACACTTTTGGTCACCTTTTAATTACGTCTATGTGACTAAATCCTCAAAAAAATGTCTTGTGTGACTGAATATTATAAAACATCACACAAATATTAAATTCATGTGACCATTAGGTGAACAATAGTCACACGAAATAGGCATTTACTTGACTTTAAAAAGCATATGGTCACACATTTGGTCACTTTTTAATTACATCTATGTGACTAAATCCTAAAAAATAAAATGCCTTGTGTGACTGAATATTACAAAATGTCACACAAATATTAAATTCATGTGACCATTGGGTGAACAATAGTCTCACGAAATACACATTTACTTGACATTAAAAAGAATATGATCACACATTTTAACACTTTTGGTCACGTTATAATTACATCTATGTGACTGAGTATTACAAAACACCACACAAAAATTAATTTCATGTGGCCATTACATGAACAATAGTCATACGAAATACACATTACTTGACTATAAAAAGCATATAGTCACACATTACGACCTATGGTCACACGACCTTTGGTCACACATAAGCTAAAAAAGCAAGTGTGACTTTATGCATATCGTCATACATTTTTGGTCTACCAAAATCGCATTTACATGACTTTAAAAATGTGACCATTGGTGAACAATAGTCACACGAAATGTGTTGTGTGAGTAAATATTACAAAACGCCACACAAACATTAAATTCATGTGACCATTGGTGAACAATAGTCACACGAAATACACATTTACATTACATTAAAAAGCACATGGTCACACATTTTAACACTTTTGGTCACTATGTAATTACATCTATGTGACTAAATCCGCAAAAATAAAATGCCTTGTGTGACTAAATATTACAAAACGCCACACAAACATTAAATTCATGTGACAATTGGGTGAACAATAGTCACACAAAGTACATATTTACTTGACTTTACAAAGCATATGGTCACACATGTTAACACTTTTGGTCACTTTTTAATTACATCTATATGACTAAATTCTCAAAAACAAAATGTCTTGTGTGACTGAATATTACAAAATGCAACACAAACATTAAATTTGTGTAGCCATTAGATGAACAATAGTCACACAAAATATAAACATTTACTTGACTTTACAAAACATATGGTCACACATTTTAATACTTTTGGTCACTTTTTAATTACATCAATGTGACTAAATCCTCAAACATAAAATGCGGTGTGTGACTGAATATTACAAGATGCCACACAATCATAACATTCATTTGACCATTCGGTGAACAATAGTCACATGAAATACACATTTACTTGACTTTACAAAGCATATGGTCACACATGTTAACACTTTTGGTCTCTTTTTAATTACATCTATGTGACTAAATCCTCAAAAATAAAATGTCTTGTGTGACTGAATTTTACAAAACGCCACACAAACATTAAATTCATGTGACCACTGGGTGAACAATAGTCACACGAAATACACATTTACTTGACTTTAAAAAGCATATGGTTACACATTTTAACACTTTTGGTCACCTTTTAATTACATCTATGTGACTAAATCCTCAAAAAAAATGTCTTGTGTGACTGAATATTACAAAACGTCACACAAATATTAAATTCATGTGGTAATTGGGTGAACAATAGTCACACGAAATAAGCTTTTACTTGACTTTAAAAAGCATATGGTCACACATTTGGTCACTTTTTAATTACATCTATGTGACTAAATCCTAAAAAAGAAAATGCCTTGTGTGACTGAATATTACAAAATGTCACACAAATATTAAACTCATGTGACCATTGGGTGAACAATAGTCCCACGAAATACACATTTACTTGACTTAAAAAAGCATATGATCACACATTTTAACATTTTTGGTCACGTTATAATTACATCTATGTGACTGAGTATTACAAAACGCCACACAAAAATTAAATTCATGTGGCCATTACATGAACAATAATCATACAAAATACACATTTACTTGACTTTAAAAAGCATATGGTCACACATTACTACCTATGGTCACACGACCTTTGGTCACACATAAGCTGAAAAACCTAGTGCGACTATATGCATATCGTCACACATTTTTGGTCTAACAAAATCGCATTTTTCTACTAGTTCAAAGAACCCGATAGAGGTTAGAAGCTTCTTAGGATTGGCACGTTATTACAAGATATTTATTGAGAATTTTTCAAAGAATGCCAATACTTTGACTTAGATTACCAAAAGAATGTGGATTTTGTTTGAAAAGTGATCAGCAGGTTACTTTTTCAACGCTCAAGAAGAAATTGTGTGAAGCACCAATACTCATGTTACCGGAGGGTATGGAAGACATGAAAGTAATTTGTGATGACTCTTACATGGGTTAGGTTGTGTAGTAATACAGAGGGGCATAGTTATAGCCTATGCTTCCAGACAATTCAAACCATATGAAAGTAATTACGTGACTCATGACCTAGAGCTAGAAGAAATAGTATTTGCACACGAAATTTGGAGACGTTATCTCTACGGTGTGAAGTGCACTATTTATACCGATCAAAAGAGTCTAAAGTACTTGTAGATCAGAAAAATCTTAACATGAGACAAAGCCGAAGGCTATAACTGCTGAAAGATTATGATTGTGAAATGTTGTATCATCCCACGAAAGCTAATGTGGTGGCTAACGCTTTCAGTAGAAAGTCGGAACAATGTTATTACAAAATCAGCAGTCCTTATAGATGACAGTCACAACGCCTATCATCGATGTGATCAGAACGGCTCAGTCAGAAGCAACTAAAAGTGAGAAACAGAATAAATAATGAATCATGGGGGAAGTGGCGAACCTTGTAACATATAACCGTGATGTCCTGACTCGTTACGACCGTATATGGGTACCTAGTTACGAAACTACGAGGCAGACCTTACTAAACAAAGTTGTTGGTCCCTTGTATGAGAGAGTAACAAAAAGCAACAGTGTGTAGAAGGGGGGTTGAATACACTTTCTGCGGAAATTGAACAAATCAAAGAAAAGTGTCACACACAGTAAATCAAACCACAATCAATCAAATGCTTTTATTAATCAGAAGATGTTTACAATGCTTTGAATAAGAAGATGATTACAATGACTATCAAGTAAGCAACTCTTGATATATAATCACCTAATATAAATCTCTCAATTCTCTCAAACTTATATATCTATAATTAACATATAATTATAGATACCGACGACTCTCTAAACAGGATTTACACAGATTGAATCGACACATGATAACTTATCAATATCACAACTAATGTGATTAATTCGAACACACGAACTTCTTTGGCAATCTGTGATTAAATCTTGATACTGAATCAAGACTCGTAACACATACGATGAGGTGAGGTTTGGCACTGCAACACTTAGTTGTAATCGTCTCTGAGTCGTAGTCGTACCTCTAAACTTATCAGGAGATAAGTATTTATAATCCTGTTCCTACGGTTCTTAACAAACTAGACTTAGCCTAATTCGCTAACTAACTTTCGGATAAACCGGAATCTTGTATCTTGAATCTTCTTATCTTGAGTCTTCAATCTTCAATCTTGATTCTGGAGTCTTCTTATCCGCGACGTAGATATAGAGAGAGATAAAGATGAATTTAAACATATTTAAATTATCTTTAAACTGACTTCATTACTCGGACTGAGTTACTCAGCTTGAAACTCATCAAGCTGAGTTCTTCGAGAACAAACCCGAATTCAAACATGAACTAACAAGTATAATTATTAACTCATCCTTAGAAGTCCAAAGAGTAAAATAAAACATATTTGTTAACTCTGTCGAGCTGTCTCTGCTTCTGAGCTGAGTCACTCAGCTTGAAACACATCAAGCTGACTACTCGATATATACCTTATGTGACATACACATATTATTAAACATATTAATAAACAAGCTAAGGTATAATATAAACTGATCAACATATGCTCAGCTTATATTCACCTTATACTCAGTCTGAATCACTCGAAGTGTTCAGTCTGACTAAGCTTCATAATTCTGTTTAAGTTATATGTAGAACTTATCTTACAAACTTAACTTTATCCCATCAAATTCAAACTGATGAGATCATTTTCTCAACAAACTCCCCCTATTTGATGATGACAAAACCATCAAACAGTTCTTAAGTTTGTTTAACAGAATTATGTTTTAAATCTTAAACTTATTAAGATTTTATTATTTGAACTGATCAAATATTTATTGAACATATCAATATTAATTGAACTTATCAATTTAAATTGGAACACACCAATTTTTAGTTGAACACACTAACTAATAGTTTAACACACCAACTAATTATATTAATGAATAAGAACTTATCATTTATTCATTAAGCTGAACTTATCAGACTTTTAGCTATGAACACATCATAATACAGTTGAACATATCAAACTTTATATTTGTATTAATAGAACTGATCATAATACAAAAGTTCTTGATCACTTAGATCATGCACACATAGTGCTTACAAAAATATTAGAACTAATCTAATATTTACAACAGTAGAACTAATCTATTGAATGAATTCAGGATGTAAAAGCTCCCAGTTAATGATTTCTTTAGTTACTTCATATAGTAACTTTTCAGCTTCTTCATATCCTCTGAATTCTTTGTGATGAACTTTAATCATTTTATTCATCTTGTATTTCAAAAGCTGATTTGATTCATTGTTTCCGCAGCAAGTTCTTATATGGGCAGCATCCTTAGCTTTCAGATAGCATACTTCATTAACTTTGATGAAGCTAGGTTTGCCTTCCTGATCCTTGAACATAAATCCCCGAATAGGTACATCAATGAATGTATTTTCTGTGAATTCCACACCTTCAGGTATATCAAACAGCTTTTCCCATTGTGGTGCAAGAACTGGAACATATCTCAGCCCCTCATCCCTTTTGATCAACTTTGAGACTTCAGTAAAGATTTCTTGCTTTATTTGGCTTCGTTTGAATTTCTTAAGCATCATCATAATTCTGTTCCACTCTAGGTATCCCATCATGTGAACGTATCTCAGGTCCATCCCCATGGTTGATCCATTTTCAAATTCAAAGTTGAGGATGACAGCTCCATTGACTCTGCTCAAGGTCATGCCTTTGATATCTTCACTGATGTTTCTTCTGAAATAGCATTCTTGTATTTCAGCATCTGAATATGGGATAGGATCAAGTCTTGGACCATTATAGTCAGCTTCAGCTAAAGCTCTCTTTAACTTTTCTTTTTCTTGATCCAGTTGCTCTTTTTCTTTTCTCTTCTTTAATTCATTTGCTTCTTCTTGTTCTAGCATTTCGATCAATTCTCTTGTAGCCTTTTCTTCTTCAGTTTCCTGCTAAGTTTCAGAACCCTCGTCAGCTTCAGACTCAGATTCTGAAATCTTTTGCTTCTTTGATGCAGGTTCATCTTCGTTCATTTCTGACTCCCCCTCAGTCTGAGTCTTCCTCTCTGCTCCTTTAGCTAGAACTAGAAGAGCTTCAGCTTCAGCTCGAACTAGCTCAGCTTCAGTATCAACTTGAACCTTCTCCCCCTTTTTGTCATCATCAATAGGGTTTGAAGTCCTTTGTTGTTGGAGTGCAGCAACTGCAGAGGCAATCTCTTGAACATCCTTTGTCAGCTTCTCAAGCCTTTGATAGACTTGGCGTTTGTGCTTCTTCTGCTTGAGATGGAACTAACCAAACTGAGCAGCAACATATTCTTTCAACTGCTGGATGCCTGAGGAGGCAGTATTAGCGTGAGGAGAGTGTTTGGGTGCATCATCCAAAGGTTGGTGTATACCTTCAAACTCATTTGCACCAGAGTCTTGACCCTGTGAATCACCCTGGTTTGAAGATGAAACATTGACAGGTCGTGCACTAGAGTGTGAGAAATGAATAGAACGAATAGGGCTCGAGACGTGAAGTGTATGGGTTGGTGGTTGGCTTTTGGGTAAAGAGGGGGGTGATTGACCATGGGGATTGGTCATATGTTCAATGTAACCTGAATGTGTCTGTTTAGGCACAAAAGTAGGCTCTCCCATGGCACGAGCAAGTGTGGGCTGAGTAGACACCACACCCGGTTTAGGCTGTTGGGTTTGAATGAGCCGTGAGGTCGACACCTTGAGAGTAGGCGTCTCCCCCTCAACTCCTGCCGGAGGGATCAATGTGATCTCAGCTCCAGTGATGCCTTTAGGAGTGGCACCACCTTTGGCAGTTTTTCTTTGGTAGGTTTGGATATTCTCCCTAGCAGCAGTAGACATACTAGGGGTGGCTTCAGATTGGAATTGTAGATGGAATGAAGGTGGAGGAGACGGGTTAGACTGAGTTGGTTCTACTGCAATCTTATCTCCAAAAGTGGATGGAGAAAAGTGGGAAGAAAGATAAAGTGGAGAGGTTTTGCCTGAATCAGCTTCTGTATGTGCTTGTTCAGCTTGAGCAGAGAGCTCAGCCTGAACCTCGGTGTCAGCGTGAGAAGCTCCCTCTTGATTCGATCCCTCATCTCCACTTGCAGATGAAACTCCCTCAGCGACCAAGAGCATTGGACCACTTAGACCCTCTTGCTCTGGGAAGATGTCATTGTTAAACATCTTCGGACTGAGAGTTGGAACAGGGAACACATCCCATCCAGCTTCATATAAATCCCCCAACTCAGCTTCAAGCACCAAGGACAAATACCTTAAGAATGGTACATGGAGGACCCTGGTGGTCTTCATTACATGGACTTTGAGCTCGTTGAATATGAGATGTGCATAATCGATACGCCTATCAAAGAACATGTTGTATAGCAGCTGCATTTCGAACTCGTTAACTTGATCCAAGCCTCCTACCTTGGTCCCCAGTGAACGTACCACTGTGGAAACCATGAAGCTCCAGCTGGTTGGGAAAGTGGCCTTCTTAATCACTCCTTCAATTTGAGGGTGACCCATTTGAGGTAGAACTGACCTCGCCACTTGTCTAGTCACGGTTGGCTCGAACACATCTTGAACAGGGAGTTGAAGAACATCCCTTAGCCGTTGAACCGTGAGGGCCACTGTTCTATCACCATTACGAACAGTGCCGGTTATCTCTCCTCTGTTCTGATTGAAGGTGCATGTAAACCAGAACTCCAACAGGTGTTATGGAACGATGTGAACAGGCGCTCCAATGAAAGCAAATGCCAAAGGGCATTTCCGAATATAAGCAACCCATGCTTCATATCCTCTCCCCTGTTTCCTCGCAGGGATATCAAAACATGCACACTGATTGTTAATTTTGATCAGCGGCAATCCGTTGTTTTTCAACGCAACACCATGAACCATTCGATCACTGAGAATGAGAGTGGTTCCTTCCATCGATGAAATTGCAGCTTGCACTGAGTAACTACTTTAATTGCACTGAGCAATGAGCGTCGCACTGAGCGAGTTAGGGTTTCAAAATCGATGGAACTGAGAATCGCACGTAGCAAATTTGTTGAAAGGTATATAGGCAGATGAGAGGTGTAGAGATGAGAAGTTGAAGCCGAAAAAATTACGGTTTGACGTAACAGTTAGAAGGTAGAAACACATCATTCTCCAACGGATACAAGTGTAAAATAATAATATTAACAAATAATAAGATTACAAACACTTTGTAAATATATCAATACACAATTGATATACGATACGAATTGAAACTGATTCAAATGCGTATGGACAGAAAAATTAATAACACGTAGTAATTAATTCATAGATTGGACACACCAAGCTGAGTAAACATATTACTCAGTCTAAGTCAAGCACTCAGGTTGATTCAAGCACTCAGCTTGAGTGGAGCACTCAGCTTGAGATTGATACTCAGCTTGAGTAGAGTACACAGCTCAGGCTCAATGACACTTAGTCATTTATATTTAAGACTGACTTAAACATGTAATTTTAGCCACACTAAGTAGGTAAAATATGTTTGGAACTTACCAAACGTGTGAACCAATCACACAGTGTGAGTTAAGCACATAGCTCAAACTCAATGACACCTAGTCAGTTCAACCACACTGAGTAGTTGAATTATGTTTGGAACTGACCAAACGTGTGAACTCATTATTCAGTTTGACATATAGATCAGTTTATGAAAACTTATTTATAAACTGTGCACCCAGCTTAAGACACTTAGTCTCTGTCAAACTGAGAACTCAAATTGTAGACACTTAGCTAGGGGTTGAGCATACCCAATTTACTTAGCAGATACATAAACCTCTTTTCATCAAGGGGCTTAGTAAAGATATCTGCTAATTGGTCATCAGTGGAGATAAATTTAATGTCAACTTTACCTTTTTCCACGATGTCCCTTATGAAGTGATGTATAATTTCAATATGCTTGGTTCTTGAGTGAAATACTGGATTGTAAGTGATGGCTATTGCACTTTGGTTATCACAGAAGATAGGAGTTTTCTTGAAACTCATCCCAAAGTCCTGAAGCTGATGCTGCATCCACAAGATTTGAGCACAACAGCTCCCTGCTGCAACATACTCAGCTTCAACAGTCGAATTAGCCACTGAGTTCTGTTTCTTACTAGTCCAGCTTACTAATTTATCTCCAAGCAATTGACATCCTCTAGTGGTTGATTTTCTATCTAACTTGCACCCAGCATAGTCAGCATCAGAAAAACCAACTAACTCAAATCCAGAGTCCTTTGGATACCAAAGTCCTAGATTTGGTGTACCTTTTAGGTACCGAAAGATCCTTTTCACAGATTGAAGATGTGATTCTTTAGGATCAGCCTGATATCTTGCACAAACACATGCAGCAAACATGATATCAGGTATACTAGCTGTCAAATAGAGTAATGAACCTATCATTCCTCTATAGGTAGACTGACACACAGACTTACCATCTGAGTCTTTACTCAGCTTGACAGATGGTGACATAGGTGTTTTCATGGTTGAACTTGAATCAAACCAATATTTCTTTATCAAATCCAAAATATATTTGCTTTGATTGATGAAAATTCCATCAGGCTTTTGTTGAATTTGTAGGCCTAGGAAATATGTCATCTCACTCATCATACTCATCTTGTACTTTTGTGACATTATTTTGGAGAACCACTCACAAAGAGATTCATTGGTTGAACCAAAAATAATATCATCCACATAGATTTGTACAAAAATCACCTGTCCTTTATTCTTTTTAATAAAGAGTGTCTTATCTATACTACCTCTAGTGAAATCCATGGATAGTAGATAAGTGGACAGTGTATCATACCAAGCTCTTGGAGCTTGTTTAAGACCATACAAAGCCTTGTCCAACTTATAGACATGATGTGGAAACTTTGAACTTACAAAGCCAGGAAGTTGTTTCACATAGACTTCCTCCTGAAGTTTTCCATTTAGGAAAGCACTCTTTACAAACATTTGATAGACTTTGAAGTCTTTATATGCTGCATAAGCCAGGAACAGCCTTATAGCTTCAATTCTAGCAACAGGGGCAAAGGTCTCATCATAATCGATTCCTTCCTCTTGCTTATACCCTTATGCTACAAGCATGGCTTTGTTACTAACTATCACTCCATCCTTGTCCATTTTGTTTCTATAGACCTACTTAGTGCCTATAATTGAATGATCTTTGGGGGCAGGAACAAGGGTCCAGACTTGATTCCTCTCAAACTCATTTAATTCCTCTTGCATAGCATCAATCCAATCCTCATCTGCTAAGGCTTCCTCAGTCTTCTTTGGTTCCATCTGAGCAGAAAACCAAAGTGAGCAGCATAGTTAGTTGTACCCTTAGATCTGGTCATGACTTTCTCTTGGACATTTCCAATGATTTGATCTTGAGGATGATCTTTGAGGAATTTAAATGTGGTAGTTAGAGAGTCAGGTTCTGAATCTGAGTGATGTTGAGAACCTTGAGGTGAACTTATCTCCTCAGTCTCAATAGCAGCATTGTCAACAAATTGATTATCACTGAGATTCTCAGTCTGAGTGACATCAGCTCCAAAGGGGTTGACGAACTCATCATCCTTCTCAGCTTGAGAATCCTTTGAAGCTTGTGATGATTTCATTGATGAACACACATCATCATCACTATCATCTCCTATGACATACATAGGATTTGATAAGTTGGTTTCTTTAGGCCTTTCAAACTCACTCAGACTAACCAAGTCAGCTTGACTCTTATCAGCTTGATCAAAACAGTCTTCGTCAAAAGAGACATGAATTGATTCTTCTATTGCCTTTCTCCTTGTATTATATATTCTATAAGACTTGGAGATTGAGGAATAACCAACGAATATTCCAAGATCAGCTTTAGGTTCCAACTTATGGAGCTGATCTCTTTGATTCAGCACATAGCATTTTGAACCAAAGATATGGAAATAACCTATATTGGGCTTTCTAGACTTATACATTTCATATGACGTCTTTCCATGTCTTTTGACAATGATTGACCTATTCTGAGTATAGCAGGCTGTACTAACAGCTTCATCCCAGAAATAGAGTTTCAATCCTTCCTCACATAGCATTGTCCTTGCAGCCTCAATTAAGGTTCTATTTCTCCTTTTAGCAACTACATTTTGTTGTGGAGTTCTGACAGATGAGAAATTTTGTAATATTCCTTTTTGTTCACAGAAGCTTTCAAGGGTTGAGTTCCTGAACTCAGTCCCATGATCACTTCTTAGTTGCTTTACAGACAAACCTTTCTGTAACTCTTCCCTTTTGATGAAACTTATTATCTCCAGGGCAGCCTCACTTTTGGCTTTTAGGAATATTACCCAGGTGAATCGTGAGAACTCATCTACTATCACCAGAGTGTACTTCTTGCCACTTAGGCTTGGAGTACTTATGGGTCCAAATAGATCCATATGCAACATATGCAATGAGTCTGTTATTGAAAAATTTTGCTTTGATTTACAGGACCCTTTATAGTGTTTCCCTTGTTCACAGGCTGAACACAATTTGTCTTTGACAAATGTGATTTTTGGTAATCCAGATACTAACTCTTTATTGGACAGCATATTTATATTTTTAAAGTTCAAATGAGACAAACGTTTATGCCATAACCAACTCAGCTCAGGAACAGAATGGGAATACAAGCAAGTTTCATTATTGGGATCAGCAGAATTAAGATCAAGTAGATACACATCTTTTTCTCTTTTAGCTATTAATACAAGCTTTCCCTTAGCATTATAAATTGTTCCTGCTTTCTTCCTAAAAGTAACAACATTGTCCTCATCACACAATTGACTGATACTAATCAGGTTGTGTTTGAGGCCTTTGACATATGTAACTCTCTGGAAAGTGACTTTACCAGCTTGCATCTTCCCATAGCCTTTGGTTCTTCCATGGGAGTTGTCACCAAATGTTACTTTAGGACCTTCATCTTCCTGGAAATCACTGAGAAGTCCTTTCCATCCGGTCATGTACCTTGAACATCCACTATCCAAGTACCATTTACTTGAACCCTGCACATGATATAAAAACTAAACACATTAGTTTTGCTTGGGAACCCACTTCTTGGTGGGTTCAGATGAGGAGCACTTAGCAGCTTCATCTGGTTGAACTGACTACTCAGCTTGAGCAGGAACTGAATCCTGTGTAGGCTGATCAGTTTGTTCTTGCTCAGGCCTTGAGATTTCAGCATCACAGTCCTTAGCCTCATGACCTCTACTTCTGCATTTGTAGCATCTCCTTCTTCCAATGATGACAGGAGGTAGAGTGTCTAACAATCCTTGTGAGAAATTATTCTCAGTTTTAGGATTGTATGTGGTGGATAACTTCTCAACTTTCTTTGCAAGCTGATTCACCTGGTGATCACTGACTTTGGACTTACCTTTGCCAGGTCTCTGTTTGTTATCCTGAGAAGATTGACTAACAACCTTCTTCTGCATGACTTTGGACTTACCTTTGTCATGCTTACTGGACTCACCAGTTTCAACAGGTTTGGACTTACCACTGTTGATCTTCTTGGACTTACCAAGATCAACAACTTTGGACTTACCATTGTTGTGATTTGACCTCTGACTTACAGTAGTCTTCCTGTTCTTATAACTTCTCTCCGAGCCAGATAGAGAATTTTGTCTTTTGAAAGGATTTGGATTAAGCCTTTCTATGACTGAAGTTCTTTGAACAGGCTGAGTGCCTAATCTGTCCAACACAGACTTACCATGTTGTTTGGATGTTGAGCACTCATTACCATGATCTTTGGCCTTCACAAACATATTGAATTTTAGGTTTGGATCATGTCTTTTCTCTGAGGCTGACTTCTGAGACTTAATCAGTTGTCTATCTTCCTCAGAATCTGTACTTGCTATCTCATCATCAGCTACATAAGCTGCTGTTTGATAATCACCTCCAAGTACAGCCTTCACCTGTTTAGGTATCTGTTGGTTTATGCATTGTTCAGCAAGCTTTGATGACTTACACCAAGACTCAGTGATCTTTTGAAATTGATCAGCTTTGTCTTTTGCTTCCTAAAGCTCTTCACTAAGAAGTTTATTAATGTGCCTCTGACATTCAAGGTCACACTGTGCTTTCTTACCAACATCAATGAGAGATTTATTTTCCTTAATCTCGTCTTTAAGTTTAGCTATTTCAGCTTTGAGGTCAGTCTGAGACTTAAGGCTGGTCTTGAAATCATTCAACAAATAATCAAAAGCAAGACCTTTCTCCTCATCTGCATAAGAGTAGAAATTACTGACCTTGTACATGGAAACAGGATCCCAACCACTCAGCTGGCTATTTTCCTCAGCTTCCTTCATGTCAGCTTCAAAGATTGATTCGGACTGACCATAATCAACCTCATCTAATTCTAGCTCTTCATCTTCTTGAGCCATTAGACATACATTATCATCTGAGGTGGATGATTATGTATCCCAGATTTCAGCATATAAACCTTTTCCACTGGGTTTGTCTTCAGGCTTTGATTTCTTGAACATCATCAGTATCACTTGAGTCTGAGTCTGAGTGGTCAGCTTGAGATTCTGACTCAGTCTCAGATTCAACAACCATAGCTTTTGAACCATTCTTCTTCTTCTGTGCAACTAATGCAACTTCTATTTTGTCCAAAGATTCTTTTAGTTGTTGTTGAGAAGCTCTTTTGTGTTCTGTGATCTGTTCATGATTCAGCAAGAACCCATAGATGGACTGTAGGTTATACATGTGTAATGTTCCTCCAGCCCTTAATGCAGTGGTTACTTCATTGAACCTTTTTGGTAACACATCCAGAAATTTAGCACGAGCTCAGCTTCATCTCTCTTTACACCCACACTGAGTAGGTCATTTATCAAGCAGTGAAACCTTGTGAACAAATCTGCCAAGGTTTCATTCTTCTTTGAAAATAAGTTTTCATACGATCTATTCAAGTGATTCTTCTTTTGCTGCTTGACCAGATCTGTGCCTTCATAAGTGACACTCAGCGTATCCCAGATATCCTTTGCAGTTTGACACCCAGTCACAGTGCGCAGGATTTCATTAGTTAGGGAATTTGCTAGAACACTATTTGCCTTGTCATCTAGATTGAAGAGTTTCCGGTCTTCTTCAGTCCAGGATGCAGTAGGCTTTCTTGTTTCCTTTTCAGTTTTGCCAGGAGACGTATCATTGACAGTAGAAGGAATTTTGGGAATGATTGGTCCTTTTGTGATGACTTCCGACATACGGTTGTCAATGGACTTTAGGAAGAGCATGGCTCTGAACTTCCACATAGGATAGTCAGATCCATCAAATATGGGACATCCTTTTGCAGACATCTGAGGAAAGTTAGATGGAGTATTGCTTGTTGACATTTCAATCTTTCTCAGAATCTTGAACTATTCAACTAATGAAATCGTTCAGCCTGCTCTGATACCAGTTGTTGGTCCCTTGTAAGAGAGTGTAACAACAAGCAACAGTGTGTAGAAGGGGGGTTGAATACACTTTCTGCGGAAATTGAACAAATCAAAGAAAAGTGTCACACACAGTAAATCAAACCACAATCAATCAAATGCTTTTATTAATCAGAAGATAATTACAATGCTTTGAATAAGAAGATGATTACAATGACTATCAAGTAAGCAACTCTTGATATATAATCACCTAATATAAATCTCTCAATTCTCTCAAACTTAGATATCTATAATTAACATATAATTATAGATACCGACGACTCTCTAAACAGGATTTACACAGATTGAATCAACACATGATAACTTACCAATATCACAACTGATGTGATTAATTCGAACACACGAACTTCTTTGGCAATCTGTGATTAAATCTTGATACTGAATCAAGACTCGTAACACATACGATGAGGTGAGGTTTGGCACTACAACACTTAGTTGTAATCGTCTCTGAGTCGTAGTTGTACCTCTAAACTTATCAGGAGATAAGTATTTATAATCCTGTTCCTACGGTTCCTAACAAACTAGACTTAGCTAATTCGCCAACTAACTTTCGGATAAACCGGAATCTTGAATCTTGAATATTCTTATCTTGAGTCTTCAATCTTCAATCTTGATTCTGGAGTCTTCTTATCCTCGCCGTAGATATAGAGAGAAATAAAGATGAATTTAAAACATATTTAAATTATCTTTAAACTGACTTCATTTCTCGGACTGAGTTACTCAGCTTGAAACTCATCAAGCTGAGTTCTTCGAGAACAAACCCGAATTCAAACATGAACTAACATGTATAATTATTAACTCATCCTTAGAAGTCCAAATAGTTAAATAAAACATATTTGTTAACTCTGTCGAGCTGACTCTGCTTCTGTCACTCAGCTTGAAACACATCAAGCTGACTACTCGATATATACCTTATGTGACATACACAGATTATTAAACATATTAATAAACAAGCTAAGGTATAATATAAACTGACCAACATATGCTCAGCTTATATTCAGCTTATACTCAGTCTGAATCACTCGAAGTGTTCAGTCTCACTAAGCTTCATAATTCTGTTTAAGTTATATGTAGAACTCATCTTACAAACTTAACTTTGTCTCATCAAATTCAAACTGATGAGATCATTTTCTCAACAAAAACTCACATATCCAGATTCTCTATCCACCCAGGGGCTAGCAAGATGTATAAAGACCTAAGGGTAGATTATTGGTGGTAAGGTATGAAACGAGATGTAGCCAGGCATGTGGATAAGTGTCTTATGTGCATATAAGTAAAAGTTGAACATCATAAACCACATGGTAAATTACAGCCACTAGAAAAACCAGTCCAGAAATGGGAGAATATCACTATGGACCTGATTACCAAATTACCCAGAACCCCTCGAGGTTAACTAAAAGTACACATTTTATTCCTATCAGATAAATTTATCCTTCAGAATGATTAGCATATGTGTATATGAGAGAGATTATGTCTCGTCATGGGGTACCAATTTCTATTGTGTCAGATAGGGATACTTTTTTCACTTCTAGACTCTGGAACAAGTTTCATGAAGATTTGGGGACCAGACTTAATCTCAACATTGCTTTTCACCCTCAGACCGATGGTCAGCGTGAACGAATTACTCAGACGCTAGAAGACATGTTGTGCGCATGTATTATTGACTTCGGTGGAAGATGGGATACGTATTTGCTGCTGGCAGAGTTTTCATATAACAACAGCTACCGTTCCAGCATAGGAATGTCACCGTATGAATTGCTATATAAAGTACCGAACTTCAGTTTGTTGGGTTGAGGTAGGTCAGAGAGAGCTGGGTAGCACAGAAGTGGTTCAACGAACAAAGGAACAGATCCAGCAGATATGAGAAAGGTTATTAGCCGCCCAAAGTAGATAAAAGAGTTATGTAGATAAACGCAGATCACCGCACAAGTTTCAGGTGGGGGACTACATGCTATTAATAGTATCATCATGGAAGGGCGTGATCACATTCAGAAGAGGGGGAAACTTGGTCCAAGATTCATAGGGCCATTCAGAATTATTTCATGTATGGGAATGGTTACTTTCCAGTTAGAGTTGCCAGAGGAGTTGTCTCAGATTCATAACACCTTTCATGATTCGCATCTCAGAAAATGTTTAGCAGATGAATCTGCATTTGTACCGTTGGAAGATGTCAGTATTGATGAAAAACTGAATTATGTTGAGCAGCCTATTGCAATCTTAGAAAGAAAGATGAAGACCTTACATAACAAACAGATGGGGCTCGTCAAAGTCCAGTGGAAGCATAGAGAGGGGTCAGACTATACGTGGGAACCTGAACAGGAATTGATGCGTAATTATCCAGGACTCTTCACCAGTTCATTTTGGGGATAAAATCATTTCTAGTGGGGAAGAGTTGTAACTGTTGGAATATGCCCACTGACACACACGACTTGGTACCACTACCGATAAGGCATAGGCCTATTGGGTCACACGCCAAATATTGATTCCGGCAGCACCTTGAACGAGAGAGAGAGAGAGAGAGAGAGAGAGAGAGAGGAAAACCCCAAAAGTAGGATTTTGGTATGCCAGGCATTGTCGTGCCTCTTGTAGACTTGGGTATGTCGCAAGGTCTAGCATGAGCCCAAGGCCGGCGTGCCTAGGGCGTACCCCTTTGGGCCAGCACGAGCGTGTCTCGTAGAGGTACAGTCGTGCCTAGTGGCTTGGCACGAGCCTAAGTCGGGCATGACTTGGGTGTGTCCAGTTGGGCTGGCACGGGCGTTCTGTTTCCTGGCATAGGCATGCCTCACATAGTAACAGCCTATTTAATTAGTCTTTTAAGACTAGATTAATGGTTTAATGATGGCTATTAATGCATGGTCGGTTATGGACGACTTGGAACTGTCTTGTATGTGTTAGATTGTATGCGCAGATAGATAACACGTGTCATCGTGTCCAACGCTATGAGACACTAAAGGATCACACTACTACACACCCAATTAGAACCAATTGGATTCTACCAAGTTATGTGTGAAAATAATTAATTAGTTAATTAATTATTAAGAGGAAAAATAATAAAAGTTATTTATTATCTAAGAGGAGAAATTAATATTAGTTTAAATATTAGTTGGTCTAGTTAATTAATAGTTATTTATAAATTAGAAGGTCCAAGGGTATGTTTTGCAATTAGTTAATAGTTTAATTAAAGTTGGACTTTAATTAAACGGGTTTGGGATTAATAAGGTTTATATATATATATATATATATATATATATATATATATCCTATGGAATCACATAAGAGATAAAAATTGCAACAAGGAAAAACCCTAGCTTCTCTCTCCCTCCCTCTCGTCCATGGCCGAACCCATGCAACCCCTAGGGTGCGATCGGCGATCACACACCCACACAAAACACGCGAGTTTTATCGTTTGGTGAAATCCTTAGGCGGTCTAGTAGCTTGTTCGAGGTGGTGCAGTAGCGGTGTTCTACCTTTAACATTCTGGGATCAACATTTGATCATCATAAAGGTATAACTTTTATCCTCTACTTTGTTTAAGTTTCTTGTACGAGATAGATGAGATCACTGGAAGGGGATTTTGTTTTTTATTCCGCTGCGTGATATTATTATCTGTTTTTATACCCTACAAAACCCTTCAGTGGTATCAGAGCCACTTCTAATCTCGTAGGGAACTAGTAAGGTTTCTTTTTATTCTGATGAAATAGGTTTGTTTTTATCAAGAACAAAACTTTAGATCATTCAGGATAATAGAGATCAAGTTTTGATTTCTATTGGATAATTAATTAGTTTTTTGATAAAAAAATTATTGGATTTAATGGTTTAGTTAAATCTGAATTAATTGTTTATTGTTATATGCGTAAAAAAAAGGAAACCCAGAACCACCATCATCGCCGGTAGCGACGGCGGCGGCGGCCCAGATGGGCTGCGGTCGCTAGTCAACGGCAGCCCAAGTGTGGCGGCGGTTATCGATCGAAGACACCAGGGCGGTGGTCGGTGGCATGGCGGTGACGCGGCGGAAGCGTGGTGGTGGCGTGGCATGGCTTCGGCCCAGGACCCACGGGCCACCGATTAGTGGCCTCGACCCAGCTCAGGCGTCATCGGCCCAAATGGGCTTCGGCCCAGTTGTTTTTGGTTTTCGGCCCAGTTTCACATATTCAGCCCAGTTCGTGGTTCGGGTATTCGTGGTCAATACGAGGTTCGAATACGACGTGTTTTAACTTCGAATTTAAAAATATTATTTTGAGTTTTTTTATTAATTATCAAGTATGAAACTTAAAATATATTTTGCAAGTAACAGGGATACAATATAGGTGATTTTGACAGGTTTTTAAAATCAAAATTTCATCAAAGTAAATAATTAGAAATCAGTTGTTTCTATTTCATGTATTAGTTTGGTACATGTTTGGGATGTCATAGTCAGAAGCCCTAAAAGACCTTGTGGATTGTTTTATTTTTATTGCTTGTCGTGTATGTTGTGGTTGTATTATTATTCGGTGTGGGGAGGTCTATGTGCCACTTACAACCCCTATTCTATTTTTTAAAAGTACTAGATTAGCGTGCCGCATGCCTTGGATCATGATGTATTTTATATTTTTTAGATTTTAGTTATAGAATAAAATTGTAGAATAGTTTTGAAGCCGGAGCACGAAGCAAGAAGCTTGGAGATGGATTGGATGCTAGAGCCAGTGGGAGCATTTCAAGATCATGCCATGTGTGTTGATTATGCACTTAGTTTTTGGACCGTCATGTTTTTCGCGTGGCTCGCGAAACCAACATTAGGTTTTGGGCAAGCCTATGGCATGTGTTGTTTTATTTCTTTACATATTATTATATGTGTGGCTGTGATTCACACGATGAAATAAAACAAGGTTTTAATAATAGTTATTATTAAACAGTGTTTTTATAAAGAAAACTGGCTAAAGTTTTGTTTAAAACTTCAAAATCCTTTTTAGAAAAATCTTATATCAGTGTGCTACCCATCAAATGGAACACCTTTCCTGTTAAACGGTACTCGGGTGTCAGAAGTGACCAAACCTTGGGCATTCGGGTTCAAACCATTGCGGGAAAGGGTGTGAAAGGCTCTACGATAATCGGGAGTCCCGGCCAGAGTTCACACTGTCTTAGGTGGTGCGATCTATTTTGGTGATAATCGGAAGTCCCGGCCCAAAATGCACTAGAGGGACTAAAGCATGCACGGTTTTTGTAGCCAATGTCCCGCAGATCTAGGAGTCGTGTCCAGATAGGATACGATTGGTATAGATTTTACCTACCAGAAATAGCATTGTCCGTGTGGGAAGTGCCCAAACCTTGCATCGGGAAATGTGAAATATGGATCCTAGTCTAATAAGTTATTTTTAAAAGGTAATAATTATTAGAACACATAATCATATTATTGAATCGGTTTTATCTTTTCTTTTTCTGTAGATGTCTATATTACCTGTTATTCCGTTTTATTCACCCGAAGAATCCCTAAGCCTTATCGTTGGCAAGTGGAAGCTTTCAGGTCCAAACTTCGTAATTTGGAAGATGCATCTTAAGAATGTATTAGATACACAGGGAAAGCTATATGTCATAGAAAGTTTGCCTCTAGGACGACCAGGAATAGATGCCTAGGATAGTAAGTGTGATGCTTACTATCAGTATCTGGCTGATGAATCTGATGGTCTGTCAAATCTCATTCTCTCAGCTTCATCCGAGTTTACGGATGATCTCCGGGAGAAGTCATCCTTTGAGGTTGTTCTAGCATTAGAGGAAACGTTCAAGAATAGTGAATGGGTTTGTCGTTTCTTGCTAATGAAAGAATTTCTTTCATAGAAAATGAAGGAAAACCAGTCACTTAGTGATCATCTCATTAATATGAGAATACTTTTAGATTGCTATGTGATCTTTGGATCAGAATCAAAGCAACATGAGCTAGTTATGCTTATGTTCGGTTCTTGTTAGTCAAATGATCTCATCAGTTGAAATTTGATGAGACAAAGTTAAGTTTGTAGGATATGTTCTGAATATAACTTAAACAGAATTATGAAGCTTGATCAGACTGAGCACTTATAGTGTTTCAGACTGAGCACAAGCTGAATATAAGCTGAGCGTATGTTTGATCAGCTTAGACTATATCTTAGTAAGATTATCACTATGTTTGATAAGCTGTGTGTGTCACCTAAGATATAGGTTGAGTATTCAGCTTGATGTGTTTCGAGCAGAGTGACTCAGCTTATAGACTGAGTCAGCTCAACAGAGTTGCTAAGTAAGTCCTAGCTAACTCTTATGACTTCTAAGGATGAGTTAATCATTATACGTGTTAGTGCATGTTTATTTTCGAGTTTGTTCTCGAAGAACTCAGCTTGATGAGTTTCAAGCTGAGTAACTCCGGCTAAAGAAGTCAGTTTAAGAGAATTTAAATATGTTTTAAATTCCTTTTTATCTCTCTACATCTACGACAAGGATAAGAAGATTCCAGAATCAAGATTGAAGATTGAAGACTCAAGATAAGAAGATTCATGATTCAAGATTCCGGGTTATCCGTTAGTTTGTTAGCAGATTAGGATTAAGTCTAGTTTGTTAGGATCCGTAGGAACAGGATTATAAATACTTATCTCCTGATAAGTTTAGAGTTACAGAGCCAAACTCAATTCACCTCAACCTACTGATCGTATGTGTTACGAATCTTGATTATAGATAGCAAAGTTTGAGAGATTGAGAGATTTAATTTACATTAGGTGTTTACATATCAAGTGTTGCTTACTTGGTGTTACTGTAATCATCTTCTTATTAATGAAAGCAAAGCATTCGATTGTTTGTGGTTCGATGTGTGTTACCACTTTTTATTGATTTGTTCAATTTTCGGCATAAAGTATATTCAACCCCCCCCCCCCCCCCTTCTACACATTACTTGCTTGTTGATACTCTCACCAAGGGACCAATAACTAGTATCAGAGCAGGCTGAATGATATCATAAGTTGAAAGTTCAAGATTCTGAGAAAGTATACAATATCGACAAGCAACAATTCATCAAACTTTCCTCAGATGGCTGCCAAAGGATGTCCTATATTTAATGCATCTGATTATCCTATATGGAAATTCAGAGCAATGCTTTTCTTCAAGTCCATTGCCAATCATATGTACGATTTCATCACTAAATGACCAATCATCCCCAAGATTCCTGTTGTTGTTAGTGATACGTCTACTGAAAAAAACTAAAAAGGAAGTAAAGAAGCCTGTTTCATCCTGGACTGAAGAAGATTGGAAACTGTATTCTCTGGATGACAAGGGAAATAGTGTTCTGGCTAATGCCCTGACAAATGAGATTTTGCAGACTTTGACTGGGTGTCAATCTGTAAAAGAGATCTGGGATACGTTGAGTATTACATATGAGGGCACAGATCTGGTCAAGTAGCAAAAGAAGAATCATTTTAACAGATCCTGTGAAAACATCTTTGCTAAGAAGAATGAAACCTTGCCTGATTTGTTTACAAGTCGTCACTGCTTGATTAATGACATGCGAAGTGTGGGCATTAAAACGGATGAAGCTGACCTAGTGCTGAAATTTCTAGATGTGTTACCAGATAAATTCAATGAAGTGACTGTAGCACTAAGGGCTGGAGGTACATTACACATGTATAACCTACAGTCCATATATGGGTTCTTGCTTAATCATGAACAGATTATAGAACACAAGAAATCTTCTCAACAACAAATGAAGGATTCTCTTGATAAACATGACACTGCATTAGTTGCAGAGAGAAAGAAAAAGAGTTCAAAAGCCTTCCTTGCTAAATCTGAGACTGAGTCAGATCTCAAGCTGACCACTCAGACTCAGACTCAAGTGATACCGATGATGTTCAGACTATCACTAAACAAATGGCCATGCTTGCTAGAAGACTGAGAAGAATTCAAAGGGGAAGAGGAAGATCTGACAGGGGCAAAGGAAAGAGTTCTTTTGATCCCAAGAAAGATGTGTGCTTTAACTATCAGAGAAAGGGACACACTGCTGCTGAGTGCAGAATGAAGAAGGATGAAATAGCTTCAGTAGCTGACAAGAATGCTTACAGAGACAAGTATAAGAAGAAATATACTCATCTCAAGAAAGAAAAGCCTGAAGACAAGCCCACTGCAAAAGGACTTTATGCTGAAACCTGGGATACAGAATCATCTACCTCAGATGATGATGATAAATGTCTGATGGCTCAAGAAGATGAAGAGTTTGAACTAGACGAAGTTGATTATGGTCTGTCTGAATCAACTTTTGAAGCTGACATGAAGTAAGCTGAAGAAAACAGTAAACTAAGTGACTGGGATCCTTCCTCCATGTACAAGGTTAGTAATTTTAACTCTTATACCGATAAAGAAAAAGGTCTTACTTTTGGTTATTTGTTAAACGACTTTAAGACCAGCCTTAAGTCTCAAGCTGACCTCAAAGCTGAAATCACTAAGCTCAAGAATGAGATTAAGGAAAATCAAACTCTCATTACTGCTGGAAAGAAAGCACAATGCGATCTTGAATGTCAAAGACACATTAATAGACTTCTAAGTGAAGAGCTTCAGGAAGCCAAGGATAAAGCTGACCAACTTCAGAAGTTCACTGAATCCTGGTGTAAGTCATCAAGGCTTGCTGAGCAGTGCATTAACTAGCAGAACCCTAAATAGGTAAAGTCTATACTTGAAGGTGACTATCAATCTACAACTTATGTAGCTGATGATGATGATGAGATAGCAACTACAGATTCTGAGGAAGATAGACAACTGATTGAGTCTCAGAAGTCAGCCTCAGAAAAAAACATGATCCAAGCCCAAAATACAATAAGTTTGTAAAGGCAAAAGATCATGCAAATGAGTGCTCCACCTCTAAACAACATAGTAAGTTTGTGCTTGATAGATTAGGCACTCAGCCTATTTAAAGAACTTTTGTTATTGAAAGGCTGAATCCAAACCCTTTCAAAAGACAGCATTCTCTATCTGGCTCAGAGAGAAGTTTCAAGAATAGGAAGACTACTGTAAGTCAGAGGTCATATCACTACAATGGTAAGTCCAAAGTTTTTGAAATTGGTAACTCCAAAGAACTCAACAGTGGTAAGTCCAAAGTTGTTGAAACTGGTAAGTCCAGGAAACATGACAATGGTAAGTCCAAAGTCAGTGAAATGAAGTTTGTTGGTCAAGCTTCTGATCAAAAGGATAATAAACCTAGATCTGACAAAGGTAAGTCCAAAGTCAATGAGGATCAGGTGAATCAGCTTGCAAAGAAAGTTGAGAAGTTATCCACAACCCATAATCCTAAAACTGAGAGTAAGTTCCCTAAAGGATTATCAGATGATCTATCTCCTGCAGTCATTGGTAGAAGGAAATGCTACAAGGGTAGAGGTAGAGGACATGAGGCCAAGGACTGTGACAGTGAAATCTTAAGGCCTGATAATGAACAAGTTGATCAGCCCACACAGGACTCAATACATGCTGAAGCTCACCAGTCAGTTCCACAAGATGAAGTTGCTAAGTGCTCATCATCTGAACCTACTACAAAGTGGGTTCCTAAACAAAACTTATTTGTTTAGTTTTCTTCTCATGTGCTGGGTTCAAGTAAATGGTACTTGGATAGTGGATGTTCAAGGCACATGATTGGGTAGAAAGGACTTCTAAGTGAATTTCAGGAAGATAAAGGTCCTAAAGTAACATTTGGTGATAACTCCCATAGAAGAACTAAAGGATATGGGAAGATGCATGATAGCAAGGTGACTTTCCAGAAAGTTGCATATGTTAAAGGTCTTAAACACAATCTAATAAGTATCAACCAATTGTGTGATAAAGACAATGTTGTTACTTTTAGAAAGAAAGCTGGAACAATATACAATGCTAAGGGTAAACCAGTGCTATAGCAAACAGAGAAAGGGATGTGTATCTACTTGATCTCAATTATACTGATCCTTACACTGAAACCTGCTTATCTTCCCAATCTGTTCCTAAGCTGAGTTGGCTGTGGCATAAAAGGTTGTCACATTTAAACTTCAAGAATATAAATATGCTATCAAACAAAGAGTTAGTCTCTGGATTTTCAAAGATCACATTTTTCAAGGACAAATTGTGCTCAGCTTGTGAACAAGGGAAACATCACAAAGGGTCCTTCAAGTCAAAGCAAAATTTTTCTATAACAGACCCACTGCATATGTTACATATGGATCTGTTTGGACCCATAAGTACTCCAAGCCTACGTGGTAAAAAGTACACTCTGGTGATAGTAGATGAGTTCTCACGATTCACTTGGGTAATATTCCTCAAAGCCAAAAGTGAAGCTGCCCTGGAGATAATAAGTTTTATCAAAGAGGAAGAGTTACAAAAAGGTAAGTCTATTAAGCAACTCAGAAGTGATCATGGGACTGAGTTCAAAAACTTAACCCTAGAAGGCTTTTGTGAACAAAAAGGAATATTACAAAATTCTCCTCATTCAGAACCTTAATAGAAGCTACAAGAACAATGCTATGTGAGGCAGGATTGAAACTCTATTTCTGGGATGAAGCTGTAAGTACAGCATGCTATACCTAGAATAGGTCAATCATTGTCAAAAGACATGGCAAAACAGCATATGAGATGTATAAATCTAGAAAGCCCAATATAGGTTACTTCCATGTCTTTGGTTCAAAATGCTATGTGCTGAAGCAAAGAGATCAGCTCCATAAGTTGGAACCTAAAGCTGATCCTGGAATCTTTGTTCGTTATTCCTCAATCTCTAAGTCTTACAGAGTGTATAACTCAAGGAGAAAGGCAATAAAAGAACCAATTCATGTCTCATTTGATAAAGACAATTTTGATCAGGCTGATAGAAGACAAGCTGACTTGGTCAGTCTGAGCGAGCTTGAAAAGCCAGAGGAAACCAAAATGTCAAATCCTATGTATGTCATGGATGGTGACAGTGATGATGATATGTGTCCATCTAAGAAGTCATCACAAGCTCCAAGAGACTCACAAGCTGAGAAAGATGATGAGTTCATTAATCCCTTTGGAGCTGATACTACTCAGACTGAAGATCTTAGTGATCAACAGTTTGAAGATAATGCTGCAATTGACACTGAGGATGTAAGTTCACCTCAGAGTCCTCAATATCACTTACATCCAGAACCACAATCTCCAACTATAACATTTAAATTTCTCGAAGATCATCCTCAAGACCAAGTGATTGGTAACATTCAAGAAAGAGTGATTACCAGATCAAAGGCAACAGTAAATTATGTTGCTTACTTTGGTTTTCTATCTCATATGAAACCAAAGAAGACTTAAGAAGCCTTAGAGGATGAAGATTGGATTGAAGCTATGCAAGAGGAATTAAATGAGTTTGAGAGAAACAAGGTCTGGAGTCTTGTCCCAGCCCCCAAAGATCATACAATTATAGGCACTAAGTGGGTCTATAGAAATAAAATGGACAAGGATGGAGTGATTGTTAGGAACAAAGCCAGGCTGGTAGCATATGGGTATAAACAAGAAGAAGGAATCGACAATGATGAGACCTTTGCCACTGTTGCTAGAATTGAAGCTATTAGGCTGTTCTTAGCTTATGCAGCATATAAAGACTTCAAAGTATATCAAATTGATGTGAAAAGTGCTTTCCTAAATGGAAAACTGCAGGAGAGATTCTATGTGAAACAACCTCCTGGCTTTGTCAGTTCAAAGTACCCACATCATGTCTATAAGTTAGACAAGGCTTTGTATGGTCTTAAACAAGCTCCAAGAGCTTAGTACGATACCCTGTCTAACTATCTACTATCAATGGACTTTACCAGAGGTAGTATTGATAAGACACTCTTTATTAAAAAGAGTAAAGGACAGGTGATTCTTGTACAAGTCTATATGGATGACATTATCTTTGGTTCTACAACTGAATCTCTGTGTGAATGGTTCTCCAAAGTTATGTCAAAAAGGTACAAGATGAGTATGATGGGTGAAATGACATACTTCCTAGGCTTTCAAATTCAACAAAAGCTTGATGGAATATTCATTAATCAAAGCAAGTATGTTCTTGATTTGATAAAGAAATATGGTTTTGATTCCAGTTCAACCATGAAAACACCCATGTCACCAGCTGTCAAGCTGAGCAAAGACTCGGATAGAAAGTCTGTTTGTCAGTCTACCTATACAGGAATGATAGGTTCATTACTCTATTTGACAGCTAGTAGACCTGATATCATGTTTGCTACATATGTTTGTGCAAGATATCAGGCAGATCCTAAGGAATCACATCTTCAAGCTGTGAAAAGGAACTTTAGGTACCTTAAAGGTACACCAAATCAAGGTCTTTGGTATCCATAGGAGTCTAGATTTGAGTTAGTTGGTTTTTCAGATGCTGACTATTCTGGGTGCAAGTTAGACAGAAAATCCATAACTGGAGGATGTCAAATGCTTGGAGGGAAGTTAGTAAGCTGCACCAGTAAGAAACAGAACTCAGTGGCTACTTTGACTGTTGTGCTCAAATCCTGTGGACGCAACATCAGTTTCAAGACTTTGGTATGAATTTCAAGAAAACACCTATATTTTGTGATAACCAAAGTGCAATAGCCATTACATATAATCCAGTCTTCCACTCACGAACCAAGCACATAGAAATTTGACATCACTTCATAAGAGACATCGTGAAAAAAGGTAAAGTTGAAACCCACTGATGATCAATTAGCAGACATCTTTACAAAACCACTTGATGAAAAGAGGTTTTTGTATCTGCTAAGTGAATTGGGTATGCTCAACCCCTAGCTCAGTGTCTAGAATTTGAGTTTCATCTTGACAAAGACTAAGTGTCTTAAGCTGAGTGCACAGTTTATCGATAAGTTTTCATAAACTGCCTACCTTGTCAAGCTGAATGTTGAGTTCACAAGTTTGGTGTGTCCCAAACATGTTTTAACTGCTCAGTGTGGTTAAAATACTACTTTGAGTAAGTCTCAAATAAAAAATGACTAAGTGTCATTGACTCTGAGCTGTGTGCTCTACTCAAGCTGAGTATCAATCTCAAGCTGAGTGCTCAAATCAAGCTGAGTGCTTGACTCACGCTGAGTGATAAGTTTACTCAGCTTGGTGTGTCCAAATCATGTTTTAATTACTGTGTGTTATTAATCCATGAGTCAGTGTATTTAAGTCAGTCTCAAATCCACGTTATACCGATTACGTATTGGTATGATAAAACAGTGTAAATAATATTTTTGTAAGTCAAGAATATTATTTTACAAACTTATCCGTTGGGATTTGATGTGTTTCATCTCGTTTACTGTTACATCAAGTGGTAAGTTCGTTAGAGTAACGGATAAATAGGGATTTCCAATGGTAACTTTTCTCTCTCCTCAAAAAGGTATATATATTGGTAGTAACCGAAATTTAGACGTTTACACTTACTAAACTTCTGATATTCTCTCTATACCTTCTACAACCACCATTTGCTAAGTGCATTTCTCCGCTCAATCGAAACTGAAACCCTAAATCGCTCAGTGCAAACTCCATATTTACTCAGTGTAAATCAACATAATCTACGATGAACGGCACCATTCTTAATCTAAGTGATCAAATGGTAAGGGGTGCTGCATTCAAAAACAACGGATTGTCGTTGATTAAAATCAATAGTCAACGAGCATATCTGGCGATCCTTGGTCGCAAGAGGAACAGGAGATACGAAGCGTGGGTGGATTACATCCAAAAATGCCCACTAGAATTCGTGTTTACTGGAGCACCAATACAGGTGGTTCCTCAGCACCTACTGGAGTTCTGGTATACGTGTGTCTACGACCAGGACAGAGGCGAAATTAGAGGTATTGTGCTGAATGGGGAGAGAACCATTGCTCTCACAGTGCAAAGGCTAAGGAAGGTTCTACAACTCCCTCAAAACGATGTGTTTGAGACTGCTGTGAGGAGGCAGGTGGAAAGGTCTATCCTACCCATAATAGGTCACCCACAAACAGAGGGTGTTATCAAAAAGGCCACTTTTCCAACCGGATGGGGTTTCATGGTGTCCACTGTGATTCGTTCACTTGGTACCAAGATTGGAGGATTGGACCAAGTTAATGAGTTTGAGATGCAGCTGCTCTACAACATGTATTTCGCGCGCAACTTGGATTATGCACAGCTCATGTTCAATGAACTCAAGGTTCAAGTGATGAAGACCACAAGGGATCTTCATGTACCATTCATAAGGTACCTGTCCTTGGCATTTGAAGCCGAGCTGGGGACAGCACTGTATAAAGCTAATCAGGATGTGTTCTTGACACCAACACTCAGCTCAAAGATGTTTAACAATGACATATTTCCAGAGCAGGAGGGTCTTAGTGATCCTATGCGGTCGATAGCTGAGGAAGATTTATAAGAAAGTGAAGCAGAGGGATCGAATCAAGGGGGAGAGGATCAAGCTAATCCAGCGGTTCAAGCTGAGCACCCTGCTCAGGCTGAGCCAGCCACTATTGAAGCTGCTTCTGGTAAGATCTCTCCACTTTCTTCTTCTTCTCATTATTCTCTATCCACATTTGGAGACAAGACTGTAGTAAACCCAACTCAGTCTAACCCATTTCCTCCACCTTCACTCCCTCATAAATCCCACTCTGCAGCTAACCTTGGTGTGCCCACTACTGCCAAGGTAAATCTCCAAACCTATAATAGACAAACTGCCAAAAGTGGTACCACGCCTAAAGGTATCACTGGAGCTGAATTCACATTGACTCCTCCACCGGCATGAGTTGAGGGGGAGACACCTACTCTTCAGGTCTCAACCTCGAGGCTCATTTCAACCTAACAGACTAAACCGGGTGTGGTGCCTACTCAGCCCACACTCTCCAGAGCCACGGGAGAGCCTACTGTTGTGCCTGAGCAGACACACTCAGGTTACATTGAAAGAATGACCAATCCCTAGGGTCAGATAACCCCCTCTCACCCAATAAGCCAACCACCAACCCATACACATCACGTGTCAAGCCCAATTACTTCCCTTCACTTCTCACACCCACCAGCATGACCTGTAAATGATTCATCTACATACCAAAGTAAATTACATGGTCCAAGCTCTGGTACACATGATTTTGAGGGTATACACCAACCCTTGACTGATGTACCCAAGTCCCAACCTTCTCAAGCTGACTTGGATGATCTACTGAAATTCATTAAAGGTCAGTTTGACACATTGCATCTCAAGAGAAGACAAACAAATAAGCATATGTTGCTGATTCTAGACTCTCTGGATGAAGAGGTGCTGAAATTAAAATCTACAGTGACTTCTCTATCTTAAAAACAAACTTCGAACCCTATTGATGATGACAAAAAGGGGGGAAAGGTTCAAAAGGTTGAAACTGAGTTTGTTCAAGCTGAAGCTTTGTAACTATTAGCTAAGGGAGCAGAAAAGCCAGCTGAGATTGAGGGGGAGAAAGAAAAGGAGATAGAAATTGAAACTGAGCTGACTAAAAAATCAAAAGGGAAAAGACCTGTAGTAGTCAGTTCAGATAATTGAGAACCCCCCAAGCAGAAAAGAAGGAAAATGATTCTTAGTGAATCAGTCTCAGATTAAGACTCTGCAGACAAGATGACATTACAAGAAAGAGCTTCTCTATTGGCAGTGAGAATGATGGAGCAACAGGATGCTGACCAGCTTGGAATGTCTATCAATGAACTAAGAAGAAAGAAAATGAATGTACAAACTGAGTTAGCATATGAGAAAGAAGCAAGGGAACAGGCCTGGGCTGAGCAGATCAAAAACCAGAAAGAGGAACTAGCAAAACTCAGACTGCCTATTGTGCCCAAAGAGGAAGAAGTTGAGGAGATTCCCGTTAAAAATCAACAAGATGAAGAAGATATAACTCAATGTTATACCAAGACACGCTTCTCCTCTCAAATCAAATCACTCAAGCTGAGCTCAGTCCAAAGGATCGTCATTCTAGAGTTCGTCCTAAGAAATGGTGAAACACTTTCCCTGGAGCTGAATCAACTTCACATACTGGCATATGAAGAATAGAAGCAAGTAGCTATACTCATTAAGCAGATGGAAAAGTTCTCTGCTAGAAATCAAGTAAAAGACTAAGGCTGCTTGCAAGAGCTGATGCGATGGAAATCATAACCAGATCTGAAATAGCAACCCTACTGACTTCCTTTCACAAAATTGGGAAGAAAAAAGTTAACAAAGCCAGCTGGATTAGCAAATGCAAACAAGTACAGTCTAGATCTTCCTGAAGGCATTGAATTTAAAGAAAATACATACGTTGAAAATCCGCAGAAAGGATTCATGTACTTGGACGGAAACGGTAAATAATGCTTCCAGTCTGATGTAAGTATATATACATGTGGGGTATCTCAAGTATTTGCTCTGAGACTACTGGTGGCAAACACTGAACAAACTGCCAGGTTTAGATACAGGATAAACAGAGCAATAAGTTCACAAAAGGATCAGCTTCAACACTTGCCAAATTTGCAAGAACTTCTTGAAGAAATCAACAAGGAGATTAAAGAGATTGAAGAGCTGCATCCTGAATAGATTAGTTCTATTAGTAATTATTAGATCAGTTCTAATAATTTGTAAGCACTAAGTGTGCATGATCTTAGTGATCAAAATTTTGTACTCAGATATGTTCAATGAATACAAATATTGTTAGATATGTTCAACTGTTTATGATGTGTTCATAATTCTTAGTTTGATTAGTTCAACTTGAATGAATAATTTGATTAGTTCATGTTCATTGTTATGACTGGTTGGTATGTTCAATTTATAATTGATATGTTTCAATTCAAATTAATAAGTTCAATTAATATTTGATAAGTTCAAAAATTAAAATCTTAGTAAGTTTAAGATTTAAAACATAATTCTGTTAAACAAACTTAAGAACTGTTTGATGGTTTTGTCATCGTCAAATAGGGGGAGTTTGTTGGTCAAATGATCTCATCAGTTGAAATTTGATGAGACAAAGTTAAGTTTGTAGGATATGTTCTGAATATAACTTAAACAGAATTATGAAGCTTGATCAGACTAAGCACTTATAGTGTTTCAGACTGAGCATAAGCTGAATATAAGCTGAGCGTATGTTTTATCAGCTTCGACTATATCTTAGTAAGATTTTCACTATGTTTGATAGCTGTGTGTGTTACCTAAGATATAGTTGAGTATTCAGCTTGATGTGTTTTGAGCTGAGTGACTCAGCTTATAGACTGAGTCAGCTCAACAGAGTTGCTAAGTAAGTCCTAGCTAACTCTTATGACTTCTAAGGATGAGTTAATCATTATACGTGTTAGTACATGTTTGTTTTCGGGTTTGTTCTCGAAGAACTCAGCTTGATGAGTTTCAAGCTGAGTAACTCAGTCCGACTAAAGAAATCAGTTTAAGAGAATTTAAATATGTTTTAAATTCCTTTTTATCTCTCTACATCTACGACAAGGATAAGAAGATTCCAGAATCAAGATTGAAGATTGAAGACTCAAGATAAGAAGATTCAAGATTCAAGATTCCGGGTTATCCGTTAGTTTGTTAGCAGATTAGGATTAAGTCTAGTTTGTTAGGATCCGTAGCAACATGATTATAAATACATATCTCCTGATAAGTTTTGAGTTACAGAGCCAAACTCAATTCACCTCAACCTACTGATCGTATGTGTTACGAATCGTGATACACAGTTTGTAAGTTCAACGTGATCAAGAAATTCACAGATTGCCAATTGTTTGTGTGTTCGAATCTTCACATCTGTTGTGAAGTTGGTAAGTATTCAATCTGTGAATAAATCCTGTTTAGAGAATCAGTTTGTATCTATAATCATAAGTTGATTATAGATAGCAAAGCTTGAAAGATTGAGAGATTTGATTTACATTAGGTGTTTACATATCAAGTGTTGCTTACTTGGTTGTTACTGTAATCATCTTCTTATTAATGAAAACAAAGCATTCGATTGATTGTGGTTTGATGTGTGTTAACACATTTTTATTGATTTGTTCAATTTTCCGCATAAAGTATATTCAACCCCCCTTCTACACATTACTTGCTTGTTGATACTCTCACCAAGGGACCAACAGTTCTTTATTTGACCATTATCAGACCAAGGCAATGGGCATCATTGGAGACTTTGATATGACTATCGCAAGCTTGCATGAGATTCTTATGTGCATTAGCGATGATCTAGATCCAAAGAGGCTAGAGTCAACAGAAGTAGACTCTATGCAAGAGGATGACTGGTTGGAAGAGCTTGGAGATATTTGTTGCCCAGACTGTGGTAGGAAGGATTCATGCGAGCACTCACTCAACATAGATCAGCTAACATTGGTTCGTCCAATGACTCAGGTATCTTTATGATAGATTGTCTTGTTACTTGTTATGAATCATGGGTATTAGATACCAGATGTGGTCATCACATTTGCAATCACTTGCAGGGATTCAAGAGAAGTAGGAAGCTAAGACAAGAAGATATGGACCTGCGAGTAGGCGAAGGCTCTATGGTTGGTGCTGAAGCTGTAGATACATAATGTCTTAGTTTGCCTTCGGGCATGGTCTTAGATCTAGAACCTTGTTATTATGTTACTAGACATATCAAAATTTTCATTTCGTTTTATTTTCTTATAGACTATGGTTTTAATTATTTCTTGGATAGTAAAACTATTTCTTGTTTCAAAAATGTTGTTTTCTATTTTAAAGATATTCCTCAAAATGATCTATATACGCTAAATTTGGATAACAATGTCAAAGACATATATCATATAAGTAAAAGATCCAAGAGTAACTTGAATCAGACTTACCTCTGGCATTGTCGTTTAGGACACATAAATAAGAAACGCATAGAGAAACTCCGAGATGACGGAATTCTAGAACCATTTGACTTATAGTCATATGATGTCTGCGAATCTTGTTTGTCTGGTAAAATGACAAAGCAACCTTTCAACAGTGAGAATGAAAGGGCAAGTGAGCTACTAGGGATAATACACATAGATGTGTGTGGACCCTTTACTCCAGAGGCTAGAGGAGGATACCGGTACTTCATCACCTTTACTGACGATTTCAGTAGATTCGGTTATGTCTATCTTATGAGACTAAAATCTGAAAGTTTTAACAAGTTCAAACAGTTTTAGAGTGAAATACAAAATCAGCTGGACAAGAAGATAAAGTTGCTTCGGTCTGACCGAGGTGGCGAATATCTGAGTCAAGAATTCGACGGTCATTTGAAAGAATGTGGGATTGTTTCACAACTCACACCTCCGTATACACCTCAGATGAATGGTGTATCAGAAAGGAGAAATCGTACACTACTTGACATGGTATGATCAATGATGAGTCAAACTTGATTACCATTGTCGTTTTGGGAGCACGCACTCAAGACAGCGGCATTCATGCTGCACCGGGTTCTGACAAAATCGCTAGAAAAGACACCGTTTGAGATATAGACGGGGAAAAAGCTCAAAATGTCTTTTCTCAAGATTTGGGGATGTGAGGTGTGTGTTAAGCGAACATTCACGGATAAACTCAATCCCAAATCAGATAAGTGTATCTTCGTGGGTTATCCCAAAAAGACCATGGGATACTATTTCTATAACCCATACGAAAACAAAGTCTTTGTTGCTCATAGAGGGGTATTCTTGGAAGAAAATTTTCTAAATTCGAAAACTCCAAGAAAGGAAATAGAGCTTCAAGAAATTAAAGAAGAAGAAGTAACACCACCACCGATAGTCGAACCTGTAGGTCAACAAAGAATTGTTGAAACTCAACCCGAGTTTGTGGTTGAGGAGGAAATGCAAACACAAGACCTTCGCAGGTCTAGTAGGTCTCGTCATGAGCAAGATAGGTATCTTGGATTGCTAGTTGCTCAAGACGAAGGGGATCTTTCAAAACCCACTACCTACCAAGATGCTGCTTCAGGTTTAGAATTTGAAAAATGGCTAGAAGCCATGAAAGCAGAGATGCAATCCATGTATGACAACCAAGTTTGAGAGTTAGTAGATTTGTCTCGACACAACAAAGTTGTTGGGTGCAAATGGGTCTTCAAGAAGAAGACCGACATGGATGGAAAGGTGCATACCTTTAAAGCTAGGCTAGTGGCAAAAGGTTTCACGCAAACTCATGGTGTTGACTATGATGAAACTTTTTCACCAGTGGCAATGCTTAAGACAATTAGAATTCTTATGGCCATATCAGCATATTATGACTATGAGATATGGAAAATGGATGTCAAAACCGCTTTCCTTAACGGGAAGTTGATAGAGTACGTATATATGATACAACCGGATGGTTTTGCAGATCCAAAGAATTTTAATAAAGTATGCAAACTGCTAAAATCCATTTATGGGTTAAAGCAAGCATCTAGGAGCTGGAACTTACACTTTGATGAGTGTATCAAAGAGTTTGGTTTTACCAAAAGTGAGTTCAAGGCGTGTGTTTACACTAAGTTCAGTGGGAGCAAGTTAACTTTCCTAGTCTTGTATGTAGATGACATACTACTAATAGGAAATAATGTACCAGTGTTACAAGGAGTAAAATCCTGGTTAGGTAAATGTTTCCAAATGAAAGACTTGGTAGAAGATGCTTATATACTTGGTATTAAGATCTATAGAAATAGATCTAAGCGGCTAATTGGACTTAGTCAAAGTACATACATCGACAAAGTCGTGAAAAGATTCAAGATGAATGAATCCAAGAAAGGATTTATTCCAATGCAATCTGGAACGGTCTTGAGCAAGGCTCAATTTCCTGTATCTAGTCAAGATCAGGATAAGATGAAATTGATTCCATATGCCTCGGCAATTGGATCAATTATGTATGCCATGTTATGTACTAGGCCCGATGTTTCCTATTCCATAAGTGTCACGAGCAGATATCAACAAAATCCGGGTGAAGCTCATTGGGTGGTTGTCAAGAACATTCTCAAGTATTTGAGAAGGACAAAAGACATGTTCCTAGTTTATGGAGGTTCGATGGATGAGCTTAGTGTAACTGGTTACACTGATGCTAGTTTCCAAACCGATAGAGACGACTTTAGGTCGTAATCGGGATTTGTCTTTACCCTAAACGGATTAGCTATATCTTGGAAAAGTCAGAAGCAAGATACGATAGCAGATTCAACTACAGAGGCAAAGTATATTGCGGCAAATGATGCAGAAAAGGAAGCTGTCTGGCTGAAGAATTTCATCTCGGATCATAGAGTTGTTGCCAGTATCTCTAGGCCGATTGATATATTCTGTGATAACTCAGGGGCTGTGGCGCAAGCTAAAGAGCCAAGAGATCATTAGCGGACTAGGCATGTACTCAGAAAATATCACCTAATCCGAGAGATTATTGGAAGAGGAGATATTAGACTGCAAAAGATACCGACAGACGACAACGTAGCTGACCCGTTGACGAAGCCACTAGCTAGAGCTAAGCATGAGAAACATGTGAATTCTATAGGAATGCAGTATTTAGAATATAGCAGCTAGTTCAAGTTTTTTATTATTACTATAGATGTAACTTGAGACCTTTTATATGATGTAATTACATTTCATGGGATTGAAATAGGAGGTATTTACATAATTGTTTCTTGTTGTCTATCTTTAGCATGTTTTAACTTATCCATGACAAATCAAGTTATGAATTGGCTAAATACCCGTAGCTACTTAATGTAGTGGGAGCTACATTAGGGAGATAATGCTATTATAAATATTTGATTATTTATTCGGTTTGAATAAAAGCACAAGGATGTGACCAAATATTTGTTCATATTTATCAGATAGGATAAATATTGGGAGTGACCCGCATCGAGTTTACTTCATGGAGCACTATCATAAGTAAACTTGATAGGTTGTCCTTAGACCTGAGATATTTGGTTTGGGGCATCGTTTTGACATGGCTCTCTCTCCTTTGAAGGGTTTCTTCTCAAACCTATTGACACCCTTTCTTTTCAAGAAAGGTTTGAACCTTTTAACCAACATGGCAACCTGCTCAACAGCAACTTCAATGCTGTCCATGTTCTCCAGAACTTCATCCCCATCAGCCACTTGCTCTTCATCAGAAGACTCTTCCTCTTCCTCATCATCACTGGACTCATCCACAACTGCAGCAAAACTACTAGATCTTGTATCCTTAGACACAAGGGCAGTAGTTGGAGCTTTTGCAGCCTCCTTCATATCCTTGTAAAAGAGTTTCCTTTGTTTCACTGATTGTTCATGATTCATAAGGTTTCCATATAAACCAACCAGTGTAAGACCCTTGATTTTCTCACCATGTTTAAGCACAGTGATAAAATGATCCCAAGATTCTGGGAGAGAGTCTAGAATGAAAGGTTTCATTCGGTAAACCGTAACTGCAGAGTGTCAAAATCAGAGTCGAGAAAATATGAGTATTTAGAATAAGATCCCTGCTCCATGTCTATTACTCAAATTACGGAATATCGCGATGCAAAAGGAAAAGCCTGTGTAATCCAAGTATGGATTATATCTTTAGATTTAAGAGATCTTATAGCCTTCTTAACCTAAGTGTCTGGTTGGGGACCTCCTTAGGCTAACGGTGTACAGGGAGTGTTACTTATCTTGCACAAAGGGGTGTCTGTTAGATTGTGTGCACATATAGATAACACGTGTCATCGTGTCCAATGCTATGAGATACTAAAGGATCGCACTGCTACACATTCAATTAGAACCAATTGGATTTTGCCAAGTTATGTGTGGAAATAATTGTTTTTTAAGAGGATAAAAATAAAACTTATTTATTATCTAAGAGGAAAAATTAATATTTAGTTTAAATATTAATTGGCCTAGTTAATTAATAGTTATTAATTAATTAGAAGGTCCAAGGGTATGTTTTGCAATGAGTTAATAGTTTAATTAAAGTTAGACTTTAATTAAACGGGCTTGGGCTTAATAAGGTTTATATATATATATATATATATATATATATATATATATATATATATATATATATATATATATATATATATATATATATATATATATATATATATATCTTTTTAATCCTATGGAATCACATAAGAGACAAAAATTGCAACAAGGAAAAACCCTAGCTTCTCTCTCCCTCCCTCTCGTCAACGGCCGAACCCACGCAACCCCTAGGGTGCGATCGGCGATCAAACACACACAAAACACGCGAGTTTTGATCGTTTGGTGAAATCCTTAGGCGGTCTAGCATCTTGTTCGAGGTGGTGCAGTAGCGGTGTTCTACCTTTAGCATTCTTGGATCAAGATTTGATCATCATAAAGGTATAACTTTTATCCTCTTCTTTGTTTAAGTTTCTTGTACGAGATAGATGGGATCACTGGAAGGGGTTTTTGTTTTTTAGTCCGCTGCGTGATATTATTATTTGTTTTTATACCCTACAAAACCCTTCAGTATGGTCTAAAAGAAGTCCTATGAGCCTAAGAATGGAAGGTTAGCCATTTGTTTCATATAGAAACATATATCTCTCTAACACACTTCAAGTTCATTCTAGATCTTCAAGTGGGTGTACAACATTGGTGGTTGTCCTTGGCGACATTCAAGTACTCTAGCAAGTAGGAATCTAGATAGCTTAGTGTGGATACCGATAGAGGAGCACATGGTTGTGTTTATGAATCCATCATCTACAAGGATCAAGAAGAGGAAGGATACATGTGGGTACATTTCTATCTTCCTTGTTCATTCTTTGAGTTGCATTGCCTATGTCTAGAGCTTGTCCATTGGGGCGTATTGTTGGCATCTTCCGCTGCGTTTTCTAGATGCCACCGTACCCAATAGTGGTATTAGAGCCATCTCTAACATGGCTTTGCACATATGGTTTGAAAACTGGAATTTTCTGTCGAAAAATGGTTTTCCGGGAACAGGGCACGGTCGTACCTCTTGAGGCACGGCCCGTTCCGGTGTCTGTGTACGGCCGTACCCGTGGGGGTACCAGCCATACCGATAAATTTTGTTGTAAAGTTTATTTTGTAATTCAGGTAACTAGTCATGATCAGACCTCCCGAGGCACGGTCGTGACGTTGGTCAGGGTACGGCCGTGCCTTTTGGGGTACGATCCGTACTGGGCAGAATCTAGTTTTTGAAAATTTGAAACTGGTTCCGGTGGCACACTGGTGGGCACGCCCGTACCCTTCACAGGGCACGCCCTTGCCCGTTTTTTCTTGACCAGTTTTCGGAATATTTTAAAACAGCTTTTTGTGTTTACAAAACCCAGTTTTGACCAATTTTCTATCAGGCTTGGATCTGATTGTTATCCCACTATATTTTGGTTCCTATATTTATATGTTTCTTATGGTTTGGCATGAAGTGCATAAAAACATACACTTAAAGGAGTATAAATGAATATGTGATTTTAAACATGGTCTTAGAATCACTAATGCATATGTACTAGGATTGCCTTAGTGCCTTGAGTGATTTTTGACAATCTTGATCAAAATATATGTTTGACATGGTTTTGTGTCCCACACCATGTTTTTGTGTTGGTTGTGCTTGCGTTACTTGTTCGGTAACATGATATGGCCTTAGACCTATGTGTTGTGGTATTTGGTGTGTTATTATTTTGGTTTTTGGTTTAGGATTGAGTTCCATAATGTTGTAATTTAATTATTATTTGGTGCGGCTTGTATGCCGTTTATTTATTCCTTGTACTTGTATAGTAGCATAGGAATGTGGCATGCACACCATTTTATTCTTCTATGTATTTGTATAATAGTATAGAAGTTTAAATTTAAATTATAACACAGCATCAGGAGTAACGGCGATGATGTCTTGGCGAGATTAAGTCCGGGATGCTAATGGAGATGTCGGATTCAGTGGGAGCATACCCGACTGGGTACTTTAGATCTTGGATTCCTTAGTTGACCTTGTTTTCCTTGTTTGGCTCACGGTGCATAGGATTTTGGGCATGTTACCGAACTATTGTTTATGCATGGTTGTGTTTTATTATTTATTATTCTGCATGAATTTTTAGGAATCGCATTCTAGATAATTTTTGACAAAATAATAAAACGTTGTTGGTCCCGAATGGATACTACAACAACAAATATTTGTAGAAGGGGGTTGAATACAAACTTTAGCAATTTAAAATTTAAGAGACACACGGTTTACTTTTATATAATTCTTATTGATGTAAATCAAGAATTACATTAACTAGATGCGGAAAATCTAAGTTCAATAAAAGGTGGCAACTAAATTAGTCTAACACATAGACTAAGCTAATCTTAAACAACTTATGTTTAAGATGTTCAACACATGAACAAGTTTGTTATACTGAAAGTAAAATGCTAACTCTTCTAATTCTCAACAAATGAGATTTCAGTATTCAACTATATATTCGCATTCTTAGCATGTTTCCATGCATGAGTATATATAAGCAAGGATGTCCGGGTTGATGAAGAGGAGAAGGAGACAAAGGTACTTTGTTTAATTATACTATAATAGATAAAGTTAGTGGGTGAAAAGTAAGTTAACTTTATACACAAAGTGTGTAAAGTGAACATACTTTTCAGTAATGAGTGTACCCACTATCTATTATTATATTATTAAAGTACTACCTTTATATCTTGGAAAAGTAAACTTCTCCTTTCACGCTTGTGCTTTAATCAACACCATGCTTTCTGACGATTTGACTTAACCAAGTATAGAGTTGCCAGCCATACTTAGTTGTCAAAGCACATCTTCGAGATCTTCTCTTCTAAAGTATCTTTCTCCTTTTCCAGAGGATAAAGATCTATCCTTTTTGTTTCTTTGCAGATACAAAAAGTGCTAAGTACTTTTACAAAGAAAGATCTAAGGCATAATAGAACAACACATGTTCTGCCTTTGACTTAAGAAAATCTTACACTGAAAAGCTATTAGCTGATTAAAGACTCAGCTAATAAACAATGAACTGCAAATGTAATTTTGCTCAGCTAAGGATAAAATGTGAAAGACTCAGCTGACTTGATTTGCTCAGATGATCGAAATGCTCAGCTAATAATACAAATCATAATACAGCTAATGAACTAGTCAACCTAAACAGTCAGCTAATCCCAAGGGCTCAGCTAACCATTTGAGTACGATCAGCTCATTGATAGAAGAAAGGATAAGATATATAATACCTTATCTGACATGTGGAAGGCATCAGCTGATCAATGAGATACTGTCAGCTGATCTTTGTCTGCTCAGCTGATAAATGAGGTACTGTCAGCTAATCTTTGAGGAGCCCTCAGCTGATGGTTTGTACCATCAGCTGATGCTTTGTAGATGCATAGCTGATGCTTCTTAACTTGTCTTTTCTTTTTAGCTGATATTCCTGAAGCTGTTCCTTTGGCTGACACTCAGCGTTCAGCTGACACTTTGATTCGTTAGCTGACATTTCTTACTTCGAAATTCTTTCAGTCTAATATGAAAAACAACACATGTTTTTCATTTATCTAAGTCCAAAACTGAATATATGGTTTTGTTAACATCAAATCCTATTTTACTTAATAGACAGGTTTGATTTAGGTTTGATATTGCTATCTCCCCAACAACCTCCCCCTATTTGATGATGACAAAACCTTATCTGTTTAAGAAGAATCAGTTTGACTCGGATTTGTAAAGATAAAACTTTTAAGTGCATTTTGGTTACCTAGCTATCTGTTTTTGGTAACTCTTTTAAAGTATGTTCCCTGATATTCTGTTTTTGGGAATCATTTCATTTATGAAGTTCCATGTTCTGTTTTTGTGGTATCTTTCATCCTTTTTCTGTTTTTAGGATTTTTATATTTTCTTTATTTACACTAGGTGAGCTATTTACTAAGAGTCATCTATACTAGCATTTTAGCTAAGTATTCCATGATCAAAGTTTCAAGCTTGATTACAAAACAAAGTATTTACATCAGAGTTTGTACAATGTAATCTAACTAAGAGTTAAACTAAGTACAGAAGTTAAACTATTACAACTAGTCTAGTTATGAAGTGTGGTCTTCATTCCCAACAGGGTTCTTCTTTGACTTCAAGAGTTCTGAACTATGGATTTTCAGCTAGAAGTTGATCAGCTCTTGATCTTATCAATTGTTCAAAGTGCTCATTTCCTGTCAAATCTCTAGTAGCTATTACAACATGAAATATCAGTTCTTTTTGAGTTTTCCCTATCTCAGATTCTCTTAGAAATCTCCAATTGCCAGCTATGTTCATGAAGAACATTCCTCTTTCAGGTTCAGTTATATACCTGAACATTTCAGGATGAGTATTGGGAGGAAGAGCAGTACTCAGATTCTCATAAGCAAGAAGATAGGGATGATCAGGATTGAGAATGATTTGTTCAGCAGCAACAAAGGCTTTAGAAGTCTTCTTGAAGGCATCCTCAATTGCTTGAACATGAGCAACAAATTGATCATGATTGAATAGTCTGTTGTATACTGACATTCTGATCCAGTATTCAAATTTAGCAATGAACCTCTGGACTATCTCACTCTTGGACTTAAGGAGATGGTACAGGATCTCAATCATCTCAAAGAAGGAGAGTAGTTTGCAATGATGTAGATAAGTATCTTCATAAGTTTTTCTTTCATCTCTTCTCACTACTCTGAGATAAGGACCTTCATCTGTACCTTTGTAAGGAGTAACCCTTGAAATGATGTCTGCACATCTTCTGTTTACCAAGTTTTCTCTATTTTCCAAGAACTCCTTAGATTGCCTTTCAGTTTGCTGAGCAGAGCTTCCAAAGTTGAAGTTGAGCAATGCTAGAATGGCTTCCTTGTGAGTATTTCCTCTTTTGAGAGCTTTCTTGGTAGAAGGGTCACTCTGCAGTGGTGCTTGTTGTTCTTGAGGAGCTTGAGATGATAGTAAGATCATTTCTTCTTCTTGTATTTCCCTTATCTCATCATCTGTAACACCAACTGCAGCAGCAAGATCCTCAGTATTAGTGAAGTCTTCCTAGTGCCTTTTCCTGGCTTCTATGACTTCTTCAATTGTTGTACCCAGGGCAGCAGCCAGTTCACTTAGCTCTCTGAGATTCTCATCCTCTTGATTTAATTCTTTTTCCTTTCTTTCCTCAGCTTCAATCTCCTCAGCAGACATGATTTTCTTCCCTTTTCTCCTTGATGTACTGCTGGGAGTTGGTTGGCTTGAATGAACAGGAGAGGAAGCTTGGACAGTTGGAGCTTGAGTTGAGAGACTCTGCTTTTTCAAGTTGAGCAGAGAGGACAGAGGCACCCTATCTTCATCATTATCATCATCAGAATCTTCTGATGGCACATTGAATGGTGCACAAGATTCATCTTGTTTGGGCTTTTTAGCACTCTTCCTTCTAGCTATTTGTTTGAATCTTCTTTTTGGCCTCTGCTTATCTTGAGCAGGTTGCTCCCCCTCAGATAGATTCTCCCCCTCAACATTTGATTTCCTTTGAGTATCTGTTTCATTGGGGTCTATTTGATCTGCTGCTGCTGCCTTATCAGCTTCTACTTTTTGAATAGGATCTGGTGAAGAGCTTGAGTTAGTAGAATCTAAGGCTGACTTCTCCCCCTTTTTGTCATCAACAAATGAGAAAGGAATTTTGTCAGAAGGCTTGGCAACAGAAAGTGGGATAAATGAGTAAGGAGATGGAGAAGGAGTGGAGGTAGAGGGAGGGATAGGTGAAGGGGAAGGAGAGGTAGTAGGTATAGGAGGTTAGGTGAAGGATGGAGGTTGTCTTAGGCTTAGGATGGCATCAGTGAATTTGGTGAATGCTTGAAGGGTTGCACTGTGCCTTTGGTGAGAGGAGTGGCTGAGATGAGTGACATCAGTAGTGATGGTCTGGAGAAGAGAAGGGACTCGAAGAAGAGAGTCAGGAATGGTTACTGAGATGTTCGGAGGGGAAGGTCTCAAGGTTTGGAGTTGGGAAAGAAGATTAGAGATAGTGTGGTTTAAAGAAGTGATAGTCTGGTTTGAAATGGGAGGTGAAGGGGTGGTAGAAGTGTTAGAGGTTTGGGTTAAGAGTTGACCCAATTTATGAAGAATGGGTGATAGATCAACTAGGGCAGGGGTGGGTTGGGGTTGGGATTGTGTAGCTTTTATTGACTCAACCTCTTGGGTTAGATGCGAGATTTGAGTTTCTGTTTGGGTTTGGAAAGAGGTAAAGGAGGCTTGAAGGCTATCCATCTTTTGAGAGATAGATAGGAGAGTTTGAAGTATTTGGGGTGAGGGTTCAGAAGAAGTAGAGGGAATGGGTTGGGGTCCCTCACTTAGTCCTTGGTATATAGGCCTAAGATCACTGGGAACAGATTGTGTGCCCTGTGCTAATGGTTGGTTTATACCACTAGTATTGACAGGCAGTGCAGTAGTATGTGTAAGAATATAATCAAATACAGGTGCAAGCATGTGAGTATGAGTGAGGGTTGCACTCAGTGGGGTATCCCTTATTTCAGTAGTAAGTTGTTGTGAACTTACTAAGGGCATGGGAAGACTCAATGTGGGTGTAGACACCGTGTGACCTTGGGAGGAGGTCTGTCTTTCAATGGCATCACCCTGTTGGGAGGGTGATCCAGATTGTAGGTGTCCCATATTTACGAATGTGACCTTTTGTGAGGGCACATCCACTGGCAGTTGGGTTAAAGCAACATCCATAAGCTCCCCCTCAACATAAGAGGTAGCTATATGAGTTGAGGTCAGAGGTGTGGATAACACTACCTCAGAGACTTGTGAAAAGTGCACAAGCTCTTGTGACCTTAATTCAGTATGGGCGTAGGAGGGAGTAGAACTAGTGACTGTTGGGAGTACACTAGAGCTTGGCTATTGTGGGGGTGTTACAACTGGAGGAGAGGATGGGTTCGCATTGGTGGGGTCAACCAAATGAGTGTCCTCAGGGAGTGATAAAGGTATACCTAAGATTCGTTTTGCTTTGCTGATCTCTATTAGCTCCACCAGCTTATCAGAGACCTCTTCAGCATCAGGAACCTCTTCATCTTCACCACTTGGTGCTCTATGAACAGAGTCACTTGATCCTTGTTGTTGATCAGGGTTGGGATATGCAACTGTGCCTCCAAGAGTCCTACTGGGACAATCATCATCAGATTCTTCTTCACTATCATGAGTGCTTAGGTGCCCGGACTTCTTTGAAGTAGTGGAACTAGAGGGAAACACTTGTAATGGCATTCCATGTTGACTGGATGAAGTAGAACCAGAATGATAAGGCTCATCTCCCATGTAAATTCCACCAGCATCATCATCATGGCCATTACCCCCATCACTATCATCATCACCATCACCATTATCAGCATCAGTACCAGCACTTGAATCATTACCTTTTACAGGTTCATCAACATTCACTTCATCTAAATTTCCTCCTTCAAATATGGCTTCATCATGAGTAACAGATTGAGCCACATCCTCAATATTAACATTAGGGGACTCAGAATCATGAGCCACATCTTCCAAAACAACGTCCTCTCCATCATCAATTAACTCCTGCATCTAAGGAGTGATTGCAGGACCAGCATCATCTCTTATCAAGTGAAACACTTTTTGACCCATCTGTGGGATTGGCATTGTGTTATGTGTAACATTCAGATGTGTATATGCCTCCCACTGCAAAGTTTGTAGAGCAATCAAACTAAGAAATCTGATATAAGGCACATGGGTCCTTGTTGTCTTTTTGACAGTTCCCAAAGTTATCTTATCCACCATCTCAGTAAAGATAATCTGAGCAAAATCTACATTCCTTCCAGTCACCAGAGCATGAAGAACCATAAGCTCAGTCTGATTCAGTAAATCATGGCTCCCTGATTTATGACCAAAACATCTAATGATGATACCAGCCAAGTACTTCCAGGGGTGACCTAAAACTGACAGCTTGTACCTACCATGAGAGATAGGTTCATTGTAGCCAATCAGTGGCAGAATCTCCAAGGTTTGTTCAGCAGTAGCAAAAGGTTGGAATGGTGCAAAGTTGGGTATGGATAAAGCTTGTCTGAGGGTTTCAACAGAGATGACAATGGGTGTTTGGTTGTTTAAGATAGTGCAAGTAATGGTTTGATTGTTTGGATGGTATCTGGCAGTGTACCACATCTCCCCAATAATATTAGGGAAGATAAACAGAGGATGAGCTGAAAGGCATGGAAACAGGGGATGTGCTTTTATGAAGTTAACAAAGGGTTCAAATCCCTGATTTGCCTTTGATTGAGGTATGTCGGTGTTGATTATGATATTATTTGGGGTAATGGTGAAGAGAGAGTTAGGAGTAACATTCTCACCTGAAATAGCATTGGGAACCTCAGTAGGGTTGAACATCACCATTGTTGCAGAGCTTGAGAACACGACGATACAGTTACTTGAAAGTAGTGAAAGAGAAGGGTTTCGGAGAAATAGAGTTTTGAGAATTTTGAAAGCGTAAGAAATGAAAACCGCTCAAAACGTCTTTATATCTTTCTTGGAAATCTAATATGTCACAAAAATATCTTTTTGAATGTTGGTGCATATTTTATGAATCCCTAGTTCGTATCAATAAAGTATATTCATGTGGTGTTAATTAAATGTGTTTTGATTAATGGTTTGCATGTTTATACATTCTTAGTGTGTCTATGTGATTATCTTAAGCTTACAAGTCCTTGATCATGTGTTGATGTATGATTGAAAGTGTAAGACTGTGTGAAAATTCACCATGGGTGTGATAAGTTCACCACGTGCGTGATGAGCTCACTACGTGCGTAGTGAAGCCCACTTCGCACGAGGTGACTATGTCGGTTACCGTGAGATAAATAATATTAAAATATTCAGGGTCGTACGAATTCGACTAACTTCGTACGAAGTGCTCTGCACTACGTACGAAGTGAATAAATTATTCTATAAATACATCTTGATTCGTGTCATTAGTGTGAGACTACGGATATTAAGCCTATATCGGACGAAACTTAACCCTTTGTGACTTTAAGCCTTCGATAACGTAATCTTGCCCTTGAAACTCGCGAACTTAGTGTTAAAACCGAATTCCAAGGCAGCCTAGGCATCTCTGTGTGAGTACTGTGTGTTTGTCTTCTACCTTTCTGTGTGAGTCACTGTGTGCCGGACACCTAAGCAGATCCTAGTATCCTTAGGAGGTTTGGGAAATATAATTCCGCGATATTTCTCATCCTAGATCAGTCCTAGCATTAGGGTGTTTTAGTTTAGTTTAGAACCCCGTCCCCCAGCCGGTCCTACAAAGTGGTATCAGAGCCTTGTGCTTTGATTGATCACTTTTCCTTAGGATTTGTCGATCTAGGTGTCCCCTTAGGCCTGTGTGTGCCCTCTTTTGTCGGTTTTAATCGGTCAATAGGTCAAAATTAGGGTCTTTTGCGTTTAAAAGGTCAAAATTTTAGCGATTAGTTTCTTGAATTCCGTCCGTGCGAAGTGGACTTCCACTCCGTGCGTAGTGGGACCAGTTCGCACGAACTGTCTGTGTGTTCTAGATCCTTCGATTGCTGTCTGTGTGCCTCGTGCGAAGTGGTCCTGTAGTCCGCGCGTACTGCCATACGTGCGTGCGTAGTGACTGTTCGCCAATCCGTGCGTGGGGTGTCCTCACTGCGTGCGTGGTGCTCGCAGTCCGCACGAAGTGCTTGTGGTGCGTGCGTAGTTTGCTGTGTGCGTCTAGAACCTTCGTTTAAAAAAAATAAAAAATAAAAAATAAAAAAAAAATAAAAAAGAGTATAATTTTTTTTTTCGGTCTTCGTGCGTTGTGCATTTCTGTGCTGTCCTGTGTGATCTTTCTAATCAAACTTTAATCCGTGCTTTCTGTGTGGTCTCTCAAATTTTTTTTACTCTGTGTGCTTGCTGCCTTGGTTCTCAAAGTCAATCTAAATGGCTTCTAAACAAACCACTGCCTTAAACAACCTTTTACTAGAAACAGAAATGGGCAGTATAAACAAAGTGCCGAAATTGCTAACCATGGAGGACTATCCTATGTGGAAGCCCAGGTTCGAAATCTTTCTAGATGGGGTTGACTGTAGATTGCGACGAGCCATGAACGTTGAGTATATGGTTCCGAAAGGGGAGGGAAACATTGAAACCCCTTACGATAAGATGACTGTCGAACAGCAGACCAGTTACAATGCCGAAAAGAAGGCCTATGCTCAACTAATTCAGGCGATTCCCAACGAGATCTTCCACCAGTTTAGAAGATATCGAACTTCTTACAGTCTATGGAGAGCCCTTGAGAAGAGGAACGAGGGAAACGCTGCTCTGAAGGAACTAAAAGCAAGTCAATTAAGGAAGGAATTAGACCATTTCATGGCTACAAGAGATGAGAAGATTCTTTCCCTTATTACAAGATACAACCACCTTCTTAGTGAACTGGACAGTCTGGGTGTCACTGTTCCAGAAAAGCAGCAAGTAGAGATCTTGGCGAAAGCTTTGCCAAAGAGTTGGAGGCCATTCATCATGATTCTGAAGAATGGTAACGGTTTTGACGGGATGGACCTTAATGACTTCATCACCAAGTTGAAGGAGCAGGAGCAGGAGGAACTAAATCTGGATTCTATGTCTAGTTATCAACAGAACCCCTCACTCTACTACTCCGGAACACCTGTTTCGTCGTCCACCTCGTCACATGCCCCCCTACAGTCTACCTATGTGACCAACGTGAATGAATCGGGCAGATCTACCTCTGATCCTTCATCCTCTGGGTCATCTTATACTGCATCTTCCTCCGGACTTAATGTCGAACACTTCAAGTATGGAAGTACAGATGAGGTTAAGACACATATGAGCATGCTAAGTGCACTAGTCTCCTCTTATGATGCTCTACTGAAGGGGAAGATTGGTAATGCTCATATGACTCAAGAGGACTATGACCAGATCGACGAGGATGAGATGGAGAGACAAGATATCCTCTGGTCGTATGCCAACTTAGTGAGAAGGGCAAAAGCTTATGAGCGAAAAACGGGAAAGTCAATATCAGCAACCAAGGATACCAAACTCGGCTTTGATAAATCTGCTGTGACCTGCTATAACTATGGTGAAAAGGGTCACTTCGCGCGTGAATGTGAAAAGCCGAAGAATTCGGGACCGAGGTATCCATTCAAAACTGGTTCTGGCAGCAGATCATCTACCTCCACAACCATAAAATCTGAAGCAACTCCAACACCGACTAAGGCTATGGCAGTTGTTCAAAGAGATGAGGGAGTGGATTGGTCTGTACAGTTCGGGAATGCTGATGCTGACATCAACTTGGTGAACGTTCATGTGTTGAACGAAGATTCTTCATCCGAGACCGAAAGCTATTCAAGTGAAGAAGAATCAGGTGCCAGCAATGATGATGAACCAGCCTCGACACCAGCTGCAGAAGAGACACCAGTGAATGTCCGTGCCAAAGAGTCAAATCAAAAGGTGTGCAGCTGTGGTCAACCGTCTGCGGATCAGGTATGTACCTTTGGATTACCTTGTGGTTCGTGTGATGAATATGTAAAACAGATAGTGTTCTTAAAGTCTACTATTTCAGATCTCACATCTAAGTTAGATAATAACCTGTTGATCAAAGGAAGAGAAAATCAATTAAAAGAAAAGAATGAAAGTCTAGGTAAACAGGTTAATGAACTAGGTGTGGCTCTGTTAAATAAACAAGATGCTATCGTGTTTTACATAAACGAAATCGATAAGCTTAAACGGGACCTTGCTACCTCAAAGGTCGATTATGAGACTCTGAGTCAAAAACTCAAAAGCTATTCCACGTCTTCTTATCTTTTTGAGTACATAATCGATCAGAGAGGTCAAAGTACCGATTCAGAAAAGGACAAAAACGTATATTCAAAATGTCCACCACCAGTGTTAAATCAACTGGTGAACGATGATGTCCATTCTGAAGCTGACCCACTACTCACAAAGGTTGATGAATCTTCTGCATCAATCTCAAATGAGGATTTCACGTTACATGAGGATGTGGGTAAGCCTCAAAAGAATGAGGTTCAGCATGAGGTTAACAAAAAGGCTGAACCAGGCATTAGAGAACTGTTGGACAGTTCCTATGTGCAAGGTCCGTTGATGCATCGTATCCATGATGCACTTCGAAAATTTGAAATTGAGGGTATTAAGTCTCCTGATACCCGTCCATACCAAGAGGTCAAACAACTACCCAAACATCAAGGGTTAGGGTATCGGCCTCAAAAGGTAACGAAAGGCTCTGTGAAGCAATACCCAGAAAGGGTCTGCTATGTGTGCAGGAGACCTGGTCACCTCAGCTACAAGTGTGATCAGAAGACACATCAAAGCTGTACCAAGAAAGTTGAGATTTTGCAAGAAAATAAAACGTTTCCTAAAAACCATCAAAACTCAACTCTTCCTGTTCAGCATCAAAGGATTCCTACGTGGACTAACAAACTGTGTGTTCAAATGTCCAAGGAATCAAGTGACAGGATCATCAAGACTGGAACATGGATGAAACTTCCAGTGGTTGGAGAAGACGGGAAACCCATGACCATTCGGGCTTGGGTTCCTAATGTTGTCTAACTCATTCTTCTAAGTGAAGGGTGTCAACCGAAATAGTCCAGGTCAAGGTTTCTATGACTGTGTGTCTTTATCATTTTATTTTCTTTGTGCTTATTTTCTGTGTCTTTGCGTTTCTATTTTCTTAGTTTTTAGTTTCTTTAGTATTTTAGGGGGAGATAGTTCAGAAAACTTAGAAAATACAAAAAAATCAGAAAACTTAGAAAATACAAAAAAAATCTGAAAACTTAGAAAATACAAAAAAATCAGAAAACTTAGAAAATACAAAAAAATATATATATATATATAAAAATGAGAAGTTGATCCAACCTAGATGGAGAGTGATGGCACACTGGCTATCAATACAAAGTATGTCTTAGTAAAATTAGGACTGAAGGCATATACATAATCCTGAGAAAAATGTCTGAAAACATAGTTGAATCAGATAAGAAACAGATAGTGTGTAAGACATATAAGGAAAGTCTAGACTGATAAATGGTTATGCTGTGAAAATCTCATAAGATTTAAGCTATCGAGACATTCCAAGTCTATAGGTCAAAAACAGTTGAGACTAGCTTAGTTTGATGCACACATCTGTTACCATGCCAAATGTGATCAATGACATTGAGCTAAAAGAGGGTGAAAAATTGACCCCAAACCTTGTTTATGTCAAAAGAATTTAGACTTATCGATCTAAATGTTAAATTGTCAAAGAGCATAAAATGCATTGACACAAGCTCAGCAAGAAAAATGTCAAGTGAGGTGAAAAATTGACCTCCATGTCAAAGAGCATAAAATGCGTTGACAAATTAACAAAATCACACAAGCATGGTAGTCTAGGTAACCAAGTTGTGCAAACTACTAAGTAAATCAATATACTGTGAGACTTTGAAAGAGATAGCCTTAACCGTGTATCCAATCTAGATAATCTGAAAATGTTGAAACAAAATCTGTCATTATCTGAGGAAAGTTAGGTTGACAGACAGAGTTTGAGAGAATATGTTTAGGCCCAAAGTTCTGAAATGAATGACTACTAAGTATAGACGAGCTGGTACTGACTCCATATTGGAACCTTCTCACAAAAATATTTAATTTCAGTAATTTTAAATTCCTGCAATTTCTTTACTGTTTGTTTTCCAGTTTGTTCCTTAGGATTTAGTTAAATTTATTTTCTTTTATTAGTTAAAGTTTCCTTCAGTCTATCTTATTTCTTGATATTATTGTTCGTTATTACTCCGAATGTTCACTGGTACTTATATGTTAATAACTTGCCCTGAAGTTACTAATAGCTGTGTGCTAAGTACAGGACAATCGAGTAAAAGAGCCAACTCTATGTGAGGAAGTTGACTCACACGAAGTGAATCAAAACGCACGAAGTTGATAAACAAAACATACGAAGAGGATTGATATGTTTTTATGTCTTTTAGTGTGTTATTTGTTTAGACTTTCTCTTTTCGCTTTGATGTACTTAGATGCTTATTAGTGGTCTTGAAGTTACTGACTGGTTGCTGCTGAGTGTAGTACTAACAGTATCAAGGTTCACAGAGGAGAAGCTCATCACATGCGAAATGGAGTCACTAAATACGAGTTACAGCTCACAATGTGCTTAGTGCAGGTAAGGGTGTAATGAAAGGTATTCCAATAGCATTGTGCTGTGTGCAGCATGATATGTACTTTTTGCTTTGTGAATGTTTACTTAGTGAAATGGTTATTGATAGAACTAGGTCTTAGGGGGAGTATGTTGGTGCATATTTTATGAATCCCTAGTTCGTATCAATAAAGTATATTCATGTGGTGTTAATTAAATGTGTTTTGATTAATGGTTTGCATGTTTATACATTCTTAGTGTGTCTATGTGATTATCTTAAGCTTACAAGTCCTTGATCATGTGTTGATGTATGATTGAAAGTGTAAGACTGTGTGAAAATTCACCATGGGTGTGATAAGTTCACCACGTGCGTGATGAACTCACTACGTGCGTAGTGAAGCCCACTTCGCACGAGGTGACTATGTCGGTTACCGTGAGATAAATAATATTAAAATATTCAGGGTCGTACGAATTCGACTAACTTCGTACGAAGTGCTCTGCACTACGTACGAAGTGAATAAATTATTCTATAAATACATCTTGATTCGTGTCATTAGTGTGAGACTACGGATATTAAGCCTATATCGGACGAAACTTAACCCTTTGTGACTTTAAGCCTTCGATAACGTAATCTTGCCCTTGAAACTCGCGAACTTAGTGTTAAAACCGAATTCCAAGGCAGCCTAGGCATCTCTGTGTGAGTACTGTGTGTTTGTCTTCTACCTTTCTGTGTGAGTCACTGTGTGCCGGACACCTAAGCAGATCCTAGTATCCTTAGGAGGTTTGGGAAATATAATTCCGCGATATTTCTCATCCTAGATCAGTCCTAGCATTAGGGTGTTTTAGTTTAGTTTAGAACCCCGTCCCCCAGCCGGTTCTACATTGAAAAAGTAACTGTCACATCTGCAAAAAGGTGATACACGGAATTGTTAATAAATACACAGACAACTAACGGACAATTAAATGAAATTAAATACCTAGTTAACATAATAACTAAAAATGATAAATTAATAAAATAAGTGTGGGGACACAAGAATTTTAACTCTGAGAATCATCAACTGACTGAATAAGGAGTCAGCTGATCCTTGTTGAGTCAAAAATAAGTGTCAGCTAATGAATGCACTTAGCTGAGCGTCTAAGTCTTAGCTGATGGTTGATCAGCTGAGGTCTAGTATCAGCTGATTATTGTCAGCTGACAAAATATCATCAGCTGATTCTCCATGAATAAGACAAAGAAACTTAGATAAGTACTTCATTTTACACACGAATTGAAATATTTTCTCACACAAAATTAACTACCTAAGAAAAGAATATATTACAAATTTAACATGCCAAGTTTGGATATTAGGAAGTTGAACCGAGACTCATCCAAAGGTTTTGTTAAAAGATCAGCTAATTGAAAATCAGTGCTTATATAATGTATTGAAACTTTCTTTTTCTGCACATTATCTCTAAGAAAATGATGTCTGATTTCAATATGCTTGGTTTTAGAATGCAAAACTGGATTGTTAGAGATAGAAATGGCACTAGTGTTGTCACACAGGGTTGGTGAGTTTTCAAACTGTATATCATAATCAAGTAGTTGATTTTGCAGCCATAAAAGTTGAGCACATCAGCTTCCAGCAACAATGTATTCTGCCTCAGCTGTTGAAGTTGAAACAGAGTTCTGTTTCTTGCTTGACCAGCTGACTAATCTTCCACCTAATAGTTGACAACCACCAGATGTACTCTTTCTGTCTAGTGTGCAACCTGCAAAATCAGAATCAGTGTATCCAACTAACACAAAATCAGAATCTTTGGGATACCAAAGACCTAGATTAGGAGTTCCTTTGAGATACCTGAAAATTCTTTTAACTACAGCTAAGTGAGATTCTTTGGGATCTGCTTGGTATCTAGCGCAAAGACATGTTGAAAACATAATATCTGGTCTACTTGCAGTGAGGTATAAAAGAGATCCAATCATACCTCTATAAGCTGTAATGTTCACTGATTTACCATCAGTGTCCTTTCCAAGCTTTAAGGCAGTGGACATGGGTGTTTTCATTGAAGAACAATTTTCAAACTCAAAATTCTTAAGTAAGTCATTTACATACTTTGTTTGATGAGTGAAAATTCCATCAACCTCTTGTCTTATTTGAAGTCCAAGAAAATAGTTTAGTTCACCCATCATGCTCATCTGATAGTTATCAGACATGAGTTTTGAAAACTTTTTACAAAGATCCAAATTTGTAGACCCAAATATTATATCATCTACATATATTTGTAAAAGAATTACATCACCCTTGAATTTCCTTATAAACAAAGTGCTATCTATGTTTCCTCTTATAAAGCCTTTAGTGGTTAGAAAAGAAGAGAGGGTATCATAACAGGCTCTTGGAGCTTGCTTTAAGCCATACAAAGCTTTGTTCAAGAAGTATACATGATCTGGCTTGCTTGCATCCTCAAAACCTGGAGGTTGTTTGACATACACCTCTTACTTCCATTCTCCATTGAGGAAAGCACTCTTAACATCCATTTGGAAAACTTTGAAGTCTTTGAAGGCAGCATAAGCTAGAAACAGTCTTATGGCTTCAAGTCTTGCAACAGGGGCAAAGGTTTCATCATAGTCAATACCTTCTTCTAGGCAATACCCCTGTGCAACTAACCTTGCTTTGTTTCTGATGATCAGCCCTTGTTCATCCATTTTGTTTCTGAATACCCACTTAGTACCAATGATGGATTTATCCTTTGGTCTTGGCACCAAAGTCCATACATTGTTTCTTGTGAATTCTGCCAATTCTTCTTGCATGGCATTTATCCAGTGAGGATCATTTAGAGCTTCATCTACCTTCTTTGGTTTAATCATAGAAACAAAACCTGTATATAAACAGAAATTACAAGCTTTTGATTTTGTTAGTACAGGTGCTTCTATGTTACCTATGACCTGATCTTTAGGATGATCCCTGTGGTCCTTATAGGTATTTTGGATTCTTTGAGAGTTTGGATTATTTTGGATTATGGGAGTCAAAATTCTTTGGTTTGGATCAGCTGATGAGACTTCTGGTTGATCAGCTGACAGAATTTCAGGAATGTTATCTGATGAAACTTCTACTGATGAGGGAATGTTTGATATGGAATTAGAGTCCATTGATGTTGAATCATGATTCACATCATTCAGTAAAAGTGTGGATTGGTTTAAGATTGGATGTGCATTGGTTTGATGAAAATTTGGAACAGTTTCATCTAAATCCTCTACATCAGCTGATAGGAGTAGATTAGCTGATACTGGAATGTTGTCCTCAGTATGTAGCAGATCCTCCGTATATATATATATATATATCTTTTTAATCCTATGGAATCACATAAGAGACAAAAGTTGCAACAAGGAAAAACCCTAGCTTCTCTCTCCCTCCCTCTCGTCGACGGCCGAACCCACGCAACCCCTAGGGTGCGATCGGCGATCAAACACACACAAAACACGCGAGTTTTGATCATTTGGTGAAATCCTTAGGTGGTCTAGCATCTTGTTCGAGGTGGTGCAGTAGCGGTGTTCTACCTTTAGCATTATTGGATCAAGATTTCATCATCATAAAGGTATAACTTTTATCCTTTACTTTGTTTAAGTTTCTTGTACGAGATAGATGGGATCACTGGAAGGGGTTTTTGTTTTTTAGTCCGCTGCGTGATATTATTATTTGTTTTTATACCCTACAAAACCCTTCAGTATGGTCTATAAGAAGTCCTATGAGCCTAAGAGTGGAAGGTTAGACATTTGTTTCATATAGAAACATATATCTCTCTAACACACTTCAAGTTCATTCTAGATCTTCAAGTGGGTGTACAACATTGGTGGTTGTCCTTGGCGACATTCAAGTACTCTAGCAAGTAGGAATCTAGATAGCTTAGTGTGGATACCGATAGAGGAGCACATGGTTGTGTTTATGAATCCATCATCTACAAGGATCAAGAAGAGGAAGGATACATGTGGGTACATTTCTATCTTCCTTGTTCATTCTTTGAGTTGCATTGCCTATGTCTAGAGCTTGTCCATTGGGGCGTATTGTTGGCATCATTATTTTAGAAAATACACGCTATTACTTCCGCTGCGTTTTCTAGATGAACCGTACCCAATAGTGGTATTAGAGTCATCTCTAACATGGCTTTGCACATATGGTTTGAAAACTGGAATTTTCTGTCGAGAAATGGTTTTCCGGGAACAGGGCACGGTCGTACCTCTTGAGGCACGGCCCGTTCCGGTGTCCGTGTACGGCCGTACCCGTGGGGGTACCGGCCATACCGATAACTTATGTTGTAAAGTTTATTTTTTAATTCAGGTAACTAGTCATGATCAGACCTCCCGAGGCACGGTCGTGACGTTGGTCAGGGTACGGCCGTACCTTTTGGGGTACGATCGGTACTGGGCAGAATCTAGTTTTTGAAAATTTGAAACTGGTTCCGGTGGCACACTGGTGGGCACGCCCGTACCCTTCACAGGGCACGCCCTTGCCCGTTCTTTTCTTGACCAGTTTTCGGAATATTTTAAAACAGCTTTTTGTGTTTACAAAATCCAGTTTTGACCAATTTTCTATCAGGCTTGGATCTGATTGTTATCCCACTATATTTTGGTTCCTATATTTATATCTTTCTTATGGTTTGGCATAAAGTGCATAAAAACATACACTTAAAATAGTATAAATGAATATGTGATTTTAAACATGGTCTTAGAATCACTAATGCATATGTACTAGGATTGCCTTAGTGCCTTGAGTGATTTTTGACAATCTTGATCAAAATATATGTTTGACATGGTTTTGTGTCCCACACCATGTTTTTATGTTGGTTGTGCTTGCTTTACTTGTTCGGTAACAAGATATGGCCTTAGACCTATGTGTTGTGGTGCTTGGTGTGTTATTATTTTGGTTTTTGGTTTAGGATTGAGTTCCATAATGTTGTAATTTAATTATTATTTGGTGCGGCTTGTATGCCGTTTATTTATTCCTTGTACTTGTATAGTAGCATAGGAATGTGGCATGCACACCATTTTATTCTTCTATGTATTTGTATAATAGTATAGAAATTTAAATTTAAATTATAACACAGCATCAGGAGTAATGGCGATGATGTCTTGGCGAGATTAAGTCCGGGATGCTAATGGAGATGTCGGATTCAGTGGGAGCATACCCGACTGGGTACTTTGGATCTTGGATTCCTTAGTTGACCTTGTTTTCCTTGTTTGGCTCATGGTGCATAGGATTTTGGGCATGTTACCGAACTATTGTTTATGCATGGTTGTGTTTTATTATTTATTATTCTGCATGAATTTTTAGGAATCGCATTCTAGATAATTTTTGCCAAAATAATAAAACGTTGTTGGTCCCGAATGGATACTACAACAACAAATGTTTGTAGAAGGGGGGTTGAATACAAACTTTAGCAATTTAAAATTTAAGAGACACACGGTTTACTTTTATATAATTCTTATTGATGTAAATCAAGAATTACATGAACTAGATGCGGAAAATCTAAGTTCAATAAAAGGTGGCAACTAAATTAGTCTAACACATAGACTAAGCTAATCTTAAACAACTTATGTCTAAGATGTTCAACACATGAACAAGTTTGTTATACTGAAAGTAAAATGCTAACTCTTCTAATTCTCAACAAATGAGATTTCAGTATTCAACTATCTATTCGCATTCTTATCATGTTTCCATGCATGAGTATATATAAGCAAGGATGTCCGGGTTGATGAATAGGAGAAGGAGACAAAGGTACTTGGTTTAATAATATTATAATAGATAAAGTTAGTGGGTGAAAAGTAAGTTAACTTTATACACAAAGTGTGTAAAGTGAACATACTTTTCAGTAATGAGTGTACCCACTATCTATTATTATATTATTAAAGTACTACCTTTATATCTTGGAAAAGTAAACTTCTCCTTTCACGCTTGTGCTTTAATCAACACCATGCTTTCTGACGATTTGACTTAACCAAGTATAGAGTTGCCAGCCATACTTAGTTGTCAAAGCACATCTTCGAGATCTTCTCTTCTAAAGTATCTTTCTCCTTTTCCAGAGAATAAAGATCTATCCTTTTTGTTTCTTTGCAGATACAAAAAGTGCTAAGTACTTTTACAAAGAAAGATCTAAGGCATAATAGAACAACACATGTTCTGCCTTTGACTTAAGAAAATCTTACACTGAAAAACTATTAGCTGATTAAAGACTCAGCTAATAAACACTAAACTGCAAATGTAATTTTGCTCAGCTAAGGATAAAATGTGAAAGACTCAGCTGACTTGATTTGCTCAGCTGATCGAAATGCTCAGCTAATAATACAAATCATAATACAGCTAATGAACTAGTCAACCTAAACAGTCAGCTAATCCCAAGGGCTCAGCTAACCATTTGAGTACGATCAGTTCATTGATAGAAGAAAGGATAAGATATATAATACCTTATCTGACATGTGGAAGGCATCAGCTGATCAATGAGATACTGTCAGCTGATCTTTGTCTGCTCAGCTGATAAATGAGGTACTGTCAGCTGATCTTTGAGTAGCCCTCAGCTGATGGTTTGTACCATCAGCTGATGCTTTGTAGATTCATAGCTAATGCTTCTTAACTTGTCTTTTCTTTTTAGCTGATCTTCCTGAAGCTGTTCCTTTGGCTGACACTCAGCGTTCAGCTGACACTTTGATTCGTCAGCTGACATTTCTTACTTAGAAATTCTTTAAGTCTAATATGAAAAACAACACATGTTTTTCATTGATCTAAGTCCAAAACTAAATATATAGTTTTGTTAACATCAAATCCTATTTTATTTAATAGACAGGTTTGATTTAGGTTTGATATTGCTATCTCCCCAACAAACGCAAAGATTTGTAAAATGGTTTACAATTAGACACACGTAGAGAATTAACAAATAATATAAAAATGGTATTATATTATAAGTGGATAAAAATTAGTGTTTATCACTTGACTTGTTAATTCGCAAAATGGTTAAAGCTTGGTTTTAACCGGAGAAACAGAAACCCATTTTTCAAAATGTAAATCACGCGCCATCCGTAAGACGACACCACCCGAATCTAGTAAAGCTAAGATGATTGTCGAGCTTTAGCACGATTCATTCCTCATGGAATCGTGTGGAAGGTGAGTGTGGCAACTCGCAAGGGTTGGTTGTTGAGCATAATCACAAACCGATCATTGATCGAGAGTACCACTGTGTGTCTTGACGGGCGGTTTACAATTTCTTTTGTGACACTTAAGTGGCGTCGAGCACTACCCGAGTCATTTAGGAAGATCAAGTAAGAGTTGGCACGGGATGGGATCAAACATGCCAAATGACATAATGGATGTCAATGGATCCCGCAAGGATCTAGAAGGTGCAAAATGGTTGCAATCGGTAAAAATGTTACCGGCCTAAATAGCTTTGCTTAAGTGGCGTTGAGCTCTAGCCGAGTCATCTAGTGAAGTTGATTATGGTTTCTAGCCTTGTTTAAATAATTGGTCTTTCTAAAACTATTTGGATAATTATTTTCATAAGAATCATATCAAATTAACTAAAACGCGTACTCTAATTTGTAGATGGCAAACGATAACAACACCACACCGAACATATCCCTCCATTTCTCCCTATAGAAGGAAAAACTTGTTGGTGTGAATTTTGTTGATTGGTATCAGCAATTGTGAATTTTCCTTCGCTATGAATCAATGTTGCATATCCTCGAGGAACAACTTCCAAAGGTGCCTGCTACAAACGCGAGTTGGGCCGATAGATATGCTTTTGAAAAGCGTGTCAAAGACACTAAAGAGGTTTATCTTTTCATGTTATCGACTATGAGCTATGAACTGCGAAAGCAACTCGAGCATACGAGTACGCATGACATTATTAAACAATTGAAGGACACGTTCCGACAAGAGGTTAGGGAGGAACACTATGAGTGTGTCAAGGTCCTTGTCGGTTATCGGATGTAGGAGAGTGAGAATGTTAGTGTTCACGTATTTCGTATAAGGGCATACATTTACCAACTACATACGTTAGGATTTCCTATTGGGAGGGAGCATGCGGTGAATATGATTCTCCAGTCCCTACCCGCGTGCTATGATAAGTTCTTTACGGACTTTTATAAGCACAAAATGGTGGAATCCTTAAAGGAATTGCATGGCATGCTGAAGGTTTTTGAGTCTAACATGGCAAAGCCCAATTCCTCCTCTTTCACCCGGATATTTAAGGGATGGAAAACCGAGAAGAAGGATATGACTCCTCCAGGAGAAGTTTGCTACTTCTGCGGTGAGAATGGAAATTGGCCCCGTGAAACTTGTCCTGAGTGTGTGAAGGAGTTGAAGCTTCTTATGAGGGAGGGGAATAACTCCTCAACTTTAGGTTCATTCATGGTAAACTCCATTGCTTTTGCTTTTCTACTTCTTATTACTAGGTTTTATGAAATGCTAGCTATAACACTCATATTTGTTACAAAAATGGTTTTTTTCAAAGTACATGTGTTAAACGGAAGTAAATGGATGAAGCATGGAGAGTTGGACTTCAAGATGGGAAACCTGGAAGTTGTCTCCTTTGAAGAAATGGGAGTTCGGATCTCGCCATTCCGTAGCTATTTTATTACTTCATTAGATGTATATATACTATCAGCCCTGCGTAGCGAGAGAAATATTATATCTATTATGCCTTGGTTGACGATGGATATTTCTATGAATTACATATTTAAATATATTTATTTGTGAACATTTCTTTATTTCAAAGTTTATCCATGTCATGGCATTTATAAGCTTAAAGTAATAAAATAATCAAGAATGATATGTGTGAGACAAAAATGGTTTGGATAGTTATCCTTATTACAAAGTCAATTTAACCATATAAATAATACTTGCATCACTAAGGTCTATGTGGTTTAGGATCTTGAATACATTTGATCCTGGATCATATGTTGAGTGCAAGAATTGTTCAATAGGCTAAATGATTTAAACATCCTTCACCGGCGTTAGCAAGAGGAATGGAAGCCTGTTGAATTTGGTCATGCTTATGTGTGTTGATTCGTTCAAGCGATCCATGAGGATAACTTCATGTACTTCGTTACCTTTACCCGTGGTGGTAGTAGGGTTGGTATGTTTGAAACCTTTAAGGTGTTCAAGACTTACCAAAACGTGGCATATGGTCAAATAGGCAAAATGACTACGATACTTGAATCTTGTGAAGATGTTAAGTACCTTAATTTGAACTAGGTAACTATCATAAAGAATTATGGGACTTGTCTCACAATTCTTTTCTCCTTAGACACATTGGCACATAGGGTCATGTAATGGAGGAACTGGAGATTCTTGGATATGTGTCGATTATTGGTGGGTTGCAAGTTCATACCCAAGTGTTGGGAATACCTGAAAGTAGCGTACAATGTTCTAATTTTAGAACCAACAAAGATGGTCTAGTATGCACCTTAGGAGATACGACTTGAAAGAGTGTCTTTACTTGTCTATCTCAAAGCCTAGATTATGTAGCCTACATTTAGACGTGAGGTAGAGGAATCCGGGGTCTAGAGGTGATGCTCCATTAGGCACTCTACTGAGACCATGGAATATTTTTTTCACAAATTTTTGAGGACAAGCTTTGTTGCTTGATGGAAAATGGAGAATTGATATCTATGGGAGACAGTGCGAGGAAAGCAAGCCTTGAATGGTAAAACCAGATGTTGGCACTAGCACTCAATCAGAAATGATTGGAAATCAGCATGGCTATGCTGGAGAACTTGTCATTATGTCATCACTCTTCCTATATCTGATAGCAGTCGGATAGATATACTTCTATATCTAGAGGAAGACGATTCAAATGATGGGTTTTGTTAAATTCATCAACTATCAGATTCATAGTGGGCCTAGAGTCTGCTAGAAGGAGAGAGGTGATGAGAATGGGATACAATCCATGTCAGATATCCAAGTAATGGACTTGGATGATCGAAGACCTTGGTGTAAACCTAGAGGGTGTACATGAGTTTTCGGGTACGAAGACTAACATGGATGGACAACTTCAAATACTGACTAGTAGTAAAATGTTCCGTTGTGATTGACCGCAAGGTTGGTATCACAAAGAAATTATTCTCTAGTGGTAATGTTGAAGGTAACTCGGATACTCACGGATATCACTATCTTCTCATGGCTACGAGGTATGGTAGTAGAATGTAAAGACCGTATTCCTTCATGGGAATTTTGTAAGTGATGCAACACTTTCCAATAGTCTTGTACACTAAAAGTATCATCGTAATGTCTACAAATTTGAGAAGCCCATTCGTGGGCTTATACAAACCATCTAAAGGTTTAGATCTTTGCGTAATGAGAAAATCATAATCTTTTGAGTTTTGATAAAGCAAAGATGAAACATTAGTATTTCTGGTATTGTATATCTACCTTATTGAAGACAATGTCTTGAACTGGCGGTTTACAAACCAGGTTTAGGGATTGTTGTTTTATAAGAAGATGTAGCAGATAGAAAATGGAACTTATAGAGTTCAAGAAATATTGAGATATGTTCTTGATGTTCTGTGGATACTAAGTGGCTTTGAGTAAAATTGTTAATCTTATGCTAGCTTCTATACTAGTAGGGATAGTTGCCGATGTTGATCGGTTAAGAACCCTGCCAAGTGGTGTTGTTGTGTTGTCAAATGGAATGGTTCTTTGAGAATCATATACCCTATAGGGTTCTTTCAAAACAATAAGGGTATGATGGCTTATATATGAGAACCATAGTCATTAACATTGTGATCCTATTGGGATCTTTTGAGACAATGACGGTATGATGGTTCGTAGACGTGAACCGTAGCCTTGAGCATTGTGATCCTATTGGGCTCTTTTGGGACAATGAGGGTACGATGGTTCATAGGCATGAATCATAGTCTTGGGAATCATGACTCTACTCGGACTTTTTTCGAGACTAATGAGAGTATGATGTCTCAAGGAAAAGAACCATAGTCGTAAGCTTTGTTGATTCGATTATGTTCTTCTAGAACAAATGAGAATACGAAGGCTTAGACGATAGACCAAGATCTCGCTGACGCACACTCTATAAGTGATTGGTCATGAGGAGAGATATGGTTGTTATAAGAGTACACACAGATAGCTTTTAGCGTATTCGTTAACTAAGCTATTGTCATAAGCTAGTGATGATTCGTCATGCTAGGCTTGCATGCACTAAGTATGTAAAGAGACTTTGGCTTGAGTTTGTTCTAGCTAAATTTGATATGCATGTGTTGGGAACATTAAGAAATAAGTGTGATTTTGGTCGTATCGATTATTAAATGGGGATTTGGTAATGTGTGTGGAGCGGGTACTTTTATTAGCCTTTATTATGTTCCATTATAGCATGTTTAACCGCTTTCATAAATAAAATGTTTATTCTAAATCTCCACGATCGGTCATTCTTCTTAAAGGAGGAAGAAGTGAATTAAGATCGAGGTAAGTTGTTGGTAAAGGTGTTCATCTTGGATTGAATACATGGTTATGCAACACTTAACCTGTACTTGATAATGGATCAAGTAACTGGAGGAACCAGAACTGAGTTTACTTCATGGGCATGGTCACGATATCTACTGGCCCCTCATTGACTATATTGATGACACCAAAATATGTGGCCACGCTCGAGTTAAATTGATAATAGATCAATTTTGCAACTTGTTTTGTTTGTCATAGTTAGTCTTGATCGAGAAAAAGAATCGTAGATGATCTGGAGGTTGACAGTGTTCCATGCCTCGCATTCACACGGGATATCGTGAATGAATGGATGAATGATACTTATCTATAGGACCATTCTTTGCAGGTTGGTACTTGTCATGGATGACATACCCTATTATGACTTGCGGGCATAGATGCCTTGCTAGAGGCCAATCTACTTTGGTGACACCTTTCGTGGGTATGTCATGTGCAAGTGGGAGTCTGTTGGAATATGCCCACTGACACACACGAGTTGGTACCACTGGCGATGAGGCATAGGCCTATTGGGTCACACACCAAGTATTGATTCCAGCAAAACCTTGAACTAGATAGAGAGGAATGTTTGCACTTAATCAAGTGATGAAACTTTGCATTTGAAGATCAGAGTGTATGAATTCGTATATAGCCGAGAGAGAGAGAATGAAGAAACACACACAAACACCTTTTTGGTAATTGAAATTCTATTGCAAAGCTTACAAAACTAAGGGAGTCTCATCCCTATATATAGGCATTGCCTATTTACAAAACACACCCTCACTTTATAATTCTAACATTCTCCCCCTATGTGAGCAGTGTGAACATTCATAACAAATAAAAGAAAATTACATATCATTTATTGACTTGTTGTGAATGTCGAATGCCACTTGCCATTTTCATCTATACCTCCGACTCTCTAGTGTATTCTTTATTAGTTCAATGGCTCGGTACGCTTGGGTTTGCTCACCTTTAGGCATGGTCTCACGAGCTTTCCACACCTTTTCGTGAATCTTGTAATGAAGGATTTTGAAGGTGCCATCATAGTAGGCCATAAGCTCATTCAATCTGACGAATATCTTTTCTTTCTTTGAGTTCTGATAGATAACACCTCGATCACCCTTATAATGGCTATTCCCTTCATGAATTACTGTCAACTCCTCAAGTTGTTCAAGATCTGGATGGCTTTGGTTTGGCTTGAGAAAATTGACCTTGAGGTGGTTGCATTCAGGTCCGAGTTGCACGTCATGATCCTTAACTTACTCAATTAAATTCCTCATGTATCTTATTAGTGAGGTTCTACCAAACTGTTCATGTGGATACTTACCTTATTTCAATGTGAGAACTTCATATACGAATGCAATGTCATGAACTTTAACATGTCTCAGATCAGCTTCGTTGATAGAGATCCTTTGACCGTTAGCTCTTTCTATCTCAAATATTGAATATTTGTATTGGAGGGTAGTTGAAGTGACCAGATTTAACAGTTTAGTGATGGGATAATCTGACATGACTAGTTCCTTCGGAGACTTGGACGCTTTCAGGATGTGTTCATATCTCTTCTTCTGCTTATCGTCCAATCCCCGCAACTCAGGCGGTGTAATTTCTATTACTTCACTACTGAAAATATCAGTAATTTGTTCTTCAAGATTGGCAGCATTCACGAAGTAGTTTTTCCATATGGGCTGCAAGCTGGCTTTCCTTGGGAGCATGTTGTTTTTATCTAAACCCCTGTCACTGGTATACACTGAAGGAGATGGTGGAATTATCATATTTGGTGGCAAGGGCCATTCTGATTCTTGTCTTGCTTTCTCTGCTGCTTCTTGTTGTCTGTTTTGCTAAAGAAGTCAGCAGCAGAGATTTGGAATTCACTAGGTGGAGGAAGAAAAAGGTCATGAACTTCACTAGAAACCACCGCAAGAACCCCGGGATACATCAAACCTAGGTTTGGTCCTTTTTGTTTTTTGAGCCTATTTCTTTTTCTGTTCTTGTTTTCTTTTCTCAACGTTTGTAAGATTAAAGTAGTCATCAAATCTAGCAACAACTCGGGGTTCCTCAGGAGCTTGTTCAGCATGTTGCACAGTTTAAAAATTATCTATGTCCTGCCAAAGCTGATCATGATCATAGGCCTCCTCACTTTCCATTGGTATTTCTCCCTCTTCACTTATCTCAGGCCTCGATTGAATTTGTAAATAAGTTTGTTGAACATGACCGGCCCTCTTTTCCATTTCATAACTAGTGCCCGCAGCAGCAAGAAGTATTGTACTCAAAGGGGTAATAAGTGTAGCCAAGTATCATTATTGTCTTTTCTCCCCCTCGGGATGATCATCAGGATCATGATCGTTACACTTTCTGCCATGCCGTGCTACTTTGGACTTACATACCTCTTCTACTGCTTTTTAACCTCACTTTCACTTCATTCATTTCGGTCCAGAACCCAGTTGTAAGATCATCTATCATGGTTCAAATCTCCTCCTTAAACGCATTCAAGTTACTACTGCAAAAGGTCTTTTCAATGCGGAGGGTTGTAAGTAGATCATTGTCGTGCTCACTCTCGGGGTTTTGTTCAAGAAGCTTTACATAGAGTAGGATTTTAAATGAGTCAATGGATAGGTTGGAGGTATCGATGGTAGGTGGTTGTCTGGAGTTAACAATTGCTTCAAGATTTTCCAGTTTCTGATGAAGAGAGTTCACGGCTTGTAAGATTGTTTCTTATAATTCGGCACGTGTAACAAATCTAGAATCACAAAGATTACCCGTTGAGATTCCATCCACAGAGGCAGAACCACCTAATGGAGTTGTAGGAACGTTGACCCCAATAGGATTTCCTTCTGATCCTCGAATGGCACCAAAAGAGGTACCACCTATAGAATTTCCGAACACTTGTGACACAACAAGGCCAGTGCATTGATTGTGTCCTTGTGATGTAAAAGAAACGCAGAAATCCGCGGTATATCAATGTGCATCAAAGGAACGTGCGACGACGAGGGAGGCGGTCCTATTGTATCAATACGCCTCATCTCCAAATGAGATGGTCGTAGATGATGTGCTACAGCCCTATGAAATAAAGTAGGTACTTGTTGAGAAGCACCTAATTGGCTGGGTGGGGTTTGAAGATGCATGGTTGGGATGACCGTGTCTGTTCAGTATCAGACCTAACTATGTCAAATCCGATAGAAGTTGTAGCTTCCCGGCTTTTTAAGGCTAGGGGACCCTCTTCACTCATTTGTTCTTTTCTCACCTGAACTCACACTCATAGCACTATCTTCTTCTCTGTCACCTAAACCAAATATCTATTCACAGACATTGGAGAATCAGTAGGTGTTACAGATGCATCAAGTTCCATAGAAGGATCTTGGTCTAATTCAGCTTGAGTGTGTATCAACCCTTGAGTAACCGCTTGCCTCTGAGTATGATCAAGCACCAACACAATGCCACCTTGACTGGTAGAAATAGTTTCAGGTATATCAGGGACCAAGTCAGGGGAAACAGCAGCAGTGGTTTCACCTTGTACCTGAGGACTTTCCACCGGTATTGTGAGTTTCATGAAGTCCGGTGTACTTTCCGTTGGTTACTAAATATGAATTTTTGGAGTCCCCACCTCCATTTCTATATGTTTGATTATATCCAGTCAAGATTCCGGGGTTCCAATTTCTATCTGCTCAGTTTCTATTGTAAGAGCCTCAAATGATTCAGCATTAGTTGCAGAAGATTCCTCAGACTCAGAGTTAGGGTAGGATGTTTCCAGGGATGCCATTACATTTAAAATGTTCTCGGGATCATACATGTCCCCTCCCTCTCTACGTGTTTCACAAACATCCCCTTCACAACCCCTCTCTTGCTTTTCACTCTACACATCCCTCTCAGTATCTCCAATAGATAACTGAGGCCTATCCACTACATCCTCACCTTGTACTACTCCTCCTTAGGTAGGTACCGCTGGCTCTGGCATAACCATAGGGGTACTCCTAAACTCGCCCTATAACTCACTATAATCTTATTTTGCTCACTGTTACATGAAGCCGTAATTTTTTCCGGCGTAACGGATAAAAAGGGATTCTAACGGTAACTTTTATCTCTCCTCAAAAAGGTATATATACCGATCATAACCGGTTTAGAGAAGTTTACGCTTACAAATCTGACTTCTCATCTTCTAATGCACTCCAACCACAAAGGACTTCGACCCCTATTGATGATGACAAAAAGGAGGAGAAGGTTCAAGAAGCTGATGCTGAGTTAGTTCAAGTTGAAGCTCTACTAGCACTGTCAAAAGGAGCAGAGAGGCAAGCTCAGCTTGAGGGGGAGCTGGGATTAAAAGAAGATGAACCTGCAGCAAAGAAACAAAAATTAACAGAATCTGAATCTGAGGCCGAAGAGGTTTCTGAAACTGAGCAGGAAACATAAGAAGAGAAAGCTACAAGACAACTAATAAAGATGCTCGAGCAAGAATAAGCATATGAGCTTAAAATCTCTGTAGCTGAGTTAAGGAAGAGGAAAGAGAAGGAAGCACAGGATCAAGAAAAAGAAAAACTGAGAAAAGCTTCGGCTCAAGCTGAAGCTGAGTATACAGGTCCAAGACCTGATCCTATCCCATACACTGATGTAGAGATCCAAGAATGCTATTTCAGAAGGAGCGTCAGTAAAGAGATCAGAGGCATGGCTCTTAGCAGAACAAATGGAGCCATCATTCTCAATTTTGAATTTTATGATAAATCTACAATGGGAATAGACCTGAGATATGTTCACAGGATGGGCTACCAAGAATGGCAGAGAATATTAATGATGCTCAAGAAGTTCAAGAAAAGCCAAATCAAGCAAGAGATCTTTGCTGAAGTTTCTAAACTAATCAATAGAGCTGAGGAACTGAGATATGTTCCAGTTCCTGGTCTGCAATGGGAGAACTTATTCAAGATGCTATGGTGATAGCTCAAATCATTTTGTAAGGTATAAGCTGAATAAGATACACCTAGCTTTAAAGAGAATCAAGGTATCGATACACCTGTTCAGGGATTCATGTTTAAGGATCAGGCAGGAAATCCTAGCTTTATCAAGCTGAGTGAGATATGTTATCTAAAAGCTAGGGATGCCATACATATAAGAAGTTGTTGTGGTGATAGCTCAAATCATTTTGTAAGGTATAAGCTGAATAAGATCATTAGAATGCAACAGAGAGAACTCAGAGGGGATGCAGAAGCTGAAAGACTCCTAGAAGAAATCAACAGAGAAATAATTCTTTGGGAGGTTCTACATCCAGAGTTCAAAAGATAATAGATTATTTATATTGTAAATATTAGATTAGTTTTGATTTTGTAAGCACTAAGTGTGCATGATCTGAGTGATCAATACTTTTGTATTATGATATGTTCAATCAATACAAATATTTGTTTGATATGTTCAACTGTATTATGATATGTTCATAAAAATAAGTCTGATTAGTTCAGCTTAATGAATAATTGATTAGTTCTTATTCATTAACATGTTTGGTTGGTTTGTTCAACTAAAAGTTGGTATGTTCCACTTATAATTGATAAGTTCAATTAAAATTGATAAGTTCAATTGATATTTGATTAGCTCAAATTGAAAATCTTGATGAGTTTAAGATTTAAAACATAATTCTATTAAACAAACTTAATAACTGTTGATGGTTTTGTCATCATCAATAGGGGGAGTTTGTTGGGAAAATGATCTCATCAGTTTAGATTTGATGAGACAAAGTTAAGTTTGTAAGATGTGTTCTACATATAGCTTAAATAGAATTATGAAGCTTAGTCAGACTGAACACTCATAGTGATTCAGACTGAGTATAAGCTGAGTGTAAGCTGTACATATGTTTGATCAGCTTAGACTATATCTTAGTAAGATTATCAATGTGTTTGATAAGCTGTGTGTGTCACCTAAGATATATATTGAGTTTCAGCTTGATGAGTTTCAAGGTGAGCGATTCAGCGTATATGCTGAGTTAGCTCAATAGAGTTGCTAAATATGTTTTAGTTAACTCTTTAGACTTCTAAGGATGAGTTAATAAATATACATGTTAGTCCATATTTGTTTTCGAGTGTGTTCTCGAAGAACTCAGCATGATGAGTTTTAAGCTGAGTAGAACTCAGCTTGATGAGTTTCAAGCTGAGTAACTCAGTCCGAGTAAAAAGTCGGTTTCAGATAATTTAAATTTGTTTTAAATTTATCTTTATCTCTCTAAATCTACGGCAAGGATAAGAAGATTCCAGAATCAAGATTGAAGATTGAAGACTCAAGATAAGAAGATTCAAGATTCAAGATTCCGGGTTATCCGATAGTTAGTTAGCAAATTAGGCTAAGTCTTAGTTTGTTAGATTCCATAGGCACAGGATTATAAATACTTATCTCCTGATAAGTTTAGAGGTACGACTCAGAAAATATTCTGAAACGAATACAACTAAGTGTTGCAGAGCCAAATACCTTACCTCAACCGTATGTGTTACGATTCTTGAATCACTATTTGTCAGTTCAACGTGATCAAGAAACTCACAGATTGCCAAGATATTCGTGTGTTCGAATATTCACATTGGTTGTGAAATTGGTAAGTTATTAATCTGTGTAAATCCTGTTTAGAGAGTCGTCGGTATCTATAATCATAAGTTGATTTTAGATAGCTAAGTTTGAGAGATTGAGAGATTTTGATTAGGTGTTTACATATCAAGAGTTGCTTACTTGATAGAGTCTGTAATCATCTTCTTACTAATGATAAGCAAAGCATTCGATTGTGGTTTGATTTACTTTGTGTAACACTTTACTTTGATTTGTTCAATTTCCGCAGAAAGTGTATTCAACCCCCCTTCTACACACCTGTTGCTTGTTGTTATTCTCACCAAGGGACCACAACTCCGGCCATCATGCAAATTGGGCCTGGACATCAATATCCAGGTCGCTTTCTGTATCAATATCAGAGAGTAATTGATCCTCTTCAACCATCAATATTTTACCAGCAGTCTATCTTTTTTGAGAGACGATATTTTTTCCGGTAGTACTCAACATCCTTTACTTTATTTTGAGGACACTCTCTTATCATGTGGCCAGTACCCCCATATTTGTAACACTTTTTATCTACCTTCTTCTCTTCCCTCACAAACCTAGGTCTTTTAGCAGTTTTGGTTGCTTTAGGTCGTCGAGATCCAGAGGTGAACCGATATTTTTTGTTGGTTTTTGAAAAACGGTTTCTGAAGGTCTTTGTCACAAACGATAGAGCCTAAATTGCAGCTTCAATAGTATCCTCATCGTCCTCTTATGGTTCAGATTCGGATATAACAACTTGTTTATATTTCATCGATTTGGAGGACTCCTGTGAGCTTCTATCAGCAGCCACTAAGGCTAAGGGATCAGGCATGGACTGTTTGGGCATGGATTTAGCAACTTCATTCTCGTACTGATGAAGATCCTCATAGATGTTGTGGTATATGACCATGGTGAGGTTTCTATTTATGTGCTTATAAAGCTTCACATGCTCTTTCCACTCTGGCCCAAATGCTTGCAAGAATACACAGTTGACATAAAGGTCGGTGCGAGCAATCTTGCTGGATCTCAGCTCGTTCTGCAATTTACAGAAACGGCTGTATGTGTCAGATAAGGGCTCATTCTTGTAAGCAGAGAATTCGTGGAAGCTATTGACAAGTTGAGTGCGCTTTATGAATTCTCCTTGGTCAGTACCCTGCAGTTGTTTCTTGATCTCATCCCAAATCTCCTTGGCCGTTTTAAGGCTGTCTACCTTCATATACATTTCTGAAGATAGTCCTTGTTTTAGATAATACCTAGCCAGTTTCTCCGCCTTCTTCCTTTCCTCCTCAGTGGCTATCAACTCATCGAATGTCTTTTCTCTTTTATCAGCATTTATGGGGGGTTGTTGTTTGGTTGAGCTTCAATGACTTTGATGAACTTTTTGTTTCCATTGAAAATGCAATCGATCATATCAGCACCATAGATTTCATTGTGTTCAAGGAAGTCCATAAACCTACCTTTCCATACGAGATAATTGTTTCTAAACAAAACTGGTGGTTTTGTATCAGTTCGATTGCTAGCATCTCATTAGAGCTAGACATGATTTCAATTGATTGGTAATTGATCGTTGACTTGTAGTGCAATGATTGATAAACTATTCTTATCAAAATCGAATGTATTTTAATTCGAATTTGATGTCCGTAAAGATTGAGTTCGAATATCCTTAGATTCGAATGATAGGTTCTAATGTGCAAACAAAGTTTTCAAGTTGTTCGAATGAAATGGTTCGAGTAGAATTTCAGTTCAAATGAGGTGTTCGAATGTGTTGAATTAGTTCAAGTTTGTTAAATTCGAATTAGAGTTTAATTTGAGTAAGTTCAAGTTCACAGGTTCAGTAGGTTTACGGGCTAAGTTTCAACTTCACAATCCAAGAACAGGTTCGAATAATCCCAATGGTTCGAGTATAAATGTTGCTCGAATGTCTAACACTTGAATCCTTTTTCTGAAAATTTCAGCAGAGTGATCTTTCTGATTTGAGTATATAGTATCCAAGGGTAAGTTCGAATAAAATTCCTTCGAGCCTGAATTTAACTCGAATGTCAACTAATAGTGTCACGCTCGAATCCCAGTACTTAGAGGATTTTTCAAGTACTTTGTTGTATGCTCGAATGTCATTATTAGTAACACGCTCGAAGCCAAGGACTTGAAACTTTTTGATCAAATTGAAACAAGCTCGAATGTAAAACAATAATGCCTTCGAGCTTAATCAATATACCACGCTCGAATAAGTATTCCTTTAGAGCTTGTGCAAAACCCACGCTCGAACTATAACGGACTTGTTCGAAATTCTCGTACAAACACCCAAATTTCAAATTTCACCTACTGAAAGATCAAAAACTCAGATCTGGTTTGTTCTTAGTGTTCTTGATCAGAAATTTATCTTCTTCAATCCATAACAGAAAATCAACCAGAATTATCCCAATGAACTCGAAATTAAATTTAAAACAGAACACACTTCGAATTAATCAGCGAAGAACTCGAATCAGTGATGATTCGAACAAGGAACAGTAGTCTTGTGAACACTCAATTACGGTTAAGCTAAAAAATAACTCTCAGATTTTTATGATTTTGATGTAAAATTAATAGATTAGTGATCCAAATTTACCTTAGATGTTATTCCCTTGATAATTGAACACTTATAGCACCAATATCGATCAAATCAAGCCATAATCATTAAGAACACGTCTCGGTTCGAACGTAGAACAGTAACAGCCTTCGAATCTTCGATTTTAGAACAGTTTTGGATCAATCACGAGCCAATGTACAAGCTTGGCTCTGATACAAATTTTCACTTAATCAAGTGATGAAACATCGCATTTAAAGATGAGATTGTATGAATTTGTATATAGCCGAGAGAGAGAGAGAATCAAGAAACACACACAAACCCCTTTTTAGTAATTAAAAATTCTATTACAAAGCTTACAAAACTAAGGGAGTCCCATCCCTATATATAGGCATTGCCTATTTACAAAACACACCCTCACTTTATAATTCTAACAAGGAAAAACCCAAAAGTGGGGTTTTGGTGGGCCAGGCACGGCCGTGCCTCTTGTAGGTATGGGCGTGACTCAAGGTCTGACACGAGCCCAAGGCCGGTGTACATCATTGGTGGTTGTTCTTGGCGGCGTCCAAGTACTCTAACAAGTGGGAATGTAGATAGCTTGGTGTGAATACCGATAGAGGAGCACTAGGTTGTGTTCTTGAATCCATCATCTACAAGGAACAAGAAGAGGAAGGCAAGATGTAGGTATATTTATATCTTCCTTGTTCATTCTTTTAGTTACATTGCCTATGTCTAGAGCTTGGTCCATTGGGGCATATTGTTGGCATCATTGTTTTAGAAAAATTGTTTGTTGGGGAGATATAGATATCAAACCATAATCAAACCTGTCTATTATTTGAAATAGAATTTGATGTTAACAAAACCACATATTCAGTTTTGTACTTGGATCAATGAAAAACATGTGTTGTTTTTCATATAAGACTTAAAGAATTTCTAAGTAAGAAATGTCAGCTGACGAGCCAAAGTGTCAGCTGAACACTGAGTATCAGCCAAAGGACCAGCTTCAGGAAGATCAGCTAAGAAGAAAAGACAAGTCAAGAAGCATCAGTTATGCATCTACAAAGCATCAGCTGATGGTGTAATCCATCAGCTGAGGGTTTCTCCAAGATCAGTTGAGCAGTAAAGGATCAGCTGACACTATCTCATTGATTAGCTGATGCCTCCCATCTGTCAGATAAGGTATTCATTACTTATCCAATCTTGTCTCCATAAGCTAATCATACTCAAATGATAAGCCGAGCCCTTGGGATCAGCTGAGAGTTTCTTTTGATTAGTTTATTAGTTGTACTCTAATAACATTGATTAGCTGATCAGTTTGATCAACTGAGCAGATCTGGTTAGCTGAGTCTTTCACCATTGTCCTTAGCTGAGCAAAATTATGTTTGCAGTTCAGTGTCTGTTACCTGAGTCTTTACATTATGTATCAGCTAATAGTTTTTCTATGTAATATTTTCTTAAGTCAAAGGCAGAACATATGTTGTTCTATCATGCCTTAGATCTTTCTCTATAAAAGTACTTAGCACTTTTTGAATCTGCAAAGAAACAAAAAGGATAGATCTTGATCCCCTGGAAAAGGTTAAAGATACTTTAGAAGAGAAGATCTCGAAGATATGTTGAAACAACTAAGTATGGCTGGCAACTTCATACTTGGTAAAGTCAAGTCTTCAGAAAGCATGGTGTTGATAAAAGTACAAAGCATGGAAAGAGAAGGTTCATGTCCCAAGGCATAAAGGTGGTACTTTAATAATATAATAATAGATAGTGGGTAAACACCTTACTTAAAAGTATGATCACTTTACACACTTTGTGTATAAAGTTATCTTACCTTTCACCCACTAACTTTAATCTATTATAATATTATTAAATCAAGTATCTTGTCCCCTTCTCCACTCCATCAACCCGGACACCTTTGTTTATATATACTCATGCATGGAAACATGCTAAGTATGCGAATATATAGAGTTGAACACAGAAATCTCATCTGTTGAGAATTAGAAGAGTTTTCATTTTACTTTCTGTGTTGCAAACTTTGTTCATGTGTTGACCGTCTTAGACATTAGTTGTTTGAGAATAGCTTAGTCTATGTATTAGACAAATTTAGTTGCCACCTTTTATTGAACTTAGATTTTCCGCATCTAGTTCATGTAATTCTTGATTCACATCAATAAAGAATTATATAAAAGTAAATTGTGTGTCTTAAATTTTAAATAGCTAAAGTTTGTATTCAACCCCCCCCCCTTCTACAGACATTTGTTGTTGTAGTATCCATTCGGGACCAACAACTGGTATCAGAGCAGGCTAGATAATTCATGTCTAAGATCTGTTTTGCTTACTCTTCAACTGCTTCTACTCCACACTTCAAAATGGCCACTCCTGTTGCTACCACTAACAATTCTCTCAACAATGGCTCACTCACAAGGTGTCCAACCTTTGATGGGGAAAACTTTTCCCTCTGGAAGAATAGAGTTTATCTCTACATGTCCAGCCTTGATGATGTGATGCTCAAGACTGTTACTGAAGGTCCTTATGTTCCATCCTCTGTTGTTGATGTCACTGCTGCCACTGATACAACTCCTGCAGAAGAAAGGTATGTTGTAAAAGCCATTCATCAATGGTCTGATGAAGACAAAAGGCTGGTTAATCTCGATGTCAAAGCCAGAACAGCCTTAGTCTCAGCACTACCAAATGATGTCTATCATCAAGTTCTCAACAGCAAATCTGCAAATGATATGATAAACACTTTGTCTGTTGCTTATGAAGGCACTGAAGAAGTGCAGGAGAATAAGAAACTCCTTCTGGTAAGAGAATATGAGTTCTTCTTTGCTCATAAAGGTGAAATTCTTACTCAGACCTACACCAGGTTCAACTGCCTTATTAATGACTTAAGAAGGGCAGAGGTTCCCAAGAGCAATAAGGAGCTTGTAAACAAGTTTCTTGACTCTCTCCTAGAATCTTGGGATCATTTAATCACTGTGCTAAAACATGGTGAGAAAATCAAGGGTCTTACACTGGTTGGTTTATATGGAAACCTTATGAATCATGAACAATCAGTGAAGCAAAGGAAACTCTCTACCAAGGATATGAAGGAGGCTGCAAAAGCTCGATCTACTGCCCTTGTATCTAAAGATACAAGATCCAGGAGTTTTCCTGCAGTGGTGGACGAGTCCAGTGATGAGGAGGAAGAGGAGGAGTCTTCTGATGAAGATTAAGTGGCTGATGGGGATGAAGTTCTGGAGAACATGGACAGCATTGAAGTTGCTGTTGAGCAGGCTGCCATGTTGGTAAAAAGGTTTAAGCCTTTCTTGAAAAGAAAGGGTGTCAAGAGGTTTGAGAAGAAACCCTTCAAAGGAGAAAAATCCAAGTTCAAACCAAAGGCTTCTGAAGGTTGTTTCTCCTGTGGCAAGACTGGTCACTATGCCAGTGAATGTAAGTCCAGAGGAAGCACAGGCTTCAAGGGTTCCTCAAGCTCAGATAGCAAGATTGATTATGAAGCTAAGTACAAGAAGCTTCTTGTTGCTGTCCTTGATAAGAAGAAGAAGAAAGCCCAGAATAGTGTGTTGGTGGCTGAAGAAGAAGATTGGGCTGAGGAAGATCTCTCAAGTGATGAAGATGAGGTCCTCTCTGCTCAGCTCAGCTTGATGGCCAACACAGGGAGTACAAGTTCCTTTGATAAGGACATGAAGAAAGCTGCTAAAGTTTGTACTTCTCCTGACTGGGATCCTTCTTCTATGTATCAGGTTGGAAAGTTTATTAACTATGAAGATAATGAAAAGAACACTATGTTTGATTATCTGTGTGTTGATTTTCAGTCAAATATTCAAAGAGAAAAGAAGCCACAAATAGAAATAAATCACTAAAAGAGATTTTGAGTCATAAAGATGAGAAACTGAAACTAATGACAAAACTAGAAGATGATTTAGCTAATCAAAAGATACTTAATCAGATCTTGGTAAAAGAAACCAATGAAGCAACCATAAAGTTTAATGACCTACAAAAAGTAGTTAAATCTTGGTGTGTTTCTGCTGAAAAGACCACTCAGTGTGTCAATGAGCAGATTCCTAAACAAGTTCAAGCTATTATTGGTGGAAATTATTCTCAAGCTGCTAATTGTGTTGATTTTAGTAAGGACATAAATATCTTAGAAAAAACTGATATTTTACCTCTTACCTTTCAAAAGATAGTAAAAGGAAAAAGTATTATCACTAACAGATTTTTCAAAAGTAAATGTACTCAGCTAAAGGACTCAACAACTTCAAAAGTTATTGCAAATTCTATTGTTCTGTCAGAAAGTAAAAGTACTGAAAATTTAATGTTAAAGGAAGCCAGTAAAGGAATGGAATCATTTGTTGATACCAAAGAGACATTATGTTGACAAACCTTGAAAGCTGATACATTAAATATAAGTGCTCAGCTGACTGACATTTCATTAGCTGATGATCCTCGATCAGCTGATCAGAGAACAGATGATAGTTGCTCAGCTGATAGCCTGTCAGCTGATCAAAAATCCTATGTAAACTGTTTAGATGATCCAGTATCACTTCAAACTCTTTCAATAAAAGAAACCAAGAGAAAAGGACTTAATGTTCACATAAAGTCTAAGTCTGCCACATCTAAGGTTGATCAAAAACTCCTTTTTCCTAAGGATCAATCTAAGGTGACTGTGAACAAAGACCTAATTAGTTTACAGAATCAGCTGCAACAGCTGAATGGTGAAATCTGTCAGCAGATGACCCATAGTCATCAGAAGATAGTTAAGACATCTCCTGGGCGATCACTAAAACATTTCAAAGGCTCCAAAAGTCAAAAATGTTATAAATGTGGGAGCAAAGGACATAAGGCAAGTGATTGTTCTCTTGAAGGTAACTCAAGACAGCGGAATGATTTTGATAACACTGTGGTTCCAATCATTCATAAACAACCTAATATGAAGTGGATAGCTAGGTGCAATCCACAGGGGTCCACTTAGTTGTGGATACCCTATGTATCACTAACCTTCTTTCAATCTAATCTTTGCAGGGTCTTAACACATGGTACCTAGACAGTGGATGTTCAAGGACCATGATAGGTTGTAAAGCTCTGTTAAGTAACTACAAGAAGGAAAAGGGTCCAAGGGTGACCTTTGGTGATAACAACTGTGGGCAAACAAAAGGCTACGGTGAACTTCATAATGGGAACTTAACCTTGTCCAAAGTATCATATGTCAAAGGGCTTAAGTACAATCTCATCAGCATAAGTCAGTTATGTGATTGTGATCATAAAGTCCTATTTACTAAGACAGGTGGTTCCATTTTAGATCAAGAAGGTAAAATAGTAATCTGTGCCAAAAGAACCAAGGATGTATATACTCTTGATATGTCCTCTGGTGATAAATCAAAGTTAACCTGTTTGTATACAAAATCTGTAACTGACACAAACTGGTTATGGCACGAGAGGCTTTCCCATTTAAATTTCAAAAACATAAACAAGTTGAGCAAGGGTGATCTAGTGTCAGGACTACCTTCACTGACATATGTTAAGCCTAAACCTTGCTCTGCCTGTGAGAAAGGAAAGCAGCACAAGACTTCTTTTCCATCTAAGCAAGCCTTCTCCATTACTGAACCTTTCTACATGTTGCACATGGATCTATTCGGTCTTGTTGCTACTGCAAGTATTGGTGGAAGTAAGTATGCACTGGTGATGGTTGATGAATTCTCAAGATACACTTGGGTCATCTTCCTAAAAGCAAATAGTGAGGCTGCTGAAGAGATAATAAGTTTTATTAAGAAGATAGAAGTGCTAAATGGAAATCTAGTAAGGATGCTCAGAAGTGATCATGGAACTGAGTTTAGAAATCAAACTCTAGAAGGTTTATGTGATGATAAAGGCATATCTCAAAACTTCTCTGCTCCAATGACTCCACAACAGAATGGTGTAGCTAAAAGAAGAAACAGAACATTGATAGAAGCTGCAAGAACCATGTTGTGTGAGAGTGGGTTAGGATTCAATCTTTGTGCTGAAGCTGTCAGCTGTGCATGTTTCACTCTGAACAGATCCCTAATCATCAAGAGGCACAACAAGACACCTTATGAGGTGCTCAAGGGAAGGAAGCCCAACATCAGCTTTCTGCATATCTTTGGGTGTCAGTGTTTCATTCTGAACCAAAGAGATCATTTGTAGAAGTTTGCACCAAAAGCTGATGAAGGTGTGTTTGTTGGATATTATGTGATCTCCAAAGCTTACAGAATCTACAACCTCAGAACAAAGGTCATAGAAGAATCAATCAATGTAAGTTTTAATGAAAATGACTTTGTTGCTTCCTATTCTACTAATCCATCTATAGGTGAGGAATTTAATGATCTGCTGCATACTGAAGACAATATTCCAGTGTCAGCTAATCCACTCCCATCAGCTGATGTAGAGGATTTAAATGAACATGTTCCAAATGTACATCAAACCAATGCACAACCTATCTTAAATCAACCCACACTTTTACTGAATGATGAGAATCATGATTCAACATCAATGGACTCTAATTCCATATCAAACATTCCCTCATCAGTAGAAGTTTCATCAGATAACATTCCTAAAATTCTATCAGCTGATCAACCAGAAGTCTCATCAGCTTATCCAAACCAAAGAATTTCAACTCCCATAATCCAAGTAATCCAAACTCTCCCAGAATCCAAAATGCCTATAAGGACCACAAGGATCATCCTAAAGATCAGGTCATAGGTAACATAGAAGCACCTATACTAACAAGATCAAAAGCTTGTAATTTCTGTCTATACACAGGTTTTGTTTCTATGATTGAACCAAAGAAGGTGGATGAAGCTCTAAATGATCCCCACTGGATTAATGCCATGCAAGAAGAATTGGCAGAATTCACAAGGAACAATGTATGGACTTTGGTGCCAAGACCAAAGGACAAAACCATCATTGGTACTAAGTGGGTGTTCAGAAACAAAATGGATGAACAAGGGCTGATCATCATAAACAAAGCAAGGCTGGTTGCACAGGGGTATTGTCAAGAAGAAGGTATTGATTTTGATGAAACCTTTGCCCCTGTTGCAAGACTTGAAGCTATAAGACTGTTTCTAGCCTATGCTGCCTTCAAAGACTTCAAAGTGTTTCAAATGGATGTTAAGAGTGCTTTCCTCAATGGAGAATTGAAGGAAGAGGTGTATGTCAAACAACCTCCGGGTTTTGAGGATGCAAGCAAGCCAGACCATGTATACTTCTTGAACAAAGCTTTGTATGGTCTAAAGCAAAACTCCAAGAGCCTGGTGTGATACCCTCTCTTCTTTTCTAACCACCAAAGCCTTTATTAGAGGAAGCATAGATAGCACTTTGTTTATAAGGAAATTCAAGAGTGATGTAATCCTAGTACAGATATATGTAGATGATATAATATTTGGGTCTACAAATTTGGATCTTTGTAAAAAGTTTTCTAAACTCATGTATGATAACTATCAGATGAGCATGATGGGTGAATTAAACTATTTTTTTGGACTTCAAATTAGACAAGAGGTTGATGGAATTTTCATTCATCAAGCAAAGTATGTTAATGATTTTCTTAAGAAATTTGAGTTTGAAAATTGTTCCTTAATGAAAACACCCATGTCCACTGTCTTAAAGCTAGGAAAGGACACTGATGGTAAATCAGTGAACATTACAGCTTATAGAGGCATGATAGGGTCACTTTTATACCTCACTGCAAGCAGACCCGATATAATGTTTTCAACATGTCTCTGTGCTAGATATCAAGCATATCCCAAAGAATCTCACTTAGCTGCTGTTAAAAGGATTTTCAGATATCTCAAAGGAACTCCTAATCTAGGTCTTTGGTATCCCAAGGACTCAGATTTTGAGTTAGTTGGATACACTGATTCTGATTTTACAGGTTGCACACTGGACAGAAAGAGTACATCTGGTGGTTGTCAAGTGTTAGGTGGAAGGTTAGTCAACTGGTCAAGCAAGAAACAGAACTCTGTTTCAACTTCTACAGCTGAGGCAGAATACATTGCTGCTGGAAGCTGTTGTGCTCAACTCCTATGGCTGCAAAACCAACTACTTGATTATGACCTACAATTTGAAAACTCCCCAATCCTGTGTGACAACACTAGTGCCATTTCTATCTCTAACAATCCTGTTTTACACTCTAAGACTAAGCATATTGAAATCAGCCATTACTTTTTAAGGGATAATGTGCAGAAAAAGAAAGTTTCCATGCATTACATTAGCACTGATATTCAATTAGCTGATCTTTTTACAAAACCTTTGGATGAGTCTCGGTTCAACTTCCTAATATCCAAACTTGGCATGTTAAATATGTAAAATATTCTTTTCTTAGGTAGTTAATTTAGTGTGAGAAAGTAATTTTGTTTGTGTGTGAAATGAAGTACTTATCTAAGCTTCTGTATGTCTTACTGATGGTAAGTCAGCTAAAGGAATTCTGTCAGCTGATAACCATCAGCTGATGAAATGCCTCAGCTGATCAACCATTAGCTAAGGACTAGAAGCTCAGCTAAGTATATTCATTAGCTGACACTTCATTTCTTTCAAAATGTGTCAGCTGACAAAGTTTTTCACTCAGCTGATACATTTTCAAAAGTCAAAACTCTGTGTCCCCACACTTATTTTATTAATTTCTCATTTGTATTTATTGTGTTACTAGGTTGTATTTAATTCTTTTTAATTGTCCGTTAGTTGTCTTTGTATTTATTATCTTTTACGTTTATCACCATTTAAAGATGTGACAGTTACTTTTTGAATACGATTTCTTTTTGACAGTGTAGGTTTCCAAGGAAGATATATATGATGTTTGAGCGGTTTCACAATCCCTATGCTTTCAAAATTCTCAAACACACTTCTTCCCAAATACGAACCCTATTCTCTCTGTGATTACAGTATCTCCATCTTTAAACAATGGTGACCTTTAACCCTGCTTCTACTCCCAATGCTGTTCCTGGTAAGAACATCACCGCAAATGCTGAAATGACAATTCGTCCAAACATCTTCCTGATTAACACCGAAATTCCCTCGAGCAAAGCAAACCAGGGGTATGAACCTATGGTTGCTTTTATAACTGCTCATCCACTGTTCCAATGCCTCTCTGCCCATCCTCTATTCATCTTCCCAAACATTGTTGGTGAGATGTGGTACACTGCCAGATATTACCCCAACGAACAAATCATAAACAGTACCTATCTCAACAATACCATAAATATTCCCATCTCTGTCGATCACCTCAGAGAAGCTATCTCAGTCCCAAACCTGGCTCCATATCAACCGTTTGCATATTTGGATCAAATTTTAGAGGTCTTGCCCCTGATTGGCTATAATAAACCGGTTACCCATGGTCAGTACAAACTGTCAGTTCTCGGACACCCATGGAAGTATCTTGCAAGCGTTGTCATTCTATGCTTTGGTCATAAATCCGGAAGCCATGACCAGATGAACCAGTCAGAGTTGATGGTTCTTCATGCACTGGTCACAGGGAGGAATATAGACTTTGCACAAGTTATATTTGCGAAGATGGTGGATAAGGTAACCCTGGGCACATCTAAGAAATCAACAAGAACCCATGTTCCCTACATAAGGTATCTCAGTCTTATTGCTCTTAATAATTTTCAATGGGAACATTATGCTGGGTTAGTCTCACACTTGCACACAATGCCCATTCCTCAAATGGGTCAAAAGATTTTCCATTTGATAAGGGAATTCCAAGGGCCAGCAATCACAGAACAGAAGTAAGAGTTGATTGATGTTGCTGCGGATGATGAGGATGTTAATGAAGAGGAGGTGGTTGGTGAAAATGTAAATGAAGAAGTGGCTAATGATTCAGAGTCTCCTGGTGTAATTACTGAGCACTCTGATGAAGCCTTAAGTGATGTTGAAAGGTTTGCTGAGGAGGATGTTGAAATGCCAGCACAGGATGAACCTCTCATTCCTGATGCTGAGGATGTTGATGAATCTGTAAGAGGTGATGGTGATGATTCTGAAGGTGGTGATAATGATAGTGATGGTGGTGATGGTCATGATGGTGATGCTGGTGGTTTCTTCATTGAGCATGAAACTGATAACTCTACACCCACCACATCCAGTCCCATTATGATACCATTACAAGTGTTTCCCTTGAGTCCATCTACTTCAAGGAGGTCAGGGCATCTTAGCCCTCATGCTAGTGAAGATGAATCAGATGATGACTCTCCTAGTAGGACTCTTGGAGGTCATGTTGCATATCCCACTCCTGGTCAGTCTCAAGGATCAAGTGACTCTGTTCATAGAGCACCAAATGGTGGAGATGAAGATGTTCCTGATGATGAAGTGGTTTCTGATAAGCTGGTGGAACTCGTTGAGATCAGCAAAGTCAAGCAAATCTCAGGTATACCTTTGTCACTCCCTGAGGACACTCACATGGTAATCCCAACCAGTGAGAAGCAATCCTCAACCCCTGTTGAAACACCCCACAACTGCCAAGCTCTAGTGCACTCCCAACAGTCACTAGTTCTACTACTTCTGTCACCCATATAGATACAAGGTCATTAGAGATAGTTCATACTGCACTTATCTCAGAGGGATTGCACACTGCACCTCAGACCTCAACTCCTATAGTTACCTCTTATATTGAGGGGGAGCTTATGGATGTTGATTTAACCTTTAAGCCAGTGGATGCATCTTCTCAACAAGATGCATCTGTAACAATGGGAATCCTGCAATCTGGGTCACTCTCCCAACAGAGTGATACCATTGAAAGACAGACCTTTGTCCAAGGTCACACTGTGTCTTTACCCCTAATGAGTCAGCCAATACCCTCAATAAGCTCACAACAGCTTATTGATGTAACAAGGGGAACCCCAGTGAGTTTAACCCCAACTCACACTCACATACTTGTACCTACTATTTTTTCTATTCTTACACAATCTACTACACAGCCTGTCAATACGGTATAAGCCAACCATTGGTACAGGGCACAATTTCTGCTCCCAGTGATCTTAGGCCTACACACCAAAGCCTAGGTGAGGGACCACAACCCATTCCTGATGTTGGCATCCAAACTCAATCACTTCAAACACAATCCATTCCCTCTACCTCATCTCAACCCTCACCCCAAATACTCCAAAACCTACTGTCCATCTCTCAAAAGATGGATATTCTTCAAGCCTCCTTCACCTCATTCCAAACAAAAACAGAAACTCAACTTTCCCTTCTTACCCAAGAAGTTGAGTCCCTTAAAACCAACCAACCCCAAACCCAACCCTAACCCACCCCTGCCCCAGTTGATCTAACCCCAATCCTTGAAAGATTGGATCAACTACTTACCCAAACCCAAACCCCTGCCCCTACCCCTGCCCCTACCATTTCAAACCAAACCATTTCTTCCCTTAACTAAACTATCACAAACCTTCTCTCCCAACTAAAAACCCTTAGACCTTCTCCTCCAAACATATATGTTGCCATCCCTAACCCTCTTCTCCAAGTACCCCAATTTCTCAAATCCATAGATGATGGGGCCACTGACTTAGGCCAATCCACAAGGCAGAGGCACATGGAAACTCTAAGAGAGTTCACTAATGTGACTGAAGCCATTAATAGGCCAAAATCTCTCATCCCTTCTTTCTCACCCACACCCTCTCAACCACAACCCTCACCTACACCTTTTCCTCAACCTCCCATACACATTACCTCTCCTTCACCCTCAACCATTCCACCCTTTGCTTCTCCCTCTCCCTTCTCATTTTTCACAGAAGATGTTCCTGCTAAGCCTACTAACTCTGTCCCTACATTTGATGATGCCAAAAAGGGGGAGATATCAGGCTCTTCAAGCTCTGCTTCAGACACTACTTCAGCTAAAGAAAGAGCAGCTTTGGAAGCATATCTTGCTGAAGTGGAAGTTGTTCAAAAAGCAGAAAGGGTAGCAAAAGCATCAACCCCCAGTAAAGCAGAACTTCAAGTTCAATCAACTACTTAGGGGGAGAGAACATCTAAGGGGGAGCAAACTGCTGAGCAGAGGCCTAAGAGAAGGCTAAAACAGAAAGCAAGAAGGAAGAGTGCAAAAAGATCTAAGCAAGGTGAATCTTGTGCTCCAATCCAGATTCCTTCAAATAAATCTGATGATGATGAAGATGATGATGATTTGCCTCTGTCCTCCATGTTTAACCTGCCAAAGCAGACTGCACCCTCTACTCCAACAGTCCAAACTTCCTCTCCTGCAAAGCCAAGTCATTTATCTCCAAGAAGCTCAAGAAGAAAAGGAAAGAAAATAATGTCAGCTGAGGAGATTGAAGAGGAAGAAATAAGAGAGGAAGAGTTGCAAAAGAAAGAAGTGAATCTAAAGGAGTTAAGTGATCTGACTATTGCTCTAAACACCTCACTTGAGGAAGTCTTAAAAGCTAGGGAAAGGCACCAGGACTTCACTACTCCTGAAGATCTTGCTGCTGCAGTTGGTGCCACTAATGATGAGTTGAGAGAGATTCAAGAAGAAGAAATGACTATTCTTTCATCTCAAGCTCATCAAGTACAAGAAACACCACTGAAAAATGACCCTTCTGCCAAGAAAGCTCCTAAAAGAGGAAGGACTCACAAGGAAGCCATTCAATCCTTACAAAGCTTTGACTTTGGAAATATGGATAGGCCTACTGAAAGGCAATCCAAGGAGTTCATGAGCATAAAAGAGAACTTGGTAGGCAGAAAGTTTGATTATATCATTTCAAGGGTCACTCCTTACAAAGGTACAGATGAAGGTCCTTATCTCAGAGTTGTAAGAAGAGATGAACGCAAAACTTATGAAGATTCTTATCTACATCATTGCAAGTTGTTCTCTTTCTTTGAGATGATAGAGATCCTGTACAACCTCCTTAAGTCCAAGAGTGAGATAGTCTATAGGTTTATTGGTAAATTTGAATACTGGATCAGAATGTTAGTATACAACAGACTATTCACTCATGATCAATTTGTTGCTCTTGTTCAAGTGATAGAGGATGCTTTCAAGAAGTCATCAAAAAGCCTTTATTGCTGCTGAACAGAGAATCCTCAATCCTGATCATCCTTATCTCTCTGGATATAAAAATTTGAATACTGCTCTTCCTCCCAACACTCAACCAGAAATGTTTAGATACATCACAGTGCCTGAGAGAGGAATGTTCTTTATGAACAGAGCAGGAGATTGGAGATTCTTAAGAGAATCAGATATAAGCAAAGCTCAAAGAGAACTCATTCTTCATGCTGTGGTCTCTATAAGAGGATTGACAGGAAATGAGTAATTTGAGCAATTGATCAAATCAAGGGCTGATCAACTTTTGGCTGAAAGACAAAAGATGAAAGATGTTGAAGTCAAAGAAGAACCTTAGTGGGAAGACAACTGAAATTTCATAACTAGATTAGTTGTACTTTCAATTTCTTAGAATAGTTCAACTTCTATAACTTAGCTTAATTTTTCAGTGTTAGCTAAATTGTACAAACTCTGATGTAAATACTTTGTTTTATAATCAAGCTTGAAACTTTGATCATGGACTACTTGGCTAAAATGCTAGTATAGATGACTCTTAGTAGATAGCTCACCTAGTGTAAATAAAGAAGATATAAAAAAATCCTAAAAACAGAAAAAGGATAAAAAGATACCACAAAAACAGAACATGGTACTTCATAAATGAAAAGATTCCCAAAAACAGAATATCAGGGAACATACTTTAAAGAGTTACCAAAAACAGATAGCTAGGTAACCAAATTGCACTTAAAAGATTTATCTTTACAAATCAGAGTCAAGCTGATTCTTTTTAATCAAGACAAGGTTTTGTCATCATCAAATAGGGGGAGATTGTTGGGGAGATATAGATATCAAACTATAATCAAACCAGTCTATTATTTGAAATAGAATTTGATGTTAACAAAATCACATATTCAGTTTTGTACTTGGATCAATGAAAAACATGTGTTGTTTTTCATATAAGACTTAAAGAATTTCTAAGTAAGAAATGTCAGCTGACGAGCCAAAGTGTCAGCTGAACACTGAGTATCAGCCAAAGGACCAGCTTCAGGAAGATCAGCTAAGAAGAAAAGACAAGTCAAGAAGCATCAGCTATGCATCTAGAAAGCATCAGCTGATGGTGCAAACCATCAGCTGAGGGTTTCTCCAAGATCAGCTGAGCAGTAAAGGATCAGCTGACACTATCTCATTGATCGGCTGATGCCTCCCATCTGTCAGATAAAGTATTCATTACTTATCCAATCTTGTCTCCATAAGCTGATCATACTCAAATGATAAGTTGAGCCCTTGGGATCAGCTGAGAGTTTGTTTTGATTAGTTTATTAGCTTTACTCTAATAACATTGATTAGCTGATCAGTTTGATCAACTGAACAGATCTGGTTAGCTGAGTCTTTCACCATTGTCCTTAGCTGAGCAAAATTATGTTTGCAGTTCAGTGTCTGTTACCTGAGTCTTTACATTATGTATCAGCTAATAGTTTTTCTATGTAATATTTTCTTAAGTCAAAGGCAGAACATGTGTTGTTCTATTATGCCTTAGATCTTTCTCTATAAAAGTACTTAGCACTTTTTGAATCTGCAAAGAAACAAAAAGGATAGATCTTGATCCCCTGGAAAAGGTGAAAGATACTTTAGAAGAGAAGATCTCGAAGATATGTTGAAACAACTAAGTATGGCTGGCAACTCCATACTTGGTAAAGTCAAGTCTTCAGAAAGCATGGTGTTGATAAAAGTACAAAGCATGGAAAGAGAATGTTCATGTCCCAAGACATAAAGGTAGTACTTTAATAATATAATAATAGATAGTGGGTAAACACCTTACTGAAAAGTATGATCACTTTACACACTTTGTGTATAAAATTATCTTACCTTTCACCCACTAACTTTAATCTATTATAATATTATTAAATCAAGTATCTTGTCCCCTTCTCCACTCCATCAACCCGGACACCTTTGCTTATATATACTCATGCATGGAAACATGCTAAGTATGCGAATAGATAGAGTTGAACACAGAAATCTCATCTGTTGAGAATTAGAAGAGTTAGCATTTTACTTTTTGTGTTGCAAACTTTGTTCATGTGTTGAACGTCTTAGACATTAGTTGTTTGAGAATAGCTTAGTCTATGTGTTAGACAAATTTAGTTTCCACCTTTTATTGAACTTAGATTTTCCGCATCTAGTTCATGTAATTCTTGATTCACATTAATAAAGAATTATATAAAAATAAACTGTGTGTCTTAAATTTTAAATAGCTAAAGTTTGTATTCAACCCCCCCTCCCTTCTACAAACATTTGTTGTTGTAGTATCCATTCGGGACCAACATTGTTTATACACGCTTTTACTTCTGCTGCGTTTTCTAGATGCCACCGATACCCAACATTAACACCCAGGTTCGATTACCCCTAACTATGTGTTAGTTAACATTAAGTGTATTATGTGTATTTGGGGTAGTTTATATGTGATTAGATGTGTTAATAAATTAGAGGGGCTAAAACTGTCAAAGATGGAAGCTTATTTAGTGGAGGGGTTGTTTTGTTAATTGTCAATAGATGTTGACATACTTTGACCTTGTGAAGTCAAAGTCTTCATTTACACAATCCATGCTACACACACACAAATGTGACCTCTACTGGGCAATTTGGTTTTGAAGCTTTGTCAAGAAATCAGATATCTTAGCATTCCAGTAGTTGCATATCAGTGTTTAAAGCTTTAAGGTATAAATGGTTTGATCTAATTCAAGTGTTTGTGGGTCAAAATGATTCATAGGATTGAATCATGAGTTTAATTATGTTTATGGTTGTTAGTTTGATGTTATGAGGTGTGTAGGGTGTATGGAATCACCCCTATATCGTTTTTAGTTCTATTAATTTCGAGTTTTGCGTGTTTTGATCGGAATAGCAGTCGACAGTCGGCAAACTGTTGTTGCAATTCATGAAGCACGGCCATACCTATGGAGGCAAGGGCGTGGCTAGTAGACTGTGGCAAATCCTAGTTCATAGGGTTCGGGCGTGACATGGCACGGGCGTACCTGCATAGGGTACAGGCGTGTCTTGGGTACGCCCATGCCTAACGAACCTTTGTCCGTACCTTTCAGAAAGGCACGGGCATGCCTGCAACAGAGCACGGGCGTGCCTCGCCCCTACTTAGTTTCATTAATTGCAACAGTGAGGTGTTATTGATTATATGTGTTATACTATCTTTGTAGGATCGTGAACATTCGATTACACAACTCATATAAAGTGTTATATCGGTGAATTACTTACAAGGTGAGTTTTCTAGACTATTACTTATATGTGCACAATGTGTGTTATTACAATAGCGTACGATCATGTGACGATCATATGTGTTTATAGCATACTGCTTTGTGTAGTATTGGCTCAGATTAGTACCGTACCGTGGCTTTGCCTTGGGTCTAGAACCAGTGGTTAGCATATTCCTGTTACACATGTGTTATCTATATGTGATTATATACATGTGTTTATATGATTGACAGTCTGGTAAACTCACTAAGCTCTTATAGCTTATCAGATATTATGTGTTGTGTTTTGCAGGTAGCAAGGACAAGGGCAAGACATTTTAACCGATATAATGTGTTATGTTTTGCAGGTAGCATGGATTGTGTTTGACCTCAGTGTTTGCTTTAGTCTTTTGAGAAAACATTTTAACGCCTCTTGTTAAACGTTTAGCTTTTGGTACCGAACTCAGAGTGTACATTTGTGTATATCTTTTATCAGATCTCGTTTTAAAAACTCGTACGCTTCCACTTTTATATAAATTATATATGTTTATTTTAGAAAAGTGTTTCAGAGGTGATTTTCAATTATTTTGGTAAATTGGGACGTTACAGTTTTAATCTGATACTGATGAAATGGATGCTGAAAATGGCCAACAACATATAGATGATGGATGCTATGGACCATACTCAAGATGAGGCTAATGTAAATATAGCATGCTCAATTGTAAATAAAGAAGGCTCTATTTTCTGAAGGACTAGATGCTATGAACAAAGGAGTCTCTGAATTAGCTCTTGAAAACCAAAGAAGCTTAAAGACTTGCTGCTGAAGATGCCAAAATATTTGAAGTTAGATTGTGTCCTAAATCTCTCCAGCTTAAACTTTAGGAAGACATCATCAGCGAAAGAGAAGAAAAGCTGAAAAATAAACAATATTATCACAACCAACATTAAAATAAAATATCACAACCAGTATTAATTTCAGTAACGAGATCAATAACCATTCCTTTTTAAAATTCTTTTTTAACTAATGAAATTATTCCAAATTAATATTATGTGTGTTCTTTAATAATAGTGGTAATGTGAAGATTAGTTATGAGAATTATTACAAAACTGTTTAAACATATGATATTTACTAAAATATCTGATATAACAATTAATTATATTACTACAACTAATATTATATTATTTTCTCATAAAATAATAAAGTAAAATTTGATACCTGCATAGAAGAGATGGTCTACCACTAGACTCAACCTCAGCACTCCTAGATGATGATGTGAAACCTTCAGTTGAGATATGATTGGAGGAGATATTGACTTTCATGCAAATATTTACGAAATATATTTAATATCGAGAAATTTTCAATATATTTCATATTTATTGCGTATTAGCACTTGGATCAGCCACATCAATGGTTCAGATTGAATTTTAATAATTTGGATGGAGTGGCATTTTCGTAATTAACATGTAATAATTTTACCATCAAATGTGATTGTATATTGAATCACATATGATTTTATATTAAATCACATATGATTAAATATTAAAATTTAGAACTATGTTTTTTATATGGACTATATTGAACACAACTCATTTAATATTATTTTCTCCTCTATAGTATATTCGGTCTTAAATTATTTGTTTACCAACTAACAGTTGTTACAAACATTTATAAGAATAATTTATACTAGTTAATAAATTATAATATTTTGTTTCAAATTTTTGTTTGGTCTTTAACCAATAATGACAAGTTTTTATTAAGGTATACGTTAAATCAAGTTTTGAAAAGGAAAAAAGGTACGGTGACAAATTAATAAATAATTGATTATAATTTGAAATTAAGATGCAAAACTAGCTAGGCAGTAGGCACTACTACTTACAAATATATTCCCATTGGATTATGTGGATTTAGTTAACCTAATATTATCTTAAAAGTCAATAACGTTCATGGTCTTGAGGGATCATCAACTTTTATTATTGGAATATGACTTGTATAAATTATTCTTTTATCATATATAATAATAATTATAACTTTTTATTTCTAGAAATTTACTATGTATTTTTATCAACCATAAGTATGATAATATTGTAGTTAAAGCATACACTTTTTTGTTATACATATTATCTACAAATAATCACCCATGTTATAAATATTTATAATTTTCGAATCTCTCTTCCCCCTACTACTTCAATTTTGTTTTTCATCTATGCAATTGAAGCAACTTACTTAACACACGTTTTTATTTCCTTTGATCTATATAATTTGTAAGAAATGCCTTTTGTTATTTAATTTATTTTTCTTTTTTTCTTTTCTTTATAACTATGTTATTTATATATTTTCTTTTTATATAGACAATGAAGGGTCGCTTCTTTTAATTTTTTTGCTATTTTTATTTTTTTAACTTTGCTAAATATTTTATTCTTAGGATTTAAAATGTACCGGATTTAGAATTCTTAAGATTTCAAATCTTAAACCAAACACCTTCTTCACTTTTGTTGGTTCTTTTAAAAAATTTAGAATATTACATGATGATTTTTTATATTACATATACGTTCCGATAAGGCTCAACTTAAAAAACGTACACCACCTCGTGGTCTCATATGGCTTTAAATAAATATATAAATTTTTATATAAATTTTTTTCTTTGATAATTTTTAACTTATAATTGTCAATGGAAGTACAAATATATACTTATAATCATAATATTTTTATTTACATTTCATATAATTTTTTGGGTTTAGTACATAAAAATATATCCAACTTGTCATCTTTTGTTATTATGTGTATCGAACTTTAAAATCTATCATGTAATGTATCAAGCTTTTCAAACTTACCTTTAAATGTATCCATTAAGCTTTTGAGTAGTTAGCAGGTAAATCATTTTTATTTATTTTTTTATCCCAAAATTGCCACATCATTAATTAGCGTCAACCCATATTTAACCCTTTATTATTATTATTATTATTATTTATTATTCTTACTAGACTATGAACACATCAGATTCAATAGTTTTCATCTTCAAGTTATATACATTAAGCCGGTCTTCATCTTCATCTTCAGTGCACCTTCATCTTCAATAAAATTACAAGAATCTTCAAGTTACAGATCGGGAACGAAAAGTAAGTTCATGAAAATAAAGCTTAAGTAGATCATCTTCAAGTTACAGATCGTATAAACTCAAAAATCCAAATCAAAATCGAAACCTAGAATCATATACACCTTCATCTTCATGTGGGTTTTTAAAACCCATAACAAAAGAGCACAAAAGATGAAACCCATAATCGATTATGAACCATACATTCATGAAACCCAGAAACGCAGAATCGACTATGAAAACGAGAAACAAACACATAATCGATTATGAACCCTTAGAATTAATAAAATAAGAATCAAAATCCCAAACTTTAAAAATAAATCGTTTATGATGGCTAAACATTCAAACAAAATCAGAACCGAAATCCCAAACCTTATAAACCAAAAAACGAAACTCAAACAAAAATGCGAACCATCGATAACTGAAATCAAAAGTCCGCGAATAGATTATAGAACAAAACCCAAAATGTTCGAGTGTAAACTCAATGTCATTAAATCCATGACTCGATTGTATAACAAAACTCAAATCGCAACATGATCCCTAAATGGGAAGTGTAATCTCAAAATTCGGAAACCCTTAAACAAACAAGAACAGCAAGAAATCTGATCTGAACCAAGAACCCTAAATCTACAAACCATGGAATCAAACCCAAAATCAAGAAACTTAAGAAGAAAACTCGAAAACCATGAAAATGCAATCGATTTGGTATGTGATTCTGCCGAGATGACTGAACAAACAAACCCAAGCATAATCGATGGTTGATCTGAACTTCATCAAAACCATAATCGATGGAGCTCTTGTATCCGAGGAAAGCTAACTTCATTCCATAAAACTCTCATATCTGAACTTAATCGAAACCATAATGATTTGAACAGACGTAGATGATGAATGGATGCAAAGGTAGATGATGAATACATTTTTAAACAGATGTAGACGTTTTGAATAGATGTAAACATACAAACACTTTAAGCACCTTTGGTAAATGTGATTAGAACTTTTGAATTACAATGTACAAAGCCTTTATATAGTCATAGACTTTTCCCCCACTTTCACTATTTAAAATCTAACACAATTGCATCTATAACAGTTTTAATGAGGGATTATTATTATGTATTTCAATACTCCCTTACATTATATATTTGATAGCTTGCTGGTTTAATTGATTTTGCTCACTTTTTGGGTTTGTGTACGTCAACCTACACCACCAACACTTTATCTTCTAAAACGTTGCATGAGGGTTCAGACTGAAGAATCGAGTAAACTAGAACATATTGAGGTTTCCAGAAAAACAATTGACACAAACTATTGCAAAGAGAATAACTAGCCGTCTTTGCGCCCTAATAATTGATATAGGGTGTGTTTGGCAACGGACTTATGGGGGATTATAGGGACTTGGGATTTTAGTTTTCATAATCCCAATCCTCTAGTCTTTGAGGGATTATTAAGAACATAATCCTATAAGCCCCCATAATAAAACCTTTTTCAAGTAGCTTATTGCTTGAGCTTGAGACTATTAATTAATAAGCCCCAGCCGCAGCCTCAACTTCAACCCTAGCTTGTTTCGCCAAACATATCCTATGAATTAGTCACGATAGTAGGCATGCCACTAACTCCCTTCTCTCTAACAAAGCGAAATCTTATGCTAGAAATAGGTTAATATTTCTTAATGTTTTGCTCTATGTAGTTATTATACGTGATTACGTGGTAAGACACAAAATATTTAGGATGGCTTAGGGCCGTAAATGGATCGGATCATGATCTAGATCCGATCCGATCTGCTCCATTTAAATGATCCAACGGGTCAAAAAATACAATCCATTGATTCAATAAGAAAATCCAATGGGTCGATCCATTTAATTAGATCACTACATGGATCGATCCAAGATCTGTATGGGTCGATCCATTTAATATCAAAAAATCCACCACCACCGTCACCACCGCCGAGGCCGACCACCACCAACCGCCACCGCCATCACCGTAACCATAGCCGCCGACCACCACCAACCGCCTCCGCGACCACCGTCACCACCGCCACCGACAACCACCAACCGCCACCGCCATCACCGTCACTACCGCCGCCGACCACCACCAACGATGACCGCCACCACCGCCGCCGACCATCACCGCCGACCACCACCGCCGCCCACCACCACCAACCGTCACCGCCGTCAACCGCCACCGTCACCACCACCGCCATCACCGTCATCACCGCCGCCTACCACCACCAACCGTCACCGCCACCTACCACCACCAACTGCCACCGCCATCACCGTCACAACCGCCACCGACCACCACCAACGATCACCGCCACCACCGTCGCCGCCGACCACCACCGCCGCCGACCACCACCAACTGTCACCGCCGCCAACCGCCACCGTCGCCACCGCCGCCACCCGCCACCGCCGCCAACCGCCACCGTCACCATCGCCGCCGACCACCCGCCTACCACCACCAACAGTCACCGCCGCCGACCACCACCAACAGTCACCTACCTTGGTGACAAAAGACTCGTCGGAAAAGCTTTACAATAAATGAAAATTTGGTCGAAAAGCTCCGACTCAAATCTCTCTAAAATATGTTTGAAATCTTGGTTTCCTACTTTCTTTGCATTGTCAGATTTGCGACAAGTCATTAAATTATATAAACTTTATATTTTTAATATATTTGCGTCCGATTTTTGTGTGACAATAAATGTCTATTGCTAGTGAAATATATGCATAACTTTATACGACCCTGTAACTTGAGAGAGGAGATCCCACATTCAAACAGGATTTGAAGTTTGAACTTATTCAAAAGAGATGAAGGTAGTTCAAAATGCATATATACTCATGGTGTCAAAATCATATCACATCTCAATTCAAATATTAAAATGGTATATTGGGTTTGCAACTCCAAGTACATCCTAAAATTATAAAAAGTGTATGATATTACACCCTCACGGCAGTTACCGGTTTACATATAAAAGATTATTCTCCCAAAAATAAAAGCTATTTCATAAGTATAATAATATAAAAAAGCAGAAGTATAGAATAAGAAAAGGATAAAAATATAGAAACATTAGTATCATTTTCTTTTAATTTTAATTTTTTAAATTGTTTAACACCAAAACACTACACGCTCAGCTAATTAATTATTCTTAAATATACTTCTTTTCATTTATGAAATTTGAACACAACATCTTAGGAATCACCTTAGACATAAGATAACGGTGGACCAAAGCCTTTTGATTTATGTAATAAATTTCTTTTAAAGCTACAAAATTTAGAGACTAAAGAGTCTTTTGTGTGAGGTGGGGTGGGGTGGGGTGGGGTGGTAGGGTGGGGTGGTGTAGGGTGAGTAGGGTGGGGTAAGGTGGGGTAAGGTGGGGGTAGGGTAGGGTAGGGTAGGGTGGGATGGGGTTGGGTCGGGTGGGGTAGGGTAGGGTGGGGTGGAGTGGTATAGGGTAGGGTAGGGGTAGGATGGGGTGGGGGTGGGGTAGGGGGTAGGGGTGGGGGAGGGGGTAGGTGGGGTAGGGTAGGGGGTAGGGTGGGGGGTAGAGGGTAAGGTAGGGTAGGGTAGGGGTGGGGTGGGGTGGGGTGGGGTGGGTAGGGGGGGATAGGGGTAGGCTAGGGTAGGGTAGGGTAGGGTGTAGGGTCGGGGTAGATGGGGTATGGTAGGGGTGAGGTGGGGTAGGGGTTGGGGTAGGGTGGGGTGTGGGGGTGGGGGTGGGTGGGGTCGGGTGGTGTGTGGTGGGGGTGAGAGAGTTATTTGATATATTTATTACATAAATAAAAATAAATTAGTAATATTAAATGGGTCGCTCCGGGTCATGATCCATTAATTATTGATCCGATCCAAATCCAACTAAACGGATCTCAATGTTATTTGATCTGGTCCAAATCCAATTAAATGGATCAGCGGGTCAGATCAGATCCTTAACCGATCCGATCCAATCCAACCCATTAACAGCCCTAGATGGCTAACCAACACTTTTTGTCCATTTTCTGAATTTCATAAATAATCAACTTTATTATACATGATTTACTATATTTGTGGTAATAATTTTAATGAAGATCGAGCAACCAAGTAGAGGAACACATGACGAGGAAAAGGTGGTGATCAAATATTGAAGGAAGATCGTTTGTTATATCAAAGGAACAAAGTTGAGTGCGGCGTATTCAAAACGAAAAGCCCAATGTCTAATAGTCTACCACTCATAGCCTAAGACCATCCGCATCAGGGATGAAGTAGGGTTTATGGGTTATAGAGGGTTTGGGGTGAGATATAATGTGGATACTGATATGACAGTTGATAACTACTTTAAACTTCATTATGAATGCTGATGGTCTAACAAAGGTATAATGAAATAACAAAAATTTATCCGCAACTAAAAATCCATGTTGGCGAAAAACGTTATTCAAGTGACTACCATATCATACGATGAGCTGTGTTCAATAAAGTCTATATAAAAAACATAGTTCTGAAATTTTAATATTCAATCACATGTGATTGTAAAACATTCACATGTTAATTACGAAAATGTCATTCCGTCCAAAATTTTAAAATTCAATCTGGACCATTGATGAAGCTGATCAAAAAACCATTATTAATCCCTCAGATCTATGTATTAAGTATAAACTATATTAAACATTTGTCATCATACGATAACTTTTACCGGAATTGAATGCTTTAGCATGAACCTCATAGCCGACCAAGTTCGTAGATTTGGAAATCTTTTTGTTCAGAATTTTATTTTATTTTATTTTGTAAAATACTTCACACATTAAATTCAATTACGAAATGTATATAAAAGACCATCATTGTTTGATATAGTAATATGTATTTTTATAGCTAATGGGGTTTAGCCCATCTGATAAGGAGCCCCTCTTCCTCATAAGAGGTTGGGGAATCAAATCCTGCTACATGAAGTAGATTGGGGGTTTTCCTTTAAGGGTTTTCTCTATGGAGTGAATGTGTGGTACTCGAATCTTGGTTAAAACCAAATAACGAGGGGTGGTTAAAAACCCGCCACCAAGCAATTCGAACCCACACTGAAGAGGCGGGAAAGTGTCCCTATTAATTTGCCGGTAAAAAAATATGTATTTTTATAAATTAAAAAGTTTAGGAGATTTTATACACTAAATAACACTTTGAACAACTTTAAGCGTTTTTTTAATCTATTTTCCTTTAGAAGTTATCTTTTATTTTACATTTAGAGATAAAATATCACTAACTTCAACCTATTTTTATAAGTATGTAATTAAGAAATGTTTAATATAGTTCATACTTAATGCATAGTTCTAAGAATTAATTTTAGTTTTTTGATCAAAATCATCAATGTTCTAGATTAAATTTTAAAATTTTGATAAATTGACATTTTCGTAATTAACATATGATACTTTTACAATCATGTATGATTAAATATTAAAATTTCAAACCTATGTTTTTTATATCAAACATTTCATAATAAAACTATTTACTAATCTTTTAAACTATTAATATCAATTATTATGCCGATGATAATACAAATTTGAGATTAGAAAATAATCATATAATAAATATATATCTTTTGAAATTTTGCAAAATTAAAAACAAATAATGAGAAGAAATGTCAATTACTAGTTTCCAAACACTCCGTTCGCTTTTCCCCTAAAAGGCCTCTATTAATGCCCCCACTTACAACCATTTGTCATCCTCAAATTCAAGTCTGCAAATCCCTACCCCACCACAAAATCCTCCTTCCGATGGGTTGCTGTCTAGGCACCACCACCGTCAACCATCGTCCACCCGGCGAATTTAAACTCAAAACAAATTCTTCTCAATCCCCGCCGTCGGCTATTGAAGAAGAAACCGTAAAATAGGTCCTCTCTGAAACCCCAATCATCCCCAAATATCCACCACCGATAATCGTAAACCACCTTGAGAATCCTCAAGTCAAGGAAAGCAAGTGTGAAATCGCCGCCGTCATCGATTTGACGATAATCAAAACAGTTGAAAGTCAGGAAAATGAGTCGGAGATTTCGGAGATGTATAGTTACAGTGAGAGCTTCTCTGCTGCAACGACAGCGACGATGGCGGATTCTAAGAAAGACGAAATCGAAATCGACAATGAAGAAGAAGTTACCCAGAAAGTTAAAAGCAAGTCTTCACCGGCAAAAAGGCTGCCAAGAAAACGTCTGACGTTGTCATCCGACGAGGTTGATCGGAGGAAGGAAGGAGGCACCAGACCTTTGACTAGAAAACAAATGGCTCCTTCACCGGAGAAAAAACGTCAGTCGCCGTCGAGGACTACGACTAACACACAACGCTACCGTAATGTGGGACCATCCGGTGACTGGCGGAGAGAAAGTACGGCTCGGAGATCTAGGTCGCCGGCATTGAGTGGGGAAACTGGTCAACGTCGGAAAGTAAGGGAGAGAAGACCTGCTGATAAATCCGGTGACGTAGTCTTGGTGAAGACAGTAGAAGATCAAGGAAAGAGTACGGCGAAAATGGCCGATTACGGTGACGTATCGCCGGCGTCGGAGCCGGGGATGCAAGCAAGTGAGTCGCTAGAAAACCCTCTTGTCTCCTTGGAGTGCTTCATTTTTCTGTAGTATTGCCGGGTGAAATGTATTTATTATTTTATTTTATTAATAGAATATATGTTTTTGCGTTGTAAATAATGTATTTTGTATTTTGTACTTCCTAACGAGTTTTGCTATGCCGCGTTTTGCTGCGGGTTTGTATTCATCATTTTTAATACATAAATTTATGTATTTTAAAATGTAATATAATTGGTTTTTATCTCATATACTCAATCATTTATCATATATAATATCGATCATTTATCATATTAAATGAATTGCTAAAGAAATGTAGGCTATTATCTATTGAAATGGAAGAAATACTATGAAAAATTACATGAAATGTTAACTCAAAATATAATTCTACTTCAAAATATATTAGAACTTAAAGTTTAAATCACTAGAATCAAAAAGGGTTTTACTCGTATACAATAGTTTTTAACCATACGTAATATGGTATAAGCAGTTAATGCATATAATATAAGTTGATGTATATAAAGTTGTTGTGTATGACCACTTCAAGATTGGTTTCCGCGGTACTTATAATTAGAACGATTTTCAAATGAACTCCCCCCCCCCCCCCCCCCCCACACACACACACACATATATGGGTACAAGTAAAAAAAAGTTAAGGTACAAAATGTAAGGAGAAATCTGAGCCTGACATGTGGCAGTTATGATAAAAGGGTAAATTTGGAACTTTAATTAATTTCTTTCTCTCTCCTATATCTTTCCACCCCACGTGCCCTAGAAATCTGCAATTTTTTTTCCGCCTCCATCATTTCTCATACGTACGTACCGCCTCCCCCTCCAAACCCTATCGACTCAACAATCTGCAACACCGCTGACTATGCAGCCTTTCACCTTCAACCGTCACCATTAGCCGTTCAACTGTCTCCATTCGCCGATCAACCTTCGCCGTTGCCCTCACCAGTCGCTGCCAGTTTGACGTTGCCGCCTATTTTACGCTACCGACCATCACCGCATATGTGACGTCGCCTAAATCTAATGATCCCTGCAAAGATTGTTCTGTGGGCGACAGTATCTAGGGTTTCGGTTTTCTCGATAGCACCGTCGCCGCTGCCGCTGCTTGATTAGCCCATCGCCGCTGCCACCGTTTGCATGATGCTCTATGTGCATCACCGACCACCACCACCGCTGCATTTCCTCCGCCGCCGCCGTTGTGACCACCGGTGCACCATTTTGTTTTTAGGGGTTGTGCATATTATGTATGAGGTACTATATGCACCAATTTTGTATGTATCATTCTTAAATCTGTTCTTCAGTTGTTGATTTTGGTTGTTCATCATCTTTTTCGGTTTTTCTTTGTAAATTAATTATGTAGAGGAACCATGCATCAAATGGTTGTAACCTGTGAATCAAAATGATTGTATTTTATGCATCAAATGTAACTTATGATTCAAAGGTTTGTATTTGTGTGCATCAGTTTTTCAGTTGTTGGTTTTGGTTGTGCATCAGGGGGTTGTAATCTGTGAATCAAAATATCATGGTGCCCTGAACTTTTGGGCGACGGGAACGATGACCCACGTTTTACTCAGCCTGATTTTTCAAATTACCTTATTAACCTTTTTAATTTTTTTAATTCTGAAAAGTTGGTTAAAATGGCAGTTTTTTTTTGAATTTTGACTTGATTTTGTGGTCCAGATTTCTCCTCACATTTAGTACCATAACTTTTTTTTACTAGATCTCTACCCTATATATATATATATATATATATATATATATATATATATATATATAGATTAATTGAAAATATAAAAATAGAAATTATAAAAAATATGAATATAATGTACAAAAGTAAATAACAATGAAAATAAATATAGTAAAAAACAACATTTTATTCCCTGTCAATAAAGAAGAAGAAGAAGAAAGTAAGAGTAAAAGTATACAACTAAAAGACTATTAAGAAAAATAAAAAATAAAAAAAATAAAAATTGGTTAAAATTAAAAAAGGTTATGAAATACGAATGCAATGTATAAAAGTAAATCTTAAAAAATGAATATAAATAAAAAAATTAACTTTTCATGTCTTAATGATATCAATATATATATATATATATATATATATATATATATATATATATATATATATAAGAGGCTTACCAATTTTCCTAAAATAACTAAAATTGAGACTTAATTAACCAATCAAAACCTTCAATTTTAAAATTATTCAATTTCAAAAACAATTTTGGAAAGTAATCTCGATGGAATTTAATTAATAATCAATTAGAGGGGGTTATATGAAAATTGTGAGGGGGCTTTATAAAACATGGAATGAGCTTTTTAAGAAAATGTGAGGGGGTTTTATAAAAATTGTATACTAATGTAATTAATTATAGGTTGTTTATAAATTATGTTTAGTAACTTGTGATATATTTTGTTTCGAGAAAAAATAATTATATATTTACGACCGTCTCATTTTTATCTACGTTTTGGTATAAATTTTATAGTAATATGACACTTTTTTTAAAATTACTATATTCTTAATTTGTTTGTTATCCATTAATAGTAGTGGGTGTTTGAAAGATTAATGACATCGAATCTCAAATCTAAATCAATTGGGAGGAGCCTGAATAAAAATTATGAGGGGGTTTTATAAAACATGTGAGGGGTTTTTAAGAAAATTGAGAGGGTTTTATAAAATTGTATATTAATATAATTAATTATACGATGTTTATACATCATGTTTAGTAACTTGTGATATATTTAGTTTAGAGAAAAAAATAATTATATATTTATGATCATCTCATTTTTATCTACGTTTTGATATAAATTTTATTGTAATATGATACTTTTTAAAAATTAGTATATTCTTAATTTTTTTGTTATCCATTAATAGTAGTACTTCAAAAACAATTAGTTATTGTTTTTTGTTAAAATTCTGACATGTAAATGTTTGGTGATATTTTATTATTTTTATCTGAAAATTTTAATATCTCAAAACATTTCTGAAACACTTTTACACTTATTATACCTTTTATAATTTCGTACCATCAAATATTATATTTTTTTAAACATCCCCGTGTTTTTACACGGGGTAATAAACTAGTTAATTATTAAGGTAGTAAAAGAATAAAATTAAAAATAAACAAAACAAAGACCAAAATTAAAAAGAGAAAGACATGAGTCGAACCCCACATTCCTAGGATAGGGTGCAAGGCCCTTAACCAGCTGCTCCAAAGTCCATAAATGTTATCGTTGTTAGCAAAATTCTTTATAAATAATGCCGGCGCAGATTAGCAAAACCCCTTGTGAACAATGAAAATTGCATGTTTAGTCCTTGTGTATTGTATATATTTATAATTTAGCAATCAAAGTAATTTGGACTAAATGTGTGTTTGATAATGGGCTTATGTAGAATTATATATCCTTTGAATTTTTAGTTTTTATACTATTTAGCTCTTTAGTCGAGTGTTAAAATCACGAGGGATTATTTAAAACATAATCTCTAAAAATAAATAAAATCACTTTTAAGTAGCTTATAAATTAGGTTTAAGATTAACCATAAAAGAGAGTGCTTTTAAATTTTCATTAGTCTTCCACTCTATTTAGCTTTAAGAATACACACTATGCTACTAATTAGTTTAATTATTAATAACAAAAATACTACACTATCATATGTTTAAAATGTTAGCGGGTAAACAAAATACATATTTAGAAGTAAATTAGTGTGCATAATAGTTATAATTCTAATAATCTTTATAAACAGGGTTGGAGATGATTATTCTATATTGTATTATTCTTTTGACAAAGAGATAAGTGTGTTTATGTTTGTTAAATATTTTGAATTGATTATGTTTTGGTCCAAATGACCTAAATCTATAATCTTTGTGCAAAACTTTTGACTTTTAAAAATTATTTTAATTGAAATTTTTTATTTCAATATTAAATACTACAACTTGAAAGTTTGTATGAACGAGTTTTTTCTACTCGTGATTGTAACAGGGTTGAATATTATTTAAAAAATTAAAGGAATATTAAAAATATATATGTAAGAGTAGTATCATAAGTCATAACAGTTAAAAAAACTATAGATAAATAGCCTTTAATTTGGATGAATATTACGTTAGGAGTAAAAAAAACAAAAAAAAAACATAAAGTTACTATTGATGAATAGTGGTTACATATAGTATTAATAAAGTTGGTAAATGATTGTTAAACAAGGTATGGTGCTCGCGCGTTGCGGCGCGTGAGGTTTCAATGAATATATTTTATAATATATAGAAAACAATATTTTTTTTACTCGCGTATTGCGTCGTTGAATAAGAATTTCGAGTTAGGCATAAAGGTTATTCTAGATTATGAATTTGATACTTTATGTCCTCCTTCCTTATATAAACAATCATCATTCACGCAAAAAATGTGAGTTACCCAGCAACCTGCAATATTCAACATGAATGATAAATTAACAAATTTTAGAAGTATGAATTGTCTACCATTTATAACATATATGACAAGTTCGAGAATTATACATGAAGATTATATTGATAGTAACATAATTGAGACACATTTGTTTATAACATAGCATGTCAAATTATAGGAATATGTAAAATACATTTGAACAAAAACACATATAATATTTTAACTTTATTGCATTTAGCAACCAAGAATCCTGGCTAAATTATCCGCGAGATTGATTTGATTGTGTTGTTTGTACATATAAGGTGAAAGATTTGTTCATCTATCTTTGTATCAAACATGTATACTTACATAAACAAATTTTAAAATACACGTCTATTGAAAAATCAAACTTAAAAACCCTAAGAAAATATGCAAAACTGAGCCTCATCCACTACTTATCATCACACAAATCAACCATGTGTCATACAACCCTAAAAGATAGTGGTGGACATAAGATTATTTTCAGATGTTAACTTGAACTATATTAGACTTTGAGGTAGACTTTGTTAGTTAGTTTTTCAAATATTAAGTTTAATAAATTAGACTTTGAGATAGAACTTTTTTGTAAATTTTTTTCAAATATTAAGTTTAATAAATTAGACTTTGACATATAACTTTTTTGTAAAAAAATTATCGTTATGAGAAAACTACATTTACCGTAGATGAAAAAGTCCTTAGTTAGATAAATAATATCCTAAGAGTAAAAAAAACACTATTGATGAATAGTGCTTAGGAATTTATTTGATAAATGTTAGTAGTTTTAACTTGATAAATGTTAGTAGTTTTAATAAGTGTAAATAAGTTTTATATAATTTGATTACATGATAAATCAAAAAACTTACAAAACAAAACAAACAGCAAAGTGATACAAAAACTAAGTCTTCTAAAACCCAAAATCGAGGCCATTCTTCTACAAGCCAACGATGAGTGTAGTAGCAGTGGTGGTGGCGATTAAATATATTATCCTAATTAGCGGCTGCGGTGGTGGTAATGGCTAACTAAAGAGCGATGGAACGGCATCTGGAGCGGCGGTGCGTGCGGTGGTGGCGATATAACTAAGGTTGTTGCCGAATAAACAAGGGCCAATGGTTGAAACCAGGGCCTACAAACGAGATCTGGTTTAGGGCTACAATGGGTGTTCATCATTTTAGGGTTACAAATTAAAGGAGATACGTCCAAATGCCGCCTTAAATAGGATGGTGGTGGTCTATGGTTGCTCCGAGCCTTAGACGAAGAGATTAGTGTATGGGCGGCGATTGAGCATCGAAACATCAGAGAGGAGCGGGGAATCTGATAATAGGAAATCAGAGTGGGGGAAATGATAAAAATGGGTAGCGATAATTAGGGGGAAGAGAGATAAAAGATCTCCAACAAGACTAAAATACCCTTTAGTTTATTTGGCCACGTGTCTTTCCCTCATTACCTCCTACACCTCTTACAAGAAAAGAACTCTTATTTAATCTCACTCATATATATATATATATATATATATATATATATATATATATATATATATATATATATATATATATATATATATATATATATATATATATATTATAGGCAAAAGTTCAAATGAGAACTGTTTTTCGTACGAGAACTGCGAGAACCACTCTAAGTCGTCCAATTCCCCTTCCTTTAATGTCATTGCCCACCCATGAATTCCTCACATGCACCCTGCCACACTTGATCCCCTCCACGCTCTCCATCCATGAACTTCCCATATCCAAAGAACGACTGAGATTGGTTTTCGCAGTTCTCGTACGAAAAACAGTTCTCGTTTGAACCCTCCCCTATATATATATATATATATATATATATATATATATATATATATATATATATATATATATATAGGAAGAAGTTCCATTGAGAACCATTTTTATTGCGAGAACCGGGAGAAGCAATCTTAGCCGTCCAATTCCCCCTCTTTCAATGTCATTGCCTACCTATGAATTCCTCACATACACCCTGCCACACTTGATCCCCCCACGCTCTCCATCCATGAATTTCACTTATCAAATCAACGGTTAAGATTTGTTCTCGCAGTTCTCGCACTAAAATCGGTTCTCAATGGAACCCTACCCTGTATATATATATATATATATATATATATATATATATATATATATATATATATATATATATATATATATATAAACCCTAAACCCTAAACATATATATATATATATATATATAGGGTATGGTTAAACAAAGAACCTCCCTTAAACATAGAACCTAAAGAACCTATTCCGGTGATGACACGTTGGACATTGCTTAGGGCAAAAAAGGAAAATTAAAAAAAAAATCAACGTCGCTCAGCCCCCTCCTCCAGCGACCCCAAATATTTAAACCCACCCCCTCCCACTTATTTTAAATGATCATAACTCGTTCGTTTTTAACAATTTTAACAAAAAAAAATATATAATTAGATTCAGTTCTACAACAAAACAAAGCTAATGCAACCTTCGTAAAATGTTGCATTATTCATTGAAAAAGGTTGCATTATGCCTAAAGCAACCTTTTAACAAGGGTTGCGTTAGGTGAAGTTGCATTAGACCTAATGCAACCTTTTTGTTAGAAAATGCAACTTTTTATTAAAGAGTTGCGTGTATTATTAAAATGCAACCTTTTTAAGTTGCAACCTTTTTTATATACAAATGCAACCTTTTTTAGACATAAATGCAACATTTATTATAGTTTTATTTAGTTGAATGCAACCTTTAATATACACAAATGCAACATTTTTTGGTAAAAAGATGTAACTTTTTTTAATAGTAAATGCAACCTTTTTTTTATGAATTCTTAATGCAACTTTGTTTTAGTATTAATGAATTATTCTTTAACCTAAAGCGTCAAAACACAACTTTCTATTCTACTATTTTGATTATACGATAACAATATTCAAACTCAAATAACAAACCATAAATTCTTAGTGATCAACATAATTGTCAATTATAATTACAAAAAGTATTATGAACCTCATACAAGATAGTTGTTGATCGAATTTGAGTATCTTTTCAGAAGGTCACTCGGAAATCATACACCCAAAAAAATAGTGCTCTATCAAACATAGATAAAAATATTTAATGAAATTAAGTAAGAAACTTCAAAGTTGCTCCATAAGCTTCCGCATCTTAGCTTCCAAGTTAACCAGTTGATTCAAGATACTTTTTTGTATAGATTTTAAGTTCTCTCGTTGGTTGTCAATATCTTTTCACATAGCTTGTAACTTGGCCTTATTCCTTTCATGGTTCCCTTCAATCTCCTTTTGTATTTCAAGCAACTTACTTTTTTCAACTTTAACGCTCTTCCAAAAAGGATCTAATAAATCACTTTCATCTTGTACATGTTTTTAGTTCTTCAATTACTCCTACAAAAAAGAAAAAGCTATTATAAATTTTTCAAAAAACTACTATAAACTCCAATCTTATTCCAACAACAGACACTTCGATCTTTGAACTTTTATTAAAAAACTATAAACTTCAATATATTTGTGTGTTTGTGTGTGTTGGCCAAAAAAAGAAAACATTTAAAAGTGCATAACTTTAATAAAAATTAGAAATATAAAAATCATAGTTGCAAAATCATCAACAACAAACATCAAAAATCATTCAAGGGTATGTATGTATGTGTGTGCCTGTAAATATATATATATATATATATATATATATATATATATATATATATATATATATATATATATATATATATATATATATATATATATATATATATATATATATATGTAGAAGTTCCATTGAGAACCGTTTTTAGTGCGAGAACCGGGAGATCCAATCTTAGCCGTCCAATTCCCCCTCTTTCAATGTCATTGCTCACCCATGAATTTCTCACATACACAATGCCACACTTGATCCCCCCACGCTCTCCATCCATGAATTTCACTTATCAAATCAACAGCTAAGATTGGTTCTCGCGGTTCTCGCACTAAAATCGGTTCTCAATGGAACCCTCCCCTATATATATATATATATATATATATATATATATATATATATATATATATATATATATATATATGTATGGCATACTATATTATAATGCGTCGATTAGTGTTGACCAAGTAATTTTAAAAGGTTGAATTTAAGTTTAAGGAGGTGAAATAAGAACTATTGGATTGGTAGAAGTCGTCTTGGGAGGCATTGTATTTTTTTTTTTATTTAATTTTAGGGTTCGAAAAGAGCACATCTTGCTATAGAAGCTCATGTACAACGCTATATTATTTATAATTTGATTAATAATTTGGCAACCATGTTTAGTGTCGATTAAATTCATATGGCCAGCAAGTAATGTGATTGTTTCTACCCAAGACTAAATCTGTAATTACATCTTGCTAGTTTTGTAAATGAGACATAAAGCTAAATTTGCACTTGTAGTCAACCAGGTGAATATGTTACTATGTTCCTGTTACAATTTGAGAGTAATATCACCTGAACCTTTTGCAATTCAATCCTAGCTACCTTGATTTACAACTATATGCTTACTGTCAATATGTGATTCTAAGATCTTAATAAGTTAACATATTCCAATGCCAAAACATAGGCCCTAGTCCGCCCTACCTCCATATTCGAGTTGTGCAAGAACAAATTGTTGAAATCCATAACCATTTCGAGTAAATTCTGTTCCTGTGAGTTCATATCATTAACTAGATCAACTATACACAATTAATTAAACTATTATTATATTTTCATGAGTCTAGAGCCGAGCATTGTGCTTGGTTTTGAATAGTGTGATTGAATAGAAACAACAGCTAATGTGCTAAAAGTGTACCAGTTTTTTATTTATAAAAACCATATTTATTTACGTACGACTATGACACAAAATAGGCAAGTGAACCTAATCGTATAATAGTATAGAAAATAAGTACGGGTGTCGAACTCAAGGGGAACGAGTATGATTTGATAAAATTATATTAATTTAAATATTAAACTAACTAAACTACTTGCAATAAAATAAGGGGGGATTTTATGAATATGTGAGCTTTCAAACAATTAACACTACCAACTACCCTAGAAAATACCCAAAGTAAACCAAAGAAACAAGAGAGCGATAAAGCAAGGAACTTGGAAATTAAATAATATAATGAAGACTTCCCCTCCCTAGATTCGATTTCACCTTCTTTCAAGTTGATTTAATTCAAGAAATCATGTGCCATGAATAATAAAGACCAAGTATCGATTCCTAAATTGATTAGACTCTTGTTCCGAAAATCTAACTCTATAAATATACTCATTAACAATCCTTATGGTCAAAGGATTAATTAACTCGTACAATTAGCCAATTAAATTCGAGTCATGAAAATCTTTAATCGAAATGATTTGTTAATAAACAAAACATGAAACCAACATACAAAGGTCATTATATGTTGAACCACATGTGAAAGAACCAATTTTTAGTTGTCTAACCTAGGATTGATCAACAACTAGTCTAGATTATCTAATGATCATAGACGATAAAGATCAAAGTTAAACTTAAATAGAATGATCATCTAATTTAACAAAAACTCAGATTGTAAACAACCAAAATCATAATCTAAAACATGGATTGTAAAGCAATTAAGACATTCATGACATAAACAAGATTAAAAAGCACACAACTTCAAATCAACTTGTCATTAGGTTCATCTCCTCTATAGAGGAAAATATAGATCTAGCCTAGCATGATCATACTAAACAAGAACATAATAACAAGGAATAGAAAAACCATAATAGTCGAATAAATCCAAGCCTTGATCTTCAAAATAGTATCTAATCTCCAAGCCCTTAAAACTGTCGCCTATTTTTCTTTCGTCGACTGCAGCTTCTTATCGCACGAAGAATAAAAAAATATGATCTGATTATTCCCTCTGCCGCCGCCATATTATAAATATATATATATATATATATATATATATATATATATATATATATATATATATATATATATATATTATCTCGTAATCCTCCTTAGCAGCCGTATATTTAGGCCCTTTGAGATTTCCGGCCCAAGTCACTAATTAAGACCCCAATTGATTTTCTTTTTGATTTACTTGTTGCGTCTACTGCCACCAACCCAACTTCTCATTTTTTTCTTATAACAAATCCTCAATTAAGTATAATAAGGCCACAAGATTAATTAAATGGACCAATCAGAGCCCATGTCATTCTTTCTTCAAGTATGTATTAGCATCGGCCCAATTGTTTCATTTGGATGTATTCTTTTTTACCTTCAGCTCTCGCCCCACATGCAGATAATCACGGCCTAATTGAATAATCCAAACATAATATTATTGTGACCCATTTTGTCTAGTTTTCGTAGCTTTTTGAGTCATCTCGTTTTGATTTCGTATGAGTGAGATACAACCAAAACATTAGAGAGTTGTCAAAGTAGTCAACTTTTCTCTCTTCTTCATCATTTCTCATCAAATTTTCTATTACTTCTCCAAAGAGCCCTACAACATAAATTAAAACAAATTAAGTATCTAATTAACCTAATTCATCGTGATAATGCAATCAAAGTATGAGAAATCGAATATAAATATATGCATATTTTAGACGATATCAACAACTTAAAAACAAGTGACCGGGACTAGGATATTGACTATGAAATGCATCAAATGGAACAGAAACACATACCTAACAATTAATCATATTATCTTGACATATTTGAAGAAATAGAACGTGGGTATCAAGTTGCAGAGGTTAGCAAATAGCAACATATATTCATGAATGAAATCAGCAGCTCAATTTACAAAAAGTTCAACAAACTAAATGTGGTAGATCGATACCCAAAAAACAAAACAAAACCCATGATTAACAAGTAATTTGAACAAAACAAAACAAAGTCATTTTGTCATTCCTATGTCTAAATAAAAATTTTGAAAAAAAAACAGTGAATATATGGCACAAGTAGGCAGTAAAGGATCGTCAACAAGGGCGTTCTAGTGCGTTGTAGATTTTTATCCAACAAGCACAAGTACAGATTAACAAGAACAATTGACAATTTGAACACAACAGTGAACCACAAGAACAGTAAAAAGAACAAGGAAAACTTACTTGCAATCGAGATGAATGGCGCGACGGGTTGGCGAGACGGCGAGTCGGCGGTGGTTTATGCTCCGGCAACGGAAAATCAACGACGCAGGACGGTTGGCTTGTGAACGGCGGTGGTTGCTAACGGTGGTGATTGTAACGGTGATCGTTGTAGGCTATTTAACGGCAGTGGAAGATTGGCTCGTAACGACGGTCGACGAGTCGATGATGGAGCAGCGGGAGGATTCGACATGGAGCAAAGGATATCAGGGGAGGAGTCGAAGGGCTAAGGGATGTCGGCGGGACTAAAGAAAAAGTTGAAAACCCTAATATATTAAAAGGTACGGTCCTTTATATATTATATATTATATACTAATACATATATATATATATATATATATATATATATATATATATATATATATATATATATATATTACTAAATAATAATAACTAGTTTGAGCTCGTGCTCCGCACGGGTGTGGGAAGGTTAAAATCTGATCGTGACTGAAAACGTAAACCCGGTTTGTGAAAAGAGTGTACGGGTCTTGGGTTGACCGACCCTACTCATTCTAAACCCGACTCTTATCCGATAAAAAAAAAGAATAAAAAACCGACCCGGTCCACAAGAGCACGATAAAAAAAATTATAATTCAAAACTCAAACCCGTAACCGACCCCCGTAACCGACCCCCGTAACCGGTCCGCTAAAAAAATAAAATTATTTGGCCCAATATATACCCGGCCCAAAAAAAAATTAAAAAAAAAAACAAAAAGCTCAAAAATAAAATCCGGCCAAAACCCGATTTAGGATTTAGGGTTTAGGGTTTAGAGTTTAAGGGGAAAGAATCTTGACCATTAGATTATTAGTTCAATGGTTAGAAGTGTTTGTGTCATTTTTGTAAATAATTAGACTTTAATTGTTATTAATATATAATAAAAGGGGTACTTTTGTCATTAAACATACCTCTCTCCCCTCTCTCTCCCGTATCTCTCTCCTCCCACTCACTTATTATATATAAATATTCTGAATATCCTCCACAAAACAAAAATTGAAAAACCCTAAGATCCCACCCCCTTGCCCGCAGCCTCCATTTGCGTCAAACACCACCGGCGACCTCGGTGAGCACCACCGAGCAACTTTTCGACCACCAGACGCAAACCCACCTGCAACCACCGCCGCATCATTCTTAAAAGCTTTGGTAGTCACATCTGCCCGCTTCCCTTCCCCCTTCTGCCCCGCCGCCGACTGCAGACCACCGTCAACCCTGTGCTCCGCCGCCACCATCGCCCGGACACCGTCGACCCCCCTGCCCGATGCTGCCATCACCATCGACCACCCATTCCATAAGTAAGATTGTTGTTTGTCTTTTTTGTTATGACCCGGCTCCCGGCGATGAAGTCAAATTCGAAAAAAACCAAAAAACCCAATCATCGCCGGAGAGAGGCAAGCGACGAGAGAGAAGCACGTATGCCGTCGATTGATAGAAGATCGATCGAGAGAGAAGAACGGAGACTGGAGACGGCGACGGAGAACGGCGAGATGGCAAGAAGCCTAGTTCACCCGTTTCACCCGTTTGTAATATTCGCCCAAATTTACCCGCATGTTAAGACCCATTATGACCCGGTTTGTTGGCCCAAACCCGATCCGGGCACAAAACCATAGGACCCCACGCTTTTTAATATATTGTATATAATAATAATAATAATAATAATAATAATAATAATAACTACAATACTATTATTATTAATAATAATAAGCATAATCGAGAACGGGTATTACAATACGGCACTCAATTGCTGACACAATCGTTGATTCCCCGTAAAGAGAGGCAATAGAGGAGGTTTTCGATCGGATTTGCCTATTTACAGATTTATGAGAACCGTAGAGCACCGGTAGGTTTTGATCCCTACATAACCCTTATGAACCGTGATATGTTGTCATTCCACCCAAATGACTTGGTGCTTTTTTTTTGTTAAAGCCCATTATTGCCTGATTGTTTTTAATAAAGCCTAAAGTTATCTATCTTTTAAGTCTCGTGTCTAAAATGCCAGTGCATTATATACATACATACATACATACATACATACATACATACATACATACATACATACATACATATATACATATATATATATATATATATATATATATATATATATATATATATATATATATATATATAATTTCCTTATTATTATTATATAAATTTATAGTTTAGTATAAATTAATTTTAATTTAGAAAAACCCAATTTATATTTTTTTTGTTTAAAAAAAATGTTTTACTTTCATTAAACTAATAAATTATTATAAAATAAAAAATTAATAAGCTTTTACAACCTTTTAATTAAAACACAAAGATGAAACAATACCTTGATTACGCAACCTTTTATTTTAAAGTTGCCTTTAACTTATCGGAATGCAACCTTTTTAAACAAAAGTTGCAATTTTTAATAAGTTTTTGCAACTTTAAATAAAAAGGTTACATATGGTATTCTAATGCAACCTTTGTATTAAAAAAAGTCATGTTATAATCAAATGCAACTCATTTAAAAAGGTTGCTTCTAAAAGGTTGCATTAGGCTTAATTTGTAGTAGTTTCGTCCTCTTTCAAACAAGACCGGACTTAATATATTTCTGAAACTTTTTTTTTAAATGCAAATTTTGCATTTTGAGCTGTGTTCATACTAAATGCAAAATACAAAAAACATGCAGAATGAAGAATGCAGAATGCAGAATGTAGAAATACAAAAAACATACATAATACAGAATGCAAAATCCGTAGAACGTAAACCCGTAGAATGCAAAAAACATGCAGAATGAAGAATGCAGAATGCAAAAAACATGCAGAATGAAGAATGCAGAATGCAAAAAACATGCAGAATGCAGAATGCAGAATGCAGAAATGTAAAAAACATGCAGAATACAGAATACAGAATACAGAATGCAAAATGCAAAAAACATGCAGAATGAAGAACGCAGAATGCAAAAAACATGCAAAATGCAGAATGCAGAAATGCAAAAAACATGCAGAATACAGAATGCAAAATCCGTACAACGTAAACCCGTAGAATACAGAAAACATGCAGAATGCAAAAAACATGCAGAATGCAGAATGCAGAAATGCAAAAAAAAGCTGAAGAATACAGAATGCAGAATGCAAAATCCGTACAATGTAAACCCGTAGAATGCAAAAAACATGCAAAATGCAAAAAACGTAAATCCGTATAAACATGCATAATGCAAAAAACAAAAAACGCAAAATATAAACATGCAGAATGCAAAAATACACATTCAAAAACCCCAAATGCAAAATTTATACACAGAAACACTACATGCTGCCAAAAATGCAAAATATGTACACAGAAAACACAACAGCTGCTAAAATGAAAACAAAAATTTTATTTAAAAAAAAATGAGAAAAATATGGGAAGAGTGATCTTGTTTGAAAGAGGATTAAGAAACTAAAAGATTGGTATAATTTTTTTAATTAAATTCACAAAACTTAAAAAGTTATGGCAATTTAAAGTTTTTGGTGGTTTTTTTTTTAAATCGGTGGTTTGGTGTAACACCGCAAAAATACAAGCCATATTTTTTTTTTTTTTTTTTTTAATCACAGCGGAAGTAATACGTTATAAAACTAAAAAGGAAATAACATTAAACTTAAAGACAACACTGTACAAACATACATTACTTTCTTTAGTGTTACAAAACATTTATAAAGTATGGCTCATCATTCTAAAACCCAAAATATCAGAGCTACGGTCAAACTTTCCCTGTACACAAAAGCTGCCACCTACCGTGCCCTCAAAACCTGAAACAGATAGTTAAGGTGGGGAATTAGCACAAAGCTAAGTGAATGAAAATCAAGCCACAAGCAATTAAAGCAGAACCACAACAATCACATGAACAGTTTATCTCAAATATCAAAGGACCGGCGACTCTGCCGAGCCTACGATCATTGTTGGCCATAACAATGATCTACCGATAGCCATTTGCTAACTGGCACAGTTAAACCCCCTCTGCTACAACAAATGCGACAGAGGATCTAAAACTGCCTAACCAGAAGCAACTGACCCAGCCCAAAACCACGCTTAGCTGACCTCTGCCACAAACATCATGAGCACAATTTCATGCCTTGATACTCATATCTTGGACACAATTTCAACAATCATCACATAGCCAATCAAACAATCATATCAGACTAAACAGTCTATCACATGATTAATCGTGTAATCAAACAATCATATCAGACTAAACAGTCTATCGCATGATTATTCGTATAAAAATCCAAGTAACCATAACAGTTACAACTAAAACCACTGGTGCATTAAAGTCCACTCACCTGTGTTCTCCAACACCACACTCAGTATTCTAATTTCACTGAGCCTTCTCGTTTCCTGAAACACATCATAACTTAGTCAGTAATTGGGATTACATTCCAATTTACAAAAACGACAACTCTCATTGGCTACACGCAATAAAATTACAGAATCAACGTATGTATCACTACGCACGTAATGGAGTCACTACGTGCGTAGTGGACTCCACTTCGCACGTATTGATCTTCAAACTCACGAAGTGGCTAACCCACTTCGCACGCAATGGGCACTGGTACGCGCGGAGTGAACCTCACTTCGTGCGACCAAAACCCATCGACATCATCTTCTTCAACATTCACTTCGCACGTAATGGAGTCACTACGCACGTAGTGGACTCCACTTCGCACGGCCAAAACACAACATTCAAGAACTTCCTAATCAAAACTCGACATAAACAACAAAACACACCTCTTGTTCGAAAACCAACCGTTAACCTCGCTAAAGAACACGAAAACAGAACCAAACTCAAGTATGAATGTGTGCAAAAAGGTTCTTTCTCTCTTCTCTCTTATACAGCCCAAACAAAATGAGAACAACACCCACAAATACTATATATATATGTCAAGACTGAACATATTACACTACACAGTGCAAATACTGATATCTAGCATACAGAAACTTAAATAAAGCGGTCCTACTCAAGTCAAAAACATGCAACGAGGTAATATTCGGGACCCTCGTATAAAAACGAATCATATGGTACCAATATCATATAAAATATTAAACTAATATTTTTACCTTTTTACCTCGCGGTCCAAATTAAATACCAAGCAAACATCAAATAAATATATAAATAAATATCACATAATTATAAACAATCATATATACCAATATAAACAATTAAATAACTTACCACCGCCGAAACAACTAGGCCCTAAACGCGGGTGTTACAAATCTCTCCCCCTAAAGAAGATTCCGTCCCCGGAATCTCTTCGCGCTCAAATAGGCTAGGGTAGCGGTTCCTCATATCTGCCTCGGTCTCCCATGTTAAATCTGAACCCAAACTATGCTTCCACTTAATCAAAACCATAGGAATCTCTTTCCTCCGAAGCTTCGTTATTTTACGATCAACTATCTCAACTGGTTCTTCTATTAATCGCTTTTTCGAATCAACTTTCAGATCATGTACTGGAAGAATCTGACTTTCATCCTCAACATTACATTTACGTAAGTAACATACATTAAAAGTATCATGAATACCCGCTAACTCTGATGGAAGATCAAGAGTAACAGTCTGGTCATTGACTATCTGTCGTATGCGAAACGGACCAATGTATCGTGGAGCTAGTTTCCCACGTTTCCCAAAGCGAATAACCCCTTTCCACGGAGAAACTTTCAGATAAACCAACTCACCTTCAACAAACGTAACTGGTCTGCGACGTGGATCTGCGTACATCTTTTGTCTGTCTCTAGCAACTTTCAACTTTTCCCGAGCAATAGCAACTTTCTCAGCCGTCATTTGAACAATATCGGGACCCGCAAACTGTTTCTCACCTGCCTCTAACCAACATGTAGGAGTACGACAGCGACGACCGTATAACATCTCATAAGGTGGCATACCGATACTCGAGTGATAAGAATTATTATACGCAAATTCAATTAAAGGCAAATGTGAATCCCAAGACCCACCATATTCTAACACACAGGCACGTAACATATCCTCAAGTGTCTGAATAGTACGCTCACTCTGACCGTCTGTCTGAGGATGATAAGCTGTACTCAAATTAACACGCGTCCCCAATGCATGCTGTAAACTCCTCCAAAAGTTAGAAACAAATCTGGGATCTCGATCAGAAACAATAGAAAGAGGAATACCATGCCGTGACACAATCTCATCGATGTACAACTGAGCTAATCTGCTGAGTGACGCTGTCTCACTGGTGGCAAGAAAGTGAGCACTCTTCGTCAAACGGTCAACAATCACCCATATTTTATCATGTTTCCGCTGGGTACATGGAAGTTTGGATACAAAATCCATCGTGATGTGTTCCCATTTCCACTCTGGTATCTCCAGCTGTTTCAAAGACCCATAAGGTTTCTGGTGCTCTGCTTTGACCTGAGCACAAATATGACACGTTCCCACAAACTTTGCAACATCTGTCTTCATAGTAGGCCACCAATACAGCACTTTAAGATCATTGTACATTTTCGTGCTACCAGGATGAACAGATAATCTTGACTTGTGAGCCTCTGCCAAAATCAAACCCCGAAGCTCTCCAAGCAATGGCACCCACACACGAGACTGATAAGTCTTCAATCCGCGCGAATCATTAATCAAATCATCTTTTCTCTTCATCATAATCTCTAACTTCAGATTTTCATCTTTTAAAGCTTCTAACTGAGCAGATTTAAGCCTATCTACTAAGTCAGAAACGATCTCAACTCGCATAAATAGAATATTATCACCAGCTCCCTTGCGGCTCAAAGCATCTGCTACAACATTTGCTTTCCCCGGGTGATATCGAATCTCACAATCATAATCCTTAATGAGTTCTAACCACCGTCTCTGCCGCATATTAAGTTCTTTCTGGGAAAATACATACTGCAGACTCTTATGATCAGTACAAATAACACATTTCGTACCATATAAATAATGCCTCCACAGTTTCAACGCAAAGACTACAGCTGCAAGTTCTAAATCATGGGTTGGATAATTCTTCTCGTGTGGTTTCAATTGCCGTGAAGCATAAGCAATAACCCGATCATGCTGCATTAAAACACAACCCAAACCTGCAAAGGAAGCGTCACAGTACACTACAAATTCATCAGAACCATCAGGTAGTGCAAGAATAGGAGCCTGACATAATAGTTGTTTCAACGTCTGAAAAGCTGTCTCCTGTTCATTATTCCACTTAAATGGCACATCTTTACGGGTTAATTTCGTTATAGGACTCGCAATTTTCGAAAAATCTTTAATAAATCTGCGATAATAACCCGCCAATCCCAGAAAACTTTTAATCTCAGATGATGTTTTAGGAGCACTCCAGTTCATAACTGCTTCAACTTTAGCCGGATCAACTTTAACCCCATCTTTACAGATAACATGCCCCAAAAATTGAATCTCCCGCATCCAGAACTCACATTTAGAAAATTTTGCAAAAAGTTGCTCCCGTTTTAAAGTTTCTAAAACTTGCCTCAAGTGAAGCTCGTGCTCGGACTCAGTTTTAGAATAAACCAAAATGTCATCGATAAATACAATCACGAATTTATCCAAAAACGGCCGACAGACCCGATTCATTAAATCCATAAATACAGCAGGGGCGTTAGTTAAACCGAAAGGCATAACTAAAAACTCATAATGACCATATCTGGTACGGAAAGCGGTTTTAGGAACATCAGCTTCAGAAACACGTACCTGGTGATAACCCGAGCGCAGATCAATTTTAGAAAAATAAGAAGCACCCTGCAGCTGATCAAACAAATCATCAATTCTGGGTAAAGGGTATTTATTTTTAACCGTTCTCTTATTCAATTCCCTGTAGTCAATACACATACGCAAAGTGCCGTCTTTCTTTTTCACAAACAAAACCGGTGCACCCCACGGAGAAGAACTAGGACGAATAAAACCCCTATCTAGCAAATCCTGAATCTGTGTCATCATCTCGCGGATTTCAGAAGGAGCTAACCGGTAAGGAGCTTTAGCCACTGGGCTCGAACCTGGAATCAAATCAATCCTATATTCTACTTCACGAACCGGAGGCAACCCAGGTAATTCATCGGGAAACACTTCCGGGTATTCCGAAACCACCCGAATAACTGAAACAATCTGTTTCTCCTTTTTAACATCAACCACATGAGCAAGGTAGGATTCACACCCTTTGGCCAGAGATTTTCTAGCCTTCATATACGAGATAATAGGAAAAGCAGGTCTAACCCTCTCCCCGCGAGCCACTACGTATGACCCATCAGGTAAAGGAAATGAAATCAGTTTTCTATGGCATTTAATAACAGCTCGGTTCTGACTCAACCAATCCATACCCATAACAGCATCAAAACCAACTATTGGCATTAACAGAAAAGAAACAGGAAAGCATGTACCATCAATATCAATTTCAGCCCCAGACACAGCCGTTGTGACTGGAACCGTTTTACCATCAGCTATCTCTACTTCTAATGGAGCAGCAACATTCGAAGTAGGCAATTTCAATTTATTACAAAATGCCACAGAAATAAATGAACGATTGGCACCAGAATCAAATAACACACGTGCAGGTATAGAATTTATGAGAAACATACCCGTGATGACATCATCAGTAGCAGCAGCATCATCTACTGACATCCGGAATGCTCTACCCTCAGCTGACGGAGGGTTCTTCCTTTTCTGTCCTGAAGCGGACGAAGATCCCACAACCGATCCCGATACCGACCCAGTCCCCGATTTCTTACCCACACGGCACTCACCTGCTCTGTGCCCCTCCTTTTGACAATTCCAACAAACACTCCTCGGAAATCTACAATTCTTCAATTCATGCCCAAACTGACCACAACGAATACATCTGGCTGTCATTAGGGTACAAAGTCCATGATGAAAAGACTTACATTTATTACACCACGGGGCTCTCTGATTAGACCCACCAGATGTAAGCCTACGATTCTGACTGCTCTGACTCTGACCCTGTCCTTGACGTTGACTTCCCTGACCTCCTTGAGTTCCCTGCCGATGTTGGGTATTAAAATAATCAAACCGGGATTTCTGTTGAGAAATTCTATCTTTATTCAAATTCTCCTTGGCTTGAGCATCACCCTCGGCTGACTTAGCTAGGGTAAAAGCTTGAGATAAAGTGCTAGCCCACCTAGTAGCACTCCTGTAATCTGGATGCAAAGCTCTCACAAAATGCTGAACTCTTGAAGCTTCGTCTGGGACCCACTGCTGTGCAAATCGTAACTTCTCATTGAATTGCCTAATCAATTCATCCACAGACATATTATCAGTCATCTGCAAATCCATGAACTCCTTCTTGATTCGTTCCATCTCAAAAGATCCACAGTATTGCTCACAAACCTTTCCCTCAAATTGCTCCCAAGTAATACTACTCATCTGCTGCTTTGTAAAATGACCGGTAATCGAATCCCACCATACCATGGCATCTCCTTTGAGTCTTTGAGTAGCATATAATACCCGCACTTTCTCCTCGCATTCCGCAGTATCCAAGGCCTTGGTCATCTCCCTCAACCAATTCAAAGTTATATTGGGATCCGTACTACCGCTATACTCTGAAGGTCTACAATCCATGAATTGCTTAAATTTATTATGTTGACCAAATCCTGGGTAGGGGTAAGCTCCTGGTGCAGTAAATTGATAGATAATCGGCTGTTGTGCACCCTGTGAAGCAACAGTAGAAAATGGAACAGAAAATGGTACTGAAAGTGGTGGTGTTGTTGACACTGTAGCAACAGCTGCTGTTGGAATCGGTGTTTGAGAATTCTGTATCAACCTCCGCTGCTCAAAGTTGTGAACTGTTTCTCGAAGCTCCTGAAGTTCACTTTCAAGTTGAAATATATAGTCATTCTGAGTTGCATCTAATTCTCTACCCGAAGTGTTGACTATTACTGGATTCTCTAAAACTGGAATTGTAGAAGTTCCAGCCTGAGCAAGGGTCACCGGAATCTCGGTTGAGATCTCTTGACTTGCCATATCTATTACAATCACATCACCTCCAAACTTATTAGACAACCGTTAGTACACACACACAACAAATCCAAACACTTTAATTCCCCCACAGGAAAGGTTTGACCAACCTCGAGCCAAGATTTGGGAATTGAACACTCTAAACGTGCTCGCATGCCAAACCAGGGCTCTGATACCAAATTGTAACACCGCAAAAATACAAGCCATATTTTTTTTTTTTTTTTTTTAATCACAGCGGAAGTAATACGTTATAAAACTAAAAAGGAAATAACATTAAACTTAAAGACAACACTGTACAAACATACATTACTTTCTTTAGTGTTACAAAACATTTATAAAGTATGGCTCATCATTCTAAAACCCAAAATATCAGAGCTACGGTCAAACTTTCCCTGTACACAAAAGCTGCCACCTACCATGCCCTCAAAACCTGAAACAGATAGTTAAGGTGGGGAATTAGCACAAAGCTAAGTGAATGAAAATCAAGCCACAAGCAATTAAAGCAGAACCACAACAATCACATGAACAGTTTATCTCAAATATCAAAGGACCGGCGACTCTGCCGAGCCTACGATCATTGTTGGCCATAACAATGATCTACCGATAGCCATTTGCTAACTGGCACAGTTAAACCCCCTCTGCTACAACAAATGCGACAGAGGATCTAAAACTGCCTAACCAGAAGCAACTGACCCAGCCCAAAACCACGCTTAGCTGACCTCTGCCACAAACATCATGAGCACAATTTCATGCCTTGATACTCATATCTTGGACACAATTTCAACAATCATCACATAGCCAATCAAACAATCATATCAGACTAAACAGTCTATCACATGATTAATCGTGTAATCAAACAATCATATCAGACTAAACAGTCTATCGCATGATTATTCGTATAAAAATCCAAGTAACCATAACAGTTACAACTAAAACCACTGGTGCATTAAAGTCCACTCACCTGTGTTCTCCAACACCACACTCAGTATTCTAATTTCACTGAGCCTTCTCGTTTCCTGAAACACATCATAACTTAGTCAGTAATTGGGATTACATTCCAATTTACAAAAACGACAACTCTCATTGGCTACACGCAATAAAATTACAGAATCAACGTATGTATCACTACGCACGTAATGGAGTCACTACGTGCGTAGTGGACTCCACTTCGCACGTATTGATCTTCAAACTCACGAAGTGGCTAACCCACTTCGCACGCAATGGGCACTGGTACGCGCGGAGTGAACCTCACTTCGTGCGACCAAAACCCATCGACATCATCTTCTTCAACATTCACTTCGCACGTAATGGAGTCACTACGCACGTAGTGGACTCCACTTCGCACGGCCAAAACACAACATTCAAGAACTTCCTAATCAAAACTCGACATAAACAACAAAACACACCTCTTGTTCGAAAACCAACCGTTAACCTCGCTAAAGAACACGAAAACAGAACCAAACTCAAGTATGAATGTGTGCAAAAAGGTTCTTTCTCTCTTCTCTCTTATACAGCCCAAACAAAATGAGAACAACACCCACAAATACTATATATATATGTCAAGACTGAACATATTACACTACACAGTGCAAATACTGATATCTAGCATACAGAAACTTAAATAAAGCGGTCCTACTCAAGTCAAAAACATGCAACGAGGTAATATTCGGGACCCTCGTATAAAAACGAATCATATGGTACCAATATCATATAAAATATTAAACTAATATTTTTACCTTTTTACCTCGCGGTCCAAATTAAATACCAAGCAAACATCAAATAAATATATAAATAAATATCACATAATTATAAACAATCATATATACCAATATAAACAATTAAATAACTTACCACCGCCGAAACAACTAGGCCCTAAACGCGGGTGTTACATTTGGTGTGGGGGGAAAAATTATATTTTTGCCCTATTCTTCCTAAATTAATACATTATAATTATAGTTTTGCTATCATTCAATCTCATCCATTGATTTTGATGATCTAAAGGTTCAAATTGGTTCTTTAGGTTCTTTGTTTAAGGAGGGGTTCTTTGTTGATGCAATTTCTATATATATATATATATATACATACATATGATGTTAGATTATGTGCAGAGATAATTAATGGACACATTGTATCCAATGTTATAAGAGACTAAAGGGTCACACTGCTACACACCCATATTAGAACAGTTGGATTTTTACCATAAATCTGTGTGGAAATAATTAATCAGTTGGATTAATTATTAGAGAGAAAAATAAATAATTAATCAGTAGAATTAATTATTGAAGAGAAATAAATAATTAATCAGTTAGATTAATTATTAGAAATAAAATAATAAATAGTTATTTAAAGAGAGATTAAATATTAAGTTTTAATATTTAACGGACCAGTTAATTAATAGTTAATTAATTAACTAGAAAAGTCCAAAGGGTCAAAATGAGAAGATTGAAAATTTAATTAAAACAAGTGGGCTTTTAACTAAACGGGCTTGAGTCCTTTTAATCTCTCTATATATATCCTTTAAGTCTTAAGGATTAGAGATAATAAAAGAAATTAAGCAAGATACAACCCTAGCCACCACACACTTCTCTCTCTCGATTTCGATCTCTCTCTCTCAGCTTCTCTCTCTCTCGTTGACGTGAAGGAAAAACACCAAGGGAGTTTTTCGACTTGGTGATCGACGCAAGGCACACACATGCATACACTCTCGGTTTTGAGTATTAAAGCTGAGGTGAATCCAGGAGCGTTCTAGTAGCCAGTTCGTTAGGAGGTGCAGTAGTGGTGGACTGTCTTTAGCAATCCCAAGGTTTTTGATCAGGTATATTTTTCTTGTAACCTTATCTATGGATTGTTTGTTTCTTAGAGGCTATATGATCATTAGTTTTAAAGATCCTAACCCTTTTGGGGTTTAGAGGGTTGTGTTCAATCCAGTTCCGCTTTTAGGATTGAACCAGTAGAATCAAACCCAGGTTTGACCAGTTTGTGTCATTGGGTGGTTTGGTCAGATCAAAACACTTCATATGGGAGGGTTCCATTGAGAACATATTTTAATGCGAGAACCGCGAGAACCAATCTTAACCGTTGATTTGATAAGTGGAATTCATGGATGGAGAGAGTGAGGGGATCAAGTGTGGCAGGGTGTATGAGAGGAATTCATGGGTGGGCAATGACATTGAAAGAGAGGAATTTGACGGCTCAGATTGGTTATCGCGGTTCTCGCACTAAAAATGGTTCTCAATTGAACTCCTTCCTATATATATATATATATATATATATTTATTTATTTATTTATATACATAGGGGAACGAGAACAGTTTTTCGTATGAGAACTGCGAGAACCAATCTAATTAGCCATTGATTTGATAAAGTGGAACTCATGGATATGGAGCGTGGGGAGATCAAGTGTGGCAGGGTGCATGTGATGAATTCATGGGTGTACAATGATATTGAAGAAGGGGGAATTGGACGGCTTAGATTGGTTCTCGCGGTTCTCGTACGAAAAACAGTTCTCGTTTGAACTTTTCCTATATAAATAAATAAATAAATAAATAAATAAATAAATAAATAAATAAATAAATATATATATATATATATATATATATATATATATATATATATATATATATATATATATATATATATATATATATATATATATATATATATATATATAGGGGAGGGTTCCATCGAGAACCAAAAAAAATGCGAGAACTGTGAGAACTGATCCCCATTTTTTTAAAACTAAAATATCTACCAAAAGGAAAGATATTAAATTATGAAAATTATACCAAATTAACGACAAAAATATGCTCTTTAATATGACATCGATATTGCTATATTTTTTTCAACAAAAAAAATTCGTTACATATATGTAACATACCTTATAGTACTGATTACAAATATGTTAAGTACTGATTACATATATGTAACATACCTTAGAGTGATAGAAAAAAAACCCGGCAAAAACGATTTTTTTTTGTTGAAAAAAATATAGCAATATAAATGGCATGTTAAAGAGCATATTTGGTATAATTTTCATAATTTAATATCTTGGCGTTTGGTAGATATTTTACGATTTAGATCGGTTCTCGCAGTTCTCGCATTTTTTTTGGTTCTTGATGGAACTTCCCTATATATATATATATATATATATATATATATATATATATATATAGGGAGGATTTCCACTAAAAAGAATCTTATCCTACTAAAGTAAGAAAAAATCTCAGCCATTCATTTTTCAATAACCGCTCCTATAAAAATGGATTTTTTCTTTTAATATTAATTATAAAAAAATACAGTAAAGGGTATAACAGTCTTTTAATTCCTTACCATCTGGAAATACGTAATCATCAATAAAGGCCAAAAAAATAACAGATTCAAAACTTTACAGTCAACATAGAAAGATGAATCTGTCTTGAATCGAAGATCAACAAATACACAGCAATTGATGCACAACAAATACACTTTCATCAATTTTGTAATCCTCTTGCTAAAATCACATCAGTGCCAACTCAAAAATTTAAACCAACTAAACTTTCATAAAAAAATCGATGCACAAATCTCATAGAACTCAATATTGGATGAACAATAACATCCAAACAATAATATAATTCGATTACAGTCATAGGAATATGAAATTGATGCACATAAATTGTAATATAATCAACAATATTTCATCAAAAAGAACACTTGATGAACAAAAGTCGACCAAATTAAATCTTGATACCTTTTGGAAGCAAATAAACTTGATCAGAAAACTTGATGCACATAAACTTATCAGAATATGAGAAACTTGAATCTCTGATGATGTTAAACCTTCTTGAAGCAAATTTCAGAAAACCCTAGAACCTCCATTAATGCGATGGCGAATCAACCCAGCGTCAGCGATCGGCGGTAGCAACAGTGATGGCGACATGAGATGGTGGTTGCAGAGGCGGCGACGGCTTCATACGTGCCGGTGATAGTCTGCGACGGCATCAGTTGTGGCGGCGATGGCGAATCAACCCGGTGGCGGCGATGGACGGTGGCAACAGTGATGGTGACGTGAGATGCTTCACGGCTGCTACTCAAAAGCTCGTTGGATGATTCACGGTAGGGCATCACAAAAATCTATGAGGGCGGCACATCATAATACGATTCACAAAGACGACGGGTAGGAACGAAAATTAGGATTTGGGTGAGGGATGGAGGCGGATTTGGAAGAGAGCAGCGGCGATGATGCCTGGGCGGCGACGGCGGCGATGAAATTAGTGTTTCGTGGGAAAGAGGGCTGGGATCGAATGTGCATCTGGTGGAGACGGATAATGAATGGAGAAGGTGGGGTAGTGGGGACCGATAATGAAGGGAGGAGGGAGAATATATGATAAAATGTCTCAAGTGCCCTTCAATTAATTTTGTAATAAAAAGACACGTGGCATCACATGATTTCTTCTTACTCTTTTTACCATAAAACTCTTTTTATTTGATTCTGATTCTATATATATATAGTGGGAGGTTTAAATGAGAACTTAAATATTTTTGAGAATGGGAGACTCAATCCTAGCCTTCCAATTCCCCCTTCTTCAATGTCTTTGCCTACCCATGAACTCCTCACATGCACCCTGCCACACTCGATTTCCCCACGCTTTCCATCCATAAATTTCACTTACAAAATGAACGGCTGAGATTTAGTCTCCCATTCTCAATTAATTTCTAATTCTCATTTGAACCTTTCCATATATATATATATATATATATATATATATATATATATATATATATATATATATATATATATATAGGGGAGAGTTCCATTGAGAACCGTTTTTAGTGCGAGAACCGCGAGAACCAATCTTAGCCTTTGATTGATAAGTGGAATTATGGATGGAGAGCGTGGGGGATCAAGTATGGCAGGGTGTATGTGAGGAATTCATGGGTGGGCAATGATATTAAAATAGGGGGAATTGGACGACTCAGATTGGTTCTCGCGGTTCTCGCAATAAAAGTGGTTCTCAATGGAACTTCTTCCTATATGTATATATATCTATTATAAATCCAAGGAGGTTCTGGTTTTATTTTCCATGTAAGATGTCATATCAAGAACTCTTTCTGAAGAACACCGTCCATGCATCAAGAGAGATCATCAACCATCGAATCACTAATATCAATATTACTGGAATTCAGCCATCCCTAATCAATAATGGTTTCGTCATCAAACCCTAAATTGTTTCTCATATCAAGTGTTCTTTGATGACACGGTGATAACTAATTGATAATCATGAGATTAAATCCTATTAATATGTTTAATTTAATTCAACAGTTCTCAAAAATGAGTTGAAGAAGTTGTGTCGATGATGGATACATGACTACAAGATCCAACATATAACAAATACAAATACTTCCCAAGTATACAAAGTAATAATAATAACTTATTAAGTTTCTTTTTCCGTTATAAATGAAGCAATTTTGCTTATTTTTTGATTATATTAGATTGTAAATGTAATATCATATATAGTAAGTGATGTTAATATTTTATATTATCTCTCCTTATTATATATTATCCTTATAAGAGTTTGTCTATTATATATGAATATATTTGACGTAACTAGCCAGAGTTGAAGTTGAGACTTGAATTTTTAGAATCTGAAGACCGAGATTTTATTTATAGCTCGGTTATTGAGCTTTTATATGCACGAATAGGTTTGGCAAAATAATTATTGATTCAGATTATGAACATAAAAAAACACTAAAAATGAATCTTATAAATAGAAACAAAGTTAATTTATTTAGTTTATCAAAAGATTCAATAACTTCTAAAAGCCGGCCACTTGAAATAGTTTTCCGTTTCAAGCTTAATTTTTTAAAAGAAAAAGTTTAAGCTCCTGCAATTAATTAGAATTTTATCGAATGAAAATTAATTTTTTATAAACTAAAATTTCGAGTTGTGAAAAACTACTCGCCAAACACGAAGTGACTCCCTATATCTCCTTACACATGTTAAAGTGCATTCAACGAATTGTAACTTTCCATTATAGTTAGAATTACTTGTAACTTTTAGACATGTATTAATATAAATCAATTATGTAAATAAGTACAATACACTAAACATTCGAGTAAATAAGCCTAAAAAGTCAAATGACGTAAATAAGCATCACTTTCGCCCCCAACACTATCAGATTCGCCCCTACTTTCGCCCCCCAATCAAGTGATGCCACGTGTCCTCCAATTTCACCCTTATATGGTAGTTTCGCCCCCTAGAAGCTTGGTTTCGCCCCTAATTGACTCGAAATTTGTGCCTGGTTTCGATTAACGTAAAAGTGTGTCGCTATTCGTGCCCGGTCTCGGTACTTGTGTCAGTTTCGCCCCTAGAAGCCTGGTTTCGCCCCCCAGTGTCTCGTTTTTTTGCAAGGGGCGAAACTGATGCGTTTGTTTTCGTGATTTTGCATCGACGGCTGGGTTTCTCCATCAAACAGTCTCGTGATTCGTGCCATGGACTAATCTGCAGTCCTCGAGTTTCGTGCCATTCGATTTGGATGGTTAAAAGGAAGAAGCTAGGTGCGAAACTCTTCTTCACAACACCGATTTCCTCCATTTTTTCCGGCCAAAAAATTCCGCCAAACACATCGGAGTTCATTTCTTCATGGTTAACTTGCGTTTATCAATAATCCGGGCACAACATCATTTCGACGAACAATATTCCGGCCAGACCACATCAAGTTTTCCGGCGAACAATAATCCGGTAACACTCATTTCTTATATTTCAACCATGTTAAACGAGGTAATTTTTTTGGACCTGTTTTCATTTTTTTGAATGTTATTTAAACCTATGTTTTTAGAACAAATGGTATTATTGTGTTATTAGGTTGTATTAATGTTATTAGTTTAATGTTGTTGCTTATTATTACCTTATTTCATATACTTAGTAGGTAAATGTTGATATATATTGTTAGTAGAAGTTGATCTAAATTAAAACAAGCTTAAAAACATGTTTTGACATTTTGTATCCATATTTAAAGTGAAAAAAATACGTATTTAGTTACTAATGGATAAAGATTAGTGTTAATGGTTGTTTATGGAACAATTACAACTAATGGTTGCTTTTGAATGAACGGTTTATTTTATGAACGTTAAAAATTAATTTATTACGCAAAAAACTTATATGATACTTGTAGTTACATTTTGTTAAATATGCTGATAACAAAAAAAATTATATATTATAATTGTATTATATTTTTGAGTTAATGAAAAAAATTTAATTAATATTAGTCAAAATGTTTTATTTTTAATTTTTACGATTTTTGAGAGTTTGAAAAAAAAGTGTATAACAAAAAAATTTATTTTACAGTTTGCAAAAAAAAAAAAGTATTATAGTATAAAATAGTTTTGAAAGTTTACTTATATATTTTTGTGAGTTATTTGTAAATTAAGTTATAATGTATATAAAAAAAGGTCATAAAATAGAATAATTTTGAATTATTTAATTTCATGTTTATTTTTTTATATATAGGAAATTTATCACGCGAACCTTACTTGTCGTAACCGGATGAGAATCGGCCAGGATGATATTAAACCCCGTCTTGAGTTAAGACAAGAAAGTCTTAACTTATTTAACCAAACTTGTTTTGCGCCAATTTTAAATATTAAGGTGGGGCAAAATGATCCGTTGTTCATCCACTATTTGTTGTGTACCCAAGTTCATGTAGGTAAAAACGATTATGAAACTTTACATTTCAACGTAGCGGGGAATCCCGTAAGTTTTGGTCGGAGGGAATTCTGTTTGTTGACAGGATTCAGTTTCGGGCCGTACACGTTAGACGACCGTGCTCCCGACACGCCATTTATGAGGCGTGTCTTCAACGAGCAAATATCCTCCCCGTTGCGTGTGGGCCACATATGTCGTATTTGGGCTTCATAGACGGATTTTAATAATCTGGTGGATGATGACGTTGTTCGAGTAGCACTGTTGTACATGTTGTACATAGGTTTTATAGGGGCGAAGCCAGAGTGGTTCGTCGCTACTGGTGTGATTCATCTGCTTGACGACATCCCGCGGTCATGGAATAGATTTGCATGGGGGGTCGTATTTATGGACGTACACGTATGATAAACTGTACGACGCCATAAATGAGCGAAGATTGCAGATTGCTGCGGTTCGTACTGCAGAAAATGGGGTGCCAAAATACACTATTTACGGGCCGATTTGGGTCCTTAAGGTATTATAATATTTTTTTAGCTTTTGTAACGTTAATATACGATGAACTTAGTTACATTTTCTAATACAATTTTTTTTACACTTAGTGTTGGCTTTTCATGACATTCCCGGCCGTTACTAGGGTGATATCCAATGATGGATCGATTCTAAGATGCGGAGCGATTGGAAAATACCATGGTAGGCTGTACTCGAATGAGTTAACGAATATATTCGCCCAATGCTCTGAGGTTGGTTTTTATACTTTTTTTTGTCTCCTTGTATTTAATACACGCATATTAATTTTTTAATCACTAACATTTTGTTTTGACCATCCAAAGCCTGGTTATGCACCGATCTACTTGACTCCCACGGACCGTGAGCAGAGACAGCGTTGGTGGGTTGCCAGTCTGCCATTCTTTGAAGGTGGTGATGGCGTTGATGTCCCCGAACATGAAGAGGAGAGAGCCCGACACCACAGTTTCATATGAATACTCCTGAGCGTTCCCCACCAAATGAGGGAATCCCGGTTTATAGCAGTGATGGTTTGAATGTCGATGCGTTTAATAAGCTATTAGCCCGTATTGAAGAGCAAGACAAAAAACTTAGCTTAATGCAATCAATTTGGTGTAATACAAACGAAGAACTAAATGTGCTGAAAGAGCGGTACAAGTATGAATGCGCAAAGCGGGAGGAGCTAGCTAAGATGGTCGAGAGTATCCAAGCTCAATATACGGTATGTTGATAGAATATGTATATTTGAACAAAGTTTGTTTTGAATTATATTGGTAATCTGCGTGTATTTTTAACAATTTCAGAGGCAGTTTGAGGATATATTTGCGGGCACCCACCCGATGATGCCTACCGCCAACAAAAATATGGTAACTATGCTTATTCAATAAATTAAGTTATAGTATGTATGAAAAGTTTGTTGGTGTTAAAACTTTTTGAAACGCTATGTATTCATAGTCACATTCGGGACATTTAGATGGGACTGATACATACCACCAGCAGGAGGAGCCGATGGTATGATTTTTGATAGTGAATATGAGTATGACTAGTTAAGTAAAAAAATGTATTGATTTGTTTTGGAACAGAGCATGCCACATCATACGGCTCCGACTCGTTTCGTCGGAGAATGCTCTACATCGGGCAATGTACCCATTGCCCAAAGGCGACAACAGCGACATACCAGACCAGCTGCGGCCCTACGTTCCCCATACACACAGGAGCGGGGACGTGGCCTCCGACAAAGGCCGACATCTGTGCAAGATGTTATGAAATGGTACAGGTCGCTACCAGAGACATTTTGTGTGCGTAATCAGTTGTACCCTACCGTAAACTGTAGTAGGAATTTTTGGGCGCGTCTTATGCGGGTTGATGATGGTTCGACTGGGTGGTTGTCCTCTGAAGTAAGTTCTTAAAGTTATAAACCTCATTTATATATTTTTAGGGTTGATTTTGTAATTTAATTGTTGCATTAATATATTGTTAATCATTTGCAGCATATAGAATTGTGGGTCGCCCACCTAATGCGGGTACGGCCGACTGATGCAAAATATACAATAATGTGCCCTGGGTTTATGGAGCAATTTTTAATTGGTAGGACACCCAGATGTGGTGTACAGGCTTACGACATGTGACCGGATCTAGCGGATGTTGAATATGTATGAATATTCTATACGAGTGGTACTTGTGGTTAATAATACTTTTACGAAAGACTTTGCTTAACTTTGTTATTTTCAGGTAATGTTACCTGCGAACTATAAAGACTATCATTGGGCGTTGTTTGTCTTAGACCTCTCCCGTTGGCAGCTGATTTATTATGACAAGTATGTATAATTCAAACTCAAGTTTTAACTTTTATGCTTTTAGTGATTCTTTTAAAGATAATGTGTTATTTAACTTCTATGTCTTATGATTGAGGTGGCGTATCCCCGAGGGTGGTGCGAGAACGTTGCTACAATTCTTAATGCGTATTATTCTCAAAAGCTAGAGGAACACAAGTGGTTTGACAAACACCCAAGCCGAACAGCGCGGGGTCGTACTTTATATTGGGGGTCATTTAGGAGAACACCACAACAGGAAAACACCTCGGACTGCGGGGTGTTTGTGTGTTGGTTCCTTGAGTTGTTAACACAGGGAGCAGACCTCTCACAGAAAAAATTCCACAATTTTCGTCAATTATCCGTTAGTAGTCATCGTGAGAAGATGGCTACTCTGTTTTTTGATAGTATTGTTTAGTGAAATGTTATTGAACACTTTATTTTTAAATTATCGTAGATTTCACAACTTTATTTAACATCAAATAGAGCATACCAACAACAAGAGAACATCTTGACTAGCAATAGTCTAGATGGTAATCACTACCAAATACACCTCCTAACCCAAAAGGAAACGAGTATATGGACTAGGGAAAGTAGTTGTTTCGTAGATTGTCGCAACTCTTCTGTTCCCTAAATCGTTTATTAGGTTTTCCGCTTCTTTAGAAGTTGTGACCCTTCTCATTTTGTGCATGTCGTGGTTGTACATAGTAGTAGGACCTTGTCAGACGGGGGGAGTAATTCTCGTAACCTAACTCGCATAAAATACAATTTAGAGTACGTACTTGTCTCGCAATGAACTCATCCTTTTGGTACATTGTCAACATAGTTCACAGTAATCTGCACACTGTTAGTTACAGTTTCAGGTTGTGTACCCACAAACCGTCCTCCCTGAATTATCTTAAGTGTATAAAGATAATAAAACTCAACTGTTATAAAGCAAGAAACATTTAGAAATTGGTTTAGGAAAAAAATAAGACTAGAAATATATGACCACACTTACTGTAGTAGTTTTCATCGAAAGTTCTTTGATCTTCTGAACGAATTGTCCAGAAATGTTGATGTCCACAACGTCTAGCCATGGTGGGAACTTCAACAAATTAAAAATAAAGTTTTTAACTAGTGATTGTATGCCACATAGAAAATCATGTACTTATATATATATATATATATATATATATATATATATATATATATATATATATAGGGGAGGGTTCTATCGAGAACAAAAAAATGCGAGAACTGATCCCCATCTTTTTAAAACTAAAATATCTACCAAACGGAAAGATATTAAATTATGAAAATTATACCAAATTAACGACAAAAATATGCTCTTTAATATGACATCCATATTGCTATATTTTTTTCAACAAAAAAAATTCGTTACATATATGTAACATACCTTATAGTACTGATTACAAATATGTTAAGTACTGATTACATATATGTAACATACCTTATAGTGATAGAAAAAAAACCCGGCAAAAACGAATTTTTTTTGTTGAAAAAAATATAGTAATATGAATGTCATGTTAAAGAGCATATTTGGTATAATTTTCATAATTTAATATCTTGGCGTTTGGTAGATATTTTACGGTTTAGATCGGTTATCGCAGTTCTCGCATTTTTTTTGGTTCTCGATGGAACCCCCCTATATATATATATATATATATATATATATATATATATATATATATATATATATACTAGTCGGAACAGTGTCTCGCCCATAATAGTTGAGTAGTCCCAGTCAAACATGACAACTCGCTGTCATCTTCATTTTTTTCCAGAAATACAGGCATACTGGTAACAGTGTTTCACCTCTAAAAGATGAGTAGTCGCTGTCATATTTTCTGAAAAAAGATGACTATTCGCTGTCATCCTTATCTTTTCTGAAAATACAGACGCACTAGTAATTCAACCACATAAAAATGAGCCTGAATAATATAATTTTATTACAAAAGGTAAAAAGTCTATTCAACCGTATTATTACATAATTAGTCTACACGCGTCTTATACAAATGTTTTGCCATGCCATGTCTGAATTTTTTGGCTGCCTCGTCCAAGTCCTCGTTTGGATCATAAACCATGGGTTTGTTACGAATTAGCTGGTATATAAACTTACATACAAACACAGCAGAATTCCCAGAACGGTGACTTTGCTGACACACTTTTGCAAAAGACCAGCGTTTGATGTGTATACATTTCCTCCTGGTTAACCAAAAGTAGTTTATTTTACGTAAAAAGCTAAGGAACATAGTTGTGATGTTAATAATTTCGATTTCCATTTGTTCGTCGTTGGTGTTCATGTTATAACTGTTATAGATCACTACTTTTACACCGTCATTAAGGTTCAGTGAGTAGAGGAACCAGTGATTAGCTCTCAAACGAATAGGCATGAGTACCTTCATAGTCAATGGAAAGGAAATCATATATCAAATTGGAAATATACGAATTAGAAAGTATTTGTTTCACGTACCACGTCTGTATCTGTAAAAGATGGTTGTAGGGGTGTACTCCCATCATACTTTCGCATCTTGTCGAGATCTCCTACCCCTAATTCATTATGAAAACTTGCAGGCAATATCGTAAACCTAGTCGATGGTGCTGCACTACCACTTTCCATATGTTTCACGAGACTTATCATCCATTTAGTCCAAGCGTTCAAGTGCTGTTATATAAAAGAAAGTCATTATTATATTATTTAACAATGATCATCAATTTATAAAGTTGGCAATGCTTACTGCTTCTCACAAATTAGAATTGAGTTCTTTTCCTAGAAGGACGCCCCAAAAATGTCTCGTGCACCTCAAATCACCTAATCACTTTATGAGACAAGAAGCTCTGTAGATATCCTCCGTTTCTCTAACGTCGCCATTCAAGTAGCACTCTTCTGCAGTAGCTGCCTTGGAAAACTCATTCATGGGTAGACATCTTCAGCCAAACTAACCGGGGGTAGCTGGACTTCTTCATCAATCTCGTGTGCTTCTTCATTGGCCTGTTCTTCATCGATGTGCATCATTTTATTCAACTATTGGTATTCTTCTGTTAGGCAATCAAGATTGTACTTCATTTCATTTAGAATGAACGAGGTGTTGTTACTACTGCTACTTTGTGACTCTCCTGTCCATGGATGACTGTGTTCATCTAGATTTACCAGATCAAGAATTACACTTTCATCCATTTCTTGCTCGTGTTGTCTTTTTAATGTACAATATTCGTCGAACAAGAGTTGATATTCTAGTTGAATATCAAGCATTCTTTTTTTCAAACAATCTATTTTTTGTAGTAATTTCAGATTGGTACGTTTTTTCAATGCTACAGCTGCTACATAAGGATGTATATATATATATATATATATATATATATATATATATATATATATATATATATAATCCCAATCGTGTACAGTATTTCGCCCCTAAAAGATGAGTAGTCGCTATCAACTGTATTTTTTTTCCAGAAAAAGCAGACGTGTACAGTGTTTCGCCCCTAAAAGATGAGTAGTCGCTATCAACTGTATTTTTTTCTAGAAAAAGCAGATGTGTACAGTGTTTCGCCCCTAAATAGCATCCGTAGTGATAAATTAAGTAAAACACCAATTTATTTTTTATTTTCACATTTATATAAAAACCTAAATAATATTTATTTATATAATTAATACTAAATTAATATTTTCTTCAAAAAAATTAAATAAAACACACTTCATTTCATTAAAAATAAAGAAATTACATTCCTAAAAATAAAAAAACAAACTAGTACATTAACTAAAAACTTAAACAAGTAAATTAACTAAAGCGAGATAGATTCGGAGCCGCTTATTTAGGGCGATTCGTAGCCCGACTGCAGCTCCTCGAGTGCGGCCTCGACATCAAAATATTCGAAATAAATGTCGACACTGCCAAGCCTATCCGCAAGGCAAATCATTTCCTGCAAATCCGTATCGTCTAATACGAACCTCCGACCGGTTATGTCGTAAAGGGGCACAATAATATAAGTCGACAAACTTGTGGAACCTCCGGCTCAAGAACTCACAAAACTGCTTCACACTCCACCCTTCCACAGGTATATCTTTAACCGTACACCTCTCGCCCCCACAATAGTGTGGAGACGGGTATTCCTCAAAACTGCTACCGGTGTAGCAGTTAACGGTGATCTTGGACGGACGACGAGTGGCCGTACAATAGTGCGGGAAAGGGTGTTGATCCGCTTGAGAGGGAACCCGTACCGGGTATTCATCGTGTTGCGGAGTCGGAGTCGGACGTTGCCGATTTGGGCATGGACTAGTAGGACATTGATGAGTCAGCTGTTGAGCCATGATAGTGTGTATATGAATATGGGAAGAGGGTGAAGATGGTGAGTATGAGGATGGAAAGAAGATGAATGTTTATATTTAAAAGCATACGTTATACAATGTTTCGCCCCTAAAAGATAAGTAGTCGCTATCAACTGTAATTTTTTTTCCAGAAAAAGCATACGTTACACAGTGTTACGCCCCTAAAAGATGAGTAGTCGCTGTTAACTGTATTTTCTTTCAGAAAAAGCAGACGTGTATAGTGTTTCGCCCCTAAAAGATGAGTAGTCGCTGTCAACTGTATTTTTTTCAGATAAAGCAGACGTTACACAGTGTTTCATCCCTAAAAGATGAGTAGTCGCTGTAAACTGTATTTTCTTTCAGAAAAAGCAGACGTTACACAGTGTTTCGCCCCTAAAAGATGAGTAGTCGTATTCACACATTGATTCACCCCTAAAGGCTGAGTGTTCACAATCAATTTAATAGTTTCTTGTATATAAATACTATTAGACAAGTTTCCATTTTCATAAGTTTTTCAACATAAATCTGTGAAAGAACATCATTTTACTTTCTTCCAAGCATGAGTACTTCCGTTCCTACAATTAAATTTTCATACCGAACTGGCGGTGAGTGGCAGTTGGTTGATGGTGTCCACAACTATATTTCAACCAACCTTATTAGACGTGTGGCAAAGGTTCCTACGGTGGTAACGTTTACGGAGCTGTTTCAGTTCATGTGTAGAAAGTGTGGCTCGGGTAACAACATCATGCTCTCATACGAAGACCCACAATATGATTCTCCGTTATATATATGTGACGATGATGATGTAAGTGTTTTCGTGGAGCACATACAAAGCCGCTCCTCCGATAAGTCTGTAATGTTTAAAGTAAACATTCCGTTTGATAATTCTCAAAATCAGCACCTAAATACGGGTTCGTTTTTCAATGTCCCCGTAGACTATGCTAAAAACGAATACTTATCCGAACAACAAACCATACCTACACAACCATCAGTATTACAACCAGAAATTATCAGCAGTTCAGAAAGACCACCTTCCAATAACCCTGACAATAACCCATTCGCCGAACCAACTTGTGATCTTGGAGGCGAAGTGCACATCAAAAGACTGCGTCTGGGAACTCAAGGCCAAAAACAGTGCCGGCATGGATAACCCGTGTTTCATGGTAGTTACGCTAAAAGACCAACACACCTGTTCAAGAACGCAAATGTATCCTACAATGCGCAACGCGGGTAAGAAGGTGAAGGCAAATATCATAAAAGGCCAACTACATGACCCAAGTCGTGTTTATCGGGGGGGGGGGGGGTGATATAGTAAGAGACGTTAATGAACGTTACAAATGTAACATATCTGTTGGTCCCTTGGTGAGAATAACAACAAGCAACAGGTGTGTAGAAGGGGGGTTGAATACACTTTCTGCGGAAATTGAACAAATCAAATAAAAGTGTTACACAAAGTAAATCAAACCACGATCAATCAAATGCTTTCATAAAGAAAATGATTACAATGCTTTGAATAAGAAGATGATTAAAGTAACTATCAAGTAAGCAACTCTTGATATATAACCACCTAATATAAATCTCTCAATCTCTCAAACTTAGCTATCTATAATCAACTTATGATTATTGATACTGACGACTCTCTAAACATGATTTACACAGATTGATAACTTACCGATATCACAACTAATGTGATTATTCGAACACACAAACAGCTTGGCAATCTGTGAATATCTTGATCACGTTGAACTTGCAAACAGTGATTCAAGAATCGTAACACATACGGTGAGGTGAGGTATTTGGCTCTGCAACACTTAGTTGTTTTTGGTTATGAGTCGTACCTCTAAACTTATCAGGAGATAAGTATTTATAATCCTGTGCCTATGGAATCTAACAAACTAAGACTTAGCCTAATTCGCTAACTAACTATCGGAAAAACCCGGAATCTTGAATCTTGAATCTTCTTATATTGAGTCTTCAATCTTCAATCTTGATTCTGGAATCTTCTTATCCTTGCCATAGATATAGAGAGATAAAAGATAAATTTAAAACATATTTAAATTATCTTAAACTGACTTATTTAGTCGGACTGAGTCACTCAGCTTGAAACTCATCAAGCTGAGTTCTTTGAGAACACACTCGAAAACAAACATGGACTAACATGTATAATTATTAATTTATCCTTATAAGTCCAAATAGTTAACTAAAACATATTTAGCAACTTCTATTGAGCTGACTCAGTATACACGCTGAGTCGCTCAGCTTGAGACTCATCAAGCTGAAACTCAATATATATATCTTAGTTTACACACACAGCTTATCAAACATATTGATAATCTTACTAAGATATAGTCTAAGCTGATCAAACATATGTACAGCTTACACTCAACATATACTCAGTCTGAATCACTATGAGTGTTCAGTCTTACTAAGCTTTATAATTCTGTTTAAGTTATATATAGAACACATCTTACAAACTTAACCTTGTCTCATCAAATCTAAACTGATGAGATCATTTTCCCAACAAACTCCCCCTATTTGATGATGACAAAACCATCAAACAGTTAATAAGTTTGTTTAACAGAATTATGTTTTAAATCTTAAACTTATTAAGATTTTTATATTTGAACTAATAAAATATTAATTGAACATATCAATTCTAATTGAACTTATCAATTATAAGTGGAACAAACCAACTTTTAGTTGAACACACCAACCAAACATATTAATGAATAAGAACTAATCAGTTATTCATTTAAGCTGAACTTATCAGACTTATAAATATGTACACATCACAACACAGTTGAACATATCAAACAAATATTGTATTAATTGAACTTATCATAATACAAAAATATAGATCACTCAGATCATGCACACTTAGTGCTTACAAAAATTAGAACTAATCTAATTTATAATAGAACTAATCTATTGAGGATGCAGCTCTTCAAACTCTTTGATCTCCTTGTTGATTTCTTCAAGGATTTCTTGCAGATTAGGTAAGTGTTGAAGCTGATCCTTTTGTGATCTGATTGCTCTGTTTATTCTATATCTGAACTTTGCAGTTTGTTCAGTCTTTTCAACAATCTGTCTCAGAGCAAACACTTGAGATACTCCACATGTGTAAATACCTGCATCAGACTGGAAGCATTTTTCACCATTTCTATCCAGGTACATGAATCTCTTCTAAGGCTTTTCCACATAGGTGTTTTCTTTAAACTCCAAGCCTTCAGGGAGCTTCATACCGTACTTGTCTACTCTTGCTAATCCAGCTGGTTTTTTCAGCTTGTCCTTCCCCATTTTGTGAAAGGAAGTTAGTAGGGTAGCTATCTCAGATCTGGGTATGAGTTTCATCGAATCAGCTCTTGCAAGTAACCTTAGCAGCTCATCTTTAACTTGACTTCTGGCAGAGGACTTTTCCATCTGCTTGATGAGTACTGCCACTTGCTTCCATTCTTCATAACCCAGTTTGTGCATTTGATTTAGCTCCAGAGAAGGTGTCTCACCATTTCTTAAGACAAACTCTAGAATGATGATCCCTTGAGCTGAGCTCAACTTTAGTGAGATTATTTGAGAAGAGAAGAATGTTCTTGTATAACAATGTAATATATTCTCCTCCTCTTGTTGATCTTGAACATGAGGTTCTTCTTCCTCTTCCTCCTTAGGCACAATTGGCAGATTGAGTTTAGCTAAATCCTCATTCTGTTTTTTGATTTGCTCAGCCCAAGCCTTTTCTCTTGCTTCTTTCTCACTGACTAACACAGCTTGAGCATCCCTTTGTCTTTCCCTTAACTCATTGACATATATTCCAAGCCGGTTAGCATCCTCCTGTTCCATTCTCCTAACTGCCATCAGTGAAGCTCTTTCTTGTAAAGTAATTTTATCAGCAGAGTCTTCACCTGAGGCAGATGATTCACTAAGAATCACTTTTCTTCTTTTCTGTTGAGGGGGTTCTGAATCTTCTGAGTTGACCATTACTTTTCTTTTACCTTTAGCCTTTTCAGTCAGCTCAACTTCCTTTTCTACTTCTTTCTCCCCCTCAACCTGATCTGCTCCTTTTGCTAGTAGCAGTAGAGCTTCAGCTTTGACAAACTCAGCTTTAGCTTCTTAAACTTTCTCCCCCTTTTTGTCATCATCAACAGGTGTTGAAGTCCTTTGATTTTGTAAGACAACAACATCAGACTTTAACTTTGACACCTCCTCATCCAGATTATCAAGAATCATCAGCATATCCTTCTTTGTTTTCTTTCTTTTGAGGTGTAAAGTGTCAAACTGAATTTTGAAGAATTTGATCAGATCATCTAAGTCAGCTTGAGTAGGTTGGAACTTGGGTGCATCATCTAAGGGTTGGTGTGGACCCTCAAACTCATTTGCACCAGAGTTTGGACCCTGTAAATCACCTTGGTTTGAAGATGAAACATTGACAGGTCGTGCAATAGGTTGTGAGAAATGAAGAGAAGTAATGGGGCTCGAAATGTGAAGTGTATGGGTAGGTGGTTGGCTTATGGGTATGGAGGGGTGTGATTGACCCTGGGATAAGAACCTTACAAAAGGTACGTGGAGATCCCTTGGTGTCTTTAGCACTTGGACCTTGAGCTCATTAAAAAAGAGCAGTGCGTAGTCTAGATTTCTGGCAAAGAACATGTTGTACAGCAGCTGCATCTCGAACTCATTGACCTGGTCCAAGCCTCCAACCTTTGTTCCCAGCGAACGAATCACCGTAGAAACCATAAAACCCCAACTCGTTGGAAAAGTGGCATTTTTTATTACACCCTCTATTTGTGGGTGACCCATACGAGGTAGGACAGACCTTGCCACTTGCCTTGTCACAGCAGGCTCGAACACATCATTAGCAGGGAGTTGAAGAACATACCTCAACCTCTGGACAGTTATGACAATTGTTCTATCCCCATTTAGAACAGTGCCCACGATCTCTCCCCTGTTCTGGTTGTAGGAACAAGTGTACCAGAACTCAAATAGATGTTTTGGAACTAGGTGGAGTGGTGCTCCAGTAAAAGCGAATGCCAAAGGGCATTTTATGATGTAGTCCACCCAGGCTTCATAGCCTCTGTTCCTCTTACGTTCAGGGATTGCCAAACATGCATGTTGATTATTGATTTTAAGCACCGGCATCCCATTATTCTTGAACGCAACACCCCTGACCATCCTATCACCAATAATGAGAATGGTTCCGTCCATGTTAAAGCCAATTAAACTCGAAAGTGATTTGCACTAAGCAAAATTAACAGTCGCACGGAGCGATTAGGGTTCGGAAGTATGAACGGTGTAATGCACTTAGCAAGAAGAGGTTTTTGTGAACGGTATTAGAGAAGTTGAGAAGATAGAATTGTAAGCGTAAACTTCTCTAAACCGATGATGATCGGTATATATACCTTTCTTAGGAGAGAGAAAAGTAACCGTTGGATTCCCCTTTTTATCCGTTACGCCGACAAAGTTTACGGCTTGATGTAACAGTGAGAGGGTAGAAACACATCATCTTCCAATGGATACAAGTGTAAAATAATATTAGTGACTTACACATATTATTAACACTGACGTATTACACCAATACCGAATTAGTATAATACTCGATTTGAGACTGACTCAAATACGCAGATACACATGAATGAATAACACTTAGTAATTAAAACATGGTTTTGGACACACCTAGCTGAGTAAACACATTACTCAGTCTAATACAAGCACTCAGCTTGAATTGATCACTCAGCGTGAGATTGGACACTCAGCTTGAGCGGAGCACACAACTCAGGATCAATGACATGTAGTCATTTACGTTTGAAACTGATTCAACCGTACTTTTTAACCACACTGAGTAGTTAAAGAATGTTTGGAACTTACCAACCGTGTGAACTAATCACACAGCTTGAGTTAAGCACATAGCTCAGACTCAATGACACTTAGTCATTTATGTTTGAGACCTACTCAAACTTACATTTTAACTACACTGAGTAGTTAAAATATGTTTGGAACTGACCAAACATGTGAACTCATTATTCAGCTTGACAATTTATTCAGTTTATGAAAACTTATTTATAAACTGTGCACTTAGCTCAAGACTCTTAGTCTTTGTCAAACTGAAAATTCAGATTCTAGACACTTAGCTAGGGGTTGAGCATACCCAATTCACTTAGCAGATACATAAACCTCTTTTCATCAAGGGGTTTAGTAAAGATATCTGCTAATTGGTCATCGGTGGAGATAAATTTAATGTCAACTTTACCTTTTTCCACGATGTCCCTGATGAAGTGATGTCTAATTTCAATGTGCTTGGTTCTTGAGTGGAAAACTAGATTGTAAGTGATGGCTATTGCACTTTGGTTATCACAAAAGATAGGAGTTTTCTTGAAACTCATGCCAAAGTCTTGAAGCTGATGCTGCATCCACAGGATTTGAGAACAACAGCTTCCTGCTACAACATATTCAGCTTCAGCAGTTGAAGTAGCCACTGAGTTCTGTTTCTTACTAGTCCAGCTTACTAGCTTCCCTCCAAGCAATTGACATCCTCTAGTTGTTGATTTTCTATCTAACTTGCATCCAGCATAGTCAGCATCAGAAAAACCAACTAACTCAAATCCAGAGTCCTTTGGATACCAAAGACCTAGATTTGGTGTACCTTTAAGGTACCTAAAGATCCTTTTCACAGCTTCAAGATGTGATTCCTTAGGATCTGCCTGATATCTTGCAGAAACACATGTAGCAAACATGATATCAGGTCTACTAGCTGTCAAATAGAGTAATGAACCTATCATTCCTCTATAGGTAGACTGACACACAGACTTACCATCTAAGTCTTTACTCAGCTTGACAGCTGGTGACATGGGTGTTCTCATGGTTGAACTTGAATCAAAACCATATTTCTTTATCAAATCAAGAACATACTTGCTTTGATTGATGAATATTCCATCAGGCTTTTGTTGAATTTGTAGGCCTAGGAAATATGTCATCTCACCCATCATACTCATCTTGTACTTTTGTGACTTTATTTTGGAGAACCAATCACACAGAGATTCATTTGTAGAACCAAAGATAATGTCATCCACATAGATTTTTACAAGAATCATCTGTCCTTTACTCTTTTTAATAAAGAGTGTCTTATCTATACTACCTCTGGTGAAATCCATTGAAATTAGATAAGTGGACAGAGTATCATACCAAGCTCTTGGAGCTTGTTTAAGACCATACAAAGCCTTGTCTAACTTATAGACATAATGTGGAAACTTTGAATTGACAAAACCAGGAGGTTGTTTCATATTGACTTCCTCCTGAAGTTTTCCATTTAGGAAAGCACTTTTCACATCCATTTGATAGACTTTGAAGTCTTTATATGTTGCATAAGCCAGGAACAGCCTTATGGCTTCAATTCTAGCAACAAGGGAAAAGGTCTCATCATAATTGATTCCTTTTTCTTGCTTATACCCTTATGTTACCAGTCTGCCTTTGTTCCTTACTATCACTCTATCCTTGTCCATTTTATTTCTATGGACCCACTTAGTGCCTATAATTGAATGATCTTTGGGGGCAGGGACAAGGCTCCAAACCTTATTTCTCTCAAATTCATTCAATTTCTCTTGCATAGCTTCAATCCAATCCTCATCCTCTAAGGCTTCTTCAGTCTTCTTTGGTTCCATTTGAGATAGAAAACCAAAGTGGGCATCATAGCCTTTGATCTTGTCATGACCCGTTCTTGGACATTTCCAATGATTTGATCTTGAGGATGATCTTTGAGGAATTTAAATGTTGTAGTTGGAGAATCTGGTTCTGGATCTGAGTAATGTTGAGAACCCTGAGGTGAACACACATACTCAGTCTCAACAGCAGCATTGTCAACAGACTGATGATCACTGAGATTCTCAGTCTGAGTGACCTCAACTCCAAAAGGATTAACGAACTCATCATCTTTCTCAGCTTGAGAGTCCCTTGGAGCTTGTGAAGATTTCTTAGATGAACACACTTCATCATTACTATCATCTCCTATGACATACATAGGATTTGACATATTGGTTTCCTCTGGCGTTTCAAGCTCACTCAGACTGACCGAGTCATCTTGTCTTTTCTCAGCTTGATCAAGACTGTCTTCATCAAACGAGACATGAATTGATTCTTCTATGGCCTTTCTCCTAGTGTTATACACTCTGTATGATTTGGAGATTGAGGAATAACCAACAAATATTCCAGGATCAGCTTCGGGTTCCAACTTATGAAGCTGATCTCTTTGATTCAACATATAACATTTTGAACCAAAGATATGGAAATAACCTATATTGGGCTTTCTAGACTTATACCACTCATATGAAGTCTTTCCATGTCTTTTGACAATGATTGACCTTTTCTGAGTATAGCAGGCTGTACTAACAGCTTCATCCCAGAAATAGAGTTTCAATCCTGCCTCACATAGCATTGTTCTAGCAGCCTCAGTTAAGGTTCTATTTCTCCTTTCAGCAACTCCATTTTGTTGTGGAGTTCTGACATATGAGAAATTTTGTAATATTCCTTTTTGTTCACAGAAGCTTTCGAGGGTTGAGTTTCTGAACTCAGTCCCATGATCACTTCTAAGTTTCTTTACAGACAAACCTTTATGCAACTCTTCCCGTTTGATAAAACTGATTATCTCCCGGGCAGCCTAACTTTTGGCTTTAAGGAATATTACCCAGGTGAATCTTGAGAACTCATCTACTATCACCAGTGTGTACTTCTTGCCACTCAGGTTTGGAGTACTTATGGGTCCAAACAAATCCATATGCAACATATGCAATGGGTATGTTATTGAAAAATTTTGCTTTCATTTAAAGGACCCTTTATGGTGTTTCCCTTGTTCACAAGCTGAACACAATTTGTCTTTGACACATGTGATCTTTGGTAATCCAGAGACTAACTCTTTATTGGATAGCATATTTATATTTTTAAAATTTAGATAAGATAAACGTTTATGCCATAACCAACTCAGCTCAGGAACAGAATGGGAATACAAGCAGGTTTCATTATAGGGATCAGCAGAATTAAGATCAAGTAGATACACATCTCTTTCTCTTTTAGCTATTAATACATGCTTTCCCTTAGCATTGTAAATTGTTCCTTCTTTCTTCCTAAAAGTAACAATATTATCTTCATCGCACAGGTGACTGATACTAATCAGGTTGTGTTTGAGACGTTTGATATATGCAACCCTCTGGAAAGTAACCTTGCCAGCTTGCATCTTCCCATAGCCTTTAGTTCTTCCGTAGGAGTTGTCACCAAATGTTACTTTAGGACCTTCAACTTCTTGGAAATCACTAAGAAGTCCTTTACACCCGGTCATGTGCCTTAGTATCCATTATCCAAGAACCATTTACTTGAACCCTGCACATGAGATGAAAACTAAACACATTAGTTTTGGTTAGGAACCCACTTCTTGGTGGGTTCAGATGAGGAGCACTTAGCATCTCCATCTGGTTGAACTGACTGTTCAACTTGAGCAGGAGCTGAGTCCTGTGTAGGCTGATCATCTTGTTCTTGTCTAGGCCTTGAGATTTCTGCACCACAGTCCTTTGCCTCATGACCTCTACTTCTGCACTTGAAGAATCTCCTTCTTCCAATGATTACAGGAGGTATATTGTCTAATAATCCTTGTGAGAACTTGCTCTCAGTATTAGGATTATATGTGGTGGATAACTTTTCAACTTTCTTTGCCAGTTGATTCACCTGATGATCACTAACTTTGGACTTACCTTTGTCAGATCTTTGTTTGTTATCCTTTTGATTAGAAGTTTGACTAACAACCTTCTTTTCCATGACCTTGGACTTACCTTTGCCATGACTACTGGACTCACCAGTTTCAACAGGTTTAGAGTTACCACTGTTGATCTTCTTGGACTTACCAAGATCTACAACTTTGGACTTACCATTGTTGTGATTTGACCTCTGACTTACAATGGTCTTGCTATTCTTGTAACTTCTCTCCGAGCCAGATAGAGAATGTTGTCTTTTGAAAGGATTTGGATTAAGCCTTTCTATGACTGAAGTTCTTTGAATAGGCTGAGTGCCTAATTTGTCCAGCATAGAATTACCATGCTGTTTGGATGTTGAGCACTCATTTCCATGATCTTAAACTTTCACAAACATATTGTATTTCAAGCTTGGATCATGTCTTTTCTCTGAGGCTGACTTCTGAGACTTAATCAGTTGTCTATCCTCCTCAGAGTCTGTACTTGCTATCTCATCATCAGCTACATAAGATGTTGTTTGATAGTCACCTCCAAGTACAACCTTTACCTGTTTAGGTATTTGTTGGTTTATGCACTTTTCAGCAAGCTTTGATGACTTACACCAAGATCCAGTGACCTTTTGAAGTTGGTCAGCTTTGTCTTTAGCTTCTTGAAGTTCTTCACTTAGAAGTTTGTTAATGTGTCTTTGGCATTCAAGATCACATTGTGCTTTCTTACCAACATCAATGAGAGATTGATTATCCTTAATCTCATCTTTTAGTTTAGCTATTTCAGCTTTGAGGTCATTTTGAGACTTAAGGCTGATCTTGAAATCATTCGGCAGATAATCAAAAGCAAGACCCTTTTCTTTATCTGTGTAAGAGTAGAAATTACTGAACTTATACATGAAAGCATGATCCCAATTACTAAGCTTGCTGTTTTCCTCAGCTTCCTTCATGTCAGCTTCAAAGATTGATTCGGACTGACCATAATCAACCTTATCTAATTCTAACTCTTCATCTTCTTAAGCCATAAGACATACATCATCATCTGAGGTAGATGATTATGTATCCCAGGTTTCAGCATATAATCCTTTTGCACTGGATTTGTCTTCTGGTTTTCCTTTCTTGAGCTGAGTATATTTCTTCTTGTATTTATCAGCTCTGTAAGCATTCTTATCAACAACTGATGTTGATTTCACCTTCTTTGATCTGCACTCAGCAACAATGTGTCCCTTCTTCTAACAGTTGAAGCACACAAAATTCTTGGGATCAAAAGAACTCTTCCCTTTGCCCCCTGTCAGATCATCTTCTTCCCCTTTGAGCTCTTCTCAAACGTCTGGCTAACATTGCCATTTGCTCAGTGATATTCTGAACATCATCAGTATCATTTGAGTCTGAGTCTGAGTGGTCAGCTTGAGATTCTGACTCAGTCTCAGATTCAACAACCAGTGTCTTGGAACTATTCTTCTTTTTCTGTGCAACCAATGCAACTTCATTTTTATCCAGAGACTCCTTGAGTTGCTGTTGAGAAGTTCTCTTGTGTTCAGTGATCTGTTCATGATTTAGCAAGAATCCATACATGGACTGTAGGTTGTACACGTGCAGTGTTCCTCCAGCCCTCAGTGCTGTAGTTACGTCTTTAAACTTTTCTGGTAACACATCCAGAAATTTCAGCACAAGTTCAGCCTCATCTTTCTTTACACCCACACTTAGTAAGTCATTTATCAAGCAGTGAAACCTTGTGAACAAATCTGGAAAGGTTTCATTCTTCTTTGAAAAGAAGTTTTCATAAGATCTATTCAAGTGATTCTTCTTTTGCTGCTTGACCAGATCTGTGCCCTCATATGTAACACTCAGCGTATCCCAGATATCTTTAGCATATTGACACCCAGTCACAGTACGCAAGATTGTTAGATTATGTGCAGAGATAGATAACATGTATCATCGTGTCCAATACTATGTGACACTAAAGGATCACACTACTGCACACCCAATTAGAACCTGTTGGATTTTACCTGTTTGTGTATCACAATAATTAATAGTTTAACTAATTATTGAGAAAGAGAAAAATAATAAAAGTTATTTATTATTTAAAAAGGAGAAGTTAATATTTAGTTTAAATATTAACGGGACCAATTAATTAATAGTTATTAATTAATTAGAAAGGTCGAGGGTATTTTCTGTAATTGATTAATAGTTTAATTAAAGCTGGGCTTTAATTAAACGGGCTTGGGCCTAATAAGGGTTATTATATATAAACCTTAATTTAGCCTCATTAATCATAAGTTAATCACATCAAGGAAAAAGTTCACCCTAATCTCTCCCTCACTCTCTCTTTCTCGGCGGCGTTTCTCTCTCCCTCTATTGGAGATCGACGGCGGCACAACCAAGAACCGAACAACCGAGGACGGTGGTTGGCGGCGGCGATATACATACACACACACGCACGGGTCACGGTTTGATCCGAGGTTTAATCCTTAGGCGGTCTAGCAGCCAGTTCAAAGTGGTGCAGTAGTAGTGGATAACCTGCAGCTGTCTAGAGGTTTAAAAGAAAGTTTTGGTTTTCATCAAGATATAACTTTTTAATCCTCTTCTTCTTCTAAGTTTCTGTACGAGTTAGATGAGATCACTGGAGGGGGTTTTATTCCGCTGTGCATGTTTTTATACCCTACAAAACCCTTTAGTGGTATCAGAGCCACTTCTAACTCGTAGGAGACTACGTAGATTTCTTTTATTCAGATAAAAAAGGTTTATCTTTTATCAAGAAAAAAGTTTTTTATTATCCAGAATAATAAAAATCAAGTTTTGATTTTATTGGATAAACTTTTGATAAAAGATTGTTAGATTTAATTATTAGTTAAATCCGTTTTTTTATTATTGTTAATATTTGCGATAACCGAGAACACCACCCTGATCGGCGGTGGTCTCAGGCTGGGACGACAGTCGCCGGCTGCTGGTAATCGGCGGAGGTCGATGGCGATCGCGGCGGTCCACGGTGGTTTTGACGGTACGCGGCGAGGTTAGCGACACGTTAGCGGCGCGTTAGCGGCCCAGTTAGCGGCGCTAACTACGTGGTGGGCTACGGCCCAGAGAACCACGGCCCAGGAAGCCTGCGGCCCAGCTAGGGTTTAGCGGCTAAAGTTAGCGGCACTAAAGGCTATTTGGGCCTTGGCCTAGTTTTTTTTATTTCTCGGTCTGGTTTCCTATTCTTGGCCCAGTTTGAATATTGACCCAGTTTGCGACTCAAATATTTGAGGTCAACATTAAATTAAAAGTACAGTTGTTATTTTTAATTTAAAGTTTAAATATTATTTTGAGTTTTTTAATTAAATATCAAAGTATAAAACTTGAAATATATATTTATTGCAAATAAAGAAAAAACAATATAGGGGTTTTAACAGGTTGTTAAAATCAGTAATTTTCATCAAGATGAATAATTAAAAATCAGTTGTTTTACTTTCATGTATTAGTTTAGTACATGTTTGGGATGTCATAGCCGAGCCCTAGACCTTGTGGATTGTTTAATTTCTTGCACTTGTGGTTGTTTTGGATTTATTATTCTACGGTGTGGGGAGGTCTGCGTGCCACTTACAACCCCTATTCTATTTTGTAAAAGTTTTAGATTAGCGGGCCTGCCTGCCTTTGAATATCTTGTACTTTTATTTCTAGTTTTTTTTAGAAAATATAATAGAATAGATTTTTAGAATATATATATGTCTGGAGCAAGGAGCAAGGAGCAAAGAGAAGGATTGGATGCTGGAGCCAGTGGGAGGTTCAGAATGCCATGCCATGTGTGTTGTGTTTTTCCACTTAGGTTTTGACCGTCGGGTTTTTCGTGTGGCTCACGAAACCGACAATAGTTAAGGGCAAGGCTAAGGCATAGATGTTTGTGGTTGTTTTATTTCTTTACATATTTTATATATGCGTGGTAGTAATTCTCACGATGAAATAGAACAAGGGTTTTAATAATAGTAAATTATTAAACAGATGTTTTTAAAAGAAAACTGGCATTAAAGTTTTTCTCGTCAAAAACTTGGAAATCCTTTTTAGAAAAATCTTAGATCAGTGTGCTACCCACCTAATGGTACACCTTTCCTGTTAAACGGTACTCGGGTGTCGGAAGTGACCAAACCTTGGGCATTCGGGTTCAAACCATTGCGGGGGAGGGTGTGAATGACTCTGTGATAATCGGGAGTCCCGGCCAGAGTTCACACTGTCTTAGGTGGTGCGATCTATTTTGGTGATAATCGGGAGTCCCGGCCCAAAATGCACTAGTGGGACTAAACATGCACGGTTCCTGTAACCGATGTCCCGCGGATCTAGGAGTCGTGTCCAGTTAGGATACGATTGGTATAGTTTTTACCTACCAGAAATAGCATTGTCCCGGTGGGAAGTGCCCAAACCTTGCATCGGGAAATGTGAAATATGGATCCTAGTCTAATAATTTTTTGTTTAAAAGGTAATAATTATTATAAGATGTAATCAATACTGAATCGGTTTTATCTTTTCTTTTTCTGTAGATGTCTTATATATATGTTATTCCGTTATATTCACCAAGAGAATCTCTAAGTCTCATCATTAGCAAGTGGAAGCTTTCAGGTCCAAACTTTGCTGTTTGGAAGTTGCATCTGAAAAATGTTTTGGATGCATAGGGAAAGCTTCACATTATTGAGACATTGCCTCCAGAGCGACCAGGAGTAGATGCCCAGGATAGTGAGTATGACACTTACTATCAGTATCTGGATGACGAGTCTGACGTTATGTCGATTCTCATTCTCACATCATCATCCGAGTTTACGGATGATCTCCGTGAGAAGTTGTCTTATGAGGTTGTTCAAGGACTGGAGCAGAAGTTCAAGTATAGTGAACGGATATGTCGCATGCTATTGATGAGGGAAATTCTTTCAGCTAAGATGAAAGAAAGTCATCCTATTAGCGATCATCTCATCAATATGAGAAGGCTCTTAGATTGCTATGAGAGCTTTGGGTCAAAATCAAAACCACATGAGCTAGTTATGCTCTTGTTCAGTTCTTTGTGGGACTATTACCAGAAAAGAGTAATGTATGTCCTCGGTGATTTTGAGATGACTGTCGTAGGGTTGCACGAAATCCTTATGTGCATTAGCGATGAGTTGAATCCAAAGCAGTTAGAGTCAACAGTTGTGGACCCTATGCAGGAGGATGACTGGCTGGAAGAACTTGGAGAGATTTGTTACCCAGACTGTGGTAGCTAGGATTAATGCGAGCACTCACTCGACATAGATCAGCTGGACATTGGTTCGCCCAATGATACATGTATCTTTATGATAGATTGTCTTATTACTTCTTATGAATCATGGATATTGGATACCAGATGTGGTCATCACATATGCAATCATTTGCAGGGATTCAAGAAAAGTAAGAAACTGAGACAAGGAGATATGGACCTGCGGGTAGGCGAAGGCTCCATGGTTGGTGCCGAAGCTGTAGGAACATATTGTCTTAGTTTGCCCTTGGGCATGGTCTTAGAACTAGAACCTTGTTATTATGTTCCTAGACTTATTAAAAATGTTATCTCGTTCAATTTGCTAATAGACTGTGGATTTGCTTATGTTTTTAATGAAATGGTTATTTCATGTTTTAAAAATGATATTTTCTTTTTAATGCTACTCCAAAAAGCGGTCTATATACGCTAAATTTAGATAACAATGACATCTATCATATAAGTAAGAGATCCAAGAGTAACTTGAATCAGACTTACCTCTGGCATTATCGTTTAGGACATATAAACGAGAAACGCATAGAGAAACTCCGAGATGACGGAATTCTAGAACCATTTGACTTGGAGTCATATGATATTTGTGAATCTTGTTTGTCTGATAAAATGACAAAGCAGCCTTTCAACAGTGAGAATGAAAGGGCCAGCGAGTTATTAGGGATTATACACACAGATGTGTACGGACCCTTTACTCCAGAAGCTAGAGGAGGATACCGGTATTTCATAACCTTTACTGACGACTTCAGTAGGTTCGGTTATGTCTACCTCATGAGACTTAAATCTGAAAGTTTTGACAAGTTCAAACGGTTTCAGAATGAGGTACAAAATCAGCTAGACAAGAAGATAAAGTCGCTTCGATCGGATCGAGGTGGCGAGTATCTGAGTCAGGAATTCGACGATCATTTGAAGGAATGTGGGATTGTTTCACAACTCACACCTCCGTATACCCCTCAGATGAATGGTATATCAGAAAGGAGGAATCGTACACTGCTTGACATGGTACGATCAATGATGAGTCAAAGTTCACTACCATTGTCGTTTTGGGGACACGCACTCGAGACAGCGGCGTTCATGCTGAACCAGGTTCCAACCAAATCGGTTGAAAAGACACCGTTCGAGGTATGGACGGGGAAAAACCCAAAATGTCTTTTCTGAAGGTTTGGAGATGTGAGGTGTATGTTAAGCGAACATTCACGGATAAACTCAATCCCAAATCAGATAAGTGTATCTTCGTGGGTTATCCCAAGAAAACCATGGGATACTATTTCTACAACCAAGATGAGAACAAAGTTTTTGTTGCTCGTAAAGGGGTGTTCTTGGAGGAGAAATTTCTTAACTCAGAAACTCCAAGAAAAGAAATAGAGCTTCAAGAAATTGAAGAGGAGGAGATTACACCGCCACCGATAATTGAACCTGTGCTTCAACAGAGAATTGTTGAATCCCAACCCGAGTCTGTGGTTGAGGAAGAGGTGCAAACACAAGACCTTCGCAGGTCTAGTAGGGCTCGAAATGAGCCACACAGGTATCTGGGATTCCTAGTTGCTGAAGATGAAGGGGATCTTTTAGAACCCACTACCTACCAAGACGCTGCCTCAGGTTTAGAATATGAGAAATGGCTAGAAGCCATGAAGGCAGAGATGCAATCCATGTATGACAACCAAGTTTGGGAGTTAGTAGATTTGCCTCAACACAGTAAAGCTGTTGGGTGCAAATGGGTCTTCAAATAGAAGACAAACATGGATGGAAAGGTGCATACTTTTAAAGCAAGGCTAGTGGCAAAAGGTTTCACGCAAACTCATGGTGTTGACTATGTTAAAACTTTTTCCCCAGTGGCAATGCTTAAGACTATTAGGATCCTTATGGCCATATTAGCATATTTTGATTATGAGATATGGCAAATGGATGTCAAAACTGCTTTCCTTAACGGGAAATTGACAGAGGATGTATATATGATACAACCGGATGGTTTTGCGGATCCAAAGAATCCTAATAAAGTATGCAAGTTGCTTAAATCCATCTATGGACTAAAGCAAGCATCTAGAAGCTGGAACTTACACTTTGATGAGCGTATCAAAGAGTTTGGTTTTACCAAAAGTGAGTTCAAGTCGTGTGTTTACACTAAATTCAGTGGGAGCGCGGTAACCTTCCTTGTCTTGTATGTAGATGACATACTGTTAATAGGAAACAATATACCAGTATTACAAGGAGTAAAACCCTGGTTAGGTAAATGTTTCCAGATGAAACACTTGGGATAAGCTTCTTATATACTGGGTATAAGGATCTATAGGAATAGATCTAAGCGGCTTATCGGACTTAGTCAAAGTACATATATTGACAAAGTCGTGAAAAGATTCAAGATGGATGAATCCAAGAAAGGATTTATTCGTATGCAATCTAGCGCGATTTTGAGCAAGGCCCAGTGTCCTGTGTCTAGTCAAGATCAGGACAAGATGAAATTGATACCATATGCCTCGGCAGTTGGTTCAATCATGTATGCCATGCTGTGTACTAGACCCGATGTTGCCTATTATATCAGTGTCACGAGTAGATATCAGCAAAATCCTGGTGAAGCTCATTGGGTGGCCGTCAAGAATATTCTCAAGTATCTGAGAAGAACGAAAGACATATTCCTAGTTTATGGAGGTTCGATGGATGAGCTCAGTGTAACTGGTTACACTGATGCTAGTTTCCAGACCGACAGGGACGACTTCAGGTCGCAGTCAGGATTTGTCTTTACCCTAAACGGAGGAGCCATATCTTGGAAGAGTCAGAAGCAAGATACAATAGAAGATTCTACTACAGAGGCAGAGTATATTGCGGCAAGTGATGCGGCAAAGGAAGCTGTCTGGCTGAAGAATTTTATCTCGGATCTTAGAGTTGTTGCCAGTATCTCTAGACCGATCGATATATTCTATGACAACTCAGGGAATGTGGTGCAAGCTAAAGAGTCTAGAGATCATCAGCGGACTAGGCACGTACTCAGGAAATATCACCTCATCCGAGAGATCATTGGAAGAGATGATATTAGATTGCAAAAGATACCGACGGACGACAACGTTGCTGACCCGTTGACGAAGCCGCTAGCTAGGGCTAAGCATGAGAGGCATGCGAGTTCTATAGGAATGCAGTACTTAGAACATATCAGCTAGTTCGTGTTTTTTATTACCACTATAGATGTAACTTGAAACTCCTTTATTATGTAATTACATTTCATGGGATTGAAATAGGAGGTTTTTACATAATTGTTTCTAGTTGTCTATTTTTAGCATGTTTAACCTATCCATGACAAGTCAAGTGATGAATTGTCTAAATGTCAGTAGCTACTTAATGTAATGGGAGCTACATTAGGGAGGTAACACTATTATGGATATTTGATGATTTATTCGGGTATGAATAAAAGCACAAGGTTGTGACCAAATATTCATAGATATTTATCAGGGGATAAATATTGGGGTGATCCGCATCGAGTTAATTCATGGAGCGTTAACATAAGTAAACTTGATAGGTTGTCCTTAGACCTGAGATATTTGGTTTGGGGCGTGGTAACTTCTGTACTTTAGCATGTTCTAACGTCACGCCGTAACAGGGTGATTATAAGGGGCTTGTCTAGGTGCAGCGGAAGCCATATGCTCAAATTGCAAATAGTCAAGATGGGATTTGCACCTCCTTTTTAGGAGATATATTTTCTGAGCTCCTCGACGATTAAGATTACTGAAAATGTGTGGCCGCGCTCGGTTAGAATGATAGTTTTTCAATCGGTAAACCGTACCTGCAGAGTGTCGAAATCAGAGTCGAGAAAATCTGAGTATTTAATAAGATCCCTGCTCCATGTCAAATACTCACATTACGGAATATCGCGATGCAAAAGGAAAAGCCTAGATAATCCAAGGCGTGGATTATGTCTCTAGATATAAGAGATCTCATAGTCTGGTTAACCTAAGCGTCTGGCTAGGGACCTCCTTAGGTCAACGATGTACAAGGAGTGTTACTTATTTGCACAAGTGGGTGTCTTTAGATTATGTGCAGAGATAGATAACATGTATCATCGTGTCCAATACTATGTGACACTAAAGGATCACACTGCTGCACACCCAATTAGAACCTGTTGGATTTTACCTGTTTGTGTATCACAATAATTAATAGTTTAATTAATTATTGAGAAAGAGAAAAATAATAAAAGTTATTTATTATTTAAAAAGGAGAAGTTAATATTTAGTTTAAATATTAACGGGACCAATTAATTAGTAGTTATTAATTAATTAGAAAGGTCGAGGGTATTTTCTGTAATTGATTAATAGTTTAATTAAAGTTGAGCTTTAATTAAACGGGCTTGGGCCTAATAAGGGTTATTATATATAAACCTTATTTTAGCGTCATTAATCATAAGTTAATCACATCAAGGAAAACGTTCACCCTAATCTCTCCCTCACTCTCTCTTTCTCGGCGGAGTCTCTCTCTCCCTCTATTGGAGATCCACGGCGGCGCAACCAAGAACCGAACCACCGAGGACGGTGGTTGGCGGCGGTGATATACACACACACGCACGGTGTAAATACTTGAGATACCCCACATGTGTAAATACCTGCATTAGACTGGAAGCAATTTTCACCATTTCTATCCAGGTACATGAATCTCTTATCAGGCTTTTCGAAATATGTGTTTTCTTTAAACTCCAAGCCTTCAGGGAGCTTCATACCGTACTTTTCTGCTCTTGCTAATCCATCTGGCTTTTTCAGCTTGTCCTTCCCCATTTTGTGAAAGGAAGTTAGTAGGGTAGCTATCTCAGATCTGGGTATGAGTTTCATCGAATCAGCTCTTGCAAGTAACCTTAGTAGCTCATCTTTAACTTGACTTCTGGCAGATGACTTTTCCATCTGCTTGATGAGTACTGCCACTTGCTTCCATTCTTCATAACCCAGTTTGTGCATTTGATTTAGCTCCAGAGAAGGTGTCTCACCATTTCTTAAGACAAACTATAGAATGATGATCCCTTGAGCTGAGCTCAACTTTAGTGAGATTATTTGAGAAGAGAAGAATGTTCTTGTATAAAAATGTATTATATTCTCCTCCTCTTGTTGATCTTGAACAGGAGGTTCTTCTTCCTCTTCCTCCTTAGGCACAATTGGCAGATTGAGTTTAGCTAAATCCTCATTCTGTTTTCTGATTTGCTCAGCCCAAGCCTTTTCTCTTGCTTCTTTCTCACTGAGTAACACAACTTGAGCATCCCTTTGTCTTTATCTTAACTCATTGACAGATATTCCAAGCCGGTTAGCATCCTCCTGTTCCATTCTCCTAACTGCCATTAGTGAAGCTCTTTCTTGTAAAGTCATTTTATCAGCAGAGTCTTCATCTGAGGCAGATGATTCACTAAGAATCACTTTTCATATTTTCTGTTCAGGGGGTTCTGAATCTTCTGAGCTGACCATTACTTTTCTTTTAGCTTTAGCCTTTTCAGTCAGCTCAACTTCCTTTTCTACTTCTTTCTCCCCCTCAACCTGATCTGCTCCTTTTGCTAGTAGTAGTTGAGCTTCAGCTTTGACAGACTCAGCTTTAGCTCCTTAAACTTTCTCCCCCTTTTTGTCATCATCAACAGGGGTTGAAGTCCTTCGATTTTGTAAGACAGCAACAACAGACTTTAACTTTGACACCTCCTCATCCAGATTATCAAGAATCATCAGCATATCCTTCTTTGTTTTCTTTCTTTTGAGGTGTAAAGTATCAAAAAGACTTTTGAAGAATTTGATCAGATCATCTAAGTCAGCTTGAGCAGGTTGGAATTTGGGTGCATCATCTAAGGGTTGGTGTGGACCCTCAAACTCATTTGCACCAGAGTTAGAAACCTGTAAATCACCTTGGTTTGAAGATGAAACATTGACAGGTAGTGCGATAGGTTGTGAGAAATGAAGAGAAGTAATGGGGCTCGAAATGTGAAGTGTATGGGTAGGTGGTTGGCTTATGGGTATGGAGGGGGGTGATTGACAAAGGGATGCTAACCGGCTTGGAATATCTTGTTCTTGTTCAGGCCTTGAGATTTCTGCACCACATTCCTTTGCCTCATGACCTCTACTTCTGCACTTGTAGCATCTCCTTCTTCCAATGATTACAGGAGGTAGAGTGTCTAATAATCCTTGTGAGAACTTGCTCTCAGTCTTAGGATTATATGTGGTGGATAACTTTTCAACTTTCTTTGCAAGTTGATTCACCTGATTATCACTGACTTTGGACTTACCTTTGTCAGATCTTTGTTTGTTATCCTTTTAATTAGAAGTTTGACTAACAACCTTCTTTTCCATGACCTTGGACTTACCTTTGCCATGACTACTGGAGTCACCAGTTTCAACAGGTTTGGACTTACCACTGTTGATCTTCTTGGACTTACCAAGATCTACAACTTTGGACTTACCATTGTTGTGATTTGACCTCTGACTTACAATGGTCTTCCTATTCTTGTAACTTCTCTCCGAGCCAGATAGAGAATGTTGTCTTTTGAAAGGATTTGGATTAAGCCTTTCTATGACCGAAGTTCTTTGAATAGGCTGAGTGCCTAATTTGTCCAGCATAGACTTACCATGCTGTTTGGAAGTTGAGCACTCATTTCCATGATCTTAAACTTTCACAAACATATTGTATTTCAAGCTTGGATCATGTCTTTTCCCTGAGGCTGACTTCTGAGACTTAATCAGTTGTCTATCCTCCTCAGAGTCTGTACTTGCTATCTCATCATCAGCTACATAAGATGCTGTTTGATAGTCACCTCCAAGTACAACCTTTACTTGTTTAGGTATTTGTTGGTTTATGCACTTTTTAGCAAGCTTTGATGACTTACACCAAGATTCAGTGACCTTTTGAAGTTGGTCAGCTTTGTCTTTAGCTTCCTGAAGTTCTTCACTTAGAAGTTTGTTAATGTGTCTTTGGCATTCAAGATCACGTTGTGCTTTCTTACCAACATCAATGAGAGATTGATTTTCCTTAATCTCATCTTTTAATTTAGCTATTTCAGCTTTGAGGTTATTTTGAGACTTAAGGCTGATCTTGAAATCATTCGGCAGATAATCAAAAGCAAGACCCTTTTCTTTATCTGTGTAAGAGTAGAAATTACTGAACTTATACATGGAAGCATGATCCCAATTACTAAGCTTGCTGTTTTCCTCAGCTTCCTTCATGTCAGCTTCAAAGATTGATTCGGACTGACCATAATCAACCTTATCTAATTCTAACTCTTCATCTTCTTAAGCCATAAGACATACATCATCATCTGAGGTAGATGATTCTGTATCCCAGGTTTCAGCATATAATCCTTTTGCACTGGATTTGTCTTCTAGCTTTCCTTTCTTGAGCTGAGTATATTTTTTCTTGTATTTATCAGCTCTGTAAGCATTCTTATCAACAACTGATGTTGATTCCACCTTCTTTGATCTGCACTCAGTAGCAATGTGTCCCTTCTTCTAACAGTTGAAGCACACAACATTCTTGGGATCAAAAGAACTCTTCCCTTTGCCCCTGTCAGATCATCCTCTTCCCCTTTGAGCTCTTCTCAAACGTCTGGCTAACATTGCCATTTGCTCAGTGATATTCTGAACATCATCAGTATCACTTGAGTCTGAGTCTGAGTGGTCAGCTTGAGATTCTGACTCAGTCTCAGATTCAACAACCAGTGTCTTGGAACTATTCTTCTTTTTCTGTGAAACCAATGGAACTTCATTCGTATCCAGAGACTCCTTGAGTTGTTGTTGGTTCTCTTGTGTTCAGTGATCTGTTCATGATTTAGCAAGAACCCATACATGGACTGTAAATTGTACACGTGTAGTGTTCCTCCAGCCCTCAGTGCTGTAGTTACCTCATTAAACTTTTCTGGTAACACATCCAGAATTTCAGCACAAGTTCAGCCTCATCTTTCTTTACACCCACACTTAGTAGGTCAATTATCAAGCAGTTAAACCTTGTAAACAAATCTGGCAAGGTTTCATTCTTCTTTGAAAAGAAGTTTTCATAAGATCTATTCAAGTGATTCTTCTGCTGCTTGACCAGATCTTTGCCCTCATATGTAACACTCAACGTATCCTAGATATCTTTAGTAGATTGACACCCAGTCACAGTACGCAAGATCTCATTAGTCAGGGCATTTGCTAGAACACTTTTTTCCTTGTCATCCAGATTGAAGAGTTTCCAATCTTCATCAGTCCAGGATGCAATAGGCTTTCTTGTTTCCTTTTCAGTTCTGCTAGGAGACGTATCAACGACAGAAGCAGGAATCTTGGGGATGAGAGGTCCTTTTATGACGACATCCGATATACGGTTGTCAATGGACTTGAGGAATAGCATGGCTATGAACTTCCACATAGGATAGTCAGATCCATCAAATATGGGATAGCCTTTGGCAGACATCTGTGGAAAGTTTGAAGAATTGTTGCTTGTAGACATTGTAACTTACCAATATCACAACTAATGTGATTATTCGAGCACACGAATAGCTTGGCAATCTGTGAATATCTTGTTCACGTTGAACTTACAAACAGTGATTCAAGAATCGAAACACATACGGTGAGGTGAGGTATTTGGCTCTGCAACACTTAGTTGTTTTTGGTTCTGAGTCGTACCTCTAAACTTATCAGGAGATAAGTATTAATAATCATGTGCCTACGAAATCTAACAAACTAAGACTTAGCCTAATTCACTAACTAACAATCGGATAACCCGGAATCTTGAATCTTCTTATCTTGAGTCTTCAATCTTCAATCTTGATTCTGGAATCTTCTTATTCTTGCCGTAGATATAGAGAGATAAAAGATAAATTTAAAACATATTTAAATTATCTTAAACTGACTTCTTTAGTCGGACTGAGTTACTCAGCTTGAAACTCATCAAGCTGAGTTCTTCGAGAACACACTCGAAAACAAACATGGACTAACATGTATAATTATTAACTCATCCTTAGAAGTCCAAAGAGTTAACTAAAACATATTTAGCAACTTCTATTGAGCTGACTCAGTATACACGCTGAGTCGCTCAGCTTGAGACTCATCAAGTTGAAACTCAATATATATATCTTAGTTTACACACATAGCTTATCAAACATATTGATAATCTTACTAAGATATAGCCTAAGCTGATCAAACATATGTACAGCTTACACTCAGTTAATACTCAGTCTGAATCACTATGAGTGTTCAGTCTGACTAAGGTTTATAATTCTGTTTAAGTTATATGTAGAACACATCTTACAAACTTAACCTTGTCTCATCAAATATAAACTGATGAGATCATTTTCCCAACAAACTCCCCCTATTTGATGATGACAAAACCATCAAACAGTTAATAAGTTTGTTTAACAGAATTATGTTTTAAATCTTAAACTTATTAAGATTTTTATATTTGAACTAATCAAATATTAATTGAACATATCAATTTTAATTGAACTTATCAATTATAAGTGGAACAAACCAACTTTTAGTTGAACACACCAACCAAACATATTAATGTATAAGAACTAATCTGCTATTCATTTAAGCTGAACTTATCAGACTTATAAATATGAACACATCATAACACAGTTGAACATATCAAACAAATATTTGTATTAATTGAAATTATCATAATACAAAAATATAGATCACTCACATCATGCGTACTTAGTGCTTACAAAAATTAGAACTAATCTAATTGATAATAGAACTAATCTATTGAGGATGCAGCTCTTCAAACTCTTTGATCTCCTTGTTGATTTCTTCAAGGATTTCTTGAAGATTAGGTAAGTGTTGAAGCTGATCCTTTTGTGATCTGATTGCTCTGTTTATTCTATATCCGAACCTTGCAGTTTGTTCAGTCTTTTCAATAATCTGTCTCAGAGCAAACACTTGAGATACTCTACATGTGTAAATACCTGCATCAGACTGGAAGCATTTTTCACCATTTCTATCCAGGTACATGAATCTCTTCTAAGGCTTTTCCACATAGGTGTTTTCTTTAAACTCCAAGCCTTCAGGGAGCTTCATACCGTACTTGTCTGCTCTTGCTAATCCAGCTGGTTTTTTCAGCTTGTCCTTCCCCATTTTGTGAAAGGAAGTTAGTAGGGTAGCTATCTCAGATCTGGGTATGAGTTTCATCGAATCAGCTCTTGCAAGTAACCTTAGTAGCACATCTTTAACTTGACTTCTGGCAGAGGACTTTTCCATCTGCTTGATGAGTACTGCCACTTGCTTCCATTCTTCATAACCCAGTTTGTGCATTTGATTTAGCTCCAGAGAAGGTGTCTCACCATTTCTTAAGACAAACTCTAGAATGATGATCCCTTGAGCTGAGCTCAACTTTAGTGAGATTATTTGAGAAGAGAAGAATGTTCTTGTATAACAATGTAATATATTCTCCTCATCTTGTTGATCTTGAACATGAGGTTCTTCTTCCTCTTCCTCCTTAGGCACAATTGGCAGATTGAGTTTAGCTAAATCCTCATTTTGTTTTCAGATTTGCTCAGCTCAAGCCTTTTCTCTTGCTTCTTTCTCACTGACTAACACAGCTTGAGCATCCCTTTGTCTTTCTCTTAACTCATTGACAGATATTCCAAGCCAGTGGCAAATCTTGGGCGTGGTTTCTAGAGAAACTACGTGCATGCATCCCGCACAAGACCTATACATTTGTTTCTAACCGAGCTGCCTCTATTGAGCTAGCCGTACGAGATGTATTTTCAGAATCGTACAATGTCCTGTGCTGTCGTCATCTGCAGATGAATTTGAACCTGAGGGCTAACAAACAAAAAAAAATTGCCTTCTTATTCTGGAAGGCATGCAAATCGAACACAGAACATCAATTCCATTATTGGTACAGCAAGATTCAGCGGGCGGCGCCATGAGTGTATGAGTATCTGGAAGAGGTGGAAAAAACCAAATGAGCAAGAGCCTGCTTCTCGGGTCATCGATACAACATCATGACCTCTAACAGCGCAGAGTCCATCAACTCGCTTTCTCGTCACGCGCGTAAACTTCCCGTGGTCATGCTTATTGATTTATTCCGTGAAAATGTTCAAAACTGGTTCTTCAAACGCCGTAAGGAAGCAGGTAAACATCTCTCCTATAGCAACTACACCAACTTTGAAAATATTTATTAATTGTACGAGTTTTTTTAAACAGAGAAACTCTAGCATAGGGTTACGCCGTGGGCAGAGAAGAAAATACTTCATAGGATGGCAAAGTGCTCGACATGGCAGGTACATGGTATTACAAACTACCGGTTTGGGGTTGAGGACCATAAACAAAACGTTAAGATAGTTGATACTAAAGAAATGACATGCGATTTTCGTAAATGACAACTTTCCGGGTTGCCACGTGGCCATGCAATTGCAGTTTCCAGATTCCTAAGGCTTACCGATTCAAGCCAATGAGCGTTGAATTGGTTCACTAGTGAAACCTACCTTGCGACGTATAGCGGTTGTATAAATCCCGTTCCCAACAAAAATATGTGGGACTTACCTTCAGATCTCATAAACCTACATTTTCCACTGCTCAATAAAAGGCAGGCTGGGAGACCAAAACTTGTGAGAAGGATACCGTCAAAGGGTGAGCAGGTACCACCTATACGCTGCTCTAGATACGGTGACAGTGGACACAACCGAGACAATTGCAGAATGCCGTTTTCATCCCAACAGTCAACTAACCATAAAACTAATGCCTCAACTGCTGCGGAACCGACCCAGCCGGATTTATCACAATTTGAGCCAGACCTTTCTTTGTATGATGTGTATTACACTGTTCAACGTGATTGAAATCAATAATAAATGTAATACTACTTTCGTGTGCTTATCTTAATCAATTTAAATTAATGAAATACTACACCAACGTTAACAATGTTTCGCTTATACACGTTCAACACTAACAATCAAATTTAACTTTTCAGGCAAATAAATACCAACAAAAACAATAAAAAAATATAGGAGTATGATAAAATAATTGTTAATATATAATAATGTTTATTGGTGAGTGTGTAAAGTAGGAGAGAGATGGGATTAATTAAAATAAAAAAGTTTTTATGGTGGAAATGTATTATATAGGAGTAAGATTAAATTTTATAAAATTAGCTTAATGGCTACTTTAAAATTTGAAGTAAATAAAAGGGGGTAAAATTAAAAAGTTTAAGAGTGTGCCAGACATGTGGGGCATAAAGGGGAGAAACTGAGGCTTGAGGGGCAAAACTGAAGGATAGGGGCGAAACTGGGCTTGCGGGGCCCATCAGGGGGGCGAAACTGATGGGTAAGGGGCGAAACTGGGCTTGTGGGGCGTACCAAGGGCGAAACTGAAAGCCTAGGGGTGAAACTGACCTTGAGGGGGCGAAACTGAGTACACGTGGCGGTGTATGATTGGAGGGCGAAGCTAGGGGCGAAACTGAGTGGTTTGGGGCGAAACTGATGCTTATTTTCGTAATTTGACTTTTTTAAGCTTGTTTTCGCGAATGTTTAATGTATTTTGTTTATTTGCGCGAAATTCTCATTAATCATTGTATGCTTTAAAAAGAAAAGTTTAAGATTTATATTATAACGCTAAAAATGTGTTCTTAAGGCGCATATAATGTAAATTAAATAACATTAATAAAAATAAATACAACATTTAAAAATGCAGTGATGAGTTCCTCTCATGTTTTGGTTAAACATGATCAATAATGTTATTTCACAAGTATGAGACTGAATCCCTCATTTTAGTCAAGATTGGGTCCTCTTTGTAAGGTCCACTCTTATGTTTATGAGAGAGCATTATAGATCATGTTTGAAAAAACATGAGAAAATCTTAACCCATTATTACAAAAGGGGAAAGGGAGTACATTATATATGCTTCATACAATTGTGACATAACATAACTTTTGTACAATTGCACACCTTTTATTGCTTAATTTCTTCTCTTTTACACAACTCCAAGTTGGATACTTTTTTCTTGCAAATATTTTTTTTGTATTCACTAATATTACTTGTAACTATGACTATAAAAAGTGTGAATATGGTCTAATATCCAATCCAGTTTAACTTGTAAGGGAGGAGCAACACTAGCACAAGCGAGAGAGGTGCAAGAATCCCAAAGAAGCAAAACACACTTCTTAGGACATGTAAACATTGTACATAGGATAGAAGTGTTCCGTGATTGAGGTTTCATGTCGAGTTCTTATATAAAACAAAACCAGTGAAATTGGTATGGCAAGGGTATATGCAACAACGGCCGTATAAGCATAGAAATGAAGAGTTTCGAAAGGCGATTGTTTGTTGTTTTGAAACTTGAGTTGAGCAAGTTGTGTCAATGATGGATACATGACGATAAGGTCTCAAACATACAAAAGATACAATACTCCTAGGTAATTTTGAAATCTGAAAGAAAACATAAGCAACAAATTAAAATAGTAACATAAATCATTAGTTTCAGAGTTAATTATATATGAAATCAATTTACATGACCATCGATCTCTTGTTCTTTCTTGAGCATATACCCATGTACTAATTCTTAGAGCAAAGTTACTACTAAAGTATATTTTTAGGAATAGTACAACCTAAGAATTTCAACCAAATTATTAAGAAGTGTTTAAAGCCTAAATTTTGCTACATAAAAACACATTGTTTTAAGGGGCGAGCTATCCAGATGATATCGCATTCATTAAATATATATTTTATGCAATATCTGTGTATTTTTAGCCTAATATTGTTCAATATATGTTAAAGGTACTTATTACATTTGTTTATCATTTTTAGGTTAAAAAGACGAGAGTTGAAGTAATTTGATGCTTAAACGACGGAAACTGAAGAAAATGAGAAAAGCTGTCAGCTCTGACACACCTCCCATTTTTTTGATCATATCTGACTCACACAAACTCGGATAGAGATGATTCAAGCAGCCACGGAAACTAGACTCAGAGGGCTACAAGTTCAATTTTATGGTCAGAGCACGATCGCCTCGCAACAGGGTAAGATCGCAACGCGATCGGGCGGATAACTTCAAAAATACAAATTTCAAACGGAGCGTGATGATAGGGATAATTCCAAGATCGCGGCTCAACGGGTACCTGACGCTATACGATCTGCTCAGTTTTAACATATATTTATATCTGTTAAACCGTTCGGCTTGGGATTCATTCATCCGACTTTTTCCACCATTCTACACCTGCAAACACCCCTGAATATTTCCAGAGGAGCTTGGAAGCATTTGTCTTGGAGATTGGATACTATTTTGAAGATCAATGCTTGGATTTATTCGGATTTTACGGTTTTTTTCATTCATTTTCATTATGTTCTTGTTCTTACATGACTTTCATATCTTTAGTATGATCATGCTAGGCTAGTTCTTCTGTTTTTCCTCCCTAGAGGAGATGATCCCATGTAGAGTTGTTTAATTCATGGATGTTTAGATACTTTTATCATATATTTATCAAGTGTTGGTTAATTATAGATCATGCATGTTTTAGGATCTGTTTTTGGTTTGTTTATATGCTGAGTTTTTATAAAGTTGAGAACCAATATCTTTATTTAACTTGAATCAATGATTTATATGATCGTTAGGACTAATGACTAGTGATTGATCAAATCCTAGGGTTAAACGCCTAAAGCTTGAGACTTTAATATGTATTTCAACATGTAATGACCATTATGTGTTAGTATTATGTTTTGTTGATCAAACAAACATAAAAAAGGTTAAAGCTTTACTTGTAATCGAACTTATACGGCTAATTATACTTTTTAATCGCGCTTTTGACCATAAAGGTTATTAACTAGTATAATTATAGGGTTAGAATTGGAACAAGAGTCTAACCATTTTAGAAAGCGATCTACGATATTTAGTATCCATTGCACTTGATTCCGTGAATTTAATTAACTTGAAAATGGTGAAATTGAATCTAGGGGTTGCTTTCTTGCTTATTTGGTTTGCTCTAGGTATTTTCTAAGTTTGTTAATGGTTTAAGTTGATTGAAAGTGCAAAACATCACAAATCCCCCTTTTTATTGCTTTATTTATTTTATTTCTTTTTAGTAGTATAATTTAGTTTAATATGTAAATCAGTATAATTTTATCAAATCATACTCGTTCCCCAAGTGCTCGACACCCGTCCTTATTTTCTATACTACGATACGATTAGGTCATCTTGCCTATTTGTGTTGTAGTCGCACGTAAATAATTCGGATTTTATAAATTTAAAACTGATACACTTTATGCACATCACCAGATAACCGTCCAGGGTCTATGGTTAGATGTGACCTCTTATTCGGCCCCAACATCTTAAACGTAGGCTTATAAATTAAAATATCAAAATCCAGTTTGGAAAACACATAGTAAGAGTCCTTCACTCTTTCCGAAATCAAAGCTTTAGTGTTAAATTGTTCAAACTCTAACAAAACATTTATAAAGTTTCATTCATCTTTAATTTCTTATTGGGGTTATTGATTATTGATTATTTGTTAATTAATTTGTTTTAGTTACTTAAAATCACTTACTTACTTAAGTCACTTGTTAATTAGTTACTTGAAATTTAATCACTTGATATCAACTTTAATCACTTGATATCAAATTATCAACTATGAAGTTTGCTGGTGTCACTTATTTAAAATCTTGAAACACTTGAAAGTTACCTGATCAATATTAATGATAATCAGTTAATTAGTTTAGTAGTTATTTAGTTTATTAGATAAAGTGGTTACTTAAATCACTTGATATCAATTAATTGGTGTGTTTACTTGCATAGTTGAATCACTAAATGTCAAGTTAATTGGTTTGTTTACTTGGATACCTAAATTAATTTATAAATTAACTAATAAATCAAGTTTTCTAAAATGCATTTATCATGTAGTTAAAAAAAGAAATAAAAAAGAAGAATTTGAAAACTTAAAACGATCTCAAACAGAGTGAATGGATAAATTTATAAAATTTTTAAAAATATCTAACTGTTGTAAGTTTCTTATTCAACGTTTCATATATTTTAGTATGTTTTATGTATATTTTAGTGTTTTCAAGAGCCCATTTTTTAGCTTTGCACCGGACCACAAAAATATTTGAAACGAACCTTGACAAAAGATTAGTGGCAACAACACCCACATCATACGGGTAGTCAGGAGTCTTCCAACCATGAAATCATAGTTACGAACTTTTTGATTTTGTTTATAAACGTTATTCATTTTAGCTATAAACCCGTTCTAGTTCCGCCCCCTCGTTTTCCCTCTTATTTAATTGTCGACTTCAAAAAAATATATTTTAAAATCGTTTTCCATGACAAATGCATAGAGACATATATATAGAGGCATGCCTACGTGGGAGTGGAAATATATATTCTAATTAGGAGAAGTCATAGTACTTATAAAGTTGGGTTCATTGTAAAAATAGAAATAGGCCGGCTCTGAGCTACAAAAAACAATTTGAAACAAGACAACACAGAATCTTCGTAGCAAAGTCATAAGCCTTCAACAGTCTTACTCAAGTCAAACATGTGATTCGTGAGTCACAAAAAACGTGTAATTAAACTAGCTATATATTTGCCTATTTCACTAAGGTCATTCCGCCTTTTAATTATTTCACATTGTGAAACTCAAATAAATCTTCTTGTAAAAGGAAATATTCGAGCTTACCCAGTAGACTGTTGATCAGGTGTAAGTTCTTCATGATCTTGTAGTCTCTCCACCAAGAATACTTGAATCTTGGTCTTCTAAGTTGATCATCATGCTTATGGTTGTGGAGTGGTGCTGGTTTAGAGTGTATGGAACTACAACCTTCAAAACAACATTGAAGGATTCAGAGAAAAACAATTGAGTATGAACTATAAAATTTCAAATTGAATAGAAACTTGTATAATTATTACATATGAATTTGTGTGTATCACCTCAATACTTGAATCGCCTTCTAATTTGACTACCGGTTTTGGAATATGAGAGAGAGAGAGAGAGAGAGCGCGCCTCCAGTGGGTGGGTGGGTGGGGGGGGGGGGGGGGGGGGGGGGGAGGGTTAAGAGAGAAATCGGAGGCTGTAAGATACGAACAGGACAAAGTGAATGGCCAATCAATCACAGGACACAGGGCTTGTTGAACGTCGTCGGATGATTCAATGCACGGGTTTTATAAGAATGTCGCCATTTAATTTCAGAATATACCAAATTACCAATGTGTCCAGAATATGGATTATATTGTTATTATTATTATTGAGTTTTTAATCATTTGAAATCAAATTAAATGCAAGCTCGATGTAAACGATAATTACGGAAAGTTCAAGTTGGTGAATTAATGGTGCATGGCATGTGCCTTGTTTGCATGGCAAGGAGAATCGGAGACGTGGGTTTTCGCATGGCGTGCACTTTAGGTTCCCGTCGTGGTGTATTTAGTCAACGGCCTGGTATTTAATGTTTATCGTGTATGCTTGTATGGAACGATATCCAGTTTGGATATTAGACATCAGCGCAATGCGGTGGCAAAAATAATAATTTATGTTTGATAACATGTTTGATTTAAAAAACAGGGTATGATATGTGTTAAATGCGGTGTTAGTCAACCTATCCGTGTTTTTTCTCTATTTTCTGATTTGTTTACTTTTTTTTACAATCAACCATATTATTAGTTGTTAAAATATTTTGTGAAAAACAATTATAAAACATTATTATTAAATAATTAGATAAAAAGATACTATAACCTTAAAATTGTATTAATGTAAGCACTTTAGCCAAATTTAGATAAATTAAATAGTTGTTGTGATGTATATGATAGGTTGTGTACAGGGATAGTGCATACGTGTTATCATATCCATGAACACTATAAGTCACTAAAGGGTCACACAGCTGCACACCCAAGTGTTGAACCATGAAATAAAACCGTGTGTGTGTAAGTGATAATTAATAGCTAATTAATTATCGAGAGAAATAATAAATGAACGTTTATTGTTTAAAGGAGAGATTAAATATTAGTTAATATTTAATTATAAAGTTTGGTTGGAAAAATATTAATTAATAGTTAATTAATTAATATTAAATCAAACGAGAGAGTTTGTTTTGTCAATCGATCAAAGATGTTGATCGCGGACCGGGCTACGGGGCCCAAGGGACTTAGATCCATTTAAATGAGTATTTAAATAGGATTATTAGATCCATTTAAATGAGTATTTAAATAGGATTAACCCTTAGTTTAACCTAATCCAAATTCACAATTAGAAAATACAAAACAAAACACTCCCTCTCTTCTCTCTTTGCTCTCGGCCGACAACACCCACACCACCACAAGTACGGTGGTTGACGACGGTGGTTTAAGCGGCGTACGGTGACTTACTGCTTTCACTCAAATTCCACTGATGCGTACGTAAGACATTGAGTTGGACCAGTAGTGTGGGTTTGCTGCTCAGTTGAAAACTATGAAACAAGTTTGCGGTAGTTCAAACTGGAATTGGCACTCGCCAGCTTATGGGGCACTTCACTCGCTCAACATTCATTCAAAACATCCACTCTTTCTTCACTCGCGCCTTTTTTTTAGAATTCTTCTAGGCCAGCTGTCATTTATGGACGGTTTATCAGGCGGCGGTCTGCGGCGGCGGCCTGCCCCTTTTTAGCGATTGATCTTCTCGGCCGAACCCCCCTTTTGCGGTGAGGGCATCACGGCGGTGATCGAGAAACACCAAAAGCCGGCGGATTTTGGTGATACACACACACGGGATTGGTTTTTTCTCGGGTATTGTTCATTTTGACGGTCTAGCAGCCAGTTCACGTGGTGCAATAGTTGTGTATCCCCCTATAGCAGTTCACGGTATATCTTTCTTGTAACACCGTACTTTTTTTTTTATTTTTTTAAAACACACTGCGGAAGCGATTTTGGAAAATACAACAAACATGTTTACAGAAGTAAATAAGAAACATACTGCCAACAACTGACAATATATCAAAATGGTGTTACATAGATTAACCGAATGACTCATCCTAAAATATATCAGAGTGGCGGTCAATCAATCTAAAACAAACAATAACTCCCAGCTCAACAACTACACTTACTGAAACCTGCAAAATGGAGTTTATGGTGGGGGATTAGCGCAACGCTAAGTGAATGAAAATCAAGCCACAAGCAATTAAAGCTGAACCACAACGATCACAAGAACAGTTTATCACAAATATCAAAGGACCGGCGGCTCTGCCGAGCTTACGACCAATGTTGGCCATAACAATGATCTACCGATAGCCATCTGCTAACTGGCACAGTTAAACCCCCTCTGCTACAACAAATGCAACAGAGGATCTAAAACTGCCTAACCGAAGCAACTGACCCAGCCCAAAACCACGCTTAGCTGACCTCTGCCACAAACATCATGAGCACAATTTCATGCCTTGATACTCATATATTGGACACAATTTCAATAATCATCACATAACCAATCAAACAATCAAATCAGACTAAACAGTCTATCGCATGATTAATTGTATAAAATTCAAGTAATCATAACAGTTACAACTAAAACCACCGGTGCATTAAAGTCCACTCACCTGTGTCCTCGACACCCACCAAACTCAGTTATCTAATTTCACTGAGGCTTCGGATTCCCTGAGAATACAATACAACCGAATTAGTGAATCTAATCTCAATTAATTCAATAATTCAAGTAGCTACACAAATGGGTCAAAACTAAGCCATTACACAAAACTCATATAATCAATATGGAAAACTTCCAAAACCAAGTTATTATACAACAAGTCATAATATACTCAATATGACCAAACCATAATAACCATCATAAATCATATGTTCAACTAACATATAACCTATTTCCATTATATATAACATGTAGAAACCAACCATACATGTAAATGATTTCCCGGAATCATTTTCAAGAATTAAAGTACGCAATCAACGCATATAATTCCACATATAACATCCATCATCAAATCAACTCATTTATATATAATCCATAAGCTTCAAGTAACAAATAACCAACAACAACAACAACTTATAGAAGCTTAAGGTCAAATACTAAACACAATCTTTTTTTTACATATGTCAAATACACACCCGAAATTGACATAGCTACTGTAAATAGATCTTTAGGCCATCCTACAGCTCGAATTAGCTTCTGGAATATAAAGACAAATTAAACTACACATCTCCAGCTTTCCAACGATATAAAATACGCCTTCTAACGACGTTTCGTTGATTTTTAGCGATTTTTACAAAACAGTCCAGAAACTGTGTAAAAACTCCGAACAGCCCTCATTTCAAGCATAAAAATCAACTAGAAACAATTCTAAAACATGTATAAACTTCATATAACATATATATAACATCAACATACATTTCTAACATCAAATCACGATTTTCCAATTTTCAAGTTTCATCATCATCTTCCTCAAACCTCCATTAATGGAGTTTCAAGCTTCATAAACAAGAACACAATATATTCTCATCAAACTAACATCAAATCATTGCAAAACTTATTATTTAGCATGCATAAACAACAATCAATCATCAAAATATCATATACTTGATTTCTACTAAAACTCGCCAAAATCAAGTAAACGTCTTCAATCAAGAACTCATCAAATATACATCAAACTAACATTTAATTCATGAATAACTTATCATCTAACATACTTTAACATCATGAAAGCTTCAAATCATAATATACATGATTCGTACTAAAACCCACAAATTCAAGTATGTGTTTTCTACCAAGAACTCATGAAGAACAACTTAATATTCATGGCAAGAACTAATTAAACATGTTACTAATAATATATTAACCTTGAATGAAGCAAGTAATCCAATAAAATAAAGAAACCAAAGAAAGGAATCGTGAGTTTCACATGGAATTCTTCAAATGGACAAGTCAAGAAAAATAATAATGCAAGAACAATTATGGCACAAAAGAAGGAAATGATATCTCCAGTAACAATTATTGATGCCTAGTGCACAATAATTGCACAACACACAGTACACTTATCCCACTTCTAGCATACAGTTAATTAATTAAGCAGCCCTACTTAATTAATTAAATATCAACGAGGTATTATCTAACACCCTCATGCAAAAGCGAATCTATTGGTACAAATACCACATCAATCAGATAATATAAATATTATCACTTTAACTACGCAGTACGATTATTAGTTCTAATAATCATCCAAAAATACCAATTAAATACACAAACAAATACCAAACATCTTACCACCAATACGAAACTACTAGACCGTATTTGAGGATGTTACATTTCTTATCCTTTTAACACTATTATGTATATGTATACATATATATTTTATCTGTTATAATGTGATTATCTGTTCTGTTTCCTCACCAGATCCAGTTGTGATATTGGGATGGGATTTATGTTTTTTATTCCGCTGTGCTTGTTGTACCCTGTAAATCCCAACAGTTGTATGAGATCCTCTTCTAGGCTCGGTGGGAAACAAGTTTAATATATTGCTTATATACATGTGTGAAATTTATACCGTGGTTAAGATCAAGTTTCTGATCTAATACCTGATAGAGTTTCTAGCTTTACTACTTTAATATATATATATATATATATATATATATATATATATATATATATATATATATATATATATATATATATATCATATATGTGTGAAACTTGAATCACTACAACAAACTAAGCTAATGCAACCCCGGTAAAATGTTGCATTATTCATTGAAAAGGTTGCATTATGGCCAAAGCAACCTTTTAACAATGGCTGCATTAGGTGGAGTTGCATTAGATCTAACGCAACCTTTTTGTTAGATAATGCAACTTTTAATGAAAGAGTTGCACATATTAATTAAATGCAACCTTTTTATGTTGCAACATTTTTTATATGCAAATGCAACCTTTTTTAATCTTAAATGCAACCTTTTTTAGACATAAATACAACTTTTGTTATAGTTTAATCTACAATAATGCAACCTTTTATATACTCAAAAGCAACCATTATACTATTTTTTTGTAAAAAAGATGCAACCTTTTTATTGGTAAATGCAACCATTTTTACAAACCTTAATGCAACATTTTCTAATAGTAAATGAATCGTTTTTCAATCTAAATCAACACATTTTGATTTTACTAATTTAACCACACCATAACAACCATAAATCTTTAGTCAACACGGCTGTTAATTGCAATCATAAAAAATATTGAAAACCTAGTACACTTCCGTGTTCTTTCATACAAGATGCATAGTTGTTAAGCATGATCATCTTTTTAAAATGTCATTCGTAAATCATAAACCCAAAAAGAAGTATCCCGCCAAACATAGATAAACATAGTCAATGAAATAAAATGAGAAGCTTCAACGTTGTTTCATGAGCTTCCGCATCATAACTTCCAAGTTTTCTTGCTGGTTCAAGATATCTTTTTGCATAGTCTTCAAGGTCTCTCATTCATTGTCAATATCTTTTCGCATAGTTTCTAACTCGGCCTTTTTTCTTTCATGGTCCTCTTCAACTTCTTTTCACATTTCAAGCAATTGATTTTTTCCGACTTCAACACTTGCTTTGAATGATTCCCTTGCATATTATGTAAACATTACACATTAGTACATTAGTTTAGTAATATTGAAGTGATTTGTTTACAAAACTATGTATAATTTAAACAAAGAATACATGAGTTTGTAAATTTATGAACAATTCATTAAGACAAGTAACTCAACATTTAAACAACTCATTAACCATAAATACAACTAACTCAACACTTAACAACTCATAACCATATTATAACCTATAATGGCGTTAAGAGAATTATGTTAAAAGAAAAGGTACATGTATAGTGTGGAATATCATCAGGCAGAGTGGTGTAAGTGAACTAAAGCATAAATACACATTAATGAAAGATAGAGTAAATAAACCTACCCATAGCTGATGTGTTTACCACCGGTACAACCAAACAAACAAGCTTTATCTCGTTATTATATGCTCAACCAATCTAATAATTCTTGTATTAATGGGTTCCTATCAGCATCCTACATAGCCCCTAATAATTAATCAGATTCAATCTCATCACAGCTATATACAATTGAATTAAGATTTAAGAAACATTTAAACCTGAATGTAAGTGGTTTACCTTAAGGAACAACATTCCTTTGCCTTTTCTTTCACTTATCACAAGCACCTCAAGGGCATCTTCTAGGCCTGATGTCTTGATGTTACTTTTTACTCCATAAGGTATACATTTGCATTTGCAAATTAACTATTAGAAATGAATAAACAAGAAACAAATCCACTATGGAGTTCAAAACACCTTGTAATTTCTAAGTTTATGGTTTAGAAACATAGATTGAAAACTGATTTCTACTAAAAAACAGAAACATATTTCTACTAATAAAACAGAAACATATTTCTACTAATTTAACCTTGTCCAAACACAAAAAACAGTCATCTATTTTCTAATTTGCAACAAAGAATGTATACACAGGTTATCTAAAACTTACTAATCTAAATAGCAAGTCAACAAACAGCAAGAAGAATCAAATACTAAAACAGCAAGAAGAATCAATTTGCAACAAAGAATGAAAATAAAAGTTATCTACTACTTTAATTAACTAAAAACAGCAAACAAATGACAAGAAATCAAACATTCTATTTATGTTTCTAACCTAATCGAGAAATAGAATAAACAAGAACCTGTTAATCAAAAGAGATATAGAAGAAACAATCTGCTGTGAGTGGGTGACCGGTTGCAATCTTCACTAGCCTGCTGTGAATCGGCGACCGGTTGCAATCTTCACTAGCTTCCCCGTCAACCTGCTGCAGTGGTTGCTGCCGGCGATCGAGACTAGCGGTTGCTGCAATCGAGAATATTTGTCGCCTCGTCGGTTGAGTAGAGCCATGGAAGTTGCTGCGATCGAGACTAGCAGTTGGCCGTCAGCTGTAGGTGGCGTCGTGGCGTGAACAATTCTGATTGTGTTCTTAAGGAAAATAGGTTTAGCGCATACTAACTTCTAAAATGTAACAATGTTTTTCTCATTTTAAACCACCATACCAACATTTAAAATTATGTTTCATTTTCCATAGCAAAGAACTTGCGTACCAACTCAATCTATTACAAAGCAAAGAACTTGCGTACCAACTCAATCTATTACAAATTAAACAATTGAATCAGTAGCAAATGCAAAACAATTGAGAGCATGTACATCAAATCATCACCAAAAACTCAAAAACAACCTTATTTCATGAAGCTTTGATGTGATAAAACTGGCCTAATATTGAACAAAAACAGTTCACCAGACAGAAAACAACAACAGCAGCAGATATATAGCATATGCAGGTTGTATAATCCAACACACAAACCAACTAATCTACTACATCAGACTTAAACTTAAATAAACTTTAAGAAATGTACTAAGTTCACAAACACCAATAATGCATATACAACATCAGTAGGAATCTGTTCAATTAAAAAAAAAAAAATCAGAAGACAAGGCTATAACTCATCATCACAATGTTCAAACAGTAAACAATATCCCACTAAAACCTCTCAAATCTGAATCATACATTAGCAGAAAATACTATGCGTACAACCACAAGAGGGAGGGGATGTTACCTGGTAGTTTATCTTCAAAAATGAGCTCAGGAAGATACGATGAAACCCAATCTCCTTCTCGGTTTGATCGGTGCATCCACACACAACAGCAGTTCACGAACAACCAATTAATCCCACTCGATTGCAAGCTATATTGGGTTATTAATGTAGTAAATACTGAATGAAAGTAACCTGATCCATCAGTAACCTAAATAAAACTCATAGTTTGTGTGTTTTAGTTTTCGGCGTGAAGCTTAAACAAAGACGGCATGAACCCATCAATAAACTTAGATTTCACCATGAAATCGGTTGTAGCAGTTTAGAATCTCGTACCTGAGTGTTATTATAGATAGCTTCCTTTCGATTTGAAGTATTGCCTCGTCCCCTGCTCCCTTCTTGTTCTCGGGTTCAAGTGGATTTCGAACAACAATATTATGCTCTTAACCATCTAATACTAGCTGAACGACAAGGGATTTCAACTGATAATGGTTGAAGGTGAGCCTAGCTTCTTTCCTCTGCTCGAGCAGCCCTTGTACCGAACCAAATCTGTATAAAAGCTCGATAAATTAACAGGGAAGTGTGCATCGATTCGAAATAAGGTGGAGGAGATTACCGAGCTTCAATCGATCGAGGGTTGCGGTTTCTTGAATCTCCCCTACCCTCGTCGGCTTCATCACACACATGCCCTCAGCATAAAATGATTTATCTCTTCTTTTCTTTTTCAGTGAAGGAGGCGGCTACTGTAGCATAAAGGGAGAATGGCACATGGCCTAGTGTACCGTAACTATATGTGTGGCCGTGTCGGTCAAGCATGCTGGGCTTCGGCCCAGTTTATCTACCCTTTGCATGCACACAAACATATATATATGTATATGCTTAATTCCTACTTTTTTTTTGACAGGACAAATTAATTTCTCGCCTCTCCAGTGTGGGTTTGAATTGCTTGGTGACAGGTTTTCAACCATCCATCATTATTTGGCTTAATTCCTACTTCTAACCCCACAACTCATCCACAACCTTTATTAATAATTAAACCCAATAGTAACTTGACCAACATAAATAATACTTAGGTGTTTAATTCACCAATATCAATACTAGCATCAATAACTAATAATAGTAACAAAAAAACTGGTATTACAAATTTTGTGATTGAAACCTAAATATTTGTTTGACTCCAAAACCAAACTAAATTAATTTAATTAATTTAAGTATTTTTAATAACCAATCTAAATTTACTTTAAGTATTTTTAATTGCCTCTAAAATTTAGAGTCTTTATTTATAGTAGTGTAGGAATATTTAGTTTCCATTTTATTTTTTATATATACATATATAATTATTTCTTTTATAATATATAAAATATTATATATTAGTATATTATTCTATAATTTGTTTAATTATTTGAATTACAACATGAAAATAAAGTAATATTTTTATTATGCAGCCTTTTAATTTAAAGTTGCCTTTAAGTTATAGTAATGCAACCTTTTAAATAAAAGTTGCCTTTGAGTTATAGTAATGCAACCTTTTAAAAAAGAAGTTGCAATTTTTAATAAAATTTGGCAACTTTTAATAAAAAGGTTGCATATGGTATACTAATGCAACCTTTTTACAAAACAAAGTCATTTTATAATCAAACGTAACTCATCTAAAAAGGTTGCTTCAAAAAGGTTGCTTCTAAAAGGTTGCGTTAGGCTCGTTTTGTAGTAGTGAATTATGGTTTAGGATCAAGTTTTGATCTTTTTACTAATTAAAGTTTCTAGTTTACTGTCTATATATGTTTATATATATTATCTACGTGAAACTTGGTTTTTGGTAAAAAAAAAAAAAGTCAAAGTCTTGATTTTAGCCAAATAAAGTTTCCAGTTTATCTGCTTATATATATATATATATATATATATATATATATAAAAAGAAAATCAAATATAGGAAAGATTCCATAAATAAAATTTAATTAACCAATCAAAACTTTTTATTTTCTCAATTATGACCAAAATTTTTAATTTTGACTTCCACTATTAGAATAGTTTTAAAAAAAGTATATGGAACAAATTACAAGGGAGCTATATGAAAATATATAGAGGGTGTTTTTATAAATTTTAAATTTATATTTAATGAATGTATTTAATTTTATATATTAGTAGTTTTTCTTTTATAACTTTTAATATATTATGATTGGTATAAATATAATTATATATTTATAATCGTCTCATTTTTATCTACGTTTTGATGTAAATTTTACCGTAATAGCACAAAACTAAAAAAATACTTTTTTTATTTTTATTAGTAAAAAGTATATATTATAACCATTGAAAAAAGGGAGTTACTATCTTTAATTTTTTATTTGAAATGTAATGACACTTAATCTTTTTCAAAATAAGAATATGTATTTTCTTGCTTATCTTCTTTATAAAACCATAAACTGGTAAGCATATTTATGGCTAATTTTTATGTTATAAATCACTAAATCATTAATCCTTTTTTATGAGGTATTTTTGACTTTTAGTATATAATAATATATATCTACAACATATTAGTGAGGTATAGTATATTCTATGAGATAGTTTATGTTTGTGAATATCTAAATCAATTATCTTTTCCATTGACATAATCATACAACGTTAAACTCTTGATCTGTTTTTCGAAGCCAAAAATTTCATAATAAAATATTGGTTAGAGTGTTAGATATTGCTAATCACACTATTTAAAAGTAATTAACTGCAAGTGCCTTACATGTCAAAAAAATAAGATTATGAGTATGACATCCGAATTTTAAGACGATATTATTATAAGCTAACGAAGTGATTAGTGTATTCGTTTTGATTTATAATTCATATTTTATGCAATAACAATGACTTTTAACTAAATTATTTTTTAAAATAATCTATAAGATTTTGAAATTAAGAAGTATTAATTATTAAAATTTTGATTTCCGACTCATATTTTTATTTTTAATAATTATACTTTGATGAAAATAATTAAGATTAACCGTATATCACGTGGGCGTCTAAGAAGTGAAGAGGTTGAGCATATAAATGATTATATGATATCAATGAACATCTTTTTGATCTAAATTATTTTTAAAAGATAATAATTTTGTTCTAACAAATGAAGATGTTGTACACATAAATTATTACACGGTATCAATATTAAACACTATAGAGGTATTATATTCCGAATCAGATAATATATGTTAAGGACTTAAGGTGAAATTTCATATCATGTATATCATTGTACACAACAATATGCTTAATTACCTCAGGGTTGAATCTTAGTGACGATAATAGTAGCCTGACAAATAAAATTATGAATATTGTATACAAAGAAGTACTACTGAAATATGGAAGCCCCGTCTTAATTCAATTTTTGAACACTCGATAAATATGTTTTTTATTAGTTATTATTTCTATGAATATGATTATGTTTGTTTATATTATGTTATATATTTTATTTATGCTTTATTACATGCTAAATGTTTTTAGTCAAAAGTCAAAGTTTTGAATTTTAATCAAATAAAGTTTCCAGTTTACATGCTTTTATTTATATATTTGTATAAATTGTGTGAAGCTTGATTTTGGCAAAAGTTCAATTTTTTTGAATTTATAATCAAGTTTCCAGCTTTATTATTATATATTTAATAATGTTGACGTTTAACCTGTGTGGATTTTGTCTTTTATCCAGTTTGAGATATTTAATAAAAAGACCTAGTTTAGGCCCAGGTTAAATTTTTTGGATTAACACAACACCAGTTGAGTTTTGGTGTTTAGATTCAAGTTTTGAATCATCCCGGGATTATATATGTATGGTTATAATGCGTATATTATTTATTTAATTTTTTGTGACGTGATTGGAATATTTACTATTGTTTATTAAGCCAAACGCCTAAAACCTAGTGGATCACTTTGTGTTGTTTTTATATCTTGTTGTGGTTGATTACATTTATTATTTATCCAGTGTGGGGAGGCCTGCGTGCCACTTACAACCCCTATTCAATTTTGTAAAATTATTAGTTTTAGCAGGCATGCGTGTCTTTGAATTATTATGTAATAGGGCACTAGTTTTATCAAAATTGTATAGGTTAGTTTGATATTTGTAAATGTAATATTTTTTGGAGACGATCAACCAAGACAAGTAGCAAGACAAAGAGAGAGGATGCCATGAATGCTGGAGTCAGTGGGAGCATCAAGTTTTCCATGCTATGTGTGTTGTTTTGTGATCTACTTAGGGTTTGACCACAGGGGTGCTTGATTTTTAATCAAGTACCAGTGATGGTCAAAAAGACGTTATATGTTTTGGCTTATTATTATTAATTGCGTGATTGTGTTTTAATTATTTATATAGTGTACGCTCGTCATTAAAACCATATACATATATAATGTACTTTTTAAGTTGAAAAGTTTTTTTCACTTAAAAGATAATTGTTTTACAAGTTTTGTAAAACGGTAAAACTGGCAAAAGTTTTTGAAACAAATAAACCCTTGTTAAAATCTTTGACCAGTAGTGCTACCTATCTAATGGTACACCTTTCCTGTTCCCGGTATATAGGTGTGTTGTCGTGTCTAAACCGTGCACACCGGGGTTCAAACCAATGTGGGGAAGGGGTGAAAGACTTTGTGATTCCCTGATGTGACTGGCTAGAGTTCACCCCGTCTTAGATGGTGAGGTTTATTTTGGTGATTCCCTGATGTGACGGGCCCAAAGTGCACTTAGGAGGACTAAATATGTACGAATTATGTTTCATTCGATGTCCCAAAGATATAGGATTCGTGTTTTGGATTAAATGCGATCGGTATGGTTTATACCTACCAGAAATAGCACGAGGTTGGTGTTGTCGTGCCCAAACCATGCACTGGCACATGTGAAATATGGATCATATTCTAAAATAAATTTATTTAACGGGTTATAATTTTTTTAGAGAAATTAATTACTGAAATGTTTTTTTTTTTTTGCTTTTTACTGTAGATGTCACTTTTATCTGTTATATCGTTTTATTTACCTGCGGAGTCTCTTAGTCTCATCATTCAAAAGTGGCAGCTTTCAGGACCAAATTTTTCAGTTTGGAAGTTGCACTTTAGGAATATCCTAAGGGCACAAGGAAGGCTATACACAGTCGATAAGCAACCTCTAGCATGACCCGATTATTCTGCCCAGGATGGAGAGTATGATACATCTTATAAGTATCTATCCGATGAATCTAACGTCATGTCAATTCTGATACTCACCACAGAATCTGAGTTTTTGGATGAACTCAAAAGTAAGTCAACTTTTGAAGTCGTGCAAGGTCTAGAGGAGCGCTTCAAAAGTAGTGAGCGCTATGGACGCTTTCTGCTTATGAAAGATATTCTTTCATAGAAGATGAAAGAAGACCAGTCTTTAAGCGATCATCTCATTAATATGAGAAGGTTGTTTGATTGCTTAATGCTTGTGGGATCACAAGTTAGTGAGCAAGAACTTGTGATGCTTTTGGTGGGCTACTAGACGTTTGTTGCCCAGTTTGCGGTAGCAAACATATTTGCGAGCACTCACTCGACATTGATCTGCTAGACGTTGGTTCTACCAACGAATCAGGTATCTTTATGATAGATTGCTTAGTTACTTCTTTTGAACCATGGGTACTCGATACCGGATGTGGTCATCACATTTGCAATCACTTGCAGGGATTCAAGAGGAGTAGGAAACTAAGGAATGGGGACATGGACCTACGGGGAGGCGAAGGCTCCATCATTGGTGCTGAAGCTATAGGAACATATTGTCTCAGGCTACCTTCAGAATTAATCATAGAACTAGAGGATTGTTATTATGTTCCTAGATTAATAAAAAATGTAATCTCGTAAGATTTAATAATAGACAGTGGTTTTACCTATCAGTCGGTAGGAAAAAGAATTTTGTGCTTTAAAGATGATTTATTTTATTTTAATGCAAGTTGACAAAATGGTCTATATACAATAAATCTACAAGATACAAGGAAATCTATCATATAAGTAAAAGGTCAAAGGATATTTTGAGCCAAACTTACCTATGGCATTGTCGGATCGGACATATTAATAAGAAACGCATAGAGCAACTTCATGAAGATGGAGTTCTAGGGTCATTTGATCTCGAATCAATTGACAATTGCAAATCATGTTTGTCCGGAAAGATGACAAAGAAACCTTTCGACAGTTTGAATGAAAGGTCAAAGGAACTGCTAGGGATAATACATACAGATGTGTGTGGTCCTTTCAGTCAAGAAGCTAGAGGAGGATACCAGTACTTCATTACCTTTACTGACGATTTTAGTAGGTATGGTTATTGTATTTTATGAGACACAAGTCTGAAAGTTTTGATTTCTTCAAACAGTTTCAGAATGAAGTACAAAACTAGCTTGACAAGAAGATAAAGCTGTTTCGGTCTGACCGGGGTGGTGAATGTCTGAGTCAGGAGTTTGACGATCATCTAAAGGAATGTGGGATTGTTTCACAACTCACACCTCCGTATACGCTACAGTGGAATGGTGTATCAGAAAGGAGGAACAAAACCTTGCTTGACATGGTCCGTTCTATGATGAGTCAAACTAGTTTACCAATGTCGTTATGGGGATACGCACTCGAAACGACTGCTTGTTAGATATATAAAGTGAGGGTGCAATATGTAATTATTGTACAATAGGCTTTGCCTGTTCTAATGAAACTAATCTTTGCACTCATATTACTCTTACACCTTTATGTGTGTTTTCCCTTTGCTCTCGGCTCTCTCTCTAAACCGAATACATACATACACAACATACATATTCATATTCAAGCATTGCTTCATCAGTATAAATACGGGACATCAATTGGTATCAGAGCCAAACTCGTGTTTTGGCTCGTGATTGTTCGAAGAATCAAAGCTCAAAGTTGAAGAAGAGTGCTCTCGGTTACTGTTGTATAGATATACAACCGGGTTCTTCAAGAAGATAGTGATTTCGAGTGGCATTCAAGGTACTAGACATCGATACTTAAGGGTAGAACATATTAAAGGTATAAACAATCACTCATTCTACCATTTTATTGAGTTATTCAAGCCTTGGTTACTGTTACATTGGTTTTTCTTGAAAAAGAGTACAACCGAGGTGAACACCATCATCAACAAAGCTACCGATTCAGTTTTTATACATTTTCAAGGGTTAAAATTCTGGGTTTTTACCTCATTAATGGAGTTTTAGCTTTTTGAAAGTTAAGCCAAGAAGAAGATAAAACCATATTTCAGCTGAGTTTAATCTTTAAAAATTAAAAAGTTCAAAAATTAAGTGTTTTCCAAGGCAAATAAGTACACATCAGCCACTTGTAGTACAAGTTGCAAGTCACTAATCAGGGAAAGTCATCATATTTGAATTTTAATGTCAGAATCTAGCCCTATCGACCACACTATTCAGATCGGGTCGATAGGAAGGGTTTTTAATCACACGGTCGATAGAAGCAGTTCTCAATATAAGGGCTATCGACTGCACTGACTAGTCCTTGTTCGATAGCTATCAACCGCGTCTAAACAGGACCATTCGATACAAGGCTACAACTTTAAGTGTTGGGTTTTTCAAGTGCCAAGGGCTATCGATCCAATTCTATCGAATCCAACTATCAGTATTTGAACTCTTAAATGTTTGGTTCAACAGGGATCTATCGATTACATTTGGTTACTAACTCTATCGAATCAAGTTGTTGCTCTGTTCATTTTTCTACAGGTCGAAGCTGATTCTATCAATCCAGTTACAAATAAGAAATTGACAAGTGCTGATTCTAGAAACTAGACAAAGAACCTTATTGAACAAAGATTGATTCTATTAGACTTGTGACTTATCGAACACAAGATTGAACCTATCGAACAAGAGAACTTTGGACTTTAAAATTTAAAATCTATCTAATTCAAAGTTGAATTTAATCTAAATAGATCTAATTCGAAATTGCATTAAATTGAAAGTTTAAAGATAACCTTGAAAGAATCTTGTTGGCTTTGATAAACAAACAATTTCGAACAATCAATTTCAAACGAGTAAACGATCAATTCATATACAACAAGCAACATGTCGAGCTCTAATGTAATGATGTCCATTGGTACTGATACAAAACCACCAGTTTTGTTCTGAGGTGAGTACCATGTCTAGAAAGGAAGGTTCATGGACTTCCTTGAACACAATGAATTATACGGAGAAGATATGATCGATTGCATCTTCAGGGGACACAAATCATACATCAAGGTTGTTGAAGCTGATCCTAACAACATGTTGGGGTTTGTGGTTTGGCACAACGAAAGCAAAAAAAACGAATTTTAAAAACATGAATGAAACCACATAAGAACCCCAATGGTGCTACCATGCTCTACAACTAAAATTTGCAACTTAAAAGAGAAGAAAGAGAAGAATTATACACCTGATGTCTCTGGTTGTTGTATAATGCAAGACTACTAAGCAAAAGATCCTCTTTTCGGCTATCCAAGTCCACCCTGGGAAACACGTGATCTACTTGTACTAGCAAGCCGAGTATCCTACACCTTTATGGAGATACTTTCTGGAATACCCAACACTAGACCATTAGGAACTCTCTCTTTTGAACTCTCTTTAAACTCACAAGAACAAGCACTATAGCTTTCTTAATGGGTTTTCTTTCAATTTCTCTAAGAGTTCAAGAGAGAATCATATGCATGTCTTTTATAAACTCCAAGGTGACCCCAGAGCTCCCCCAAGTCGTCCAAAGTTCAATCATGAAGGATGCATCCATTGGTGGAGAGTGGAGGTGAAAAGAATAAAGTTGCATGCTGTCAGACGGGTTCGCGCCACTAACTTTAAGGCGTTAGCGTCGCTAACCCTTAAACCTTAGCGCCGCGATCGCGTCCGAGATAGCGACCACATGGTTAGCGCCGCTAACCCTGTCTAGCCTGCCAACCATCATTTAATTATTCTTTCTCACCCTCCCTTTTAGTTTGTTGTCAAGATCAACCCCCGGCGTGTTACCCGATAGTCCCATACATCATCAATAGTGATCAATTGGCGTGCGTGTGTCTGTGGGCATACTCCAACAAACTCCCACTTGCACATGACTCATCATACCCAATGCATCACAGACAAAGAGCGGCCTCTAGTAAGACATCTTTGCCCCTAAGTCAGGATGGGTTTTGTCTTCAGCACAAAAACCAAACTACAGCCCGTGTGAAATGGTCTTATAGATAAGGGATCAAACATCCTTTTGTTCGCGATATACAAGTTGCAATCAACTACTAAAAATATTACACACTTGAGCACGGCCATGCACATTGATGTCAGCGACCAATCATCAAGGGGCCCAGGGATATCTCTCTAAACAGAGGAACAAATTTCTTTGACTACATTACCCACCACATTGACCATACTCTGCTTAATTACTTCCTTTATAACAGCCAGTTACGGACTGCGTTTGAAAGCAGCTAGAACAAAGCAGACCAAAGTGATGCAGACACATGCATCTCTAGTATAAGGATATACTGATATTATCATCCTGATTTGCTCATGACAAGTACCACAAAGTGAAATCAGGTGTGGGTCGTCCAGTCACTTGAAACCCTTTCAAGTACAGGCGAAGTATTGCGTCCCCATGTCCCAATCCCCATTGGACACATGACCAATCACTTACCTCAGTCTTTATTCAGACTTCCTTCCCGAGAAGAATGACCGATTATGGACATTTAGAATGCAAACACATTCAGGGAAGAATAAAACATGCTAAGTTGGAACACAGTAAAGATTTAAAGAAATACCCGTAACTTGCGTATTACTAAATCTCCATTTAATAATCGATAAATATATTAAATACAATACTGCTGAATGTTCCCAAAAGGATAAATACATCAAATACAATAACCAAATATACATTATCAACCAAAATCGCTAGCAAATCTAATTCCAATAGCACGTGTGTGAGCATCGTGCTTCGCCTGCGATAAAGGTTTGGTGAATGGATGCTCCTATTACACTCGTAGTCTCTGAAGGATGAGAACCATTGCTATCTGTGTGTAATATGCTGATAACAATGTCTCCACTATCGACCACTTTCCGGATATAATTATATTTCCGCTGAATATGCCTCGTGCGTCGGTGAGACCTTGGTTCCTTCGCTAAAGTGACCGCACCCTCGTTGTCACAAAATACCTCAACAGGGTCGGAAATACTAGGAACCACTCCCAGATCTTGGATGAATTTCCTCATCCAAATAGCCTCCTTCGCAGCTTCACTGGCGGCAATGTACTCTGACTCAGTTGTCGAATCAGCCACAGTATCTTGCTTGGAGCTCCTCCAGGAGATAGCACCACCATTTAACAGGAACACGAACCCCGATTGAGATCGGCAGTCATCTCTGTCAGTTTGGAAGCTGGCATCAGAGTAACCAGTTACCCTAAGCTCTTCCGCACATACGTATACTAAGAACGTCTCCTTAGTCCTCCGAAGATACTTGAGAATGTTCTTCACTGCCGTCCAATGTGCCTCACCAGGATTGGCTTGATATCTACTTGTCATACTTGTTGGGAAGATGATCTCATCAGTTGAGATTTGATGAGAGAAAGTTAAGTTTGTTAGATATGTTCTAAGATATAACTTAAACAAAATTATGAGGCTTGATCAGACTGAACACTTATAGTGTTTCAGACTGAGCATAAGCTGAGTATAAGCAGAGCATATGTTCGATTAGCTTATACTATATCTTAGTAAGATTATCATTATGTGTGATAAGCTGTGTATGTCACCTAAGATATATATTGAGTTTTCAGCCAGATGTGTTTCAAGTTGAGTGACTCGGCGTATATACTGAGTCAGCTCAACAGAGTTGCTAAATAAGTTCTAGCTAACTCTTAGGACTTCTAAGGATGAGCTTATTAATATACGTGTTAGTTCATGTTGGTTTTCGAGTTTGTTCTCGAAGAACTCAGATTGATGAGTTTCAAGCTGAGTAACTCAGTCCGAGTAAGAAGTCAGCCCAAAGAAAATTTAAATATGTTTTAAATTTATCTTTTTAACTCTCTATATCTACCGGAAGGATAAGAAGACTCCAGAATCAAGATTGAAGATTGAAGACTCAAGATAAGAAGATTCAAGATTCAAGATTCCGAGTCATCCGGTAGTTAGTTAGCAAATTAGGATTAGTCCAGTTTGTTAGGAACCGTAGGAACAGGATTATAAATACTTATCATCCTGATAAGTTTAGAGGTACGACGACGACTAAGTGTTGCAGAGCCAAATACCTCACCTCAACCGTATGTCTTACGAGTCTTGAATCACTGTTTGTCAGTTCAACGTGATTAAGATATTCACAGATTGCCAAGCTATTCATGTGTTCGAATACTCACATTAGTTTTGAGATTGGTAAGTTTTCAATCTGTGATTAAATCCTATTTAGAGAGTCGTCCAGTATCTATAATCATAAGTTGATTATAGATAGCTAAGTTTGAAAGAAAGACAGATTTATATTAGGTGTTTACATATCAAGAGTTGCTTACTTGATAGAGTCTGTAATCATCTTCTTATTAATGAAAAGCAAAGCATTCAATTGTGGTTTGATTTACTATGTGTAACACTTTATTTTGATTTGTTCAATTTCCGCAGAAAGTGTATTCAACCCCCCTTCTACACATCTGTTGCTTGTTGTTATTCTCACCACGGGATCAACAACTGGTATCAGAGCAGGTCGAACAAGTTCATACATTGAAAAGGTCAAGATTATGAGAAAGTTCAAGATGTCTACAAGCAACAATTCTTTAAACTTTCCTCAGATGTCTGCCAAGGGTTGTCCCATCTTGGATGGATCTGATTATCCTATGTGGAAATTCAGAGTCATGCTATTCCTCAAGTCCATTGACAATCATATGTACGATGTTATTACAAAAGGACCAGTAATCCCCAAGATTCTTTCAACTGTCAGTGATTCGTCCCCTGGCAGATCTGAAAAGGATATGAGAAAGCCTGTTGCATCCTGGACTGAAGAAGTTTGGAAACTACATTTGTTAGATGACAAGGCAAAGAGTGTTCTGGCAAATGCCCTGACTAACGAGATCTTGCATACAGTGACTGGGTGTCAAACTGCGAAAGAGATCTGGGATACATTAAGCATTACATATGAGGGCACTGATCTGGTCAAGCAGCAAAAGAAGTATCACTTGAATAGATCCTATGAAAACTTCTTTTCAAAGAAGAATGAAACCTTGCTATATTTGTTCACAAGGTTTCACTTCTTGATAAATGACCTACTTAGTATGGGTGTGAAGAAAGATGAAGCAGAATTGGTGCTGAAATTTCTGGATGTGTTACCAGAAAGGTTCAATGAAGTAACCACAACATTGAGGGCTGGAGGAACACTGCATGTGTACAACCTACAGTCCATCAATGGGTTCTTGCTTAATCATGAACAGATTATAGAACATAAGAAATCTTCTCAACAACAACTTAAGGATTCTTTGGATAAAGCATATATTACATTAGTTGCACAGTGAAGGGTTTTGTAGGGTATAAAAACATATTATAACATGCACAGCGGAATAAAAACCCCCTCCAGTGATCTCATCTAACTCGTACAGAAACTAAAAAAGGAAGAGGGTTAGAAAGTTATACCTTTGATGAAAAACAAAACTTTCTTTAAGCCTCTAGGCAGCTGCAGGTTATCCACCGCTACTGCACCACCTCGAACTGGCTGCTAGACCGCCTAAGGATTAATCCTCGGATCAAAACGTGACCCGTGTATGTGTGTGTATAGCCGCCGCCGATCGCCGCCACCTGCTGCTCGGTTGCTTGCGTCGCCGCCGGTGATTCCAAGAGAGGGAGAGAGCCGCCGAGAGGGTGAGAGAGAGAAAGAGATTAGGGCAATCTTTTCTTTTGTGTGATTAACTATGATTAATGTAGCTAATAATAAGGTTTATATAATAACCCTTATTAGGCTAAGCCCGTTTAATTAAAGCTCAGCTTTAATTAAACTATTAATCAATTACAGAAAATTCCCTCAACCTTTCTAATTAATTAATAACTATTAATTAATTGGCCTCGTTAATATTTAAACTAAATATTAACTTCTCCTTTTAAATAATAAATAACTTTTATTATTTTTCTCTTTCTCAATAATTAATTAAACTATTAATTATTGTGATACACAAACAAGTAAAATCCAACAGGTTCTAATTGGGTGTGCAGCGGTGTGATACTTTAGTGTCACATAGTATTGGACACGATAATACATGTTATCTATCTCTGCATATAATCTAACAGACTCCCACTTGTGCAAGATAAGTAACACTCCTTGTACATCGTTGGCCTAAGGAGGTCCCTAGCCAGACGCTTAGGTTTACCAGACTACGAGATCTCTTATATCTAGAGACATAATCCATGTCTTGGATTATCTAGGCTTTTCCTTTTGCATCGCGATATTTCGTAATGTGAGTATTTGACATGGAGCAGGGATCTTATTAAATACTCAGATTTTCTCGACTCTGATTTCGACACTCTGTAGTTACGGTTTACCGAATGAAGAACTATCATTCTAACCGAGCGCGGCCACGCATTTTCAGTAGTCTTAATCGTCGAGGAGCACAAAAAATATCTCTCCTAAAAAGGAGGTGCAAATTCCATCTTGACTATTTGCAATTTGAGCACATGGCTTCCGCTGCACCTAGACAAGCCCCTTATGATCACACTGTTACGGCGTGACGTTAGAACATGCTAAAGTACAGAAGTTGCCATGCCCCAAACCAAATATCTCAGGTCTAAGGACAAACTATCAAGTTTACTTATGTTAACGCTCCATGAAGTAAACTCGATGCGGATCACCCCAATATATATCCCCTGATAAATATCTATGAATATTTGGTCACAACCTTGTGCTTTTATTCATACCCGAATAAATCATCAAATATCCATAATAGTGTTACCTCCCTAATGTAGCTCCCATTACATTAAGTAGCTACGGGCATTTAGACAATTCATCACTTGACTTGTCATGGATAGGTTAAACATGCTAAAAATAGACAACTAGAAACAATTATGTAAAAACCTCCTATTTCAATCCCATGAAATGTAATTACATAATAAACGAGTCTCAAGTTACATCTACAGTAATAATAAAAAACACGAACTAGCTGCTATGTTCCAAGTACTGCATTCCTATAGAACTCGCATGCCTCTCATGCTTAGCCCTAGCTAGTGGCTTCGTCAACGGGTCAGCAACGTTGTCGTCCGTCGGTATCTTTTGCAGTCTAATATCATCTCTTCCAATGATCTCTCAGATGAGGTGATATTTCCTGAGTACGTGCCTAGTCCGCTGATGATCTCTAGGCTCTTTAGCTTGCGCCACAGCCCCTGAGTTATCACAGAATATATCGATCGGTCTAGAGATACTGGCAACAACTCTAAGATCCGAGATAAAATTCTTCAGCCAGACATCTTCCTTTGCCGCATCACTTGCCGCAATATACTCTACCTCTGTAGTAGAATCTGCTATTGTATCTTGCTTCTGACTCTTCCAAGATATGGCTCCTCCGTTTAGGGTAAAGACAAATCCTGACTGCGACCTGAAGTCGTCCCTGTCGGTCTGGAAACTAGCATCAGTGTAACCAGTTACACTGAGCTCATCCATCGAACCTCCATAAACTAGGAATATGTCTTTCGTCCTTCTCAGATACTTGAGAATATTCTTGACGGCCACCCAATGAGCTTCACCAGGATTTTGCTGATATCTACTCGTGACACTGATAGAGTAGGCAACATCGGGTCTAGTACACAGCATGGCATACATGACTGAACCAACTGCCGAGGCATATGGTATCAATTTCATCTTGTCCTGATCTTGACTAGACACAGGACACTGAGCCTTGCTCAAAATCGCGCTAGATTGCATAGGAATAAATCCTTTCTTGGATTCATCCATCTTGAATCTTTTCAAGACTTTGTCAATATATGTACTTTGACTAAGTCCGATAAGCCGCTTAGATCTATTCCTTTAGATTCTTATACCCAGTATATAAGCAGCTTCTCCCAAGTACTTCATCTGGAAACATTTACCTAACCAGAATTTTACTCCTTGTAATATTGGTATATTATTTCCTATTAACAGTATGTCATCTACATACAAGACTAGGAAGGTTACCGCGCTCCCACTGCATTTAGTGTAAACACACGACTCGAACTCACTTTTGGTAAAACCAAACTCTTTGATGCGCTCATCAAAGTGTAAGTTCCAGCTCCTAGATGCTTGCTTTAGTCTATATATGGATTTAAGCAACTTGCATACTTTATTAGGATTCTTTGGATCCGCAAAACCATCTGGCTGTATCATATATACATCCTCTGTCAATTTTCCGTTAAGGAAAGCGGTTTTGACATCCATTTTCCATATCTCATAATCAAAATATGCTGATATGGCCATAAAGATCCTAATAGTCTTAAGCATTGCCACTGGGAAAAAGGTTTCATCATAGTCAACACCATGAGTTTGCGTGAAACCTTTTGCCACTAGCCTTGCTTTAAAAGTATGCACCTTTCCATCCATGTCTGTCTTCTTCTTGAAGACCCACTTGCACCCAACATCTTTACTGTATTGAGGCAAATCTACTAACTCCCAAACTTGGTTGTCATACATGGATTGCATCTCTGCCTTCATGGCTTCTAGCCATTTCTCAGATTCTAAACCTGAGGCAGTATCTTGGTAGGTAGTGGGATCTAAAAGATTCCCTTCATCTTGAGCAATTAGGAATCCCAGATACCTATCTGGCTCATTACGAGGCCTACTAGACCTGCGAAGGTCTTGTGTTTGCACCTCTTCCTCAACCACAGACTCGGGTTGAGGTTCAACAATTCTCTGTTGAACTACAGGTTCAACTATCGGTGATGGTGTAATCTCCTCCTCTTCAATTTCTTGAAGCTCTATTTCTTTTCTTGGAGTTTCTGAGTTTAGAAACTTCTCCTCCAAGAAAACCCCTTTACGAGCAACAAAAACTTTGTTCTCATCTGGGTTGTAGAAATAGTATCCCATGGTTTCCTTGGGATAGTCCACGAAGATACACTTATCTGATTTGGGATTGAGTTTATCCATGAATATTCGCTTAACATACACCTCACATCCCCAAACCTTTAGAAAAGACAGTTTGGGCTTTTTCCCCATCCATACCTCGAACGGTGTCTTTTCAACCGATTTGGTTGGAACCCGGTTCAGCATGAACGCTGCTGTCTCGAGTGCGTGTCCCCAAAACGACAATGGTAGTGAACTTCGACTCATCATTGATCGTACCATGTCAAGCAATGTACGATTCTTCCTTTCTGATACACCATTCATCTGAGGTGTATACGGAGGTGTGAGTTGTGAAACAATCCCACATTCCTTCAAATGATCATCGAATTCCTGACTCAGATACTCGCCACCTCGATACAATCGAAGCGACTTTATCTTCTTGTCAAGCTGATTTTGTACCTCATTCTGAAATTGTTTGAACTTGTCAAAACTTTTAGATTTAAGTCTCATGAGGTAGACATAACCGAACCTACTGAAATCGTCAGTAAAGGTTATGAAATACCGGTATCTTTCTCTAGCCTCCGGAGTAAAGGGTCCGCACACATCTGTGTGTATAATCCCTAATAACTCGCTGGCCCTTTCATTCTCACTGTTGAAAGGCTGCTTTGTCATTTTACCAGACAAACAAGATTCGCAAACATCATATGACTCCAAGTCAAATGGTTCTAGAATTCCGTCATCTCGGAGTTTCTCTATGCTATTCTCGTTTACATGTCCTAAACGACAATGCCTGAGGTAAGTTTGATTCAAGTTACTCTTGGATCTTTTACTTATATGATAGATGTCATTGTTATCTAAATTTAGTGTATATAGACCGTTTTCTGGAGTTGCTTTGAAAAAGAAAACATCATTTCTAAAACATGAAATAACCTTTTCATTAAAAACATAAGCGAAACCACAGTCTATTAGCAAATTGAACGAGATAACATTTTTAATAAGTCTAGGAACATAATAACAAGGTTCTAGTTCTAAGACCATGCCCGAGGGCAAACTAAGACAATATGTCGCTACAGCTTCGGCACCAACCATGGAGCCTTCGCCTACCCGCAGGTCCATATCTCCTTGTCTCAGTTTCTTACGTCTCTTGAATCCCTGCAAATGATTGCATATGTGATTACCACATCCGGTATCCAATACCCATGATTCTTAAGAAGTAATAAGACAATCTATCATAAAGATACATGTATCATTGGGCGAACCAATGTCCAGCTGATCTATGTCGAGTGAGTGCTCGCATGAATCCTTGCTACCACAGTCTGGGCAACAAATTTCTCCAAGTTCTTCCAGCCAGTCATCCTCCTGCATATGGTCCACAACTGGTGACTCTAGCTGCTTTGGGTTCAACTCATCGCTAATGCACTAAAGGATTTCGTGCAACCCTGCGATAGTCATCTCAAAATCACCGAGGACATACATTACTCTTTTCTGGTAATAGTCCGACAAGGAACCGAACAAGAGCATAACTAGCTCATGTGGTTTTGATTTTGACCCCAAGCTCTCATAGCAATCCAAGGGCCTTCTCATATTAATGAGATGATCGCTAATAGGCTGACTTTCTTTCATCTTGGCTGAAAGAATTTCCCTTATCAGTAGCATACCACATATCCGTTCACTAAACTTGAACTTCTGCTCCAATCCTTGAACAAACTCATAAGACGACTTCTCACGGAGATCATCCGTAAACTCGGATGATGCTGTGAGAATGAGAATCGACATAACGTCAGACTCGTCATCCAGATACTGATAGTAAGTGTCATACTCACTATCCTGGGCATCTACTCCTGGTCGCTCTGGAGGCAATGTCTCAATAATGTGGAGCTTTCCCTGTGCATCCAAAACATTTTTCAGATGCATCTTCCAAACAGCAAAGTTTGGACCTGAAAGCTTCCACTTGCTAGTGATGAGACTTAGAGACTCTCTTGGTGAATAAAACGGAATAACAGATATATAAGACATCTACCGAAAAAGAAAAGATAAAACCGATTCAGTATTGTTTACATCTTCTAATAATTATTACCTTTTAAATAATAAATTATTAGACTAGGATCCATATTTCACATTTCCTGATGCAAGGTTTGGGCACTTCCCACCGGGACAATGCTATTTCTGGTAGGTAAAAACTATACTAATCGTATCCTAACTGGACACGACTCCTAGATCCGTGGGACATCGGTTACAAGAACCGTTCATGTTTAGTCCCTCTAGTGCATTTTGGGCCGGGACTCCCGATTATCACCAAAATAGATCGCACCACCTAAGACAGCATAAATTTTGGCCGAGACTCCCGATTATCGCAGAATCTTTCATGCCCCTTCCCGCAATGGTTTGAACCCGGATGCCCAAGGTTTGGGCACTTCCAACACCCGAGTACCGTTTAACAGCAAGGGTGTACCATTAGGTGGCTAGCACACTGATCTAAGATTTTTCTAAAAAGGATTTCCAAGTTTCTAACGAGAAAAACTTTAATGCCAGTTTTCTTTTAAAAACATATGTTTCAATAATTAACTATTATTAAAACCCTTGTTTTATTTCATCGTGTGAATCACAACCACGCATATATAAAATATGTAAAGAAATAAAACAACCACAACAACTATGCCTCAGCCTTGCCCTTAACTAATGTCGGTTTCGTAAGCCACACGAAAAACCCGACGGTTAAAACCTAAGTGGAAAAACACAACACACATGGCATGGCATTCTGAAAGCTCCCACTGGCTCCAGCATCCAATCCTTCTCTTTGCTCCTTGCTCCTTGCTCCTTGGTCCAAATATATATCCTAACAATCTATTCTATTCTATAAAAACTAGAAATATAAAAGTACAAGATAATCAAAGGCTCGCAGGCCCGCTAATCTAAAACTTTTACAAGATAGAATAAGGGTTGTAAGTGGCACGCAGGCCTCCCCACACCATAGAATAATAAATCCAAAACAACCACAAGTGCAAGAAATTAAACAATCCACAGGGTCTAGGGCTCGGCTATGACATCCCAAACATGTACTAAACTAATACATGAAAGTAAAACAACTGATTTCTAATTATTCAACTTGATAAAAAATTACTGATTTTAACAACCTGTTAAAACCCCTATATTGTTTTTCCTTTATTTGCAATAAATATATATATCAAGTTTTATATTTTGATAATTAATCAAAAACTCAAAATAATATTTAAACCTTAAATTAAAATAACAACTGTATTTCAATTTGATATTGACCACAAAATATCTGAACCGCGAGTTGGGCCAAATATTTAAACTGGGTCATGGATTGGAAACGGACCGAGAGATAGCAAAATGGGCCGAGGCCCAAAAAGACTTTTAGCGCCGCTAACCCTGCCGCTGAGCCCTAACTGAGCTGCTGGCTCGCTGTGCCGTGGTTCTCTGGGCCGAAGCCCACCACATAGTTAGCGCTGCTAACTGGGCCACTAACCGCACCACTAACTCGTTGCTATCCGCGCCGCGTACCGCTACAACCACCGCGGACCGCCGCCGATCACCGGTAGCCGGCGACCGCCGTCCCAGACTGAGACCGCCGCCGATCAGGGTGGTGTTGGTGCTCTCGGTTATCGCAAATAATAACAATAATAAAAAAAACAAATTTAATTTAAAATTAAATCTAATAATCTTTTTATCAAAGGTTTATCCAATAAAAATCAAAACTTGATTTTTATCATTCTGGATAATTAAAAACCTTTTTCTTGATAAAAGATAAACCTTTTTTGTAACATCCTAAAAATGGGCCTAGTTGTGTAGGGTTGTACCTTGTGTTTTAGTAGTTGTTCTTTGATTTTGATTAAGTACGTGAGTTGTTAATTGGAGATTATGGCAGAAAAAAAATGTGGTTATGTGAAAAGTGTTATAAGTGGACCAAGTCTGTAGATTATTAAACGGTTTCGCGTAATGGTTCCGTAGATATCCCCGTTAGTTAAATCAGGTTAGCGTGTAACAAGTTGTAAGTTGAAAAGGGGAACAAAATACCCCGTTGTTTAAATTAAACAACCAAGGTCTGTTGTTTGTCTTCTTATCCTCTTGGTCAAAAGAAACACACATATTAACACATACATACATACGTACAATCAAGAACACACACACACACCTTACTCTCAAGTTGGTGAAGAGAAATTAAAGGAAAGAGTTACTGATTTGGAATTCTAGCAATTGGTTTAAGTGATTGAAGCTGTTCTGGCAACATAGCATCTTCATTTTGGTAAGAATTCTGATTTGAAAACCATGTTCTTGAGGTGTTGTAAGTGGTAAGTTAAATTAGAGGTCTAGGTTGAGATTTTTGATGTGGGTTTGTGTATAAAATAAGTTTGTAAGCTCCAATAGATGTTAAATAAAGTGTATAAACGTTTAGAAATGAGTTTTGGTGGAATTAAAGGTAAAAAATGTGAGTTTACAGGTCTGTCCGTGAACAAGGAAGAAGGTCTGCTGTGCAGACCCTTCCTACGGCCGTAGGGAAAAGTTCCTACCCCCGTAGGAGCAATTTATTTTTGCGGCCGTAGGGAAAAGTTCCTACCCCCGTAGGGGGGGTGTTTTTCAGAATTATTGAAATTAAGCCTTCTGTGGCCGTAGGAAAAGGTTTCTGCGGCCGTAGGAGGATGTTTTATGTATTTCATATGGTTTACCACCTACGGGTGAAGGAACGAATCCTACGGGTGTGGGTATATAACCTACGGCATTAGGCACCCAAAGTGAACGACTTCTGTTGGCGTAGGGTAAGTCCCTGCGGTCATAGGACCTTGTTCATTAAAAGGGGACTCTGCGGCCGTAGGCCATATCCTCTGCGGCCGTAGGACCCTGTCCTGTGTTGAAAGTTTTGTGACGCATGTTTTAAACAAAGAATGTTAAGTATTAAACGATAACCCAATGTTGTGTGACGTGTTAGGTATGCTTGAGGAACCAAAAGACAAGAGTGACGTATTTGCTTACTAAGGACTCCAGGTGAGTACCGGTTTCCCATAAGGATCAGTAAGTAGGACTAACTATAGTTATTGTCTGTGTTGTTTTACATGTCTAAAATATGATATGCTAGAGGTGATATTATATGAACTGGCGTGCTGTGAGATAGGTTGCATGTGAATTGTTAGATGTGAGTCGGTGATGTAATACGTGTTATTTACGAAATGTTAGCATGATATTGAAAATGATAGAGATTATCTGGAGAATGTGGTTACGGGTTAAATGTGGTTATTAGTCAAACGTGTTTATGTGTAAATTGCGGTAAGTGTGGAAATTGTGGTAAGTGTGAAAATTGCGGTAAGTGTGGAAATTGCGGTAAGTGTGGGAATTGTGGCAAGTTAAGGACTGAGGTTCTTGACATGAGTTCTGAGGGTCTTGGCCTATGTCCAGGATCCACGTGGCTCTGTAACGTGTCGGGTGGACTGCTATTCGCTCCCCCACCCGTACGGTTGGTTGTGGCTGATTCCCTAGTTTGGGTCTTTGATCTGTGCTGGTTCCCCCGCGAGATATGACCCTGCTGACTCGTCGGCACACCGCAATGTGGTAGACTAGCTTATGTGCCATACTTGAAATATGTAGTTATGCGTATTGATGTTTATGCGAAGTCTGTACTCACTAGCTAGTGTAGCTAACCGGTGTATGAATTTCCCTTTTTGCAGGTTAGTGATTATGGGCCTGGTGAGCTGGGTACACTTGTGGGTATTTCAGTACATATCTTATGGGAACGCTTGTTGCTAATTTTCATGTTTCAGTGGTTGGTGTCTAGTTGGTAACACTGGTGGTTTTGGGACTTGATGTAGTTTGTTGTGTTTCTGATCAACTCCGGTATCAATACTTATATTTTGTAATCAATTATTTGTTCTGCTGCAAATCTTTCGTGTAAATAAGTTTAAAAAGTTTAAATTGGCGCTAATTTTAAGCTCGTGAAACCCGGTGTTACAATTTGGTATCAGAGCATAAGTTTGAGGGAATTGGATACTCGGAAGAGTATTCGATCTCAAACTCGGATCCGACCATCGTTAAGTGTTCCCGTTGGGATAATTGGGGTGAGTGTGAGCCCTTATGTGGCTGTGGTTGGTGATAGATTAGTTGGTAGTGTTAGTAGATGATATGTAAGTGGTGTGTTAAATGTTGCTTTTGTGTTTATAGTAAGTTAAGTTAGAATGTCGAACCGAAGGGCTACGACTGAAGAAGCTCTGAAGCAAATGGAGGATGAGGCTTTGCGTGTTCCTCATGAAGTAGAGGATGTGTCTTCTCAAAATAGTGTGGAGGGTCCGAGGCATATTCCAGATCAGGAAGCATATATTGGACGTATTGATGAAGAACTCTGCGTGACCAAAGATGTGCTCCGGGTAACTAAGGAGGAACTTCGGGTAATCAAGGAGTTATTGTTAGAGACAATTAGAAAGGAAAGGCAAGAGCGTTGTTCGTATAAACTGTTTCTGACTTGTGGACAGAAGATTTACGAGGGTAGTGATGATCCCTCTGCTACTATACGTTGGTTGCGAGAAATGGATCAAGTCTTTAAATCCTGTGACTGTGAACCTGAGTACCGTGTCAAGTATGCGGTACGGTTGCTAAAAGGCAAAGCGTTGGACTGGTGGGATACGGTGGAAGATACACTCAGCGAGGAAGTGAAGACAAAGTATTGCACCGATTATGATCTAGAAAAGATGGAGAGCGAATTCAATAGTCTCTGTAAGGGAGACAAACCGGTTAAAGACCTTATCCATGCTTTTATAGATATGGTAAGGTTTATTCCACATCTGTTGACCGATGAGAAAGCCAAGATGAGGAAATTCGTGAACATGCTACCACTTGATTACCGTGCTCATGTAAGAGTTGCTACCACTATGGACCGGGCTTTTGAGATAGCCAGACAAATTGATGGGGATCGTCTCTAGTGCAAGGGGGACCAAGTAGAGGGTAGTCAAAAGAGGAAATCCCAGTCGTTCACCGAGGGTGAAAAGTTAGATTCTTTAAAGAAACCAAGGTTTGACGGTTTTTGGTGTTCGTCATGCCGTGCCTGTCACGTTGGTGAATGTACTAAAGCTACCACAAGATGTTTGAAGTGAGGAACAATAGGGCATACCGCCGTGGAATGTGAATGCAAAGAGAATGTTTGCTATAACTGCCATAAGCCGGGACACCGAATTAGTGATTGTCCAACAAAGCAAGATGCTGGAGTTGGGGGTTCTAAGACAGGGCACAGAAAGGGGGCTCCTCGTGCAAAGGGGGATCGGTTTAAATGATAGCAAAGGAGGCCGAGAGTGCCGGTAACGTGATTACGGGTATTCTCCTTTATTAGTTTTAACTAACATGTGTGTTATTGATTATGGAGTTAATTGTTTATTCGTGTCCATGACCTTTGCGTGGTAAACTGTAATTGTCTGTGCTAACTAAGACCTCTAAGGTAGAGATCGCTAGTGGTAAAGTAGTTCCAGTTAGTGATGGTGTTTCTTGAGATGATTGTCGATGTCAATAGGGATTCTTGTGTCGATTGTAGCCGTTGTCTAAATTTGAACTAAGATTGGTTGATATAGTTAAGCGTATGATGATAGTAAAAAGTGAGGTTGTAGATACGTTCCTATATGGAATGTATTCAAAATAAGAACGGGTTTAATTATAGTTGTTATAGAAGTGTAAGAGGTATGATCCTCTTTTGTTGCTAGCTGTTGTGCAAATAGAAACAGACGAACTTGATATGTTTGAGTTAAGAGATCAATGTGACAAGACCTATGGGTCCAGGTTATCTGGATTAGTTAAGTCGAGATAAACCCCTAGTGATAGTAAGTGTGATTGAAGGCGTTAACGGTAATATAGAGTTCTATTGTGGCTAAGTGAAGTGTGTATAACTATAGTGTATACGTGTTCGTAAGTAGTGTAAAACTACAGTTACTCGAAGTAAATTAAGTGTAGTATTAGTTGTTTTAGTGTTAATTGTGGTAATGATAATTGTGGCCTCACATTGACTAATTGTGGCAATGACAAATGTGGCCTCTTACTGACTAATTGTGGTAACGTGTGACAAAATGTAAGATCGTGATAGGATTCCGAGGACGGAATCCTCTTTAAGGAGGGTAGATTTGTAACATCCTAAAAATGGGCCTAGTTGTGTAGGGTTGTACCTTGTGTTTTTGTAGTTGTACTTTGATTTTGATTAGGTACGTGAGTTGTTAATTGGAGATTATGGCAGAAAAAAATGTGGTTATGTGAAAAGTGTTATAAGTGGACCAAGTCGGTAGATTATTAAACGGTTTCGCGTAATGGTTCCGTAGATATCCCCGTTAGTTGAATCAGGTTAGCGTGTAACAAGTTGTAAGTTGAAAAGGGGAACAAAATACCCCGTTGTTTAAATTAAACAACCAAGGTCGGTTGTTTGTCTTCTTATCCCCTTGGTCAAAAGAAACACACACATTAACACATACATACATACGTACAATCAAGAACACACACACACCTTACTCTCAAGTTGGTGAAGAGAAATCAAAGGAAAGAGTTACTGATTTGGGATTCTAGCAATTGGTTTAAGTGATTAAAGCTGTTCTGGCAACATAGCATCTTCATTTTGGTAAGAAAATCCTGATTTGGAAACCATGTTCTTGAGGTGTTGTAAGTGGTAAGTTAAATTGGAGGTCTAGGTTGAGATTTTTGATGTGGGTTTGTGTATAAAATAAGTTTGTAAGCTCCAATAAATGTTAAGTGAAGTGTATAAACGTTTAGAAATGAGTTTTGGTCGAATTAAAGGTCAAAAATGTGAGTTTACAAGTCTGTCCGTGAACATGGGAAGAAGGTCTGCTGTGCAGACCCTTCCTACGGCCGTCGGGAAAAGTTCCTACCCCCGTAGGAGCAATTTATTTCTGCGGACGTAGGGAAAAGTTCCTACCCCCGTAGGGGGGGTGTTTTTCAGAATTATTGAAATTAAGCCTTCTGTGGCCGTAGGAAAAGGTTTATGCGGCCGTAGGAGGATGTTTTATGTATTTCATATGGTTTACCACCTACGGGTGAAGGAACGAAGCCTACGGGCGTGGGTATATAACCTACGGCCTTAGGCACCCAAAGTGAACGACTTCTGTGGGCGTAGGGTAAGTCCCTGCGGTCATAGGACCTTGTTCATTAAAAAGGGACTCTGCGACCGTAGGCCATATCCTCTGCGGCCATAGGACCCTGTCCTGTGTTGAAAGGTTTGTGATGCGTGTTTTAAACAAAGAATGTTAAGTATTAAACGGTAACCCAATGTTGTGTGACGTGTTAGGTATGCTTGAGGAACCAAAAGACACGAGTGACGTATTTGCTTACTAAGGACTCCAAGTGAGTACCGGTTTCCCATAAGGATCAGTAAGTAGGACTAACTATAGTTATTGTATGTGTTGTTTTACATGTCTAAAATATGATATGCTAGAGGCGATATTATATGAACTGGCGTGCCATGAGGTAGGTTGCATGTGAATTGTTAGATGTGAATCGGTGATGTAATACGTGTAATTTACGAAATGTTAGCATGCTATTGAAAATGATAGAGATTATTTGGAGAATGTGGTTACGGGTTAAATGTGGTTATTAGTCAAACGTGTTTATGTGTAAATTGCGGTAAGTGTGGAAATTGTGGTAAGTGTGGAAATTGCGGTAAGTGTGGAAATTGCGGTAAGTGTGGGAATTGTGGCAAGTTAAGGACTGAGGTTCTTGACTTGAGTTCTGAGGGTCTTGGCCTATGGCCAGGATCCACGCGGCTCTGTAACGTGTCGGGTGGACTGCTATTCGCTCCCCCACCCGTACAGTTGGTTGTGGCTGATTCCCCAGTTTGGGTCTTTGAGCTGGGCTGGCTCCCCCGTGAGATATGACCCTGCTGACTCGTCAGCACACCGCAATGTGGTAGACTAGCTTGTGTGCCATACTTGAAATATGTACTTATGCTTATTGATGTTTATGCGAAGTCTGTACTCACTAGCTAGTGTAACTAACCGGTGTATGAATTTCCCTTTTTGCAGGTTAGTGATTATGGGCCTTGTGAGCTGGGTACACTTGTGGGTATTTCTGTACATATCTTTTGGGAATGCTTGTAGTTAATTTTCATGTTTCGGTGGTTGGTGTCTAGTTGGTAACACTAGTGGTTTTGGGACTTGATGTAGTTTGTTGTGTTTCTGATCAAGTCCGGTATCAATACTTATATTTTATAATCAATTATTTGTTCTGCTGCAAATCTTTCATGTAAATAAGTTTAAAAATTTTAAATTGACGCTAATTTTAAGCTCGTGAAACCCGGTGTTACATTTTTCCATCAGAATAAAAGAAACCTACCTAGTCTCCTACGAGGTTAGAAGTGGCTCTGATACCACTGAAGGGTTTTGTAGGGTATACAAACATATTATGACATGCACAGCGGAATAAAAACCCCCTCCAGTGATATCATCTAACTCGTACAGAAACTAAAAAAGGAAGAGGGTTAGAAAGTTATACCTTTGATGAAAAACGAAACTTTCTTTAAGCCTCTAGACAGCTGCAGGTTAACCACCGCTACTGCACCACCTCGAACTGGCTACCTGACCGCCTAAGGATTAAACCTCGGATCAAAACGTGACCCGTGTATGTGTGTGTATATCCGCCGCCGATCGCCGCCTCCTGCGGCTCGGTTGCTTGCATCGCCGCCGGCGATTCCAAGAGAGGGAGAGAGCCGCCGAGAGAGTGAGAGAGAGAAAGAGATTAGGGCAATCTTTTCTTTTGTGTGATTAACTATGATTAATGTAGCTAATAATAAGGTTTATAAAATAACCCTTATTAGGCCAAGCCCGTTTAATTAAAGCTCAGCTTTAATTAAACTATTAATCAATTACAGAAAATACTCTCGACCTTTCTAATTAATTAATAACTATTAATTAATTGGTCTCGTTAATATTTAAACTAAATATTAACTTCTTCTTTTAAATAATAAATAACTTTTACTATTTTTCTCTTTCTCAATAATTAATTAAACTATTAATTATTGTGATACACATACAGGTAAAATCCAACAGGTTCTAATTGGGTGTGCAGCGGTGTGATACTTTAGTGTCACATAGTATTGGACACGATAGTACATGTTATATATCTCTGCACATAATCTAACACACAGAAGAAGAAGAAAATTCCAATGCATTAGTTGCTGAATCTGAGACTGAGTCAGAATCTCAAGCTGACCACTCAGACTCAGACTCAGGTGATACTGATGATGTTCAGACTATCACTGAGCAGATGGCCATGTTAGCCAGACGTTTGAGAAGAGCTCAACGGGGAAGAGGAAGATCTGACAGGGGCAAAGGGAAGAGTTCCTTTGATCCTAAGAATGCTATATGCTTCAACTGTCAGAAGAAGGGACACATAGCTGCTGAGTGCAGATTAAAGAAGGAAGAATCATCATCAGTTGCTGATAAGAATGCTTATAGAGCTGACAATTACAAGAAGAAATATACTCAGCTCAAGAAAGGAAAGCCAGAAGACAAACCCAGTGCAAAAGAACTATATGCTGAAACCTGGGATACTGAATCATCTACCTAAGATGATGATGTATGTCTAATGGCTCAAGAAGATGAAGAGTTTGAAATTGACGAAGTTGATTATTGTTTGTCCGAGTAAACTTTTGAAGCTGACATGAAGGCAGCTGAGGTAAACAACAAGCTTAGTGATTGGGATCCTGCTTCCATATTCAAGGTTAGTAATTTCAATTCTTACACCGTTGAAGAAAAGGGTCTTGCCTTCGATTATTTGCTAAATGATTTAAAGACCAGCCTTAAGTCTCAAAAGGACCTTAAAGCTGAGATAGCTAAACTAAAGAATGAGATTAAGGAAAATCAATCTCTCATTGATGTTGGTAAGAAAGCAGAATGTGATCTTGAATGTCAAAGACACATCAATAAACTTCTAAGTGAAGAACTTCAGGAAGCCAAGGATAAAGCTGACCAACTTCAAAAGGTCACTGAATCTTGGTGTAAGTCATCAAGGTTTTCTGAAAAGTGCATCAACCAACAAATTCCTAAACAGGTAAAAGTTGTACTTGGAGGTGACTATCAATCTGCATCTTATGCAGCTGATGAGGAAGAGATAGTAAGTACAGACTCTGACGAAGATAGACAACTGATTGAGTATTAGAAGTTAGCCTCAGAGAAGAAACATGGTCAAAACCTTAAATACCATATATTTGTAAAGGCTAAAGATCATGGAAATGAGTGCTCAACATCAAAACAGCAAGGTAGGTTTGTGCTAGACCGATTAGGCACTCAGCCTATTCAAAGAACTTCAGTCATAGAAAGGCTTAATCCAAATCCTTTCAAAAGATAAAATTCTCTATCTGGCTCGGATAGAAGTTACAAGAATAGGAAGACCACTATAAGTTAGAGGTCAAATCACAACAATGGTACGTCCAAAGTTGTGGATTTTGGTAAGTCCAAGAAGATCAACAGTGGTAAGTCCAAAACTGTTAAAACTGGTGAGTCCAGTAAGCATGGCAAAGGTAAGTCCAAGGTCATGGAAAAGAAGTTTGTTGGTCAAGCTTCTAATCATAAGGATAACAAACAAAGAATTGACAAAGGTAAGTCCAAAGTCAGTGAGCATCAAGTGAATCAACTTGCAAAGAAAGTTGAAAAGTTATCCACTACATATAATCCTAAGACTGAGAGCAAGTTCTCACAAGGATTATTGGACACTCTACCTCCTGTAATCATTAGAAGAAAGAGATGCTACAAGTGCAGAAGTAGAGGTTATGAGGCTAAGGACTGTGATGTTGAAATCTCAAGGCCTGACTAAGAATAGGCTAATCAGTCTACATAGGACTCAACTCATGCTCAAGCTGAACAGTCAGTTCAACAAGATGGAGATGTTAAGTGCTCCTTATTAGAACCAACCAAGAAGTGGGTTCCCAAACAAAACTAATGTGTTTAGTTTTTATATCATGTGCGGGGTTTAAGTAAATGGTACTTGGATAGTGGATGCTTAAGGCACATGACAGGGTGGAAAGGACTTCTTAAGGACAATCTGATAAGTATCAGCCAATTGTGTGATGAAGACAACATTGTTACTTTTAGGAAGAAAGCAGAAACAATATATAATTCTACGGGAAAGCCTGTATTAATAGCTAAAAGAGAAAGAGATGTGTATCTACTTGATCTTAATTCTGCTGATCCCTATACTGAAACCTGCTTGTATTCCCAATCGGTTCCTAAGCTGAGTTGGTTGTGGCATAAACGATTATCATATTTAAATTTCAAAAATATAAATATGCTATCCAATAAAGAGTTAGTCTCTGGATTACCAAAAATTACATTTGTCAAGGACAAATTGTGTTCAGCTTGTGAACAAGGGAAACACCATAAAGGGTCCTTTAAATCAAAGCAAAAATTTTCAATCACAAACCCACTGCATATGTTGCATATGGATCTGTTTGGACCCATAAGTACTCCAAGCCTAAGTGGCAAGAAGTACTCACTGGTGATAGTAGATGAGTTCTCACGATTCTCCTGGGTAATATTCCTAAAAGCCAAAAGTGAGGCTGCCCTGGAGATAATAAGTTTTATCAAACAGGAAGAGTTGCAGAAAGGTTTGTCTGTAAAGCAACTCAGAAGTAATCATGTGACTGTGTTCAGAAACTCAACCCTTGAAAGCTTCTGTGAACAAAAGGGAATATTACAAAATTTCTCATCTGTCAGAACTTCCCAACAAAATGGAGTTGCTGAGAGGAGAAATAGAACCTTAACTGAGGCTGCTAGAACAATGCTATGTGAGGCAGGATTAAAACTTTATTTTTAGTATGAAGCTGTCAGTACAACTTGTTATACCCAAAATAGGTCAATCATTGTCAAAAGACATGGCAAAACTTCATATGAGATGTATAAATCAAGAAAGCCCAATATAGGTTATTTCCATGTCTTTGGTTCAAAATGCAATGTGCTGAATCAAAGAGATCAGCTCCATAAGTTGGAACCCAAAGCTGATCCTGGAATATTCATTGGTTATTCCTCAATCTCCAAATCATACAGAGTGTATAACACTAGGAGAAAGACTATAGAAGAATAAATTCATGTCTCATTTGATGAAGACAGTCTTGATCAAGGTGAGAAAAGACAAGCTGACTTGGTTAGTCTGAGTGAGCTTGAAAAGCATGAGGAAACCAATATGTCAAATCCTATGTATGTCATGGGAGATGATAGTGATGATGATGTGTGTCCATCAAAGAAATCATCACAAGCTCCAAGGGACTATCAAGCTGAGAAAGATGATGAGTTCGTTAATCCTTTTGGAGCTGAAGTCACTCAGACTGAGGATCTCAGTGATCATCAGTTTGTTGATAATGCTGCTATTGAGACTGAGGATGTGTGTTCACCTCAGAGTTCTCAACATCACTCAGACCCAGAACCAGATTCTCCAACTACAACATTCAAATTCCTCAAAGATCATCCTCAAGATCAAATAATTGGAAATGTCCAATGGAGGGTTATGACCAGATCCAAGGCTACAGCTAACTATACTGCTCACTTTGGTTTCCTATCTCAAATGGAACCAAAGAAGACTTAAGAAGCCTTAGAGGATGAGGATTGGATTGAAGCTATTCAAGAGGAGTTAAATAAGTTTGAGAGAAATAAGGTCTGGAACCTTGTCCCTGCCCCCGAAGATCATTCCATTATAGGCACTAAGTGGGTCTATAGAAATAAAATGGACAAGGATGGGTGATAATTAGGAACAAAGCCAGGCTGGTAGCATAAGGGTATAAGCAAGAGGAAGGAATCGATTATGATGAGACCTTTACCCCTGTTGCTAGAATTAAAGCAATAAGGTTGTTCCTGGCCTATGTAGCATATAAAGACTTCAAAGTCTATCAAATGGATATGAAGAGTGCTTTCCTAAATGGAAAACTTTAGGAGGAAGTCTATGTGAAACAACCACCTGGCTTTGTTAGTTCAAAATTTTCACACCATGTCTATAAGTTGGACAAGGCTTTGTATGGTCTTAAACAAGCTCCACGAGCTTGGTATGACATACTGTCCAATTATCTGCTATCAATGGATCTCACCAGAGGTAGTATAGATAAAACACTCTTTATTAAAAAGAGTAAATGACAGGTGATTCTTGTACAAATCTATGTGGATGACATTATCTTTGGTTCTACAAATGAACCTCTGTGTGAATGGTTCTCCAAAATAATGTCACAAAAGTACAAGATGAGCATGATTGGTGAGATGACATACTTCCTAGGTTTAAAAATTCAACAAAAACCTGATGGAATATTCATCAATCAAAGCAAGTATGTTCTTGATTTGATAAAGAAATATGGTTTCGATTCTAGTTCACCATTAAAACACCCATGTCACCAGCTGTCAAGCTGAGTAAAGACTCAGATGGTAAGTCTGTATGTCAGTCTACCTATAGAGGAATGATAGGTTCATTACTCTGTTTGACAGCTAGTAGACCTGATATCATGTTTGGTACATGTGTTTGTGCAAGATATCAGACAGATCCTAAGGAATCACATCTTCAAGCTGTGAAAAGGATCTATAGGTACCTTAAAGGTACACCAAATCTAGGCCTTTGGTATCCAAAGGACTCTGGATTTGAGTTAGTTGGTTTTTCAGATGCTGACTATGCTGGGTGCAAGTTAGACAGAAAACCAACTACTGGAGGATGTCAAATGCTTGGAGGAAAGTTAGTAACCTGGACTAGTAAGAAATAGAATTCAGTGGCTACTTCAACTGCTGAAGCTGAATATGTTGCATTAGGAAGCTGTTGTGCTCAAATCCTATGGATGCAGCATCAGCTTCAAGACTTTGATATGAGTTTCAAGAAAACTTCTATCTTCTATGATAATCAAAGTGCTATAGCCATAACTTACAATCCAGTCTTCCACTCAAGAACCAAGCACATTGAAATTAGACATCACTTCATCAGGGACATCGTGGAAAAATGTAAAGTTGACATTAAATTTATCTCCACCGATGACAAATTAGCAGATATCTTTACTAAACCACTTGATGAGAAGAGGTTTATGTACCTGCTAAGTGAATTGGGTATACTCAAGCCCTAGCTAAGTGTCTAGAATCTGAGTTTTTAGTTTGACAAAGACAAAGTGTCTTATGCTGAGTGAACAATTTATAAATAAGTTTTCTTAAACTGAATAACCTGTCAAGCTGAATGATGAGTTCACACATTTGGTAAGTTCCAAACATACATTAACTACTCAGTGTAGTTAAAATGTATGTTTGAGTAAGTCTCAAATATAAATGACTAAGTGTCATTGACTCTGAGCTATGTGCTTAACTCAAGCTATGTGATGGTTCACACGTTTGATAAGTTCCAAACATACATTAACTACTCAGTGTAGTTAAAATGTACGTTTTGTTAGATTATGTGCAGAGATAATTAATGGGCATATTGTATCCAATGTTATAAGAGACTAAAGGGTCACACTGCTACATACCTAAATCAGAACAGTTGGATTTTACCATAAATCTGTGTGGATATAATTAATCAGTTGGATTAATAATTAAAGAAAAAAGTAAATAATTAATCAAGAGTATTAATTATTGAAAAGAGAGAAATAAATAATTAATCAGTTTGTATTAATTATTAATAGGAAATAAATAATAAATTGTTATTTATTATTTAAAGTGAAATTAAATATTAAATTTTAATATTTAACGGACCAGTTAATTAATAGTTAATTAATTAACTAGTAATGTCCAGGGGGTCAAAGTGAGAAGATTGAAAGTTTAATTATAACCAGTGGACTTTTACTTAAACAGGCTTAGGTCCATTTAATCTCTATATATATATATCCTTAAGCCTAAAGGATTAATATAAGAAAATAAGGGATTAAGGAAGATAACCCTAGGCACCACACCATCTCTCCCTCTCGATCTCTGCTCTCTCTCTCTCTCTCGTCGAGCTCATCTCTCTCGGCTCTCTCTTCCTCTCGTCGAAGTCGAAGAAGATAAACACCAAGGGTGTTTGCGATTAGGTGATCGACGCAAGAGGCATACACACATACTCTCGGTTTTTCGAGTATTGAGGTTTGGTAATCCATGAGCGGTCTAGCAGCCAGTTCCAACGAGGTGCAGTAGTGGTGGACTTATTTTAGCAATCCCATTGTTTCTGATCAGGTATAATTTTTATAACCTTATCGGTGGATTGTTTGGTCATTAGAAGCTATGTTGATCATTAGTTTTAAGATCCTAACCCTTTTGGGGTTTAGAGGGTTGTGTTCAATCCAGTTCCGCTTTTAGGATTGAACCAGTAGAATCAAACCCAGGTTTGACCAGTTTGTGTCATTGGGTGTTTTGGTCAGATAAAAAACCCTTCAGTGGTATCAGAGCCTCGGCTCTATGATCCATAGTTTCTAGTTTTACCTGTTTCTAGATTTAAGGTTTTTGTTCTTGATCTTAATATTGTTATCAGTTTTTTCGAAAATCGATAGGTAGCAAAAACAATTTGATTTTTGCTATAAGGTTTAATCCTATTAATCAGAAAATTCAAACAGTTAGTTTGAATGGTTGAAAAGGTTATGATTTTTGGATAATGATAAGTTTGATCAAGAAAATTAAAAGTTTGTTTAATTAGTTAAACTTATTTTATCTAGTTAGTTGGTTTGTTTGATAGTTGAATGATCTTCTCCATCTTGTTTCTTCTCCTCATGTTTTTCGAAAACCATAAGGGATAAAAACAAGTTTTCTGTTTTTTATCCAGTTGATAAAAGGTTTGATTTTAACCAGTTAGGTTTAAACCAGTTTTGTGTTTAAATGGTTAAAAGGGATAAACTTTTTATCTAAAACTTGATCTTAACCAGTTTTTTTGAACCTTCTGTTTAAAATGGTTGAAATCTTGTTTTAGGATAATTAGTTATTAATAAAACAAGTTTTGTTAAAATTAATAATTAATTGTTTTTGGCTTTTGAATTAAATCCATTTTTTAATCAGTATATTAAAACAGTTAGTTTTAATAGGTTAAAAAGGATTTAAAATATTTTTAATTTATGTATTAATCGGAAAACGGGAACCGAAATCATCACCATGTCGGGTGGTGATCGTTAGCGGCGCTAAAGGGCTTTAGCGGCGCTAAGGCCTAGTGGGCCTTGGCCAAAGGGTTTTCGGCCCAATGTGGTTGTCGGCCCAAGGGGTTCTCGACCCAAGAGGTTGCTCGGCCCAGGAGATGTTGGCCCAAATAGTTTGTCGGATTAATGCAAAAGGATTATTAATTTTTAGCAATAAAATTAATAAAATGTTATATAAACTAGTATTATATGTTTTAATTAGTTTAGTTAAAACATATATTTTAGACATTTATATATTATGACTAGTTTAGTCATTTTTTGAATAAATTCTAAAAGGGGGCAAAGTTTATATAACATAATGGAGAAACAAATAAGATAATTTTTTAATTGACCAAAAGTTGTCGGTTTTAAGTTTTTGGAAAAGTAGTAAAAGCCCAACATGGGATTTCATTCAAGTTTTCGAATGAAGTCAAGTTTCTCAAAGTTTTTGTTGAAAAACTTATTTTGGTCAAATAAATTTTAATTAGAAAATCATAATTCTCATTTTTGGTTAATAGGTAATCAAAAGGGTAAATGAGAATGTTTGAACAAATCAGGTTATGTGCTTAACAACAAAGTTTATTGTTTATATATTATAACTGCGTGGTTGTCTTTTATATATATAGTGCTTATATATAATTGCGTGGTTGTGATACATATAGCTATAGTTTTGCCGACTTAGGACTCGTTTTTCCTTTTTACTTCTTTTTCTTTTGGTTTTGGCAAGGCCTGCGTGCAAATTACAATCCCTTTCTTATTTGTAATATTGTACTGGTTCGGGGAGGCCTGCATGCCACTTACAACCCAATTCAATATTGTATTTGTAATAGATTAGTAATAGTTTAATCCCTCAACCAAGATGGACTCGAAGAAGGTGATCAAGTAAATGATGTTCTTCACACGAAGCACGGATACTTCGGGGAGGTGTCAAGGCTAGTGGGAGCAACACATCAAGGAGGCGAATCCAAGTCACTTTATCCTTAGGTTTGACCTTAGGATTAGTTGGCAAAACTATAGGGCTTTATATGTTGTTCTATTATCATGAGTGGTTGTGTTCTTTTATTTACTGTTTTTCATATAGATATGTGACATTTATATGATGCCAAATTAAGAGAGGTTTAATAACAGGTTGTTATTAAATAGTGAAAACCCACGTGTTTTATGACAAACTAAAATATGACTTCAGTCTGGTAGTCGTATTAATTAAATTTTATAAATTTAAAGTCTTGTCAAAGTTATAAGTTTGGAACTTATAAAGGCCGTTTTGTACACCTAGTTTAGGTACGCATATAAATCGTATTTTTTTAAAACAGTTAGTTTTAAAATGGTTTTTCAAAAAAAAAACTGGAAAATTAAGTTTTTAAACTTAATAGTAAAACTCAATAAAATCTTAGATCAGTGTGCTACCCACCTAATGGTATACCCTTGCTGTTAAACGGTACTCGGGTGTCGGAAGTGCCCAAACCTAGGGCATCCGGGTTCATACCATTGCGGGAAGGGGCATGAAAGATTCTGCGATAATCGGGAGTCCCGGCCAGAATTCATGTTTTCTTAGGTGGTGCGATCTATTTGGGTGATAATCGGGAGTCCCGAACCAAAAAGCACTAGAGTAGAGTTAAACATACTAGACTGGGTCTAAGTACTCTACGAGGTTCTAGGAGTCGTATCAGTTAGGTACGATTGGTACAGGGTGTTACCTACCAGAAATAGCATGACTTGGCGGGAAGTGCCCAAACCTTGCGTCAAGTATGTAAAATATGGGTCCTAGGTCTAATATATATTATTTATGGGTTTGATAATATATGATTAGAAAGTTTATCTGCAATTTCTAATTAAACCGAGTTTTAATTTGTAGATGGCATCCAACGTTACTAGTACTAACAATCTCTCTCTCCGCTTCATCCTTGAGAAGGACAAGCTTTCCGGTCCAAACTTTCTCATGTGGGAGAGAAATCTCCGGATCGTGCTTAGGCACAAGAGAAAGTGGCATGTCCTAGAACAACCTCTAGGAAATCCTCCTGCCAGCAATGCTAGGGCAGATGTCAGGGAGGCTTTTCAGAAGCGCTCCAATGACGCCCTAGATGTCAGCTGCCTCATGCTTGCAACTATGAGTCCAGAGTTGCAGTCTAGCATGATGGAGACTCCTGCCTATGACATGATCCGCTAGCTGAGGGATATGTTCCAGGAGCAAGCTCGCACAGAACGTTATGATGCCACCAGGGCATTTAACTCGTGCAAGATGGCTAAGGGGACCTCGGTCAGTAACCACGTCATGAAAATGAAAGATTACATGGACCACCTAGAAGGACTTGGGCACACAGACCGTTGCAGCTAGCAACAGATACGATACTCAACTCGTTGTCAGATGACTATAAGCCTTTTATAGTTAACTACAACATGAACAACATGGAGAAATCCGTGGCTAAGTTGCACTCTATGCTCAAGACAGCTGAGCAGAGTATCGGGACCAAGTCTAAGGATATTCTCATGATGGTTCATGGCGGACATAAGAAGAGAAAGGGGCGCAACGGAAAGGGAAAGGGCAAGGCCCAGCCCAGCAAGAGTGTACCCAGGGCTAATAACGACAACAAAGGCAAGAATCCGAAGCCGAACAGAGCAAGAACCGAGAATCGGTGCTTCAAGTGCGGTGAGGTCGGGCACTGGAAAAGAGATTGCCCGAAGGGTCACGAGGCAGGTGGCAAGGCTGGCCCCTCAGGTATCGTGTGAATAGCTTCTTTATCACTTTCCACTTGTAAAAGTTTTTACGAGTATTCTAATGTCTTGCAATCGTTTATTGCAGGAGCAGATGGAAAGTGATGCGGCCCAGCATAAAGAGATCCTACGTGCAGCTTGCGGATATTATAATAATTTCTATTTCCTAGTTTATTAAACTCCTTTTAAAGTTTTTTTATCTTGTTTGTTTTATTAAAACATTCATTTTTGAGTTTATGGAAATTTTAAATTATTCAGTTCATATCCGTGCATGTGTTTTTATTTTATGGATCATGATTAGTCCAGTTGTGACTAAAAGAGTACCAATAAGTCAAGTCTTGACTTGATTGGTGATTCATAATAATCTTATGCTATGATTTGTTGTAGTTACATAAATGCTGGCTCCACTATTCAAATGCTTAAATAAACAAATGTTGTTTATAAAATTAGATAGCTTTTCTAATTTTAGCAATTTTTTTTGGAAAAGTAAATGTTCAAAGTCTTGAGCAAAATGTAAATAATAATTATCATTTCTAAGTGAAAATAGTTTTTGATAAAACATTTAAGAAAGTATAAAAGTGATTATGGTAGTTACTATAATCAAGGGAGTTTTATACTAAATGTTTTTAATGGAAAGAAATATAAAATTCCTTCCTAAGTGTCTTGCACTTATGGCAAGTTTAATGAAACCACTTTCTGTAATTAGAAAGATGGATATATGGAGATCCAAGTTTTCGGTTTCATAAAACAAATTTCTTACAAAAACTAAGCTTTAAAACATGTGTTTAGAACACAAGTTTTAGGCATGGTAGTCAAGGATTGACTAAAGCCTAAAAGGATGTTTTAAAGTAATGCACTTTTTCATAAAAGATAGTGGGAGCATCTGACCAATGTATTTATCAGAGTTAATAATTTTTTTTAAACTAGTGCGATAAATACAAGATTGAACCTTTAGAGTATATATATTTATCGGATGATTTTAGAAGTTATCTAAAATAGTAAGTTCTTGAGGAAGGACTAATCCAAAGGAATGCATGACTTATTGAGAGGTACTCAATAAAGACATCATTGCAAGATTTTGAGTCAAGTTATGACTTAAATAAAAATTATGTACGTTCTAAAATGTTCAGTAAGTCATCTTAATTAAAAGTTGTTGGTTGGTCAAAGTTAGAAATGATAAAATAGGATGTTCTTTAACATTCTTAGTAGTGATATTAGATTAGTGTTGGCATACACAGGGAATCTAATTTCAAGTTTCTTGCAAGTAGGTGTAGGAAAGGTTTATCATTTCAAGAGGATAATAAAATCTAGTATATCTACAAATGTAATTAAAGTTTTTAATTACAAGGAAGTTATTTTGTAAAATCTGTAACTTTGGAGTTATTTTCAGTTTCTCCAAGTTTAAGGAATTTTATAAAATAAGTAAGTCTAGAATTGTTCTTAGGTTGCAAGAACGATTTCTAGCAAAACCAAGAAGGAGTACTTCAGGGTGCTAGTCTTGAGTTTTAGGTTTATAATCATATTATTTTCTTTGTAATCTGTGATAAGTTACAATGCAAAATAATAAGTAATTCAGATATACACCGTGAATCGAGTAAATGAAATGGTAGAAATTATGCACTTTTATTCCAGGGCGGAATATGGAAGGGTGTGGAAATTAGTTTCATTATTCTTCACAAACTTTGTATGTTTTGGTTCATCCAGGAATAAACCAGGTTTATTCAAAATATTATCCGTGACAACTTATCGTAGTGGGAACTATGATAGGGATATAAAGTCATCGTAATTTTGAGGTACATTCGAAAGTATGTCGAATATAGCAGCAAAAGGTTTTTGCGGACCAAAATTGATGGATATTCGTCAGGATTACGAATATTGGATTGACCCACTGTGAATGATACTTCATGGATTCATGTCAAAAGTATTAATCACACAGATTATCCTTAAGCCTGAGGTATTTGGTTTGGGATGTGGTAACTGTTGTCTTCTTAGCTCGTTTTAATGCCACGCCGTAACAGGGTGGTAATAAGGAGCGTGTCTAGATTCAGTGGGAGCCGTATTTCCAGATGCAAATATGCAAGATGGTAATTGCACCTTCTTTTTATGAGAGATATTTCCGGGCCCCTTGACTGATTAGAGAAACTGGTAAGTGAACGGCCGTGCCCAAACGAACTGATCTGTTCTTTGTCGTTTATCACGCAGTTTTGAAATCAAGTATGTCATGAACCAATTTTTAAGTCTCTGAGTTGACTTTCTCCATGCTCATGCTCAAAATTGAAATATCGCGCTGCAAGGGACAAACCTATATATACGCATGTATGTATATATAAAAATGTACCCATTCATGAACAGGGAGTTTATGATAGTTTAGTTTATAAATAGTTAGTTTATAACGGGATACTTCTAAGCAGGTTGCTTATGAAGTTTTATCACAAGTTACTTTGGGGTATAAGAGTTCTTATAACCTGGTTACCCTAAGTGTCTGGCTAGGGACCTCCTTAGGCTAACAATTTGCAGTAACTATTACTTATCTTGCATAAGTGGGAGTCTGTTAGATTATGTGTAGAGATAATTAATGGGCACATTGTATCCAACGTTATAAGAGACTAAAGGGTCACACTACTACACACCCAAATCAGAACAGTTGGATTTCACCATAAATCTACGTGAAAATAATTAATCAGTTGGATTAATTATTAAAGAGAAAAGTAAATAATTAATTAGTAGTATTAATTATTGAAAAGAGAAAAATAAATAATTAATCAGTTTGTATTAATTATTAAAAGGAAATAAATAATAAATAGTTATTTATTATTTAAAGAGAAATTAAATATTAAGTTTTAATAATTAACGGACCAGTTAATTAATAGTTAATTAATTAACTAGTAAAGTCCAGGGGGTCAAAGTGAGAAGATTGAAAGTTTAATTAAAACTAGTGGGCTTTTAATTAAACGGGCTTAGGTCCATTTAATCTCTCTATATATATATCCTTAAGCCTAAAGGATTAATATAAGAAAATAAGGGATTAAGGAAGATAACCCTAGCCACCACACCATCTCTCCTTCTCGATCTCGGCTCTCTCTCTCTCTCTCGGCTCTCTCTTCCTCTCGTCGAAGTCGAAGAAGATAAAAACCAAGGGTTTTTGCGATTAAGTGATCGACGCAAGAGGCATACACACATACTCTCGGTTTTTCGAGTATTGAGGTTTGGTAATCCAGGAGCGGTCTAGCAGCCAGTTCCAAGGAGGTGTAGTAGTGGTGGACTTATTTTAGCAATCCCATTGTTTCTGATCAGGTATAATTTTTATAACCTTATCTGTGGAATGTTTGTTCATTAGAAGCTATGTTGATCATTAGTTTTAAGATCCTAACCCTTTTGGGGTTTAGAGGGTTGTGTTTAATCCAGTTCCGCTTTTAGGATTGAACCAGTAGAATCAAACCCAGGTTTGACCAGTTTGTGTCATTGGGTGGTTTGGTCAGATCAAAAACCCTTCAAGTTTGAGTAAGTCTCAAACAGAAATGACTATGTATCATTGAGCCTGAGCTGTGTGCTCTACTCAAGATGAGTTTTAATCTCAAGCTGAGTGCCCAATTCAAGCTGAGTGCTTGACTTAGGCTGAGTGATTAGTTTCCTCAGCTTGGTGTCATTAATTCATCTGTCAATGTGTATTTGAGTCAAGCTGAGTTTTAATCTCAAGCTGAGTTTTACTTACAAAGTGTCATTAATTCATCTGTCAATGTGTATTTGAGTCAGTTTCAAATCGCATCATATATCAATTGTGTATTGGTATACTTCAGTAGTGTTTATAGTATTATTATAAGTTAATAATATTATTTTACACTTGTATCCGTTGAAAGATGATGTGTTTCTACCCTCTCACTGTTACATCAAACCGTAATTTTTCCGCGTAACGGTTAAAAAGGGATTCTAACGGTAACTTTTCTCTCTCTTCAGAAAGGTATATATACCGATCATAACCGGTTTAGAGAAGTTTACGCCTAAAAATATGACTTCTCACCTTCTAAAATACCTTTCGCAAACACTTTTATTGCTCAGTGCAATATTTGGTTCGTTTTCAAAACCCTAAATTGCTAAGTACAGTTTTCAAAACGCTCAGTGCGAATATTAAGTTGTCCAGTGCTGGTTCAACAAATTACTCAGTGTAATTAAATAATGGATGTAATCACATTAGTTCTCGGTGATTGAATGGTTCAAGGTTCTCAGTTTAAGAACAATGGAGTGTCGTTGATCAAAATCAACAATCAACGGGCCTGCCTTGCAATTCCTCCAAGGAAACAAGGCAGAGGATATGTTTTGGGAAAATGATCTCATCAGTTTGAATTTTATGAGACAAAGTTAAGTTTGTAAGATGAGTTCTACATATAACTTAAACAGAATTTTGAAGCTTAGTCAGACTGAACACTTAGAGTGATTCAGACTGAGTATAAGCTGAATATAAGCTGAGCATATGTTGATCAGTTTATATTATACCTTAGTTTGTTTATTAATATGTTTAATAATCTGTGTATGTCACATAAGGTATATATCGAGTAATCAGCTTGATGTGTTTCAAGCTAAGTGACTCAGCTCAAAAGCAGAGTCCGCTCGACAGAGTTGCTAAATATGTTTTAGTAAACTAAGTTAGACTTCTAAGGATGAGTTTATCAATGTACGTGTTAGTTCATGTATGAATTCGGATTTGTTCTCGAAGAACTCAGCTTGATGAGTTTCAAGCTGAGTAACTCAGTCCGAGTGAAGAAGTCAGTCTAAAGATAATTTAAATATGTTTTAAATTCATCTTTATCTCTCTCTGTTAGTCTTGATTTTTTTACATTCCATCAGCGCTGAAGTTTTCAAAGAAGATTTCAGCACAAGAAGCTATCTGAAGATTTGCCTCATCAACTTTAATAATATTCATCTGTAGGGCTGAAAGTTTCATCACTGAAACTTTCAGTCAAGGTTTACTGAAGTTTGTCTTCAGCAAATGGTCCCCTCGGTAACATTATCAACTGTCTCTTTCAAGATGGTTTTGCATGAGGAAATCTGTTACTTATCAGTCTACAAGATTGTGACGTGTGTCACTATTTCAACGGCTAGGATTGATAAGGGAAATGTATTAATACTCTTCTCTTTGTTGAGAAGAGTGGGCTTGCTTATTCTGTATGTTCAGATAGTAAGAGCTTTGTGCGTCTGTTTTCTCTCAAGTTTGTCCTTGAGTTTTTCATTGAATTTAAGAAGTCTGTTCTTCTTAAATTCTAGTCTGTAAGTTTGTTATATCAATATTAACAACCTTAGACATTTCTCTCTGTTATTATAATTACTATTTCCGCACTTAATATTTCTTTAAGTTAGTATTATTCACAATTTGGGAACAACAATTGGTATCAGAGCGGTTTAAATTCTTCTATAATTTTAGATCTGCCGAGATGTCTAAAGTTGATTATAATGACAATGGGTCTTCTGGTAAACCACCAAAGTTTTCTTCCGAAAACTTTTCCAGCTGGAAAGGAAGAATGCTTCTCTATCTCGAGAACCTGGATACCATGTCTCTGTCTGTTCTAGAAAATGGTCCTATCATTCCAAAAACTATTTCACTTATGAGTGAAGAAGGTGAACTAATGGAATCTCTTCCAAAACCAAGAAACCTGTGGACTGATGAAGACAGAAGACAGGTAAACTTGGATGCTAAGATTCGAAACAACATTGCAATATCAATTCCCAATGATATCTATCATACCATCTCCAATCTGAAAACTGCAAAGGATATGTGGGAAACCTTGTGCATATCGTACGAAGGAACTGAAGAGGTGAAGGAGAACAAAAGGACGAATGTCATTAGGAAGTACGAAAGTTTTTGTGCTAAAGAATCTGAGACTCTCACTGAAGTTTATACCAGGTTTACCTGTTTACTGAATGACATGCTAGAGGCTAGTGTTCAGAGAGAGAAGATTCAGATTCTCAACAGATTCCTGGATGCTCTCCCCAGTGAGTGGGACACTATGTGTCTCGTTCTCAGGACCAACAACAAGCTGAAAAAATTGGATATGAGAAAGCTGTATGGCATACTACTGAATGATGAGCAAACTAGAGTTCAGAAACTGGAGCTTAAGAGATCAGCTAAGAAGATATTAGCTCTTGTGGCAGAAACTGAAGTACCAGCTCAACAATTCTCTGATGATTCTGACACAGAGACAGAGAATGACTGGGAAGCTGAAGGTGAAGAGGGTCATCCAGATTTCAATGTTGAACGAGCCTTCATAATGAAGAACTTCAGCAAGTTCTTGAAATTCAAGGCTAAAACTAATGATCAAGGGTCAGGAAGCTTCAAATCCACTGCTGATAAATCAAAGCTGGAATGTTACAAATGTGGTAGACTTGGTCACTTTGCTGCTAATTGTGTTGTCAAAACCTCATCAAGGGTTATCCATCAAAGGCTGACAAGTACAAGTCTAAGTACAAGGCACTGAAGCTGAAAAATCAAAGTTCAACTGAAAAGAAGAAAGAGAAGGCAATGATAGCTGGAGAATTGAATTAGACTGACTCTGAAACGTCTGATTATAATCAAGAGTCTGAAAAAGCGATGTTTGCTGAAGAATTCTCAGGGTGTGCTAAGCCCTACATGTGTCTGATGGCTACTGAGAGCCAGTTCAAGAAAGACCTAGCTACTGCTGAACGGTTGAGTTCAGCTAAAGGATGGAATTCCTCTATGATGTATAAGGTATCAAACTTTCAGAACTATGAGTCTAATGAGAAAAAATATATGTTTGCTTACTTGGTGTCTGATTTAATTTCTGCACATGATGTACAAAACAAAACCAAGAAAATCTTTTCTGATCAACAGAACTTAATTCAGAAAACTGAAACTGAGAATGATATTCTTGTTCAAGAGTCCCATGCCTTGAAATGTCATCTAGAGTTGTTAGCAAATGAACTAAAAATGACTAAAGCTGAGTTCTCTTTAACAAACGATAAACTCCAAGATCGTCAGTCTATCATTGATCTCTGGCTCAGTCCTAATAAACTTGCTTTTGAGAGTATCAATCATCAAATGATCATTCAGAGAGAAAGAGTTGGGTTAGGAAAAATCAAAGAAGCTGCCTTGTTTAGCAAAAAGTGTAAAACTATCGATGAAATGTTTTTCAGTGAGTTCACACGTGAAAACATAGGAAACTCAGATATGCTATATAAAAGATTTACTAAGGCAGCCAGTGAAGTTCCTGAGTTCAATGAGGAAACAAATTCTGAAATTAGAAACATACAGTTTGTCTTCCAATAACTTGTATGAAAATCAGAATAATTCTCAGCAAAAATTTTCCAATCCCACTGAATCTGAACTTACGGTGATCACTGAACCTGAATTGATTACTTCAAATGAACTTGAACCCATAGCCTTCACCAAAACTGAATCCCCTTCAGTTCACATCATCACTGAACCTCTGCTAGCTAAATCTTCACTTGATCCCAATTCTTCAAAACATAGTCAGAAGTTAAAAAGATCAAAAACACAAAGTGCTCAGTATGAAAAGCCAAAATAAAAAAGGTTGAGCAAATTTCAAAAATTTGAATCAACACTGAAGATAATGATGAATCAGTTAAAAGAGTTAACTAGATCCAATTCTCAAAAAAATAGCACCAAACATCAAAAGGATACCAAATCCACACGAAAATGTTATAAATGTGGTATTAGAGGTCATGAAGCCAAAACATGTGAATCTCCTGTTGCTACTTGTTGCACTTTTTCTGAGCCCATCAGCAGGTGGGTTCACTAAATGGTCTAATTCTTTGCTAACTTGTGCATGGAGGTCAAGGAAATAACACCTGGTACCTTGATAGTGGATGCTCCCGTCACATGACTGGATGCAAATCGTTACTAACAAAAGTTACTCCAGTCGATGGTCCACAAGTTATGTTTGGTGGAGGTAAATGTGGAATAATAGATGCCTACGGTCAATTGAAGAAATGTGTTATTCATATCAAGAATATCGCTCATGTCACCGGACTTGAGCATAATCTGATAAGCATAAGTCAGATGTGCGATGCAGATTATTCAGTTCTTTTCAAGAAATACAAGTGTTCTATCAGAAACAAAGAAGGCACTGAAGTCCTTCAAGCCAAGAGAATAGATAACATGTATGTTCTCGATTTCAATTCAGTTACTTCTCCCTCAGATGTATTCTTTATCTCACAGTCAGTCAAAGAACTACATTGGTTGTGGCACCAAAGGTTGTCTCATCTGAATTTCAAAAATATGAGTAAACTTGCACAAGGGCAACTAGCAAAAGGGTTACCTAAGATTAGTTATGTAAAAAACAAAGTTTGTCATGCTTGCGAGAAAGGAAAACAAAAGAAGTCTGTTCACAAATCAAAGCACTGTGATCAGGTCAACAAAGCATTTCAGTTGCTTCATATGGATCTCTTTGGTCCAGTCAGCACTCCAAGTCTCAGTGGTAAGAAATACACTCTTGTAATTGTGGATGAATATATACGTTTCACTTGGGTATTCTTTCTGTCTAAAAAGAGTGAAACTGCTGAGATCATAATTAGCTTTATCACAAGAATGAATCATCAGTACGATATTCATATCAAACAGCTAAGAAGTGATCATGGTACTGATTTCAGAAAAAGAACTCTTGAGGACTTCTGTGAAGAGAATGGGATTGTTCAGAATTTTTCAGCTGCATACACACCGCAACAGAATGGAGTTGCTGAAAGAAAGAATCGTACACTAATCGAAGCTGCACGCACCATGCTTGCTGAAGCAAAGATATCATTGGTTGTCAAACGACACTCAAAAACTCCTTATGAATTATTGAACAACAAGATTCCAAATGTTGATCATTTGAGAATCTTTGGCAGTACATGCTTTATTCTGAATAGTAAGGATCGCCCGAGCAAGTTTGCACCCAAAGCTGATGAAGGGATATTTCTTGGGTATTCTAGCATCTCAAAGGCATATAGAGTGTTCAACTACAAAAGCAATACAATCTTTGAAACAATGGATGTCACATTTGATGAATTAGATCTTCAGTCAAGATACTCAGATCAAAACACTGCAATTTCAGATGACTGGGATGCACTGCTTTCCTCTCCATTCGAAGACACTTCAGCTGCTCAGCCACCCGAAACAGCTTGCGATGATTATGATGATAATGGCATACCTCCTGTTACTCCAACAACCATTTCAGTGGACACATCCTGTAAAACACCCATTCCTGAACCCATTAACCACCAAGTACCACTGATTGAATTTGATTCTCAGTCTCCATCTTTAACTGAAGTTCCCGCTGATCCTTTTATTGAAGTAAAATCTCCCATTCCCGAATCCCAAACTGAATCACTTCAAGTTCAAAATCCAATACCTCCTAACACCAAATGGACTAAAGCTCATCCCATTGATCAAGTAATTGGAGATTTAAATGAAGGGGTTCGTACTAGAAGATCTGTTACAACTTGCTTTTGTATGTTTGCTGAGTTAATTTCTCAAACTGAACCAAAGAAGATTAATGATGCTTTAAAAGATTCACATTGGGTTTCAGCAATGCAAGAGTAACTAAATGAATTTAGAAGGAATAAAGTCTGGAATCTCGTTCCACCCCCTTCGAATCAGTCCGTGATAGGAACCAAATGGGTTTTCAGGAACAAGAAGGATGAATCAGGGGTAGTAATTCGGAACAAAGCAAGACTAGTTGCCAAGGGATATTGTCAGGAAGAAGGAATAGACTATGATGAGACATTTGCTCCCGTTGCACGAATGGAAGCAATTCGCATATTTCTTGCTTTTGCTGCTCATAAAGGATTCAAAGTTTATCAAATGGATGTGAAATGTGCTTTTCTCAATGGAGAACTGAAAGAAGAGCTATATGTTCAGCAACCTCCCGGTTTTGAAAATCCCAAATATCCAAATCATGTATACAAGCTAGACAAAGCACTGTATGGATTGAAACAAGCACCTCGAGCCTGGTATGATACTCTTTCAGCATATCTTCTCAAAAAGGGCTTCCAACGAGGTACAATCGATAAAACTCTCTTTCTTGGTCGGGAAAAAGGTGATTTGCTTCTTGTTCAAATTTATGTTGATGACATAATATTTGGGTCTACTAATGAAAATTTGTGTAAGGAATTTGAAAGAATCATGACTAAAAAGTTTCAAATGAGTATGATGGGTAAACTAACTTACTTTTTGGGTCTTTAGATTAAACAAACTGAAACTGGTATCTTTATCAATCAAGGAAAATATATTTCTGAATTACTGACCAAGTTCAAATTCACTGAATGTTCAGTAATGAAAACACCCATAGCTCCCAAAACCAAGTTAACTGCTGATCTTGATGGAAAAGCTATTGACTTGCCTACTTTTCGAGGGATGATTGGTTCTTTGCTTTATTTAACTGCTAGCAGACCTGATATAATGTTTTCTACATGTTTATGTGCCCGATTTCAAGCAAATCCAAAAGAGTCTCATATTTCTGCTGTGTCGAGGATCTTCAGATATCTGAAGGGTACTCCTCATCTGGGTCTTTGGTACCCCAGAGACTCAGGTTTTGATCTAATGGGTTTTTCAGATTCAGATTATGCAGGTTGCCATTTGGACAGAAAAAGTACTACTGGTGGATGTCAATTGCTTGGACACAAATTAGTCAGCTGGCAAAGCAAGAAACAAAACTCCATTTCTTTATCTACCGCTGAAGCTGAATATATTTCAGCAGGGAGTTGTTGTGCTCAAATCTTGTGGATTCAGCATCAGCTTGCTGACTATGGTGTTTCTTTTGTCAATACTCCCATCTACTGTGACAACACCAGTGCCATAGCCATTTCAAACAATCCTGTGCTTCATATGCGAACAAAACATATCGATGTTCGTCATCACTTCATCAAAGATCACATTGCTAAAAATGATATTGAGCTATACTTTGTCCCAACTGAACATCAATTAGCTGATATATTCACAAAAGCTCTGGATGAAGCACGATTCAATTATCTTGTTTTTGAACTCGGTATGCTGAATCTTTGACTTAGTTTCAGTTTTCAACTAAAATATGATCGACTGGACTTCTCCACTGAAAATCTTTAGCTGACTGAATTTCAGCTGACAGGTAAGTCTTCCTTTTCCTTATTTTAATAAAATATTGGCTGGATTTATGTACATTTTGTTAACTCGATTTATCTTTATTTGGGGTAGCATTTATTACAGCCGTCATTTCATGTTCAGTTTTCATACCAAATAATGATTACTTCTTTTCTTTATTTATCCTTGCTTATCTCCTTGTTAATCTCATCAGCTTCATTCTCACCTTCCTTCATCATTTTCCCTCCCTTTCTTTCTTTCTTTACTTTCACTTTCTTCATGTAGATCGTGTTCGTAGTTGTCAATCATCCATTTATGTATACCATCACCATTCGGATCAACAACATAGGGCTTGGAGCAACGGTGCAAATCGCTGTTAATCTTCTTGATTAATCATCATTGGCGATCTTCTTTTGGCATGGACACACTATTCAATCATCCTCTTTTGGCTATTTGATTTAGCTCATTTTTGTTTGTATGCTCCATTGTAAATGTATTGTCTAAATCTATCATATTAATGGATGAAGTTCATACGTTGTGTTCTGTGTTCTTTTTTCAATAAGTCAATGTAATTCTTAGTTATTTTCACTTAATGTTGTTTCCCTGAAATACCCTGATTAACAGCCTTTTAGTTAACAATTATTAACTGTTAATAAATAACAATTATAAACATCTGCAATTTACATCGGTTAATGCTTTTTCATTTTAACTATGGTTAGTTTCTGCGATTTCATCCAACGCTTGAATATCAATTAAATTGGAACTAATTTTGAACTCACCGTTCTTTTCTCTTTTCTCTGTTAACCGCTCTCCACACCTATATAACGCTCCATCATCTTCTTCTTTCTTCTCTCTACTGTTTCTAATTTTCCTTCGACATACTTTTTTTTCTCTCCCTCACCATGTCTCACCCAACAACCTTGTGTGTTCGTCTCCCTGCTTCAGTTGTCCCAATCATCTCCAATGATGAAATCGTTCACAAATCGAACAATATCTCTGTGTCCCTCTCTCCTGTTCCTGCAAAATCAAAATTCTTCAATCTTATCAACTTTCTCCGCTATTGCCCTATCAGCTATGCTTTAACCACCCAAATCCCCTTGTTTGAAGAGCATCTTTGTGAATTTTGGATGACTGCTAATGTCATCGATGAGACATCTGACAACCCCAAAATCTCTTTCACTCTACGGAACGGCAAGCAAAAATGTCGTATTGATAAATACCTTCTTGCCAAGGCTCTTCGTCTACCCACTGATGATGAGTCTCCCTGTGTTCTTTTTACAAAATCAGCAAAGGATCTTATTACTGAATACCTGAAGCTTCCTGCTACTTTCTACATCAAAGGAAAAACCCTAGTCCGGAACAAGCTCCCAACCGTCTGGTGCAGTTTCTTCAGTATCCTTTCCTTTTGTATGACTGCCAAAACAGGAGGAATGGATCAAGTGGCTGAGAATGTGCTAAGTCTAGGTCATGCACTGATGTATGACACAAAGGTCGACTATGCTGCTTTTGTCTTCAATCTGCTTCTCTCCCTTGTCAAGATGAAAAAGAGAAATTCCCACATTCCTTTTCCTCGATTTCTATCTTTGATGTTTCGTCAACTGCTCCGACGATCACATTATTATTCAGCTACTCATTCAGTTGAATTGTCTTCTCTCCCAACCTCTGTCTGGACCAGCACTAACTCTGCTGATCCCAAACCACTCACTGAAGCCATGCTGGACTATGCACGCATGGACGGTTCTCTTGCTATCTCAGTCTGCCCTTCACCTTCTGCTGAAACCACTGCACTACCTTCAGATTCAAAGGCCACTGAACAGCCTCCTGCTCCTTCCATTGCACAAATACCTACTTCAAAGAAGAGGAAGCACCTGCTCCAAGGAACATCTGATGCAAGTCCTGCTGCTAAATCAAAGAAACTGAAGCGTAATACTCCATTTTCTAGTCCTGCTTCCTCTGCCTCAACACCTGCTGATACAACTGCTGCTGAACCACAAAGACAAGTTCGTCCCAAAGGCTCCTCCACTGAGCGTTCAGCACCTACAACAAAAGCCACGATGATCATTCTTAATCCGATCTCCACTATAAGTCCTCTCCCCTCTGCTCAAATTAGTTCACTGGCATCACAGACCCTTAGTAATCTAGTCGTCCCAACTAGTTTACTGGTCCGCAAAATTGCTCATGATGTATCGGCTCAACACCAGACCGAATCTGAAGCACAACCATCTCAGCCCGCACAGAGTTCAGCTATACCAACTAAACTTGGGTCTGCCTTTGCAACTCATGATGCATTTGTCAACCCATTGTTAAAGTTGCTAAATCACCCACTACCAATGACGAGTGTAAACCTCCCTCACACTCTGAGGCTCTAAGGACCAGTGATGTTGAGACAATCACAACCTCAACTAAGGTTCTTGCCACTTCAGTTGCAGTTAATCCCCCTGCTTCAGATGCTACCACTACTGTTAACGTTTCAGTATCACCAACTGAAATCGCAGTTCAGCCACAATCCCTTGATGGATCAGTAGTCCTAACTGATCCTATGGATTTTGCCAATACATATGATCTCTCAGAACCACAACAATCTGAGCCTGATCTATTTTCCCTCTGTGATGAATCAGCCAAACCATCTGATTTTGAGAGACCCTTGACTCATGACGTTTCAGCTATCCCTGACACTGAAGTCATTCCTTTCTCTACCACCTTGGCCACTGATGGTTCAGCTAACCCAACTGAACCTACGACTATTTCTTTTGCTCATGAAGATGTAGTTATACACAAAACTACTACTGAAGCACCGACCATTTTAGCCCCTGATGATTCTTTAAACCCAAATGTTTCTATGGCTAACCCTACCCCATCTCCACCCATTAATTTTAAAAATTTAAACAAAGAACAAGGTCTAATTTGGGATCCTATTTCTGGTTTTGAGTACTCTGTCAATCTTCTTCCTCCCACTGCCAATCAAACTCATCTTGAACAACTGATGGCTTATGGGAAGGAAATCTCAACTGAATATAATGTTCAGTTTCCTTCTCTCACACACGTACTCTCTGCCAAATCAGTAACCGATCCTCTCAACGGTTCTGACAAAACTGACACCTCCTCTTCCTCTACTGATCATGATTTTCTGGCTGAATCAACCACCGCTTTGTCTTCTCCTATCTTTCGTTCACCCAATGAGGTTGATGATGACTCCATGTCTGTTCTTGAAGCCGACTCAAAGCTTGATGATTCCATTCGTCTTTTTCAGAGTCAAGTCACCAAAGAATTTCATAGGTTCCATGTTCAGCACATGTCTAATGTCAACTTTGCTGATGAAATTAAACTTCTTACTGCGCTTTTGGTTGATTATATCAGTACCTTAAACAAGGAGTTTCAATTTCACAACCAACTTAGGGTCACTTTCTTCAAACAACTTCGTGACTATATTGCCAAAGGTAATAAACGTTACGAGGATTTGTTATCTCAGCTTTCCTCATCTCAGTCATCCTTCTCTGAGTCTCTTCCCAACTTTCAAGCCACTTTTCTAAAGTCATTCTCTGACACTATCTCGAAACTCCAAGATTCTCTGAAAGTTTATCCTTCCAAACGCTATCTTCAGTCCTATCACAAAAAGGTAGTTATGAAAGATATGCAACGTATGATGGTCGCCACACTGAACAAACACATTGTTCCAAGATTGCAAAGAATAGAAGCTGCTACAGTCTCCTCCTCAGCTTCTAAGGGGGAGAAAATTTTGAAATCTTCAGTTGTGGCTAAAGCTATAAGAGCTCATATCAAGAAAAGGAAAACAGAGTCGTTACGAGATAAGGAAGAAATTCGTCGGCTGAGACAAACAATTGAGGAATATTCAGTGATTAGAGATCAAAATGAAAATGAAAGGGAAGAGTTACACAGATTGTTTAAGGAATCTCTTAGTGAACCTGGTGATGAAGGCAATACTAAATTCTCTGAAAGGTCTTCTCCTGAACATGACTTTAATATGACGATTCAATCATCTCCTCAGAAATTCATTCAACCTGAAACAGCCTTGATAATACATCCCAATGCACCTCATACTGATGGTAGTTCAGTCTCTGCATCTGAAACAAAGATGAATGTTGATGTTCTTAGTCCAAAGGAACTAACCTCCAACATTCTGAAACCATCATACTTAGAGCAGATCCCGCTGATAATTCCCAAAACTGAGTTCACTTCAGTTATCAGTGAGAAAGCTACCTCACCTGTCAGAAATCCTGATAAAGGTAAAGGTGTTGCAGATGACACTGAAATCGTGAAACCCAATGCTATCAACACTGAAAAACTATTGTTTGACAGTATAAAGGCTATCAGAAATCAGGTGTCCAACACAGGGGGAGGAAAGTCTGAACATCAGGTTACTGAAGAAGAAGAAGCTGCTTCTTTTGGGATGACTGTGGAAGAGTTCAGAAGAGAAAAAAAGATAGCTGAAGAAAATGCCAGATTACTAAGTCTATCTGAAGCTGAAGCATTAAAGACAGCTGAACTTGAAGCTGAACAATTAAAAGGCAAAGAAGAAAATGTCTCCTCAGTCTCTTCAACTTGCCGTTGAATGAAAAGTTGAGGAGGAAAGAATCAAAAAGGAGAAAGCTAAACTGGTCAGAGAACAAAAGGAAAAAGAATGGTTTGAATCCAAGATGAACAGAGTTGATCCTAATCCAATCACAGCAGTCAGGGTTACCAAAGATAAACGTGGAATCATAGTAGAGATTGCAAGACATAAAAATCGCCTCAAGGTTCAGTATGTCTCCAATACCAATCTTACAAAATTCAGTCTGTCTGAATGAGTTGAAATTGGAAAGTGTCTGAACAAACTGAAACTAACAGAACTGGTTAGGACAGTTAAAAGAAGGCTTTCTTGTCTACAAGAGTCCTATGATAATCTGAAGAAACGTTTTCAACCTTCTGAAGGTAACTATGAAAATCCAGAAAAGGATCAACCATTAAAGAAAAGAAGAAGAAGGTCTTCTAGGAGATCTGAAGAAGAGATCATAAAGCTTATGGCCACTGGTGTTCTTCCAAACTGTAGAAATATGGATTGTTCAATCCCTCCAGGCTTCGTATTAATTGATAAACAGGTTCTTGAAAATCCTAGAGGATTTTTCTTCAAAGATGCTTATGAAAGACCCAGGTTTCAGAGAGTATCTAAACTTGACAATGCTGATTGGATGTATCTGAAAGCCATTTTATTCTACTTTGATTCAAGGGATCCTGAAACAGCAGACATTCGACTGAAGATTGTCAAATTGTTTGAAGCCAAGAAGCCTAGAGATCCTGAAACTGATATATGGGAAGAAAAGGTCAAGGTCCTAGAAAGCACTCAAGCGCACAAGCCTTCAAAAAGCTCTTAATTCTCTATGTACCTTATATTCTTGTTTTCTTTACCTTTATAAATCTGAAAATTTCAAAAACATTCAAAAATGAAAAGAATCCAAAAACAGTCAGTATGGATCATGTACATATGAGTTCCATTATGTAAATAGTTCTATTTGTTTATTATTTGTAAATAATGATGGATTATAAACAAATAGGGGGAGATTGTTAGTCTTGATTTGTTTACATTCCATCAGCGCTGAAGTTTTCAAAGAAGATTTCAGCAAAAGAAGCTATCTGAAGATTTGCCTCATCAACTTTAATAATGTTCATATGTAGGGCTGAAAGTTTCATCACTGAAACTTTCAGTCAAGGTTTACTGAAGTTTGTACTCAACAATTGGCCCCCTCGGTGACGTCATCAACTGTCTCTTTCAAGATGGTTTTGCATGAGGAAATCTGTTACTTACCAGTCTACAAGCTTGTGACGTGTGTCACTATTTCAACGGCTAGGATTGATAAGGGAAATGTATAAATACTCTTCTCTTTGTTGAGAAGAGTGGGCTTGCTTATTCTGTATGTTCAGATAGTAAGAGCTTTGTGCGTCTGTTTTCTCTCAAGTTTGTCCTTGAGTTTTTCATTGAATTTAAGAAGTCTGTTCTTCTTAAACTCTAGTCTGTAAGTTTGTTCTATCAATATTAAAAACCTTAGACATTTCTCTCTGTTCTTATAATTACTATTTTCGCACTTAATATTTCTTTAAGTTAGTATTATTCACAATTTGGGAACAACACTCTCTATATCTACGGCGCGAATAAGAAGACTCCAGAATCAAGATTGAAGATAGAAGATTCAAGATTCAAGATTCCGGATTATCCGAGAGTTAGTTAGCGAATTAAGTTGAGTCTTAGTTTGTTAGGAACCGTAGGCACATGATTATAAATACTTATCTCCTGATAAGTTTAGAGGTACGACTTTGACACAAAAACAACTAAGTGTTGCAGAGCGAAACCTCACCTCACCGTATGTGTTACGAATCTTGATTACTGTTTATCAGTTCAACGTGATCAAGAAAAACTCACAGATTGCCCAAGTGTTCGTGTGTTCGAACTATTACATCAGTTGTGATATTGGTAAGTTGTCAATCTGTGTGAAATCCTGTTTAGAGAGTCGTCAGTATCTATAATTATAAGTTGATTATAGATAGCTAAGTTTGAGAGATTGAGAGATTTATATTAGGTGGTTATATATCAAGAGTTGCTTACTTGATAGTTATTGTAATCATCTTCTTATTCAAAGCATTGTAATCATCTTCTTAATAAAAGCATTCGATTGATTGTGGTTTGATTTACTGTGTGTAAAACTTTTATTTGATTTGTTCAATTTCCGCAGAAAGTGTATTCAACCCCCCTTCTACACACCTGTTGCTTGTTGTTACTCTCTCATACAAGGGACCAACAACTGGTATCAGAGCAGGCTGAACGATTTCATTAGTTGAAAGTTCTAGATTCTGAGAAAGTTGACAATGTCTACAAGCAACAATTCTTCAAAATTTCCACAGATGTCTTCCAAAGGCTGTCCATATTTGATGGATCTGACTATCCTATGTGGAAGTTCATAGCAATGCTGTTCCTCAAGTCCATTGATAACCGTATGTCGGATGTTGTCACTAAAGGACAAATTATCCCCAAGATTCCTGCCACTGTCAGTGATTCATCTCCTGGCAGATCTGAAAAGGAAACAAGAAAGCCTGTTGCATCATGGACTGCTGAAATTTCTGGATGTGTTACCAGAAAGGTTTAATGATGTAACTACGGCACTGAGGGCTAGAGGAACACTACACGTGTATAACCTACAGTCTCTATCTATGGGTTCTTGCTGAATCATGAACAGATCACTGAACACAAGAAATATTCTCAACGACAACTGAAGGAGTCATTGGATAAAACTGATATTGCATTAGTTGCACAAAAAAAGAAGAAGAAAAGTCATAAGGCACTAGTTGTTGAATCTGAGACTGAGTCTGAATCTCAAGCTGACTACTCAGACTCAGACTCAAGTGATACTGATGATGTTCAGAATATCACTGAGCAAATGTCAATGTTAGCCAGACGTTTGAGAAGAGCTCAAAGGGGAAGAGGAAGATCTGACAGGGGCAAAGGAAATAGTTCTTTTGATCCCAAGAACGCTGAGTGCTTCAATTGTCAGAAAAAGGGACACATTGCTGCTAAGTGCAGATCAAAGAAGGTGGAATCAACATCAGTTGTTGATAAGAATGCTTACAGAGCAGATAAATACAAGAAGAAATATACTCAACACAAGAAAGGAAAGCCTGAAGACAAACCCAGTGCAAAAGGATTAATTGCTGAAACATGGGATACATAATCATCTACATCAGATGATGATGTATGTTTGATGACTCAAGAAGATGAAGAGATAGAAATCGATGAGGTTGATTATGGTATGTCCGAATCAATCTTTGAAGCTGACATGAAGGAAGCTGAGGAAAACAGCAAGCTCAGTGATTGGGATCCTGCTTCCATGTATAAGGTCAGTAATTTCTACTCTTACACTGATGAAGAAAAGGGTCTTGCATTCGAGTATCTGCTAAATGATTTCAAGACCAGCCTTAAGTCTCAGACTGACCTCAAAGCTGAAATAGCTAAACTTAAAGATGAGATTAAGGAAAATCAATCTCTCATTGATGTTGGTAAGAAAGCACAGTGTGACCTTGAATGTCAAAGACATATTAACAAACTTCTTAGTGAAGAACTTAAGGAAGCTAAAGACAAAGCTGATCAACTCCAAAAGATCACTGAGTCTTGGTGTAAGTCATCAAAGCTTGCTGAACAGTGCATAAATCAACAGATACCTAAACAGGTGAAGGTTGTACTTGGAGGTGACTATCAAACAGCAGCTTATGTAGCTGATGATGAGATAGCAAGTACAGATTTTGAGGAATATAGACAACTGATTAAGTCTCAGAAGTCAGCCTCAGAGAAACGACATGATCCAAGCCTAAAATTCAATATGTTTGTGAAGGCCAAAGATCATGGTAATGAGTGCTCAACTTCCAAACAACATAGTAAGTCTGTGTTAGACAGATTAGGCACTCAGTATGTTCAAAGAACTTCAGTCATAGAAAGGATTAATCCAAATCCTTTCAAAAGACAAAATTCTCTATCTGGCTCGGAGAGAAGTTATAAGAACAGGAAGACCGTTGTAAGTCAGAGGTCAAATCACAACAATGGTAAGTCCAAAGTTGTTGATCTTGGTAAGTCCAAGAAGATTAACAGTGGTAAGTCCAAACCTGTTGAAACAGGTGAGTCCAGTAAGCATGACAAAGGTAAGTCCAAAGTCATGGAGAAGAAAGTTGTTAGTCAATCTTCTCAGGATAACAAACAGAGACCTGACAAAGGTAAGTCCAAAGTCAGTGATCACCAGGTGAATCAGCTTGCAAAGAAAGTTGAGAAGTTATCCATCATATACAATCCTAAAACTGAGAGTAAATTCTCACAAGGATTGTTAGACACTCTACCTCCCGTCATCATTGGAAGAAGAAGATGCTACAAATTCAGAAGTAGAGGTCATGAGGATAAGGACTGTGATGCTGAAATCTCAAGGCCTGAGCAAGAACAAACTGATCAGCCTACACAGGATTCAGTTCCTGCTCAAGCTGAGCAGTCAGTTCAACAAGATGAAGCTGCTAAGTGCTCCTCATCTGAACCCATCAAGAAGTGGGTTCCCAAGCAAAACTAATGTGTTTAGTTTTTATATCATGTGCAGGGTTCAAGTAAATGGTACTTGGATAGTGGATGTTCAAGGCACATGACCGGATGTAAAGGACTTCTAAGTGATTTCCAGGAAGATGAAGGTCCTATAGTAATATTTGGTGACAACTCCCATGGAAGAACCAAAGGCTATGGGAAGATGCAAGCTGGTAAAGTCACTTTCCAGAGAGTTGCATATGTCAAAGGCGTCAAACACAACTTGATTAGTATCAGTCAATTGTGTGATGAGGGCAATGTTGTTACTTTTAGGAAGAAAGCAGGAACAATTTATAATGCTAAGGGAAAGCCTGTATTAATAGCTAAAAGAGAAAGAGATGTGTATCTACTTGATCTTAATTCTGCTGATCCCAATAATGAAACCTGCTTGTATGTTCCTGAGCTGAGTTGGTTATGGCATAAACGTTTGTCTCATTTGAACTTTAAAAATATAAATATGCTGTCTAATAAAGAGTTAGTCTCTGGATTACCAAAAATCACATTTGTCAAAGACAAATTGTGTTCAGCATGTGAACAAGGGAAACACCATAAAGGGTCCTTTAAATCAAAGCAAAATTTTTCAATAACAGACCCATTGCATATGTTGCATATGGATCTGTTTGGACCCATAAGTACTCCAAGCCTAAGTGGCAAGAAGTACACTCTGGTGATAGTAGATGAGTTCTCACGATTCACCTGGGTAATATTCCTAAAAGCCAAAAGTGAGGCTGCCCTGGAGATAATAAGTTTCATCAAAAGGGAAGAGTTGCAGAAAGGTTTGTCCGTAAAGCAACTCAGAAGAGATCATGGGACTGAGTTCGGGAACTCAACCCTTGAAAGCTTCTGTGAACAAAAAGGAATATTACAAAATTTCTCATCTGTCAGAACTCCACAACAAAATGGAGTTGCTGAAAGGAGAAATAGAACCTTAATTGAGGATGCAAGGACAATGCTATGTGAGGCAGGATTGAAACTCTATTTCTGGGATGAAGCTGTTAGTACAGCCTACTATACTCAGAATAGGTCAATCAATGTCAAAAGACATGGAAAGACTTCATATGAAATGTATAAGTCTAGAAAGCCCAATATAGGTTATTTCCATATCTTTGGTTCAAAATGCTATGTGCTGAATCAAAGAGATCAGTTCCATAAGTTGGAACCCAAAGCTGATCCTGGAATATTTGTTGGTTATTCCTCAATCTCCAAATCATACAGAGTATATAACTCTAGGAGAAAGGCCACTGAAGAATCAATTTATGTTTCATTTGATGAAGACAGTATTGATCAAGCTGAGAAAAGTCAAGCTGACTCCGTTAGTCATATCCTATGTATGTCATAGGAGATGATAGTGATGATGATGTGTATTCATCAATGAAATCATCACAAGCTTCAAAGGATTCTCAAGCTGAGAAAGATGATGAGTTCGCCAATCCTTTTGGAGGTGAAGTCCCTCAGACTGAGAATCATAGTGATAATCAGTTTGTTGACAATGCTGCTGTTGAGACTGAGAAGATAAGTTCACCTCGAGTTCCTCAACGTCACTCAGATTCAGAACCAGACTCTCCAACTACCACATTTAAATTCCTCAAAGATCATCCTAAAGATCAAATCATTGGAAATGTCCAAGAGAAAGTCATGACCAGATCTAAGGCTACAGCTAACTATGCTGCTCACTTTGGTTTTCAGTCTCAGATGGAACCAAAGAAGACTGAGGAAGCCTTAGCAGATGAGGATTGGATTGATGCTATGCAAGAGGAATTAAATGAGTTTGAAGAGGTACGACTTTGACACAAAAACAACTAAGTGTTGCAGAGCCAAACCTCACCTCACCGTATGTGTTACGAATCTTGATTATTGTTTGTCAGTTCAACGTGATCAAGAAAAACTCACAGATTGCCCAAGTGTTCGTGTGTTCGAACTATCACATCAGTTGTGATATTGGTAAGTTGTCAATCTGTGTGAAATCCTGTTTAGAGAGTCGTCAGTATCTATAATCATAAGTTGATTATAGATAGCTAAGTTTGAGAGATTGAGAGATTTATATTAGGTGGTTATATATCAAGAGTTGCTTACTTGATGGTTATTGTAATCATCTTCTTATTCAAAGCATTGTAATCATCTTCTTAATAAAAGCATTCGATTGATTGTGGTTTGATTTACTGTGTGTAACACTTTTATTTGATTTGTTCAATTTCCGCAGAAAGTGTATTCAACCCCCCTTCTACACACCTGTTGCTTGTTGTTACTCTGTCATACAAGGGACCAACAATATGAAATATGGGTGGATTACATCCGTAAATGCCCTCTGGCATTCGCCTTCTGTGGCGCACCACTCCACATTGTTCCTCAACATCTGTTGGAGTTCTGGTACACCTATACTTACAACCAGAACAGGGGAGAGATCATAGGAACTGTTCTAAATGGGGATAGAACAGTTGTCCTTTCTGTACAGCGGCTAAGGGACGTTCTTCAACTCCCTCAATCTGATGAGTTCGAGCCGGCTGTCACAAGGCAGGTGGCTAGGTCTGTCCTACCCAGAATGGGTCACCCTCAGACAGAGGGTGTTATTAAAAAGGCCACCTTTCCAATAAGTTGGGGTTTTATGGTGTCAACAGTGATTCGTTAACTGGGAACCAAGGTTGGAGGACTGGCCCAAGTCAACGAGTTCGAGATACAGCTGCTGTACAACATGTACTTTGCGAGGAATTTAGACTTGTTGGAGTATGCCCACTGACACATGTACGCCAATTGATCTCTACCGGTGATGTATGGGCCTATCGGGTCACACGCCGGGGGTTGATCTTGACAACAACCTAAAAGGAGGGTTAGAAATGAATAATTAAAGATGGTTGGTGATCCTGTCAGGGTTAGCGACGCTAACCATGCTGTCACTAACCGTGCCGCGTTAGCGGCGCTAACCTTAAGTGGTTAGCGGCGCTAAGCTTGGGCGGTTAGCGGCGCTAACCCATCTGACAGATTACAACTTTATTCCTTTCACCTCCACTCTCCACCAATGCATGTGGATGGCTTGGATTTCTTTATGGCCGGCTTGGGAGTTCCAGGGGGCAAAAGAGGTTCATAAAAACACATGCAATCTCTCATTTTCTCTCAAGTTGTTCTTGGTGAAAATACACACACATAAGAAGCCTCAAGTGGTTGTTCTTCTGAGTTGTAAGAGAGAATCTAAGTGAAAGTTCCTGGAGTTCTTTGGTTGTTGTTCTAGAAATCATTCTTCATAAGGGAAGGAATGCTCAAGGGATGCTAGTACATCAAGATCACGGTTTTTCCCGGGGTGGACTTCGATAGTCAAAGAGGAGCTTGTCACTTGCTTGGATTCGTGATCGACACCAACAACCAGAGACATCAGGGGTATACTCTCTTCTCCCTCTCTTTTAAGTTGCATTTCTTGTTGTAGAGATTGGTACACAACTTGGGGTTCCTTTTTGTGGTTCGTTTTTGTTTGTAAAATTCCTATTTTGTACTTGCATGCTTCCGCTATGATGAACCACGAACCCCAATAGTGGTATCAGAGCCACCTCTACACTAGATTTGCACTATGTGGCTTTGAAAATCCGAAAAATGTGATTTTTGGTTCTGTCCGGGGTTTAGCGGCGCTAACATTTCCATGTTAGCGGCGCTACCCTGTCCGTAGCGGCCGCTAAGCCGTCTCGCGATAGTGGCGCTAAACTTGAGTTAACGACGCTAACTTTTATAGTTAGCGGCGCTAACCCGTCTGGCAGAATGCATTTTTGCCTAAAATCAATTTTGTTGGATCGATTGAGCTACTTGTTCTTTCTGGAATTTTATTCCAGAATTGTTGTGTGTTTTTTATTAAGTTGCCTTATGTATTGGTTGGTGTATTTATATGTGGATTAACATTTTGGCATGAAAATGGTTAATTGCATATACTTACATTGTGTATATATGACTATGGAATTTTGACTTGTTTAAGGTTCTTAATGCATATGTACAGAGGATTATTAGTGCCTTGAGTGATTAGATAATCTTAACCAAGACATATAAGATTTACATGGTTTTGTGTGGCACACCATATGTAGTTTGTGATTTCTTGTATGTGGTTGTAGTATGTGCATCCGGTAACATTTATGAGCCATAAGACCTATGTGATGTGTTTGGTTGGTTTTAGATTAATGTATTTATTCATTTGGTGGTTTGTACCACAATGGTTTGTAATAATTAATCTATTCATTCGGTTTGTATGTTTAACGGCTTGCATGCCGATTTCGTATTCTTTGTAATTTGTAGAATTAGCTTAGAATAGAAATTGTGGCTTGCATGCCATTTCTTTTAAATTTGTAAATTGTAAAAGGAGAACCGAAGCAACCAACAAGAACCATTGGGGGGTGTCTTGGCATACTTGGATCCGAAGGTCGGTAGGAGACGCGATGGATCAAGTGGGAGAAGCACACATCGAGTCATTCGGTGTAGTCCTTAGATGACTTAGTCTTGCCCGTTGGCTCACGGGCAAGGCGCATAGGATTGGCTCGTTACCGGATTATATTACATGCGTGGTTGATTTTATTTTGTACTTTTTCTTGCATGGATGTTTAGGATCTTCGCATGCTAGAAAATTTTTCAAAATAATAAAATCAAATAGTTTTTAAATTGGTTTACAAACTCCGCGCGCCACATAGACAAGAATTGGTTAAAAGTGTTTTAACCGGAGAAACAAAAACCCGTTTTTCAAAAGTAAATCTCACACCACCCGTAAGATGACACCGCCCAAATCTAGTGAAACAAGATTGGTCGTCGAGCTCTAGCCGAGATCGATTTTGCGTAACTGTGTGGAAGTCGCGTGTGGCAACTCGCAAGGTCGGTTGTCGAGCTCTAGCCGAGCCGGCCATTGGGCTAGAGTACCACCGTGTATCTTGACGGACGATTTACAAATTCCAAGACTTAAACGCAATGGTAGTTGTCGAGCTCTAGCCGAGCTATCAAAGTGTTTTAATGAGGAATTGGTGTGTAGGGATCAAACATGCCAAATGGATGCTATGAGTACCTAGGATCCCGCAAGTGCCTAGGAGTTGCGATCCCGGATTGCAATTGGTAAGTTGTTTACCTGCCTAAAATAGCTCCATGAAGTGATCCGCGGCAAACCCGTCATGGATTGGGGTATTTTGAGGTTCTTAGCCCTTGTTAAGATAATTTGGTTTTCTTAAATCAAGTGGGTAATTATTTTAACGATGATTATATCGAAACTTACTAAAACTTGTACTCTTATTTTAGATGGCAAATCTTAACGACACTACATCAAAACTATCATTTCGTTTGTTCCTGGAAAAGGAGAGACTCGTAGGAGTGAACTTCGTTGACTGGTATCGTGTGTTAACGATTGTCCTTCAACACGAGTCAAAGTTGCACGTCCTTGAGCAACCTCTTCCGGAGCCACCTGCTACAAATGCGAGCTGGGCCACAAGATACGCATGGGAAAAGCGTGTCAGAGATACACAAGATGTTTCTTGTCTCATGTTGTCGACTATGAGCTGTGGAAGCAACTCAAGCATTTGAGTGCGTACGACATGATTAACCAGCTAAAGGACATGTTCCCACAACAGGTTAGACAAGAACTTTTTGAGTATGTCAAGGCTTTAGTCGGTTGTAGGATGCAGGAAGGCGGGGATGTAAGTGTTCATGTCCTTAAGATGAAGGCGTACATGGACCAAATGGAGAGACTTGGATTTCCCATAGGGAGGGAACTGATGGTGAATTTGATTCTCCAATCCCTGCCCACGTCTTATGAGAAGTTTGTCATGGAATATATCGAAGACAATATGGATTGGTCCTTAAGTGAGCTACATGGCATGTTAAAGGCTGCTGAGTTGAATATGGCCAAGTGTAAGCTAATCTCGTCCACACCCGCTAAGGCTACTGGGAAACAAAAACACAAGAAGAAGAAACTGACCTCAAATGGAAAGCTTGGTTTGACTAAGCCTACCATAACCGTGGAAGTTGAGGGAAATGAGATTATGCCTCAAGATAACGTTCCACTCGGGGTAGTTTGCTACTTTTGTGGGGAAATTGGAAATTGGTGCCGTCACGCCTGCCCTAAGTGCCTGAATGAGCTAAGTATCCTAAAGCGGAAGAACGTTAGCTCCTCGACTTCAGGTACATTCACGATTATACTCCATTGATCTTCTACTTCAATAGACTGAGTTTTTTGAACGCTAGTCAAAGCACTCACGTTTGTTACAAACTTGTTTGTTGCAAAGTGAAGGTGTTTATCTGAAGTAGGCTGATGATGCATGGAAAGCTGGAAGAAGTAAAGGGAAGCATAAGTGTTTGTCTCTTACTAGAAGGTTGACAAATGTATCATGAGTTGCAAAGGCAAACCCAAGTTCAGTGGGGATTGCTGAACTCTGTGTAGGTTGAAATGGTGGTGCTTCAAATTCGGTCTTGTGTTGAACCGAGACATCATGAGCAATTTTGTGGACCAGTAAACTAGTTAGGTCGACTAGATTACTAAGGGTCTGTGATGCCAGTGAACCAATTTGAGCAGGAGGAAGAGGACTTACAGTAGAGATTGGATTCAAAATAATCAATTTGTCTGTTGTTGTTGGTGTTGAACATCCAATAGAGAAATCTTTGGGACGAACATGTCGTTGGGAGATAGCAGCAGGTGCAGCAGTAGGGAGTGAGTCAGAGGAAGCAGAAGAAGAAGATGGAATTGTTCGCTTCAGCTTCTTTGACTTTATAACAGGACAGAGATCAGATTGTCCTTGTGTAGTAGAAGATTTGCGAAGCAGGTGTTTCCTTTTCTTTGGAGCAGGTGAAGGTGTAACTGAAGGAGCAGCAGGCTTTTCAGTAGTCTCTGAATCTGAAGGCTTATCAAGGGTTGTATCAGTAGGAGATGGGCGACCTGAAATAGCAGGAGAATGGTCCATCCTAGCGTAAACCATCTTGGCTTCAGTAAGTGGAATGGGATCAGCAGAGTTAATACTGGTCCAGACAGAGGGAGGCAGAGAAGACGATTCAACTAAATGTGTGGCTGAAGTATAATGAGAGCTTCGTAGCAGGTGTTGAAACAGGAGGGATATAAATCGAGGAAAAGGAATATGTAGATTTCTCTTTTTCATCTTGACTTGGGTGAGAAGAAGATTGAAGACAAAAGCAGCATAGTCGACCTTTGTATCATACATCAAAGCATGACCTAAACTCAGCACATTGTCAGCGATTTGATCCATTCCCCCAGTTTTAGCAGTCATACAGAAGGAGATAATACTGAAGAAACTACAACAGATGGTAGGGAGTTTGTTTCGGACAAGGGTTTTTCCTTTGATGTAGGAAGTTTCAGGCAGCCTCAGTTAATCACAATAAGATCCTTTGCTGATTTTGTGAAAGGATCACAGGGAGACTCATCATCAGTGGGTAGATGCAGGGTTTTGGCAAGAAAGTATTTATCAATACGACATTTTTGCTTGCCGTTCAGCAAGGTGAAAGCAATTTTGGGGTTTTCAGAGGTCTCATCGATAACAGCAGCAGTCATCCAAAATTCACAAAGATGCTCTTCAAACATGGGAATTTGGGCGGTTAAAGCATAGTTGATCGGGCAATGACGAAGAAAGTTTATGAGATTGAAGAACTTAGATTTGGAAGAAACAGGAGAGAGAGATACATAAATGTTGTTGGATTTGAAAACAATGTCATCATTGGAGATGATTGGTACAACAGAGGCTGGGAGATGAACACACAAGGATGCTGGGTGAGACATGATGATTTGAGAGAAGAAAAGTATGTCGAAGGAAAATAAGAAACAGTAGAGAGAAGAAGGAAGAAGATGATACAACGTTATATAGGTTTGAGAGGTAGAGGGCGGTTAACGAAGAAAAGAGAAAAGAACGGCGAGGTCCAAAAAAATAGGTTCAATTTAATTGAAATGTAACCGTTGGATGAAACCGCATAAACTAACCATAGTTAAAAAAATTTGCATATGTGTATAATTGTTATTTATTAACAGTTAAGAATTGTTATCTGAAAGGCTGTTAATCAGGGTATTTCAGGGAAACAACATTAAGTGAAAATAACTAAGAATTACATTGACTTATTAAATAAAATAATATGAAGAAAGCAACGAAGAACACAGAACAACTCATAGAAACTGCATTCATTAAAGATAGATTAAACAATACATTTACAGTGGAGCATTCAACAAAAATAAGCTAAAGCAAAAAGATGAACAAGAAATGCATCCACGCCAAAAGATGATCGCCAATGCTAGTTAATCAAGAAGATTAACGGCGATTTGAACTGTTGCTCCAACTCCAATATTGTTGATCCGTATGGTAATGGTGTACAGAAAAGGGTGATTGACAACGACGAATGTAAGTTCCATGAGTGAAAATTACGAAAAGAGAAAAGGGAGGGAAGAAGATGAAAGAAGTGAGAATGAAGTGGAGTAGATTAACAAAGAGATAAGCAAGGATAAATAAAGAGAAGAAGTAATCATTATTTGGAGGGATACTGAACATGAAATGACGGCTGTAATAAATGCTACTCCAAATAAAGATAAACTGAGTTAACCAAACGACTACAAATCCAGTAGATATTTTATTAAAAATGTAAAAAGAATACTTACCTTGCAGCTGAAGACATTCAGATGAGATGTGCAGTTGATTATGTTTCAGTAGACCATGTTTCAGCAGAGGAGTTTTTTTTTTTTTTTTTTTTCAGCATGCCAAGTTCAGAAACAAGAAATTTGAATCGTGCTTCATCCAAATCTTTTGTAAATATATCAGCTAATTGGTGTTCAGTCGGAACAAAGTACAGCTCAATATTATTTTTGGCAATATGATCTCTGATGAAATGATGACGAACATCGATATGCTTGGTTCGCATATGAAGCACAGGATTGTTGGAGATGGCTATGGCACTGGTGTTGTCACAGTAGATGGGAGTCTTGACTAGCGAAACACCATAGTCAGCAAGCTGATGCTGAATCCATAAGATTTGAGCACAACAACTCCTTGCTGAAATATATTCAGCTTCAGCAGTGGATAGTGAGATTGAATTTTGTTTCTTGCTTTGCCAACTGACTAGTTTGCGTCCGAGCAGCTGACATCCACCAGTAGTACTCTTTCTGTCCAAATGACAACCAGCATAATCAGAATCTGAAAAACCCATTAGATCAAAACCCGAGTCTCTGGGATACCAAAGACCCAGATGAGGAGTACCCTTCAGGTATCTGAAAATCCTTGAAACGGCAGACATATGAGATTCTTTTGGATTTGCTTGAAATCGGGCACATAAGCATGTAGAAAACATGATATCAGGGCTACTAGCAGTTAAATAAAGCAAAGAACCAATCATTCCTCGAAAAGTGGGCAAGTCAACTGCTTTTCCATCAAGATCAGCAGTTAACTTGGTTTTGGGAGCTATGGGTGTTTTCATGATTGAACATTCAGTGAAATTGAACTTGTTCAGTAATTCAGAAATATACTTACCTTGATTGATAAAAATGCCAGTTTCAGTTTGCTTAATCTGAAGTCCTAAAAAGTAAGTTAGCTCACCCATCATACTCATTTGAAACTTTTTGGTCATGATTCTTTCAAATTCCTTACACAAATTTTCATTAGTAGACCCAAAAATTATGTCACCAACATATATTTGAACAAGAAGCAAATCACCTTTTTCACGACCAAGAAAGAGAGTTTTATCAATTGTACCTCTTTTGAAGCCCTTTTTAAGAAGATATGCTGAAAGAGTATCATACCAGGCTCGAGGTGCTTGTTTTAATCCATACAGTGCTTTGTCTAGCTTGTATACATGATTTGGATATTTGGGATTTTCGAAACCGGGAGGTTGCTGAACATATACCTCTTCTTTCAGTTCGCCATTGAGAAAAGCACATTTGACATCCATCTGATAAACTTTGAATCCTTTATGAGCAGCAAAAGCAAGAAATATACGAATTGTTTCCATTCTTGCAACAGGAGCAAATGTTTCATCATAATCAATTCCTTCTTCCTGGCAGTATCTCTTGGCAACAAGTCTGGCTTTATTTCGGATTACTACCCCTGATTCATCCTTCTTGTTCCTGAACACCCACTTGGTTCCTATCACAGATTGATTTGTAGGAGGTGGTACGAGATTCCATACCTTATTTCTTGTGAATTCATTCAGTTCTTCTTGCATTGCTGAAACCCAATGTGCATCTTTTAAAGCATCATTAACCTTCTTAGGTTCAGTTTGAGAAATGAACTCAGCAAACATGCAAAAACCTGTAGTGACAGAACTTCTAGTACGAATCCCTTCATCTAGATCTCCAATGACTTGATCGATAGGATGGGCTTTAGTCCACTTGTTATTAGGAGGTAAAGGACTGTCAGCTAGAGGAGGTACAATTGTAGTTCCAGAAATAGAAGAGTTTATTTCAAGAAAAGGATCAGTAGAAACTTCAGTCATTGAAGGAGACTGAAATTCAAGTTCAATCAGTGGTATTTCGTGATTAATAGGTTCAGGAATAGGTATTTTTGAAGAAGTATTTGTGAAAATGGGTGTTGAAGAAGCAGGAGGTACGCCGTTATCATCACAGTTATCGTATGCTTTTTCTGGTGTCTGATCAACTGAACTATCTTCAAATGGTGAGGAAAGCAACTCATCCCAGTTTTCTGAAGAAGTAGTATTTTGATCTAAGTGTCTTGACTGAAGATCTAACTCATCAAAAGTGACATCCATTGTCTCAAAGATTGTTTTGCTTTTGAGATTGAAGACTCTGTATGCCTTTGAAATGCTGGAGTACCCAAGAAATATTCCTTCATCAGCCTTGGGAGCAAATTTACTTGGATGATCTTTACTATTCAGAATGAAACAAGTACTGCCAAATATTCTCAAATGACCAACATTTGGAATTTTGTTGTGCAGCAATTCATAAGGAGTTTTCAAGAGCCTTTTGACTACCAGAGATCTGTTTTGAGTATAACATGATGTATTGATGGCCTCAGCCCAGAAACGTAATGATATCTTTGCTTCAGCAAGCATAGTCCGTGCAACTTCAATTAGTGTACGATTCTTCCTTTCAGCAACTCCATTCTGTTGAGGTGTGTATGCAGCTGAAAAATTCTGAATGATTCCATTTTCTTCACAAAAGTCTTCAAGAGTTCCATTTCTAAATTCAGTACCATGATCACTTCTTAGCTGCTTAACATGAGTATCGTACTGACGATTCATTCTGATGATAAAGCTAATTATGATCTCTGCTGTTTCACTCTTTTTAGACAGAAAGAATACCCAAGTGAAACGTGTATATTCATCCACGATCACAAGAGTGTATTTCTTACCACTGAGACTCGGAGTGCTGACTGGACCAAAAAGATCCATGTGAAGCAGTTGAAATGCTTGATTGATCTGATCACAGTACTTTGATTTGTGAACAGACTTCTTTTGCTTTCCTTTTTCACAAGCATGACAAACTTTATCTTTCACATAATTAATCTTAGGCAATCCTTTTGCTAACTGCCCTTGTGCAAGTGTACTCATATTCTTGAAATTCAGATGGGACAATCTTTTATGCCATAACCAATGCAATTCTTTAACAGACTGAGAAATGAAGCATACATCTGAGGGAGAAGTGACTGAATTAAAATCGAGAACGTACATATTATCTATTCTCTTGGCTTGAAGGACTTCAGTGCCTTCTTTGTTTCTGATAGAACACTTGTATATCTTGAAAAGAACAAAATAATCCGCATCACACATCTGGCTTATGCTTATCAGATTATGCTCGAGTCCAGTAACATGAGCGATATTTTTGATGTGAATAACGCCTTTCTTCAGTTGACCGTATGCATCTGTTTTTCCACATTTTCCTCCACCAAATATAACTTTTGGACCATCAACTGGAGTAACTTTTGTTAGTAACGATTTGCACCCAGTCATGTGTCGGGAGCATCCACTGTCAAGGTACCAGGTATTATTTCCTTGACTTTCCTGCACAAAGTAACAAAGAGTTAAACCAATTTGTGAACCCACCTGCTGATGGGCTCAGAGGAAGTATTACAAGTAGCAACAGGAGCATTACATAATTTGGCTTCATGACCTCTAATACCACATTTGTAACACTTACGAGTACATTTGGTATTCTTATGATGTTTGTCACTATCTTTTTGAGAACTAGATCTCGTTAATTCCTTTAACTGAATCATCATGATCTTCAGTGTTGATTCAAATTTTTGAAATTTGTTCAACCTCTTTGACTTTAGTTTATCATATTGAGTACTCTGTGTTTCAGATCTTTTAAACTTTTGACTGTGTTTTGAATGGTTAGATTCAAGTGAAGTCTCAGCTTTCAGACTTTCAGTGATGATGTGAACTAAAGGAGATTCAGTTTTAACCAAAACTATGGGTTTAGGTTCAGTAAAATTTGAAAGTTCAGATTCAGTAATCAATTCACATTCAGTGATCACAGACCGTTCAGATTCAGTATATTTGGAAAAATCTTGCTGAAGATCATTCTGTTTTTCAAATTTATCGGAGGGTAACTGTATATTTCTGATTTCAGAATTTGTCTCCTCATTGAATACAGGAACATTATTGTCTGCCTTAGTGAATATTTTATAAAGCATATCTGAGTTTCCTATGTTTTCACATGTGAACTCACTGAAAAACATTTCATCAACAGTTTTACACTTTTTGCTGAATGAGGCAGCTTCTTTGATTTTTCCTAACCCAACTCTTTCTCTCTGAATGATCATTTGATGATTGATACTTTCAAAAGCAAGTTTGTTTGGACTAAGCCAGAGATCAATGATGGACTGACGATCTTTGAGTTTATCGTTTGTTAAAGAAAGCTCAGTTTTAGCCATTTTTAGTTCATTTGCTAATAATTCTAGATGAAATTTCAAGGCACAGGACTCTTGAACCAGAGTATCATTCTCAGTTTCAGTTTTCTGAATTTGGATCTGTTGATCAGAAAAGATTTTCTTGATTTTGTTTTGTTCACTATGAGTAGAAATTAAATCAGACACCAAGTAAGCAAACATATCATTTTTCTTATTTGAATCATAATTCTGAAAGTTTGATACCTTGTACATCATAGAGGAATTCCAGCCTTCAGCTGAACTTAATCGTTCAGCAATAGCTAGGTCTTTCTTGAACTGGCTTACAGTAGCCACCAGACATATATCGGGCTGAGCACACCCTGAAAATTCTTCTGCGAACATAGCTTTTTCAGATTCTTCATCATCATCAGAAGTGTCGGAATCAGTCCAGTTCAATTCTCCAGCTATCATAGCCTTTTCTTTCTTCTTTTCAGACGAGCTTTGATTTTTTAGCTTCAGTGCTTTGTACTTGGACTTGTACTTGTCAGCCGTTGACGGATAACCCTTAGTTGGAGTCTTAACAACACAATTTGCGGCAAAGTGGCCAAGCCTACCACACTTGTAACATTCCATTTTAGATTTATCAGCAGCAGATTTGAAGCTTCCTGACCCTGGATTATTGGTTTTAGCCTTGAATTTTAAGAACTTATTGAAGTTCTTCATGATGAAAGCTCGTTCAATCTTGAACTCCGGATGACCCTCTTCATCTGCAGCTTCCCAGTCATTCTCTGTCTCTGTGTCAGAATCATCAGAGGATTGCTGAGTTGACACTTCAGTTTCTGCCACGAGAGCTAAGCTCTTTTTAGCTGATCTCTTCAGCTCCAGTTTCTGAGCTCTAGTTTGCTCATCATTCAGCAAAATACCATACAGCTTCCTCATATCCAGTTTTCTCAGCTTGTTGTTGGTTCTGAGAACTAAACACATAGTATCCCACTCACTGGGAAGAGCATCCAAGAATCTGTTGAGAATCTGAATTTTATCTCTTTCAACACCAGCTTCTAGCATATCATTCAGTAAACAAGTGAATCTGGTGTAGACTTCAGTGAGAGTCTCAGAATCCTTAGCACAAAAGCTTTCATACTTTCTGATGACATTTGTCTTCTTGTTTTCTTTTACTTCTTCAGTTCCTTCATATGCTATACACAGAGCATCCCACATATCCTTAGCAGTTTTCAGAGAGGATATTGTGTGATAGACATCATTTGGAAGTGAGATGGCAATGTTGTTTCGCATCTTAGCATCCAAATTTACCTGTCTTCTGTCCTCATCAGTCCACAGGGTTCTTGGTTTTGGAAGAGATTCCAGTAGTTCACCTTCATCACTCATGAGTGAGATGGGTTTTGGAATGATGGGACCGCTCTCTAGAACAGACAAAGACATGGTATCCAGGTTTTCAAGATAGAGAAGCATTCTTCCCTTCCAGCTAGAAAAGTTTTCAGAAGAGAACTTTGGTGGTTTACCGGAGGATCCATTGTCATTATAATCAACTTTAGACATCTCGGCAGATCTCAAATTATAGAAGAATTTGAACCTGCTCTGATACCAATTGTTGTTCCCAAAATTATGAATAATACTAACTTAAGGAAATATTAAGTGCGGAAAAAGTAGTTATAAGAACAGTAAGAAATGTCTAAAGTTTGTTAATATTGATATAACGAACTTTACAGACTAGAATTTAAGAAGAACAGACTTCTTAAATTCAACTAACACTTAAGAACAGACTTGAGAGAATACAGACGCACAAAGCTCTTGCAATATCTGAACAGACAGAATTCGCAAGCACACTCTTCTCTATTAAGAGAAGAGTATTTATACATTTCCCTTATCAATCCTAACCGTTGAACTAGTGACACACGTCACAATCTTGTAGATTGATAAGTAACAGATTTCCTCATGCATAACCATCTTGAAAGTGACAGCTGATGACGTCACCGAGGGGACCATCTGCTGAAGATAAACTTCAGTAGTCATAAACTGAAAGTTTCAGAGATGAAACTTTCAGTTCTTCAGATGAACCTTATTTGAGACGAGAGGCAAATCTTCAGAAATCATCTTTTGCTGAAATCTTCTTAGAATACTTCAGTACTGATGGAGTGTAAACAAATCAAGACTAACAGATCCCTTATCAATAGGACCATTTCACACAGGCTGCAGTTTGGTTTTTGTGAAGACAAAACCCATACTGACTTGGGGGCAGGATGTCTTACTAGAGGCCGCTTCTTGTCTGTGATGCTTTGGGTACGGTATGTCATGTGCAAGTGGGAGTCTGTTGGAGTATGCCCACTGACACACGTACGCCAATTGATCACTACCGATGATGTATGGGCCTATCGGGTCACACGCCGGGGGTTGATCTTGACAACTACCAAAAGGAGGGTTAGAAATGAATAATTAAAAATGGTTGGTGATCCTGTCAGGGTTAGAGATGCTAACCATGTTGTCGCTAAGCGTGCCGCGTTAGCGGCGCTAACCTTAAGTGGTTAGCGGCGCTAAGCTTAGGCAGTTAGTGGCGCTAACCCATCTGACAGATTACAACTTTATTCCTTTCACCTCCACTCTCCACCAATGCATGTGGATGGCTTGGATTTCTTTAAGTCCGGCCTTGGGAGTTCCAGGGGGCAAAAGAGGTTCATAAAAACACATGCAATCTCTTATTTTCTCTCTAGTTGTTCTTGTTGAAAATACACACACATAAGAAGCCTCAAGTGGTTGTTCTTGTGAGTTGTAAGAGAGAATCTAAGTGAAAGTTCCTGGAGTTCTTTGGTTGTTGTTCCAGAAAGCATTCTTCATAAGGGAAGGAATGCTCAAGGGATGCTAGTACATCAAGATCACAGTTTTTCCCGGGGTGGACTTCGATAGACAAAGAGGAGCTTGTCACTTGCTTGGATTCGTGATCGACAGTAACAACCAGAGACATCAGGGGTATACTCTCTTCTCCCTTTCTTTTAAGTTGCATTTCTTGTTGTAGAGATTGGTACACAACTTGGGGTTGTTTATTTTTGTTTGTAAAATTCCGATTTTGTATTTGCATGCTTCCGCTGTGATGAACCACGAACCCCAACAAGACTATGCTCAGCTCATCTTCAACGAACTTAGGGTCCAAGTGATGATGATCACAAGGGATCTTCATATACCTTTCATAAGGTACATGTCCTTAGCATTTGAAGCCGAGCTGGGGACAGCACTCTATGAAGCTGATCAGGATGTGTTCCTGTTTCCTACATTCAGCTCAAAGATGTTCAATAATGACATCTTCCCAGAGCAAGAGGGTCTGAGTGATCTTATACTGCTGATAGCTGAGTCAGCTTCATCAGAAACTGAAGTAGAGGGATCCAATCAAGGGGGAGCTTCCCAAGCTGATCCAATGGTTCAAGCTGAGCAACCTGCTAAGGCTGCACCAGCAAATATTGAAGCTGCTTCTGGTAAGATCTCTCCACTTTCTTCTTCTTCTCACTATTCTCCATCCACTTTTGGAGACAAGACTGCACTAAACCCAACTCAGTCTAACCCATCTCCTCCACCTTTTATCCATCTTAAATCCCACTCTGAAGCCACCCTTAGTATGCCCACTGCTACTAGGGAGAAGATCTAAACCTATACTAGAAAAACTACAAAAGGTGGTGCTACTCTGATAGGCATCACTGGAGCTGAGATCACACTGATCCCTCCCCAGGCAGGAGTTAAGGGGGAGACGCCTACTCTTCAGGTGTAAACCTCTAGGCTCATTTCAACCTACAAGCCTAAGCCGGGTGTGGTGTCTACTCAGCCCACACTCTCCAGAGCCATGGGAGAGCCTGTTACTGTGCCTAAGCTGACACACTTAGGTAACATTTAAATACTGCCCAATCCCTAGGGTTAATCACCCCCCTCCAAACCAATTAGCCAATCACCTACCTATACACTTCACGTTTCTAGCCCAATTACTTCTCTTCACTTCTTACACCCACCTGCACGACCTGTCAATGTTTCATCTCAACACCAAGATGAATCACAGGGTCCAAACTCTGGTGCAAATGAGTTTGAGGGTATACACCAACCCTTCGATGATGCACCCACACACTCACCTGCTGTTTTTCTTGACTCTTTTTCATCACAGGATAAACTTTTTGAGTCCAATGAAAAGGCTTAGTCTACTCCAGAAGCATCTGCCTCCTCAGGCGTTCAACAATTAAAGCAGTATTTAGCAGCTCCGTTTGGTCTGTTCCATCTCAAGCAGTAGAAGAACAAACGCAAAATCTATCAAAGGCTTGAGAAGCTGACTAATGAAGTTAAAGAGATTGCTTCTACCGTTGCTGCCTTATCTGAAAGAAAGACTTCAACCCCTGGTGATGACCTCGGTAGTTCATGTGCTAAGTCCCCGTATTCAAATGAAACAATTTCCTGTTGAGAGGAAACTGAGTGGCTAGGTGGGGTTAGTCCATGCTTTGTTGGGATGACATAGTCTTTTATGGCTGGAAAACTCTCAGCACTCGAATTTTATTTTCTCACACTCTCACCCTCTTTTTCTTTTAATCTCTCCACTTCGTCTACAGAATCCTTCTCATACAGACCACCAGTCTCAATAACATCAATATCAAAAATATCATCGTGAGTATAGACTGGTGATTTCTCAGCAACTTGATTAAGAATATCATCAGGAGTTATAAGTAGTGTCTCAAGATTCATCTCAATGCCCTGCTCAGGAGTGTCCTGTGATTGTGACTGTGATTTTTCAATAAACTTACCTAATGGAATTTCATCATCCTCATCTCCCTCTCCTAAGTTCATACCACCGACATTCTCTTCTTCTCCCCTCTCATAATTTTCACTCGACTCTCCCATGTCAGCTTCCCCCGAAGAAGACTGACTCCTATAATCTAAACTCTTGGGATCTACATCTCTTTGGGTAGAGTCAGCAGGTTCTTGCCGATCCGGAAGAGCAATGTTATTCTCACTCACGTATGCCTCTATGATTGGATGTAAGTCCATTAACATAATAAGTTCAGCAGGCATCACAAAGGCTTGAACACCTTCCACAGATTCGATCTTGTATATCTTTTGCATTATATAGATTGTAGGCAAAGGATCATCATTTCTCCTTGAGATCTCAAGCGGATGTCGAAGCATCATTCGTTGCACAATCATGGATAAAAATCTAGGATAAGATAGAAACTTCTTTGCTTGAGATTGAATTTGTTTCTGATGAATAACTTTATGTAGATCATGAAAGATAATTGATGAATTATCAATATGCATGTGCTTAACCATGGCAATTAGAATCTTGAAAGAACTGAAACTTCCTCCATCAACTCCCTTGGAGATACTGGTGAGGCATCTGTTGATAATAGCATATATGGTCTGCCAGATTGGAACCATGTTCGTCCTTTTAAACTGAGCCATCTTTGTTAATTCACCCCGATATCCCAAGTCTTTGATGTGACTGAAAGTACTCTTATTACTGGGAGTGGGATCATATTTGGTTTTGTCTTTATATGTTTTGGACTCAGATGGAATTTTCAGTATCCTCCTCAGTTGATCAGAATTCAAGGAGAATTAAAATTGTTCTATAGTTCCATCAATTAACTTTTCTCCATTTTCTCCAGTAACATTGTGCATGGAATCCCAAAGTTGTTGCACATATACCTCAGGGATATGAGGTTCCTCTCCTTCAGCAATTGGGTTATATGAGAATATGTGTCTCAGGGGATGGGATTCAATAAGTTCACCAATTATAGAAAATTGGGTGACGGTTTCAATGGAATCAAATAAACTGTTGTTGACAAAGAATGGTAGGTAATTTTCAGGTAGGAACAAAAGATGAGAAGAGACTAATGGGTTTCTAGAGTTTTCCATCTGCAAATACAATAAGAATACCCAAAATTAATGATCAAACGTTCAAATGATCAAATGAAATAGCAAATGTTCTCCTTTTTGAAAAATTGAATTTTGATTTGTGAAAATTTTAAAAAATTTCCTAAGTGTTTATTCGGAATTCAGAAATCCGAATAACACTTGAAGGACAAATTCGAATAATCCTGAAATCCGATCAACCTTTACTCATGAAATCTGAACAGAGTTGAAATCCGAACAAAGTTGGAATCCGAACAAAGTTGGAATCAGAACAAGGTTGAAATCCGAACAAAGTTGGAATCCGAACAAAACTTGAAGTCTGAATAACATGAATTCAAAAGAAAGTTTCAATGCTATTCATCAAGTGGTGAAATATTCGGAATTCAGGAAATCCGAACAAAGATCAACTTTATTCGGAATCCGACCAAAATTCAAGTGTATTCGGAATTCATAGAATCCGAACGATTCATCATCTTCTTCCCTATTTTAAACCCAAAATTTCAAAGTGTAAAAATATGTATTTTTAATCAATAACGAGTGTACCCAGTACAAAATAAAGCATATTTGGTTCTTGACATATGCACAAATAACCTCAAAAAACATGTCTTTTTCAAAATTTCATCTCCGAACAGTCAAGAACTTAAAAAGCAAGAACAGAGAATCAAGTAATCAGTAAAACAAATCTAATCATGAAATAAACCACAATATTATAGAACTAGCAGTTTATCGATGCATTTAGACAAGATTATCAACATTAACACTAACATTCAAGCATGAATCAGTAAAAAAAAAATCTCGACGACGAGGGTTTTTTAAACCCGTAGATCTACAATCCTAGAATCTACATAAAGATATAATGAAAAGTGATTGTTCTGTTAAAATCGCAATGAAAAATATTTGTAGATCTGAGAATCTTGAAGTGTTTGAAAACTTTGAAAGATTAGAGAAAAAGTCTTCGTTTTTAGTGTAAGTTTGCAAATCCGAAGAAAAAGTCAAGATTCCGAATAAATGCCTATTTAACCTCTGTAATTTATTCGGAATTCATGTGAATTCAAAAGACATGACCATTTATTCGGATTCATGGATTCCGAATAAAATGTTCTTCGGATTTGATAAATTCCGAATAAAATCAATTCGGACTTGACGCTTTTATTCGGATTTAAGATACAATCCGAATAATTCCAAACTTGAACAATTTTGAATTTTCACTCTTTTGACCTTTTTGACTATTTTGAAAATTGTAGCAGCAATGTATTCTGCCTCTGCAGTGGAAGTAGAAACACAGTTTTGTTTCTTTGAAGCCCAGCATACAAGCCTGTCTCCCAGAAAATGTGCACTGCCAGAAGTGCTTTTTCTATTAATCATACAACCTGCATAGTCGGCATCAGAAAAAGCTATTAAATTGAAATCTGAATCATTGGGATACCACAGACCAAGATCTTAAGTACCCTTAAGATAACAAAAAATACGTTTAACAACTAACAAGTAAGATTCTTTAGGATTGGCTTGAAACCTTGTACAAAGACATGTTGAAAACATAATATCAGGTCTACTAGCCGTCAAATATAATAAAGACCCGATCATACCACGAAAAGTTTTAAGATCAACTGATTTTCCACAGGATCAGGATATAATTTTGTTTTAACAGCTATAGGAGTTGACATTGGAGAACAATCTGTCATATCAAATCCTTTTAGTAAATCTTTGATATATTTAGCCTGATTTATAAAAATGTCATGGCTAAGTTGTTTGATTTTCAATCCGAGGAAAAAATTAACTTCCCCCATCATGATCATTTCAAAACGTTCCTTCATGGTATTCACGAAATCATCACCATATTCAGGACTAGTTGAACCAAAAATTATATCATCAACATAAATTTGTAGTAAGATGTATTCCTTTCCCACATATGCGTACCCAAGTTCATTTGCACACGTATGTCTTCCAAAATCTTTTTGGGACTTGCGGTGATCTGGTCAAGGTTGATTACACGGTATTGGGATACTTATTTGACAACATTAATCTCCAATATCAGATTACATCCAACACAGAGTTATAAATCTTCAAGAATTCAGATCAAATCATTACCACACCTTAATGATCGAGAGTGGTTCGAGTATCTATTCATGTCATACAACAAATGGAGATCTTTTTGACATGAATATGTAGGATCCTCCCCACCCCTCTTCCATGTTGGTTACAACTGAATATCATGGTGATGTCTTTTATGCATGATGCTCATAAAGTGTTATAATCATCATGAGAGGGAGAATAAAAAGTGAAGAAATTTTACATTGTTGATTCAGTTGTTGAGGGGGAGTAAAAGAAAAAATTCAAAAATTATGGTGTCTACTAAAGGAGGAGAGAGAAAGAAACATCAGTCTATATCATGTCTAGGAGGAGTCATGATTATCAGACTTATGAAGACATGGAAACAATCTGAGCTACATTGTAGGGGGAGACAAAAAGAAGATTCTTCGCAACACATCAAAAGTGTTTATGCTTCCGCTGTCAAAAGCTCAAGATAAAACATTGTTTCAGACTGATATATATGGTGGGACGCTACATCAAAAACTGCTTATATAATCTAAGGAAGACTCCTTAGGTTAATTGCGTTTACACTCCTATTTCAATACAAAGAGGGAGAATGTAAATTCATAACTTGTATAGAAATAGGAGTTTCTATGTAATATACTCATGGAGTATATATAGGGATTTGATTATTGTAATAGTCAAGGTTTGTGAGCATAATGAATGAATAAACTAGGTGTTTTTCAAGGTGTAAACCATATTCTCTCTAGTTTACATATGCAAACCTTCATCTATCCTACATGATACATGAACCACTTGTTATTATGGCCTAACAAGTGGTATCAGAGCACGAAATCCGAATAACTTTTAGGTAACAAGCACGAAATCCGAACAACTTCTATTCGGAATACTAAAAATCCGAATAACTTTTATTCAGAATAGAGAAAATCCGAACAATTTATATGCGGAATTCAGCGAATCTGAACAATTTCTATTCAGATTACAGCAAATCCGAATGATTCAAAACCCAATTCCGAATGATTCAACCCTGGAAATCCGAACACTTCATCTTTTTCACGAGAAATTTTGATTTTTCAAGTAAAATGATGTCAATCTATCCATGAACTTCCAGAACTGATCGCAATATGATAATAACAAGTTCTAATCCATAAAAACAATCAATTCAATATCAAATTTTAAACTTTCGATCAATTTTCTTCAAGAACTTCGAACCTTTAAATCTCAAATTTACCCAATTATGTTGAATTCCAGTAACTGTTGATGATCAATGAGTGTTTCTGTGATGAATGTACTCCTAATCAACTCATATTCAACTCAAAAACTCCATCAAATCTTCAAAATCAGATTGTAAGTCGTGGACTCTCTTTTTCTTGAAAAATCTTCAACTATCTATCAATTCTTGAACCTTTGAATTTGAATTCGCACTTTCCAACTTGAATCTGATCAGAGTATGGCTCTGATACTAATTAAAAGGCATTTAGATGAGCACAAGTAGAAATCAAGTAGATAGCATTGGGTAGAAACACCTTTAAGTGTGTGTTTTGTATTATCAATATGGCAAAAGTTACAAGGAAGTCAAATACTACTACTATATATACCTTTGACCTATAGAAGTGATCTAAGGCATATATTGAACATTTAAACACATAACATAGACTAGATTATAAACACATATTTTGAATCTAACACATTCTAAAACAAAGTCCAGAATCAATTGGGCAAGACTATCAAGATACTTTGCTCCGATAAGGGAGGCGAATACTTGAGCTCGGAGTTCCGTAATCATGTTCCTAGTTGTGGGATTATTTCACAAATAACTCCTCCTAGGACGCCAAAATTGAAAAAAGTTGCCGAACGGAGGAATCGGACATTGTTGGATTTGGTCCGATCAATGATGAGTCGCACAGAAGTACCCATTAGTTTTTGGGGGAACGCTCTCGAGTCGGCGGCAAGGATCCTTAACCTTGTACCGACTAAGAAAGTTCAAAGAACACCTTATGAGATGTGGCATGTAAATGCTCCAACGATCGCATATCTCAAAGTTTGGGGATGTCCTGTCTTCGTTAGACGAGAGGTAGAGGACAAACTTGAACCAAGATCCGAGAGGTGTTACTTTGTTGGGTATCCAACCGGAGCCATGGGTTATTTGTTTTACAAACCTTCTGAAAACAAAGTGTTTATCGTGAGAAGGGCCGTCTTCCTTGAAAGGGAGATGATATTTATGCAATCTGGTGGAAAGAGGATTGATCTTGAAGAAGTTCAAGAACCCAATGAAGAAGGGACTAATGTCGGCACTAGCACTCAACCCAAAGTGGTTGAAACCGAGCAATAGGATGCGTCGGTACCTGACGATGATCCATTGATTCCTCGTAGGTCCGGTAGACCACGTCATGAGCCAGAGAGATATAGGTTTCTCATATCTGAGGGCAATGATTTATTGTTGGGTCATGATAAACCAACCAACTACCGGGAAGCCGTATCGGGTAGTAAGTCTGCTAGGTGGAAGGAAGCAATGGAGAGTGAGATGCAATGCATGTCGGATAACCAAGTCTGGGAATTGGTTGATCCTACACCCGGGTGTAAGAAAGTGGGGTCTAAATGGGTCTTCAAGAAGAAGATCGGCGTAGATAGATCTGTATATACCTTACAAGCCCGACTGGTGGCTAAAGGTTTCACAAAAACTCATGGGATTGACTATGAGGAAACCTTTTCACCAGTGGCCATGTTGAATTCTATTAGAATACTTATGGCCATAGCTACATTTTATGATTACGAGATATGGCAAATGGATGTAAAAACCTCCTTCCTTATTGGGAAGCTTAATGAAGAGGTGTTTATGTCACAACCCGAGGGTTTTGTACATCATGTGTATCCTGGTAGAGTCTGCAGGTTAAAAAAGTCCATTTATAGGCTTAAGCAAGCATCTCACAGCTGGAACCTTTGCTTTGATGAGAAAATCAAAGAGTTTAGATTTTCGAAAAGCAAGGATGAGTCATGTGTATATGTCAGGGCTAGTGGGAGCGCTGTAGTATTCCTTGTCCTGTATGTAGATGACATTCTACTTATTGGGAACGAAGTCCCAACCTTGCAAGAAGTTAAATCTTTTCTTGGGAGTTGTTTCTCAATGAAGGACTTGGGAGAAGCTGTGTATATCTTGGGCATTAAGATCTATAAAGATAGATCTAAGAGGCTAATAGGGCTTAGCCAAAGTGCATATGTCGACAAGGTCTTGAAGCGATTCAAGATAGAGGACTTTAAAAGGGGTAACACCCCTATGTTGCATTGACTGACGTTGAGCAAGGCTCAATGTCCTAGTTCCAAGAAGGAACTAGACGTAATGAAGAGGGTCCCTTATGCTTCGGAAATAGGATCAATCATGTACGTCATCCTATGCACTCGTCCTTGTTGGAGAATGCCCACTGACACACGTATGCCGGGTCACTGCCAATGATGTGCGGGCCTATTGGGTCATACACCTAACTTCTACCCAAATAGCCCTAAGTGGAAATAGCTGGTCAAAACGGTCAAATTCCAGTTGACCTAAGCTTCACGACCGTGAAGGATGCTCCACGGGTCGTGAAGCATGGTGTCCCCACGAGTTCCTCCATGGGTCATACGGCTCGTGACCAGAGTGGCTTCACGGTCCATTACGGGCCGTGAAGGGGATCGTGATGGATAAATGCGCCACGGATACCCTTACGACTTGGATGAAACACGGCACGGGCCGTGAAGCTTTTAAGCTTCACGGGCCGTAACAGCCCGTGAGGGGTCGTGAAGCTCGGAAAACTAAGTGGCACTTGAATTTCATTGGCTTGTTCAAAATGGTTCAATGGGGATTCAAATCTTGGCCGGCTAGTATGTTCCAGAATCGGTTCTTGAGGTTTATTTAAGTCTTGAGCTTATTTGGCCTAAGGACCTTTTGCCACTTTAGGAGATTGTTGGTGACTCAAACACACACACATTTGAGCTTAAAAGAGAGAGTATTCTTGTGAGGTCAAAGTGTGTTCCAGAATCTTGAGGGTTGTTTGAGTGCATCAAATCTTTAGGAGATTGTTGGTGACTCATTTCTTGCTAGCACAAGGGTAGGGTTTTATGTGTATAACATTGGTAGGAAGCTTGGAGGTGTTTTCTTCAAGTTCTTGATCATCCCATCCGAAAACAACCTTCTCATAGTAGCAAGGAGCTTAGGAGGAAAGTATAACACCATTTCTTCTCTTGTGTTGCTTGTTTTGGTTGCATGCAAGTTGTATCAAGTTCATACCATTCTATGGAGTTCAAAGAATTTTTGATGTAAATATTTGCTTCCGTTGCGTTTCTATGATGTACTTGAACTCCTACAGTGGTATCAGAGCCATCTTGATGCATTGCATGCACCATTTTGGCCTGAAAATCATTTTTATGCAAAGCTGGACATTCTGTCAAGAAGGTCTTCACGGGCCGTGGAGGTTTTATCTTCACGGGTCGTGAAGCCTACACGACTTCAGTGTGGGGTTGGGGTCGTGAAAAGGGTTTTTTGAAATTTTTCACGAGTCGTGAGACGCACTGGCTTCACAGGCCGTGAGAAGCCGTGAAGGTCAGTGGTCGTGAAGGACGTCTGGAAATTGTTTTTTGACCTGTTTTAAAAGAAAAACTTTATAAAAATGATTTGGCCAATATTCTTGTTTTTCTAGTAGATTAATTTGGTCTTTTGACCATCTAGAAAACCCCATAATATCCTAACTCACATATTTATATGTATCGGGTGGTTTTGGCATGATAACGTGCATGTGCATATACTTGTGTTGTGTATGTATGAATATGAATTTTTAAAGTGTTTGGAATTCCTAATACATACGTACAAGATTTATTCATTCGTGCCTTGAGTGTTATAGGTAGTCTCGGAATAAATCTAGTTGGGATATTTTTTGACACGGTTTGGTGTGGCACACCGTGTTGTTTTGTGATGTTTGTTGTGGTTGTTTATAAATCCGGTAACAATGAGCCTTTTAGACCCTTGTGATGTGTTTTGGTTGGTTGTAATTATTTATTCATTCATTTGGTGGTTTGTACCACATTTGGTTCGTAATAATTAATTAATTTATTCGGTTTGTAATATTTAACGGCTTGCATGCCGATTTCTTATTCTTTGTAATTGTTAGAATTAGCTTAGAATAGATTTCATGGCTTGCACGCCATTTCCTTTTAAATTTGTAAAATTGTAAAAGGAGAACCGAATACAACCAAAGAAGAACCGGGAGGAGGTGTCTTTGCTCAATCTTGGATCCGGAGGTCGGTGGGAGACGCAATGGATCAAGTGGGAGGAGCACGCATCAAGTCATTCGGAGTTAGTCCTTAGATGACTTAGTCTTGTCCGTTGGCTCACGGGCAAGACGCATAGGGTTAGCTCGTTACCGGATATGTTTACATGCGTGGTTGTTTATTTATTTTGTTTTTCTTGCTTGGTTGTTTAGTTTCTTCGCAAGCTTGAAAATTTTTCAAAATAAATTAAAACCAAGATTTTTGAATTGGTTAACAAACCTCGCGCGCCACAACAAGAATTGGTTAAAATTTGTTTTAACCGGAGAAATCAAAACCCCGTTTTTCTCAAAAGTAAATCACACGCCAACCATAAGATGACACCACCCAAATCTAGTGAAACAAGATCGGTCGTCGAGCTTAGCCGAGATCGGTTTTGTGTAACTGTGTGGAAGGTGCGTGTGGCAACTCGCAAGGTCGGTTGTCGAGCTTAGCCGAGCCGGCCATTGGGCTAGAGTACCACCGTGTATCTTGATGGTCGATTTACAATTCCAAGACTTAAAACGCCTTGGTAGTTGTCGTGCCCATACCGAGCTACCATGGTAGATTAATGAGGAATGGTGTGGAGGGATCAAACATGCTAAATGGGTGCTATGAGTACCTAGGATCCCGCAAGTGTCTAAGAGTTGCGATCACGGATTGCAATCGGTAAAATGTTTACCGGCCTAAGTAGCTCCATGAAGTGATCCGTGGCAAACCCGTCATGGATTAGGGTACTTTGAGGTTCTTGGCCCTTGTTAACATAATTTGTTTTTTATAAACAAGTGGGTAATTATTTAACAAGGATTATAATACGTCAAACTAACCAAACTTCGTATTCTGCTTGTAGAATGGCATCTACTAGCACCAACACCAACACCGCAAACATGTCGCTACGACCTTTCCTTGAGAAGGAAAAACTTCAAGGACCGAACTTTATGGACTGGTTTAGGACATTGAGAATTTTCCTACACCACGAAATGAAGATGGAGGTCTTGGAGTCTCCTCTTCCGGATCCCCCTGCTACCAATGCAAAAAGGGATGTCCGAGACGCGTATGAAAAGCACGTCAAGGACACTAATGACGTAACCTGCCTCATGCTTACGACCATGAGTCCCGAGTTGCAACGGAAATTCGAGACTGTGAGTGCGTATGACATGATAACGCAGCTGAAGGACATGTTCCAGATGCAAGCGAGGCAAGAGTTGTTCGAATGCGTCAAAGCCTTCGTTGGTTGCCGGATGCAGGAGGGCGGCAACGTGAGTTAACATGTCCTTCGTATGAAGGGCTATGTGGATCAATTGGAGAAGTTGGGGTTCCCAATGGGGAAGGAGTTGGCGGTTGAAATAATCCTCCAATCCTTGCCTCCATCCTATGGGCCTTTCATTGTGAATTTCCATATGCATAATATGGATAAGACCATAATGGAGCTTCATGGCATGTTGAAGACCGCCGAGTCTAACATGGCCAAGACAGAGCCATCTTCCCCCACCGCCGTCCTTATGATCAATGAGGGTGGCAAGAAGCGGAAGCAACCCGCTTCGTCCTCCAAGGGAAAGGGGAAGGGAAAGGCCAAGGTGGCAACACCAAAGCCTAACCCTACCCCGGAGGCGAAGGGGAAACAAGTGGTTGTCGCTGCCACCTCACCGGAAGAGGCAACCTGCTTCTTCTGCTGGGAAAAGGGTCACTACCGGCGTAGTTGCCCCAAGTACATGGAGGAGCTCAAGAGATTGAGATCTAAAGGTGCCGCTGCCTCCGGTATGTATATGATTGAACTCCATAACACTTCTACTTCTAACGCCTGGGTTTTTGACAGCGGGTGTGGTACTCACATTTGTAATAATGTGCAGGTACTAACAAGAAGTAGGGACCTGGTAAGTGGAGAGCTGGATCTCATCATGGGAAACAAGGCGGTTGTCCCGGTTGAGAAGATAGGAAGTGTGGAGCTTGCCTTTCAATCCGGCTTATCTATTGTTTTATCTAATGTTTGTTATTCGCCCTGCGTGGCAAGAAACATAATTTCTCTATATGCATTGTACGATGATGGATTTGATTTTGAATTTAAAAATGGTTCTATTTTGTGTTATAAGAATGGTTCCTTTTATTTCAAAGCTTCTCCATGTCATGGCATATATGAAACAAGCGTAATCTTGAGAAACAATAGATCAATCATGAATGTTGATTCGGGATCCAAAAGTGTTTTGGATAAAATGTCTCTTTGGCATGGTCGGTTAGGCCACATAAACAAGAAACGCATCGCCAAGCTCCAAGCGGATGGGATCTTGGAATCATTTGACCACGGGTCTAATGAAGTATGTGAATCTTGTTTATTGGGCAAGATGACCAAAGCACCCTTCACCGGTGAATGTGAGAGGGCGAAAGACTTGTTGGATATCGTTCACACTGATGTGTGTGGTCCGTTCAAGCATGCCACTAGAGATCACTCCCGCTACTTCGTAACCTTTATTGATGATTATAGTCGATATGGGTATGTATACTTGGTGAGACAAAAGTCCGAAACCTTTGAGGTGTTTAGGACTTATCAAGACGAAGTAGAAAATCAACTTGGGAAAAGGATTAAGATGCTTAGATCCGGTAGAGGTGGAGAGTATCTTAGTTCCGAATTCCGAGACCATCTTAGAAATTGTGGGATTGTCTCACAATTAACACCTCCTAGAACGCCTCAATTAAATGGTGTTGCTGAGAGGAGGAACCGGACATTGTTAGATATGGTTCGGTCTATGATGTGTCACACGGAAGTTCCCATTACATTTTGGGGTTACGCTATCGAAACGGCTGGTAAGATCCTTAACCTCGTACCAACAAAGAAGGTTAAGAGAACACCGTATGAAATGTGGCATGGAAAGGTTCCATCCATTTCATATTTAAAGGTCTAGGGATGTCCTGCCTACGTGAGAAGTGAGGTGGAGGACAAGTTGGAGCCCAGGGCCGAAAGGTGTTTCTTCATTGGTTATCCTGCTAGTTCTATTGGATATTTGTTTTACAAACCTTCGGAGAACAAGGTATTTGTTGCTCGAAGGGCGGTCTTCCTAGAAAGGGAGCTGGTATCCAAGAGGGCTAGTGGGAGCAAGGTTGATCTCGAAGAAATTCGAGAGCCTACCGATGTAGAACCTGATGTTGGAACTAGCTCACAACCGGCAACGGTTGAGTCTCAGCATGATGATGCTGGAGATAATGATGTAGATCCGTTACCTCTAAGGAGATCTGGTAGAAGTCGGCATGAGCCAGAGAGATATGGTTTTAACATATCTGAGGGCACCGACATGGTAGTTGTTTCTAATAAACCTACCAAATACCAGGACGCTGTGGTGGGCCCTAAGTCTACCAAGTGGAAAGAGGCAATGGAATCCGAGATTAAATCTATGGCTGATAACCAGGTTTGGGACTTGGTAGATCCTGTACTGGGGTGTAAACCCGTCGGGTGCAAGTGGGTCTTCAAGAAGAATATTGGCGTAGATGGCGACGTAGACACCTTCAAAGCCCGACTGGTAGCTAAGGGTTTCACGCAAACTCATGGTGTAGACTATGAGGAAACCTTTTCTCCGGTGGCTATGTTGAAGTCTATCCGGATACTCATGGCCATTGCCGCATTTCATGATTATGAAATATGGCAGATGGACGTCAAAACCGCGTTCCTTAAAGGAACACTGTCAGAGGAGGTGTATATGACACAGCCTGAAGGTTTTGTACATCCTGAGTTCCCGGATAAAGTCTGCAAGCTAAAGAAGTCCATTTATGGGCTTTAGCAAGCCTCTCGGAGCTGGAACCTGTGCTTTGATGAGAAGGTCAAAGATTTTGGCTTCTCTAAAAGCAAGGATGAGCCATGCGTATACATTAGGGCTAGTGGGAGCATAGTTGTATTCCTGGTCCTATATGTAGATGATATTCTGCTAATTGGGAACGACGTCCCAACTTTGCAAGGTGTGAAAGCCTAGCTAGGGAGTTGTTTCTCAATGAAGGATCTGGGAGATGCAGCTTATATTCTTGGGATTAAAATCTATAGAGATAGATCCCGCAGGTTGATAGGCTTGAGCCAAAGTACATATATTGACAAGGTCCTAAAGAGGTTTAGGATGGAGGACTCCAAGAAGGGGTTCATACCTATGTCACATGGTTTGGTATTGAGTAAGACTCAATGCCCGAGTTCCCCAGAGGAACGGGAAGTAATGAGGCGAGTACCTTATGCTTCGGCAATAGGCTCGATCATGTACGTCATGCTATGTACTAGGCCCGATGTCTCTTGTGCATTGAGTATGACAAGTAGATATCAAGCCAACCCTGGTGAGGAACATTGGACAGCGGTGAAGAACATTCTCAAGTATCTTCGGAGGACTAAGGAGATGTTCTTAGTATAAGGTGGGGAAGAGGAGCTGAGGGTAACTGGTTACTCTGACGCCAGCTTCCAAACCTACAGGGATGACTGTCGATCTCAATCGGGGTTCGTGTTCCAGTTAAACGGTGGTGCTATCTCCTGGAGAAGCTCCAAACAAGACACGGTGGATGATTCCACGACCGAGTCTGAGTACATTGCGGCAAGTGAAGCTGCAAAGGAGGTTGTATGGATGAGGAAGTTCATCCTTGATCTGGGAGTGGTTCCTAGCATTACCAACCCTGTTGAGGTTTTCTGTGACAACGAGGGTGCGGTTGCATTGGCAAAGGAACCTAGATCTCACCGACGCACGAAACATATTCCGCGGAAATATCATTATATCCGGGACGTGGTCGAGAGTGGAGATATTGTCATCAGCAAAGTACACACGGATAGCAACATGGCGGATCCGTTCACTAAACCGTTATCGCAAACAAAGCACGACGCCCACACTCGTGCTATTAGTATTAGATTTGCTAGCGATTTGGTTTGAGTTTGTATCTTGTATTGTTTGGTTATTGTATTTGATGTATTTACCTTTTTGGGAACATTGAGCAGTATTGTATTTATTGTACTTATCGATTATTAAATGGAGATTTGATAATGCGCAAGTTGCGGATATTACTTTAAATCTTTACTGTGTTCCAACTTAGCATGTTTTATTCTTCCCTAAATGTTTTACATTCTAAATGTCCACAGTCAGTCATTCTTCATGGAAGGAAGTCTGAAAGAAGACTGAGGGAAGTGATTGGTCATGTGTCCAATGGTGATTGGGACATGGGGACGCAATACTTAGCCTGTACTTGAAAGGGGTTTCAAGTGACTTGACGACCCACACCTGACTCCACTTTGTGGTACTAGTCATGAGTGGATAAGGATGATAATATCATTTCATCCTCAGACTGGAAATGCATGTGTCTGCATCACTTTGTTTTGCTTTGTTCTAATTGTTTTCAAACGCAGTCCGTAACTGGTTGTTATAAAGGGAGTAGTTGGGCAAAGTAGGATCACTGTGGTGGGTAATGTAGTCAAAGGAATTTGTTCATCTGTTTAGAGAGATATCCCTGGGCCCCTCGATGATTGGGCGCTGACACCAAAATGCATGGCCATGCTCGAGTGTGCAATGATTTGAGTAATCGATTGCAAATTGTATATTTTGGTCACCACCAATCTCGATCGAGAAACATAATCATGAAGGACTGAGAATAACTTAGTACCATGTCTCGCCTTCACAAGGATATCATTAACAAAGGGATGATTGATCACTTATCTGTTAGAGATATGCCCACTAATGTACGTACGCCATATAGACCGCTGCTGATGATGTATGGGCCTATTGGGTCATACACCGGGGTCAAACCTGACAGCAACTTAAGTTAAGGGACCAAATATGGCAAAAGACAAAAAGTTGACATCGCAGGCCGCATTAGCGCCGCTAACTCTTAAGGGTTAGCGCCGCTAAGTCCTTGAGGTTAGCGCCGCTACGGCTGCATGTACTTTGTATCAAATCACTGACAGTGCGCGTTAGCGCCGCTAACTATTGGGAGTTAGCGCCGCTAACTTATTGTTAGCGCCGCTAAACCCTGCCAGTGCCTTTTGTCAAAACCACCTCCAAAACTGACCAATGCATGGGAGCTTTTGTTTCTCGAGGTTGGGCCGGTTGAGAGGGGTCATAACCCGTATTCTGGAGCCAAGAGACAGAATAACTCATTCTTTACATTAGGGTTTTCTCTCTCACTTTTCTCTCTAACTTCTTCATGTTTTTGTTTCTTCTTTGGTGCTACTAAGACCAAGAGAAGATTGAAGAGGTTGCTCCAGTAATTTGGTCTCAATTGTTGCTGTTCCTAAGTGATATTCATGTTGAAGTATCACAAGGCTTGCTAGCACTTGTGGTTTGGCTTGTTCCCGGGGTATACCTCAATAGAAGATCCGTGATTTCGTTCTTGGAGGATCACCACCACGACTATTGGGAGATTTCTGGAGCTTAGGAGAAAGGTATAACACCTCTTTCCTTTTCAAGTTGCATTTCTTGAACATAGAGTTTGGTCCATTTGAGGGATTTCGGTTTTTATGCTTTGATTGCTTGTACTTTGGGCTATTTTGTTTGTACCTTGCTTCCGCTGTGAGCCCACGAAATCCCAACAGTGGTATCAGAGCCACCTCTATGTTAGATCTGCACTTGGTGGCTTGAAAAATCCCGAAATCAAAATGGTTGTTTTCTGTTCGAACAGGGTTAGCGGCGCTAAACTCGGGTTAGCGGCGCTAACTCATAAATGTTAGCGGCGCTAACGCGCTGTAACAGTTTTATTTTTCAAAGTTAAAATCAGTTTTGGTCTCGGGAATTTTTAGCCTTTTTGTGATTCTGGAATTTTGTTCCAGTTTTGTGTTTGGTAATTTTGTTACCACCTTGTTTGTTTGGTTGTATGTGATAGATTTGAAATTGGTAACCTTGCCTTTGACCTTGTGGTTGACTTTGTGTGTTTGGATGCAATTTGGTGATTTAATATCACATATGGGCTGTAATATTTATTAAAATTGTTATATTTGTAATAATATTGTGGCTTGCATGCCATTTCATTCATCCGTGTATTTGTACTAGATAAATAGGAAATTAGTGTGGCTTGTACGCCATTTCAATTTCTATTGTATTTGTTGTACAATTTGGATGAAAACACACAAGATGGAGTCGGAAGGAGATGGAGCGTGTCCATAGAAGCCGGTGAAGTCCATTGGTGATAGCGGTTCTAGTGGGAGCTCGCATTGAAGACCTTCCGTCCCTTAGATTGACCACGTTCTACCCGTTTTGGCTCACGGGAAGAACGCATAGGATTTTGGCAAGGGTTACCAATTTATTTCGTATATATGCGTGTGATGTGATTTTATTTTATTCTTGCATGGTTTGCTTAGGATTCGCATGCTAGAAATTTTTTTCGAAATTAATAAAATCACAAGAGATTTGGTAAAAATGGTTTACAACTCTCTCGCACGCTCACATACAAGATTAACTCACCTAGTGAAAATAGGTTTTGTCACTAAACAAGTTAATCAGTAACCAAGCCGAAAACAAAAGCCCGTTTTTCATAAAAACGTAAATCTTGCACCATCCAAAAGATGACACCACCCAAATCTAGTGAAGCATGGAGTGATTGTCGAGCTTAGCACGAGTTATTCCATGTGGATCTGTGTGGAAGGTGAGTGTGGGATCTTGAAATTATCGGTTGTCGAGCTTAGCACGAGCCGGTAATTGTCGGGGTATCACCGTGTATCTTGTTGGACGATTTGCAATTACAAATTAAAATCCTTGAGTGATTGTCGAGCTTAGCACGAGTCAACCAAGAATTTTAATTTGGAATTGGTGCTAGTAGGGATCAAACATGCCAAACGACCGGTGGTTGTCGTAGGATCCCGCAAGTGTCTAAGAGTTGCAATAGAGATTGCAATCGGTAAAGTGGTTATCGGCCTAAATAGCTCCATGAAGTGATCCGCGGCAACCCCGTCATGAATTGGAGTGAAATATGGTTCTTAGCCCTTGATTAAAATATTTTTCGAGACGATAAGGGTAATTATTTTAACGAGGATTCAAATCAAACTAACTAATTCGTGTACTCTACTTTAATATAGGATGTCGAATCAAAACCACAACACGTCGAATTTTTCACTTCGTATGATTCTACAAAGGGTGAAACTCACGGAAGTGAACTTTGTTGACTGGCTTAGGCAATTGAGAATTGTCCTACGTGCTGAGTCTAAGTTGCACATTCTTGAGGAACCCCTTCCTGAACCACCTGCTATCAATGCGGAATGGGCTATCCGATATGCGTATGAAAAGCGTGTTCGGGATACACACGATGTTGCTAGTCTCATGTTATCAAGTATGAGCTCGGAACTGCGAAAGCAATTTGAGCACATGACTGTGTATGACATGATAAACAAGCTGAAGGATGTTTTCCGACAGCAAGTTAGACAAGAACATTTTGAGTGTGTTAAAAGTCTAACCGGTTGTAAGATGCGGGAAGGCGGGAGTGTAAGTGCCCATGTTTTGAAGATGAAATCATACATGGATCAGATGGAGAGATTAGGTTTTCCTATAGGGAGGGAGCTTGGTGTGAATTTCATACTTCAGTCTCTGCCCGCCACATATGAAAAGTTTATAAAGGACTATCATATGCATGGAAAGGAAATGTCTATAGATGAATTGCATGGAATGTTGAAGGTTGTAGAATCTAACATGTCCAAGCATGCATCATCTTCATCCACTCTTGTTTTTGGTTCTAAGGAACAACATAACATGAAGAAGAAGAAATCGATCCCATTAAAAGAAGAAGTTGGAGTTTCCAAGCTTGCTTCAAGTTTTGAGTCTATGGACATTGATGATGTGCCTAAAGAGACTCAACAAGGGGTGGTTTGCTACTTCTGCGGTAGATTTGGGGATTGGGGCCGTCATGCCTGCCCTTCGTGCCGAAAGGATATAAAACTTCTCAGACAAGAGAGAGTTAATTTTCCTACTTGAGGTACATTCATGATTATACTTCATTGCTATTCCTTATAAGCTGGGATGTTTACCCGAGCTATAAGACTCACGTTTGTCACAAATTTATTTTGTTACAAAGTGTAGGTCTATTCGTTGTAAAAGGAGAAAGCTTGAAGAACCGGATCTCTGAAGAAGAAATTTTGTTAATTGTCTTCTACAAGAGAAATGGGAGTGTTGGTCTCGCCATTAAATCCGGATTTATTATTACTTTTGTTTGTTTGCCCTGCGTGGCAAGAACTACTTTAGTGTATGCTCCTTTGGAGATGATGGATGTTTTTGATTCTTGTATTTTATAAAGTTTTTCATTTTAATAGTTTCATTTCAATTTTGTTCCATGTCAATGCTTATATGTTATTTTCGACCTTTTTGGTGCTTAAATAGACATTTGATGACGATGGAGATAACTTGGAATTGAAACATTTTGAAAAATTATTTTGAGATGTTTTTGTCAAAACTTATCCATATCATTGCATACATAAAGGCTCATTATAAGCAATAAGGCAATCATGAACAATTGATTCTTAAATCCAAAAGTGGTTTGGATATGTTAGCTCTATGGCATAATCAAACTTGACCAAGTAAACAACATTTATATCGCTTAGATCCAAGTGGTTAGGATCTTTGTAAAAGTTTAGCCTCGGGCTAAATGAAAGATACAAATCTTGTTTATTGGAATAGGATGATTAATGAAATCCTTCACCAGTATTGGTAAGGAAGGATTGTGACTTGTTGGATGTGATCATATTTGTGTGGATAATCCGTTCAAGTATGCCACAAAGAGTGACACTAGTGAAATTCTTCATCACTATCTTTATGGTAGTAGTTGAGAGAATGTTTACTAGAGAAAAAGGCTTATGTCTGAAACCTAGTGGTGTTCGGAACTAACCTAAAGAGAATTAAGAATCAATAAGGGCATATAGATATAAATTCTTAGATCTAGAATAGATGCTAAGTTTTCTTATCTATATTGGTTTAAACATAAAATGAATCATGGGTTTAACCCATAATTCGTTTTTCCGAAGAAACACATTTGCACATGGTGTTACTTTAAATAAAACCGGATATCTGTGTTGATGATCTGGTAAAAGGCAGGCCTAAAACATGTATTCAATGTGGTTGGTATACATTAATTTTATGAACCAAGTCCTCGATCAAAAACACAGCATTGTGGTCACTTAAGCATCGAATGAGATATTGACTAGAAAGAGTTCTTTGCTTGTCAATCTCATAACTTAAATTATCCAGTCTACATTCAGTGGGAGATGGATGAATTATAAGTTGATGCCTACATATTTAAGTATTTCATCTGAGTTTTGGATAATTGTTTCTTGAACTTTTGGGAACCATGTTTGGTTGCGCAAAAGGGAAAGTACAATTTACAAAAGCATTCCAGTGGAAGAACGTAAAACTTAAATAAAAGACCTAATGTTGACACTAGCATTTAATCAGCATAGAGATGCTGGTAAAACCTGACAATATTCATTGCTTCTTTATATCTGATGGAAATCAAGAAGGTTGTTTAGATATGAGGTTGTCATATTTTACTAACAACAGCTTGATGGTAAATCATTGTGATGTTACCATTCATCGGAAACATAGTGGGACCTTGTGTTCACTAGTGAATAGAAGAAGATAATGGTGTAACCTATTTGCTGCATCCAAGTACTTGACTTGGGTTAATCCCACACCTAAGGTGTAATTCAAGAAAGGTGAAGGGACTAACATATATGCCATAATGGACAACTTCAAATACCGACTAGAGACAAAGTGTTTCATATTGATTTTATGGAAACAAGTTCTAGTGGTTATGTTGAAGATAATTTGGATAAAGTGTAATTTTGTTGTCACCTTGTGGAAACAAGTTTGCTCACATGGACAAAAGAGATCTGAATCCTTCATAGGATCAAGTTGAGGAAATACTTAAGGCATTTTCCGAGGGTCTCATTCATCCATAAAAACCAGATTAAGTCTGGATTAAGCGAAACTTTGTTGTCACTATGGGGAAACAAGTAATCTCGCATGGAAATAAAAGGCCAAGATCCTTTGCAGGATTAAATTGAGGAAATGTTTGAATCATGTTCCGAGGCCTTATATATCCATTATGTCCAAATTGTGTTCATGACTAAGGTCAGCAAAACTTGCATCTTGTGGCTGTAATCCTGCTTTATGAGAAAGTCAAAGGAATGAGTTTTCTAGAAAGCGTAGATTAAGCCAAATACCCTTGTCAGGGCTAGTGGGAGCATCATGTGTTCCTAGTCAAATATGCTCTATGAAAATAATGTCCTAATTTAGGGTTGTTCTACAACCTAATGGTGGAATTGTTGTTCTATGAGTATAAATAGAAAATATGGAATCAAGTGGATTTTCTAATTCAAGAAGTACTGATGTATGTTCTTGATGTTCGACGAAAGTATAATTGTCTTGAGTAAGTTATTACTGCAAGCAAATCTATGCTTATGAGACTGTCGATTTTATCGAAGTTTAGATTAATCAAGTATGTGGTATAGATACGACATTTAGACCTAAATGAGTGTCATCGATCCTATTGTGGACTTCGGTCACATTGAGGGTATGTCGACTCTAATAAACATGAGTGTCAATGACTCTATTGTGAACTTCGGTTACATTGAGAGTATGTCGACTCTGATAATCATAAGTGTCATTAATCCTATTGTTGACTTCTGTAACATTGAGGATATGATGACTATGATAATTTTGTATATGATCTCTTTAATAAACACTTCGCTAGTGGTTTAATAAGAGAATACAAAAGAGTACAAAGGGATATCGGGTAAATGATCCCATAATTAAGCCATTGTCAAATACTAGTGATGACTTTCATACTAGGTATAAAAGCATTGTTCATGCTTATGACCGGGCTTAAATATCGTTTTAGTATATGTTTGATTTACTTATAAGCTTTGGGAACGATACAGACAGTATTGTAATTTATGCTTGTTTCGATATGCGAGTGATTCGGTTACATTCATAAGACTTTACTGTGTTCCATCTTAGTATGTTTAACCACTTCCCATAATGTTTATACATTCTAAAATTCCACAGTCAGTCATTCTTCAAGGGAAGGAAGTTTGAAATAAGGCTGAGGTTAGGTGTTGGTTATGCATTAATCAAGGATTGAATGCATGAAACGCAACAGTAACCTGTGCTTGAAAGGGGTTTCAAGTGACTGGAAGACCCACACCTGAGTTCACTTCATGGATCATGGTCACAAGTAACTCGGGATGATAATATCATTACGTCCTTCGACCCGAGATGTATGAATTGCCATAGCATGAAACTTTCTTACTTTGGTTATTTCAAAACGTAGTTCGTAACTGGCTATTATAAAGGGAATAGCTGGGTAAGACAAGGTTCATGTTATGGGATTGTACAGTCAACGGAATTTGTTCCTCCTGTATGAGAGATATCCCTGGGCCCCTCGATGATTGGGCGCTGACATCAAAATAAGCATGGCCATGCGCAAAGGAATATTGATTGAGAATCAGATATGTCCTTAAATTTTGGTCACCACCAATCTTGATCGAGAAACATAATCGTGAACGATCTGGAGATTGACATATTAATCCATGTCTCGTGTTCACAAGGATATCGCGAACAAAAGGATGTTTGATCACTTATCTATAGGACCTCTACATTTTTATGTAGGTTATGGTTTTCTGCAAGGAAGTGGAACCCATACTGACTTGGGGGCATCGATGCTTTGCTAGAGGCCGCTCTTTGTCTGTGGTTACATGGGTACGGTGCATTATGTGCAAGTGGGAGTCTGTTAGAGATATGCCCACTAATGTACGTACGCCATATAGACCGCTGCTGATGATGTATGGGCCTATTGGGTCATACACCGGGGTCAAACCTGACAGCAACTTAAGTTAAGGGACCAAATATGGCAAAAGACAAAAAGTTGACATCGCAGGCCGCGTTAGCGCCGCTAACTCTTAAGGGTTAGCGCCGCTAAGTCCTTGAGGTTAGCGCCGCTACGGCTGCATGTACTTTGTATCAAATCACTGACAGTGCGCGTTAGCGCCGCTAACTATTGGGAGTTAGCGCCGCTAACTTATTGTTAGCGCCGCTAAACCCTGCCAGTGCCTTTTGTCAAAACCACCTCCAAAACTGACCAATGCATGGGAGCTTTTGTTTCTCGAGGTTGGGCCGGTTGAGAGGGGTCATAACCCGTATTCTGGAGCCAAGAGACAGAATAACTCATTCTTTACATTAGGGTTTTCTCTCTCACTTTTCTCTCTAACTTCTTCATGTTTTTGTTTCTTCTTTGGTGCTACTAAGACCAAGAGAAGATTGAAGAGGTTGCTCCAGTAATTTGGTCTCAATTGTTGCTGTTCCTAAGTGATATTCATGTTGAAGTATCACAAGGCTTGCTAGCACTTGTGGTTTGGCTTGTTCCCGGGGTATACCTCAATAGAAGATCCGTGATTTCGTTCTTGGAGGATCACCACCACGACTATTGGGAGATTTCTGGAGCTTAGGAGAAAGGTATAACACCTCTTTCCTTTTCAAGTTGCATTTCTTGAACATAGAGTTTGGTCCATTTGAGGGATTTCGGTTTTTATGCTTTGATTGCTTGTACTTTGGGCTATTTTGTTTGTACCTTGCTTCCGCTGTGAGCCCACGAAATCCCAACATTATCTATAGGACCATCTCAAACCTGTTAGGTTGTGATTTGGTACTTGTCAGGGATGACATACCTCGTACAGACTTGGGGGCAGAGATGTCTTGCTAGAGGCCGCTCTCTGTCTGTGATGCTTTAGGATACGGTGTGTCATGTGCAAGTGGGAGTCTGTTGGAGAATGCCCACTGACACACGTATGCCGGGTCACTGCCAATGATGTGCGGGCCTATTGGGTCATACACCTAACTTCTACCCAAATAGCCCTAAGTGGAAATAGCTAGTCAATACAGTCAAATTCCAGTTGACCTAAGCTTCACGACCGTGAAGGATGCTCCACGGGTCGTGAAGCATGGTGTCCCCACGAGTTTCTACATGGGTCATACGGCTCGCGACCAAAGTGGCTTCACGGTCCATTACGGGCCGTAAAGGGGATCGTGAAGGATAAATGCGCCACGGATACCCTTACGACTTGGATGAAAGCCGCCACGGGCCGTGAAGCTTTTAAGCTTCACGGGCTGTAACAGCCCGTGAGGGGTCGTGAAGCTCGGAAAACTAAGTGGCACTTGAATTTCATTGGCTTGTTCAAAATGGTCCAATGGGGATTCAAATCTTGGCCGGCTAGTATGTTCTAGAATTGGTTCTTGAGGTTTATTTAAGTCTTGAGCTTATTTGGCCTTAGGACCTTTTGCCACTTTAACAAACACACACACATTTGAGCTTAAAAGAGAGAGTATTCTTGTGAGGTCAAGTGTGTTCCAGAATCTTGAGGGCTGTTTGAGTGCATCAAATCTTTATGAGATTGTTGGTGACTCATTTCTTGCTAGCACAAGGGTAGAGTTTTTGGTGTATAACATTGGTAGGAAGCTTGGAGGCGTTTTCTTCAAGTTCTTGATCATCCCATCCGAAAACAACCTTCTCACAGTAGCAAGGAGCTTAGGAGGAAGGTATAACACCATTTCTTCTCTTGTGTTGCTTGTTTTGGTTGCATGCAAGTTGTATCAAGTTCATACCATTCTATGGAGTTCAAAGAATTTTTGATGTAAATCTTTGCTTCCGTTGCGTTTCTATGATGTACTTGAACTCCTACAGTCCTGATGTATCGTATGTCTTGAGCATGACGAGTAGATATCAGGCCAATCCCGGGCAAGCCCATTGGACTGTGGTTAAGAACATTCTCAAGTATCTTCGGAGGACAAAGGAGATGTTCTTAGTTTATGGTGGTAAGGAAGAGCTTAGAGTACATGGTTACTCTGACGCTAGCTTCCAAACTGATAAGGACGACTGCCGATCACAATCGGGGTTCGTGTTCCTTCTCAATGGTGGTGCTATTAGTTGGAGGAGCTCCAAGCAAGACACCATAGAAAATTCAACTACCGAGTCGGAGTACATTGCGGCTAGTGAAGCAGCTAAAGAGGTGGTATGGATGAGGAAGTTCATCCAAGACCTTGGAGTGGTTCCTAGCATATCCGACCCTATTGAGATCTTCTGTGACAATGAGGGTATGGTTGCTCTAGCCGAGGAACCAAGGGCTCATAAGAGGACGAGGCACATTCCTTGAAAATACCACTTCATCAAAGATGTTATTGAGAGTGGTGACTTTGCCATAAGCAGAGTAGCATCGGAGGGCAATTTGGCCAATCCATTCACCAAACCGTTGTCACAAGCTGTACATGATTCTAACACTAGATCGATAGGTGTTAGGTTGGCTAGTAACTTGGTTTGAGTGTAATATTTGGTTTATGTTTGATATATACTTGTATTTTGGGAACATTAAGCAGTATTGTATTTCATATTGTATTGATTATTAAATATGATTAAATAATATGCCAAGGGAGAATATTCTATGAACCCTTCCTGTGTTCCATCTTAGCATCTTTAACACTTCCCATAATGTTTTACCGGTCATTCTTCAAGGGGAGGAAGTTTGAGATAAGACTGAGGGAAGTGGTTGGTCGCTATCCAACAATGGATTGGGTAAAGAGACGCAACACTTTGCCTGTGCTTTCAATGGTCAAGTGACTGGATGACCCACACCTGAACTTACTTTATGGTTTATGTCATGAGTAAGTCAGGATGATAATATCATTTTGTCCTTAGACTAGAGATACATGTGTTCCAAAGCATGGATCTGATTTCCCTTAATTGCTTTCAAACGCAGTTTGTAACTGACTGTTATAAAGGGAGCTTTTAGGTAAAGTATGGTGTATGTGGCGGAGCAATGTAGTCAAAGGGATTCGTTCCTCTAGACTTAGAGAGATATCCATGGGCCCCTCGATGATTGAGCGCTGACGTAAAATACATGGCCGTGATCAAGTTGCAATGATATTTGATTGATTGCAACTAGATTTTGGGTCACCATCAATCGAGATCGAGAAACATAATCATGAACGATCTGAAGATTGACATTTAACCATGCCTCGTGTTCACACGGATATCGCGAACGAAGGAATGAATGATCACTTATCTATAGGACCATTTTGTAACTGATTCTGGATTTGGTTTTTGTTCTAGATGAAAAACCCATACAGACTTGGGGGCAGAGATGCCTTACTGGAGGCCGCTCTTTGTCTGTGGTTTATGGGTACGGTGTGTCATGTGCAATTGGGAGTTTGTTGGAGTACGCCCACTGACGTACGTACGCCATATAGATCACTACCGATAATGTGTGGGCCTATTGGGTCACACACCGGTGACCTATCTCGACAGCCTATAAGGTGGAGGGACTAAAAGTGTCAAAGTGAAAAGATTATGTGCAGGCAGGATGTAGCGGCGCTAACCCTTTAGGGATAGCGGCGCTAAAACTTAAAGTTAGCGGCGCTAACGTCTGTCAGATTGCATGCAATCATTGGCTTTTCCACCTCCACTCTTGCCCAATGCATGGGCAGCCTTTGGAGACTTTGTTAGCCGGCCAAGGGCAGATCAAGTGGCAATTTGAAGTTTATAAAAGACCTTGGATTGTCTCTTGTCTTAACCTTTTGCCATTTGCTCATTTAAACACTTAGTCAAGATTTTTAAGAGTGTTCTTTGAGTGCTAACACAAGGAGGTCCGAATTTCTAGAGGCTAGGGTTGTTCTTGAGGAGATTTCAAGTCTTTGAAGATCTCTCAAGCTTGCTAGTACAAGGAGAAGGGCAAACTCGGGGTGGACTTTGATAAAGGAGGGCTTCACTTAGCTTTCTTGTCATCTCATCTTCTCCATCTTTTGTTCCAGAAGTTCTAGTAAGGCATATTTTCTTATCCTTACCACCTTTCATGTTGCATGTGATAGTCATAGAGATTTGGTCCATTTTGGGGTTTTATGCTTTATTTACTTGTAGATTATGTTATGCTTGTTTTTACCATTAGCTTCCGCTATGTTCATAGAACCCCAACATGATTTTCCCCTTTAAAGCATTCCATCTTTCCTTTGTCCAGCAACTAGGAGATCTTTGAACAGGTTTGTTTTGTTCAGTGGCGGAAGGTGTTGGTGATCTTAAAGAGTACTGAGATAAAAGCTTAAAACTTGGAGTGTTTAAGGTTTAAAAAGTTGGAAAAGATGGAAGGCTAAGAGAAATAGTAGAACAATTTAGTAAAGAGTTGATTGAGAACAGTTTCATCACCTTATCACCATTCTCTGACCACCATTGGGATAGACAATTTCCTTCTTCCTCTACATCCTCACAAACATAATCGGTAACTTTTTTAGTATTTAATTTCCCAGCCACATTCACTTCTTCCACAACCATTGGTTCATCATCACCTAGATTAACTTCCTCATCACCACCAGCACCATCACAACTATCTAATTTCTCCAAAACAACCTCCTCTACATTTTGAGCCACATTCTTTTCGCCACTATCTTTTCCAGCACCAACACCAGCCCCATCACCTCCATCCAAACTCTCTTGAACATTCTTCTCAACCTCTTCACCACCATCTTGACCATCTAGATATTCCTCAGCCTCATCATTACCCCTTGACCCTCTACATTCTCCTCATACTCATCGCCACTATCTTGACTGTCATCATCGTTGTCATCATCATCATCACCGTCATTATTACCATCATCATTCTCATCATCATCACCACTGTCATTATCATCATTGCCCTCATCATCATCAACAGTATCCACCTAAAAGATTTGAAAATTACAATTAATATCACATGTGATCTTATACACAAGCAAATATGGTGATATGCACAAATCAGCTGTGATTTATAAAAATAATCACATGTGATTAATAATACAATCACAATTGAATAGTCAACAATCACTTGTGATTTTAAAAAATAATCACATGTGATTAAGAATACAATCACAGTTGAACAAAAGTAAACAACACTTGTGATTTTATAAAAAAGAATCATATGTGATTTGATAATACAAAAACAAGTGATCATGTAAATAATCACATGTGATTTATAGAAGAATCAAATGTGATTAATAATGCAAAACAATAGATCAAGTGAATAATCACTTGTGATAAAAAAAGAAACAACATGTGTTAAAGTATACAAAAGCAACTAATTCAATTCATGCCCTAGTATCACATTTCTATTACGTTAAATTATACCTCTTTCATCTTCTTCACAATCTTCACATCTTCTTGACCATAGAAGAACAGTGCATCCATAGAAAAAAAATCTTTCATTTTTGAATTATAAAACTCAAGTTTCTTATCCCCAAACGGAACTTCTTGAAATAGATCAAATAATCTCTTTTTCTCTTTTGAAACATTCAACAGATTCTTCTCAATCATTTCATACAAATCCTACAAAATTAGAGATATTATAGTTAAAACCAAATACAACAAGGGTGATATTCAATCACATATGATTTCAAACTAAAAAACACATGTGATTGAGTCAGGTTACCAAATTAAAAAAAGAGAATGTTTAACTTGAATACCTCCTCCGTTCTCAATTCCTTATTTCCCTCATCTGGATTAAAAAAACCTTCTTCATCGTCCTTCTCACCTTGGTATGGTTGCATCAACTCCAAACAACCAAAACCACCAAGACTGATTTCTTTCATCTCACGAACATTCAAGAAACCTTTCCAATTTTTTAAAATTGGATGCTGCCAACGAACTGGCACACTGTCCAATTTTGTGTGATCATAATACAAGAGCTATAAAAAATAAAAAGAAACAATACAATATCAATAACAAAACTTGTTATTATAACTAACAAGCATATTTCAAATGATATTATCATCCTGATTTACTGCAAACACATGTTTCTCCGGTCTAAGGAAGAAAATGATATTATCCTCCTCATTTACTTTTGACAAGTACCATGAAGTAAATTCAGGTGTGGGTCGTCTAATCACTTGAAAGTATATTTCAAATGCAAGCGAAGTGTTGCGCCCTTTGTATTCAATCTAGCATTGTATACGTGACCAACCTCTTCCTTTAGTCTTAGTTCAATCTTCCTTCCCTTAAAGAGTGATCGACTGTGGACATTTAGAAAGCGTGCACATTCATAGAAGTAACAAAACATGCAAATTTGGAACACAATAATGTTTTATGAGTGTATCCGCTACTTTCATATCATCAAATCTCTATTTGATAATCGATACAAGCAGAAAGCACAATATTGCTTAATGTTCCTTACATAAGCATATCAAAATTAAATAGAGCTAAGCCTTTTGCAAAAGGATTTGCATGTATGCTCTAGTATGATAACTATCACTAGCTTAATATATTAGCTTAGTAATCTGATCTGCGACTATGCCATCGGTGTGTATTCTTATAATGAACATATCTCCATCCACAACTAAGCCACTCATAAAGTGTTTGTTGCCAAGGTCATAGTTTATTGTCCAAGTCCTTGTACCTTCATTATTTCAGAAGAACTTAATAAGGTAAATGATGCTAAGGACTATGGTTCCTCTTAAGCTATTGTTCCCTCATTGTGTCAAAAGATCTCAATAGGGTCAGCGATGCTTTGAGAACCATTCTTACTAACAATTCCACATATAATAGGATTATGTACTCCGATTTAAATCAGCAGTTATCCTCTTGTTGTTGGATTTCAAACTCCAAACTAAATTGGCAGTTTATCCTTATTGGAATAGAAACTAGCACTAGCGTAATAAATTACTCTTAGCTTTCTCATACCATAAATCACCAAGAACATATCTCTATATTTCTTGTACTCCATAATCAATAATATAAATGTTATAATCGTTATGGACGAATAATTCCTTAACTATGCTTTTAAACAAAGTTAGGACATTATCTCCAATACAATGTATGTGCTAGACATACAAGTATATAATTACAACAAAGCTCCCACTAGCCCTGACATTCATATCGGTTTAATCTTGCTCTTGAAAACTCAAACATATGATTTTCAAATCTAAGCAAAGATTCCAACCTTAAAATGCTTGTTTAAGTCCACGAATGGACTTTCTTGTGTTTGTAGACTTCACAATAATACTCTTGATGTAAGAGAACTTCGGATAGTGTTATCTACACATCTTCAAAAAAGAGTTCCTATTAAGGAACGTGGTCCTTATATCAATTTATCATAACCATGAAAATGGTAGTATTAGAGTGAACTTCAACTTAACCATTGGGAGAAAGTTTCAGGACGGATACCATCCACTTGGTCAATCACCATTAAAAACCTTTCCAACCATGCTGTATTTGAAGTTGTCTATAAACTACTTTTGATATATCCACTCAGAGAAAGTTTCTAGATGATACCATCCACTTGGTCAATCATCGAGAAAACCTTTCCAACCAGTCTGTATTCGAAGTTGTAAACTTATCCATGCTGGTTTCTTGTTTCTAAGAACCATGTACACCTTTGGGTTTCCCTTAGATAATGCAAATTTAAAATTTTGTTTGACTCGTGCTTAGCTCGACGTCATCCAAGAATTTTAGTTTGTATCATCCATCAAGATAGTAGGTGTTGGTTTAAACAAGTCCCATATTTGGATATCCATAATAGATTGCATCTATCTTCCATTTCCTTTTTCTCCATAGCGAACTCTAGGTCTATTACGCTTTCGGTATTTATGTGTCTTCATTTAGATATAGTGATCTATATATATCTTGTCATGTGAATACATATACCAGTCCAAAAGGAAATGACTTTATGTCAGATTCTCCAGCATTGCTTATGCTGAGTTTCAATCATTTCTGATTGAGTGCTAGTATCAACATCAAGTTCTTCCATTCAAGGTTAACTTTAACTTCTACAGGCATCCATGGATATTAGTTTCTATGTAAGGCAACATGTCCTTGAAGTAACAAACATTTTGTTCTTTAAGTTTTGTCAAGCAAATATCCCATGGTCTCGGTAGAATACTTAATTAAGTAACACCTCTAGATTCTAGGTTCCCTTACCTCACGTATAAAACGCAGGTTTGGACAATCCATACTTTGAGATGAATAAGCAAAGACGCACTTTTTAGTTTCATCATCTAAGATGTAGTCTTAACCGTCTTTGTTGGTATAAGATTAATAACATAGCCCGCCACAACTTTAGTATATCCCAATCAATTGGATACTAAAGTCCAATTAATCAATTATCGGACCATATCGAGGATGTCCGATTCCTCCACTAAGATGACCCCATTTCATAATGTGTCCTAGGAGGAGTGAATTGTGAGATAACCTCATAATTCTTTTGATGGTTATAAGATTTGGAACATATTTACTCAATCTACAAGTTCACACAAGGATTAACTCGGCTAAAGCTCGACAATCAACCTTTGTGTAACTTGATTCGAGTATCATTTGTTCTTTATCTATTTTATCAGGTACTTCGTTATTGCGTGTATTGAACACCTCTAAGGTTTGAAATACTTATCTATAAAATAGATATATCCATTTCCTCTACCGTCGTCGGTAAAGACAACCAAGTATTTGGAGTTATTCCTTATGATTTGCTTGAATAGTCTACACACAAGTGGGTACGTAATTCAACAAGCTATCATTCCTCTCACATACTTAAGTGAAGGATGTGTAAGTCATCTAGCCCGATAAACAAGATTTGTGCTCAACATTTGACCTGTGGTCAAACGATTCCAAATTCCTAACCGCTAAAGTTTGGTGATACAAGTCTCGTTTATATGGTTAGATCGACTATTTCATAAGGGTAACTATCCAAATCATTCATGATTATTTTTATTATTTCTTAAGCAAGCTCTTATTAATGCCATGACATGTATAAAGTTTGAAACATATACATGATTCAAAATAATATACATCGTATACCAACGCATAATAGATATATTGTTGCTAGCCATGCAAGACATAAAAACAAATATCTATTGAAGTAATATACTAGCTAGAAGGATAGGCAAGTTTTAAACTTCCAGTCCTTTCAATAGAAAAAACTTTCTTGTTTTTTCATTTGAGGTCCAGCTCTCCATGTCTCATGTCTCAACTTCTCTTTAATACTTACACTTTGAAGCAATTAAATTTGCAACAAATGTGAATGTAATAGCTAGCGTTCAAAAACCTAGCCTTGAGAAGTAGTATCGCAATGGAGTTAAATCATGAATGCACTTGAAGTTGAAGAACTAATTCTTCAAAAGAGTTCTTCGCTTATCTAGACGCATAGGGAAAAAGTGGTGGCGCTAATTTGTAATCTTTTATGGAATTAGCAAACTACCTCATGTGGAGTGTCATCTATAGGCACAATCTCATTGTCCTCTATCTCCATTAATATGGCAGGTTTGGTGTAAGTAGAGGTCAATTTCTATTTCTTGATTACTCGTTCCTTAGTAGCCTTAGTGAGACGAGATTCATGTTAGTCATGTTTAGACTTAACAGTTTTCAACATACCATGAAGCTCTAGCGGGAATGGACAAGGTGAGTTTCATATTAGTCATGCTTAAGCTTTGCATACCATGAAGCTCTTATCAAGGAGTTCTCCATGTGTGCATGTGATAGTTCATTAAGAACTAATCATATGACGTAGGCAGGGAATGGAGAATTATATTCACTATTAATTCACTCCTTATGGGAATTATATTCACCATCAACCGACTTAGGTTTAGACACACATATAGAGTTTCTTTTAATTTTTTTTAGCCTGCTGATGGATCATGTTCTTCAGCTCGGTTTATTGTACGTACTTAATTACCTAACTTGCTTTCGCAACTTAAATTTCTTAGGTCGAACAACATATAAACAAAATTTTAATTTGTGTTTGGTGCATGAAGGGATTAAACATGTCAAACGATATAATAGATATCAACGAATCCCGCAAGATGCTAACGAGTTGTAATAGATATTACAATTGGTAATATTGTTACCGGCCCGAAATAACTCCATGAAGTGATTCGTGGCAAACCCGTCATTAATTGGAGTGAAATAAGGTTCTTAGCCCTTGTTAAAATAAATTGGTTTTTATTAAAAGCAAATGTGTAATTATTTTAACTAGGATCATATCAATATAAACTTAGACGTGTATTCTAATTATAGACGATAATGTTAACAACACCACATTAAAATAAATACTCCGTTCGATCCTAGTAAAGGATATAATCATAAATGAAAACATCGTTGACTAACATTGATTGTTGAGCCAAAGTTATACATTATTGATAAACCCTTTTAAAGCCACTTGCTACCAACGCGAACTAGGTTACTAGATATGCATAGCGCATATCAAAGACACAAAAGAGGATTGACTCCTGCTTAGCTCGACGCCAACCAAGATTTTAAATTGTATTTGTAGGTTATCCATCAAGATACTCGTTGGTACTCTCGACCAACAGTTAGCTCGTGCTATGCTCGACCGCAATTATTGCGAGTTGCCACCCTCACCTTCCACATAGTTAGACAAGAATGACTCGTGCTTAGCTCGACACCATCCAAGTTTTCACTAGATTCGGGTGGAGTCATCTTATGGACGGTGCTTTGAATTTACATTTTTAAGAAAAACGGGACTTTAGTTTTTCCGGTTTAAAAACCTCTATTTGCGGTTTGATTAACAAATAAGTGACAAAATACATTTTTCACTTTGAACATAAAATGTACATATATTTTTTTATTTGTTTATTAATCTTGTGCGCGCGCGAGTTGTTAACCAATTTAACAAATCTCTTGATTTTTATTATTTTTGAAAAATTTTCTGGCATGCGAATTCCTAACAACCATGCAAGAAAATACAAAATAATAAACAATCACGCACATATATATTTATATGGTGATTTGCCCCAAAATCCTATGTGTTCTCCCGTGAGCCAAAACGGAAGAACAAGGTCAATCTCAGGACATATACCATTGACCTTTTCGGTTTGCTCCCACTAAATCCGTCACCTCCACTTAGACCTCCAGATTTGAGTCTAGCCCAGACATCACCTACACGTCTCCCGATGGTTGTCTTCGGTTTTCTTCTCACTTTACGTTTCAGAGGGGTTTGTGTAGGTGTCTTTGCAGAAGGTTCACCGACCCGACTACTTGAAGCCTTTTTTGAAATTCTTTTGACTCTCTTAGACATTACACCTTCTAAATTAGCCAGCGTGACGCCTAGATCAGAATCACCTGTAAAAACATATATAAACAGAAACATAAGAAAAACAGAAAAACATATATCAATTTAATCACAAATGATTAACTACAAAACACACTTACAAATCACATATGATAAAAACAGAACTACAAATTACATATGATTAAGTACAAAACACACATAATAAAGCCACTATAAAACCATTAAAGTAAGATAACAAAAACACACTTACAAATCACAGATGATTAACTACAGAAACAAACATGTCATTTAATACTAAAACAAAACTATATATCACATATGATTAAGTACAAAACACACATAATATAGCACTAAAAACCATGAAAGTAAGATAACAAAAACACACTTACAATCATAGATGATTACCTACAAACAAACATGTCATTTGTTTCCAAACACAGATAAAATCACATATGATTTAAACCACATGTCATTTGATTACACAAGTAATTAACTACAAACAAACATCTCCTTTGATAACTACAAAAATTACTCATGTCATTTTATAACTACAAAAACAGAACAGTTGATTAACTACAAGCATGTCATTTGATACTAAAAGAGAACTCTAATCACATTTGATAACCAACATGTCATTTGGAAACAAACACACATTAAAAGATGTCCATGTTTATAATATCATAGCAAAAACCCTAGAAAACTTAAAACAACAACAAAACCACCATAAACACTTAAAAATAGAACACAAAATCCCTAATAATAACATAATCGATATTCTAATAGCAACACAAGTAAAAAACTCACCACCAACAACTATGAACTAATACTAAACACAAGTGATTAACTACAAAAAACAAATGATTTTCAAAACTAAAACAAATATACAACCACATATGATTTTAAACACAGACAACAACAAAAATAACCACAGATCACACAAAACAACATAGGAACTTCGCCGGATTATCAAACGGAAATCCTAGAAATTTTTGAAACACTAAAAACTTTCATAAACGACTAACGATTTCTCAATAAAAACTTAAAATCAAATAATAACACACAAAACTAGTAAAACTTACCACCAGAAGGTTTTTTACAACGAGACGAAATGGATTCTGCCATTAATGTGCAACCACTACTCGTCGAAGTATAATGGAAGGTTAATGTCCAAAAACGACAGCGACGGAGACAAATGTTTCACAAAAGAACGACGGCAAGAAGAGAGCGACGGAGTATGATCGTCTATTCGCGAAGGCATTATGAGCAAAACCTTCAACTATCCTACATGATACAAGAACCACTTGTTATCAAGGCCTAACAAGAACAGAGAGAAAAGGGAAGTTTCGGAACGAATGGAAGAATAGAGCGGGGAAGTGAATGAGACAAAACACAATCAAATCACTTATTCAATAGCAATTTACCATACTACCCCTCCGCCCAAAATTCCTTTTAAATTTAAGGATGTGATCTGGACCATTAAAATTAACAATCCAAGGGCTTAGAATCATCCCTTAAGACTATAGAAAAAAATGGACTGCATTGAATAATTCACTACTATCATATGCCTTTTTAAAATCTATTTTTAGCACCATACTTTTTCATTTTTCTTTTTCAAAAAGTTAGGTGTTTCATTTGATATCAAAATTCCATCCAGAAATGATCTCTCTTATAAAAATGCAGACTGCACCTCCCTGATCAACTTGTTTATCACTACTCTTATCTATTTGATAACAGTTATGAAACCATTTTGTAGTAACAACTGATCAAGTTAATAGGCCTATATTCATCAAAGGACAAAGGCTTACTTACTTTTGGTATTAAGGTAATGAATGAGGAATTACGCCCTTTTGAGATGATATTTCCTTTCCAAAACTAGGTAATTGCCAACATTAGATCATCCTTTATCATCTCCTAAATATGTTTAAAAAATGTAAAGTTGAAACCATCTGGCCCGGGTGCTTTTTCGTTTCCACACCCTTGTACTGCCTCCCACACTTCGTCTTCAGATAATTCTTTTTCGAGTAAGCTTCTATCTGCATCTGAGATGGACTTGAACTTGCTACTTAATAGCCTAACACCCCCTTGTGATCGATTTCAAAGAACGAGCTGAAATGATCTACTACCACCACCTTAACAAGGTCTACATCTCTTCCCTCTCCACATTCACAAAGACCCCAGCCATGTTGTTAACCCTATGTCTTCTTTTAACCGAATTGTGGAAGAATTTTATGTTCTCTTCTGCTTCAACAAGCCATTTAAGTCTAGCATTTTGTTTTAGCATTTCCTTCTTAAACCTTTCTTTCTCTTGCCAACTCTTTTTTTCCCGAACCACAAAGCCTTATCATCTTCATTCAGCATCGCTTCCTCTTATTTTCATTCCTAGTCAATTAAAATTTCATCATCTAAATTCCTGAATTTGTTGGAAGCACAACCCTTTAAGGACACTTTTACATTCTTCAACGTTTCCATAAACTTGCAATCTGGTTTTGTTGAGGTAGTTTTTCTTTCCCAAGCTCCCTTCACCGCGCATCACACTCTATATCTGTTAACAAAGTATTAAAAAACTTGAATGGTTTAGGGCCTGAGTTTTGTATGTTATCGAAACATAGAATAGGGCAGTGATCCGACACCTTTCTATATTGTTGCATCCACATGAAGGGTGGAGATGACGTTGAATAGAGTCACCAGCATAACCAAGGGTGATATAACTTGACTAGAATGTGCAACTACCACACACTACATGAGGTTGTGGCGTCGTATAATACTGAGTTTTATGCTAATACCATACTATGTATGTAAGGCTTGTGAAATATCCTTGATCAATAAAAATAGTTGAGTTACCCTAGGTTTTAGCTTAGTGATACTAGAATATCTTACTACAACACAACACCATATTTTGTGTCGGGCAAATTTATAAAAACCGGTAAGAAAAGGGTGTTTCACTCAGATTTTCCACCGAATCGATCATGGATAAAAGATTTGTGGGAAAATTAAGTTCCCTAAGATTTCCGAGGAATTTCCCACGAAATCTGTTGAAAATTTGCTTTCTGATTCAACTTCGTGGAAAATCTGTTGAAAAGTTCACATGTAATTTAGTCTGTAAGAAATCCGCTTTTAATGTCTGATTTTCTTGTGGTGGCTTAGGTTTAGTGTTGCTCATATTAAAAGGTTACGAACTTGAGCCCCCGCTATAGACAAATCTAAAGTACATTTAGAAGCCGTTAAAAACAAATAATAAAAATAAAAGAGTTGTATTGATTAACTATATAAATTATATAGTATAAGAGAGATGATAAAAAGAAAAGAAATACACATATAAGTACACTATTTTAGGTAACATTCAGAATCCTTTCTATGATATTTTGATTAAAGCTATTGCTAATAACCGTTTAATCAGGTAATTTTTTTGATCGAGAACATGTAAATTAAATACACACATAAATAAAAACATTATTTTTTATGTATAAATATCTGTATTGTGTGCTTCATAGCATCTAAGTTATATTAACGTACATCATGGTCGAACTCGTTCATTTCTTAGTTATTACAAGTGTTGGTGTTTATCAGTTTATGTACCCAAAAAAAAAAAAAACCAAATATAATGTAAACAGAGCAAAGCATTAAAATGAACAAAATAATATATATTACATTAATATCATAATAATATAATACACAAGAATCTTTAGGATGAACCTCAATAGATTCTTGAAATCGTTATTTATTAGTATTATTAATTATATATATTACTTATTATCATGCATGATCTTTTATTGTGTCGTCTTATTATATATACTTCTTTTTATTTTTACTATGGGTACATAGATACATAGATATGTTCACAAGATAATTAATATGTTTGGACGATCATATATGCATGGCTAATCACGCCCTTATATTGTAGACAGAACAATGACAAGAAAGTTCTTTCTCGACACCCTCCATGGTCGGCACAAAACTCGTCCACACATCTTGAGATCCTGCTGTGTCAAAAACATGAACCTCAGAAGTAAACTTGAAAGATTCATCTGTTTTGACTCGATACCCAGCCAAGAAATACAAACGCGATCCAATGGGTGCGATCGTGAGATACAACTGTTCCATTAATGGTTGTTTAGGTGAAGTAGCAACATCGAGCACAGAAGTAGGAGAAGACCCATCAACGACATCCCACATGTTAAGTTCTCCATCATATTTCTCAATAAAACCCTTCCATTTCTTATAACAATCACCACAACTAAAAAGCTTTCCTCGTACAACAACGATTTGATTAGGAGGAACATCGAGTTCCCACATTCGTGGAAGGAAATCCCATTTGTTATTCATTGTGTTGTAAACTTCTGCGGAGCTTCTTGCCATACTAAAGGGTCCTCTAGTATCATTAGCTTCACATTCTGCAAAACCTCCAACAACATAAATTCTATCTTCCCAAGTTACACCAACGCATTTGTATCTTGAAGTGCTCATATTTGACAATGATTTCCACTCATCAAGAGCAGGATCATAGACTTCACAAGAAGAAACACCTTTCATAATTTTGGTAGAGCATTTTCCTCCAGCAACATAGATCTTGTTTGCACTAACCGTGCATGCGAAATCGAATCGCGGTACATTAAGTGATGCACAATTGGACCAAGTGTTGTCTTGAATACTATAACGTAAAACCGACTGATATACTTCAAGATCATCTTCGGTCTCCTTATGGCAAAGGAGACCACCAATGATGTAAATCGAGTGACCCATGATTACCATGGAGAAGCCTTTTAAAACATGGTTTTCGGCTAGTCCTGGTATTGAGGTAACATGATGCCATTTGTTCGTTGAGGGGTTGTAGCACTCGATCCAGTTAGACGGGTTGATGCCGGTCGATGGAGTCTTGGCTGCGAACGAGGCATAAACTCGATAGAATTGGGGTGAATCTTCAGCTTGTTGGCCTGGTAGCCGAGAAGATGAAGCGATGGAGCCCATGAAATTTGAAGTGAATTGGGGAGAGGCTGTTTTCTATAAGCAAGAAACTTAGGAAGTTTGGGGAATTTGTAAATGTTGCTTAGATTGACTTATATAAGCTTAGGGACATAGATTGGCCGGTGACAAAAACTATGCATCCACTTTACGTATTTGGATTGGATTATGTAGTTATAAACTATGTAATTTCTTAGTTATTGGTACCTGATTCTCTGCTATGTTTTTTAATAGATATAAGAGTGTGTTGTCTTATGTTGCTCCCTGTGAAACCAAGAAGCATGTAGATTGGTCAAGGCATTGTTTTTGAGGTTTGACCAACTTATAAATCTCTTTTTAGATTGATTTCTTTATGTTAAATTATCCCCCTTTAGAGTATATATTTATATATATTGATATTCTATGAAGAAAATTACCTAGAACAAGTAGTCTTCCAAACTTAATTTAATGACAATTTTGCATATTATGAAGCAGAAGGGTTGACTTGCTATTGGGTTAATGTATATTATAGGTACAATCGCTTCATATCGTTTTACTAGTTAGATTTTAAGGAAATATTAGCATAAAAGTTATAAATTAAATAACATTTCCATAGTACAATAGTTACATTGTAATTATCATCAACTTCATACATATAATATTGTTTGTCTCCCATGTGATATATATGGTTCGGGTTGATTGGAGACTATTTTTTAATTTAATTGCGAAACACACTTTTTAAGTCTAAACTTCGTTTTATATCATTTTGTTTACTATGGGACTCTAACTCACAGTCTTGTAAAACACCAAAAAAAAAAATATATCGCTAGCTATAAAACGTTTTAGTAGTTGGAGCCCTTTTTGTTTTATTTTTCTATAATGATGATACAAAACAACGTACTCATCATAATAGACATTATGGGCTTCCGTATAGTATCTTGTCTCTAGGGTGATTGAGAGCTGGATGGTACAATCCCTGGGACACACTACGCTCTCCCCCCTCAGCCTCATAAGATCTCAACCATTGATCTCGCTTCGCTCCACACTATCTCTTTTTCACCCACACACTATTATATATCTCTCAAACACATTATATTGAATATAAGATTAAATAGCCTAATAATGAATATTACTTTGAATGATGGATTGGAGAAACATGAATTAATGAAAGTGGATGTAGTGCCATGTGGCAAGAAACGTAGGATGGTTGTGGGGTAACCACACCCCATGCTCTAAATGATAGTACATTAAAAGGAGTGGGAGTGGTGGTGAATGATGTGGTCAACAACCGCAACGTGGTGGAGAGAGAAGCTTTTGCATCACGAGGTAGTTTTGGTGTGGTGCAGTGATGATCACAACAAGGAGTGGACATAGCGAGTGAAATGAATTCTTTCTATTTTTTCCTTTTCTAACCATTTGACAATGGTTGTTTTTATTTTATTTTATCTTTTTCATATATAGTACACTCTCCTACATAAATTACTCATATCATTCTTCTATTTTCTTCACAAAGATGCACTACTAGAAAATCACATATTACCAACAGACTTTACGATGAAAAAAATCAACATGATTTTCCAAGGAATTAGCGATAGTTTATAGATATTCGGACTTTATGACGGATTAACAACGGATTTTCGACATATATGTGTTGGAAAACAGATAGTATGAAATATGGGAAACCATGTAGTGACCATTTTTTTATTTTTTATTTTTGTATTGATAAATTGATATAACAAAAGTCAAGACAATACTTAGTTCTCTCATCATTACAAAATATTTTGGAAATAATTATTTGTGTTGACACATAGAGAAAAGTACTAAAAAGTTTCATCAAGTTTGGAGCGATAATCATTAACATCATTAGAGAGCTCAAGCCTTGCCCTTGTCTATCCCAGATCCACCTGAAAAGGGTGAACACAACAACCGATAAGCTTTCTCTTAATGAGCATACTCAATCAACGATTAGTGTAACAAGTAAGCATGAATGATCAAACACTACGAGAACCCTGGAGACCCAACAATGAATACTGAGATCTCTAAACCCTGAACCTAGTACCAAGCTAAACCCCATGCTAAGCAGCACATATCTATTGGATCAACATTTGCACATAACATGTTCATAAATCATTCATACATCACTTTTACAGTAAGCTTTTGCTTATTAGTTGGTTATCTAATGTTTTCAGGTACTTCTGGGAAAGATAAAGGCAAGACACCGGTAGTTTAGAGATCCAATGTCGGCTCCCTCGTTTATGTTAATACAAAGATGATACTTTGAAAGAAAAATTATTTTGTTAATTTACCGAGTGCATGAAAGTTTGTTGGCTTGAAACTTCAGAAATCATCTCATCTTTGTAATTAATGTTAAATCCTCATTTTTTAAATCATTAATGATTAAGTATTTCTTGTTGCTATTTCTGAAAGAGTTATATATATTAAAAAATGAGTCTTTACACGTACACACCATTGTTGGTGTTAAACTGATTTCATTCCTTGTTGTTCTTGAGATAGAACTTTGTTGTAGTAAGTGGGTTTGACTATTCCCCACTTTGGTTCTTGGGTTAAAGTTTTTGGGGAAGAACTTGTTCATACTCGTTGTTGAAGGAATTCCGGGTTCTTAACGAAGAAATCCTTTGGTGCTCTTGGATTAGAGCTTAGTGAGGTTATCACTCCTCCACGTAAAGTGATTGTAACCAGTGGTATCTTCCGATCTAAGGAGACTATTTTGCATGTTGTGCTAGTAAAATTATCGACGGAGGTCAAGGAGTGGATGTAAGTTGGAGTTCAACCGAACTACTATAAATCTTGATGTTCTCCCTTTAAACCCTTAACTCTTTACATTATTGCATTTATATTCTTGTCATTTATTATTATAGCCTAATCTTTATTTGTGCTCAAGAATGTATATATATATATATATATATATATATATATATATATATATATATATATATATATATATATATATATATTAAAAAATGAGTCTTTACATGTACAAACCATTATTGGTGTTAAAGTGATTTCATTCCTTCTTGTTCTTGAGTAGAAGTTTGTTGTAGTAAGTGGGTTTGACTATTCCCCGCTTTGATTCTTGGGTTAAAGTTCTTGGGGAAGAACTTATTCATATTCCATGTTGAAGGAATTATGGGATCTTAGTGAAGAACTCCTTTGGTGCTCTTGGATTAGAGCTTGGTGAGGTTATCACTCCTACCCTTTTAGTGATTGTGATCGGTGGTATCTTCCGATCTAAGAACACTGTTTTGCATGATGTGCTAGTGAAATTCTCGACGGAGGTCAAGGAGTAGAAGTAAGTTGGAGTTCAACCGAACCACTATAAATCTCGATGTTATCCCTCTAAACCCTTAACTCTTTACATTATTGCATTTATATTCTTGTCATTTATTATTATAGCCTAATCTTTATTTGTGCTCAAGAATATACTTATATATATATACCTACGATATATATATATATATATATACACACATATATACATACATATATATACATACATATATATATATATATATATATATATATATATATATATATATATATATATATATATATATATATATATATATGATTGCAAAATGGTTTGTCTCATAAAGCAAAAAGGAATAATATTTCAAAAAGAGGTAAAATATTTAAATGATCAAAAAAGGACTTAAAAACTATTCAACCCCCTTTTAATTTCTACAGATAAGATGATAAATGATTTCTGCTTGGAATAACCAGTTTTACTAAACAAGGTCAAGAAACTTGAGGAACAGCTACTTGCTTCCTCTTAATTACAGATTTCCACATTAGTTCTTGAAAAGAAAATATTTGAGCTTCAGAAGACACTAGACACTAAGAGAAATAATTTTAAAGAAGAGAACATAAAAATGGAAGAGAAGACAAAGTCCTTAGCTGAAATCATCAATGCTGAGCTTATTGCTAAAAAAGTTGTTGAATCCAAAAAGACTTCCGCTGCCAATATTGATTTTGATTCAATCACACATTGTAGTAGCCAGTCTTCTAATTCCTACTTCTCTGTTGCAGATACCAAAGATTCTGATGAGACCTCATCATTGAAAGAACGAAGGCTCTATATACTGCAACAAAATTCTCTCATCAATAAAAGACACTAAAGTCTAAATGTAAACAGAACTTTTACCATTCAAACAGTTCCGAATCCTGTTTTTCTATCATCACAGATGATTTAGTATCAAAGATGAAACAGAACATGGATTCCAAAGAAGAATTTTGTCAATAATAAATCATCCTGTGTAAACACGACGAATTCCATCTAGACTCCAAAGAAAAGAGCTCATGATACAGCTCCAAGAACATCTGAGTTTAGAGTAAAGAGTGTTATCAATGATACATTCTCATATAATTTTATTTAGAATAAAGGAACTCTTGAATAAAATAGTCGCCCTAAAAAGAAAAATGTTTACTCTTGTCACAACAACAAACAAAAATTTTTCTCAAACCCCCAAAATAATTGTAATTTTGTGCTTAAAACAGACGTGTAATATTCTTTTGGGGTATATTCAGGTGCCAAGATTTGAGGTGTAGGTGATGATGATCACCCCGAATTAAATCCGAGGGGGTGGAATGATGTCAACTTATGCTGGTAAATGGCTGCCTTTTTAGGTGAATCACCCTTGAGCCTGTCGAATGCTCAATGTTTGATATCGCCATATTTAGATATATATTTTAAGCGATATCTGATTTATTTTAGCCTGTTATTGCTATTAAATAAGTCAAAAAAATACATAATATCTTTATTTGATGATTTTCAGGTTAAAAAGGCGGATAACGAGAAATTTGAGCAAATAGTGGAGAAAAGTTAAAGTTTGAGAGAAGTTGTCTAATCCAACACACCTCCACTGTTTTGATCATATCTCGCTCATTCGAGCTCGGATTGAGGTGATTCAAAGGGCCACGGAAACTAAACTCAGAGAGCTACAATCTCCATTTGGTGGACAAATTGTGAAAAAGCTCAAACGCCACGCATATGTAAACCTAACGCGACGCGTTCGTGAAGATTATGCCGGAATTCAAAATTTGAAAATCTGGATTACACGAGAACTATGCGGAACGCGACTCATTTTCTATACAAACGCGCGCATTTGCACATAAATGCCTTATCTATATAAACAAACTTCCAGATCGGTTTTGAGGAGTTTATCCGGCTTTTACCACCATTACAAGTCTAAGAACACCCAAGAGGAGATCCAAGGCACATTGGAGCATAAAGCTTGAAGATTTGGCTTTTTGGAGTGAAGATTCAAGGATTTCATCATACTTTCATACCGGTTTTTCATTCTTAACTCTATATTTCTGTTTTTGAATGATTATAGTATGTTTAGTATGATAATTATGGGCTAAGACTCTGTTGGTCCCTTTGTGAGAAGGTGAACAAGCAAGTAATGTGTAGAAGGGGGTTGAATACACTTTCTGCAGAAAATTAATCAAATCAATAAAAAGTGTTAACACGCATCAAACCACAACAATCGAATGCTTTGCTTTTTATTAATAAGAAGATAATTACAGACTCTATCAAGTAAGCAACACTTGATATGTAAACACCTAATGTAAATCAAATCTCTCAATCTCTCAAACTTTGCTAACTATAATCAACTTATGATTATAGATACAGGACGACTCTCTAAATAGGATTTAATCACAGATTGAAAACTTACCAATTTCACAACAAATGTGAGTATTCGAACACACGAATAACTTGGCAATCTGTGAGTATCTTGATCAAGTTAAACAGACAAACAGTGAATCAAGATTCGTAACACATACGATCAATGTTGAGGTGAAACTGAGTTATAGCTCTGTAACTCGTATTCGTAGTCATACCTCAAACCTTATCAGGAGATAAGTATTTATAATCATGTTCCTACGGATCTTAACAAACTAGAACTAATCCTAATCTGCTAACAAACTAATGGATAACCCGGAATCTTGAATCTTGAATCTTCTTATCTTGAGTCTTCAATCTTCAATCTTGATTCTGGAATCTTCTTATCCTTGCCGTAGATTTAGAGAGATAAAAAGAAATTTAAAACATATTTAAATTCTCTTAAACTGACTTCTTTAGTCAGGCTAAGTTACTCAGCTTGAAACTCATCAAGCTGAGTTCTTCGAGAACAAACCTGAAAACAAATATGGACTAACATGTATAATATTTAACTCATCCTTAGAAGTCCTAAGAGTTAGCTAGAGCTTATTTAGCAACTCTGTTGAGCTGACTCAGTATATACGCTGAGTCACTCAGCTTTAAACACATCAGGCTGAATACTCAACGTATACCTTAGGTGACATACACAGCTTATCAAACACATTGATAATCCTACTAAGATATAGTCCAAGCTGATCGAACATATGCTCAGCTTATATTCAGCCTGTGCTCAGTCTGAAACACTATAAGTGTTCAGTCTGATCAAGCCTCATAATTCTGTTTAAGTTATCTTTAGAACACATCTTACAAACTTAACTTTGTCTCATCAAATCTTAACTAATGAGATTATTTTCCCAACAGACTCTGTAATCTCAACTTAGACATGATGAATCTTGGATTTGTAGTTTGATTTCATGGATTTGGATGATATGAAGATATATATTTATTATGTTTAGCTTTTTAAAGATCCTTGCATGTAAAAGTTTCTGACTTTATGATCTATTGCTAAGTTTTCATGGGTGACATGACCATACTATGTTTGTTTTAATTATGAATTGTTATGACCATTAGGATTCATAACTAGTGATGGACTAAATCCTAGGGTTAGATTGTAAAAGATTGAACTTTAATGTGTTAGCAATTGCATGTAATGACCATTCAATGTTAATTGATTGATTTTGTAACCAATACAAATCAAAAGATTAAGTCTTTCATAACATGAATCAAATTGACTATTATCAGATTGGATCCACAATTGTTGACTCTAGCTTCTTTGGATCTAGATCATCGCTAATGCATATAAAAATCTCGTGCAAGCTTGTGACGATCATCTCAAAAACTCCAAGGACGTATATTACCCTAGTCTGATAATAGTCCGACAAGGAACCGAACAAGAGCATAACTAGCTCATGTGGCTTTGATTTTGGTCCAAAAGTCTCATAGAAATCTAAAAGTCTTCTCACATTAATGAGATGATCGCTAATTGGCTGGTTTTCTTTCATTTTCAGCGAAAGAATTTCTTTCATTAGCAAGACACGACATACTCGTTCACTATACTTGAACCTTTCCTCCAATACTTGAACGACCTCAAAAGATGACTTCTCCCGGAGATCATCCGTAAACTCGGATAAAGCTGAGAGAATGAGAATTGACATAACGTCAGATACTGATAGTAAGCATCATACTCACTATCCTGGGCATCTACTCCTGGTCGTTCTAGAGGCAAAGTCTTTATGACGTACAGCTTTCCCTGTGCATCTAATACATTCTTTAGATAAATCTTCAAAACAGAAAAGTTTGGACGTGAAAGCCTCCACTTGCCAACGATAAGGCTTAGAGATTCTTCGGGTGAGTAAAACGGAATAACAGATAAAATAGACATCTATAGAAAAAGAAAAGATAAAACCGATTTAGTAATGATTATATCTTCTAATAATTATTACCTTTTAAAAATAATTTATTAGACTAGGATCCATATTTCACATTTCCCGATGCAAGGTTTGGGCACTTCCCACCGTGACAATGCTATTTATGGTAGGTAAAACATATACCAATCGTGCCCTACATGGACACGACTCCTAGATCTGCGGGACATCGGCTACAAAAACCGTGCATGCTTTAGTCCCTCTAGTGCATTTTGGGCCGGGACTCCCGATTATCACCAAAATAGATCACACCACCTACGACAGTGTGAACTCTGGCCGGGACTCCCGATTATTGCAGAGCCTTTCACACTCTTTCCCACAATGGTTTGAACCTGAATGCCCAAGGTTTGGTCACTTCCGACACCCGAGTACCGTTTAACTAGAAAGGTATACCATTAGGTGGGTAGCACACTGATCTAAGATTTTTCTAAAAAAGATTTCAAAGTTTTTAAACGAGAAAAACGTTTGTCAGTTTTCTTTGTAAAAACGGTGTTTAATAATAACTATTATTAAACCTTGTTTTATTTCATCGTGAGAATCACAACCACGCATATAAAATATGTAAAGAAATAAAACAACACATAACATCCATGCCTTAGCCTTGCCCTTAACTAATGTCGGTTTCGTGAGCCACACGAAAAACCCGACGGTCAAAACCTAAGTGGAAAATAACATACATGGCATTAATATCTGAAGCTCCCACCGGTTCTCGCATCCAATATTGCTCCTTGCTCTTTGCTCCTTGTATCAACTTCAAAAACTATTCTATGTATTCTATTCTAAAAATCTAAAAAACTAGAAATAAAAAAAAGGGTTTAGTTCTCCAAAATGTATTAAACTATACCCAAAAATCTATTGTGTGTATCCACCTTTCAATAAATCTATTGTGTGTATTAAACTTTTAAATTTGGTGTTATTATATGTATTAAACTTCCTATTGTATGTACTAAACGTATACGTTTTTTGATTTTTTATGAATCCAAATTCATACAATAATACCAAATTTAAAAGTTCAATACACACAATAGATTTTTTGAAAGGTGGATGGATACACACAATAGATTTTTGGGTATAGTTTAACACATTTTGAAGAACTGGACCCTAAAAAAATTACAAAGTAATCAAAGGTACGCAGGCCCGCTAATCTAGTACTTTTACATAATAGAATAGGGGTTGTAAGTGGCATGCAGGCCTCCCCACATCATAAAATAGAATAAACCAACACAACCACAAGAGCAGTAAAAAACAATCCACAAGGTCTAGGGCTCGGCTATGGCATCCCAAACATGTACTAAAACTAATACATGAATAAAAAAAATAATTGATTTCTAGTTATCACAACCTGATGAATTACCTTGATTTCAACCGACAGTTAAAATCACATGGTTTAACAATAACTGTTATATTAATTATTTTTATGCGATCAAAGATACTAAAATAATTAATTTCAGTCAATACTTGATTATTATAAAATAATTATGACTAAAATTAAAAATTTTAACCATAAGATTAAAATTAAAAATTTTAACCATAAGATTAAAATTAATCTTTTAGAAACATTTAGGTTTAATCCTGTTTGGTTTTACCGAAAACTAAACCTAAACAGCATTGAGGCCAATACAAACTGGGCCGGAAAAACATAGTAGATCGACCACCTACTTGGGCCGGTCGAAAACGGGCCGCGGACAGCAAGCCGCAGCTAGGCCTCCGCCACCCTCGCCGGCAATCTGGCCGCCGACCACCACCTCGCCACCGACGCCACTGGTGGCAGCGAAAAAATAGCCGACACCGACAACCGGCCGAAACCGATCGTCGATGCCGCCGGTGGTGTCCCCGTCGTGAACCCTGCCGTCGATCACGGTGGCTTTACCGCCGCTGGTTTTTTTCATCACAAAAACAATAATAACAAAATAAAAATTAAACCTTTTTCCTTTTTTATCAAAACCAATCATTTATCCATTTAAAATCAAAACTTGATTTCAAAATACTTGAATAAAAAAAAAGTTAAACTTTGATAAAAGCAAACCTATTCATCATGATAAAAAGAAACCTAACTAGTTCCCTACGAGAGTAGAAGTGGCTCTGATACCACTGAAGGGTTTTGTAGGGTATAAAATCACATAATGATAATACGCAGTGGAATAAAAAAACTCAAAACCTCCTCCATTGATCTCATCTAACTCGTACAGGAAATTAAACAAGAGTAGAGGTTAAAAGTTATACCTTTTGCAATTATCTTGAAACTTGATTGCAGAATGCTAAAGGTAGAACACTGCTACTGTACCACCACGAACTAGCTGCTAGACCGCTTTAAGATCTCACCAAAACGATCACGCAAAATCCGTGCGTGTGTGTGTATGTTCGACGAGGCCGAAAACCCCCTAGGGGTGCCTTGTTAGATTATGTGCAGAGATAATTAATGGACACATTGTATCCAATGTTATAAGAAACTGAAGGGTCACACTGTACACACCCAAATCAGAATAGTTGGTTTTTACCAGAATTCTGTGTGGAAATAATTAATCGGTTGGATTAATTATTAAAGAGAAGAGTAAATAATTAATCAGTAGAATTAATTATTGAAAAGAGAGAAATAAATAATTAATCAGTTTGTATTAATTATTAAAAGCAAATAAATAATAAATAGTTATTATTATTTAAAGAGAAATTAAATATTAAGTTTTAATATTTAACGGACCAGTTAATAGTTAATTAACTATTAAAGGTCCAGGGGTCAAAGTGAGAAGAATGAAAGTTTAATTAAAACTAGTGGGCTTTTAATTAAACGGGCTTGGGTCCTTTTAATAATATATATATATCCTTTAAACCTTAAGGATTAGATTAAAAAAAGAGAAAAAGGAAAGGATTAACAAAGTGTAAAAAACCTAGCCACCACACACCTCTCTCTCTCGATCACGAACTCTCTCTCTCTCTCTCTCTCGGCCTCTCTCCCTCTCGTCGAAGTCGAAGAAGAAGAACACCATGGGTGTTCGCGTTTAGGTGATCGACGCAAGAGGCACCCACACACACTCGGTTTTTTAGTGTTGAAGCCAAGGTAAATCCAGGAGCGGTCTAGCAGCCAGTTCATTGGAGGTGCAGTAGTGGTGGACTACTTTAGCAAACCCAAGGTCACAAAGAGGTATTTTTCTTGTAACTCTTTTCTGAGGTTTGTTGTTTGTTAAAAAGCTATATTGATCATCAGTTTTAAAGATCCTAACCCTTTTGGGGTTTTAGAGGGTTGTGTTCCATCCAGTTCCGCTTTAGTATTGAACAAGTAGAATCAAACCCAGGTTTGACCAGTTTGTGTCATTAGGTGGTTTGGTCAGATCAAAACCCTTCATGCCTATCAGAGCCTCGGCTCTATGATCTATAGTTTCTAGTTTTATCTGTTTCTAGATTTAAGGTTTTTGTTCTTGATCTTAATATTGTTATTGATTTTACGAAAATCAAATAGGTGACAAAAATAGTTTGTTTTTGTTATCAGGTTTATCCTATTAATCAGAAAATTCAAACAATTGGTTTGAATGGTTAAAAGGATTATGATTTTTAGATAAAAGATAGGTTTGATCAAGAAAATTGAACAGTTTGTTTAATTTGTTAAACCTGGGTAATCTAGTTAATTGGTTTGTTTAGGATTGTATGATCTTCTATTTCATCTTATTTTTCCTCCTAAAAGTCGAAAACCATAAAGTGATAAAAACAAGTTTTCTGTTTTTATCCAGATAATAAAAGGTTTAATTTTAATCAGATAGGTTTAAACAAGGTTATGTTTAAACGGTTAAAAAGGGATAAACCTTTTATCTAAAACTATATATTAATCAGAAATTTAAACAGTTTTTGTTTAAAGGTTAAAAATATGGTTTTAGGATAATTAGTTATTAATAAAACAAGTTTTGTTAATATTCATAATTAATAGTTTTTGGTTTCTTGAATTAAATCCAGTTTTTAATCAGAATATTAAAACAGGTTAGTTTTAATAGGTTAAAAGGATTTAAATAATTCTTTTTTTTATTTAACCGAAAAACGGGAACCGAGATCATCACCGTGTCAGGTGGTGATCAACGGCGGTGCTAAGGCCCAGTGGGCCTCTGCCCAAGGGGCTTCGGCCCAAGGTGATATGCGGCCTAAGGGGTTCTCGGCCCAAGGGGTTGCTCGGCCCAGGAGTTGTTGGCCCAAATAGTTTTTCGGATTAATGCGAAAAGGATTATTAATTTTTAGCAATAAAATTAATAAGTGTTTTATATAAACCAACATTATATATTTTAATTAGTTTTAGTTAAAATATATATATTTTAGATGTTTGTTTATCATGTCCAGTTGAGATTGTTAAATAAACTCTAAAGTGGATAAGTTTATATAAATGTTTATATAAATGTTTTTAAGTTTATATAAATGTTTATATAAAGTGGATAAGTTTAAATTTTGTCGGTTTTAAGTTTCATTAAAACTAGTAAAAACCCGACATGGGATTTCATTCAAGTTTTCGGATGAAGTCAAGTTTTTCAAAGTTCATTGAAAAACTGTTTTGGTCAAGGAAGTTTTAATGTTTTTAAGGAGATTATAATTCTCATTTTTGGTTGATAGTTATTAATCAAAGGATAAATGAGAATGGTTAAACAAATCAGGTAATGTGCTTTATTGCACAGTTTGCTGTTTATATATTCTTTTAACTGCGTGGTTGATATATATACATGTGTTGATTATATATATTGTGTGGTTATGATATATAGCTATGGTTTTGCTGACTTAGGATTCGTTTTTATTCTCTTCTTTTATTTTTGGTTTTGGGAAGGCCTGCGTGCCAATTACAATCCCTTTCTTAATTGTAATTTTGTACCGGTTCGGGGAGGCCTGCGTGCCACTTACAACCCTATTCTTTATAGTAATTGTATTAGAATAGATGTAGTTTTATCCCTGAATCAAATCGTTTTTCAAGAAGAAGTCTTTGAAGGTGATGGCTTGCACGGTGCTCGGATACTTCGGAAGAGGTGTCAAGGCAAGTGGGAGCAATACATCAAGAAGGCGAATCCAAGTCCGTTCATCCTTAAGATTGACCTTAGATTAGTTGGCAAAACTATAGGGCTTTATCTGCTTATTATTACCTGCGTGGTTGTGTTTTTATTTACTTCTTATTCATATATATATATATATGTGACATTTATATGATGCTAAATAAAAGGGGTTTAATAACAGGTTGTTATTAAATAGTGAAAAACCACGTTTTTATGACAAACTAGAATATGACTTCAGTTTGTTAGTCGAATTAACTAAATTTTTATAAATTTAAAGTTTTTGTCAAGATTATAAGTTTGGAACTTATAAAGGTCGTTTTGTGCACCTAGTTTAGGTACACATGTAAATCGTATTTTTATTTAAAACAGTTAGTTTTAAAATGGTTTTTCAAAAACTGGAAAATTAAGTTTTTAAACTTAATAGTAAAACCCAAGAAAATCATAGATTAGTGTGCTACCCACCTAATGGTACACCCTTGCTGTTAAACGGTACTCGGGTGTCGGAAGTGCCCAAACCTTGGGCATCCGGGTTCAAACCATTGTGGGAAGGGGCATGAAAGATTCTGCGATAATCGGGTGTCCCGGCCAGAATTCATGTTGTCTTAGGTGGTGCGATCTTTTTTGGTGATAATCGGGAGTCCCGACCCAAAAAGCACTAGAGTAGAGTTAAACATACTAGACTGGGTCTAAGTGCTCTACGAGGTTCTAGGAGTCGTATCAGTTAGGTACGATTGGTACAGGGTGTTACCTACCAAAAATAGCATGACTTGGCGGGAAGTGCCCAAACCTTGCGTCAAGTATGTGAAATTTGGGTCCTAGGTCTAATGTATATTATTTATGGGTTTGATGATATAAGATTAGAAAAGTTTATCTGCAATTACTAATTGAACCGAGTTTATAATTTCTAGATGGCAACCAATGTCACTAGTACTAACAATCTCTCTATCTCCGCTCTATCCTTGAGAAGGATAAGCTTGCCGGGCCAAACTTTCTCACGTGGGAGAGAAATCTCGGAATCGTGCTTAGGCACGAGAGAAAATGGCACGTCCTAGAACAACCTCTAGGAAATCCTCCTGCCAGCAATGTTAGGGCAGATGTCAGGGAGGCTTTTCAGAAGCGCTCTAATGACGCCCTAGATGTCAGCTGCCTCATGCTTGCAACTATGAGTCCAGAGTTACAGTTTAGCATGATGGAGACTCTTGCTTATGACATGATCCGCCAGCTGAGGGATATGTTCCAGGAGCAAGCTCGCACAGAACGTTATGATGCCACTAGGGTATTTAACTCGTGCAAGATGGCTAAGGGGACCTCGGTCAGCAACCACTTCATGAAAATGAAGGGTTACATGGACCAGCTGGAGAGACTTGGGCACCCAGTACCGTTGCAGCTAGCAACGGATACGATACTCAACTCGTTGTCAAATGACTATAAGCCTTTTATAGTCAACTACAACATGAACAACATGGAGAAATCCGTGCCTGAGTTGTATTCCATGCTTAAGACAGCGGAGCAGAGTATCGGGACCAAGTCTAAGGACATTCTCATGGTGGGACATGGCGGACATAAGAAGAGGAAGGGGCGCAATGGAAAGGGAAAGGGCAAGGCCCAGCCCAGCCAAAATGCACCAAGGGCTAGTAATGACAACAAGGGCAAGAAGCCGAAGCTGAACAAAGCAAGAACCGAGAATCGGTGCTTCAAGTGCGGTGAGGTCGGACATTGGAAAATAGATTGTCAGAAGGGTCACGAGGTAGGTGGCAAGGCAGGCCCCTCAGGTATTGTGTGAATAGCTTCTTTATCACTTTCCACTTGTAAAAGTTTTTTACGAGTATTCTAATATCTTGCTGTCGTTTATTGCAGGAGGAGATGGAAAGTGATGTGGCCCAGCATGAAGAGATCCTACGTGCAGTTTACGAGATATTCTAATTATTCTATTTCCTAGTTTATTAAACTCATTTTTAAAGTTTATCTGAACTTGTCTTTAGTTATTTGAAACTTGCGGTTATGTTTTTAAACTTTATGGAAATTTAATTATTTAGTTCATATCCGTGCACGTATTTTATTTTATGAATCAAGATTAGTCTAGTTGTGACTAAAAGAATACCAATAAGTCAAGTCTTGACTTGATTAGTGATTCATAGTGATCTTATGCTATGATTTATTGTAGTTACATAAATGTTGGCTCCACTATTCAAAAACTTAAATAAACAAGTGTTGTTTATAAAATTAGATAGTTTTTCTAATTTAACAAGTGTTTAAGTTTTTTTTTTGTGAAAAGTAAATGTTCAAGGTCTTGAACAAATAGAAATAATAGTCATTATTTCTAAGTAAAATAGTTTTTGATAAAACATTTAAGATAGTATAAAAGTGATTATAGTAGTTACTATAATCAAGGGAGTTTTATACTACATGTTTTAATGGAAAGAAATTTAAAATGCCTTAACAAGTGTTTTGCACTTATGGTAAGTTTAATAAAACCACTTTCTGTAATTGGAAAGATGGATATATGAAGATCCACGTTTTTGGTTTCATAAAACAATTTCTTACAAAAACTAAGTATTAAAACATGTGTAGAACACAAGTTTTAGGCATGATAGTCAATGATTGACAAAACCTAAAAATGATGTTTTAAAGTAATGCACTTTTTTATAAAAGATAGTGGGAGCATCTGTGTTGGGAAATTAGCTAAGGCATTAAGACTGTTGAAGATGCAAAGTTAAAACTGTTAATGGACTTTGTGAAAAACAGTTCAAAACTGTTAGAAGTATATTGACAAACAGTTTGGAACTGTTAGTTGAAATTGTGAAGACAGTTGTAACCAACAGTTGCTGTGAACTTTAAAGCTGTTATATAGAGTTCAGAACTGTTAGTACAAACTACTACAACTGTTTGAAGACCTTGAAGCTGAAGACTGTTAGAAGGTTAAAGAACTGTTGTGTTCATTAAACAGTTTCTGTTGAGCTATATTTGGAAAATCCTATCTTAGAAGATATCTCGAAATACTTTGAAGATTAACAAGATTATCTCAGAAGATAGAAGATTACCTAACTGTCAACAATTCAAGGAGGATCAAGAGTCTATATATACTTCATTAGATGATCAATTGACGACGACAACTTGATCTCATTATTCAAAGCATTTGTTCTTATCGTTATTTATTTTTTCTGAAAGTGTTTTAGCCTCTAAGTTTCTTGTTGAAACCTAAGAACAGTCTGTGTTCTTCGTCTAACAGAATAAGTTAGATTGGGGGTGAAGTTTGCTTTTGTAATCATTCTGGTTGGTTAATAAAACTACTGTTTGATTGAATTAATCTTTGTTTAAAACCTTCTTTAATCAATTAAGTGTGATTCCGCAACTTCTTAATTGATTGTGATCATAGTTAAAGATTAACTTTTATTTTACTCTGATTGATTATTTAAAGTTAGTTCTTGTTATTTGATATAATTTATATCCGATCCTGACAAGTGGTATCAGAGCCTTATCATTAAGGTTCCTTTGATCACCAGTTGAAGGTTTTTGCTTTACCTTGCGTTATTTTTCAAAACTGTTTTTTGTTTAAATCAATTTGTTTCAATGGATTCTAGTGGATCTTCTGATGAAATTCAGGTATCTTCTAAACTATGTCCTGGTGAATGTAGAGCAATTGTTAAAAGGTTTAGAGAGCACAACAAAAAGGTATGTGCAACTCTAAGTAAAATGGAGGAGAGAAGGTATGAAACTAGTGCTGTTATTGAAAGCTTTGAAAAGAAAATCAAAGATTATCAAGCTAATGAACTGCAAATGGATTATGATAGAAAGTATCATAAGTGGGAGAAGGAGCAGCTTCAAGAAGAGATTGATAGTCTAAAGAAAAAGCTAAGTGAAAAGGAAAGTAAGGTTGATGAGTTAACCAAGAAGTTGGAGGGTGTTGATATTGATCTGAGCATGTTCAAGGCAACAAATCTTAAGCTTGAAACCTTGTTACAATCTCAAATCAGAGATAAGGTGAAAACTGGTTTAGGATATAAACAGACCCCACCTCCATACAATCACAATTACATAACTCCCATGTCTGAAGTAGCTGATAGGTATGTCAATGATCCATTAGAAGCAGAGTTGCAGTCAGCTGATCCAAAACTTGAAAGTGATGAAGAAGGAGTTGTGTATGAAGTGAGTGATAACAAGAATGAAGGAGTTGTGAAGAAGGAAGAGGTCATTCCATTTGAAAATCACATCTGTTGTGAACCCATAGCCACAAAATCCTCTTTACAGCCTGTGGTGTTTGTAAAAGCATCCTCTGATTCCTTCACCAGTGAGCCAAAACCTTCCAAACCTGTTTATTCTATAAACAGTTTCACAACTGCTGCAAACAGTCCCCAACTTTACACTAACAGTTCTAAACCGAGCCCAAACAGTTTTAAATCACACATCTCAACTGTTAGTGTTAAGTCCAAAGGAAAAGAGAAGGTTGATGAATTTCAAATTGAAAAGCCCAAGAAGAAGGCTGCAAAAGCACAGACTAAACCCAGTTCTGTAAAAAGGCATACTGAAATGCCTGCATGCACATGCCAAAAGCATGGTGTACAAAAGTTTCCTCAGTCAGCACCTGTTAGAGGAAATCAAAGAAATAGGAACCAGTTCTGGTCACAAAGAACTGGTTTGCCTATTGTGAAAACTAAAAAATGCTATATATGTGGGAGATCCAATCACTTGGCTCAAGACTGTTATTATAACCCACAGCTGTATAGCACCAAGAAACCAAGTTTCAAAAGGCAAACTAACAGTTCTAAAACTGTTAAGTCAAAGCAGATTAATAGTTCTAAGACTGCTAAGCCAACACTGGCAAACAGTTCTACAACTGCTACATCCAAACCAACTAACAGTTCTAAAACTGTTTTAACAAAACCAAAAACTGCTGGTTTGGCTTGGATGAAAATTCAAAAACAAACTGATTCTGGAGAAGGTAAAACTGTTCTTCAAACTGAAAATCAAAAGGACTCACAAGTTGATTCATCTGTTTTACCAACTCCACCAGCTGTTTGTTCAAAGGTGTCCACTGTTAATCACAACAGTTGGAAACCACATGTTCTTACAAAATATTCTTCACACAAATTAGAGAAATCAAATTTGGATGAAATCAAAAAGAACAAAACTCTGTTTAAGTATTATGACTTGAATGGTATACCCAAGACCTACATGGCCTGGGTACTTTATGCTACTAACTGATTTTATTTGTGCAGAGCATTCATAGGGCCAATCATGGATCTATCTGGCATGTGGATAGTGGATGCTCAAGGCACATGACTCGAAATCCACATTGTTTGAAGGATTTCAGAAGCATCAATGGTGGATTTGTAGCATTTGGAGGAAATGCTAAGGGAGGAAAAATCACAGTTGTTTGAAATACTACTAACAGTTTTCAACTGTTAGCATATGGCCTGCACAACTGTTAGGCAAAATCCATGTGCATCTGAGGGGGAGAAACTCGTCTAATAACCGTTCTACTTTCTAACAAAAACAGTCTTCAACTGTTAGTGTGTAGAATGCACAACTGTTAGTGTCTCTTTTTGACGTACCCCAGGTTTGTGCAAACTTTCTTAAACTTTTTGATGCCAAATCTAAAAACACACAAGAGGGTCATTATTCCCTCTGCTCATGTGGCTTCCACTTTGAGCAAACTGTTGATTAATGGCAAGAGTTTCTCTGGTGCCATAACTCCTTCACTCTCTGAAATGGTGGAGTTTTTGTCAAGAAACAGGACTGCCAGTGTTGAGCATGAAACCCATCGTATTGCTACACCACCAACACTGGAACCCACAGTCCAAGATACTCAAAATTCCCAACCTGCTTCTTTTGAAAAATCTACAACACAAGCCCCTGCACTAAAAGTATTTAAAAAGAAGAGAAAAATTGTTGGTGTTCCTTCCACCACAGTTAGTGAACCCCAAACTGTTAGCCCTGCACAGGAGCATTCACCTGTGCAGAATATCGAAAGGGAACCTTTGGTGCTGTCTCCCAGGCACAATGAGGAGGTGATCATTCCTCAAGAGGGTGATCATATGGTCTTTGAGGCTGACACTACTGTTTTATCCGCAAGGGATAACCAGGACAGTGTTAACATCTTTAAGACCTCAACCACGGCAACAGAAGCTGGTAGAACAGTTTCTGGAAATCCCCAGTACCAAGAAAAGAGGGGTACTGGTGAGGGATCTTCTAAAAGTGAACCACCAGTTTTATCTGTCAATGATTTGTTAACAGTGGCAACACTGGATGACATTGAGGCTAGAATGAAACATAATGCATTGACGAATTCAAACTTTGCACCTTTCTTAGCTAAGGCATTAAGACTGTTGAAGATGCAAAGTTAAAACTGTTAATGGACTTTGTGAAAAACAGTTCAAAACTGTTAGAAGTATATTGACAAACAGTTTGGAACTGTTAGTTGAAATTGTGAAGACAGTTGTAACCAACAGTTGCTGTGAACTTTAAAGCTGTTATATAGAGTTCAGAACTGTTAGTACAAACTACTACAACTGTTTGAAGACCTTGAAGCTGAAGACTGTTAGAAGGTTAAAGAACTGTTGTGTTCATTAAACAGTTTCTGTTGAGCTATATTTGGAAAATCCTATCTTAGAAGATATCTCGAAATACTTTGAAGATTAACAAGATTATCTCAGAAGATAGAAGATTACCTAACTGTCAACAATTCAAGGAGGATCAAGAGTCTATATATACTTCATTAGATGATCAATTGACGACGACAACTTGATCTCATTATTCAAAGCATTTGTTCTTATCGTTATTTATTTTTTCTGAAAGTGTTTTAGCCTCTAAGTTTCTTGTTGAAACCTAAGAACAGTCTGTGTTCTTCGTCTAACAGAATAAGTTAGATTGGGGGTGAAGTTTGCTTTTGTAATCATTCTGGTTGGTTAATAAAACTACTGTTTGATTGAATTAATCTTTGTTTAAAACCTTCTTTAATCAATTAAGTGTGATTCCGCAACTTCTTAATTGATTATGATCATAGTTAAAGATTAACTTTTATTTTACTCTGATTGATTATTTAAAGTTAGTTCTTGTTATTTGATATAATTTATATCCGATCCTGACAATCTGACTAATGTATTTATCAAAGTTTTTTAACTAGTATGATAAATACAAGATTGAACTTTTAGAGTATATAATTATCGGATGATTTTAGAGGTTATCTAAAATAGTAAGTTCTTAAGAAAAGACTAATCCGAGAAATGCATGACTTATTGAGAGGTACTCAATAAAGATATCATTGCAAGACTTTGAGTCAAGTTATGACTTCAATAAAATTATACACATTCTAAAAGGTTCAGTAAGTCAGCTTAATTAAATGTTGTTGGTTGGTCAACGTTAGAAATGATGAAATAGGATGTTCTTTAACATTCTTAGTAATCATATTAGATTAGTATACACAGGGAATCTAATTTCAAGTTTCTTACAAGTAGGTGTAAGAAGGTTTATCATTTCAAATGGATATAAAATCTAGTAAGATTTAATGCATCTACAAATGTAATTAAAGTTTTAATTACATGGAGGTTATTTTATAAAATCAGAAACTTAGGAGTTATTTCCAGTTTCTCCAAGTTTAAGGAATTTATAAAATAAGTAAGTCTATAATTGTTCCAAGGTTGCAAGAACGATTTCTAGCAAAACCAAGAAGGAGTACTTCAGAGTACTAGTCTTGAGTTTTAGGTTTATGACCATATTATTTTTCTTGTAATCTATGATAAGTTATAATACAAAATAATAAGTAATTCAGGTAAACACCGTGAATCGAATCTATGAAATGGTAGAAATTATGCATCTTTATTCCAGGGTGGAATATGGAAGGATGCAGAAATTAGTTTCATTATTCTTCACAAATTTTGTATATTTTGGCTCATCCAGGAATAAACTAGGTTTATTCAAAATATTATCCTTGATTACTTATCGTGGTGGGAACTATGATAGGGCCATAAAGTCATCGTAATTTTGGGGTAGATTCGAAAGTATATATCGAATATAGCTGCAAAAAGGTTTTTGCAGACCAAAATTGACGCATATTCGTTAGGGTTACGAATATTGGATTTACCCACTGTGAAAAATACTTCGTGGATTCATGTCAAAAGTATTTATCAAATAGGTTATCCTTAAGCCTGAGGTTTTTGGTTTGGGATACGGTAACTGTTGTTTTTTTAGCTCGTTTTAACGCCACGCCGTAACTGGGTGGTCATAAGGAGCGTGTATAGATTCAGTGGGAGCCGTATTGCCAGATGCAAATATGCAAGATGGTAATTGCACCTCCTTTTTAGGAGAGGTATTTCCGGGCCCCTTGACTGATTAGAGAAACTGGTAAGTGCACGGCCGTGCCCAAATGAACTGATCTGTTCTTTGTCGTTTATCACGCAGTTTTGAAATCAAGTATGTCATGAACCAACTTCTTGAGTCTCTGAATTGACTTTCTCCATGCACATGCTCAAAATTGAAATATCACGCTGCAAGGGACAAACCTATATATGTATATGTTTGAATATATAAAATGTACCCATTGATGAACAGGGATTTTATGATAGTTTAGTTTATAAATAGTTAGTTTATAACAGGTTACTCCTAAGCAGGTTGCGTATGAAGTTTTATCACAAATTACTTTGGGGTATAAGAGTTCTTATAACGTGGTTACCCTAAGTGTCTGGCTAGGGATCTCCTTAGGCTAACAATGTGTAGTAAATATTACTTATCTTGCACAAGTGGGAGTCTGTTAGATTATGTGCAGAGATAATTAATGGACACATTGTATCCAATGTTATAAGAGACTAAAGGGTCACACTGCTACACACCCAAATCAGAACAGTTGGTTTTTACCAGAATTCTGTGTGGAAATAATTAATCGGTTGGATTAATTATTAAAGAGAAGAGTAAATAATTAATCAGTAGAATTAATTATTGAAAAGAGAGAAATAAATAATTAATCAGTTTGTATTAATTATTAAAAGAAAATAAATAATAAATAATTATTTATTATTTAAAGAGAAATTAAATATTAAGTTTTAATATTTAACGGACCAGTTAATAATTAATTAACTAGTAAAGGTCCGGGGGTCAAAGTGAGAAGAATGAAAGTTTAATTAAAACCAGTGGGTTTTTAATTAAACGGGCTTGGGTCCTTTTAATAATCTATATATATCCTTTAAGCCTTAAGGATTAGATTAAAAAAAGAGAAAAAGGAAAGGATTAACAAAATGTAAAAAACCTAGCCACCATACACCTCTCTCTCTCGATCACGAACTCTCTCTCTCTCTCTCTCGGCCTCTCTCCCTCTCGTCGAAATCGAAAAAGAAGAACACCAAGGGTGTTTGCGATTAGGTGATCGACGCAAGAGGCACACACACACTCGGTTTTTGAGTGTTAAAGCCAAGGTAAATCCAGGAGCGGTCTAGCAGCCAGTTCATTAGAGGTGCAGTAGTGGTGGACTACTTTAGCAAACCCAAGGTCACAAAGAGGTATTTTTCTTGTAACTCTTTTATGAGGTTTGTTGTTTGTTAAGAAGCTATATTGATCATCAGTTTTAAAGATCCTAACCCTTTTGGGGTTTTAGAGGATTGTGTTCCATCCACTTCCGATTTAGGATTGAACAAGTAGAATCAAACCCAGGTTGACCAGTTTGTGTTATTAGATGGTTTGGTCAGATCAAAACCTTTCATGCCTATCGAAGTCGACGCAGGTAAGGGAGGAGGAGGCTAGGGTTTCCTTGTTGCAATTAACTTTCTTATGTGATTCAAAGGCTTTTAAAAGGTTATTTATACATAAACCTTATTAAGGTTCAACCTCATTTAATTAAAGCGCAGCTTTAATTAAACTATTAGTTAATTGCGGAATATACCCTTTGATCTTACTAATTAATTAATAATATTAATTAATTGGTCCAATTAATATTTAAGCTAAATATTAATTCCTCCTTTAATAATAAATAACTATTATTATTTTTTCTTTCAATAATTAATTAACTAATTAATTATTCACACACATAACTTGGTAAAATCCAATTTATTCTAATTAGGTATGTAGCAGTGTGATCCTTTAGGGTGTGTTTGGTAGAGGGAAATGAGACAGAGAAAATTAAATGACACTGAATTCCTTTGTTTGTTTAGAGGCGAGAATCAAAAAACGAGAAATAAATCATTTCCAACTCTCTATTTTGATTTCTCCGCAACAGGAAGAGAAAAGTAGAGAATTAAATTTTCAACTCTCGGGGGTTATCTGACAAAAACACGGAGAGTTCCATCGTTATAAAACCACTCTCCCCACCGAAACTTCTTCGCAGAGGTACTTCTCCGCCCCTGCAAACGCAACTGTCTCTCTCCGGCTGCATGTCTATCTCTCGGCGGTGGCTCTTTCTATCTCCGGCGACGGCAAGAATAGCTTTCTACGGCGGCAGCAACAATAGCTCTCTCCGGCGGCGGCGACAATAGCTCTCTCCGGCGGCGGCGATTCCTTCTCCCGAGACGGCTTCTTCCCGGGCGCTCGAAGATGACGAGTCGATGACTTCATTTTAACCTTATCAGCGTCAACGAAGTGTATCTCTCTCTCCCTCTATGTCTCTCTCATCAGATTCTTTAAATTGTGGGAACCTGTTGGTAAATATATTATAAGATTTTGACAAAAAAGCAAATAGATTTGCAGGCGTGGGCAGTAGGTTTATAGGCTGCAGGTAAAAAGCACAAAAATATCACATTAAACAAGGATGGCAAAGTGAAAAGAGCATAGTGAACAAGAATGGCGCAGTGAACAAGGTTGAATTGAATTGACATACTCTTTTATTTAATAATAAAATATCTTTATTTAAAAGTGTTTATCTTTAAATGGGTATGATGAAAATAAAAAAACTTGTTTATAAATAAGATGTGTAGAGCATTAAAAATAAAATAAAATTTAACTAATATATATCTTAAACTCATTACAAGGTATAGATTTTGGTTGAAATCTTTGTGCTACCAAATAAAATATTCAATTCTAATTCTCCAGACTAATTCTCTTTCTCTGCAATTCCATTCTCTGTACCAAACACACCCTTAGTGTCTCATAGCATTGGACACAATGCCATGTGTTATCTATCTCTGCACATAATCTAACATGCTAACCACAGCACACACAACAGATCCAAACACTCTAATTCCCTCACAAGAAATGTTTGACCAATCACGAGCCAAGATTTGGGAATTGAACACTCTAGCCGTGTTCGCATGCCAAACCAGGGCTCTTATACCAAACTTGTAACACCGTAAAACACAATCCATTTTTTTTAAATCACAGTGGAAGTATAAAACGTAAAGAAAGCATTCACCACAACTAAAACCCAAACTATACAATACACAATATTTCGTTTCATGTTACAAAACATTTAATAAATATGGGTCATCATTTTCTCAAAAACCATAATATCAAAGCGACGGTCAAACTTCTCTTGTAAAACAACAACAGCCACCTACCGTGCTCTCAAAAACCTGCAACAACAAATTAGGGTGGGGAATTAGCACAAAGCTAAGTGAATGGACATAAAGCCACAAGCAACAATTAGCCGAACCACATTGTTTACAAGAACCAATCATCACAAATGCCTCACAATCGGGTAACATCGGAACTCACAAAGGACTGGCGGTTCTGCCGAACCTACGACCACTGCCGGCCAAGCAATGATCTACCGATAGCCTTCTGCCAACTGGCATAGGTAAATTGTAACACCCTCTCTACTGGCCTAGTATTATTGAGGTAATTAGTTTAACTGATTATGGGTTACATTTAATATGTGAATTTAAATGTTATTTAATTGTTATGTGTTATCTGATTATTTAAAATGTGTTTACATGTGTAGTTTATTATTTATTTAAAATAGTTAATTAAATAAGTAAAATGAGAAGTTAGAGGGGTGGTGAGGTGTACGGGTTTGACACTTAACCACCTACACCAATCCACTCACACACATTTCATGCAAAGCAAAAGAATAGTGTGAGTTTGTGTATGCTTGGTGCTCTCGGCCGAACTAGGAAGAACAAGAAGGAACCATCATCATCTTTTTCTTGTTGATTTCTGCTTTGGAATTCCGTAGTATCTACTTTATAAAGGTTAGAGTACTGATTTAATGTATGAATAATTGTTATTTCAATCAAGGACATAACCGCATGCTTCATGAACTATTGATGATATTTAGGATGAATGCATGTTAGATTATGTTGATGATTTATGTTCTATATGTGTTTATGATGATTTCTGGAAACTTAGATTATCATGCATGTACTTTAAATTATCTTGAAATGGAAAAGAATCAAAATTATTCAAAACATGGTTTGGTCGGTTTTTAAGTATGAATCAGTCGGTTTTTGAGGCAACCGAATGAATTATTCAGGATTGGGGAAGAAACCGTATAAAATGTTGGACTTTATAATTGAATACCGAATACTTGGAATACCAAATAAAATATTCGGGATTTGGATGAAAACCGAACAAATGAACTTATTTCCCTAACACTTGGAGAAACCGAATGGATGATCGGTATTGTAAAGACCGAATGTCTATACTTGGAGAAAACCGAACAAGATGGTCGGTTTTTGTGAAAACCGAATAAAATACTCGGTTTCTGTGGAAACCGAATGAATTCAATACTTGGATTATTCCCAACACTTTGATCGGTTTTGGACCCTTGACTGTGATCCGTTTTAGACATATGACTTTGATCGGTTTTAAACTTTGATCGGATTTGGACTTATGATAATAAAACCGAATAACAGAGAAACCAAATGATACCTTATACGGTTTTAATGGATTACTTGGAATTCCTTAACAATTGAGGCCATGACATATGGGATGAATATTATGTAATGCCTAAGCTATGGAGTTTGTGTATTACCTAAGCTATGGACTTAGTGGATTTTACCAAGTTATTATATGATGATGCGGTATTATGAAGAACCGTATGTGAACTTGGATTTACATCAAATGATGCAGAGATATTATACAAGATATATATGTGTGAACATGTGATTTATTATAATTGTGTATATATATCTTGAATCGGTATTTTGAAACATATACTGACTTGTGTTTATATCTTCTCCGGAACCGAGAAGACTCAGTGGTGTTAAGCTGTACAACTTTGGTGAGTGGATTCATATCTTTGGATATGCTGGATGTAATACCCTGATTGTAACTATGCTCATTGGACTTTATGTCTTGTTTGATATGTATACATGTTGTTTCGGAGATCAGCTTGGTGATTTCGGCTGGGCTGTTGCTTAGGGATTTACAGTATCTGATCTTGAAATGCATTTGTTGTATTCAAGGGTGCTAGTACTGTTGTCCATGTTTGCAGGGCTATGGGTAAACCTATGTTTTGGCCGACATATGGTTGTAGGTGGTTGCAACACCGCCGGTTCACTTAGCTTTGTGCTAATTCCCAACTATCATCTTTTGCAGATAAATTTTTGTAAGCTTTCTGGAGATATTTGGCTGGGATTATGGACAGACCATCCACTCTGATGTCTATATTTTTGTTTAGAGTCTGTTTTGTTATTAACACTGTAGAAAGAATTTTGTAAAGTCAGAAATCAGAAAAGATGTATTTGATAGGATTTGTGTGCATAACCGTCGAACCCTGATGCCACGTCCAATGCCATAAGATACTCAAGGGTCACACCTATGAGGGAATGTAATCCGAGAAGTAATGCAACCACAAATGGGAGAACGGTTCAATAACAGTTAGTTATAAACGAGTAGGAGTAAGTTATAGTTTTAACTTACGGAGAGAACTAATTACCAAATTATTAATTGACAAGAATATATATATTTATTAGTTAAATAAATATATATTGTTAATTAATAAGATTAATAATTTAAGTTTAAATTATTAATAATAAATAATAATTAAAGGAAATTAAAAATATAAATATAAATAACATATATATAATCGGCTAGATGAGCCGTGATATTTATATATATTTATTTTTAATTTCCAATTTAATTTAATTATTAATTAAGATATCTTGGTGATTAAGTTTTATTCAAATCAAGGTTAGGATATGTTTGAATATTTTCCTAAACTAATCCTAATCCTATTTTAGTATAAATAGGAGTCAAGGGTTAATGATTTGAAGTTAACCAATATAATTCAAGTTTATGAATTATAAAGATAAATTCTCTCCTCCCTCTCTCTCTCAACGAGTTCCGGTCGAGAACCCAAAGAAGAAAAACCGAGGTTCGGTTTTTGGTTCGATCACAAGCAATGATGATCGTGGTTCGTGGTTCGTGGTTTGCTCACCTTTCTAGCGGGATCTTGTTTTTCCTCATCACGGGTGGATTATTACTTGAGCAACCCTAAGGTAAAAAAAGTATGATATCCATATTCTTCATCTTGTTCTGGCTTGTTGATCGAGTATATATATTACATATATATACTAGTACCGATCGATATATATATATATATATATATATATATATATATATATATATATATATATATGTGTGTGTGTGTGTGTGTGTGTGTGTGTGTGTATAAATATACAAGTTTTGTATATTATTTCTATACATCATATGTTCATATTATTATTGATTGTTTTACCTACATACATGTTTCGTTTTATACATATACCTTGTGATAAACAAAGATTCTAACCCTTTAGGGTTTTTGGGTGGTTGATTTTTCAAGTTCCGCTTTATGAAAGATCAATCAGTTTTTCATCCTTGAGTCGGTTCAAACCAGTTTGAGTTTGAATCAGTATGACACATAGGAGTTGCTATAAAACCCATCAGTGGTATGAGAGTCTCGGCTCAGTTTATCACAATGTGTATATTGTTTGATCTGTTTATTTGTTCTTGTTCATATATATATATATATGTTCGAAAAAAAGGATTAACAAGTTTGTTAATCTCAGTTTATTATTCAAACAGTTAGTTTTGAATATTGAAAGATTTTATAGCTTTTAATTTTTAATCAGAAAGGTTAAATCAGTTAGGTTTAACCGGTTAAAGAATTAAAACTATAAAGATATATCTTCTGTTCATGTATATATGTTTGTATATGTATATATCGATTTTGTATAATACAAATATAAATCAGATTGGTTAATATTATTTTTTTTAAAGTTTTTAATCTAAACTAGTTTAGTTTTATATTAAAGGATAAACTTTAAAATTTTTGAAATCCTAGTTATTATCAACAAGTTATGTTGATAAGGATGTTTAAAGTTTAAATATTTAAAACAAATTTTTTGTTTTAAAAGATAAAGTTTGAACTTTAAATAAGATAAGGATTTCTAGATTTAAATTCGATATATATATATATATATATAATTGTTCATATTATTATTTCGTTTTTTTTATTGTTGGTCAAAAAGGTCATCGAAAAAACCACCGGACCACTGGCGCGATCCAGCAGCGGTGGCCCAGGAGGTGGTGACGGATCGGCGGTGGTGGCCCAGTTGTGGCAGCCCAGAAACAGGCCCAATACCTCGGTGGCCCAAGAAGATCGCGACGCGGACAATTAGCCCAGTCGCAGCCCAATAGCATTGATGGTCCCGTAATGTATACGGATGAAGCTATGCTTGATGATTAGTGTGTGTTTGTGTGTGTGTTCGGCTTGAGTAATAGAGCCGAGAGCTAGAGAGAGAATTCACAAACACAAGTAAGTTTGTAATGCAAAGCTTAGATTGATATTGGTGGGGCAAATGCCTTTTATAGTCATTTGCCCAAGTTACAATATTTACATATTTGCCCTCACTTTTCATAATCTAACAAACATCCAGGCCCAACAGCAGCTACGGCCCAGGCCGTGACCCCTTTGCGGCGGTCCGGCAGCCCAGGGTGGTTCAGCCCAGTTTGGGGTCGGCCCAGTTAGGGTTAAAACCGAGAACAAGCTTTTAGACCAAAGGCTATGCGTTATAATACCGTTTGTATTTTTAGGACGCATAATTCGGAATAATTAAATAATACAAGATTGTATATATGTATTAGTTTTACGGACTTAAAATTAGTATATATACGTATATATAAATTATGGTTAAAAGGATTATTCTAACTACTTAAGTTAAAATAAAAGGATTATTATATTTTTGGATTAAAATATAATATTTAACCGTAATAGTGTATTATTGTTGAACAAAGTAAAAAAAGGACAATTTTAAGTAATTATGTGTTTTTGGATTAAAACATATTTGGTGTAATAGTTTTTATACCAATAGTAAATAATTGATTAAAAAGGATGACAAAGTTTTTGTCATATTTCTCGTCTCGATTAATAGTTTAATTAATTGAGAGGTAACGAGAAAGGTTAATAGATCAAGGATGTATGCATGTTGTTTGCATTATTTATTGTTTATATGTAATGTGTGGTTGATTATTTATATATTGTTTATATATAAATGTTAAATGGGTTTGACTTGTATACTAAGTCGCATTAGTATTTTTAAGTCGCGTTTGTAGTTTCTACATGTCAACTACAAATGCTTGACTTAAACAAGTCAACGGTATATTCATGTTGTGGTTGGACATGTAGGTTATAGGTTTTGCCAACTTAGACCTGTGTTTGTGTTCTTCTTTTCTGTATTTGTTTATTTTGGTTTTGGGGAGGCCTGCGTGCCACTTACTGTAACACCCTCCTTACCGGTCTAAATTATTTAAGGTAATTAATTAAGAAATTAATTTGGAAATTTAATTGTTTATGTGTATTATTGTAGAAATGTGTTATTTGATAATAATTTGTGATATTAAAATGTTTTAATTATTTAAGGTAAATAATTATAATATATTAATATTGAGAGCGTATGGGGGGGTGGCCGGTTTGTGGGTATATCCACCCACTTCTCCTCCATAATCCTTTGCTTGTGTTAGTTATCAAAGTGTTTGTGTGTGTTTTGTGAGTCTCGGCCGAGAGCAAAGAAAAAGAAAAGTAGGAATTCAAATTTGTTGATCTTGATTATGAACCTGTTTAATTGAAGTTTTAACATCATCAAGAGGTTAGAAATTCTGAATCATTGTGTTAAATTGATGTTTAATTTCGGTTTTGATTATGTATATATGAAAACCGATTGAATGCTTGATTTGATGAATTTATGATCTAGGTTGTATACATGTTAGAATTGATTGTTAGTTATGATCAAACATGTTTAGAAATCAATTCTGGAAACCTGGATGATGTTGCATGCTTAAAATCATATTAGAATTGAAGTTATGAATGATTTTGATTTAGTCGGAATTCATGTCATGAATGACTCGGAATTCAAGTGATGAGTCTGTCGGATTTGGTGATTCCGACCAATTTACTCGGAATTGGACTTAGAATCCGAGTAAACTTCATTGTATGCCTTAACTTTTTAATCGAATTTGATGTAGTCGGATTTGGATTCACTCGGAATTGGACATCACTCGGAATTCATGATTTAAGTATGAAATCAGACTATTATATGCCCTAACACTTTCGATCGGAATCCGACTCTTAGTCGGAATATGACTTTACTCGGAATTTAACAGCTTGCCTTTACTCGGAATCCATATAATTACTCGGAATGTATGAGTTAGTCGGAATGTAGTAATTACTCGGAATTGACTTTGATCGGAATTTGTAAATTCAATCGGAATTGGTTTGATCGGAATTGACCCTTACTCGGAATTTGAGATTTGGTTGGAGTTCTAATCTTACCTTTGCTCAGAATTTGATTTGTTATGAGGAATCCGATTAAAGAACAACTCTTTGATGATTTGAAGATGAACATGAATTGTACATTTAGTATGGCCTTGGCTTAAGAATGGAATGTATGTATTGTCTAAGCTAAGGAGATGGATGAATTCACAGAATTACAGATTGTAAAAGGGTAATAGTGAATTACGGTATATTGATGTGAATATACATGAATTTAATATGTACTTGTGATTTTATGTGCATATGTGGTTGATTATAGTATTATGCTTATTGTGTATTGAATAAGCAAATACTGATTGTTAGTTGTTTGTTCAGGTGGAGACAAAACTCAGTAGATAAGTAAAGACTAAGTTGCCTGACTGTTGAAGATATCGGTGAGTGGATAAATATCTTGGATATATAAGATATAACTCCTGATTGGTTGCTCTTTGAGATGTTATCTCTAGTTTACTGTATATATACATGTTGTTGTGGAGATCAGCTTGGCGGTTGTTTTTTAGCTGGGCCTTTGTTTAGGGATATACAGTAATAGTAATCGTCTTGATAAGCATTTGATGTAATCAAGAGGTGCTAGTACTGTTATCTATGATAACTGGGCTATCGGTAAACCTATGCTTTGGCCGGTATTTGGTTGAAGGTCCCGCAAGACCGCAGGTTCTCTTGTTGCTTGAGCTTGGTTGTTTGGGCTTTATGCCTTGTATGTTTTTTATATCTATTCTCTCACTTAGCTTTGTGCTAATCCCCCACTGTTGAACTCTTTTACCGGATATTCCTGGTATGTGGTTGATAGGAGGTGAAGCTGGATTTATGGACTGATCATACTCTGATATTGAAAGTGTTTTTGTACAGAGCCTGTTGTTGAAGTAACACTGTTGTAGTTTTGTAAAACAAACCAGCAAAGTTGTATTTACAATATTATATATGTAATTATGTTGATAGCTTCCGCGCGTATTCCAAAGTTGTGTTTTAGAAAATACGGTGTTACAAGTAATGGTATCAGAGCCCTGGTTTGAGGATTTGCATTATTGAGTTGTTCAATACTCGAACCGAGGCTCTGATCAGTCCAATATTTCTAGGGTGGGTAATTAGTAAGATAGTTGTTGAGAATATGATATGGTACTAACAGATTATAATCTGACAACTGGTGAGATGTTGTGTAGAACAGATTATGGCTGACAACAGCGAGAACCTAGTACTTACCCCTTTGTCCCCAAGAAGGCAGCACAACAATGTGTCATCTACTGCTGCCAATGAACAACACAGAGCTGGTACCTCGCACAACGGGGAGTCTGATAATCAAGACTATGTGTTACAGCTGGAAGATACTTTACGGACTCAGAGAGATCGGATTCAAGAGCTTGAACAACAATTGAATCAAACCCAATCTTCGCAACCAACCTCTACAGTACATATACCTCCGCTATCAGCCACTATCACTCAATCCTTACCACCACCAGTTTATACCACAGCTCCTGTGAGTACGGTGTCAACTCCTTACGGATCGTTTCCTTTTATCCTTTTGCCACAAGGAGTGTCTACCCAACATCAAATACCACAACAGAACTTCTTCATCCCGTGGTTTCCACAACCAGAAGTTAGGAATAAATGTCAATTCAAAGATTTTGTGGCGTGTGGAGCACCCGAGTATGCAGGAAGTTCAAATCCTAATGTAACTCTGAATTGTCTGAAAGAGACTGTGAAGGCTTTGGAAGCCTGCAACTGTGAGAAAGCCGAGTGGGTCAAGTTTGCAACGAGACGGTTGAAAGATCAAGCCTTGACGTGGTTGGATTCTCTGACTACACATCTGCCGCGAGATGTTGTAAATGCCATTACCTGGGAGCAATTCCAGGATAAATTCTATGAGCAGTTCTGCAATGCGTTCGACATGGCAAAGATTCAACGAGAGTTCCTAGATTTGGCACATACAAGTAATATGTCTGTAGACGAGTTGATCAACAAGTTTCAAGTGACTCTCAAATTTGCAAAACATTGGGTGCCCGAAAAACATTCTCAGGTTCAACAATTTGTGAAAGCTTTGTTACGAGAATATCGGGGTAACACTCGTCTGGCGACATCACTTGTCCAGGCATTCACTTTAGCAAGAGTTGCAGAGTCTGATGCTAAAGATTGGGAGAAGTTGAACAGAGGGTGTTTCAGCAAGTTTGGTGGAGGTTCCAGTGGGAATCAAGGTAAAGGTAAAGGGCAAAGTCATCATGGAAAGTTCGACCAGAGGTCCAAGGGATCAGGATCATTTCAGAATAAGCCATGATGCCATAGTTGCAAATCTCATCACACTGGGCAGTGCACGCTACAAACTCGCAAATGTTTGAGGTGTGGTGAGTTTGGTCATGATATAGGTGCTTGTAAGTTCAGCATCTTTGTTTGCTGGAATTGCAAAGAAGAGGGACATCGAGCTGGAAATTGTCCAAGGTTGAAGACCGCGGGGACCGGGGTAGGGGTAAGTAACACTGGGGGATCATCTTCTGCAGGTCAGAAGAGGAAAACTATACCTTCTGCAGAAGGTAGGGCTTTCAAAATGACTGCCAAGGAAGCTACTGGCAGTGATGATGTGATTACCGGTATGTTCATAGTTAACTCTATGCCTGCACGTGTTTTGTTTGACTCTGGTGCAAATAGATCATTTATATCTATGACCTTATGTGATAAATTGAAATTACCTGCTTCTGTGAACACTACTCCTTTAGAAGTAGAAATTGCTGATGGTAATGTTGTACCTGTAACCACTTCTGTGACTGGAGTTCAGATTAGTATTGATGGTACTAGTTTCCCTGTAGACTGTTTGGTGATGCCTATACCTGGATTTGCTTTAGTATTAGGCATGGATTGGTTAAGTCACCATAAGGCTAGTATCCAATGTCATAAGAAACTGATAGCTATTCCTCTGGCTGACGGGTTGCATGTCGTGGCTCGTGGGGATAGATCTCCATCTTCTCTTCCGATTATCTCGTACATGAAGGCTAGAAAATCTTTAGCCAAAGGGTGTGCGTCCTTTCTAGCCTATGCTATTGATGTGAAGAAAGAGAAGCGACCTGTTACCGATGTTCGTGTGGTTTCGGAGTATCCGGAGGTATTTCCAGACGATTTGCCATGATTGCCACCAGTACGTGATGTCGAGTATAAGATTGATCTGATACCTGGTAGTACACCTATTGCGAAAGTTCCTTACCGATTAGCTTCTTCAGAGATCCGAGAGATGATGACTCAGATACAGGAACTGTTAGATAAGGGGTTTATTCGTCCAAGATCTTCGCCTTGGGGTGCACCGGTGTTGTTTGTTAAAAAGAAATACGGGACTCTGCGTATGTGTATTGATTACAGGGATTTGAATAAGAGGACTGTCAAGTATAAGTATCCGTTACCAAGGATAGACGATTTGTTTGATCAACTTCAGGGAGCTTCGTACTTCTCGAAGATTGATTTGAGGTCGGGATACCATCAGGTGAGAGTAGCCGAAGAGGATATACCGAAGACAACCTTTCGTACGCGGTATGGTCACTATGAGTTTCTTGTTATGCCGTTCGGTCTGACAAACGCTCCTGCAGTGTTTATGGATCTGATGAATCGAGTGTGTCGACCATTCTTGGATAAGTTTGTTATCTTGTTTATTGATGACATTCTTGTGTATTCTAAAACGGAGGATGAGCATGATCAGCATCTGCGACAAGTTTTACAGACTCTAAAGCAACACAAGCTGTATGCCAAATTGTCCAAGTGTGAGTTCTGGTTGCGTGAAGTCAAGTTTCTGGGTCACGTGATTTGTGAAGACGGTGTAAAAGTGGATTCGACAAAGATAGAGGTTGTGATGAATTGGAACGCTCCTAAGACACCGACATAGATCAAAAGTTTTCTTGTATTCGCAGGTTATTACAGGTGTTTCATTAAAGATTTTTTGAAGCTTGCTGGTCCGTTAACCAAGCTGACTAGAAAGGATGTTCAGTTCCAATGGGGTGAGGCTCAGGAGAATGCTTTTCAGACTTTGAAGCAACTTCTGTGTCAAGCTCCTGTTCTTGCGTTGCCTGAAGGATCTGAAGATTTTGTGGTTTATTGTGATGCTTCACATGCTGGGTTAGGATGTGTACTGATGCAAAGAGGTAAAGTTATAGCTTATACTTCCAGACAGTTGAAACCCAACAATAAGAACTATCTGACTCATGATTTGGAGTTAACAGCCGTAGTGTTTGCTTTGAAGTTATAGAGACATTATCTGTATGGTACAAAGTGCACGATTTGCACTGATCACAAGAGTCTGCAGTATGTATTCACACAGAAGGAATTGAATATGAGACAGCGCCGATGGTTAGAGCTGATTAAACATTATGATTGTGACATTCAGTATCATCCGGGAAAAGCTAATGTGGTTGCTGATGCACTTAGTAGGAAAGGTTATGCAGATATAGTTAAGTTTATGCGGTTAGAGATCAAATCAGATTTGATCGATCAGTTGATGGCTGCACAATTGGAAGCATTGAAGGCAGAAAACTTGAAAGATGAGTTGATGGTTAAAAGACAGCATGAGTTGACAACTGATTCTCGTAGTTTGAGGATGTATCAGAATCGCGTTTGGGTGCCAAAGGTTGGTAATTTGCGGGATTTGATTTTGACTGAAGCTCATAAATCCAGAATGTCTGTTCATCCTGGTAGCACTAAGATGTATCAACGTATGAAGACTTTTTATTGGTGGCCTACTATGAAGTTAGATGTTGCACAATTTGTGGAGTCATGTCATATTTGTGCACAAGTGAAAGCTGAGCACCAGAAGCCGTATGGATCTTTGAGACAGTTAGCAATACCCGAGTGGAAGTGGGATCACATTACAATGGATTTTGTAACAAAACTTCTGAGGACTCAAAAGGGAAACAATATGATTTGGGTTATTGTTGATAGATTAACCAAGAGTGCACACTTTCTTACTACTGCTGAGACTGCAAACTTGAGTAAGTTAGCCAAGCTGTATATTGATGAGATAGTGTCTAGACATGGAGTTCCTTTGTCTATCGTGTCAGATCGGGATTCGAGGTTTGTGTCGAATTTCTGGAACAGACTACAGCAAGAGTTGGGATCTAGGGTTAATCTGAGTACAGCTTACCACCCATAGACAGATGGCCAATCAGAGAGAACGATACAGACTTTAGAAGATATGCTTTGGGCATGTGCGTTAGAGTTTGGAGGTTCTTGGGATTCGCATTTACCGTTGGTTGAGTTTTCTTACAACAATTTCTACCACTCCAGTATCGGAATGCCGCCGTATGAGATGTTATATGGGCGACCGTGAAGAACTCCTACTTGTTGGTTAGAGGCAGGAGAGAAACAGTTTGTTGGGCCAGATATTGTTCAGATCACAGCAGATAAGGTAGCAGTGGCTCGAGAAAAGTTGAAAGCTAAAAGAGATCGACAAAAGATGTATGCAGATCCACGTCGTCGACCAGTGACTTTTTTTGAGGGAGAACGCGTCTACTTAAAGGTTTCACCATGGAAGGGCGTGATACGCTTTGGGAAACGTGGAAAGTTGGCTCCTCGATATATTGGTCCGTTCAGAATTCGAAAAGTAATGAATGATCAGACTGTGGTTTTGGATCTTCCTGATGAATTAGCTGGTATCCATGATACATTCAACGTTTGTTATCTGAGGAAATGTAATGTAGAGGATCAGACACAGGTATTGACAATACAAGATCTGCAGGTAGATTCCAACAAGAGGCTGATTGAGGAACCTATTGAGTTACTGGATCGTAAAGTAACGAAGTTGAGAAATAAACAGATACCAATGGTATTGGTGAAGTGGAAGCACAGCTTGGGTTCAGACTTGACTTGGGAGACCGAAGCTGATATGAGGAGTCGTTACCCTACCTTGTTTGAGCGCGATCAGATTCCGAGGACGGAATCTTCTTAAGGGGGGAAGATTTGTAACACCCTCCTTGCCGGTCTAAATTATTTAAGGTAATTAAGTAAGTAATTAATTTGGAAATTTAATTGTTTATGTGTATTATTGTAGAAATGTGTTATTTAATAATAATTTGTTATATTAAAATGTTTTAATTATTTAAGGTAAATAATTATAATATTTTAATATTGAGAGGGTATGGGGGTGTGGCCGGTTGGTGGGTATATCCACCCACTTCTCCTCCATACTCCTTTTCTTGTGTTAGTTATCAAAGTGTTTGTGTGTGTTTTGTGAGTCTCGGCCGAGAGCAAAGAAAAAGAAAAGTAGGAATTCAAATTTGTTGATCCTGATTGTGAACCTGTTTAATTGAAGTGTTAACATCATCAAGAGGTTAGAAATTCTGAATCATTGTGTTAAATTGATGTTTAATTTCGGTTTTGATTATGTATATATGAAATCCTATTGAATGCTTGATTTGATGAATTTATGATCTAGGTTGTATGCATGTTAGAATTGATTGTTAGTTATGATCAAACATGTTTAGAAATCAATTCTGAAAACCTGGATGATGTTGCATGCTTAAAATCAGATTAGAATTGAAGTTATGAATGATTTTGATTTAGTCGGAATTCATGTCATGAATGACTCGGAATTCAAGTGATGAGTCTGCCGGATTTGGTGATTCCGACCTATTTACTCGGAATTGGACATAGAATCCGAGTATACTTCATTGTATGCGTTACCTTTTTAATCGGATTTGATGTAGTCGGATTTGGATTCACTCGGAATTCATGATTTAAGTATGAAATCAGACTGTGATATGCCCTAACACTTTCGATCGGAATCCGACTCTTAGTCGGAATATGACTTTACTCGGAATTTAACAGCTTGCCTTTACTCGGAATCCATATAATTACTCGGAATGTATGAGTTAGTCGGAATGTAGTAATTACTCGGAATTGACTTTGATCGGAATTTGGAAATTCAATCGGAATTGGTTTGATCGGAATTGACCCTTACTCGGAATTTGAGATTTGGTCGGAGTTCTAATCTTACCTTTGCTCGGAATTTGAATTGTTATGAGGAATCCGGTTAAAGAACAACTCTTTGATGATTTGAAGATGAACATGAATTGTAATTCAGTATGGCCTTGGCTTAAGAATGGAATGTATGTATTGTCTAAGCTAAGGAGATGGATGAATTCACAGAATTACAGATTGTAAAAGGGTAATAGTGAATTACGGTATATTGATGTGAATATACATGAATTTAATATGTACTTGTGATTTTATGTGCATATGTGGTTGATTATAGTATTATGCTTATTGTGTATTGATTAAGCAAATACTGATTGTTAGTTGTTTGGTTAGGTGGAGACAAAACTCAGTAGATAAGTAAATACTGAGTTGCTTGACTGTTGAAGATATCGGTGAGTGGATTAATATTTTCGATGTATAAGATATAACTCCTGGTTGGTTGCTCTTTGAGATGTTATCTCTTGTTTACTGTATATATACATGTTGTTGTGGAGATTAGCTTGGCGGTTGTTTTTCAGCTTGGCCTTTGTTTAGGGATATACAGTAATAGTAATCTTCTTGATAAGCATTTGTTGTAATCAAGAGGTGCTAGTACTGTTATCTGTGATAACTAGGCTATCGGTAAACCTATGCTTTGGCCGGCATTTGGTTGAAGGTCACGCAAGACCGCCGGTTTTCTTGTTGCTTGAGCTTGGTTGTTTGGGCTTTATGCCTTGTATGTTTTTTATATCTATTCTCTCAGTTAGTTTTGTGCTAATCCCCCACTGTTGAACTCTTTTACAGGATATTCCTGGTATGTGGTTGATAGGAGGTGAAGCTGGATTTATGGACTGATCATACTCTGATATTGAAAGTGTTTTTGTACAGAGCCTGTTTTTAAAGTAACACTGTTGTAGTTTTGTAAAACAAGCCAGCAAAGTTGTATTTACAATATTATATATATGTAATTATGTTGATAGCTTCCGCACGTCTTCCAAAGTTGTGTTTTAGAAAATACGGTGTTACACTTACAACCCATTTTTATAATGTAAAAGTTATAGAATAGGTTTCATGTATTCTTGTATAGCTTGTTGTAACCAAAACCAAGGATGAAGATCTATCAAGATGGAATTGCTCGAGTCAAGACCGGATGTGTCAAGGCCAGTGGGAGCAAGGAACCTAAACACAAGATCAAGCCACGGGATCAAGCTTTGTCTAGTTTGTCCTTAGTTGACCCCTTAGGACATAGTTGGCAAAACTATAACAAGTTTATTATTTGCGTGGTTGTGCTTTACTTTTATGTTTTTTTTATGCGACTATAAAATTAAAGCAAGAGGTTAATAATAGGTTTTATTAATCAGAGGTAAAACCACGGTATATGATAAAATTGGAATACGACAACAGTTTTATAAAATTTAATATTTTATGATTGTCGTATCAGCATTTTAAAAAAGTTTGTTTTTAAGATGGTTTTATCATAAGACGTATTGTGTACCTAGTTCAAGGTATACTAAGATATACGGATTTTAAAACAGATAGTTTTAAAATGGTTTTACAAAACTGGAAATCAAGTTTTTCAAACTTGGATAAAACCCAAGAAAATCTTATATCAGTGTGCTACCCACCTAATGGTACACCTTTGCTGTTAAACGGTACTCGGGTGTCGGAAGTGCCCAAACCTTGGGCATCCGGGTTCAAACCATTGCGGGAAAGGGTATGAAAGGTTTTGCGATAATCGGGAGTCCCGGCCAGAATTCATACAGTCTTAGGTGGTGCGATCTATTTTGGTGATAATCGGGAGTCCCGACCCAAAATGCACTAGAGTAGAGTTAAACATACTAGACTTGGTCTAAGTGTTCTACGAGGTTCTAGGAGTCGTATTAGTTAGGTACGATTGGTACAGGGTGTTACCTACCAGAAATAGCATGACTTGGCGGGAAGTGCTCAAACCTTGCGTCAAGTGTGTGAAATATGGATCCTAGGGCTAATACTTATCATTTAAGGGTTTTTATCAATTTGTATTAGCAAAGTCTATTGTGTGTAACTAATTGAACTACATAATTGAGATTGTAGATGGCAAACACATCCAACACTAATAACCTCTTACTCCATTCTATCCTTGAGAAGGATAAGCTCGCCGGACCTAACTTTCTCAATTAGGAGAACAATCTTCGGATCATGCTCAGGCATGAGAGAAAGTGGTATGTCCTCGAGGAGCTGGTGGGAAATGCCCCAGCCAATAGTGTTTGAGCATGATGGAAACATCGGCTTATGACATAATCCGCCAGTTGAGAGACATGTTTTAGGAGCAGGTTCGTACAGGATGATACGATATCACGAGGGCTCTTAACACTTGCAAGATGGCTAAGGGTACTTCGGTTAGTACCCATGTCATGAAAATGAAAGGGTACATGGACCACCTAGAAAGGCTTGGACACCCAATACCGTTGCAGCTGGCAACGGATATGATGCTTAACTCGTTGTCTGATGACTATAAGCTTTTCATAGTCAACTACAACATGAAAAAAATGGAGAAATCCATACCTGAGCTTCATTCGATGCTCAAGATAGTTAAGTCTAATATGGGTACTAAGTCCAAAGATATTCTCATGGTAGATAAGGGGAGTAGTAATAAGAGGAAGAGGCGCAGCGGCAGTGGCAAGGGTAAAACCAAGCCAGGACCATCTGCACCCAGGGCCAAGGTAAATAGCAATGGCAAGGGCAAGAGATTTAAACCGAACAAAGCAAAATTTCGAGAATTGGTGCTTTAATTACGGTGAGATTGGCCAGTACAAGGTCAACTGCCCGAAGCGTCACGAAGGTGGTGTTTAGTCTAACACCACAAGTAGCTTCGGTGACTAACTTCAGTATTTGCTTTCAAGTAGTGGTTGACATTTGCAATCGTTTATTGCAATAGATCAGTGAAAGCGAAAGGTGCCAAGAATGCAAGGATCCCACGTAAAGAAACAAGGATATTAATAGTTCATGGTTGAAAATATTTTTCTATTTCAAAGCTGTTTTTTAAAATATTAATGAATTATTTAGTGACATATCATTGCACGTGGTTTGTGATTATATCTAGTCAAGTTTGACTAGAGGTTAACTAACAAGTCAAAGTTTTGACTTATTAGTGGTTGATCCTATGTATTAATTATTGCCATTGAGATATATCAATATTATTTGCTCGACTAAACTTATGGAATAACTTGAATCAACACGGTTGGTGTTGTTAATTAGAAAGTTCATCTAATCGAGTAATTATAAGTATTTATGAAAACAAGTTCAAGGTATGAACTAGTATTAAACACTTGAAATAATAGTTATTATTTTTGGGAATGTGTTTAAGGATAAAACATTTATGAGTATGATTATAATGGATATTGTAATCAAGAGAACTCACATGTTTTAAATAAGAATCTATACAAGTGTGTTATACTTGTAGTAATGTAAAGTTTCGAGAACCCAATTTCAGTAATAGGAAATAGTGGATGTGTGGAAAAATCCAAGTTTAAGGTTTCGTTGACTTTAAGATTCTTATTCGAAATCTAAGTTTTAGATTTATACTTAAAATCAGTATTTTGACTTTTGTGTCAAGTTTGACAAAGTTAATAAGGTATTTTAAGTAATGCTATGTTTTAATAATAGTCAGTGGGAGCACTTGACCTACGCAAAGGTATTTATCAAGTTTTGATAAATTGAAATATATATGTATATATATTAGCGTAGAAGCTAATAAGTGTTTTGGATAAACGCAGTGATTATTAGCTTGTTGAATTTCAAGAACGTATATAATTTTAAATGACGGGTTTTCGAGGATTCAAAATAGTCAAGGTGTTAGGACTAGTCCCTGGATGTCATAATTATATATTGAAATTCGATGTCACCAATATTAATATGTAAAAGAATTAAGTGTTGAAAATAATAAACAACATATTAGACAAGTAGTGTTTATACACTAAGTATCTAATTTTGTTTGCGGGTTAGTGTAAACAAAAGGTTTATTATTTTAGTCTATTTCTTGGAATAGAAAAGTTTTATACATCTACAATGTAACTAGATATAGTTACGGGATAATTTTATATATTCAGGAACAAGGAGTTAATCCAGTTCTCCAAGTTCAGGGAATATGATAAAATTAAAAAGACTAGACTTGTTTTTTAAGGTTTGCGGGAAACAAATCATCTAGCAAAATGAGTGGGAGCACTAGTTAGTGCATACTTGTTTTTAGTTCATAGTAATGTTGTGGTTTCAAGGAGTGATCCGTTATAAGTCCACTAGAACCAACATAGTAACGCAAATAGACGCGGTGAATTGAGACGATGGACTAGTATTAATTTTGTACTGTATTCCAGGAGGGTGAATATGGAGAGTAAATTATTAATCTCATTACTCTTCACATATTTTGTATGTTTTGGTAATATCCGTGAATAAAAGTTTTTTATTCAAAATCTTGTCCGTGACTACCTATCTTGGTGGGAACCTCGATTAGGGAGATAATAACGTCATCATAGTCCTTGGTGGAGATTCATAGTGATTGAAGATAGCTACCAGGAGTGTAGGCCAAGGATGTGCGGGTATTCACCAAGGGTGTGAATACTGGATAGTGACATCGTGAAGAATACCGCGTGGTCAACGAGTCAAAGGTATTCGTCACATAGGTTGTCCTCAAGCCTAAGATATTTGGTTTGGGATGCGTGGACTTCTGGAATTTGGATCGCACCTAACGCTATGCCGTAACAGGGTAGCTATAACGGGCATATCTGGTGTCAGCGGAAAGCGTGTTTCCAAATGCAAGTATGCGAGAGGCATTCTGCACCTCCTTTTAAGGAGAGAGATGTTTCTGGGCCCCTTGACTGATCTAGACTGTAGAAGTGCACGGCCATGCCCAAACGAACTGATTTGCTCTTTGTTATTTATCACATCAGTCGAAATAGGATAGTCAACAAAAATTTCTGAGTGTTAAGAGTTGACTCACACCATGTTCACACTCACAATCGAAACGTCGTGTTGCAGAGGGAAAAGCCTAAAGTATACCCGATCATAAGACAGGGGGTTCTTATGAAGTATTATTATAAAACAGTTAGTTTTATAAATTATAAAACAGTTTGTTTTATAAGGTTTTATTATCACACCTGGGTATAAGAGTTCTTATCGCTTGGTTAACCTAAAGGACTTGTCTAGAGATTTCCTTAGGCCAGTGTCATCAGGTACCCTAGTTGACGGTGAGCACAAGTGGGAGTCTGATAGGATTTGTGTGCATAATCGTCGAACCCTGATGCCACGTCCAATGCCATAAGACACTCAAGGGTCACACCTGTGAGGGAATGTAATCCGAGAAGTAATGCAACCACAAATGGGAGAACGGTTTAATAACAGTTAGTTATAAACCAGTAGGAGTAAGTTATAGTTTTAACTTACGGAGAGAATTAATTACCAAGTTATTAATTGACAAGAATATATATATTTATTAGTTAAATAAACATATATTGTTAATTAATAAGATTAATAATTTAAGTTTAAATTATTAATAATAAATAATAATTAAAGGAAATTAAAAATATAAATATAAATAACATATATATCATCGGCTAGATGAGCCGTGATATATATATATATATATATATATATATATATATATATATATATATATATATATTTTAATTTCCAATTTAATTTAATTATTAATTAAGATATCTTGGTGATTAAGTTTTATTCAAATCAAGGTTAGGATATGTTTGAATATTTTCCTAAACTAATCCTAATCCTATTTTAGTATAAATAGGAGTCAAGGGTTAATGATTTGAAGTTAACCAATATAATTCAAGTTTATGAATTATAAAGATAAATTCTCTCCTCCCTCTCTCTCTCTACGAGTTCCGGTCGAGAACCCAAAGAAGAAAAACCGAGGTTCGGTTTTTGGTTCGATCACAAGCAATGGTGATCGTGGTTCGTGGTTTGCTTACCTTTCTAGCGGGATCTTGTTTTTCCTCATCACGGGTGGATTATTACTTGAGCAACCCTAAGGTAAGAAAAGTATGATATCCATATTCTTCATCTTGTTCTGGCTTGTTGATCGAGTATATATATTACATATATATACTAGTACCAATCGATATATATATATATATATATATATATATATATATATATATATATATATATATAAATATACAAGTTTTGTATATTATTTTTATACATCATATGTTCATATTATTATTGATTGTTTTACATACATACATGTTTCGTTTTATACATATACCTTGTGATAAACAAAGATTCTAACCCTTTAGGGTTTTTGGGTGGTTGATTTTTCAAGTTCCGCTTTATGAAAGATCAATCAGTTTTTCATCCTTGAGTCGGTTCAAACCAGTTTGAGTTTGAATCAGTATGACACATAGGAGGTGCTATAAAACCCATCAGTATTTATATAATGTTTATTATGTTATTATGTTAAGTAAGCTTCCGCACGTAGTTTTATGTTAATCTAAAAAATACAGTGTTACATAAATCCCCTCCGTTATAACGAATGCAACAGATGATCTATAACCGTCATCCAGAAGAATCTAGCCCAGCCCAAAAACCGTTTAGCTGACCTTTGTTCAACCACCAGGCTCACAAATTCATACCTTCATATTGCCTATCAATCACTTTCTGGCAATCCATCATCAACCATGCAATCCAACAATCGATCAAACAATCACATCAGAAACAGTCTATCGCATGCTCAATCGTACACATATTCAAGTTACAGAAACAGTTACAACTAACAACCACCAGTGAGTCAAAGTACACTCACCTCGTATCCACATCATAGACTACTCAGTTACTAATCACTGAGCCTTTGAAACTCCTGAGAACATAAAATCAACCGAATCAGTTCTCAACTCATAAATATATTTATATCAATGTTTATATTATCATCATTATATAATCGCATAATCGATACGTAATCGATCCTCATGCATACTAACATATCATCTCACAAATTCGATCCAAGTATTCATATACGTTAATCATCATAATCGATAGGATTCATATATAAATTAAAAAATTCTCATCGATCTAACAAATAATTACACATACACGGTCGATAACCTATATATATACCACAATTCATTTCCATCGATCCAACAATTAATATATATACACTCACTTATAGTTCAATATATATATAATAATACAACTCTACTACACACAAAAAAAGCCACGATCGATAGCCCTCATGAATAAATATATGTATCAATTCACACCTACCAACTCAATATGTATAATATATGTATATAGGTTATACATGCAGCCCATTAACCCCATGTAAACACCACACTACACACACATACAACTATTAATAATATATATATTAAGACACACACACCAATACACACATAATAATTACTACGTTCGATAGCCTCACAAGCAAACACACCTAACACACTTCTATCGATCTACCAATCCATGTACACACATAGATTTTATCAACTAACACACAATAAATACTACGGTCGATAGCCTCATGCACCCATATACCAACCCTCCATCGATCCTTATCCATTTCATGCTACTATCAACGCAAGACTTAAATATTAATTATTTCACTTTCATACATACACCACACTGAATCCATTCTATCGATCCTTTATAAATTAAAACAGACCCCCCCCCCCCCCCCCCCCCCATCGATCTTAGTATACATATAAACATTTAATTTCCATAATCTCATACAATAAGCCATCGATCTTAGTCCCCTTTTTATTAAACAACCACTTTATACAACCTAAGCAACCAAGTATGTCAATAAGTCAAGATAGGATTTATCCTTTTCACATAACTCATCATCACCTTTAATATTAAATTCCTTTAATCATCTTATCTCCATTTTCATCATCTTCAAGCTACCATATATTCATAAAAACTTCAAGAACATATTCAAACTTATATGAACAAGCACCTTAACCCAAGATCTCGATTTTCATATATACACTTTTTGTTCATGATTTCAACATATAAACTCATGATATTCTTCATTAAGCATGCTTCTTAATCAACAAGAACACATAGGAACCCTTTAACAATCATAAATCAAGGAAACACTTTTCATAATCATCATCAACTTCTATCATGCTATTCTTAGAAATTTGAGCATGGTAACTTTTCCAATTCATGTTATTAGTAACCAAGAATCACATCTCTACCTTGAATCAAATAGCAAATCAAGATTTATGGAATCAAGTTGCAAGTTGGTAATCTTTTCTCTCTCAACTTTCACCTTAGAAAACACATACAAAAGTCCAAGACTTTCAACATGATGGTATATTAATACCACATTTTCGACCTCCTTTAACAAACTCATAAGTTTCGGTATTTAAAACGCTCCGTTCAAATAGCAGTTTGTCACATAAACGATCAATCTCAAATCATAAATTACTAACGAAATAATATTTGGAATCCTTATTTAGGATGTTACAAATCTCTACCTCTTAAAAGGATTCCGTCCTCGGAATCTTATCGCGATTGAACAACTGAGGTTATCGATTTCTTACATCTACTTCAGTTCCCCAAATTCAAATCCGAACTCAAACTGTACTTCCACTTAACTAACATCATCGAAATTAATTTCTGACGAAATTTAATCACTTTATGATCAACAGTTCAACAAGTCCTCAAATCATAGACATTCAAATATTAATTTTGTAAATCTTTAATCCTCGATAATTAATAATTAAATCCTCTCTTTTCTCTTAGTTATAATCTCTGACAATTTCTATCCTCTGTTTCGTCACATAATATCTGACAATTTCTATCCTCTGCTGCATCAGCACATAGCCCAAATCTACAATATGAAGATCTGGAAAATAAATAACTCAAGCTAAAATCGAGCAACCAACATACATGAAAAATTGTAATCCGTATGAACAGATCCTAGAACAAACAGATATCAAAGGAGATCTGAAACACATTTTTTACAAAGAATATCTAACCCTTGAGCAAGAAAAATTAAACTCGTATGAAAAAATATGCATCACCTGAAACAAAAGGATCTGAAACAAATCAGAAACCCTTGAACAACAAATCTGCATCACCTGAAACACACCCCAACTTCTCTTGAAGAAACCCTTGAAGATACAACATCTCTTACAGAAACTTCATTTTCATATCTGCATCACCTGAAATACACCCCAACTTCAAATACACTGGTATAAGTGTATTTCCCACAACGGTTTGCGACTTTAATCCCGACTTTATTGCGTACGAAGAAACAGTGGAGGTAGGATGTGAAGGGTTTTGTAGGGTATAAAAACATATTATAACATACACAGCGGAATAAAACCCCCTCCAGTGATCTCTTCTAACTCGTACAGAAACTAAAAGAGGAAGAGGGTTAGAAAGTTATACCTTTGTTGTAAACCAAAAACTCTCTTTAAGCCTCTAGACAGCTGCAGGTTATCCACCGCTACTGCACCACCTCGAACTGGCTGCTAGACCGCCTAAGGATTAAACCTTGGATCAAATAACCGTGACCCGTACGTGTGTGTGTGTGTGCGTCACCGCCAACCACCATCGCTCAGTGGTGGTTCTCGGCCCTTAAGCCGCCGTCGAAGAGAGAAGAGAGGGAGAGGAGAGCCTTTAGGGTTATCTTATTAAATTGTAATTGACTTATGTGATTAATGAGACTTAATAAGGTTTGTATATTAATTAATTGGTCCCGTTAATATTTAAACTAAATATTAACTTCTCCTTTAAATAATAAATAACTTTTATTATTTTTCTCTTCCTCAATAATTAATTAAACTATTAATTATTGCGATACACAAACAGGTAAAATCCAACAGGTTCTAATTGGGTGTGCAGCGGTGTGATCCTTTAGTGTCACATAGTATTGGACACGATAGTACATGTTATCTATCTCTGCACATAATCTAACAGACTCCCACTTGTGCAAAATAAGTAACACTCCTTGTACATCGTTGGCCTAAGGAGGTCCCTAGCCAGACGCTTAGGTTTACCAGACTATGAGATCTCTTATATCTAGAGACATAATTCACGCCTTGGATTATCTAGGCTTTTCCTTTTGCATCGTAATATTTCGTAATGTGAGTATTTGACATGGAGCAGGGATCTTATTAAATACTCAGATTTTCTAGACTCTGATTTCGACACTCTGCAGTTACGGTTTACCGAATGAAGAACTATCATTCTAACCGAGCGCGGCCACGCATTTCCAGTAGTCTTAATCGTCGAGGAGCTCAGAAAATATCTCTCCTAAAAAGGAGGTGCAAATTCCATCTTGACTATTTGCAATTTGAGCACATGGCTTCCGCTGCACCTAGACAAGCCTCTTATGATCACCCTGTTACGGCGTGACGTTAGAACATGCTAAAGTACAGAAGTTACCATGCCCCAAACCAAATATCTCAGGTCTAAGGACAACCTATCAAGTTTACTTATGTTAACGCTCCATGAAGTAAACTCGATGCGGATCACCCCAATATTTATCCCCTGATAAATATCTATGAATATTTGGTCACAACCTTGTGCTTTTATTCATACCCGAATAAATCATTAAATATCCATAATAGCGTTACCTCCCTAATGTAGCTCCCACTACATTAAGTAGCTACGGGCATTTAGACAATTCATCACTTGACTTGTCATGGATAGGTTAAACATGCTAAAAATAGACAACTAGAAACAATTATGTAAAAACCTCCTATTTCAATCCCATGAAATGTAATTACATAATAAACGAGTCTCAAGTTACATCTATAGTAATAATCAAAAACACGAACTATGTAACACCGGTTTCACGAGCTTAAAATTAGAGTAAATTAAAACTTTATTTACACCAAAAGTTTGCAGCGGAATTAAACCACTGATTACATATTAAGTATTTCTTATCAACTTGGCGATCACAAACAACGAATCAAGCCAAGTACCAAAATTAAGCCAGTGTTACCACTACGCACCGACCATCGTTAAACAGTATCAGAGTTATTAAACTACAAGTGTTCCAAAAGATATATACAATAACACTACCCACAGCAACCCGTCTCGCCAGGCCATCTGATCACTAACCTGCGAAAAGGGAAATATCACGAAACATTAGCTACACTAGCTATTGAGTACAAGTATCACATAAGCACCAATAAGCATGCTATCACGTCACAATAAAACACACAATGCTAAGTTATCACATAGCGGTGTGCCAACATGTCAGCAGGGTCATATCTTGCGGGGTTGCAAATCCCGCTCAACGAATCCAACTGAGAAGTCAGCAACACCAATCCATGCTGGAGGGGAAACGAAGAGCAACCCCCCGAGCACGTTGCGGAGCCACCTGGGCTCAATTAGGCTTTAGTTACAAACCAAGACCCCCCTGTTTTTGTCGAGGAACGGCGGCCTACAGAACCTTTACCCCAGAAAATCACTCGTGGGAACCGCTAATCCCTGAATAACACTCAAGGGACCCAGCCGCATCGGCGACTGACCTCAACCCCTGCGTCTGTCCGGACAGGAGATCATAAACACGTTTGACCCATAGGGTCCACAGTATGCATGCGTATCACATATCACAATTTATATCACATGGTATCACTTATAACACTGTATCACTATATCACATAGCACACAACACAGGCACACAATAGCCCTACTTACTGAGTCTTATGGGAAACCGGTACTCACCTCGATATCACAAGAGGCAGATATGAATCCGTGAATCCCAAGAACACACTGAGTCGTCCGAATCACCTAACACATAAGGTTCAGGCTTGGTTATCACTCACACGTAACACACACAGGTTAGAATACAAGTCACACAAGATGTCAACACAAGACAACCCTCTACGGCCGCAGAGGACATATCCTACGGCCGTAGGACACATGAAAAACCCTTCCTACGGCCGTAGTATCCAGTCACTACGCCCGCAGAGGTTCCTTCCAACAAACAATGTACTACAGCCGTAGAAACTCTCTTCTACACCCGTAGTAGTTGTTCTTTGGTGAACTACGACCGTAGGTTATGTACCTACGCTCGTAATCCTTGTTTCATCGTCCGTAGACGGTAACTCACACAAAAACACACCCTACGTCCGCAGAAACCCTGCCTACGGCCGCAGTAGACACAAAAAGGCTTCCTACGGCCGTAGGGTTCATTACCTACGCCCGTAGGGAGTGCCTGCACAGCAGGTCTTCGTCCCTGTTCCGACACAGCTCTGTAATACGCAATTTTGACACCTTCTTCGACCCAATCTCAGTTTCAACCATTAATACTCTTTATATAACATCTCTAGGACTCTATAAACACACTTGACACAATTACAAACCGCAAAAACACATTACACACCCCCAAATCACTTCACCTCTTACAAAAGCTCAAGAACAAGGTATTTGATTACTTACAAAGAAGATGAAGAGCAGCAATTTAAGACTTGTACTTGTTCCTGAAATCACTTTGAAATTACTTGCTTCCTGATTTAATCTCCAAAAGTCCACCAAGAATGAGGGTGTATGTGTTTGTACGTATGTAAGTGTGTGTTGTGTATGTGTTTTGTCAAAGGCAGGGGATAAGAACAATAGGGAACCGACTTTGTGGTCTCTAAATTAGACACAAGGTATTTCGTTCCCCTTTTTAACTCACAACTTAACACACGCCATCCCGTTTTACCTAACGGGGATATCTACGGAATCATTTCGCGAAACCGTATAACACGACATCACTTTCAGACACAACCGACACATTTCACATAATCACATTAATTAACACGAGACACGTTAGTCACACAAAACACTTAATTAATTTCACTTAAAGTCACTGTAGAAGCTCTAAAGCACAAAGTACAACTCTACACTGCTAGGCCCATTTACAGGGTGTTACAAATCTACCCCCCTTAAGAAGATTCCGTCCTCGGAATCTGATCACTCATGAACAGGTGGGGATATCGAGCTTGCATATCATCTTCAGTTTCCCAGGTCATATTCGAACCTAGGTTATATTTCCACTTCACAAGAACGAGCTTCATCACTTTCTTACGTAACTTTTTAGTCTTTGAGCCGAGAATCTCAACAGGTTCCTCAACGAGACGCTTTGAAGCATCAACTCTCAGCTCCTGCAGTGGCAGAATTTGACTCTCATCCACTTTACACTTGTGCAAGTAACATACGTTGAAGGTATTGTGAATACCCTCAAGTTCTGGAGGCAACTCTAGAGACACGGTTTGATCATTGACTCTGCACAGGATCTTGAACGGTCCTATGAAACGCGGACTCAATTTGCCTTTACGGCCAAAGCGGATAACACCCTTCCACGGAGAGATTTTCAGGAAAACCCGATCGCCCTCATTAAACACCACCGGCCGACGTCTCGGGTCAGCGTACACTTTCTGTCGATCACGAGCGACTTTCAGCTTCTCACGCGCCACTCTCACTTTATCGGCAGTAATTTGCACAATTTCAGGTCCGGCGAACTGCTTCTTGCCAGGCTCTAGCCAACACGTGGGAGTGCGACAACGTCTCCCGTATAACATTTCGAATGGAGGCATCCCAATACTGGAATGGTATGAGTTGTTGTAAGCAAACTCAATCAACGGCAGATGTGAATCCCACGCTCCACCGAACTCAAGTACACATGCGCGAAGCATGTCCTCTAGGGTTTGGATAGTTCTCTCTGACTGACCGTCTGTCTGAGGATGGTACGTCGTGCTCAAATGAACACGAGTGCCAAGCTCACGCTGTAAACTCTGCCAAAAATTCGAAGTAAACCGCGGATCGCGATCTGACACAATAGAACACGGCACTCCATGGCGCGACACCACTTCAGCAATATACAACTTTGCTAATTTATCCAACGAGGTAGACTCGCTGATAGCCAGAAAATGAGCACTTTTGGTCAAACGGTCAACTATGACCCAAATAGCATCGTGCCCTCTGAGCGTTTTCGGCAACTTTGTTACGAAATCCATCGTAATATTATCCCACTTCCACTCAGGAATTTCAAGTTGCTGAAGATTACCGTATGGTTTCTGATGCTCAGTCTTCACTTGCGCACATATTTGACACTTTTCCACGTAGGAAGCAATGTCTCGCTTTAAAGTAGGCCACCAGTACAAAGATTTCAGATCATGGTACATTTTGGTACTGCCCGGATGAACAGACAGTCGAGACTGGTGAGCCTCTTGCAGAATCAACTCACGATTTCCACCGTACAAAGGCACCCAAACACGGGACTGAAAAGTCTTTAGCCCACGGCTATCATCTGTAAGCATATCTTTTTGTTTTCGCATCACTTCAACTGCAAGATTCTCGTCACGCAAGGCCACAGATTGTGCTTCCTTCAATCTCTCAAGAATATCAGGAATCACCACAAGCTTCATGAACTTCGCCTCAGCTGACGAGCTTTTGCGACTAAGAGCATCCGCCACCACATTGGCTTTACCAGGATGATAACGGATCTCACAGTCGTAATCTTTGATCAACTCGAGCCAACGCCGCTGTCTCATATTGAGCTCTTTCTGTGTAAACACGTATTGCAGACTCTTGTGATCCGTACAGACCACACACTTGGTACCGTACAGATAATGCCGCCACAGTTTCAGAGCAAACACAACAGCAGCTAGCTCAAGATCATGGGTCGGATATTTACCTTCATGTGGCTTTAACTGTCGAGACGCATATGCTATCACTTTATCACGCTGCATTAACACGAAGCCAAGCCCCGAATAAGAAGCATCACAATAAACGACGAAGTCATCAGACCCGTCGGGCAAGGAAAGAATCGGAGCCTCACACAATAGCCGTTTCAGAGACTGAAACGCTTGTTCTTGCGCCTCCGACCACACAAAAGCAACATCTTTCCGAGTAAGCTTAGTCAAGGGACCTGCAAGTTTATAAAAATCACGGATAAATCGCCTATAATATACAGCTAGGCCGAGAAAACTACGAACTTCAGAAGGAGTTCGGGGAACTCCCCAGTTCATCACTGCATCGACTTTCGCAGGTTCTACTTTAACACCATCCCTGCAGATCACATGACCAAGGAAATGCATTTCACGAAGCCAGAACTCACACTTTGAAAACTTTGCATAAAGCCTTTCTCGCTTGAGAGTTTCAAGAACTTGCCGTAAATGCAACTCGTGCTCGGCTTCACTTCGGGAATACACAAGAATATCATCGATAAACACAATTACGGATTTATCCAAGAAAGGACGACAAATCCGATTCATCATATCCATAAACACAGCAGGCGCGTTGGTTAAGCCGAACGGCATAACCAAAAACTCATAGTGGCCATATCGAGTGCGAAAAGCAGTTTTAGGAATATCACCTTCACTAACCCGCACCTGGTGGTAACCAGAACGAAGATCAATCTTAGAGAAGCAAGTTGCTCCCTGCAATTGATCGAACAAATCATCAATACGCGGAAGAGGGTATTTATTCTTTACCGTTCGCTTATTCAGCTCCCGGTAATCGATACACATACGCATAGTTCCATCCTTCTTCTTCATAAATAGCACAGGAGCTCCCCACGGGGATGAACTTGGGCGAATGAAGCCCTTGTCAAGTAACTCCTGTAACTGAGTCATCATCTCTCGCACCTCTGAAGGAGCAAGACGGTATGGAGCTTTAGCTACAGGCGTAGCCCCTGGAACAAGATCAATCTTATACTCTACGTCCCTTACCGGCGGCAAACCCGGCAATTCGTCTGGAAACACCTCCGGATAATCTGACACTACCGGAATATCTTTGACCACTTTCTTTTCTAGCTTTGCATCAATCACGTGAGCTAGATAAAACTCGCAGCCTTTAGAAATCGATTTACGAGCTTTCATCACCGAAATAAGAGGAATATCAGACTCTCGACGTTCCCCTCGAGCTACAGCACAAGACCCATCGGGTAAAGGAATCTTCACCATCTTTTTCGAACACAGAATCTCCACGTTCAGGCCACTGAGCCAATCCATGCCAATCACCACATCAAAGCCCGCAATTGGCATGAGAAGAAAAGAGATAGGGAAACTATTCCCGTCCACGTCAAGGTTAACACAGGGAACACTATCCGTAACCGAAACTACCTTACCACTAGCAATTTCAACTTTAATCGGTTCAGGTAACACAGATATAGGCAATTGCAGTTTATCACGAAAAGCCACAGATATAAAAGAATGGGTAGCTCCAGAATCAAATAACACACATGCTGGAACAGAATTTACAAGAAAAGTACCAGTAATCACGTCTCCAGCAGCTTTGGCTTCTTCAGTTGTCATCTGAAAAGCCCGACCCTTGGCGCGAGGAGCGCCATCTTTCTTAGGTTGAGCAGAAGACCCACCAGCTCCAGCTCCAGTATCACCCCTCTATCTCTTCGGACACTCTGTAATCCTGTGCCCCGGCTTTTGACATTTGAAACAAACATTTTCTTTAAATGAGCACTCAGTAGTTGCGTGCCCCTTCTCACCACATCTCATACATCTGGTAGTAGCCTTCGAGCAGTCACCAGAATGGTAAGTACGGCATAAAGAACACCAAGGATTATCAAACCTCGGTTTCTTACTCGAATCCACTTTCACACTAGCAACAGATTTCCCTTTTGAAGTACCAGCCTTTGAATACTGCTGAAACTTCCTCTTCTGGCCCTCCACAGTCTGATCACCCTTGCACTGGCGACGATCACCATCAATCTGTCGGGCTATCTCAAACGCCCGATCCAAAGAAACTGCAGCTCTCACATGAGCTCGATCCTCTAGTGGCAACATATTCACAAACTTCCGCATTTTTGCCCTCTCATCAGTCACAAGATGTGGTATAAACCTTACCTTATCAGTAAAGGCATGGATAAGGTCCTCCACCGGTTTGTCTCCCTTACGGAGAGCATTGAACTCGTTCTCCATCCTCTCAAGATCGTAATCAGTACAGTACTTGCTCTTCACTTTTTCGGCAAACTGCTCCCATGTCAGAGCAGCAACCACCTCTTTACTCAGCGTATCTTTCACAGTATCCCACCAATCCAGAGCTTTGCCTTTTAACATACGACCCGCATACTTGACACGGTTCTCAGCTTCACAATCACAGGACTCAAACACTTGATCCGTTTCGCGCAACCAACGGATAGTCTCTGAGGGATTATCACTACCCTCATACACCTTCGGCCCGCAAGACTTAAACTTTTTGTAAGAACACTGCTCACGTTGCTTGCCCTTAATAGCTTCCCTCAGTAGCTCCCTAGTCGAGCGAAGCTCCTCCTCAAGCAACAAAATAAACGCCTCAGAATCTCTTCCCTGCCTCGAGCCCTGAGTGTCTCGCCAAGAAGACTCCTCCTGGGTTTCAACACGGTGATGTGAGGCTTCATCCTCCATCTCTTTCAGAGCTTCCTCAGTGTTAGCACGTCGCTCAGACATTCTACTCACTTACTTTCTATACACAAGCGGCGAACACGTTTATTACACTTAATTACAATTTACTAACACACAAGTTAGTTCACATTGAGCAATAAACACATAACGCTCACACTCAGCCCCAATTACCCCTCTAGGAACACTTAACGATGGTCAAGCCCGAGTTTGAGATCGAATACTTTCACAAGTACCCGATTCCCTCAAACTAAGGCTCTGATACCTAATTGTAACACCGGTTTCACGAGCTTAAAATTAGAGTAAATTAAAACTTTATTTACACCAAAAGTTTGCAGCGGAATTAAACCACTGATTACATATTAAGTATTTCTTATCAACTTGGCGATCACAAACAACGAATCAAGCCAAGTACCAAAATTAAGCCAGTGTTACCACTACGCACCGACCATCGTTAAACAGTATCAGAGTTATTAAACTACAAGTGTTCCAAAAGATATATACAATAACACTACCCACAGCAACCCGTCTCGCCAGGCCATCTGATCACTAACCTGCGAAAAGGGAAATATCACGAAACATTAGCTACACTAGCTAGTGAGTACAAGTATCACATAAGCACCAATAAGCATGCTATCATGTCACAATAAAACACAAAATGCTAAGTTATCACATAGCGGTGTGCCAACATGTCAGCAGGGTCATATCTTGCGGGGTTGCAAATCCCGCTCAACGAATCCAACTGAGAAGTCAGCAACACCAATCCATGCTGGAGGGGAAACGAAGAGCAACCCCCCGAGCACGTTGCGGAGCCACCTGGGCTCAATTAGGCCTTAGTTACAAACCAAGACCCCCCTGTTTTTGTCGAGGAACGGCGGACTGCAGAACCTTTACCCCAGAAAATCACTCGTGGGAACCGCTAATCCCTGAATAACACTCAAGGGACCCAGCCGCATTGGCGACTGACCTCAACCCCTGCGTCTGTCCGGACAGGAGATCATAAACACGTTTGACCCATAGGGTCCACAGTATGCATGCGTATCACATATCACAATTTATATCACATGGTATCACTTACAACACTGTATCACTATATCACATAGCACACAACACAGGCACACAATAGCCCTACTTACTGAGTCTTATGGGAAACCGGTACTCACCTCGATATCACAAGAGGCAGATATGAATCCGTGAATCCCAAGAACACACTGAGTCGTCCGAATCACCTAACACATAAGGTTCAGGCTTGGTTATCACTCACACGTAACACACACAGGTTAGAATACAAGTCACACAAGCTGTCAACACAAGACAACCCTCTACAGCCGCAGAGGATATATCCTACGGCCGTAGGACACATGAAAAACCCTTCCTACGGCCGTAGTATCCAGTCACTACGCCCGCAGAGGTTCCTTCCAACAAACAATGTACTACAGCCGTAGAAACTCTCTTCTACACCCGTAGTAGTTGTTCTTTGGTGAACTACGACCGTAGGTTATGTACCTACGCTCGTAATCCTTGTTTCATCGTCCGTAGACGGTAACTCACACAAAAACACACCCTACGTCCGCAGAAACCCTGCCTACGGCCGCAGTAGACACAAAAAGGTTTCCTACGGCCGTAGGGTTCATTACCTACGCCCGTAGGGAGTGCCTGCACAGCAGGTCTTCGTCCCTGTTCCGACACAGCTCTGTAATACGCAATTTTGACACCTTCTTCGACCCAATCTCAGTTTCAACCATTAATACTCTTTATATAACATCTCTAGGACTCTATAAACACACTTGACACAATTACAAACCGCAAAAACACATTACACACCCCCAAATCACTTCACCTCTTACAAAAGCTCAAGAACAAGGTATTTGATTAAAATACTTACAAAGAAGATGAAGAGCAGCAATTTAAGACTTGTACTTGTTCCTGAAATCACTTTGAAATTACTTGCTTCCTGATTTAATCTCCAAAAGTCCACCAAGAATGAGGGTGTATGTGTTTGTACGTATGTAAGTGTGTGTTGTGTATGTGTTTTGTCAAAGGCAGGGGATAAGAACAATAGGGAACCGACTTTGTGGTCTCTAAATTAGACACAAGGTATTTCGTTCCCCTTTTTAACTCACAACTTAACACACGCCATCCCGTTTTACCTAACGGAGATATCTACGGAATCATTTCGCGAAACCGTATAACACGACATCATTTTCAGACACAACCGACACATTTCACATAATCACATTAATTAACACGAGACACGTTAGTCACACAAAACACTTAATTAATTTCACTTAAAGTCACTGTACAAGCTCTAAAGCACAAAGTACAACTCTACACTGCTAGGCCCATTTACAGGGTGTTACAAATCTACCCCCCTTAAGAAGATTCCGTCCTCGGAATCTGATCACTCATGAACAGGTGGGGATATCGAGCTTGCATATCATCTTCAGTTTCCCAGGTCATATTCGAACCTAGGTTATATTTCCACTTCACAAGAACGAGCTTCATCACTTTCTTACGTAACTTTTTAGTCTTTGAGCCGAGAATCTCAACAGGTTCCTCAACGAGACGCTTTGAAGCATCAACTCTCAGCTCCTGCAGTGGCAGAATTTGACTCTCATCCACTTTACACTTGTGCAAGTAACATACGTTGAAGGTATTGTGAATACCCTCAAGTTCTGGAGGCAACTCTAGAGACACGGTTTGATCATTGACTCTGCGCAGGATCTTGAACGGTCCTATGAAACGCGGACTCAATTTGCCTTTACGGCCAAAGCGGATAACACCCTTCCACGGAGAGATTTTCAGGAAAACCGGATCGCCCTCATTAAACACCACCGGCCGACGTCTCGGGTCAGCGTACACTTTCTGTCGATCACGAGCGGCTTTCAGCTTCTCACGCGCCACTCTCACTTTATCGGCAGTAATTTGCACAATTTCAGGTCCGGCGAACTGCTTCTCGCCAGGCTCTAGCCAACACGTGGGAGTGCGACAACGTCTCCCGTAAACAAACTAAGGTATAATATAAACTGATCAAAATATGCTCAACTTATATTCAGCTTATACTCAGTCTGAATCACTCTAAGTGTTCAGTCTGACTAAGCTTCATAATTCTGTTTAAGTTATAAGTAGAACTCATCTTACAAACTTAACTTTGTCTCATCAAATTCAAACTGATGAGATCATTTTCCCAACAAACTCCCCCTATTTGATGATGACAAAACCATCAAACAGTTCTTAAGTTTGTTTAACAGAATTATGTTTTAAATCTTAAACTTATTAAGATTTTATTATTTCAACTGATCAAATATTTATTGAACATATCAATATTAATTGAACTTATCAATTTAAATTGGAACACACCAATTTTTAGTTGAACACACCAACTAATTACATAAATGAATAAGAACTTATCATTTATTCATTAAGCTGAACTTATCAGACTTATAGCTATGAACACATCATAATACAATTGAACATATCAAACTTTATATTTGTATTAATAGAACTGATCATAATTCAATAGTTGTTGATCACTTAGATCATGCACACATAGTGCTTACAAAAATATTAGAACTAATCTAATATTTACAAAAGTAGAACTAATCTATTTGATGAACTCAGGATGTAGAAGCTCCCAGATGATGATCTCTTTATTGATCTCATCTAACAGTCTTTCAGCTTCATCGTTTCCCTGAAGTTCCTTCTGTTGTACTCTAATGAGTTTATTCAGCTTATACTTTATTAACTGATTTGACTCCTTATTTCCATAACAGTTTCTTATTCTCAAGGCATCCTCAGCTTTTAGATAGCAAATCTCATTTAGCTTAATAAAACTGGGATTACCTGCCTGATCCTTAAACATGAAGCCTTGAATAGGAGTGTTGATGCTTTGATTTTCTCTGAATTCTACTCCTACAGGCATGTCAAACAAATTTTCCCACTGCAGACCAGGAACTGGGACATACCTCAGTTCTTCAGCTCTAGCAATCAACTTGGAGACCTCAGACTGAATTTCTTGTTTGATTTGGCTCCGATTGAACTTCCTGAGCAGCATCATTATTCTTTGCCATTCAATGTAACCCATCATGTAAACATATCTCAAGTCCACTCCCATAGTTGATTTGTCACTTAGCTCAAAAGTGAGAATGATGGCTCCATTTGCTCTGCTCAATGTCAATCCTATGATCTCTTTGTTGAAGCTCCTTCGAAAGTAACATTCTTGCCATTCTGCATCTGAGTAGGAAATAGGATCAGGTCTTGGACCAGTGTAAGTAGCTTCAGCTTGTGCCAAAGCTTTTTTCTTTTTCTTGGTATTTTACTTCCTTCTCTTTTCTCTTTCTCAGCTCTTCAAGAGAAATGCCCAACTCATTGGCTTCCTCCTATTCAAGAATTTCAATCATAAGCCTTGTGGCTTTATCCTCTTCTGTTTCTTCCTCAGTTTTAGAAACACTGTCAGCTTCAGATTCATATTCTATCACTTTTTGCTTTTTAGCTGCAGGTTCCTCTTTGTTCATTTCTGACTCCCCCTCAGTCTGAGTCTTTCTCTCTGCTCCTTTAGCTAGAACTAGAAGAGCTTCAGCTTCAGCTCGAACTAGCTCAGCTTCAGTATCAGCTTGAACCTTCTCCCCCTTTTTGTCATCATCAATAGGGTTTGAAGTCCTTTGTTGTTGGAGTGCAGCAACTGCAGAGGCAATTTCTTTAACATCCTTCGTCAGCTTCGCAATCCTTTGATAGATTTGATGTTTATACTTCTTCTGCTTTAGGTGGAACAGACCAAATTGAGCAGCAATGTAGTCCTTCAGCTGCTGGATGCCTGAGGAGGCAGTTTCATTTGAAGGAGAGTCTTTGGGTGCATCATCCAAAGGTTGGTGTTGACCCTCAAATTCATGTGCACCAGAGTTTGGACCCTGTGATTCATCCTTGCTTACAGAAGAAACATTTACAAGTCGTGCAAGAGAGTGTGAGAAGTGAAGAGAATGTATAGGGCTCGAGATGTGAAGTGTATGGGTTGGTCGTTGGCTAATTTGGGTAGTGGGGGGTGATTGACCCTGGGGATTGGTCATTCTTTCAATGTAAACTGAGTGTGTCTGCTCAGGCAAGAGTAAGTGTGGGCTGAGTAGACACCACACCCGGGTAAGGCTGTTGGGTTTGAATGAGCCTTGAGGTTGACACCTTAAGAGAAGGCGTCTCCACCTCAACTCCTGCCGGAGGGATCAATGTGATCTCAGCTCCAGTGATGCCTTTAGGAGTGGCACCACCTTTGGCAGTTTTTCTTTGGTATGTATGGATATTCTCCCTAGCAGCTGTGGGCATACTAGGGGTGGCTTCAGATTGGAATTGTAGATGGAATGAAGGTGGTGGAGATGGGTTAGACTGAGTTGGTTCCACTACAGTCTTATCTCCAAAGGTAGATGGAGAAAAGTGAGAAGAAAGAGAAAGTGGAGAGGTCTTACCAGAGTTTGCTTCAGTGTGGACTGGTTCATCCTGAGCAGAGTGCTCAGCTTGAACTTCTGTGTCAACTTGAGAAGCTCCCCCTTTATTTGATTCCTCTTCTTCACTTTCCGATGAAGCTCCCTCAGCAACCAAGAGCATTGGACCACTTAGACCCTCTTGCTTAGGAAAGATGTCATTGTTAAACATCTTAGAACTGAGAGTAGGAACAGGGAACATATCCCATCCAGCTTCATGGAGATCTCCCAACTCAGCTTCAAGCACCAAGGACAAGTACCTTATGAATGGCACATGGAGGTCCCTGGTGGTCTTCCGTACTTGGACTTTGAGCTCGTTGAATATAAGATGTGCATAGTCGATACGTCTGTCGAAGAACATATTGTATAACAGATGCATTTCAAACTCGTTGACTTGGTCCAAGCCTCCAACTTTAGTCCCCAGTGAACGTACCACTGTTGACACCATGAAGCCCCAGCCAGTTGGGAAAGTGGCCTTCTTGATCACCCCTTCAGTTTGAGGGTGACTCATCAGAGGTAGAACTGACCTTGCCACTTGTCTAGTCACGGTGGACTCGAACACATCCTGAATAGGGAGTTGAAGAACTTCCCGTACTCGTTGAACCGTGAGGACCACTGTTCTATCTCCATTACGAACAGTGCCTATGATCTCTCCTTTGTTCTGGTTGAAGGTGCATGTAAACCAGAACTCCAACAGATGTTGGGGAACAATGTTGAGTGATGCGCCACAGAAGGCGAATGCCAGGGGGCATTTACGGATATAATCAATCCAAATTTCATATCCTCTGCCTTGTTTCCTCTGAGGAATCGCAAGACAGGCCCGTTGATTGTTGATTTTAATCACTGGCAGTCCATTGTTCTTAAAATTAGCACCTCTGACCATCCACTCACCTAGAACAAGAGTGGTACTTTCCATCGTTGAATGTTTAGATTACACAGAGTAATCAATTTGTAACTCGCACTGAGCGATCGTCAATTGCGCACTGAGCGACTTAGGGTTTCGAATTCGATGGAACAGAAATTTGCACTTAGCAAAGAAAGTGAAAGGTATTTTAGTATGTGAGAAGTCTGGATTGAAAGCGTAACTTCTCTAATTCGAATATGATCGATATATATACCTTTCCGAGGAGAGATAAAAGTTACCGTTGGAATCCCTTTTTAATCCGTTACGTCAAAAAATTACGGCTTGATGTAACAGTTAGAGGGTAGAAACACATCATTCTCCAACGGATACAAGTGTAAAATAATAATATTAACAAATAATAAGATTATAAACACTTTGTAAATATATCAATACACAATTGATATACGATACGAATTGAAACTAATTCAAATACGTATGGACAGAAAAATTAATAACACTTAGTAATTAATTCATAGATTGGACACACCAAGTTGAGTAAATATATTACTCAGTCTAAGTCAAGCACTCAGCTTGATTCAAGCACTCAGCTTGAGTGGAGCACTCAGCTTGAGATTTATACTCAGCTTGAGTAGAGCACACAGCTCAGGCTCAATGACACTTAGTCATTTATGTTTAAGACTGACTTAAACATGTAATTTTAGCTACACTAAGTAGGTAAAATATGTTTGGAACTTACCAAATATGTGAACCAATCACACAGTGTGAGTTAAGCACATAGCTCAGACTCAATGACACATAGTCATTTATGTGTAAGACTGACTTAAACATGTAATTTTAGCTACACTAAGTAGGTAAAATATGTTTGGAAATTACCAAGCATGTGAACCAATCACACAGTGTGAGTTAAGCACATAGCTCAGACTCAATGACACTTAGTCATTTTGTTCGAGACTAACTCAAACGAACATTTCAACCACACTGAGTAGTTGAATTATGTTTGGAACTGACCAAACGTGTGAACTCATTATTCAGGTTGACATATAGATCAGTTTATGAAAACTTATTTATAAACTGTGCACCCAGCTTAAGACACTTAGTCTCTGTCAAACTGAGAACTCAAATTTTAGACACTTAGCTAGGGGTTGAGCATACCCAATTTACTTAGCAGATACATAAACCTCTTTTTATCAAGGGGCTTAGTAAAGATATCTGCTAATTGGTCATCAGTGGAGATAAATTTAATGTCAAATTTACCTTTTTCCACGATGTCCCTTATGAAGTGATGTCTAATTTCAATATGCTTGGTTCTTGAGTGAAATACTGGATTGTAAGTGATGGCTATTGCACTTTGGTTATCACAGAAGATAGGAGTTTTCATGAAACTCATCCCAAAGTCCTGAAGCTGATACTGCATCCACAAGATTTGAGCACAACAGCTCCCTGCTACAACATACTCAGCTTCAGCAGTTGAAGTAGCCACTGAGTTCTGTTTCTTACTAGTCCAGCTTACTAATTTACCTCCAAGCACTTGACATCCTCCAGTGGTTGATTTTCTATCTAACTTGCACCCAGCATAGTCAGCATCAGAAAAACTAACTAACTCAAATCCAGAATCCTTTGGATACCAAAGACCTAGATTTGGTGTACCTTTAAGGTACTTAAAGATCCTTTTCACAGCTAAAAGATGTGATTCTTTAGGATCTGCCTGATATCTTGCACAAACACATGTAGCAAACATGATATCAGGTCTACTAACTGTCAAATAGAGTAATGAACCTATCATTCCTCTATAGGTAGACTGACACACAGGTTTACCATCTGAGTCTTTACTCAGCTTGACAGCTGGTGTCATGGGTGTTCTCATGGTTGAACTTGAATCAAAACCATATTTCTTTATCAAATCCAAAACATATTTGCTTTGATTGATGAAAATTCCATCAGGCTTTTGTTGAATTTGTAGGCCTAGGAAATATGTCATCTCACCCATCATACTCATCTTGTACTTTTGTGACATTATTTTGGAGAACCAATCACACAGAGACTCATTTGTAGAGCCAAAAATGATGTCATCCACATAGATTTGTACAAGAATTATCTGTCCTTTAATCTTTTTTAAAAAAGAGTGTCTTATCTATACTGCCACTGGTTAAATTCATGGATATTAGATAAGTGGACAGTGTATCATACCAAGCTCTTGGAGCTTGTTTAAGACCATACAAAGCCTTGTCCAACTTATAGACATGATGTGGAAACTTTGAACTTACAAAGCCAGGAGGTTGTTTCACATAGACTTCCTCCTGAAGTTTTCCATTCAGGAAAGCACTTTTCACATCCATTTGATAGACTTTGAAGTCTTTATATGCTGCATAAGCCAGGAACAGCCTTATAGCTTCAATTCTAGCAACAGGGGCAAAGGTCTCATCATAATCAATTCCTTCTTCTTGCCTATACCCTTGTGCTACCATCCTGGCTTTGTTCCAAACTATCACTCCATCCTTGTCCATTTTGTTTCTATAGACCCACTTAGTGCCTATAATTGTATGATCTTCAGGGGCAGGGACAAGAGTCCAGACTTTATTCCTCTCAAACTCATTTAATTCCTCTTGCATAGCATCAATCCAATCCTCATCTGCTAAGGCTTCCTCAGTCTTCTTTGGTTCCATTTGAGACAGAAAACCAAAGTGAGCAGCATAGTTAGCTGTAGCCTTAGATCTGGTCATGACTTTCTCTTGGACATTTCCAAGGATTTGATCTTGAGGATGATCTTTGAGGAATTTAAATGTGGTAGTTGGAGAGTCTGGTTCTGAATCTGAGTGATGTTGAGAACCTCGAGGTGAACTTATCTCCTCAGTCTCAACATCAGCATTGTCAACAAACTGATTATCACTAAGATTTTCAGTCTGAGTGACTTCAGCTCCAAAAGGATTGACGAACTCATCATCTTTCTCAGCTTGAGAATCCTTTGAAGCTTGTGATGATTTCATTGATGAACACACATCATAATCACTATCATCTCCTATGACATACATAGGATTTGACATGTTGATTTCCCTTGGCCTTTCAAGCTCACTCAGACTAACGGAGTCCGCTTGACTTTTCTCAGCTTGATCAATACTATCTTCATCAAATGAAACATGAATTGATTCTTCAATGGCCTTTCTCCTAGAGTTATATACTCTGTATGATTTGGAGATTGAGGAATAACCAACAAATATTCCAGGATCAGCTTTGGGTTCCAACTTATGGAGCTGATCTCTTTGATTCAGCACATAGCATTTTGAACCAAAGATATGGAAATAACCTATATTGGGTTTTCTAGACTTATACATTTCATATGAAGTCTTTCCATGTCTTTTGACAATGATTGACCTATTCTGAGTATAGCAGGTTGTACTAACAGCTTCATCCCAGAAATAGAAAGTCAATCATGCCTCACATAGCATTGTCCTTGCAGCCTCAATTAAGGTTCTATTTCTCCTTTCAGCAACTCCATTTTGTTGTGGAGTTCTGACAGATGAGAAATTTTGTAATATTCCTTTTTGTTCACAGAAGCTTTCAAGGGTTGAGTTCCAGAACTCAGTCCCATGATCACTTCTGAGTTGCTTTACATACAAACCTTTCTACAACTCTTCCCTTTTGATGAAACTTATTATCTCCAGGGCAGCCTCACTTTTGGCTTTTAGGAATATTACCCAGGTGAATCGTGAGAACCCATCTACTATCACCAGAGTGTACTTCTTGCCACTTAGGCTTGGAGTACTTATGGGTCCAAACAGATCCATATGCAACATATGCAATGGGTCTGTTATTGAAAAAATTTGCTTTGATTTAAAGGACCCTTTATGGTGTTTCCCTTGTTCATAAGCTGAACACAATTTGTCTTTGACAAATGTGATTTTTGGTAATCCAGAGACTAACTCTTTATTGGACAGCATATTTATATTTTTAAAGTTCAAATGAGACAAACGTTTATGCCATAACCAACTTAGCTCAGGAACAGAATGGGAATACAAGCAGGTTTCATTATTGGGATCAGCAGGAATTAAGATCAAGTAGATACACATCCATTTCTCTTTTAGCTATTAATACAGGCTTTCCCTTACCATTATAAATTGTTCCTGCTTTCTTCCTAAAAGTAACAACATTGTCCTCATCACATAATTGACTGATACTAATCAGGTTGTGTTTGAGGCCTTTGACATATGCAACTCTCTGGAAAGTGACTTTACCAGCTTGCATCTTCCCATAGCCTTTGGTTCTTCCATGGGAGTTGTCACCAAATGTCACTTTAGGACCTTCATCTTCCTGGAAATCACTGAGAAGTCATGTCCATCCGGTCATGTGCCTTGAACATCCACTATCCAAGTACCATTTACTTGAACCCTGCACATGATATAAAAACTAAACACATTAGTTTTTGTAACATCCTGAAAATGGGCCTAGTTGTGTAGGCTTGTACCTCGTGCTTAGATAGTTGTACAGTGACTTTAAGTGACTTAAATTAATGTGTTTTAAGTTACTAACGAGTGTTATGTGTTAATTAGAGTGATTATGTGAAAAGAGTCGAACGCGTTTAAAAGTGATAAAGTGTTAAACGGTTTCGTGTAATGATTCCGTAGATATCCCCGTTAGTTGAAACGGATTAGCGGGTGACAAGTTGTAAGTTGGAAAGGGGAACAAAATACCCGGGGTTTAATTAATTAAACCCCAAAGGCGGTTTCTTCTCCTTATCCCCTATGAACACACAAAACACACACTATTACACACACAAACATACGTGAGAGTATACACCCACTTTGCTCTTGGAGTTTTGAGTTAGAAGTCAAGAAACAAGTTAAATTCAAGTGATTTCGGTGTCAAATTCGGGTTCTAGCTGCTGTGTTCCTTCTGATTGTAAGTGTTCTTATTTAATAAACCTAGTTTTGAGTCTATGAGTAAGAAACACCAATTTGATGGTGTGAATGGTGTTTTGATGGTTAGTTTTGGTGTTTATTGTGTTTATAAGTGTCTATGGATGTCAAGTAAAGTGTATAAGTGATTAAAACTCAGTATTTGATCGATTGAAGGTCAAAAACATGATTTACAGCAACTGTACGCGAACAGAGTCGAAGAACACTATAATTGGAGTCCATGCGGTCGCATGGCATGTGCATGCGGTCGCATAGGAATGTATGCGGTCGCATGGCATGTGCATGCGGTCGCATGGGGTTTCTGGTATCCATACGGTCGCATGGCATGTGCTTGCGATCGTAAGGGGTGTTTGTTAATTACGCGCCGCGTAAATTTTTAAAGGTCGCGTCGCGTAAATTTGTGATGTGATCGCATGTGTTAGGCTTTTGACCGTAAGTCTCGTATGTAGGCTATGCGATCGCATGGTAGGTCCATGCAATCGTATGGGTCTGTTTTGTGGTGTTTACCGCTTACGAGCGAAGGAAATAAGGTTTGCGACCATAAGTATGTAACTTGTGATCGTAACCAACCCTGGAACCATGTTTGCGGGTGTAAGGGATTTCCCTTGCGATCGGAAACATGTGTTTGTGATAGAAGGCCTCTTGCAATCGCAAGGAGTGCCTTGCGATCGTAAGGGATATTGTTTGAGGGCCTTTGTGACCATAAGGATAGTGCTTGCGATAGCAAGCAGTGGTCCAGCCCTGTCATCTTGTTAAACTTGTGTTTTAAACCATGTGTGCTATGTGTAAGTAATAACCAAGCGTGTATGCGATGTGTTAGGTATATCTGTGGAACCGGAAGACTCGAGTGGCGTATCTGCTTAGTGAGGACTCTAGGTGAGTACCGGTTTTCTAATGAGACTCAATAAGTAGGGCTATCTGTAGTGTGTTGAAACGTGCTATAGTGATAGTGACGTGTTGTGATATAACACGAGTAATGTGATTATGATAGTGACGTGTTGTGATATAACACGTGTAATGTGATTATGATAGTGACGATGGATAAGTGATAGTGATGTGTTGTGATATAACACGTGTAATGTGACTATAGTAGTGACGATAGATAAGTGAAGTGATACGAGATAGACCCAAGTAGGGTTATGACTTATGTGAAAACTGTATGCGATGTTTTAAGTGTAATTTGTATTCTGCTCATCAAGAATGAGCAGAAGCTAATGTGATATAGTTATACAGTGATATTGTGATACATTGATGTATGTGATGCCATGTGATATAAAATGTGATATGTGATACGCATGCGTACTGTGGACCCTATGGGTCAAACGTGTTTATGATTCCTGTCCGGACAGACGCAGGGGTTGAGGTCAGTCGCCGTTGCGGCTGGGTCCCTTGAGTGTTATTCAGGGATTAGCGGTTCCCACGAGTGATTTTCTGGGGTAAAGGTTCTGCAGGCCGCCGTTCCTTGACAAACAGTGGGGTCTTGGTTTGTAACTAAGGCCTAATTGAGCCCAGGTGGCTCCGCAACGTGCTCAGGGGGGTTGCTCTTCGCTTCCCTCCAGCATGGATTGGTGTTGCTGATTTCTCAGTTGGATTCGTTGAGCGGGATTTGCAACCCCGCGAGATATGATCCTGCTGACATGTCGGCACACCGCTATGTGATAGCTAAGCTTTGTGTGCCTTGTTGTGATATGATAGCATGCTTATTGATGCTTATGTGTAAATTGGTGCTCACTAGCTAGTTGTAGCTAACGGTGCAAGATTTCCCTTTTTCGCAGGTTAGTGACTGATGGCCTGGCGAGCTGGGGTTACTCGTGGGTAATTGTAGTGTTTATATTTATGGAACACTAATTGTTAGATTTTATGAAATGTGATCCAGTGGTCGGTTGTTAGTTGTGGTAACACCTGTTATTTTTGTAAATGGTAGTTTGTATCCGCTGCCAGCTTTTGATAAATAAGTTGTAAAAGTTTAAATTGGCGCTAATTTTAAGCTTGTAAAACACGGTGTTACAGTTTTGCTTGGGAACCCACTTCTTGGTGGGTTCAGATGAGGAGCACTTAGCAGCTTCATCTTGTTGAACTGACTGCTCAGCTTGAGCAGGAACTGAATCCTGTGTAGGCTGATCAGTTTGTTCTTGCTCAGGCCTTGAGATTTCAGCATCACAGTCCTTAGCCTCATGACCTCTACTTCTGCATTTGTAGCATCTCCTTCTTCCAATGATGACAGGAGGTAGAGTGTCTAACAATCCTTGTGAGAATTTACTCTCAGTTTTAGGATTGTATATGGTGGATAACTTCTCAACTTTCTTTGCAAGCTGATTCACCTGGTATCACTGACTTTGGACTTATCTTTGTCAGGTCTCTATTTGTTATCCTGAGAAGATTGACTAACAACCTTCTTCTTCATGACTTTGGACTTACCTTTGTCATGCTTACTGGACTCACCAGTTTCAACAGGTTTGGACTTACCACTGTTGATCTTCTTGGACTTACCAAGATCAACAACTTTGGACTTACCATTGTTGTGATTTGACCTCTGGCTTACAGTGGTCTTCCTGTTCTTATAACTTCTCTCCGAGCCAAATAGAGATTTTTGTCTTTTGAAAGGATTTGGATTAAGCCTTTCTATGACTGAAGTTCTTTGAACAGGATGAGTGCCTAATCTGTCCAACACAGACTTACCATGTTGTTTGGATGTTGAGCACTCATTACCATGATCTTTGGCCTTCACAAACATATTGAATTTTAGGCTTGGATCATGTCGTTTCTCTGAGGCTGACTTCTGAGACTTAATCAGTTGTCTATCTTCCTCAGAATCTGTACTTGTTATCTCATCATCAGCTACATAAGTTCTTGTTTGATAGTCACCTCCAAGTACAGCCTTCACCTGTTTAGGTATCTGTTGGTTTATGCACTGTTCAGCAAGCTTTGATGACTTACACCAAGACTCAGTGATCTTTTGGAGTTGATCAGCTTTGTCTTTAGCTTCCTGAAGTTCTTCACTAAGAAGTTTGTTAATATGTCTTTGACATTCAAGGTCACACTGTGCTTTCTTACCAACATCAATGAGAGATTGATTTTCCTTAATCTCATCTTTAAGTTTCGCTATTTCAGCTTTGAGGTCAGTCTGAGACTTAAGGCTGGTCTTGAAATCATTTAGCAGATAATCGAATGCAAGACCCTTTTCTTCATCAGTGTAAGAGTAGAAATTACTGACCTTATACATGGAAGCAGGATTCCAATCACTGAGCTTGCTGTTTTCCTCAGCTTCCTTCATGTCAGCTTCAAAGATTGATTCGGACATACCATAATCAACCTCATCGATTTCTATCTCTTCATCTTCTTGAGCCATCAGACATACATAATCATCTGATGTAGATGATTATGCATCCCATGTTTCAGCAATTAATCCTTTTGCACTGGGTTTGTCTTCAGGCTTTCCTTTCTTGAGCTGAGTATATTTATTCTTGTATTTATCAGCTCTATAAGCATTCTTATCAACAACTGATGTTGATTCCACATTCTTTGATCTGCACTCAGCAGCAATGTGTCCTTTTTTCTGACAATTGAAGCACACAACATTCTTGGGATCAAAAGAACTCTTTCCTTTGCCCCTGTCAGATCTTCCTCTTCCCCTTTGAGCTCTTCTCAAACGTCTGGCTAACATTGCCATTTGCTCAGTGATATTCTGAACATCATCAGTATCACTTGAGTCTGAGTCTGAGTAGTCAGCTTGAGATTCTGACTCAGTCTCAGATTCAACAACTAGTGCCTTAGGACTTTTCTTTTTCTTTCTCTGTGCAACTAATGCAATATCAGTTTTATCCAAGAACTCCTTCATTTGTTGTTGAGAAGATTTCTTGTGTTCAGTGATCTGTTCATGATTCAGCAAGAACCCATAGATAGACTGTAGGTTGTATACGTGTAGTGTTCCTCCAGCCCTCAGTGCCGTAGTTACATTATTAAACCTTTCTGGTAACACATCCAGAAATTTCAGCACCAGTTCAACTTCATATTTCTTTACACCCACACTTAGTAGGTCATTTATCAAGCAGTGAAACCTTCTGAACAAATCTGACAAGGTTTCATTCTTCTTTGAAAAGAAGTTTTCATAGGATCTATTCAAATGATTTTTCTTGTGCTGCTTGACCAGATCAGTGCCTTCATACGTGACACTCAGCGTATCCCAGATATCTTTTGCAGTTTGACACCCAGTCACAGTGCGCAAGATTTCATTTGACAGGGCATTCGCTAGAACACTTTTAGCCTTATCATCTAGATTGAAAAGTTTCCAATCTTCATCAGTCCATGATGCAACAGGCTTTCTTTTTTCCTTTTCAGATCTGCCAGGAGACTAATCACTGATAGTGGCAGGAATCTTGGGGATAATTGGTCCTTTAGTAACAACATCCGACATACGGTTGTCATTGGACTTGAGGAACAGCATGACTCTGAACTTCCACATAGGATAGTCAGATCCATCAAGTATGGGACAGCCTTTGGCAGACATCTGTGGAAAGTTTGAAGAATTGTTGCTTGTAGACATTGTCAACTTTCTCAGAATCTAGAACTTTCAACTAATGAAATCGTTCAGCCTGCTCTGATACCAGTTGTTGGTCCCTTGTATGAGAGAGTAACAACTAGCAACAGGTGTGTAGAAGGGGGGTTGAATACACTTTCTGCGGAAATTGAACAAATCAAATAAAAGTGTTACACACAGTAAATCAAACCACAATCAATCGAATGCTTTTATTAAGAAGATGATTACAATGCTTTGAATAAGAAGATGATTACAATAACTATCAAGTAAGCAACTCTTGATATATAACCACCTAATATAAATCTCTCAATCTCTCAAACTTAGCTATCTATAATCAACTTATGATTATAGATACTGACGACTCTCTAAACAGGATTTCACTAAGATTGACAACTTACCAATATCACAACTGATGTGATAGTTTGAACACACGAACACTTGGGCAATCTGTGAGTTTTTCTTGATCACGTTGAACTGACAAACAGTAATCAAGATTCGTAACACATACGATGAGGTGAGGTTTGGCTCTGCAACACTTAGTTGTTTTTGTATCAAAGTCGTACCTCTAAACTTATCAGGAGATAAGTATTTATAATCCTGTGCCTACGGTTCCTAACAAACTAAGACTCACTAACTAACTCTCGGATAATCCGGTATCTTGAATCTAGAATCTTCTATCTTCAATCTTGATTCTGGAGTCTTCTTATCCGCGCCGTAGATATAGAGAGAGATAAAGATGAATTTAAAACATATTTAAATTATCTTTAAACTGACTTCTTCACTCGGACTGAGTTACTCAGCTTGAAACTCATCAAGCTGAGTTCTTCGAGAACAAATCCGAATTCATGCATGAACTAACACGTACATTGATAAACTCATCCTTAGAAGTCTAACTTAGTTGACTAAAACATATTTAGCAACTCTGTCGAGCTGACTCTGCTTTTGAGCTGAGTCACTCAGCTTGAAACACATCAATCTGATTACTCGATATATACCTTATGTGACATACACAGATTATTAAACATATTAATAAACAAACTAAGGTATAATATAAACTAATCAACATATGCTCAGCTTATATTCAGCTTATACTCAGTCTGAATCACTCTAAGTGTTCAGTCTGACTAAGCTTCATAATTCTGTTTAAGTTATATGTAGAACTCATCTTACAAACTTAACTTTGTCTCATCAAATTCAAACTGATGAGATCATTTTCCCAACACTTTTGCAGTCTAATATCATATCTTCCAATGATCTCTCGGATGAGGTGATATTTCCTGAGTACGTGCCTAGTCCGCTGATGATCTCTAGGCTCTTTAACTTGCGCCACAGCCCCTGAGTTATCACAGAATATATCGATCGGTCTAGAGATACTGGCAACAACTCTAAGATCCGAGATAAAATTCTTCAGCCAGACAGCTTCCTTTGCTGCATCACTTGCCGCAATATACTCTGCCTCTGTAGTAGAATCTGCTATTGTATCTTGTTTCTAACTCTTCCAAGATATGGCTCCTCCGTTTAGGGTAAAGACAAATCCTGACTGCGACCTGAAGTCGTCCCTGTCGGTCTGGAAACTAGCATCAGTGTAACTAGTTACACTGAGCTCATCCATCGAACCTCCATAAACAAGGAATATGTCTTTCGTCCTTCTCATATACTTGAGAATATTCTTTACGGCCACCCAATGAGCTTCACCAGGATTTTGCTGATATCTACTCGTGACACTGATAGAATATGCAACATCGGGTCTAGTACACAGCATGGCATACATGATTGAACCAACTGCCGAGTCATATGGTATCAATTTCATCTTGTCCTGATCTTGACTAGACACAGGACACTGAGCCTTGCTCAAAATCGCGCTAGATTGCATAGGAATAAATCCTTTCTTGGATTCATACATCTTGAATCTTTTCACGACTTTGTCAATATATGTACTTTGATTAAGTCCGATAAGCTGCTTAGATCTATTCCTATAGATCCTTATACCCAGTATATAAGCAGCTTTTCCCAAGTCCTTCATCTGGAAACATTTACCTAACCAGGATTTTACTCCTTGTAATACTGGTATATTGTTTCCTATCAACAGTATGTCATCTACGTACAAGACAAGGAAGGTTACCGTGCTCCCACTGAATTTAGTGTAAACACACGACTCGAACTCACTCTTGGTAAAACCAAACTCTTTGATGCGCTCATCAAAGTGTAAGTTCCAGCTTCTAGATGCTTGCTTTAGTCCATAGATGGATTTAAGCAACTTGCATACTTTATTAGGGTTCTTTGGATCCGCAAAACCATCCGGTTGTATCATGTATACATCCTCTGTCAGTTTCCCATTAAGGAAAGCGGTTTTGACATCCATGTGCCATATCTCATAATCAAAATATGATGATATGGCCATAAGGATCCTAATAGTCTTAAGCATTGCCATTGGGGAAAAAGTTTCATCATAGTGAACACCATGAGTTTGTGTGAAACTTTTTCCCACTAGCCTTGCTTTAAAAGTATGTACCTTTCCATCCATGTCTGTCTTCTTCTTTAAGACCCACTTGCACCCAACAGCTTTACTGTGTTGAGGCAAATCTACTAACTCCCAAACTTGGTTGTCATACATGGATTGCATCTCTGCCTTCATGGCTTCTAGCCATTTCTCAGATTCCAAACCTGAGGCAGCGTCATGGTAGGTAGTGGGTTCTAAAAGATCCCCTTCGTCTTGAGCAACTAGGAATCCCAGATACCTATCTGGCTCAATACAAGGCCTACTAGACCTGCGAAGGTCTTGTGTTTGCACCTCTTCCTCAACCACAGACTCGGGTTGAGGTTCAACAATTCTCTGTTGAACTACAGGTTCAACTATCGGTGGCGGTGTAATCTCCTCCTCTTCAATTTCTTGAAGCTCTATTTCTTTTCTTGGAGTCTCTGAGTTTAGAAACTTCTCCTCCAAGAATACCCCTTTACGAGCAACAAAAACTTTGTTCTCATCTGGGTTGTAGAAATAGTATCCCGTGGTTTCCTTGGGATAGCCCACGAAGATACACTTATCTGATTTGGGATTGAGTTTATCCGTGAATGTTCGCTTAACATACACCTCACATCCCCAAACCTTTAGAAAAGACATTTTGGGCTTTTTCCCCGTCCATACCTCGAACGGTGTCTTTTCAACCGATTTGGTTGGAACCCGGTTCAGCATGAACGCTGCTGTCTTAAGTGTGTGTCCCCAAAACAACAATGGTAGTGAACTTCGACTAATCATTGATCGTACCATGTCAAGCAGTGTACGATTCCTCCTTATTGTACGATTCCTCCTTTCTGATACACCATTCATCTGAGGTGTATACGGAGGTGTGAGTTGTGAAACAATCCCACATTCCTTCAAATGATCGTCGAATTCCTGACTCAGATACTCGCCACCTCGATCCGATCGAAGCGACTTTATCTTCTTCTCCAGCTAATTTTGCACCTCATTCTGAAACTGTTTGAACTTGTCAAAACTTTCAGATTTAAGTCTCATAAGGTAGACATAACCGAACCTACTGAAGTCGTCAGTAAAGGTTATGAAATACCGGTATCCTCCTCTAGCCTCCGGAGTAAAGGGTTCGCACACATCTGTGTGTATAATCCCTAATAACTCGATGACCCCTTCATTCTCACTGTTGAAAGGCTGTTTTGTCATTTTACCAGACAAACAAGATTTGTAAACATCATATGACTCCAAGTCAAATGGTTCTAAAATTCAGTCATCTCGGAGTTTCTCTATGCGTTTCTCGTTTATATGTCCGAAACGACAATGCCAGAGGTAAGGTTGATTCAAGTTATTCTTGGATCTTTTACTTATATGATAGATGTCATTGTTATCTAAATTTAGCGTATATAGACCGTTTTCTGGAGTGCCTTTGAAAAAGAAAACATCATTTCTAAAACATGAAATAACCTTTTCATTAAAAACATAAGCGAAACAACAGTCTATTAGCAAATTGAATGAGATAACATTTTTAATTAGTCTAGGAACATAATAACAAGGTTCTAGTTCTAAGACCATGCCCGAGGGCAAACTAAGACAATATGTCCCTACAGCTTCGGCACCAACCATGGAGCCTTCGCCTACCCGCAGGTCCATATCTCCTTGTCTCAGCTTCTTACTTCTCTTGAATCCCTAAAAATGATTGCATATGTGATGACCACATCCGGTATCCAATACCCATGATTCATAAGAAGTAATAAGACAATCTATCATAAAGATACATGTATCATTGGGCGAACCAATGTCCAGCTGATCTATGTCGAGTGAGTGCTCGCATGAATCCTTGCTACCACAGTCTGGGCAACAAATTTCTCCAAGTTCTTCCAGCCAGTCATCCTCCTGCATAGGGTCCACAACTGGTGACTCTAGCTGCTTTGGGTTCAACTCATCGCTAATGCACACAAGGATTTCGTGCAACCCTGCGACAGTCATCTCAAAATCACCGAGGACATACATTACTCTTTTCTGGTAATAGTCCGACAAGGAACCAAACAAGAGCATAACTAGCTCATGTGGTTTTGATTTTAACCCCAAGCTCTCATAGAAATCCAAGAGCCTTCTCATATTAATGAGATGATCGCTAATAGGCTGACTTTCTTTCATCTTGGCTGAAAGAATTTTCCTCATCAGTAGCATACGACATATCAGTTCAGTAAACTTGAACTTCTACTCCAATCCTTGAACAACCTCATAAGACGACTTCTCATGCAGATCATCCGTAAACTCGGATGATGCTGTAAGAATGAGAATCGACATAACGTCAGACTCGTCATCCAGATACTGATAGTAAGTGTCATACTCACTATCCTGGGCATCTACTCCTGGTCGCTCTGGAGGCAATGTCTCAATAATGTGTAGCTTTCCCTGTGCATCCAAAACATTTTTCAGATGCATTTTCCAAACAGCAAAGTTTGGACCTGAAAGCTTCCACTTGCTAGTGATGAGACTTAGAGACTCTCTTGGTGAATAAAACGGAATAACAGATATATAAGACATCTACAGAAAAAGAAAAAGATAAAACCGATTCAGTATTGATTACATCTTCTAATAATTATTACCTTTTAAACAATAAATTATTAGACTAGGATCCATATTTCACATTTCCTGATGCAAGGTTTGGGCACTTCCCATCGGGACAATGATATTTCTGGTAGGTAAAAACTATACCAATCGTATCCTAACTGGACACGACTCCTAGATCCGCGGGACATCAGTTACAAGAACCGTGCATGTTTAGTCCCTCTAGTGCATTTTGGGCCGGGACTCCCGATTATCACCAAAATAGATCGCACCACCTAAGACAGCATGAATTCTGGCCGGACTCCCGATTATCACAGAATCTTTCATGCCCCTTCCCGCAATGGTTTGAACCCGGATGCCCAAGGTTTGGGTACTTCCGACACCTGAGTACCATTTAACAGCAAGGGTGTACCATTAGGTGGGTAGCACACTGATCTAAGATTTTTCTAAAAAGGATTTCCAAGTTTTTAACGAGAAAAACTTTAATGTTTTCTTTTAAAAAAACATTTGTTTCAATAATTAACTATTATTAAAACCCTTGTTTTATTTCATCGTGTTAATCACAACCACGCATACATAAAATATGTAAAGAAATAAAACAACCACAACAACTATGCCTTAGCCTTGCCCTTAACTAATGTCGGTTTCGTGAGCCACACGAAAAACCCGACGGTCAAAACATAAGTGGAAAAACACAACACACATGGCATGGCATTCTGAAAGCTTCCACTGGCTCGAGCATCCAATCCTCCTTCTTGCTCCTTGCTCCTTGCATCTTGGTCCAGATATATATCCTAACAATCTATTCTATTCTATAAAAACTACAAATATAAAAGTACAAGATAATCAAAGGCACGCAGGCCCGCTAATCTAAAACTTTTACAAGATAGAATAGGGGTTGTAAGTGGCACGCAGGCCTCCCCACACCATAGAATAATAAATCCAAAACAACCACAAGTGCAAGAAATTAAACAATCCACAAGGTCTAGGGCTCGGATATGACATCCCAAACATGTACTAAACTAATACATGAAAGTAAAACAACTGATTTCTAATTATTCAACTTGATGAAAAGATACTGATTTTAACAACCCGTTAAAACCCCTATATTGTTTTTCCTTTATTTGCAATAAATATATAGTTCAAGTTTTATACTTTGATAATTAATCAAAAAACTCAAAATAATATTTAAACTTTAAATTAAAAATAACAAACTGTACTTTTAATTTAATGTTGACCTCAAATACTCGAACCGCATAGTGGGTCAAATATTCAAACTGGGCCAAGAATAGAAAAAAAAACGGACCGAGAAAAATAAAAACTGGGCCGAGGCCCATTTAGCCTTTAGCGCCGCAAACCCTAACTGGGCCGCTGGCTCGCTGGGCCGTGATTTTCTGGGCCGTAGCCCACCACACTTTTATCGCCGCTAACTGGGCTGCTTTCGCGCCGCTAACGCGTCGCTCACCGCGCCGCGTACTGCTACAAACACCGCGGTGTTAGATTATGTGCAGAGATAGATAACATGTACTATCGTATCCAATACTATGTGACACTAAAGGATCACACCACTGCACACCCAATTAGAACCTTTTAGATTTTACCTGTTTGTGTATGACAATAATTAATAGTTTAATTAATTATTGAGAAAAGAGAGAAATAATAAAAGTTATTTATTATTTAAAAAGGAGAAGTTAATATTTAGTTTAAATATTAACGGAACCAATTAATTAATAGTTATTAATTAATTAGAAAGGTCGACGGTACTTTCTGTAATTGATTAATAGTTTAATTAAATCTGGGCTTTAATTAAACGTGCTTGGCCTAATAAGGTTTTATTATATAAACCTAATTAAGCCTAATTAATCATATAAGTCAAATACAAAGCTACAAAGAAAAACCCTAAGGCTCTCCTTTCTCTCTCTCTATCTCGGTTGCTCTCTCTCTCTCTCTCTCTCTCTCTCTCTCTTCGTGAGATCGACGGCGGCGCAAGGCTGCAGGAGTGGTGGTCGACGGCGGCGCAAGACCGCAGGTACGGTGGTCGACGGCGGCGCAGGTCACACACACACACGGGTCGCTTGATCCGAGGTTTAATCCTTAGGCGGTCTAGCAGCCAGTTCGAGGCGGTGCAGTAGCGGTGGTAGCCTGCAGCTGTCTAGAGGTCAAAAAGAAAAGTTTTAATCCTTAAAGGTATAACTTTCTATCCCTCTTCCTCTTTTAGTTTTTGTACGAGTTAGATGAGATCACTGGAAGGGGTTTTATTCCGCTGTGCATGTTATAATATGTTTTTATACCCTACAAAACCATTCAGTGGTATCAGAGCCACTTCTAACCTCGTAGGAGACTAGGTAGGTTTCTTTTATTCTGATGGAAAAAAAAGGTTTATCTTTTTATCAAGAAAAAGGTTTTTTTGATTATCCAGAATGATAAAAATCAAGTTTTGATTTTTATTGGATAAACCTTTGATAAAAAGATTATAAGATTTAATTTTAAATTAAATTTTTTTTTTATTATTGTTATTATTTGCGATAACCAAGAAAACCGAGACCACCATTATAGGCGGTGGCTGTGGTCAGGTCGGCGGCGTCCCGGTCGTGGGCGTCGGCTGGTCGACGCAGTCCCGAGGAGAGGCGGCAAGCCGACCGTGATCTACGGTGGTACGGTTTATTCCTTAGCAACGCGGTTAGCAGCCCAGTTAGCGGCGCTAACTGTGTGGTGGGCTTCGGCCCAGAGATCCACGGCCTAGCGAGCCAGCGGCCCAGTTAGGGTTAGTGGATAGGGTTAGCGGCGCTAAAGGCTAAATGGGCCTCGGCCCAGTTTTTATTTTTCTCGGTCCGTTTTCCTATTCTTGGCCCCGTTTGAATATTTGACCCAGTTAGCGGTTCGAGTATTTGAGGTCAACATTAAATTAAAAGTACAGTTTGTTATTTTTTAATTTAAAGGTTAAATATTATTTTGAGTTTTTTGATTAATTATCAAAGTATAAAACTTGAAATATATATTTAATGCAAATAAAGGAAAAACAATATAGGGGTTTTAACGGGTTTTTAAAATCAGTAATTTTTCATCAAGGTGAATAATTAGAAATCAGTTTCTGTTTTATTTTCATGTATTAGTTTAGTACATGTTTGGGATGTCATAGCCGAGCCCTAGACCTTGTGGATTGTTTAATTTCTTGCACTTGTGGTTGTTTTTGGATTTATTATTCTATGGTGTGGGGAGGCCTGCGTGTCGCTTACAACCCCTATTCTATCTTGTAAATGTTTTAGATTAGCGGGCCTGCGTGCCTTTGATCATCTTGTACTTTTATATTTCTAGTTTTTATAGAATAGAATAGATTATTAGAATAAACATGAAGCTGATACAAAGAAGCAAGGAGCAAGGAGCAAAGAAAAGGATTGGATGCTGGAGCCAGTGTGAGCTTCAGAACACCATGCCATGTGTGTTGTTTTTTTTTTCTTCCACTTAGGTTTTGACCGTTGGGTTTTTCGTGTGGCTCACGAAACCGACATTAATTAAGGGCAAGGCTAAGGCATAGTTGTTTGTGGTTGTTTTATTTCTTTACATATTATATATATGCGTGTTTGTGATTAACACGATGATATAAAACAAGGGTTTTAATAATAGTTAATTATTAAACAGATGTTTTTTTTTGTTTTTTTTTTAAGAAAACAGGCATTAAAGTTTTTCACGTTAAAAACTTTGAAATCCTTTTTAGAAAAATCTTAGATCAGTGTGCTACCCACCTAATGGTACACCCTTGCTGTTAAACGGTACTCGGGTGTCGGAAGTGCCCAAACCTTGGGCATCCGGGTTCAAACCATTGCGGGAAAGGGCATGAAAGATTCTGCGATAATCAGGAGTCCCGGCCAGAATTCATGTTGTCTTAGGTGGTGCGATCTATTTTGGTGATAATCGGGAGTCCCGGCCCAAAATGCACTAGAGGGACTAAACATGCACGGTTCCTATAACCGATGTCCCGCGGATCTAGGAGTCATGTCCAGTTAGGATACGATTGGTATAGTTCTTACCTACCAGAAATAGCATTGTCCCGGTGGGAAGTGCCCAAACCTTGCATCGGGAAATGTGAAATATGGATCCTAGTCTAATAATTTTTGTTAAAAGGTAATAATTATTAGAAGATATAATCAATACTGGATCGGTTTTATCTTTTTCTTTTTCTGTAGATGTCTATTATATCTGTTATTCCGTTTTATTCACCAAGAGAGTCTCTAAGTCTCATCACTGGCAAGTGGAAGCTTTCAGGTCCGAACTTTGTTGTTTGGAAGTTGAATCTGAAAAATATTTTGGATGCACAGGGGAAGCTTCACATTATTGAGACATTGCCTCCGGAGCGACCAGGAGTAGATGCCCAGGATAGTGAGTATGACACTTACTATCAGTATCTGGATGATGAGTCTGACGTTATGTCGATTCTTATTCTCACAGCATCATCCGAGTTTACGGATGATCTCCGTGAGAAGTCGTCTTATGAGGTTGTTCAAGGATTAGAGCAAAAGTTTAAGTTTAGTGAACGGATATGTCGTATGCTACTGATGAGGGAAATTCTTTCAGCCAAGATGAAAGAAATTCAGCCTATTAGCGATCATCTCATTAATATGAGAAGGCTCTTGGATTGCTATGAGAGCTTGGGATCAAAATCAAAACCACATGAGCTAGTTATGCTCTTGTTCGGTTCCTTGTCGGACTATTACCAGAAAAGAGTATTGTATGTCCTCGGAGATTTTGAGATGACTTTCACAGGATTGCACGAAATCCTCATGTGCATTAGCGACGAGTTGAACCCGAAGCAGCTAGAGTCACCAGTTGTGGACCCTATGCAGGAGGATGACTGGCTGGAAGAACTTGGAGAAATTTGTTGCCCAGACTGTGGTAGCAAGGATTCATGCGAGCACTCACTCGACATAGATCAGCTGGACATTGGTTCGCCCAATGATACAGGTATCTTTATGATAGATTGTCTTGTTACTTCTTATGAATCATGGGTATTGGATACCGGATGTGGTCATCACATATGCAATCATTTTTAGGGATTCAAGAGAAGTAAGAAGCTGAGACAAGGAGATATGGACCTGCGGGTAGGCGAAGGCTCCATGGTTGGTGCCGAAGCTGTAGGGACATATTGTCTTAGTTTGCCCTCGGGCATGGTCTTAGAACTAGAACCTTATTATTATGTTCCTAGACTAATTAAAAATGTTATCTCGTTCAATTTGCTGATAGACTGTGGTTTTGCTTATGTTTTTAATGAAAAATTTATTTCATGTTTTAGAAACAATGTTTTCTTTTTCAAAGCCACTCTAGAAAACGGTCTATATACACTAAATTTAGATAACAATGACATCTATCATATAAGTAAGAGATCCAAGAGTAACTTGAATCAAACTTACCTCTGGCATTGTTGTTTAGGACACATAAACGAGAAACGCATAGAGAAGCTCCGAGATGACGGAATTCTAGAATCATTTGACTTGGAGTCATATGATGTTTGCAAATCTTGTTTGTCTGGTAAAATGACAAAGCAGCCTTTCAACAGTGAGAATGAAAGGGCCAGCGAGTTATTAGGGATTATACACACAGATGTGTGCGGACCCTTTACTCCGGAGGCTAGAGGAGGATGCCGGTATTTCATAACCTTTACTGACGACTTCAGTAGGTTCGGTTATGTCTACCTCATGAGACTTAAATCTGAAAGTTTTGACAAGTTCAAACAGTTTTAAAATGAGGTACAAAATCAGCTGGACAAGAAGATAAAGTCGCTTCGGTCGGATCGAGGTGGCGAGTATCTGAGTCAGGAATTCGACGATCATTTGAAGGAATGTGGGATTGTTTCACAACTCACACCTCCGTATACACCTCAGATGAATGGTGTATCAGAAAGGAGGAATCGTACACTGCTTGACATGGTACGATCAATGATGAGTCGAAGTTCCCTACCATTGTCGTTTTAGGGACACGCACTCGAGACAGCAGCGTTCATGCTGAACAAGGTTCCAACCAAATCGGTTGAAAAGACACCGTTCGAGATATGGACGGGGAAAAAGCCCAAAATGTCTTTTCTCAAGGTTTGGGGATGTGAGGTGTATGTTAAGAGAACATTCACGGATAAGCTCAATCCCAAATCAGATAAGTGTATCTTTGTGGGCTATCCCAAGGAAACCATGGGATACTATTTCTACAACCCAGATGAGAACAAAGTTTTTGTTGCTCGTAAAGGGGTATTCTTGGAGGAGAAGTTTCTAAACTCAGAGACTCCAAGAAAAGAAATAGAGCTTCAAGAAATTGAAGAGGAGGAGATTACACCGCCACCGATAGTTGAACCTGTAGTTCAACAGAGAATTGTTGAACCTCAACCCGAGTATGTGGTTGAGGAAGAGGTGCAAACACAAGACCTTCGCAGGTCTAGTAGGCCTCGTATTGAGCCAGATAGGTATCTGGGATTCCTAGTTGCTCAAGACGAATGGGATCTTTTAGAACCCACTACCTACCAAGACGCTGCCTCAGGTTTGGAATCTGAGAAATGGCTAGAAGCCATGAAGGCAGAGATGCAATCCATGTATGACAACCAATTTGGGAGTTAGTGGATTTGCCTCAACACAGTAAAGCTGTTGGGTGCAAATGGGTCTTCAAAAAGAAGACAGACATGGATGGAAAGGTGCATACTTTTAAAGCAAGGCTAGTGGCAAAAGGTTTCACGCAAACTCATGGCATTGACTATGATGAAACTTTTTCCCCAGTGGCAATGCTTAAGACTATTAGGATTCTAATGGCCATATCAGCATATTTTGACTATGAGATATGGCAGATGGATGTCAAAACCGCTTTCCTTAACGGGAAACTGACAGAGGATGTATATATGATACAACCGGATGGTTTTGCAGATCCAAAGAACCCTAATAAAGTACGCAAGTTGCTTAAATCCATTTATGGACTAAAGCAAGCATCTAGGAGCTGGAACTTACACTTTGATGAGCGCATCAAAGAGTTTGGTTTTACCAAAAGTGAGTTCGAGTCGTGTGTTTACACCAAATTCAGTGGGAGCGCGGTAACCTTCCTAGTCTTGTATGTAGACGACATACTGTTAATAGGAAACAATATACCAGTATTACAAGGAGTAAAATCCTGGTTAGGTAAATGTTTCCAGATGAAAGACTTGGGAGAAGCTGCTTATATACTGGGTATAAAGATCTATAGGAGTAGATCTAAGCGGCTTATTGGACTTAGTCAAAGTACTTATATTGACAAAGTCGTGAAAAGATTCAAGATGGATGGATCCAAGAAAGGATTTATTCCTATGCAATCTGGCGCGATTTTGAGCAAGGCTCAGTGTCCTGTGTCTAGTCAAGATCAGGACAAGATGAAATTGATACCATATGCCTCGGCAGTTGGTTCGATTATGTATGCCATGCTATGTACTAGACCCGATGTTGCCTATTCTATCAGTGTCACGAGTAGATATCAGCAAAATCCTGGTGAAGCTCATTGGGTGGCCGTCAAGAATATTCTCAAATATCTGAGAAGGACGAAAGACATATTCCTAGTATATGGAGGTTCGATGGATGAGCTCAGTGTAACTGGTTACACTGATGCTAGTTTCCAACCCGACAGAGACGACTTCAAGTCGCAGTCAGGATTTGTCTTTACCCTAAACGGAGGAGCCATATCTTGGAAGAGTCAGAAGCAAGATACAATAGCAGATTCTACTACAGATGCAGAGTATATTGCGGCAAGTGATGCGGCAAAGGAAGTTGTCTGACTGAAGAATTTTATCTCGGATCTTAGAGTTGTTGCCAGTATCTCTAGACCGATCGATATATTATGTGACAACTCAGGGGCTATAGCGCAAGCTAAAGAGCCTAGAGATCATCAGCGGACAAGGCACGTACTCAGGAAATATCACCTCATCCGAGAGATCATTGGAAGAGATGATATTAGATTGCAAAAGATACCGACGGACGACAACGTTGCTGACCCGTTGACGAAGCCGCTAGCTAGGGCTAAGCATGAGAGGCATGCGAGTTCTATAGGAATGCAGTACTTGGAACATAGCAGCTAGTTCGTGTTTTTTGATTATTACTATGGATGTAACTTGAAACCTTTTATTATGTATTTACATTTCATGGGATTGAAATAGGAGGTATTTACATAATGTTTCGTAGTTGTCCATTTTTAGCATGTTTAACCTATCCTTGACAAGTCAAGTTATGAATTGTCTAAATGCCCGTAGCTACTTAATGTAGTGGGAGCTACATTAAGGAGGTAACGCTATTATGAATATTTGATGATTTATTCGGGTATGAATAAAAGCACAAGGTTGTGACCAAATATTCATAGATATTTATCAGGGGATAAATATTGGGGTGATCCGCATCGAGTTTACTTCATGGAGCGTTAACATAAGTAAACTTGATAGGTTGTCCTTAGACCTGAGATATTTGGTTTGGGGCATGGTAACTTCTGTACTTTAGCATGTTCTAACGTCACGCCGTAACAGGGTGATCATAAGGGGCTTGTCTAGGTGCAGCGGAAGCCGTGTGCTCAAATTGCAAATAGTCAAGATGGGATTTGCACCTCTTTTTTAGGAGAGATATTTTCTGAGCTCCTCGACGATTAAGACTACTGAAAATGCATGGCCGCGCACGGTTAGAATGATAGTTATTCATTCGGGAAAACCGTAACTGCAGAGTGTCGAAATCAGAGTCGAGAAAATCTGAGTATTAGATGAGATCCCTGCTCCATGTCAAATACTCACATTACCAAATATCACGATGCAAAAGGAAAAGCCTAGATAATCCAAGGTTTGGATTATATCTCTAGATGTAAGAGATCTCATAGTCTGGTTAACCTAAGTGTCTGGCTAGGGACCTCCTTAGGCCAACGATGTACAAGGAGTGTTACTTATCTTGCACAAGTGGGAGTCTGTTAGATTATGTGCAGAGATAGATAACATGACGCAGAAATATTTTTGACTGTTGGCACAATTTAATGGCGAAAATAAAATTACTTAAAGTTAAGGGTGTTGTTCGGGTTTTTTCTCGGCTTTCCAGTAAATCGAGTCGGATTAACGAGGTTTTAGTTTTTGTTCCGGTATTTTAGGGCCAAAATTTAAAACAAAACACAATTTATACGAAGTCATGTTAGTTAAATTGTTATTTTCAAGGTAAACTAAAGTATTTTAAAAATATAAATCGAAGATTGAACTATATTTTATCATTTTTTTGTAATAAAATATTTCATTTTTCCTTTCATTTTGGTGGCATAAAATAATCAGTGGTGGCACCCTAAAATTTGACTGGTGGCAATGGCTCAAAAATGTTGAAATTTTCCATTGCGTTTGCAAATTTGACCGATGTCCCGTGACCCCTCTAATACACACATAGGTCCGCCCATCTTCAATTGTAACATACAACTAGAGAATGCAGATAAGAGAACAAGATTTCAATCTCTTTTTTTTCCAGGTATTCGAATGAGAAGTCTGAAGCTCGGATTTCAGATTCAAGATCAGATGTAAACCCGAGCTCCCCATCAGAGAAACAATAGTAATCCATACAAAGGATTACATGTATAAGCTATACATGTTAATCTTACACACCCCCAGTTTGTAAATGATAGAAAAATTGTATATTTAACGACGCACTTCATTTAGATGACGTGCGTCACTTCCCCTCGGACCTCATCTTCTAGCATCTCTTACGCCTTGCACCTTTTGAACCCGAGTCGTGAGTATCATATTACAATCTAGATTCTTGGAAGTCAAATCAGGAAGAAAGTTTGAATCTTGTTGTTACTTTTATATTTTAAAGCAAGTTTGTCTATAGTAGAACTAAGAGGTGGTAATCTCATCCAATTACTTGTAAACTAGTCAATTTCGATTTATTGTTCATCTCTAGTAGGTTAAATTAATCGGTGAAATATGGTTTAATCGTCAAAGTTTTCATTACTTTTTTGGTTTAATCATTAAAGTTTTTCTTTAATGGTTTTACCATAAAGTTTCATTTGATAATCGTTTTAATCCTTAAGTTTTGTTTGGTTTTCGTTTTTACCCATCTGTTTACCTTTAACCTGCTAAGCAGGTTAAATAATATAATTTTTTATTTTTTTCAATATACTTGTTGAATGTTTGAAGATGTATGACCGGAGTGAATAAGGCTTTGATCTGTTTTATTTTTTATCTTATTTTTTTCATCATCTTGTTCTTCATGTGTTCTTGAGTTAATCTTCATCTTGTTCTTCATGTGTTCCTGAGTTAATCTTCATCAGAACGTAAATCATGATTTCAAGAAACATAAATTGTTGAAGCAAAATTCTTGTAGTGGATATGATTTGGAACCCTTCACCCAAATCACTATTTCAAGAAACCCACAAGTTCATACCAAGAATCCAACTGAAGCAGAAATCAGAACACAAATCGATGAGCACATAAACGATTTGCACATATTTGGATTAACAAAACACAATCGTAATCAATTTGCACAAATCTACAATCCTAAACGATTTGCACATATCTGGATAAAGAAAATACAATCGTAGTGGAGGCGGTGGAGATTCCATGGCAGTGGTATGCAGTGGAGGCGGTGCTCATCTTTGAAGTAGGAGATTAATGGGGGAGAGGGAGAGTGACGGTGCGATTCAACCTTCGTCGTTCAACCTTCGCTGTCTAAGAAACCACCGCCGCTATTTAGCCTTCGTCATTCAGCCTTCGCCGGCGAAACCAGATCTTTCGTGACCAATCTATTGTTCTTCGTGTTTATGTCCGATGAAATCAGCCCAAACTAATCGTCGACCCTAGACTCATAATCCAATTTTCGATCCGGCTCCCTCTGATTGTGTTTCAATCGATGGTGCAAAGAGAGAGAGAGAGAGAGAGAGAGAGATCGCAGATAGAGGTGGTAGGGAAGGGGGATGCTTGGTAAATAGGTGTGTTTGGGTAAGATTTGGTGGCATTTGGGGATGGTTTAACCTAGTTATTAAAGATTAGGTGGTGTTTGGTTAAAGTTAACTTATTATAGTCGGTAAATGGGTTAAACTAACAAGTAATTTGAACTTTATGGTTAAATCGTTCGGAAAAAAACTTTAATGATTAAACCAAAATTAAAAACAAAACTTTGATGATTAAACCATGTTTAACCCTAAAAAATCGAATCAAAGTATATAACTTAAAGAGAAAAGAGTCAAATGGCCGAACATGTTAGACTAAGGGTGAGCAAAAGGTCCAAACTAGCCTGAACTGGCCTATAACCGAATTGGACAAACTTCAAGAATCAGAAACCGGACCGGCGAGTCTACACTTTAATAGTTGGAGGACACTAGATGCGCAATGTTGAAACGAGAAAAAAGAATTCAACTTTCGTTACATGTAAATCAATTAATATATGTAACGACCACACTTCGAGCATCTATATATTTCACGAAAATATTTAATTAAAAATGATTAGACATGATTTGAATGAGGAATTTATCATATTAGATCGTAAATATCTAATAAGGTGAATATAATTCGTTTATGCGTTTAGACTATTGACATAAGTTATAACATTTGGTTTTTAACAAACAAGAAGCCTAAGGACTAAGGTGGTGTGTTTTTTTTTACTTAATTAACTTAATAGATAAGAGACTTAAACTGGTAAGTTGAGAATTGTTTGTTTTTTACTTAATCTATAAAGGATAACTTAATAGAATAAGCTAACATGGTGATACTTTCTACATTAAGTTAATGATTTTATTCTTTTTTTTTATCCAGATAGTTATTCAACACATAAAACAAATAATAGTACTGCTTATTTCATACAGAGATCATTTATTTAAACAGACACTTTATTCATTCAGCACTTAACAAGTAAAAAAAACAAACAAACCCTAAGAGCATCTCCAATCATACTTCATCTCCAATCATACTTCATCTCTTTATTTTAAAATGTAAAAATGTCTCGAATCACTCTTCAATGCTCTCTTCAAATATGAAGAGTGTAAAAATACTCTTGAAATATAAAGAGTCAAATTTGACTATTCAAAAGTGGACCAAGAATATGGTTTGTGTTGGGAGTTTATTTAGAGTAAATGGTCGACCAAGAATAAAGATAGCGAGTGATTTAGGGGGTGTTTGTTTTAGCTTATTATGCGCTTATTTTCCGAGCTTATTTTTTAGAAGCTCGTTTTTTCCGGCTTATTTTTCATTAGTCCATTGTAACTCATAATAAGCTCAAAAGTCAGAAAATAAGCCGAAAAAACTGGTTTATAAAAAATAAGCCCTAAATAAACTAAAACAACACCCTGAGGTTGAATTTTTAAATTGGTACAAGGCTTAGTATTTTTATCTAGGCTTAAAAGGCAGATACGGCATTTCCATCGTGGATGTGTGTGTGTGTTTTTGGAGCTCTCGGTCGACAGATGGAAAGAAGAATCGAAGAAACGAGGCTTCTTTGTCAAGTGAATCAAACAGTAAGTTCCTTTAATTGTACATGAATTGCCTGTGTTTTGTTGGTTTTAACAGTCGGTCACAGTGAGTTCCGTGAGGCAGAGGTCGAATATCTTGCGGTCTTGATGTCTAATCTTAAAATTTATGGTTAAGATTTGATAAATGATGAATCTTTAGTGCTTAGAATCCGAATAATTGATGTAGTTTGGGAATGAAACTGTGTTCTTCTGTAATAGGTCTGATCGAAAAACAGAGGCTAAAGGGGTTCGATGGTTTCAAATTTAGGGATGTAAATCAATTGGATTTTTATAATTTAGACTTGAAATTGATGTTAGATTGTTAGTTGATGATATAATTGATGTAGTTTGGGAATGAAACTGTGTTCTTCTGTAATAGGTCTGATCGAAACACAGAGGCTAAAGGGGTTCGATGGTTACAAATTTAGGGATTTAAATCAATTGGATTTTTATAATTTAGACTTGAAATTGATGTTAGATTGTTAGTTGATGATGTTATTAGGGTTTAGGGTTCAATTAAATTTTATTCTTTAGATCCAATGAAAGTTATCCTTAATAAATGGCTTAAACTAAAAAATTTTACTTATCCAATGATGTTATTAGGGTTTAGGGTTCATTTACTTTGAAGCACACCAACTGTTTGTTGTTATGCTCTTAGATTGCAGAATCTTGAATGACTTGATAAAAAAACCAGTTGCTTATGTATAGCTTTCACATTGTGAGTTTGAAGCAATCTGCATAATTCCTTATGCTCGTCTCACAATCCAATTTTCATAAAAGATATGACAAAAATGTGTTTGCGGGTCAACCCCACCTAGTTACAGGTCATGACAGATGAAAAAGCTAGAAGCTTTTCTTTAAACAAGAAAACTCTAAAACAAAAAGCTTCGTGAGTAGTTTTTAAAAGTAGCTTGAAGCTTTTTATATGCCAAAATACGTAAATATTTTTTTTAATTGTTTTATAATTCCTTCTATTTTGATAATTTGTTCTTCTTGTCATGTTACACTATTAAGCTTCAGCTACCAGCTAATTATTCAAACACATATATAATAAAATATATAGCTTCCGGCTCCAGCTACATTACAATTTATAAGTATGATTTCTGCATTAATTTTAAACAAAACCAAATGTGTTTCAGTGTGAAGTTGAAGATATCGATAGCAATCACGAGTATGAGTTACGGTGTGTACGGCACTGTTTCTTTAGAAACAAGAGCGTCTGCTTTCATGAAACTTTCAAACGGGTCATCGGTTGAATTCGGAGAACGAAAGAGAGCAACTTCATGTAATATGAGAGTAACAATGAGAGACAGGAGCAAGAACAGGAAACCCTTGCAAAAAGGTCGAAATCTCAGCATCGAAGCCATTCAAACAATTCAAGCACTCAAACGAGCCCTTAAATCTACAAACAAACAACAAGAAATCATCGATTCAAAGTTTAGTAGGTTACTAAAGCTTGATATGATGGCCATTCTCCGTGAACTCCTTCGCCAAGACCTTTCTCTCCTTGCTCTTACGGTCAGTCTATTTACTAATCGCGATAAATATCGTTACTAAAAGTCTAAAACTATCTAGCTTTCGAAAGTTGTTTTCTGTTTGAGAGAGATTATCTGGTATTGGCAAAAGTTCAAACGAAAACTGTTTTTCGTACGGGAACCGCGAGAACCAATTTGAACCGTCCAATTCCCCCTCCTTCAATGTCAACACCCACCCATGAAATCATCACATGCACACTGCCACACTTGATTCCTCCACTAACTACATCCATGAATTCCACTTATCAAATCAACGGCGAAGATTGGTTCTCGCAGTTCTCGTACGAAAAACAGTTCTCGTTTGAACCCTCCTCATATGGTATTTATGATTCTTGATGCAGCTTTTTGAGGAGATTCAAAAGGAACATTGGTATAAACCTGAGGTATCATTATACGCCGAAATAATCTTGGTGTTAGCAAGGAATGGCTTATATGAAAAGGTTAAAATGATCTTTCTTGAATTGAAAACAGAAAAAGATCGATTAATGGCTAAAACCGAAGGGTTTAACGTGTTGCTTGAGACTTTGTTGAGCTACAACATGATTGAACACGCCATGGATTGCTTTGAGTTGATGAAAGAGGTAGGGTGTGAGCCTGATAGATTAACATTTAAATCATTAGTCGGTTATTTAGAATCGAAAGGAGAAACAAGTCTTTCGCAAAGTATGAGACAAGAAGCTCGTAAATATTATGGCGATTCTCTTGAGTTCATCGATGAACAACAAGAGATGGCGATGAACTAAGCTCCAATTGTTTATAGAAGTGGTTTGACTTTTCCAGTCAAATATTAAGATTTGGAAGAACATGCCAGTTGTGAGATAACTGATTTTAGAGTTGAATGGAAGAATGCATATGTATATGAAGCTTTAAGCAGTGTCTGAATACATATTATGATGATGATCTGATTATTATTTTTCAAATTGCAATATAATACTCATGTACATTATCCATGGTTCTACATCTGTGGTTTGTTGGTCCGAAGCTAAATTTGTGTTGCCCTTTTTTCAACGTTTATAGAATAAAGTTAAAAATTATTTGTGGTCGTGATGAACCGAAGGCCGAAGCCTCTTGATGTGATATTAGTAGATGAGATGGAGTGTGGTGCTTGTGGAGACTAGGCTGGTTTAGGGTCTTGTGACCACACCTGATGTAGTATCTTTTATCTTTAGTTACTGGTTCATCACTTATTATAAAATTATTATATCAGTATCACTAAATGCCTATGGTACCTCCAATGTGGTTTTGGCCCAGTGGTACCTCCTCCCTCTAAATGCCTATGGGGCCCGTAATTTGGGGACTATTTGGAGAATTGGTCCTGGGTTCAATCCCAACCAGCTGCAGGAGACCGGGACAAGGGATTGCTAGGGGCGCGCGGCCTATGGAGGTGGGGTGGCATCGGTCCAATGTGACCCGGGGTCAGGGTGTCTCCGCCGCAACACACCTTTTGGAGTATCACTAACACCGTTTAGTCATTAGACCCACCACACCAAAGTTATATTTGAGAACTACATTAAATTCAAATAAACTTATGAATGCTCTAAGAAGTTAACATAATAAACTTGACAAACAAAATTTTGCAAACTAGCTTAAGACTTCGTATACAAACACGAAGATAGTTAAAGTAAACTTTAAATGTTTGTTAAAGAGTAATAACATATATAGTAAAACAATTGTAAAACATACATGGGGATATCAAATATCTTAGAAGAGAGGGTAAATCACTAAATCTGTTAGAAGTAAGAAATCCATATATAACATCAACATCAATTTTTTTGCAGAACATCTTTATAATCAAATTTAAATTTTTCTATTTTTTTTTTTGAAAAGCAGACATTTTATTGAAAGAACATACATCTCTACAAGAAGTAAAGATATATGAGAGTACAGTGCGCCATATTAAAATAAACAACAGGAAACTAAACTAATACATACAGCTCTCCTGCAACTCTTAGAGTATATGTGCCACTGCCAAAGGATTCTGCAACCACTCTTCCCACTTTAGATCTCTTTTTTTTCTTGACTTTTCCTTTTAACCAACTAAATAAAAAGCTTCGTGTTTCAAAAACTATCTCGCCACCGTTCCTATTTTTACCTTTGAACATAAGGTCATTACGCCATTTCCATATACCATAAGCCATGTACGAAACAACTCCTTCCCATAATAAAGATTGATTCGAAGACCACGATACTTCCATAGAATTGCACAGATCTTTCATATCTTCAGCACCCTCGAAATTCATGTTCCACCATTTAAAAAACTCTCTCCAAATTTCCATTACAGACTTGCAATGAATTAATGCATGCGATGTATCTTCTTGTTGAAGGCAGCATCTATAACAGAGCACTGATGGAATATCTAGGCCCCGATCAGGACCGGAAGTCTACCCCTATCAGCCCTCCACCAGAACACATTAATTTTCTTCGGTATCCATTTTATCCACCTTGTTTGCTGTGTATTTCTGTGTTGCAGCTGTATTCTTTTTTCTTCCACGGTTTCTCTCAGCAATTTCACCGAATAGAACGCACTCTCTTTTAGTTGCCATGTCCACTTATCCTCTGCAAAAGCATTTAAAGTAAACGGTTCCACGAAAGATTCTAGCATTGTAACTTCCGGCCCCGACCGACCACGACCACCCCCTAAATTTCCCAGATCCCACACCCAATTAGAGTTGACCCAGACACCCATTTGACCCACTTTCGACTCTTTATCATTGACTTTATTAAAGACTCTAGGGAACAAGACAGACAACTTACCCGCCCCCGACCAACCATCTAACCAGAAACGAATATTCAGACCATTGCCCATTTTGAAACTCAAGAATGACCACAACGACACCCCCCAAGACTCAAACTCATTAATTGACTTAACAATCCCTCCCTATATAGACGACCGACTCTCAACCTCATTTGATTCTAGGCTCCCCGACACCCCATATACACTTTTGATCACCCTAACCCACAAATCTTTATCATTGATTTTGAATTTCCATAGCCATTTACCGATCAAACATCTGTTAAAAGTCTTTAAATCACCGATATGAAGGCCCCCCCCCCCTTAAAAGAGCGAACCGTATCTTCCCATTTTACCCAAACCAATTTTCTTTTCCCATCTCCCCCCCCCCCAAAAAAAATGAACACCTCAAACTCTCTAGTACACGAAGAACACAAGAAGGAGCACGAAATAATGAGAAGAAGTACAGTGGAATCCCCGATAGCACGGATTTGATCAAAGTCAACCTTCCACAAAAGATAGCATGTTTTTCTTCCATGATGCCAATCTTTCCTCAAATTTTTCAGTCACCTTTTTCCAATATACTTTATTCCTCATATTAACGTTAATTGGCACCCCTAGATACTGAAGTACACCATCTCCAATCTTACAACCAATTTTATTAGCACAACCCATCACCAATGAATTATCTATACCTAGACCCACCAAACTACTTTTCTTCATGTTGATTTTCAACCCCGAGGCGTCTTGCCAATTTCTTCATAAAGCCATCATACACTTCAAATTCCGGAGACTCCAATTACCAAATAGTATAGTATCGTCCGCATATTGGAGATGTGAAACCAACAAGTTATCACGACCAATCTTAACCCCTTCAAATATGTTTTTCTCGCACGCTTCTTGAAACATCACATTTAAGCCCTCCACCGCAATCAAAAATATGTATGGTGATAGCGGATCACCTTGCCTCACACCTCTCTCTACCCGAAATTCCTTCTACGGAGATCCATTTATCAAAACCGACATGTACATAGACGAAAAGCATGCTTTCATCCACATCATCCATCTCGCCCCAAAACCCATTTCATTCATCACATCAAAAACAAAGTCCCATTCCAAGCTGTCGTAGGCCTTCCCGAAATCAATCTTGAATAAGAAACTCTTCTTCTTTGTTTTCTTTAAATCAATAAGAATGCCTTGTAATGTACTTTTTCTCACTCTTTTTTTAACCATCCTATGGAAAATTTGTGTATTTTCGTTGCCTTTTATTAACCACTTTGATTTGTATTTCTGCTTCAACATGTCTCTTTTCATTTTATCTTTCTCTAACCATTTTTTCCTTGAATCCATCCATTGTTGCTGTTCCTCCAATGACATGTTACCTTCCTCTGCTTTCAGCTCCCAACCCGATACTGCTTTTCGGATAAGATCTATTTCCTCATCCAACTTCCCATATTTATCTTTACTCCATTTTTGAAGCTCCGATCTAACTGTTTTTAATTTCTCCATAAAAGAACAGTCTTTCTTCTTTGAGTACGTTGGTTTCAGCCATGCCTTCTTGATTATTTCCTCACATTCTGCATCCTCCATCCAAGCGTTAAAGAATTTAAACGGTTTTGGACCCGAGTCTATTACTTTGTCAAACAAAATAATAGGACAATGATCTGAAAATTTTCTCTCTAAAACACAGCCTTGTACATCCCCCCATTGTTCCATAAACCCTTCCGAAACCAAAAATCTATCCAGTTTACTAAATTTTAGGCTCTTGGTACAAATCCTTGTAATTTTCCCCCCTAATTGAACATCTATTAAATTATTCTCTTCAATGAATTCATTAAAAAAGAACTGCATTGCTATTAATGAAATTGGTGTTTAGTCTTTCTTCACTTGATCGCACCTCGTTGAAATCACCGAATAACCCCCCCCCCCCCCCCCGAACTTATCAAACGACATAGATCAGCCCATAATGCTACCTTTTTCTCGTAATCATGGGGCCATGTATGTTCACAAACATCATTTTCTATCTTTTCTAACCCATTCCCCTAAGATCGCAACAAACCCTTCCCCTTCACAAGCCGACACATTAACAAAGATATCAGAGTCCCAAACTAGTAATAACCCACCCGCAGATCCAACAGCATCTCTATGAACAAACTTGAAGTTACTTGACCCCCAAAATCCTCAATAATCTCCTCAGAAATTGATACCAATTTTGTTTCTTGAATACCCAAAATTTGAGGAGATTCTTTACTACATAATTCTTTGATCCAGCTTTTTTTATCCCCCGACCCTAAACCTCTAATATTAACGGATAATATTCTCATTGAGAAACAAAAAATGTACGAACTTGGAATTTTTAAGTTCATGGGATTGCTGAATCCCACGTGAACCCCACCTTAGCTCCAATTTCCTTTGTACGGATCGTTGATTCAGAATCATCCCTACTGTTCACACTTACACCCTTTCCTCCCTGCTTCAATTTATGCTTCTTCGAGTTCTTTTCCCCCACTTTCGCAATCTTGTGTCTCGACCTTGCTAATTTCTTAATCTGTCGTAAGCTTCAGTTACCTGACCCAAGAGGACCAAAATTCTTTTCAGATTCGGTCGTCTCCTTCTCCTGAATTTTGTCTTCTGGTTTTTCATTTGAGCCCTCAAATGTGTCTTTAACTATCGAAATCTGTTCAAACTCTGTTTGTTGCGTGTTTGTGTTCTCCCCTGTACATATTTCTGTCTCTTTTTCTATTTGGGCTAATCTTTCTTTAATCCCCGAATTATTAACACTAAAGTCTTCATGTGTTTGAAAATTATGGCCCAATGTATTACTTGTATCTGGCCCACTAGACTTTTTATTTGACTCTTTCTTTGACTCCACCTCCACCGATTCCATGGTACTAGGACCCACCATCTTATTATCTTTATCCCCCTCCTCTCCTTTATTCTTTATTTTCTCTGTAGTTTTAGAATCAAGTGAAGCCGCCGCCCTAGTATTCTTTTTATTATTGATTACATTGAACCACGTAAAATCACAATTACTATGTATCTTTATGACTTCCTCTCTGCTATTTGTTGTCCCTTCAACTTCCTTGTGATCTTCTAGCATTTCCGTGTTTTTAACTTTGGCTACAATCCAAAATAGGTTCGAGGTCCTTGTTCACAGTAATCCCCTTAATGGTGTCCCATTCGTTCTCTTTACTCCCCATGTATTCTTCATGTATGCTCTTCTGCTTTGTTTCTTGATTTTCTTTCCTCTGTTCCTCCTTTTTTTTCTTTATCTTCCTTTATACCTTTCACTACATCCGCAAAATTTCTGTCATCCCTAATATTCCCACCCCTCCTTTCCTTGATTTTCCACTGCCTTCCTTCTTTCCTATCTTCTGTCGGTGACCTTCTCTCAAAGGCTTTACCATCCTTTGCCACATCTACCATTATCCTATATGACCTGATCCATAAACCGTTCATCTTCTTTGTCAAGCTTTCTTTGTTTCCTTCAGTAAGAAATCGAATAAAGCCAAATCTTCTGCTATCTTTAAGTCGTTTTATAGCAATGTATACATCGAGTAATCTACCAAATGATTTAAACAACATCCATATTTTTCTTTCATCAGTGCCATCCGGGAAGTTGCAAATGAAGTATGGTGTTTGCATAGATTGAAATTTATATAATAAAATCATACTCCTCATATTTCTTTGTAGCATTTCATCGAGCACATGGAGAGCAAGTGTAAAATCTGCTATCTACTTACATAATAAAAAAGACACTCAATTTTAATGAATAAAAAAGCAAAGAACACCAAAAGAATCAAAGAATCGTCACAGTACCTATCTCCATTGATTGCTCTTTAAGTGACCAAGATTGAAAAAATAGCACGTGCCGATATTCAGAAGCTTGTAAACGGACATTCATTGACCAAAGCTCCAATGGATAGTTTTGCTCATTTCACATGGATTAGTCAAATAATCGTTGGAGACTGTGGCACAGAGCGACTAACAATTGACAAGGGAGATTAGCTAACCCTCAACAACTATGATTCTTGATTATCTGCAGGGAAGAGACATGAATGGTGGTTTTGAAGTGTTATCTGAGCAGTGTGTGTTTACGATAAAATAACAGAATAGTGAGATTTGGTATCAAAATCATGTTCTTATTTCTATAACAATAAAATCACAGAATTAGATGAAAGAATATGAACCTTTCTTGAGACCCGGGCAAACATCTTCATTTTTAAAGACAATAGGCACATCAACCTTCAGCGTTGTTCCTTCATCCGCCTAAACAAACACCAAATTTAAAAGCTTTCCTGTCTCTGGGTCCCTATGCACCTGCAACAAATTTCCACTTGATTGGAGGCCAGTGAAAAAGAGGTTGACTCCATCGACAGCCCTCAGCACTAATCAACCGAAGTAGCCACATATTTCAGATGAATATCGAAATTCAATCATTTTGATGCGCAATGCTCAACACGTTCATTTTGATGTGTAATGTTGAAGCATTAATTATATACATCTTATTGAAGGTAAGAACGATGGTAGAGTTTATCTTAGTAGTGACATTTTAACAAACACTTAAATCGCAATGAATTATTAAGCCAGACAGATTGTTCGGCTGGAAAAAATACGGAAAAAAAAAGAATAGTATGGTATACTTGCCTTGATTGGAAGAACATTTTCGGATTCAAGTAGCGTGGAAGAATCCGACCCGGCTCTCTGATATGCACGGGGAAAGTGGTGGAGCAAAAATAAGGAAGCTCAATGGACTTGAGAATAGACTGAATCTGTCTTCTTTCGGTTGTTAATAGGTGCTTTCTAGAAACAGACCTCACCGGACTACCCCACCGCTGCTATATCTATGACGGAGACTCTATTACGCGTGATCTCCCTAGGGACAGCTTGGATGGTATGGTATGACCTTGACGTATTCGTCTTTCTCCTCAAACCAACCACGGCGGTGCGCCACCACTTTGACATCGTCTCCAAATAGAATCAGTGAAGAGAAATATCTAATAAATCAATAGCCAAATTAACAGTAACAAAAAAACCCCTAAAACCTTTGTGCGAAAATATGTCAATCGGATGAAGTCTTTTGTGTGCCTTAAACTGCGGATGAGCCCTAATTGAATCTCCGTTTAGCAGTGGAGAAACTGTAGCGACGGGATTATTAAACTTGAAACGCATCACGGTCGCCTCACTATGCCCCTTCATCTCCGGCCCCAATTAATTAAAAGCCCACTCGCCTTGCTTTGAAGCTCGAATCAACGAATTAATGCCACGTCAGATAACTACATCCTCTAATTGATCTTAATTTAAGTTTTGGGGTTCAACCAATAGTGCCACCTAGGATTTGATCCATTTTAAATTATATAAGATATAGATATAGATATAGATATAGATATAGATAGTTTGTGGATATATTTAAAACAAAATTAAAAAAGAAAAAAAGAAAAAGGAGAAAGTGCAAAAGTTGGCAAAGAAGAAAATAAGAGGCTAATAACTCATTCTGTGTATGGCCTACAATTTTGTTAACAAGCCCCGGCCCCCGACTCTTGAGCCCGAAAACTCCCATCCACTTAACTCGTCTGCGATTCCTGAAGCTGTGACCAAGAACGGAAATTCAAAGGTCTCAACGATCACGCGAACAACGATTAACAAATTCTAAAGTTTGTATTTGGGTTCTTATGCCGTCGGGTGAACGAAACCCTAAATCGAAAGAGACGGAGAGCGATTGAGAATCGGTGATTTGGGGCTGTTGATTGAGTGCTGAAATCGAAGAGTCGGCTGGAGAAGCAAGGGATACGATTCAGGTTAGACTCGTTTTGTTTACTGTTTTCTGCTACGAAACTCCCTGAATCAACACAAAAGTTGAACCTCGACTCGATTTGGTCTTGTATAGGTTTCAAGTTGAAAAATTATTCTAAGCGACTCTGTGTGAATCAAACTGTCTACAAATTATTTAACTTCGAATCAATCTTTGCTTTAAAAAGTTACACGCTAGCGTATCTGGTTTAAATTGGTAAACAAGGCTAAAGACAATGGTGTATATTATAGACATAATTGTGCTTCTAGTATATTGTTGTTAGAATTGGTTTTGCTTAATCATACAAAGTCAAATAAGTTGAACCAATATCCCAGGAACTTGTTAGGATATCATGAGTAATGTTATGTAATTTAAAGTTCTTGTGAGAACATGGTGTTGGATTGTGTGATTCACAAAAAGACCTTTTATAAAAGAATCATAGTGAAAGCAAAACAAAATCACACAACCACCCAATGGATCTAAGTTTCAATCAAATACAAGTAACAAGAACCACCACGAGAGGATAAAGAATTGGACCTTGAGCAATGTGAAAGAAACCAATAGTAGGATTCTCTTTACGAGGAGCACACCCCAAAGATCCGGTTATAAATCCTTAGCTATCTCCTTGATTAAAGCTCCAAGATCAAATCACAAACCCTTTTATGATTTCTTGAAGTCACGGCTAAAACTCTTTTAAATTGGTAGCCAATATTTTGCTTGAAACATACGGCCACCAACAAATGTTCTTTAGCTCAATTAACAATTGTAACCAACCTCTTATTCTTATATGTCATGCGTACATCCATTCATATTTTCAACCAAAAACCGTATATGCTTCATATAATTGCTGTAAGGGGATAAACTAAGTAGAGTTGTATTAGGTTTTGGCTATCTCTAAGATAAGACTAGGATTAGGTAATCTTATTCTTTAGTGTTTGAACGTTAAATTAATTATAAACAAATGCAAGATAAGTCCCTTAAGCAACTGTAATAACTAATTTAAACTATCTAATATGGACTAATTACTAGATACACCCTCTAGTAATTTCATATTAGTTAAAACACCATTTATCATGTAGTTAATTAAAACACTTATAATTATATATAAGCAATAATTTGTTATATAATTATAACAAAATTAACTAAATAATTTTAGTCATGAAGTACTTGTTAAAGCACTCTCAAATCTTTAAAAAAGGTTACTTACTCTTTAGGGGTTTCCACCTGGAGTAAAAATGTGTGAGGGTTTTATCCCTGGACCTCTACTATAAATTCCGTGTTCCCAAATTCCAACCACTAGGCTACCATTGTAGGGGACCACTCTCTTAGTTTTTTAAAACCGAATCTTAATCAGCAACTAAATATTATAGTTGCCGTTTTACTTAGAGGTTCTATATCCTCCTACTAAATCTTCCTACTTACTACATTAAGACGAGTGTCAAAATCAAGATAAGAGAATTAGTGTATTCCCCTTTTTGTCATTTAGTAGGTAGGAGAATGATGTAGAACGAAATAGACTTTTTCTTAGTCAAAAGAAAAAACGAAAGCATGTTACCCTAGGAAAAAAAATATATTACTACTTTTACTGTTTTCTGATTGTAAATTATATATGTTAGCATAAATACGAAAACAAGCAGATTTGGAGGTGGTAAATGTAATTTGCAAAGATAAAATTCCTTTAGCTTCTTCCTTAATTCTGCATTTCTTGGCCCCAAACTTGCAGAAAGCTTCTGAATGAATCATCAAATCATCATCATCGCAAGCTGTGTCTGTTAATTGTGTAAAGATATCATCAATCCGTTCTTCAATCGTTCTAGATTGTTATTTTGTTAGGTTTCTAGCATCAAAGGGAGATGTCTTTGAGGATAAAGGCAGTGGTTGACAAATTTGTAGAGGAATTGAAGGAAGCATTAGATGCAGATATACAAGACAGAATGATGAAGGAGAGAGAGATGCAGAGTTACATTCAAGAGCGTGAACGCGAGGTCGCTGAACGTGAAGCAGCTTGGAAAGCCCAACTCTCTCGTCGGGAGGTATCTTTCAACCCTTTTTTATTTTTATATTACTTATTTATTTAGTTATCTTAACATATGTAGTTTTATATACATGTATTTTTTCATTTTGAAACATACTTGAGCTATTTTTGGTGATTAAAGTTTAAAATATGATTATTTCTTAATAATATATATTTTTTCAAATTATATAAAAATATATTTTTTGAATTATCGGATATCTCGGATTCGGATATATTGAATTCCACCATCCAAAAATTTCGGATATCCGAAAATCCGGATATTCGAAAAGAACCCTAGATTAGTCATTAATATATGCATATGTTAAATACTAGTAAAAAGTTGTGAATATATGTTTAATTCTAATTGCAAGAACCCTAGATTAGTCTTTTATTCTTCTCTAAAAAAGTTTTAAAAATACATGTTAAAAAGAGGTAGAAATATGTGATTCTGCAAGAACCCTAGATTAGTCATTAGCATATGCATATCATGGGAGATCGGGTTGCAATCGAGTTGGACTCGAGTTTGGTTCTAATATTTTAGGTGAAGCTCGAGCTTTGCTTAGCTCGACAAGCTTTCATGGTGCAAAATCGGACTCGGCTCATTATACTCGATTATTTACATAAAAATATTTTATATATTTATAATAAGAAAGCTTATTTCAAATAGATGACAAAACTTATAAATCTGTATAAAAATCATACAAAAACTTGATCATAAGTTAAAGGTTGTTAGAAAAGTTCAAACATTATAAACATGTAACGGTCTTAACATTTGTGAATTCAACTTTATTATTGTTTATAGGGGAAACAATATTAGTGCCCATCATAGGTGTTCTTAGTTTCTTACACATACAATCCTATTAAACGAAGAAGCTACAATAAACATCAATCCTTGTTAAAAAATTTCGGGTTTCGGTCCGGTCTGGTTTTGTATGATACAATGTATAAAACAACTAAAAGACCGACAAAACCAAAGAACCGAGCCGAACCGGACCGGTCCTGAGCGTCTGGCTCGGGTCTGGTCGGTCCAGTCTTCAGTCCTTGTTAAAAAAATTCGGGTTTCGGTCCAGTCTGGTTTTGTATGATACAATGTATAAAACAACTAATAGACCGACAAAACCGAAGAACCGAGCCGAACCGGACCGGAACTAGCTGGTCCGGTGGTCTTCGGTTCTAGTTTTCTAAAGATTTCGGGTTTCGGTCCGGTCCGGTCTTTTTTGATCCGGTTCGGTTTTTGAACCAATCTCACCCCTAGTGGCTGCACCCAGTATAGAAGCTCGAACAAAGCTTGAGCTTGGGTGGTTATATATTTTGAACTTGTTTATATTCTCTGGCCAAGAAGCTTGATAGAATCTCGACTTCCCTACAACCCTAATAAGAGATGATAATATTAATAAAAATGTAGTTGTGTAAGTTTAATATGTTCTTTCTTATCATGAATTTGGTGATGGCTTTTGTGATTATGAGGAATTAAGAGAATATTACTTGTTTAATCTTCAGGCAGAAATTGCAAGACAAGAAGCAAGATTGAAGATGGAGAGAGAAAACCTTGAAAAGGAGAAGAGTGTGCTCATGGGAACAGCATCCAACCAAGATAATCAAGATGGTGCTCTTGAAATTACGGTAAGCGGTGAGAAATACCGATGCCTCAGGTTCTCCAAGGCTAAAAAATAAGTGCGCGTTACAAATGTTATCATATCTTTCGCGGGTCATTTACAAGAGAAATTTAAAAAAATCGATTCATCAAAATCCAATATGCGAATCGGGTCTTACTGCGATATACAAAAAAGGGTTTCGTAGTTGGGAAGACGAAGGGGATGGATTATATGGTTTTGGTTTCATATGTATACAATCTTATATGCATTGTTGTTAATTACTTTGTAAAAATTTGATTAATTTCATTAAGATTCTTCTTTTAGTCTAGGGCATGCAACAAGTTTCATCGCCTTTTATAGCCGAAAAAGGAACATTATCTTAGCCTTTGGTACGACTGTTTAGCGTTTACATAATATATTACTTTCTCATACTCCGCTTAGGTGAAATTAAGTACGATATGCAATAGAGAACAATTGCAAACAACATAAATGCACAAAATGCCCATCTTTGCGCATCTTATTCGTAAAAATAACGTAAATTTCGTTCATTTACCTCTACAGTGTTAGAAAGTTTCATCGCCTTTTATAGCCGAAAAAGGAACGTTATCTTTGCCTTTGGTATGACTGTTTAGTGTTTACATAATATATTACCTTCTCATACTCCCGCCTAGGTGAAATTCAGTATGATATGCAATAGAGAACAATTGCAAAAAACATAAATGCAAAAAATGCCTATCTTTGCGCATCTTATTCGCAAAAATAACGTAAATTTCGTTCATTTACCTCTAATAGTGTTAGAAAGTTTCATCGCCTTTTATAGCCGAAAATGGAATCGCTTCTGGTACGACTGTTTAGCTTTTTCTTCAAAAAATAAGTGTTTCGTGTCAACCAAAAACGGGCTACACCCACACTCGCATTACTTATACTAACTTATAGTCCAACCCGCCAATAGGGTTATAGCCTAACAGTATCAAGGTGTTTAAAAAATATTACTCATTGTTACAGGTTCTAGTTCTGTTGTGAACAATAATAAATAAAATAAAAAACCCTTATAAGTAGGGTTGAGCATAGTACCGGACCGGTACTGGTACCGGTTTACCGAATACCGAATTTAGTTTAAAGACCGTACCGAATACAGTACTGAATATTCATTATACGGTACCGATACAACGGTAAAAAGTACCTATTTACCTTGTTGGTTCGGTATTAGTCCCGAATACCGAATCCTAAGTTCTAGTACGGTTCGGTATTTTCAATACTCATACCCACCCCCACTTAACCTCGTGATTTAACTCTTTGACCAAAGAATTGCCCATCTACATCAAAAGACAAGGCCTCGTGAATTATGAATCTACATTAAATAACATGTTTTAAGATATTATCATGTCTATTAGTGCAAAATTCTAGTCTTTCAAGGCGTAACATTGAGGAGCCAGCTCTGCTAACCACAAATAATCAATTCTAGTTACATCTCGCAAATAATTACGCGTTGTTTGAATTAAATTGTAGAAGATTATGCACTCCGATTTTGCACGACGTATGACAGAAGTTGGGTGAATCTCTGCAATCTGACCGTTTGCCAAAACCCTGTCATTCATAAACCCAAATCACATTATGTTCACGATCAAACACAGTATTTTAAGGCTGTAAACGAACCGAACGAACACCAACAGGGCTTGTTCGTATTAAACGAACCTTGTTCGTGTTCGTTCGTTTAATTTTAGCCGAACAAATAAAGAACACGAACGAATAAAAGAATGGAATTCTGTGTTCGGGTTCATTCGTTTAACTTTAGCCGAACAAATAAACGAACACGAACAAATAAACGAATAGAATTCTGTGTTCGGGTTCATTCGTTTAACTTTAGCCGAACAAATAAACGAACACGAACGAATAAACGAACGGATTTCTGTGTTCGTGTTCGTTCGTTTAATTTTAGCCGAACAAATAAACGAACACGAACGATAAACGAACGAGCATTTGCGTTCGATTGTTTAAAAGACTGGTTACTTCATGCACATTTTTGTTCTTTCATCTAAATGATAAACAAACATAAACGAAGGAACACACACTATAATACAGATCCAACATTATTAAACACAAATAAACACTGTATATAAACACACACAAATATAATACATATATAACGAGCATAGACGATTATAAATGAACGAACGAGAGCTCTATTCATGTTCATTCGTTTAACTAAACGAACAAAAAATCTTGTTCGTGTTCGTTTATTTATTAAACAAACGAACATAAACGAGCTTCCCGCCGAACAATTTCACAAACGGTTCATCAATGTTCTGTTCGTTACAGCCCTACTGTATTTACTTCCTTTTTTTTGCCAAAATTTGTGATGGTTACTACCCATTTGCTACATTCGAAACCCGTTATTTAAAAAAAAAAAAATTGAAAGTTTTTAAAGTTGTGAAAATGGTTATGGATCTCACCTGTATGTACCATCAGGTTGCTTTAAAGCTGCATTTAAGAAATAAGAAGCAGCAAGGCATCTTCGAAGCTGAAGTGTATCATCACCACATGAAGAAACCTTAAGCCCCATTCGTTCAACATTTTCCCGAATTTGACTACATAAAAAACCGACAAATAAAAATATTTAAGAGAAAAAGAAATAAAAAAATGATATAATTGAACGTGAGTTGTGTTCAATAAAGTCCATGTAAAAAACAGTCCTAAAATTTTAATATGCAATCACAGGTGATTCAGTATACAATCACATGTGAATTACGAAAATGCCCCTCCGTCCAAAATTTTAAAATGCAATCTGGACCATTGATGCCATTGATCCAAAGGCTAAAATTATTCCCTTAGGACTAAGAATTAAGTATGGACTGTATTGAACATTCTTCAATTGAAAGTAAGAAGAGAATTCACTAACTTGTATATGTCGCGAGCATGCTTTAAGGAACGATTATTAATGAAGTTTTCCTTGCACCATTTCCGTAAATTCTTTTCAGCCTTATTATCAATACCATTTTCTGTCTTGTTTTTCTCCAAAAACTCGAGAGAAGCACGATAAACGTTAAGGAACGTGACATGGTCTCCATCCGGGCTCGAGAAGGATTTAATCACAGTCCGTGACTGAAAAAAAAGGTTGACCGTTTGAACTTTATAGAAATTAAAGGAAAATGGCATGTCCCATGTAAAATGGATAGAAATTTAAAAACTTTCACAATCCTATCTACAAACAACACACAATCCTGCTATAGCAGGGTATATGAGAGGTAAAAAGTAGACAATCATACCTCTACCTGTAGATAGAGAGATTGCTTCTTGAGACAGGTAGATATACAAGGGTTAAACATGGAACAATCCTCAAAGTTTCATTTGTTTTACGGTTTAACCCTCAAAGTTTTTTTTAACACGTAATAACCATAATGTTTCATTTAAAGTATGTTTTAATCCTCAAAGTTTCACTTGTATTTTGGTTTAAACCTCAAAGTTTTTTTTAACACGTAATAACCATAATGTTTCATTTAAATTATATTTTAATCCTTAAATTCTCACTTATATTTCAGTTTGATCCTCAATGTTATAATCCTTAAGTGGGCGAAATCGCAATTAAACTAAAACTTAAAGGATTTTAACAAAATCCAAACTAAACTTTATGGTTAAACCATTTAAAAACAAACTTTGAGGTTTGAACCGAAATACAAGTGAAACTTTGAGGATTAAAACATAATTTAAATGACACATTATGGTTATTACGTGTTAAAAAAACTTTGGGGGTTAAACCGTAAAACAAATGAAACTTTGAGGACTATTCTGTGTTTAACCCGATATAAAAAACATAACCATTAAAAAAATCTAGGAAATTAGGAAGTCAAAAGGTGGTTCATACCTCTTCTAATTTCTCACGAGGAGCGTAAAAGATTGATTCAACTGATAGCATTGAAACAATGATTAACATTTCTTCTAAGCAACCAAACTCGGAAGCTAAAATAAGAGCCTTTGAATCATTTGGTTCTAATGGAAGACGGGCCATTTGTTGTCCGATTGGATTAGATAGTTTCTTTTCGTCTGTTAAAGCCCCTAACAAGTACAATAACTCCAGTGATTTAATGACAGCCATCCTACATTTGTAAAATCAATAATTTGGTCAAGAAACAGTGGCACAAATTATAAACACATTGAAAATTAATACTCCCTCCGTCCCATTTTTACTGTCCAGTTTTGATTTTTTAAAGTCTTTCTTTTTCAAGTTTGACTTTAAATATTTTTGTTTATGTTATATAATACTTGATGAAAATTATATCAATGATAATACATTTAAAACACAATGCATTCATATTATTTGTATCAAATATTATATACCACAAACAAAAATCTTTAAGGTCAAATTTGAAAATGAAAGACTTCAAAAAGTCAAAAGTGGACTATAAAAATGGGAAGGAGGTAGTACAAAAAAGCATTGTAAGTACCTATCAGGTTTTTCCATGAAGTCAAACCCGATTATATCATCAACACCGAGAGCACTAAGCTGCAAAATTACGTTTGAGAGATTGCATCTTTTGATCTCGGGTACTGTTAAATCATCGAGTCCCTCAAATCTGCTCTCGGGATAAAGACGAAAGCATTTTCCGGGTCCTTCACGCCCAGCACGTCCACTGCAAAAAATAATAATAATAATAAATAAAAAGTATAGAGTTGTATTCAATAAAGTCCATGTAAAAAACATAGTCCTAAAATCTTGATATGCAATCACAGGTGATTCAGTATACAATCACATGTGATTTATAAAAGCATCACATGTGAATTACGAAAATGCCCCTCTGCCCAAAATTTTAAAATTCAATCTAGACCATTGATGTCATTGATCCAAAGACTAAAATTAATCCCTTTGAACTATGAATTAAGTATGGACTATAATGAACATTCTTTAAAAAGTATAATCAAATTCTTAACTTTTCTCTTTAACTTATATCCCATCAGCACCCAACAAGAGAAAGTTTAACTGCCTACAAATTTGGAAATCAATAAGGTTACCTCCTTTGAAGAGCTTGAGCTTTTGAAGTTTTAACAATGATTAGTGATTCGATACCACTTTCAGGAGAGTAACTGCGCACTTTCACCAATCCAGGATCAATAACATATTTGATTCCAGGTATTGTGACTGATGTTTCGGCAATATTAGTTGCCAAAATGACCTAAAATTACCAAAAATACCGAATCAACATACGTGCATTGTGATAATTAAATACAATATGGGTATGTTTGGTGAAACTGGTTGGGTCTGGGTCTGGGGCTGGGGCTAATTAATTGATAATCCCAAGCCCAAGCCATAAGCTACTTGAAAAGGCTTTTATTTTGGGGGCTTATAGGGGCTTATGGGGGCTTATGTTTTTAATAATCCCCTCACCCAAACGAGGCTAGAGGGCTAGGGATTATAAAAACTAGAATCCCAAGCCCCTATAATCCCCTATAAGCCCGTTACCAAACACACCCTACGTCTCTCATTGAGGTTTCTAATAAGAAGTCTTACCTTTCTAAACCCTACAGGAGCAGGTGAAAAAACTTTCATTTGCTTCTCTGATGGAAGCGAAGAGAATAACGGTAAAACTAAAAGTTTTTTATTGGGTTCGGGTAACTTTTTAACATTTTCACGCACAAGACCCTCAACAGATTCAATCTCTTCTTGACCAGATAGAAATACAAGTATATCTCCCGGTCCCTCCTCCAAATGTATCTAAAAAGACAATGAAAAAAAAGCATAGTCAAAAAAGCTAAAAGGAAACAGTAGGGATGTACATGAGCCGAGCTACTCCCGAGTTACTCGAGCTCGGCTCGTTTATTAAATTAGCTTTAATCTAAGCTTGAGCTCGAGCTCGAGCTCATTAAAGCTCGGCTAGTTTCGAGCTTTTAACGAACTCAATATATATAATATAATTTATATTTTATATGCTTAATTTTTAATATTAATATGTAAAGTTTTAACAAAAATATTTAAATAATAGCCGAGCTTAACGAGCCTAAACGATTCGAGCCCGAGCTTTAATAATCTTAAACGAGCCGAGCTCGAGCTCAACATTAAAATCTCTAAACGAGCCGGGCTCGAGCTCGAGCCGAAAAAAGCCTAAACGAGCCCGGCTCGATAAATGTCTGGCTCGGCTCGTTTACATCCCTAGGAAACAGTAGTTGTGAATAGAAAAATGGAAAAAAGTGAAGCACAAACCTGAAATATTGTAACTAAAGCTGCATCCAAACAATCGGTCTCGGGTTGTGCAGTGTAAAGAATATCAACAGGAAATTGTCGTCCCTGAACATGAACGGCTTTTGCACCAGCAAAATACTCAGAAAACCCGCGTGCATCCAAACTAGCAGACATGATTATTAACTTCAACGGATTTAATTTCAAATGATAACTTTTATTATTATTATTAGATTCACTAGAACTTTGAGATCGTTTCTTTTGAACACCTTTCAGCAAACCCAGCAATACATCCGTCTGTACTGTTCTTTCATGAGCTTCATCAACGATTATAACTGAGTACCGTGAGAGATACGGGTCTAAAAGTGCTTCCCTGTGATCATATGCAGTATATATTATAATTAAATAATAATATAAATACTAATCAAATAAATAAATGCTTTTAATAACTTTAGCTTAATAATTTACACAAATGCAACAAGATGTGCCGAACTATATACCAACCTTAATAGCAATCCATCTGTCATGTACTTAATTCTTGTTGAGATTGAAGTCACATCCTCAAACCTAATTGAGTACCCAACTTTTTGCCCCAATTCAACACCGCATTCTTCAGCTACACGTTTTGCAACAGTTACCGCAGCAACACGTCTTGGCTGAGTGATTCCAATCGTTCTTCCATCACGACAGAAACCACCATTATACAAATATTGAGGTAACTCTGTCAGAATAAAACTAAGCCATAAACATATGTATTATGATTTATAAATGATGCCCGTAACAGAAAATGAAAACTAACGATTGTAAAAACTCACGCGTTGTCTTCCCGCTTCCAGTTTCACCAACGATTATAAGCGTATCGTTTTTTCGCACCTCCTCTACTAGTCTTTTTTCAACTAAGCAAATTAACAATTACTTAGTAACTGAAGATTTTTCAGCTTAAAATCTAATTAATCACACTTAAGTTAATGAGATCACAACAAGCTTAATAGCCTTTCCAATGTGTTTAGAAGGTGAGACACATTAATGCAACTTCAAAGAGCAAGTGAATGAGTGATTCACATGTCAAACTTAGTTATCAATAACATATATCAAAATCAAACTGTTTTAGTGAGCAATTTCTAATTATATTCAATCCTGATACATGTAATTTCCAGCATTCAAGTGGAGCAATATCCAGAACAAGTATGGTGAATCGAAGAGTTGTGTACCTGAAGCAATGGGTAAAGATCTTTTCTGTTGCTCAATCTTGTGTCTCCTGAGAGAACATTAGTTCAGTAATTGGAATACGATAGTTAAGAAAGAGTTGATAAGTATGTGTTTGAAATGCACCTGGCATTGTGATCGAAATTGAGAAGATTAGGTTTAAATTGAGGATTATTGTTGTTGAAATTGAAGTTTCTTCCGTCTCCGGTGGCCATGGAAGGCATCTCCGAGGGATTACAAATTGAGTACTAAGGCAGCACTTATCTGTAATTGAATTTGTCAATATGTAAGAAAAACTTATTAGTTATTCAAGTAAACAATGCAGTTAAGCAATCCAAAAGGCAATTTCTTTAAGGCATGGGTTTTGACCTCTTTTTCAATCTATTTGAAGCACTTGTAAAAGTAGCTCTATTTCATTCAACCCGCTTAGTGACTTATCAATAGGAAGCTTGTTAGCGGGTGATTAACTACTTGTTTTTTTTTTCATTTTTAGTGTGAAAAATGATTAAAATTTATACACCATCAACATTACCAATACACCACTAGAATTTGAAATTTATCGCTATACCCTTCACAACTACAAAATAAAAAAAATAGACAACCATAAAAAGGTAAGAATCTATTTTTTTTTTAAACCTTTAGGTCTCTTTTGTTTCGTGGGATTCAAAGGAATTAGATTCCATATTCACGTTTGTTTGTCAAAAAAAAAAGGAATGAATTTGAATTCCATTCCAATCCTATTTTCTGTTTGTTTATTAGTTTACCGAAAATTGGAATGGAATCACGTCAAAAGACCAAACTACCCTTTATTCATTTTTATATTAAAACTTCATAACTACACACACAAACACTAATATATATGTGTGTCAACACTCAACACACACACATATACTTACCTATAATATGTATATCTATATATGTGTGTGTACACCTCACAAGCTCTTACAATTGGAATACCTCTAAACATTCAACCATTTCAATTTTACTCAGTCATTTCGATACTACTTTACCGTAAAACTAGCATAGCTCGAAATAAGTACTCTGTATATAATTTTCGAACTAATAAAGTACCAACATAGCTCGAAATTGTAATCACTCTTCTAGCATAAGCTTCACAAACTATCAAGGCACACAACAACAACAACACAAACTATCAAGGCACTTGACCTATAAATTGATGCTGCAACTCTTTCACTGTAGCAATAATCCTATCAAAAAGCTCATCACCTTCGCAAACATCAATAACCAAATGCACAGTTAGTGTAGAAGTTTTTTTGGATAAAAATAGTGAACAGTAGAAATGTAAACACAATTGAAGATGAAGATTGAACTGTAAACACAATTGAATAAAAAGGAGAACAGGTTGTGTGTAGTGTGTAGAACAAATATCCTTCCACGTTTCATCAGCACAGGCCATAGTTGTTAATAGCGAATAGCGGTAAATAGCGATGACCTACCTATATGCTACGTAGCGAATAGCGGTAAATAGCGGCCGCTATTTCGTATTTAGCGATAACCTTGTAAAATATAATTATGTATATATATTACAATATTACCTTAAAAGTCTTACATATTATATATATATATTAGAAAACAATATATAATACCAAGTCTTAAACTATTATAAGTTTAATCAAAGATCATCTAAATCTTTATATTCGAGCTCATCTCCCTCCGACTCTGATCAGAGTCAGACTATAATCAGACTAAAATTAAGACTAAAAAACAAAGAAATCAGATGTTGTTCAACTGTTATAAACAAAGAAGGTAAAACAGAGGATGTTCAACTGAGAAATAAGAACCATTAATAATAATTTCACAAATTAAGAATCATTAACTAATAAAGTAAGAATCATTAAAATAAATTAGAAAATAAAATAAATATTTAAGATATATAATAAATAGCAAATAATAAAGTAAGAATCATTAAAATAAATTCTTTTATTTGTTACCGACTCATTCTTCCACAAGAGTAGGCAACTGACACGTAGCTGGCTAACAAATTAGCAAATAAAATAAATAATAAGATAGTGGCACGTAAGATGCACTATTTTTCAATAATACTCAGAAATCATAGACATATACTTACAGATAATTAGAAATCGAGGAGAGCAGTTGGATTGAAGAGACTAAGAGCTGTAGTCGGAGCTTGTACAGTCGCCGGAGAAGAGAGCAGTAGCCAGAGAGGAGAGCAGAGTCGCCGGACTGCCGGAGAAGAAAGCAGAAACGCACGACGGCAGGAGGGAGAGCGCAGAATCGAGAGACGTTGATGACTTGAGGCTGCCGTTTGTTTTTTTTTTTTCTTTTTAACAGTTAACCGTAGCTATAATTCATTGTTGTCAATAGCGCCAGATAGCGCCGCTATCGCGAATAGCGTAGCGTAGCGCCTCTGGTCCGCTATCTGGCATATAGCGATAGCGATGCAATTTTCCTTTTTTTTTTTTACCTTTAAGGGTAATACATATATAAGATATAAGAAGATTAGGGTTTTTACTATACGCTGTAAAAAACGATAGAGTGGTCTGCGACTTGCGACTTACGCCTCTCCCTCCCGCAACTGACTCCTCTTCTCCGGCGACCTGCTCTCTTCTCCGGCGACTGTACAACCTCGATCCATTCCATCTCAGCTCTCCTCGATTTCTATTTCATTGTAAGTCTCTATGATTTTTGAGTTATTTTTTCTGAAATTATGATTCAAGTTTAATATAGTTTATGAAATTGTGGTTCTTATTTCTTAGCTTATACTTTATAATTCTGATTTGTGAGTTTATAAGGGTCAAAATTCTGATTTTTTTAGTTAGAATGGGGTTCTCTTCAGCCTCTGTTTTTATATTCTTGTTTATAATTCTGAATCTTGATTTCTAAGTTCAAAATTCTGTTTTCTGATATCATAATTCTGATATCTAAGTTTATAATGATGATTTCTTAGTTTATTTTATCACTTATTTAGCTGGAGTTGTTCAAAGACTTGTACAACCTCTGTTTTTTTAATTTTTTAAGTTTATGATTCTGATTTTATGTGTTGTTTGGAAATAGAGATGGGTAAAGATGTGGATGTGGGATGGAACTACGGGGCTTTGGTTGAAGGAACCAAAAACAGTGTACAATGCAATTTTTGTGGTTTCGTGTCTAATGGCGGAATTACAAGGCATAAACATCACCTTGCGCGAGATTCCGGTGATGTATCAAAATGTAAAAAAGTTCCAAATGACGTGTCTCAAATGTTTAAAGAAGGTTTTGAGAAAAAAAAGGAAATGAAGAAAGCAATGAATCAAATACCCGACTTTGATGATATTGTTGATTTAGACGAAGAAGAAGATGAGGATGATGATGAACTTACCCAAGCTAAACGAAAGGGGAAAGCCGGCTCAACGGCAAATGCATCTAAGAAGGTAAAAGGGCCTTTGGATATGCACTTTAAGCCATCTGGTGAAGCGGGAAAGAAAAGGGGGAATGTAGTAGGAAGCTCCCAATACAAAGATGTGCAGAAAAAGTTAAGACAAAATGCAATACAAAAATTTTGTCGTTGGATGTATGATGCGGGTATTTCATTCAATGCGGTGAAGTATGATAGTTTAAAGCCCGCATTTCAAGCAATCGCCGAATATGGCTGTGATTTAAATCCCCCTAGCTATCACGAAGCAAGAGTTCCTATGTTAAAGCTTGAGAAGGAACATACAAAAATGATTTTGAAAGAAAACGAGCTTGAGAAGAAGATGTATGGGTGTTCCTTGATGGCGGATGGATGGAGGGATCGTAAAGGAAGAGCACTCATCAACTTCTTGGTGAACACTCCTCGAGGGAGTGTGTTTATTGAGTCGGTTGATGCTTCAAGCTATTCTCATACGGGTAAGTGGTGCCAACTTACTTAGTTATATTATAATTTGTCACTTACAAGTTACAACTTACTAAATGTTTACAAACTTTCTTAGGTGAGAATTTATTCAAATTGTTTGACCGATTCATTCAAAAAGTCGGGCCCAGGGATGTTGTTCAAATTGTTACCGATAGCGCGAGTAACAATGTTTTAGCCGGTAAGTTTACAAATTACAATGAACTTATTATTTATTACTTCAATAATTATATATTGATAATATATTCTAACAATAATTATATTTAAATTGTTAGGAATTTAGAGAAAAACTTGAGAGAACTTTTTATTGAACTTGAACGTAAAAATGAAAAAGAGATTACAACAGAAGACTACTGCTACTATTTATAGACACACTAACTAACCGACTCTAACTGAAATCACCAGCTAAATCCAACTGAACTGAATTCAGCAAATTATCAACTGAACACCAGCTGAACACCATCAGCTGCTGACCATTTCAGTTCAGCTGACACCTCGAATCTGAATCTGAATCTGAATTAAAGTCACATTTCAACAAATCTCCACCTTGACTTTAATTCTATTTCCAGCTATCAACGTTTAGAAGATCTAAACAGTGTCTGAACTTGTTTAAGGTAAGAGGCTTTGTGAGCGCATCAGCTGGATTATCTTCAGTCTTTACTTTCTGAACTTTTACCCTTCTTTCAGAACGAATAAAATGATAACGCACATCTATGTGCTTTGTCCTCTCATGATGCACTTGATCCTTTGCTAGACAAATAGCACTTAAACTATCACAAAAGATCACCGCCTGATCTTGATGAAACCCCATATCACCAAGCAAACCTTTCAACCAAATTCCTTCCTTTGCAGCCTCTGTAAGTGCCATATATTCAGCCTCTGTCGTGGACAACGCAACTGACGGCTGTAATGTTGCTTTCCAACTCACCACGGCACTTCCAACAGTGAAAACATATCCCGTTAAGGACCTTCTAGTGTCAAGATCAGCTGCATAATCTGAGTCTGTGTAACCAGCCACAAAACTCTCACCTTTTCCTCCATAAATGAGACCCACATCAGCTGATCCTTTCAGATAACGAAAAATCCTTTTCACTGTAGCCCAATGCTCTTTTCCTGGACAAGCCATATAGCGTGAAACAACACTAATAGCATGAGCTATGTCAGGTCTAGTACATACCATGACATACATAAGACTCCCCACTGCATTTGAATAAGGAACTCTGCTCATATACTCTTTTTCAGCTTCTGATTGAGGTGCTAAAGCCACCGACAACCTGAAATTTGCTGAAGACGGAGTACTCAATGGCTTTGCCGATGTCATTCCAAACCGAGATAGAATCTTCATAATGTAACTTTTCTGTGACAAGAAAAGTTTACCCTTTGATCTGTCCCGAATAATCTCCATACCAAGAATCTTTTGAGCAGCCCCCAAATCCTTCATATCAAACTCAGAATTAAGTAGTTGTTTTAACTTCTTAATTTCAGTCTTATCTCGAGATGCCACTAACATATCATCCACATAAAGTAGCAAATAAACCATTGAACCACCAGCTACTTTCTTATGATATATGCAGCAATCATAGGGACTTCGATTAAATCCGTGGCTCACCATAAAACTATCAAACCGTTTATACCACTGCCTCGGAGATTGCTTCAATCCATACAACGATTTCTTGAGCTTGCACACATAATTTTCTTTCCCTTTAACCACAAACCCCTCCGGTTGATTCATATATATCTCCTCTTCAAGATCACCATGCAGAAACGCTGTTTTAACATCCAACTGTTCCAGCTCCAGGTTCTGCTGTGCTACAAGTGCTAACAACACTCTAATTGAAGTATGACGCACCACCGGAGAGAATATTTCATTGTAGTCAACCCCTTGCTCTTGGCTATAACCCCTAGCCACCAAACGAGCTTTGTACCTTACATTTTCAACTCCTGGCAGCCCCTCTTTCCTTTTGAAAATCCACTTGCAAGTCACAACTTTCCTGCCTTGAGGTAACTTGACCAGCTCCCAAGTTCTATTTTTGTGTAAGGACTCCATCTCCTCACTCATGGCTCCTATCCACACATCAGCCTCCTTAGTTGTGATTGCCTCCCGATAAGTAGAAGGTTCAAAGAATTCCAACTCTTCAGCAACTTGCAATGCGTAAGCCACCACATCATCAAACCCATACCTGATTGGCCTACCAACATGTCTTCGAGGCTTATCCAACGCTATGGATCGAAATTCCACAGGTTCCACATGTTGTTGTTGCTTATTGAAATCAACAAGTTCTGTTTGAACTTCATTACTTCGCTGTCCAGCAGTGTTTTCATCCCCATCAGAGTCATTAAACTCATACTCCACCTGTTTAGAGTTACCCTCTTCTTGGTCTTTTGAAGTAGATGATGAAGTAGACGAATATCGCACACCACGCAACATACTCTCCTCATCAAACACTACATCACGGCTGAGAATTACCTTTCTCTCATCAACAGACCAGATTCTATACCCTTTTACACCAGCACCATATCCCATGAACAACCCCTTCTTTGACCTTGGTTCTAACTTTCCTTCACTCACATGGTAGTAGGAAGGACACCCAAACACCCTCAAGTTTGTGTAATCAGCTGGCTTTCCGGACCACATTTCAATAGGGGTTTTACATCCAATGGCTGTTGCGGGACTTCTGTTAATCAAATAACACACCGTGTTCAAGGCTTCAGCCCAAAAACTCCTAGAAAGGCCTGCATTTGACAGCACACACCTGACCCTTTCTAGCAGAGTTTTATTCATCCTTTCAGCCACTCCATTCTGCTGTGGAGTGTGCCTAACCGTATGATGCCTTGCTATCCCTTCATCTTTACAAAACCGATCAAATTCATTGGAACAAAACTCCAAACCATTATCAGTTCGTAACCTCTTTATTTTCTTCCCAACTTGATTTTCAATGAGAACCTTCCAATCCTTGAATTTCTCAAACGACTCACTCTTGTGTTTCATAACAAACACAAACGTCATCCTTGAGTAATCGTCAACAATTGAGAGAAAATACCGACCACCACCAAGAGAAGGAACTTGTGAAGGACCCCAACAATCAGCATGCAAATAATCCAAAGTAGCTTTCGTGTTATGAACAGCCTTTGAAAAACTAACCCTTCTCTGTTTTCCAAAGATACAATGTTCACAAAACCCCAATTCAGCCACCTTATGACCTCCAAGAAGCCCTTGCTTACTGAGCATGATCATCCCTTTCTCGCTAACATGCCCCAACCTCATATGCCACAAACGGGTCACATCTGACTCGTTTTTATCAGAGTTGAGTGCTGGTGAAGCTGATCCAACAACTGTACTGCCTTCAAGCTCGTACAATGTACCTTTCTTGACTCCTTTCATCACTACTAATGCTCCTTTAGAGATCTTAAGAACTCCCCTTTCACCACTGTACTTGAAACCCTTCGAATCTAATGCTCCCAAAGAGATTAAATTCCGTTTCAAAGCCGGTACATGGCGTACATCAGTCAACGTTCTCACTACACCATCATGCATCTTGATACTTACTGAACCTATTCCAACAATCTTACATGGTTCATCATTCCCCATCAAAACACTTCCTGTTGATGTTTTTTCATAAGTATCAAATCAGGCCCTGTTTGGTGTCATATGAAACGAACCCCCAGAGTCAAGAATCCAAACATCTTGCTGACTTTTTGAGTCAACAGCTGCAAGAACTAGATCAGCCTCCGAACCTGAATCTTCTCTACCAATAGCAGCGGACGCCCTTTCATTACGTTTCGGGCATTCATTCTTCCAATGTCCAGGTTCACCGCACCTGAAACATTCATCTTTAGGGCCAACTTTCGATCCTCTACCCCTGGATTTTGATCGACTTCTGCCCTTCCATTTGCCTTTGCTTCTCTCTCTACCCCTTTCTCTACCATCATTTGCTGCTGTCAATCCAGCAGATTGACTATCAGCTCCATTCCCAGAAGCTTTATGGCGCAATTCACGTGAATGCAAGCTTGATCTAACTTCTTCCAAAGTGATCATGTCTCTCCCAACTACAAAAGAATTGACAAAGTTTTCGTATGAAGGTGGCAGTGAAACCAACAAGATAAGAGCAGCATCCTCATCATCTATCTTGACGAGTTGAACTCCATTCTTATGGATTTGAAGAATGTGGATGTCAAGATAGATGATGAGGATGCTGCTCTTATCTTGTTGGTTTCACTGCCACCTTCATACGAAAACTTTGTCAATTCTTTTGTAGTTGGGAGAGACATGATCACTTTGGAAGAAGTTAGATCAAGCTTGCATTCACGTGAATTGCGCCATAAAGCTTCTGGGAATGGAGCTGATAGTCAATCTGCTGGATTGACAGCAGCAAATGATGGTAGAGAAAGGGGTAGAGAGAGAAGCAAAGGCAAATGGAAGGGCAGAAGTCGATCAAAATCCAGGGGTAGAGGATCGAAAGTTGGCCCTAAAGATGAATGTTTCAGGTGCGGTGAACCTGGACATTGGAAGAATGAATGCCCGAAACGTAATGAAAGGGCGTCCGCTGCTATTGGTAGAGAAGATTCAGGTTCGGAGGCTGATCTAGTTCTTGCAGCTGTTGACTCAAAAAGTCAGCAAGATGTTTGGATTCTTGACTCTGGGGGTTCGTTTCATATGACACCAAACAGGGCCTGATTTGATACTTATGAAAAAACATCAACAGGAAGTGTTTTGATGGGGAATGATGAACCATGTAAGATTGTTGGAATAGGTTCAGTAAGTATCAAGATGCATGATGGTGTAGTGAGAACGTTGACTGATGTACGCCATGTACCGGCTTTGAAACGGAATTTAATCTCTTTGGGAGCATTAGATTCGAAGGGTTTCAAGTACAGTGGTGAAAGGGGAGTTCTTAAGATCTCTAAAGGAGCATTAGTAGTGATGAAAGGAGTCAAGAAAGGTACATTGTACGAGCTTGAAGGCAGTACAGTTGTTGGATCAGCTTCACCAGCACTCAACTCTGATAAAAACGAGTCAGATGTGACCCGTTTGTGGCATATGAGGTTGGGGCATGTTAGCGAGAAAGGGATGATCATGCTCAGTAAGCAAGGGCTTCTTGGAGGTCATAAGGTGGCTGAATTGGGGTTTTGTGAACATTGTATCTTTGGAAAACAGAGAAGGGTTAGTTTTTCAAAGGCTGTTCATAACACGAAAGCTACTTTGGATTATTTGCATGCTGATTGTTGGGGTCCTTCACAAGTTCCTTCTCTTGGTGGTGGTCGGTATTTTCTCTCAATTGTTGACGATTACTCAAGGATGACGTTTGTGTTTGTTATGAAACACAAGAGTGAGTCGTTTGAGAAATTCAAGGATTGGAAGGTTCTCATTGAAAATCAAGTTGGGAAGAAAATAAAGAGGTTACGAACTGATAATGGTTTGGAGTTTTGTTCCAATGAATTTGATCGGTTTTGTAAAGATGAAGGGATAGCAAGGCATCATACGGTTAGGCACACTCCACAGCAGAATGGAGTGGCTGAAAGGATGAATAAAACTCTGCTAGAAAGGGTCAGGTGTGTGCTGTCAAATGCAGGCCTTTCTAGGAGTTTTTGGGCTGAAGCCTTGAACACGGTGTGTTATTTGATTAACAGAAGTCCCGCAACAGCCATTGGATGTAAAACCCCTATTGAAATGTGGTCCGGAAAGCCAGCTGATTACACAAACTTGAGGGTGTTTGGGTGTCCTTCCTACTACCATGTGAGTGAAGGAAAGTTAGAACCAAGGTCAAAGAAGGGGTTGTTCATGGGATATGGTGCTGGTGTAAAAGGGTATAGAATCTGGTCTGTTGATGAGAGAAAGGTAATTCTCAGCCGTGATGTAGTGTTTGATGAGGAGAGTATGTTGCGTGGTGTGCGATATTCGTCTACTTCATCATCTACTTCAAAAGACCAAGAAGAGGGTAACTCTAAACAGGTGGAGTATGAGTTTAATGACTCTGATGGGGATGAAAACACTGCTGGACAGCGAAGTAATGAAGTTCAAACAGAACTTGTTGATTTCAATAAGCAACAACAACATGTGGAACCTGTGGAATTTCGATCCATAGCGTTGGATAAGCCTCGAAGACATGTTGGTAGGCCAATCAGGTATGGGTTTGATGATGTGGTGGCTTACGCATTGCAAGTTGCTGAAGAGTTGGAATTCTTTGAACCTTCTACTTATCGGGAGGCAATCACAACTAAGGAGGCTGATGTGTGGATAGGAGCCATGAGTGAGGAGATGGAGTCCTTACACAAAAATAGAACTTGGGAGCTGGTCAAGTTACCTCAAGGCAGGAAAGTTGTGACTTGCAAGTGGATTTTCAAAAGGAAAGAGGGGCTGCCAGGAGTTGAAAATGTAAGGTACAAAGCTCGTTTGGTGGCTAGGGGTTATAGCCAAGAGCAAGGGGTTGACTACAATGAAATATTCTCTCCGGTGGTGCGTCATACTTCAATTAGAGTGTTGTTAGCACTTGTAGCACAGCAGAACCTGGAGCTGGAACAGTTGGATGTTAAAACAGCGTTTCTGCATGGTGATCTTGAAGAGGAGATATATATGAATCAACCGGAGGGGTTTGTGGTTAAAGGGAAAGAAAATTATGTGTGCAAGCTCAAGAAATCGTTGTATGGATTGAAGCAATCTCCGAGGCAGTGGTATAAACGGTTTGATAGTTTTATGGTGAGCCACGGATTTAATCGAAGTCCCTATGATTGCTGCATATATCATAAGAAAGTAGCTGGTGGTTCAATGGTTTATTTGCTACTTTATGTGGATGATATGTTAGTGGCATCTCGAGATAAGACTGAAATTAAGAAGTTAAAACAACTACTTAATTCTGAGTTTGATATGAAGGATTTGGGGGCTGCTCAAAAGATTCTTGGTATGGAGATTATTCGGGACAGATCAAAGGGTAAACTTTTCTTGTCACAGAAAAGTTACATTATGAAGATTCTATCTCGGTTTGGAATGACATCGGCAAAGCCATTGAGTACTCCGTCTTCAGCAAATTTCAGGTTGTCGGTGGCTTTAGCACCTCAATCAGAAGCTGAAAAAGAGTATATGAGCAGAGTTCCTTATTCAAATGCAGTGGGGAGTCTTATGTATGTCATGGTATGTACTAGACCTGACATAGCTCATGCTATTAGTGTTGTTTCACGCTATATGGCTTGTCCAGGAAAAGAGCATTGGGCTACAGTGAAAAGGATTTTTCGTTATCTGAAAGGATCAGCTGATGTGGGTCTCATTTATGGAGGAAAAGGTGAGAGTTTTGTGGCTGGTTACACAGACTCAGATTATGCAGCTGATCTTGACACTAGAAGGTCCTTAACGGGATATGTTTTCACTGTTGGAAGTGCCGTGGTGAGTTGGAAAGCAACATTACAGCCGTCAGTTGCGTTGTCCACGACAGAGGCTGAATATATGGCACTTACAGAGGCTGCAAAGGAAGGAATTTGGTTGAAAGGTTTGCTTGGTGATATGGGGTTTCATCAAGATCAGGCGGTGATCTTTTGTGATAGTTTAAGTGCTATTTGTCTAGCAAAGGATCAAGTGCATCATGAGAGGACAAAGCACATAGATGTGCGTTATCATTTTATTCGTTCTGAAAGAAGGGTAAAAGTTCAGAAAGTAAAGACTGAAGATAATCCAGCTGATGCGCTCACAAAGCCTCTTACCTTAAACAAGTTCAGACACTGTTTAGATCTTCTAAACGTTGATAGCTGGAAATAGAATTAAAGTCAAGGTGGAGATTTGTTGAAATGTGACTTTAATTCAGATTCAGATTCAGATTCGAGGTGTCAGCTGAACTGAAATGGTCAGCAGCTGATGGTGTTCAGCTGGTGTTCAGTTGATAATTTGCTGAATTCAGTTCAGTTGGATTTAGCTGGTGATTTCAGTTAGAGTCGGTTAGTTAGTGTGTCTATAAATAGTAGCAGTAGTCTTCTGTTGTAATCTCTTTTTCATTTTTACGTTCAAGTTCAATAAAAAGTTCTCTCAAGTTTTTCTCTAAATTCCTAACAATTTAAATATAATTATTGTTAGAATATATTATCAATATATAATTATTGAAGTAATAAATAATAAGTTCATTGTAATTTGTAAACTTACCGGCTAAAACATTGTTACTCGCGCTATCGGTAACAATTTGAACAACATCCCTGGGCCCGACTTTTTGAATGAATCGGTCAAACAATTTGAATAAATTCTCACCTAAGAAAGTTTGTAAACATTTAGTAAGTTGTAACTTGTAAGTGACAAATTATAATATAACTAAGTAAGTTGGCACCACTTACCCGTATGAGAATAGCTTGAAGCATCAACCGACTCAATAAACACACTCCCTCGAGGAGTGTTCACCAAGAAGTTGATGAGTGCTCTTCCTTTACGATCCCTCCATCCATCCGCCATCAAGGAACACCCATACATCTTCTTCTCAAGCTCGTTTTCTTTCAAAATCATTTTTGTATGTTCCTTCTCAAGCTTTAACATAGGAACTCTTGCTTCGTGATAGCTAGGGGGATTTAAATCACAGCCATATTCGGCGATTGCTTGAAATGCGGGCTTTAAACTATCATACTTCACCGCATTGAATGAAATACCCGCATCATACATCCAACGACAAAATTTTTGTATTGCATTTTGTCTTAACTTTTTCTGCACATCTTTGTATTGGGAGCTTCCTACTACATTCCCCCTTTTCTTTCCCGCTTCACCAGATGGCTTAAAGTGCATATCCAAAGGCCCTTTTACCTTCTTAGATGCATTTGCCGTTGAGCCGGCTTTCCCCTTTCGTTTAGCTTGGGTAAGTTCATCATCATCCTCATCTTCTTCTTCGTCTAAATCAACAATATCATCAAAGTCGGGTATTTGATTCATTGCTTTCTTCATTTCCTTTTTTTTCTCAAAACCTTCTTTAAACATTTGAGACACGTCATTTGGAACTTTTTTACATTTTGATACATCACCGGAATCTCGCGCAAGGTGATGTTTATGCCTTGTAATTCCGCCATTAGACACGAAACCACAAAAATTGCATTGTACACTGTTTTTGGTTCCTTCAACCAAAGCCCCGTAGTTCCATCCCACATCCACATCTTTACCCATCTCTATTTCCAAACAACACATAAAATCAGAATCATAAACTTAAAAAATTAAAAAAACAGAGGTTGTACAAGTCTTTGAACAACTCCAGCTAAATAAGTGATAAAATAAACTAAGAAATCATCATTATAAACTTAGATATCAGAATTATGATATCAGAAAACAGAATTTTGAACTTAGAAATCAAGATTCAGAATTATAAACAAGAATATAAAAACAGAGGCTGAAGAGAACCCCATTCTAACTAAAAAAATCAGAATTTTGACCCTTATAAACTCACAAATCAGAATTATAAAGTATAAGCTAAGAAATAAGAACCACAATTTCATAAACTATATTAAACTTGAATCATAATTTCAGAAAAAATAACTCAAAAATCATAGAGACTTACAATGAAATAGAAATCGAGGAGAGCTGAGATGGAATGGATCGAGGTTGTACAGTCGCCGGAGAAGAGAGCAGTCGCCGGAGAAGAGAGCAGGTCGCCGGAGAAGAAGAGTCAGTTGCGGGAGGGAGAGGCGTAAGTCGCAAGTCGCAGACCACTCTATCGTTTTTTACAGCGTATAGTAAAAACCCTAATCTTCTTATATCTTATATATGTATTACCCTTAAAGGTAAAAAAAAAAAAAAAAAAAAAAAAGGAAAATTGCATCGCTATCGCTATATGCCAGATAGCGGACCAGAGGCGCTACGCTACGCTATTCGCGATAGCGGCGCTATCTGGCGCTATTGACAACAATGATCCACTCACGACCAGATGTCATTGTTTCTACTCTTTATTAATCATAAAATATTAATCAGTTGCACAAATTATCAATCCTAAGTCCTAACAGGTAGAAGCATACATCACTTAATTATATTCAATATAACCAAATAGTAATATTTTAACTCGTAAGCCATGAGTGTATACATCATAGTTTGACCCGGATAAATTATAACCAGAATCAGCCAGCAGGTCATGAGCAAAAACATATATATAGAAAGACCAGGTGGGTTTTAGTATTAGATGAAATCATCCTGCTTAAAGGATAATATCCAACAATGCATTGAACCAATACAACTAGAGCTCCTCATTATTTAACTTAAGAGTGTGTATAGTTTAATGTTTATTTAGAATCCATAAATTAAATGAATGCAGCCAATTATAGCGAGAGAATCACTAGTAGGCATCATATGTTACATCTGATATATCCTAGAGCAAGACCCAATCAAGTAAGAAAACAAAAACAGCATAGTTAACTTTGGTAAGCCAAACTAATTCCAATACAATCTCAAGTGGAGGGAAACTGACTATTAGATCTTGTATTCATACAATTGAATCTATATGTGACATAGTATTGGGCAATTTCACCATCACAATTTATGATAAATACTTGATTATAAGATAAACAAGGAGAAACTATGATGTATATATCATATGAATGCAGCCAATTATAGCCAGAGAATCACTAGTAGGCATCATATGTTACATCCGATATATCCTAGAGCAAGACCCAATCAAGTAAGAAAACAAAAACAGCATAGTTAACTTTGGTAAGCCAAACTAATTCCGATACAATCTCAAGTGGAGGGAAAGTGACTATTAGATCTTGTATTCATACAATTGAATCTATATGTGACATAGTATTGGGCAATTTCACCATCACAATTTATGATAAATACTTGATTATAAGATAAACAAGGAGAAACTATGATGTATATATCATATGAATGCAGCCAATTATAGCCAGAGAATCACTAGTAGGCATCATATGTTACATCCGATATATCCTAGAGCAAGACCCAATCAAGTAAGAAAACAAAAACAGCATAGTTAACTTTGGTAAGCCAAACTAATTCCGATACAATCTCAAGTGGAGGGAAAGTGACTATTAGATCTTGTATTCATACAATTGAATCTATATGTGACATAGTATTGGGCAATTTCACCATCACAATTTATGATAAATACTTGATTATAAGATAAACAAGGAGAAACTATGATGTTTATATCATATGAATATATGTGAGTTGAATGTATATCAACTACAATTAACATTGTGGTTCTTTTAGTGTGCAATCAGATACATACGTGTATATATATTTAGGTATGAACAAAATCTCAACCATATTAGCTAAATATTACTTCAAATATCCACTTAATGAAAAAATAACAATCAAATTAGCACAAGATGTCAATCATATTAGCTAAATTATTACTTCAAATATATGCCGTATGAAAAAATAACAATGAATCAACAGAGACTATCGAACCATATGACAATCATATTAGCTAAATTAGCATAAATGAAAAAATTAGACAACAAACCTCAATTAAAAAATACGTAAGAACAAAAAGTATAACTTACGAGATCTGTTCCGAGTTAGAAGCAAGTGAGCGGCGATTAGACTATGACTATGGCGGTGGACGGAATGCAGAGTACGATGATGATGATGATCGTGGGTACGATGGAGTATGGCGGTGGACGGAATGCGGAGGAGCGTGAATCGACTACGACATTTCGAGCGGAATGAGCGAATCGACTACGAGTCTATGATAATCTCTTTTGGTTGTGAAGCGTGAATCCCACCATTACTACGACATTTTGAACGGAATGCAGAATCTACGAAATTAGGGCATGAAGCAAATGGGCCTTTTTACATTAAAAAATTAGGGCCGTTTTTATCTGATATATTGACTATTGACTTTAGATGTTAAAATGGTTGAGTTGACTATGTCAAAGTTTAACAAATCGTAAATAGTATTTATTGAAGCATTAAAAATTTTAAGATTAACAATTATCTGATCAAATTAATTCACACTAAATAAATTAACTATTTTATAATTAAATTATCCGATTCATTTTTGTAAAATGTGAATTGTTGTTTTAAAAACAATCATAAACTCACACTAATAAATTAACTATTTTATAACTTAGCGACTTGGTTAGTGATTTGTTTGAGCAAGTCACAAAAGTTAACGATTTGGTTAGAGACTTGTTTGAGCAAGTCATAAAATTGGCGACTTGATCGGTGACTTGTTTGAACAAGTCACAAAATTAGTGACTTTGATAGGGACATGTTTAAGCAAGTCATAAATTAGCGACTTGCTTGGTGACTTCTTAAGCAAGTCGTAAAATTAGGGACTTGTTGAAAGGCTCATTTGAACAAGTCAGAACATTAGCGATATATTTAATGACATAGTTTAAGACCTTGTTGACTATTATTATATATTTCAACATCATTTACGACGTGGAAGACTTGATTGTCACTAAAACTATCACTACGTTTGTCACAATTTTGTGACGTTGAGTATTATGCCACTAAAGATGTCGCTAAATAGCTTTTTTCTAGTTGTGATGGTTAAAAGGATTATTTTAACTAGTTAAGTTGAAATAAAGGATTATTATATTTTTGGATTAAAATATAATATTTAACCGTAATAGTGTATTATTGTTGAACAAAGTAAAACAAGGACAATTTTAATCAATTAAGTGTTTTTGGATTAAAACACATTTGGTGTAATAGTTTTTTATACCAATAGTAAATAATTGATTAAAAAGGATGACAGTTTTTGTCATATTTCTCGTCTCGATTAATAGTTTAATTAATTGAGAGGTAACGAGAAAGGTTAATAGATCAAGGATGTATGTATGTTGTTTGCATTATTTATTTTTTATATGTAATGCGTGGTTGATTATTTATATATTGTATATATATATATGTATATATATATATATATATATATATATATATATATATATATATATATATATATATATATGTTGAATGGGTTTGACTTGTATACTAAGTCGCATTAGTATTTTTAAGTCGCGTTTGTAGTTTCTACATGTCAACTACAAATGCTTGACTTAAACAAGTCAACAGTATATTTTTGCTTTGGTTGGACATGTAGGTTATAGGTTTTGCCAACTTAGATTTGTGGTTGTGTTTTCTTTTCTGTATTTCTTTTTGGTTTTGAGGAGGCCTACGTGCTACTTACAACCCCTTTTATGATGTAAAAGTAATAGAATAGGATTTCATGTACTCTAGTTTAGTTTGTTGTAACCAAAACCAAGGACGAAGATATATAAAGATGGAGTTTTTCAAAGATGGAGGAACAAGATAGAATTGCTCGAGTCAAGACCGGAGGTGTCAAGGCCAGTGGGAGCAAGGAGACTTAACACAAGATCAAGCCACGGGATCTAGCTTTGTCTAGTTTGTCCTTAGTTGATCCCTTAGGACATAGTTGGCAAAACTATAACAAGTTTATTATCTGCATGGTTGTGCTTTGCTTTTATGATTATTATGCGACTATAAAATTAAAGCAAGAGGTTGATAATAGTTTTTATTAATCATAGGTAAAACCACGGTATATGATAAAATTGGAATACGATAACAGTTTTATAAAATTAAATATTTCATGAATGTCGTATCAGCATTTTAAAACAGTTTGTTTTTAAGATGGTTTTATCATAAGATGTATTGTGTACCTAGTTCAAAGGTATACTAAGATATACGGATTTTAAAACATATAGTTTTAAAATGGTTTTACAAAACTGGAAATCAAGTTTTTCAAACTTGGATAAAACCCAAGAAAATCTTAGATCAGTGTGCTACCCACCTAATGGTACACCTTTACTGTTAAACGGTACTCGGGTGTCGGAAGTGCCCAAACCTTGGGCATCCGGGTTCAAACCATTATGGGAAAGGGTATGAAAGATTCTGCGATAATCGGGAGTCCCGGCAGAATTCATACTGTCTTAGGTGGTGCGATCCATTTTGGTGATAATCGGGAGTCCCGGCCCAAAATGCACTAGAGTAGAGTTAAACATACTAGATTTTGTCTAAGTACTCTACGAGGTGCTAGGAGTCGTATCAGATAGGTACGATTGGTACAGGGTGTTACCTACCAGAAATAGCATGACTTGGCACCAAGTGCCCAAACCTTGCGTTAATTGTGTGAAATATGGATCCTAGGGCTAATACTTATCATTTAAGGGTTTTTATGGATTTGTATTAGCAAAGTCTATTGTGTGTTACTAATTGAATTACATAATTGATACTGTAGATGGAAAACGCATCCAACACTAATAACCTCTTACTCAATTCTATCCTTAAGAAGGATAAATTCGCCGGACCTAACTTTCTCAACTAGGAGTGCAATCTTCGGATCGTGCTCAGGCATGAGAGAAAGTAGTATTTCCTCAAGGAGCCGGTAGGAAATGCTCCAGCCAATAGTGTATGAGCATGATGGAAACATCGGCTTATGACATGATCCGCTAGTTGAGGGACATGTTTTAGGAGCAGGTTCGTACAGGACGGTACGATATCACGAGGGCTCTTAACACTTGCAAGATGGATAAGGGTACTTCGGTTAGTACCCATGTCATGAAAATGAAAGGGTACATGGACCACCTAGAAAGGCTTGGACACCCAATACCATTGCAGCTGGCAACGTATATGATACTTAACTCGTTGTCTGATGACTATAAGCCTTTCATAGTCAACTACAACATGAACAACATGGAGAAATCCATAGCTGAGCTTCATTCGATGCTCAAGATAGTTAAGTCTAATATGCGTACTAAGTCCAAAGATATTCTCATGGTAGATAAGGGTAATAGTAATAAGAGGAAGGGGCGTAGTGGCAGGGACAAGGGTAAAACCAAGCCATGACCACCTGCACCTAGGGCCAAGGTAAATGGCAATGGCTAGGGCAAGAGATTTAAACAGAACAAAGCAAAGTCCGAGAATTGGTGCTTTAAGTACGGTGAGATAGGCTAGTACAAGGTCACCTGCCCGAAGAGTCACGAAGGTGGTGTTTAGTCTAACACCACAAGTAACTTCGGTGACTAACTTAAGTATTTGCTTTCAAGTAGTGTTTGACATTTGCAATCGTTTATTGCAATAGGTTAATGAAAGTGAAAGGTGCCAAGAATGCAAGGATCCCACATGAAGAAACAAGGATATTAATAATTCATAGTTGAAATTATTTTTCTATTTCAAAGCAGATTTTAAAATATTAATGAATTATTTAGTGACATATCCTTGCACATGGTTCGTGATTATATCTAGTCAAGTTTGACTAGAGGTTAACTAACAAGTCAAAGTTTTTGACTTATTAGTGGTTGATCATATGCATTAATTATTGCCATTGAGGTATATTAATACTAATTGCTCGACTAAACTTATGGAATTACTTGAATCAACACAGTTGGTGTTGTTGATTAAAAGGTTTATCTAATTGAGAACTTGTAAATATTTATGAGAACAAGTTCAAGGTTTGAACTAGTATTAAACACTTGAAATAATAGTTATTATTTCTGGGAATGTGTTTAAGGATAAAACATTGGTGAGCATGATTATAATAGCTATTATAATCAAGGGTACTCACATGTTTAAAATAAGAATCCGTACAAGTGTGTTATACTTGTAGTCATGTAATGTTTTGAGAAACCAATGTCCGTAATAGGAAATAGTGGGTATGTGGAAAACCCAAGTCTAAGGTTTCGTCGATTCTTATTCAAAATCTAAGTTTTAGATTTTATACTTAAAATCAGTACTTTGACTTTTGTGTGAAGTTTGACCAAGTCAATAAGGTATTTTAAGTAATGTTAAGTTTTCATAATAGTCAGTGGGAGCAATTGACCTACGCAAAGGTATTTATCAAGTTTTGATAAATTGAAATATATATGTATATATATTTGCGTAGAAGATAATAAGTGTTTTGGATAAACACGGTGATTATTAGCTTGTTGAATTACAAGAACGTATATAATTTTAATGACGGGTTTTTGAGGATTCAAAGTGGTCCAGGTGTTAGGACTAGTCCCAGGATGTCATAATTATATATTGAAATTCGATGTCCAATATTAACATATATAAAAAAATTATGTGTTGAAAATAATAAACAACATATTAGATAAGTGTTTATACACTAAGTATCTAATTTTGTTTGCGGGTTGGTGTAAACAAAAGGTTTATCATTTTAGTCTATTTCTTGGAATAGAAAAGTTTTATACATCTACAATGTAACTAGGTATAGTTACGAGATAATTTTATATATTCAGGAACAAGGAGTTAATCCAGTTCTCCAAGTTCAGGAATATGATAAAATCAAAAAGACTAGACTTGTTTTCAAGGTTTGCGGAAAACAAATCATCTAGCAAAATGAGTGGGAGCACTAGTTAGTGCATACTTGATTTTAGTTCATAGTAATGTTGTGATATCAAGAAGTGATCTGTGATAAGTCCACTTGAACCAACATAGTAACGCAAATAGACGCGGTGAATTGAGACGATGGACTAATTTTAATTTTGTACTATATTCTAGAGGGTGAATATGGAGAGTACATTATTAATCCCATTACTCTTCACATATTTTGTATGTTTTGGTAATATCCGTGAATAAAAGTGTTTATTCAAAATCTTGTCCGTGACTACCTTATCTTGGTGGGAACCTCGATTAGGGAGGTAATAACGTCATTGTAGTCCTTGGTGGAGATTCATAGTGATTGAAGATAGCTACCAGAAGTGTAGACCAAGGATGTATAGGTATTTACAAGGGTGTGAATACTGGATAGTGACATCGTGAAGAATACCGCGTGGTCTCCGAGTCAAAGGTATTCGTCATATAGGTTGCCCTCAAGCCTAAGATATTTGGTTTGGGATGCGTGGACTTCTGGCATTTGGATCGCACCTAACGCTACGCCGTAACAGGGTAGTTATAACGGGCGTATCTGGTGTCAGCGGAAAGCATGTTGCCAAATGCAAGTATGCGAGAGGCATTCTGCACCTCCTTTTAGGATAGATGTTTCTGGGCCCCTTGACTGATCTAGACTGTAGAAGTGCATGGCCATGTCCAAACAAACTGATTTGTTCTTTGTCGTTTATCATATCAGTCGAAATCGGATAGTCGAGAAAATTTTCTGAGTGTTCAGAGTTGACTCATACCATGCTCACACTCACAATCGAAACGTCGTGCTGCAGAGGGAAAAGCCTAAAGTATACCCAATCATAAGACAGGGGGTTCTTATGAAGTTTTTTTATAAAATAGTTAGTTTTATAAATTATAAAACAATTTGTTTTATAAGGATTTATTATCACACCTGGGTATAAGAGTTCTTATCGCTTGGTTAACCTAAGGACTTGTCTAGAGGTTTCCATAGGCCAGCGTCATCAAGGTACCCTGGTTGACGGTGAGCACAAGTGGGAGTCTGAAAGGATTTGTGTGCATAACCGTCGATTCCTGATGCCACGTCCAATGCCATACGGCATTAAGGGTCACACCTGTGAGGGCATTTAATCCGAGAAGTAATGCAACCACAAGTGGAAGAACGGTCTAATAATAGTTAGTTATAAACTTGTGTTAGTAAGTTATGGTTTTAACTTACGGAGATGATTAATTACCAAGTTATTAATTGACATGAAAATATATTTTTATTAGTTAAATAAATATATATTGTTAATTAATAAGATTAATAGTTTAAGTTTAAATTATTTGTTTAGATAATATTAATTAATAATAATAAAGGAAAATAATTATATATATAATATATATTTATGGCCGTACGCCATATAATATATATCCATATATATTATTATTATTATTATTATTTAACTAAGTTATCTTGGTGATTAAGTTTTTCAAATAAAAATTATGAAATATTTAATGTTTCTTAAATTAATCCTAATCTTTTTTTAGTATAAATAGGGATTAAGGGTTAAGGATTTGATGTTAACCATTAATTCAAGTTTATGAATTAAAAGAAAAAATTCTCTCCTCTCCTCTCCCTCTCTTAGCCGCCGGCCGAGAACACCCAAAACCGAGTTTCGGTTTTTGGTCGATCATCAAGTCGGTATGATCAAGGTTCGTGGTTTGCTCACCTTTCTAGCGGGTACTCGTCTTGCTTCATCACGGATGGATTATTACTTGAGCAACCCTAACGTAAGAAAAGGTATGATATCCATATTCTTCTTCTTGTTCTTCCTTGATGATCGAGTATATTATATATATATATATATATATATATATATATATATATACTAGTACCGATCGATATATATATATATATATATATATATGTATAAATATACAAGTTTTGCATATTGTTTCTATACATCATATGTTCTTATATTAATATGAATGTTCTTGTTGTTTGTCATGTTCATATTATTTTTGTTTCATACATACATAATGTCGAAATATATATATATATATATATATATATATATATATATATATATATATATATATATATATATATATATATATATACTTTGTGATAAACAAAGATTCTAACCCTTTAGGGTTTTTCGGTGGTTGATCTTTCAAGTTCCGCTTTATGAAAGATTAATCATTTTTCATCCTTGAGTCGGTTCAAACCAGTTTGAGTTTGAATCAGTATGACACATAGGAGGTGCAATAAAACCCAACACTTTTCACCAACATGGCAGCTTGGTCAGCAGCAGCTTCAATGTTGTCCATGTTCTCCAAGCTTTCATCCGTACCATCTCCTTGCTCTTCATCCTCAGAAGACTCCTCTTCATCATCCTCTTCACTTGAGCTATCCACAACAACAGGCAAACTTCTAGATCTAGCATCCCTTGACACTAGTGTAGTTGATAAAGCTTTTGTAGACTCTCTCATCTCCTTGGTTGAAAACTTCCTTTGCTTTACGGACTGCTCATGGTTCATGAGATTACCATAGAGCCCAACTAGTGACAATCCCTTGATATTCTCACCATGTTTTAAGACAGTGATGAAGTGATCCCAAGTTTCATGGAGGGAGTCTATGAATTTCTTCACCAATTCCTTGTTGCTCTTTGGAATATCTGCCCTCTTTAAGCCATTCATGAGACAGTTAAACCTAGTGTTTGTTTGAGTAAGACTTTCACATTTATGAGCAAAGAAGAACTCATATTCTCTTACAAGGAGGAGTTTCTTGTTCTCCTGCACTTATTCAGTACCTTCATATGCAACAGTGAGTGTGTCTAACATCTCTTTGGTAGTCTTACAGTTAAGAACTTGATAATAGACATCATTTGGTATTGTAGAGACTAAAGTTGTTCTTGCCTTGACATCAAGGTTCACAGGTCTTTTGTCTTCAAAAGAACACTTATGCACATGCTCTATTACTTGCCTTTTGGCAGTGGTGGTATCACCTTGAGTGCCAGAACAAACTTCAAGAGTAGTGGAAGGGACATGTGGACCATTTGTAACCGTTTTCAACATCATATCATCAAGGATTGACATGTATATGTGAACTCTACTCTTCCAGAGAGTGAAGTTATCACCATCAAACATGGGACACCTAGACAATCATCCATTGTTTGAAAAGTTATTTGAAGCAGCAGTATTTGGAGTGGCCATTTTGTAGTGAAGGGTAGAAGCAGTTGAAGAGTAAGCAAAGTAGATCTTAGATATGAATTATCTAACCTGCTCTGATACCAGTTGTTGGTCTCGGATGATACTAAAACAACAAATATTTGTAGAAGGAGGGGGGTTGAATACAAACTTTGGCTTTTTAAAAATAAAAGACACACAATTATACGTTATATAATTCTTATTGATATGAATCAAGAATTACATGAACTAGATGTGAAAAATCTAAGTTCAATAAAGATGGCAACAAAGTGTCTATCTCAACTTATGAGATATCAGTGTTCAATGCATACTTAGCATGTTTCCATGCATGAGTATATATAAGTAACTTGGTGTCCGGTTGGTGGAATGGAGAAGGAGACAAAAGTACTTGGTATAATAATATTATAATAGATAAATTTAGTAGGTGAAAAGCAAATACATTTTATACAAGCAATGTATAAAGTGAATGTACTTTTCAGTAAAGTTACATTCCACTGTCTATTATTATATTATTAAACTACTACCTTTTGACTTGGAGGTACAAGTTTCTCTTTCCATGTTTGTACTTTATCCAACACCATGCTTTCTGAAGATTTGACTTAACCAAGTATAGAGTTGACAGCCATACTTAGTTGTTGAACCATATCTTCAAGATCTTCTTTTTCTAAAGTATCTTTCACCTTTTCCAGAGGGTCATGATCAATCCTTTTTGTCTCTAGCAGATCCAAAAAGTGATTATACTTTTAGAAAGATAGATCTACAGAAATAATAGAACAACACATGTTCTGCCTTGGACTTAAGAATTATTAGAATGAAAAACAACTATGTGTTTAAAACATTTCATGACTCAGTTGATGAAATAACTCTAAACTGCAGATGTATTTTTGCTTAGCTGATGGATAAATGGAACACTCAGATATGCATAAGCTAATCAACCTATATGATCTACTGATCAAGATAGCTCAGCCAATCATTCAGACTGATAAGGTTATAGAAAAGACTTGGTAAATTGGAATTTCTTAACTGATAGAAGAAAGACCTCAGCTGAACCATTGATTCCTAAGCTGATGCTTTTGACTGCTCAGCTGATCAACTTTGTTCCTCAGCTGATGATTGTAGATCATTAGCTGATGGTTGTAGATCATCTTCTGATGTTTCTATATTTTTCTTTTCATCTTGGCTGATCTTTTGAAGTTGGTGCATCATCTGATACTTAGAGTTCAGCTGATCCTCAGCTGATCTTTTACATTTAGTAAATTCTTTTTGTCTAATTGAAAAACAACATATGTTTTTCCCATAATCTAAGTCCTAAACTGAATGTACGGTTTTGTTAACATCAAATCCTATTTTAATTAATAGACATGTTTGATTATGGTTTGATATTTCTATTTCCCCAACAGTTTCCTATAAGTCCAAACAAGTGTCAAGCACTACGAAGCCTTTATAATTTCTACACATGGACTTATGTGGTCTAATAAGAGTTCAATCAAGAAATGGGAAGAAGTATATCTTAGTCATGGTGGATGACTACTCTCGGTATACTTGGGTCATGCTTTTGCGGTCTAAATATGAAGATGCACAAACAATTATATCTTTCATCAAGCAGCAACATAATAAACACGCTCAGAGTGTTGTATCTATTCGATCTGACGATGGAATAGAATTCAAAAACAACATTTTAGCGAGCTATCTTGACCTTGTGGGGATAAGCCATCAATTTTCTATAGCTTACATACCTCAACAAAATGGTGTGGTAGAATGTCGCAACCGAACTCTGGTTGAGGCTGCACGGTCCATGCTATCATATACAGGGTTCCCACCTTCCTTATGGGCTGAAGCTATCAGCACAGCCTGCTATACGTAGAATCATTCTTTTATTTATAAATGCTTTAATAAAACTCCTTACGAGCTGGCTAATAGCATAGTACCTAATATCAAACACTTCCATGTATTTGGTAATAGGTGCTTTGTACTAAATGAAAAGAATAATATGGGAAAATTTAAGGCCGCTGATGAAGCAAATTTCCTAGGTTATTCATAAGATTCGAAAGCCTATCGGGTTTTAAATAAAAGAACGAAATGTGTCATACAGAGTATAAACGTAACATTCGATGATTCATAGGATGTTACAGCTTTTTCACCCCAATCAAAATCAAACGTTTCTGAACATGTCAGTTCAGGACCGACTCTTCAAATGAAAGAAATAAACATTGAGTCCAGTCAACTTGATCATACCTTAGACTTCTTGTTTGATTTCTTCCAATCTGTATCTAATCTAATTAATTCTGTATCTAGGACTACTACAGATATTCCAGAGAGTGTAACCATTACACCTCCGATCTCAATTGAGATGAATCCATTCGCTGATATATATTTTAAATGATCCCCGTCTACATCTGTTACTTATCCTGAAGTGGTGCCTCCAGAAACAGAAACTGAGAGTCCACCAATCTTTGATTCAGATCCTAATGTCACTCTGGAAGATGAAGAGCCTATACCATCTTGGGAAACCTTCTTTCCTCAGACTTCTACTCCCCATGAAACTAGATGGACAAGACATCACCCCGAATCTCAAAATATAGGAAACCCAACTAATGGTGTTCGCACTAATTCTGCAATTGCTAATGAGTGTCAATTCTCCAGTTTCCTAAGCATCGTCGAATGCACAAAAGTCTCGAATGCACTTCATGATCCAGACTGGGTAGTCGCCACGCAAGAAGAGCTTAATCAATTTGATAGACTTCAGGTCTAGAGATTAGTTCCTATCCCACATGGAAAATTAGTTTTCGGGACTAAGTGGATATTTAAGAACAAACGAGATTTAGATGGTGTAGTGGTGAGAAACAAAGCGAGGCTGGTTGTTAAGGGATAAAACCAACATGAGGGTTTTGATTACAATGAAACTTTTGCTCCTGTTGCTAGGATTGAAGCCATTCGTTTATTCTTAGCCTACGCTGCCTTTCGAAGCTTTCTTATTTTTTAGATGGATGTGAAGACTTCTTTCCTCAATGGTATACTAAAAGAAGAGATCTATGTTTCACAACCAAAAGGATTCATTAACCCTCAATACCCACATCATGTCTATATACTTGATAAATCATTGTACGGATTGAAACAAGCCCCGCGTGCTTGGTATGATGTTTTATCTGAGCATCTCATCAGTGAGGGTTATACAAAAGGAAAAACCGACACCACTCTTTTCACCAAGGCCAAGGGAAAAGATAAGATTCTGGTGTAGATTTATGTTGATGACATCATATTTGACTCAACTAACCCTAACCATAGTGATGAGTTTGCCAAAACCATGGCGAATAGATTTCAGATGAGTATGATATGGGAAATGTCATTTTTCCTCGATTTACAAGTCAAACAATTGGATCATGGAATTTACACAAATATGATATGACCAATTGTTCTTCCCTTTCAACTCCGATGGCTGCAAAAACTAAGTTGTCTGCTGATCTTGATGGACCAGCAGTAGATTTAAAAATTTATCAGATGATGATTGGATCGTTGTTGTATCTGACGGTTAGTAGGCAAGATATCATGTTTTCCACATGTCTCTACACCATATTCCAGGCCAATCCCAAAGAGTCACATCTTCAAGCTATAAAGAGGATTTTCAGATATCTCAAAGGTACTATTAATCTTGGTCTGTGGTATCCTAGAGACTCTAACTTTGAGTTACACGCTTACTCTGATGCTAACTATGCCGATTGCATGCTTGACCGTAAAAGTACCTCTAGGCCTCTAAGAAACAGAAACGTATGTCCACTTCCACTACTGAAGCAGAGTATGTTACTACTGCGATGTGCTGTTCTCAGAGTTTGTGGATTTGTACACAACTTTCAGATTTTGCCTTGCAGTATGACAAGATTCCACTGTTATGTGACTCACAATCTGCCATCGCCATTTAAGGCAATCCGGTACGCCACTCTCAAACAAAACACATTGACATTCGCTATCATTTTATTAAAGATAGTGTGGAAAAAGGCTTGATTGATCTTCAGTAGGTTCACACTGAAAATCAACTCGCTGACTTATTTACTAAACTATTGGACGAGTCTCGTTTTAATTATTTAGTTTCTAAGTTATGCATGCTCAATTTATGAATCTGACATATTGTTGTTTCATTTCATTTTCTTGTATTTTCTGTTTTGAGTGGATATTATACTATTTATTTGTTTTGTAGGTTACTGGTGCAATAATCAAGGTGGAGTTTCTATGGGTACACGTACTGCATACGTGTAGGGGGAGAAATAGACAAAATAAAATTTCACAACTTTTATCTCCCACTCAAACTCAAAATTTTGAATTGAATACACAAGTTAAGGGGGAGTGTATTTTAAGTGTTTTTCAATCATCTACATCAGACAAATACAATGAAAAAAAATTCAAAAGATTTTGTATTTTGTTTACTTTTGAACAATTGAAAAATGAAAAATCAAAATACAAAATAATCAAGTGGAAAGAACAAAAAGTGAATCTGTTTGATTTTGATTGATTTGATCATGATCAATCAATCATAATGTGACAGTCGAATGGTGATAATTTGTATCAATGACTAAGTGTCAACCATTCGATTACGAGTTGATTTTCATTTGCGTAACATATCAGGGTAGAAAGCTTAATCCATTATCTTCATTCGATTATCCTCATTCGACTATGTGTTTCCCCAAAATATCTAAGTAGTCAAGAAATTTCATTCGACCGTGGTCATTCTATTTTGTTTTTCATACAAATTGGCTAAAGGTGTAGAAGGGCATACTCTTAGAGTAAACCATTCGATCATGCTTTCATTCGATTATGATTATCATCAAATTTTCTAAGTGTTAAGAGAGTGACATTCGATTATGTCATTCGACCATGTTTTTCACCATTCGACCCTTTTTTTTAACCGGTCATGTCATGTATGGATGGTCGAATCACAAAGTGTCACGTGTTATGGCCAGATTAAAATGGTGCAATCGATTCTGTAACAGTTACTCTTTTCAAATTTCAAACTTCAGAAACTTTGTTTTTTGTGCACTCGTTACTGATTCACGATTCATCTGGTTACTCTGCCAATTTCCAATTTTTAGTTAAACACACTCGCGTTCACAAAGGTAAACATAATCTATGGTTGAAATCGAATGATCATGTGTTTGCATTGTGCGTTTTGTTCAAAAACAGAATCGGAAAAATAGGGTTTTACGAGACTTTAAAGGCATTTTTCATGGACTAATCAATTGTGTTTGGAAGTATAACTCTTGCGATGGTACTTGTCAACTCATGAGGAACATGGATCTACAAAAATTTTTGAAAATTTTACAAAGTGTTCTTCGGGTGTATGAATATACACTAAAGATTTCTTTTTTGGTTCAAAACTTGATGTTATGGTGATTTTTAGCTTATGCTTAAGTGTGACATAGTTGTTTGTATGTGCCTATTCAGTATATATCAACTGTCAAAACAAAATTTTTACACCATTTAACATCATGTGTTCAATGAGAGTTTCAGGTGTTACGGATTTTTTTGACAAAATTTTCAATTTTTCAAAGATGGTACGTTTGGTCAATTTTAGTCAAGTTAGAATCAAAAGGTCGAGTTTGATCTAAGTTAGACTACAAGTCACAAATTTTCATGTGTATGTGGGTTTAGAGCATTACTCTGGATTACATATTCAACCTGTTTGATGTTCTTGCAAATAAAATGTCTCAATTGGAAGTTGATACAGTATCACATCATTCTTCTACTGCAAGTCTTGATTCTATTCAAAACTTAAACCCCGATGACTTACTGATCCCCAGGAATGAATTCTTGTCTGTTTCCACACATGAAAATAACCACTTTCTAAATCTTTCCACTTTCAGAAATCCACACTTCCATATTCTCACTGAAATCTTGAAAGTTCACCCTCTGAACCATGTACTCACTTATAATCCAGCAACCAATGGCACTCATGTTCCTGAACTATATGCTCAACAGTTCTTGAGAACTTGTCATGTTCAAACTAGCAGAACTGGAATACTCTCTTCCAGAGAAGATGTGGATCATTACACAATAACCGTCACTATTGATAGGCTCAGGGAGATCTTTCGACTCCCTGCAGCTGATAGTCGTCCCCCTTCTACAACCTTTGATGAGGTGCCTGATGTCGCTTTTTGCATGGTTTATATTCAAGCTCTGGGGTATACTGGTGCACTAGAAAGGAAAGTGTAGCTCAGGAGAAACAATCTCCATCCCATATACTATCTCTTGCTTACCATATTCTAGAAGTGCCTCACACCAAAACATACTGGGTATGAGTATTTGAATGACAACCAGTTCAAACTCTTTGTGGCTACTGCTAACCACCTTCATGTGGATTATGCTTAAATCTTTTTCAATGACATTAAAGCCACCATTGAGACCAAGCATGATTAGAAAAAGGCCAAAGCTAAATTCTTGCCTTACCAATGGTTTATTCCAATGATAATCCAGCATGTTATGGATCAAAACCCTAATATTTAACGACGGGAAGGTTATTTCTCAATCACTCCAAAGCTATTATTGTTAAACCTACAATGCGTGGGAATCCTCCACAAACACAACCATTTCCTATATCACTACTTTACCTATGTGAGCAGAATGATCTTGTTTTGAGTTATAGGTTGAGCGTAGGTGTACCCCCTCTGGTTACGCCAGAAACGGCTCTACCTACTCCCGGGGGAGTATAACCAAGTGAGGACATAGATGCTAGGCCTCAGTCATCTACGGGATATGCTGAGAGGGTTGTGCAGAGTGAAAATTCTGAGAGGGGTGGTGAAGCTGGTGAGGAAGAAAGACATAGAGAGGGAGGGGACACGTATGATCCCGAATCTGTTCGAAACCTTGTTGAATCCCTTACCTATGCCACTGCTTAACCTGATTCCTAATCACATACATAGGAGGTCTCAGTCACTGAACAAATAGGACTTGAGAGTTCTGAATCTAATAGGGTTGAGTCAGTATACATGGAGGTAAGTACCCCTGAATTACAACTTAACCAATCTCCTGTGGGTACTCCTGAGGCTCAAATAGATCGAAACACTAAAGGCACCCCAGATTATATAAAACTTACCTAGCCTGTTACTAGTTCTCCAATACCTATAACTACTACCCCTGACTTGGCTTACACTGTTCCAATTAATGCCCCCGCCAGTCAATGAGGTATTGTACTTGTGCTTGATCCTTCATAGAGATAAACTGCTGATCCAGACTTGATACACCACCAGCTTGAAAATGAACCAGAACCATCAGTTGAGCTAGATGCCTCTGTAACCCCAGTGACTCTCCTATGTCTATTGACCATTATGTTGGGTATGATTTAGGTAGCAGAGAAGCAGATAGTAGTGTATTTATTAGTGAAGGTGAGCGAGAAGTCAGAAAAGAACAAGAGAGTGCTGAGGGACCCCGAGCCTTAAAATCCTGGACGCTACATCTTCTATTGGACCTGGCTTTGTTATGTCTGATATTGAAATAGACACGGTCATCCCAACCATGCATCTTCAAACCCCTCCTAGCCACTATGGTGCTTCTCAACAAGCTCCATCTTTATTGCATAAGGCTATAGCACATACACTACGTTCCTCTCATTTCGGAGATGGTTCGTATTGAACAAAGAGGACCGCCTCCTTCGTCCTCCACAATTTCTTCAGCGTACATCGATATACCACGGATTTCCGCATATCTGTTTAAGAATTCTTACACAATAGCATAAATGGCCGAGTTATGTCAACTGAAGCCCAGAACTTCTGTAGATGGTACCACTTCTGGTACCATGCTAGGATCAGAAGGAAATCTTGTTGGGGTAAACATTCCTACAACTCAAATAGGTGGTTCTGCCTCTGTTGCTGGAACCTCAATGGGCATTCTTGGTGATTCCGGTTTTGTTATACGTGGGGAACGGAACTAACTTAACTAATAAGCTGTGACACCTCTTTACCAAAAGTTAAATAATCTTGAATACATCCTTACATCCAGACCACAGCCTACCATTGATCCCTCTACCTTTTTAATTGAACATAACTATGACCTACTTACCACTCTCTGTAATGAACAAACCTTCCGTTGAAGTAACTTGAAAGAGTTTAAGCAGGAGATTTGTGCTATGATTGATGCACTTGTTACAGAGTTTTATACTGAAATGTCAAAGGTAAATGAGAGGTTCAAAGTGGTGGAGGAGGCCTGTAAGGTGCAAGCAGCAGGTCAAAAAATAAAGCGTGACGATCGTGATCCCGACGATCGTCCCGAGGGGGAGAAATGAAGAAGATACTTAACCTCAACTTCGGTTGTTCCTATTACCCCCTTGAGCACTATAATTCCTCCTGTTGCGGGTTCAAGTTCTGGTATTGAAAATCCGGCCGATAATGTTCAACAACAATAAATAGAAACTTTACAATTAGAATGAAGGGCTGAAACTACAGCTATTAATGAAGAAGGTGAGATACCAAGAGGAGATGAGGATGCCTATGATCCTGACCCAAAATGGGAGAACATAGATGATTTTGTAAGTGTTGAACAGAGTGAACGAACTCCAAAGGAACCCCGTGTTTTGTTCAAATTTGATGATTATTTTAATCCAACCATCATCGAAAAGTGAAGGTTAGAAAGAAAGAAAACATGTGCTCAATGAAAGAAAAAGACCAAACCTAGGTTTGATGTATCTAGGGCCCTTACTGGAGTATCAAGAAAAGTTCACGAACTGTTTCCTCCCCCTCGTGGTGAATTCCAAGTCTCTACTACTGACATTCTTCAGCAAAGCAAACAATAAGATGCCAGCAGAGAAAATTAGACAAGATTCTGAATGGCCAATTCCTGAAAATGCAACAGTTCCACCTGCACCTCCAGTTAAAACAGGCAATCCTGGGCTTGATAGAGAAAACATGTATACCAGAAGACCAAGAGCAAATCCAGTCTGGAGAAATTATTCTGTCAATGGCCCGTCTCTTGAAGATAGAATTCCAATGATCTTTGTTGACACACTTGAAGAAAAGACTGCTCCACAGCTGAGACATCTTGATGACAAACAGAAACGAAGATATCAGCATCTAGTCAATCAACACAGAACTCCAAAGGATCAAGTTATTTTTGAATATCCGATCACCGAGCTTCTTAATGTTCACAGTGATAATTCCTTGGATCTAGTTATTTCTGAACAAAAGGTAGAGCTGGTACTTCAATGCCCGAGACAGAATAAAGTCAAATTATCAAATTTGTCAACAAATTAAAATGTATTCTGGAGAGTAGGCGGATCTTTCGTGAATGGCAAGTATCTTTTGGCATAAGGAACAGGGCTATAGGAAATAGATAGATTTATTTGAATTATAGTCTTTGTTCTTATAATAGACTGCACTCCCACTTAGGGGGAGATTGTTAGATTTATAAAAAGTGAGGGTGCATTTTGTAATATGGCCGAAGCCTATAAATAGGCTAAGGCTCTTTAAAATCTTTAAGCTTTTCAATCATAATTCAAATATTCAAAAGGTGTAAGTGTGTGTTTCTCTCTTAGATCTCGGGTTTTTCTCTACACTGTTATCTTTGTGTATTGCTTCATCCATTAATATGGGATCATCACTACAACCCTCCCACTAGCCCTGACATACATACAAGGTTGATCTTTGCTATTGGATAAGCCAAACTCTTTGACTTTCTCATCAAAGCAAAGATTCCAACTATGAGATGCTTGCTTAAGTCCATAACTAGATCTCTTTAGCTTTCAAACCTTATCAAGATACTCGGGGTGCATGAAACCCTAAGGTTGTGCCATGTACACCTCCTATGCCAACTTCCCTGTTAAGGAAGACAGTCTTGACATCCATTTGCCATATCTTGTAATCGTGATATGCAGCAGTAGCCATAAGTATCCTAATAAACTTTAACATAGCCACCGGGAAAAAGGTTTCATCATAGTCAACGCCATGAGTTTGAATGAAGCCTTTAGCCACCAGTCGAGCTTTGAAGGTGTCTACAGTTCCATCCATACCGGTCTTCTTCTTGAAGACCCATTTGCACCCTACTGCCCTGTGCCCGGGTACAGGATCAACTAAGTCCCATACTTAATTTTCGGCTATTGATTGCATCTTACTTTTCATTGCCTCCGTCCACTTAGCAGACTCTGGGACCGCTACAGATTTCCGGTAGTTGGTTAGCTCATTATGGCCAACCAATAGCTCGTCACCCTCGGATTTGAGAAACCAATATCTTTACGGCTCGTTACGAACTCTACCAGATCTACGGAGTGCAGATGGTTGTGTGTCAGGTACCTCAACATCCATTTGTTGAGGCTCAACTTTCTCCGGTTCGCCAACCTCAGAAGTGGTGCTTGTGCCAACATTAGGCCTTTCATCGGTGTCATCTTGAATTTCTTCTAGATCGACTTGCCTCTCACTGACCTTTTCAGATATTAGCTCCCTCTCAAGGAAGACCGCCTTTCGGGCAACAAATACCTTTTTCACTGAAGGTTTGTAAAACAAACATCCAATAGCATTAGCTGGGTAAACGATGAAAATAAACCTCTAAGCTCTGGGTTCGAGATTATCTTGAGCCTCACGTCGTACGTAGGCCTCGAAACCCCAGACTTTGAGATAAGCAAGCGAAGGAGCTCTTCCATGCCATATCTCAAAAGGTGTACTTGCAACCTTCTTTGTTGGTACAAGGTTCAAGGTCCTGGCAGCGAGTTCGAAAGCGTATCTCCAAAAACTAATAGGTAACTTTGTTCGACTCATCATAGTCCGAACCATATCGAATAATGATCGGTTCCTCCTCTCAGCGACCCCATTTAATTGCGGTGTCCTGGGTGGAGTAAATTGTGAGATAATCCCACAATCCTTAAAAAAATCGAGAAACTCGGAACTAAGATACTCACTGCCCCTATCGGATATGAGAATCTTAATCCATTTTGCCCAATGGATTCTACACTTCGTTTTGGTATGTCTTGAACACCTCAAAGGTTTCAGACTTATGCTTAATTAAATAAACATAACCATAGCTACTGAAATCATCGATAAATGTAACGAAGTACTTGTAGTTGTTTCTCGTGGCGCACTTTAACGGACCACACACATCCGTGTGAACGATATCCAACAATTCCTTTCCCCTCTCACTACTACCGGTGAAGGGTACCTTAGTCATCTTGCCTAATAGACAAGAATCACATACGTCGCTTGACCCGTAGTCAAACGATTCCAAAACTGTTAGTCTATTATAACAAGTGATTCAAGTAATATGTAGGATAGATGAAGGTTTTATAATAAGAACTAGAGAGAATGTGTAAAAACACCATGAAAACACATAGTTCTTTATTCCATTATGCTCAAAACCTTAGCTATTACAATAGACATATCCCTATATATACTCCATGAGTATATTACATAGAAACTCCTATTTCTATACAATTTATGAATTTACATTCTCCCCCTTTGTATTGAAATAGGAGTGTACACGCAAGTAACCTAAGTCTTCCTTAGATTATATAAGCAGTTTTGGATGTAACGTCCCACCATATACATCAGTCTGAAACATTGTTTTATCTTGAGCCTTTGACAGCGGAAGCATAAACACTTTTGATGTGTTGGGAAGAATCTTCTTTTTGTCTCCCCCTACAATGTAGCTCAGATTGTTTCCATATCTTCATAAGTCTGATAATCTTGACTCCCCCTAGACATGAAATAGACTGATGTTTCTTTTTCTCTCTCCCCCTTGAGTAGACACCCTCAACAACTGAATCAACAATGTAAAAGTTCTTCACTTTTTATAACAAGTGACTCAAGTAATATGTAGGATAGATGAAGGTTTTATAATAAGAACTATAGAGAATGTGTAAAAACACCATGAAAACACATAGTTCTTTATTCCATTATGTTCAAAACCTTAGCTATTACAATAGCCATATCCATATATATACTCCATGAGTATATTACATAGAAACTCCTATTTCTATACAATTTATAAATTTACAAAAACCCCATCCACTTGGAGTTTAGCGATGCGTTTCTTGTTTTATGGCCATGATGACTAGGCCACAATGACAACTTGTCCAAACTATTTTTTAACTCAGAATCAATATTCACGATTGAGTTATTACTTTTCAAGTACACACTTGTTTCATAAATACCACGATAGTGATAAGCTTTAAAATAATGAACATCACCTCTATAATAAGAAATAACACCATTATCAAAATTAAAACAATCTCCATCATCATAAAGTGCGTGAAATGATAAAATATTTCTTGCCTCGTTGGGCAAAAAGAAAATATTATTTAAAGTAATAACTTGGCCTAACGGAAAGGCAAGATCCGCACTCCCAATCCGTTCCACAGGGACCACCTCTTTGTTCCCCATGATCAGGTTCAACTCTCCAGCACCAAGAACCCTACTTCTTTTTAGCACCTGCATAATGTTACAAACGTGAGTGCCACAACCGGTGTCTAAGATCCAGCCATTAGAAGTAGCGGTGTTGTGCAGTTCAATCATAAACACACCTGAGGTACCAGCTCCCTTAGCCGTAACACGCTTAAGCTTCTCGGGGTACTTTTGGGCAAGAACACCGCCAATGCCCCTTTTCGATGTAATAGAAGCACTCGGCTTTCGTGGGGTCCTTAGTTTGCGGAACCGGGCTCTTCTCCTTGCCTTTTGGGTTTGGTCTAGGGTTATGCTTAGGATCACCAACTACTTGGCCATGTTAGACTCGACCGTCTTCATCATGCCATGAAGCTCCATAAGGGTTTTGTCCATACTATGCATATGGTAGTTCCATATTAATTGAGAGTATGAACTGGGAAGGGATTGGAGGCTAATATCCGTTGCCAAATCCCTCCCTAGGGAAAACCCATCTTCTAAATGCTCTTGCCTGGCTTGCTGTTGGAACATTTCCTTCAGCTGGCCAATCATATCATGCGCCCCTAAATGCTTCATTTGCTTTTGGAGCTCATGAATCATTGAGGAGGACATGATGCAAGCCACTTCATTCGTGTCCTTGGTTTTTCATATGCGTCGTGGACGGCCCTAGTCGCATTAGCAATAGGGCCTTTCGGGAGAGGCTCCTCGATGGCCCACTTCTTTTGTTCATACCTAAGGGCTATCCTTAGTTGCATGAACCAATCCATGAAGTTTTGGCTATCGAGCTTAGGCTTTTCGAGGAACAACTTTAAGGAAATTGAGTTCGATGAAGAAGACGAAGCGGTGTTGTTGTTGTTGGATGCTAACTACAAAATGGAGTACCAATTTTAGTTGTAAAACCTTTGTAAAAATAATTACCCATATAGTAAGAAAACCAATTATTTAAACAAGGCTAAGAACCATCTTTCACTCTACCTCGTGATGGGTTTTCCGCGACTCACGAAGCAAGCTAGTTGGGTTGGTAACCATTTTAACGATTGCAACCATTTTGAAACTCTTAGGTCCTTGCGGGATCCTTCCACATCTATTATGTCTAGGCATGTTTGATCCCTCCCCACACCAATTCACTTGTGCCTCTCAAATGACCTGGCTTAAATCCGTCCCCACTTAAGAATCACAACAAATTTGTAAGTCGTCCGTCAAGACACACGTCCTTCAACATTGCGAGTTGCCAAACTCACCTTGCACACATCTCCACAAGGAATGACTCGTGCTTGTGCTCTCCAATCATCCAAGCTTCGATTGATTCGGGTGGTGTCGTCTTATGAATGGCGCGTAACTAATTTTTGAAAAACTGGTGTTTGTTTTTTTTTCCGATTAATTAATTTGCATGATTTTGAGCAAAAATTGAGTGACAGAAATCATTTTTTCGCTCATTTAATACAATACAAATTTTATATTATTTTGTCGATCCTATGCGCGGAGAAATTGAAACCATTTTTACAAAATCTTTGTGTTTAATTTATTTGTCAAAAACTTTTCTAGCATGCGAATCCTAAATCCATGCGGGAAAAGAAATAAATAAAACACAACAACGCATACAAGTAAAACAAGTCCGGTAACGTGCCCATTCCTATGTGTTTTCCCCGTGACCCAAAACCGGGAAAACTAGGTCAACTATGGACGAGACCAAAATCCGTTGTGCGGGCTCCCACCAAATCAGGGTAAAATCCGGCGTCTCCATTAGCCACCCGGATTTTTCCTTGCCGAGACATCATCGCCATGACTCCCGTTGGTGGAATAAAAATCATAATAAATACAAAATAATGAAACGACACGCAGGTCGCACTTTCTACTAATCTATTACAAGTACAAGAATATAATAAAAGTCATGCAAGCCGCGCCCAAAATTGATTACAATAATACGGCACGCTGGCCACTACAAAAGATAACCTATCACAACAAACATCACAATGGTCTAAAGGGCATAATTGTTACCGAACAACACAAATATCACAAAGCAAACCAAAACCATGGTGTGCCACCAAAACCTTGTCAAACAAATATATGTTGATCAAGATTGTCAAAGCACTCAAGGCACAAAAGACAATCCTAGTACATATGCATTAGTGATTTTAATACCAAGTTTAAAATCACATATTCATATATACTCTTATAAGTATATGTTTTTATGCACTTCATTCCAAGCCATACAAAACATATAAATAAAAGAACAAAAATATAGTAGGGTACCATCACATCAAAAACAGATCTAAAATTGACAAAACTGGAATTTTTAAACACCATATATATGTTTTAAATTTTTACAGATTCTAGTCAGAAAATGCAGAGGTACGACGTGCCTTATGAAAGGTACGGGCGTGCCCTTCTTTTGTCCATAATGCTAAATCAGAAAATTTAAAAGAATTATGCCGGCACGCCCCTTACCTAAGAGATGTACGGCCATGCCCAGTTGCCAAAAAACAGTTTTCGACAGAATTTCCAGTTTTTCAAGTCTAATGTGCAAAGCCGTATTAAAGATGGCTCTGATACAACTGTTGGGTATTGGCAGTATCATCAAAATGCAACGGAAACTAAAAAGGTTTAAAAACAATTTTCATTTTGACCACCAATGTCCACCAAATGAACCAAAACACTAAACATGAACTAAGCAACATAAATAAACAAGAAGGTAAGAGATATACCCTTGACGCTAGAACCCCTCTTGATGATGATGATGGTGTACTTGGAAGAATTAGTGCTCAAAGTATTACACCCTCTAGTAGTATCCACACCAAGTTTTTTTTGGCTCCTACTTGCTAGAGTATTGAGAAGCCTCCCAAAGCACCAGCACTTTTCTTGCACTTGATCCTCACAAAAGCCTTTGCAGTTCAAGTATATGAGAGACTTTTAGCACTAGGGAACAAGTTGTGTAACCTTGACATATGAAGCACCATGCCACTTATATTTTAACCTTAGAAAAGGTTAAAATTCATGCAGATGTAATCAGATATCAGTTACACAAGTAAAGTGGGTGTTACAGTACTGCGCACGGTCGTTCCTCTTACAGGCACGCACGTGCCAGCCCAAGTGGGTACACCCATGTCATACCGTACTTGGGCTCATGCCTCAGCACTAGGTATGACCCGGAAGCAATACTTGGCGTGTGACCTAATAGGTCCATGCTTCATCAGCCATGACACCAACTCATGTGTGTCAGTGGGCATACGTCGGCGTCTTCCCCTTGTCCACACAAGATGGTCCTAAAAGATATAGTCAACAATGAGTTAAACAAAAATCTTAGTGAGCACACAATACTCATACATTATATCAGACATATATTCAAATAATCATACACAACATATCAAGTGCCACTCAGGTGATTGTGCAACTCAGGCTATTGCTACTCAAGCAGTTGTGCCACTCAGTCGATTGTGCCACTTAGACGATGCTAACTCAAGTGATTGTGCCACTTTGCTTATGCCACTTAGGCAAATAATAAACACAGTATCATATAAGAACATGTATGGAAATATAAGGTAAGGTTAGTGAAATTTACCTGCTATAAGTTACAACAATAAAATACAGTACAATAATGATTCACAAGGTTGTTCGGTAAACGAGTCAGGCAATGAGAACTTATATCACAATTAATGAATTAAGTACTACATGAAGGTCCTAGGTCACAAGTGTTAGATCTAGATTTTATGAATAGATCTAGTCTGTATTTTGTGTAAACAGTACATTTTATGTACTTAGTATAAATAGTTTGTAAACATTGACTCTATGTAACTTTTGATACATGCAATTGAAGAAACACACACTTAAAGGTGTATTTGTATAATTCTCTCTCAACTGAGTCAGAGTCTACTGCTAAGAATGTATCTCTTGATAACTCTCATATATCTGCTGATCACATCATGACAATAGTTAATCAAGTTCAATCCTTAACTGCTAAGATTCAAAAGTTGCAAACACAAAACCTTAATCTTAAAATGAATCAAGCCGTCAATTCAGAGCACACGACAAAACTTAATCAACTCCAGGAATTAATCAAACAAAAAGAGGATGAATTTGTTAGAATATGCCCACTAATGCTAGTACACTGTTTGAATCACTGCTCATGATGTATGGGCCGCTAACACTTATGGGTTAGAGCCGCTACGGCTGCATGTACTTTGTGTCAAGTCATCTGACAGGCCGCGTTAGCGCCGCTAACCCTTATAGGTTAGCGCCGCTAACTCTGGGTTTGCGCCGCTACGGTCAGACGTGACTTTTTGTCAAATCACCTCTCCACTTAGCCAATGCATGGAAGATGCTTATTCGACTTTGGCCGGCTTGGGGCATACCAAGTGACATCTGGGAGTTTATAAAACACCCCAAGATGTCCTCATTTGTCTCTCTTAGCTACACACACAATTTTCATATACTCTTAAGTGCCTCAAGACTTAGAGAGTTCAAAAGATAGTTCAAGAGAGAATTTTGCTCCAGGAAATTGGTCTTGGTTTGTTAGTTGCTGTTCTTCAAGTGGTTTTCTGGAAAGAAGAATCATAAGAAGCTTGCTAGCACAAGAGATTTGCGTGTTACCGGGGTATCACACCATAGTCGATTCGTTCAAGGGAGAAGGAGCAAGTTCTTCATCAACACCAACTTTTTTTGGAGCTTAGGAGGCTGGTATAACCTCCTTATCTTTCTCTTTTTGATGCATTTCTATTCATAGAGTATGATCCATGTTTGGCATTTCACCATGTATGTTTGATTATATGGGCTTTTCATGTTGTTTTGCTTTCGTTGCGTGTCCTAGAAATCCCAACAGTGGTATCAGAGCCACCTCTATGTTAGTTATGCACATGGTGGCTTGAAAAACCCGAAATAAAAAATGTTTGTTTTCTGACGAACAGGGGTTAGCGGCGCTAACCATGAGTTAGCGGCGCTAACTATTTCAAGTTAGCGGCGCTAGCGTCGCTGAGACAGTGTTTTTTTGTTATTGGTTAAAAATAGATTTTGGTCTCGGGTTTTATGCTTGTTTTTTGAGCTTCTGGAGTTTTATCTTGTTCTTATGATGTTTAAATTCAAGTAGCAAGTATATGTTTGGTTGTATGTGGATATGTTAGTTGGTAACCTTGCCTAGACCATTTGGTTGATTTTGTGTGTTTGGATGCTTGGTTGGTTATATTATTATTCTTATGATAAATTTGTAATAATAATGTGGCTTGCATGCCATTTCATTCATCCATGTAAATGCAATAGATAAATAGGTATTTTATGGCTTGTATGACATTTTATTCTATTGTATGTATTATCTTGATGGATGATGACACACAAGTTGGGATCAAAGAAGATGGAGTATGGAGTCCATGAAGCCGATGAAATCCAATGGAGATGACGGCGTTAGTGGGAGCTCACGTCGAAGACTTTGTCCCTTAGAATTGACCAAGTTCTTCCCGTTTGGCTCACGGGAAGAACACATAGGTTTTTATCGCAAAGGTTACCAATTATAGTATTTTTAAGCATGTGATGTGATTTTTGTATGCATGGATTGATTAGGATTCGCATGATAGATAATTTTTCGAAAAATTAACAAAATCTCAAGAGATTTGATGAAAATGGTTTACAACTCTCTCGCATGCTCACATACAAGATTAACCCACCTAGTGAAAATAGGATTTGTCACTAATAAGTTAATCTAAAACCAAACCGGAAACAAAAGCCCGTCTTTCCACCAAACGTAAATCATGCACCATCCGTAAGACGATACCACCCGAATCTAGGCTTATGGGTTTTGGTTGTTGAGCTTAGCACGAGTCAATTCCCATAAAACTGTGTGAAAGGTGAGTGTGGCGAATTCACAATTTTGGTTGTTGAGCTTAGCATGAGCCAACTTTGGTGAGTTTGTTACCGTATGTCTTGACGGACGATTTGCAATTTTGGATTTGAAATCTTGGTTAATTGTCGAGCTTAGCACGAGTTAACCAAAAATTCAAGATTTAAAATTGGTGCAAGAAGGGATCAAACATGCCAAACGACTATTGGATGTCGTAGGATCCCGCAAGGCGCTAAGGATTGCGATAGAGATTGCAATTGGCAAAATGGTTTCCGACCTAAATAATTTTTATCATGTGATCCGCGGTAACCCCGTCACATGGTGGGATGAAATACGGTTCTTAGCCTTGTTAAATTAATTATTTATGGGTAAAATTATTTTAACAAGATATAATATCAAACTAACTAAAGTCTACTTTGCATTTTTTATAGATGGCATCTACAAGCGCAAACACCACCACCACTAACGTTTCTCTACGAGTTTTCCTTGAGAAGTAGAAACTCGACGGTAGCAACTTCATGGATTGGCATAGGTAGCTTAAGCTTGTCCTACGCTATGAAGGGAAGATGCACACCATAGAGGAACCCTTACCCGAGGCACCTCCAAGCGGTGGAACGAGGGCGGTCCGCGAGGCGTACGAGAAACGCCTCAAGGAGACTGAGGAGATTACATGCCTCATGTTAAGCACCATGAGTACCGATTTGCAAAAGCAAATGGATCACTTAAGTGCTTACAAGCTAATCGTGCAGCAGAAGGACATGTTCCAACAGCAGGCGAGGCAGGAGAGGTATGAATGCTTCATGTCCGTTCTCGCTTGCAAGCTTCAAGATGGAGGGAACGTGAGCGCTCATGTTTTGCGTATGAAGGCAAACATTGAGCGCATGGAGAAATTGGGATTCACCATCGGGAGGGAGATGGCGGTCGATTTGATCCTCCAATCCCTACCCAGTGCATATGATCAATTCACTATGAGTTATCACATGCACAGCATGGACAAATCCTTGATGGAGCTGCATGGTATGCTCAAGACTGCCGAAGCGAGCATGACCAAGAGCAAACCATCCTCCTCCTCCACTCCCGTTCTAGCCATCCGGGAAGGCCGCATTACCAAAAAGAAGGCCGTCCCTTCCAAGAAATGGAAGGGTAAGGGAAAGGTTGGCGCGGCCAAGCTTGCCCCGGCCTCCGAGATACGAGCTTCAGGTACATTCATAATAGAACTTCACCATACTTCTACTTCTAAAGGCTGGGTCTTGGATACGAGCTGTGGCACTCACATATGTAATATGGTGCAGGTGCTAAAGGCACGTAGGAGCTTGGATAGGGGAGAGCTAGATCTTGTAATGGGAAACTCGGAGATTGTCCCGGTGGAAGCACAAGGAAGTTTGGAGCTTTCATTCAAGACTGACAACTCTATTTTATTTAAAAATGTCTGTTATTCGCCCAGCATGGCTAGAAACATTATTTCATTTCACTCATTGTATGACGATGGTTATAACTTTCATTTCAATGATGGTTCTATTATATGCTTTAAAGATAACATTGTTTATTTTAAGGCTTTACCATGTCATGGCATTTATGAGGCAACTGCATACGTTAATTCAACAAAATCTATCATGAATATTGATTCTAGTTCCAAATATTGTTTCGATAAGTATTCCTTGTGGCATAGTCGTCTTGTCCATATAAACAAGACTCGCATCACCAAGCTCCAAGTGGATGGGATTTTGGAATCATTTGACCAAGGGTCGGATGATGTATGTGATTCTTGTTTATTAGGCAAGATAACAAAGGCACCCTTCACGGGGACAAGTGAGAGGGGAAAGGACCTCTTGGATATCATCCATACGGATGTATGTGGGCCTTTCAAGCATGTTACAAGGAATAACTCGAGATACTTCGTAACCTTTATAGATGATTATAGTAGGTATGAATATGTCGATCTTGTTAAAAATAAGAATGAAACTTTTGAGGTGTTCAAGACATTCCAAAATGAAGTTCATAATCAATTAGGCAAAACCATAAAGATACTCCGGTCTGATAGAGGTGGAGAGTATCTAAGTACCGAGTTTACCGATCATCTTAAAGGATTGTGGAATTATTTCACAATTAACACCTCCAAGGACACCACAATTAAATGGGGTTGCTGAGAGGAGGAACCGGACTTTACTAGATATGGTAATGTCCATGATGAGTCGAACGGAGGTATCTATTAGTTTCTGGGGATTTGCTCTAGAAACGGCGGTAAGAATCCTTAACCTTGCTCTAACCAAGAAAGTATCAAAAACACCTTATGAAATGTGGCATAATAAGAAGCCGACACTTTCATACCTACGAGTTTGGGGTTGTCAAGCCTACGTGAGACGTGAGGCTGAGGACAAACTTGAACCTCGCTCGGAAAGGTGTTACTTTATCGGATATCCTCCTGCCGGTGTTGGATATATATTTTATAAACCTTTTGAGAACAAAGTTTTTGTTGCTCGAAGGACATTTTTCCTGGAGAGAGAAATGCTATCCAAACAAAGAGGCAACAAGGAAATTGATCTTGAGGAAGTTCAAGGATCAACTGATAGAGAACTTGAGGTTGGCACTAGCACTCAACCTAGGACGGTTGAAACTGAGCAAGAGAATGCTGCAGTTCCTGACACTCATTCATTGCTTACTACAAAGCGTTCCAGTAGAACTCGTTATGAGCCAGAGAGATATGGATTTTACATATCTGAGGGCAGCGAATTAGTAGTGGACTTTGATGAGCCCACCAACTACAAGGAAGCTATGGCAGACCCTGAGTCTGCAAAATGGAGAGGAGCAATGGAATGTGAGATGCAATCAATGTCAGATAACTAGGTTTGGGAACTAGTTGATCCTACGCCCGGGGTTAGACCCGTAGGGTGTAAATGGGTCTTCAAGAAGAAGACCGGCATGGACGGAACCTTGGATACCTTCAAAGCACGACTGGTGGCAAAGGGTTTCACTCAGACACCTAGTGTGGACTATGATGAAACTTTTTCCCCAGTGGCTATGTTGAAGTCTATCTGGATACTATTAGCCATTGCTGCATTTCATGATTATGAAATATGGCAAATGTATGTTAAAACCGCCTTCCTTAATGGGAAGCTTTCCGAAGAGGTGTATATGACACAACCTGATGGTTTTGTACATCCAGAGCATGCGAACAAGGTCTGTAAGCTAAAGAAGTCCATTTATGGACTCAAGTAAGCATATCACAGCTGGAATCTATGCTTTGATGAGAAAATCAAGGAATTTGGATTTTCGAAAAGCAAAGATGAACCATGTGTATATGTCAGGGCTAGTGGGAGCACTATAGTCTTCTTGGTCATATATGTAGATGATATACTACTCATTGGGAATCATATTCCGAGCCTAAAGAGTGTCAAAGCTTGGCTAGGGAATTGCTTCTCAATGAAGGACCTAGGGGATGCGAGCTACATTATGGGGATCAAGATCTATAGAGATAGATCAAGAAGGCTACTCGGGCTTTCTCAAAGTGCATACATAGATAAGGTCGTGAGACGCTTTAGAATGGAGGATTCCAAGAAAGGATACCTCCCTATGTCACAAGGCTTGACGTTGAGCAAAACTCAATGTCCTACCTCCCAAAAGAAGATAGAAGTAATGGAGCAAGTACCATATGCTTCGGCTGTGGGATCGATCATGTACGCCATGTTATGAACTCGTCCTGATGTGTCATATGCTTTGAGCATGACTAGTAGATATTAGGCGAATCCCGGGGAGCCTCATTGGAAAGTAGTAAGGAACATTCTTAACTACCTTAGGCGTATAAAATAAATGTTCTTAGTATATGGTGGGGAAGAAGAGCTGAGAGTAAAGGGTTACTCGGACGCTAGCTTCCAAACAGATAGGGATAACTGCCGATCTCAATCGGGGTTTGTATTCCTGTTAAATGGTGGTGCTGTCAGCTGGAGAAGCTCGAAGCAAGACACGGTGGCTGACTCGACTAGCAAGTCGGAATACATTGCGGCAAGTGAAGCCGCAAAGGAGACCGTGTGGATGAAGAAATTCATCCAAAATCTACAAGTGGTTCCAAGCATCACTGACCCTATTGTGGTATTTTGTGACAATGAGGGTGCAGTGGCTTTAGCGAAAGAACCAAGAGCTCACAAGAGAACAAGACACATATTGCGCAAACACCACTTTATACGAGAAGTAGTTGAAAGTGGTGAAGTCATCATAAGTAGAGTAGCATCGGATGGAAATCTTGCGGATCCATTCACGAAGCCGTTATCGCAAGCAGGTCATGATTCTCACACTAGTGCTATAGGTGTAAGATTTGCAAGCGATTTGGCTTGATTAATATGTATTTAGTTTGTTTGATATGTAAATTCTTTATTTTGGGAACGATAAAGACAGTATTGTAACTTATGCTTGTTTCGATATGTAATGGAGATTATATATGCGTAAGATACGGTTACATTCATAAGACTCTACTGTGTTCCATCTTAGCATGTTTAACTACTTCCGGAAATATTTTATATTTCAAACTTTCCACGGTCAGTCAATCTTGTGGAAGGAAGATTGAATTAAAACTGAGATAAGCATATGACCTTGAATTCAATATGGTCGATTTAAGGAGCAATGCCTATATGTGCTTGAAAAGAGTTTCAAGTGACTGGAAGTCCCACATCCAAGTATACTTCATGGATTATAGTCACGAGTAACTTCGTATGATAATATCTTACATCCTTAGACCTGAGATGTATGAACCGCTATATCATACTCCTTTCTTGCTTTAGCTATTTTCAAAAGCAGTTCGTAACAGGCTGTGATAAAGGAAATGGCTAGACAAGTCAAGAAGTATGGTATAGGGTTATACAGTCAAAAGGGATTTGTTCCTCTGATATGAGAGATATCACTGGGCCCCTCGATGATTGGGAGCTGACACGAAAAATTATGCATGGCCATGCGCAAGGAATATTGATTGAGAATCAGATATGTCCTTAACTATTGGTCACCACCAATCAAGATCGAGAAACACAATCGTGAACGATCTGAAGATTGACATTTAATCCATGTCTCGTGTTCACACTGATATCGCGAACAAAAGGATGTTTAAGATCACTTATCTATAGGACCTTTCTTTGTGAATAGGTTTTTATTCTGGATAACGAAACCCATACTGACTTGGGGGCAATGATGTTTTGGTAGAGGCCGCTCATTGTCTTTGGCTTATAAAGACCGGTGCATCGTGTGCAAGTGGGAGTTTGTTAGAATATGCCCACTGATGTAAGTACACTGTTTGAATCACTGCTGATGACGTATGGGCCTATTGGGTCATACACCGGGGTCAAATCTGACAGCAACTTAAGTAAAGGGACCAAAAATGACAAAAGACAAAAGTTGACATCGCAGGCATGGTTAGCGCCGCTAACCATAAGGTGTTAGCGCCGCTAACACTTATGGGTTAGAGCCGCTACGGCTGTATGTACTTTGTGTCAAGTCATCTGACAGGCTGCGTTAGCGCCGCTAACTCTGGGTTAGCGCTGCTACGGTCAGACGTGACTTTTTGTCAAATCACCTCTTCACTTAGCTAATACATGGAAGATGCTTATTTGACTTTGGCCGGCTTGGGGCATACCAAGTGACATCTGGGAGTTTATAAAACACCCCAAGATGTCCTCATTTGTCTCTCTTAGCCACACACACAATTCTCATATACTCTTAAGTGCCTCAAGACTTAGAGAGTTCAAAAGAGAGTTCAAGAGAGAATTTTGCTCCAGGAAATTGGTCTTGGTTTGTTAGTTGTTGTTCTTCAAGTGGTTTTCTAGAGAGAAGAATCACAAGAAGTTTGCTAGCACAAGAGATTTACGTGTTACCGGGGTATCACACCATAGTCGATTCGTTCAAGGGAGAAGGAGCAAGTTCTTCATCAACACCAACATTTTCTGGAGCTTAGGAGGCTGGTATAACCTCCTTATCTTTCTCATTTTGTTGCATTTCTATTCATAGAGTATGATCCATGTTTGGGATTTCACCATGTATCTTTGATTATATGGGCTTTTCATGTTGTTTTGCTTCCGTTGCGTGCCCTAGAAATCCCAACAGAATTGAATCAGATACAAGAGCAAACCGAAAGAAAGGTCCATGATCTAAATGATGCTAAGTTGAGTGCTGAAATCAACTTCAATTTGATTTTGAAAGAAAAACAAATTTTGGAAACAAAAGTTAACAATCTTGAAGAAGCTTTTCGTAAGAAACCCACAACTCGCCATACAATTTTCAAGAGTTTGTCTCCAGATATTCGAAATAAGTACAAGGGTTTAGGGTATGACGACAGTGACTTTTTCAAGAAAATCAATTGTACTCAACTCTATCAGGAAGAAAGGATGAATCGAAGGCTAATTGAAAAGATGGTGTTTGTTGCTGCTGAGGAAGTCAAACAAGAAGAAGATCTCAAAAGAAAAACCACAACAAAATGCCAAAAACCATTTAAATATGATTCACTGAATGCTTCGTATGAAACTACTAATGGTTTCTCAAACAGTTGGAAACTCTAATTTTTCAAAATCATGAACAAACAGTCAAGTCATACGCACCACGCCTGTATGTTGGGAAATTAGCTAAGTTATTGTACATATTATACAAGTAAAGATAAAACTGTTAAGTGAAGGTTGGTGTAACAGTTGGAAACTGTTAGTGGAAAATATGAAAACAGTTGAGAACTGTTAGTGTAAATGTCTACAACTGTTTGAAGACCTTGAAGCTGAAGACTGTTAGAAGAATCAAGAACTGTTGTATTCATTAAACAGTTTCTGTTGAGCTAAATATGGAAAAATTCTATCTTTGAAGATATCTCGAAATACTTTGAAGATCATCAAGATTATCTCAGAAGATAGAAGATTACCTAACTGCAGCAAACTAAGGATGATCAAGGAGTATATATGATAGATTAGAATTCATAATTTGTACGTACTTACTCATTGATTATATTTTTGCATTCGTTCTTCAAATTGTAATTTGCTTTCTGAATAGTGCTAAGCCTCTAAGTTTCTCGTTGAAACCTAAGAACAATCTGTGTTCTTCGTCTAACATAATAAGTTAGATTGGGGATGAAGTTTGCTTTTGTAATCATTCTGGTTGGTTAATAAAACTACTGTTTGATTGAATTGATTTGTGTTTAAAACCTTCTTTAATCAATTAAGTGTGATTCCGCAACTTCTTAGTTGATTGTGATCATAGTTAAAGATTAACTTTTATTCTACTCTGATTTATTATTTAAAAGTTAGTTCTTGTTATTTGATATAATCTATATCCGATCCTGACAAGTGGTATCAGAGCCTTATCATTAAGGTTCCTTTGATCACCAGTTGAAGGTTTTTGCATTACTTTGTTATTTGTCAAAACTATTTTTCAATCAATTTGTCTCAATGGATTCTGGTGGATCCTCTGATAACAATGGCTCTGGGTCAAACATTTGTGTTCCCATGCTCAAACCAACTGATTTTGAGATGTGGAAACTGAGGATCAAGCAGCATGTTCAATTAATGGACTATGCTGTTTGGCAAATTATTGAAACTGTTCCCACTAACCCCATTGATCTGGATGAGAATGGAAAACCAAAGAAGAAGCCACCACCAAAGACAGATGCTGAAAAAAAGGAGAGAATGATTGAGATGAAAGCTCTCATCATCGTCCAGATTGCTATTCCCAATGAGTATCAACATCAATTCAAGAAATTTGATGATGCTCATGAACTTTGGAATGCTCTGGAGAAGAGGTTTGCTGGTAATGCTAGTTCTAAGAGAAACCAAAGAGATCTCCTTAAACAAGCCTATGAGAACTTTACCAGTGGAAAGAATGAGAGTATAACCCAAATCTTTGATAGGTTTTACAAGCTGGTAAGCCAACTAGAGAGTGCTAAGGTTAGGCTTGATCAAGATGAGATCAATAGAAAGTTTCTTAGATCTCTAGGTGATGAGTGGACTGTGTTTGCTGCACAATGGAGAACCAAGGATTCTCTTGAAGACATAGAGTTAGATGACCTCTATAATAGTTTGATAGTGTTTGAGGGAGAAATAGAGGGAAAAAGAAAAACTGTTATCCCTAGCCACAATGCTGCTCTCCTGTCATCCTCAGGTATGGAATCAAACCATTCATTAACTAACTCTGTTGATAGTTGTGCAGGTACTAGTTCTGCTGTTGGACTAGATATGAACACTCCAGATGCTGTTCTTGAAGCTTTTCTTGCCAGCCATGCACATTCAACCCTCACCAATGAGGATCTTGAACAAGTGCACCCTGATGATCTTGAGGAGATGGATCTCAAATGGGAGATGGCCATGCTTACTGTTAGTTCTTGTTATTTGATATAATCTATATCCGATCCTGACGAGCTAAACAGTTTTTGTGAAAGTAAAGGTATTGAAAGACAGTTTAGTGCCCCTAGGACTCCCCAACAGAATGGAGTTGCTGAGAGAAGGAATAGGACTTTGATAGAGGCTGCTAGATCCATGTTAGCTGATTCTAGGCTTCCAATGACATTCTGGGCAGAAGCAGTGAACACTGCCTGCTATGTTCAGAATAGAGTACAAGTAGTCAAGTCCAAAGGGAAAACTCCTTATGAGTTGTTCCTCAAGAGAAAACCTTTAATCAACTTCTTCAAACCATTTGGTTGTCCTTGCACTATCCTTAATACCAAATCACAATTAGGCAAGTTTGAGAGTAAGGCTGAAGAAGGTTTCTTTGTAGGATACTCCACTCAAAGTAAAGCTTATAGAGTATTTAACAATGTCACTAGAATCATAGAAGAGAGTATGAATGTCTCTTTCAATGAGAATAGGATCAATATTGCAGGCAATGGGCCTGATTGGTTATTTGATATTGATGCATTGTCTAAATCTCTTTCTTTTGAGTATTCTACTGAAACAGCTACAGGTACTCCAACAACTGTTGGTGAAAATCAACAAACAGTTTCCACCAGCCCAAACAGTTTTGAAACTGTTAGCTCAAAACCAACAACTGTTGGTTCAAACAAAGTTACTGAAGACTTTGTTGTGATTCCTATGCTTCAACTAATGGTTTGTAGCTCAATTATGCTTATCATGAATAAAATACATCTTATGTTGATGACTGTGTTCACTAATGGTTTGTTATTGTTGCTTCAACATTTGACATATATGAGCTATAGTTTATTTGACAGTTGCACAATTTTGTTTCAATAAATACTAACAGTTTTCAACTGTTAGTATATGGCTTTCACAACTGTTAGGCAAAATCCGTGTGCAACTGAGGGGGAGAAATTTGTCAACTGAGGAGGAGAAATGAGAACAGTTGTAAACACTAAACAGCTGTTAATCCAAATAAATGATCAAACAAAAGGGAGTTAACTTTTAATTAACAGTTGTCACTTTTTATGAAAACAGTTTTAAAACTGTTAGTTTATTTTGTCCGTCAACTGTTAAGCTATTAAAGGGTGTTTTGGTCTTTGCAGAATTTTGGAAACTTTGAATTGCATTCAACATTAGAAACATATATAAGGCAATTCCCTCCTTACCAAGCAACTCACACGTCCAAAACGAACTTCGATCAGAAACAAACCCTAATCCTCAACAACTCTCAGAGATCGAAATCAAAATGTCTCCTCTTCCATTTGTCAAAGAGCACAATGTGATCGCTTATCTTGAAAAACCAGACAATCTTGATGCTTTCCACGTCATGATTGATTATCTCACGGTATCAAACATTCATTATGCTCTAACTGCCAACCCCACAATCTATACCTCACATATTGAGAACTTCTGGAAGAATGCCAAAGTCCAAGAAGTTGATGGAGTGCAACAGATTTCTACAACTGTTGATGATATGGAGGTTTCTATAACCGAAGAAACTATTCGCCATGCACTACAAATGAATGATCTTAATGGTGAGTATTCTGATTCGGTTGCATTAGAATATCTACACACCGAGTTACTAAAACTTGGGTATGAGGGCCCTGGGGGTAAGGGTACCTTCTACAATGGGCAGTTTTGCGCACACTGGAAGTTCATTATCCATACTCTCCAGCAGTGCATAAGCCCTAAGAGAACGGGCTGGAATGAGTTTGGGAGCAACATTGCTCTCGCACTCATCTGTCTAGCCAACAACAGATGTTTTAATTTTTCAAAATTGATATTTAATGGTATGGTAAAACATCTGGGGACCAAGTATGGTCTATTTTTTATGTATCCACGGTTTGTGCAAACTTGTTTAAACTTTTTGATTCCAAACCTTAAAATACACAAGAGGGTCATTATTCCCTCTGCTCATGTGGCTTCCACTTTGAGCAAACTGTTGGTTAATGGCAAGAGTTTCTCTGGTGCCATAACTCCACCACTCTCTGAAATGGTGGAGTTTCTTTCAAGAAACAGAGCTGCCAGGGGTGAGCATGAAGCCCAACTTATTGCTATACCACCACCTCTGGAACCCACAGCTCATGATACTCAAAATTCTTAATCTGCTTCCTTTGAAAAAGCTACAACACAAGCCCCTGCACTTAAAATATTTCAAAAGAAGAGGAAAATAACTGTTGGTGCTCCTTCCACCACAGTTCTTGAAACTGAAACTGTTAGCCCTGAACAGGTGCATTCACCTGTGCAGAATATCCAATGGGAATCCCTTGTGCTGTCTCCCAGGCACAATGAGGAGGTGATCACTCCTTTTGAGGGTGATCATATGATTTTTGAGGCTGACACTACTGTTTTATCCATAAAGGATAACCAGGACAGTGTTAACATAGCTAAGACCTCAACCATGGCAACAGAGACTGGTAAAACAGTTTCTGGTAATCCCCAGAACCAAGAAAAGAGGGGTACTGATGGGGAAACTCAAGTGAGTAAACCACCAGTTGAATCTGTCAATGATATGCTAACAGTGGAAACACTGGATGACATTGAGACTAGACTGAAACAACGAGCATTGACGGATCCTAACTTTGCACCTTACTTTGCTGCTCACCTACACCTAAAGAAGAAGATTGCTTTTCAAAACAAGAGGATAATTAAACAAGATAAGAAAATAAAAGAGCTATCTGAAAAGTTGGAAAAGGCAAATGAAGTCATTAAGGTGATAGGAATGCATAATGAGGTGCTGATCAGACAAGACAAGCAGCTGAAATTTCTGGGAGAAACTCTTATGAAGGCAACTGATGTTCTTCATAATCATGAACAACTGCTCAATAAACCTAAAGCCACAGTGAGATCATCTTCAACCTCTCAAGCAAAAGGAGAAAGAAAGTCTAAGCAAGAAGAGGTTCAACAAACAGTTCCACAAGCTGAACAAACAGTTGTTGCTCCAAATGAGCAAACAGTTGCAACTTTAAATCAACTAACAGTTCTAAGTGTCCAAGCGGTTAATGAAGAAGAAGAAGAACAACTTTCAAGTGTTGATAGGGTGCTAATCAACAGGATGGTGTCAACTGCAGATGTTCCAAGCACTGAGATTTTCAAATCTTGGTCAACAGTTAAGCAGAACTACTTGATTGATATTAGTGCTCAATATCTGGGAATAAGTTCTTCTAGAATGGCACAGAAAATCGATGATGGATGGCTTGATGAAAAGGTTGCTACATTAGAATCTTTACCACCAAAGAAAGGGTATAAAGGCATAGTCATCCAGGAAGGAAAGAAAGAATCAAAGTTGCTTCCTGTTCCAGGCAAAGGTAAAGAAATTGTTGTTGTTTGTCCTAAGCTCAAACTTTCAAGACAACAACAAGAAGAGCGTGATCATGAATTTGCATTAAGGCTAACAGCTGAGCAAAGAGAACAAGAACAATCTGATTTTGAGATAGCAAAGAAGCTGGCTGATGAGATCACTGCTTAGATTGATGAGGAAGAAAGGGAGAAGAAGGCTGGTAAGGGAGTAAAAAGAAAAAGAGTTGTAAAGAAGAAAACAGTTCCACCTCCCAAGCCAGTAGTTGAAAAGAGAAAACCCCAAATATTCCAAAAGTCTGAAGAAAAAGCTAAAGCTGAAATGGTTCAAACCATTCTTCATGACAGACTAAGTGTGGAGATTGCAGAAAGAATTGAAAAATTAGAAAAAGAGCAGCTTGGTCAAAAATCCCACATTACTGAGTGGCGATTTGAATTTTTGAGGGTAGAGACTGGAAAGCAAGGATTTACTATTGTCACGGAACTGGAACCAATTGAAAGTTATTCTAGTTTCGTCCAAATGATGGATTGTGTGACAAGGAGAGACATACAGGAGATGTATGCATATGGAGTAGGTCACTATGGCAGAGCAGCTGAGGTTGAAGTAAAAGTCTTGATGATGCACTTATCTAGTATATGTAATCCACTAGAAGTGATGTCCATGTTGATAAGTGATGAAAGATTTCCAATCACTACTGTGAAAGTATATGAAAGATCAAGAGTATATCAAATGGTGATGGGAAATGCTAAAACTCAGTGGTTTGATCTTGAGTTCATCGAGCACAGTAAACCAAAGCAAATATATATGTTGAAAGCAAGGTTTTATGGTCCTACAAAAGTGAAGGAATATTTGATGAAGAGATTGAAGAAGAGATTGGAGATTATACAGTCAGAGAAAATGTAATTTTTCTATCTCTTAAATTTTTGATCGTAATAGTTTGATTTTGTATACAATGTTAAATATGTTCTTTACTTATGTTAATTTGTCTATGATTGAACCCTTAAAACAAACAACTTAAATGTATTGTTCAATACTTTAAGTTAGGGGGAGATTGTTGGGAAATTAGCTAAGTTATTGTACATATTATACAAGTAAAGATAAAACTGTTAAGTGAAGGTTGGTGTAACAGTTAGAAACTGTTAGTGGAAAATATGAAAACACTTGAGAACTGTTAGTGTAAATGTCTACAACTGTTTGAAGACCTTGAAGTTGAATACTGTTAGAAGAATCAAGAACTGTTGTATTCATTAAACAGTTTCTGTTGAGCTAAATATGGAAAAATTCTATCTTTGAAGATATCTCGAAATACTTTGAAGATCATCAAGATTATCTCAGAAGATAGAAGATTACCTAACTGTCAGCAAATCAAGGAAGATCAAGGAGTATATATGATAGATTAGAACTCATAATTTGTACGTACTTACTCATTGATTATATTTTTGCATTTGTTCTTCAAATTGTAATTTGCTTTCTGAATAGTGCTAAGCCTCTAAGTTTCTCATTGAAACCTAAGAACAATCTGTGTTCTTCGTCTAACATAATAAGTTAGATTGGGGGTGAAGTTTGCTTTTGTAATCATTCTGGTTGGTTAATAAAACTACTGTTTGATTGAATTGATTTGTGTTTAAAACCTTCTTTAATCAATTAAGTGTGATTCCGCAACTTCTTAGTTGATTGTGATCATAGTTAAAGATTAACTTTTATTCTACTCTGATTTATTATTTAAAAGTTAGTTCTTGTTATTTGATATAATCTATATCCGATCCTGACACTGTACATTCCTCACATGGAATTGCAGCGCCGACAGGAGATTCTTGAAACCAACTGCATAATTAACAACATCATTCTAGACATAGAAAATCAAATACTGAAAGAACAGTTGTCTCACTTACAGTCTTTCGCTGATCCTTTTGATAAATTTAACTCTGAATTGGTGAATCAACTGAGATTTGAAAATGATGTTTTAACTAATCAATCTCAAGAATTTTCTGAGGAATTAGAACGAGCAAAGAAGGAAGTTGAGAATCATAAAAGAACCATCATTCAGTTATGTGAGGATTTAAAAAGGAAAGTAATTGAATCTCAAAAATCAAATGATTCTAATTTAGAACATCTTGACTGTGCACATCTTGTGATTCCTCAACTCATTATCTATGAAATAGAAACTCAACTTCGTGATGAAAAAATCAAACGGCTTGTGCAAGAAGTGGAACATGGCTAGGGTGTTGCAATTCCTACTTGCCCAAAAGCTTGTAGAGAATATGTATCTCACAAATGCAATCAGTTTTGTGATCCAACGAGTATCCGTGAAAAAGGGTCAACATCGGCATCATCTTCTTATAAATCTTCAAGCATTAACAAAACTAACAAATCTTCTTCTCTCTCTTCTGAATCAGATAAAATCAAACTTCAAAGTTCCACAAGAACTGTTACCAAACCAGAAGTGAGAAAGGTAGTGAAGACAGTAGTGCCACAAGCTGAGAAGAAGACAGATGTTCCCAAAACAGTCAAGAAGCCAAAAGTTGAGGACAAGAGACACAAGACACAACATAGTTTTAGCAAACATGATTACTTTCCTTCTTTTTGTTTCATTCATCATAAACGTTGTTTGAAGAATTGTAAGTCTGATTTGAATTGGAAGAAAAAGTCTGATAATGTTTCAAATAGCCAAACTGATACTCCTAAACCACAAGCAATTAAAGTTGAAATTTTTTGTGCAAGTATTGGCTGTGTGCACGGTCATTGTATAAATGCATGTTCATATCATCAAGATCGAATGTTGCGTGGTTACAAATCAGTTCCTAACTGGAAAAATCTTGAAGAGGATATGATCTTCACTTGGTTTGTCAACCGTGCTGGCTACATCATTCATCTATTGATCAAGAAGAGTGAACTGCATTTCTTCTTACGCAAATATGCACATAGGAGATTGCCTATGCTGCCTGGTGAGTGGGAAAATCATCTAGAAGTGATGAGAAGGGTGGCTGATTCTGAAAGAGTAGCACAACTACGAAAGCTTGAAGTAGCACAACTCAATCGATCATTACGACAGATTTATTTTCTTAAATCTAAACAACAAGTTGCAAAATCACCAAATAAATCAGTTTCTCACAAACCAGTTTCGAATAACAGATTTCAAAACAAAACATTTTATCAAAACAATTTTGTTGTTCATACACATAACAAACCAACCAAAGCCCCTCCTGCTACAAAGAAACAAAAATGGCAACCTAGGAAGTGGCAGCTAAAACAGCAAAAGAAATATGAATCTTTGATTGTTGATCCTGTTATTTCTTCTGTTTCTATCTCTAACATACCTCATGCCATTTCACAATGGGTAAGGTCTTCACCCCTTGTTTCTATGTGCAGAAGAACAATCTTTGGTACATGGACTCCAGGTGTACCAAGCATATGACTGGGGATAAGGGTCTTCTCAAACAGTTCGTGGGCAAATATTCTGGAAATGTAAAGTTTGGGAATGACCAGGTAGCACCAATCATCGGCCACGGAGTGTTGGAAACAGGGAATGTTAGGATTGAAAAGGTATCTTATGTAGAGGGGATTGGCCACAACCTATTTTCTATAGGTCAGTTATGTGATAAGGGTATGGAGGTTCTTTTCAAAAAGAAGTCTTGCTCTTTGAGAACTGAGGAAGGAACTGAGATTTTGGGCGGCAACAGAAAGTCAAATCTGTATACTATTGACTTATTTAGCAAAGGATCCAGTTTGTCTATTTGCCTGCTATCTAAAGCTGCATCAGATTTGAACTGGTCATGGCATAGAAAATTGTCCCATTTGAACTTCAAAAACATCAATAAATTGGTGAATGGGAATCTGGTTAGAGGCATCCCTAAGCTTAAATTTGAAAAAGAGCATCTCTGCGAAGATTGTGAGCTAGGGAAGCTTAAGCGGGTACCACACAAGGTTGTCCAAGTTTCAACAACATCAGCTCCTTTACAGCTGATTCATATGGATCTTTGTGGGCCTATGCGGGTACAGTCCAGAAACGGGAAAAGATATATTCTGGTGATGGTGGACGACTATTCTCGGTACACATGGGTTAGGTTTGTCTCTCACAAGTCTGAAGTGCCTCAACAGATCATTCTGTTCCTAAAAAAGCACAGGTCAACCCGTAAAAGCAATCCGTACTGACAATGAAACAGAATTCAAGAATAGAACTCTGGATTCTTATCTTGATTCTGAAGGCATAACGCATCAGTTTTCACCAGCCTACACTCCGGAACAAAATGGAGTTGTTGAGAGAAAGAATAGAACACTGGTTGAAGCTGCGAGAACGATGTTACAATATTCCAAGTTGCCACCATCATATTGGGCTGAGGCTGTCAACACCGCTTGTTATACTCAAAATCGATCTATGATTCACCGTCGTTTCAATAAAACTCCTTACGAACTCTGTAACGGAGTAGTACCTAATATCAAATACTTTCATGTATTTGGTAATAGGTGCTTCGTTCTAAATGAATCGGACAAACTGTCTAAGTTTGATCCAAAAGCTGACGAGGGAATCTTTTAAGGGTATTCAACGGACAAAAAGGCTTTTCGAATACTGAATCAGATAACTCACAATATTGTTGAAAGCATGAATGTGACGTTCGATGATTTAGTCAATTTAAACTCTTTGACAGCAAAACCTTCAAATTATAAAAATACTGTTTATCAAGCCAATCAATCTGATCATCAACATATTCAGAATGAAGATATTAATTTGGATTTCATGTTTGAATTTTTCAAAACTAATGATTCTTCTTCTGTAAATGTAAACAGGGCTGATCTAGCATCTCTACAAGAAGAATCAGTCACAATCACCACTTCTTCTGTTGTATGGGAAACTGATACTGAAAGTTCTGAGTTTGAAGCTATAAACAGTCCATTTCTTGTACAACAGACGCCTTCTACTGCTGCAACAGATGATAATGTAAATCCATTTGCTGAAACTGAAATGGTAAATCCATTTGTAACGGAAGCTCAACCACTTGATGACTTCATACAGGTTAGGTCCCCCGAGCCTCTATGGTTGAGAAGTCACCCTGACACTCAAGTAATTGGCAGTTTGAACGCCGGTGTTCGAACTCGCGCCGCAACCGCAAACGATTGTCTGAATATGAGTTTTCTGAGTATGATAGAGCCAACACGTGTATCAGAGGCTTTAGAAGATCCGGACTGGATTCTTGCAATGCAAGACGAGCTGAATCAGTTCGACCGTTTGAAAGTCTGGCGATTAGTACCCAAACCTGAAGGTAAATCAATTGTGGGGACTAAGTGGATCTTCAAAAATAAGAAAGACTCTGATGGAGTAGTTGTGCGAAACAAGGCTAGGCTAGTGGCTAAGGGGTACAATCAGCAAGAAGGAATTGACTATGATGAGACCTTTGACCCAGTAGCCCGTTTGGAAGCGATCAGATTATTTTTAGCCTATGCTGCCTTTAAGAATTTCAAGGTTTTCCAAATGGAGGTTAAAACTGCATTCCTCAATGGTAAACTCAAAGAGGAAGTCTATGTTGGTCAACCTGAAGGGTTCGTGGATCCCAAACGCCCGCAACATGTATATCTACTTGACAAAGCTCTGTATGGATTAAAACAAGCCCCGAGAGCTTGGTACGATGAGCTGTCAGATTATTTGTTGAGCAAGGGCTATGCAAAAGGGACCACAGACACAACATTCTTCAAAAAGTAGATCGGTTCATATTATATTCTTGTATAGATTTATGTAGACGACATTATCTTTGGCTCAACTAGCCCAAAGTACGGTGATGATTTTGCAAATACCATGAAACAGAGATTTGAAATGAGCATGATGGGGGAAGTTAACTTTTTCCTTGGATTGTAAATTTCTCAATTTAACCATGGGATTTTTATAAATCAGTCAAAATATATAAAAGATTTATTAAAAAGATTTGACATGACTGATTGTTCCCCAATTTCAACTCCTATGGGAATTAAAACAAAACTGTTTGCTTACCCTCATGGCAAATCAGTAGATTTAAAAACTTTTCGTAGTATGATCGGATCCTTATTGTACTTAACTACTAGTAGGACAGATATAATGTTTGCTACTTGTCTCTGTACCAGATTTCAGGCAAATCCTAAAGAGTCTGATTTGTTGGCAGTTAAAAGAATATTAAGATATATGTCAGGATCGGATATTACCAAATATCAATAACAAGAATTACCTTTTAGAATTAAATCAGAGTTGTTTAAAGATAATCTTTCAGTTTGATCACAATCAACTAAGAAGTTGCAGAATCACACTTAATTGATGTTTACGGTTTTATCACAAGAACAATTCAACAATCAACACAATAAAATACTTTCAAACTCAAGATGTTTGTTAATAACCAATGATGATTACAATATTCACCAACACTTCTAATCTAACCCTTTTGTTAGACGAAGAACACAACTTGTTCTTAGGTTTCTATGAAACTTAGAAATCAACACACTTTTAGAAAAACAAATTAACAATAAAATATGAATGCGTAGAATTGCTACTTAAAACAATATTCTAGTTCTAGTGTATATATAGGCTCTTGATCCTCCTTGAATAGTTGACAGTTAGGCAATCTTCTATCTTCCGAGATAATCTTGATAATCTTCAAACTTGATAGAGATATACTTCAGATCCACAAAGATAGCATTTTCCATTAATAGCTCAACAGCAACTGTTTGTTGAATAAACAGTTCTGAATTTCTTCTAACTGTCTTCATTTCAAGGTCTTCTAACAGTTGTGTATAACTGAACTAACAGTTCTGAACTTTTGTACTAACAGTTGTAAAACTTGCAACAACTGTTAGCTACAACTGTTTTCACTGATTACTCTAACAGTTTTACTTTGCATGTCCAACAGTTTCAATGACTTAGCAAATTTTCCAACAATCTCCCCCTAACTTAAAGTATTGAACAATACATTTAAATTGTTTTTTTATAGGGTTCAACCACAGAAAAATCAACTTAATCAAAGAAAATATTTACATTAAATATGCAGAGTCAAACTGTTACAATCAAAACATAAAAAGAAATTTACTTTTGATTTGACTGTAAGAACTCCAACCATTCCTTTATCCTTTTTATCAGATCATCCTTCATATCAGCAGGTCCAAAGAACTTTGCATTTAACATATACAGTAGCTTTGCTTTACCATGATCAACAAATTCAAAATCAAACCACTGAGTTTGTGCATTTCCCATCACCATATGATAAACTATTGCCTTAGCATATACTTTCACAGAACTTATTGGGAAGGCTTCGTCACTTATCAAAATGGGCATTATCTCCAGTGGATTGCAAATACTCCTTAGATGCCTCATCAACACTCTCACCTCAATCTCTGTAGCATTTTCATAATGGCTTACTCCATAAGCATACATATCTTGAACATCCCTTTTTGTCATGCTACTCATCATATGCAAGAAGCTGGAATAACTTTCAATTGGTTCCTTTTCTCTGACAATAGTAACTCCTTTCTTTCCAGTTTCCCACCTTAACAGTTCAAATATCCACTCAGTAATGTGGGATTTCTGACCTAGCTGCTCTGCCACTAATTTGTCAATTCTTTCTTCAACCTCTACCCTGAGTCTATCATGAAGAATGGTTTGTACCATGCCTGCTTTTGCTGCATCTTCAGATGTTTGAACTGATTTGGATTTTTCAGGTTGTTGTGGCTGGGTTGTTTGTTTTATCTTCTCAACTGTTGGTTTGGGAGGTGGAACTATTTTCTTCCTTTCAACTCTCTTTCTTTTTACTCCCTTACTAGGTTTCTTAGCACTTTCTTCTTCCTCAATCTCCTTAGTAAAATTAGCAGCTAGCTTTTGAGCTAACTGAAGATTTCTTCTCTTGCTGTTCAAACTCAGCAGCCATCCTTTGAGCTAACTCATGATCACGCTCCTCTTGCTGCTCTTTTGTAAGTTTTAGCTTGGGAAGTTCCACAACAATCTCCTTACCCTTACCTTGCACATAAGTCATCTTCTTTTCCACTGCTTTTTCAGAAATATTGATTCCTTTGAATCCTGGCTTTGGTGCAATAGGTTCCATCTTTGAAGATTTACCATCCAGCCATCTATCTTCAATCTTTTGTTTCATTTGAAATGCACTGCAGTTTAGAGTTTGAGCACACACAACAATCAAATGATCTTGCTTCACTTTTGACGAAGATCCGAAAACTTCAGTAGTTGGGTAGTCCCCAGACATAATCATTTGATTAATCAGAACTCTATCAACTGCTGACAATTTTTCTACAACTGTTTGAGCACTTGGTGCAACTGTTTGTTATTGAGCCGGTACAACTGTTTTCTCTGGAATCTCAACAACTGTCTGTACACTCTCTTCAACTGTTTGAGCACTTGGTGCAACTGTTTGTTGTTGAGCCGGGACAACTGTTTTCTCTGGAATCACATAAATTGTCTGTACACTCTCTTCAACTGTTTGATGATATGGCAAAACTGTTTGTGGCAAAACTGTTTTCTCCCCCTTTTTGATTGGAACAGTTGGAGGGGGTCTAGAACCAGCATGTAACTGTTTCAACACTTGATCATGAAACTGTATCACAGCATTAGCCTTTTTCAAACACTCTGTCAAAAATCTTATTTGTTTGTCTTGCTTAATGATAAGCTCATTATGTTTTGCCAAATGTTTATCTTGTAAAGAGTTTCTCTTTTTTAAATGCATGTATGCCCCGAAGAATGGTACAAAATTGGTATCCATCAACGCCTTTTGTTTCATACTAGCCTCAATGTCAGGGAGTGTTGCCACTGTGAACATATCACTGGCAGAAATTACTGGTGGTTCACTCCTAGAAGATTCCACACCAGTACCCCTCTGTTCTTGGTACTGGGGATTTCCAGAAGATGTTGGGACAGCTTCTGTTGCCGTGGCTGAGGTCTTAAAGATGTTGACACTGTCCTGCTCACCCCTTGCAGATGAAATAGTAGTGTCAGCCTCAAACACCACATGATCACTCTCCCCTGGGGTGATCACCTCCTCAGTGTGCCTGGGAGACAACACAATGGGTTCCCTTTGGATATTCTGCACAGGAGAATGCTCCTGTGCAGGGCTTACAGCTTGGGCATTAGGTACTGTGGTGGAAGGAGCACCAGCAGTTCTCTTTCTTTTTCTGAAAGTTATTAGAGTGGGGGCTTTTGTTGTAGCTTGAAGCAAAGTAGCAGATTGAGTTGTTTGAGTATCGTGAGTTGGGGGTTCCAGAGTTGGGGGTTTAGCAATGATGTGGGCCTCTTGCTCAACTCTGGCAGCTCTGTTTCTTGACAGAAACTCCACCATTGCAGAGAGTGGTGGAGTTATTGCACCAGAAAAATTCTTGTCATTTATCAACAGTTTGCTCAATGTGGAGGCCATATGAGCAGAGGGAATCAGTACCCTCTTGTGCATTTTGAGATTTGGCAATAAAGAATTTAGTAAAAACTGCACAAATCGTGGATACATAAAAAAGAGACCGTATTTAGTCCGAAGATGTTTTACCATGCCATCAAATATCATTTTAGAAAAGTTAAAAGAACGGTTATTTGCCAAACAGATTAAGGCCAGAGTAATGTTGCTCCCAAATTCATTCCAGCCAGTTCTTTTAGGGCTTACGCATTGTTGGAGAGTGTGAATCAAATACTTCCAGTGCGAACATAATTGCCCTTTATAAAAGGTACCCTTTCCCCTAGGGCCCTCATATCCCAGCTTAACAAGCTCAGCATGCAGATATTCCAAAGAAACAGAATCAGAATATTCACCTTCGAGATCATCAAGTTGAAGGTATTGTCTTATGATACTCTCAGAGATAGAAACATCATTAGCATCAACCTTGGAGTCAATCCATTTCACTCCATCTTCTTCTCTCAGAGAAGCATTCTTCCAGAACTGATCGATATGTGCAGTATAAATGGTGGAATTGATGGTCAGAGCATGACGTAGGTTGGAAAGTGAAACATAGTCAATCACAACGTGAAAGACACTGAGATCATCGGGTTTCAACAGAAAAGCAAGCATGTTGTGTTCCTTAACGAATGGAAGGGGAACCATGGCGATTTGCGAGTGAGTTTCTAGGGTTTTAGCGTTTGAAAGGAGTTTAGTAAGCGTAAAGAAAACTGTGAGGAGGGAATGGTTTATATATGCTACGCATATTCAATGCAATTCAAATTCCCTCAGAGTCCCTGCAAAGACTAAAATACCCTGAAAGAAACTAACAGTTAAACAAAAAAGAACTAACAGTTGAGAACTGTTTTCTTAATAAACTACAACTGTTACTGAAAAGAAAGACTCCCCCTTGAATGACAATGCAGTTTGCCTAACAGATGTGGACTCCATGTACTAACAGTTGAAAACTGTTAGTTGCATTATGTGTAGCTTTTCTCTTGAACACTTACACAAACAGTTGTTAGACTGAAGACTAACAGTTTCAAACTGTTAGAGAGAGAAAACACAAAAACACAAGAAAACACAATCAAACATGTGGTTCTAAGTTATTCTAAGTTAATCATTCCAATATTTGAGATCAGAAAGTTGAATCTGCTTACATCAAATGCTTTGGTGAACAGATCAGCTAACTGATCATCAATGTGGACTTTCACAACCTGGATTAACCGTTTCTCATTGCAATCTCTTATAAAATGAAACCTTATCTCTATGTGCTTTGTTTTAGAATGCTTGACAGGATTGTTAACAATACTAATAGCACTTGTGTTATCAACATAGATAGGTGTATTCAAGAAAGTCATACCATAATCCAGAAGCTGATTCTGGATCCACAAAACTTGTGAACAGCAACTTGATGCAGCAACATATTCAGCCTCAGCTGTTGAAGTGGAAACTGTTGTTTGTTTCTTGCACTGCCATGATACTAACCTGGAGCCAAAGAACTGACATCCTCCGGAAGTTGATTTCCTGTCTACATTAGCTCCTCCATAGTCATTGTCAGAGTATGCCACCAATTCAAAAGGTGAATCCTTAGAATACCAAAGACCCAGTTTTTGTTGGCCTTTGAGATACCTAAAGATCCTTTTTACAGCAAATAGGTGTGACATCTTTGAGACCACTACCTGCATTATTGATCCTATTTTCATTAAAGGAGACATTCATACTCTCTTCTATGATCCTAGTGACACTGTTAAAAACTCTATATGCTTTACTCTGAGTGGAATATCCTAAAAAGAATCCTTCTTCTGCTTTACTCTCAAATTTGCCTAATTGTGACTTGGTATTAAGGATAGTGCAGGGACATCCAAATGGTTTCAAGAAGTTGATCAAATGTTTTCTTTTAAGGAACAACTCATAAGGAGTTTTCCCTTTGGACTTGACTACTTGTACTCTATTCTGAACATAGCAGGCAGTGTTCACAGCTTCTGCCCAGAAGGTCATTGGGAGCCTAGAATCAACTAACATAGATCTAGCAGCCTCTATCAAAGTCCTATTCTTTCTCTCAACCACTCCATTCTGTTGTGGAGTCCTAGGAGCACTAAACTGCCTTTCAATCCTTTTTTCCTCACAAAAACTATTTAACTCATAATTCTTTAACTCAGAACCATTGTCAGATCTAATGACTTTCACTCTCAAATCAGATTGATTTTCTATCCTAAGAATAAGAGACTTAACTAATTCAGCAGTTTCATCCTTAGTTCTAAGAAATTGAACCCATGTAAATCTGGTGAAGTCATCAACTATGACTAAACAATAGGCTTTATTCCCTATACTAACCACTGAAGTAGGACCAAAAAGATCCATATGCAACAGTTGTAAGGGTGCAACAATGGAAGAAACTTCTTTGGACTTATAAGAAGTTTTGTGTTGCTTGCCTTTGAGGCAAGCCACACAATGATCATCACATGAGAATTCTTTTTGGGGCAAACATCTTACCAAATTGTTTTTAGCTAACAGATTCATGGTTTTAAAATTCATGTGACACATCCTTCTATGCCAAATGGCAGACTCATCATGAGATGCCTTAGCTAGTAAACAACTTAATACATTCTGTTTATAAACCTTTTGTGTGTCCAAACAGTATACATTATCCTTTCTAGGTGTTCTTAAAAGAACATTCTTTTCATCCACTTTAAAATCTTTTGAAAGGATAATGCACTCTGTGTCTGTGAACAGGACTTTGTTTCCATGGTCACAGATTTGAGACACACTTAACAGATTGTATTTTAGTTGTTCAACAAAGAAAACATCATTGAAGGTAAGTGTACATGCCTCTACAGCTCCCTTACCGGTGATTCTTCCTCCCTTAGCATTTCCTCCGAATGCTACATGTCCTCCATTAATTATTCTGAAATCCTTCAAGCAGTGTGGATTTCCAGTCATGTGCCTTGAGCATCCACTATCCACATGCCAAATTTCTCCTTGATTGGCCCTATGAATGCTCTGCACAAATAAAAACTTAGTTAGTAGCAGGAAGTACCCAGGCCATGCAGGTCTTGGGCACACCATTTAAATCATAATACATAAACAAAGTTTGAGTCTTCTTGATTTCATCACAGTTAGACTTCTCTATCCTGTGTGAAGAGTATTTAGTGACAACATGTGGTTTCCAACTGTTGTGATTAACAGTTGAGCCTTTTGAACAAACAGTTTTTGATTTTGGTAAAATAGTTGAGTCAGTTTGTGACTCAGTTTGATTGTCGGTTTGATTAACAGTTTTGGCCCTTTCAGAAACTGTGTGTTTCTGCAATTTCACCCAAGCAAAACCAACAGTTTTTGGTTTTGGCCTAACAGTTGTGGAACTGTTAGCCTGTTTTCTGTAACTTGGCATCTGGGTGCTATAGATTTGTGGGTTATAATAACAGTTGTGAGCTAAGTGATTTGCTCTCCCACATATATAGCACCTTTTGGTTTTGACTATAGGCAAACCAGTTCTTTGTTCCCAAAACTGGTTCCTATTTCTTTGATTTCCTCTCACAAGTGTTGAAGGAGGAAATTTCTGCACACCATGCTGTTTGCATGTGCAGACAGGCACTTCAGTATGCCATTTCACATATTTGAGCTGAAACTTTGTCTTTGAAGCTTCCTTCTTTGGCTTCTCAATTCCAACTTCACTAACCTTCTCCTTTTCCTTGGTCTTAACACTAACAGCTGAGGTTTTTGGGTTAGAACTGTTTGGGTTCTGTTTAGAACTGTTTGTATAATTTTCGGGACTGTTTGCAGTAGTTGTGTAGCTGTTTATAGAATAAACAGGTTTGAAAGGTTTTGTTTCACTGGTGGAGGGTTCAGAGGTGGCTTTTACAAACACCACAGGTTTTAAAGATGATTTTGGTGCTGTAGGTTCACAACAGATGTGGTTTTCAATAGGAATATCCTCTTCTTTCTTCACTACTTCCTCCTTCTCATCATCACTCACTTCATGCACAACTCCTTCCTTTTCACTCTCTAATTTTGGATCAGCTGAATTTAAGTCTTCTTCTAATGGTTCATTAACATACCTATCAGCTACATCAGACATGGGAGTTATGTAGTTGTGATTGTATGGAGGTGGGGTTTGTTTGTATCCTAAACCTGTTTTAACCTTATCTATGATTTGTGAGTGTAACAAGGTTTCAAGCTTAAGATTTGTTACTTTGAACATACTCAAATCCATATCCACACCTTCTAACTTCTTTGTTAGCTAATCAATCCTACTCTCTTTCTCACTCAGCTTTTTCTTAAGATTATCAATTTCTTCCTGAAGCTGCTCCTTCTCCCACTTATGATACTTCCTATCATAGTCCATTTGCAGTTCATTTGCCTGATAATCTTTAATTTTCTTTTCGAAGCTTTCAATGATAGCACTAGATTCATATCTTCTCTCCTCCATTCTGCTCAGAGCAGCACACACATTTTTGTTGTGCTCCCTGAACCTTTTTACTATAGCTCTCCATTCACCAGGGCATAGTTTAGAAGATACCTGTGTGTCTTCTGATTCTGGTGAATTCAGCTTGATGGAGGAGTCAGTCAAGGCCATCAGTGCCTTGTTGTGAGTAGCTTCCTCTGCTTGATCACTCCAATCATACCCAAAGCCATCCGGTGAGACCAATGTTGATGAGGTTTGATTGGGTCTTTGTCCTTGACTCTGAACTTGTCCACCAGATCTGCATTCCCTGGCAAAGTGACCAGGCTGTTGACATTTGAAGCATTTAACTTTGGATTTGTCAAAACCAGCCTGACCATTTGCCCTGAAGTTCATGTTTTGTCTGTCAATTCTTTTAATGAATCTTTTTGCTCTGACAGTTAACATGGCCATTTGCAACTTGAGGTCCATCTCCTCAAGATCATCAGGATGAACTTGTTCAAGATCCTCATTGGTGAGGGTTGAATTAGCATGGCTAGCAAGAAATGCTTCAAGCACTGCATCAGGGGTGTTCACATCTAACCCAACAGCAGAACTGGTACCTGCACATACATCAACAGAATTAGATAAAGAATGGTTTGAGTCCATACCTGAGGATGAAAGGAGAGCAGCATTGTGACTAGGGATTACAGACTTTCTTTTTCCCTCTATCTCTCCCTCAAACACAACCAAACTGTTGTATAGATCATCTAATTCTATATCTTCCGATGAGTCTTTAGTCCTCCATTGTGCAGCATAGACGGTCCATTCTTCACCTAAGGACCTAAGGAACTTTCTATTGATCTCATCTTGCTCTAGTCTAACTTTTGCACTCTCAAGTTGACTAACCAGCTTATAAAACCTATCAAAAAGTTGGGTTAAACTTTCATTCTTCCCACTTGAAAAGTTTTCATAAGCCTGTTTAAGAAGGTCCCTTTGGTTCCTTTTGGAACTAGCATTCCCTGCAAATCTCTTTTCTAAGGCAACCCAAAGTTCGTGTGCATCTTCAAACTTCTTGAACTGATGCTGATATTCGTTGGGAATAGCAATCTGAAGGATGATGAGGGCTTTCATCTCAATCATCCTTTCTTTCTTTTCAGCATCTATTCTTGGTGGTGATTTCTTCTTTGGTTTTCCTATTTTATCTAAATCAACAGCATTAATGGGGTCCTTTTCTATAACTTCCGAAACAGCATAGTCCATTAATTGGACATGCTGCTTGATTCTTAGCTTCCACATCTCAAACTCAGTTGGTTTGAGCATGGGAACTCTAATGTTTGACCCAGATCCAGTGTTATCAGAAGATCCAACAGACTCCATTGCAGTAATATGAATGAAAAACACACGACAAGATATAGACAAACTTTAAATAACAAAACACAGCAGATCTGTGAAAAACCTTCAAATAGTGATCAAAGGAGCCTTAATGAAAAAGCTCTGATACCACTTGTCAGGATCGGATATTACCAAATATCAATAACAAGAATTACCTTTTAGAATTAAATCAGAGTTGTTTAAAGATAATCTTTCAGTTTGATCACAATCAACTAAGAAGTTGCGGAATCATACTTAATTGATGTTTAAGGTTTTATCACAAGAACAATTCAACAATCAACACAAGAAAATACTTTCAAACTCAAGATGTTTGTTAATAACCAATGATGATTACAATATTCACCAACAACTCTAATCTAACCCTTTTGTTAGACGAAGAACACAACTTGTTCTTAGGTTTCTATGAAACTTAGAGATCAACACACTTTTAGAAAAACAAATTAACAATAAAATATGAATGCGTAGAATTGCTACTTAAAACAATATTTTAGTTCTAGTATATATATAGGCTCTTGATCCTCCTTGAATAGTTGACAGTTAGGCAATCTTCTATCTTCCGAGATAATCTTGATAATCTTCAAACTTGATAGAGATATACTTCAGATCCACAAAGATAGCATTTTCCATTAATAGCTCAACAGCAACTGTTTGTTGAATAAATAGTTCTGAATTTCTTCTAACAGTCTTCATTTCAAGGTCTTCTAACAGTTGTGTATAACTGAACTAACAGTTCTGAACTTTTGTACTAACAGTTGTAAAACTTGCAACAACTGTTAGCTACAACTGTTTTCACTGATTACTCTAACAGTTTTACTTTGCATGTCCAACAGTTTCAATGACTTAGCAAATTTCCCAACATTCTTTTCACTGAATTAAAGTATGTCAATACTGAAAATCAACTTGCTGATATTTTCACCAAACCGTTGGATGAAACTCGTTTTAACATTCTTTTATCAAAATTGGGCATGTTGAATTTGAGTATTTGACAGTATTTTACATCAAACTATCAAAGTTTGCACAAATAGGTCCTTCTGTTCAGGGGGAGGAAATCAAAATTGACAAGTTATGAACTACTAATGGTTCATGCTTGTAGGGGGATAGTTGTCATAACTGTTTTATCTGTTTTGGTATAATTCTAAAAATTCAAGAACATCTCAAATTCTTTAAAAAGTCAAAAACATGTGCAAAATATTAAAAAGGCAAATTTTTTTTTTCATCTTTCTCAAATTGATGCTTGATTTGAGAGGGAGTTTTTTTATATTTTCTTTGTCTTTGTTTTTGTTCAAAAATGGTCAAGAGAGAAAAAGTTCAAATTTTTACAAGTTAAATGCAAGAATTGGTCAAATCCGACACATTTTATGTCGGATTCCGAGAAAATTTAAACTTTCTTTGTTGGAATTGAAGATTCCAACACTTTCATGTCGGAATCCGAGAAACTGGATATCAATTCAAACATTCCGACACATTTTCTCGGCATCCGAGAGTTCATATTTGTTTATAAGTCTCAAAATCTCGGATTTTTGACTTTTTCTCGGTTTTCTCTCTCAAGTTTGACCAAATCTCTCCGTACAATCAAAATTTCAAAAAGCTTTGGATATCTTCATGTTTATCAGATCTAGATCGGTTTTCAGTTGCGATTCTCATGGTACAATTCATTTTTCCTACTTCATATCCCATATTTGTGTATTTTAGATCTAAGATTTAGAAAACCCTAACTGTCGATGCTTCTTCAGGACGATTTAGTGTTTATTTGTTGTTAGTTTGGATTGTTAATAACACTGGTATGCTTAGATAACATGTTACATGTGTTGCCATTCTTATATTTACTTCAATTTCATCTGTTTGAGTGAGATTTGATTCTCTGTTTGTTGAATTTACGTATCTGGGTTATGGCTGTTACTTTTGGGAATTAATCATGCTAAATCAACTCTGATGGGGATAAGTATAGAGTTAAAAATGCTTAGAATGACAAAGGGTACAATCGACTTTGGTTTGTATGTTCAAAATCATAGGTTTCAAAATCTGGGTTTGATTAAGTTCATGAACTGCTATGAATCTCTCGGAATTCATTAATCCGAGAGTTTTCATCATTTGAAAAACACCAAGTGTTTTCTCGGAATCCTTGATTTTCTCGGAATCCTTGATTATCTCGGAATCTCTGTTTTCTCGAATTCCTTATTATCTCGGAATTATTGTTAAATCAAATTATCTCTAAATCCTTGATATCTCGGAATTTCCACCATCAAGGAATTCTCTCGAAATTTCCAAATTCTCGGAATTTCCAAATTGGATAAAAGTTCCAAGTCTTTTCTCGGAATTCCTAATTGATTTCTCTCGGAATCACATCTAAGTCTTTGTCGGAATCATCAATACCGACAAAACACTTAGAGAATTTTTGAAAATTTTCAAATTTTTTCAAAGTTTAAAATTTTTCTTAAAAGGAAGGAACAATTTCTTATAGTCTTATCTGCTAAACATCTGATCATTAACCATGGGTATTATTGTATCTTCTTGTAGATGGCTAATCCTGGTAACCTTCCAGCATTTGTTCCCTCTAAACAATTGTTTCCCCCAACCAACTACTTACCCAATCTTCCGAATAATCATTGGTTTGACTCCATCACCACCACCACCCAATTTCCTATTCTTTCTGAGCTAATAGAATCACATCCATTAAACCACATATTCTCATACAACCCTACTGCTGACGGGGAACAACCTCATGTTTTCGAGGTCTATGTACAACAATTGTGGCACTCACTGCATAATATTGTAAATGATGAGGAGCTCCTAACTGGTCATATAGAAAACTATGAATTCTCTTTTGGTGTTAACCAGCTACGGACAATGTTTAGACTACCATCTAAGAGGGGCACCTATGCTGGCAAGAATAAATTTGATCCTATTCCATCAAGTAAAGCTATATATCCACATGTGAAGGATCTAGGTTTTAATGGGGTTTTGACCAAGTGTGTCCAATTCAAAAGAAACAATATGGTGCTAATCTGGCAATCTTTGTATGCAATTATCAACCGGTGCCTCACTAGCATATCCAAAGGAGTTGATGGTGCTAGCTCAAGTTCATTTCAAATTCTGGTTTCAATGGTCAAACACTGGCATGTAGACTATGCATCTATCATATTTCAAGAAATTTCAAAAATAGTGCATCAGAAACAAGTTCCACAACAAGCAAAGAAGTTTCTCCCATACCCGAGGTTTCTCTCGATGATTGTTCAAAGCATAATGCTAGATCATCCAAATGACATCAATCGGAGGGATAATGATCCTCTACCAACTGTTTACATCATGCATAAACTTTATAAAATAGAAAAGACTTTTGAAGTCCAGGCTTTTGTAACGCCTGTGGAGTTGGTTATGTTGATGGATATTCATGATCCGGTAGTTAAGGCATATGTGAGAGAGAATTACCTTGTTCTTCCGGATCGACAAGAACCTGTTGATCCTACCCATTGAACAGTAGAACCTGAGGGATTAGAAACTAGTAGTCAGTTGTCTTCGGGTGACACTGACAAGGATGAGTCGAGGGAAAAGTCTGAGAGGGGTGAAGAAGTGGCCGAGGGAGGTGAGAATGTAGGTGAGGAAGATGAGGAGTATGATATGCCTATAGGAAAATTCATTGAAAAATCTCAGTCTCAGGAAACACCAGATCAGGGTGTAGAATATTATGTTGAAACTATGATTATAACACGTGAGGATACAATTAAGGAAACACCTGTGTTTGCACATGATGATATGTTTGAGATTTATTTTGATGTAGAAGAAGAAGAGAGATTAAAAGAACATGAAAATGAGAGTGGGAGAAAACAAAATAAGAGTGCTGAGAGTTCCTTAACCACAGATAGACGGGACACCACATCTTCCATCAGGTCTGACAGGGTCAGTCCTGGTGTTGAACTAGACTCTAGCATCCCACCAGAGCATGCACAAACCCTACCAAGCCACTCTGTTTCTTCTCAAAAAGAAATAGTTTTAACTTCTCACGGGGATTTAACACATGATCTACCCAAGTCTCCTTCTGAGACAGTAGGTATTGAAACAGGTGCCACTTCTCCCCAGGCTACCGACATTCATTTTGATGAGCACATTGCAAGCCCAATTCTTTCTATACACGAGGACACATCTGTACCATCAACTAGTATCCTACCTGAAGGAACTAACAGAACATCTATAGAAGCTACATTTCGTAGACTTCAAGGATTGGATGTAAATCCCGCCACAGTCAACACTAATACAGCTGTGCATGTGGGTGGCTCAACTTCTGAAGGATTCGTTCCTCCAGTTGTTCCAGTCTCAACGGGTAATCTAAGTTATCCCGTTTTTGTTACACCTCCAAACATTACTAAGATTGCCTCAGAATTCGTTTCTAAGGCTAACCTTCAAACTGCTCTGGCTGAGGTTAATTCAAAGATGGATCAAATGCATCAGGAGCTTTCTTCTAAGGTTGATGTTATAAATGAAAAGCTTGATCGGCTGCTCGCTAAGCAAGGCCCGGATGTTACTATTGATGAGCTGAAATCTCAACTTTATGTTAAGCTGATGGCAAGGCTTAATAATAATGAGGAAGATGTCACTCTGGTTGACTTGATGCGTCATGAATACAAAAAGTCTGATTTTGAAAGCTTTAAGAAATAAATCAAAGATAGTATTAAAGCATTTGGCGTTGCTTTTCATAAACGATTGGATGCTATGGATCCGGTTAAGGATGTTGAAGGAGATGTTTATTTACAAGATCCTACTGAGGAAGAAGCTGCAATTGCTATTGCTGTCAAAGCTTCGTTAGAAACTTGCCAGACCCAAGCACAGGGTAAGAAAAGAAAGCATAACGATCAAGATCCTAATCCAGTCGTTCTGAGGGGGAGAACCGTGTTACTTATGTGCCTATCACTTCTTTAATTTCTAAGTTACCTGCTGCTTCGTCTTCTCAAAGCAAACAATCAACTCCAAAGAGAAGCAAGGGAAAGGAAAAACAAAAGTTGCAGCTATTTGATGAAAGTAGTGATGAGATTGAGCATGTTGTAGATGATGCATTTGACTTTATCAAAGGTGCTGAAAATGTCTTTGATGCTTATGTGTCATTTGAAACTGAAGCTGATACAAGCAATCTAACTCTACAGCAACAAATAGACAAGATTAGAGAAACAAGAGTCATTACAACACCAAGGGTTGAAAAGCCTGAGGTAGAAGAGGTGCCAACACCAGAACCTATCAATATAACAAATGTTCTGAGGATTAACAATGAGGTTGCTGATCTGTTTCCTCCATCTCCGGGCAAATTCAGACAAACTGCCATAGATCTGTTGAGGGAACAAGAAAAGAGAAAAAGACTGAAAAGGTTGAGAAGGGGTGCAGAGTGGAAAGTGCCTAAAACCTACAATCCAGATCCTATTCTGACCTCAAGTCTGAGAGACTTAAGAATAAGAGTTGTGTTGACAACAAAGGCTTTGAAAAAGACTGAAAGAAATTGGAGTGAATATGACATTGCAGTGGCTTTCCTTGAAGAGAAGATTCCTGAAATTTATTCTGATCAAGTTCAACCTGAACTACCTATTAATCTTCTGGAAACTATTGATGCCTCTGATGCTGGTAAAAGAATACTCCTGAATTGGCATGGTAGATCAAGAGCTGAAGTGTTCTCTAAACATCCGATCTCCAAAGTAAAGTGCTCATTTGGTAAAATTGTAAATGTGATTTGGGTTTACTTTCAAGCTATGAGAATAGATCAGAGTTATCACTGGTTCAGTCAAGTAGACCTGAAGCATTTAAGCATGGTAGACATTGAATTCATTCTGGATGAGCTTGAAGCCAAGAAACACAGCTCAAAGGCTAACAATGCAGGATACAATATCATTCTAGACTTCATGAAACAAAGAATCCAACTTGCTGAGCTAGAAATGTTTTATAGCCTAACAACTCACATCCCAGGATTGAAGAGTTAGAAATGTTTCAAGTAATTTGGAGGGATGTTGAGTCTGGAGAAGATGATGAAGGAATAGTTCTGTTTAACAGCAAGAAGGAGAAATTCTTCCTAAGGACCAAGGAACTCAATGCCTATTCTGATGGGTCTCTTAGAGTCTGGATGATCAAGATTAGAGAGCATTGCTTCAGCCTTAAAGATGCCTTTGATCAATCTGCAAGAGTCAGCATGACAGAGATTATGAAACAAATGAATGAAAAGATTCAAGAAAGAGCTACTCTCCGCAGGTGGCAAACGATTTTGGGTGAACGGAACATAGACTAGATCGAATCAAGGGGGAGATTGTTAGATCTAGATTTTATGATTAGATCTAGTCTGTATTTTGTGTCAATAGTACATTTTATGTACTTAGTATAAATAGTTTGTAAACATTGACTCTATGTAACTTTTGATACATGCAATAGAAGAAACACACACTTAAATGTGTCTTTGTCTAATTCTCTCTACACACACACATACGGATCATTACTAAACACTCAATATTACCTTTCAACAAGACACCTCCAAAGTCCAAAGTCCATCGCGTCGCTATCCTAAGAAAGGACCTAGCCAGACACGGCTCAAACTCCCAACTTGAATTTCCCTTTCACACGGACCTCACTAACTCCTTGAAACACCATATGTCAAACTAATTATCATAAGTCGGATACATGTAACACTCTAAGGTCAGATGTTACAAGTCAAACCAACTATTCACTAGGTCGGATAGGGTGCTCAAGTCACACCACCAATATAAGTCGTACCCCTTCTTAGAGTTGGACATACGACTAGAGATCGGACAAACAAATGTCAATCCACATATCCTAAGTCGGACAAAGCGAGAAGTCACATGCCATGTATATATATGTACTACGTTGCACCATGATTGTTGTTCATGTCTAAGTCGGATCGCACAGGCCAAGATGTAAGTCCGACCAGAATGTTACAAGGCACAAGTTGGACCAGTCGACTTCCCCTTGGTCGGACGTCAAACACATAGGCGCTGCTCACATTTTTAAAATCTTAACTCCTTCAAAATTTAATCAAAATCAAAGATTCCAAATTCTATGGGTTCCTATCATGAAATATACAGAACCTTCTTGTCTAACAAGATCATTAACAACATTAAGGGGTTAAAATCCCAACTTTGGTTTATGATGGGATTTACAGGGTACAACAAGCACATCAAAATAGTAATAATATAAATCCCATCCCAAGATCACAACTGGATCTAGTGGGAAAACAGAACAGATAATCATACTATAACACATATATATATATATATATATATATATATATATATATATATATATATATATATATATATATATAACAGTATTAAAAAAGGATAAGGAATTATACCCTGAACTGTTATAGGGAGATACACAGCTACTGAACCACGTGAACTAGCTGCTAGACCACCAGCACGTACAATACCTGAGAAAAACCGATCCCGTGTGTGTGTCACCAAAAGCGGCCGGCTTTTGGTGTGTGTCGGTTATCACCGAGAAGCCCTCGCCGCAAGGGAGGGTTCGGCCGCTGAGTTCCATCGCCGGAGAGAGGCAGGCCGCCGTTGTAGGGGGCTACCGTTGACCATCATATGCCGTCGCAGGGGGCTGACGTCGACCACCGTGCGCCATCTGGACCACCGCCATCGACCACCTTAAGATGGTGGTGGTGTGGTTCGGCCGAGTGGAACGAGGAGAGAGAGAGTGCCTTTTTGTTTTGTTTTTGTTGCTAATAATTAGAATTAGGTTTAAAATACAAAGCTTAATCCGTTTAAATAGTCATTTAAATGGATTAAGACCTTTGGACCTTGAAGCCCGGTCCTTGACAAATAACTTTGATCAATTGACAAAACAAACCCTCTCGTTTGATTTAATATTAATTAATTAGCTATTAATTAATATTTTTCCAACGAAACTCTATAATTAAATATTAACTGATATTTAATCTCTCCTTTAAATAATAAACATCCATTTATTATTTCTCTAGATAATTAATCAACAATTAATTATCACTTATACACACATTATATTATTTCCTGGTTTAATAGTTGGGTGTGCACCTGTGTGACCCTTTAGTGACTTATAGTGTTCATGGATATAATGACACGTGCACACTATCCCTACACACAATCTATCAGACTCCCACTTGTGCACGATAGTTACACTCCCTTGTTCATCATGGGCCTAAGGAGGTCCTTAGCCAGACACTTAGGTTAACCACGACTATAAGTTCTCTTATGTTTAGAGATTTTGCATTCGCCTTCTTCGATTAGACGGCTTTTCCTTTTGCTTCACGATATCCCGTAATGTGGATTTCAGACATGGAGCACGTCATCTATTTTGAAAAATACAGATTATATTTCTTGACTTTTGATCTTGACTAACTGCAGTTACGGAGTTACCAAATGATGTCCATCATTCTATCCGAGTGCGGCCACGCATTTCATTTAGTCTTAACCGTCAAGGGGCCCTGGAATATCTTTTCTCTTTTAAGAGAAGGTGCAAATCTCATATTGACTGCTTGTATTTTAGAACACGTCTTCCGCTACACCCAGATATGCTCGTTATAGTTACCATGTTACTGCGTAATGTTACAACGTTTCAAAGTACATAAGTCCTCGTGCCCCAAACCAAACATCTCAGGTCTAAAGAAAACCAATCAGCTAAATTAAGTCAAAAGGCTCCATGAAGTTACTCTGATGCGGATTACCTCCAATTTTTGCACCTCTGACAAATATCTATAAAGACTTGGTTACAAAACTTGTGATATTATTCTCTACGCGAATAATCCATCAAGTATCTATAATAACGTTAGTATCTCCCTGATGTGACTCCCATCGTATCAAGTAGCTATGGAGTAATTTTTATATAACAATTATATTAAACCTCCAATTCCATCACTCAGAAATGTTTAATTCATAATCATAAGTCTTAAAATTCAATCCAAACAATTTTAATCAATTACTGCAAACTAGCTGCTAGGTTCCATGTACTACATTCCAAAGGAACTAGCATGTCTCTCACGCTTATCTCTAGCAAGTGCTTTAGTCAACGGATCAGCCACGTTATCATCTGTTGGTATCTTACATATTCTCACATATCCCCTTTAAATGATCTCTCGGATGATGTGATACTTTCTAAGTACGTGTCTGGTCCGCTGGTGATATCTTGGTTCTTTTGCTTGCGCTAAAGCTCCCATGTTATCATAAAATATATCAATCGGTTAGAGATATTGGCAACAACTCTTAGTTTCGAGATAAAATTCCTCAGCCAAACCGCTTCCTTTGATGCATCATTTGCCGCAATGTACTCTGCCTGTGTAGTTGAATCTTCTTTTCTATCTTGCTTCTGGATTTTCCAAGATACAACTCCGTTTAGGGTAAAGACAAACCCTGATTGTGACTTAAAGTCATCTCTGTCCGTCTAGAAGTTCGCATCAGTGTAACCAGTTACACTAATTTCATCCGTGCTTCCTCCAAAGACCAAGAACATTTCTTTTGTCCTTCTCAAATACTAGAGAATGTTCTTGACAACCACCCAATAGGCTTCACCTGAATTTTTCTGATATATACTCGTGAGGCTTATGGAGTAAGCAACATCGTGCCTTGTACATAACATGGTATACATAATCGATCCTACTGCCGAAGCATAAGGAACCGATTTCATCCTTTTCTTCTCTTCTAGTGAAATAGGACATTGAGTCTTGCTCAATGGTATACTAGAGTTTACTCCTTGTAATGTTGGTACATCGTTTCGTATGATCAGTATGTCATCCACATATAGGACTAGGAAGATTGCTACGCTCCTACTGAACTTCGTGTAAACACAGGATTCGAACTCGCTTTTGGTAAACCCAAACTCTTTGATGCGCTCATCAAAGTGCAAGTTCCAGCTTCTAGATACTTGCTTCAATCCATAAATGGATTTTAGCAACTTGCATACTTTTCCTAGATTCTTGGAATCCTTAAAACCGTCCGGTTGTGCCATATACACATCCTCTGTTAGTTTCCCGTTAAGGAAAGCGGTTTTGACATCCATTTGCCATATCTCATAATTGAAGTATGCATATATTGTCATAAGAATCCTAATAGACTTAAGCATAGCTTCTGGCGAGAAGGTTTCATTATAATCAATACCATGAGTCTGAGTGTAAACTTTCGCAACAAGCCTAGCTTTAAAAGTATTCACATTTCCTTCTATGTCCGTCTTCTTCTTGAAAACGCACTTGCATCTAACAGCTCTACTGTGTTGTGGCTAGTCTACTAACTCTCAAACTTGGTTGTCATGCATAAATTGCATCTCTGCTTTCATGGCATCTAGCCATTTTTCAGACTCACTGCCTGACACAGCGTCCCCCGTAGGATGTGGGTTCATAAAGATTCCCTTCTTCATGAGAAATTAGAAATCCATGATATCTATTTGGCTAAGTCCGAATCCTACTGGACCTGCAAAGGGCTTGTGTTTCTCCTTAACCATAGACTCGGGTTGGGATTCAACGATTCTTTGTTGAATAACTGGTTCTACAAATGGTGGAGGCATACCTTCATCTTCTTCAATTTCTTGAAGATCTATTTCTTTTCTAGTAGTTTCTGAACTTAGAAACTTGTCTTCCAGAAAAGCCCCTAACCGAGGAACAAAAACTTTGTTCTCATCGGGATTATAGAAATAGTACCCTAAGGATTCCTTAGGATAACCCATGTGTTGGATTATGTGCAGAGATAATTAATAGGTACATTGTATTCAATGTTATAAGCACACTCCTACACACCCAAATTAGAACAGTTGGAATTTACCATAATTCTGTGTGAAAATAATTAATCAGATAGATTAATTATTAGAGAGAAAAATAAATAATTAATTAATCAGTTGAATTAATTTTTAAGAAGAAAAAAATAATAAATAGTCATTTATTATTTAAAGGGAAATTAAATATTTTGTTTAATATTTAACGGACCAGTTAATTAATAGTTAATTAATTAACTAGTAAAGTCCAGGGGGTCAAAGTGAGAGGAATGAAACTTCAATTAAAGTCAATGGCTTTAATTGAGTGGGCTTCGAGTTAAAGGAGATTTAAGTATTTAAACCTAGATAAGGCTCATTTTATGATAAGGGCATTCAAGTTTGAATCAAAGAAAAACCCTAGCCTCCCTCCTCTCCTGTTCTGCGTCGACCTCTCTCCCTCTCCCTCTCGTTGATTTCGACCAACCCCCAAGGGGTGTTCGGTTTTGCTTTGCGTCGATCCACACACACACACGTGATTTTGTGTGTCTTTCAGGTAATTCCAGGAGCGGTCTAGCAGCCAGTTTTTTGGTGGTGCAGTAGTGGTGGACTACCTTTAGCAATCCCAGGGTCAAGCACGTATTGTTTTTTCTAAACCTTTTATCTGATTTGTTGTTGACAAACTAATATGATCACTAGTAAGATCCTAACCCTTTTGGGGTTTAGAGGGTTGTGTTTAATCTGTTTCCGCTTTAGGATTGAAACACGAGAATCAAACCCAGGGCTTGACCAGTTTGTGTCATAGGGTGGTTTAGTCAGATCAAAACCCTTTAGTGGTATCAGAGCCTCGGCTCTATGATCTATAGTTTCTAGTTTTATCTGTTTTTAGGCTTAAGGTTTTGTTCTTGATCTCCTACTTGTTCTTCATGTTTTTCGAAAATCAAGAGGGCAACAAAAACATTTTATTTTTGTTATCCAGCTTTAAAATGTTTAATCCTATTGATCAGAAAGTTTAAACAATTAGTTTAAACGATTAAAAGGATTATGATTTTTGATAAAAACAAGTTTAATCAAGAAAATTAAACAGTTTTTTTAATTGGTAAAACCTAGTTAATCTAGACAATTGATTCATTTGTATGATCTTCTATTTTATCTTATTTTCTTCTTATAAAAAATTGAAAACCATAAGATAAGAAAAACAAGTTTCTGTTTTTCTAAAATATAAAAGATTTGCTTTAATCAGATAAGTTTGAACAAGCTTCATGTTTAAACGGTTAAAGGATAAGTATTTTAGCTAAAGCTTGATTTTGATCAGAAATTTAAACAAGTTTTTGTTTAAAAGGTTAAAATCTGGTTTTAGGATTAATAATTATTAATGAAACAATTTTTAGGTTACATTGATAATTAAAAAAATTTTGGTTCTTGATTAAATCCAGGTTTTAATCGATATTAAAACTAGTTAGTTGTAATAGATTAAAATGATTAGTTTTAAAATTTTTAATTTTGTATTAATCGGAAATTGACAAAACCATCACCATAGCCGGCGGCGGCAGCCCAGGTGCGGCGGTCGCAAGCGGTGGTCGCAGGCGGCGGTCGCAGGCAGCGGCGTTAGGTGGTCAGAGGTGGTCAGCGGCGGTCGGCAGCTGGTTGGTGACGTGGTGAGGCTTTGGCCCAGGTACCACGGCCCAGTCATTTTGGCTACGGGTCTTCGGCCCAGATGGACTACGGTCCAGGAGGGCTTCGCCCCACGTGTTTTCGGCCTGGAAGGTTTCGGCCCAAGCGGGGTTTCGGTCCAAGTAGGATCCGGCCCAAGAGGGTTCTCGGTCCAAATGTATTAGGCCCAAATTGGTTTTCCGATTAAATACAAAGTTATTAATTTTACGTTTTAAAATTAATAAGTTTTATATAAACTAGTAATCATATATATTTTAATTAGTCTAATTGAAATATATAGTTTTTGGATGTTTATTTATGATGTCCAGTTGAAATGTTATAAATAAACTCTAAAAGGGTAAGTTTATATAAAAGGAGAAATTAACAAGATGATGTTATTCAAATAATGATCAAATTTTTGTCGTGTTTATGTTTTTGGTAAAACTAGTGAAAACTCGACATAGGATTTATTCAAGTTTTTGGATAAAGTTATGTTTTTCAAAGTTTATTGAGAAACTGTTTGGTCAATATGATTTGAATAATTTAGAAGATTATAATTCTCATATTTGATTAATAGTTATTAATCAAAATGGTAGATGAGAATAGTTACATGAATCAGGTTTTATGTGTTTATCGCATAGTTTACCGTTTTATTTATGTATAACTGCGTGGTTGATTATATTTTATATAATTGTGTTGATGTGATATATAGCTATAGTTTTGCCGACTTAGGACTCGCTTTTATTCTTCTTCTTTCTTTTTTGGTTTTTGAAAGGCCTGCGTGCCAATTACAATCCCTTTTTCAATTGTAATTTTGTACTGGTTCGGAGAGGCCTGCGTGCCACTTACAACCCCTTTATTATTGTATTTGTAATAGAGTATATGTAGTTTTGTCACATAATCAAGACGGAGTTCAAGAATATTTCCAAGATGATGGCTTGCATAGTGCTCGGAAACTTCGGAGGAGCTGTCAAGGAAAGTGGGAGCAATGCATCACGAAGGCGAATCCAAGTCCTTTATCCTTAGGATTGACCTTAGGATTAGTTGGCAAAACTATAGGTTTTAATATGCTTATTATCTGCGTGGTTGTGATCCTTTTTATACTTGTCCATATTTGTATGTGATGCTTTGAAAAAGGAGTTTAATAATAGGTAATTATTAAATAGAGAAAAACCACGATTTATGACAAACTAGAATACGACTACAGGTTGTTAGTCGTGCTAGTTAAATTTATATAAATTTAAAGTTTTGTCAAGATTATAAGTTTGGAACTTATAAAGCCGTTTTGTGCACCTAGTATAGGTACACATGTAAATCGTATTTTTTAAACAGCTAGTTTTAAAATGGTTTTTCAAAAAAAAAAAAAACTGGAAAATTAAGTTTCTTTTAAACTTAATTATAAAACCCAAGAAAATCTTAGATCATTGTGCTACCCATCTAATGGTACACCTTTGCTGTTAAACGGTACTCGGGTGTCGGAAGTGACCAAACCTTGGGCATCCGTGTTCAAACCATTGCGGCAATGGGTATGAAAGATTCTGCGATAATCTGGAGTCCCTGCCAGAATTCATACTGTCTTAGGTGGTGTGATCTATTTTGGTGATAATCGGGAGTCCCGGCCCAAAATGCACCAAAGTAGAGTTAAACATACTAGACTGGGTCTAAGTGCTCTACGAGGTTCTAGGAGTCGTACCAGCTAGGTTCGATTGGTACAGGGTGTTACCTACCAGAAATAGCATGACTTGGCGGGAAGTGACCAAACCTTGCATCAAGTATGTCAAATATGGGTCCTAGGTCAGATATATATTATTTATGGGTTTTGATGATATATGTTAGAAAAGTTTATTTGCAATTACTAATTAAACTGGGTTTTAATTTGTAGACGTTACCAACACTAACAACCTCTCTCTTCGCTCTATCCTAGAGAAGGATAAGCTCACCGGACCAAACTTTCTCACTTGGGAGAGAAATCTCCGGATGGTGCTGAGGCACGAGAGAAAGTGGTACGTCCTAGAACAACCTCTGGGGAACCCTCCTACCAGCAACTCTAGGGCAGAAGTCAGGGGGGCTTTTCAGAAGTGCTCGAACGACGCCCTGGACGTGAGTTGCCTCATGCTTGCAATGATAAGTCCTGAGTTGCAGTCAATCATGATGGAAACTCCGGCTTACGACATGATCCGCCAGCTGAAGGAGATGTTCCAGGAGCAAGCCCGCACGGAGTGTTATGATGCCACTAGGGCATTTAACTCGTGCAATATGGTAAAAGGGACTTCGGTCAGTAACCACCTCATGAAAATGAAAGGTTACATGGACCACCTAGAGAGGCTTAGGCACCCAGTACCGTTGCAGCAAGCAACGGATACGATACTCAACTCGTTGTCAGACGACTATAAGCCTTTTATAGTCAACTACAACATGAATAACATGGAGAAATCCGTGGCTGAGTTACACTCTATGCTGAAGACAGCAGAGCATAGTATTGGGACCAATTCTAAGGACGTCCTCATGGTGGGCAACGGCGGTTATAAGAAGAGGAAAGGGCACAACGGAAAGGAAAAGGGTAAGACCCAGCCCAGCCAGAATGCACCCAGGGCTACTGATATCAACAAGGGCAAGAAGCCAAATTCAAACAAGGCAAGAACCAAGAATCGGTGCTTCAAGTGCGGCGAGGCCGGACACTGGAAAAGAGATTATCGGAAGGCTCACGAAGCAAGAGGCAAGACTGGCTCCTCAGGTATCGTGTGACTAGCTTCTTTGTCACTTTCCACTTGTAAAGTTTCTTACGGGTTTTCTAATACATTGCAATCGTTTATTGCAGGAGGTGATGGAAAGTGAAGCAGCCCAGCATTAGAGATCCCACGTGCAGCACGGATTTTAATAATTCTTTTTCAGTTATTAAACTTTTGTTTAAAGTTTTTGAATTTGTTTTGGCATGGTTTACTTAAAACTCATGGGTTGACACTATGTTTTTAATATTTGAAATTTTGAATTATTTAGTTTATATCCGTGTACGTGTGTTTTTGGGTGAATCAGATTAGTCCAGTTGTGACTAAGGATACTAATAAGTCAAGTTTTGACTTAATAGGTGATTCACAGTGATCTTATGCACAAATTGTTATAGTTGCATAAATGCTAGTCCAACTGTATAAATACTTAGATAAACAAGTGGTGTTTATGAAATTAGATAAGTCTTTCTAATTTACAAGTATTTATGAATTTTATGAAAGACAAATGTTCAAGGCTTTGAACAAAATCAAATAAGAAATAATAGTTATTATTTCTAGATAAAGTTTTTGGACAAAACATTTAACAAAGTATAAAGGTGATTGTAATAGTTATTATAATCAATGTTGTTTTATACTAAATTTTTAGGCAAAGAAATTTAAAATATCTTTATAAGTGTTTTATACTTGTAAACGTGTTAGGTTTAATGAAACCACATTTCATAATTGGAAAGATGGATATATGCGAAATCCAAGTTTTGGTTTGATAAAACGTTTAAATTTCTCACAAAACTGAGCAAGTGTTTAAAAACACAAGTTTTAGACGTATTAGTCAAGGATTGACTGAGTCTAAAAAGGGTGTTTTAAGGTAATGCATTTTTTCATAAAAGATAGTGGGAGCACATTGACTAGTGTATTTACCAAGTTATCAAGGATTGATCTAACTAGTATGATAAATACAAGTATGAACTTTTAAAGTATATAATTGTCGCATGATTTTAGAAGTGATCTAAAATAAAAGTTCTTGAAAGGGAACTAATCCGCGGAACGCATGACTTATTGAAAGGTTCTCAATAAGGAAGTCATTGCAAAGTTTTAAGGTCAAGACATGACTTAAAACGGAATTATATATAAAAATGTTCAAAAGGTCAAGATAATTAATGTTGGTGGTTGATTAACGTTAGAGATGATAAAATAGGATATTTTTGGTATCCTTAGTAATAAAATTAGATAAGTGTTTGTATACACTGTGGATCAAATCTCAAGTTTACAAGTTCGTGTAAATGGTTTTATCATTTCAAAAAGGAAGGATATGAACCTAGTAAGGTTTATCACATCTACAAGTGTAATTATAGTTTTAATTAGAAGGGGATTATTTTATAAACTCAGAAATTTTGGAGTTATTTTCCAGTTCTCCAAGTTTAAGGAATTTATAAAATAAGTAAGTCTAGAATTGGTTTTTGGGTTGCAAAACCGGTTCCTAGCAAAACCAAGAAGTCACCTTAAAGTACTAGTCTTGAGTTTTAGGTTTATAAGCATATTATTTTCTCTGTAATCCGTGATAAGTTACAATGTAAAATAATAAAGTAATTCAGATAAACGCTGTGAATTGAGTCAATGAAATGGTAGAAATTATGCATCTTTATTCCAGGATGGAATATGGAGGGTGTAGAAATTAGTTTCATTGTTATTCACCATTTTGAATGTTTTAGTCCATCCAGGAATAAACTTGGTTTATTCAAAACATTATCCGTGACTACTTATCTTGGTGGGAACCTTGATAGGGTTGTAAAGTCATCGTAATTTTGGGGTAGATTCGAAAGGTATATCGAATATAGCTGCAAAAGTCTTTTGTTGACCAAAATTGACGGATATTCGTTAGGATTACGGATATTGGATTGACCCACCGTGAAAAATACTTCGTGGATTCGTGTCAAAAGTATTTATCACATAGGTTATCCTCAAACTTGAGGTATTTGGTTTGGGATACGGTAACAATTGTCTCCTTAGTGCGTCTTAACGCCACGCTGTAACAGGGTGGTCATAAGGGGCGTATCTAGATTCAGTGGGAGTCGTATTGCCAAATGCAAATATGCAAGAAGGTATTTGCACCTCCTTTTTATGAGAGATATTTCTAGCCCCTTGACTGATTAGAGAAACTCACAAGTGCACGACCATGCCCAAACGAACTGATCTGTTGTTTGTCGTTTATCACGCAGTTTTGAAATCAAGTATGTCATGAACATAATTCTTGAGATTTTGAGTTGACACCCTCCATGCTCTTGTTCAAAATTGAAATATCGCGCTACAAGGGACAAACCTATAATAAACGTACCCATTCATAAATAGGTAGTTTATGATAGTTGATCTATGAACAGTTGGTTCATGATAGATTGCTCATAAACAGTTGTTTTATAAGAGTTTACATTATCACATCTTTCTTTGGGGTACAAGATTTCTTATGACCTGGTTATCCTAAGTGTCTGGCTAGGGACCTCCTTAGGCTAACAATGTACTGTAACTATTACTTATCTTGCATAAGTGGAAATCTGTTGGATTATGTGCAGAGATAATTAATGGATACATTGTATCCAATGTTATAAGAGACTAAAGGGTCACACTGCTACATACCAAATTTGAACAGTTGGAATTTACCATAATTCTATGTGGAAATAATTAATCAGATAGATTAATTATTAGAGTGAAAAATAAATAATTAATCAGTTGAATTAATTATTAATAATAAAAGAAATAATAAATAGTTATTTATTATTTAAAGAGAAATTAAATATTAAGTTTAATATTTAACGGACCAGTTAATTAATAGTTAATTAATTAACTAGTAAAGTCCAGGGGGTCAAAGTGAGATGAATGAAACTTCAATTAAAGTCATGGGCTTTAATTGAATGGGCTTGGGCTTAAAGGAGGTTTAAGTATTTAAACCTAGATAAGGCTCATTTTATGATAAGGGCATACAAGTTTGAATCAAATAAAAAACCCTAACCTCCCTCCTCTCCAGTTCTGCGTCGACCTCTCTCACTCTCCCTCTCGTCGATTTCGACCAACACCCAAGGGGTGTTTGGTTTTGCTTTGCGTCGAGCCACACACACACACGTGATTTTGTGTGTCTTTCGGGTAATTCCAGGACCGGTCTAGCAGCCAGTTCATTGGTGGTGCAATAGTGGTGGAGTACCTTTAGCAATTCTAGGGTCAAGCAGGTATTGTTTTTTCTATAGCTTTTGGGATTTAGAGGGTTGTGTTCAATCTGTTTCCGCTTTAGGATTGAACCAGGAGAATCAAACCTAGGGCTTGACTAGTTTGTGTTATAGGGTGGTTTGGTCAGATCAAAACCCTTCACCATGAAGATACACTTGTCTGATTTGGGTTTGAGTTTATCCAAGAATAGTCGTTTAACGAACGCCTCACAACCCCAAATCTTCATGAAAGACAGTTTGGGCTTTTTCCCCGTCCATAACTCGAACGGTGTCTTTCTCTTCTCCAGAGACTTTGCTGGAACTCGGTTCAGCATAAAAGAAGCCATTTCGAGTGCGTGTCCCTAGAACGAAATTGGTAAACTAGTTCGACTCATCATAGAATGAACCATGTCAAGTAAGGTTCTTTTCCTCCTTTCTGATAAATCTTTCAACTGTGGCGTATACGGAGGTATGAGTTGTGAAACGATACCACATTCCTTTAGATGATCGTCAAACTCCTGACTCAGATATTCACCGCCCCGGTCAGACCGAAGCAGCTTTATCTTTTTGTCAAGCTAGTTTTGTAGTTCATTCTGAAACTGTTTGAAGAAATCAAAGATTTCAGACTTGTGTCTCATAAGATACACATAACCATACCTGCTGAAATTGTCACTAATGTTAATGAAGTACCAGTATCCTCCTCTGGCTTCTTGACTGAAAGGTGTTGGGATTTACAGGGTACAACAAGCATAGCGGAATAATAATATAAATCCCATCCTAGATCTAGTGGGGAAACATTACATATAACTATACAATAACATATATAATATATATGTATATATATATAACTGTATTAAAAAAGGATAAGGAATTATACCCTGAACAGCTATAAGGGGATACACAGCTACTGCACCATGTGAACTGGCTGCTAGACCACCAACACGAAATAATACCCGGAAAATCGATCCCGTATGTGTGTATTACCAAAAAGCCTCCGGCTTTTTGGTGTATCCCGATTATTTCCGCCAAGAACCCGGCTTTTTGGTGTATCCCGATTTAAATGGATCAAAGCCCTTGGACCCCGAAGCGCGGTCCGTAACCAACATCTTTGATCGATTGACAAAACAAACCCTCTCGTTTGATTTAATATTAATTAATTAAGTATTAATTAATATTTTTCCGACCAAACTTTATAATTAAATATTAACTAATATTTAATCTCTCCTTTAAAAAATAAACGTCCATTTACTATTTCTCCCGATAATTAATCAACTATTTATTATCACTTATACACTCATTGTATTATTTCCTAGTTCAACAGTTGGCTGTGCAGCTGTGTGACCCTTTAGTGACTTATAATGTTCATGGATATGATGACACGTATACACTATCACTACACACAATCTATCATACACCCACTTATACACGATAGTTACACTCCCTTGTTCATCATGGGCCTAAGGAGGTCCCCAGCCAGACACTTAGGTTAACCACGACTATAAGTTCTTTTATGTCCAGAGATTCTGCAATAGCCTTCTTCGATTAGCCGACTTTTCCTTTTGCTTCGCGATATCCCGTAATGTGGGTTTCAGACATGGAGCACGTGATCTATTCTGAAAAATACAGATTATATTTCTTGACTTATGATCTTGACTAACTAAAGTTACGGGGTTACCAAATGATGTCCATCATTCTATCCGAGCGCGGCCACCCATTTCATTTAGTCTTAACCGTTAAGGGGCCCTAGAATATCTCCTCTCTGTTATAAGAAGGTGAAAATCCTATCTTGACTGCTTGCATTTGATCACACATCTTTCGCTCGACCCACATACGCCCGTTATAGTTACCGTGTTAAGGCGTAACGTTAGAACGTTCCAAAGTACAGAAGTCCTTGTGCCCCAAACTAAACATCTTAGGTGTAAGGACAACCAATCAGCTAACTCATGTCAAAAGGCTCCATAAAGTTAGTCTGATGTGGATCACCTCCAATATTTGTACCTCTAACAAATATCTATAAACACTTGGTCACAAAACTTGTGCTATTATTCTCTACGTGAATAATCCATCAAGTATTTATAATAGCGTTAATATTTCCCTGATGTGCCTCCCACCGCATCAAGTAGCTACAGAGTAATTTTGATATAACATGAATTGTATATCATGGATAAATAAATATGCTAAAAATAGAGAAATTTAAAACTATCCAAACAATTTTAATCAATTACTGAAAAACTAGCTGCTAGGTCCCATGTACTTTATTCCAATAGAACTAGCTTGTCTCTCATGCTTATCTCTAGCAAGCGCTTTAGTCAACGTATCAGCCATGTTGTCACCTGTTGGTATCAAGCATATCCTTACATCTCTCCTTCCGATGATCTCTCGGATGATGTGACACTTTCTAAGTACGTGCCTGGTCCACTGGTAATCTCTTGGTTCTTTTGCTTGCGCTAAAGCTCCCATGTTATCACAAAATATATCAATCGGTCTAGAGATACTTAAAACAACTCTTAGATCCTAGATAAAATTCCTCAGTCAAACCGCTTCCTTTGCTGCATCATTTGCCACAATGTACTCAGCCTCTATAGTTGAATCTACTATTATATCTTGCTTCTAGCTTTTCCAAGATACAGATCCTCCGTTTAGGGTAAAGGCAAACCCTGACTGTAACTTATAGTCGTGTCTGTCTGTCTGGAAGCTAGCATCTGTGTAACCAGTTACATTGATTTCATCCGTGCTTCCTCCAAAGACCAAGAACATTTCTTTTGTCCTTCTCAAATATTTAAGAATGTTCTTGACAGCCACACAATAGGATTCACCTGGATTTTTCTGATATCTACTTGTAAGGCTTATGGAGTAAGCAACACTTGGGCTAGTATATAACATGGCATACAAAATCAATCCTACTGCCGAAGCATAAGGAACCGATTTCATTCTCTTTAAGAGAAGTAGGACATTGAGCCTTGCTCAAAGGTATACCAGATCTCATTGGAATGAATCCTTTCTTTGATTCTTCCATCTTAAAGCGCTTTAACACTTTATCGGTGTATGTACTTTGACTAAGTCAGATCAGCCGCCTAGATCTATCTCTATAGATCTTTATACCATGTATATATGCGGCTTCTCCTAGATCCTTCATCCGGAAACATTTACTTAACCAGGAGTTTACTCCTTGTAATGTTGGTACATCGTTTCGTATGATCAGTATGTCATCCACATACAGGACTAGGAAGATTGCTACGCTCCCACTGAATTTCGTGTAAACACATGACTTAAACTCGGTTTTGGTAAAACCAAACTCTTTGATGCGCTCATCAAAGTACAAGTTCTAGCTTCTAGATGCTTGATTTAATCCTAATACACTTAAGCATAGCTGCTTGATTTTAGCAATATCTTATAATTGAAGTATGCAGATACTGCCATAAGAATCCTAATACACTTAAGCATAGCTGCTGGAAAAAAGGTTTCATCATAATCAATACCATGAATCTGAGTGCAACCTTTCGCAACAAGCCTAACTTTAAAAGTATGCACATTTCTTTCCATGTTCGTCTTCTTCTTGAATAACCACTTGTATCCAACAGCTCTACTATCTTGTGGTAAGTCTACTAACTCACAAACTTGGTTGTCATACATGGATTGCATCTCTGCCTTCATGGCATCTAGCCATTTGTCAGACTCACTGCCTGACACAGCGTCCCCGTAGGATGTGGGTTCATAAAGATCCCCTTCTTCTTGAGAAATTAGAAATCCAAGATATCTATTTGGCTCAGTCCAAATCCTACTGGACCTGCGAAGATGTTGTGTTTCCACTTCCTCCTCAACCACCGCCGGCGAGAACCCGCTGCAAAAGGGGTCTCGGGTTTGCGGCGCCGTCGCTAGGTGGCCGCCGTCCTCCTCCATGAATGCCGCCTAGACCATCGTCGATCACCGTGAGTATGATGGTGGTGGTTCGGTTGAGAGAGCAAAGAGAGATAGAGGAGAGTTGCTTTTGTTTTGTCTTAGCTAGTTGTGAATTATAATTAGGTTAAACTAAGGGTTAATCCATTTAAATACTCATTTAAACGGATCAAAGCTCTTGGACCCTGAAGCGTGGTCCGCGACCATCATGCTTGATCGATTGCCAAAACAAACCCTCTCGTTTGATTTAATATTAATTAATTAACTATTAATTAATATTTTCCAACCAAACTTTATAATTAAATATTTAACTAATATTTCATCTCTCCTTTAAATAATAAACGTCCATTTATTATTTCTCTCAATAACTAATTAACTATTAATTATCACTTATACACACATTGTATTATTTCCTGGTTCAACAGTTGGGTGTGCAGCTGTGTGACCCTTTAGCGACTTACAGCATGTATATGATGACACATGTACACTATCCCTGCACAGAATCTATCAAAAGGACCACACACATCTGTGTGTATTATTCTAGCAGTTCTTTTGACCTTTCATTCAAACTATCGAAAGGTTTCTTTGTCATCTTGCCGGACAAACAGGATTCACAATTGTCTATTGATTCGAGATCAAATGACCCTAGAACTCTGTCTTCATGAAGTTGCTCTATGTGTTTCTTATTAATATGTCTGAGCCGACAATGCCATAGGTAAGTTTGGTTCAAAGTGTCCGTTGACCTTTTACTTATATGATAGATTTTCTTGTCATCTTGCAGATTTATTGTATATAGACCATTTTGTGAACTTGCTTTAAAATATAATAAATCATCTTTAAAGCACAAAATTGTTTTTCCTACCGACTGATAGGTAAAACCATTGTCTATTAATATATCATACGAGATTACATTTTGATTAATCTAGGAACATAATAGCAATCCTCTAGTTCTGTGATTAATCCTGAAGGTAGTCTGAGACAATATGTACCTACAGCTTCAGCACCAATGCTGGAGCCTTCGCCTACCCGTAGGTCCATGTCCCTCTTCCTTAGTTTCCTACTCCTCTTTAATCCCTGCAAGTGAGTGCAAATGTGATTACCACAAAAGAAGTAACTAAGCAATCTACCATAAAGATACCTGACTCGTTGGTAGAACCAACGTCCAGCTGAAAAATGTCAAGTGACTGCTTGCAAATATCCTTGCTACCGCAAATTAGTCAACAAATGTCTAGTAGCTCATCAATCCAGTCATCTTCCTCCAGTGATTCAACTACTGTTGCATCAAGGATGTATGGGTGTATCTTGTCATCCATACACATTAGAAACTCATGCATACCAACTACAGTTGATTCATGTCCTCTGATCTCATCTACCACCTTTTGCCTGATAGTGATCTGTCAGAGACCCGACCAAAAGCATCACAAGTTCTTGTTCACTGACTTGTGACCCCAGAAGCATTAAGCAAACAAAAAACCTTCTCATATTAACGATATTGTTGGGAAAATGATCTCATCAGTTTAGATTTGATGAGACAAAGTTAAGTTTGTAAGATGTGTTCTGCATATAACTTAAACAGAATTATGAAGCTTAGTCAGACTAAACACTCATAGTGATTCAGACTGAGTATAAGCTGAGTGTAAGCTGTACATATGTTTGATCAGCTTATACTATATCTTAGTAATATTATCAATGTGTTTGATAAGCTTTGTTTGTCACCTAAGATATATATATATTGAGTTTCAGCTTGATGAGTTTCAAGCTGAGCGACTCAGCGTGAATATTGAGTCAGCTCAATAAAGTTGCTAAATATGTTTTAGTTAACTCTTTGAACTTCTAAGGATGAGTTAATAAATATACATGTTAGTCCATGTTTGTTTTTGAGTGTGTTCTCGAAGAACTCAGCTTGATGAATTTCAAGCTGAGTAACTCAGTCCGAGTAAAAAGTCAGTTTAAGATAATTTAAATTTGTTTTAAATTTATCTTAATCTCTAAATCTACGGCAAGGATAAGAAGATTCCAGATTCAAGATTAAAGATTGAAGACTCAAGATAAGAAGATTCAAGGTTCAAGATTCTGGGTTATCCAATAGTTAGTTAGCAAATTAGGCTAAGTCTTAGTTTGTTAGATTACGTAGGTACAAGATAATAAATACTTATCTCCTGATAAGTTTAGAGGTACGACTCAGAAAATATTCTGAAACAAATACAACTAAGTGTTGCAGAGCCAAATACCTCACCTCAACCGTATGTGTTATGATTCTTGAATCACTGTTTGTCAGTTGAAAGTGATCAATAAACTCACAGATTGCTAAGCTATTCGTGTGTTCGAATATTCACATTGGTTGTGAAATTGGTAAGTTATCAATCTGTGTAAATCCTCTTTAGAGAGTCGTCAGTATCTATAATCATAAGTTGATTATAGATAGCTAAGTTTGATAGATTGAGAGATTTTGATTAGGTGTTTACATATCAAGAGTTGCTTACTTGATAGAGTATGTAATCATCTTCTTATTAATGACAAGCAAAGCATTCGATTGTGGTTTGATTTACTTTGTGTAACACTTTACTTTGATTTGTTCAAATTTCACACAAAGTGTATTCAATCCCCCTTCTACACACATGTTGCTTATTGTTATTCTCACCAAGGGACCAACAAATGGTATAAGAGCCGGCTGAACGATTTCATAAGTTGAAAGTTCAAGATTCTGAGAAAAGTTTACAATGTCTACAAGCAACAATTCTTCAAACTTTCCACAGATGTCTGCCAAAGGCTGTCCCATATTTGATGGATCTTACTATCCTATGTGGAAATTCAGAGCCATGCTATTCCTCAAGTCCATTGACTATCGTATGTACGATGTCATTACAAAAGGACCTATCATCCCCAAGATTCCTGCTACTGTAAGTGATACGTCTCCTGGTAGAAATGAAAAGGATTTGAGAAAGCCTACTGCATCCTGGACTGATGATGATTGGAAACTCTACAATCTGGATGACAAGGCAAAAAGTGTTCTGGAAAATGCCCTGACTAAGGAAATCTTGCATACTATGACTGGGTATCAATCTGCAAAAGAGATCTGGGATACTCTGAGTGTTACATATGAGGGAACATATCTGGTCAAACAGCAGAAGAATAATCATTTAAACAGATCATATGAAAACTTCTTCTCAAAGATAAATGAAACCCTGGCTGATGTGTTTACTAGGTTTTATTGCTTGATTAATGACCTGCTAAGTGTAGGCATTAAGAAAGATGAGGCTGAACTCGTGCTAAAGTTTCTGGTGGTGTTACCAGAAAGGTTCAATGAAGTAACCACAACACTGAGAGCTGGAGGAACATTGCATTGGTTTAACTTACAGTCCATTTATGGGTTCTTGCTAAATCATGAACAGATCACTGAACACAAAATAACTTCTCAACAATAACTCAATGAGTCTCTGGATAAAACTGAAGTTGCATTGGTTGCATAGAAAAAGAAGAAAAGTTCCAAGACTGAGTCAGAATCTAAAGCTAACCACTCTGACTCAGACTTAGGTGATACTGATGATGTTTAGATTATCACTGAGCAAATGGAAATGCAAGCCAGACGTTTAAGAAGAGCACAACGGGGAAGAGGAAGATCTGACATGGGAAAAGGGAATAGTTCCTTTGATCCCAAGAATGCTGTGTGCTTCAACTGTCAGAAGAAGGGACATATTGCTGCTGAGTGCAGATCAAAGAAGGTGGAATCAGCATCAGTTGTTGACAAGAATGCTTATAGAGCTGACAAATACAAGAAGAAATATACTCAGCTCAAGAAAGGAAAGCCTGAAGACAAACCCAGTGCAAAAGGACTATATGCTGACACCTAAGATACTGAATCATCTACCTCAGATGATGATGTATGTCTGATGGCTCAAGAAGATGAAGAGCTTGAAATAGATGAGCTTGATTATGGTCAGTCCGAATCAATCTTTGAAGGTGACATGAAGGAAGCTGTGGAAAACAGCAAGCTTAGTGATTGGGATCGTGCTTCCATGTACAAGGTCATTAATATCTACTCTTACACCTATGAAGAAAAGGGTCTTGCATTTGATTATATGCTGAATGATTTCAAGACCAGTCTTAAGTCTCAAAATGACCTCAAAGCTGAGATAGCTAAACTAAAAGATGAGATTAAGGAAAATCAATCTCTCATTGATGTTGGTAAGAAAGCACAATGTGATCTTGAATGCCAAAGACACATTAATAAACTTCTAAGTGAAAAACTTCAAGAAACCAAGGATAAAGCTGACCAACTTCAAAAGGTCACTGAATCTAGGTGTAAGTCATCAAAGCTTGCTAAAAAGTGCATAAACCAACAAATTCCTAAACAGGTCAAAGCTGTACTTGGAGGTGACTATCAATCCACAGCTTATACAGCTGATGAGTAAGAGATAGCAAGTACAGACTCTGAGGAAGATAGACAACTGATTGAGTATCAGAAATCAGCCTCAGAGAAGATACATGGTCAAAACCTTAAATACAATATGTTTGTAAAGGCTAAAGATCATGGAAATGAGTGCTCAACATCCAAACAGCATGGTAAGTCTGTGCTGGACAGATTAGGCACTCAGCCTATTCAAAGAACTTCAGTTGTAGAAAGGCTTAATCCAAATCCTTTCAAAAGATAAAATTCTCTATCTGGCTCAGAGAGAAGTTACAAGAATAGGAAGACCACTGTAAGTCAGAGGTCAAATCACAACAATGGTAAGTCCAAAGTTGTGGACCTTGTTAAGTCCAAGGAGATCAACAGTGGTAAGTCCAAATCTGTTGAAACTGGTAAGTCCAGTAAGCATGACAATGGTAAGTCCAAGGTCATGGAAAAGAAGTCTGTTGGTCAAATTTCTAATCAAAGGGATAACAAACAAAGATCTAACAAAGGTAAGTCCAAATTCAGTGGTCATCAAGTGAATCAACTTGCAAAGAAAGTTGAAAAGTTATCTACCACATATAATCTTAAGACTGAGAGCAAGTTCTCACAAGGATTATTAGACACTCTACCTTCTGTAATCATTGGAAGAAGGAGATGCTACAAGTGCAGAAGTAGAGGTCATGAGGCTAAGGACTGTGATGCTGAAATCTTAAGGCCTAAACAAGAATAGACTGATCAGCCCACACAGGACTCAGCTCCTACTCAAGCTGAATAGTTAGTTCAACAAGATGAAGATGCTAAGTGCTCAACATCTGAACCCACCAAGAAGTGGGTTCTCAAACAAAACTAATGTGTTTAGTTTTCATATCATGTGTAGGGTTCAAGTAAATGGTACTTGGATAGTGGATGCTCAAGGCACATGACCGAGTGGAAAGCACTTCTTAGTGATTTCCAGGAAGATGAAGGTCCTAAATTAACTTTTGGTGACAACTCTCATGAAAGAAGTAAAGGCTATGGGAAGATGCAAGCTGGCAAGGTCACTTTCCAGAAGGTTGCATATGTCAAGGGTCTCAAACACAATGTGATTAGTTCAGTCAATTGTGTGATGAAGACAATATTGTTACTTTTAGGAAGAAAGCAGGAACACCATAAAGAGTCCTTTAAATCAAAGCAAAATTTTTCAATAACAGACTCACTGCATATGTTGCATATGGACCTTTTGGACCCATAAGTACTCCAAGCCTAAGTGGCAAGAAGTACACACTGGTGATAGTAGATGAGTTCTCAAGATTCACCTGGGTAATATTCCTTAAAGCCAAAAGTGAGGTTGCCCTGGAGATAATAAGTTTTATCAAACAGGAAGAGTTGCAGAAAGGTAAGTCTGTAAAGAAATTTAGAAGTGATCATGGGACTGAGTTCAGAAACTCTACTCTTGAAAGCTTCTGTGAACAAAAGAGAATATTACAGAATTTCTCATATGTCAGAACTCCGCAACAAAATGGAGTTGCTGAGAGGAGAAATAGAACCTTAATTGAGGCTGCTAGAACAATGCTATGTGAGGCATGATTGAAACTCTGTTTCTGGGATGAAGCTGTTTGTACAGCCTGTTATACCCAAAATAGGTCATCACTATCAAAAGACATGACAAGACTGCATACGGCATTTATAAGTCTAGAAAGCCCAATATAGATTATTTCCATGGATTTGGTTCAAAATGCTATGTGCTGAATCAAAGAGATCAGCTCCATAAGTTGGAACCTAAAGCTGATCTTGGAATATTCGTTGGTTATTCCTCAATCTCAAAGTCTTATAGAATATATAACATAAGGAGAAAGGCCATAGAGGAATCAATTCATATCTCATTTGATGAAGACAACTTTGATCAAGCTGATAAAAGGCAAGCTGACTTGGTCAGTCTGAGTGAGCTTGAAAGGCCTAAGGAAACCAACTCATCAAATCCTATGTATGTCATGGGAGATGATAGTGATGATGATGTGTGTCCATCCAAGAAATCATCACATGCTTAAATGGATTCTCAAGCTTAGAAGGATGATGAGTTCGTCAATCCGTTTGGAGCTTAAATTCCTCAGACCGAAGATCTTGGTGATCAACAGTTTGTTGAAAATGCTGCTGTTGAGACTAAGGATATAAGTTCACCTCAGGTCTCTCAACATCACTCAGATTCTGAATCAGATTCTCCAACTACAACATTTAAATTCCTCAAAGATCATCCTCAAGATCAGATCATTGGAAATGTCTAAGAAAAGGTTTTGACCAGATCCAAGGCTACAGCTAACTATGCTACTCACTTTGGTTTCCTATCTCAAATAGAACTAAAGAAGACTGAGGAAGCCTTAGAGGATGAGGATTGGATTGATGTTATGCAAGAGGAATTAAATGAGTTTGAGAGAAACAAAGTCTGGAGTCTTGTCCCTGCCCCCAAAGATCGTACAATTATAGGCACTAAGTGGGTCTATAGAAATAAAATGGACAAGGATGGAGTGATAGTTTGGAACAAAGCCAGATTGGTCGCACAAGGGTATAAGCAAGAAGAAGGAAATGATTATGATGAGACCTTTGCCCCTGTTGCTAGAATTGAAACCATAAGGTTGTTCTTAGCTTATGCAGCATATAAAGATTTCAAAGTCTATAAAATGGATGTGAAGAGCGCTTTCCTAAATGGAAAACTTCAGGAGGAAGTCTATATGAAACAACCTCCTGGCTTTGTCAGTTCAAAGTTGCCACATCATGTCTATAAGTTAGACAAGGCTTTGTATGGTCTTAAACAAGCTCCAAGAACTTGGTATGATACACTGTCTACTTATCTACTATCAATGGATTTCACCAGAGGTAGTATAGATAAGACACTCTTTATTAAAAAGAGTAAAGGACATGTGATTCTTGTAGAAATCTATGTGGATGACATTATCTTTGGTTCTACTAATAAATCTCTGTGTGAATGTTTCTCCAAAGTAATGTCACAAAAGTACAAGATGAGTATGATGGGTGAGATGAATTATTTCCTAGGCCTACAAATTCAACAAAAGCCTGATGGAATATTCATAAATCAAAGCAAGTATGTTCTTGATTTGATAAAGAACTATGGTTTTGATTCAAGTTCAACCATGAAAACACCTATGTCCCCAGCTGTCAAGCTGAGTAAAGACTCAGATGGTAAGTTTGTATGTCAGTCTACCTATAGAGGAATGATTGGTTCATTACTCTATTTGATAGCTAGTAGACCTGATATCATGTTTGCTACATGTGTATGTGCAAGATATCAGGCAGAGCCTAAAGAATCACATCTTCAAGCTGTGAAAAGGATCTTTACGTACCTTAAAGGTACACCGGATCTAGGTCTTTGGTATCCAAAGGACTTTGGATTTGAGTTAGTTGGTTTTTCTGACGCTGACTATGTTTGGTTCAAATATAGATAGAAAATCAACAACTGTAGGATGTCAATTGCTTGGAGGGAAACTAGTAAGCTGGACTAGTAAGAAACAGAACTCAGTAGCTACTTCAACTGCTGAAGCTGAGTATGTTGCAGCAGGAAGCTGTTGTGCTCAAATCCTGTGGATGCAGCATCAGCTTTAAGACTTTGGCATGAGTTTCAAGAAAACTTCTATCTTCTGTGATAACCAAAGCGCAATAGCCATCACTTACAATCCAGTCTTCCACTCAAGAAAGAAGCACATTGAAATTAGACATCACTTCATCAGGGACATCATAGAAAAATGTAAAGTTGACATTAAATTTATCTCCACTGATGACCAATTAGCAGATATCTATACTAAATCCCTTGATGAAAAGAGGTTTATGTATCTGCTAAGTGAATTGGGTATGGTCAACCCGTAGCTACGTGTCTAGAATCTGAGTTTTCAGTTTGACAAAGACTAAGTGTCTTAAGCTGAGTGCACAGTTTATAAATGATTTTTCATAAACTAAATAACGTGTCAAACTGAATGATGAGTTCATATGTTTGGTAAGTTCCAATCATACATTAACTACTCAGTATAGTTAAAATGTAAGTTTAAGTGAGTCTCAAACATAAATGACTAAGTGTCAGTAAGTCTGAGCTATGTGCTTAACTCAAGCTATATGATTGGTTTACACGTTTGGAAAGTTCCAAACATACATTAACTACTCAGTGTAGTTAAATATGTAAGTTTAAGTAAGTCTCAAACAGTAATGACTAAGTGTCATTGAGCCTGAGCCGTGTGCTCGACTCAAGCAGAGTTTCAATCTCAAGCTGAGTGCTCAATTCAAGCTGAGTGCTTGACTTAGGCTGAGCCTGAGTGATTTGTTTCTTCAGCTTGGTGTGTCCAAACTATGATTTAATTACTAAGTGTCATTAATTCATCTGTACATGTGTATTTGAGTGAGTTTCAAATCGCATCGTATATCAATTGTGTATTGGTATACTTCAACAGTGTTTATACTATTATTATCAGTTAATAATATTATTTTACACTTGTATCCGTTGGAAGATGATGTGTTTCTACCCTCTCACTGTTACATCAAGCCGTAATTTTTTCCGGCGTAACGGATAAAAAGGGATTCTAATGGTAACTTTTATCTCTCCTCAGAAAGGCATATATACCGATCATAACCGGTTTAGAGAAGTTTACGTTTACAAATATGACTTCTCATCTTCTAAAATATCTTTCACAAACAACCACACAATTGCTCAGTTCAATTCCTCATTTCATTGTTCACGAAACCCTAAATCGCTCAGTGCGAATCCAATATCGCTCAGTGCGACTTCATTTGCTCAGTGCGAATAGAACTGTTACTTACTGTAATCTACTACATACAACAATGGATGGAACCGTTCTGAATCTCAGTGACAGAATGGTAAGGGGTGTTGCGTTCAAGAACAACGGATTGCCACTGATCAAATTCAACAATCAGCGTGCATGCCTTGCAATCCCTCAACGCAAAGTTAACAGAGGATACGAACCATGGGTAAACTATATTCGTAAATGCCCATGGGCTTTCGCTTTCACTGGAGCACCGTACATGTGGTTCCTCAGCATCTGTTCGAGTTTTGGTATACGTGTGTCTACGACCAAAACAACAACGAAATCCGAGGCATAGTGCTGAATGGAGAGAGGAACATTACTCTCAAAGTACACAGGCTAAGGGAGGTTCTTCAACTCCCTTAATCTGATGAGTTCGAGCATGCTGTGATGAGGCAGGTGGCTAGGTCTGTCCTACCCAGAATGGGACACCCGCAGACAGAGGGTGTAATAAATAAGGCCACCTTTCCAACCGGTTGGGATTTCATGGTTTCCATAGTTATTTGTTCACTTGGTACCAAGATTGGAGGATTGGACCAGGTCAATGAGTTCGAGATGCAGTTGCTATACAACATATATTTTGCGCAAAATTTAGACTATGCTCAGCTCATCTTCAAAGAACTCAGGATCCAAGTGATGAAGCCCACAAGGGATCTTCATGTACCTTTCATAAGGTACGTTTCGTTGACATTTGAAGCCGAGCTAGAGACAGCACTGTATGAAGTTGATCAGGATGTGTTCCTGTCTCCTACACTCAGCCCCAAGATGTTCAACAACGGCATATTCTCAGAACAAGAGGGTCTGAGTGAGCCCATGCTACTGCTAGCTGAGGTAGCTTCATCAGAAAGGGAAGAAGAGGAATCCACTCAAGGGAGAGCTTCCCAAGATGACACCGAGGTTCAAGCTGAGCACTCTGCTCAAGCTGAGCCAGTACACACTGAAGCTGCTTCTGGTAAGACCTCTCCAATTTCTCTTTCTTCTCATTTTTCTCCATCCACTTTTGGAGATAAGGCTGTGGTAAACCCAACTCAGTCTACCCCATCTCCTCTACCGTCATTCCATCTACAATCCGAATCTAAAGCCACCCCTAGTATGCCCACTGCTGCTAGGGAGAATATCCGAACCTATACTAGGAAAAGTGCCATACGTGGTGCAACTCCTACAGGCATCACTGGAGCTGAGATCACATTGATCCCTCCACGGGCAGGAGTTGAGGGGGAGGCGCCTACTCTTAAGGTGTCAACCTCGAGGCTCATATCAAACCTAAAGCCTAAACCGGGTGTGGTTTCTACTCAGCCCACACTCTCTAGTGCCATGGGAGAGCCCATTACTATGCCTGAGCAGACACACTCAGGTAACATTGAAGAAATGACCAATCCCCAGGGTCAATCACCTCCCTCTAAACCCATTAACCAATCGCCTACCTATACACTTCACGTTTCGAGCCCCTTTACTTATCTTCACTTCTCACACCCCCATGCACGACCTGTTAATGTTTCATCTCCATACCAAGGTGACTCACAGGGTCCAAACTCCGGTGCAAATGAGTTTAAGGGTCTACACCAACCCTTGGATGATGCACACAAGTTCCAACCTACTCAAGCTGACTTGGATGGTTTGATAATTTTCTTCAAAGGTCAGTTTGATACACTGCACCTCAAAAGAAAGAAAACAAAGTAGGATATGCTGATGATTCTCTATCATCTGGATGCGCAGGTGCTAAAATTGAAATCTGCAGTTGCTGCCCTATAACGACAAAGGACTTCGACCCCTATTGATGATGTCAAAAAGGGGGAGAAGGTTCAAGAAGCTGAAGCTGAGTCAGTCAAAGATAAAGCTCTACTATTGTTGGCAAAAGGAGCAGATCAGATTGAGCGGGAGAAAAAATTAGAAAAAGAAGTTGAGCTGACTGAAAAAGCTAAAGGCAAGAGACCAGAAGTGGTCAGCTCAGAAGAGTCAGAACCCCCTCAACAGAAAAAAGAAAAATGATTCTTAGTGAATCATCGGCCTCAAATGAAGACTCTACTGACAAAATGACTTTACAGGAAAGAGCTTCACTGATGGCAGTGAGGAGAATGGAACAAGAAGATGGTGACCATCTTGGGATGTCAATCAACGAGTTAAGAAGAAGACAAATGGATGTTCAAGCTGTGTTAGCAGATGAGAAAGATAGAAGAGAAAAAGCTTGGGCTGAACAGATCAAGAAGCAAAATGATGAGCTAGTTGGACTCAGACTGCCTATTGTACCTAAAGAAGAAGAAGAAGAGCCTCAAGTAAAAGATCAACAGGAGGAGGAACATATAACTCAGTGTTTACAAGATCATTCTTCTATTCTCAAGATAAATCACTTAGGTTTAGCTCTGTTCAAGGGATCATCATTCTAGAGTTTGTCTTAAGGAATGGTGAAACACCCTCTCTGGAGCTGAATTAACTATATAGACTGGGATATGAAGAATGGAATCAAGTTGCCAAACTTAGATCTAATTCAAGCTAAATACAAGTTGTTAAGGCTGCTTGCAAGAGCTGATTCGATGAAAATCATACCTAGATCTGAGATAGCAACCCTACTGACTTCCTCTCACAAAATGGGGAAGGACAAGCTGAAAAAGCCATCTGGATTAGCAAAAGCAGACAAGTACAATACGAATCTTCCTGAAGGCTTGGAGTTTAAAGAAAACACCTATATGGAAAAGCCTGAGAAAGGATTAATGTACCTGGATAGAAATGGAGAACAAAGCTTCCAATCTGATGCAAACATATATACATGTGGGGTATCTCATGTGTTTGCTCTGAGACAAATTGTGGAAAAGACTGAAAAAACTGCAAGGTTCAGATACAGAATAAACAGAGCAATCAGATCTCAAAAGGATCAGCTTCAACACTTTCCTAATCTGCAACAAATCCTTGAAGAAATCAACAAGGAGATCAAAGAGTTTGAAGAGCTGCATCCTTAATAGATTAGTTCAATTGTAAATATTAGATAAGTTCTAATTTTGTAAGCACTAAGTGTGCATGATCTATGTGATCAAATATTTTGTATTATGATATGTTTAATTAATACAAGTATAAGTTTCATATGTTCAACTGTATTATGATATGTTCATAATTATTAGTCAGATAAGTTCAGCTTGAATAAATAGTTGATTAGTTCTTATTCATTAATGTATTTAGTTGGTGTGTTCAACTTAAAGTTGGTATGTTTCACTTAAAATTGATATGTTCAATTAATATTTGATTAGTTCAAATAAAAAATCTTAAAAAGTTTAAGATTTAAAACATAATTCTGTTAAACAAACTTAAGAACTATTTGATGGTTTTTTCATCATCAAATAGGGGGAGTTTGTTGGGAAAATGATCTCATCAGTTAGATTTGATGAGACAAAGTTAAGTTTGTAAGATGTGTTCTGCATATAACTTAAACAGAATTATGAAGCTTAGTCAGACTGAACAACACTCATAGTGATTCGGACTGAGTATAAGATGAGTGTAAGCTGTATATATGTTTGATCAGCTTAGACTATATCTTAGTAAGATTATCAATGTGTTTGATAAGCTGTGTGTGTCACCTAATATATATATAAATATATATATATATATATATATTGAGTTTCAGCTTGAATACTGAGTCAGCTCAATAGAGTTGCTAAATATGTTTTAGTTAACTCTTTGGACTTCTAAGGATGAGTTAATAAATATACATGTTAGTCCATGTTTGTTTTCGAGTGTGTTCTCGAAGAACTCAGCTTGATGAGTTTCAAGCTGAGAAACTCAGTCCGAGTAAAAAGTCAGTTTAAGATAATTTAAATTTGTTTTAAATTTATCTTTATCTCTCTAAATCTACGGCAAGGATAAGAAGATTCCAGAATCAAGATTAAATATTGAAGACTCAAGATAAGAAAATTTAAGATTCAAGATTCCGGGTATCCGATAGTTAGTTAGCAAATTAGGCTACGTCTTAGTTTGTTAGATTCCGTAGGCACAGGATTATAAATACTTATCTCCTGATAAGTTTAGAGGTATGACTCAGAAAAAATTCTGAAACGAATACAACTAATGTTGCAGAGCCAAATACCTCACCTCAACTGTATGTGTTACGATTCTTGAATCACTGTTTGTCAGTTCAATGTGATCAAGAAACTCACAGATTGCCAAGCTATTCGTGTGTTCGAATATTCACATTGGTTGTGAAATTGGTAAGTTATCAATATGTGTAAATACTGTTTAGAGAGTCGTCAGTATCTATAATCATAAGTTGATTATAGATAGCTAAGTTTGAGAGATTAAGTGATTTTGATTAGGTGTTTACATATCAAGAGTTGCTTACTTGATAGAGTCTGTAATCATCTTCTTATTAATGATAAGCAAAGCATTCGATTTTGGTTTGATTTACTTTGTGTAATACTTTACTTTGATTTGTTCTATTTCCGCACAAAGTGTATTCAACCCCCCTTCTACACACATGTTGCTTGTTGTTATTCTCACCAAGGGACCAACATATATGATCACTCAAAGACTGGCCTTCTTTCATCTTCTGTGAAAGAATATATTTCATAAGCAGAAAGCGTCCATAGCGCTCACTGCCTTGAAGTGCTCCTCTAGACATTGCACGACCTCAAAAGTTGACTTACATATGAGTTCATTCAAAAACTCAAATTCTATGGAGAGTATCAGAATTGACATGATTTCAGATTTATCGGATAGATACTTATAATATGCATCATACTCTTCATCCTGAGCAGAATAATCGGGTCGTGCTAGAGGTGGCTTATCGATTGTGTATAGCCTTCCCTGTGCCTTTACGATATTCCTAAAGTGCAACTTCCAAACTACAAAGTTTGGTCCTGAAAGCTTCCACTTTTGTATGATGAGACTAAGAGACTCCTCAGGCGAATAAAACGGTATAACAGATAAAATTGACATTTACAGTAAAAAGCAAGAAAAAAACGTTTCAGTAATTAATTTCTCAAAAATAAATTATAACCCTTTAAATAAATTTATTTTAGAATAGGATCCATAATTCATACGTACCGGTGCACGGTTTGGGCACGACAACACCGACGTCGTGCTATTTCTGGTGGGTATAAACCATACCGATCGCATTTAATCCAAAACAAAACTCCTATATCTTTGGGACATCGAATGAAACATAATTCGTACATATTTAATCCTCCTAAGTGCGTTTTGGGCCCGTCACATAAGGGAATCACCAAAATAGACCTCACAATCTAAGACTGGGTGAACTCTTGCCCGTCACATCAGGGAATCGCAAGGTGTTTCACCCCCTCCCCACATCATTTTGAACCCCGGTGTGCACGGTTTCGGCACGACAACACACCAAGGTACTGGGAGCAGGAAAGGTGCATCAAGTTTTGTATCAAAACCTTTTTCCAGTTTTACCGTTTTACAAAACTTGTAAAACAATTATCCTTTTAAGCAAAAAGAAAGAAAAACTTTTCAACTTAAAATGTACTTTATATATGTATATTGTTTTAATGACGAGCGTGCACTTTTTAAATAACTAAAAACACAACCACGTAATTAATAATAATAAGCCAAAACACATAACGCATTTTTTACCATCACTGGTACTTGATTAAAAATCAAGCACCCTTGTGGTCAAACCCTAAATGGATCACAAACAACAAACATGTCATGGAAAACTTGATGCTCCCACTTGCTCCAGCATCCATGGCATCCTCTCCCTTTATCTTGCTCCTTGTCCTGCTTGATTGTCTCCAATAATATTACATTTACAAATATCAAACTAACATATACAATTTTGAAAAACTAGTGCCTTATTACATAATAATTCAAAGGTATGCAGGCCCGCTAAAACTAATACTTTTACAAAATTGAATAGGGGTTGTAAGTGGCACGCAGGCCTCCACACACCGGATAAATAATAAATGTAATCAACCACAGTAAGAAATAAAAACCAATACAAAGTGATCCACTAGGTTTTAGGCGTTTGGCTTAATAGACAATAATAAATAATACAATCACGAAAAATTAAATAAATAACGCATTATAACCATTCATCATACATATATATAATCCCCGCATGATTCAAAACTTGAATCTAAACACCAAAACTCAACTCGTCTTGTGTCAATCCGAAAAATTTAAACTGGGCCTCAATCCTACGCCTAAACTAGGCCTTTTGTTAAATATCACAAATTGGATAAAAACAAAAATACCGCATAGGTTAAACGTCAATATTATTAAATATATAATAATAATAAAGCTGGAAACTTGATTAAAAATTTAAAAACTTTGAACTTTTATCATAATCAAGTTTCACACTATTTATACAAATATATATATAAAAGCATGTGGACTAGAAACTTTATTTGGTTAAAAATCAAAATTTTGACTTTTGACAAAAAACCAAGTTTCACCAATAATATATATATAAATATAAAGACAGATAAACTGGAAAATTTATTTGTTAAAATTAAGACTTTGACTTTTTGGCCAAAAACCAAGTTTCCCGCAGATAATATATATAAACAGTAAACTGGAAACTTTAATTGGTAAAAAGATCAAAACTTGATCCTAAACCATAATTTAAGTTTCACACATATATGAGATATATATTTAAGCAGTAAAGCTAGAAACTTTAGCAGTATTAGATCAGAAACTTGATCTTAACCATAAAATAAGTTTCACACACATATATATGAACAATATAATATGATTAAACTTGTTCCCCACCGAGCCTATAAGAGGCTCTGATACCACTGTTGGTTTTTATAGAGTACAACGAGCACATCGAAATAATAATAATATAAATCCCATCCCAAAATCGTAACTGGATCTAGTGTGGAAACATAACAGATAATCATACTATAACAGATATAATATATATGTATATATAACAGTATTAGAAAAGGATAAGGAATTATACCGTGAGAAAAACCGATCCCATGTGTGTGTATCACCAAAATCCGCCGGCTTTTGGTTATCGCCGAGAAGCCCTCGCCGCAAGGGAGGGTTTGGCCGCCGAGTTCCATCACGAGAGAGATGTAGGCCGCCGCCGCAGGGGGCTGCCGTTGACCACCGTACGCCGCCGCAGGGGCCTGCCGTCGACAACCGTGCGCCGCTTAATCCACCGCATTCGACAACCATAGATGGTGGTGGTGTGGTTCGGCCGAAAGGAACAAGGAGAGAGAGAGATAGAGCCTTTTTGTTTTGTCTTTGTTGCTAATTATTAGAATTAGGTTTAAAATATAAGACTTAATCCCTTTAAATATTCATTTAAATGGATTAAGGCCTTTGGACCTTGAAGCCAACTCCGTAACCAATAACTTTGATCAATTGATAAAACAAACCCTCTCGTTTGATTTCTTATTAATTAATTATCTATTAATTAATATTTTTCCGACCAAACTTTATTATTAAATATTAACTAACACTTAATCTATCCTTTAAATAATAAACATCCATTTATTATTTCTCTCGATAATTAATCAACTATTAATTATCATTTATATACACATTGTATTATTTCTTGGTTCAACAGTTGGGTGTGCAGCTGTGTGACCCTTTAGTGACTTATAGTGTTCATGGATATGATGACACGTGTACACTATCCCTGCACACAATCTATAAGTTTTCGGTTTGGTTCTTGACTTAAAAAAAGGTTTTCATCTTTGACAACAACTTTAACTTCACGAATTTTCTTGTTTACTATTTTAAAGACATACTAAGTTCACTCAAGAATTAGAAACTCATACAAGAGGTGTGACCCTTCAAATTGGCTCAACTTGGAACTTTTCTTCTTCTGCTCTTTCTTGGTAATGTATGAATACCCACAACCACTCTCACTCTCCCCGGTTTTGAGTATGAATCAATAGAACATTGTTCTATCGTGATTATTGAATTTATATATTTAATCCTCCTTAGGCAAGCCCACCAAAAGCCATGATTTGCTTACCCTAACGTTAGTTAATTACCTAACAATTTTTTAAGCAAGGTTATTCCTCAATAACAACATTTATATTCATTTACATATACATGCCCAAAATATATATATATTCGAAATAGTCCAACCCATGCGATTTCATTAATCATAATAATATTCGCAACTCGGATTACTTAACATTAATTATTTACATTCGGAAACGAGTATTACAACTCTCCCCCACTTAGACTCGACTTCTTCCTCGAAGTCACTGTTCGGAAAATTCTGGATAGTGCTTCCTCATCTCTGTCTCTAGTTCCCACGTCCATTCGGAACCCTTGTGATGTTCGCACTCAAGTTTTATAGCGACAGGCCTTTCGATGTAGTTTAGATTCTCGTCAACCTCAATTTCTCCTAGTGGTACAAATGTTGACTCGTTAGCTAAGCACTTCCTTAAGTGTGACACCTGAAACATGTTATGAATTCTTGATAGTTCCTCGGGTAGCTCTAGTCGATATGCTACCTTGCCTACTCGTGCATTCACTTTAAACGGGGACGATAAAAATAGGGTTTAGTTTACCGCGCTTCCTGAAATGTATAATACCCTTCCAAGGTGATACTTCCAGTAGTACAAACTCTCCCACCTGAAATTCCAAATCCGATCGTCTCTTGTGGCATAACACTTTTGTAGGCTGTAAGCTACGCGTAATCATTCTCGAATCTTTTATATGTTTTTTATTGTATTTTGCACCACCTCGGTACTACCGAGTACTTTGTGGCCAACTTCTCCCAACAAATAGGTGTCCGTTTAGCATCTCGTGCGACGGCATCCGGATGCTGGAATGAAAACTATTATTGTGGGAAAACTCCGCCAGTGGAAGATAAGTATCCCACCTCCCACCGAAGTCTAGAACACACTCCCTCAACATCTCTTCAAGAGTCCGAATCGTCTTCTAGCTTTGACCAACTGTCTACGGGTGATAAGTGGTGCTAAAGTGTAGTTTTGTTCCCAATTCACTGTGAAAGTTCTCCCAAAACCTTGAAGTAAAACAGATATCTCTATCAAACACCGCTAACCAAGCACACCATTGTACACAATATATATATATATATATATATATATATATATATATATATATATATATATATATATGTATATACACGCATAGGTATGTATGTACGAAAACAAGCAATATACAAACTTGAATAATATCACAATATTATTCATATAAACATCGAATATAATTAAGAACATCATGATTAGAGTAGGATTATGCCTTGATTACCTTTGGATGCTCAAGCTTAGTCCACCCGTGATGAGGCAAGACGATACCCGCTAGAAAGGTTAGCAACCGCACCCGAACACGTTCTCGCGATCGAAGTCGAACAAAAACCGGCCTCGGTTTTTGTTACTTGTTCTCGGCCAACAATGAAGGGACAAAAAGGAGAGAGTTTTAATTCTAAAACTTTAGAATGGTGTAACCAAAATCCTTAATCCCTATTTATACGAAAATCCTAACCCCTTCATCCTTAACAAATGTGTTGACCGAAAACTTATTAGCTTCTACACGATTTTGTTTTAGTTTATTAAAACTTGATAACTTGACAAATACCTTGCCGTAGGTCCATTGCTCCCACTGAATATTATGAAAACGTAGCATTACTTGAAATATCCTATTGACTTTGTCAAACTTGACCTTCGAATCAAAATACTGATTTAAGTATTAAATCTAAGACTTAGATTTCGAATAAGAATAAAAATTAATGAAACCTCAAAACTTCGATTTTCCTTATATCCACTATTTCCTATTACGGAAATTGGTTTCTCGAAACTTTACATTATTACAAGTATAAAACAGTTGTACTGATTCTTATTTAAAACATGTGAGTATTCTTGACTACAATATCTATCATAATCACACTCATAAATATTTTACCTTTAAACACATCCCTTAGAAATAATATCTATTATTTCAAGTGTTTAATTCCAGTTCAAAACTTGAACTTGTTTTCATTACTACTTATTAATTACTCAATTAGATAAACCTTCTAATTAACAACAATAGCTTTGTTGTTCTTTGTTGTTCTTTGTTGTTCTTTGTTGTTCCAAGAATTCTATAAGTTTAGTCGAGCAATTAATATCAATATAACATAATGGCAAAAAATAATGCATAAGTTCAAAATCATCTGCTAATAAGTCAAGACTTTGACTTGTTAGTCAACCTCTAGTCAACCTTGACTAGATAGATTTTCAACACACGTGCAATGATGCATAACTAAATAATTCATTAATATTTCAAAAACCATAATTTTCCAAAAAGTTTATTACGACTTAAAATTAGAAATATTTTAAAAACTAAAAAAGCTATGAAATATCTTCACACGGGATATTTGCATACTTGGCACCTTCACTTTCATTGACCTATTGCAATAAACGATTGTAAATGTCAAACCACTTATAAACATAAGTTAGAAGTAAATACTCAAGTTAGTCACAAAGTTTACCTTTGGTATTAGACCTATCACCACCTTCGTCATGCCTCAGGCAGTTGACCTTGTAATGGCCAACCTTAACGCATTTAAATCACCGGTTCTAGGCTCTTGCTTTGTTCGGCTTGAATTTATTGCCCTTGCCATTTTTGTTGCCATATACCTTGGCCCTAGGTGCAGATGGTCCTGCTCGGTTTTACCCTTTCCCCTTACGTTGCACCGCTTCCTCTTCATTCCACTTCCGTTATCCTTAGACTTAGTCCCCATATTTTACTTAGAAGTCTTGAGCATTGAATGAAGCTCAGCCACGTTGTTCATGTTGTAGTTGACTCTGAAAGTGAGATTTGTGTGCATAGCCGGCGAACCTTAATGTCACGTCCAATGCAATAAGGCACTCAAGGGTCACACCGCTGAGGACATATAATCCGAGAAGTAATACAACCACATTTGGGATAATGGATTTATAAGTAGTTAGTTATAAATCAGGATTTGTAAGTTACGGTTTTAACTTACGTAGAGGAGAAATTACCTAGTTGATTAATTGACAAGGATATATATATTTATTATTAATAAATATATGTTGTTAATTAATAATATTCAAAGATTAATAATTAATTAAAGTTTAAATTATTTATTTTGATTACCGTGAGTAGGGTTTCCCACAAGTTTGGCAGCTATAACACTGACATTATCATGTAAATTAACTTGGTTCAGTTCGGTTACGTTGTCATCACCGGCCTTATCCATGTCGATGGGTTCATCCCTACGAACATATGCTCCCCTTGCAGAAAAAGACCCACAATGTGCTAGGATGGAGAGAGGATTTTCCATCAGGATCTCCTCGACGCTTCCAAATAAAACACCTACGATAAGAAACAATATCAAGATTGAAAAGAAAGGTTACGGGAAATACGTTCTAGGACTTCGCTCACCATGGTCGGAAGTATCCTGGCCTTCTTAGCGACCAACCTCGGAAGCATGGCATTGAGACCTTTCCTCACACTGCCTCAACTCTTCTAGGTGCTTATCATCACTGGCTAGCTCCTCGGCCTGGTCCCTAACAGCGCTGCCAGAGGTATCAGCAGCGGTAGCATCAGCAGTAACAGCATCGGAATGCAGGAAAAATGTGGCTTGCATGCGATTTATTTTCTATTTGTATGTATTGTAAAATTTTGGATGGATGAACACAGAATTTGGAGTCGGAAGGAGATGGAGTATTATGTCCATAGAAGCCTGGGAATTCCATTGGAGATGGCGGTTCTAGTGAGAGCTTGCATTGAAGACCTTCCGTCCCATAGATTGAGTACATTCTTCCCGTTTTGGCTCACGGGAAGAACGCATAGGATTTTGGCAAGGGTTACCAATTTATTTCGTTTATATGCGTGTCATGTGATTTTATATCTTGCATGGTTTGCATAGGATTCGCATGCTAGATAATTTTTTTCGAAATTAATAAAATCACAAGAGATTTGATAAAAATGGTTTACAATTCTCGCGCGCGCTCACATACAAGATTAACTCACCTAGTGGAAAGAGGTTTTGTCACTAAACAAGTTAATCTGTAACCAAGCCGAAAACAAAAGCCCGTTTTCTAAAACGTAAATCATGCACCATCCGTAAGTCGATATCACCCGAATCTAGATTTATGAGTTTTGGTTGTCGAGCTTAGCACGAGCTAACTCTCATAAAAATGTGTGGAAGGTGAGTATGGAAAATTAACAATTTTGGTTGTCGAGCTTAGCACGAGCCAATTTTGGTGGGTTTGACATCGTATGTCTTGACGGACGATTTACAATTGCAAATTAAAATCCTTGTGTGATTGTCGAGCTTAGCACGAGTCAACAAAGAATTTTAATTTGGAATTGGTGCAGGTAGGGATCAAACATGCCAAACGACCGATGGTTGTGGTAGGATCCCGAAAGTGTCTAAGAGTTGCAATAGAGATTGCAATTGGTAAAATAGTTATCGGCCTAAATAGCTCCATGAAGTGATCCGCGGCAACCCCGTCATCAATTAGAGTGAAATATGGTTCTTAGCCCTTGTTAAAATATTTTTCGAGATGATATGGGTAATTATTTTAATGAGAATTTAAATCAAACTAACTAATTCGCGTACTCTCTTTAAATATAGGATGTCGAATCATAACCATACCACGTCGAACTTTTCACTTCGTATGTTTCTAGAAAGGGAGAAACTCATGGGAGTGAACTTTGTTGACTGGCTTAGACAATTGAGAATTGTCCTACGTGCCTAGTCTAAGTTGCACATCCTTGAGGAACCCCTTCCTGAACCACCTGCTATCGATGCGGCATGGATCATCTGATACGCATATGAAAAGCGTGTTCAGGATACGCATGATTTTGCTTGTCTCATGTTATCAAGTATGAGCTTAGAACTGCGAAAGCAATTTGAGCACATGACTGTGTATGACATGATTAAGAAGCTGAAGGATATATTCCAACAAAAAGTTAGGCAAGAACACTATGAGTGTGTTAAATGTTTAGCCGGTTGTAAGATGCGGGAAGGCGGGAGTGTTAGTGCCCATGTTTTGACGATGAAGTCATACATGGACTAAATGGAGAGGCTAGGATTTCCTATAGGGATGGAGCTCGGTGTGAATTTCATACTTCAATCTCTGCCCGCCTCATATGAAAAGTTTGTAAAGAACTATCATATGTATGGAAAGGAAATATCTATAGATGAACTACATGGAATGTTGAAGGATGTAGAATCTAACATGTCCAAGCATGAATCATCCTTATCTACTCCCATTCTTGGTTCTAAGGAACAACATATTATCAAGAAGAAGAAATCGATCCTATCAAAAGAAGAAGTTGGAGTATCCAAGCTTACTTCAAGTTTTGAGTCTATGGACATTGATGATGTGCCTAAGGAAACTCAACAAGGGGTGGTTTGCTACTTCTGCGGAAGATTTGGGGATTGGGGCCATCATGCCTGCCCTGTGCCGAGAGGATATAAAACTTCTCAGAAAAGAAAGTGTTAATTTTCCTACTTGAGGTATATTCATGATTATAGTTCATTGATATTCCTTAATAAGTTGGGTTGTTTACCCGGGCTATAAGACTCATGTTTGTCACAAATTTATTTTTTTACAAAGTGTAGGTCTGTTCGTTGCAAGAAGGAAGAGCTTGAAGAACCGGATCTCTAAAGAGGAAGCCCTGTTGATTGTCCTCTGCAAGAGAATTTAGAGTATTGATCTCGCCATTATTTCCGGATTAATTATTACTTTTGTATTTATGCCCTGCGTGGCAAGTTTTGCTTTAATGTATGCTTCTTGGACATGATGGATGTATTTTGACTCTTGTATTTTATGAAAAGATTTTTCATTTTTATGGTTTCATTTCAAATTCTATCCATGTCAATGCTTATGTGTTATTTTTGACCATTTGTGGTGCTCAAATACACATTTGATGATGATGGATATGGCTTGGAATTGAAACATTTTGAAAAATTGTTTTTGAGATGTTTTTATCAAAACTTATCCATATCATAGCATACATAAAGACTCGTTATAAGTAATAAGGCAATCATGAATAATTGATTCTTGGATCCAAAAGTGGTTTGGATATGTTAGCTCTATGGCATAATCAAACTTGACCAAGTAAACAACATTTACATCGCTTAGATCCATCTGGTTAGGATCTTCGTAAAAGTTTAACCTTGGGTTAAATGAAAGATGCAAATCTTGTTTATTGGGCTTGGATGATTAAGAAATCCTTCACCAGTGTTGGTAGGAAGGATTGAGGCTTGTTGGATTTTGATCACACTTGTGTGGATAGTCCGTTCAAGCACGTAAAATAGAGTAACAATAGTAAAATTCTCCATCACCGTCTTAATGATAGTTGTTGGGAGAATATTTGCTAGACAAAAGGTTTTGTCTGAAACCTGGAGGTGTTCGGAAATAACCTGAAGAAAACTAAGAATCAGTAAGGGCATATAGATATCAATACTTAGATCCAGACAAGATGCTAAGTTTTCTTATCTATCATGATTAGATATGAAATTGATCATGGTTAGACCCATAACTTATTTCTCTAAAAGACACATTTGTACATGGTGTCACAATTAAAGAAAACCGGATATCTTTGTTGATGATCTGGTGAAAGACAGGCCTAAAATATGTATTCAATGTGATTGAGATACATTAATTTTATGAACCAAGTCCTCAATCTAAAACCCAACATGATGGTCACCTAAGCTAACAATGAGAATTTTAACTAGAAAGAGTCCTTTTGCTTGTCAATCTCATAACTTAAAATTATCCAGTCTACATTCAGTGGGAGATGGATGAATTATAAATTAAGTTGATGCTTATATATATATATATATATATATATATATATATATATATATATATATATATATATATATATATTTAAGTAGTTCATCTGAGTTATGGGTAGTTGTTTTTTGAACTTATGGGAACCATGTTTGGTTGCTCAAAAAGGAGAAGACAATATCCAAAAGCATTCCAGTGGAAGAACGTAAAACTTAAATAAGAGACCTAATGTTGACACTAGCTTTCAATCGGCATAGAGATGCTGGTAAAACCTGACAATATCCATCGCTTCTATAAATCTGATGGAAGTCAAGAAGGCTGTTTAGATATGAGGTTGTCATATTTTAGTAACAGCAGCTTGATGGTGAATCAGTGTGAGGTCACCATTCATCGGAAACATAGTAGACCCAGAGTTCACTAGTGAATATAAGAAGGGAATGGTATACATATCCTATTTGCTGCAACCAAGTAATTGACTTGGGTTAATCCCATACCGAAGGTGTAATTCAAGAAGGGTGAAGGGACTAACATATATGCAATAATAGACAGCTTCAAATACCGACTAGAGACAAAGTGTTTCATATTGATTATATGGAAACATGTTCTAGTGGCTATGTTCAAGATGACTTGTATAAAGTGAATTATTGTTGTTACCTTGAGGAAACAAGTTAGTTCACTTGGACATAAAAGACATGTATCCTTCAAAGGATTAAGTTGAGGAAATGCTGAAGGCACTTTCCTAGGCTCTTACACATCCATAATATCCAGATTAAGTCTGGATTTTGTTAAACTTTGTTGTTGCTTTGGGGAAACAAGTAAGTTCACATGGAAAGCATAGATTAAGCCAGATACTCTTGTCAGGGCTAGTGGGAGCTTTATGTGTTCTTAGTAAAATATACTCAAATGAAAATAATGTCCTAATTTAGGGTTGTTTTCAACCTATTGATGGAATTATTGTTCTACGAGTATAAATATGAATATGAAGCAAAGTGGATTCTAAAAATTCAAGAAATACTAAAGTATGTTCTTGATATTCGACGAAAATAGAGTTATCTTGAGTAAGTTTTACTGCAAGCCAATCTATATTAAATAAGACTGTTGATTTTAATTGAAGTTTTGGATATACAAATATGTGGTGTAGATACGACATTTAAATGCCAATGAGTGTCATTGACCCTATTGTGTACTTCGGTAACATTAAGGGTATGTCGACTCTAGTATACATCCCTATTGTGAACGTCGGTTACATTGAGGGTATGTCGATTCTAATAATCATAAGTGTCATTAATCCTATTGTAGACTTCGGTAACATTGAGGATATGACAACCATGATAACATTATGTATGATCTATTTGATAAACACTATGCAAGTGGTTTAATAAGAGAATACAAAAGAGTACAAAGGGATATTGCGTATATGATCCCATCATTAAGCCGTCGTCAAATACTAGTGATGAATTTCATACTAGGTAAAATAGCATTATTCATGCTAATGACGAGGCTTGAATATCATTTTAGTAAATGTTTGATTTAATTTTAAAGCTTTGGGAACTGTAAGCAGTACTGCTAACCGATGATTATATCGATATATAGTGGAGACTATATATACGCATGATGCAGTTACCTTAATTGGTCTTTACTGTGTTCCATCTTAGCATGTTTAACCACTTCCCAGAATGTTTATACATTCTAAATTTCCACAACCAGTCATTCTTCAAGGGAAGGAAGCTTGAGTTAAGGCTAAGGTTAGGTGTTAGTTATGCATTGATCAAGGATTAAATGCATGAAACGCAATAGTAACTTGTGCTTGAAAGGAGTTTCAAGTGACTAGAAGACCCACACCTGAGTTCACTTCATGGATCATGGTCACAAGTAACTCGGGATGGTAATATCATTACGTCCTTCGACCTGAGATGTATGAATTACTATAGCATGAAACTTTCTTACTTTGGCTATTTCAAAACATAGTTCGTAACTGGCTATTATAAAGGGAAAAGTTAAGTAAGATAAGGTTCACGCTATGGGGTTGTACAGTCAACGGAATTTGTTCCTCTGATATGAGAGATATCCCTGGCCCCTCGATGATTGGGAGCTGACACCAAAACAAGCATCGCCATGCGCAAAGGAATATTGATTGAGAATCAGATATGTCCTTAAATTTTGGTCACCACCAATCAAGATCGAGAAACATAATCGTGAACGATTTGTAGATTGACATTTAATCCATGTCTCGTGTTCACAAGGATATCGTGAAAAAAAGGATGTTTGATCACTTATCTATAGGACCACTACGTACTTGTAGGTTATGGTTTTCTGCAAGGAGGCGGAACCTATACTGACTTGGGGGCATCGATGCTTTGCTAGAGGCCACTCTTTGTCTGTGGTCACATGGGTACGGTGCATTATGTGCAAATGGGAGTTTGTTAGAAAAATGCCCACTAATGCATGTATGCCATCCAGACTACTGCTGATGATGTATGGGCCTATTGGGTCATACACCGGGGTCAAACCTGACAACAACTAAAGTAAAGGAACCAAATATGGCAAAAGGCAAAAGCTGGTACTGCAAGCCGCGTTAGTGCCGCTAACGTTAAAGAGTTAGCGCCGCTAACTCTTAACGGTTAGCGCCGCTACGATTGCATGTGATTGTTTGTTAGAAAAGTTGTAGGCCGCGTTAGCGCCGCTAACTTTAGAGGGTTAGCGCCGCTAAACCCTAATGGTTAGCGCCGCTACGGCTGCATGTGCTTTATGTCAAATCACCTCCAAAGCTAGCCAATGCATGTGTGACATCTCATTAATTTTGGCCGGTTTTGGGAGGTGAGGGGAGTTCTGGAAGTCAATAAAAGAGGAGAAGACTCTCTCTTTTGGAGCATCTTGGCCACACACACACATACAACTCTTAAGTGCTACCCAAGACTTAGAGAGTGTGTTTTGTAGAAGAGGTTCCAGAATTTCACTTCTATGTTGTTGTTCCTGGAGTGGTATTCATGTTGAAGTACTACTAAAGGCGAGCTAGCACTCGTGGTTGGCGTGTTCCCGGGGTATATCCCAATAGAAGATCCGTGTTTTCGTTCTTGGAGGATCACTACCACGACATTTGACGTTTTCTAGAGCTTAGGAGAAAGGTATAACCACCTCTTTCCTTCTGCATGTTGCATTTATTTTACATAGAGTTTGGTCCTCTTTTGGGGTTTCACGTTTTGTGCTTTGTTGAGTTGTACTTTGGGCTATTTTTGTTGTACATTTGCTTCCGCTGTTTGCCCACGAAACCCCAACATGCACTAACTAGTGCTACGACTCATTTTGCTAGACAAACGGTTTTCCTCAAACACTGAGAACAATTCTAGTCTTTCTAATTTTATTATATTCCCTAAACTCTGAGAACTTGACTAACTCCTTGTTTCTGAACACATAAAATTATTTCATAACCATGCTTGGTTATATCATTTATGTATGGATATTTTTCTATTCCAAGAAATAGACAGAAATAATAAACCCTTTTGTTTACACTAACTCGTAAAACAAAGAATTAGATATCCAGTGCATAAACACTTATCTAATAATCTGTTTATTATTCTCAACACTTAACTCTTTTAATATGTTTAATATTGGTGACATTGAATTTCAATATATAATTATGATCTCCTGGGACTAGTCCATTTACCTGGACTTATTTTGAAACCTTAAAATTCCCGTCATTTTAAATTATATACGTACTTTAATTTCAATAAGCTAATAATTTTCGTGCTTCTCTAAGCACTTATTTGCTGCTACGCAGATATACATATATGTATATCAATTTATCAATAACTTGATAAGTACCTTTGCGTAGGTCAATTGCTTCCACTGACTATTATGAAAAACATAGCATTACTTAAAACACCTAATTGACTCGGTCAAACTTGACACAAAAGTCAAAATACTGATTTTAAGTATAAATCTAAGGCTTAGATTTCGAATAAGAATTTTTAAAGTTAACGAAACCTTACACATGGATTTTGCAATATCCACTATTTCCTATTACGGAAATTGGTTTCTTACATTACTACAAGTATGACACATATAGATTCTTAGTTAAAACATGTGACTTCTCTTGGTTACAATGTCTATTATAATCAAACTCATAAATGTTTCAGCTTTAAACACATCCTTAGAAATAATGACTATTATTTCAAGTGTTTAACTTTAGTTCAAGTGTTTAACTTTAGTTCAAGTGTTTAGCTTTTTTCATAAATACTTATTATTACTTATAACTTTAGTACCTGTGGCGTTTCCACCACCCTCGTGACGCTTCGGGAAGTTGGCCTTATAGTGGCCAATTTCACCGCACTTGAAGCATCGGTTCTTGGCTCTTGCTTTGTTTGGTTTAAACTTTTTTCCCTTGCCCTTGCCTTTGCCATTTGCCTTAGCTTTGGGTGCAGACGGTCCTGGCTCGGTTTTACCCTTGCCACTGCCATTGCGCCCCTTCCTCTTCTTAGCAGCCCCATTCTCTACCACTAGGACATCCTTGAACTTTTTACCCATATTCGACTCCGCTGTCTTAAGCATGGAATGCAACTCATCAATGGATTTCTCAATGTTGTTCATGTTATAATTGACTATGAACGGATTATAGTCATCAGACAGCGAGTTGAGAATCAGGTCTGTTGCTAGCTGCAATGGTACCGGGTGTCCATGCCTTTCGAGGTGGTCCATATACCCTTTCATTTTCATGACATGGGTGCTAACCGGAGTGATTTCGTGACATCGTAATGTTCTGAACGAGCTTGCTGTTGAAACATATCCCTCAGCTGACGGATCATGTCATAAGCTGATGTATCCATCATGCTTGTTTGCAACTCTTGACTCATAGTCGCAAGCATGAGGCAGCTTACATCTAGCGCATCATTGACACGCTTATGGTAAGCCTCCCTAACATCAACCCTCGGATTGTTGGTTGGGGCATTCCCCACCGGCTCTTCTAGGACGTACCATTTCCTCTCATGCCTGAGCACAATCCGCAGTTTGCACTCCTAGTTGAGGAAAATAGGTGCAGTAAGCTTATCTTTTTCTAGGATGGAGTGGAGTGAGAGGTTGTTTATGTTGGTAATGTTTGCCATCTACAATTTAATCATGTAGTTCAATTAGTAACACAAAAGAGACTTTGCTAAATACAAATTCATAAAAACCCTTAAATGATTAATAATTAGCCCTAGGATCCTTATTTCACACGTGTTGGTGCACGGTTTGTGCAGGACAACACCAACCCCGTACTATCAGGTAGGTAGGTTCCTTTACCAATCGTATCTAACTTGATACGACTTTTAGACCTTGTACAGATTTTTATATGAAACTATCTAAGTATGTTTATCTCTACACTAAGTGCATTTTGGGCCCGTCACAACAGGGAATCATCAAAATAGACCGCACCAACTAGGACGGGATGAACTCTGGCCCGTCACATCACGGAATCGCAAAGTCTTTCACCCTCTCCCCACATCGGTTTGAACCCCGGTGTGCACGGTTTGGGCACGACAACACATCAAGGTACCGGTAGCAGGAAAGGTGTCCCACTAGATGGATAGCACTACTGGTCTAAGATTTTTGTGGGTTTTATCCAAGTTTAAAAAACATGATTTCCAGTTTTGTAAAACTATTTTAAAACTATCTTGTTTTAAAATCTGTATATCTTAGTATACCTTAAAACTTAGGTACACAATACGTCTTATGACAAAATCATTTTGAAAAACAAACTGTTTTTAAAATGCTGATACAACAATCATAAAATATTAAATTTTATAAAATTGTTGTCGTATACCAATTTTATAATATTCGTAGTTTTACCTCTTGATTAATAAAGACCATTATTAATCACTTACCTCAATTTTACAGTCGTATAAAAACATAAAATTAAAGCACAACCGCGCGGTTAATAATATGTTATAGTTTTGCCAACTATGTCCTAAGGGGTCAATCTAAGGATATCTAAACTAGATAGATCTTGTGGCTGGATCTAACGAACGTTCTCCTTGCTCCCACTGGCCTTGACACCTCCGGTCTTAACCCGAGCAACTCCGTTTGATCTCTCCGTCTTGTAAATTCCTTTGTCTTCGGTTTTGGTTACAACTATCTAAACTAGAATACATAAACCTATTCTATTACAATTACATTATAGAAAGGAGTTGTAAGTGTCACGCAGGCCTCCCCGAAATATATTTACATTGTAAAAGGGTTGTAAGTGGCACACAAGCCTCCCCAAAACCAAAAAGAAATACTGAAAGGAAATAACACAACCACAGGTCGAAGTTGGCAAAAACTACAACCTACATGTCCAACCACAACAAGAATATACTGTTGACTTGTTTAAATCAAACATTTGCAGTTGACATGAAAAACTACAAATGTGATTTAAAGATACTAATGCGACTTTAGTATACAAGTCAACTAATTCAACATATATACATATGAAATATATATATATATATATATATATATATATATATATATATATATATATATATATATATATATATATATATATATATAAGAAACTACTCATTAAATAAACCAATAATAATGCAAGTATATAAATCTTTTCTCATTCCTTCTCAAATTAATTAAACCATAAATTGAGATGAGAAATATTTGACAAAACTTGTCAAAGATACTTTAATCAATTTTATAAACTTATGGTATAATAACTATTATATGAAGATGTGTTTTTAAACCTAAAACACTTAATTGATTAAAGATTTATCCTTGTTTGTGTTGTATGATAATAATACACCATTATGGTTATTTTATTATATTTTAATCAAAAAATATAATAAGAACTTATATTTTAACTTAACTAGTTAAAATAAAACCTTAATCATAAGGTATATATATAAGTATACTAATTTTTGGTACGTAAAATTAATACTTATATATATAACATCTTGTATTATTCTACAAGATGTTCCGGTAGTTACGAAAACTAGATACACTTAATATTTCCACTCGCTTTCCTCTCAAAAGGAAATTGTTTTATTTCAACACGGGAAAAAAGCACATGATCTACCGAAGTCTCCTTTTGAGACAATAGGTATTGAAAAAGAAACCATTCCGCCCCAGGTTTCCGACGTTCACTTGTCTGAGCACATTGATGTCTCTCGGAACTCCGAGTTCTATTCTAAACACAGTGGCACGCTCGAAGTAACAACTAGAGTCTTCTCATAAAGACCTAGCGGAACATCTATAGAAGACACTATTCAAGGTGTTCTTCGAGGATTAGATGGAAATCCCACCACAGTCAACACTGGTCCAGTTGTGAACGTGGGTGGCACTACATAGAGGGATGTGTACCTTCAGGTGTAGATGTCTTAAAGGGTAATCTAAGTGATCCCGGGTTTGTTATACAATCTCAGGTTGCTAAGAAATTTGTTTCCAAGGATGATTTTCAAACAGCTCTATCTCAGGTACAATCTCAGATTGAAAAAGTGCATAAAGATGTAAATTCAAAGATTGATGTTGTCAACTCAAGGCTTGATCTGATTCAATGGGAAAATGCAAATATCAATTACAAGTTGGATCGTTTCTTGCAAATCAAGGACGAGAGTTATCTGTGGATGATCTGAAAACCCAGTTATATCTGAAGCTGATAGCCAGACCTGACAACACACAAGAAGATGCTACATTGTTGGATCTTGTTCGTAATGAATTCAAACGTTCAGATTTTGAATGTTTTAATAAGGAGGTTCATGATAGTATTGCTGCATTTGGAGTTGCTTTTCACAAATGGTAGGATTCCATGGACCCTCTTGTCAGACCCCGCCAAGGCGGAAACGCGAAGTGTGACGGAGAGGATCGTCATAACCCATTGATACATTAATAGAGAAATTACTAAATGCAATTCAAACTAACGTGTCACGACGTTTCCCCGACACAAGAGGGGACTTGTGCCGCGTTAAGTTGGTATTCACAGCATCATAGTCGAAAGTAATTAAAGAGAATACGCATATGAAAATCTCACAACCCGGGATAGGTGATGCAGGGCATGCAAACCCGAAAACCAACAATAACCCATGTCTAAATTAATAAGAGATAAATGTTTCAAAGTCTTGAAAGCGATAAGTCTTGCTAAGGTCCATCCAAAATCCTCTAGTCATCCTTAAGTTGTATTATTAGCGTTACCTGAAAATGAACATTTTAAAAACGTCAACACAAAGGTTGGTGAGCTCGCTGGTTTAAAGAAAAGATCAGTTTACCATGCATAAAATTATGTTATGACAATTGCAGCAATGATAGAGTGGCACTTGTATAAATAGCATAGCAAATAACCGAACATCTCGGCTCAATAACAAATAGCCTTTAGCATGCAAAGCCGAACCCCAAAGGTTCAAAAGTGCATAGCCTTCCAACCTACTATAGTCGGCCGGGAACATACATTGGGTCAATGTTGTCATAGAGTGTCAATAGTCATCAACTAGGATTCAATAACCCATAGTTGGATAGCATTCAATAGTCTTCAACTAGGATTCAATAACCCATAGTTGGATAGCATGCAACAATATGTCTCGCATATAGCAACAAGTTTAAGACGACATGAAAACAAGTTTAACACGTTTTGAGTGTCATTTCCCACCAAAATATATCAGAAAAAGAGGCCACGAAAACTCACCTTTGCTTCTTCACGAAAACCTAACTTTTCAAAGGAATTGGCACGGGATCTACAATAATTACAAGTGTTATAAGTCACGCGTATAGATATTTGATCATCCTAGTATAGCCCAAGGCTTGTGTAGTTGTCATAAAAACCTAATGCCAGAAATTCCAAGTTTACTGTTTTGATAGGCTGACTTTGGAAAATTTTAAAATATACCAACAATTCGAATTTGGTCACCAAAATTTACTACAGAAATTTAAATGTCTCTTCTAATTTATGTAATTTATCCAGAATTAATCAAGATGGCCAACTATTTTTAATAAATATTAGAATTCACTACAGTCAGAAAGTTAGCTGCCCATGCGCATCAAAATTTTCTAATTTTAAAAAAATACCAACAGATTTCTAAAAATTATAAAAATTTTACAAAACTTCCTAAACTCTTCGATCATGCTACTGTAAAAATATTGTTTCAAAATACCAAGTTTTGTATGGGTTTCAAAATCAAAACGTTTACCCCATAATCTGTCGAATACACTGGTAGCCTGCGCACCTCTGCGGAAAAATAATTTTGACCGACCCAACGACCTTCAAAAATTACAAACCCTGGTTGTGATGAAACTAGACTCAAAACCATATATTCTAGACCAAAGATTCGATTAAAAACTATACGTATAGACCCTGTAATGACTACCCAAACGCGACCTAACTTACTGATCAAAAAACAGTTTTCAAACCTTTGATATTTAAAGAACAAGAACCTTGGTTTTGATTGCAAAAACACATATACACTTCATAAAAACGTTTTTTTAATACACATAGATGATTTCAACATGCTTTTATGGACTCAATAATGGGAGTAGAGAAGAAAACATGATAGAAGAACATAGGAGAATGAAGATTGGAGCTTACCTTGATGTCAAAGGTCAAAACCCTAATCCTTGAAGCCTTGATCTTGTGTTCTTGCTTGAAATCGATTATGAGAGCTTATGGGGGTGTGTTTGACGGCAAAGAGAGAGGGGAGAGAGGAGGTCGATGATGGGAAAGGTTGGTGGGGGCTAGGGTTTGGCTTATTAACTTATATAGGAAAGGATAAGCCTTAATCAAACTAGGAAACTAGATAATGCATATCCTTAAATCCATTATTTATTTAAAATTTAAAATAAGACCTATCCTATATATATTTGGCCAAAAATTTAATATATATATATATATATATATATATATATATATATATATATATATATATATATATTATTTATTTATTTATTATTTATTTATTAAAATACTATAAGTTGGTGAATTGTGGCTTTCTAATGCAAATAACTAAAAGTAACTCTAACTACACACAATAAAACAACTTAAGCTAAACCTAATTTTATGATTATTCTAATACTAAACTAACATTCTATACGTACTAGAAATTGACTAAGATGTATACGAGCAAAAAAAAATAAAAAAAATAGGGTTTCAAAACGGTGCGGTTAAGTGACTAACCGGATTTGGTGACGGATGTCACAGCATCCCCCACTTGAGAGAATTTCGTCCCGAAATTCAGCTTATACTACTACGAAGATTTTAGTGATTAAACAAATGTGGATATTTGGACTACATGTGGTCTTCCCTTTCCCACGTAAACTCGGGTCCCCGATTAGAATTCCATCGTACCTTGACTATTGGGATTTTACTCCTCTCTAGGCGTTTAACTTCTCGATCCAAGGTTTTTACAGTTTCCTCTACTAAGTGTAGGGTGTTGTCTATTCTTGATTTCGTTAAGCGGTACTTGTAGATTCTCGTACGCTAGGCACTTCCTTAGATTTGACACATGAAACGTATCGTGTACCCCACTGAGTTCTTGCGGTAGTTTCAACTGATAGGCTACGTACCAATCCACTCAATAATCTCGAAGGGTCCCACATATCTCGGTGCTAGCTTTCCTTTTACACCGAAGCACACCACACCTTTCCAAGGAGACACTTTTAGTAGTACCCGGTCTCCAACATCAAATTCCAACAGTTTTCGTCGATTATCAGCGTAACTCTTTTGACGATCTCTAGCGGTCTTGAGTCTTTTCTTGATCTAAAAGATCTTATCAGTCGTCTCTTGTATAATTTATGGCCCAATCAATTGACTTTCCCCCACTTCGGTCTAAGCAACCGTTGACCGGCATTTGCGTCCATATAGGGCCTCAAACGGAGCACACTCAATACTCGTATGATAACAGTTGTTATATGAAAACTCGATCAACGACATATGCGTATCCCCGTTTTCCCCCGAAATCGATAACATACGCCCTAAGCATGTCTTCCAAGGTTTGAATCGTTCGCTCACTCTAACCATCGGTCTGGGGATGATATGCCGTACTCATGTCTAGTCTCGTACCCAAATCCTTCTATAGTGTTTGCGAGAAACGCGATGTAAAACGACTATCTCAATCAGATATAATAGACACAGGCACCCCGTGTCTTGCAACGATTTCATGGATAAACACCCTTGCTAGCTTTTCCATCTTGTAGTCCTCACGAATTGCTAAGAAGTATGTTGTCTATGTCATCCTATCCACAATGACCCAGATAGAATCATGACCACTACTGGTCGTCGGTAGTATCGTGATGAAATCCATGGTTATGTTCTCCCATTTTCACTCAGGAATCTCCGGTTGTTGTAGTAGTCCCGAGGACCTTTGGTGTTCGGATTTTACCTTCGAGCAAGTCAGACACTTGCCTACATAGGTAGCTATATTCTTCTTCATCCCTGGCCATCAATACACATCTCTAGGATCGTGATACATTTTATCCACACCGGGATGCACAGAGTATTTTGTCCTATGAGCCTCATCCAGAATTAGTGTCCTTAGATTTCCTGCTTACGGAATCCAAATTCGTTCCACAAAATACAATCCACTGTCTTTCTTTTTCTCTAGTTGTTTATCCAAGCCTTGCAACATCTCGTTCGGAGTATTCATGTCGCAAGATGCCTCTAATTGTGCTTCGAGTATCCTTCCTACTGAGCGCATCCGCTACCACATTCTCCTTCCGAGGATGATAACGAATTTCACAATCGTAGTCACTGAAAAGTTCAACCCAGCGCCTCTGTCTCATGTTTAAATCCTTTTGATCAAAGATATGTTGTCGACTTTTATGATCGGTATGGATTATACTCTTTGTACCATACAAGTAGTGTCTCCAGCTTTTGAGTGCAAAGACCAGAGCATCCAACTCCCGATCATGAGTGGTATAGTCATTTTCGTGTATCTTTAGTTGTCGAGACGCATATGCAATCACTTTACCTCTTTGTATGAGCACACAACCTACGCCTTGATGAGAAGCATCACAGTACACCACAAAGTCGTCCGGACCATCAGGAAGGGCCAGAATCAGGGCATTACACAGTCTATCCTTTAGAGTCTAGAATGCTTCCTCTTGTTCTTATTTCTAGTCAAATTCCTTTTCTTTTTGTGTCAAACAAAGTGAGTGGCTTGGCGATCTTTGAGAAATCCTATATTAATCGTCGGTAATATCCGACCAAGTTCAGAAACGAGCGGATCTCCGATGGCATCGTAGGGGTTTTCCATTTGCTAATGGCCCCAATCTTGTTAGGGTCCACATGAATCCCCTTGTTGTTAATCACATGGCCGAGAAAATATACTTCATTCAACCAGAACTCATATTTTGAGAATTTGGCATAAAATTTTCCTTTCTAAGCAATTCCAGGATTAACCTCACATGTTCTTCATGTTCCTCCTTGGACTTGGAATAGATCAGTATGTCATCGATGAAGACGATTACAAACTTATCTAGAAATGGTTTGCATACTCGGTTCATAAGGTCCATGTATACCGCAGGTATATTGGTCAATCCAAAAGGCATAAAGGTAAATTTGAAGTGCTCGTAACGGGTCCGAAACACGGTTTTCAGTATATCCTTCTCACGCACCCTCAATTGATGGTAACCAGATCGAAGATCTATTTTGGAAAAATGTCGAGAGCCTTGCAGTTGATCGAACAACTCGTCCATTCTAGGGATAGGATAGCGGTTCTTGATGGTTAACTTGTTCAACTCACGGTAGTCAATACACATACGGAACGATCTGTCTTTCTTTTTGACGAGTTGAATTGGTTCTACCCAACGTGTCTGACTAGGTCGCATGAAATTCTTATCTTGTAGTTCATGTAGTTGGCTGGCCAATTCTTCCATCTCCGATGGTGCCAATCGGTATAGTGACCTCGCTACTGGAGTAGCTCCCGTTATTAGGTCAACGGTAAGTTCCACTTGTCGAACAGGAGGTAATTTAGACAAATCGTCGGGAAATACTTCCGGGAAATTTCGAACTATAGAGATATCTTCGAGTTTCTTCTCTACGGACTTAGCGCTCATACGTCATTTTGTGTCTCCTTCCGGTCGGTCTCCATGAACTAGAAGTACCTTGCCACACGATAAAGGAATTCGCACTACTTATACCTGACATAAAACTTCGGCTTTTAGGTTCGACAACCATTCCACCCCTACAATCTCATCAAAGCTCTCACGCCCAAAAGGTATCAAGTCTATACTAAAGTAACGCCCTCTAGCTTTTAGGTACCCGTTTAGATTATGACATCGGTAGAAATAATACCATAATCGGCGCCAAGATCAAAAGGTGCAGTAGTATAGAAGTCATTTAAAGAGAAAGTACCAGTAACGATGTTGGGATCTTGGCATGCTTCATTTTCTCCCATGACAAACGCCCTCTCACGGGCTTGGTTGACTTGATTCTCTGGGTTCCAGTTTCCCTCCATAGCTAAAGGTGGGTTTGGTCTAGTTCCTCCCGCTGCAGGTGTTTGATTAAGTCTTGGACATGCGTTTCGGTAATGCTCCGTACTAACACATTCATAACATGCACCCCGATTACCTGTCAGGTTCACAGTGTTTATCGGGGCCCCCATCCTACCCCTAGTCCTACAGTCCTTTGCATAGTGCCCAAATTGGTTGCAGGTTGTGCAGTGTCGACACGGTATGTTTTGGTAGTGATGATAGTTACAAGTAGTGCATTTTGGTGTAGAACCCGAATACTTTATCCTTACCGGGTTAGCTGCCACGTAGCTAGTTGCCACCTTCGCCCTCTTGTTGTTGTTTCTAGAGTCCCCCTGCTTCCAGTATAACACTCTGGTTTGTTGGTGGTTCAGTTGCTTTAACCATCGCCCGAATCTGGGGTACAAGTCCCGTAATGTACCTCTCGATTCATTTGGACTCTATAGTAACCAATCGTGGCACAAGTTTTGCAAGTTCGTGAATCCTGTCAGTGTAAGAGGCATGAATTTCACATACCATCCTGTGGTTCCATAATTCTTCATTCAACTTTTGAATTTCAGTGCTCGAGCAGAATTCCTCCTCCATCAATGTCTTAGTTCTTCCCAAGTCATCCCTATAGTAGCATGCCTCCCTCTAGCCTGGATCTGAGTATTCCACCTTCTGGTGTTCAGCTCAGTTACTGGTATCTATAACCAACTACATTGCTGGTATTATTGTTTTGGTGGTTGAGGTTGTTACTAATTTGGGTCACAAGATTAGAAATAAGTGCTTGAAGTTGTCACGCTATCATGTCGGTGATGTTGGGGTTTGTTGCTTCATTGCCCCCAGCGCCAGTACCACGGCCACTCCCGTGGCCATTCCAACGGTTTGATCCTTTTATACGCATATTCTATACAAAAGGATAGATTTGACGGGATATACAAATAGTTCGTGTTGGTTAGCTTTACCCGCAGTACGGGCATGTCAAGCTTCGTGGGGTCGTGGCAGTATTGTTATCTCATGTGATTCTCGTATCCTAGTCCGTAGCTCATTTCACAAAATGCCTTTTATTACCTTACATGGCCTTATGATAGGCGTGTGTACATGGCGTTGGCAAGACGCTATGCATCCATGCTTATCACAGTTTCCCATAAGGTTTACTAAACATGCTGCTCCACTTGCATGGGACACTACAGTAACCTAAGGGTCCAGGCTTTCATGAATACACTACTGTGCAAGATACCAAAATAGACAGTCCTTCGAATAATTAATCCTACTCTAAGGCAACAATCAAACAAGAACATGCAATAAAGCTAGATCAAAAATTCTGAGTTTATATATTTCTTTCTCTTACATAGCTATTGGAACATTCACTCAGCCCTTTCCCCATTCCTAAAATAACTTCTATAACAAGAATCAATAAAATCAAGTAATCACATAAAGGTCTCACGTATAGTAGTATGTCGTGTTGAGGTGTTTTGAGCGATAGTTGTTGCGGTCAATCCGCAAAGGAGTATAAGTGGTGCATACAAAGTTTCATGGAATTTAGTCATCTCATTGAGCATACGAGTTTTCAACTTGAATATAGTACTAAAATAGAGAGAAATACTCAAATAAATCACCACTTTATTCATAGATTTTTGCATTCGTAATAACAATAGAAATAAGGCATCATAATTGAAATAAAATAGGAAATCCTAATAATGGTACTAGCATAGACAATCAGCGCATCTAGAGTCTAAATCAGCTTCGTGCGTCGGATTCGAGATCCGAGTCAACCTCGACTTCACTTGAGTCGTCACTCGATATTTCTATCAGTTCTTCCTCACATGATCTTTTGGGAAATTCCAGCCCGAATGGTTCTTCGGAGGGTTCATCCTCGAATGGTTCCTCGGATGGATCCTCTTCCGGTGATTCATTGAAAAACCCTTGCTTAGTCGGTTCCTTCGGGGCTTCTTTAGGGACCGTGAAGGTAATCTTTTGGATTGGCGCAACTCTCTTACGAGCCATTTCCCTAGTATGGAGTACCTTTTTGTTTACACGGCGAGGTTTCGTTATAGCTCCGGCACGTGAAGTAATGACATATGGTGAGTATTCCTTGTTCGACATGGTTGAGCTGTTGGTTATATCGTAGTCAAAACCCCGAAAAGTCATACAAGTATAAATGAACACATAGTTCATATTATGCAACTACATGTGGTGCTTAGGTTAAAGTCTAAGCCAATTCACCTAATTCTCTATAACCAAAGGCTCTGATACCAATCTGTCACACCCAGCCAAGGCGGAAACGCTAAGTATGACGGAGAGGATCGTCATAACACATTGATACATTAATAGAGAAATTACTAAATGCAATTCAAACCAACGTGTCACGACGTTTCCCCGACACAAGAGGCGACTTGTGCCGCGTTAAGTTGGTATTCACATCATCATAGTCAAAAGTAATTAAAGAGAATACGCAAATAAAAATCCCACAACCCGGGACAGGTGATGCAGGGCATGCAAACCCGAAAACCAACAATAATCCATGTCTAAATTAATAAGAGATAAATGTTTCAAAGTCTTGAAAGCGATAAGTATTGCTAAGGTCCATCCAAAATCCTCTACTCATCCTTAAGTTGTATTATTAGCGTTACCTGAAAATGAACACTATAAAAACGTCAACACAAAGGTTGGTGAGCTCGCTGGTTTAAAGAAAAGATCAGTTTACCGTGCATAAAATTATGTTATGACAATTGCAGCAATGATAGAGTGGCACTTGTATAAATAGCATAGCAAATAACCGAACATCTCGGCTCAATAACAAATAGCCTTTAGCATGCAAAGCCGAACCCCAAAGGTTCAAAAGTGCATAGCCTTCCAACCTACTATAGTCGGCCGGGAACATACATTGGGTCAATGTTGTCATAGAGTGTCAATAGTCATCAACTAGGATTCAATAACCCATAGTTGGATAGCATTCAATAGTCTTCAACTAGGATTCAATAACCCATAGTTGGATAGCATGCAACAATATATCTCACATATACCAACAAGTTTAACACGGCATGAAAACAAGTTTAACAGGTTTTGAGTGTCATTTCCCCCCAGAATATATAAGAAAAAGGGGCCACGAAAACTCACATTTGCTTCTTCATGAAAATCTAACTTTGCAAAGGAATTAGCACGGGATCTACAACAAGTACAAGTGTTATAATTCACGCGTATAGATATTTGATCATCCTAGTATAGCCCAAGGCTTGTGTAGTTGTTATGAAAACCTAATGCCACAAATTCCATGTTTACTGTTTTGATAGGCTGATTTTGGGAATTTTTAAAATATAACAAGAATTCTAATTTGGTCACCAAACTTTTATAACAGAAATATAAATGTCTCTTCTAATTTGTGTAATTTATCCAGAATTAATCAAGATGGTCAACTATTTTTATTAAATATTAGAATTCACTACAGTCAGAAAGTTAGCTGCACATGCGCATGAAAATGTTCTAATTAAAAAAAATACTAATAGATTTCTAAAAATTATGAAAATTTTACATCAAATCCTAGACTCGTAGGAAATGCTGTTGTAAAAATGTTGATTGAAAATACCAAGTTTTGAACGGGTTTAAAAATCAAAAATTTTACCCCATAATCTTTCGAATACACTGGTAGCCTGCGCAGCTCTACGGAAAAATACTTTCGACCGACCAAACAATCTTCAAAAATTACAAACCCTAGTTGTGGTGAAGAAAACATGATAGAAGAACTTAGGAGAATGAAGATTGGAGCTTACCTTGATGTCAAAGGTCAAAACCCTAATCCTTGAAGCCTTGATCTTGTGTTCTTGCTTGAAATCGATTATGAGAGGTTATGAGGGTGTGTTTGATGGAAAAGAGAGAGGGGAGAGAGGAGTTCGACGATGGGAAAGGTTGGTGGGGGCTAGGGTTTGGCTTATTAACTTATATAGGAAAGGATAAGCCTTAATCAAACTAGGAAACTAGATAATGCATATCCTTAAATCCAATATTTATTTAAAATTTAAAATAAGACCTATCCTATATATATTTGGGCAAAAATTTAATATATATATATTTATTATTTTTTTATTAAAATACTATAAGTTGGTGATTTGTGGCTTTCTAATGCAAATAACTAATAGTAACCTTAACTACACACAATAAAACAACTTAAGCTAAACCTAATTTTATGATTATTCTAATGCTAAACTATTATTCTATAAGTACTAGAAATTGACTAAGATGTATCCTAGCAAAAAAAATTAGGGTTTCAAAACGGTGTGGTTTAAGTGACTAACTGGATTTGGTGACGGATGTCACACCTGTAAAGGATATTGACACTTTTACTGCAGATGAAGCTGAACTTAATGCTGCTATGATTGCTTCTACGGATACTTGTCAAGTACAGGCTGAGGGTACAAAACAAAAGCATGATGATCATGATAAAGATCAAGACCGCCCTGAGGGGGAGAAAAGTGCCAAGTTCACTGCAGTAGTACCGATTTTGTCAGTTTTATCCAAGTTACCTGCTGCATCTTCTAAAGCACAAAAGCAACAACAACAGAAGAAAAGCAGAGGTAGAGGAAAGGGCAAAGGAAAACAACTTCAGTTGATTGATGAAGATGATACGGATCAACAGATTGAAGACACATTTGAATATCTAACAGGTGCTGGTTTAGGGATTGATGTATATGGGTCATTTGTATCTGATGCTGATGAATCAAAGAAAGGATCTGAACCAGAGTTGACTCTTCAACAACAAATTATCAAGCTAAAGAAGAGTAAAGGAATGTCAACACCAAGGGTTGAAAAGCATGAGGTCGAACAGATACCAAAACGAGAAATCTCTGCAGTTCCTGAGCGTTTGAACTTAGAAAGTGTGTACTGAACAAAGAAGTAGCAGATTTATTTCCACCACCTCTAGGTCAATTTAGAAAAACCCCAAGAGATGTAATCAGAGATCAAGAGAAAAAGAAAATGATGAGAAAGTTTAGAAAGGGAGCTGAATGGAAAATACCTAAAGGTTATAATCGGGATCCTGTTTCTATAGCTTCATTACGAGATGTGAGAAAGAAAGTTGTGTTAACCAGAGAAACTCTAAGCAAAGAAGAAAGAAATTGGAGATATCAAGATGTAGCAGTTGTATTTATTGAAGAAAAGATTCCAGAGATCTATACTGATGAACTAGAAGAAATGCTACCTATTGACATGATGGGTGTTACAACAGTTACAGAAGCAGGACGCAAACTGATAATGAGCTGGTATGGAAAGCAGAAGAAAGAGGTAAAATCAAAGTATCCAATTTCATGGGTTAGTTGTGGATTTGGTAATGTTTTAAATGTCAGATGGGTATACTATAATGTGTTGAGAATAAATCAGAAAACGTATCATTTCACTCAGGTTGACTTGAAACATCTAAGTCTAGATGATGTAGAGTTTATGTTAGATACTCTTGAACCAAGAATAGAAAAATCACATGTAGACAATGAAGGTTATCAGACATTGTGGCAGTTCATGGGACAAAGAATTCTAGTTGCAGAATCAACAGATCTTCAACTGGGTACAGAGGCTGATAAAAATAGATCAACTGGATCTATATCAAAGTGTGTGGAGAGGTGATGAAGATGTATATGAAGGTGATGATGGCATTGTGATGTTTAATAGTAAGAAAGAGAAGTTTTTCATGAGATTGAAGGATGTTAATGCATATTCCGATGGATCTTTAAGAATCTGGTTAATTAAAATCAGATAACATAGTTTTATTCTTAAAGATGATTTTGATCATCGAAGCTAAACTACATAGGCGGGTTGTGATAAGAAGCTGGCAGAGACGTATGGGTGAAAGGAACCGCGACTAGATCCAAACAAGAGGGAGATTGTTAGATCCAAAATAGTGTTTGTTATATAGTCTTTATTTTGTAATTGTAAATGTAATAGCTTTCACTTATATGTCATAGATTCAATGTCTAGCTCATGGGTATGTATAGTGATGTAAGCCTTATTTTTCGTACTTTTGCATATATTGAAATATAAAACACACACATAAAGGTGTGACTTTCGCAAATTCTCTCTACTTGAATTACATTGTACTCATTCAATTACTTTACACTATCCGAATTATTCCTTCCCAAAAATCAACCATTCAAGACCTATGGGCCTAAACCCATTCTTGGATTTCCTAAACTTGGGCCACCAAGCCCATTAAGTTCATTAAACACTTTTAAGTCCATATAGGCCCATTTTAACTTAAATAAAAACATTTATAAAATAAAAAAAACTTGGGCTACTATGGAAATAAATTAATGAACTACCTGTTCTAACCCTAACTGGGCCATAAACTCACTTGGGATGCCAGTCCGTCGCAGTGGGGCCTTGGCTTGGGCCGAGAAGATCATTCGGCCCAAGGCCCAATTTCTGGTCGCGGCTAGTAGTTCGCGCCGCGAACTGGGCTGGGTCACTAGTCACGGGCCATGAGCCCCTGGGCCCAAAAACAAAAAAGTTCGATGAGCCCCTCTTGGGCCGTGGACCCCTCACCCGAGAACCACAATGGTTCGATGACCCCCTCTTGGGTCGTGGACTCTTGGGCCGGTCAACCATCACCGGTGACCTTTTCCAGTTAACTTTAATTCGGAATTTTGTATGCATTATATATATATATATATATATATATATATATATATAATTCTACAAATTCCTATTTAATCCAAAATTCAAACTTTAAAACATGAACTTGTTTTAACATTTAAATTAAAAAAAACAAACTTACCAACATAGAACTCGCTAATAAAAGATGGAATTTCTTAGTTTTGAGATTTGTCCCTTAATCTTAGAACTGAACTAGTTTTTGATTAAAAACAGTCCATATTAACACAACTGGTTAATATAATATATATATATATATATATATATATATATATATATATATATATTATTGGGAAAATGATCTCATCAGTTTACATTTGACGAGACAAGGTTAAGTTTGTAAGATGTGTTCTACATATAACTTAAACATAATTATAAAGCTTAGTCAGGCTGAACACTCATAGTGATTCAGACTGAGTATAAGCTGAGTGTAAGTTGTACATATGTTTGATCAGCTTAGACTATATCTTAGTAAGATTACCAATGTGTTTGATAAATTGTGTGTGTTACCTACTCAGCGTGTATACTGAGTCAGCTCAATAGAAGTTGCTAAATATGTTTTAGTTATCTCTTTAGACTTCTGAGGATGAGTTAATAATTATACATGTTAGTCCATGTTTGTTTTCGAGTGTGTTTTCGTAGAATTCAGCTTGATGAGTTTCAAGCTGAGTAACTCAGTCCGACTAAAGTGTTGGTGTCTGCCCACTGACACAAGTACATTGGTGTTACTGTTGATGAAGTGCGAGCCTATTGGGTCACACACCAAGGATTGATCCCGACAGCTTACTGATAAAGAGAGAAGGTCCAAAAATCAAATTGTTTGATTTTAGGGCTTCACGGTCGTGAGGGATGCTCCACCGGTCGTGAAGCCCACTACCCTCACGTTTGACTCAACGACTCTCATATGGGTTGTGATACCTTTGGTCTTCACGGCTTGTGAGAGGTTGTGAAGGGGTCGTAGAAGATGACGCCCTCACGAGTCACTCGATGTGGCACGGGCCGTGAAGGACTATTTTGGTCCCTTATATAAGAATAACAACAAGCAACAGGTGTGTAGAAGGGGATTGAATACACTTTCTGCGGAAATTGAACAAATCAAATAAAAGTGTTACACAAAGTAAATCAAACCACAATCAATCGAATGCTTTTATTAAGAAGATGATTTCAATGCTTTGAATAAGAAGATGATTACAGTAATTATCAAGTAAGCAACTCTTAATATATACCCACCTAATATAAATCTCTCAATCTCTCAAACTTAGCTATCTATAATCAACTTATGATTATAGATACTGACGACTCTCTAAACAGGATTTACACAGATTCAATCAACTTATGATTACTTACCATTCTTCACAACAAATGTGAATATTCGAACACACAAACACTTTGGGAATCTTTGAGTTTCTTGATCACGTTGAACTTACCAACTGTAATCAAGTTTCGTAACACATACGGTGAGGTGAGGTTTTGGCTCTGCAACACTTAGTTGTTTTCTACGTCGTAGTAGAAGTCGTACCTCTAAACTTATAAGGAGATAAGTATTTATAATCCTATGCCTACGGAATCTAACAAACTAAGACTCAACTTAATTCGCTAACTAACTATTGGATAATCCAGAATTTTGAATCTTGAATCTTGAATCTTCAAACTTGATTATGGAATCTTCTTTATCCTTTTCGTTGATATAGAGAGAGATAAAAGATTAATTTAAATAACATTTAAATTATCTTTAAACTGACTTCTTTAGTCGGACTGAGTTACTCAGCTTGAAACTCATCAAGCTGAGTTCTTCGAGAACACACTCGAAAACAAACATGAACTAACACGTATGTTAATAAACTCATCCTTAGAAGTTTAAAGAGTTAACTAAAACATATTTAGCAACTTTATTGAGCTGACTCAATATACACACTGAGTCACTCAGCTTGAGACTCATCAAGCTAAACTCAATATATATATCTTAGTTTACATACACAGCTTATCAAACATATTGATAATTTTACTAAGATATAGTTTAAGCTGGTCAAACAAATGTACAGCTTACACTCAGCTTATACTCAATCTGAATCACTATGAGTGTTAAGTCTGACTAAGCTTTATAATTCAGTTTAAGTTATATGTAGAACACATCTTACAAACTTAACTTTGTCTCATCAAATCTTAACTGATGAGATCATTTTCCCAACAAACTCCCCCTATTTGATGATGACAAAACCATCAAACAGTTAGTACGTTTGTTTAACTGAATTATGTTTTAAATCTTAAACTTATCAAGATTTTATATTTGAACTAATCAAATGTTAATTGAAGTTATCAATTATAAGTGGAACATACCAGCTTTTAGTTGAACACACCAACCTAACATATTAATGAATAAGAACTTATCATTTATTCATTAAGCTGAACTTATCAGACGTATAAATATGAACACATCACAAAACAGTTGAACAAATCAAACAAATATTTGTATTAATTGAACTTATCATAATACAAAATGTTGTTCACACAGATCATGCACACTAAGTGCTTACAAAAAGTTAGAACTAATCTAATTATAATAGAACTAATCTATTGGGGATTCAGCTTGTACTTTAAGAATTGACTTGACTCATCATCACCACAGCAACTTCTAATATGCACTGCATCCTTAGTTTTTAGATAGCAGATTTCATCGAACTTTAGAAACTTTGGCTTGCCTTCCTGATCCTTAGACATAAATCCCTGAATAGGTGTATCTATACTTTGATTTTCTTTGAACTCCACACCTTCAGGTATCTCAAATAACTTCTCCCATTGCATACCAGGAACTTGAACATATCTTAGCTGCTCAGCTCTATTGATCAGTTTGGAAACTTGAGTAAAGATCTCTTGCTTGATTTGGCTTCTTTTGAACTTCTTGAGCATCATCAGAATTCTATTCCATTCTATGTAGCCCATCCTGTGAACATATCTTAGGTCCACCTCCATTGTTGATTTATCTTCAAATACAAGATTGAGGATGATGGCTCCATTGATTCTGCTCAAGGTCATGCCTTTGATCTCTTCACCGATGTTCCTTCTGAAATAGCATTCTCGAATCTCTGCATCAGTATATGGGATAGGATCAGGTCTTGGACCAGTATAGTCAACTTCAGCTTCAGCCAAAGCTTTCTTCTGTTTTGCCCTTTCTTGGTCTTTTATCTCCTTTTCTTTTCTCTTCCTTAGCTCTTCAAGTGAGATGCCTAATTCATTATCTTCCTCTTGCTCGAGCATTTCAATCATGAGCCTTGTGGCTTTTTTTTCTTCTGTCTCCTACTCAGTCTCAGGAACCTCTTCAGCCTCATATTCATATTCTGATTCTGTTAATTTTTGTTTCTTGGCTTCAGGTTCATCTTCTTTTAATCCAGGCTCCCCCTCAGGCTGAGCTTGCCTCTCTGCTCCTTTAGCTAGTACTAGAAGAGTTTCAACTTCAGCTTCATCTTGAACTAGCTCAGTTTTAGTATCAACTTGAACCTTCTCCCCCTTTTTGTCATCATCAATAGGATTTGAAGTCCGTTGTTGTTGGAGAGCAGTAATTTCAGAGGTGAGCTCTTTTACATCCTTAGTCAGTTTCACAAGCCTTTGAGAGATTTGACGTTTATCCTTTCTCTGCTTTAGATAGAACAGACCAAATTGAGCAGCAATGTAATCTTGGAGTTGCTGGATGCCCGAGGAGGCTGGGTCAGCTTCAGGAGAGTCTTTGGGTGCATCATCCAAGGGTTGGTTTGGACCCTTTAAATTCATGTGCACCAGAATGTGGACCCTGTGAATCATCATGGTTTGAAGATGAAACATTGACAGGTCGTGCGATAGGGTGTGAGAACTGAAGAGAATGAATAGGGCTCGAAATGTGAAGTGTATGGGTAAGTGGTTGGCTTAAGGGTATAGAGGGGGGTGATTAACCGTTGGAATTTGTCATATGTTCAATGTGACCCGAGTGTGTCTGCTCAGGCACATAAATAGGCTCTCCCAAGGCTAGAGTAGGTGTGGGCTGAGTAGTCACCACACCCGATATAGGCTGTTGGGTTGTAAAGAGCCTAGAGGTTGACACCTGAAGAGTAGGCGTCTCCCCCTCAACTCCGGCCGGTGGAGGGATCAATGTGATCTCAGCTCCAGTGATGCCTTTAGAGGTGGCACCACGATTAGCAGTTTTGCGTTTATAGGTATGAACTTTCTCCCTAGTAGCAGTGGGCACACTAGGGGTGGCTTCAGAGTGTGATTGTAAATGGAATGAAGGTGGAGGAGATGGGTTAGACTGAGTTGGGTTTACTGCAGTCTTGTCTCCAAAAGTGGATGGAGAAAAGTAAGAAGAAAGAGAAAGTGGAGAGGTTTTACCCGAGGTAGCTGCAGTGTAAACTGTGTCAGCCTGAGCAGAGTGCTCAGCTTAAACTTCTGTGTCAGCGTGAGAAGCTCCCCCTTCAGTGAATCCCCCATCTTCACTTTCTAATGCAGCTCCCTCGGTAACAAGGAGCATTTGATCACTTAGACCCTCTTGCTCTGGAAAGATGTCATTATTAAACATCTTGGAGCTGAGAGTTGGAACAGGGAACACATCCCATCCAGCTTCATATAAATCCCCCAACTCAGCTTCAAGCACCAAGGACAAGTACCTTATGAATGGCACATGGAGGTCCCTAGTGGTCTTCAGTACTTGGACTTTGAGCTCGTTGTAAATGAGTTGTGCATAGTCGATACGTCTATCAAAGAACATGTTGTATAGCAGCTGCATTTCGAACTCGTTTACTTGATCCAAGCCTCTAACCTTAGTTCCCAGTGAACGTATCACTGTTGACACCATGAAGCCCCAGCTGGTTGGGATTGTGTCCTTTTTAATCACCCCTTCAGTCTGAGCGTGACCCATTTGAGGTAGAACTGATCTCGCCACTTGTATAGTCACGGTGGGCTCGAACACATCTTGAACAGGAAGTTGAAGAACCTCCCTTAGCCGGTGAACCGTGAGGGCTACTGTTCGATTGCCATTGAGAACAGTGCCTGTTATCTCTCCCATGTTCTGGTTGAAAGTACATGTGTACCAGAACTCCAAAAGATGATGCGGAGCAATATGAACAGGTACTCCAATGAAGGCAAATGCCAAAGGGCATTTCTGGATGTAGGCTAACCAGATTTCATAACCTCTGCCCTGTTTCCTCGGAGGAATAGCAAGGCAGGCACGCTGATTATTAATTTTGATCAGCGGCAATCTGTTGTTTTTTAAAGCAGCACCCCTAACCATTCTATCACTTAGAATAAGAGTGGTTCCTTCCATCGTGAAAGTTTGAAAATTACACTGAGTAAAAAAAATGTCGTTGCACAAAGCAAAGATCGTCGCACTGAGCGAGTTGGGGTTTCGAAATCGATGGAACAGAATATTGCACTTAGCAAATTTGTAGAGAGGTATATAAGCAGATGAAAGGTTTAGAGATGAGAAGGTTAAGTGTAGACCTCTAAAATGTGGGTAAAGTCGTTATATATACCTTTTCGAGGAGAGAGAAAAATTACCGTTGGAATCCCTTTTTAATCCGTTACGCCGGTAAATTACGGCTTGATGTAACATTTAGAGGGTAGTAACACATCATTCACCAAAGGATACAAGTGTAAAATAATAATATTAACAAATAATAAGATTATTAACACTCTGTAAATATATCAATAACCAATTGATATACGATATGATTTGAAACTAATCCAAATATGTTTTGATAGATGACTTAATAACACTTAGTAATTAACTTATAGTTTGGACATACCAAGTTGAGTAAACATATTACTCAGTCTAAGTCAAGAACTCAACTTGAATTGATCACTCAGCGTGAGAATAATTCTCAGCTTGAGTGGAGCATATAGCTCAGAATCAATGACACTTAGTCATTGTCGTTTGAGACTGACTCAAACTTACTTTTTAACTACACTGAGTAGTTAAAATATGTTTGGAACTAGCCAAACGTGTGAACTAATCACACAGTTTGAGTTAAGCACATAGCTCAAACTCAATGACACATAGTCATATATGTTTGAGACCTACTCAAACTGACATTCCAACCACACTGAGTAGTTGAATTATGTTTGGAATGAACCAAACGTGTGAACTCATCATTCAGTTTGACATATTAATCAGTTTATGAAAACTTAATTATAAACTGTGCACTCAGCTTAAGACACTTAGTCTTTGTCAAACTGAGAACTCAAATTTTAGACACTCAGCTAGGGGTTGAGCATACCCAATTCACTTAGCAGATACATAAACCTCTTTTCATCAAGGGGTTTAGTAAAGATATCTGCTAATTGGTTATCAGTGGAAATAAATTTAATGTCAACTTTACCTTTTTCCACGATGTCCCTAATGAAGTGATGTCTAATTTCAATGTGCTTGGTTCTTGAGTGGAAGACTGGATTGTAAGTGATGGCTATGGCACTTTGGTTATCACAGAAGATAGGAGTTTTCTTTAAACGCATGCCAAAGTCTTGAAGCTGATGCTGCATCCAGAGGATTTGAGCAAAACAGCTTCCCGCTGCAACATACTCAGCTTCAGCAGTTGAAGTAGCAACTGAGTTCTGTTTCTTACTAGTCCAGCTTACTAGCTTCCCTTCAAGCAATTGACATCCTCCGGTTGTTGATTTCCTGTCTAACTTGCACCCAGCATAGTCAGCATCAGAAATACCAACTAACTCAAATCCAGAGTCCTTTGGATACCAAAGATCTAGATTTAGTGTACCTTTAAGGTACCTAAAGATCCTTTTCACAGCTTGAAGATGTGATTCCTTAGGATCTGCCTGATATCTTGAACAAACATATGTAGCAAACATAATATCAGGTCTACTAGTTGTCAAATAGAGTAATCAACCTATCATTCCTCTATAGGTAGACTGACACACGGACTTACCATCTGAGTCTTTACTCAGCTTGACAGCTGGTGACATGGGTTTTCTCATGGTTGAACTTGAATCAAAACCATATTTCTTTATCAAATCAAGAACATAATTGCTTTGATTGATGAAAATTCCATCAGGCTTTTGTTGTATTTGCAGGCCTAGGAAATATGTCATCGCACCCATCATGCTTATCTTGTACTTTTGTGACATTATCTTGGAGAACCAAGCACACAGAGATTCATTTGTAGAACCAAAAATATGTCATCCACATAGATTTGTACAGGAATCACCTGTCCTTTACTCTTTTTAATAAAGATTGTCTTATCTATACTACCTCTGGTAAAATCCATGGATAGTAGATAAGTGGACAGTGTATCATACCAAGCTCTTGGAGCTTGTTTAAGACCATACAAAGCCTTGTCTAACTTATAGACATGATGTGGAAACTTTGAACTTAGAAAGCCAGGAGGTTGTTTCACATAGACTTCCTCATGAAGTTTTCCATTTAGGAAAGCACTCTTCACATCCATTTGATAAACTTTGAAGTCTTTATATGCTGCATAGGCCAGGAACAGTCTAATGGCTTCAATTCTAGCAACAGGGGCAAAGGTCTCATCATAATCAATTCCTTCTTCTTGCTTATACCCTTGTGCTACCAACCTTGCTTTGTTCCTAACTATCACTCCATCCTTGTCCATTTTGTTTCTATAGACCCACTTAGTGCCTATAATCGTATGATCATTGGGGGCAGGGACAAGATTCCAGACTTTATTCCTCTCAAACTCATTTAGTTTCTCTTGCATAGCTTCAATCCAATCTTCACCCTCTAAGGCTTCTTCAGTCTTCTTTGGTTCCATTTGAGATAGGAAACCAAAGTGAGCAGCATAGGTAGCTGTGGCCTTGGATCTGGTCATGACCTTTTCTTGGACATGTCTAATGATTTTATCTTGAGGATGATCTTTGAGGAATTTAAATGTTGTAGTTGGAGAATCTGGTTCTGAATCTGAGTGATGTTGAGAACTGTGAGGTGAACACACATCCTCAGTCTCAACAGCAGCATTGTCAACAAACTGATGATCACTAAGATTGTCAGTCTGAGTGACCTCAGATCCAAAAGGTTTTATGAACTCATTATCTCTCTCTGCTTGAGAGTTCCTTGGAGCTTGTGATGATTTCTTGGATGAACACATATCCTTATCACTGTCATCTTCTATGACATATATAGGATTTGATTTATTGGTTTCCACTGGCCTTTCAAGCTCACTCGGACTGACTGAGTCAGCTTGCCTTTTCTCACCTTGATCAAGACTGTCTTCATCAAATGAGACATGTATTGATTCTTCGATGGCCTTTCTCCTAGTATTATATACTCTGTATGATTTGGAAATTGAGGAATAACCAACAAAAATTCCAGGATCAGCTTTGGGTTCAAACTTATGGAGCTGATCTCTTTGATTCAGCACATAGCATTTTGAACCAAAGATATGGAAATAACCTATATTGGGCTTTCTAGACGTGTACATCTCATATGAAGTCTTTCCATGTCTTTTGAAAATGATTGACCTATTCTGAGTATAACAGGCTGTACTAACAGCTTCGTCCCAGAAATAGAGTTTCAATCCCGCCTCACACAACATTGTTCTTGCAGCCTCAATTAAGGTTCTATTTCTCCTTTCAGCAACTCCATTTTGTTGTGGAGTTCTGACATATGAGATATTTTGTAATATTCCTTTTTGGTCACAGAAGCTTTCAAGAGTTGAGTTTCTGAACTCAGTCACATGATCACTTCTAAGTTGTTTTATGGACAAACCTTTTTGCAACTCTTCCCTTTTGATGAAACTCATTATCTCCAGGGCAGCCTCACTTTTGGCTTTAAGGAATATTACCCAGGTGAATCGTGAGAACTTATCTACTATCACCAGTGTGTACTTCTTGCCACTCAGGCTAGGAGTACTTATGGGTCCAAACAGATCCATATGCAACTTATGCAGTGGGTCTGTTATTGAAAATTTTGCTTTGATTTAAAGGACCATTTATGATGTTTCCCTTGTTCACAGGCTGAACACAATTTGTCTTTGACAAATGTGATTTTTGGTAATCCATAGACTAACTCTTTATTGGATAGCATATTAATATTTTTAAAGTTTAAATGAGACAAACGTTTATGCCATAACCAACTCAGCTCAGGAACAGAATGGGAATACAAGCAGGTTTCATTATAGGGATCAGCAGAATTAAGATCAAGTAGATACACATCTCTTTCTCTTTTAGCTATTAATACAGGCTTTCCCTTATTATTGTAAATTGTTCCTGCTTTCTTCCTAAAAGTAACAATATTATTTTCATCACACAATTGACTTATACTAATCAGGTTATGTTTGAGACCTTTGACATATGCAACTCTCTGGAATGTAACTTTGCCAACTTGCATCTTCCCATAGCCTTTTGTTCTTCCATGAGAGTTGTCACCAAATATTACTTTAGGACCTTCATCTTCTTGGAAATCACTAAGAAGTCCTTTCCACCCTGTCATGTGCCTTGAGCATCCATTATCCAAGTACCATTTACTTGAACCCTGCACATGATATGAAAACTAAACACATTAGTTTTGTTTGGGAACCCACTTCTTGGTGGGTTTTGATGAGGAGCACTTAGCATCTCCATCGGGTTGAACTGACTGTTCAGCTTGAGCAGAAGCTGAGTCATGTGCAGGCTGATCAGCTTGTTCTTGTTCAGGCCTTGATATTTCTGCGTCACAGTCCTTAGCCTCATGACCTCTACTTCAGCACTTGTAGCATCTACTTCTTCTAATGATTACAGGAGGTAGAGTGTCCAATAATCCTTGTGAGAACTTACTCTCAGTTTTAGGATTATATGTTGTGGATAACTTTTCAACTTTCTTAGAAAGTTGATTCACTTGATGCTCACTGACTTTGGACTTACCTTTATCAGATCTTTGTTTGTTATCCTTTTGATTAGAAGCTTGACTAACAACCTTCTTTTCCATGACCTTGGACTTACCTTTGTCATGCTTACTGGACTCACCAGTTTCAACAGGTTTGGAGTTACCACTGTTGATTTTCTTGGACTTACCAAGATCCACAACTTTGGACTTACCATTGTTGTGATTTGACCTCTGACTTACAGTGCCCTTCCAATTCTTGTAACTTCTCTCCGAGCCAGATAGAGAATGTTGTCTTTTGAAAGGATTTGGATTAAGCCTTTCAATGACTGAAGTTCTATGAATAGGCTGAGTGCCTAATCTATCTTGCATAGACTTAATATGATGTTTAGATGTTAAGCACTCATTTCCATGGTCTTTAGCTTTCACAAACATATTGTATTTCAAGCTTGGATCATGTCTTTTCTCTGATGCTGACTTCTGAGACTTAATCAGTTGTCTATCTTCCTCAGAATCTGTACTTGCTATCTCATCATCAGCTACATAAGCTGTTGTTTGATAGTACCTCCAAGTACAGCCTTTACCTATTTAGGTATTTGTTGGTTTATGCACTTTTCAGCAAGCATTGATGACTTACACCAAGACTCAATGACCTTTTGAAGTTGGTCAGTTTTGTCTTTAGCTTCCTAAAGTTCTTCACTTAGAAGTTTGTTTATGCGTCTTTGGTATTCAAGATCACATTGTGCTTTCTTGTCAACATCAATGAGAGATTTATTTTCCTTAATCTCATCTTTAAGTTTAGCTATTTCAGCTTTGAGGTCAGTATGAGACTTAAGGCTGGTCTTGAAATCATTCAGCAGATAATCAAATGCAAGACCCTTTTCTTCATCAGTGTAAGAGTAGAAATTACTGACCTTATACATGGAAGCAGGATCCCAATCACTGAGCTTGCTGTTTTCCTCAATTTCCTTCATGTCAGCTTCAAAGATTGATTCAGACATACCATAATCAACCTCATCATTTCCAACTCTTCATCTTCTTGAGCCATCAGACATACATCATCATCTGAGGTAGATGATTCCGTATCCCAAGTTTCAGCAATTAGTCCTTTTGCACTGGGTTTGTCTTCAGTCTTTCCTTTCTTGAGCTGAGTGTATTTCTTCTTGTATTTATCAGCTCTGTAAGCATTCTTATCAACAACTAATGTTGATTCCACCTTCTTTGATATGCACTCAGCAGCAATGTGTCCCTTCTTCTGACAGTTGAAGCACACAGCATTCTTGGGATCAAAAGGACCCTTTCCTTTGCCTCTGTCAGTTCTTCCTCTTCCCCTTTGAGCTCTTCTCAAACGTCTGGCTAGCATGGCCATTTGCTGAGTGATATTATGAACATCATCAGTATCACTTGAGTGTGAGTCTGAGTGGTCAGCTTGAGATTATGACTCAGTCTCAGATTCAACAACTAGTGCCTTGGGACTTTTCTTCTTCTTCTTGTTTGCAACTAATGCAATATCAGATTTATCCAAGGACTCCTTAAGTTGTTGTTGAGAAGATTTCTTGTGTTCAGTGATCTGTTCATGATTTAGCAAGAACCCATATATGGATTGTAGGTTGTACACGTGCAGTGTTCCCCCAGCCCTCAGTGTTGTAGTCACATCATTAAACCTTTCTGGTAACACATCCAGAAATTTTAGCACCAGTTGAGCTTCATCTTTCTTTACACCCACACTTAGTAGGTCATTTATCAAGCAGTGAAACCTTGTGAACAAATCTGACAAGGTTTCATTCTTCTTAGAAAAGAAGTTCTCATAAGATCTATTCAAATTATTTCTCTTGTGCTGCTTGACCAGATCCGTGCCCTCATATGTGACACTCAGCGTATCCCAGATATCTTTTGCAGTTGACACCCAGTCACAGTACGCAAGATTTCATTTGACAGGGCATTTGCTAGAACACTTTTAGCCTTATCATCCAGATTGTAAGGTTTCCAATCTTCATCAGTCCAAGATGCAATAGGCTTTCTTGTTTCCTTTTCAGATCTGCCAGGAGACATATCACTGACAGTAGCAGGAATCTTGGGGATTATAGGTCCTTTTGTGACAAAATCCGACATACGGTTGTCAATGAAATTGAGGAACATCAAGGCTCTGAACTTCCACATAGGATAGTCAGACCCATCAAATATGGAACAACCTTTGGCAGACATCTGTGGAAAGTTTAAAGAATTGTTGCTTGTAGACATTGTAAACTTTCTCAGAATCTTGAACTTTCAACTAATGAAATCGTTCAGCCTGCTCTGATACCAGTTGTTGGTCCCTTATATTAGAATAATAACAAGCAACAGGTGTGTAGAAGAGAGGTTGAATACACTTTTTGCGGAAATTGAACAAATAAAATAAAAGTGTTACACAAAGTAAATCAAACCACAATCAATGGAATGCTTTTATTAAAAAGATGATTTCAATCCTTTGAATAAGAAGATGATTACAGTAGTTATCAAGTAAGCAACTCTTGATACAAAACCACCTAATATAAATCTCTCAAATCTCTCAAACTTAGCTATCTATAATCAACTTATGATTATAGATACTGAAGACTCTCTAAACAGGATTTACACATATTCAATCAACTTATGAATACTTACCAATCTTCACAACAAATGTGAATATTCGAACACACGAACACTTTGGGAATATGTGAGTTTCTTGATCACGTTGAACTTACCAACTGTAATCAAGTTTCGTAACACATACGGTGAGGTGAGGTTTTGGCTCTGCAACACTTAGTTGTTTTCTACGTCGTAGTAGAAGTCGTACCTCCAAACTTATAAGGAGATAAGTATTTATAATCTTGTGCCTACGGAATCTAACAACTTAATTCGCTAACTAACTATCGGATAATCCGGAATCTTGAATCTTGAATCTTCAATCTTCAAACTTGATTCTGGAATCTTCTTTATCCTTGCCGTAGATATAGAGAGAGATAAAAGATTAATTTAAATTACATTTAAATTATCTTTAAACTGAATTCTTTAGTCGGACTGATTTACTCAGCTTGAAACTCATCAAGCTGAGTTCTTCGAGAACACACTCGAAAACAAACATGAACTAAGAAGTATGTTAATAAACTCATCCTTAGAAGTTTAAAGAGTTAACTAAAACATATTTAACAACTTTATTGAGCTGACTCAGTATACACACTGAGTCACTCAGCTTGAGACTCATCATACTGAACTCAATATATATATCTTAGTTTACATACACAGCTTATCAAACATATTGATAATTTTACTAAGATATAGTCTAAGCTGATCAAACAAATGTACAGCTTACACTCAGCTTATACTCAGTCTGAATCACTATGAGTGTTCAGTCTGACTAAGCTTTATAATTCTGTTTAAGTTATATGTAGAACACATCTTACAAACTTAAATTTGTCTCATCAAATCATAACTGATGAGATCATTTTCCCAACAGACTATGGCCAGTCGTGGCGCATTTTGTCTTCACGGGCTCTTCACGGGCCGTGAAGGTCTGTCTGCATGAAATTCTTATTTTTGATTTGACCATTCTTTGGTCCAATGAGATTACCGCTTTACACTCAGGCCAAAACGTGTTTTTGTGGTCTGGAACAGTAGAGACATGCATTAGACCTAGAAGAACTCTATCTCTAATCTCTCTTGGTACCTTCATGAGAAATACACACATTATACAATAAGTTGGTAAGATTCTTGAGTGTAGTGAGTATTTGGTGCAAGAAGAGATACAAGGGTTGTTCCAGAAGAGAAGAATCATTGTGGATGTCTTCTTGAAGGGGTACTAGCATACGGGGATCAATTCAACCTTGGTGTAGACTAGCAATAGAGGAGATACACTTGGATCTCTTATTTATCCCGGTTTTACATTTGTTACAGCCGACTTCTGGAAGGTAGTGAGGTATTCTCTACCCTCTTCTTGTTTCTTTTAGTTGCAATTTTGTTTTGTAGAAAGATCTCACTTTGGAACATGTTATGGACTCGATTTTGTTCGGTTTTAAACTTTTGTTTTTGCTTCCGTTGTGCTTGTGCTCCATACCGTGTTCCAACAGTGGTATCAGAGCCATATTTACAAACAAATTGCACTTTTTGGCTTAAAAACCGAAAATGGACATTCTGTCCAGAATGTCTTCACGGGTCGTGAAGGTTTGTTCTTCACGGTTGTGAGAGCTCACGACCAGTCTCGTGGGGTGTTGGTCGTGAAGGTTTTTCACTGTGTCAGATTCGTGGAGCTCATGGGCTTCACGGCCCGTGAGAGGCCGTGTAGGCTTCTGGGCCATGAAGGAGCTCGTGAACAGTGTTTTTAGTCCTTTTGGTAAAAGAAAATAATTTTCGGTTTTAGCTCCTTTTCGATTCTATTTTTCCAGAATATGTCCTTTGTTGTTTAGACTTGAAAAGCCCCATAATATCCTAACTCGCATATTTATATGTATCAGGCGGTTTTGGCATGATAACGCCACGTGCATATACATGTGTTGTGTATGTATGAATATGGTTTTTCAAAGTGTTTGGAATTCCTAATGCATACGTACAAGATTTGTTCACTTTATGCCTTGAGTGTTTTAGGTTGTTTAGGAACAAATCTAGTTGGGATATTTCTACATGGTTTTGTTGTAGCACACCGTGTTGTTGTTTATGGTTGTTGTTAGATCCGGTAACGCCTTGCCCGTTAGACCTATGTGTTGGTTGTTTGGTTGTATTTGATTATTCATTCATTTGGTGGGTTGTACCACAATTGGTTTGTAATATATAAATCTATTCGGTCTTGCATTTTGTACTTGATTTTGGCTTGCATGCCGATTGCTTTTCTCTATAATTGTTAAATTCGCTTAGATTAGCATTTCGCGGCTTGCACGCCGTTTCTTTTCAAATATGTGTATGTATTTGTAAAAGAAGACCGAAGACAACCATCAAGAGTCGTGGAGGAGACGTCTCGGCTATGGTGGATCCGGAGGTTCAATGGAGATGACGGATTTAATGGGAGCACTTCCAGCTGGGCCAAATGGTTGTGTCCTTAGTTTGACCTTGCTTTCCTCGTTTGGCTCACGGGGAAGGCGCATAGGGTTTAGGGGCGTGTTACCGGATATTGCTTGTGCGTGGTTGTTGTTTTGTTTATTTTCTAGCGTGGTTGTTTAGTTCTTCGCTCGCTTGAAAATTTTTCAAAATAATAAAACCAAGAGTTTTGAATTGGTTTACAAACCTCGTGCGCCACAAGACCACTTGAAAAACTAAATCCCGTTTTTCTCAAATGTAAATCACTCGCCTCCCGTAAGATGACACCACCCGAATCTAATGAAACAAGATCGGTCGTCGAGCTCTAGCCGAGGTCAGTTTTACGTAACTGTGTGGAAGGTGCGAGTGGTAACTCGCAAGGGTCGGTTGTCGAGCTTTAGCCGAGCCGGTCATTGGGATAGAGTACCACCGTGTATCTTGACGGTCGATTTACAATTCCAAGACCTAAAACGCCTTGGTAGTTGTCGAGATCTAGCCGAGCTATCAAAGCGGATTAATGAGGAATGGGTGAGGGAAGGGATCAAACATGCCAAACAGATGCTGTGAGTATCGGTGGATCCCGCAAGTGTCTAAGAGTTGTAATCTCGGATTGCAATTGGTAAAGCGTTTACCGGCCTAAATAGCTCCATGAAGTGATCCGCGGCAAACCCGTCATCTATTGGGGTGAAATAAGGTTCTTAGCCCTTGTTAAGATAATTTGGTTTTCTTAATCAGCTGGGTAATTATTTTAACGAGGATTATATCAAAACTAACTAAAACGTGTACTCTTTTATAGATGGCAAACATTAACGACACCACACCAAACTTTAAACTTCGATTATTCCTAGAAAGTGAAAGACTCATAGGAGTGAACTTCGCTGACTGGTATCGTGTATTGAGGATTGTCCTCCGTCACGAGTCAAAGTTGGACATCCTTGAGGAACCCTTTCCGGAGCCACCTGCTACCAACGCGAACTGGGCCACTCGATACGCTTTTGAGAAGCGTGTTAGAGATGCACAAGATATTTCTTGTCTCATGTTATTGACTATGAGCTTTGAGTTGCGTTAGCAGCTTGAGCAATTGAGTGCGTATGACATGATCAACCGGCTAAAGGACATGTTCCCACAGCAGGTTAGACAAGAACGGTTTGAGTGTATAAAGGCTTTGGTCGATTGTAGGATGTAGGAAGGTGAGGATGTTAGTGTCCATTTCCTTATGATGAAGGGATACATAGACCAATTGGAGATACTTGGACTTCCCATAGGGAGGGAGATTGCGGTGGATATGATCCTCCAGTCCCTGCCCGCGTCTTATGAGAAGTTTGTCAAGAACTATCACAAAGACAATTCGGAAAAATCCTTGATCAAACTTCAAGACATAATGAAGGTTGTTCAGTCTTACATGGTTGAGAAGGATCATACCTCGTTCACATCCACTTTGGCTGCTAGGAAACATACTAGCAACAAGGAGAAACTGACCTCAAAAGGAAAGCCTTGTATCACTGGGCCATCCGTAACTGTGGAGTCGGAGGACAATGAGATTGTGCCTCAAGATGATGTTCCACATGGGGTAGTTTGCTACTTTTGCGGAGAAATTGGAAATTGGCGCCGTCACGCCTGTCCTAAGTGCCTGGAAGAGCTAAGTATCCTAAAGCGGAATAACGTTAGCTCATCATCTTCAGGTACATTCATGATCAAACTCCATTCATCTTCTACTTCTAAAGACTGGGTTTTGAACGCTAGTCAAAACGCTCACGTTTGTCACAAACTTGTTTGTTGCAAAGTGCAGGTGTTTATCAAAAGTAGGTAATGGATGCATGGAGAGCTGGACCTTAGAGAGGGAAACATGGTGATTGTCCCTAACTAAAAGGATTGGAAGAAGAGTCTTGCCATTCCATCCAGCTATACTATTACTTCATTTAGATCTTTGTCTTACGCCCTGCGTGGCAAGAAGCATTGTATCTTTTATGCCTTTGATGATGATGAATATTACTTTGAATTAAGTTATTGTGGGTTTTCGAGATTTATTTCAAAGTTTATTCGTGTCTTGGCATTTATAATAAGCTTTTGCTTAACGAAGTGATGGAATGATTATGAATGATTATGGAATTGTTATCCTTATGAAATAAGTGATTTAACCGTATAAACAAGACTAACATCACCAAGCTTCATGTGGTTAGGAACTTGGAATCTTTTGACCATTGGTCAATTTTTTATTGCAAATCTTGCTTATAAGGCTAAATAACTAACATATCCTTCACTTGTGAATGTGAGAGGAATAAAGGCTTGTTGGATTTCATTTGCACGTTTGTGTAAAGACCGTTCAAGCAAAACATAAGAAGTAACTCAATATGATTTGTTACCTTTACCGATGATGGTAGAAGGAATGGGTAAGTCTAATTTATTAGACGAATGTCTGAAACGTGTGAGGTGTTCAAGACTCACCCTTAACATTTAGAAAATAAAGAGGGCAAAAGGGAATAAAGATACTCAAATCTTGTGAGATGTTGAGCATATACATTCTAAATTTCTAAACCATCATAAGAATTGTGAGGTTGCCTCATAATTCACTTCTCCTAGGATACATGTTTTACATGGATCGCTGAGTGGAGAAATAGAACATATTGGTTATGGTTCCATCTTGATGGCTTAAACTTAAGTAACATGCTTGATAGGTGTACTTGAGAAGTGACGGGCAATGTTCTTGTTTTAAATCAACAAAGATGGACAAATTAGCATCTAAGGAGATTCGACTAGAAAGTGTTCTTTGCTTGTTAGTCTCATAGATTAGAGTTATCCAGTCTACATTTAGTGGGAGATGTATGAACTTAGAGGATGCTAATACATTTAAATGGTTCTTCTGAGTTTCAGATATTCATTTCATATCTTTTTGTGAACCGGGTTTGGTTGCTCGAAAAGGGAAAGGAATAACTGAAGCATTACAGTGGAAGAACGTGAGATTTAAATAAAAGACCTGATGTTAACACTAGCATTTGATCAGAAATGATTGAAACTAAACATGGCTATGTTGGAGTATCTGGCATAAAGTTATTACTTCTTCATATGTCTGGTAAGAGTCGTCATAAGACCAGAAGAGTATAATTTATTATATCTAAGGACGATGACTTATTGATGATACGTGATGTATGCATCAACTACCGGAAGCTGTAGTGGGCCCTTGAGTCTGCTAAGAAGAGGAGTGTAATAACATAAGATACATTCCATGTTGGACTTCCAAGTTTTGAACTTGGTTAATCCAACACCTAGGTTTTGACCTGATGGTGTAAATAGATCTTTCGGGAATGAGATCTGCATGGATAAGTTTGTAGATAACTTCAAATACTGACTGGTAGGAATGGTTTCATGATGATTGACCATGGGGTAGAAATCATATGAATACATTCTCTCAGTAGCTATGTTGAAGTTTAAGTGGATGCTTATGCCGTTTTATGGCAGTATGATGCAAAGACCGCATTCCGTTATAGGAATTTTGTGAGGAAGTGCTCACAACACTGTCTGAGGGTCTTTTACATCCGGAGTATCCTTATGAAGTCTACAAATATGGAGTCCTTTTGGGCTTAGAATAAATCTAAGTTTTGGAATCTTTGCTAAGAAAATCGAGTGTTTGAGTTTTCAGTAAGCAATGATGAAAGTTGGATAGATGCAAGAGCTAGTGGGAGCATGTTGTTCCCAAATAGTGAATATTACTAACTTAAATAACAATTAAGTGCGGAAATAGTAATTATAAGAACAGAAAGAGATGTCAAAGATTGTTAATATTGATATAACAAACTTTACAGACGAGAATTTAAGAAGAACAGACTTCTTAAATTCAATGAAAAACAAGTACAGACTTGAGAGAAAGTAGACAGACTTTAGCTATTGCTTACTGAACATACAGTAATCGTTAGCACACTCTTCTCGACTAAGAGAAGAGTATTTATACATTTCCCTAATCAATCCTAGCCGTTGAATAGGTGACAAACGTCACAATCTAGTGAATTGATTAGCAACAGATTTCCTCATGTAAAACCGTCTTGAAAGTGACAGTTGATGACGTCACTGAGGGGACCATTTGCTTAAGACTATCTTCAGTAAACTGAAAGTTTCAAAGATGAAACTTTCAGCCCTTCAGATGATCGTTATTTATGACGAGACAAATCATCAGTTAAAGTCTTCTGCTGAAATCTTCTTCGAATACTTCAGCGCTGATGGAATGTAAACAAATCAAGACTAACAATCTCCCCCTATTTGTTTATAGACCATCATTATTTACTTAGAATAAACAAATAGAACTATATACTTAAAAGAACTCATATGTACATGATCCAGACTGAATATTTTTGGATTCTTTTCATTTTCCAGTGTTTTTTAATTTTTTTTTTTTTTTTTTTTTTTTTTTTTACAAGAGAAAAGAAATACAAGAAAATAAAGTTCAGAGAGAAATCAAGAGCTTCTTGATGACTTGTGTGCTTGAGTGCCTTCCATGACTTTGGCTTTTTCTTCCCATATTTCAGTTTCAGGATCTCTAGGCTTTTTGGCTTCAAATAGTTGTACAATCTTCAGGCGAGTATCAGCAGTTTCAGGATCCCTTGAATTAAAGTAGGATGATATTGCCTTCAGATGCATCCAATCAGCATTGTCAAGTTCAGACACCCTCTGAAAACTTGGTCTGTCATAAGCATCCTTGAAGAAAAATCCTCTAGGATTGTCAAGAACTTGTTTGTCATTGAATACGAAACCTGAAGGGAGAGAACAATCCATATTTCTGCAATTTGGAAGAACACCAGCGGCCATAAGCTTAACAATCTCTTCTTCAGATCTCTTAGAATACCTTCTTCCTCTCTTCTTTAAAGGTTGAAACTTATCTTGATTTTCAGTGTTATCTTCAGAAGGTTGATAACGTTTCTTCAGAAGATCATAGGATTCTTGTAGATAAGAAAGCCTCTTCTTAACTGACCTAACCAGTTTCGTTAGTTTCAGTCGGTTCAGACACTTCCCAATTTCAACCCATTCAGACAGACTGAATTTTGTAAGGTTGGCCTCGGAGACATACTGAACCTTGAGGAAATTTTTATTTCTCGAGATCTCAACTATGTTTTCACCTTTTTCTTTGGTAACCCTGACTTTTGTGATTGGATCAGGGTCAGCTCTGTTCATTCTGGTTTCAAACCATCCCTTTTCTTTTCGTTCTCTCATTAGCTTGGCTTTCTCTTTTTTTATTATTTCCTCTTCAATTTCTTTTTCAACAGCAAGCTGAAGAGATTAAGGAGACATTTTCTTCTTAGTCTTTTGTTGATCAGCTTCAAGTTCAGCTGTCTTCTTTGCTTCAGCTTCAGAAAGACGTTGTAATCTGTCAGTCTCTTTAGCTATCTCCTTTGACATTCTGTAATCTTCCAAGGTCAACCCAAGAGCAGCAGCTTCATCTTCTTCAGTGACCTGATCTCCCCCTTTGTTGGACACCTGATTTTTAATTGCCTTCATGCTATCAAACAACAGTTTTTCAGTGTTGATTACTTTAGGCTTTACTACTTCAGTTTCATCTGCAATACCTTTACCTTTATCAGGATTCCTGATAGGTGAAATAGCTTTTTCAATGATAACTGAAGGAAAATCAGTTTTGGAGATTATCAACGGAATCTGATCTAGGACTGTTGGATTCAGAGTGTTTGATGTTAGATCCCTAGGACTAGGAATATCAACATTCATCATTGTTTCAGATGCAGAAACTGAACTTTCAGTAGTATGAGGAGCATTAGGATGTATAATCAAGGTTGTATCAGGTTGAGTGACTTTTTGAGGATGAGATTGAATTAACATATTAAAGTCACGTTCAAGGGAAGATCTTTCAGAGATTTTAGCATTACCTTCATCCCCAGGTTCACTTAGAGATTCTTCAAACCATCTGTTCAATTCTCTCTGTTCTTTTTCAGTTTCATCTCTAAACACAGAATACTCTTTAATTGTTTGTTTCAGCTGACGAATTTCTTCTTTATCTCGTAGCGACTCTGCTTTCCTTTTCTTGATCTGAGCTTTTATGGTTCTAGCCACAACTGAAGATTTCAAAATTTTCTCCCCCTTAGAAGCTGAGGAAGAGACTGTAGCAGCTTCTATTCTTTCCAATCGTGGAACAATGTGTTTGTTCAGTGTGGCGACCATCATACGCTGCATATCTTTCAGAACTACCTTTTTGTGATAAGACTGAAGATAGCGTTTAGAAGGATAAGCTGATAGAGAATCGCGGAGTTGTGAGATATTGTCAGTGAATGTTTTGAAAAAAGTGATTTGAAACTTTGAAAGAGACTCAGATAAAGATGACTGAGAGGCTGAAAGCTTAGATAACAAGTCCTCGTAACGTTTATTGCCATTAGCAATATAGTCACGGAGTTGTTTAAAGAGAGTGACCAGGAGTTGATTGTGAAACTGAAAATCTTTGTTTAATGTACTGATGTAATCGATTAAAAGTGCAGTAAGAATTTTAATTTCGTCAGCAAAGTTGACATTTGACATGTGCTGAAGGTGAAACCGATGAAACTCTTTTGTAACTTGACTGTGAAGGAGATGAATGGAATCATCAAGTTTTGAGTAGGCATCAAGAACAGACATTGAGTCATCATCAATCTCAGTGGGTGAACGAATGATGGGAGGAGACAAAGGAGTGGTTGTATCAGCTAGAAAATCTTGTTCAGTGGAGGAAGAAGAGGTTTCAGATTTTTCAGAACTGTCGAGAGGATCAGTTACTGATTTGGCAAAAAGTGTTTGTTGAAGAGAAGGAAACTGATCATTAAGGTCAGTGGAAATATCCTGCCCATAAGCCATCAGTTTATCTAGATGAGATTGATTGGAAGTGGGAGGAAGAAGATTGACAGAATACTCAAAACCAGAAGCAGGATCACAAATGAAACCCTGTTCGTTGTTTAAATTTTTAAAAGAAAGTTGTTGAGGTGGGGTAGGTATAGCCATAGAAACATTCGGGTTTAATGAATCATCAGGGGCTACATTGGGCTTTGCTTCAGTAGTAGCTTTGTGTGTAACTACATCTTCATGAGCAACAGAAATAGCCATAGGTTCAGATGGATTAGCTGAACCATCAGAGGCCAAGATGGTAGAGGAAGGAATAACTTCAGTTTCAGGGTTATCTGAAACATCATGAGTCAAAGGTCTCTCAGAGTCAGATGGTTTAGCTGATTCATCATGGAGGGTGAATACATCAGACTCAGATGGTTTAGGTTCTGAGAGATCATCTGTATGGGTTAAATCCATAGGATCAGTTCGGACTACTGAACCATCAAGGGATTTTGGCTGAACTGTAGTTTCAGTTGGTAATACTGAAACTGTGACAGGAGTGGTAACAACTGAAGCAGAGGGAATTACTGCAACTGAAGTGGAGAGAACCTCAATTGAGATTGTGGTTGTCTCAACATCACTGGTTTTGAGAGCCTCGGAGTGTGAGGGTGAATTACACTCGTCATTGGTAGTAAGAGATTTAGTAGAGGTGAGAAGACTTACAGTGGGTAGTGGATCAATAAGGACAGTCTTAGCTTTTGTTGTTTGTTGTTGCTTAGTGGTTGAGTCAGGAGAAGGAGGAGTTTTACGCTTCAGTTTCTTGGATGCAGTAGCAGGATTGTCATTAGAATGTCTTTTTGTTAAAGAAGACAGTTTGATTAGATGCCTCTTTTTCTTAGGAGCAGGCTGTGCAGTGGCCTCTGAATCTGAAGGTTGGTCAGGTTGTTCAGGTTGTTCAGCAGAAGGAGACCGACGAACTGAACCAGCAGGAGTGTATGTCATCCTTGCATAGTCCATCATGATGTCAGTAAGTGGTATGGGATCAGTCAAGTCAGTGCTGGACCATACAGAGTGAGGAAGAGAAGACAACTCAACTGAATGCTTAGCTGAATAATAATGAGATCTTCGGATCAGTTGTCGAAATATCAGCGAAAGAAATCGAGGAAAAGGAATATGAGAATGTCTCTTCTTCATTCTGACTTGAGTTAGAAGAAGGTTGAAGACAAAAGCAGCATAGTCAACTTTTGTATCATACATCAGAGCATGGCCTAAACTCAGCACGTTGTCAGCCACTTGATCCATTCCTCCTGTTTTAGCAGTCATACAAAAGGAAAGAATACTGAAGAAACTACACCACACGGATGGGAGTTTATTTTGAACTAGGGTTTTGCCTTTGATATATGAAGTAGCAGGAATCTTCAGATATTCATTGATAATTTCCTTTGCTGATTTGGAGAAAGGTTCACAGGGAGACTCATCATCAGTTGGAAGATGAAGAGCTTCAGCAAGAAAATACTTGTCAACACGACATTTTTGCTTGCCGTTCAGGAGGGTGAAAGATATTTTTGGGTTTGTAGAGGTCTCATCGAGAACAGTAGCGGTCATCCAAAATTCACACAGATGTTCCTCAAACATGTCGAGTTGGGTGGTTAACGCATAGTTGATGGGGCAATGACGAAGAAAGTTGAGAAGATGGAAGAATTTTGATTTGGAAGAACCAGGAGTGAGGGATACAGAAATATTGTTCGATTTGAAAACAATATTAGCATTTGAGATGAGTGGTACAACTAATTCTGGAAGATGAACACACATGGTTCCTGGGCGAGACATGATTAGAGAGAGTAAAAGTGTGTCGAAGGAGAAGGGAAATAGTAAAGAAAAGATTGAAGAAGATGATGTAGCGTTATATAGGTTGTTAGAGAAAGGAGTGATGAGCGGAGAATAGAGAATGAGACGGTGATTTCAAAAATAAAAACCATATTTGATTAATATCCAACCGTTAGATGAAACCGTAAACTAACCATAGTTAAAAAAAATAACCGAAGTAAATTGCAGATGTTTATAATTTTTATTTATTATCATTTAATATTTGCAAACTAAAAGGCTGTTAATCAGGGTATTTCAGAGAACAATATTAAGTGAAAATAACTAAGAATTACATTGACTTAGTAAAGTAAAAATTATGAACTAGGCATAAAGATAAGATAGTAAAGAAGAGCACAGAACATATCATAAGACTATTTTCCATTAATGAGAAATTCAGACAACATAGTTAGAATGGAGCATATTAAAAATGATCAAAAGCAAATAGCCAAAAGAATCTTGTGTCCATGCCAAAAGATGATCGCCCCAGTTGATTAATCAAGAAGATTTACGGCGATTTGGACTGATGCTCCAAGCCCTATATTATTAATCCTGATGGTGATGGTGTACATGAATGGATGGTTGATGATTACAAAGGTGAGTTCCATGAAGAAAGTAGCAACAGTAATGAGAGGAAGAAATGGAGGGAAGAGGATGAAAGATGGTGAGAATGAGAAGAATGAGATTATCTAGGAGAAAAGTAAAGGTAAATAAAGAAAAGAAGTAATCATTATTTGAAATAAAAACTGAACATGAAATGACGGCTGTAATAAATACTACCCCAAATAAAGATAAATTGAGTTAACAAAAATTCATAAATCCAAGCAATATTTTATTAACATAAAGTAAAATAAAACTTACCTTTCAGCCAAAGAGTTTTAGTTGAGAGGTCAGTAGAACAGGTTTCAGTTTGCAGAGTTTAGTCAAGCAGGTTTCAGTGGACCACGTTTCAGTTGAAAATTTCAGTTGCTCAAGGATTCAGCATGCCAAGTTCAGAAACAAGATAATTGAAACGTGCTTCATCCAGAGCTTTGGTGAATATATCAGCTAACTGATGTTCAGTTGGAACAAAATATAACTCAATATCATTGTTAGCAATGTGATCTCTGATGAAGTGATGACGAACATCGATGTGTTTTGTTCGCATATGAAGCACAGGATTGTTTGAAATGGCTATGGCACTGGTGTTGTCACAGTAGATGGGAGTTTTTGCAAGTGAAACACCATAATCAGCAAGCTGATGCTGAATCCACAAAATCTATGCACAGCAACTCCCTGCTGAAATATATTCAGCTTCAGCAGTAGATAGAGAAATAGAGTTCTGTTTCTTGCTTTGCCAACTGACGAGTTTGTGTCCAAGTAACTGACATCCACCAGTGGTACTTTTTCGGTCCAAATGACAACCAGGCTCGAGGTGCTTGTTTCAATCCATACAATGCTTTGTCTAGCTTGTAGACATGCTGTATTGATAGCTTCAGCCCAAAAACGTAATGAAATCTTTGCTTCAGCAAGCATGGTTCGTGCAGCTTCGATTAGAGTGCGATTCTTCCTTTCAGCAACTCCATTCTGTTGAGGGGTGTAGGCAGCTGAGAAATTCTGAACGATCCCATTTTCTTCGCAGAAATCCTCAAGGGTTCTATTTCGAAATTCAGTACCATGATCACTTCTCAGCTGTTTGACATGAACATCGTACTGACGATTAATTCTTGTGATGAAGCTAATAACGATCTCAGCTGTTTCACTTTTTTTAGACAGGAAAAATACCCAAGTGAAACGTGTATATTCATCCACAATTACTAGAGTATATTTCTTTCCACTGAGGCTTGGAGTGCTGACAGGTCCAAAGAGATCCATGTGAAGCAACTGAAATGCTTGATTGATCTGATCACAGTGCTTTGATTTGTAAACTGACTTCTTTTGCTTCCCCTTTTCGCAAGCATGACACACCTTGTCTTTCACATAGCTAATCTTAGGCAATCCTTTGGCAAGTTGATTTTGTGCCAATTTACTCAGGTTTTTGAAATTCAGATGTGACAACCTTTTGTGCCACAACCAATGTAGTTCTTTGACTGACTGTGATAAAAAGCATACATCTGAAGGAGACGAGACTGAATTGAAATCGAGAACATACATGTTATCTATTCTCTTGGCTTGAAGGACTTCAGTGCCTTCTTTATATCTGATAGAACACTTGTATTTCTTGAAAAGAACAAAATAGTCAGCATCACACATCTGACTTATACTAATCAGATTGTGCTCAAGTCCGGTAACATGAGCAATATTCTTAATGTGAATAACACCTTTCTTCAATTGACCATAGGCATCTGTTTTTCCACATTTACCTCCACCAAATAAAACTTGTGGACCATCAGCTGGCGTAACTTTTGTCAGTAACGATTTACATCCAGTCATATGTCGAGAACATCCACTGTCAAGGTACCAGGTATTGTTTCCTTGACTTCCCTGCATAATTTAACAAAAGGTTAAACCAATTTGTGAACCCACCTGCTGATGGGCTCAGAAGAAATGCTACAGGTAGCGACAGGAGAATCACATGTTTTAGCTTCATGACCTCTAATACCACATTTATAGCATTTACGTGTGGATTTGGAATCCTTTTGCTGTTTGGTATTATCCTTTTGAGAATTAGATCTAGTTAACTCTTTTAACTGATTCATCATAATCTTCAGAGTTGATTCAAATTTTCGAAATTTGCTCAACCTTTTTGATTTTGGCTTTTCATACTGAACACTTTGTGTTTTTGATATTTTGAACTTCTGACTATGTTTTGAATGATTAGATCCAGATGAAGCTTCAGCTGTCAGAGGTTCAGTGATGTTGTGAACTGAAGTGGATTCAGTTTTGATGGAAGTTATGGGTTCAGATTCAGCTGAAGTAATCAATTCAGATTCAGTGATCGTGTTGAATACGGATTCAGTGGGATGAGAATAATTCTGATTTTCGAACAAGCTATTGGAAGGCAACTGTATGTTTCTGATTTCAGAATTAGTTTCCTCATTGAACTCAGGGACTTCACTGGCTGCCTTAGTAAATCTTTTATATAGCATATTTGAGTTTCCTATGTTTTCACGAGTGAACTCACTGAAAAACATTTCATCAACATTTTTACATTTTTTGCTAAATGAGGCAGCTTCTTTGATTTTTCCTAACCCAACTCTTTCTCTCTGAATGATCATTTGATGATTGATACTCTCAAAAGCAAGTTTATTGGGACTGAGCCAGAGATCAATTATGGACTGACGATCTTTGAGTTTATCGTTTGTTAAAGATAGCTCTGCTTTAGCCATTTTTATTTCATTTGTTAACAGCTCTAGATGGCATTTCAATGCAAGGGACTCTTGAACAAGAGTGTCATTTTCAGTTTCAGTTTTATGAATCAGATTTTGTTGATCAGAAAAGATTTTCTTGATTATGATTTGTTCATTATGCGCAGAAATTAAATCGGACACTAAATAAGCAAACATATCATTTTTCTCATTAGACTCATAATTCTGAAAGTTTGATACCTTGTACATCATAGAGGAATTCCAACCCTCAGCTGAACTCAACCTTTCAGCAGTAGCTAGATCTTTCTTGAACTGGCTTTCAGCTGCCATCAAACACATGTAGGGCTTAGCACACCCTGAGAATTCTTCAGCAAACAGAGCTTGTTCAGACTCTTGATCATCATCGGATGTTTCCGAGTCAGTCCAATTCAGTTCTCCAGCGATCATTGCCTTCTCTTTCTTTTTTTCAGATGATTCTTGACTTTTCAGCTTCAGTGCCTTGTACTTTGATTTGAACTTGTCAGCCTTTGATGGATAACTCTTGGAGGAGGATTTGACAAAGCAGTTTGCAGCGAAGTGACCAAGCTTGCCACATTTGTAGCATTCCTGCTTAGATTTATCAGTGGTGGATTTGAAGCTGCCTGAACCTTGATCATTGGTTTTAGCCTTGAACTTTAGGAACTTGTTGAAGTTCTTCATTATAAACGCGCGTTCAACCTTGAACTCTGGATGACCTTCTTCATCTCCAGCTACCCAGTCAGTTTCAGTCTCAGTGTCAGAATCATAAGAGAATTGATGACTGGTACCTCAGTTTCTGCTACAAGAGCTAAGCTCTTCTTAGCTGATCTCTTCAGCTCCAGTTTCTGAGCTCTAGTTTGCTCATCATTCAGAAGAATACCATACAGCTTTCTCATATCCAACTTCTTCAGCTTGTTGTTGGTCCTGAGAACAAGACACATAGTGTCCCATTCACTGGGAAGAGCATCCAGGAACCTGTTAAGAATCTGAATCTTCTCTCGCTGAACACCAGCTTCCAGCATATCATTCAGCAAACAAGTAAACCTGGTATAAACTTCGGTAAGAGTTTCAGATTCTTTAGCACAAAAACTTTCATACTTCCTGATGACATTCGTTCTCTTGTTCTCCTTCACCTCTTCAGTTCCTTCGTAAGCTATACACAAGGCTTCCCACATATCTTTTGCAGTTTTCAGATTAGAAATAGTATGATAGATATCATTTGGAAGTGAGATAGCAATATTATTTCGAATCTTAGCATCCAAGTTTACCTGTCTCCTATCTTCTTCAATCCATTGGTTCCTTGGTTTAGGAAGAGATTCCAGTAGATCACCTTCTTCACTCATAAGCGAAATGGTCTTTGGAATGATAGGACCATTTTCTAGGACAGATAGAGACATAGTATCCAAGTTTTCAACATAGAGAAGCATTCTTCCCTTCCAGCTAGAGAAATTATCAGAAGAAAACTTTGGTGGTTTACCAGAAGACCCATTATCATTATAATCAACTTTAGACATCTCGGCAGATCACAAATTATAGAAGAATTTGAACCTGCTCTGATACCAATTGTTGTTCCCAAATAGGGAATATTACTAACTTAAATAACAATTAAGTGCGGAAATAGTAATTATAAGAACAGAAAGAGATGTCAAAGATTGTTAATATTGATATAACAAACTTTACAGACGAGAATTTAAGAAGAACAGACTTCTTAAATTCAATGAAAAACAAGTACAGACTTGAGAGAAAGTAGACAGACTTTAGCTATTGCTTACTGAACATACAGTAATCGTTAGCACACTCTTCTCGACTAAGAGAAGAGTATTTATACATTTCCCTAATCAATCCTAGCCGTTGAATAGGTGACAAACGTCACAATCTAGTGAATTGATTAGCAACAGATTTCCTCATGTAAAACCGTCTTGAAAGTGACAGTTGATGACGTCACTGAGGGGACCATTTGCTGAAGACTATCTTCAGTAAACTAAAAGTTTCAAAGATGAAACTTTCAGCCCTTCAGATGATCGTTATTTATGACGAGACAAATCATCAGTTAAAGTCTTCTGCTGAAATCTTATTCGAATACTTCAGCGCTGATGGAATGTAAACAAATCAAGACTAACAGAGCACTGTTATAATCCTATTTGGTATGTCTAGAACATACTATGTTTTGGAGACAATGTCTTGATTTAGCTTGTATAGAAGCGTAAATCGAGAATTATGCGTCCATAAAAATATGGGATATTCAAAGAAGTTAATGGAATACAAGAAATATGAGTATATGTTCTTGTGGTGATGTAATTAGAAGAAGCTTAAAGTGAGTTGTTACTCTTGTGATGACTTCTACTTGAAAGAATAACCGCCAATCTTGATTGGGGTTTCTGATCCTTCTTAATATGGTGTTGTTAATCTACATGTTTCTTAAAGCATCTCTGACTCTATTGGATCTTTTGAGTCAATGAGGGTACGATGGCTTATACACGTGAAATTTTGTGAACCAAGCATTGTTTGCCTTATTGGGTTCTTTTTGAAACAATGAAGGTATAACTGCTTGGACAAATGATCAAAATCCCATCAACGCACACTTTGGAACTGGTTGGTTGTAGCAGGGATATGATCATTGAGAACCAAGCATCATTGACTCTATTAGGATCTTTTAAGACAATGAGGGTACGATGGCTTATGCACATTAAATTTGAGATCCGAGCGTTGTTTGCCTTATTGGGTTCTTTTGAAACAATGAAGGTATAACGGCTTGGACAAATGATCAAAATCCCATCAACGCACACTTTGAAAGTGGTTGGTTGTAGTAGGGATATGGTCAATGTCAGAGTACACACGGATGACATCGTGGATGGTCCGTTTACTGAGCTAAAGTGGCAGTCTAGTGATGAATGTCATACTAAGGTCTGCATGAACTTGGCTTGAGTATGTTTTAGCCATGTTTTGGTATGTTTTACTCTTGGGAACATTAAGCAATATTGTGCTTCTGCTTGTATCGATTATCAAAAGGAGTTTGGTAATGCGCGTGTAGTGGGTACTCTCAGTAAGCCTTATTGTGTTCCAACTTTGCATGTTTTACCTCTTCCCTGAATGTGTTTACATTCTAAATGTCCACAGCCAGTCATTCTTCGAGGGAAGGAAGTCTGAATGAAGGCTGAGGTAAGTGATTGGTCAAGTGTCCAATGGTGATTGGGACACAGGGATGCAATACTTCGCCTGTACTTGAAAGGGGTTTCAAGTGACTAGACGACCCACACCTGAATTCACTTTGTGGTACTTGTCATGAGTGATTTAGGATGATAATATCAGTTCATCCTCATACTGGAGATGCATGTGTCTGCATCACTTTCATTTGCTTTGCTCTAGTTGCTTTCAAACGCAGTCTGTAATTGGCTGTTATAAAGGGAGTCGATAGGCAGAGTATGATCACTGTGGTGGGCAATGTAGTCAAAGGAATTTGTTCCTCTGTTTAGAGAAATATCCCTGGGCCCCTCGATGATTGGGCGCTGACACCAAAATGCATGGCCGTGCTCGAGTGTGCAATAATTTGGGTAATCGATTGCAACTTGTTTATTTGGGCACCACCAATCTCGATCGAGAAACATAATCGTGAAGGACTGAGAATTACTTAGTACCATATCTCGCCTTCGTAAGGATATCGCGAACAAAAGGAGGATTGATCACTTATCTATAGGGCCATTTCAAACCTTTGGGTTGTGAATTGGTATTTGTCTATGGGATGACATACCTCGTACTGACTTGGGGGCAGGGATGCCTTGCTAGAGGCCGCTCCCTTTCTGTGATACCTCTTGGTACGTTGTGTCATGTGCAAGTTGGGAGTCTGTTGGTGTCTGCCCACTGACACAAGTACATTGGTGTTACTGCTGATGAAGTGCGAGCCTATTGGGTCACACACCAAGGATTGATCCCGACAGCTTACTGATAAAGAGAGAAGATCCAAAAATCAAATTGTTTGATTTTAGGGCATCACGGCCGTGAGGGATGCTCCAAGGGTCGTGAAGCCCACTACCCTCACGTTTGACTCAACGAATCTCATAAGGGTCGTGATACCTTTGGTCTTCACGGCTCGTGAGAGGTCGTGAAGGGGTCGTAGAGGATGACGCCCTCACGAGTCACTCGACGCGGCACGGGCCGTGAAGGACTATGGCCAGTCGTGGCGCATTTTGTATTCACGGGCTCTTCACGGGCGGTGAGAGGCCGTGAAGGTCTGTCTGCATGAAATTCTTATTTTTGATTGGACCATTCTTTGGTCCAATGAGATTACCTCTTTACACTCCGGCCAAAACATGTTTTTGTGGTCTGGAACAGTAGAGACATGCATTACACCTAGAAGAACTCTCTCTCTAATCTCTCTTGGTACCTTCATGAGAAATACACACATTATGCACTAAGTTGGTAAGATTCTTGAGTGTAGTGAGTATTTGGTGAAAGAGGAGATACAAGGTCTATTCCAGAAGAGAAGAATCATTGTGGATGTCTTCTTGAAGGGGTACTAGCATACGGGGATCAATTCAACCTTGGTGTGGACTAGCAATAGAGGAGATACACTTGGATCTCTTGTTTATCCCGGTTTTGCATTTGTTACAGCCGACTTCCAGAAGGTAGTGAGGTATTCTCTACCCGCTTCTCAACAACAACTCAAGGAGTCTCTGGATAAGAATGAAGTTGTATTGGTTGCACAGAAAAAGAAGAAGATTTCCAAGACACTAGTTGTTGAAGCTGAGACTGAGTCAGATCTCAAGCTGACCACTCAGACTCAGACTCAAGTGATACTGATGATGTTTAGAATATCACTGAGCATATGGCAATATTAGCCAGACATTTGAGAAGAGCTCTAAGGGGAAGAGGAAGATCTGACAGGGGCAAAGGGAAGAGTTCTTTTGATACCAAGAATGTTGTGTGCTTCAACTGTCAGAAGAAGGGACACATTGCTGCTGAGTGCAGATCAAAGAATGTGGAATCAACATAAGTTGTTGATAAGAATGCTTACAGAGCTGATAAATACAAGAAGAAATATACTCAGCTCAAGAAAGGAAAGCCAGAAGACAAATCCAGTGCAAAATTATTATATGTCTTATGGCTCAAGAAGATGAAGAGTTAGAATTAGATGAGGTTGATTATGGTCAGTCTGAATCAATCTTTGAAGCTGACATGAAGGAAGCTGAGGAAAACAGCAAGCTCAGTGATTGGGATACTGCTTCCATGTATAAGTTCAATAATTTCTACTCTTACACCGATAGAGAAAAGGGTCTTGCTTTTGATTATCTAATGAATGATTTCAAGACCAGCCTTAAGTCTCAAAATGACCTCAAAGCTAAAATAGCTAAACTAATAGATGAGATTAAGGAAAATCAATCTCTCATTGATGTTTGTAAGAAAGCACAATGTGATCTTGAATGCCAAAGACACATTAACAAACTTCAAAGTGAAGAACTTCAGGAAGCTAAAGACAAAGTTGACCAACTTCAAAAGGTCACTGAGTCTTGGTGTAAGTCATCAAAGCTTGCTGAAAAGTGCATAAACCAACAAATACCTAAACAGGTAAAGATTGTACTTGGAGGTGACTATCAAACAGTAGCTTATGTAGCTGATGATGAGATAGCAAGTAAAGACTCTAAGGAGGATAGATAACTGATTGAGTCTTAGAAGTCAGCCTCAGAGAAAGGACATGATCCAAGCTTGAAATACAATATGTTTGTGAAAGCTAAAGATCATGGAAATGAGTGCTCAACATCCAAACAGCATGGTAAGTCTATGTTGGACAGATTAGGCACTCGGCCTATTCAAAGAACTTCAGTCATAGAAAAGCTTAATCCAAATCCTTTCAAAAGACAACATTCTCTATCTGGCTCGGAGAGAAGTTACAAGAATAGGAAGACCACTGCAAGTCAGAGGTCAAATCACAACAATGGTAAGTCCAAAGTTGTAGATCTTGGTAAGTCCAAGAAGATCAACAGTGGTAAGTCCAAACCTGTTGAAACTGGTGAGTCCAGTATTCATGACAAAGGTAAGTCCAAGGTCATGGAAAAGAAGGTTGTTAGTAAAACTTTTAATCAAAAGGATAACAAACAAAGATCTGACAAAGGTAAGTCCAAAGTCAGTGATCATCAGGTGAATCAACTTGCAAAGAAAGTTGAAAAGTTATCCACCACATATAATCGTAATACTGAGAGCAAGTTCTCACAAGGATTATTAGACACTCTACCTCCTGTAATCATTGGAAGAAGGAGATTCTACAAGTGCAGAAGTAGAGGTCATGAGGCGAAGGACTGTGATGCAGAAATCTCAAGGCCTGAACAAGAACAAGCTGAACAAACCTACACAGGACTCAGCTCCTGCTCAAGCTGAATAGTCAGTTCAACCAGATGGAGATGCTAAGTTCTCCTCATCTGAACCCACCAAGAAGTGGGTTCCTAAACAAAACTAATGTGTTTAGTGTTCATCTCATGTGCAGGGTTCAAGTAAATGGTACTTGGATAGTGGATGCTCAAGGCACATGACCGGGTAGAAAGGACTTCTTAGTGATTTCCAAGAAGATGAAGATCCTAAAGTAACGTTTGGTGACAACTCCCATGGAAGAACTAAAGGCTATGGGAAGATGCAAGCTGGTAAGGTTACTTTCCGGAGGGTTACATTTGTTAAAGGTCTCAAACACAACCTGATTAGTATCAGTCAATTGTGTGATGAAGATAATATTGTTACTTTTAGGAAGAAAGCAGGAACAATTTACAATGCTAAGGGAAAGCCTGTATTAATAGCTAAAAGAGAAAGAGATGTGTATCTACTTGATCTTAATTCTGCTGATCCCTATAATGAAACATGCTTGTATTCCCATTCTGTTCCTGAGCTGAGTTGGTTATGGCATAAACGTTTATCTCATCTAAATTTTAAAAATATTAATATGCTATCCAATAAAGAGTTTGTCTCTGGATTACCAAAGATCACATTTGTCAAAGACAAATTGTGTTCAGCTTGTGAACAAGGGAAACACCATAAAGGGTCCATTAAATTAAAGCAAAATTTTGTCAATAACAGACCCATTGCATATGTTGCATATTGATTTGTTTGGACCCATAAGTACTCCAAGCCTGAGTGGCAAGAAGTACACACTGGTGATAGTAGACGAGTTCTCAAGATTCACCTGGGTAATATTCCTTAAAGCCAAAAGTGAGGCTGCCCTAGAGATAATCAGTTTTATCAAACGGGAAGAGTTGCATAAAGGTTTGTCTGTAAAGCAACTTAGAAGTGATCATGGGACTGAGTTCAGAAACTCAACCCTTGAAAGCTTCTGTGAACAAAAAGGAATATTACAAAATTTCCCATCTGTCAGAACTCCACAACAAAATGGAGTTGCTGAAAGAAGAAATAGAACCTTAATTGAGGCTGCTAGAACAATGCTATGTGAGGCAGGATTGAAACTATATTTCTATGATGAAGCTGTTAGTACAGCCTGCTATACTCAGAATAGGTCAATCATTGTCAAAAGACATGGAAAGATTTCATATGAGATGTATAAGTCTAGAAAGCCCAATATAGGTTATTTCCATATCTGTGGTTCAAAATGCTATGTGCTGAATCAAAGAGATCAGCTCCATAAGTTGGAACCCAAAGCTGATCCTGGAATATTTATTGGTTATTCCTCAATCTCCAAATCATACAGAGTGTATAACACTAGGAGAAATTCCATAGAACAATCAATTCATGTCTCGTTTGATGAAGACAGTCTTGATCAAGCTGAGAAAAGACAAGCTGACTCGGTCAGTCTGAGTGAGCTTGAAAGGCCAAGGGAAACCAATATGTCAAATCCTATGTATGTCATAGGTGATGATAGTGATGATGATGTGTGTTCATCTAAGAAATCATCACAGGCTCTAAGGGACTCTCAAGCTGAGAAAGATGATGAGTTCGTTAATCCTTTTGGAGCTGAGGTCACTCAGACTGAGAATCTCAGTGATCATCAGTTTGTTGACAATGCTGCTGTTGAGACTGAGGATGTGTGTTCACCTCAGAGTTCTCAACATACTCAGATCCAGAACCAGATTCTCCAACTACAACATTTAAATTCCTCAAAGATCATCCTCAAGATCAAATCATTGGAAATGTCCAAGAAATGGTCAAAGGCTACAGCTAACTATGCTGCCCACTTTGGTTTTCTATCTCAAATGGAACCAAAGAAGACTGAAGAAGCCTTAGAGGATGAGGATTGCATTGAATCTATGCAAGAGGAATTGAATGAATTTGGAGCCTTGTCCCTGCCCCAAAAGATCATTCAATTATAGGCACTAAGTGGGTCTATAGAAATAAAATGGACAAGGATGGAGTGATATTAAGGAACAAAGCCAGGCTGGTAGCACAAGGGTATAAGCAAGAAGAGGGAATCGATTATGATAAGACCTTTGCCCCTGTTGCTAGAATGGAAGCCATAAGGTTGTTCCTGGGTTATGCAGCATATAAATAATTCAAAGTCTATCAAATGGATGTGAAATGTGCTTTCCTAAATGGAAAACTTCAGGAGGAAGTCAATGTGAAACAACCTCCTGTCTTTGTCAGTTCAAAGTTTCCACATCATGTCTATAAGTTAGACAAGGCTTTGTATGGTCTTAAACAAGCTCCAAGAGCTTGGTATGATACTCTGTCCACTTATCTACTATCAATGGATTTCACCAGAGGTAGTATAGATAAGACACTTTTTACTAAAAAGGGTAAAGGACAGGTGATTCTTGTACAAATCTATGTGGATGACATTATCTTTGGTTCTACAAATAAATCTCTGTGTAATTGGTTCTCCAAAATAATGTCACAAAAGTACAAAATAAGTATGATGGGTGAGATGACATATTTCCTAGGCCTACAAATTCAACAAAAGCCTGATGTAATATTCATCAATCAAAGCAAGTATGTTCTTGATTTGATAAAGAAATATGGTTTTGATTCAAGTTCAACCATGAGAACACCCATGTCACCAGCTGTCAAGCTGAGTAAATACTCAGATGGTAAGTCTATGTGTCAGTCTACCTATAGAGAAATGATAGGTTCATTACTCTATTTGACAGCTAGTAGACCTGATATCATGTTTGCTACATGTGTTTGTGCAAGATATCAGGCAGATCCTAAGGAATCATATCTTCAAGCTGTGAAAAGGATCTTTAGGTACCTTAAAGGTACACCAAATCTAGGTCTTTGGTATCCAAAGGACTCTGGATTTGAGTTAGTTGGTTTTTCTGATGCTGACTATGCTGGGTGCAAGTTAGATAGAATAACAACAACTGGAGGATGTCAATTACTTGGAGGGAAGCTAGTAAGCTGGACTAGTAAGAAACAGAACTCGGTGGCTACTTCAACTGCTGAAGCTGAATATGTTGTAGCAGGAAGTTGTTGTGCTCAAATCCTGTGGATGCAGCATCAGCTTCAATACTTTGGCATGAGTTTCAAGAAAACTCCTATCTTATGTGATAACCAAAGTGCAATAGCCATCACTTACAATCCAGTTTTCCACTTAAGAACCAAGCACATTGAAATTAGACATCACTTCATCAGGGACATCGTGGAAAAAGGTAAAGTTGACATTAAATTTATCTCCACTGATGACCAATTGGCAGATATCATTACTAAACCCCTTGATGAAAGGAGGTTTATGTATCTGCTAAGTGAATTAGGTATGCTCAACCCCTATCTAAGTGTCTAGAATCTGAGTTTTCAGTTTGACAAAGACTAAGAGTCTTGAGCTAAGTGCACAATTTATAAATAAGTTTTCATAAACTGAATAAATTGTCAAGCTGAATAATGAGTTCACATGTTTGGTCAGTTCCAAACATATTTTAACTAGTCAGTGTAGTTGAAATGTAAGTTTGAGTAAGTCTCAAACATAAATGTCTTTTCATAAACTGAATAAATTGTCAAACTGAATGATAAGTTCACACATTGGGTAAGTTCCAAACATACATTAACTACTCAGTGTAGTTAAAATATATAGTTTGAGTTAGTCTCGAACAAAATGACTAAGTGTCATTGCGTCTGAGCTATGTGCTTAACTCAAGCTGTGTGATTGGTTCACACGTTTGGTAAGTTCCAAACATACTTTAACTACTCAGTGTAGTTAAAAAATAAGTTTGAGTCCGTCTCAAACGAAGATGACTAAGTGTCATTGCTCCTGAGCTGTGTGCTCCGCTCAAGCTGAGTTTCAATCTCACGCTGAGTGATCAATTCAAGCTGAGTGCTTGTATTAGACTGAGTAATGTGTTTACTCAGCTTGGTGTGTCCACACTATGATTTAATTACTAAATGTCATTACTTCATATGTCGTTGCGTATTTGAGTCAGTCTCAAATCGAGTGTTATACTAATTCGGTATTGGTGTAATACGACAGTGTTAATAATATGTGTAAGTCACTAATATTATTTTACACTTGTATCCGTTGGAAGATGATGTGTTTCTACCCTCTCACTGTTACATCAAGCCGTAAATTTTTCCGGCGTAACGGATAAAAAGGGGAATCCAACGGTAACTTTTCTCTCTCCTAAGAAAGGTATATATACCGATCATCATCGGTTTACAGAAGTTTATGCTTACAATTCTATCTTCTGAACATCTCCAATACCATTCACAAACACCTCTTCTTGCTAAGTGCATTACACCGTTCATACTTCCGAACACTAATCGCTCCGTGCGATTGTTAATTTTGCTTAGTGTAAATCACTTCCGAGTTTAATTGGCTTTAACATGGACGTAAGCATTCTCATTCTTGGTGATAGGATGGTCAGGGGTGTTGCGTTCAAGAATAATGGGATGCTGGTGCTTAAAATCAATAATCAACGTGCCTGCTTGGCAATCCCATAACGCAAACGGAACAGAGGCTATGAAGCCTGTGTGGACTACATCAGAAAATGTCCTTTGGCATTCGCTTTTACTAGAGCACCACTCCACCTAGTTCCACAACATCTATTGGAGTTCTGGTATACTTGTTCCTACAACCAGAACAGGGGAGAGATCGTGGGCACTGTTCTAAATAGGGATAGAACAGTTGTCATAACTGTCCAGAGGCTTAGGGATGTTCTTCAACTCCCTGCTAATGATGTGTTCGAGCCTGCTGTGACAAGGCAAGTGGCAAGGTCTGTCCTACCCAGTATGGGTCACCCACAAACAGAGGGTGTAATAAAAAAGGCCACTTTTCCAACGAGTTGGGGTTTTATGGTTTGTACGGTGATTCGCTCGCTGGGAACAAAGGTTGGAGGCTTGGACCAGGTCAATGAGTTCGAGATGCAGCTGCTGTACAACATATTCTTTGCCAGAAATCTAGACTATGCACTGCTCATCTTCAATGAGCTCAAGGTCCAAGTGCTGAAGATACTAATGGATCTCCATGTGCCTTTTGTAAGGTACTTGTCCTTGATGATTGAAGCTAAGTTGGGAGATCAACTATACGAAGCCGGGCAGGATTTGTTCCCTACCCCAGCACTCAGCTCGAAGATGTTCAACAATGACATCTTTCCAGAGCAAGAAGGTATGAGTAACCCAATGCGATGGATAGTTGAGCAAGCTTCATTAGAAAGTGAAGCAAAGGAATCCAATCAAGGGGGAGCTTCCCAAGCTGACATATAGGTTCAAGCTAAGTACTATGCTCAAGCTGAACCAGCACACACTGAAGCTACTTCTGATAAGACCTCTCCACTTTCTCTTTATTCTCATTTTTCTCCATCCACTTTTGGAGATAAGGATGTGGTACAACCAACCCAGTCTAACCCATCTCCTCCACCTTCATTCCATCTACAATCCCACTCTGAAGCCACCCCTAGTATGCCCACTGCTGCTAGGGAAAAAATCCGCACCTATACAAGGAAAACTGCCACAGGTGGTGCCACCTCTAAAGGCATCATTAGAGCTGAGATCACACTGATCCCTCCACCGGCAGGAGTTTAGGGGGAGACGCCTACTCTTAAGGTGTTAACCTCGCATCTCATTACAACCCAACTTCCTATACCGGGTGTGGTGTCTTATCAGGCCACACTCTCAAGTGCCATGGGAGAGCCTATTATTGTGACTAAGCTGACACACTTAGGTGACATTGAATATATGACCAATCCCCAGGGTCAATCACCCCCCTCCAAACCAATCAGCCAACAACCAACCCATACACTTAACATTTCGAGCCCTATTACTTCTCTTCACTTCTCACACCCTATCGCACGACCCGTCAATGTTTCTTCTTCAAACCAAGGTGATTCACAGGGTCCAAACTCTGGTGCACATGAACTTGAAAGTAAACACCAACCTTTGGATGATGCACCCAAAGACTCTCCTCAAGATGCAACTGCCTCCTCAGGCATCCATCAGCTGAAAGAGTATGTCGCTGCTCAGTTTGGTTTGTTCCAACTCAAGAAGAAGAAGCAAAAACGTAAAATCTATCAAAGGCTTGAAAAGCTTACCATGGATGTTAAAGAGATTGCCTCTTCTGTTGCTGATATTTAACCAAAACAGACCTCAACCTCTATTGATGATGACAAAAAGGGGGAGAAGGTTCAAGGTGAATCTGATGCTGAGTTAGTCCATGCTGAAGCATTTATAGCACTGTCAAAATGAGCAGAGAGGCAAGCTCAGATTGAGGGGGAGCTGAAATTAAAAGAAGATGAACCTGCAGCCAAGAAACAAAAATTAACAGAATCTGAGTCTGAGGCTGAAGAGGTTTCTGAGACTGAGCAGGCGACAGAAGAAGAGAAAGCTACAAGAGAATTGATAGAGATGCTTGAACAAGAAGAAGCAGATGAGATTAAGATCTCTGTAGCTGAGCTGAGTGTTGGCGTAGGAAACATATCCCAACCAGCTTCGAACAAATCGCCCAGCTCAGCTTCAACCACCAAGGACAAATACCTGATGAAAGGTACATGGAGGTCCCTTGTGGCCTTTACGACTTGAACCTTGAGCTCATTGAAGAATAGCAGTGCATAATCCAGATTACATCCATTGTAGATGTTATACAGCAACTGCATCTCGAACTCATTTACTTGGTCCAAGCCACCAACCTTCGTTCCAAGTGAACGGATCACTGTGGAAACCATAAATCCCTCTCAAGTAAGGAAAGTGGCCTTCTTAATTACACCCTCTGTCTGTAGGTGACCCATGCGGGGTAAGACTGACCTAGCCAGTTGCCTCGTTACAGCAAGCTCGAACCCATCGTTTTCCGGGAGTCGAAGAACTTCCCTGAGCCTCTAAACGGTGTTGATAACTGTTCTATTGCCATTAAGAACAGTGCCAATGATCTCTCCTCTGTTATGGTTGTACGTGCAGGTGTACCAGAACTCCAACAGGTGTTGGGGAACAATGTTGAGTGGTTCGCCATAGATGGCGAATGCCAGGGGGCATTTACGGATATAATTGACCCAGACTTCATATCCTCTTCCTTGTTTCCTCTGAGGAATTGCAAGACAGGCCTGTTGATTGTTGATTTTAATCAACGGCACTCCACTGTTCTTAAATTGAGCACCTCTTACCATTCTATCACCTAGATTGAGAATTGTTCCGTCCATCATTTAAGAGATTACACTGTGTAACTTGTGAAGTTTGCACCGAGCAAAACAAAATTCGCACTGAGAGTATGAGAAATCGCACTAAGCAACTTAGGGTTTGAAGATGAACGAAAGATTGCACTGAGCAATGAGGGTGTTTGTGAAAGATATTATAGAAGGTGAGAAGTCAGATTATAAGTCGTAAACTTCTCGAAACCGGTTATAATCGGTATATATACATATCTGAGGAGAGAGAAAAGTTACCGTTGAAATCCCTTTTTATCCGTTACGCTGGAAAAATTATGGCTTGATGTAACAGTGAGAGGGTAGAAACACATCATCTTCCAACGGATACAGGTGTAAAATAATAATATTAACTAATAATAAGATTATAAACACTGTTGAAGTATACCAATACACAATTGATATACGTTGCAATTTGAAACTGACTCAAATACACATGTACATATGAATTAATGACACTTAGTAATTAAATCATAATTTGGACACACCAAGCTAAGTAAACATATTACTCAGTCTAAGTCAAGCACTCAGCTTGAATTGATCACTCAACGTGAGATTGAAACTCAGCTTGAGTGGAGCACACAGCTCAGGATCAATGACACTTAGTCATACTCGTTTGAGACTTACGCAAACTTACTTTTTAACCATACTGAGTAGTTAATGTATGTTTGGAACTTACCAAACGTGTGAACCAATCACACAGCTTGAGTTAAGCACATAGCTCAGACTCAATGACACTTAGTCATATATGTTTGAGACTTACTCAAACTTACATTTTAACTACACTGAGTTGTTAAAGTATGTTTGGAACTTACCAAACATGTGAACTCATCATTCAGCTTGACAGGTTAATCAGTTTATGAAAACTTATTTATAAACTGTGCACTCAGCTTAAGACACTTAGTCTTTGTCAAACTGAAAACTCAGATTCTAGACACTTAGCTAGGGGTTGAGCATACCCAATTCACTTAACAGATACATAAACCTCTTTTTATCACTGGGTTTAGTAAAGATATCTGCTAATTGGTCATCAGTGAAGTAAATTTAATGTCAACTTTGCCTTTTTCCACGATGTCCCTGATGAAGTGATGTCTAATTTCAATGTGCTTGGTTTTTTAGTGGAAGACTTGATTGTAAGTGATGACTATTGCACTTTGGTTATCACAAAAGATAGGAGTTTTCTTGAAACTCATGCCAAAGTCTTGAACCCGATGCTGCATCCACAGGATTTGAGCACAACAGCTTCCTGCTACAACATACTCAGCTTCAGCAGTTGAAGTAGCCACTGAGTTCTGTTTCTTACTGGTCCAGCTTACGAGCTTCCCTCCAAGCAATTGACATCCTCCAATTGTTGATTTTCTATCTAACTTGCACCCGGCATAGTCAGCATCAGAAAAACCAACTAACTCAAATCCAGAGTCCTTTGGATACCAAAGACATAGATTTGGTGTACCTTTAAGGTACCTAAAGATCTTTTTCACAGCTTGAAGATGTGATTCTTTAGGATCTTCCTGATATCTGGCACAAACACATGTAGCAAACATAATATCATGTCTACTAGCTGTCAGATAGAGCAATGAACCTATCATTCCTCTATAGGTAGACTGACACACAGATTTACCATCTGAGTCTTTACTTAGCTTGACAGCTGGTGACATGGGTGTTTTCATGGTTGAACTTAAATCAAAATAATATTTCTTTATCAAATCAAGAACATACTTGCTTTGATTGATAAATATCCCATCAGGCTTTTGTTGAATTTGTAGGCCTAGGAAATAATTCATCACACCCATCATACTCATCTTGTACTTCTGTGACATTATTTTGGAGAACCAATCACACAGAGATTCATTTGTTGAACCAAAAATAATGTCATCCACATAGATTTGTACAAGAATAACTTGTCCTTTACTCTTTTTAATAAAGAGTGTCTTATCTATACTACCTCTGGTAAAATCCATTAACAGTAGATAAGTGGACAGAGTATCATACCAAGCTCTTGGAGCTTATTTAAGACCATACAAAGCCTTGTCCAACTTATAGACATGATGTAGAAACTTTGAACTGACAAAGCCAGGAGGTTGTTTCACATGGACTTTCTCCTGAAGTTTTCCATTTAGGAAAGCACTTTTCACATCCATTTGATAGACTTTGAAGTCTTTATATGCGGCATAAGCTAAGAACAGCCTTATGGCTTCAATTCTAGCAACAGGGGCAAAGGTCTCATCATAATCGATTCCTTCTTCTTGCTTATACCCTTGTGCTATCAGCTTGACTTTGTTCCTAACTATCACTCCATCCTTGTCCATTTTGTTTCTATAGACCCACTTAGTGCCTATAATTGTATGTTCTTTGGGGACAGGGACAAGGCTCCAGACTTTGTTTATCTCAAACTCATTTAGTTCCTCTTGCATAGCATCAATCTAATCCTAATCCTCTAAGGATTCCTCAGTCTTCTTTGGTTCCATTTGAGATAGGAAACCAAAGTGAGCAGCAAAGTTAGCTGTAGCCTTGGATCTGGTCATAACCCTTTCTTGGACATTTCCAATGATCTGGTCTTGAGGATGATCTTTGAGGAATTTAAATGTTGTGGTTCGAGAGTCTGGTTCAGAATCTGAGTGATGTTGAGAGCCCTGAGGTAAACTAATCTCCTCAGCCTCAACAGCAGCATTGTCAACAAACTGTTGATCACCAATATCTTCAGTCTGAGGAATGTCAGCTCCAAATAGATTAATGAACTCATCAATCTTCTTAGCTTGAGAATCCATTTGAGCATGTGATGATTTCTTGGATGGACACACATCATCATCACTATCATCTCCCATGACATACATAGGATTTGATAAGTTGGTTTCCTTAGGCCTTTCAAGCTCACTCAGACTGACCAAGTCAGCTTGTCTTTTATCAGCTTGATCAAAGTTGTCTTCATCAAATGAGACATGAATTGATTCGTCTATAGCCTTTCTTCTCGTGTTATATATTCTATAAGACTTGGAGATTGAGGAATAACCAACGAATATTCCAAGATCAGCTTTAGGTTCCAACTTATGGAGCTGATCTCTTTGATTCAGCACATAGCATTTTGAACCAAAGACATGGAAATAACCTATATTGGGCTTTCTAGATTTATACATCTCATATGAAGTTTTGCCATGTCTTTTGACAATGATTGACCTATTTTTGGTATAACAGGCTGTACTGACAGCTTCATCTTAAAAATAAAGTTTCAATCCTGCCTCACATAGCATTGTTCTGGCAGCCTCAATTAAGGTTCTATTTCTCCTCTCAGCAACTCCATTTTGTTAGGGAGTTCTGTCAGATGAGAAATTTTGTAATATTCCTTTTTATTCACAGAAGCTTTCAAGGTTTGAGTTTCTGAACTCAGTCACATGATTACTTCTGAGTTGCTTTACAGACAAACCTTTCTGCAACTCCTCCTGTTTGATAAAACTTATTATCTCCAGGGCAGCCTCACTTTTGGCTTTAAGGAATATTACCAAGCTGAATCTTGAGAACTCATCTACTATCATCAGTGTGTACTTCTTGCCACATAGGCTTGGAGTACTTATGGGTCCAAACAGATCCATATGCAACATATGCAATGGGTCTGTTATTGAGAAATTTTGCTTTGATTTAAAGGACCTTTTATTATGTTTCCCTTGTTCACAAGCTGAGCACAATTTGTCTTTACAAATGTGATCTTTGGTAATCCAGAGACTAACTCTTTATTGGATAGCATATTTAAAATTTAAAAGAGATAAACGTTTATGCCATAACAAACTCAGCTTAAGAACAGACTAGGAATACAAGAAGGTTTCATTATGGGGATCAGCAGAATTAAGATCAAGTAGATACAAATCTCTTTCTCTTTTAGCTATTAATACAGGTTTTCCCCTAGCATTATAAATCGTTCCTGCTTTCTTCCTAAAAGTAACAATATTGTCTGTCATCAAACCTCATAGGCAAAAGACAAAGCTAAACATGGGTTCAAAATTGAGTTCACTGGACCTCGGAAGTTCAAGCGAGTTAAGCTTTCCTTCGTTTATTCCCTAATCCTCTTAACCGAGCCAGTCCCCTTCCAATAAAAATCCATATGCCAGTCACAATACCCATATTAGGTGGATCATGATGCAGAAACTGAGGCCCGAAATGCATATAATATTTCTATGGCTTCTCACCCCCCGTCTTCCTCTTTCAAAATACGCTACTCCATGAGCCCCGTATCTCTTCTAGCTAGTTCAGTGGATAAGATGGCTGAGCTCTAGCTCACTCAAGAATGGGACGGCAGTGGTCCGCCGGCAAGCTCGTTCTGATCTTGGAGGCAGTACATTGGAATCCTGAAGCACCACCACGAACGCTACCGCGCGTCCGCCTGCGGTGCGGTAAGGCACCACCCTGTTGTGCCAGCAGCCAACTCTAGCGTGTCAGCTTAGTTCGAGCCGACAGCTGATGGCTGTTGGTCACGACTACTACAAAAAAGCTCTAATGAAGATGAATACTTCACATGGAGGAGTGTGGATCTTTATGTTGGGTGTTCTTCTGTCGTGCGACCCGGCGGCTTATGTGCGACCTGTGGCCCACGCCTCCTATTTGTTCAGGGCGGGCGGCGTGAACTCTTATTCAATAATTCGTGCATAAGGGTAAGGAACTTTGCCGGTCTGCTTTCTCTGTTCTACAACCCACCCATAAGGGTATAGGAAATGATGGGTGGGGCACCAATCACTAGGGATTGCCCATAGAAGGGTTTCCAGGTACTGATGATCTAGGCCATTCCTTTACTCGAGTTTGAAAATAGGGACCTCCATATCCGCGAAAAAAAGAAGGAATATTTCCGTCTTTTTCAAGCGGTTTTGGAGAGGAATCCTCCCTTGGCCGACCTGGCCCCATACAACCCCCAAGAAGCGTTCTTAGGAGCGCTAGCCGCCATGGCCCAAACGAAAGTCAAAAGACTTCTAGCTCATAGTTCAATTGACCCCTTCTTCTATCTTATCTACTTCCTTGCTCCTCGGCTCCATACTGCTCCAGCCGCTCGCTGTAATAGCTTGCTTCTCGGGTGGCTCACACCTTGGGTGGTGCGGCTGAGCCAGAGTCCGATCGAAGCGAGCTCTTTCATCAGCTCTTTGGCTATTTGCTTGTGATAAAGAAAGAGTGAATTGATCCAAGGCGGGCAGTAAAGGCTCATTTAGTAGACCGCGAGCGACCAGCAAGCACCTACTCCTATCTGGTTGAACCAGTACTTCCTTTCTGTCATTCCTAGCAAATCACTTTTGGAATCTACTTATTGAACGCCAAATGAGACTGATTCAAAAACTGCTATCCCACGACCAAGATTCTTCCCTTCCTCGTACGTATTCCCAATTTGAGTACTTTTTCCACTAAGCGAGAAGGGCCCCTTCATCGTCAATCGGACGAGCGCAAATCACTCCTTTTCTCAAGTGGGAAAGACGCTTTAATAGTAATGTATTTGGAACTAACGGCCGTCCCAGTAACCTTTCGGAATGGGGGATCCCCGTTGGCAACACCCACGGTAGTAGTTGCGGAACTACTAGGCCGGGAGAGGACAACCTCTTGTTCCTGCTCCTCTTTCTTCGCTTCGGGGACGGAGGTCCTACGGACGTTTCCCCTTACCTTACTCAAGAAAGAAAGTCATGCTGATCAGTAGTAGTGTCTAAGAGGAAGGGTGTCAAGAGATGTAAGAAATGTCAACTCCTTTGATTTTATGGAGGCTAGGTTATGTAATAAAGAAGGAAGAGAATTCGTCTTTCATCCTTATTGTGTCCCATGCCAGGATGAAGAAATCCAAGTTTAGTCATGCTCGCTAAGGGGCGGACTGAATCTCTTCTATTCTCTTCACTTACACCTTACACTTCTGCTGAGTCTAACAAGGCTCAGGTGCGGAGCCTTCCACTAAAAACTGTCCTAGAGCCCACTTTTAAACTGGCTTGCTATAACCCGCTTAGCCAGTCGAGTTACCGGGATGGTTGGGTCCATTAGCCGATCGTCCACTCGTACGCGAGCGTGGGCCTGGCTCCAGGGACTCACTGGCCAAAGCCTGCTAAATGATCCTCCAAGTCTGCCAAGGGTGGTCAGAAGCCGCCGAAGAAGAATTACCCTTCTTCTTATATCTAATTCGCAGAAGCTGACACAAAGAACGAATCTGATAGTCTAATATGTATGGGTTGAGGTGGCATCTCTCGAACGTGGCACTCTCCATGTTAGCAGCTTATATTAGTCTTAGTAAAGGGCTCGACCTAGCATTATAAATCGTTCCTACTTTCTTCCTAAACGTAAAAATATTGTCTTCATCACACAATTGACTGATACTAATTAGATTGTGTTTGAGACCCTTGACATATGCAACCTTTTGGAAAGTGACCTTGCCATCTTGCATCTTCCCATAGCCTTTTGTTTTTCCATGGGAGTTGTCACCAAAAGTTACTTTAGGACCTTCATCTTCCTGGAAATCACTAAGAAGTCCTTTCCACCCCGTCATGTGCCTTGAGCATCCACTATCCAAGTACCATTTACTTGAACCCTGCACATGATATAAAAACTAAACACATTAGTTTTGTCTGGGAACCCACTTCTTGGTGGGTTCTGATGAGGAGCACTTAGCATCTCCATCTGGTTGAACTGACTATTCAGCTTGAGCAGGAGCTGAGTCCTGTGTAGACTGATCAGCCTGTTCTTTTTCAGGCCTTGAGATTTCAACATCACAGTCCTTAGCCTCATGACCTCTACTTCTGCACTTGTAGCATCTCCTTCTTCCAATGATTACAGGAGGTAGAGCGTCCAATAATCCTTGTGATAACTTACTCTCAGTTTTATGATTATATGTTGTGGATAACTTTTCAACTTTCTTAGCAAGTTGATTCACTTGATGCTCACTGACTTTGGACTTACCTTTATCAGATCTTTGTTTGTTATCCTTAGAAGCTTGACCAACAAACTTCTTTTCCATGACCTTGGACTTACCTTTGTCATGCTTACTGGACTCACCAGTTTCAACAGGTTTGGACATACCACTGTTGATCTTCTTAGACTTACCAAGATCCACAACTTTGGACTTACCATTATTGTGATTTGACCTCTGACTTACAGTGGTCTTCCTATTCTTGTAACTTCTCTCTGAGCCAGATAGAGAGTTTTATCTTTTGAAAGGATTTAAATTAAGCCTTTCTACAATTGAAGTTCTTTGACTAGGCTGAGTGCCTAATCTGTCCAACACAGACTTACCATGTTGTTTGGATGTTGAACACTCATTCCCATGATCTTTAGCCTTTACAAACATATTGTATTTAAGGTTTTGACCATGTTTCTTCTCTGAAGTTGACTTCTGATACTCAATCAGTTGTCTATCATCCTCAGAGTATATACTAGCTATATCTTCCTCATCAGCTGGATAGGCTATGGATTGATAGTCACCTCCCAGTACAGCTTTTACCTGTTTAGGAATTTGTTGGTTTATACACTTCTCAGCAAGCTTTGATGACTAACACCAAGACTCAGTGACCTTTTGGAGTTGGTCAGCTTTGTCTTTAGCTTCATGAAGTTCTTCACTTAAAAGTTTGTTAATGTGTCTTTGGAATTCAAGATCACATTGTGCTTTCTTACCAATATCAATGAGAGATTGATTTTCCTTAATCTCATCTTTTAGTTTAGCTATCTCAGCTTTGAGGTCATTTTGAGTCTTAAGGCTGGTCTTGAAATCATTCACCAGATAATCAAAAGCAAGACCCTTTTCTTCATCGGTGTAAGAGTAGAAATTACTGACCTTATACATGGAAGCAGGATCCCAATCACCGAGCTTGTTGTTTTCCTCAGCTTCCTTCATGTCAGCTTTAAAGATTGATTCGGACATACCATAATCAACCTCATCTATTTCCAGCTCTTCATCTTCTTGAGCCATCAGACATACATCATCATCTGAGGTAGATGATTCTGTATCCTAGGTTTCAACATATAGTCCTTTTGCACTGGGTTTGTCTTCCTGCTTTCCTTTCTAGAGCTGAGTATATTTCTTCTTGTATTTGTCAGCTCTATAAGCATTCTTATCAACAACTGATGTTGATTACACCTTCTTTGATCAGCACTCAGTAGCAATATGTCCCTTTTTCTGACAGTTGAAGCACACAGCATTCTTGGGATCAAAGGAACTCTTCCCTTTTCCCCTGTCAGATCTTCCTCTTCCCCGTTAAGCTCTTCTCAAACGTCTGGCTAACATTGCCATTTGCTCAGTGATATTCTGAACATCATCAGTATCACCTGAGTCTGAGTCTGAGTGGTCAGGTTGAGATTCTGACTCAGTCTCAAATTCAACAACTAGTGCCTTGGAACTTTTCTTCTTTTTATGTGCAACCAATGCAACTTCAGTTTTATCCAGAGACTCCTTGAGTTGTTGTTGAGAAGTTCTTTTGTGTTCAGTGATCTGTTCATGATTTAGCAGGAACCCATAAATGGACTGTAGGTTGTACACATGTAGTGTTCCTCCAGCCCTCAATGTTGTGGTTACTTCATTGAACCTTTCTAGTTACACATCCAGAAACTTCAGCACGATTTCAGCCTCATCTTTCTTTACACCCACACTTAGTAAGTCATTTATCAAGCAGTGAAACCTTGTGAACAGATCAGGCAAGGTTTCATTCTTCTTTGAGAAGAAGTTTTCATAAGATCTATTCAAGTGATTCTTCTTCTATTGCTTGACCAGATCTGTGCCCTCATATATAACACTCAGAGTATCCCAGATCTTTGTTGCTGATTGACACCCAGTCACAGTACGCAATATCTCGTTAGTCAGGGAATTTTCTAGAACACTTTTTTCCTTGTCATCCAGATTGTAGAGTTTCCAATCTTCATCAGTCCAGGATGCAACAGGCGTTCTTGTTTCCTTTTCAGTTCTGCCAGCAGACGTATCACTGACAGTAGCAGGAATCTTAGGGATTATAGGTCCTTTTGTAATGGCATCGTACATACAATTGTCAATGTACTTGAGGCATGGCTCTGAACTTCTACATAGGATAGTCAGATCCATCAAATATGGGACAGCCTTTGGCAGACATCTGTGGAAAGTTTGAAGAATTGTTGCTTGTAGACATTGTAAACTTTCTTAGAATCTTGAACTTTCAACTTATGAAATCGTTCAGCCTGCTCTGATACCAGTTGTTGGTCCCTTTGGTGAGAATAACAACAAGCAACAGGTATGTAGAAGGGGGGTCGAATACACTTTCTGCGGAAATTGAACAAATCAAAGTAAAGTTTTACACAAAGTAAATCAAACCACAATCGAATGCTTTGCTTATAATTAATAAGAAGATGATTACAGACTCTATCAAGTAAGCATCTCTTGATATGTAAACACCTAATAAAAAATCTCTCAATCTCTCAACCTTAGCTATCTATAATCAACTTATGATTATAGATACTGACGACTCTTTAAACAAGATTTACACACATTGATAACTTACCAATTTCACAACCAATGTGAATATTCGAACACACGAATAGCTTGGCAATCTGTGAGTTTCTTGATCACGTTGAACTGACAAACAATGATTCAAGAATCGTAACACATACGGTTGAGGTGAGGTATTTGGCTCTGCAACACTCAGTTGTATTCGTTTCTGAGTCGTACTTCTAAACTTATCAAGAGATAAGTATTTATAATCCTATGCCTACGGATTCTAACAAACTAAGACTTACCCTAATTTGCTAACTAACTATCGGATAACCCGGAATCTTGAATCTTGAATCTTCTTATCTTGAGTCTTCAATCTTCAATCTCGATTCTGAAATCTTCTTATCTTTGCTGTAGATATAGAGAGATAAAAAGGAATTTAAAACATATTTAAATTCTCTTTAAACTGACTTCTTTAGTCGGACTGAGTTACTCAGCTTGAAATTCATCAAGCTGAGTTCTTCGAGAATCCACTCGAATACAAACATGGACTAACTTGTATATTTATTAACTCATCCTTAGAAGTCAAAAAGAATTAACTAAAACATATTTAGCAACTCTATTGAGCTGACTCAGTATTCACGCTGAGTCGCTCAGCTTGAAACTCATCAAGCTGAATACTCAATATATATCTTAGGTGACATACACAGCTTATCAAACACACTGATAATCCTACTAAGATATAGTCTGAGCTGATCAGCTTATACTCAGTCTGAAACACTATACGTGCTCAGTCTGACTAAGCTCCATAATTCTGTTTAAGTTATATTTAGAACACATCTACAAACTTAACTTTGTCTCATTAAATCTAAACTGATGAGATTATTTTCCCCACAAAAAGTTATGTGAAGCACCAATCCAACACTGCCTGATGGAATTGAAGACATGGTATTCTATTGTGATGCTTCTTACCATGGATTGGGATGCGTATTGATGCACATAGGAAGAGTAATTGCTTATGCTTCCAGACAACTCAAGGGTCATGAACAAAATTATCCTACACATGATCTAGAGCTAGCAGTAGTAGTTTTTGCACTCAAGATTTGGAGGCATTATTTGTATGGAGTGAATTGCATAGTTTACACCGATCACAAAAGCTTAAAATACTTTGTTGAATAGAAGAACTTGAATATGAGACAGAGGCGATGGTTGGAGTTGTTAAAGGACTATGATTATGAAATACTTTACCATCCTGGTAAAGCTAATGTTGTAGCTGATGTGTTGAGCAGAAAAGCATGTGCTAATTAACTAAAAATCCAGTTTTTACGAATGTCTGTGAGAGGTCCCAAATATGGATGAAGTAAGGCTAGAGAGAAAACACACACATACACACTTTGAGAATTATGAATTATGATAGCCAAACTTATGTTTACAACTAAGCCTAAGGCTTATATAGCCTTTGGCCAATGTTTCACTTTACACCCTCACTTTTTCATATTCTAACAATCTCCCCCTAAGTGAGGAGTGTAATTATTACAAAATCAAAGTACTACGAACAATAAATCTATCTATTAAGTCTATTTCGTAGACCAAAAGACACCTGCCAATCCTGATATATTCTCCTGCTATCCAGTATACGTTTGAGCTTGTTGACAATACGCATTATCTGATTTCGCTCAGTCTCTGACATTGTTGTTCCAGCTCTTGTTACTTTGAGTTCCAGCATGTTATATAAGATCCTTAGGGTCCCATCTGAGTAACATAGAAGATCACACATTTGAATAAATGTTTTCTCTTCCTTTGAATTTCTAAACACAACCCCAGCATCTCCTTTCAAGTATTCGTGGCCTGCTTTAATAATTGTTAACTCCTTGAGCTTATCAAGATCAGGATGACTCTGTAGAGTTTTTCGGAGATTAACTTTCAAATGATTGTTTTCAGTAGCCAATTGCATGTCATGCTCTTCTATGAACTCCATGAGCTTTCTCATTTATTTCATCAATGTAGATCTGCCAAACTGTTCATTGGGTTGTTTTCCTTGCTTCTTTGACAGATGTTCGTAAATGAAGTCGACATCATGAAGTTATATGTGTCTTAGATTATCTTCATTAAATACAAACTTCTTGTCATTTGCTCTTTTAACTTCAAATTTAACCACAGTTTGATTCAGAGACGCTTCACTGTATACATTCTGGAGCTTTGTGATTGGATACTCAGATATGATTTTTTTCATTTAGAGTACTGTACTGTTCAAGCACATGCTCATATCTTCTTCTTTGATTCTCATCTAGATGTCTCAGCTCTTGAGGTGTACTAATTACAAGTGTATCCCTGAAGATCATAGGAATTCTGTCTTCAAGAAAAGGATCATTCACTGAGTAATCTCTCCAGACTTGATCTTCTCTTGCAGCTCTAGTATACATGTTTCTACTGTCAAAACCTAGACTTCCTAGATTAACTGGAAGAACCAGAGGAACAGTTGCAGTTATGGGAATTTGCCATTCAGCATCTTTGAAATATTCTCCAGCTGCTTCTCTTTGTTTATTCTAACGTAAAATATCTGCAGCTGAAATCTGAAACTGACTATGAGGAGGTGGAAATGTAGTATGTACTTCATATGAAACACCTCTCAAAACCCGAGACACATCAAAAGTTTTCTTCTTGGTAGCTTGTCTCTTTACTCTACTTGAGCTTGCTTTCGGAAACCCTTTTCTTCTCTTTCAATTTCAAATGGAATCATGTCAGGTCCAAAGCTATCAACTACCCTAGTATGAGTAGCTTCAGGGTTTGTAACAGATGTAAAATATTGATCTATATCAGCATTTAATTCATCATACTCTTTCTCATTCCTTTCACTTATACCAACATCACCATATAGTTCATCAAAATCCATATCAGTATAAGTATCCTCGTTCTGGTCATTCTAACTTATCTCACCCTCTTCACTTACCCCAGGCCTCTGTTCATAAAGTACCATTGGGTTATTACCAGTTTCTTGTTGTTGTTCAGGAACATCATTGACCTTTTGTTGTTTTTCACCTTGACTCCTAGCAGAACTTGTACCCTCAACCATTGGAAGTATAGTACTCAGAGTAACAATTGGAACAACAGATCTTGCTAAGTACAATCTCTGTCTTTTCCCCCCGTGGGACGATCATCAAGATCCTGATCATCACGCCTCCTTCTCTGACTACCCGCTTGTACTTTGCAAGCCACCTCTATAGCTTTCAAACGGTCTGACACTTGATGCATGGTAGTATGAAAACCTCTAGTAACTCCATCTATCTTTGCATGCATATCATCCTGAAACTCCTCAAGATTGCTACCATGAAAAGTTTGCTCATTACGCAAAGTGGTTAAAAGATCATTATTATGTTCGGATTCAGGGACTTGTTCTAGGAGTTTAACATAGAGTAAGCTTTTCAAAGCATCAACAAATAAAGTGGAAGGATCAGAAATATGAGGTTAAGGCTGAGGTTGAGGATGAGGTTGAGGTTCAGGTTCAGGTTGAGTTCTGGATGATAAAAGAGATTTAATTTGATCAAGTTTTTCATGGAGAGATTCAAGGCGGTCTATTTTGGCATGAAGAGGGGTCACGGCTTGATTGATAACATCTTGTAGTTCAGCTCGTGTAACAAACACGGTATCACCAAGATGACCGGTTGAGGTTCCAGCCACAGAGGCAGAACCATGACTGGAGCTGTAGAGATGTTGACCCCAGCAGGATTTCCATCCGATCCTTGAATGCTACCTTCAGTGGTATCACCTACGGAAGATCTGGGTACTTGTTTGATTAACAAGACCAGTGCATTAATTGTGTCCTTGTGTTTAGAAAGAAACGCAGAAATCTACGGTATATCAATGTGCTCAGAAAGGACGTTCGAGGACAAGGGAGACGTTCCTCTTTTTTCAATACGTCTAACCTCTGAATGAGGCGGTCGTAGATTATATCCTAATGCCCTATGCAATAAAGTAGGTGTTTGCTGAGAAACACCTAAGTGGCTAGGTCGGGTTTGAAGATGCATGGGTGGGATAACCGTGTCTGTTTCAGTATCATACATAACAGTGTCAGGTCTAATAGCAGATGTGGCAACCCGGCTTTCTAGGTTTAGAGTTCCCTCACCACTCATATTTTCTTTTCTCACTTCAAAAGCACTAGCAATCATAACTTCTTCTTCGTTTTCACTGCCTATTCCATACCTAGCATATCGATTTGGAGACATAGGGGAGTCCTCAAGGGTTACAGAAGAAATTTCAACAGATGGTTCTCTTTCAGTTTCAATTTCAGTGTGAACCAACTCTGGGACTACAGCTGGTTGCTGAAAAGGATCAAGGACTAAAACGAGACCTGCTTGACTTGTTGAAGTAGGAATTTGAACAGTATGGGTTAAGTTAGCGGTAGAAGACACTGGTTCTGTTAATTTCATATACTCAGGGGTACTTTCATCTATTGGTTCAATAGTAACCTCTAGATTACCCACTGGTGATGTTTCTTGTACTACAAACTCCTCAGTGTTTAACTCTAAACTTTCTAGTACAGCTTGTTCAGTTGGAGTTGTAGAGTGAGTATCAGGTGAAGTATGGGTATAGGTCAGGGAATTAACAAAGTTTTGAACAGACACAAGATCATATGCATCCCCTCCCTCTCTATGTGTTTCACTTTCACCTTCTTCACAACCCCTCTCTTGATTTTCTCTCTCCACACCCCTTTTAGCATCTCCCATAGATTACTGAGGCCTATTCTATACATACTCACCAGGTTCTACTCCTCCCTAGGTAGGTATGGCCTGTGCTGGCCTAACCATAGGAGGTACTCCTACGCTCAGCCTATAACTCACTACCATATCATTCTGTTCGCATAGGTCCAAACGTGATGTAGGAAAGGGTTGTGGTTGAGGAAGTGGTGCAGGTATAGCAGGCTTAACAAAGTTAAACAGTTTAGGTGCAATAGAGAAAGACCCTGCTCTTTGAGGAATGTCTAGATTGTTATCCATGATATGCTGAATGATCATAGACAAGAACCTCGGATATGGTAAGAACCTTGCAATTGTTTTTCTCTGACTGTTCTTAAGTTGTATAGTTGCTTTAATGTCATTGAATAGCAAAAGTGCATAATCCACATGCAAATGGTTTGCAGCAGCAACAAAGATCCGGAGTTTATTTCAGTCAGGAACTCATACCCAGTATACTTTGCTGGAAGGCAGTTCTGGAGTATGGTCATAAAGATGTTATACATGGGATGTAGATTATTTTTTTTAAACTGGGCCTTGCGTTCAAGAGCGCCCGATATCCCAAGGCTTGAATTGAAGCCATGCATAGTGCATCATCAGGGAGATCATCAAAAGTTATTGCAGGAGGACGACTATTTGCTTCAGGGAGTCAGAAGATCTCCCTAAGCCTATCAACAGTGACCATGACTTCGTACTCATATACTTCAGCATGGATTGACATAGTTCCAGAACGACTATTGTGCACGTAACAGGTTTTCCAGAATTGTTGTGCATGCACCGCCAGAACATGAGTAACATACATTGAAGGATTATATGTCAGAAGATAGTTTGGATGAACCCTAAGAACTTCATTGAGGATTGGATAATTCGGATTTTTGAAATTATCAGGGTTTATAAACAGATTGTTTTCATGAGTGGTAACAGACAAGAACTCAGCCCTGGGAATTAACTGTTCATCAGGTTTTGGGTTTTGTGCTAACTTATGGCTAGCAGCAGAAGAATGATGTGATGCTGATTCACCTTCCATATTAGCCATGTTATCTTCAAGAAACAGCAAAATTGGTTAAATCTGCTATATAATCAAATGTATTAAACCCACACACTCATGAAAAACTCTGATTTGTAGTCAAACTTAGATCAAATCGACCTTTTGATGCTAAGTTGACTCAGTTTGATCAAACTCTTGATCATTGAAAAAGTTGACTTTTTGACAAAAATTCTTTAACACTTAAATCCCCATTGAGTACATCATGTTAAATGGTGTTAAAAATGTATTTTGACACTTGATATACACCAATTAGGTATATATGAACAAGTTTGTTACACTAGAGCATTGTCAAAATCAGACCATAACACCATGTAATTGACCAAAAATGGAATTTATAGTACAAACTCATACACTCGAAGAACACTTTTCAAAATTTGTCAAATCTTTTTACAGATCCATGTTCCCCATGTGTATCAAATACCCATCGCACAAATACTTTGTCCAAACAAGTTCAATTAGATGACTAAAATTGCAAAAAATTATCCCTGAAAACCCTCGAACAACGGAACTGTTTTGATCGAATACACCCTCAAAAATTTGATTTTAAGTAATTTCCACCGTACATTGTGTTTACCTTGATGATTGCGATAAAAAAGAACCAAAATTTTGAAATTTTGAAAGAGTTTCGTTACTGATTGAAGATGATAGTAACGAGAGAGTATGAGTTCGATGAAGTTTGAATTTAATGGCAACTGACATCGAAGTGGAACGGTGAACCTTTAAACAAGATAGTAACACGTGGCATCATTTGAGTGGACCGGTGTTTAAAAAACATGCTCGATTGATTTGTGTGCATGACCGTCGAACCCTGATGCCACGTCCAATGTCATGAGGCACTCAAGGGTCACACCTGTGAGGGCATATAATCCAAGAAGTAATACAACCACACTCGGGAGAAATGTTTTATAACTAGTTAGTTATAAACCAGAGATCGTAAGTTATGGTTTTAACTTACGTAGGACAAGTTGATTAATTAATAAAGAGATATATATATTTATTAGTTAATAAATATATATTGTTAATTGATTATATTTAAGACTAATAATTTAAGTTTAAATTATTAAAGACTTAAATATTATTATTATTATTATTAATTAAATAAAAGATATATATATATATATATATATATATATATAAGGGTTCATGCGAGAACCGTTGTTAGTGCGAGGACTGCGAAAACCAATCTCAACCGTTCCTTCATGGATGGAGAGTGTGGAGGGGATAGAGTGTGGCAGGGTGCATGTGAGGAATTCATGGGTGGGCAATGACATAGAAGTAGGGGGAAATTGGACGGCTCGGATTGGTTCTCGTGGTTCTCACATTAACAATGGTTCTCGCATGAACTTTTGTATATATATATATATATATATATATATATATATATATATATATATATATATATATATATATATATATATATATATATATATATATATATATATATATTGTTTATCTAATTAATTTGAATTAATAATGGATTACTTGGTGATTAAGCTACTTAATTCAAGAAAAGGAAATATTCAAAAGTTTTCTAATTTAATCCTAATCCTATTTAGTATAAATAGGGGATTAGATGGTGAATTAAGGTTAGACAATTTTAAGGAATTAGAAAAGTAAATAAACTCTCTCTCTCTCTCTCTCCTATTGGGATCGGCCGAAGACACAAAGCAAAAACCGAGTCATGGTTTCTAGCGGGTCTCGTATTGCCACATTACGGGTGGACTTTTCTTGAGCAATCCAAGGTAATTCAAGGTATGATCATCTACTCTTTGTTCTTGATCAAAATTGATATATATGAATAATATTGTGAAATTATTCAAGTTTGCATGATCTTGTTGTTATACATGTATGCGTACAAATACATACATGTTATTCGATGATATATATTTTGGGTTTTGGGGGGTTGTTAATTGTTCTAGTTCTGCCTTGTGAATAATTAATTGTTTTCATTCTCGTATCGATTCAAGCCAGTTTGAGTTTGAATCAGGATGATACGTGGAGGTGTATTAAAAACCCCAACACTTTGAGCAAGGCTCAGTGTCCTGCTTCTCCAGCAGAGAAGAAGAAGATGAAATTGATTCCTTATACCTCGACTGTAGGATCGATCATGTATGTCATGTTATGTAGTAGGCCCGATATTGCACAAGTAGATATCAACAGAATCTAGGTGAGGCCCATTTGTTGGCTGTCAAGAACAATCTCAAGTATATAAGAAGGATAAAGGATATAGGATATGTTCTTGGTCTTTGGAGGAAGTAGGCACGAGATCAGTGTGACTTGTAACACTCATGCTAGTTTCCAGACCGAAAGAGACAACTTCAAGTCACAGTAAGGGTTTGTATTTACCCTAAACGGAGGAGCCATATCTTGGAAATCTGGAAGCAAGATACGATAGCAGATTCCACTACAGAGGCCAAGTACATTGCGATAAATGATGCAGCAAAGGAAGCAGTCTGGCTGATGAATTTTATCTCGGATCTTAGAGTTGTTGCTAGTATCTTTAGACTGATTGATACATTCTGTGATAATATGGGAGCTTTAGCAGAAGCAAAAGAACCAAGAGATCATCAGCGGACCAGGAACGTACTTAGAAAGTATCACATCATCAAATAGTTGGAAGGGAGATGTGAGAATATGCAAGATACCGACTGATGACAACGTAGCTGATCCGTTGACTTAGGCGCTGGCTAGAGAAAAGTATGAGAGGCGTACTAGTTCTATAGGGATGCAATATATAGGACATAACAACTAATTTCAGTAATTGATTATACCCATGGATTAAACTTAAAACCTATAATTATGTATTACCATTTCATAGTGATTGCAATAGGAGGTTTTTACGTAATTGTTTTAATGTTTTCCATTTTTAGAATATTTAACTCACCCATGATATACAAGTCTTGTAATATCTAAATTTCTCCGTAGCTACTTGATGAAGTGGGAGCTCCATCGAGGAGATAACGCTATTATAAATACTTGATGGTGTATTCGTGTAGAGAATAAAAACACAAGTTTTTGACCAAGTATTTATAGATATTTGTCAGTGGTAAAAATATTGGAGGTGGCCCGCATCAAGCCAACTCCATGGAGCCTTATCACGAGTGAGCTTGATTGGTTGTCCTTAGACCTATGATGTTTGGTTTGGGGCACGGGGACTTCTGTACTTTGGAACGTCTTAACATCATGCCGTAACTGGGTGACCATACGAGGCGTGTCTGGGTGTAGCGGAAGTCGTGTGCTCAAATACAAGCAGTCAAGATGGAATTTGCACATTCTCTTTGTGAGAAGAGATATTTCAGGGCCCCTTGACGGTTAAGACTAAGTGAAATGCGTGGCCGCACTCGGATAGAATGATAGGTATCATTCGATAAGATCCGTTACTGCAGTCAGAGTCAAGATACATAATATGGATTTTAAAATTGATCATGTGCTCCATGTCTAAAATTCAAATTACGGAATATCGTGATGTAAAAGGAAAATCCAGGTAATCTAGGTGGTGAATACAATCTCTAGACGTAAGAGATCTTATAGTAGTGATTAACCTAAGTGTCTGGCTAGAGACCTCATTCGGCCAATGACGTACAATGGAGTGTAACTACCTTGCTCCTGTGGGAGTCTGATGGATTGTGTGCATAGGTAATATACACGTGTTGTCATATCCGAGTACGATAAGACATTAAAGGGTCACATGACTGCACATTCAACTCGAACCAAGATAATAGAATAATACCTTGTGTGTTGATAATTAATAGTTACTTAATTATCAAGGAAATAAATAATAATTATTATTTATTATTTGGGAGATTAAATCTTTAGTTAAATACTTAATTATAAGATTTGATTAAATTGTTATTAATTAATTAGTGAATTAATTAATATTAATCAAACTTAGAAGGTAATTTTTGACAAGAGATTATAGAATTTAATCTTGGACCGGACTTAAAAATTTAATCCACCTTAATTACTATTTAAATATTTAAGAGAATCAAGCCTTAAAATTTAATTTATAATATATATAATTGGGAAGCTCTTAGCATGCACCAGTTACTGTTCATAAGTAGGATTTTCTAAAATACGCATGTGTTATATAAATATAATTGTTGCAATAGTTGGTTGGTTGCATTTTTTTACAGCCAAGGCCAGGGGTTCGATTCCCCCACCCTCCTCATATATATTCATTATCCTTTTATTTCTTTTACTTTTTCTTTTTACTTTCTTTAATTTTTTATTTTATTTTTTGCTTATTAGATATATTCCCTCTTCTTTGTTTATAAGAAAATTTACTTCACTTTCCATTAAATTCATTTTCTTTTATTTCATTATTTTTTTTACTTCTTTAATTGTTATCTTATTTTATTTTATTTTTGCCTTTTAGATATATTATCCAACTTTATTTATAAGAAAATTTACTTCAATTTTTTTTTTACTTTTCTTAATAACTATGTTATTTAAATTTTTTATTTTTTTAATTGTTATCTTTTTTTTTTTAGATATATTACGCCTTTTTTATTTAATTATAAGAAAATAAATTTTTTTTCCTTCTATATTAGAAATGAAAGGTAGCTTCTTTTAATAATTAAAATATTACATGACATGATTAGGATTAGGATTTTGTATTAGATTTGTATTCCAATGCATTTTTTGTTTTTAAAATTATAAATACTCAATATAAAAACTGTTTTCATATAAGTTTTATTATGATAAGATATTTATATAAAATAATGTATACTTAAAAATCGTAATAACTTTAAAATATATTTATTAGTTTTTATTAAAGACTTGTGATGGCGTATAGTCGGCTTCGCCTCACAAATAATGGCGAAGAAGAACAAAACAAGCTAACCTCTGGTCGTCAGACTAACAAGGCCAGAAGGACAACAACCATTTTTTATGAAAGAGCAATAAGTCAAATAACCGGCTTAGTTATATGGTCAAAACAAGTGAAATAACAACAATAGCTAGGCAACAAAAAGAGACGCAGCAGAAAGAAGTAGTAGCTTTAGGACAGGAAAAGTCACTTTCGGCTCTGACTAAACCTGAAGCTACAGAGAGCACATTGGACAGACCGTTGGATAAAAGGAATGTGCTTTGACTTTGGGCATTATATATAAGTACGTATCCAAAGCTCTCAGGAGGTAGAATCATCATTTTTCTCTCTACTCTTTTCTTACAACTAGTCTTCCTTTTTCTCTCTAGTTCACTTGAATACTTTACTAATTTTCACGCCCAAGCTTGGTCACGAGTGCCCACTCGTGGCGAGGCTGACGTTGGTTTCTTTCTTTCAGATAGATATCACTGATAGCGAAGCCGTCGCAGCTTTCCCCGATTGTTACAAAGACTGGATCCAGCGAAGCTCATAGAGTCCTAATCTGCTACCCGGATCCCATTGTAGCAACATTGGCGCCATCCGTGGGACCGTGTTCTATTCACCCTCGAAAGTTTCGATTTTGAGCACGGTTCATCTTGTTGAAGGGAGTGTCGAAGGAATGGAAGCTAGAAAGATATCTAGCGACACAGACCCAAAAACTCTCACCATCCAAAGCACACCAAACCCGGATGACACGCTACAGCCTATCCCAACAACAGGACAGACGTCCACAAACAACGAAGTGTCATTCGCTGACGGAATGCCCACATCCCCTTCATCAGAAGAGGAAGAACCTTTTACCGAAGGAACCCCTTCGCTTCTTTTGCAAGCAGTGCTCTCAGAGATTTCACCAAGGTCCACGCCCGTCGACTCAACTGTCTTGACTACCCGAGTAACACCGGTTGGAGGTCCTATACCTAACCACAGATTCGGGAGTGGTTCGCAGGATACCCGCGATTTCTTACAAAATAACTATATACTCGTCAGGGAGTTGATGGAGGAACATGAAAAGGAGTTGCGCTCTGTCAACCAGCAGGCAAAGCAAGCTGCTGAAAGAAGAGCGAAGCAATCATCGAGAACTCTGGGAGCCAGAATGATGAACAACACCTGAGGCCATAGGAATGGTCGGACGAAGATTGTTCCGAAATCAGTTAGACGGAAACCCTACCCCGAAGTCTCGAAACAACGTTGTAGATCTGGAGGGACGCTCTTCCAGACGAAGCTACAAAGACGAAGAACGAAGCGAAGAAGAAAGGGAGGAACCAGAGGAGGATGACCTAACACAGCCCTACAGGCCGAAGGAGAGTACTAAGTTTACTAGAAGAATATCTAACTTCCGTTTCCCCAAAAAAATAAAGATGCCCAGCCATGTTAAGACATATGAAGGACGGACAGATCCGGAAGACCATTTGAAGATATTCGAAGGAGCAGCGGAGGTGGAACTATGGTCGATGCCGGTTTGGTGCCACATGTTTGCGCAAACCTTGATCGGGCCAGCCAGAGTGTGGTTCGAACACCTTCCGAACGAATCCTTAGACAGCTATGAAGACCTGCGAAGACGTTTTTTAGCGAACTTCATGCAGCAGAGAAGGCATACTAGGGATCCCATAGAGATTCACAACATTAAGCAAAAAGACACTGAAACTCTATGGACGTTCATGGGAAGATACCTCAAAGAATGCCAAGAAATAGGAGGGGTAGATGAAACCATGAAGATCTCTGGTTTCATACATGGTACTAACTGCAAGGAGTTGGTGGAACAATATTGTAACAACATGCCAAAGACGTTAGATGAAACGATGGAAAGATGCATGGCATACATCAGAGGAAAAGAGGCTGTAGGGTATACGAACGAAACATGGAAGAAAGGGGCTCCCTCGCCTAAGGTTTCGCTATGGAAGCCTCCCCAGAAAAGAAATTACAAACCTGGTTTTGAAAGCAAGTTCGTTCCCGAGTACAGAGGAGGATGTAGTAGCTTCGTCGATCGAAGACGAAGCGAAGGAAGGGGATCCCCATACACCCGAGGAGGGGATGGGAAGCCGATACTCCCACCTATGTCCAAGACTCCACACGAGATTCTGCTCACTGAAGACGCAAGTAAAAGTTTCTTAGCACCCAGGCCGATCAAGAGTGCTCCCGACAAAAAAGGTTTTGATCGATACTGTGAATTTCACGGAGACAGGGGTCATGACACCAATGACTGTTATCAGCTCAAGAAGCAGATTGACGAAGCCATCAAATCGGGGAAGTTGTCTCACTTGCTAAAAGAGATAAGGCAAAACCGCAATAAGATAGAAGCGCACCAGCCGCAGCAAAGAGATGGCAAGGCGAGGGAAATACTGATGGTGTCTTCTACAGCGGAGAGCAGATATAAAAGAAAATGCGAAGAGGAATTCGAGTGGATGAACAAAGCAATAGAATTCACTTCGAAATGTGACGAAGTGTTATTACCAGGACCCGTCATTGTAAAAGGAGAAATAGCAGGCTATGAGGTACACCGTATCTTTGTAGATAGCGGGAGTTCCTCCGAAATAATGTACGAACATTGCTTCAAGAAACTCCATCCAAGGGTCCGCTCTTTGTTGGTCGAAAACTCAACCCCACTGATAGGTTTTTCAGGGGAAGTAGCTTGGCCATTAGGAGAAATCACACTTCCAGTAATTTTTGGCGAACCACCGCTTAATCGTAAGGTTCATCTCAAGTTCGTGGTGGTCCGATCCACTTCTTTGTATAATGTCATACTAGGAAGGTCGGGCCTGTACCAATTAGGAGCTATCGTATCAACACTTCATTCTGTCATGAAGTTCCCAACTCTACGAGGAATCGCAGTCGTACGAAGCGAAAGGAAGTTCGCGAATGTTTGCAAATCGAAAGGGAATTGCGAAAGCAGCACATAGTGGGAACAGAGAGAGAAGAGAGGAAAATACGAATAAACCCTCACTTCCCAGAGCAAAGCGTAGAAGTCGGGGGAACGTTATTGCCCGATTGCCAAAGCAAGTTGGAAAAACTTCTTCGAGAATACCTTGATGTCTTCGCTTGGACGCCTCAAGACATGACGGGAATACCCAGAGAAGTGGCAGAACATAGATTGGGAATTCTCACATATGTGAAGCCCGTAGTTCAAAAGAAAAGGGGACTTGCGCCTGATCGGAGCAGAGCAGCCTGTGCGGAGGTAAAAAAGCTTTTACACGCAGGTATCCTTAGAGAGGTGCAATACCAAAGTTGGATAGCCAATCCCGTGTTGGTAAAAAAGAAAGACGGAAGTTGGCGGATGTGCATAGACTTCACCGATTTAAACCGAGCCTGCCCAAAGGACCCTTATCCGTTGCCAGAAATAGATGCTAAGATAGAATCCTTGGCAGGGTTCAGGTTCAAATGTTTTTTGGACGCGTATAAGGGATACCACCAAATTCAAATGGCCAGGGAAGACGAAGGAAAGACGGCATTCTTCACCGACAAAGGGGTATTCTGCTACACAAAAATGCCTTTTGGCTTAAAGAATGCTGGTGCAACATACCAAAGATTGATAGACAGAATGTTTGAAGGTCAAATAGGGTGTAACATCGAAGCATACGTAGACGATATCGTGATTAAAAGTAATTCAGAGGTGTGTTTGTTGAAGGATATCGAAGAGACCTTCATAAACCTCAGAAAAGTAAACATGAAGTTGAATCCGAGCAAGTGTTCATTTGGTTTGGAAAAAGGTAAGTTTCTGGGGCACGTGATAACCCCTCAGGGAATCGAAGCGAACCCAGATAAGACAAAGGCGGTGATGGAACTTGAGTCACCAAGAACGCTCAAGCAAGTGCAAAGCTTGAACGGAAAGCTCGTTGCTTTGCATAGATACACGGCGAAGGCAGCAGAGAAGTCTTTACCAATATTCAAAACTATGCAAAATTGTTTAGAAAAGAAAAAGTTCAAATGGACAAGTGAGGCGGAAGAAGCTTTCCAGAAGATCAAGGAGACCATTTCTACCTTGCCCACCTTAGTGGCACCACAAGAAGGAGAAGTTTTGATAGTATATTTGGCAGCTTCAGAAGAAACCCTTAGTGCCGTTTTGATGGCCGAGCGAGGCAAACGACAATTGCCAATATATTTCGTGAGCAGAGTACTCCACGATGCGGAGCTGAGGTACCCGCCCATGGAAAAAGTAGCTCTATGTCTCATACACGTAACTCGGCGGCTAAAAAGATATTTTCAAGCCCACAAAATAAGGGTGTTGACCCGTCTGCCAATAAAGTCGGTACTATCAAAGCCAGATGTCTCAGGAAGGTTAGCTAAATGGGCTGTGGAATTGGGAGCCTATGACATATCCTACGAGCCTCATACATCAATCAAAGGTCAGATACTTGCAGACTTTGTGGCAGAGACAAACGAAGTAGAACAAATTACAACGGTAGCGGGCAACGGCAAGCTTGATAAATGCGAAGAGATGCCAACGGAGACTGTCAGCAAAGGAAAAGAAAAATTAAGGTCCGGAAGCAAGATAGGCAAAGATGACAAAGAAAACTTATCACCTGCAAGCGAGACAAGCGAAGCTTGGAAACTATACACGGACGGGGCGTCCAACGTCGAAGGTGCAGGGGCTGGCTTAGTACTAATAAGTCCCAGCAGAGCAGAATATACCTACGCCCTTCGCTTTAACTTCTCGGCTTCAAATAACGAAGCAGAATACGAAGCTCTCCTCGCTGGACTCCGTCTAGCAACAACAATGAGCATTCAAGAGCTAAAAGTGTATGTGGATTCCATGTTAGTAGCAAACCAGATCAATGGATCCTACGAAGCGAAGGAAGAATCCATGATGAAATACCTAACCATGGCAAAAGAGACGCTACAGAATTTCAAAAAGTGGACGGTAAAGCAGGTTCCACGAAGTAAAAACAAGAAGGCGGACGCTCTGAGTAAGTTAGCATCAATAACCTTTGACCACTTGACGAAAGAGGTGCTAGTGGAAGTCCTCCAGCATAGATCAGTGGAAGCGAAGGAAGTAAATGCCATCGTGGAAGACGAAGGAGATACATGGATGACTCCAATTGTGAAGTATTTAAAAGGAGAATTGTCAACAGAAGGAAACGAAAAGGAAAAGCTCGAAACAGAGGCTCAGAAGTATCAATTGATAGACAATGTCCTGTACCGAAAATCATATTTGGGTCCGTTACTAAGGTGCGTAGGCCCATTACAAGACAACTATGTAATACGGGAAATCCACGAAGGATCATGTGGGTTACACGCAGGAGCAAGGTCGGTAGTTGCTAAAGCAATGCAGCTAGGATACTATTGGCCAACCATGCACACAGATGCCTTTGAAGAAGTCAAAGCATGTCAACCCTGTCAAAAGCATGCCCCAATACCAAGGCGGCCATAGTAGAACATGACTTCAATCATGGCAGAATGGCCCTTCAAGAAGTGGGGAATGGACATTGTGGGTCCTTTCCCCGAAGCACCAGGACGGCTAAAATTTTTGTTAGTAGCCATAGATTACTTCACAAAATGGTGCGAAGCGAAACCCCTAGCTTCGATTTCAGGTTTGCAAGTGGAACGCTTCGCATGGGATCACATAGTGTGCCGCTTCGACTTACCACGATAAATAATCACAGATAATGGAAAGCAGTTCGCAGACAACCCATTTAAGGCTTGGTGCAAACTCTGGCGCATACAGCAAAACTTCACCTCTGTTGCTCATCCACAAGCAAACGGACAGGTAGAAAGAGTAAACCGAAGCTTAGTGGAAGGGATCAAAGCAAGGCTGGAAGCAGAGGGAGGGAGTTGGGTCGAGCATCTAGGCCACGTCCTATGGGCCCACCGGACAATGCTAAAAACTAGCAATGGCGATACTCCATTCAGCTTAACGTATGGCACTGAAGCAATTATCCCACCAGAGATAGGAATGCCGACTTACAGAAGCGCAGTTCCACAAACAGAAGCGGAGAACGAAGAGAGTATTTGTTTCAACTTAGACGCCCTGACGGAGCGAAGAGAATTGGCAGCCATCAAAGAAGCCAAATACAAACACAAGATAGAGCGATACTACAAGAACAGGGTAAAACACAACCGATTTAAGCCTCTGGATTTTGTGTGGAGAAAAAACGAAGCAAGCAGAATGCAAAGCCAAGGCAAACTAGGGCCCAACTGGGAAGGCCCTTACCAGGTAGTCACAGAACACCAGAATGGCTCGTACGTTCTGAAGAATCTTTGTGGAGAGGTTCTCCCAAGAACTTGGAATGGGGAAAATCTGAAACGTGCTTACATTTAAGCGAAATACACCCTCGCACTAGTAAACGGCTCACTTTTGTTACTTGGGTTGCACGCTAAAAATAAAGATTACAACACTTTTGGGTCGCACGACGACCATTAACATTTTGTAATAGTGCTCAATGGAGGGTATAACCCCTATTTCTTTCTGTAACAATGGCTAAGAAGCCCATTTTGTTGAATGAAATTTTGGCTTCGTAAAAGCTAATGTAATGCATACTTGCATACACATACAAACACAACCACATACAAAGCAAAACACAAGCTCACAGCAGCTCACCCATAATGCATGCAAGGCCCTAGCTAGGCCAAACACATACGCATGAATCACACGGGTTTGAAACAGAGTTATGACCATATCATTGGCCATCTCAAAATGTGTACACAATAAATCAACGTTGATATCCACAAGTGTAAACAATATTAACATATGGTTATCACAACTAAAACATCAGAGACGCAACATAATAATAGCAACTAAGTCTCTCAACAAAGGTAAAACGATAACACACAAGCACATACTAGAACATTAATCCTTGGTAACAAATGTCAAGGTCATACCAAATCCTTAGTCAAACACCAAACGCATCATACAAATGCCAAAACAAGATGCTGGTAAGCATCACCACATCAACGAAGCACAAAAGATTGTTTAAACAAGTACAGACGATAATATAATTGTTCATTGAAATAAAGGGATAGGCACAAAGCCACTAGAAATCACGGACGAGTAGACGCCGAAGATTGATCTGAGAAGCCTCCGACACCAGCAGGGGGACACCAGCAATAATAGCACGAACAGGCTCGACTCCTTTAAGAACTTCGATCGGCTCATCAGCGAGGCGAGACAGTTCCTCCACGTAGGGAAAAGACACGTTGTCAAAATCGTTCAACATCTGATTTAGCTTCGTCTCAGCATCCGGCTTGTAGTTGGAGGAGTGAGTAACGGGCTTGCCTTGCTTACCATAGCATTCACCTTTGATCAGTCCCCTGTGGTAGCCAACCGCATAACTTTGCTTTTGAATAGCAGCCAAGGGTTGCCCAAACTCGAGACTCTCGCGAAGTTTCCCAACGAACATCTTGATGCCCTCAGCTACCAGCCATGTTTTCTCCTCTTTCACAACCTGCAAAGACTCAGCAAGGGAAGATTTTTCCTCCGACAATATCTCTTTTTCCTTAACCAACAAACCTTTCTCTAGCTCTAACTCCTCTACACGCTTGCGAAGCTCAACTTTTAAGGAAATTAACTTCTCCGAAGCAGCTCTCTCAAGAACTAAGGCATCATTCTTTTTCTTTTCCTCCAACAGCTCGGAGCGAAGCAAGGTCAGGTCAGCCATGTCTTTTTCCAGCGAGGCAACTTTCTCTGACAAAGCAATTTCCGATGTTTTCAACTTTGCAATGTCACCCTCCTTGCCCTTCATCTCCTTCAACTGCGCTCGTAGGCGCTTAATAGCATGACCCTTCTTCACACATTCATTGTGAGCAGCTATGAAGCGAAGCCTAAGTTCAGGCACATTGACATTCAAGCGAGCGGAGCAAAGCGCTGTCTCGTTACATAAATCGGTGTGAGATTGGTGTCGCGCACGATGAGCTTCAGCAGGGGTGGCAAAGTTATACTGATAATCGCGACAAACAGCAATGTCATCCAGCAAAGATGTATTCTTCACCCGGCGAAACTGGGGCACAAAGATAGCTTCGCCTATCTCAGCAGAGGGTGGAACATATTGGGAAACAGAAGAATCGGAACGCTCATCCTCGCTGTCTGTTTCGAAAGTCTGATCCATTGACAAAGGTGACTCACTATAATCTTCCATACGGATTTTCTTGCCAATCCCGTGGCTCTGAACGTCTTCCAAAGGCCGCTTCGAGGAAGACTTAGTCGAAGGCGGAATAGGCTTGTCTCTCTTGGTCGGGTTTGGAACAGACATGACTTCATCTGCTGCTTTTCCTTTCAAAATCTTGGTAGCCCGGCTGCGGCTTTCGCAAGCTTGCTTGAGTCGGCTTTGCTCAGTAGTCCCCTTCGCCTTTTTTGGCGAAACAGCCTTCTTGGCGCTATGCTTCACCCGTGGCTTAGGTGGAACAACCGACAAGACAATAACAGTCCCTGGTTTCGGACTCACCGAAGGTGAAGCAACTTTAGAAGTAGTAGATGGGGCTACCGGTTTCTTACCAGCTTGAGATCCGGAGGAGGCAGAATGAGCAGCAGCTTGAAGATTCGAAGGAGATGTAGCATCCTCAAGTGGTTGCGAACCAGGAATTACCACTTGATCAGGAATTACCACTTGATCAGGAATAACAAAGTCAGCACCCTCATCATCTTCTAAGGCAACCTCATACTCCTCTGACGAGGCAAGGTTCAGCAGTGCGAGTCCCATCTCTGATCAAGCAAAGCAAAGCAGGATAAGCAATATAACAAGAGTTTATATAAACATGCATGAGCGAAGAAGTAACGTGTCAAGTTTGACATATGTGCAAGGGGCATAAACAACAGAGCATAGCGAAACGCAAAAGCATAAGCACAAAATGTACAAAGACGAAGACACAAATTAATCTCTCCTACCCTTCCCTTTAACAAGAAACACAGGCTTCTTCTTCAAGTGAGGCCATTTCAAGCTAATCCCTCCAATAACTAACACCGCTTCGGGTAAAGTACGACCATACATCACTTTGTTCATCAACAGTTGGCAATGCTCTTTGTTCACTTCACAATCCTCAGGCACAGGATCATTCAGAGACACTTCGGAATTAATCCAAGTCATCTCTCGAGGGAGAAACTCGTTTCGAATCCAAATAAATTTTTCTTTCCAGCCACGACAGTTAGGATAAACATCTGGCATACATGGCGAACCTGGCAATTTTCTTTTCTCCACCGTCACCCAATCACCAGTTCGAGCGGTTTTGAAAAAGGCTCGAAACAAAGGAACAGTAGGGGTAATACCCAAAGATCGACACTTCAACTCAAAGCATACTATTTTCAAAGAACCAAGTGGCACGAACTGAGACAAATGTAAGTTGAAATACTCAAGAACATCAAGATAAAACTTCGAAAAGGGAAATCGAACATTCCCAAATTCGAAGTGCTTAAGATATAAACCGAAATACCCTGGAGGGGGTTGACGAATGTGAAGGTCGGGAGACGGAATTTTAGGGTCATACACACTACTAATCCCAAACTTGTCAATAAACCCACAAAATTCCTCGCCGGAAACATCGCTACATGAAACCGATAGATTGTTTTTCCAAGAAGCCATTATCAAGTGCAATTACGAACGAGAAAGGTAAAAGCAAGGGCAAAAGTTCGAACCTGACGAAGAGAATGTTCAAGTTGTTGGAAGAAACAGGAACTGATCGACGGAAACAATGGCGGATTCTTCTCGCCGGAAAAGGGAAAGACGAGTTTTGTAAAGAGAGAGAAAAACACAAGTTAGTAGAAATCTCAAATGGTATAATGAAGGGGGTCGGCGGTTATTTAAGAAGGCAATGATAAAACCGCCGCCTACTAGGTGGGCCCCCCTAAATTTGAAAACCGTAGCCTTTGTGTAGACAGGGCAAGGCCACGTGGCGTTCAGGTGCATTATGTGCTTTTTTCGAAAAAGGCAAATATAACAAAAAGAAAATGAAAAAATTATTTAGCACGTGGAATGGTCGAGTCTTATTCAAAAAATTTTAGTCTGAACTATCTATTTGAACATAGATACATCAGACTGGGGGGCTTGATGGCGTATAGTCGGCTTCGCCTCGCAAATAATGGCGAAGAAGAACAAAACAAGCTAACCTCTGGTCGTCAGACTAACAAGGCCAGAAGGACAACAACCATTTTTGATGAAAGAGCAATAAGTCAAATAACCGGCTTAGTTATATGGTCAAAACAAGTGAAATAACAACAATAGCTAGGCAACAAAAAGAGGCGCAGCAGAAAGAAGTAGTAACTTTAGGACAGGAAAAGTCACTTTCGGCTCTGACTAAACCTGAAGCTACAGAGAGCACATTGGACAGACCGTTGGATAAAAGGAATGTCCTTTGACTTTGGGCATTATATATAAGTACGTATCCAAAGCTCTCAGGAGGTAGAATCATCATTTTTCTCTCTACTCTTTTCTTACAACTAGTCTTCCTTTTTCTCTCTAGTTCACTCGAACACTTTACTAATTTTCACGCCCGAGCTTGGTCACGAGTGCCCACTCGTGGCGAGGCTGACGTTGGTTTCTTTCTTTCAGATAGATATCACTGATAGCGAAGCCGTCGCAGCTTTCCCCGATTGTTACAAAGACTGGATCCAGCGAAGCTGAAAGAGTCCTAATCTGCTACCCGGATCCCATTATAGCAACAACTTGCTTATTATTTATATCCTAGAAATTTCGTAAATTTCGATAACATTATCTCATTCAATTAATTTTTCGCTTTCTTCGTATATATTACCAATTCTAAAATTTTAAACTTTTTTTTACTTTAATTTAGAATTTTATGTTTGCATATTAATTTCAGTTTTTAGTTTATTCTAATTTTATATTTTTCGCAGTAACCCACGGACAATTTCAACTCATTAATTACGAAATCCTCAACCAATACACTCAACAACAATTTTGCATCTTGTCTTTATTCTGATTATTTCTCTCTCTTACTCATCCACACGAGTGACGGCCCACTTGTGCCAAAACTTGATTAAATTGATAAGATTCAAGCAAAGTCAATTTCAACTTTCACGTTTTTCATTCGATCCACTTACGACATCTTTTCACTTCCGTCAACAATTTCCAGATCTCAATTCCTCTCATCAACTAGAAGGTTAACCAGGTACGCCATTGATCCCCAAATAAATTTAAATTTTCACCCAAATTGCTTCTTAAAATAACTCAATTTTGAATTTTGAAGCTGTGTTGGGTTTACGATTATGTGCTGTGAAAATTGTGCGATTATGATGCATAATGTCGTTCGATTCCAGTTGTGGTTTTTATTCGGAATTTGCAACTATTAGTCTATTATTATGTGTTATTGGAAATTCACTGTTAGAGTTTCAGTTCTAGCTACTTTCTGTGGTTTTTTCTTCTTCTGAAAGTTATTAAAAAAGATGATCATCGCCTTTTAAGTTTCAGTAGAAATTGGAATAAATCTATTGAAAATAATGAATTATTTTAATTGAATTTCTGAGGTCAAAGATGCTCAATTTTGTAAAAAACCAGAGCTACTTTTTTTTTTGGGCAATCTGATAATTTCATACAAAATTGCTGGAAGTGCTTAAGCAAGGCAATTAAGTTTTCAATTTGGTCCTGTAATATGTTATTTTTTTTTTTTTTTTGCAATCATATAAAAAATGATACTAAAATTTACAACTAATAGACATGACTATGAAAGTTTCTCAAGAGTCTTATAACAGTTGACTATATGACCAAAAGTTGACAAAACTATTTTAAAACAGTTAGGTTAGGGTGCTTATAGTATCTAATTGAAGGGTTAGGATCCTCTCATTTTGAGTTAAACATGACTGATCATGTTCTCTGACAAGGCATATCAGAAAATTTCTTATAAAATCAATTTCAAAATACTATCAATTAGGGTATTCTGAACTTACAAAACTCAATTAAATAAAAACAAAGTAACAAACAAATCATTTTTCTGCATACACTGAATAAAATTTTGTAAGAAAAAACAAAACTAACAGATTACTTTTAGCTGTTTATTTGTATTAGGTACTCAATTTTATGAAAAAATAAATATTTTTGAGGTAGAACTAACATAATTTATGTGTTTTAAAATTTTGGTCCTTTTTTGAGTAAAAATATCCTTTGATAATTTATTTTTTTATGGAATTCAATGAAAGTATGGTACCTTTTTTCTTTGGCAACTTGCCCTTAGGAAAACTCATTTGATTACTTATTCAATTATGTGTACTATTGATTTTTTTAGTTTAGATTTTATATAAAACTTGCTTACAAAATGGAATCTGTATAAATATGTACTAGCATGATATCCGCGCAATGTTGCGGTAACGAATAATTTCTACTCCTTAATATGTACTAGTATTTATGTAATACGATGACGGCGAATAATTTTCGTTTGGTGACATGTCTATTTTCTTTATCTTTTTTTCCATTTTCTTTACTTTTCTTTTCTCCATAATTTAAAAAAAGTTATGAAAATATTTTTTAATAATTAAGTTAATTAGAATTGGCTTTGACTTTCAAAAAAAATGTATTGACTTTGACTTTTTTAAATATGTAAAGTTTAGTTATTAAAATGGAATATAAGTATCTTATTAATTATATTTAATAATTACTCAATTTAGTTTATATGAGGGGCAATTTAGTAATTTCAAAACGCTTAAAATTTAAGAGTGTAAGTAAAATGTCTAAATGCTTTATAATATAGTATAGTAAGTATAGTATAGATATAGATATCACATGATTGTAGTGTTAGGCAAGTTATATTTTGTTTACCTCTCAAGATGATCTCGTCTGTAAATTTTCATATGATATGGCTTTCCAGCAATGAAGAACCGACATATGTCTTCCGAAAACTTTTTGAGTAATTTCTACATTCCTGATTACATTCTTGTTTCGGGTGAAAAAACTGAGGTTGTTTCTAATGCACCTACATGCCCAATACTCGTATTTATCAACTCCAAAAGCGGTGGTCAATTAGGTGGTCAACTTCTTGATACATATCGTTCTGTTCTGAATCCAAGCCAGGTAATCTTGATATTCCATGGACTGATTTAGTCCGGACACTAAAGTTTTTAGCCATGTTTGACTTTATATTTGTCAACAAGGTTTTTGATTTAGGTGAAGATGCTCCTGATGAAGTGTTAAGAAGACTATACACCTCCCTAGCAAACCTCAAACAAAATGGAGATGAATTAGCTTCTAAAATAGAGAAGCAATTGCGAGTAATTGTGAGTTTGATTTGTGAATAGTATTGATGAATATCATGTATTTTTAAAGGGCAAATGGCCGAGAAAGGTAACATATATATCAAAATTTAACAATAAAGGTAACGTATAATTTTTTGTGCCGAGAAAGGATTATAAATTCTAATTTGTTATAAAAAAAGGATTGTAAATTTATATTTTGCATAAAAAGTGATTATAAATTTCAATTTGTTATTAAAATAGTCACATGACATGCTAAAAAACAAGGTTATTTGGCCAAGATTCATTTTTTAGAAACAAATTAAAATTTCTAGTTCTTTCTTGTTATCTCTATTGGCAAATTTTAATATATGTAATATGTGTTACCTTTCTCGGCTATTTGCCCAGTTTTAAATGAATATTGGTGATATGAATATTATGTATTTTTATATGAATATCATCAGGTTGCTGGTGGAGATGGAACTGCTGGTTGGTTGCTTGGAGTTGTTAGTGATCTGAAATTATCTCAACCACCACCCATTGCAACAGTACCTTTAGGAACTGGAAATAATCTCCCATTTGCATTTGGTTGGGTATGAATAATAAAACGTGACAATATCGTTTTAATTTCTGTTATGAAATATACTTATCTTCTTTTCTTATAACTTTGAACTTCAGGGAAAGAAGAATCCAGGAACAGATCGCGAATCTGTTATGAAATTTTTGGAGCAAGTTCTCGAAGGAAAAGAGATGGAGATAGACAGGTATTCGAATTACTTACTTTTCTGTTAACACGTATAAATATTTTTATAAGATTTTATTAAATTTATCTTGTTATTCCTTTTTTAAAGGGGCAAATTGCCGAGAAATGTAACATAAATATCGAAATTAGCCAATAAAGGTAACGTCCAATTTTTGTGGCCAAGAAATGATCATAAATCTGATTTCTAACAAAAAAGGGAATCTTGACCAATTTTTACTATGTTATGATACTCTTTTTAATAATAAATTAAAATTTATTATCTCTTTTTATGCAAAATTGTAATTTACGATCATTTTTTTATAACAAATTAAAATTTATAATCCTTTCTCAGCACAAAAATATACACGTTACCTTTATTGGCAAATTTTGATATATATGTTACCTTTCTCGGCCATTTTCCCTTTTTAAATTAATTTTCGACATAATCTGATATGACCCATATTTTGTGAATCTTCTAAATATGGTAGTTATTAGATTTTAATTATAGAAATTATATTAACTTAGGGAGCAAGTTATCTATCTATTATAAATAGAGGTTTAGGAGTAAGATTTTGGGCAGAGAAATATTGTTTGTTTGGTCATTTGTTTTCCTTGGAGACCTCATGGTTCTCGAATTCCAGGGTTTATCTATTCAAGCAACCGATTAAGGGTGCCTATTATCAATAATATTCGATTATCAATTTGATTAATATCATAATCCAGTTGGCATATCTTAATGAGGATGAAATCCGCACCAAGAGAAGGCTCTTGTGATCCCATTGCCCCACCCGAGTTGCCACATTCTTTGCATTCATTCAATCGTGTGTCTGATACAGATGAACTTAACATGGTAACCCATTTGTATTAAATTTTTATCCTTCAATGGGCATTCTAAATAATTGAATTTTTGTTATTTTTCTATCTAAATTCAAATTGTTTTGTTGCATTTTTTGTTCATATATATACTTGGTAATGTTTTCAGTCAGGTTACGACACATATCGTGGAGGATTCTGGAACTATTTCAGCATGGGTAAATCTCAACTTTTGATTTACTTCTTCTAAATCTCATAATAATCACATAATTTTGGGTTAAACACGGAATAATCCTCAAAGTTTTATTTGATTTACGGTTTAACTCTCAAAGTTTTTTTTAACACGTAATAACCATAATGTTTTATTTAAATTATGTTTTAATCCTTAAAGTTTCACTTGTATTTCAGTTTAATCCTCAAAGTTTTTTTTAACACATAATAACCATAATGTTGCATTTAAATTATGTTTTACTCCTTAAAGTTTCACTTGAATTTTTGTTTAATCCTTAAAGGTTTTTAAAAACGTTTTAACCTCTGCCATCAAACACCGACTCTGGCCGTATACCTCCTTCAAAAACTTGTGCATCTGAAAATTCTTCAAAAACTCGGGCCGAATCAAACACCGACTAGGAAGGTTATAGGTAAGCAAGTGGGCGAAATCGCAGATCAACTAAAACTTGGAAGATTAAACAAAAACCAAATTAAACTTTATGGTTAAACCATATAAAAACAAACTTTGAGGGTTAAACCGAACTACAAGTGAAACTTTGAGAATTAAAACATAATTTAAATGAAACATTATGGTTATTACGTGTTAAAATTTTTTTTTGAGGGTTAAACCTTATAACAAATAAAACTTTGAGGATTATTCCGTGTTTAACCCCATAATTTTCTAATATATTTCTTATACATAGGCATGGATGCTCAAGTATCGTATGCATTTCACTGTGAGCGGAAGTTGCATCCTGAAAAATTCAAAAATCAGTTAACTAATCAGGTATTATATAAGTATTTGATCGTTGAACGAACTTTAAAAATAATGTTTAAGGGCGTCCTTTATAAGTTTATAATCAAATAAAGGACCTGATTAGCAGTATGATACTTAAGCCAATAATTTAAATTATATTGTATGTTTAGATAAGATTTTTTTTTTCTTTATTTTTGATAATCATGCACTTTTTCATATGAAATCACCACCAAGGTGTCCCATCCTCAAAGAGGTCACTGGTTCAAACCTCTCTAGGTAAACATCTTGAGGGTGGCCTGGGAAGGGTAAGGAAACGGTCACATGGATACCCGGTTAGGCCGCGTACATCTGAGTCAAATACTCGCCCTCTGCGGCTAACCTGAACAGGGAAAACCTCTCCGTTTATACACTTTTCATATAAAATGACCGCATGGTTTTTTTACCTTGTAGACCACATATGCTAAGATTGGGTGTACTCAAGGGTGGTTTGCTGCATCTCTGTTCCATCCTTCTTCAAAGTTAGTTTTTTTCTTCCTTTCTTTTGTTACATTTTCATTATGTAAATAGAATGGTTTGTTGTCGAACTAAACAATAAAACTAGTTTTTGCATCACAATGTTGTTTTAGATTATAGAAATGTGAATTTTCTTAAAAAATTATATTGATGCATATTTTTTTCATAGCGGACCTGGCTAGTAGCCAGGGGCAGCCCCCGTGCCACCGGTCAAAATTTTCTAACATAGTGTTAAATTTTTTTTAAAGCTCGTTTTCTATACTAGCTTACTAGTCAAGTTTTTTTTTTTTTTTTTATATATATATAGGTGGTACTCGGGCTAGGTCTGCCACCGTCTTCGGCATTTTAGTTGTAGTTAGTTAGTGAGAGACATGACGGTTGTCGACTCTTTTTTCTTTCCAATGTAGGAATATAGCACAGCTTATGAAGGTTAAGATTATGCAAAGGCATGGAGGTTGGAAAGAACTCAAAATACCTCATAGGTAATAATATATACCTGCATTTCCTTTTATTTTAATTTATCTTTATTATATTTTAGGGTTTAGTTTACTAAAATGTATCCAAATTGTCATGTTTTACTATTGTGTGCATCGAATTTTAAAAATTTCTATTATGTGTATTAAACTTCTAATTTGTTGCTATTCTATGTATTTTGGTTATATAAAAAAGTAAAAAATTTACAAGTTTAGTACATAAAATAGAAAGTTTGATACACACAATAGTGACAAATTAAAAGTTCGTTACACACAATAGAATATTTTTAAGTCCAATACATACAATAGCAAAACATGACAAGTTGGATACATTTTGGTTAACTAAACCCTGTATTTAACTATGATTTCTTGACATGTTTAATGTCATTCTAGTGGTGTAAACAAATTAAAAATTTGCTAATGTAAAACATAATTATTTTGAGTTGCAGTATCAGATCAATTTTATGCCTCAACTTGCCTAGCTTCTCTGGGGGACTAAATCCTTGGGGAACACCAGACCATAACAAATCTCGTGACGTTAGAAATATTTTTGTTTTATATTATAAATTTAGTATTTTCTTGTATTCTAATTATAGGATAAACTAGATATCCTTTTCTATCTTCTTGAATTTGACATATTTCATGTTTATTTTTTGCATAAAAATTTCTTCCAGAGAGACTTGACACCACCATATGTTGATGATGGCCTCCTGGAGATCGTTGGTTTTAGAGATGCGTGGCATGGGCTTGTTCTTCTTGCACCCAAGGGACATGGCACCCGTCTTGCGCAGGTTAAAACACACACACACAAAATATACTTGCGTGTTCACCAGGGGTGGACCCAGGATCTGAAACGGGTGTTGGCACCATGTGAAATGGTTGAAATGGATGGTAGCACTGGCTCGAAAAAATTGAAATTTACACTACGAAATGGTAGGACCGTCTCAAAAAAATCGAAATTTACACTATGCAGATAAATTTGACTGATGTCCCATGCCCCCACCGGCTTACCCTTGGGTCCACCCATGGCGCTCACAAAGAAACACACACGCACACATACACAGATTTTTATTTTGCAATCGGTTTGGATTCATAGTTTCGATTAGTTTCTGATAAAATTTGAAACTTAAAAGTTGCTTTTCGAGTGTAGACATAAAATTTCGACCTATTTACTTACATACAAGTCAATTTGAGCTGTTATATGTGTAACAACCCATCCCACATGCACAGATAAAGGAAATTTATGGCACCTTATAAGTTCAAAGTTATGGGCTACTAATACCTTCCACCATTGTTTTAAGTTGATTTCGAAGTTATTAGTCTAGACCATGACTTTGAACTGAGCGGTGTCACTCCAACATGCCAAATGGGTGGAACATGCATAAACACACCTAATTTTTTAAGGGCAAATTGCATTAAAACACAATGAACTATGTCTTAGTTACCATTATATACAATCAACTTTATTTTTTTTTAAATAATACAACCAATTTTCATAATCATCACATTGTATGCAACTTGTTGTATACTATGGAAGTTATGACAAAGTTCATTGTATATAATGGTAACTAAACAACAGACACATAAAAAAGTTGTTTGCATACAATGAGAGGATTCTGAAAGTTAATTGTATTATTTCTAAAATTTTAAAGTTGGTTGTATATAATGGTAACTAAGACAAACTTCATTGTATTTTCATGTAATTTGCCTCACAAAAACTGATTTATTTATTTTTTATAATGGTTATAATGTTGTTTTTCCAATCATAGTGATTACTTAACGTGTTAAAAAGAGTTAATACTGGTTTCAACCCAATCCGACCTCTTTATTTTGAGCAGTATTAAATAGGGCAAACTGCATGAAAATGCAATGAACTTTGTCTTAGTTACCATTATATACAAACAACTTTAAAATTTAAAAAATGAAACAATTAACTTTCATAATTCTCTCATTGTATGCAAACAACTTTTTTATGTGTCTTGATGTTTAGTTACCATTGTATACAATGAATTTTGTCATAACTTCCATAGTATACAACAAGTTGCATATAATGTGAGGATTATAAAAGTTGGTTGTATTATTTAAAAAAAAAAATAAAGTTGATTGTTTATATTGGTAACTAAGATAAATTTCAATGTATTTTAATGCATTTTGCACTATTAAATATGATATCTTATGTGGTTGCCGAAGATACTCACAAATGTTTTCCTTTTTCTTTTTTTGGTTCTTGTGTTTAGACTCACCGAGTAAGATTTGAATTCCATAAGGGTGCAGCCGACTGTACATACATGCGAATGGATGGAGAACCTTGGAAACAACCTCTCCCGGTAGATGATGACAGTGACACCACTGTCGAAATCTCACATCATGGACGAGTGAAGATGCTTGCAACACAAAATTGCATATCAAAAAGTATTAACGACGATCCATTAACTCCTAATTATCATCATGATCCACATGAAAAAGAAGAAGATGCTTACGATAGTGAAAACGAAGATGAATATGATGCTCAGTCAGGTGAAGAATGGAGAAAGTTTGGTGCAGCTGAAACATTTAAGATTCCTGAAGATATGGATGTTTCTCACCTCAGTTAGTAATTTGTAGATATTATCCATTCAATGGTTGCTCATAAGATTTGCAAGATTGCTTTTTTTTTTTTTTTTTTTTGAATTAGAACTTGACTATGAAGGTATGGTGCTCATAAGATATGGATGTTTATTTATTTTTTTCTTTTTTCCTTTAACCTTTTTACTTGTATATTTCTATAAGGCAATTAGAGAACTTTAGGATTGTGTGTTTTTCTAATTACTCAAAACAGGAACTTGAGAGAATAGCATATGATCTTTGCATCAAGGAATAACATGAAGGAAATGGGAGAAAATAGCATAAGGATGCTATAGGAGGGATAGTATACTTTTAAACTTTTTGCATCAAAATGAGACTAAGAGGCGTGATCGTCCTTCTCTTAGGTGGGAGGATTGAGTTAGAACGGATTTGGATGAACTTTCTTTCTCCGAAAACATGATCTCAAATAAGCTCTCTTGGCGTGGGAGGATTAAGGTTCAGGGATAATTGAAAGTCAAGATATGAGTGTATAGTGATGAATTCAAATATGCAAGTAGAGAGAATATGTCAAGAACACCTTTAAGTGAGTGTTTTCTATTCAATATGTCAAAAGGTTACAATATGTCAATGTTTACTTAGTATTGTTAGAAATATTAAAGTGAGGGGTGTAATATGTAAATACACCAAAGTTGGGAAATGCTATAAAAGGCATTTCCCAACTCATTATCAATTAAGCTTTGCATTCTAAAGATACTTGTGTTTGTGTTTTGCTCTCAACCTCTCGGCTCTCTCTCTCTCTCTAACCGATTACACACACAAACACACACAAAGAAGATAATCATCTAGCATTGCTTCATCCGTATCATAATACGGGACCGTCAATTGGTATCAGAGCCAAACTTGTTTTTGGCTCGTGATTGTTCGAAAGAAGACAACAAAATCTCGAAGTGTTCAAGCTTCCAAGAAGAAAAAGCTCTCGGTTTTGCAAAGGTCCAAGAACGTCAGTTTTCTTCAAGATAAACTCAAGCTCAAACGACTTTTAAAGGTAGAACTCATTAAAGGTATAAATTACATCTTCCTTAACTTTCCTTTGAGTTGTTTCGATAGTCTTACAAAGGTTACAAAACATTCTTTGAAGAAAAACACAAACCGTGGGTGTTTTTATAAGCATTAAGTCAAGAAGGTCATTAAATATCCACTTTTTCAACATTAAATTTTCTGGGTATTTAAGCATTTATGGTGTTCTTAGTCTGAAAGTACAACTTGAAGAAGAAGAAATCGTATTTTATAATTTATTTAATTATAAACTCATAATAGATTAAGTGTTGTACAAGGAAAATCAAGTACTTGCCATACCAATCAAGTACAAGTGGTTAGACACTATTCAGGGTATGGCAATCTGATTTAACAAGGACACATCAGAGTCTATCAGCCGGTTCCTTAGTCAATGCGATTGACCCTTAAAGCGGCTTATAGCATTCTCAGCCTTGGTCACCAAGTGACATTCTATCAGCCGAGATTTCACAATCGCATGCGATTGAAACTCAAGGCTTATAGAAATCTTTTCAAGTATTGATATTCTATCAGCCGGCTCATAAAGGGAATCGCACGCGATTTATACTTAAGCATTTCTATAAGCCGGGTCCAACTCTTTAATCGCACGCGATTGAAAAGTTTCAAGTTACTTGTTGATTCGCACTCGATTGAAAGTTTCCTATTTGATTCGCATGCGATTAACTCCATATTTATGTGCAATCGCATTTGATTGTCAGGACTAACCGCTTTATTTCCCAAGTGTTTGATGCAACAGGATTGGATCGCATTCGATTGGTTACTTTATTAATCGATACTAAGTCATTACTCTGCCCATTTGTTTTCAAGGAATTCTCACTCAAATCGCACTCTATTGGATCAATCGTATTCGATAAGACAAACTCAGTAATTCCTTTTACTTGGACAAGTGATTGACCCATCTGGACTTGACTTAGAAAACTCTTGAACATTTGAACTTAATCAAAACAATCTAATTCATAATTGAATTTAATCTAAATCAGATCTAATTCAAAGGTGAATTAAATTACCTTAAGTCTATCTAGTTCAAAGTTGAATTTAATCTTCTTAAGATATAATTCAAAATTGAAATTCATAAGACTTAGTCCCTTAGTCAATCTTCAAAGACACTCTGTAATCAAGATTGGACCGTAACACTTTTTAAGTGAATCTTTCGAACAATCAAACCATCTTGCAAGTGAACGATCATTCTTCAAACATCACTAATCATGTCAAGTACAAATGAGATGATGTCCATTGGTACAGAAAGCGAGAAGGTATATTCTAACTCTAACTTTAATATGGGTATTAATCATAAACACATTCAAACCATATTAAATCGCATAAAAGAGTTAGAATGTCAGGCACTAGATTTAATCACAAGAAATCAAGTTCTAGAAGATGTTTCACACACTCAAAAATTGGAGGCACAAACAATAATTAAGAAGTTAGATAACGACTTAATCAGCCTTAGGAACCAATTAGCTGCAAAAGAATCTGAGCTTTTAGAATTAACCAGTAGGACTAATAACACCATATTAGATCTCAAAGCAGAATGTAAGTGTGCTGAAAAGGATTCAGAAATTCTCAAAAATGAACTTAGGAAAGAACGAAGTACTCTTTACTCTAGAATCAATGAACTTGAATACCTTCTGTCCAAACGTGATCAAAGTGAACATACCATCTCTCAATACAAAGAAAAGGAACGTCCTTTCTCCAGATGGAATTTCGATGGGCTTGGCTTCAAATTGAAAAGGATTACGTCCAAACAATTATATAATGCTGATCTGTTTGGGTTAGGACTTACCCAAAGGATGGTCTTTGTTGGCCAAGAAGAGACACAAATAGAGGAAGATTTCAAACGAACTCTTAATGTCAAAACTGAAATTCCATTTGATTATTCTAATTTGAATGACTCATACCTTGCCAATCTCTCCTCCTCGTCCGATTCTGATGTTTCATCGTCTGTCTATTCTGATGAAGAACTCTACTCTCCTGTTTCACCAAAGCCCACTGTTGAATACATTCCCCACAAGGAATTACAGCAAAGGTTTCAAACCTTACAGGAGTTTTGCTTCACTCATCTAGTTCAAGATGACCTTACCACAGCCTTCCAATCAGAAACCAAATCTGAACCCTCTCCACTACTTCAAGAAAACGCCATCCTCCACAATCGTCTCCAAACAGTATTCAATCTTGATGGCAAGATCATTGACGACTTGTGCAAAGAAAAATTTGATTTGCTTGAACGAATCAAAGAGGTCGAAACTGCACTGGAACCACCCACTCCATTTACCTTCTCACCACAGGGAACCATATTCGATGAACGAATTGAAGGTTCCAAACATGTGTCTACATCTTCTCAAAATGTCAAAACTGAGATAAAATCTGTTAATAAGTCATCCATGATAAATCTTAAGCTTAAACAGATTTACAAACCAAAGCAAATGTCCACTTCCAATCCCCTTTCTCATGTACACTTAGACGTACCTGAATCATCACGAGCTGCAGCCTGTCGACCACGACTTCATTCTAATCTTTTACCCTCTGCTGCAGATGTGAAGAAGGCTGGAAACAAGAAGTGTGAAATAAATACATCATGGAAAAGAGCAATTCCTAGATCCACTAGGAGGTGTTCAAATTTGAAACCTGTCTGTGAAAACGTTTTGATGTTTGAGTCTGTTTGTAATCATTCTGGTTCACTAGACAAAACTGCTTCTACCATGTTTTGTACGAGTGATGGTTGTACTCATGGACACTGTGAATTTAATTGTTGTTATGATCAATTGCGAAAATCTTTAGGCATTAAGCCATGTGCTGATTGGACTGATTTTTATGCTAATCAAGTCTGTGTCCCGTTTTTAAACTCAAAAGGACACATCATTCATCAGTGGATCACCACTCGTCAATCACATGCACTTAAAAGTCTAAACAAATCCAAACGATTGCTCACTATCAAGGAACTAGAAGTCTACCGACGGCAGGGCTATGAAGCATTTAAAAGGGCTTGGATTGCACAGGAAAAACACTTGCATTCTCAAAAGCGTTCTCGCAATTCCCCCTCTAAAATCTCCAAACCTTCAAAACCCAAGCCATCATCCATCCAACGAATCACAAAACCTACTAATCGCAGTGCTCCAGTTCAGCAAAAGCAAGTTGATGCACCGAGGACACAGAGAATTCTTAAGAATTCCTCGCAACCATGGATTCGCAAACATAACGCTTCCGCAACTCTACCGAATCCAAAACCTCCGATTCCATCAACTGTCAAACCAACAGTGGTAAAGAAACTTTCTTCTCAACCAATTTCTTCCAAATCTATTCCTTCACGCCAAAAGCTTAAATCCATTTGGGTACCAAAGAATAGATCATTAGAAGTTTCATCATCATCAGAACCCACAGTGGTTACTCAACTCAACTTAGAGACTAACAATCGAGGACCCATTTCTATATGGGGACCTAAACGTGATTTATTCTCTTTTTGCAGGTGCCTCACTTGTGGTACCTTGACTCCGGCTATACCAAACATATGACCGGCAACAAAAGTCTTCTCAAGATTTATGTTCCTAAGTACTCCGGGAATGTACGTTTTGGGAACGACAATGTTGCACCAATAATGGGGTACGGAGACATTGATAAGAAGCACATCAAGTTCAAAAAGGTCTCCTATGTTGAAGGATTGGGTCATTACCTATTTAGCATCGGACGTCCCATTGCTAGCCGGGAGAGATGAAAGCTTCATGATGCAACACTCAAGGGGGAGTGATTTCTGATGACACACATGTATCATGTGTAGGGGGAGAAAAATTATACACATACTGCACATGTGTAGGGGGAGGAGTATACAACTGATACATTTCCTAAATCTTGAGAATTTTTCACAAACAGATGCAAAAGTGTAGGGGGAGTGTGTCAGACAAACATTTAAATCAACCATATCTGGAGAATTCAATTTTTCAAATATCAAAATTCAGATATCTTGATTTGTTCAGAAAATTTTCCAAGTATTGGTGTTGGTGTTGGGTTCTGTTTCAACCAATCGCATAGAATCACTTGAAACCCCACAAAATAAAATTTTCAAGTACTGGTTCAATCGCATGGGAAGTCAATTGCATGCCTTAGAAAATGAAATGAATTCAGAGTCAATCGCATTCGATTGGAATCAAAAAACAATCAATCGCACGGGATTAAACAATTTCAAGTATTGTTTTAATCGCATGCGATTCAAATAAGTTGATAGCAAGTCTAAAAGCTTAATCGCATGCGATTGATAAACAAAGGGTGAATAGCATGCTATTGAAAATGGGTGATTCGCATGCAATTGAATAAGGTTGAATCGCATGCGATTCGGTTTAAGATAGTATGAATCGCACGCGATTAAGCTTACAGTATGAATCGAATGCGATTCGGTCATAGGCTGAATCGCACGCGATTGATTCAGATAGTGAGATTCGCACGCGATTCAGATGCACATGGTTCTAACACCCAAGCTGAATCGCATGCGATTAACACTCCACAGTGTGAATCGCATGCGATTGAGAAACTTCTATCAGCCGCATTTTTTTACCGTTGTAACAACAAATCAGGGCTCAACACGTGTCCGTTTTACATCGATATACGTTACCCAACGGTTACAATCTTCATTCACAAGCTTCAAACTTACGAAAATTTTTTCCTAAGTGTTCTCTCGAGTTTGATATCTCTCACACACAAATCATCTCGTTACTCTGCCAAAATTTACCTTTTTAGATTCAAAATACTCATAATCACAAAGGTAACAACTTGTACGGTTTACTTTTTGGAAATTTTGAGTTAAAAATGAACTTTTTGGCCTTTGAACACCCGTATGCGAATGAAGGTTTCGGGACTTTAGATGGATTTTTGGGATATCAAACTAACTTGTTTGATCTATCCATGTTTGCGATGGGTTTCTAGAACACTTGGGGAACACTTTGATGTAAAAATCTTTCAAAAATCTCAAAAAGTGTTCTTCGTGTTCTTGGGGAGTATAAGCATACTCAAATGATTTGGTTTTTGGCCTAAAAAGAGGTGTTAGGGTGATTTTTAAGGCATGCTTCAGTACTACAAATGTGTTTATTATTGTTCATTTAATGAAATAAGATGTCAACAAAAACTTTTCAACATATCAATTATCTTCACACTGAAGTCCTCCAGAGTTAGACAATTTTTCTGTCTAACACTTGACACTTGAAATTCTTGGGCCAATGCAATCTCCAATCTTATCATTGTCATTATGTCTTAATATTTCTTTCTATCTGTACAGATAAGATGGCACAAGCTATTCGTGACCCAGAGGAGATCATGCCTCAAGCTGAGTTCCTTAGCACCAGGACTCACCCAAATAACCACTATATTGACCTTACCAAATTCACAACCCCCACTCACCCCATTGTTACCGAAATTCTTAAAGTCCACCCTCTGAATCACCTCCTAACCTACAATCCTGCAACAACCGGCACACATGTCCCTGAACTTTATGTTCAACAATTCTGGCAGACATGTGACGTAGGAATCAATGAAAGAGGTCTAGAAGTTATCCATGCTGAGGTGGATGAGTTTGATGTAGACATACCTGTTCACCGTCTACGTTCAATTTTCCGGTTACCAAGAGCCAATAGTAGACCCTCTGCATCGGATTTTGAGGAAATTCCCAATGAGGAAACATGTCTGGCAGCAATAAGACAGTTGGGCTATGCTGGAGAGCTCACAACTAAGAATCAATTCAAACGCACTGGTCTTCACCCAAAGTATAACATCTTTATGACCGTGCTGCAAAGGTGCCTCACCCCAAAACACTCGGGGTATGAGTTTCCAACGGAGAACCAGCTAAAAATCTTCGTTGCTGCTGCCACACATATGCATGTGGATTACGCATTCCTTCTCTTCCAGGACATAAAAGCTACCATGCAAAGGAAGAATTCCCAGAAGAAGAAGGAGGCCAACCTGCTGCCTTACCATCGCTTCCTTCCGATGATCATACAATATGTGATGGATAGAAATACTGACATTCCACGACGGGCAGGTTTATCCTCTGTAACACCCAAACTCTTCCAATCAATTAAACCTGCTACTCCTACTAATATGCCCATTCCTAAACCATTCCCTGAGTCTCTGCTGGATCTGTGTGAGCAAAATGATGTAGTGAGAACATATAGGGAGAGTGTAGGGATACCCTCTATGGTTGTGCCAGAGCCGGCCATACCTACCCAAGAGGGAGTAGCACCCGGTGAGAATATAGAGGATAGGACTCAGCAATATGTGGGAGATGTTGAGAGGGATGTGCAGAGAGAAAATCAAGAGAGGGGAGGAGAAGTGGGTGAAGGTGATGAGAGTAGAGAGGGAGAAGATACATATGATCCAGCAGTCATCCAATCCATTGTCCAATCCCTCTCTGTATCCACCCGTACCCAAGCCGTTTTAACCGAACTTGGACTTGACTTTTCTGAGTCATCCAGTTCCTCTCAAGAAGAGTCAGCCTCCCATCCAGGTGGTGCCCCTGACCCCGAAACAGAAATATCACCTTTGGGCACCCCTGAGCAACCAATAGACCAACCTACTGATAACACCCCATCCTTCATGAAAATAACCGACCCCAATCCTATCAGTCCAAACCAGGCCCATACCACTCAGACAACACCCCCCTCTCCTACCCGTGGTCTGGTCATACCACTTCAAACCACCTCAATCATTCGCAGGGCCATGGTTGCTCCTGAACATGACATTCCAGTAACTTCGCCAAGTCATTCTTTATCTATTGAATCTGGTTCTGTCACTCCTGATTCTCTTATTCACCCTGATCAATATGCGGGGTATGGTGCCGGTAGCGGTGATGATGAAGATAGTTTTGTAGTTAGGAGTGCGAGTGATAGAGAGGAGGTGAGAAAAGAAAAAATGAGTGCTGAGGGTTCCCCAAACCCAGAAAGCCGGGAAGCCACATCTACTATGAGGCCTAGCACTGCTGAGCCTTATATTGAACAAGCCGCGGTTATCCCACCCGTGCAAGTTTCTGCCCCACCAAGCTACTACGGTGTCTCTCAACAGGCACCGTCTTTATTGCACAGGGTTATAGCACACAATCTAGGCCAACCCCAATTGGGTGTTGGACCTATTGAAAACAGAGGACTGCCTCCCTCGTCCTCGACTCCTTTTCGTGCACATTTTGATTTGCCGCGGATATCCGCATATCTTGAACAACACAAGGTAACTATAGATGCACTGAGCTTTTTGACTCAACAAGTCTCCGCAACTTCCGTAGGTGGTACCTCTCAAGGTGCCATTCGAGGATCGGAAGGAAATCCTGCTGGAGCCAACATCCCTGCTGCTCCAGTAGGTGGTCCTGCCTCTGTGGTAGGTACCTCAACAGGAAGTCTTAGTGATTCCGGGTTTGTTACACGTGCAGATCTTAACAATGCTATCAACCAAGCCGTGTCTCCAATCCGCCAACAACTGCAGGAGACAAATCTAAAGTTGGATCGGATCGAAAGGGATTCCAGGGAACAGACTGAGCAGCTGTCGCGTATTGAAAATCTACTTGCAGCTCGTCTTCCAGCAACGGTCCCTCAATCTCAACAGGATGTCACTTCACTATCGGTCGACGCCTTAAAAAGCATCCTCTATGCTAAACTGATTGAACAAAGGCCAGACTCTGCTTATAATCAAGACCTTCTGACTACTCTGCAAACTGAACTACGTCCACAGAGAATCTCCTTGGATGAATTTACAGAGTTTCATGAAGATGTAAACAGCAAGATTGATGGGGTGACAAGAGGGTTCTATACTTCCCTGCACAAAGTTACTGACCGGCTGACGGTACTTGACCAAACCTGTCAGGCCCAGGCTTAGGGGTTAAAGAGGAGGCGGGATGATCAGGATCCTGATGATCGTCCCGAGGGGGAGAAAAGAAGAAGATACATAACTGCCCCCTCAGCTGCAACTGTACCTGTACCATCCTTCAGCAAATATCTACCTACTGGTACTAGTTCTGCTGGAAGTCAGACTCAGCAACAACAACAAGCAACTGAACAGATGGCCGATGAAGTTCATGAACGACAACAAATAGAAAATGCTGACAAACAAATTGTACTCTATGTACCTCAGCAACAAAATGAACCGAGGCCTGCAAATCTTGAAGAAGGGGAAATATCGTCTGAACAGGCCCATTCCTTTGATGTTAACTGGACTAGTGATTCTGATGCTGAAATGGAAGATTTATATGGATCACTACACAAATCACCATCAAGGCAAATGGGAGAAAGCAATCTTGCTGAACCAGAAGAGGAAACCTATGACCCAGAAATTCAAAGGATTTTTGAAGGTATTGATGATTATGTCGAGATTGCTACTCGTCCTGCTTCCCCCAGAATCGTGGATAGATTCGAAGAAACCTTTAATGAACGAGAAATTGCTGCAAGAAGAAAAGAAAGAGCAGCAATTTCTAGAAGAGAAGCAAGGAGAAAACCAAAGAAGCCAAAGCCTTTCTTTGATGTTTCAAGGGTTCTAGGGGATATAAACTTTGAAGTTCATCAACAATTCCCTCCTCCTCCGGGTCAGTTTCAAGAATCAGCTGCAGATATTCTGGAAAGGAACAGACAAACTGAAGCAGCTGAAAAGTTCAGAAGAGAATCCGAATGGCCCCTTCCACCAAACTTTCGAATGCCAGCTCCACCTCCGGTACAACGTGGAGCCCCAAGTCTAGATGCTAGCAACATGTTCACAAGAAGTGCAGGAAATCAACCGACATGGAAAGAATTTCATGTAAATGCTGCATATCTTGAAGAAAGAATACCTAACATCTTTTGCAGCATGCCAATACAGGTTATTTCTCCAGAGTTGCGGAACATGGATGATAAGCAACGCAGAAGATATGAACACATTCTTACTCAATCCATGATCACTCCTGAAGAAAACAAATCAGATTACCCAATCGTGGAACTCATCAATGTCTACACACAAACCACCTTCAATATCAAGTATGCAATATTTCATGTGAAAAGGGCAAACAATGTAACATATTTCCTCACTGAAGCTGATCTGAGGTTTGTTAAAGTTGATGACATCAGTTTTATCTTTGACACTCTCTCACAAAAGAAGGGAAAGTGGCCAGAAGAAGAATTTGGAAGAGTGGCTTTGATGAGGTACCTTAGAAATCTGATGGAGTTCATAGAGGAACATGATCTGCAACTTGGAGCTGAGAACAACTACAGAAAGATCAACTTGGTAAAACCGAATACTAGTCATCCTGACTTAGAAAAACTTGAGGAGTTGACTGTAGTTGATGAAGGACATGAATGCTTCAGAGGTGAACGAGGAGTTGTCTCCAAGAACACCAAGGGTGAAAAGATCTTTATCAGATTAGATGAGCTCATGTCCTACTCAGATGGTACACTAAAAATCCTTCATCATAAGATTCATCAGAAGGTTTGGGATAACCAAGATGCCTAGACTTATGCACAACATGCTCAGGCCTACAAAGCAATAGATCAGATGAAGACCACAATATCCAACCGGAGGCAAGTAAGGAAATGGCAGGTGGCATTCGGCATTCGCAACAAATCTGTTTATGAATAGCTTTTCTATGTATTAATTTGTTGTTAATGATTACACACCTCACTTAGGGGGAGATTGTTAGAAATATTAAAGTGAGGGGTGTAATATGTAAATACACCAAAGTTGGGAAATGCTATAAAAGGCATTTCCCAACTCATTATCAATTAAGCTTTGCATTCTAAAGATACTTGTGTTTGTGTTTTGCTCTCAACCTCTCGGCTCTCTCTCTCTCTCTAACCGATTACACACACAAACACACACAAAGAAGATAATCATCTAGCATTGCTTCATCCGTATCATAATACGGGACCGTCAAGTATTTATACTAAGTACTAAAACATACATATTACATCATATAAAGAGTAGATCTAATCACTAAATTCTAGATCTAACAATCTCCCCCTTGATTGGATCTAGTCTATGTTTTGTTCACCCAAGATCCTTTGCCACCTGCGAAGAGTAGCTCTTTCACGCATCTTTGCTTCTATCTTTTCCATAACATCAGTCATGCTTACTCTTGCAGACTGATCAAAGTCATCCTTGAGATTGAAGCTATGCTCTCTGATCTTGATAAGCCAGACTCTAAGTGAACCATCAGAATAAACATTTAGTTCCTTGGTCCTTAGAAAGAATTTTTCCTTCTTACTGTTGAAGAGAACTATTCCATCATCTTCTCCAGTCTCATCATCCTTCCAAATAGTTTGAAACATTTCTAACTCTTCAATTCTGGGATGTGTGGTGTTTAGCTTCAGAACATTGATCTTAGATCTGTCTGCCTCTGCACCAAGTTGGATGTCATTTCTCTGAGCAAGTCGAATTCTTTGCTTCATAAAGTCTAGCAAGATCTCTTAGCCTGCATTGTTTGCTTTGGAGCTATGTTTCTTTGCTTCATGTTCTTCCATCATGTGTTCAACATCCTCCAAGCTTAAATGTTTCAGATCTACTTGACTGAACCAGTAAGATTTCTGATCTATTCTTTGTACACAGAAGTAAACCCAAATCACATTAAGAATTTTTCCAAATGAGCACTTCACTTTTGAAACTGGATGTTTGGAAGCCACTTGATCTCTTGATTTACCATGCCAATTCATTATCAGTCTTCTACCTGCATCAGAGACATCTGTTACCCCCAGTAGATTGATAGGTTATTCCTATTGAATTTGTTCAGAATAAATCTCATAAATTTTCTATTCAAGAAAGGCCACTGCAACATCAAAAGCACTCCAATTTCTGTTTGTCTTATTTAGAGCCTTTTTAGTTAATATCACTCTTTTTATGATGTCTCTCATGCTTGAAGTCAGAATGGGATCTGGATTGTAACCTCTAGGAATTTTCCATTCAGCACCTTGCTTCAGTTTTCTCAATCTTTTCTGTTTCTCTTGTTCTCTCAACAGATCTCTTGCTGTTTTTCTAAATTTGCCCGGAGAAGGAGAAAACAAGTCATCCACTTCTTTGTTTAATCTCAGAACATTTTCTATATTGAAAGGATCAGGTGTGGAGATTTCATCTACCTCAGGCTTTTCAACCCTTGGTGTTGTCACAGTTTCTCTAATTTTGCTTATATGTTGCTGAAGAGTTAACTCTTTTTCATGTTCACCAGCTTCTGCTACGAATGACCCATAAGCATCAAAGTCTGAACTTGCACTTGTAAGAAAGTCAAATGTATCATCTACTAGTCTGTCTGTATCCTCTTATATTTCATCAATCAAAGTCCTTTGCCTTTTTCCTTTACCTTTACCTCTGCCTCTCTTTGGAGTTATTGGTTGTTTGCTTTGTGAAGACGAAACAGCAGGTAGCTTTGATATTAGAGATGTCACAGGCACAGTTGCACGACGTTTCTCCCCCTTAGAATGATCGGGATCAGGATCTTGATTATTGTGTTTTATTTTCTTTCCTTGTGCCTGACATGTTTCCTCAAGAGATGCTTTAAGTGCAGCAGCAATTGCAGCTTCCTCTTCGGCATTAATTCGTCCTGAAGACTCCCCCTGAACAATAGCAGGAGAAGCCTCACCCTCAGCATCCTTAAGTGGATCCATGGCATCCATGCATTTGTGAATAGCAACCCCAAAAGCTGCCATACTATCCCTCATCTCCTTTTTGAAACTTTCAAAGTCTGATTTCTTGTATTCAGTTCTTAATAAATCAACTAGTGTAGCATCTTCTTCATTGTTATCTGGCCTAGCCATTAGCTTTGCATACAACTGGAATTTCAACTCCTCTACCGAAACATCCGGGCCTTGTTTAGCCAACAGTCTATCCACCTTCTCATTTAGAACATCAATTTTTGCATTAACAGCAGACAAAGCAGTTTCAAGGTCAGCCTTAGAAACAAATTCTGAGGAAACCTGAGAAACTTTTGAATGTGTAACAAAACCGGGATCACCTAGATTGCCCGTTGAGACTGAAACAACTGGAGGAACAAATCCTTCAGAAGTTGAGCCACCCACATGCACAGCTGTATCAGGGTTGACTGTGGCAGGATTTCCATCTAATCCTTGAAGTCTACGAAGAGTAGCTTCTATAGATGTTCTGCTAGGTCCTTCAGGTAGGATCCTAGTTGGTGGTATAGATGTGACTTTGTGTTTAGAAAAAAGTGGGCTTGCAATGTGCTCTTGAAAATGAAAGTCGGTAGCCTGGGGAGAACTGGCACCTGTTTCAATACCTACTGTCTCAGAAGGAGACTTCGGTATATCATGTGTTAAATCCTCGTGAGAAGATGAAACAGTATCCTTTTGATAGGATTCTGAGTGGCTGAGTGGGGTTTGTGCATGCTCTGGTGGGATGCCAGAGTCTTTTTCAACACCAGGACTGACCATGTCAGACCCGATGGCAGATGTGGTTTCTTGGCTTTGTATGGCTGGTAAACGCTCAACACTCTCATGTTCTTTTCTCCCACTCTCACTCTCTGTTTCTTTTAACCTTTCAACTTCATCTTCAGTATTATCATTCAAGCTTCCAGTATCAAGATTGTCTATGTCAAACATATCATCATGCTCAAAAACCGGAGCTTTCAAGTTAACACCCTCAGGTGTGACAATCAAAGTTTCAGCATTCAGCTCAACGCCTCTATCTGGAGTTTCTTGAGATTGAGATTTAGAAATTAACAATCCTATAGGCATATCATCCTCCACATCTCCCTCTCCTATACTCACATCACCCTCAGCCACTTCTTCACCCCTCTCAGACTTTTCTCTCGACTCTCCCCCGTCAGTGTCACCCGAAGACGACTGACTACTTGAATCTGAACCCTCGGGTACTATTGTTCTTTGGGTAGGATCAACAGGTTCTTGTCGATCCGGAAGAACGATATTATGCTCACTCACATATGCCTGAACTATGGGATCATCTAGATCCATTAACATTAACAGATCAACAGGCATGACAAATGGCTGAACATCAATTGTCTTTTCTATTTTATACAGCTTCTGCATAATATACACCGTTGGCATAGGATCATTATCCCTTAGATTGATGTCATTAGGGTGCTCTAGCATGGCACATTGCACAATCATTGATAGAAACCTTGGATATGGAAGAAATTTCTTAGCCTTTTGTGGTATTTGTTTCTGATGTACAACTGTGTAAATGTCCTGAAAGATTATAGATGCATAGTCGACATGCCAGTGTTTGACCATTGAGACCAGAATTTGAAACGAACTTGAACTAGCACCATAAACTCCTCTTGAAATGCTAGTAAGACACCGATTAATTATAGCATACAAAGACTGCCAGATTGGTACCATATTATTTCTCTTGAATTGAGCAGTCTTGGTGAACACTCCATTAAACCCAAGATCCTTGACATGTGGAAAGATAGCTTTGCCTGATATAATAGGATCAAAGCTTGTTTTGTTAGGTTAAGTACCCCTCTCAGATGGAAGTTTAAACATAGTCCGAAGCTGGTCAACACCAAAAGAGAATTTGAAAATTTCAATCTGACCAGCCAAGATCTCCTCTCCTTCATCATTAACAGTAGTATGCAAAGAGTGCCATAGTTGTTGCACATATACCTCTGGAACATGAGGTTCTTCTCCATCAGCAGTAGGGTTATATGTTAAAATGTGGGATAGTGGATGTGAGACTATTAGTTCAGAAAGAATAGGAAATTGAGTGATGGTGGTTAGAGAGTCAAAACAATGATTGTTCATGAGATTGGGTAAGTAATTGGTTCGGGGAAACAGTTGGTCAGAAGGAACAAGATTAATAGGATTAACCATCTGCAAAAAGAGAATAATACCAATGATTAATGATCAGATGTCCAGCAGATAACACTAGAAAAGTTGTTCCCTTTTCTGATTTGAAAAATTCACATTTTAAAAATTTGAAAAATTTTCAAAATTTTCTAAGTGTTTTATCGGATTTGAAGAATCCGATAAACACTTAAGAGAAATCCGATAAAATTCCTTTAGAGTAGGATTCCGATTAAAACTCATTAATTTCGACAAGAATCCGAGAAAACTAAGAAATCCGAATGGAACTACGGAATCTGATAAAAATCTCGGAATCCGATCAAAATGTTCTTGCAATCCGACAAAAGCCTAGAATCCGATCAAAAGTCTCGGAATCCGATCAAAACTCTCGGAATCCGATCAAAAGTCTCGGAATCCGATCAAAAGTGTCTTACAATCCAATCTAAAGTCTAGAATCCGATCAAAAGTCTCGGAATCCGATCAAAAGTCTCGAAATCCGATCAAAAGTCTCGGAATCCGGTCAAGTTTCAAACAATCCGATAGAATCATATCAGTGAACCACCCATCCAAATTCAGACTTTTAAAATTCAAAAATTTTAACAAACAAAGCCAAGTCGATTGTAGCATTTATCCTTCTAATCATTATTAACAAAACATGTATCCCCATCAGTGTTCATTAGACATGCTAAATACACAATGTACAACACGTAACCCAGTTACGCAAATCGGACTAAACTTCACTCAAATCCATCTTAAACAGAGACAATAGAAGTAATCTAACTCTATCAAAACTTGTAACACATCTAACTAAGCATACCCAAGTCACAAACACATTGAATAACAAGAAATAAGCACAAAAATCAGAAGATTAGTTCAGCGACAGAACAGGGTTTTCGGCCTACTAATTCAAACATACATAGAGATGTAATACACTACAGAGAAATCGAGATGTACCATGAGATTCGCAATTGAAAACCAAACCAAAAGTTAGAAACTTGAAGAAATCCAAAGCCTTTTGAAATCTTGATGAAACAGAGAGAAGAGGTCAATTTTTGAACTGAAATCCGAGAAAATGTCAAGAATCCGAGAGTTCATGACTTGTAGGCCCACAATACTTATTGGATTCCGAGAAAGTATCGGATTCCGATAAAACTATTATCCAAATACTTGGATTCCGATAAAAGTATCGGAATTTTGAATGTGTTGTCCAACTTCTCGGATTCCGATAAAAATAGTTACTTGACCAAATTTTTTTTTCTTTCTTTTTTTTTTCAAATGTGTTTGGATTTTTCAGAATTATAAATGAGTCTCCCCCTACAAGTATGAACCATCCGTAGTTCATAACTTGTCAACTCAGATCAAACACCCCCGACCCTAAAACACCTAACTGTGCAGAATGTAATTAATAGAATAAAAGTACAGTCAAATACTCAAATTCAACAAACCCAATTTTGAAACTAAAGTGTTAAAACGATTTTCATCCAACGGTTTGGTGAAAATGTCAGCAAGTTGATTTTCAGTATTAACATACTTTAATTCTATCAAACCTTTTTCAACATAATCTTTGAGAAAATGATACCGAATGTCTATATGTTTTGTTTTAGAGTGATGCACAGGATTGCATGAAATGGCTATGGCACTCTGAGAGTCACACATCAGCGGTATGTGAGAATATTCCAATCCAAAATCCGATAGTTGTGTACGAATCCATAGACTTTGAGAGCAGCAACTGGCAGCAGCAACATATTCAGCCTCCGCGGTGGAAGTTGACACGCAGTTTTGTTTCTTTGATGCCCAGCATACTAGTCTGTCTCCCAGAAAATGTGCACTACCAGATGTACTTTTTCTATCCAGCATGCATCCTGCATAATCAGAATCCGAGTATCCAATTAGTTCAAAATCAGAATCTCTAGGATACCACAAACCTAGATTTGGAGTACCCTTAAGATATCTTAATATTCTTTCCACTACCAACAAATGAGACTCATTAGAATTTGCTTAAAATCTGGCACAGAGACAAGTAGCAAACATTATATCTGGCCTACTAACAGTTAAGTACAATAAGGATCCGATCATACCAAGAAAATTTTTTAAATCTACTGATTTGCCATCGGGGTCAGCAAACAGTTTAGTTTTAATTCCCATGGGAGTTGAAAGCGGAGAACAATCAGTCATGTCAAAGCGTTTTAATAAATCTTTTATATATTTTGACTGATTTATAAAAATCCCATGGTTAAATTGAGAAATTTGCAATCCAAGGAAGAAGTTAACTTCTCCCATCATGCTCATTTCAAATCTCTGTTTCATGGTATTAGCAAAATCATCACCATACTTTGGGCTAGTTGAACCAAAAATAATGTCATCTACATAAATCTGTACAAGAATATAATCTGAACCAATCTGCTTTTTGAAGAGTGTTGTGTCTGTGGTTCCTTTTGCATAGCCCTTGCTCAACAAGTAATCTAACAATTCATCATTCCAAGCTCTCAGGGCTTGTTTTAATCCATACAAAGCTTTGTCCAGTAGATATACATGCTGCGGGCGTTTGGAATCCACAAAACCTTCAGGTTGACCAACATAGACTTCCTCTTTGAGTATACCATTGAGGAATGCAGTTTTAACGTCCATTTGGAAAACCTTGAAATTCTTGAAGGCAACATAGGCTAAAAATAATTTGATCGCTTCCAAACGGGCTACAGGGGCAAATGTCTCATCATAGTCGATTCCTTCTTGCTGATTGTACCCCTTAGCCACTAGCCTAGCCTTGTTTCTCACAACTACTCCATCAGAGTCTTTCTTATTTTTGAAGATCCACTTAGTCCCCACAATTGATTCACCTTCAGGTTTGGGTACTAACCGCCAGACTTTCAAACGGTCAAACTGATTCAGCTCGTCTTGCATAGCAAGAATCCAGTCTGGATCTTCTAAAGCTTCTGATACTCGTGTTGGCTCTATCATACTTAGAAAATTCATATTGAGACATTCGTTCGCGGCACGAGTTCGAACACCAGCGTTCAAATTGCCAATGACTTGAGTGTCAGGGTGACTTATTAACCATACAGGCTCAGGGGTCCTTACCTGTATGAAGGCATCAAGTGGTTGAGGTTCCGTTGCAAATGGATTTACCATTTCAGGTGCAGCAAACGGATTGATAGTGTCATCGGTTGCAAATGGACTGTTTGTAGCTTCAAACTCAGAATTCTCCTGATCAGTGTCACGTGCAACTAAAGGAGTTGTTAACGTTACAGATTCTTCAGGTTGTGTTTGAAATGATTCAGCCCTGTTCACATTACCAGAAGAAGATTCAACAGTTTTGAAAAATCAAACATGAAATCCATATTTATATCTTCATTCTGAATGTTGGAAATTGCTGATTTATTTGATTGGGAAACAAGATTTTTATTGTTTGCAGGTTTGGCTGTCAAAGAATTTAAGTTTACTAAATCATCAAATGTCACATTGATGCTTTCGACAACAACGTTAGTTCCCCGATTTAGAATTCGAAAAACTTTTTGTCATTAGAGTACCAAAAAGATTCCCTCGTCTGATTTTGGATCAAACTTGGACAGTTTGTCTGATTCATTTAGAACAAAGCACCTATTACCAAATACATGAAAGTATTTGATATTAGGCACAATGCTGTTGCATAGTTCATAAGGAGTTTTATTGAAACGACGGTGAATTAGGGATCTATTTTGGGTATAGCAAGCTGTATTGACAGCCTCAGCCCAGTAAGATGGTGACGAATGTGAGTATTGTAGCATGGTTCTTGCAGCTTCAACTAAAGTTCTATTTTTTCTTTCCACAACTTCGTTTTGCTCCGGAGTGTATGCTGTAGAGAACTGATGGGAAATGCCTTCAGAATCAAGATAAGAATCCAGAGTTCTATTCTTGAATTCTGTGCCATTATCAGTACGAATTGCTTTTACAGGTTGTCCTTGTTGAGTTTTGTGCTTTTTCAGAAACAGAATAATCTGTTGAGGCACTTCAGACTTGTGAGAGACAAACCTAACCCATGTGTACCGAGAATAATCGTCCACCATCACCAAAATATATCTTTTCCCATTTCTGGACTGTACCCGCATAGGCCCACAAAGATCCATATGAAGCAGCTGCAAAGGAGCTAATGTTGTTGAAACTTGAACAACCTTGTGTGGTACCCGCTTAAGTTTTCCTAACTCACAATCTTTGCACAGATGCTCTTTTTCAAACTTAAGTTTAGGGATGCCACTAACCAGATTCCCATTCACCAATTTATTAATATTTTTGAAGTTCAAATGAGATAATTTCCTATGCCATGACCAATTCAAATCTGATGCAGCTTTAGATAGCAGGCAAACAGAAGAACGAGATCCTTTGTCAGACAAGTCAATAGTATACAGATTTGACTTTCTGTTACCGCCCAAAATCTTAGTTCCTTCCTCATTTCTCAAAGAGCAAGACTTCTTTTTGAAAAGAACCTCCATACCTTTATCACAGAATTGTCCTATTGAAAATAAGTTATGACCAAGTCCCTCTACATAAGAAACCTTTTCTATTCTAACATTCCCTGTTTCCAACACTCCGTGGCCGAGGATTGGTGCTACCTGGTCATTCCCAAACTTTACATTTCCAGAGTATTTGTCCACAAACTGTTTGAGAAGACCCTTATCCCCAGTCATATATTTGGTACACCCGGAGTCCATGTACCAAAGATTGCTCTTCTGCACATAGAGACAAAAGGTGAACACCTTACCCATTGTGAAATGGGATGAGGTATGTTAGAAACAGAAGAAATAACAGGATCAGTAATCAAAAATTCAGATTTCTTTTGCTGTTTTATCTGCCATTTCCTAGGTTGCCATTTTCGTTTCTTTGTATCAGGAGGGACTTTGGTTGAGTTGTGGTGTTTATGAATCACAAAGTGATTTTGATGAACTGATTTACGAGAAGACTGAGTTGTTTGTGATTTGTTTGATGTAGAGTTTACAGTTACCTGTGGTATGGAAAATGGAGAAACTGGTTTGTTAACAATTTTGTGAGAAACAGATTTATTTGGTGAGTTTGCAACTTGAGTTTTGGATTTATTGAAAAATTGTTTTCGCAGTGAACGATTGAGTTTCTCTACTTCAATCTTTCGTATTCTTGCTTGCGTCTCTGACTCAGCCGTTATGCGCATTTCCTCAAGATGTTTTTCCCATTCACCAAACAGCATTGGTAATCTTCGATGTGCAAAGTTACGAAGGAAACTCCGCAGTTCATTCTTCTTTAATCATTGATGAATAATATTTACGATTAACAAACCAAGCAAAGATCATATCTTCCTCAGGATTTCTACAGTTTGGAACAGATTTGTAACCACGCAACATTCGATCTTGATGATATGTACAAGCATTTATACAATGACCTTCAACACAACCAGTACTAGCACAAAAAATATCTTTTTCAACAACCTATGATTTTGAAACACGATTTTGGCTGTTTGAAACAATATCAGTCTTTTTCTGCCAAATGAAACTAGATGAACAATTATTCACACAACGTTTATGATGGATTGAACAAAAAATAGGAAAAATATATCGGTTTCTAAAATGATGTTTTGTGTTTTGACTCTTGTCCTTGACTGTTGTCTGCTTGAGTGGTTGACCAACATCCGGCTTCTTCTTGACTTGTGGAATTTCTGCTTTCTTCTCCTTTGTCACTTCCGTTTGGAAAACAATTTTGTTTTTATCTGATTCAGAAGAAGATTTGTTAGATTCCTTATGGAAAGAAATTCTATAAGAAGATGATGCAGATGATGAAGGCTTGGTGCCTGATGTAGACCCTTTTTCACGAATACTTGTGGAATCACAAAACTGATTGCATTTGTGTGAAATATATTCTCTACAAGCTTTTGGGCAAGTAGGAATTGCAACACCCCAGCCACATTCCACTTCTTCCAAAAGCCGTTTGATTTTTTCATCACGAAGTTGAGTTTCCAATTCATAGATAATGAGTTGAGGAATTACCATATGTGCACAATCATAATGTTCTAAATTAGAAACATCTGATTTTTGAGATTCAATTACTTTCCTTTTTAAATTCGCACTCAACTGAATGATGGTTCTTTTATGATGCTCAACTTCCTTCTTTGTTCGTTCCAATCCCTCAGAAAATTCTTGAGTTTGATTAGTTAAAACATCATTTTCAAATCTCAGTTGATTCACCACTTCAGAGTTAGATTTATTACAATGAACAGCGGAAGACTGTAAGTGAGACATCTTTTCTTTCAACATTAGATTTTCAATTTCTAAAATGATGTTGTTAACTATGCAGTTTGTTTCAAGAATTTTCTGTCTACGCTGCAATTCCATGTGAGGAATGTACAAGCGTGGTGCATATGATGTGACATTTTGCTCTTGATTTGGAAAAAGTAGAGTTTCAGCATGGAAAATAGATTTATTCTTGAATGAAGAACCTTCGGTGGTTTCATACGAGGCATTCAGTGGATCCTAATTAAATGGTTTTTGACATTTTTCCGTGGTCTTTCTCTTGAAATCTTCTTCTCTTTTAACTTCCTCAGCAACAACAAAAACCATCTTTTCAGTTAATCCACAATTCATTCTTTCGGCCTGATAGAGTTGAGTACAATTGATTTTCTTGAAAAAGTCACTTTCATCATAACCTAAACCATTGTACTTATTTTGAAGATCTGGATTTAATGTTTTGAAAAGAGTATGATGAGTTATGGGTTTCTTACGAACAACTTCTTCAAGATTGTTAACTTTCGTTTCCAAAATTTGTTTTTCTTTCAAAATCAAATGAAAATTGATTTCAGCACTCAACTTAGCCGCATTTAGATCATGAACCTGTCTTTCTGTTTGCTCATGTATCTGATTCAATTCATTCTCTTTTTGTTTAATTAACTCTTGAAGTTGACTAAGGTGTGTCGTGTGTTCAGAATTGATGGCTTGATTCATTTTAAGATTAATGTTTTGTGTTTGCAACTTTTGATTCTTAGCAGTTAAAAATTGAATTTTATCAGCAAGTGCCATGATTTGAGCAGCATAGATATAAGAGTTATCAAGAGATACCTTCTCAGCTGTAGACTTTGACTCAGTTGAGAGAGAACTGGAGCTGGAAGTTGTTATTTCAGCTTCATCATCACTTTCATACTCACTCTCTTGATCTGATTCATCAAACTTAGCCATGAATCCAGTATCTGCATCTCCTATCTCTGCATCTTCAACCACAGTTATGTCTTCATCAAACTCCAACCCATCAATCTCATCTTCACTCTCACCATCAGACTCTAAAAATTCAAAATCTTCAACATTAGCCATGAGAACAAATTGAGCATGAACATCATCATCTTCATCTCAATCATCAGTATCAGACAGGAACTGATCTTCCTCTGCCAGTAGTGCTGTACCACTGTTCCTTTTCTTGATAAGATTCAGCTTAGCTTTGTAATATTCCGAGTCCTTCACCTTTGGCTTTTTGCAGTCTTTGATAACATGCCCTGTGCTTCCACAATTATAACACTTCGTAGGCTGTGAAGCTTGAATCTTCCTTTCATAACTCTTTTCCAGATTTGCACTGTCACTTCTTTGAACATTATTATCTCTTCTTCGAGATCCTGAAGTGTATCTCTGACGATTGTTGGTTTTGGACTTTGAAAACTGATTTTGTAACATGTTGGTGAGGTAAGCAACTGCTTGCATAACTTTTTAATTATCAACTGGCTCCTCAGTATCAGTCTCAGAAGATTCAGATTCTTGTATTTGCTTAAGTTTCAAAGATCTGCTTGAAGATCTGCCTCTTCTATCATTCACAACTAATGCCAAAGGATCAACATTCTCCTTTTGAGAACTCATACCAACCTCATCTTGATATTGGTTCAATTCTTCAAAGATCATGTGATGAGTGACCTTATTGAGAACCTTTTGGTTCATTTGTCGATAGATGGTCACTTGAGTTCTCCACTCAGGTCCAAGTGAATTCATGAACCTGGTATTCTTTGTAAGATCAGAATAAGTATCAAGCATTTGATTTCTGAGATCATTAATTAGCTTGCAGAATCTGCTGTAGGTATCAAACAATGTTTCACCTTCCTTAGAACGGAAGTGATCAAATGCATTTACTAGTGCAGTTTCCTTAATCCAAACCCCGGACTCAGTCCCTTCCATTTGTCTTGCAATCTCATCCCAAATTTCTTTGGCTGTATCAAGTCCATTGATCTTAATATAAAACTCTGCAGATAAACCATGCTTCAAATAATACTTTGCCTTTTGATCTGCTGTTGCTCAAAGCTTTTCATCAGCTGTATATTCTGTAGGAGTTTTAGGACGATTAATTTCACGAAGTGGGGGATTGTTGGTTGAATCAGCTGGCTGATGAAACATGAAGATACCATTTCCTTCCTTGATGCTTAACTTCATATACTCTCCATATTTTTCGTTATTTTCAATAAAATCCATAAACCTCCCTTTCCATACATTGTATTCTCCTCGATACAGTATGGGAGATTTAGTGTCAAAACCAAATGACAACGTTTTACTATAAGCACTCATGTTTAGATCGTTTCTCTAAAAAATTTCTTGTATTGTGAAAATTTGACAAAGTGTGAATTCCGATAAAACTACACTCTGAAATCCGATAAACTATGAAATCCGATAACCTTGAAATCCGATGAACTTAGAAATCCGATAACCTTGAAATCCGATGAACTTAGAAATCTGAGAATTTCAAATCCGATGAGTCAAAATCCGATAAAATGCAAATCCGATTAAGCAAATCCGACAAAATCCAAATCCGATAAAAATCTATGGGAATCCGATAAAAATCTATGGGGATTGAGGTAATCCAGGAACAATTCTATCGGAATTGATCGAAATCCGATAAAAATCTATCGGAATTAGAGAATCCGATCGATTTAAGCTTGAATTCCGATTAATTCAACAAGCACAATCCGATAACTTTAACTTTCAGATCTGAAAATCGAATTTTTGATCAAATCCTTTCCAATTGATCTGAGATTGTTCAGAATAGTTCGAAATACTCCAAATAACCCTTCTAAATCATAATTCCTCGATGTCTAACACTACAAATCAATTTTTCAACAGAATTTCTCACGAACTCAAAAACCCTTCAATCAATCATAACTTCAAATCTGTTGTTTGTAATGATCCAAATTTGATTTTCGAGTGTTGTATTGTTCAATTCCTTCCCAATGAACACAAATTCAACAATTCTAATCCATTAATTCTTCAAAATCAGAATCAAGCTCGTAAAAGATAAAGTTCTTGAAAATCTCGAAATTTCAATCAAATTTTCACCAATCAGTTGATGATCTTGCTTGTGATCCTTCAGAAACCAATCAGAGTTGGCTCTGATACCAATTGAAAGTCAAGATATGATTGTATAGTGATGAATTCAAATATGCAAGTAGAGAGAATATGTCAAGAACACCTTTAAGTGTGTGTTTTCTCTTCAATATGTCAAAAGATTACAATATGTCAATGTTTACTTAGTATTTATACTAAGTACTAAAACATACATATTACATCATATAAAGACTAGATCTAATCACTAAATTCTATATCTAACAATAGGTTTGAGTTTGTGTACCTATACTAGGTGCACAAAACGGCTTTATAAGTTTCAAACTTATAATCTTGACAAAACTTTAAATTTATAAAAATTTAACTAACACGACTAACAACCTGTAGTGGTATTCTAGTTTGTCATAAATCATGATTTTTCTCTGTTTAATAATTACCTATTATAAAATCCTTTTCAAAACATCACATACAAATATGGACAAGTATAAAAGTATCACAACCACGCAGATAATAAGCAGATAAGACCTATAGTTTTGCCAACTAATCCTAAGGTCAATCCTAAGGATAAAGGACTTGGATTCGCCTTCGTGATGTATTGTTCCCGCTTGCCTTGACACCTCCTCCGAAGTCTCCGAATAATGTGCAAGCTATCATCTTGGAAATCTTCTTGAACTCCGTCTTGATTATGAGACAAAACTACATCTACTCTATTACAAATACAATAATAAAAGGGGTTGTAAGTGGCACGCAGGCCTCCCCGAGCCAGTACAAGATTACAATTGAAAAAGGGATTGTAATTGGCACGCAGGTCTTCTCAAAACCAAAAATAAAAGAAGAAGAATAAAAGCAAGTCCTAAGTCGGCAAAACTATAGCTATATATCACAACCACGCAATTATATAAAATATAATCAACCACGCAGTTATACATATATAAAACGGTAAACTATGTGATAAACACATAAAACCTGATTCGTTTAACTATTCTCATCTACCCTTTTGATTAATAACTATCAATCAAAAATGAGAATTATAATCTTCTAAATTATTCAAATCACCTTGACCAAAACAGTTTTTCAATAAACTTTGAAAAACATAACTTTATCCAAAAACTTGAATAAATACTATATCGAGTTTTTACTAGTTTTACCAAAAAACATAAACACGACAAAAATTTGATCATTATTTGAATAACATCATCTTGTTAGTATCTCCTTTTATATAAACTTACCCTTTTAGAGTTTATTTATAACGTCTCAAGTGGACATCATAAATAAACATCCAAAAAGCTATATATTTCAATTAGACTAATTAAAATATATATGATTACTTGTTTATATAAAACTTATTAATTTTAAAACTTAAAATTTAATAACTTTGTATTTAATCGGAAAATCAATTTGGGCCTACTACATTTTGGGTCGAGGACCCCTTTTGGGCCGGATCGTTCTTGGATCGAAAACCCCACTTAGGCTGAAACCTTCCAGGCCGGAAACACTTCGGCCGAAACCATCCTGGACTGCAGCCCATCTGGGCCGAAGACCCGTAGTCAAAACGGATGGGCCGTGGTACCTGGGCCAAAACCTCACCACATCACCAAGCAGCTGCCGCCGACCTACTACCGACCGCCGCTGATCACCTACGACCACCTGACGCTGCCGCCTGCGACCGCCGCTTGCGACCGCCGCACCTCGGCTGCCGCCGTCGGCCGTGGTGTGGTTTTGTCAATATCCGATTAATACAGAATTAAAATTTTAAAATCTAATCCTTTTAATCTATTAAAACTAACTAGTTTTAATATCCTGATTAAAAACTTTTTTTTATCAAAAATCATAATCCTTTTAACCATTTAAACTAACTGTTTAAACATTGTGATCAATAGGATTAAACTTTTAGCAACTGGATAACAAAAACAACTTGTTTTGGTATCCTTCTTGATTTTAAAAAATATCACAGAACAAGTAGAAGATCAAGAACAAACCTTAAATCTAAGAACATATAAAAATAGAAAATATAGATCATAGAGCCGAGGCTCTGATACCACTGAAGGGTTTTGATCTGACCAAACCACCTTATGACACAAACTGGTCAAGCCCTGGGTTTGATTCTACTGGTTAAATCCTAAAGCGGAAACAGATTGAACACAACTCTCTAAACCCCAAAAGGGTTAGGATCTTACTAACGATCATATTAGTTTCTCAACAACAAACCAGATAAATGGTTTAGTAAAACAATACCTGCTTGATCTTGGGATTGCTAAAAGTAGTCCACCACTACTGCACCACCAATGAACTGGCTGCTAGACCGCTCCTGGATTTACCCGAGAATCAAAAACGCCAACTTACATGTGTGTGTGGTTGTTCGTCGATCACCCCAAAAACCGAGAGGGTTTTTGTTTCTTTCATTCGACGTAGAGAAAACCGAGAGAGAGAGAGAGAGAGAGAGAGAGAGGGAGTTTGACGCAGAGGGAGAGGGGCGAGGGAGGCTAGGGTTTCTCTGTTGATTCCTTTTGGAATGCTTAATGATCAAATGAGCCTTATCTAGGTTTAAATACTTAAACCTTATTCAAGCCCAAGCCCGTTCAATTAAAGCCCATGACTTTAATTGAAGTTTCATTCCTCTCACTTTGACCCCCTGGACTTTACTAGTTAATTGATTAACTATTAATTAACTGGTCCGTTAAATATTAAAATTAATATTTAATTTCTCTTTAAATAATAAATGACTATTTATTATTTCTTTTTCTTCTTAATAATTAATTCAACTGATTAATTATTTATTTTTTCTCTCTAATAATTAATCTATCTGATTAATTATTTCCACACAGAATTATGGTAAATCCCAACTGTTCTAATTTGGGTGTGTAGCAGTGTGACCCTTTAGTCTCTTATAACATTGGATACAATGTACCCATTAATTATCTCTGCATATAATCAAACAATTTAAGCCTCTGGTCTCTTCCACCATTCTATGATCAATTCGTTGTGAGTTATCATATGCATGAGATGGACAAATTCATCATGGAATTGCATGGTATGCTGAGGACCGCTGAGTCCAACATGAACAAGCATAAGTCCACCGCTTCCGCTCCCATCCTGGTTATCTCGGAGGGAAGCTCCAAGAAAAGGAAGAAACCGGCCTCCACCAATAAGGGTAAAGGTAAGGTGAAGGTCGGGCCACCCAAGCCTGCTTCTGCCCCGGAGCCAAAGCCGAAGGGTCCAATCCCTCAAGCTAAGACTCCGGAAGAGGCGGTTTGCTTCTTTTGCGGGGCGAAGGGGACATGCGCCGAAGCTGCCCAAAGTACCTAGAGGGCCTAAAGAAGCTTCGAGCTTTGGGAGCGGGCGCTTCCACTTCAGGTATGTTTATGATTGAACTCCATCGTACATCTATATCTAACGGCTGGGTTTTGGATACCGGTTGTGGCACTCACGTTTATAACATTGTGCACGTACTAAAGGGAAGTAGAAGGTTGAGAGATGGGGAGCTGGATCTAATCATGGGGAACAAGGTGGTCGTCCCCGTATTAGAGAAAGGAAGCGTGGAGCTTACATTTAATTTTGGCTACTCTATTGTTTTGAAAAAATGTATAATATTCACCGGGAGTGGCGCGTAACATTATCTCTTTCTTTGCTTTGTATGATGATGGATATTATTTTGGTTCTGAAAATGAAATAATTTCTTGTTTCAAAAATGATATTTGTTATTTTAAAGCATATCCATGTCATGGTATATACGAAGCTGATGCATACCGTCAAAATAGTAGAACAATCATGAATATCGATTCTGGATCCAAAAATAGTTTGGATAAATTTTCCTTATAGCATAGTCGTCTTGGCCATATAAACAAGAAACGTATCACCAAGCTCCGACGGATGGGATCTCGGAATCATTCGACCTTGGGTCAAATGAAGTATGCGAGTCTTCCTTATTGGGCAAGATGACTAAGTCACCCTTTACCGGTGTGGGTGAAAGGGGTAAAGACTTGTTGGACATAGTGCATACTGATGTATGTGGTCCATTCAAGCATATTACAAGGAATAACTCAAGATACTTTGTTACATTTACTTATGAATTTAGTAGATACGGATATGTCTACTTGGTTAGGTATAAGTCTGAGACCTTTGAGGTCTTCAAGACATTCCAAAATGAAGTCCAAAATCAAATGGGCAAGACTATCAAAGTACTTTGCTCCGATAGGGGAGGCGAATACTTGAACTTGGAGTTTCGTGATCATGTGGTAAGTTGTGGGATTGTCTCACAACTAACTCCTCATAGGATGCCACAATTGAATGGTGTTGCCGAGCGGATGAATGGGACATTGTTGGACATGGTCCGATCTATAATGAGTCACACGGATGTACCCAATAGTTTTTGGGGGTACGCTCTCGAGTCGGCGACAATGATCCTTAACCTCGTACCAACTAAGAAAGTCCAAAAGACACCTTATGAGATGTGACATGGAGTAGCTCCTAAGGTAGCAAATCTCAAGGTTTGGGGATGTCCTGCCTACGTTAGACTTGAGGTAGAGGAAAACTTGAACCAAGGTCAGTAAGGTGTTATTTCATCGGGCATCCATTCGGAGCCATGGGATATTTATTTTATAAACCTTGTGAGAACAATGTGTTTGTTCCAAGAAGGGCAGTTTTCTTTGAAAGGGAACTGATATCCATAGAGTCCGGAGGTAAGAGGATAGATCTTGAGGAGATTCTAGAACCCATGGAAAAAGGGACTAATGTCGGCACTAGCACTCAACCCGAAGTAGTTGAAACCGAGAAATATGATGCATCGGTACTTGACAACACTCTGTTGATTCCTCGTAGGTCTGGAAGACCACGTAATGAGCCCGAGAGATATGGGTTTCTCATAACTAAGGGCAATGACTTATTGGTGGATCATGATGAGCCCACGAACTACCAGGAAGCCGTAGCGGGCACTGAGTTTGCTAGGTGGAAGGAAGCAATGGAGATTGAGATGCAATCCATGTCGGACAACCAAGTCTGGGTATTGGTAGATCCTACACCTGGGTGTAAGACAGTAGGGTGTAAATGGGTCTTCAAGAAGAATACCGGCATGGATGGCTCTATAGATACCTTTAAAGCCCGACTGATAGCTAAAAGCTTCATACAAACTCATTGTATTAACTATGAGGAAAACTTCTCACTAGTGGCCATGTTGAAGTCTATCAGAATACTTATGGCCATAGCTGCATTTTATGATTACGAGATATGGCAAATGGATGTAAAAACCGTCTTCCTTAACGGGAAGCTAAATGAAGAGGTGTTTATGTCACAACCTGAGGGTTTTGTACATTCAGAATATCTTGATAGAGTCTGTAGACTAAAGAAGTCAATTTATAGGTTTAAGCAAGCATCTCACAGCTGGAACCTGTGCTTTGATGAGAAAATCAAAGAGTTTGGAGTTTTAAAAAGCAAGGATGAACCATGCGTATATGCCAGGGCTAGTGGGAGCGCTGTAGTATTCCTTGTCCTATATGTACATGATATTTTAATTATTGGGAATGACGTCCCAACCTTGAAAGAGGTTAAATCTTTTCCTGGGAGTTGTTTCTCTATGAAGGACTTGGGAGAAGCAGCGTATATTTTGGGGATAAAGATCTATAGAGATAGATCTAAGAGGCTCATTGGGCTTAGCTAGAGTGCATATATCGATAAGTTCTTGAAGCGATTCAAGATGAAGGACTCAAAAAGGGGTAACACCCCTACGCTGGATGGAGTAACATTGATCAAGTCTCAATGTTCTAGTTCCAAAGAGGAACTAGACGTAATGAAGAGGATCCCTTATGCTTCGGCTATAGGGTTAATCATGTATGACATGCTATGCACTCGTACTGATGCATCGTGTGCCTTGAGCATGGCGAGTAGATATCAGGCTAATCCGGGGCAAACTCATTGGACAACCGTTAAGAACATTCTCAAGTATCTTCAGAGGACAAATGAGATGTTCTTAGTCTATGGTGGTATGGAAGATCTTAGAGTACATGGTTACTCTGTCGCTAGCTTCCAAACTGATAAGGACGACTAGCGATCGCAATCGGGGTTTGTGTTCCTTCTCAATGGTGGTGCTATCAGTTGGAGGAGCTCCAAGCAAGACACGATTGCTGATTGAACTACCGAATCAGAGTTCATTGTAGCTAGTGAAGCAACAAAGGAGGCTGTGTGGATGAGGAGGTTCATCCAAGATCTTGGAGTGGTTCTTAGCATTACCGACCCCATTGAGATCTTTCGTGACAATGAGTGTGCGGTTGCATTGGCTAAGGAACCCAGAACTCATAAGCGAATGAAGCATATTCCTAGGAAATACCACTTCATCATAGATGTCATAGAGAGTGGTGATATTTCCATAAGCAGAGTAGCATCGGAGGGCAATTTGGCTGATCCGTTCACTAAGCCGTTGTCACAAGCAGTGCATGATTCTCACACTAGATCGATAGGTGTTAGATTCGTTTGTGACTTGGCTTGAGTGTGTCTTTTGGTTTATGTTTGATATGCATTTGTATTTTAGGAACACTAAGCAGTATTGTATTTCATACTATATCGATTATTAAATGTGATTTAATAATACGCCGAGGGCGTGTATTTTCATGAATCCTTACTGGGTTCCATCTTAGCATGTTTAATTACTTCCCAGAATGTTTTTCCATTCTAAATATCCATAGTCAGTCATTCTTCTAGGGGAGGAATTTTGAATTAAGACTGAGGGAAGTGGTTGGTCGCTATCCAATGATGGATTGGATAAAAGAGACGCAACACTTCGTCTGTGCTTGCCTAGGTCAAGTGACTGGATGACCCACACCTGAACTTACTTCATGGTTTCTGTCACGAGTAAGTCAGGATGATAATATCATATCTTCCTTGGACCAGAGATACATTTGTTCCAAAGCATGGACCTGCTTTGCTTTGATTGCTTTCAAACGCAGTTCGTAACTGGCTATTATAAAGGGAGCTTTTACGTAAAGTATGGTGTATGTGGCGGAGCAATGTAATCTAAGGGATTTGTTCCTCTAGTCTTAGAGAGATATCCATGGGCCCCTCAATGATTGAGTACTGACGTAAAAAGCATGGCCATGATCATGATTTCGATGATGTTTGATCGATTGCAATCTGATTTGTGGTGACCATCAATCGAGATCGAGAAACATAATTGTGAACGATCTGGAAATTGACATTTAACCATGTCTTATGTTCACACGGATATCACGAATAAAGGGATGTTTGATCATTTATCAATAGGGCCACTTCGTACCTGTTTGGATTTGGATTTTGTTCAGGATGACAAAACTCATACTGACTTGGGGGCAAAGATTCCTTACTAGAGGCCGTTCTTTGTTTTGTGGTTTATGGGTACGACGTGTCATGTGCAAGTGGGAGTTTGTTGGAGTATTCCCACTGACGCACGCACGCTATTGGAATCACTACCGATAATGTATGGGCCTATTGGGTTACACACCGGGGATCAATCTCGACAGCCTAAAAAGTGGAGGACTGAACATCTCAAAATGGAAAACGGTTGGTCTTTTGTGGCGGTCACGACGCAATTCCTTAACGGATCGCTCTGCGATGGCGTGTCAGACTGCATGCAATCATTTTGTTTTCCACCTCCAATTTCAACCAATGCATGTCCATCTTTTAGAGAACCTCTTGGACGGTCAAGTGGGTATCTAAGGGGCACTTGAGGCTTATAAAATACCCTCCTTTGTCTTAGATTCCAACCTTTTGCCAAGTATACACACTAAACACTTAGAGTTCAAGAGAGCTTCATACTAGAATGTCTTGTGTGTAAGTCCAGGAGATTGGTTGTTAGAGGCTGTTGGAGGTTTCTAGGATTAGAAGACTTCACAAGCTTGCTAGTACAAGGAGGTTGAACATATCCGGGGTGGACTTCGGTAGAGGAAGGCGATTTCGGCTTTCTAGTCATCACCAAAGTTTCTCATCAAGACTAGGAGTTCCAAGAGGGTATACTTCTTCTTCCTATGCTATTTTTCATGTTGCATTTCAGTAGCTATAGAGTTTGGTCCATATTTAGGGTTTCCTTGATTTATGCTTGTACATTATGCTTTTTATGTTGTACCCTTTGCTTCCGTTGTGTTCGTGAAACCCCAACATAAAATTTCTGATTAATTTTATAAGAGACCATATACATATATACGATCACACTCTAGTAAAAAAAAGACCTTTAGTCACACTTTTCCAAAACAGTCCAGTCACACTTTTGATGTGCTTATAAGAAAACTTTGGTCTTACATGACACAACATGTGTAAGGACCACAAGCATGGTACATCTCATGAGAACTCTGCAGTTAAGCGTGCTTGGGCCGGAGATATTCATGGATGGGTGACACTTTTGAAAACATTGTGTGACCATAAAATGGTTGCAGAAACGTTTTAAGTATTTATGTGTGACTAAAAACTAAACAATAACGACACTTTTAATAGACTTGTGTGACCATAGGTTGAACAACGGTGACCCAAATAACAAAATTGTGTGTCTAGAAAATGTTTGTTGTCACACTTTTGGACAATTGTTTAATTTCAAAACGAAAAGTCCATACCCTATAGTCACACTTTTAAGCAACGGTCACATTTTTTTATATGCTATGGTCACTAATTTTTCGTGTGACCATAACATGACTAAAATGGCACTATCTTCGGTCAAATTTTTGTGAAAAAAAAAGTGTGACCGTAGGCACACGGTAACACTTTTTTGGTGTGACTAAAGGTCACTTTTGTACTAGTGCCTGCACTATGTACTACCATACCTGCTCGCATAGCAACTATAAATGGACAGATAAACTACGATTCGGTTTACTTCACTCCTAAATCGTATAATCCCTTTCCACAGGGAACTTTAAACAACACAAAATTACAATTAAAAACAAATTTTAGCTTGATCGTCTAATATCTACGTAGCTACTTGTCGACTCTGAGCTGCGTGTAAGCTCTCACGAATTTGTTTGTATGTTTTCTATCGTTTTCTGCACAAACTTGGTACTACCAAGTATCCTATGACCAACCTCACCCCAACAAACCAGGGTTATACAATGCCTCCTGTATAGCATCTCATATAGAGACATCCCGATACTCGCATGTTAATTATTTTTATAAAGGAATTTCGCTAATGGAAGATATGTACCTCAGCTACCACCAAAATCTAAAACACCCGCCCGCAACATATCCTCTAGAGTTTGAATCATCATCTCACTCTGTCCATCAATCATTGGATGATAGTCCGTACTAAATTGAAACTTCGTTCCCAAGTCACTGTGAAACTTTCCCCAAAACCTGGAAATGATTTCCGTATCTCTGTCGGACACCACCGACACCGGCACATCATGCCTAGAGATTACTGTTTTCTTATACACACTAGCCATGCTGCCGACGAATAAGTTTCACGTTTTAGTATAATGTGTGCACTCTTAGTCACCCTATCCACCCCCACTCAAATTGTATCAAAGTTTCTCAGTGTTCTCGGTAGCTAAATTGTAAGATCTATCGTAATGTGCTTCCTATTTCCATTCTCGAATTTCCAACGGCTGCAACTTATCATGCGGTGTCTAGTACTCGGCTTTGACCCTTAGACAGGTCAAACATCCCTCAACATATTTAGCCATATATCTCCTGATCCTGGGCCACCAATAATCTATTTTCAATCTCCTTACATCTTTGTTACCCCTGAATGAATAGAAAATTTCAATTTATGAATCTCTTCTAATAACGTTGACCTAATATTGGTCATCTCTGACACCCATGTCCACCCATGATGTGTGAGCAAGTTTCGACTGTTTTTCACTAAGTTCTTAACTTGACCCTTGACTCATTCCCTAATGAAGTCCTCCGGCTTAATCGTCTCGTCCTGCGCTGATCGAATCAATTCAACAACGAAGTAGTAATCGTCATCTTCAAACATTTCAATGTAAGTAACACACATCTTGACCTACAAAACAAGACATCGGCCAAAACATTAGCGTTACCCGGTGATATGAGATTTCACAATCATAATATTCTACCCAATTTAGTCATTCCCGCAGTCGCACATTCAAAATTTTCTAACGCGCGGAATATTTTAAACTCTTAAGATCGGTATATTTAGTACACTTAAACCCATAATGGTAATATTTCCAATTTTTTAAACACGAAACCACGACCGCAAGCTTTAGATCATGTATTGCGTAATTTCTCTTGTAGTGTTTAAGATGTCACAACGCGTACGCAATCTTTCTTCCCCTGCTGCATTAGTACACACCCCAAACCGCAGTGCGATGCATCATAATGAACCACTAAATCTTCCATTCCCTCAGGTAAGGTCGACATTGGAGCTCCACACAATTCTGTTGTAAAGTTTCAAAAGCTATCTACTGAGCTTTTCCCGAGATAAACTTTTCACTTTTTTTGGTTAGTTTCGTTAATGACGCCGGAAACTCTGAAAAAATCTTGGATAAATCGTCTTCAATACACTGCCAATTCTATAAAACTCCTAATCTCGATAGAATCTTTAGACTGTTCCCGCTTTATGACTTCAAACTTGGCAGGATCTACTTTTATCTCCTCTTTGTTCACAAGATGACCGAGTAATTGAATCTTTCGTAATCGAAGCTCGTATTCTAAGAATCTTCGTATACCGATCTCTTGTTTCAGATTTGCTAGTATCTCTCGAATATGTAGTTCGTGCTCTTCTCCGGTCTTAGAATATATTAATTATTATCGAAGAATAAGTGAATCGATATAACATGAAACGGCACGTCCCGTACATCAAATTCCTAAAGGCGGCTGGTGCATTCGTAAGCTCGAAGGGTATCATTACCAACTCGTAGTACCCTACCTCGGCCTAAACGCTATCTTGTAGTTGTCTCCCATACATACTCGGAGTTGGTGATATCCAGATCGTAGATCTATCTTTGAAAACCATGTCGCTCCTTGCAACTAATCGAACAAATCATCTATCCTGGATAGCGGGTAACGGTTTCTTGACAGTAGTCTGTTTAGTTCCCTGCAATCAATTCACATGCGAAATTGTTCATCCTTGCTTTTTCACAAAAGCATCAGTACTTCCCAAGGCGGACTTCTCAGTCGTATGAAACCCTCGTCCCACAATTCATGAAGCACACTCATTAATTTCTCCATCTCTGGAGGTGTTAACAGATATGGTGTTCTTAGCTATCGGTGCCGTACCCGGCACTAGATTGATCTATAAATGTACCTGACGCTCCGGCGGTACCCCCGACAAGTCACTCGGGATTATCATGGGATATTCCCTCATCCCTAACATACCACTTATTTTCACCGCTCTCTAATCTTTCGTATCGTCGATCACATACACTAGAAGCACAGATACCCGTGCTGCAATTACTTCCTCGCCTTATAGTCGCGTAGAAGGCCGTGACTCTCTTTTCGTTTCATAACAGTTACTAGTTCTCCCCCACTTGGGGTTTGAATCCCTATTTAGTGTCACTTGCAGTCCATCACTTATGTGTTGACTCTACCAATCCACTCAGACAATGTGATGTAGTTCTTTCACCTTACTAGCCATCAGCTAAAAATTTTCGGATGAATCTGTTCCAAAGTCTTGTCTACAACGTCTACCATCTTATCTATCACAAGGAAATCCACATTTCCTCCCCCAACAGTAACCGCTGGTACCCTCGGCTGACGTCTCGGGTCGGTCCCAGCTCTTAGACGCGTAGTATCATAGTCTCGAGGTACATTCATAGCTCCCCAATAAATAAATCTCGGTTTCCCCGAGTATTAACCATTTGAAGCGTAGATAACATATTATAAGTTGGGTAGGCGTTACTATTGGGAAAATGATCTCATCCGTTAAGATTTGATGTGACAAAGTTCAGTTTGTAAGATGTGTTCTACATATAACTGAAACAGAATTATAAAGCTTAGTTAGACAGAATACTCATAGTGATTCAGACTGGGTATAAGCTGAGTGTAAGCTGTACATATGTTTGATCAGCTTAGACTATATCTTAGTCAGATTATCAATGTGTTTGATAAGCTGTGTATGTAAACTAAGATATATATATTGAGTTTCAGCTTGATGAGTCTCAAGCTGAGTGACTCAGAGTGTATACTGAGTCAGCTCAATAGAGTTTCTAAATATGTTTTAGTTAACTCTTTGGACTTCTAAGGATGAGTTAGTTAATATACGTGTAACTACATGTTTGTTTTCGAGTGTATTCTCGAAGAACTCAGCTTGATGAGTGTCAAGCTGAGTAACTCAGTCCGACTAAAGAAGTCAGTTTAAAGATAATTTTAATGTGTTTTAAATTTATCTTTTATCTCTCTATATCTACGGCAAGGATAAGAAGATTCTAGAATCAAGTTTGAAGATTGAAGAATCAAGATTCAAGATTCAAGATTCCGGGTTATCCGATAGTTAGTTAGCGAATTAGGCTGAATCTTAATTTGTTAGATTCCGTAGGCATAGGATTATAAATACTTATCTCCTGATAAGTTTAGAGGTAAGACTTAGAATTACAACTAAGTGTTGTAGAGCCAAAACCTCACCTCACCGTACATGTTACGATTCTTGAATCACTGTTTGTAAGTTCAACGTGATCAAGATATTCACAGATTTCCAATCTGTTCGTGTGTTCGAATAATCACATTAGTTGTGATATTGGTAAGTTATCAATCTGTGTAAATCCTGTTTAGAGAGTCGTCAGTATCTATAATCATAAGTTGATTATAGATAGCTAAGTTTGAGAGATTGAGAGATTTATATTAGGTGGTTATATATCAAGAGTTGCTTACTTGATAGTTACTGTAATCATCTTCTTATTCAAAGCATTGTAATCATCTTCTTAATGAAAGCATTCGATTGATTGTGGTTTGATTTACTTTGTGTAACACTTTTATTTGATTTGTTCAATTTCAGCAGAAAGTATATTCAACCCCCTTCTACACACCTGTTGCTTGTTGTTATTCTCACCAAGGCACCAACAACTGGTATCAGAGCGGGCTGAACGATTTCATAAGTTGAAAGTTCAAGATTCTGAGAAAGTTTACAATGTCTACAAGCAACGATTCTTCAAACTTTCCACAGATGTCTGCCAAAGGATGTCCCATATTTGATGGATCTGACTATCCTATGTGGAAGTTTAGAGCCATGCTATTCCTCAAGTCTATTCATAATCGTATGTACGATGTTATCATAAAAGGACCAATAATCCCCAAAATTCTTGCATCTGTCAGTGATTCATCTCCTGGCAGATCTGAAAAGGATATGAGAAAGCCTGTTGCATCCTGGACCGAAGAAGATTGGAAACTACATTCTTTGGATGACAAGGCAAAGAGTGTTCTGGCAAATGCCCTGACAAATGAGATCTTGCATACAGTGACTGGGTGTCAAACTGTAAAAGAGATCTGGGATACAATGAGTATTACATATGAGGGCACTGATCTGGTCAAGCAGCATAAGAAAAATCACTTGAATAGATCCTATGAAAACTCCTTTTCAAAGAAGAATGAAACCTTGCCTGATTTGTTCACAAGGTTTTACTGCTTGATAAATGACCTACTTGTAGGACCGTGGGGGTTCTAAACTAACACACCCTAATGCTAGGACTGATCTAGGATGAGAAATAGTGCGGAATATCTATTTCCCAAACCTCCTAAGGATTCTAAGATCTGCTTAGGTGTCCGGCACACAGTTAACACGAAGAACACACAGAGTAGGACAAAGAACAACTCTAAGAACTCACACAGAATGCTTAAGGCTGCCCTTGGATTCGAGATTAACACTAAGTTCTTGATTAACGAGGTTATGCGTACGATTACGAAGGCTCACTAAGGCTTAAGGTCGATTTCCGGTAGTTATATGCGGTTACGGACGATTACCTCACGATTACCTGATGATTACTGATTACTCTCGATTATTTGAGCTAATACGAGGTTAATACGTATTTATAGTATGGAAAACGCGTATTTCCTTAATTAATTTCCACTACGCACGTGGTGCAATGCACTGCGTACGTAGTTAATCCAGTACGCACGTACCGGTTGTTTTAATAATAATTAATTAAACATTAATCGACCACCTCACCACGCACGTAGTGAGCTCCACTACGCACGTAGTGAGATTCATCACGCACGTGATGACCTTCACTCATACTTAAACTTCCAAACACACATCAACACATGAATAAGTACTTGTAAGCTTAAGACAAACATAAGTAACCAGTTAGAATGTATAAACATACAAACCATTAATCAAAACACATTTGAATTAACATTTCAAGTAAACATGTATGTATTGGATTGATAAGAACTAGGGATTTACAATTATGCACGAACAAACTCCCCCTAAGACCTAGTTCTATCAACAAAAATTGCACTAAGCAAACACAATGACAATCTAGCTGTTACAACGTTGTAGACTTGACTTCATCAGATCCAGCATAGATGTCAAATGCAAAACAAACTCGAACGACTTTTTGAAATTGCAATGCCAAATCCATGTACTGATCTTTGTAGAGGATTGGATTGTAATACAAAACTGTGATGTCGTCCTTTCCAAAACTCTTCATCCACATAGGATCGAAGATCTTTATCGTCTCACCTCCGGAAAGTTCATCATCCAATATAATCACTGCCTCGGTTGTCTTCTCGTTGAAGTACCACCATTTAAACCTTGCGCTCCACCCAGTAGACATGGTTTTCAACGGTAATTTTTTCATACAACGAGGAGCTTTGCATTTTAACACTTTGAGCTTTCTTCCTGTCAGTGGATCAATCTTAGTTGGATGGCTCTTGACACCTGGCACATAAGGCTTTAAGTTTTTCCATCCAAATCGAGCCTCACGCTTCACCAGCGTCTCAAAACATTTTGCCATGCTGTGATCGTCACAATTTAAAAGGGACAGACTAGCAAGTTGTCGGATTTCATAAAACGGTAACGTTTGAATATCATTTGCTCTCTTGAAGTACTCAACATCCCTTTCCCTCTTAATTGCATAAACGTTAAATTCAGGCACATAGCACCAACCAACTATTTCACCATCAGTCTTTTTACGAAGAGTTTGATAAAACTTTGAATATTCTGGTGAGCTTGCAGCCTTTTTCTCCTTTCCTGCCTGACGCTCAAGATAGCGTTGAAACTTCTTTCTTCTTGCCTCTCTTTCTTCTTGCTTAGACTTTCGATTACCTAGATATTTGTCTAAGTCGAAATCAACAGTTGTTTGTTCTCTCGCTTCAGCTCGTCTATTGATTTCCTCAGCATTAGTTTTTTTTAAAGAGATCTACAAGGTCAGGCAGGTTATCGTCCTTTTGTTGGCCAGGATAATGCTGATCTGTTTCATCCTCAATCTCTATGTCATCGGTATCAAACACCGGTTCCTGTTCTGCTTGAGGTGGTGGCACAAAGCTTTGATCCACCTCTTCTAGAATTACGTCCTCGACAGGAATCTGCAGCAGTTCGGCAATTTGTTCTTTAGTCAAGAATGGAAGTATTTCTCCTTCCTCTGCATCATACTCATTTTGAGAAACAATTTGCCCTTGGATACTCAGCAGACGAGACGATTGAGGAATCTCAGCTTTCAACGGCTGAACAATTAAAGGATCTTCACACAGAAATAAGAAACCATAAACATGTGTAAGTTGAAAACAAACATTTCATTTCAAAATAAACATTTAAATACATATGATTGTTTCAATTCTATACATGATAACTAAATAGTTACAAAGTCACATAGACTAAAAATCAACCTTGTTCATCTCCTGAGTATGCCCCAGCTGGTTCAGACTCGGCAAACTCCTTCAGCTTTAGCACCTCTTCGTCTTGCTTTTCCACGTGTGCCTTCAGCCTCTTGAACTCTTGAGTGTATTCAATTAAGATCCTTTCCATGGTCTCATTCTTTTTCTCCAACTCAATTATTTTCAAATCTCTCTCTTCATCCCTTTTCACCAAGCTCTCTATTTGCGCATCTTTCTCCACATCTCTTTTCAACAAATCCTCAATCTGTGCATCTTTCTCAACCATTTTCTGTTTCACTTCCTCTAGCTCCAGCTTCCTTTCTTTCTCGTCTTTAATCATATCTAGCACGTAGCTTTGGAGCTTGCTCAGACTTTCTTCGACAGCTATATTTGGTAGCTGAGAACCAGTTTGAGACGGTCCTGCAGCACCTTGAGCAGCGGTAGTGACTGGAGCGGCTGTTACTGTGGAGGGTTTGACAATAATCTCTGCAGAAGCAACCAGCGGCTTGAACTTGTAAACTTTCTTCTTCTTTTTCTCAGGCTCATCTACTACAACCTTTTCCTTCCTTTTTCTAGTCAACTCATCCTCATCCTCCTCGAAAAAGTCATCAACATTCATATCGTCCAAGCTTGAGGGGATAGCCTCTCCCCCAGTGGGATCACGAGCCTCTTGGCTCTGAACTTCAGGTTCCTCATCCTCATCGTCAGACACTATTTCAATATTTTCAACCTGAGATGTTGAGCCCTCGTTTCTCCATAGATGTTTTCTTTCTGGAGCTTGATAATCTTTGTTTCCCAGGTGGCAGATTAATCTTCTTTTCGGAGGAACTGAGGTGCCTATGTATCTGCTCATTTGTCGCACTGTCTGATCATTCATATGTTTCAACTTGATTCGATCCCCATCTTCTTTTACCAACCCCTCAACTTGGGCATGAATCACTATCTGAATAAACCTGGGATACATCAAGAACTGCCCCTCCTTCTTGGACAAGTTTTCCTTTAGGCAGTTGAAAATAACCCTTGAGATGTTGAATTTAACATTTAGCACAAGCGCTACAAACAAATGAGAGTACGTTTGATTTAGCTGATCATGGCCAGTTCTCCGTGCCCGAAACACTGAGATATAACATGCATCAAGTAGCGATACGGAGGGCATAATTTGGTTTTGTATACAGATTCATTTCTAATTTCACCGGTGTATCCACACCTCAGCAGACAACCCTTCACCCGGCAGACATTCAGAGAGGTTGGATCGGTGATATCGTCTCCGAGCTCGAGCAGCTCATTTAGTATCCCTTCAAAAACAAACACGGGTTGTTCTCTCACCACCCCTTTAATCCCACTCATATCTTCATCATAAACGGCAGTTCTCCAGAACTCTAGTTGATGCGAGGTGTAAGCAGTGCATGTAGTTGTGATTGCTGTATAGATTCTCGACCTCATCAAATAATCAATGATCTCATCACAATCCCTGGTCAATTTATTCTTAGTCACAAAGGCCCGACTATTGTGCATGTCACTTGCTTTAAGATCCGCCTTTGCCTGACTGCCAGATGCAGTCCCAGTGATGTTTTGAGTCGAGGAGCTTCCAATTTGTGCAGGTTCCATTGTTTAAATTCTGTGGAATAAAAATTATGCTCATTATAATGAAACATCCAACAATTTCAACACACAGCTAAAATCTGAAGATTAAAAATTAAACGTTCATTTCGAAAATTTAAAGTTTTCACCACGCGTGCAATGACCATTATTACGCACGTGATGAAAGGTCTTCGTGCGAAGTGGTTTGACGTAACAAAACTTTAATTTATTTAAACCATGATGCACTTCGCACGTGATTCACACAGATCGCACGAAGTGGAGTTCACTTCGTGCGGCCGGAACTCATCAAGTTCATCGTCTTCATTACTGAGTTCGTGCGAGATTGAATCATTTCGTGCGAAATGACCTTCACTTCGCACGACTAACATTCAAGCTTCAAGAACAGTTCGTCGCAACTTTTAACTTAAAACCCTTGATTTATGATGTTTTTGTTTAGATTTAGTAATTAAAGATCATCTAATTAAGTCCATGATCGTTCCTTTTCACTTACATCTAACAAATTAACACATTACGATCACTTGTAATCTGGTTTTAAAGTTTTTAGTCTTTCAAACATAAAATCGAGTATAACTCGAGATCCAACCGTTGGATTGAAGCGAAAAACATACCAAAATGATCACAACACAAAGGCAAATCACACGAATGAAACGAATAACTCTTTCAACACAAAAGTCAGAATCAAAATCGAGAGAGAATGGTGTGTACTGTAGAGATTATGAATGCGTAATGACGAATACGCACGGAACCAACTTATATACCCTATTTCACTTCGTGCGAAGTGAGATCACTTCGCATGTTGCTGCCTGAAGTGCACACCTAAAGTGACACTTCACTTCGCACGCAATGGACGTCACCACGTGCGAATTGGACATCATTTCGCCTCTTGATCTTTGACCGTGAAGTATGACTGCACTACGCACTTTGTGCCATCCAGTTCGTGCGAGGTGCAGTAACTTCGTGCGAATTGAGTTTCTCATATAAAAGTTAAATTTTTCTTGACGATCCTGTACTCAGCACACAACGGTTAGTAACTTCAATGCAAATCAAAAACTTTTAAGCACACGAAAACACAAGAAACTATATATAAAAGAAATAAACATACCAAAAATCTTTTTGTATTTTTCGGAATAAAAGAAACTGAAAATGCTGAATGTTAACAAATTAAATCCTAAAAACTAAGAGGCAGAAATGAAGACACTAAAGAGATTTGCAAAAATTTAAATTACTGAAATTAAATCTTTTTGTGAGAAGGTTCCAAGATGGAATCAGTACCAGCACATCTATACTTAGTTATCATTCATTTCAGAACCTTAGGCACAAACATACTCCCTCAATTTCTGTCTGTCAATCTAACTTTCCTCAGATAATGACAGATTTGATTTCAACATTTTCTGATTATCTAGACTGGGTACATGATTAAGACTATCTCTTTTAAAATCTCACAGTGTTTTGATTCACTTAGTCGGTTGCACAACTTGAGTACCCAACTACCATGCTTATGTGCTTTGTGATTTTGTCAACGCATTTTATGCTCTTTGACATGGAGGTCAATTTTTCACCTCTTTTGATAATTTCTGTTGTGCTTTTGTCACTGCATTTTATGCTCTTTGACAATTCAACACTAATAGATCTTTCTGTTGAGCTTTTGTCACTGCATTTTATGCTCTTTGAGAATTCAACACTAATAGATCAAAGTATCTATTTCTTTTGACATCTCAGATTGGGGTCAAATTTTCACCCTCTTTTTACATTCTGCTCATTGTCATCTAAGCACATTTGGCATGGTAACAGGTGTGTCCACCAGACTAAGTTAGTCTCAACTGTTATTGACTTGTAGACTTGGAATGTCTCGATAGTTTGAATCTTTGATGGATTTTCACATGCATAACCACTTATCAGCCTAGACTCTCATCATATGTCTTACACGCCATCTGTTTCTTATCTGATTTGACTCAAATTTGCAGACAGTTTTCTCAAGAATATGTATATACCTTCAGTCCTAGTTTTACTAGACATACTTTGTATTGAAATCCAGTGTACCATCATTTTCCATTTGAGTTGGATCAACTTCTCATTATAGTTTTTCTGATTTTTTTTGTATTTTCTATGTTTTTCTGATTTTTTTTTGTATTTTCTATGTTTTTCTGATTTTTTTTTTGTATTTTCTATGTTTTTCTGAATTTTTTTTTGTATTTTCTATGTTTTTCTGATTTTTTTTGTATTTTCTATGTTGCACCTATCTCCCCTTAAAATACTAAAAGAAATAAAGAAGTAAGAAAATAGAAACGCAAAGACACATATTAAATAAACTGAAGTCACACAGACACAGAAAATAAAGACACAGAGAATAGACACACAGTCACATATACGAGAAAAAACATTAAGTTACATCATCGGGGACAACCTCACACTTGGTTTTCATCCCGTTTTCATTCACTAACAATAAAAAACGGGGTTTATCAAATGCCTTTGTATACAGGTCTGCCTTTTGAAAATCAGTTTGAATAGACAAGACATCAATTAATTTCTTTTCCCAGCAGTCCCGTATAAAATGGTATTTGATACCAATGTGCTTGGTCTTATAGTGCTGTACGGGATTTTTAGTAATGGCTATAGCAGCAGTGTTATCAACATAAATGGGAGTAGTAGAGAATTGCAAACCGTAATCCCGCAGTTGTTGTTGAATCCAGATGACCTGAGAACAGCAGCTCGCCGCCGAAATATATTCAGCTTCACACGTAGAAAGCGCAACTGCAGTCTGCTTCTTACACTGCCACGTGACAAGTCTCGATCCGAGAAACTGACAACCCCCAGAGGTAGATTTATGATCCTTTTTGCATCCACCATAGTCTGAATCACTGTAGGCCGTCAACTCAAAGTTATCATCACAAGGATACCACAGTCCAAGATTGGGAGCATCCTTCAGATAGCGTAAGATCCGCTTGACAATCATCAGATGCTTGATGTTAGAATTGGATTGGTATCTTGCCATCAGACATGTGTCAAACATTATATCTGGTCTGGAAGCCGTGAGATACATCAAAGATCCAATCATTGCTCGGTAAAGAGATTCATTCACCAACTCCCCCTCAGTATCTGGAGACATGCCGTGATTGACAGGAAGAGGTGTTGCAGCAGTCTTTTCAGAAGACATTTCAAACCGTGCTAGAATGTCGGCAACATACTTAGACTGGTGTAGGAAAATCCCTGTCTCTGTCTGCTCCACTTGAAGTCCCAAGAAAAACTTCATCTATCCCATCGAACTCATCTCAAATTTCTCTTTCATAATCCTTGCAAATTCTTCACACAGAATTGAATTTGGAGAACCGAAAATAATATCATCCACATATACTTGCACCAAGATCAGGTCTTTATCTTCACCTTTGATAAATAACGTTTTGTCGATGGTCCCTCTCCTGTACCCATTGTCAGTCAAATATTGAGAGAGGGTCTCGTACCATGCTCGCGGTGCTTGATGAAGACCATACAATGCCTTATTCAGTAAGAAAACTTTGTCTGGATGAAGGGGGTCCACAAACCCCGGAGGTTGATTGACATACACTGTCTCTTGAATATCTCCGTACAGGAACGCACTTTTAACATCCATCTGATAGACTTTAAAACGTTTGTGCGAGGTGAAGGCGAGAAATAAACGTATAGCTTCCAGCCGAGCGACTGGAGCAAACACATCAGTGTAGTCTATGTCAGGAATTTGTCTGAAACCCTGAACTACTAGCCTTGCCTTGTTCCTGACAATCACTCCCTGATCATCCCGTTTGCACTTCAGAACCCATCTACAGCCAAAGGACTTAGCACCCTTTGGTTTGTTCACTAAGCGCCAGACGTTCAGCTTTTGAAATTGAAGAAGCTCTTCTTGCATTGCATTAATCCAGGAATCATCTTTGAGTGCCTCAATATGATCTTTTGGTTCAATTTGGGAGAGAAAACCCGAACATAGACATTGTGTAAAATCCACAGACTTAACCAAATTTGCACCCAGATAGGAGAATTCTCTCATTTGTTTCAGTCCCGGGGACTCTGAAGAATGAGATCCTAATAGTGTTGCCACTTGCATCCTGGTTTGAACATGAGAATGAGGATCACCAATGATTTGTTCAGGAGGGTGATTTCTATCAACTCTGCTAGACTTCTGCAGCTGAGCCTCAACATTAGATTCCAAATTAGTAACCACGGGAGTCTCTTCAAGTGATTGAGATTGGCTACTTGAAGAAGTACCAACATCCTGTGGGCCGCTGTTTGGTGGAGTATGTGGCTCATCTTCAGAGTCTGATTCAGCATCACTATGCGTCGACGTGTGAGTACTAGAAGACGGATTTGGTGTGGTGCCCTCAGAGGAATTCTGCAGGTCATACAACATCTGAATTGCTATATCATCTTCTAGAGCTACTGGTGTCAGATTAATTGAGTCAAATAGGTTATCATAATCAAATAACCAAGCATCACCAGTTTTTGTCGGAGGCGAAGTATTCCGTTGCACATCCACTTCAAACCATTCTTCCACACAGTTAGAGGTTAAGTTGAAAACCCGCTTATTCGGAATGCTGTACTCCAAAAAATATCCCTTCTCAACCTTGGAACTGAATTTACCTTCGGCTTTACGTTTTAACATTGTACACGGAGCACCAAACGGTTCAAGATGGCTGATATTCGGTTTCCGATTATTCAACAGTTCATAACATGTCTTTCCCAATCGTTTGACCACTAAGACCCGGTTAAGTGTGTAACAAGCATTTGCGACAGCTTCGTTCCAAAACCTTACGGGCAAAGCAGAGTCAGCAAGCATGGTGCGTGCGGCCTCTATTAAGGTCCGATTCTTCCTCTCAGCAACTCCATTCATTTGAGGAGTGTATGCAGCACTGAACTGATGTTGGATACCCTTCTCATTACACAGCTTCTCCATCTTCTGATTCTTGAACTCTGTTCCATTATCTGATCTGAGTTTCCTGATCTTCAGCTTATAGATAGTCTCTAACTTGTTGATCATGATTTCTAACGTCTCAAACGTTTCAGACTTCTCTTTTAAGAAGAAAACCCAGGAAAATCTTGAATAATCATCAGTGACTACCAGACAGTACCTATCTCCATGAATGCTCTTGTACCGCACCGGACCAAAAAGATCCATGTGAAGTAGTTCAAGTGGGATTGAAATGGAGTGGTACTTCTTCAACTTGTGGGGTTTCTTCGTCTGCTTCCCCATTTTACATGAAATGAATTTGTCTGGTACATGGAAGCTTTTCAGATTGAATTCCGTTACGAGCTCATGGTGAACTAAATCTTCAGTTGCCTTTGTAAGAAAGCATTGATGCTCCACCTCTTTCACCGAAGCATTTGACATGTCCAGGACATAAAGATCATTATGTCTCGGAGTTGACATTAAAACCATATCTTCGGGAATCTGAAATTCTTTCTTTAGTACATAGCATTGTTTGTCGTCAAACATCACTTTGAACTCTTTATCACAGATTTGAGAGACTGAAAGCAAGTTGTTTGCTAGCTGCTCGACATAGTTGACTTTGTCAAAGCTCACTCTCCCATTAGACAAGAAACCTTGAGCTGTGATGTGACCTCCCTTATCTCCCGCGAAGCTGACATACCCTCCTTTTATTTTTCTGACATTTGTAAGAAGGTTCAGATCGCCTGTCATGTGCCTGGATGCTCCACTATCAACAATCCACGTGTTATACCGGCGAGCACCCTGCACAAACAAGTAGAAGGTTAGTTAGCATTGGGAACCCATGCCCGAATGGTCATGGGTTTCCCATCTTCTCCAACAACTTGCACATTAATCCACATACCAGTAGCTTTGGAGTCTACATTGGTATCTGGACTATTGGACATTTTAGATTTAGGTTTATTGGTCCATTTTAAGTCTTGACGGGGAGTAGCCTTGTGATAAACACTAGAAGTATTAATCACCTTATGAAGTGGTTCCTTCCCCATTTGACTAACCTTGGAACTTTTGGGTTTACTAGAAGTTTCCCCAACAGTCCTTTTGAGCTGATGAGGGTCAGTTGATTTTTGATTATTTTGATTAAACGTTTTGTCCCTTTGAAAATTTTCAGAAAAAGAATCAACTTTCCCCCTGCAGCTCTGTTGTTGCTGATCACACTCATAACTGAGGTGACCAGGTCTCCTGCACACATAACAAATCCTGTTTGACTGATGTTTTGCAGGATTATATGACACTTTTTGCTCAACTTGACATTTTGATTCTACTCCTAAACCACATTGTTTTGGCAAAATTTTAACTTCCTCATAAGGACGGGTTGCAGAAGACTTTGCACCCTCCTTTTCTATGGTTCGGAGTGCTGCTTGCACATTTTTCATTAACGTGCCTTGTCCAGAAGAATTGCCTAGAAGTTTTCTCATACCAGATTCAGGCTTTTCTTCTTGTTTGACTTCTTTCTTCTGAGGCTCACCAACTTTCCCTTTTAACTTTAAATCAGATGTTGAGGTTGATGCAACACATTAATCAACCTTAGGAGGAAGTTGGTCAGCTTCAGAAAAGACATCTGTTTTCACCAATTGGTTCAAAACTGGTGGTGGACATTTAGTGTATGCCTTTTTGTCTTTCTCTGAATCGGAACCTTGAGGTCTCCGGTCAATTATGTGCTCGAAACTGGTGGAAGATCTCATTAGGAATGGCTTGGATCAAATAAGAGTAGGCTTTCTTCTCAGCATCATAAGCCTTCCTCTGATCGTCACTCATCTGATCATAGGGAACTTCGATATTCCCTTCACCTTTAGGCACGACATAATCAGCAGAAATGGCCCGGTGCAACCGCGGATCAACCCCATCGATAAATATTTCAAAACGTGGTTTCCAGAATGGGTAGTCTTCCATGGTTAACAGTCTAGGCACTTTGTTAATACCTCCTTGTTCATTGTCCATTATTAAATTACTTAATGCAGTTATAGTTTGTTTGGCAGCCATATCACACATGTCAGACATTTTAACAAACAAAAACTCACACTGACTAAGGTACGCACGGAGTAGGTTCTCAATACGCACGAGATGACCACACACTACGCACGAACCTAAAGGCTAGGAAAGCTGTCACACAGACTCAGGTACGCACGGAATGGAAATTTAGTACGCACGAAATGAATTCAGTACGTACGTGTTGGAAAACTAATTTGACAATAAAATATTTAACACAAAGATTTAATACGTGCGAAGTGTGAATCACTACGCACGGGTTGATGACCCACTACGCACGGACAGACACACAAGCTACCGAAGATTCTAGAGTACCAACGACCCACTACGCACGCGCTGAAAATCAATACGCACGTAATTCGAGTCACTTCGCACGGCTAACAATCAACAGTTTAGACCTTTTAACGTAGAAACTTAAACTTTTTGACCCAAAAATGCCCTGGTGACGATAATACGCACGAAGAAACACTTAGAAAATGACAAAACGAAAGCACCTAAATGACCAAAACGACACCTAGATCACGAAACCTAAGGAAAAGTGATCAATCAAAGCACAAGGCTCTGATACCACTTTGTAGGACCGTGGGGGTTCTAAACTAACACACCCTAATGCTAGGACTGATCTAGGATGAGAAATAGTGCGGAATATCTATTTCCCAAACCTCCTAAGGATTCTAAGATCTGCTTAGGTGTCCGGCACACAGTTAACACGAAGAACACACAGAGTAGGACGAAGAACAACTCTAAGAACTCACACAGAATGCTTAAGGCTGCCCTTGGATTCGAGATTAACACGAAGTTCGCGATTAACGAGGTCATGCGTACGATTACGAAGGCTCACTAAGGCTTAAGGTCGATTTCCGGTAGTTATATGCGGTTACGGACGATTACCTAACGATTACCTGATGATTACTGATTACTCTCGATTACTTGAGCTAATACGAGGTTAATACGTATTTATAGTATGGAAAACGCTTATTTCCTTAATTAATTTCCACTACGCACGTGGTGCAATGCACTGCGTACGTAGTTAATCCAGTACGCACGTACCGGTTGTTTTAATAATAATTAATTAAACATTAATCGACCACCTCACCACGCACGTAGTGAGCTCCACTACGCACGTAGTGAGATTCATCACGCACGTGATGACCTTCACTCATACTTAAACTTCCAAACACACATCAACACATGAATAAGTACTTGTAAGCTTAAGACAAACATAAGTAACCACTTAGAATGTATAAACATACAAACCATTAATCAATACACATTTGAATTAACATTTCAAGTAAACATGTATGTATTGGATTGATAAAAACTAGGGATTTACAATTATGCACCAACACTACTATGTGTGGGTGTAAAGAAAGATAAGGCTGAACTTGTGCTGAAGTTTCTGGATGTGTTACCAGAAAGGTTCAATGAAGTAACCACAACGCTGAGGGCTGGAGGAACACTGCATGTGTACAACCTACAGTCCATCTATGGGTTCTTGCTTAATCATGAACATATTACAAAACACAAGAAATATTCTCAACAACAACTCAAGGAGTCTCTGGATAAGAATGAAGTTGCATTGGTTGCACAGAAAAAGAAGAAGAGTTCCAAGACACTGATTGTTGAATCTGAGACTGAGTCAGAATCTCAAGCTGACCACTCAGACTCAGACTCAAGTGATACTGATAATGTTCAGAATATCACTGAGCAAATGACAATGTTAGCAAGACGTTTGAGAAGAGCTTAAATGGGAAGAGGAAGATCTGACAGGGGCAAAGGGAATAGTTCTTTTGATCCCAAGAATGCTGTGTGCTTCAACTGTCAGAAGAAGGGACACATTGCTGCTGAGTACATATCAAAGAAGGTGGAATCAACATCAATTGTTGATAAGAATGCTTACAGAGCTGATAAATACAAGCATAAATATACTCAGCTCAAGAAAGGAAAGCCTGAAGACAAACCCAGTGCAAAAGGACTATATGCTGAAACCTAGGATACAAAAGCATCTACCTCAGATGATGATGTATGTCTTATGGCTCAAGAAGATGAATAGGTGGAAATTGATGAGGTTGGTTATGGTATGTCCGAATTAATCTTTGAAGCTGACATGAAGGAAGCTGAGGAAAACAGCAAGCTCAGTGATTGGGATCCTGCTTCCATGTATAAGGTCAGTAATTTCTACTCTTACATAGATGAAGAAAAGGATCTTGCTTTTGATTATCTGCTGAATGATTTCAAGACCAGCCTTAAGTCTCAGAATGACCTCAAAGTTGAAATAGCTAAACTTAAGGATGAGATTAAGGAAAATCAATCTCTCATTGATGTTGGTAAGAAAGCACAATGTGACCTTGAATGCCAAAGACATATTAACAAACTTCTAAGTGAAGAACTTCAGAAAGCTAAAGACAAAGCTGACCAACTTCAAAAGGCCACTAAGTCTTGGTGTAAGTCATCTAAACTTGCTGAAAAATGCATAAACCAACAAATACCTAAACAGGTAAAGGCTGTACTTGGAGGTGACTATCAAACAGCAGCTTATGTAGCTGATGATGAGATAGCAAGTACAGACTCTGAGAAGGATAGACAACTGATTAAGTCTTAGAAGTCAGCCTCAGAGAAAAGACATGATCTAAGCTTGAAATACAATATGTTTGTGAAAGCTAAAGATCATGGAAATGAGTGCTCAACATCCAAACAACATGGTAAGTCTATGCAGGACAGATTAGGCACTCAGCCTATTCAAAGAACTTCGTTCATAGAAAGGCTTAATCCAAATCCTTTTAAAAGATAACATTCTCTATCTGGCTCGGAGAGAAGTTACAAGAATAGGAAGACCACTGTAAGTCAGAGGTCAAGTCACAACAATGGTAAGTCCAAAGTTGTAGATCTTGGTAAGTCCAAGAAGATCAACAGTGGCAAGTCCAAACATGTTGAACCTGATGATTCCAGTAGTCATGGCAAAGGTAAGTCCAAGGTCATGGAAAAGAAGGTTGTTAGTCAAACTTCTAATCAAAAGGATAACAAACAAAGATCTGACAAAGGTAAGTCCAAAGTCAGTTATCATCAGGTGAATCAACTTGCAAAGAAAGTTGAAAAGTTATCCACCACATATAATCCTAAGACTGAGAGCAAGTTCTCACAAGGATAATTAGACACTCTACCTCTTGTATTCATTAGAAGAAGGAGATGCTACAAGTGTAGAAGTAGAGGTCATGAGGCTAAGGACTGTGATGCAGAAATCTCAAGGCCTGAACAAGAACAAGCTGATCAACCTACACAGGGTTCAGCTCCTGCTCAAGCTGAACAGTCAGTTCAACCAGATGGAGATGCTAAGCGCTCCTTATCAGAACCCACCAAGAAATGGGTTCCCAAACAAAACTAATGTGTTTAGTTTTCATCTCATGTGTAGGGTTCAAGTAAATGGTACTTGGATAGTGGATGCTCAAGGTACATGACAGGGTGGAAAGGACTTCTTAGTGATTTCCAAGAAGATGAAGGTCCTAAAGTAACATTTGGTGACAACTCCCATGGAGGAACAAAAGGTTATGGGAAGATGCAAGCTGGCAAGGTTACTTTCCACAGGGTTGCATATGTCAAAGGTCTCAAACACAACCTGATTAGTATCAGTCAATTGTGTGATGAAGATAATATTGTTACTTTTAAGAAGAAAGCATGAACAATTTACAATGCTAAGGGAAAGCCTGTATTAATAGCTAAAAGAGAAAGAGATGTGTATCTACTTGATCTTAATTCTGCTAATCCCTATAATGAAACCTGCTTGTATTCCCATTCTATTCCTGAGCTGAGTTGGTTATGGCATAAACGTTTATCTCATTTAAACTTTAAAAATATAAATATGCTATCCAATAAAAAGTTAGTCTCTGGATTACCAAAGATCACATTTGTCAAAGACAAATTGTGTTCAGCTTGTGAACAAGGGTAACACCATAAAGGGTCCTTTAAATCAAAGCAAAATTTTTTAATAACAGACCCATTGCATATGTTGCATATGGATTTGTTTGGACCCATAAGTACTTCAAGCCTGAGTGGCAAGAAGTACACACTGGTGATAGTAGATGAGTTCTCAAGATTCACCTGGGTAATATTCCTTAAAGCTAAAAGTGAGGCTGCCGTGGAGATAATCAGTTTTATCAAACGGGAAGAGTTGTAGAAAGGTTTGTCTGTAGAGCAACTTAGAAGTGATCATGGGACTGAGTTCAGAAACTCAACCCTTGAAAGCTTCTGTGAACAAAAAGGAATATTACAAAATTTCTCATATGTCAGAACTCCATAACAAAATGGAGTTGCTGAAAGGAGAAATAGAACCTTAATTGAGGCTGCTAGAACAATACTATTTGAGGCAGGATTGAAACTCTATTTCTGGGATGAAGCTGTTAGTATAGCCTGCTATACTCAGAATAGGTCAATCATTGTCAAAAGACATGGAAAGACTTCATATGAGTTGTATAAGTCTAGAAAGCCCAATATAGGTTATTTCCATATCTTTGGTTCAAAATGCTATGTGCTAAATCAAAGAGATCAGCTCCATAAGTTGGAACCCAAAGCTGATCCTGGAATATTTGTTGGTTATTCCTCAATCTCCAAATCATACAGAGTATATAACAATAGGAGAAAGGCCATCGAAGAATCAATTCATGTCTCATTTGATGAAGACAGTCTTGATCAAGCTGAGAAAAGACAAGCTGTCTCGGTCAGTCTGAGTGAGCTTGAAAGGCCAAGGGAAGCCAATATTTCAAATCCTATGTATGTCATAGGTGATGATAGTGATGATGATGTGTGTTCATCCAAGAAATCATCACAGGCTCCAAGGGACTCTCAAGCTGAGAAAGATGATGAGTTCGTTAATCCTTTTGGAGCTGAGGTCACTCAGACTGAGAATCTCAGTGATCATCAGTTTGTTGACAATGCTGCTGTTGAGACTGAGGATGTGTGTTCACCTCAGAGTTCTCAACATCACTCAGATTCAGAACCATATTCTCCAACTACAACATTTAAATTCCTCAAAGATCATCCTCAAGATCAAATCATTGGAAATGTCCAAGAAAGGGTTATGACCAGATCCAAGGCTACAACTAACTATGCTGCTCACTTTGGTTTCCTATCTCAAATGGAACCGAAGAAGACTAAGGAAGCCGTAGAGGATGAGGATTGGATTGATACTATGCAAGAGGAACTAAATGAGTTTGAGAGGAATAAAGTGTGGAATCTTGTCCCTGCCCCTAAATATCATACGATTATAGGCACTCTGTGGGTCTATAGAAATAAAATGGACAAGGATGGAGTGATAGTTAGGAACAAAGCCAGGCTGGTAGCACAAGGGTATAAACAAGAAGAAGGAATCGATTATGATGAGATCTTTGCCCCTGTTGCTAGAATTGAAGCCATAAGGCTGTTCCTGGCTTATGCAGCATATAAAAATTTCAAAGTCTATCAAATGGATGTGAAGAGTGCTTTCCTAAATGGAAAACTTCAGGAGGAAGTCTATGTGAAACAACCTCCTGGATTTGTCAGTTCAAAGTTTCCACATCATGTCTATAAGTTAGAAAAGGCTTTTTATGGTCTTAAACAAGCTCCAAGAGCTTGGTATGATACTCTGTCCACTTACCTACAATCAATGGATTTCACCAGAGGTAGTATAAATAAGACACTCTTTATTAAAAAGAGTAAAGTACAGGTGATTCTTGTACAAATCTATGTGGATGACATTATCTTTGGTTCTACAAATGAATCTCTGTGTGATTGGTTCTCCAAAATAATGTCACAAAAGTACAAGATGAGTATGATGGGTAAGATGAGATAGTTCCTAGGTCTACAAATTCAACAAAAGCCTGATGGAATATTCATCAATAAAAGCAAGTATGTTCTTGATTTGATAAAGAAATATGGTTTTGATTCAAGTTCAACCATGAGAACACCCATGTCACCAGCTGTCAAGCTGAGTAAAGACTCAGATGGTAAGTCTGTGTGTCAGTCTACCTATAGAGAAATGATAGGTTCATTACTCTATTTGATAGCTAGTAGACCTGATATCATGTTTGCTACATGTGTTTGTGCAAGATATCAGGCAGATCCTAAGGAATCACATCTTCAAGCTATGAAAAGAATCTTTAGGTACCTTAAAGGTACACCAAATCTAGGTCTTTGGTATCCAAAGGACTCTAGATTTGAGTTAGTTGGTTTTTCTGATGCTGACTATGCTGGGTGCAAGTTAGATAGAAAATCAACAACTGGAGGATGTCAATTTCTTGGAGGGAAGCTAGTAAGCTGGACTAGTAAGAAACAGAACTCAGTGGCTACTTCAACTGCTGAAGCTGAATATGCTGCAGCAGGAAGTTGTTGTGCTCAAATCCTGTGGATGCAGCATCAACTTCAAGACTTTGGCATGAGTTTCAAGAAAACTTCTATCTTCTGTGATAACCAAAGTGCAATAGTCATCACTTACAATCCCGTCTTCCACTCACGAACCAAGCACATTGAAATTAGAATAACTTTATCAGGGACATTGTGGAAAAAGGTAAAGTTGACATTATATTTATCTCCACTGATGACCAATTAACATATATCTTTACTATACCCCTTGATGAAAAGTGGTTTATGTATCTGCTAAGTGAATTGGGTATGCTCAACCCCTAGCTACGTGTCTAGAATCTGATGTTGGGAAATTGGCTAAGTCATTGAAACTTTTATACATGCAAAAATCAAAACTGTTAAGATTGTTAAGTGAAGGTTGATGTAACAGTTGGAAACTGTTAGTTGAAAATATGAAAACAGTTGAAAACTGTTAGTGTAAACGTCTACAACTGTTTGAAGACCTTGAAGCTGAAGACTGTTAGAAGAATCAAGAACTGTTGTATTCATTAAACAGTTTCTGTTGAGCTAAATATGGAAAAATTCTATCTTTGAAGATATCTCGAAATACTTTGAAGATCATCAAGATTATCTCGGAAGATAGAAGATTACCTAACTGTCAGCAAATCAAGGAAGATCAAGGAGTATATATATGATAGATTAGAATTCATAATTTGTACGTACTTACTCATTGATTATATTTTTGCATTCGTTCTTCAAATTGTAATTTGCTTTCTGAATAGTGCTAAGCCTCTAAGTTTCTCGTTGAAACCTAAGAACAATCTGTGTTCTTCGTCTAACATAATAAGTTAGATTGGGGGTGAAGTTTGCTTTTGTAATCATTCTGGTTGGTTAATAAAACTACTGTTTGATTGAATTGATTTGTGTTTAAAACCTTCTTTAATCAATTAAGTGTGATTCCGCAACTTCTTAGTTGATTGTGATCATAGTTAAAGATTAACTTTTATTCTACTCTGATTTATTATTTAAAAGTTAGTTCTTGTTATTTGATATAATCTATATCCAATCCTGACAAGTGGTATCAGAGCCTTATCATTAAGGTTCTTTTGATCACCAGTTGAAGGTTTTTGCATTACTTTGCTTTTTTTTTTCAAAACTGTTTTTCAATCAATTTGTTTCAATGGATTTGGGAGGTTCTTCTGATAACAATGGGTCAGGGTCCAACATTCGTGTTCCTATGCTCAAACTATCTGATTTTGAGATGTGGAAACTAAGAATTAAACAGCATGTCCAACTAATGGACTATGCTGTTTGGCAAATCATTGAAACTGTTCCCACTAATCCCATTGAACTGGATGAGAATGGAAAACCAAAGAAGAAACCACCACCAAAGACAGATGCTGAGAAGAAGGATAGAATGATTGAGATGAAAGCCCTCAGCATCCTCCAGATTGCAATTCCCAATGAGTATCAACATCAATTCAAGAAATTTGATGATGCTCATGAACTTTGGAATGCTCTGGAGAAGAGGTTTGCTGGGAATGCTAGTTCTAAGAGAAACCAAAGAGATCTTCTTAAACAAGCCTATGAGAACTTCACCAGTGGGAAGAATGAGAGTATCACCCAAATCTTTGATAGGTTTTACAAACTGGTGAGCCAACTGGAAAGTGCTAAGGTTAGGCTTGATCAGGATGAGATAAATAGAAAGTTTCTTAGGTCTCTAGGTGATGAATGGACTGTGTTTGCTGCACAATGGAGGAGTAAGGATTCTCTTGAAGACATAGAGTTAGATGATCTCTATAATAGTTTGATAGTGTTTGAGGGAGAGATAGAGGGAAAAAGAAAAACTGTTGTTTCTAGCCACAATGCTGTGTTGGGGTTTCGTGGGCTCACAGCGGAAGCAAGGTACAAACAAAATAGCCCAATGTACAAGCAATCAAAGCATAAAAACCGAAATCCCTCAAATGGACCAAACTCTATGTTCAAGAAATGCAACTTGAAAAGAAAGAGGTGTTATACCTTTCTCCTTAGCTCCAGTAATCTCAAACCGTGGTGATGATCCTCCAAGAACGAAAACCGGATCTTCTATTGGGATATACCCCGGGAACAAGTCAACCACGAGTGCTAGCAAGCCGTTGTGGAACTTCACCAAGAAAACCACTCCGGGACAGCTACTATATGAGACCAACAATCTGGAGTAAAACTCTCTTGAACTCTCTCTTGATCATAGTAGCATCAAAGAGAGTATTTTTCCTTGTTATTTTAGAGAGAGAGCAAAATTAACTTCAAAAGAAAAAATGAAGTCACTTTTCTTGGCTGCCTCCAGACTTCTCCATATCCCACAAACCGGCCATAGTGGATTCTAGGTGTTACCCTCGCATTGGCCAGCTTGGGAGGTAATTTGATATAAAGTCAATGCAGCCGTAGCGGCGCTAACTATTAGGGTTTAGCGGCGCTAACCCCTTAAAGTTAGTGGCGCTAACGCGGCCTGCCAGGGATGTGACACAAAGTACATGTAGTCGTAGCGGCGCTAACTCTTAGGACTTAGCGGCGCTAACCCTTTAAAGTTAGCGGCGCTAACGCGGCCTGCGATGTCAACTTTTGTCTTTTGTCATAATTGGTCCCCAAACTTAAGTTGCTGTCAGGTTTGACCCCGGTGTATGACCCAATAGGCCCATACATCATCAGCAGCGGTCTATGGCGTACGTACATTAGTGGGCATATCTCTAACAGACTCCCACTTGCACATAATGCACCGTACCTATGTAACCACAGACAAAGAGCGGCCTCTAGCAAAGCATCGATGCCCCCAAGTCAGTATGGGTTCCGCTTCCTTGCAGAAAACCATAACCTACATAAAACGTAGAGGTCCTATAGATAAGTGATCAAACATCCTTTTGTTCGCGATATCCTTGTGAACACGAGACATGGATTAATATGTCAATCTCCAGATCGTTCACGATTATGTTTCTCGATCAAGATTGGTGGTGACCAAAATTTAAGGACATATCTGATTCTCAATCAATATTCCTTTGCGCATGGCCATGCTTATTTTGGTGTCAGCGCCCAATCATCGAGGGGCCCAGGGATATCTCTCATACAGGAGGAACAAATTCCGTTGACTGTACAATCCCATAACATGAACCTTGTCTTACCCAGCTATTCCCTTTATAATAGCCAGTTACGAACTACGTTTTGAAATAACCAAAGTAAGAAAGTTTCATGCTATGGCAATTCATACATCTCGGGTCGAAGGACGTAATGATATTATCATCCCGAGTTACTTGTGACCATGATCCATGAAGTGAACTCAGGTGTGGGTCTTCCAGTCACTTGAAACCCCTTTCAAGCACAGGTTACTGTTGCGTTTCATGCATTCAATCCTTGATTAATGCATAACCAACACCTAACCTCAGCCTTATTTCAAACTTCCTTCCCTTGAAGAATGACTGACTGTGGAATTTTAGAATGTATAAACATTCTGGGAAGTGGTTAAACATGCTAAGATGGAACACAGTAAAGTCTTATGAATGTAACCGAATCACTCGCATATCGAAACAAGCATAAATTACAATACTGTCTGTATCGTTCCCAAAGCTTATAAGTAAATCAAACATATACTAAAACGATATTTAAGCCCGGTCATAAGCATGAACAATGCTTTTATACCTAGTATGAAAGTCATCACTAGTATTTGACAATGGCTTAATTATGGGATCATTTACCCGATATCCCTTTGTACTCTTTTGTATTCTCTTATTAAACCACTAGCGAAGTGTTTATTAAAGAGATCATTTACAAAGTTATCATAGTCATCATATCCTCAATGTTACAGAAGTCAACAATAGGATTAATGACACTTATGATTATCAGAGTCGACATACTCTCAATGTAACCGAAGTTCACAATAGAGTCATTGACACTCATGTTTATCAGAGTCGACATACCCTCAATGTGACCGAAGTCCACAATAGGGTCGATGACACTCATTTAGGTCTAAATGTCGTATCTATACCACATACTTGATTAATCTAAACTTCGATAAAATCGACAGTCTCATAAGCATAGATTTGCTTGCAGTAATAACTTACTCAAGACAATTCTACTTTCGTCGAACATCAAGAACATACATCAGTACTTCTTGAATTAGAAAATCCACTTGATTCCATATTTTCTATTTATACTCATAGAACAACAATTCCACCATTAGGTTGTAGAACAACCCTAAATTAGGACATTATTTTCATAGAGCATATTTGACTAGGAACACATGATGCTCCCACTAGCCCTGACAAGGGTATTTGGCTTAATCTACGCTTTCTAGAAAACTCATTCCTTTGACTTTCTCATAAAGCAGGATTACAGCCACAAGATGCAAGTTTTGCTGACCTTAGTCATGAACACAATTTGAACATAATGGATATATAAGGCCTCAGAACATGATTCAAACATTTCCTCAATTTAATCCTGCAAAGGATCTTGGCCTTTTATTTCCATGCGAGATTACTTGTTTCCCCATAGTGACAACAATGTTTCGCTTAATCCAGACTTAATCTTGTTTTTATGGATGAATGAGACCCTCGGAAAATGCCTTAAGTATTTCCTCAACTTGATCCTATGAAGGATTCAGATCTCTTTTGTCCATGTGAGCAAACTTGTTTCCACAAGGTGACAACAAAATTACACTTTATCCAAATTATCTTCAACATAACCACTAGAACTTGTTTCCATAAAATCAATATGAAACACTTTGTCTCTAGTCGGTATTTGAAGTTGTCCATTATGGCATATATGTTAGTCCCTTCACCCTTCTTGAATTACACCTTAGGTGTGGGATTAACCCAAGTCAAGTACTTGGATGCAGCAAATAGGTTACACCATTATCTTCTTCTATTCACTAGTGAACACAGGGTCCCACTATGTTTCCGATGAATGGTAACATCACAATGATTTACCATCAAGCTGTTGTTAGTAAAATATGACAACCTCATATCTAAACAATCTTCTTGATTTCCATCAGATATAAAGAAGCAATGGATATTGTCAGGTTTTACCAGCATCTCTATGCTGATTAAATGCTAGTGTCAACATTAGGTCTTTTATTTAAGTTTTACGTTTTTCCACTGGAATGCTTTTGTAAATTGTACTTTCCCTTTTGCGCAACCAAACATGGTTCCCAAAAGTTCAAGAAACAATTATCCAAAACTCAGATGAACTATTTAAATATGTAGGCATCAACTTATAATTCATCCATCTCCCACTGAATGTAGACTGGATAATTTAAGTTATGAGATTGACAAGCAAAGAACTCTTTCTAGTCAATATCTCATTCGATGCTTAAGTGACCACAATGCTGTGTTTTAGATCGAGGACTTGGTTCATAAAATTAATGTATACCAACCACATTGAATACATGTTTTAGGCCTGCCTTTTACCAGATCATCAACACAGATATCCGGTTTTATTTAAAGTAACACCATGTGCAAATGTGTTTCTTCGGAAAAACGAATTATGGGTTAAACCCATGATTCATTTTATGTTTAAACCAATATAGATAAGAAAACTTAGCATCTATTCTAGATCTAAGAATTTATATCTATATGCCCTTATTGATTCTTAATTCTCTTTAGGTTAGTTCCGAACACCACTAGGTTTCAGACATAAGCCTTTTCTCTAGTAAACATTCTCTCAACTACTACCATAAAGATAGTGATGAAGAATTTCACTAGTGTCACTCTTTGTGGCATACTTGAACGGATTATCCACACAAATATGATCATATCCAACAAGTCACAATCCTTCCTTACCAATACTGGTGAAGGATTTCATTAATCATCCTATTCCAATAAACAAGATTTGTATCTTTCATTTAGCCCGAGGCTAAACTTTTACAAAGATCCTAACCACATGGATCTAAGCGATGCAAATGTTGTTTACTTGGTCAAGTTTGATTATGCCATAGAGCTAATATATCCAAATCACTTTTGGATTTAAGAATCAATTGTTCATGATTGTCTTATTACTTATAACGAGCCTTTATGTATGCAATGATATGGATAAGTTTTGATAAAATCATCTCAACAAGATTCAAAAACATCCATCATCTCCAAAGGAGCATACACTAAAGTAGTTCTTGCCACGCAGGGCATACAAACAAAAGTAATAATAAATCCGGATTTAATGGCGAGACCAACACTCCCATTTCTCTTGTAGAATACAATTAACAAAATTTCTTCTTCAGAGATCCGGTTCTTCAAGCTTTTTCCTTTTTACAACGAATAGACCTACACTTTGCAACAAAAATAAATTTGTGACAAACGTGAGTCTTATAGCTCGGGTAAACATCCCAGCTTATAAGGAATAGCAATGAAGTATAATCATGAATGTACCTCAAGTAGGAAAATTAACTCTCTCTTGTCTGAGAAGTTTTATATCCTTTCGGCACGAAGGGCAGGCATGACGGCCCCAATCCCCAAATCTACCGCAGAAGTAGCAAACCACCCCTTGTTGAGTCTCTTTAGGCACATCATCAATGTCCATAGACTCAAAACTTGAAGCAAGCTTGGAAACTCCAACTTCTTCTTTTAATGGGATCGATTTCTTCTTCTTCATGTTATGTTGTTCCTTAGAACCAAAAACAAGAGTGGATGAAGATGATGCATGCTTGGACATGTTAGATTCTACAACCTTCAACATTCCATGCAATTCATCTATAGACATTTCCTTTCCATGCATATGATAGTCCTTTATAAACTTTTCATATGTGGCGGGCAGAGACTGAAGTATGAAATTCACACCAAGCTCCCTCCCTATAGGAAAACCTAATCTCTCCATCTGGTCCATGTATGATTTCATCTTCAAAACATGGGCACTTACACTCCCGCCTTCCCGCATCTTACAACCGGTTAGACTTTTAACACACTCAAAATGTTCTTGTCTAACTTGCTGTCGGAAAACATCCTTCAGCTTGTTAATCATGTCATACACAGTCATGTGCTCAAATTGCTTTCGCAGTTCCGAGCTCATACTTGATAACATGAGACTAGCAACATCGTGTGTATCCCGAACACGCTTTTCATACGCATATCGGATAGCCCATTCCGCATTGATAGCAGGTGGTTCAGGAAGGGGTTCCTCAAGAATGTGCAACTTAGACTCAGCACGTAGGACAATTCTCAATTGCCTAAGCCAGTCAACAAAGTTCACTTCCGTGAGTTTCACCCTTTGTAGAATCATACGAAGTGAAAAATTCGACGTGTTGTGGTTTTGATTCGACATCCTATATTAAAGTAGAGTACACGAATTAGTTAGTTTGATTTGAATCCTCGTTAAAATAATTACCCTTATCGTCTCGAAAAATATTTTAACAAGGGCTAAGAACCATATTTCACTCCAATTCATGACGGGGTTGCCGCGGATCACTTCATGGAGCTATTTAGGCCGATAACCACTTTACCGATTGCAATCTCTATTGCAACTCTTAGACACTTGCGGGATCCTACGACAACCATCGGTCGTTTGGCATGTTTGATCCCTACTAGCACCAATTCCAAATTAAAATTCTTGGTTGACTCGTGCTAAGCTCGACAATCACTTAAGGATTCTAATTTGTAATTGCAAATCGTCCAACAAGATACACGGTGATACCCCGACAACTACCGGCTCGTGCTAAGCTCGACAACCGATAATTTCAAGATCCCACACTCACCTTCCACACAGATCCACATGGAATAACTCGTGCTAAGCTCGACAATCACTCCATGCTTCACTAGATTTGGGTGGTGTCATCTTTTGGATGGTGCAAGATTTACGTTTTTATGAAAACGGGCTTTTGTTTTCGGCTTGGTTACTGATTAACTTGTTTAGTGACAAAACCTATTTTCACTAGGTGAGTTAATCTTGTATGTGAGCGCGTGAGAGAGTTGTAAACCATTTTTACCAAATCTCTTGTGATTTATTAATTTCGAAAAAATTTTCTAGCATGCGAATCCTAAGCAAACCATGCAAGAATAAAATAAAATCACATCACACGCATATATACGAAATAAATTGGTAACCCTTGCCAAAATCCTATGCGTTCTTCCCGTGAGCCAAAACGGGTAGAACGTGGTCAACTAAGGGACGGAAGGTCTTCAATGCGAGCTCCCACTAGAACCGCTATCTCCAATGGACTTCATCGGCTTCTATGGACACGCTCCATCTCCTTCCGACTCCAAAGTGTATGTCTTCATCCAATTGTACAAAACATACAATAGAAATTTGAAATGGCGTACAAGCCACACTAATTTCCTATTTATCTAGTACAAATACACGGATGAATGAAATGGCATGCAAGCCACAATATTATTACAAATATAACAATTTTAATAAATATTACAGCCCATGTGATTAAAAAACACCAAATGCATCCAAACACACATAAGTCAACCACAAGGTCAAAGACAAGGTTACCAATTTCAAATCTATCACATACAACCAAACAAACAAGGTGGTAACAAAATTACCAAACACAAAACTGGAACAAATTTCCAGAATCACAAAAAGGCTAAAAATTCCCGAGACCAAAACTGATTTTAACTTTGAAAATTAAAACTGTTACAGCGCGTTAGCGCCGCTAACATTTATGAGTTAGCGCCGCTAACCCGAGGTTAGCGCCGCTAACCCTGTTCGAACAGAAAACAACCATTTTGATTTCGGGATTTTTCAAGCCACCAAGTGCAGATCTAACATAGAGGTGGCTCTGATACCACTGTTGGGGTTTCGTGGGCTCACAGCGGAAGCAAGGTACAAACAAAATAGCCCAATGTACAAGCAATCAAAGCATAAAAACCGAAATCCCTCAAATGGACCAAACTCTATGTTCAAGAAATGCAACTTGAAAAGAAAGAGGTGGTATACCTTTCTCCTTAGCTCCAGTAATCTCAAACCGTGGTGATGATCCTCCAAGAACGAAAACCGGATCTTCTATTGGGATATACCCCGGGAACAAGTCAACCACGAGTGCTAGCAAGCCGTTGTGGAACTTCACCAAGAAAACCACTCCGGGACAGCTACTATATGAGACCAACAATCTGGAGTAAAACTCTCTTGAACTCTCTCTTGATCATAGTAGCATGAAAGAGAGTATTTTTCCTAGTTATTTTAGAGAGAGAGCAAAATTAACTTCAAAAGAAAAAATGAAGTCACTTTTCTTGGCTGCCTCCAGACTTCTCCATATCCCACAAACCGGCCATAGTGGATTCTAGGTGTTACCCTCGCATTGGCCAGCTTGGGAGGTAATTTGACATAAAGCCCATGCAGCCGTAGCGGCGCTAACTATTAGGGTTTAGCGGCGCTAACCCCTTAAAGTTAGCGGCGCTAACGCGGCCTGCCAGGGATGTGACACAAAGTACATGCAGCCGTAGCGGCGCTAACTCTTAGGACTTAGCGGCGCTAACCCTTTAAAGTTAGCGGCGCTATAGCGGCCTGCGATGTCAACTTTTGTCTTTTGTCATAATTGGTCCCCAAACTTAAGTTGCTGTCAGGTTTGACCCCGGTGTATGACCCAATAGGCCTATACATCATCAGCAGCGGTCTATGGCGTACGTACATTAGTGGGCATATCTCTAACATGCTGCTCTCCTGTCATCCTCAGGTATGGAATCAAACCATTCTTTAACTAACTCTTTTGAAAATTGTGCAGGTACTAGTTCTGCTGTTGGACTAGATGTGAACACTCAAGATGCTGTTCTTGAAGCTGTTCTTGCCAGTCATGCACATTCAACCCTTACCAATGAGGATCTTGAACAAGTGTACCCTGATGATCTTGAGGAGATGGATCTTAAATGGCAGATGGCCATGCTTACTGTTAGAGCCAAGAGGTTCATCAAAAGGACTGGAAGGCAAAACATGAATTTCAGATCTGATGGCAAGGCTGGATTTGACAAGTCAAAGGTGAGATGCTTCAAATGTCAACAACTTGGCCACTTTGCAAGAGAATGCAGATCTGGTGGACAAGTTCAGAATCAAGGTCAGAGGCCAACTCAGAATCAAACCTCCTCAGCATTGGTCTCACAAGAAGGCCATGGATTTGATTGGAGTGATCAAGCAGAGGAGGCTACAAACAACAAAGCTTTGATGGCATTGACTGACTCCTCCATCAAGATGGATTCCCCAGAATCTGAGGACATACAGGTATCTTCCAAACTATGTCCTGGTGAATGTAGAGCTATTGTTAAGAGGTTTAGAGAGCACAATAAGAAAGTATGTGATGCTCTAAGTACAATGGAGGAGAGAAGGTATGAGTATACTGCTGTGATAGAAGATCTTGAAAAGAAAATTAAAGACTATCAGGCTAATGAACTGCAAAAGGACTATGATAGAAAATATCATAAGTGGGAGAAAGAGCAGTTTCAAGATGAGATTGATAGTCTGAAAAAGAAATTGGTGGAAAAAGAAAGCAAGGTGGATGAACTCACAAAGAAATTGAAGGGTGTGGACATTGATCTTGGAATGTTCAAAGCTTGAGACTCTGCTACAATCTCAAGTGAGAGACAAGGTGAAAACTGGACTTGGATATAAGGAAACCCCACCTCCATACAATCACACATACATAACACCCTTGTCTGAGGCAGCTGATAGATATGTCAATGAACCTTTGGCAGATGAATTAAAGTCAGCTGATCCAAAGTTTGAGAGTTATGAAGATGAAGTTCTGTCAGTAGTAAGTGTTGAAGATATTGAGATAGTTGTGAAGAAAGATGAGGTGATTCCATATGAAAATCACATCTGTTGTGAACCCATTCCCACAAAACCATCTTTCAAGCCTGTGATATTTGTAAAAGTATCCACAGAATCTCTCATCACTGAGTCAACACCTTCAAAAGCTATCCAATCCATAGAAAGTTCCACAACTGTTGCCAATAGTCCCCATTTTTACACTAGCAGTTCCAACAAGAACCCAACCAGTTCTAAGCTAAAAAGCCCAACTGTTAGTACAAAAGCCAAAGGAAACGAGAAAGTTGGTGAGGTTGTGTATGCAAAGAAGAAGATGGAAGCTCCAAAATCTCAGGCTAAACCCAAGCCTAAGAAAAGGCATACTGAAATGCCTGCATGCACATGCCAAAAACATGGTGTCCAAAAGTTTCCTCGATCTGCAGCTGTTAGAGGAAATCAAAGAAATAGGAACCAATTCTGGTCACAAAGAACTGGTTTACCTATTGTGAAAACCAAAAAGTGCTACATTTGTGGGAGATCTAATCATTTAGTTCAAGATTGTTACTATAACCCACAGACCAATGGCACTCAAAACAAAAGTCCCAAAAGACAAAATAACAGTACTAAAACTGTTAAGTCAAAGCAAAAGAGCAGTTCTAAAACTGTTAAGCCAAAACAGGCAAACAGTTCTACAACTGTTACATCCAAACCAACTAACAGTTCCAAAACTGTTTTAACAAAACCAAAAACTGTTGGATTGGCTTGGATGAAAATTCAAAAGCAAACTGATTCTGGAGAGGGTAAAACTGTTCTTCAAACTGAAAATCAAAAGAAATCACAAGTTGATTCATCTGTTTTACCAACTCCACCAGCTGTTTGTTCAAAAAAATCCACTGTTAATCACAACAGTTGGAAACCACATGTTCTTACAAAGTATTCCTCACACAAATTAGAGAAATATAATTTGGATAAAATAAAAAAGAACCAAACTCTGTTTAAGTACTATGACTTAAATGGTGTACCCAAGACCTGCATGGCCTGGGTACTTCCTGCTACTAACTGATTTTATTTGTGCAGAGCATTCATAGGGCCAATCATGGATCTATCTGGCATGTGGATAGTGGATGCTCAAGGCACATGACTGGAAATCCACAATGTTTGAAGGATTTCAGAAGCATCAATGGTGGATTTGTAGCATTTGGAGGAAATGCTAAGGGAGGAAAAATCACAGGTAAAGGAGCTGTTGAGGCAGGTACACTTACATTTAATGATGTTTTCTTTGTTGAACAGCTTAAGTACAATCTGTTAAGTGTATCTCAAATCTGTGACAATGGAAACAAAGTTTTGTTTACAGATTTAGAATGCATTATTCTTTCAAAAGATTTTAAACTTAATGAGAAGGATGTTCTTTTAAGAACACCTAGAAAAGATAATGTATACTGTCTAGATACACAAAAGATTGCTAAACAGAATGTGTTAAGCTGTTTACTCTCAAAGGCATCTCATGATGAGTCTGCCATTTGGCATAGAAGGATGTGTCACATGAATTTTAAAACCATGAACTTGTTAGCTAAAAACAGTTTGGTAAGAGGTTTGCCCCAAAAAGAATTCTCATGTGATGATCATTGTGTAGCCTGTCTCAAAGGCAAGCAACACAAAACTTCTTTTAAGACCAAAGAAGTTTCTTCTATTACTGCACCTTTACAATTGTTACATATGGATCTTTTTGGTCCTACTTCTGTGGTGAGTATAGGGAAGAAAGCATATTGTTTAGTCATAGTTGATGATTTCACCAGGTTCACATGGGTTCAATTTCTTAGAACTAAGGATGAAACTGCTGAGTTAGTTAAGTCTCTTATTCTTAAAATTGAAAATCAATCTGATTTGAAGGTGAAAGTCATTAGATCTGACAATGGTTCTGAATTTAAGAACTATGAGCTAAACAGTTTTTGTGAAAGTAAAGGTATTGAAAGACAGTTTAGTGCCCCTAGGACTCCCCAACAGAATGGAGTTGCTGAGAGAAGGAATAGGACTTTGATAGAGGCTGCTAGATCCATGTTAGCTGATTCTAGGCTCCCAATGACATTCTGGGCAGAAGCAGTGAACACTGCCTGCTATGTTCAGAATAGAGTACAAGTAGTCAAGTCCAAAGGGAAAACTCCTTATGAGTTGTTTCTCAAGAGAAAACCTTTAATCAACTTCTTCAAACCATTTGGTTGTCCTTGCACTATTCTTAATACCAAATCACAATTAGGCAAGTTTGAGAGTAAGGCTGAAGAAGGTTTCTTTGTAGGATACTCCACTCAAAGTAAAGCTTATAGAGTTTTTAACAATGTCACTAGAATCATAGAAGAGAGCATGAATGTCTCTTTCAATGAGAATATGATCAATATTGCAGGCAATGGGCCTGATTGGTTATTTGATATTGATGCATTGTCTAAATCTCTTTCTTTTGAGTATTCTACTGAAACAGCTATAGGTACCCCAACAACTGTTGGTGAAAATCAACAAACAGTTTCCTCCAGCCCGAACAGTTTTGAAACTGTTAGCTCAAAACCAACAACTGTTGGTTCAAACAAAGTTACTGAAGACTTTGTTGTGATTCCTATGCTTCAACAAGAGTTCTCCAATGCTGTTGATCCATTGATTGATGCTGAATCTTCAAAGGACATGGAATCTCATGATCCTCAACAACACACTGACTCTGCATCCCAAACAGTTGCTGATCAAGTGTGTGATAATGCTGAAAATTCAAGTGAATGTGAATTTGATCTGTCTAATGAACTGACTGAAGAAAACATTCCTACATCAAGAGTTCACAAGATTCATCCAATATCACAAATAATTGGTGATCCAACCACTCCTATCAGAACAAGGAATATGCTGCAAAATGAAAATAGTGGTGTGGATCTTGCCCAATTTGATGTGAATGCTTGCTTTCTATCTCAAATAGAACCAAAGAAAGCAATTGGAAGCAATGCAAGAGGAGCTCTTACAATTTCAAATTCAGCAAGTTTGGAAGTTTGTTGAGCTTCCAAGAGGCAAGAGAGTAATTGGCACCAAGTGGGTGTTCAGAAACAAGAAAGATGAAAGAGGGATTGTAATCAAGAATAAGGCAAGACTGGTTGCACAAGGCTACACACAAGAGGAAGGAATAGACTATGATGATGTTTTTGCACCTGTTGCAAGGATTGAAGCCATTAGACTATTTCTTGCTTTTGCAAGCTTCAAAGGATTTAAGGTATATCAAATGGATGTCAAGTCTGCTTTTCTCTATGGAACTATTGATGAGGAGGTATATGTGTGTCAACCTCCTGGCTTTTCTCAATGGGTGAACTCACATTTTTCTTGGGATTACAAGTTAAACAGAAGCCCACTGGTATTTTTCTAAGCCAATCTAAATATGTCAAATACATATTGGACAAGTTTGGCTATCAAGATGTGAAGCTGGCAAGTACTCCAATGGAGACACACAAATAGTTGGGAGCATATGTTGAGGGGGAGGATGTAGATATACACCTCTATAGGTCAATGATTGGTTCATTAATGTACTTAACTGCTTCTATACCTGACATAATGTTTGCTGTTTGTGTTTGTGTCAGGTTTCAATGCAGTCCAAAGATGTCACACCTGTTTGCTGTAAAGAGGATCTTTAGATACCTCAAAGGCCAACCAAAATTGGGACTTTGGTATCCTAAAGATTCACCTTTTGATTTGGTGGAATATTCTGATAGTGACTACGGTGGAGCAAATGTGGACAGAAAATCAACCTCTGGAGGATGTCAATTCTTTGGATCAAGGCTGGTTTCATGGCAATGCAAGAAACAAACAACAGTTTCAACCTCAACAGCTGAGGCTGAATATATTGCTGCATCAAGCTACTGTTCATAGGTTCTATGGATCCAAAATCAGCTTCTGGATTATGGTTTGTCTTTCTTGAATACTCCAATTTATGTTGATAACACCAGTGCTATTAGCATAGTTAATAATCCAGTGAAGCATTCTAAAACCAAGCACATTGAAATCAGATTTCACTTCATAAGAGACTGCAATGAAAAGAGATTAATCCAAGTTATGAAAATTCATACTGATGATCAATTAGCTGATTTGTTCACTAAAGCTTTTGATGTGAGCAGATTTAACTTTTTGATTTCCAACATTGGAATGATTAACTTGGACTAACAGTTGTTCATTATTCCATGTTTTTCACACTAACATTTGCAACTGTTAGTTACGTTTTCTAACAACTGTTGTCTTTTAAGTATTCAGAGAAGGAAATGCAATTTCACACATCAGTTTTGGCCATATCTGCTTACCTGTCTCACAAACAGTTTTCACACCAGTGACTGTCCTTGTTCAGAGGTAAAGGTAAATTCACTTTCTTGAAACAACAGTTCTAGACTGATAAAGGTGAGTCATTTTGCTTGTAATATAGTGAATTTGATATGACAAGTCACTGCATGGACATTAATGGAAATTACTGGACATTAATGGTCATTAATGGCTATTAATGGACATTAATGCCTCCCAGTTTATCTATAAATAGCCTTGCACCCATACTTCACAATTCACACCTACATTTGCACACACTTCTCTCTGCAAATGACTACTAACTTCTTTCTCATAAACTTCAAAGAAATTAATGTTAGACAAAGTTATGTAACCATTCCTGCCCCATTTGTAAGAATGCATGAGCTTTGGCAATACTCATCATGTGTTCTTGAGATGCATGATGATCGAGATAGGTTTACCTTGACACAGCATCCTGATCCACGTAGGCCAAATAAACCAATTGATCATATTCGTATAAGAGGTGATTTTAAAATTTTCACTCTCTTCCATGAATTGCCTACACCATGTTGTCTAAGATTCGTCTTGAACCTGGCAGGCACTACAAACTCCATAGTGTGGTTCAATGTTCGAAGAAATAATACTCATAACCACCAGAGGGCCTCGGATGATGAGGCAGTGGAAGTCATTGTAATAGATGACTAGTTCCACTGATGTTGAATTGGTATCATTCACCATCTTCCCAAGAGGCAAATTATGACAATCGTCTCTGGTGATGCATATGATGAGAAGGTCTACTGCACACCCATTGGTGGGTTGTATGTTTTGAAAATTGTGTAAGGCATGTCACCTGTTAACGGAGAAAGTTGTGTACACTTACGGTGTAGATCATTGTTCTCCCACACCTACGAGACGGCCTTGCGCAATTAGATAAGCAGTACCAACAATGGATTGTGCATTACATGACTATTCTTTGAAGACAGGCTTCTCAGTAAGGCTATGGCGACACTGTAGAGGCTATTATTCTGAACTCGATTCTTAAATAATGAAGACATTCTTGAGCAAGAATGTGATGATGATTGTCTTCCCTTAAAGTTCAGATTTGATGATACAAAATGTTAACGATAATTTGTCCAATGTAGATCTCGGAGTTAAGACAGTTAATATAAGCTGTGTTTAGATCTATAGCAAAAGACAGTATTGTTTTGTCAAACTGATTGTAGCTCAATTGTGATTATCATGAATAAAATACATCTTATGTTAATTTGTATATGATTGAACCCTTAAAACAAACAACTTAAGTGTATTGTTCAATACTTTAAGTTAGGGGGAGATTGTTGGGAAATTGGCTAAGTCATTGAAACTGTTATACATGCAAAAATCAAAACTGTTAAGATTGTTAAATGAAGGTTGATGTAACAGTTGGAAACTGTTAGTTGAAAATATGAAAACAGTTGAAAACTGTTAGTGTAAACGTCTATAACTGTTTGAAGACCTTGAAGCTGAAGACTGTTAGAAGAATCAAGAAATGTTGTATTCATTAAACAGTTTCTGTTGAGCTAAATATGGAATTCTATCTTTGAAGATATCTCGAAATACTTTGAAGATCATCAAGATTATCTCAGAAGATAGAAGATTACCTAACTGTCAGCAAATCAAGGAAGATCAAAGAGTATATATATGATAGATTAGAATTCATAATTTGTACGTACTTACTCATTGATTATATTTTTGCATTCGTTCTTCAAATTGTAATTTGCTTTCTGAATAGTGCTAAGCCTCTAAGTTTCTCGTTGAAACCTAAGAACAATCTGTGTTCTTCGTCTAACATAATAAGTTAGATTGGGGGTGAAGTTTGCTTTTGTAATCATTCTGGTTGGTTAATAAAACTACTGTTTGATTGAATTGATTTGTGTTTAAAACCTTCTTTAATCAATTAAGTGTGATTCCGCAACTTCTTAGTTGATTGTGATCATAGTTAAAGATTAACTTTTATTCTACGCTGATTTATTATTTAAAAGTTAGTTCTTGTTATTTGATATAATCTATATCCGATCCTGACATCTGAGTTTTTCAGTTTGACAAAGACTAAGTGTCTTAAGTTGAGTGCACAGTTTATAAATAAGTTTTCATTAACTGATTAATATGTCAAACTGAATGATGAGCTCACACATTTGGTATGTTTCAAACATATTTTAACTACTCAGTGTGGTTAGAATGTAAGTTTGAGTAGGTCTCAAACATAAATGACTTAGTGTCATTGAGTCTGAGCTATGTGCTTAACTCAAGCTGTGTGATTAGTTCACACGTTTGGTTAGTTCCAAACATATTTTAACTACTCAGTGTAGTTAAAAAGTAAGAGTTAGTCAGTCTCAAACGAAAATGATTAAGTGTCAATGATTTTGAGTTGTGTGCTCCACTCAAGCTGTGTTCCACTCTCACACTGAGTGATTAATTCAAGCTGAGTGCTTGACTTAGACTGGGTAATATGTTTACTCAGCTTGGTATGTCCAAACTATGAGTTAATTACTAAGTGTTATTAATTCATCTGTCAAAACGTATTTCAATTAGTTTCAAATCGTATCGTATATCAATTGTGTATTGGTATATTTAAACAGTGTTTATAATCTTATTATTCGTTAATATTATTATTTTACACGTATATCCGTTGGAAGATGATGTGTTTCTACCGTCTTACTGTTACATCAAGCCGTAATTTTACCGGCGTAACGGATTAAAAAGGGATTCCAACGGTAATTTTTCTCTCTCATAAGAAAGGTATATATAACGACCTTAACCGGTTTAGAGAGATTTACGCTTACAAATCCGACTTCTCATCTTCTAAATTACCTTTTGTAAACACCTCAATTGCTTAGTGCATTCTTCCGTTTCAGAACCCTAAATTGCTAAGTGCAATTTTTTAACCGCTCAGTCCAAATCTTCAGTTGGTAATTTCTTTTTAAAGAAATTACTCGGTGTAATTATACAATGGAAGGAATCACATTAGTTCTCAGTGATCAAATGGTTCGAGGTGCTCAGTTTAAGAACAATGGTGTGCCGTTGCTTAAAGTCAACAATCAACGAGCCTGTCTTACAATTCCACCAAGGAAACAAGGCAGAGGATATGAATCCTGGGTAGCCTATATCCGTAAATGTCCTCTGGCATTCGCCTTCTGTGGCGCACCCCTTCATATTGTTCCTCAACATCTATTGGAGTTCTGGTACACATGTACGTATGACCAGAACAGGGGAGAGATAACAGAGACTGTTCTCAATGGCGATAGAACAGTTATTTTATCAGTACAGCGGCTAAGGGATGTTCTTCAACTCCCTCAATCTAATGTATACGAGCCGGCTGTCACAAGACAAGTGGCTAGGTTTGTCCTACCTAGAATGAGTCACCCGCAGACAGAGGGTGTCATAAAAAAGGCCACTTTTCCAACCAGCTGGGGTCTTCTGGTGTCAACGGTGATTCGTTCACTGGGTACCAAGGTTGGAGGACTGGACCAAGTTAACGAGTTCGAGATGCAGCTGCTATACAACATGTTCTTTACGAGAAACTTAGACTATGCACAGCTCATCTTTAACGAGCTCAGGGTCCAAGTGATGAAGACCACAAGGGATCTTCATGTACCTTTCATTAGGTACCTGTCCTTGGCATTTGAAGCCAAGCTAGGGACAACACTCTATGAAGCTGATCAGGATGTGATCCTGTCTCCTACACTCAGCCCCAAGATGTTCAACAACAACATCTTCCCGGAGCAAGAGGGTCTGAGTGAGCCCATGCTACTGATAGCTGAGGTAGCTTCATCCGAAAGTGAAGAAGAGAGATCCACTCAAGGGGGAGCTTCTCAAGGTGACACCAAAGTTCAAGCTGAGTACTCTGCGCAGGCTGAGCCAGTACATATTGCAGCTGCTTCTGGTAAGACCTATCCACTTTCTCTTTCTTCTCATTTTTCTTCATCCACTTTTGGAGACAAGACTGCAGTAAACCCAACTCAGTCTAACCCATCTCCTCCACCTTCATTCCATTTACAATCCCACTCTGTAGCCACCCCTAGTATGCCAACTGCTACTAGGGAGAAAGTACATACATACCAATGCAAAACTGCCAAAGGAGGTGCCACTCCTAAAGGCATCACTTGAGCTGAGATCATACTGATCCCTCCACCGGCAGGAGTTGAGGGGGAGACGCCTACTATTCAGGTGTCAACCTCAAGGCTCATTACTAGCCCTATACCTTATCCGGGTGTGGTATCTACTTAGCCCACACTTACTCGAGCCATGGGAGAACCCATTACTATGCCTGAGCAGACACACTCAGGTAACATTGAACATATGACCAATCCCCAGGGCCAATCACCCCCCTCTATACCCATAAGACAACCACCTACACATACACTACACATTTTGAGCCCCATTACTTATCTTCATTTCTCACACCCTATCGTACGACCTGTCAATGTTTCATCTTTAAACCAAGATGATTCACAGGGTCCAAACTCTGGTGCAAATGAGTTTGAGGGTCCACACTAACCCTTGGATGATGCACCCAAGTCTCACCCTTCACCAGCTGACTTACATATTGTAATAACTTTTTTGAAGAGTCAGTTTGAAATCCTTCATCTCAAAAGGAAGAAGACCAAGAAGTATCTATTGCTTAGGTTGGATGAGCTTTGGATGCCGAGGTGTCAAAACTGAAGTCTGCAGTTGCTGCTCTCCATCAACAAAGACCTTCAACCCCTATTGATGATGACAAAAAGGGGGAGAAGGTTCAAGAGGCTGAAGTTGAAGCTGAAGCTTTACTATTTCTGGTAATGGGAGCAGATAAAATTGAGGGGAGAAAGTAATAGAAAAAGACGTTGAGCTGACTGACAAAGCAAAAGGAAAGAGACCAGCAGTAGTCAGCTCAGAAGAATCAGAACCCCCTCAACAGAAAAGAAGGAAAATGATTCTTAGTGAATCATCCGCCTCAGATGAAGACTCTGCGGATAAAATGACTATACGAGAAAGAGCTTCACTGCTGGCAGTTAGGAGAATAAAACAGGAGGATGCTGACCGGCTTGGAATATCTATAATTAAGTTAAGAGAAAGACAAAGGGATGCTTAAGCTATGTTAGTCAGTGAGAAAGAAGCAAGAGAAAAGGCTTGGGCTGAGTAAATCAGAAAACAGAATGAGGAGTTAGCTAAACTCAATCTGACAATTGTGCCTAAGGAGGAAGAGGAAGAAGAACCTCTTGTTCAAGATTAACAAGAGAAGGAGAATATAATGCATTGTTATACAAAAACATTCTTCTCTTCTCAAATAATCTCACTAAAGTTGAGCTCAGCTCAAGGGATCATCATTCTAGAGTTTGTCTTAAGAAATGGTGAGACACCTTCTCTAGAGCTGAATCAAATGCACAAACTGGGTTATGAAGAATGGAAGCAAGTGGCAGTACTTATCAAGCAGATGGAGAAATCCTCTGCCAGAAGTCAACTTAAAGATGAGCTGCTGAGGTTACTTGCAAGAGCTGATTCGATGCAACTCATACCAATATCTGAGATAGCTACCCTACTAACTTCCTTTCACAAAATGGGGAGTACAAGCTGAAAAAGCCAGCTGGATTAGCAAGAGCAGACAAGTACGTTATGAAGCTCCCTGAAGGCTTGAAATTTAAAGAAAACACCTATGTGGAAAAGCCTGAGAAGGGACTCATGTACCTGGATAGAAATGGTGAACAATGCTTCCAGTATGATGCAAGTATTTACACATGTGGGGTATCTCAAGTTTTTGCTTTGAGACAGATTGTTGAAAATACTGAACAAACTGCAAAGTTCAGATACTGAACAAACAGAGCAATCAGATCACAAAAGGATCAGCTTCAACACTTACCTAGTCTGTAAGAAATCCTTGAAGAAATCAACAAGGAGATCAAAGAGTTTGAAGAGCTGCATCCTCAATAGATTAGTTCTATTGTAAATTAGATTAGTTCTAATTTTTGTAAGCACTAAGTGTGCATGATCTATGTGATCAATATTTTTGTATTATGATAAGGTCAATTAATACAAATATTTGTTTGATATGTTCAACTGTGTTGTGATGTGTTCATATTTATAAGTCTGATAAGTTCAGCTAAATGAATAACTGATAAGTTCTTATTCATTAATGTAGTTAGTAGGTGTGTTCAACTACAAGTTGGTTTTTTCCACTTAAAATTGATATGTTCAATTAATATTTGATTAGTTAAAATATAAAAATCTTAATAAGTTTAAGATTTAAAATATAATTCTGTTAAACAAACTTACTAACTGTTTGATGGTTTTGTCATCATCAAATAGGGGGAGTTTGTTGGGAAAATGATCTCATCAGTTAAGATTTGATGAGACAAAGTTAAGTTTGTGAAAGGCAACAATGAGTAGATTATAGAATGAACTTTTAGAGAATTAGGGCAAAAACACCTTTAAGTGTGTGTATTCTATTCAATATGCCAAAAGTTACAATGAAAGACTATGTTACAAGGTATTTATACCTTAACCCTAAAATGCATATTCTATTACAATAATATTGTCTAGATCTAATCACTAATACAAATCTAACAATCTCCCCCTTGATTGGATCTAGACAAAGTTTCGTTCACCTAGGATTCTTTGCCATCTACGGAGAGTGGCCCTTTCTTGCATTTTCTCTTCTATCTTTTCTATAACCTCAGTTAGGCTTACTCTTGCAGATTGATCAAAGTTATCCTTGAGGCTGAAGCTGTGCTCTCTTATCTTTATAATCCAGACTCTGAGTGATCCATCTGAATTGACATTTAGTTCGTTGATCCTCAGAAAGAACTTCTCCTTATGACTGTTGAATAAAACTATACCATCATCTGTCTCACCAGTCTAATCATCCTTCCAAATAGTTTTATACATTTCAAGCTCGTCAATTCTAGGATGAGAGATGTTTGGCTTCAATACATTAATCTTTGCTTTATCTGCCTCTGCACCAAGCTGGAGATCAGTTCTTTCAGCAAGTCTGTATCTTTGCTTCATAAAGTTCAACACGATCATATAGCCTGCATAGTTTGCCCGAGAACTATCTTTCTTAGCTTCAAGTACTTCCTGTATGTATTCAACGTCATCAAAACTGAGGTGCTTCAAGTTCACTTGGCTGAATCCATAGTTTTTCTGATCTGATATTTGAACATGAAAGTACACCCAGATTACATTGAGATTTTTGCTAAAAGCGCACTTGACTTTGATTATCGGAAACTTTGATGCTACTTCTTTCCTTGAGAGCCCATGCCAGTTCAATAACAACCTTTTACCAGCTTCAGTGACATCTGTGACTCCCATAAGATTAACAGGTAATTCATCTTGTAGTTGATCTGTGTAAATACCCTGACTCTTTTCTTCTAGAAAGGCAACAGCAACATCACAAGCTTTCCAATTTCTATTAGTCTTGTTCAAGGCCTTTATGGTCAACACATCTCTTTTTCTGACATCTCTCATGCCTGTAGTTAAGATTGGATCTGGATTGTAACCTTTAGGTATTTTCCATTCAGCACCCCTCTTCATCTTTCTTAACCTTTCCAGTATATCTTGTTCCCTCAACAAATCTCTTGGATTTTTTCTAAATTAACCCGGGGTTGGAGGAAATAAGTCAGCCACTTCTTTGTTCAACCTTAAAACACTTGTAATGTCGAACTTCTCACAAGTTGGAGCTTCATCTAGCTGAGGCTCTTCAACCCTTGGTGTTGTTACCATTTTTGTTTCTTTTATTTTTTTGATTTGTTGTTGAAGAGTTAGTTCCTTTTCATGTTCACCAGCTTCTGTTACAAATGACCCGTAATCATTAAAATCTGAATCTGTACTAGTCAGGAAGTCAAATGTATCATCCACTGGTCTATCTATATCCTCTTCTTATTCATCTATTAAAGCCATTTTCTCTTTTCCTTTTCTCTTTCCTCTTCCTCTTTTTGGTGTTGGTTCTTTGCTTCGAGAAGAAGAAGCGGTAGGTATTTTTGCTAGCAGAGAAGTGATAGTCACAGTAGCTGTACGGTTCACCCCCTCAGAATGATCTGGACCAGGATCCCGGTCATTATGTTTTCGTTTCGTCCCGTGTGCCTGAAACGATTCAAGAGAGGCTTTCAATGCAGCATTAAGATCAGCCTCCTCCTCTACATTAAGATTCTCCCCCTGAACAAGTGGCTCGACAGCAACATCCTGTATTGGATCAATGGCATCCATCCTTTTATGGAAGGCAACTCCAAAAGCGGCCATGCTATCTCTCATTTCCTTCTTAAAACTTTCAAAATCTGATTTCTTGTATTCAGTTCTTTGTAAGTCAACCAGAGTAGCGTCTTCTTCATTATTAGTCGGTCTAGCCATCAGCTTTGCAAACAACTGAGATTTCAACTCATCCACCGATACATCAGGACCTTGTTTCGCCAGTAGCCTGTCTAACTTCTCACTTACAGCATCGATTTTAGCATGAACGGCAGATAAAGCAGTTTCAAGGTCAGCCTTAGAAATAAATTATGAGGCAACCATAGAAACTTTTGAAGGTGTAACAAAACCGGGATCACCTATATTGCCCGTTGAGATGTTAACAACTGGAGGAACAAATCCTTCAGAAGTAGAGTCACACACGCTCACAGCTGGTTCAGGGTTGACTGTGGCGGGATTTCCATCTAACCTTGAATTCTACGAAGAGTAGCTTCTATAGATGTTCTGCTAGGTCCTGCAGGTAGGATCCTAGTTGATGGTACAGATGTGTCCTTGTGTATAGAAAGAATTGGGCTTGCAATGTGCTCATCAAAATGAAGGTCGGTAGCCTAGGGAGAAGTGGCACCTGTTTCAATACCTAATGTCTCAGAAGGAGACTTGGGTAGATCATGTGTTAAATCCCCGTGAGAAGTTGAAACTATTTCTTGTTGAGAAGAAACAGAGTGGCTTGGTGGGGTTTGTGCATTCTCTGGTGGGATGACAGAGACTTGTTCAACACCTGGACTGATCCTGTCAGACCTGATGGCAGATGTGGTGTCCCGGCTATCTGTGGCTGGAGAACTCTCAACACTCTCATTTTCTTTTCTCCCACTCTCATTCTCATTTTCTTTTAATCTCTCTTATTCTTCTACATCAAAATCAATATCAAACATGTCATCATGAGTATACACATGTGTTTCCTGATTAGCACCCTGATCAGATTGTTTCAGAGATTGAGAATTTTCAAAGAATTTTCCTATTGGCATATCATCATCCTCTTCTCCCTCTCCTATACTCACATCACCCACATCCCCTTCACTACCCCTCTCAGAATTTTCTCTTAGCTCATCCCTGTCAGTGTCACCCGAAGACGACTGAGCACTATCCTCTAATCCCTCAGGTTCTAATGTTCTTTGGGTAGGATCAACAGGTTCTTGTCGATCCGGAAGAACTATATTATTCTCACGCACATATGCCTGAACTGTTAGATCATCGAGATCCATTAACATGACCAGCTCAACAGGCATAACATAAGCCTGGAGTGTAGAATTTTTAGCAATCTTATAAAGCTTTTGCATCACCTATATGGTAGGTTTAGGATCATTATCCCTCCGATTAATCTCATGTGGGTATTCTAGCATGATACTCTGTACAATTATGGATAAGAACCAAGGATATAGTAGAAACTTCTTTGCTAGAAGTGGAATCTGTTTCAGATGAACCACCTTTTGCAGATCTTGAAAAATAATGGACGCGTAGTCTACGTGCCAATGTTTAACCATGGAAACCAATATTTGAAAAGCACTTGTACTTCCACCATCAAACCCTCTTGAAACCCTTGTGAGGCATCTGTTGATTATTGCATACAACGTCTGCCAGATCGGAACCAAGTTAGATCTCTTGAAATGTGCATTCTTTGTTAAAACACCATGGAAGGTCAGACCAGTCACATGTAGATAAATGTCCTTGCCAGATGGTATCAGATCAAACTGTTGCTTGTGAGTATAGGTACCCGCTGCAGCTGGAAGTCTTAGCATTCTCCTCAATTGATCAGTATCAAATGAGAATTCAAGATTTTCAATCTGGCCAGCAATTTGATCTTGGCCCTCATCAGTAACTATGTTATGCATGGAACTCCAGAGTTGTTGTACATAGACCTCGGGGATGTGAGGTTCTTCATCATAATCAATAGGGTTATATGAAAAAAGGTGGTTTAATGGATGAGATGCAATGAGTTCAGAAATGATAGGGAATTGGGTAGAGGTTGTGATGGAATCAAAGCAGTGATTGTTTAAGAGAGAGGGAAGGTAATTAGCAGAGGGAAACATTTGTTCAGAAGGAACAAATGCTGGAGGGTTGTCAGGGTTAGCCATGTGCAATAATTCATAATTAAAGTCCTTGGTTAGTTATCACATGTTCAACAGATAAGATCATATTTGACTGTCCCTTCCTTGTTGAAAAAAATTTGAAAATTTGAAAAATTTGAAAACTATCAGAAAATGATTATGTGTTTAGTTGGAATTGAGGATTCCGACTAAAACTTAGGCTAAATTCCGAGTACGTTGATTCTGAGTGACAGAAGTGTTCAATTCCGAGTAAAATTTGAAATCCGACCACAAATCCAACATGAATTCCGAGTGATTGGACATTCCGAGTGAACTTTGGAATTCCTTGTAATTGGACATTCCGAGTGAATTGAGTGTTGTATGTATTCCGAGTGAACACGGATTCCGAGTAAAAAGAGTGGAATTCCTTGTGTAAGGTTTCCGAGTAAAATAAAATCTTAGTCGGAATCCGAGTGAAGTGATCTTTGCAAGTGATTCAAAAACAGTCGGAATTCTCAATTCCGACTCATTCATCAGTTCATTAACAGATTCAAACACAACTTTTCAAAGTAAGATTTTGACATTTCAAATCCATAACGAGTGGTCGTATCAGCATTGTAAGCATTTTTAACAAACGAACTACCCCCTTTCAAGAACACTAAGCAGTCCTATTTGAAGATATAAACCCTGAAAACCCACAATACGCAAATATTAAAAAACAGATAATCTTAACACGATTAAAGACATAAGTAACAATTAAAAACTTATACGAAGCATGTCAATCACTACAACTAAGCATCCAATAAGTATTAACAGAGGATTGATTATCATTTAAGCACCAAATCGACTAAACCCTTCTCGGCAGTTAGGGTTTTTCACGAACAGTAAACCCCAAATGATGAAATACATGAAATTAACCGATAAAGTAGAGGAAAAGAATGTTACCACTGAATTCGCACAAGGATATCGATCAAAAACTCAGAAAATCAAAGCAATCAGTACACGGTTGATGATCCCACAGTGATGAGAGAAAAAGTCGTGGTGAGAGGGGAATGGAAAAGGAAATCCGAGTAAAAGTCAAAATTCCGAGTGCTTTACCTTTTAAACACGTGTGTCACGGCTTCCGACTAAAGAGTGCAGAATGATGAATTCATACTAAAGTTAGTCAGATTCCGACTAAAAGACTTGGAATAATGAACTCCTTCTGAAATGAGTCGGATTCCGACCAAAAAGACTCGGATTTGGCAATTCCGATTGAATTTTAACTTGTAAAAATTTTGGACTTTTTTTTTCTCTCATGACCATTTTTGAATATAACAAAGACAAAGAAAACATAAACCCCCCCCCCCCCCCCCCCCTAAAAAATAAGCATTAATTTGGAAAGAGAAGAAAAAATATTTTTGATTTTTTGAACATTTTGTACATGTTTTTGTATTTTAAAGATTTTGAAAGGATTTTGAGATTTTCAGAAATCATCAAGAAACATAAAATAAGAGAAATAAAACAAGTAATATAACTCTCCCCCTACAAGTATGAACCATCAAAAGTTCATAACTTGTTAAATCAATATTAGCTCCCCCTGAACTCAAGTACCTATCTTTGGAGATTTTTATTGGAAGAGTTAAAGTACAGTTAAATACTCAAATTCAACATGCCCAATTTTGAAACTAGAGTATTAAAACGATTTTCATCCAACGGTTTGGTGAAAATGTCAGCGAGTTGATTTTCAGTGTTAACATACTTTAATTCTATCAATCCTTTTTCAACATAATCTTTTAAAAATTGATACAGAATGTCAATATGTTTCGTCTTAGAATGATGCATGGGATTGCATGAAATTGCGATGGCACTCTCGGAATCACACATTAGTGGTATGTGAGAATAGTCCAGTCCAAAATCCGACAGTTGTGTGCGAATGCACAGACTTTGAGAGCAGCAGCTGGCAGCAGCAACATATTCAGCCTCCGTAGTGGAAGTTGACACGCAGTTTTGCTTCTTTGACGCCCAGTATACTAGTCTCTCTCCCACAAAATGTGCACTGCCGGATCTACTTTTTCTGTCAAGCATGCACCCTGCATAGTCAGAATCCGAATATCTAATTAGCTCAAAATCAGAATCTCTAGGATACCACAAACCTAAATTTGGAGTACCCTTAAGATATCTTAATATTCTTTTAACTGCCAACAAATGAGACTCTTTAGGATTTGCCTGAAATCTGGCACAGAGACAAGTAGCAAACATTATGTCTGGTCTACTAGCAGTTAAGTACAATAGGGATCCGATCATACCCCGAAAAGTTTTTAAATCAACTGATTTACCATCAGGATCCGTAAACAGTTTTGTTTTAATTCCCGTGGGATTTGAAATATCCCATGGTTAAATTTAAAAATTTGCAATCCAAGGAAAAAGGTAACTTCCCCCCATCATGCTCATTTCAAACCTCTGTTTCATGATATTTGCGAAATCATCACTGTACTTTGGACTAGTTGAGCCAAAGATAATGTCATATACATAAATCTGTACAAGAATATGATCTGAACCGATCTGCTTTTCGAAGAGTGTTGTGTCTGTGGTCCCTTTTGAATAGCCCTTGCTGAACAAATAATCTGACAACTCATCAGACCAAGCTCTCGGGGCTTGTTTTAATCCATACAGAGCTTTGTCAAGTAGATATACATGCTGCGGGCGTTTGGGATCCACGAAACCTTCAGGTTGGCCAACGTATACTTCCTCCTTGAGTTTACCGTTGAGGAAAGCAGTTTTAACATCCATTTGGTAAACCATGAAGTTCTTGTGTGCAACATAGGCCATGAATAATCTGATAGCTTCCAGACAAGCTACTGGGGCAAAGTTTTCATCATAATCAATTCCCTCTTGTTGGTTATACCCCTTTGCCACTAGCCTTACCTTGTTGCGTATAACTACTCCATCAAAGTCTTTCTTGTTTTTGAAGATCCATTTAGTACCCACAATGGATTTATCTTCAGGTTTGGGTACTAGTCACCAGACTTTCAAACGTTCGAACTGATTCAGCTCGTCTTGCATAGCAAGAATCCAGTCTGGATCTTCTAAAGCTTCAAATACCCGTGTTGGCTCTAGCATGCTCAAAAATTTAAGATTTTGACATTCATTGATAGTTGCAGAGCGAGTTCGAACACCGGCGTTCAAACTCCCTATTACTTGAGTATCAGGATGATTTCTCAGCCAGAGAGGCTCGGGGGATTGACTGTCCACTGGTTGAGCATCCGTTGCAAATGGATTAACCATTTCTGGTTCGGCAAACGGATTTAATGTATCATTTGTTGCAACAGGAGGAGAAGTTAGTTGTTCAAGAAAAGTACTTATTGTAGTTTCAGACTCAGAATTCTCCGGATCAGTGTCCCGTGTAACAGTAGGAGTTGTTAGGGTAATTGATTCTTCCAGTTGTGGTTGTAGCTGGTTAAACCTGTTCACATTGTCAGAGGAAGACACATTAGTGTTGAAAAATTCAAAAATAAAATCCAAATATATATCTTCATTCTGAATGTGTTGATTATCAAATTTATTAGATTGGTAAACAGGATTTTTATGAGTCAAGGGTTTGGCTGTCAAAGAGTTTAAGTTTACTAAATCATCAAATGTCACATTGATACTTTCGACAACAGCATTAGTTCTCCAATTTAGAATACGAAAAGCCTTTTTATCTGTTGAATACCCCAAAAAGATCCCCTCGTCAACTTTTGGATCAAACTTAGATAGTTTATCCGATTCATTCAGAACAAAGCACCTATTACAGAATACATGAAAGTATTTGATATTAGGAACTATTCCATTACATAACTCGTAAGGAGTTTTATTGAAACGACAATGAATTAAAGATCTATTTTGAGTGTAGCAAGAAGTATTGACAGCCTCAGCCCAGTATGATGGTGACAACTTTGAATATTGTAACATTGTTCTCGCAGCTTTAATCAGTGTTCTATTCTTTCTCTCAACAACTCCATTTTGTTCCGGAGTGTAAGCTGCTGAAAACTGATGTGATATTCCTTCAGAATCAAGATAAGAATCCAGAGTTCTATTCTTGAATTCTGTGCCATTGTCAGTGCGTATCGCTTTCACAGGTTGACCTTGCTGTGTCTTGTGTTTAGTAAGAAATAGAATGATTTGCTGTGGCACTTCAAACTTGTGGCTTACAAACCGAACCCATGTATAGCGAGAGTAGTCATCCACCATCACCAGTATGTATCTTTTAGCATTTCTGGACTGAACCTTCATAGGTCCACAGAGATCCATGTGTATCAGTTGGAGAGGAGCTGATGTTGTTGAAACTTGAACCACTTTATGATGTACTCGTTTTGATTTCACCAGTTCACAATCCTTACACATATGCTCTTTTTCGAATTTCAATTTGGGAAGACCTCTGACGAGATTCCTGTTTACCAGCTTGTGGATGTTTTTGAAATTAAGATGGGACAGTTTCCTATACCATGACTAGTTCAAATTTGAAGCAGCTTTTGAAAGAAGACAAACAGATGAACTTGATGCTTTCCCAGACAAGTCGATAGTATAAAGATTCGACTTTCTGTTGCCTCCCAAAATTTCTTTTCCTTCTTCAGTTCTCAAAGAGCATGATTTTCTTTTGAATAGAACCTCCATACCCTTATCACAGAACTGTCCAATTAAGAATAGATTGTGACCAAGCCCCTCTACATAAGATACCTTTTCAATCCTAACATTCCCTGTTTCCAAAACTCCGTGGCCGAGGATTGGTGCTACCTGGTCATTTCCAAACTTGACATTTCCAGAATATTTGTCCACGAACTGTTTGAGAAGACCCTTATCTCCGGTCATATGCCTGGTGCACCCGGAGTCCATGTACCAGAGATTACTTTTCTGCACATGTAAACAAGGAGTGAACACCTTACCCATTGTGAAATGGGATGAGGTATGTTAGGGATAGAAACAGAAGAAATAACAGGATTAACAATCAAAGATTCAGATTTCCTTTGCTGTTTTATCTGCCACTTCTTAGGTTGCCATTTTTGTTGAGGGGTTGTGATTGGTTTGTTATTTTTATGGACAACATATTAGTTTTGAAGAAATAATTTGTTGTTTTCTCTTTTGTTAACAATGCGGTGTGATGATGGCACATGACCGTTGACAAGATGAACAGTGTTGTGAACACATTGTGGTACTGGTTTGTTGTTATGCTTCAAGGATTGAGAAGATGAAAAAACTGGTTTGGATTTACTCAAAAATGTTTGTCTCAGTGAACGACTGAGTTTCTCCACTTCAGTCTTTTGAATTTGTGCTCTTCTCTCAGACTCAGCTACCATGCGCATCTCCTCAAGATGTTGTTCCCATTGACCAAACAGCATTGGTAACCTCCGATGGGCATATTTGCGTAGAAAAGATCTGAGTTCATTTTTATTAATCCATTGATGGATAATGTAACCCTTACGGTTAACAAACCAAGTAAATATCATATCCTCTTCAGGATTCCTCCAATTTTGAACGGATTTGTATCCTCTCAGAAGTCGTTCTTGACGATATGAGCATGCATTGATACAATGACCCTCAACACAACCAACACTTGCACAAAAAATTTCATCTTTAACAACTGGTGGTTTTGAAACAGTAGATTGACAATTTAAAACATTAGCAGATTTTACTTTCCAGTTTAAGACTGTTTTACAATCAGACAAACAAAATTTTCGATGAATTAAACAAAAGGACGGAAAGAAAGTCTGCTTTCTTGAATGAGTTTGTTTCTTCTGTTTCTTGGCCTCACTTCTTTTCTTCTCAGGTAACTGTGTAACATATTTTTTCTGCACAGTCTTCTTTACTGCTTGTTTGGCAACACAATTTCTTTTATCTGGTGTAGAAGGAAGAGAAAAAGATTTGTTAGATTTATTAAGAGTTTTTGATGACTTAGGAGAATAAGATGTAGATTTTGAAGATTTGCTCCCTGATGTTGACCCTTTCTCTCTATTACTGTTTGAATCACAGAATTGATTACATTTGTGAGCTACGAATTCTCTACAAGCTTTGAGACAAGTAGGAATTTTAACACTCCATCCAATGTCATTTTCTTTAAGAATCCGTGCCATTTTCTCATCTCTCATTTGCTTCTCGATCTCATAAGTAATGATTTGAGGAAGAAGAATGTGTGCACAATCCAAATTTTCTAAATTAGAAACATTTGATTTTGCTGATTCATTTAATTTTCTTTTCAAATTTTCACATAACCGAACGATTGTTGATTCATGAGTCTTAACTTTTGTGTTTGCCTTTTTCAGTTCTTCAGAAAATTCTTAAACTTGATTAAGTAAAACATCATTTTCAAATTGCAGTTGATTCACAAATTCAGAGTTAAAATTATGAACATGAGCAGCAGAAGATTGTGTGAAGAACAACTGTTCTTGCAAAATTAGATTATCTATCTCAAGCATGATGTTGTTAATTATGCAATTTTTTTCTAGAATTTCTTGTCGACTCTGTAATTCCATATGAGGAATATACACGCGTGGTGCATAGGAAGTAATTGTTTGCTCAAGTATTTGAAAAATTAAACTTTCGGAATGAAAACCAGTTTTGTTTTTGACATGTGATTCATTTGTTGTTTTATATGATGCATTCAGTGAGTCATAATTAAATGTTTGTTGACATTTCGTTGTGGTTGTCCTTTTGAATGTTTCTTCTTGTGTGACTTCCTCTACAGCAACAAACACCATCTTGTCGGTTAAGCCCAGATTCATTCTGTTAGCTTGATATAGTTGAGTGCAATTGATTTTCGTGAAGAATTCGCTTTCATCATACCCTAAACCCTTGTACTTATTTCTAGTATCTGGTTTTAAACTTTTGAACATAGTATGACGAGTTGTGGGTTTCTTTCTAACAACTTCTTCAAGATTATTCACTTTTGTTTGCAAAGACAATTTTTCTTCCAAAATCATATTTAAATTGATTTCAGCACTCAACTTAGCAGCATTCAAGTCATGGGCTTTTCTTTCAGTCTGCTCTTGAACTTGACTTAACTCATCTTCCTTTTGTCTGATTATTTCCTTAAGTTGATTAAGACTAACTGTGTGTTCAGATGAGACGGCTTGGTTCATTTTAAGATTGAGATTTTGTATTTGCAGTTTCTGGTTTTTGGCAGTTAAGATTTGTACTTGATTAACTAAAGTCATAATATGATCAGTAGAAATATGAGGGTCATTGAGATGTACCTTCTCAGCAGTAGACTCAGACTCAGTTGAGAGAGAGCTGGTGCTGGACGAAGCTTCTTGAATTTCATTGTCACTCTCATATTCACTTTCGGGATCTGACTCGTCAAACTTTACCATCAACCCCGTATCAACCTCGCCCAGCACTGCATCCTCAATATCAGCTTCATCCTCAGCAATCACTGAACCCTCATCCTCATCTTCACTTTCCCCATCAGTCTCCAGAAATTCAGACTATTCCACTTGAGCCATTAGTACAAACTGGGCTTGAACTTCAGTATCCTCCTCTGAATCATCTGTGTCGGACAGAAACTGATCTTCTTCTGCAAGGAGAGCTATTCCACTGTTCTGTTTCTTGATTAGATTAAGCTTTGCTTTGTAGTACTCAGAGTCCTTCACCTTCGGCTTTTTACAGTCCTTTATCACATGCCCTATGTTACCACAATTGTAGCATTTCTTGGGTTGAGCAACTTCTATCTTTCTCTCATACCTTTTCTCCAGATTTACCCCTTCATTCCTTTGAAATTTTTCGTCTCTTCTTCGAGAACCAGAAGTGAATCTCTAACGGTTATTGGTTTTTGATTTGTTAAACTGATTTTGTAGCATATTAGTGAGATAAGCTACAGCCTGCATTACTTTCTCATTCTCATCCGGCTCATCAGTATCAGACTCAGAAGTTTCTGATTCCTGTATCTGTTTGAGTTTCAAGGATCTGCTTGAAGATCTGCCTCTTCTTTCATTCATACCAATGCCAGAGGATCACCAATCTCTTTCTGTGAACCCACACCGATCTCATCATGGTATTGATTAAGCTCTTCGAATATCATGTGGTGAGTGACCTTGTTTAGAACCTTTTGGTTCATTTGTGTGTAAATAGCCACTTGAGTTTTCCACTCAGGTCCTAAAGAATTAAGAAACCTGGTGTTCTTTGTCAGTTCAGAATAACTATCTAACTTTTGATTTCTGAGATCATTAAGCAGTTTACAAAACCTGCTGTAAGTAATTGCCAGAGTTTCACCTTCCCGACAATGGAAATGATCAAATGCATTCACAAGAGTTGTTTCTTTAATCCACACCCCAGATTCAGTCCCCTCCATCTGTTTTTGAATTTCATCCCAGATCTCTTTAGTAGTATTGAGACCATTGATCTTGATATAGAACTCTGCTGATAAGCCATGCTTAAAGTTGTACTTTGCCTTTTGATCTGCAGTAGCTCTCAGTTTTTCTTTTGCTGTATATTCTGAAGGAGTCTTGGGACGATTAATTTCTGGAATTGGAGGATTGTTAGTTGAGTCACCCCTTTGATGAAACATTAAGATACCGTTCCCCTTTAAGATACTTTCTTACATCAACTCTCCATATTTTTCGTTGTTTTCAATAAAGTCCATAAAACGCCCTTTCCACACATGATACTCTCCATGATAAAGCACGGGAGATTTAGTGTCAGAACCAAACGAAAGGGTTTCATTATAAGTACTCATTCTAGGATCTTTGCTCTGAAAGGTTCCTTGAATCACTGAAAAATTTTCTAAGTATTAATCCCAATCAATACTCATAAATTCCGACTGTTATTAGAATTCTGATCAAATATGAAGTCTGAATTCCGATTGATTGATTCCTCTTTGAAGAAATCCGAGTAAGGCAAGAAATCCGAGTAGAGTGGAAAATCCGAGTAAAGTGGGAATTCCGAGTGAAGTGGGAATTCCGAGTATTTTAGTCGGAATCCGAGGGAGGGGAACAATCCGATTGCTCTTAATTCCGATTGAAGCTTGAATTCCGAGTTGAATTCAATTCCGAGAGAAAAATGACTTTTGAAATCAGAGTAACTTGAATTCCTTGTGAAATTCCAAATCCTGGTAAAATTCCAAACCTGAGAAACTTGAATTCCTCGTAAATTTTAGTCGGAATTGATGTATTCCGAGTAAAGTAACCCGGATTTGATGAATTCTTACTGATTCAAAGGTCAAATCCGACTTATTCAAGTCACGAATTCCGACTGATTCATATCCAGATCTGAAATACGAATTTTTCAAGTAAATCTTTTTCAAATGTTTCCAAAACTTCCAGATATGTTCGTAACTATCAGTTACACAGTTCTAATGCATAATACCCCAAGTTAAAACACAATAAATTGGATTTCAATAAAATTTTCAAAGAACTAAAAAAATACTTCAAACCTTCATTACTCGAGATCTGTTGTTTGTATCAATCCAGAACCAATTGGCGAGTGTTTAGTTGATGATATCCTTCCTAATGACTCACAAAACAGCAATTATCAGATCTATGAAATCAATTTCTAACCCGAAAGTGACTTTTTCTTCAACAAACCTTTGAAACTTGATCAATCCTTTGCTGTTTTGTGTTGTTCTTGCTAGAATTACTACAGAAACCAATCAGAGTTGGCTCTGATACCAATTGAAAGGCAAGAATGAGTAGATTATGGAATGAACTTTTAGAGAATTAGGGCAAAAACACCTTTAAGTGTGTGTATTCTATTCAATATGCCAAAAGTTACAATAAAGAATAGGTTACAAGGTATTTATACCTTAACCCTAAAATGCATATTCTATTACAATAATATTGTCTAGATCTAATCACTAATACAGATCTAACAGTTTGTAAGATGTGTTCTACATATAACTTAAACAGAATTATAAAGCTTAGTCAGATTGAACACTCATAGTTATTCAGACTGAGTATAAGCTGAGTGTAAGTTGTACATATGTTTGATCAGCTTAGGCTATATCTTAGTCAGATTATCAATGTGTTTCATAAGCTGTGTATGTAAACTAAGATATATGTATTGAGTTTCAGTTTGACAAGTCTCAAGCTGAGTGACTCAGAGTGTATATTGAGTCAGCTCAATAGAGTTGCTAAATATGTTTTAGTTAACTATTTGGACTTCTAAAGATGAGTTAGTTAATATACGTGTAAGTACATGTTTGTTTTCGAGTGTGTTTTCGAAGAACTCAGCTTGATGAGTTTCAAGCTGAGTAACTCAGTCCGACTAAAGAAGTCAGTTTAAAGATAATTTAAATGTGTTTTAAATTTATCTTTTATCTCTCTATATCTACGGCAAGGATAAGAAGATTCCAGAGTCAAGTTTGAAGATTGAAGACTCAAGATTCAAGATTCAAGATTCCGGGTTATCCGATAGTTAGTTAGCGAATTAGGCTGAGTCTTAGTTTGTTAGATTCCGTAGGCACAAGATTATAAATACTTATCTCCTGATAAGTTTAGAGGTATGACTTAGAATTACAACTAAGTGTTGCAGAGCCAAAACCTCACCTCACCGTATATGTTACGATTCTTGAATCACTGTTTGTATGTTCAACATGATCAAGATATTCACAGATTGCCAAGCTGTTCGTGTGTTTGAATAATCACATTAGTTGTGATATTGGTAATTTATCAATCTGTGTAAATCCTGTTTAGAGAGTCGTCAGTATCTATAATCATAAGTTGATTATAGATAGCTAAGTTTGAGAGATTGAGAGATTTATATTATGTGGTGCTTATATATCAAGAGCTGCTTACTTGATAGTTACTGTAATCATCTTCTTATTCAAAGCATTGTAATCATCTTCTTAATGAAAGCATTCGATTGATTGTGGTTTGATTTACTTTGTGTAACACTTTTTTTTGATTTGTTCAATTTTCGCAGAAAGTGTATTCAACCCCCCTTCTACACATCTGTTGCTTTTTTTTATTCTCACCAAGGGACCAACAGTTACCGTAGGTGACTTCTCAACATATATAAGTCCCTTTTTGCACACTTCACTAATCTTCGACTAGCCCTATGTGCACTAAGGCAACCCTAGCTAAGCACATGTTAAGCACACACAAGTATCCCTTCACCATATCCACAGGATACTTCATGATTTCGTCAACTTCTAATGTGTACCGTGTGTTTTTAATAATACAGGCCTTCATATCATTACCAACACACTATACATATCAGATTTTAGCATCACCACTAAGTCTCTCAATTCATGGCTTAGGTCAAGCATCACTAAAAGCCTAATCATCATGTATAATGCATCATGTATAAACATCATGTTTATGACATCTCACCTATATCACATCATCATTATGAATATTTGAACACTAATCACAATTCAGCTATCATATCATCGTAAGTTAGCATGGTGAGAATACAGTGTTGTGCATAACCCTAGGCATATAAGCAGTGGAAAGATTGAATCTACCCTATCACAACAATCAAACAAGAACATGCAATAAGGCCATTTCAAGTGTTCTAAACCTATATGTCTAGCCTCATGCATGGCTTAAGTTATTCATAACATACTAAGTATCAATATCATCCGCTTCACATCTATCTGAAGAAAATATAGAATTTAAAAATCATCACCTCATCAATCATAAAGATAACAATCATATTTCATCTATCACATCATTATAAGTGCTCACCAGGACCTCCGGCTCCAGCTCAAAGCGCGTTTATAAAAGATTTCAAAAATCGTTTAGAAAATATAGTATTGAACCAAGGTCTATATCCAAACACACCACCTTGCGTGCTTGAATCCCTTAAACGAAGGCTCTGATACCAAGTTGTAACGCCCCTAATTTATTTTTCAAAACAAAATATGGATCGAATAACTAAAACCGTTAACTAAACACTAGATAGAAACATCCACTTGCCGGACACCCGGGACATACAGATCTAATGAAAACTATTTAAAATAACATTTAGAAATCAGAGTAAGAAAACATTGCGGAAAACAACTTTCACGCGGTAGCCTTCCCCCGACGGTCCTGAAAGAAATAAAAAACAACGGGTTATGCATAAAGCTTAGTAAGTACACAACACACATACATAATATCAGATCATACATCTACAGATAATGCACATCACATCAATTACGCCACATCGGCGAGTGGCCATCTGCCAAACACTCACGGCTGATCAAGACACCATATCCGCGTCATAATAATTGCCATAAAGGCGGGGTGGCCATCTGCCAAACAAGCATGGCTGCTCAATACACAATATAACAAAAAGCACGTATCAGAACATAATATAAGAGTTAGTGAAAACTCACCTGACTGCAGCAACAAAAGATTTACAAAATCGCAGTCAATTTGCAACGGGATTCATTCAGCGAATCACACCACCAAATCCTGGATATTATAGTATCTAGTCAATGAAATATACAAACCCTAGATATGATATTCTCTCGTATCTTACAAACCTTAATTAAAGAAAACCTAAAATCGATGGATGTGACGCGTCCCTACACACGTCGCGATGCGACACAACAAACTAATCAATTCGAAGCCTTCCTAGAGGTATGTTCGAAGCCCATACACACATCCAGATCGAATCCACTTGAAACCTTCCTAAGTCAGATTCGAAGTCGCCATAGGTCGAATCTCTCATTCGTTCGAAGTCCCTTTTTCACAAATTGAATTCCTCCAATAGTCATACGAGCGTATATAAATATAAATATATATATATAGGGTACGATTAGGACTAATATCACTATCTCAGATTAATCCCCTAAACTCAATATTTTAGAAATAACCCAAATACTTCATGCATCTTTAAAATATGTATAAATATATATCAATGTCATCCCGCTCGAAAACACGCACACACACACATATATATATATATAGATATATATGTGCATATATATATATATATATATATATATATATATATATATATATATATATATATATATATATATATATAAATAAGTATATGTATATATATATATACATATTTATATGTACACATATACAATTATAATAATTGTTTATATAATTACATATATATACATACGTACACCTAAATAATTTATCTATACATGTGTACAAGTATATAAGCTTGAGTCCCAAGGTTAAAATACACATACTCTCTAGATTCAAACTACATGCCCAAAGTTCATAATTAACATTTAGCCCAATCCCTTTAGCATTTAACAATGAAGGCCCAGCTTAAACACAATTAACTTAGCAAAACACAAGGCCCAACAAACATCCACCCCCTTCCCTTTTTTGTGATTTTGACCTACGTGGTCCTTCTTGATTTGTGCATCAGCCCTCGCCGACAACACACACAACCACCACTATCCTGGCGGCGACGCACCCTCCATCGGCGATGACTCCTCCGACAGAACCCATAAACACGCACCCACACACTCTCTTGTTCGGCGATGCCCACGAACTCACATGCTCTCCCGCCGTTGACTCCGCCGAAACAAACTCACAACCACTAATACACACTTCACCGTCATTGGCGACGGGCTCACACACACACCTTTCCTTCTCCGGCGGAGAACCAAAGTACACACACCCACACACTCATTGTCTTCTTTAGACACATAACCACCCACACACACTGCAGTCTTCTCGACGCATATAAACAAACACGATGTCCTGGTGGTGTGCGTATAACGTACAGGTTTTTAAGATGATTAAAAGCTTTTATCATAACCTTGTTTTAAATTTATAAAAATGATATTACAAAGCAAATACTACACACGACTCTGGCAAGTATGACCTGATCAATAGTAGTATAGACTAGGTAAGACTGGATATCGTTGCACCAGGACAAGAAACTACCAATACTTAAGTGTCATTGTTGTTTGATCAGCAGAATTAAAATAAAAGCAAGTAACAGAATAAACTAATCCACAAAGTAATTAAAACAAATTAAAATAGACTAACACCAAAGGCAATAACAGGATAAATATTCACTCGGGCTTTCGAATCATCCTAACTAATCATGGCAACATTACAATACAAATCCTAATATGAAGATTTGAATAGATTGAGCGCATAGCATGCTGTTCAAATACTTAACAAAACCATATTAACATTCAAGAATCATCACTCGAGCTATCAAGGCTCAGACTCAATAATCAAACATGATCATGCAAGCAATGACATAACAAAATTCAAATACAAATCCACCAGATCGTGTCCAAATCAGACTACAGGAACAAACATCTTTTCAAATGACATGTCAAGTAGTCCTCAAGACCCAAAAAGGTGTCAAAGCAGTTAAATTGATTAAAACAAGCAAAAACAACACATATTGGTGAAAATGGCCTCATACGGCCGTAGGGATTTCTTCCTGTGGCCGTATGAGTTGATTCCTTCCTACGGCTGTAGGGATTTCTCCCTGCGACCGTAGGAATGGATCCGACAGTACAGTTATATCTTTTATAAAGGTATTCAACAACAAATTACAATCTAGACTTTAATATCAGATCATAAACACATGCAAATTGGTACAATGGGGTCACAAACTCCTCTAAATTCAAACCTCACAATTAAGGGATTTTAAGATTTAGCCACATGATTACTAAAGATATGAACATGTTAAACCTACTCTTTCTAGTATAGACAACACTTCTTAAAACATGAATCATGTGATATTCACATTGAACACCAAGACCATCATATCAAAGGCATACATGTAAGTTCATTTCACCATCTACACATACCAACAAACATCTTTATGAATCCTTTAATCATTAGTAGCATGCTTGACCCATGAATACACTAAATGACTAGATTTTCATCGGATATCATAAAGCTTGCATAAAACCAACATATGAATAAAATGACCAATAATGGATGAACGTGAAAGATTCAAAACATATTCCAACAATGATTTCTAAAGACAATCATGCAAGATGTATCATTTCTAATAACAAACTCAACATGACATTAATGAGATCCAAACATCATCATTGACTATCCACATGCTTAAACATGAAGGAGTTATCCTAACATACTTTCACATGTGAACATGATCAGATTATACATACTAAGTTAATAAAATACAATTGTATTCAAGATCAAACATGCATAATTGAATCAAGTCAATATAAAAGCTAAATATATTGCCATAACTAGCCAAGAATTATCTTGGCCCAAGTGAAATGTGTTTAGTTATCCATATACATCAATATTAGTATTACAACATCTAGAATACATGGGTACATAATGGAAATCATAAATGGAAAGAGTATACCCAAGCTATTCTATATGAAACTAGTGAATCCAAGTTCCAAGATTTTGTTCCAAGCCTTCCAATCCAAGCTCTACTCCTTAGAATCACCACGAGAGGTTTTTAGAGTGTTAAAGGGTCTAGGGAGAGTGCTTGGAGGTGTTGATCTCAAGTGGAAAGGATTCAGGACTCCTCCCCTCTTCTACATTTTTTTGCAAATAAGATGATGGCTATTTATAGACATATTGGTACCGGGAGCTCCTACGTCCGTAAGAGGATTCCTCTGCGGCCGTAGGGTGGCTGGTCACCCGACACACGCTAGCAACTGTCAGAAAATGGTGGCTGTGGATAAGGTGTCCCTACGGCCGTAGGAACATCCTTCTATGGCCATAGGCCGATATAGTTCCTTCTAGAAACAAAACCTCCTACGGCTGTAGGTAATATCTTCTACGGCCGTACGAAGGTCTTTTCCAACAACTTATCATTTTTCTTCTATTCTCCCCTTGTTTTACTCATTTATCTCACTTAAAGCTCCTGAAAACCTGCATGGTGAATGCTAAGTATATTAGATCTACTATAGCAAGAATCACCTTGGATTTGGGCTTAGTACGGCGTATTCAAGCATGTAAAACATGTTTAAAATCGCATATATCAATCTCCCCACATTTAAGCTTTGCTTGTCCTCAAGGAAACTCTAATTCAATAGCTAAAACCAAAGAATTTCTAAAGGCAGCAAATTAGTGCAAACATGTATCATTCCGACACATAATAGATCCAAAAGCATAGCAGACAGCTAAACACACTAACAAAAACAAACTTCCACAAAAAGCAGGTTTGACACGCACAGATGAATTATGACAAGCATCTAACTTCATACCTCACTGGTGATCACTCTAGCACTCAATGTGTATTTGGGTAAGTGTATAAGTGCATGTGTGCTAGATTGAAGGTAAGATTAGCATAAGCTTGATCACATATCACATCTCCATCGATTAACATAAACATATGTAGTTATCAAGAAGACTTTGTTCGGGTTGTAACGTGGCTAGGGCTAAGGTAAGAATGGGAATATATAAAAGTGACTAAAATAGAATCCAGAAATCAAGTTAAAAAACGTTTAAGCTGCTATTTATTGAAAGTACATAAATTACAAAGTATTTTTGATGAAAATACAGTTCATCAAGCAGAAGTGGAATCATAATTCTCTGAATGATGGCTAACAACCAGGTAAAACTGACAAATAACTACTACTCAATGTATGACAGGCTCAAAAATAGCCAAGGAAAGCATGCCAAGTAACTGAATCTCTTATTTTTTCTCATTTTCTATTTTTTTTAATTTTTTTATCTCTTTTCTGATTTTTTTGGATTTTCTCACATAACTCAGCTGCATGCGAAATAACAGAACAAAGCAAGGGACATATGAACTTTTCATGTCCCACTAATCGGGGCATGAACAACTGACAAACAGAATATAACTGAACATAACTAAGCAGCATGAAACGGGCCAGACTGATTCTTAAAACTTAAAAATAAAATAGATAAAAACGAGAAAAACACGGGTAATGAAATGAAAGGCTAAGGCTCAAATTGGTTAACTAGGGGAAAATATATAAAAATTGGCTAAAAACAAAAGTATATAGGCTGAATTTGGGTTTTGTAGTACTTCTATCACTTAATTGCAATAGTTAAGTTCATGATCTCGACATGTATACTAGTGTACAAGTTCTACAATCAAAGCAACAATCAGCAAAAAAGTGGGCAATTCCATGAGTTAATCATGTAAGAAATGAAATGTAGTGGCTCAAATGCTCAGGAATGCATACAGGTGCGGCTTGTGCAATTGAAGTCAAATAATTGTTAAAACTCAAGTATTTGTGCAAAATCTACTTCATAAAAACTGAAATGTTACTTGTATAAAGTCTATCATGCGAGAAGATCTAGACATGTCCAAAATGATAAAATTTTGCGAAAAATTTACGCCTAAATTCAATTCTAAGGTTTAAAACATAATTAGCATACAAGAGTTTGCAACGGGACACAAAATAGCAGGCATGTTATATTAATCCTCTCCCCATACTTAAAGGTGTACATTGTCCTCAATGTACTAATAATAAGCATAAAAGTGCGAGAAAAGAGCTTTAAGAACTCCCTGAACAACAATTGTATCTGCAATTGTTAAACTCTGAAGGCATTGGCTACCTCCCCACACTTAAACTGAGCTGCTAAGATATCACGAATAATCTTGCAAAACAACAACTCAACCAAAAGTGAAAAATAGAGAGGGACAAAAAATAGATAACAAGTTATGGCAAGCAATAGGAACTAAAAGCTAATAAATATATATCCGAAATAATCACAAGTGTTTTGATGTCATACAAATAGACAAAAACAAGTACAAGAACATCAAAGACACCCAAAAGTGGCATGTACTGCTAATAACCAAAATTGTATAGCCAAACTAATCTAAAACAATACAAATAAAATACTACTCAACTAACTATCCCCAAATAATACTATGGTGGAGGTGGATGCTGATACGAAGGTCCAGCTTCATTAGTGAAGTCCCGGAGCCTCTGCGGATAGGCTGGTGGCTGTGGCATCTTGTGTGTAGATGACAAAGTGCCTGCCGCGATGAGCTGCATCATGCTAATCATGTACTGACAGTGAGCCTCGGCATGTGCAAGCTCAACCCTCTGGATCTCTCTAGCCTCCTACTGCAGATTGCGGATATCAGAGACTGATCTCTCCAACCGCCCTAGCCTAGCCCTATAATCCATGTTGTACACATGGGCTGGCTGCTATGCAGAGGTCGGAAATAAATCCTCGATCGTGAACTCAGGCGGATCCTGCTCAGGGCCACCTCAACACCTCCTCTCTCTCCTGCTTCTCCTCCTTCTGCTGCCTCCTCCTCAAACACCCTCGGTGGCTCCCATACTGTACCGTCCGGATTTGTCAATGTCATCCAGTTCGTGATCCTATCAGCGATCCTCATGCGCTGTAGGACTGCCAAATCTATCGGAGCGGCACGGGCGGAGCAGGCGAGATCATCAGTAATCTATCCGGTCAGGAGGCCCATAGCCTCTGCTAAGATTGTCACGTACCCCCCACCATAAACGGCCTTTGAAACACGTGTGGTACGGATCTGAAAAAGAAATCGGGCCAGGCATAGAGCAAGCTGGCAGGGTCTCTGGTGAACCATGGTGTATAAATAAAATAGATCAATGAAAGTAACGGAGCCAGAAGAAGTGCTACCAGCGGTCATGCTGTGCAGAATGCGATGCAAAGGATCCCGGAGCTTCGTGCTCTTGGGCACGCTGGCGGTGTTGTATGCACCCGTGCCAACCTTTTACCAAAAGGAGATACTAGTAACGCCCTCGGGCCAGTCAATGATGCCCCCTGTGAATGCTGGGGTGTCTAACTCATCGTGTGTATATAGCCCCATGTACACGGAAAACTGCCGTAGAGAAAGCTGCCTCTTAGCCCCCAGTAGGCGAATGGTCAGGGCGTCCTCCCGCTCAAAATATGTGAGCGGGGTAACCAGATGGATAGTAGAGAAAAACTCCAGTGCAAGCTCCTGGTATACGCCTGCAGACTGAATAACTGCCGCCAATGTGGACCACAGGCGGCGTTTGCTCGGCCTTTCATGTGTTGGGTAGATAATTCATCCCATACAATATATCTGATCGGTTCAAAACCATGACTATCAGCCCGTGCCCTCAGATTATCTCGGTCGATGCGATCCTCCTCGCAGTCGAAACGGAGATAAGGATGGAGTGCGGCGTGGCCGCTCAACCGGAACTCTGTCTGGATCGACTAATCGTGGAAAATGGCATGTGTCTATATGAGGCTCAGGCAAAGCCTGTCTGTATGGACGTCTACGCATCCTGAGAGGAATGTAAGTCTAAGTAAGACGCGCGCAAGATTGTGCTAGACATCCCATCGATCGATACGGGTTTGCTTTGGTATGCTATCGGTCCCCGAATGTTGAAAATGTTCAAAAGATGAACAAGTTTGAAAAATAGTTGAAACAGGGGGTCCTACGCCCGTAGGTGTATGTCCCTACGGTCGTAGAAGAAAAACCAAACATAAACCCTAAAAAAAGAGGTCCTATGAACAGAAGAAAAACGGGCGGCTAGGGTTTGCTTTGATCGATCGAAATATGGGCAAAAATAATGAAATTAAAGCATTGTAATAGGAACGCACGAGTGTAAGGAGTATTTTGGTACCTTGTTTTTCGAAAATGGCCAGAGATTGAACCAGATATAGACGTAAAACCCTCGGAGCTCGTCAGAAATCGCAAATGACAGAGAGAGAGCGTAGAAGAGAGAGTGTAAACATGCGTATGAGGTCTGATCGAAACGTTTTAATAGAAAACCTCATACGGCCGTAGAGTGCTTGGCCTACGGCTGTATGGCTTTTGAGAACACCCCTACGGGCGTAGGATATATATCATGCGGCCGTAGGGCACTAATTTCAATCAGAACCATTTTTCATCAGAATTTAAATTCGACCAACATTTTGACTGACTCTACTCTCTATATGCCTCCGAAAAATGTACGGGAAGGAGTTAAGTAGCATGGAATTGAAAACACACATCTAGATTAGCAGAAAATACTAACGAAAAGAAACAGAAACATAAATGCACGGAAGAGAAACGGAAACCCGGAAAGTGGGCATCCGACAAATAGATTGTATGTACAGGTAACACACTATTCGTACGGTGTGTAGAACACTTTGACGCGTTGAAATGCGGAGTAATTTCTTGTCTCTCCAGACCGAATGAGAATCAAAATGAGAAAACACGAGGAGTGATATGGTATGAACATAGGCATGACATTAGGGATTTCTAACGGGGCTTATGCTCGAGTTTGCTTAGTCAGAGATTCACCAACTAATAAATTATTGCACTAGCATTACTTTTAGGACGTAAGACCCCCTCGGCCTTTAGATTAACGGGATCTTCTCGAAGAGCACTAGCACATTCTGATTGAGATATTGTCAGTCAATTCCAACAAACGCCCTCATGCAACAGAGCACCACATTTCCAACATTTCCCTACATGTTTTGCATGCCTCTTAGCCGCATATATAGAAGTACCTCTATGAAATTTGGCAAAATTTTGATTTCTCCTTATGTGTTTCTCAAGTCTCATGACTATATCACGCTGAATGTCAGAAGGCAATTGAGTACAGAGGGAAAGAAAAGAAAGAAGAGTGCGAGATTCGGAAGAAAGCATATCCAGTTCTTTTAGGTCTCGCCGGTAAAAGACCAAACTCACCCCGCTAAGGTATAGAGGAGTGAAGTTCCAGAACTTCGCGTGGCTCCTCTTGGATCAGGATACCAATATACTTCTTAAGTCAGTGACCGTTGACCTTGAATGTTACTCCCTCGGAGTTTGTGATGTCAACAGCACCGTGAGGAAAAACAGTGTGTACAGTATATGGACCCGTCCATCTGGACTTCAACTTACCTAGGAAAAGACGTAGACGAGAGTTGTACAAGAGCACACGATCACCAGTCTGGAATTTCTTGTCCTTCAGGAGGGAGTCATGGAAAGCTTTCGTATTTTCCTTATACATCATGGAATTATGGTAAGCTTGGAAACGTAGTTCATCAAGCTCACTTAGCTGAAACAAACGATTGTCTGCTGAATTTTTTGAGTCAAAATTAGCGGCTTTCAAAGCCCAGTAAGCTTTGTGCTCAAGTTCAACAAGTAGACGACAGGCTTTTCCATAAACTAACCTATATGGTGCGTCGTCTAGTTTCTCTGCCCAATCTTTTGGGCTATTACCAACGGTTCTTTCTAGTTTACGTTTAAGACCGTGGTTGGTAACTTCAACTTGTCCGCTGGTTTGCGGATGATACGCAGTAGAGAATCGATGAGTAACACCATATCGTTTAAGAACTTTCTCTAACTGTGCGTTACAGAAATGTGTACACCTATCACTTATCAACGCTCTGGGGGTACCAAATCGTGAAAATAATATTTTCATAAATTTACAAACTACCCTTGCATCGTTTGTAGGCAAGGCTTGCGCCTCAGCCCATTTAGACAGATAATCGACTGCTACAAGGATATATTTGTTTCCGTGCGAACCCGGAAAAGGACCCATGAAATCTATTCCCCAAATGTCAGATATTTCACATACTTGGATCGGATTTTGAGGCATCTCATTTCGGGATGAGATGTTTGCAGATTCTGGCATGAGTCGCACGATTTTACGAAAAGATGAGTATCCTAAACAGGGTAGGCCAAAAGAAACCTGGTTCAAGGACCTTTGTAGCTGTATCGCTACGTCCGTGATGGCCTCCTATTGGGCCTGCATGGCAATGCTGAAGGATGTCAATTGTTTTAGAATCGCTCACACATCTGCGAATGACTTGGTCGGCTCCTACCCGAAACAGATAAGGATCCTCCCAAAAGTAGTATTTAAGCTCAGAGATGAATTTTCTCCTCTGTTGGTGTGAGACCTTTTTGCATCACCCTTGGTGCTAGATAATTTGCAATGTCAGCATACCAAGGGATCTCTTCAGTGCTAGTTACGGCGAATAAAAATTCATCAGGAAAGTTATCTTTTATGCCGGATTCAGTTAGCACCTCAAGATTTGGATTTTCAAGACGAGAGAGATGGTTAGCAGCCAAATTTTCTGCTCCGTTCTTATCTTTAACGTCAATATCAAATTCTTGCAGAAGCAAAATCCACTTGATAAGGCGGAGTTTTGCATCTTGCTTTGCAAAGAGATAACGAAGAGCATAGTGGTGAGTATAGACCCCCGTTTTTTATAACACCAAATAAGACCTGAACTTGTCAAATGCAAAGACTACTACTAACAACTCCTTTTTAGTGACTGTGTAGTTTTCTTGAGCGTCAGGTAGAGTCTTGCTGGTGTAGTAAATTTGAAAGTGATTATTTATCCATTGGCCCAAGACAGCACCAACGGTGAAATCACTGGCATCATACATGAGCTCAAACGGTTGCAACCAATCTGGGCTCAACAAAATAGGAGCATTTGTCAATTTCTCCTTCAAGAATTTAAATGCATGATCGCACTCAGGAGAAAAGATGAAAGGATCGTCTTTCTCAAGGAGATGGGTTAACGGCCGAGTAATTTTCGAAAAATCCTTTATGAAGCGCCGGTAAAACCCTACGTGTCCGAGAAAGCTCCTAATGGATTTTACATTGGAAGGTGGAGGTAGCTTTGCAATAACCTCGATTTTAGACTTCTCTACCTCGATTCCTTCTTGTGAAATTTTGTGACCCAAAACTATACCTTCGCGTACCATAAAACGGCATTTTTCCCAGTTTAGCACGATGTTAATTTCTTCACAGCGAGACAACATTTTGTCTAGGTTCTTAAGATACGTATCAAAGGAGTTACCGAAGACTGAAAAGTCGTCCATAAACACTCGACAAAATCCTCAATCATGTCATGGAAAATAGCCGTCATGCATCACTGAAATGTTGCAGGAGTGTTACATAACCCAAAAGGCATACGCCGGTAGACGAAAGTGCCGTAGGAGCTAAAGGGTTTTGAGCTGACCAAATCACCCAATGACACAAACTGGTCCGACCTGGGTTTCATTCTACTGGTTCAATCCTAAAAGCGAAACTGGATTGAACACAACCCTCTAAACCCCAAAAGGTTTAGGATCTTTAAAACTAATGATCATATAGCCTCTAAGATTCAAACAACCCACAGATAATGTTACAAGAAAAATATACCTGATCAAAAACCTTGGGATTGCTAAAGACAGTCCACCACTACTGCACCTCCACGAACTGGCTGCTTGACCGCTCCTGCATTCACCTCAGCTTTAACACTCAAAACCGAGATTGTATGTGTGTGTGTGTGCCTTGCGTCGATCACCGAGTTGAAAAACACACTTGGTGTATTTTTGTTCGACTTCGACGAGAGAGAGAGAGGATCCGAGAGAGAGAGTTCGACGACAAGAGAGTCGACGAGGGAGAGAGGCGAGATCGTGAGAGAGGTGTGGTGGCTAGGGTTGTATCTTGCTTAATAAAAAATAATCCTTAAGGCTTAAGGGTTATTTATAATCCTTATTAAAGGACCCAAGCCCGTTTAATTAAAAGCTCACTTGATTTAATTAAACTTTCAATCTTCTCATTTTGACCCCTTGGACTTTTCTAGTTAATTAATTAACTATTAATTAATTGGTCCGTTAAATATTAAAACTTAATATTTAATCTCTCTTTAAATAATAAATAACTATTTATTATTTCATTTCTAATAACTAATCTAACTGATTAATTATTTATTTCTCTTTTCAATAATTAATGTTACTCATTAATTATTTACTTTTCTCTCTAATAAATAATCCAATCTGATTAATTATTTACTTTCCTCTTTAATAATTAATCCAACTGATTAATTATTTTCACACAGATTTATGGTAAAAATCCAATTGTTCTAGTATGGGTGTGTAGCAGTCTGACCCTTTAGTCTCTAATAACATTGGATACAATGTGCCCATTAATTATCTTTGCACATAATCTAACAGACTTCCACTTGTGGAAGATATGTAATAGTTACTGCACATTGTTAGCCTAAGGAGGTCCCTAGCCAGACACTTAGGGTAACCAGGTTATAAGAACTCTTATACCCCAAAGTAACTTGTGATAAAACTTCATAAGCAACCTGTTTAGAGGTAACATGTTATAAACTAAACTATCCTAAACTCCCTGTTCATGAATGGGTACGTTTTTATATATACATACATGTATATATATAGGTTTGTCCCTTGCAGCGCGATATTTCAATTTTGAGCATGAGCATAGAGAAAGTCAACTTAGAGACTCAATAATTTTTCATACGAATCCAAGAAGTATTTTTCACAGTGGGTCAATCCAATATTCGTAACCCTAACGAATATCCGTCAATTTTGGTCCGCAAAAAATTTTGCAGCTATATTCGACATACTTTCGAATCTACCCCAAAATTACGATGACTTTATAGCCCTATCATAGTTCCCACCACGATAAGTAGTCACGGATAATATTTTGAATAAACCTAGTTTACTCTTGGATGAACCAAAACATACAAAAAATTTGTGAGGAATAATGAAACTAATTTCTACACCCGTCCATATTCCGCCCTGGAATAAAGATGCATAATTTCTACCATGACTAGCACCCTGAAGTACTTATCACAGATTACAAGGAAAAATAATATGGTTATAAACCTAAAACTCAAGACTAGCACCCTGAAGTACTCCTTCTTGGTTTTCCTAGAAATCGTTCTTGCAACCTAAGAACAATTCTAGACTTACTTATTTTATAAATTCCTTAAACTTGGAGAAACTGGAAATAACTCCTAAGTTTTTGATTTTATAAAATAACTTTCCTGTAATTAAAACTTTAATTACACTTGTAGATGCATTGATTCTTACTAGAATTTATATCTATTTGAAATGATAAAACTTTCTTACACCTACTTGCAAGAAACTTGAAATTAGATTCCCTGTGTATGCCAACACTAATCTAATATCATTACTAAGAATGTTAAAGAACATCCTATTTCATCATTTCTAACTTTGACCAACCAACAACATTTAATTAAGCTGACTTACTGAACATTTTAGAACCTGTATAATTTTTATTTAAGTCATCACTTGACTCAAAATCCTGCAATGATATCTTTATTGAGTACCTCTCAATAAGTCATGCATTCCTCGGATTTAGTCCTTTCTCAAGAACTTACTATTTTAGATAACGTCTAAAATTATCCGATTATTATATACTTTAAAAGTTCAATCTTGTATTTATCATACTAGGTAAAAGTTTTTCATTAACTTTGACAAATACATTAGTCAGATGCTCCTACTATCTTTTATGTAAAAAGTGTATTACTTTAAAACATCCTTTTAGGCTTAGTCAATCCTTGATTATTATGCCTAAAACTTGTGTTCCAAACACATGTTTTAAAACTTAGTTTTTGTAAGAAATTTGTTTTATGAAACCAAAAACTTGGATCTCCATATATCCACCTTTCTAATTACAGAAAGTGGTTTCATTAAACTTGCCATAAGTGCAAAACACTTGTGAAGGCATTTTAAATTTCTTTTCATTAAAAACATTTAGTATAAAACTCCCTTGATTATAGTAACTACCATAATCACTCTTATACTATCTTAAATGTTTTATCAAAAACTATTTTTACTTAGAAATAATGACAATTATTTCCATTTGTTCAAGAATTTGAACATTCACTTTTCACAAAAAATTTTAAACACTTGTTAAATTAGAAAAACTATCTAATTTTATAAACAACACTTGTTTATCTAGGTATTTTGAGTAGTGGAGCCAACATTTATGTAACTACAACAAGTCATAGCATAAGATCATTATGGATCACCAATCAAGTTAGGACTTGACTTATTGGTATTGTTTTAGTCACAACTGAACTAATCCTGATCCATAAAATAAAACGCGTGCACGGATATGAACAGAATAATTAAAATTTCCATAAAACTATAAACTCAAAGCAAAAAATTCAAACAAGATAAACATGTTTAGATAAACTTAAAAGAGTTTAATAAACTAGGAAATAAAATTATTAAAAAAATATCTGTAAGCTTCACGTGGGATCTCTTCTTGCTGGGCTGCATCACTTTCCATCTCCTCCTGTAATAAACGATTGCATGACATTAGAACACTCGTAAAAAAATTTAGAAGTGGAAAGTGATAAAGAAGCTATTCACACGATACCTGAGGGGGCAGCCTTGCCACCTGCCTCGTGACCCTTCAGACAATCTCTTTTCTAATGTCCGACCTTACCGCACTTGAAGCACAGATTCTCGATTCTTTCTTTGTTCGGTTTCGGCTTCTTGCCCTTGTTGTCATTACTAGCCCTAGGTGCATTCTGGCTGGGCTAGGCCTTGCCCTTTCCCTTTCCGTTGCACCCCTTCCTCTTCTTATTTCCGCCATGTCCCACAATGAGAATGTCCTTAGACTTGGTCCCGATACTCTGCTCAGCTGTCTTAAGCATAGAGTGCAACTCAGCCATAGATTTCTCCATGTTGTTCATGTTGTAGTTGACTATAAAAGGCTTATAGTCATGTGACAACGAGTTAAGTATCGTATCCGTTGCTAACTGCAATCGTACTAGGTGCCCAAGTCTCTCCAGGTGGTCCATGTAACCCTTCATTTTCATGACGTGGTTACTGACCGAGGTCGCCTTAGCCATCTTGCACGAGTTAAATGCCCTGGTGGCATCATAACGTTCTGTGCGAGCTTGCTCCTCGAACATATCCCTTAGCTGGTGGATCATGTCATAAGCAGGAGTCTCCATCATGCTAGACTGCAACTCTAGACTCATAGTTGCAAGCATGAGGCAGCTGACATCTAGGGCGTCATTGGAGCGCTTCTGAAAAGCCTCCCTGACATCTGACCTAGCATTGCTGGCAGGAGGGTTTCCTAGAGGTTGTTCTAGGACGTGCCACTTTCTCTCGTGCCTAAGCACGATCCGGATATTTCTTTCCCATGTGAGAAAGTTTGGTCCGGCAAGCTTATCCTTCTCAAGGATGGAGCGGAGAGAGAGATTGTTGGTACTAGTAACGTTGGTTGTCATCTACAAATTAAAAGCTCGGTTTAATTAGTAATTGCAGATAAAACTTTCTAATCATATATTATCAAACCCATAAATAATATATATTAGACCTAGGACCCATATTTCACATACTTGACGCAAGGTTTGGGCACTTCCCGCCAAGTCATGCTATTTCTGGTAGGTAACACCCTGTACCAATCGTACCTAAATGATACGACTCCTAGAACCTCGTAGAGCACTTAGACCGAGTCTAGTATGTTTAACTCTAATCTAGTGCTTTTTGGGCCAGGACTCCGGATTATCACCAAAATAGATCGCACCACCTAAGACAGCATGAATTCTGACCGAGACTCCCGATTATCGCAGAATCGTTCATGCCCCTTGCCGCAATGGTTTAAACCCGGATGCCTAAGGTTTGGGCACTTCCGACACCCGAGTACCGTTTAACAGCAAGGGTGTACCATTAGGTGGGTAGCACACTGATCTAAGATTTTCTTGGGTTTTACTATTAAGTTTAAAAACTTAATTTTCCAGTTTTTTTGAAAAACCATTTCAAAACTAACTGTTTAAAAAAAATACGATTTATATGTGTACCTAAACTAGGTGCACAAAACGGCCTTTATAAGTTCCAAACTTATAATTTTGACAAAACTTTAAATTTATAAAAATTTAATTAATACGACTACCAAACTGAAGTCATATTTTAGTTTGTCATAAAACACGTGGTTTTTCATTGTTTAATAACAACCTGTTATTAAACCCCTTTTTATTTAGCATCATATAAAAGTCACATATCTATATGAATAAACAGTAAATAAAAACCACAACCACACACATAATAATAAGCATATGAAACCTATAGTTTTGGCAACTAATCCTAAGGTCAAACCTAAGGATAAAGTGACTTGGATTCGCCTTGTTGATGTGCGGCTCCCACTAGCCTTGACACCTCCCCGAAGTATCCGTGCTTCGTGTGAAGAACATCATTTACTTGATCACCTTCTTCGAGTCCGTTTCGGTTGAGGAATTAAACTACTACTAATCTATTACAAATACAATATTGAATGGGGTTGTAAGTGGCACGCAAGCCTCCCCGAACCAGTACAATATTACAAAAAAGAAGAAAAAAAGGAAAAAAACGAGTCCTAAGTCGGAAAAACTATAGCTATATGTATCACAACCACGCAATTATATATAAGCACTATATATAAAAGACAACCACGCAGTTATAATATATACACAGTAAATTGTGCTGTTAAGCACATAACCTGATTTGTTTAATCATTCTCATTTACCCTTTGATTAATACCTATTAACCAAAAATGAGAATCATGGTCTTCTAATTAAATTTATTTGAACAAAATAGTTTTTCAACAAAAACTTAAAGAAAAAACATGATCTCATTCAAAACTTAAATGAAATCCTTATGTCGGGTTTTCATACTAGTTTTCCAAAAACTTAAAACCGACAACTTTTGGTCAATTAAATATCATCTTATTTGTTTCTCCATTTTGTTTTACCCTTTTAGAAATTATTCAGAATGACTAAACTAGTCATAATAAATAAATATCTAAAAATAAATATATATTTTAACTAAACTAATTAAAACATATAATACTAGTTTATGTATATTAACCGAGAAATTATTTGGACCAAAAATTCCTTGGCTGAGAGCCCTACCTGGGCCGTGACCTCCTTTGGTCCGAGAACCTCATGCGCCAAAAAAACACCTTGAATCGAAACCCCATGGGCCGAGGACCACCTTGGGCCGAAACCTCTTGGGCCGAGGCCCACTGGGTCTTAGCGCCGCTAAAACCCCTTTAGCGCCGCCGACGATCACCACCCGATACAGTGATGATCTCGGTTCCCGTTTTCCGATTAATACATAAATTAAAATATTTTAAATCCTTTTTAACCTATTAAAACTAACTGTTTTAATATCCTGATTAAAAAAAACTGGATTTAATTTCAAAAACCAAAAACTATCAATTATTAATATTAACTAAAACTAGTTTTATTAACAATTGATTATCCTAAAACTAAACATTAACCCCTTTTTAAACAAAAGTTCAAAAAGTTACTGGTTAAGATAAAGTTTTAGATAAAAGGTTTATCATTTTTAACCGTTTAAACACAAAACTGGTTTAAACCTAAACTTTTCTAAACTGGATAAATCAAAACTTTTCTAAACTGGATAAAAACAGAAACCTTGTTTTTATCCCCTTATGGTTTTCAAAAATAATATGGAGAATAACAAGATGAAGAAGATCATTTAAACCTAAACAAACCAACTAACTAGATTATCCAGGTTTAACTAATTTGATCAAATCTATCCTTATCCAAAAATCACAATGCTTTTAACCATTCAAACTAACTGTTTGAACTTTCTGGTCAATAGGATTAAACCTAGTATCAAAAAACAAACTATTTTTGACACCTCTTGATTTTTGAAAAATCCAAGGCCAAAAATTAAGATAAAAAACTAAACCATAAATCTAGAAACAGATAAAGCTAGAAACTATAGATCATAGAGCCGAGGCTCTGATACCACTGAAGGGTTTTGAGCTGACCAAACCACCCAATGACACAAACTGGTCCGACCTGGGTTTAATTCTACTGGTTCAATCCTAAAAGCGGAATTGGATTGAACACAACCCTCTAAACCCCGAAAGGGTTAGGATCTTTAAAACTAATGATCATATAGCCTCTAAGAATCAAACAACCCACAGATAAGGTTACAAGCAAAATATACCTGATCAAAAACCTTGGGATTGCTATAGACAGTCCACCACTACTGCACCTCCACGAACTGGCTGCTAGACCTCTACTGGATTCACCTCAGCTTTAACACTCAAAACCGAGAGTGTATGTGTGTGTGTGCCTTGCGTCGATCACCAAGTCGAAAAACACACTTGGTGTGTTTTTGTTCGACTTCGACGAGAGAGAGATAGAGAGGAGCCGAGAGAGAGTGTTCGACGACAAGAGAGCCGACGAGGGAGAGAGGGGAGATCGTGAGAGAGGTGTGGTGGCTAGGGTTGTATCTTGCTTAATTAAAAATAATCCTTAAGGCTTAAGGGTTATTTATAATCCTTGTTAAAGGACCCAAGCCCGTTTAATTAAAAGTCCACTTGTTTTAATTAAACTTTCAATCTTCTCATTTTGACCCCTTGGACTTTTCTAGTTAATTAATTAACTATTAATTAACTGGTCCGTTAAATATTAAAACTTAATATATCTCTCTTTAAATAATAAATAACTATTTATTATTTCATTTCTAATAATTAATCTAACTGATTAATTATTTATTTCTCTTTTCAATAATTAATTCTACTGATTAATTGTTTACTTTTCTCTCTAATAATTAATCCAATATGATTTATTATTTACTTTCCTCTTTAATAATTAATCTAACTGATTAATTATTTTCACACAGATTTATGGTAAAAATCCAACTGTTCTAATATGGGTATGTAGTAGTGTGACCCTTTAGTCTCTTATAACATTGGATACAATGTGCCCATTAATTATCTTTGCACATAATAAACAGGGGCATGTGAAAATTGTCTTCTCTTGATCCTCCGGTTGGATAGGAATCTGAAAGTATCCGGAGATCTGAAAGTATCCGTAGAAACCGTCAAGGAAGCAATAGAACGCGTTTCCAGCCAAACGCTCCAACATCTGGTCGATAAAAGGAAGGGGAAAATGATCCTTGCGTGTGGCATCATTGAGTTAGCGATAATCAATGCACACATGCCACCCTGTGACCGTGCGAGTTCGGACTAACTCATTTTTATCATTCAGAATGACGGTCATTCCTCCCTTTTTGGGAACTGCCAGGACGGGACTGACCCACGGACTATCGGAGATAGGGTAGATTAAACCAACATCAAGTAGTTTGATAACTTCTTTCATAACTACCTCTTGCATGTTGGGATTTAAGCGTCTCTGATGTTGCAGACAAGGTTTATAATTATCTTCCATGAGAATCTTGTGGGTACAAAAAGAAGGACTAATCCCCTTAATATCAGAAATTTTCCAAGCAAGGGCCGTTTTGTGATTTTTCAAAACCTGTAATAGCTTATTCTTCTCACCATCAGTAAGGTTAGAAGCAATTATTATACGTAGCTTAGAATCTTCCTCCAAGAATGCGTATTCAAGATGGGAAGGAAGTTCTTTGAGTTCGAGAGAAGGTATGTCCACAATAGATGGTCGAGAAGCTGAGCTCTCAGATTTTACAAGTACCTCGAAAACATCTGAGATAGGTGTCGTAATAGGTGGAATAGTGTTGGTCAGCTCATTAGAGACAATCTTTACCTGCTCTACATCCAAGACAACATCATCCGAGATTTGAGTGTCAAACGCATCCTTCTCTAGAGTAGGAACAACATGATCCACAGGATAATGATGAAAGATATCAACAAAGTAGAGAGTGCCATCCTGGCTATCTGAGTGTTTCGTTGACTTTTGAATGTCAAAAGTCACCTCATCTTCATATGCTCGAAGCGTAAGTTGTCCGTTGCAAACATCAATTAACGCTCGAGCAGTAGCTAGAAATGGACGGCCAAGAATTAGTGGAATATTTTTGTCCTCGTCCATATCTAAGACGACAAAATCAACACGAAACACAAATTTGTCGACCTTGACCAAGATGTTTTCAACTATCCCTCGTGGATACTTGACAGAGCGATCGGCTAGCTGAAGTGACATACGAGTCGGTTTCGGTTCTCCTAAGCCCAGTCTTGACAATACTGAATATGGCTTTAAGTTGATGTTGGCACCTATATCAGCTAACGCGTTGTTGACCTTGAGATTACTAATCAAGCATGGGATGGTAAAACTGTCAGGATCGGTTTTCTTTGCTGGTAACTTATTTTGAAGAATGGCTGAGCACTCTTCGTTTAAAGTCACCAATGACAGGTCCTCCAATTTCTTTTTGTTACTCAGAAAATTCTTAAAAAGTTTGGCATACGTAGGCATCTGTGCGAGTGCCTCAATAAATGGAATGTTCACATGGAGCTGTTTGAATAGCTCCACGAACTTACCATATTGTTCCTCCATTTTCTCTTTCCTCAATCTCTCGGGAAAAGAATGGTAGGCTGTAATATTTTGACCGGAGATTTAACTTGCGCGGTACTTGCTGGGTCTAGCCTATATGGCGCCTCGTCAGAATCCTCCGATTGGACTAGTTTTTCAGTTTCTTTCGATTGAGAGGGATAAGATGGTGGTACCGTGGTCATTCCATTATGCAAAGTGATTTCCTTCACGTGTACTTTCGGATTGGTATCCATGTTGCTCGGGAGACCTCCCTGTGGTCGCTCTGACAAGAGCTTAGACATTTGGCCTACTTGATTTTCCATAATTTGCAGTGAGGCTTATTGATTTCTCAAGATGGATTCCATTTGATTTAATCTATCATGAGTTTGATCGAATCGTAACTCAGATCGCGATAGATATTGCTTCACAAGATCCTCCAGATTGGATGATCTTGAAGATGAGGCAGAATGATTGACAGGTAGGGGTTGAGTGTTGTACTGACGTGGTTGCTCATATGGTTGCGGTTTTCGATCAAATTGTTGAGGTTGACGATCGAACTGCTGAGGCTCACGTGGTCTCTGTGGGTATGGAATCCCTGGAGGGGGTTTAGTGGGTTGGTTATGATAACTAAAGTTCGCGTGATCCCTCCATGTATGATTATAGTTGGTTGCATTGGGATTATACTAAGACCTCGGTTGATTAGTAATGAAATCAGCTTCCTCATGAGCAGGAATTTCCTCTTGGCACTGGTCACTAGGATGTGGTCCTGAGCAGAAATTACACGTAGCTTTTGCAGGAGGAACACAAATCTGATCCATTTTCTTCATCAACTTCTCTACCTGTGCAAAGAGGTCAGATAAAGCATCCACATTGAAAACACCACAAGTCTTTGGCAATTTTAGTCTCGAGGAGGTGTTCTACTCGTAGCTATTGGTTGCCATATCTTCGATAAGATCATAGCACGCTTGTGGGTCTTTGCTACCTAATGCACCTCCTGCGGCACCATCGATCATCTGCCGAGTGACAACGGATAAGCCATTATAGAATATGAAGATTTGATTTCATAGCTTGTATCCATGTGAATGACATCTTCTCATGAGATATTTGTATCTCTCCCAGGCGTCATAAAGACTCTACCCGTCATTCTGCTGAAACGATGAAATATCATTCCGCAGCTTTGCCGTTTTGGCCGGCGGATAGTACTTAGCTAGAAATTTAGCAACAAGATCATTCCATGTAGCGATGGAATTCACCCGGAGAGAATTAAGCAAAATCTTGGCTTTGTCTTTGAGAGAAAATGGGAATAAACGCAAGCGAATGGCGTCATCAGTAACACCATTGATTTTAAACGTATCGCAGATTTCAAGAAAACTGCGGATGTGAGCGTTTGCATCCTCGTCGAGTAAACCATGAAATTGGACGGAGTTTTGAACTATTTGGATTACTTTGTGTTTGATTTCAAAATTATTTGGTGCCACCCTAGGTTGAATGATGGTATTCTGGACATTGTTAATATTCGGACAGACATAGTCGTTAAGTGACCTAAAAGGAGGTGGTGGTGGTTCTTCAGCCATGTTTGGATTGTTTTGAATACATTTCTTTGACGTTGGTGTTGACGGCGTCTGCGTCGTCTGAACTTACGCTCTGGCTCTTAAAAAGGCTCAATTTGTCAGAAGAGAACAAACTGACAGAGGGTGGGAGAAGAAGTAGATAAAGCAAGAGTTACCTAATCAAGCACACCTAACTTAAGTAACAAGTAACGGAAAAGATCGAATCAACAATTAACTATTTCTCAGTATTACCTATCCCCGGCAGCGGCACCAAAAACTTGGTGTGCGTATAGCGTACATGTTTTTTAAGATGATTAAAAGCTTTTATCACAACTTTGTTTTAAATTTATAAAAACGATATTACAAAGAAGATACTACACACGACTCAGGCAAGTATGACCTGATCAATAGTAGTATAGACTAGGTAAGACCGGATATCGTTCCACTAGGACAGGAAACTACCAATACTTAAGTGTCATTGTTGTTTGATTGCAGAATTAAAATAAAAGCAAGTAACAGAATAAAGTAATCAACAAAGTAATTAAAACAGATTAAAATAGACTAACACCGAAGGCAATAGTAGGATAAAGATTCAGTCGGGCTTTCGAATCATCCTAACTAATCATAGCAACATTACAATATAAATCCTAATATGAAGACTTGAATAGATTGAGCACATAGCATGCTGTTCAAATACTTAGCAAAACCATATTATCATTCAAGAATCATCACTCGAGTTATCAAGACTCAGACTCAATAATTAAACATGATCATGCAAGCAATGGCATATCAGAATTCAAATACAAATCCACCAGATCGCGTCCAAATCAGACTACAAGGACAAACATCTTTTCAAATGACATGTCAAGTAGTCCTCAAGACCCAAAAAGGTGTCAAAGCAGTTAAATTGATTAAAACAAGCAAAAACAGCACACATTGGTGAAAATAGCCTCCTACGGCCATAGGGATTTCTTCCTATGGCTGTAGGAGTTGATACCTTCCTACGGCTGTAGGGATTTCTCCGTGAGGCCATAGGAATGGATCCGACACTACAGTTATATCTTTTATAAAGGCATTCAACAACAAATTACAATCTAGACTTTAATATCAGATCATAAACACATGCAAATTGGTACAATGGGGTCACAAACTACTCTAACTTCAAACCTCACAATTATGGGATTTTAAGATTTAGCCACATGATTACTAAAGATATGAACATGTTAAACCTACCATTTCAAGTATAGCCAACACTTTTTAAAACATGAATCATGTGATATGCACATTGAGCACCAAGACCAGCATATCAAAGGCATACATGTGAGTTCATTTCACCATGTACACATACCAACAAACATCTTTGTGAATTCTTTAATCATTAGTAGCATGCTTGACCCATGAATACACCAAATGACTAGATTTTCATCGGATATCATAAAGATTGCATAAACCAAACATATGAATAAAATGACCAATAATGCCTGAACCTGTAATGATTTAAAACATATTCCAACAATGATTTCTAAAGATAATCATGCAAGATGTATCATTTCTAATAACAAACTCAACATGACATTAATGAGATCCAAACATCATCATTGAATATCCACATGCTTAAACATGAAGGAGTTATCCTAACATACTTTCACATGTGAACATGATCACATTATACATACTAAGTTAATAAAATACAATTGTATTCAAGATCAAACATGCATAATTGAATCAAGTCAATATAAAAGCTAAATATATTGCCATAACTAGCCAAGAATTATCTTGGCCCAAGTGAAATGTGTTTAGTTATCCATATACATCAATATTAGTATTACAACATCTAGAACACATGGGTACATAATGGAAATCATAAATGGAAAGAGTATACCCAAGCTATTTTATATGAAACTAGTGCATCCAAACTCCAAGATGTTGTTCCAATCCTTCCAATCCAAGCTCTCCTCCTTATAATCACCACAAGAGGTTTTTAGAGTGTTAAAGGGTCTGGGGAGAGTGCTTGAAGGTGTTGATCTGAAGTGGAAAGGATTTAGGATTCCTCCCCTCTTCTTCTTTTTTGTTTTTTTTTTTGCAAACGAGATGATCACTATTTATAGACATTGTGTACCGGGAGCTCCTACGGCCGTAGGAGGATTCCTATGTGGCCGTAGGGTGGCTGGTCACCCGACACACGCTAGCAACTATCAGAAAATGTTGGCTGTGGATAAGGTGTCCCTAAGGCCGTAAGAACATCCTTCTACGGCCGTAGGCCGACATAATTCCTTCTAGAAACATAACCTCCTACGGCCGTAGGGAATATCTTCTGCGGCCGTAGGAAGGTCTTTTCCAACAACTTATCATTTTTCTTCTATTTTCCTCTTGTTTCACCCATTTATCTCGCTTAAAGCTCCTGAAAACCTGCATGGTGAATGTTAAGCATATTAGATCAATTATAGCAAGAATCACCTTGGATTTAGGCTTAGTACGGGGTATTCAAGCATGTAAAACATGCATAAAATCGCATATATCAGCTGGTTTCCGGTGAAACTTAAACACACATCGCCTTCTCCGGTAAAGTCACGCACTCTCTCTCTCTCTCTGCCATCTCCGGCGGTTCACCCACTAAACCGTGTCGTCTCCGACGACTAAGACACAAACTCACACCCCCTTGCACACCAATATTCTAGATTTCAGATCTCGCGTATTTGGGTTTTAAGTAGAGATTACGAGCTTGAAAATTAAAATAGAGTTCGGGGTTCCCTGTTAGCAGTTTAACATTTGATCCCCACCCGAGACTCACTAGAAACTACAGATTTTGGTTTAAACGACCCTCATCAAAAAAGTAGAAACCTCATGGCTTCAAATTCAAATTTCTATGGTGGGTTATACTAAAAACACAACCGAAAAGAGGCTAATGAAGAAAGAAATGTTACCGGAAGTTTTTTGTTCAAAAGTACGGTGGTGATGCGGCGGTGCTACGGCGGAGCTACGGTAGCCGACGGCTGAAGATCCTTTCTTCTCTTCCTTGTCAGCAAACACCAAGACTTCATAGAGAATTGTGCCCTATCAATAAAATATTATTTACCTTATATAACTTATCATATTTCTATTTCATTTCTTTCATTTTCTTCCTAAAACAACAACTAAACCTAATATTCTCATGATTCATAGCCTAAACTCTCCTAGCCCAATAACCTATACCCAAAGTTTATATAATCCTTAGCCAAACAAGGTCTTATTGCTCAAGGCACATTTTGTAATCTAATCTAACAATTGCATAAGTATATAAATATTTCCATTAATAATCAAGCCCAATATTTAGAAGCCCAATTACTATAATCTTAATCATCCCTTTGAATCCTAGGCCTAACTGTAAATGTACATATGGATACACTTTCATATATTTATGTATATATAATCAACTCTTGTGTCCAAACTTCACGAATTTTCATTCTTTAAATATAAATCCCAACTCAGAATCACATCTCAAATTCCATCGTACTAAAATAATGATGTTTCGGGTTTGGGTATTACAAACTTGTATGACTGATCTCCAATTCTTTCGAGTACCATGAATGAACCAATAACCAAAGCTCCAAGTTTACCGTATTTCCCGAACCGTATAATACCCTTCCATGGAGAAACTTAAAGAATCACTTTCTCTCCTACTTCAAATATCTTCGGTTTATGCTTCGTATCTGAATACTTTTTCTGTCTTTCCAGAGTTACCTATAACCGTTTGCGAGTAACTGTAACTTTATCCGGTGTCACCAAAACAATCTCAGGCCCGACAAATTTCTTTTCTGCCGGTTCCAAGCAGCAAGTAAGGGCTGGTAAGTATCCCAACTACCACCATACTCAATCGCATAGGATCTTAACATGTCTTCAAGTGTTTGAATGGTTCATTCGCTTTATTCATCCGTTCGAGTGTGTCAGGCTGTACGCAAGTGTACCCTAGTACCTAACTCTAACTATAACTACTGCCAAAACCGTGAGGTGAATTGACTGTCATGGTCTGAGACAATGAGGGTACCCCATGTCTCGTGACCACTTCTCGCACATATAGTTTAGCTATATTTTCTAGCTTTGCGTTCTCCTTTTGTCGCTAAGTAGTGGGCACTCTTAGTTAACCGGTCAATAATCACCCAAATCATATCATTACCACGCTAGGTTTTTGGTAGTTTCATCACAAAATCCATCGTACTTTTGTCAAACTTCCACTCAGGGATCTCAAGTTGTTGTAGTTCCCCGTAAGGTGTCTAGTGCCCCGCTTTCACTTGCGAACATGTAAGCATTTAGCCACATAATCTGCTATATCTATTTTCATCCCGGCCACCTATAACTCGGTAGCAAGTCTAGAAAAATCTTTGTATTTCCCGATTATATTGAGTACTTAGACCGATAGGCATCCCGTAACAACGTGTCACGAACCCCATTGACCTTAGGAATCTATACCCATTCCTTGAAAGTATTTAATTCGCAATTATCTTCTTTAAGTAGCAATTTCTGCATAACCATAACTTCATCTTTCAAGTTTTCATCCTGTAAACCCTCAATTTGAGCTGCCTGTATGTGCTCGATAATATCAGGTATAACCATAAAGCCCATAGACTACAGCCGATAAGTTGCTCGAGGCTACTTACGGCTTAAAGCATCGGCTACTACATTAGCTTTTTCTGGATGGTAGCTAATTTGGCAATCATAGTCAATCAGTAATTCCATCTATCTTCGTTGCCTCATCTTAAATTCTTTCTCGTTCCGTATGTGTTGTAGACTCTTATTATCCGTGTAGATGGTGCATCTCGTAACTTATAGATAATGCTGCCAAAGTTTCAAAACAAAAATCACCGCTGCTAATTCGAGATCATCAATATGATAGTTTTTTCTGCATCCTTAAACTGTCTTGAGGCATATGCGATAACCTTTACTCGCTACATAATGACACACCCAAACCGGAATTGCATGTGTCACTATAAACAACGAAGTGTTCATCCCCTCGGGTAAGAAAATAATAGGGTCTTCACACAAATACTTTTTCACTGTTAAAAATGCCTCATCTTGCTTACCCGACCACACAAACGGCTCTGTCTTCCTCGTCAATTTTGTCACAGGCGTAGCTATTTTCGAGAAGTCCTGAATGAACATCCACTAGTAACCCACCATACGCAAAAAAGACTAAATTTCGGTAGGGGTTTTCGGACCGCTTCAATTTTCGCACGTTATACTTTAATCCAATTCATTCCAACCAAATGTCCGAGAAACTGAACCTCCCACAACCAAAGCTCATACTTGGGGAATTTAGCATAAATCTTCACTTCCGAGAGAGTATCAAGTACTTCCCGCAAGTGCCACTGATAATCGTAGTGCGAGAGTGTATGACAATATCTATAATGAATACAATAACCAATTTGTCTAGGAAAGGATAGAAAACTCGATTCATCAAGTACATAAAGATCGCCAGAACATTAGTAAGACCGAATGGCATCACAAGGAACTCGTAGTGACATAGCGAGTCCTGAAGACCGTTTTAGGAATACCATGATCTCTGACCCTCACTCGGTGATAGTCAGACCCTAAGTCGACTTTAGAGAAGTAACTTTCCCCTTGGAGTTGATCGAAGAGATTGTTAATCCTCGTAAGCGAATACTTATTCTTGACTGTAACCTTATTCAACCCCCGATAGTTGATGCACATCTGCATAGTACCGTCTTTCTTTTAAACAAATAAGACCGGGGCTCCCCAAGGTGAAATACTAGGCCTAATGAAACCTTTATCGAGAAGTTCTTGGAGCCGAGTCATAATCTGCTTCATTTCTGATGGAGCTAGCCAATATGGTGCTTTGGCATTAGGAGCCGCTTCGGGAACAAGATCGATTTGAAACTCTATCGGTCGTGGTGGTGGCAAACCGGGTAATTGTTCTAGAAGACATCCGCATAGTCTCTTACCACCTCCACTTCAGTCAAAACCGCTTTCTTTTTAGAAGTCTCGACTATGTGAGCAAAGAATGCGGAACAACCATTCTCTAGTCACTTTCGTGCCTTAAGAACTGAGATTAGGGACGGATTCCCCGGAGATTTATTCCCATAGTCGATAGCATAACAACCAGCTTGGAATAGGTATATGCACAATTTTCTTGGCACAAAGGAGTTCTGCACGATTAGACAATAACCAGTCCATACCAACAACCACATCCAATCCATCAAGATCCACTGGAATCAGTGTTAGAGGGAATATATTTTTGTTGATCTCGACCATGCAATTTTTGTATTTTTCCCTGACAGTGATGGGTTCTCCAACCACCAACTTTATTTCTGACATCGACTCTAACGTAGTCCAAGGTAATGCAAAACAAGAGCAAAAAGAAGTAGACTTTATAGAGTTACTTGCACCCGAATCAAATAACACATTATAAGAGAAAGAATTAATTAAAAAGGTTCTCAAAATAACCTCATCATTGCGTATGTCCTCATCTACTGTCCAACAAAAATCAAGAGCTTTTACTTCATTAGACCCATGACCTTAGTTAATCCTATAATTCATATCAGCATCCAGTACTTTTTTTAGCCTAAATTTTTATCCTTGTTCTACGAATATAAATAATTATTACGATAAATTATTGTAATAATTATCGTAATAATTATTTATATTAAAGGCACGCCCTTTGGCTTTGGGTGCCTCTTGCTTTTTCTCTGGAGCTCCTGCACGAGTCTTTGGTTAAAGGAAGTTTGTGCTGATGTGACCCATCTCCCTGCAGTTATAGCATACTGTACTCTAAAAATCCATTCAAACTTATGTTTAGTCTTTCCACAGCATCTGCAACTCAAGATATGGCTGCTATAGTGCCCCTTATGAGAAGAGTGTCAAATTGTAGAGTAACGGGGTTTGTCACTATGATAATTCTTCTATTGATTAAAATCTTTCTTCTTAGAGGACCCAGATGGTCCATCCCATTTTTGTGTCTCGCCCCCCTTTGTCATACCCTTTCTTGGTTTGTTAGTTGTACTTGACTCTACTTGCTTCATCCATGGCCTCTCTCAAAGTTCTCCTTATACTCACTGCCACCTGTTATTCATATGGTAATCCATTGAGTTATCGTTTGATTTGTTCTTCTTCACAAACATAGTAGCTGCCGCAAAATTGTATCTTATCAGTGAAGGCAATGTTGTATTTTCTGCCATTTTTTAATTCCAAGAACTCTCTGTTGGCTTTTTGTTAGAGTCAAAATATTATATAGAATAGAAGATTACATTTTAGATGAAGTTCATATTAAAATTTGAACTTAGGGACCAAATATGTAAATACCCTTAGGGGTATATACTAATGACTAATTGTCATTAGTAAAGTCTTTGGCATAATCAAAGCTTAAGTGTGTGTTTTACATGGTGTTTATCATTCTCTCTCTACATTTCTAGATTATGATCCTTTGATCTTCATTAGCTCTTTGATACGTGAATCACTTGGGACCTATAATTGGTATCAGAGCCAACTCTGATTAGATTGAACAACAAATGTGCTGAAAACAACAATAAAAGATCCAAGATTCATGCGGTTTTGGTGATTTTTGTATATTCGAATGTGTTCTCGGGTTATTCATCAAATTCACGAATTAATGGAGGTTTTGAGTGTTGAAGTAGTGGATTAGGTTCGCAAATATCAATCAAACGTTCGTTGATCAAAGAGGTGACAATTCAAACAACAAACAGTGAGTATTAGAAGATTTTTTATTTTTCGAAGTGGTTTCGGAAATTGCTCAAAAGTTCAAAAATCTGTGTTGAATTGTTAATTGTTATGGATTAGAAGTGGTTTAAAGTGACTTGCGAACCTAGTTGGAGAGTTTTGTGGCAATTGGAAACCATTTATAGCAAAATCAAGAAATTTCGAACACAAGATGAAACGTGCAGTTTTTAAAGGTTGAATCATACGGATTTTGCATTTGAAGCATACGGTTTTATCAAAAACCGCATATTTTATCTGGGTTTCTTGTGGGATTCATACAGTTTTAGTAAAAGACGCATATACAATCCGGTTTGACAAAGTTTCCAAGTGTTGGACATACGGTTTTCTCAAAAATCGCATCACATACAGTTTCTTCTTATCCGGTTTGTTTCAAAGTATACAAGTCTTGCATCCGGTTTTTGCTCATATGGTTTTGAAACATCATCCGATTTTTGAGGTCTGACAAAGTTGGACATACGGTTTTGACATCATCCGGTTTTGACATCATCCGGTTTTGGAATCATCCGGTTTCTTGGCTATACTGTTTTTGTCATTCATAAGGATTTTGTATATGGTTTTATACCTTGTTTTGTGTACGGTTTTTCTATATTGTATATACGGTTTTCTTGTACATCCGGTTTCTGTGCATCCAGTTTTTAGAACATACATACGGTTTTTTGTAATACTTAGGAAATTTTTAGCACATTTGAGAATCTTTTCAGAGAAACGATCTACATATAATGAGTACATATAGTGAGACTCTTTCATAAGGTATCACAATGGACTATTCAATGAGATATTTTTCAAAAGCAACCATTGAGGAATAAATTAAGAAATGGTAGAGGTCAAGATATTATTTTACAGAAGAGGAGACTTTTCTCCGCAAATTGTTTGAACATGTGCTTTCATTGCATGATAAAGCATGTGCTAGATGAAGCAGAGAGACTGCAAAACTTCAAGATTTTACGAAAGAAAATTCTGATTTAACTATGCAACTCAAAGTGTTTGAACATAATTCTGAACAATTACATTCTGAGAGGTAGAAGGCTTATGATTTGACCACAGTCAATGCAAAGTTAACAAATCAGGTGTCCACAGGGTCTGTGCAATTTTAACTTGCCAAACAGATAAGAAAATCTAATGCAGTTGAATTGGAGCAAAAAACAAGCAGATATTGAGACTGCAATGAATAAGGCTAAAGAATTGACACAAGCCAATGCCGAGCTGAATGACAAATTGTCTAGTGTGTTGAAAAATGATACAAATATCATAGGCAAATTGTGCATTGAGAAAGCTGAGTTGAAGGAAAAAGTCAAAGGACTTGAACAAAAGCTGCTTATGTCAATTCAATCATATGTTCCTCGTTCAATCTTGGGGAGGAAAATATCTGAATTGCAAATGACACTGGACACTCAGAGAGTGCAGTTTGAGAAAGAGAAGAAAGAGTTAATGGCTAAAATTCTTAATGCTGAGCTTAGCGCTACAAAACTTACTAAATCAACGAAGATTCTGCTGACACTAATAATCTGGATTCAGTTTCACATTGTAGTAGCCAATCTGATTCTTATTTCTCTGTTGCGGGTTCTGAGCGTTCATATCAGGATTTCACCAACGCATCAAATGTTATGAAGACTCCTAAGATCGGAGTATCTGTTGGATCTCCTTCTCAAGTGAAATCTCCTTCACCCGCAACGATTCACTTTCCAAAACACAAACTCAAATATAAACAGAATACTTGTTTACAAGTAATTCTAATTCTGCTTTTTCTGTGATTAGAGATAATAATTTGCCGAAGTCCAAACAAGCATGGATTTCGAAAAAGAATCTAGCTGACACATTTACAAAGTTGACATCATTCTGTAGTCCATCAACTTCACAGATGACTAAATCATCCTGGATCGAGAAGAAGAAACCTTCTGCACCTGCACCAAGTGCATCCGAATTCAGAATACTGTAGGTTATAAATGATGATTTCTCGTCAAATACAACAGCAACGAGGATTCCAAAGAAAGATAATATAGCTGATAAGTCAAATCATACTTCTCTTCACAACAATAGACGTTGATCTTTCTCAAAATCAAGATCAACACGGGAGTTTGTGCTTAAGACAAACGTGATGTATCCTTTTGTGGTGTACTCAGCAAAGCACATAATCCGCCTTTCAAAAGAGAAGATATGTAAGACGTCCATAGACAAGAGTTTGTTGTGAAGAACGGAATTATGTTGGTCAAATGATCTCATCAGGTAAGATTTGATGAGACAAAGTTAAGTTTGTAAGATAGGTTCTAAATACAACTTAAACAGAATTATGAAGCTTGATCAGACTGAGCACTTATAGTGTTTCAGACTGAGCATAAGCTGAGTATAAGCTGAGCATATATTTGATCAGCTTAGACTATATCTTAGTCAGTTTATTAATATGGTTGATAAGCTGTGTGTGTCACCTAAGGTATAGGTTGAGTATCCAGCTTGATGCGTTTCGAGCTGAGTGACTCAGTTTATAGACTGAGTAAGCTTGACAGAGTTGCTAAGTAAGTTCTAGCTAACTCTTATGACTTCTAAGGATGAGTTAGTCATTATACATGTTAGTACATGTTTGATTTCGAGTTTGTTCCCGAAGGACACAGCGTGATGAGTTTCAAGCTCAGCCTGACAAAAGAAGTTAGTTTAAGAGAATTTAAATATGTTTTAAATTCCTTTTTCTCTCTATATCTACGGTATGGATAAGAAGATTCCAGAATCATGATTGAAGATTGAAGACTCAAGATAGAAGATTCAAGATTCAAGATTCCCAGTTATTCGTTAGTTTGTTAGCAGATTAGGATAAGTTCTAGTTTGTTAGGATCCGTAGGAACAGGATTATAAATACTTATCTCCTGATAAGTTTAGAGGTACCAGACTCTAATCTCACCTCAACCTAATCGTCGTATATGTTACGAGTCTTGATACACCGTTTTTAAGTTCAACGTGATCAAGAAATTCACATATTACTAACATTGTTCGTGTGTTCGATCTTCACGTCTGTTCTGAAGTTATTAAGTATTCAATCTGTGAATAAATCCTGTTTAGAGAGTTAGTTTGTATCTATAATCATAAGTTGATTATAGATAGCAAAGTTTCAGAGATTGAGAGATTTGATTTATATTAGGTGTTTACATATCAAGTGTTGCTTACTTTATTGTTCATGTAATCATATTTTTATTAATGAAAGCATTCGATTTCATGTGGTTTGATTTGTGTACACTTTTTATTGATTTGTTCAATTTTCCACAGAAAGTGTATTCAACCCCCCTTCTACATATTACTTGCTTGTTGATACTCTTACCAAGGGACCAACAACTGGTATCAGAGCAGGCTGAACTATTCATAAGTTGAAGTTCAAGATTTTGAGAAAGTATAATATGTAGACAAGCAATAATTCATCAAACTTTCTTCAGATGGCTGCTAAAAGATGTCCCATATTTCATGGATCTGATTATCCTATGTGGAAAATCAGAGCCATGCTCTTCCTTAAGTCCATTGATATCAAGATGTATGATGTCATAACTCGTTGACCAATCATCCCCAAGATTCATGTTGCTGTCAGTGATAAGTCTCCTAACAAGACTGAAAAGGAAGTTAAGAAGCCTTTGGTATCCTGGACTGAAGAGGACTGGAAATTGCATTCTCTAGATGACAAAGCAAAGAGTGTTCTGGCAAATGCCCTGACCAATGAGATCTTGCATACTGTGACTGGATGTCAAACTGCAAAAGAGATTTGGGATACTTTGAGTACTACATATGAGGGCACAGTTCTGGTCAAGCAGCAAAAGAAGAATCATCTTAACAGATCTTATGAAAACTTCTTTTTCAAGAAGAATGAAACCTTGCCTGATTTGTACAAAAGGTTTCACTACTTGATTAATGACCTGCTAAGTGTAGGCAGTAAAAAGGATGAAGCTGATCTAGTGTTGAAGTTTCTGGATGTGTTACCAGAAAAATTTAATGAAGTGACTGTAGCACTAAGGGCTGGAGGTACATTCCACATGTATAATCTACAATCCATATACGGGTTCTTGCTTAATCATGAATAGATCACAGAATATAAGAAATCTTCTCAACAACAAATGAAGGATACTCTTGATAAACATGAAACTGCATTAGTTACAGAGAGAAAGAAAAAGAGTTCAAAAGCCTTCATAGCTGAATCTGATACCGAGTCAGATTCTCAAGCTGACCACTCAGACTCAGACTCAAGTGATACTGATGATCTTCAGACTATCATTAAATACATGGCTATGCTTGCCAGAAGACTGAGAAGAATTCAAAGGGGAAAAGGAAAATCTGACAGGGGCAAAGGAAAGAGTTTTTTTGATCCCAAGAAAGTTGTGTGCTTCAACTGACAGAAGTAGGGCCACATTACTGCTGAGTGCAGAATAAAGAAGGATGAAACACCTTCTGTAGCTGACAAGAATGCTTATAGAGCTAATAAGTATAAGAAGAAATATACTCAGCTCAAGAAAGAAAAGCCTGAAGACAAGCCCAATGCAAAAGGACTTTATGCTGAAACTTGGGATACAGAATCATCTACCTCAGATGATGATGACAAGTGTCTGATGGCTCAAGAAGATGAAGAGTTTGAATTAGATGAAGTTGATTATGGTCTGTCTGAATCAACTTTTGAAGCTGACATGAAGGAAGCTGAGGAAAACAATAAACTAAGTGACTAGGATCCTTCCTCCATGTACAAGGTTAGTAATTTCAACTCTTACACCGATGAAGAAAAAGGTCTTACATTTGGTTATTTGTTAAACGATTTTAAGACCAGCCTTACGTCTCAAGCTGACTTCAAATTCGAAATCACTACAAAAATGAGATTAAGGAAAATCAAACTCTCATTACTGCTGGAAAGAAAGCACAATGTGATCTTGAATGTCAAAGACACATTAACAAACTTCTAAGAGAAGAACCTTAGGAAGCTAAGGATAAAGCTGACCAACTTCAGAAGGTCTCTGAATCCTAGTGTAAGTCATCAAGTCTTGCTAAACAGTGCATCAACCAGCAAGTCCCTAAATAGGTAAAGGATGTACTTGGAGGTGACTATCAATCCGCAACTTATGCTGCTGATGATGATGAGATAGATAGTACAGATTCTGAGGAAGATAGACAACTGATTGAGTCTCAGAAGTTATCCTAAAAAAAGAGACATGATCCAAGCCTCAAATACAATAAGTTTGTAAAGGCAAAGGATCATGGGAATGAGTGTTCAACATCCAAACAACATAATAAGTCTGTGCATGATAGATTAGGCACTCAGCCTATTCAAAGAACATCTATTATTGAAAGGTTGACTCCAAATCTTTTCAAAAGACATCACTCTCTATCTGGTTCTGAGAGAAGTTTCAAGAATAGGAAGACAACTGTAAGTCAGAGGTCATATCATAATAATGGTAAGTCCAAAGTTGTTGAAATTGGTAAGTCCAAAGAAGTCAACAGTGGTAAGTCCAAAGCTATTGAAACTGGTAAGTCCAGAAAACTTGACAATGGTAAGTCCAAAGTCAATGAAAAGAAGTTTGTTGGTCAAACTTCTGATCAAAAGGATAATAAACCTACATCTGACAAAGGTAAGTCCCAAGTCAATGAGCATCGGGTGAATCACTTGCAAAGAAAGTTGAGAAATTATCCACATCCTATAATCCCAAAACTGAGAGCAAGTTCTCAAAAGGATTATCGGATAACCTACCCCCTGTAGTCATTGGTAGAAGGAAATGCTACAAGTGTAGAGGTAGAGGACATGAGGCCAAGGACTGTGACAGTGAAATCTTAAGGCCTAAGAAGGAACAAGCTGATCAGCCTACACAGGACTCAACACCTACTCAAGCTGACCAGTCAGTTCCACAAGATGAAACTGCTAAGTGCTCATCATCTGAACCCACTACAAAGTGGGTTCCCAAACAAAACTAATATGTTTAATTTTCTCTTTATGTTCAGGGTTCAAGTAAATGGTACTTGGACAGTGTATGCTCAAGGCATATGACAGGGTGGAAAGGACTTCTAAGTGAATTCCAGGAAGATGAAGGTCCTAAAGTAACATTTGGTGATAACTTGCATATGTTAAAGGTCTTAAACATAATCTGATAAGTATCTGTCAACTGTGTGATGAAAACAATGTTGTTACTTAAAGAAGAAAGTTGGAACAATATATAATGCAAAGGGTAAGCTAGTGCTAATAGCAAAGAGAGAAAGAGATGTGTATCTACTTGCACTAGTACAAAAATGACCTTTAGTCACACAAAAAAAAGTGTGACCGTATGCCTACGGTTACACTATTTTATTCATGAAAAGTGTGACCGAATATCGTGCCATCTTAGGCATGTTATGGTTACACGAAAATTTAGTGACCATATCATATAAAAAATGTGACCGTAGCTTAAAAGTGTGACTATAGGGTATGGACTTTTCATTTTGAAATCAAACAATTCATCAGAAAGTGTGACAAAAACCCTTTTCTAGACACATAATTTTGTTATTTGAGTCACTGTTGTTCAGCATATGGTCACACAAGTATATTATAAGTGTTGTTATTGTTTAGTTTTTAGTCACACATAAATATTTAAAATGTAGCTAAAACCGTTTTATGGTCACACAATTTTTTCAAAAGTGTGCTTACTATAACATACAGTCACACGAACATTGTAACATCCCGCCTTACTACGACCCAAAATATTCCACGGGGTTACCCATCCCGGGATCCTCCAGCCCAAGCACGTATAACTGCAGAGTTCTCATGAGATGTCTCATGCTTGTGGTCGTTACACGCGTTGTGTCATGTAAGACCAAAGTTTACTTATAAGTCCATCAAAAGTGTGACTGGACTGTTTTAGCAAAAGTGTGACTAAAGGTCATTTTTGTACTAGTGTGTGACCGTATATATATATCTATGGTCTCTTATAAAATCAATCACAAATTTTATTCTCATATCAGTGGCATATCATGGCATTTGGTAACACTGTTTACAAATGTGCCTAGTAATGGTCACGTTTTTATGTTTAAGTGTGACTAAAGGTATTTACTTACTATGCAATTGCCACGTTATTATATTTAAGTGTGACTAAAGTTATTTACTTACTATGCAACGGTCACACAAGGTAAATATAATGTGACTACAACTATAACATAATTTTAAAAATGACCTATAGTCACTTTAAATCGAAAGTGTGACTTTGGTCTGTTTTAGAAAAAGTATGACTAAAGGTCATTTTTGTACTAGTGTGTGGCTGTATATATATAAATATCTATGGTCTCTTATAAAACTCATCACAAATTTTATTCACATATCATTGACATATCCTGATATTTAGTCACACTTTTTACGTGTGTGGCTAGTAATGGTCATGTTTTTATGTTTAAGTTTGACTAAAGGAATGCATCTGTCACATTTTTATGATTAAGTGTGATGAAAAGTATTTACTTACTATACAATGGTCACAAAAACAAAATATAAAGTGGCTAAAAGTATGACAAAATTTTAAAAATGACCTATACTCACACTTTAAATCAAAAGTGTGACTTTGGTTTGTTTTGGAAAAACTGTGACAAAAGGTCATTTTTGTACTAGTATATGATCGTATATATATCTATGGTCTCTTATAAAATCTATCACAAATCTTATTCACATATCAGTGGCATATCATGACATTTGGTCGAACTTTTTACAAGTGTGACTAGTAATAGTCACGTTTTTATGTTTAAGTGTGACTAAAGGTATTTATTTACTAGCAATTGTCACTATTTTATGTTTAAGTGTGACTAAAAGTATTTACTTACTATGAAATTGTCACCTTTTTATGTTTAAGTGTGACTAAACATATTTACTTACTATGCAATAGTCACACAAACAAAATATAATGTGACTAAAGTATGAGAGAATTTAAAAAATGACATATAGTTACACTTTAAATCAAAAGTGTGACTGGCCTGTTTTGGAAAAGTGTGACTAAAGGTTATTTTTGTAGTAGTGTTGATCTCAATTCTGCTGATCCCTATACTGAAACCTGCTTATATTCCCAATCTGTTCCTATGTCAAAAGTAGTTTTGTAGACAACTTCAAATATCGCATAGTTGAAAAGTGTTCTCGATGATTGACCATGTGGTTGGTATCATTTTGAAACTTTATTCCAATGGTTATGTTGAAGTTTACTCAGATACTTATAAGATATCACTGCCCTTTTATGGCTATGATATATTGATATAAGGACTCCATTCCTTAACAGGAATTTTTATGTAGTAGTGTTTAAAACACTATCCGGAGGTCGTTTACATCAAAAGTATCCTTGTATTGTCTACAAGCACAAGCATCCTTGTGAAGTCTAAGAGCACAAGTATTCTTGTAAAGTCTGCAAATTATGGAAGTCTATTGATAGACTTAAATAAGTATCTCAGGGTTGGAACCTTTGCTTTGATATGAAGAACATATATGTGATTTTTCAAAAGCAAAGATTAAACTTGTATGAATGTCAGGGCTAGTGGGAGCATTGTTATAATTATATTGGAGAAAATGTCCCGACTATGCTTGGTTCAAAAGCTTAGTTCAGGAGTTATTCGTCCATAATGATTATTATAAATATAATATTGATTATGGAGTACAAGAAATATTGAGATATGTTCTTGAAAATTTTATGGAAAGATAAAAGCTTAGAGTAATTTATTACTCAAGTGCTAATTTCTATAAAGGATATCTGCCGATTTAGATCGGAGTACATGATCCTATTTTATGTGTAGTTGTTAGTAAGAATGGTTCTCAAAACATTGATGACCCTATTCGTATCTTGTGAGATAATGAGGGTATAATGGCTTTTGCACAAGAACCATTGTCCTTAGTGTCACTTACCTTATTGAGTTCTTTTGAAGCAATGAAGGTACTCGAACTTGGACAAAGGGCCATAGTCTCGTCAACAAACACTTTATTAGTGTTTTGGTTATGTTTGGAGGTATGGTCTTCATGAGAGTACAAACGGATAGCATTATGACTGATCCGTTTAATTAAGCTTAAGTCATAGGCTGATGATGGTTGTCATACTAGTGCCTACATGCAAATCCTTTTGCAAAAGACTTTACTTAAGTTTATTTTAGTTATATATTGATATACTAAACTTTGGGAACATTAAGCAGTATTGTATATCATATTATATCAATTATTAAATGTGATTTAATAATACGCCAAGGGCGGGTATTTTCATCAATCTATAATGTGTTCCTTCTTAGCATGTTTAATCACTTCCCCGAATGATTTTGCATTCTAAATGTCCACAGTCGGTCATTCTTCAAGGGGAGGAAGTTTGAATTAAGACTGAGGGAAGTGGTTGGTCACTATCCAACAATGGATTGGGTAAAGAGACGCAACACTTCGCCTGTACATGCAATAGTCAAGTGATTGAACGACCCACACCTGAGCTTACTTCATGGTTTCTGTTATGAGTAACTCAGAAAGATAATATCATTTCATCCTGAGATTGGAGATACATGTATTCCAAAGCATGATCCTACTTTGCTTTGATTGCTTTCTAACGCAGTTCGTGACTGGCTGTTATAATGGGAGCTTTTAGGTAAAGTATGGGGTATGTGGCGGAGCAATGTAGTCAAAGGGATTTGTTCCTCTAGTTTTAATGAGATATCCATGGGCCCCTCGATGATTGAGGGCTGACGTAAAATGCACGGTCGTGCTCGTGTTGCTTTGATGTTTGATCGATTGCAACTAGATTTTGGGTCACCATCAATCGAAATCGAGAAACATAATCGTGAACGATCTGGAGATTGACATTTAACCATGTCTTGTGTTCACAAGGATATCGCAAACAAAAGGATAATTGATCGCTTATCTATAGGGCCATATCAAACCTATAGGGTTGTGATTTGGTACTTGTCTTGGGATGACATAACTCGCGTTGACTTTGGGGCAGAGATGTCTTGATAGAGGCTGCTCTCTGTCTGTGTTACTTCTTGATACGGGGTGTCATGTGCAAGTGGGAGTCTGTTGGATAATATGCCCACTGACACACGTAGATTAGTAACTCTACTGATAATACACGAGCCTATTGGGTCACACGCCAAGGATTGATCCCGACAGCACACAACACAAAGGAGAGAAACTGAAATCTGGAAAAAGGGGCCTTACCCCCGCATGGCATTTTGCTTACGGCCGTAAGGGTTACACGACGCGTAAGATTAAGTATTAAGCGGCGCGTAAATCGCCTGACAGAAACTTGACTTTTTGGTTGTTGCTTGGTTCAAGTTATTGACTTTTGAGACCAAAAGTAATGATCATGGACGACTTTGAGGCCTTTCCTATCTGCTGAAATGAAGCAAGGGGTCAAGGGATGTTGGATACTTGACCAAGAAAGGAAGTAAATTTCTTCTTTTTCTCTCTAAGACTTGCATACTCTCTTCATGAGAGTTCTTGGGTATTCATGAGTGAGTCCAGAAATCATAAGTGTTCTTGATGAATTTATGGAAGTTGTGAGTTTTACTAAGGAGTGATTTCAAGGCATTGAAGATCACAAGTTGGCATACTAGCATTTGGGGATCAAGCAAACTTGGTGTGGACTAGCAATAGAGAGTTGCTCTTTTGGTGACTTAGAGTTCATCCCAACTTGAAGATCTCAGAAGCTGGAGCATGGTTTAATCTCTTATCCCATCTCTTTTATTTGGTTGATTTATCTTTATGTAGAGTTCCACCATTAGTGGGTCTTGATGGCATCTTGTTTTTATACCCGAAAATCTGTTTTTCACGTTTCCGCCACGCGGGTAGGATGGCCAACAAAACCAAACAGGCATTTAACTCGTGCAAGATGGCTAAGGGGACCTCGGTCAGTTACCACGTCATGAAAATGAAAGGTTACATTGACCACCTAGAGAGACTTGGGTACCCAGTACCGCTGCAGCTAGCAACGGATACGATACTCAACTCGTTGTCAGATGACTATGAGCCTTTTATAGTCAACTACAACATGAACAACATGGAGAAATACGTGGCTAAGTTGCACTCAATGGTCAAGACTGCTGAGCAGAGTATCGGGACCAAGTCCAAGGACATTCTCATGGTGGGTCATGGTGGGCATAAGAAGAGGAAGGGGCGCAACGGAAAGGGAAAGGGCAAGGCCCAGCCCTGCCAGAATGCACCGAGGGCTAATAACGATAACAAGGGCAAGAAGCCGAAGCCGAACAAAGCAAGAACCGAGAATCGGTGCTTCAAGTGCGGTGAGGTCAGGCACTGGAAAAGAGATTTCCCGAAGGGTCACGAGGCAGGTGGTAAGGCTGGCACCTCAGGTATCGTGTAAACAGCTTCTTTATCACTTTCCAGTTGTAAAAGTTTTTACGAGTATTCTAATATCTTGCAATCGTTTATTGTAGGAGGAGATGGAAAGTGATGCGGCCCAGCATGAAGAGATCCCACGTGCAGCTGACGGATATTATTTATTTTATTTCCTAGTTTATTAAACTCTTTTAAGTTTATTTGAACCATTTTTTATATTATTTGTTTATGGAAACTTTTGGTTTGAGTTTTATGGAAATTTAATTATATAGTTCATATCCGTGCACGCAATTTAAGAATCAGGATAAGTCCAGTTGTGACTAAAAGAGTACCAATAAGTCAAGTGTTGACTTGATTGGTGATTCATAATAATCTTATGCTATGATTTGTTGTAGTTATATAAATGCTGGCTCCACTACTTGAATGCTTAAATGAGCAAGTATTGTTTATAAAATTAGATAGTTTTTCTAATTTTAGCAAAGTATTAAAGTCTTTTGTGAAAAGTGAAAGTTCAAAGTCTTGAACTAAATGAAATAATAGTTATTATTTCTAAGAAAAATAGTTTTTAATAAAACATTTAAGATAGTATAAAAGTGATTATGGTAGTTACTATAATCAAGGAAGTTTGATACTAAATGTTTTTAGAAAGAAATTTAGAGTGCCTTCACTAGTGTTTTTGCACTCATGGCAAGTTTAATGAAACCACTTTCTGTAAATAGGAAGATGGATATATGGAGATCCAAGTTCTTGGTTTCATAAAACAAATTTCTTACAAAAACTAAGTTTTAAAACATGTGTTTGGAACACAAGTTTTAGGCATGGTAGTCAAGGATTGACTAAAGCCTAAAAGGATGTTTTAAAGTAATGCACTTTTCCATAAAAGATAGTGGGAGCATCTGACTAATGTATTTATCAGAGTTAATAAAAGTTTATTTTTAACCAGGGTGATAAATACAAGATTGAACTTTTAGAGTATATAATTATTGGATGATTTTAGAAGCTATCTAAAATAGTAAATTCTTGAGAAAGAACTAATCCGAGGAATGCATGATTTATTGAGAGGTACTCAATAAAGATATCATTGCAGGCTTTTGAGTCAAGTTATGACTTACATAAAAATTATACTCATTAAGTTCAGTAAGTCAGCTTAATTAAATGGTGTTGGTTGGTTAACGTTAGAAATGATAAAATAGTATGTTCTTTAACATTCTTAGTAGTGATATTAGATTAGTGTTGACATACACAGGGAATCTAATCTCAAGTTTCTTACAAGTAGATGTAAGAAGGTTTATCATTTCAAAAGGATAATAAAATCCAGTATATCTACAAGTGTAATTAAAGTTTTAATTACAAAGAAAGTTATTTTGTAAAATTAGAAACTTTGGAGTTATTTCCAGTTTCTACAAGTTCAAGGAATTTTATAAAATAAGTAAGTCTAGAATTGTTCTTAGGTTGCAAGAACGATTTCTGGCAAAACCAAGAAGGAGTACTTGAGGGTACTAGTCTTGAGTTTTAGGTTTATAATCATATTATTTTTCTTTTGTGATCTGTGATAAGTTACAATGCAAAATAATAAGTAATTCAGATATACACCGTGAATCGAGTAAATGAAATGGTAGAAATTATGCGCCTTTATTCCAGGGAGGAATATGGAAGGGTGTAGAAATTAGTTTCATTATTCTTTACAATTTTGTATGTTTTGGTTTATCCAGAAATAAACTAGGTTTGTTCAAAACATTATCCGTGACTACTTATCGTGGTGGGAACTATGATAGGGATATAAAGTCATCGTAATTTTGGGGTAGATTCGAAAGTATGTCGAATATAGCTGCAAAAGTTTTTGCGGACCAAAATTGACGGATATTCGTTAGGGTTATGAATATTGGATTGACCCACTTTGAATAATACTTCGTGGTTTCATGTCAAAAGTATTTATCACATACGTTATCCTTAAGCCTGAGGTATCTGGTTTGGGATGCGGTAACTGTTGTCTTCGTAGCTCGCTTTAACGCCACGCCGTAACAGGGTGGTCATAAGGGGCGTGTCTAGATTCAGTGGGAGTCGTACTTTCAAATGCAAATATGCAAGATGGTAATTGCAACTTCTTTTTAGAAGAGATATTTCCGGGCCCCTTGACTGATTATAGAAACTGGTAAGTTCACGGCCGTGCCCAAACGAACTGATCTGTTCTTTATCGTTTGTCACGCAGTTTTTGAAATCAAGTATGTCATGAACAAATTTTTTAGTCTCTGAGTTGACTTTTTCCATGATCATGCTCAAAAATTGAAATATCACGCTGCAAGGGACAAACCTATATATATGCATATTTGTATATATAAAAACGTACCCATTCATGAACAGGGAGTTTATGATAGTTTAGTTTAAAAACAGTTAGTTTATAACAGATTACTTCTAAGCAGGTTGCTTATGAAATTTTATCACAAGTTACTTTGGGGTATAAGAGTTCTTATAACCTGGTTACCCTTAGTGCCTGGCTAGGGACCTCCTTAGGTTAACAATGTGCGGTAACTTTTACTTATCTTGCACAAGTGGGAGTCTGTTAGATTATGTGCAGAGATAATTAATGGGCACATTGTATCCAATGTTATAAGAGACTAAAGGGTCACACTGCTACACACCTAAATCAGAACAGTTGGTTTTCACCATGAATCTGTGTGGAAATAATTAATCAGTTAGATTAATTATTAAAGAGAAAAAACGAATAATTAATCAGTAGAATAAATTATTGAAAAGAGAGATATAAATAATTAATCAGTTTGTATTAATTATTAAAACGAATAAATAATAAATAGTTATTTATTATTTAAAGAGAATTAAATATTAAGTTTTAATATTTAACGGACTAAGTTAATTAATAGTTAATTAATTAATTAGTAAAGTCCAGGGGGTTAAAGTGAGAAGAAATGAAAGTTTAATTAAAACCAGTGGGCTTTTAATTAAACGGGCTTAGGTGCATCTAATCCTTATAAATATCCTTAAGCCTTAAGGACTAAGACATAAGTGACAAGGGATTAAACCTAGCCACCACTCTCCTCACATCTCTCCCTCGTCGCATCTCTCTCTCGTCGACCTCACTCTCTCGGTCGACGATCTCTCTCTCGGTTCTCTCTTCTTGCGCCGAAATCGAAGAAGACAAAAACACCAAGGTGTTTTACGATTAGGTGGTCTACGAAGAGTACACACACACATTCTCGGTTTAAAGAGAATTGTCGGTTGGTGATCCAGGAGCTGTCTAGCAGCCAGTTCAAAGAAGGTGCAGTAGTGGTGGGCTTTCTTTAGAAATCCTAAAGGTTTTGATCAGGTATATATTTCTAACCTATTCAGTGGATTGTATGTTAGAAACTATGTTTGATCATTAGTATTAAGATCCTAATCCTTTTTGGGGGTTTAGAGGGTTGTGTTCAATCCAGTTCCGCTTTTAGGATTGAACCAGTAGAATCAAACCCAGGTTTGACCAGTTTTTGTCATTTGGTGGTTTAGTTAGGTTCAAAACCCTTCAATACCAAGTATAACCTCTGAAGTTGTTCACAAATCAAACATTTGACACCTTCAACCAATACTTAACACTTACTTGAATGACATTAAATATTTTAAAATTATAACCCAAATACCATCATAATATAATCAAGGACAAATTAAGTTCAATCTAGGAATCTTTTTCTAACCCCCTACCCCACACTTAGATTGTACATTGTCCCCATTGTACACAAAATCAAACACTAAGGTAGAAAAAGGTTAGAGAAAACTCCCTTCGGGTATTCACATGGAGCAATAAAAGATAACACTGAACAAAAGCCAGCATAAGCGTGTACTCCATAACCACCTGCAAGAAAAACACTCGGAGCAAATTGTTAAGATAGATCACGGCAAAGAATCAAAAAACTAAAACACACAAAAAGAAAAACAAACCTAACTCACTTTCGTAGGAATCACGTTTGCATTTAGCGTATGCAACAAGCCTTTAAACCCCTCGGTAGCCCGAGTGGACGAGTTGTAGTCTCGTGAGGGTTTCTAGACAACACACCCACAAAGTTGGAACAGAAATAAAAAAAACGAAAGACCTAGACTAAACACGGGTTGCCTCCCGACAGGCGCTTGTTTTTTAACAAGTCACTAGCTTGACTCCCAACCCCACACTTAGGGTTTTGGCCCGGAGAGGCTTTTGTCCTTACCTCCGCGCTTGTCGGTGCCTCCTTCCGAGTAGTGTTTCACTCGATTCCTGCTAACTCTAAAGGTCATCTCCTTTGGATCATAAAGCTCAATGGTGCTATTTGGGAATACCCTTTTCACCTCGTAGGGTCCGTACCACTGGGTTTTTAGATAACCCGGACACTTCTTCAACCTCGAATTAAACAAAAGAACTCTATCTCGAGGATCGTAGTGCTTACCCCCTTTTCACAAGCCTTTGGTCGATCTTTCTCGGGGTCGAGAAGACTCTCTTCTTTTGGCTTCGGGCACTCGGCCTTCTCGGCTCTCTCCTCACGCAGCTTATTGTCTCGCAAACTATCAAAAATTCCCATAAAGAAAGCAGAGTCACCGAGACATTTAGAATATCTCAAGGACTCGTTGAGCCCGAAAGTGATGGCATCAGTACCTACCCTGAGTGTCAATTGTGACTCGTGAATGTCAACTAGAGCTCTAGTTGTACTTAGGAAGGGTCTTCCCAGAATAATGGGGACTTGATCATCTTCCTCTATGTCTAAAACAATGAAGTCCGTGGGAAAGATGAATTTATCTACCTTCACTAATGTAACACCGTATTTTTTTATATAAACAAAATACGCGCGCGGAAGCTAATTACATATAAATATATTTGAAACCAAAAGATAAATACAACTTTATCTGGTTTAATTACAAAATACCACTACGGTGTTAAATACAAAACAGGCTCTTAAACAATAACTTGGACATCAGGGTAGTGTACCGTCCATATTCCCAGTCTATTATCTCCAGAATCTCACCACGGAGTATCTGCAAGACAAACTAGTGGGGAATTAGCACAAAGCTAAGTGAGGGAATAAATATCTAAGCGCATACAACGCATACAACCCAAACAACATCCAAGCTCATCAACCAAGGAGAACCGGCAGTGTTGCAAGCACCTACAACCAAGGTCGGCCAAAACCAAGGTTTACCGATAGCCCTGCTAACATAGACAATAGTATGAGCACCCTTGAGTACAACAAATGCATCTCAAGATCAGATACTGTAAATCCCCAAGCAACAGGCCCAGCTGCTCAGCTAAAGCTGATCTCCCACCAAACATGTATATAGTTTATCAAGAGCAACAGTTACAATCAGGATATCATATCCCTGCACATCCGAAGATATAGATCCACTCACCGGTTTTTAAAACATTTCGTCAATTATTACCATTGCTGCTTGTTATACGCTTGAATCAGTATTTTAAGAGATTATATCTTGATTTATGTTTGTTCAGTGCAGGTGAGACTATCGAGACTTTCAGTTGGATCAGCGAAACCTGCAAAAAGCATATTAGATGACCTGCTCTCGACTAATGAAGGGGGAGAGAAAGGGAAGAAATTACACAATGGTTCCTCAGCTCTACTGGGACTAAGATCTCGAGTACTTCATTATATATTATATTATGTGTGTTATGTGTGTTTACAAACAACAATTAACTAATTAAAACATTTATGTATTAGCTATGCATGTATTATGAATTTGGTAATAGCCTATATGGTTTTATATAATATTAGTTTTTTATATTTAATTGGTGGTATTGAATGTATATAGAACAAGTCAGAATTATTATTATTATAATTTATTATTTAAAAGACGAAAAAAGCCAATAGCAGCGACAATAGAAAGTAGTAGCAATAGGAGTCGGTATCAGCGACAGACAATAGCAACGACATCAATAGCAGCGACGGAAAGCATTAGTAGCGACAAACAATAGCAGCGACATATGAGCAATAGCAGCGACGCAATAGCAGCGACATGTCGCTGCTAAAACCTTTAGTAGCGACTTTTGAGGGTATAAGCAACGATATTTGTTGTTGCTAAAGGTCGGTTTTTTTTGTAACAGATCAATTCATATTTTGTCTAAAATGAAACATTATATCAAATTTCGTTCAATAATATAGCACAACAGATTTTTAATACAATTAACTAATCTCTACTGTTTACTACGTTTTATATATGAGAATCGTCGTTACAAAAAAAATGGTGAAAGCTTAAAAAATTCCAAAATTCCCAAGATATTAAGAAAAAAGTCATGAACTTATAATTCCAGCCTCCGGGATGCTTTGAAGAACAGGTCTCCAGTAACTCCGACATCCTTTCGTCACTTTCTTGCTTCTTAGAATTCGAATTCTCTTCATATCGGACAACAGCTGGCTGTTAATATGATTCGCTTTATTGTCATCTTTTTTTATTGTAACTTGTTTAAGAACTTGCTGCAATTCTTGTCTCCTTACCAAGATTTTCATCCTCATAACTCCATTTTCTTCCACCATCTCTGAAACAACTCTTCCTTGAGACCCGAACATGTTAAGAACCTCAACACTTGATCTCCTAGCCATTGGATATATTTTCCAACCTTAAGCTGTGAAATAGATATAATATTTCTGATCTTCAGAATTTGGAGATATGTACTTATGTATAAACACTGGTGCATTGCATGGTTTTATATAGGTGTGGGATTGCATATAAGTTATATAAAAATACTATAGCTTTTTGGAATAAATTAATAAAAACAGCACATGTGAGGTGGTTGATCAACTGCAAATGGAAGAATGTCAAACACAATCACTGTACAAATACAATAATAATAAAATAGAACAGAAAATACTTAGGCTGCCAGCGTTATTGTTTCTAAAAAATGTTTTTCTTGAGGGTAGTTGGCCACGGTTTAGGTTTATGATATTTTTGTTTTATTATTTGTTTAAAGGTATGCATTTTATTGCTTTCAGTTGGTACAAAATATAGAAAAGTAAAATAATTGTGTATAGTTATCACGATTTTAATCTATGTAATTACTAATTATTTATAATAATAACAATTATCAAGTACTTAAAAGGCATTAAAATACTGTTCATAACATGCTAAATACGTTTTTTTAATATATTTATGGTTGTTCAAAATTATTAGCATAGCATAGGTTTGCTATAACATAGTGGTAAAAGCTGTTTTTAGTTACAAGATATCCTCTGTGTGTTCCATTCACGCAACAACTTTATTTTACTTTGTCAATTCCCAATTCACTCATGCAAAGTATAAATCAACACTTAAACAGACCCACATCTCTCAAATACATTTTTTATTATTCTTTAGCTTTTTTTAGTTCAAAGTTATTGTCCATTTTGTTTATAGAATTATATATTTTCTCTTTTATTTTTTTAATTCCATCTTTACAAATAATTTAACATTAATTTATTACTCTTTCTTTGTAAAACATAATCCTGTATATTTTTTAAATATAAATCAAAATCTTTATAAATTCCACTCTCATATAATTCGATTATAAATAACTATTTAAATCATATGATAATAAATGTTATTATGAAAATTTTTAAGAGATTAATATATTCATGCTACTACAAAAAAATCGACCTTTAGCAACGACAAATGTCGCTGCTAATACCCCTAAATGTCTTTAGCAGCGACATGTCGCTCCTATTGCCTCGCTGCTAATACCCATATGTCGCTGCTATTGCCTATCGCTGCTATTACTTGTCGCAGCTAATGCCTTTTGTCGCTGCTAATTTCTCTCGCCGATACAATATGCTATCGCTGCTACTTCCTGTTGTCGGTGCTATTGATGTCGCTGCTATTGGCTGTTTTCATTTTTTAATAATACAATATAATAATAATAATTCTAACATGTTTTATATAAAATACCACAATTAAAAACAGAAAACTACTATTATATAAAACCATATAGGCAATTATCAAATCCTTAATATACAAGCATAGCTAATACATAAATGTTTTAATTAGTTAAATGTTGTTTGTTAACACACAAAACATAATCTATAATATATGAACTTCTCGTTACTATCTTCTTTCCTGTTCTCCTCCACGTTCTCCACATTATCATTTTGTGTCGAAAACGATTGAATCACGTTTGTCATTGCCGATTCCATTGCCGCTCTAAATACTGGGTTACGAAGCATGATATCAAGTTGACTCGGCTACAAATTATTAAATATGTTCAATAGTAACTTATAAGTTAAAACAAACAAAAGTAGTAAAGGAGAGACTGTAAAAACCAAACAGATGAATTATGTTGAATAGATACACGTATTCATCCATCTGAATAATAGAAGTAACTCATTAGAATAGAAAATCATGTCTCCCTTATAAATACGTAGTAGATATGCATATGCAAGATTCAGTTCTTCCTTATAAATACGTACTGTAGGACGGGTTACCCTAAAAAAGAGACAATCCAACTCGATATTGTTCCTAATATCTAATATATAAATGGCAAATTAGTAATACTTTTAACATATAATCCACGTAATTATAGAATCCACATTCTTAGCAGATAATTCATACCTCATACCAAACTATTCTTAATGATCATACATGTATCTCTAAATTACTAATTTAGTCAAATTGTGTTCATATCTATACCCAGTGGCAAAAACAGATGGGCTAAATGGGACTACGTGGGCTGCCAAAAACGTGTCTGCCAAAACTAAACAAAAAAAGAAGCAAAAACTAAAAAAAAATAAACAAACAACACACACATACACACACACAGAGAGAGCACGAACACGCACACACCCATCACACACACAACACACACACGCACACACAACACACACATGTACACACACAACACACGCACGCCACACACGCACACACAGCACACACAGAGCACACACAACACAAACAACAATCACAACAAACGCAACTCAAACAGCACACACAACAGACCCACACCAGCACCCACACAAGCACATAGTACACACACAGCACACACACGCACACACACCATCATACGCGCGCACACAACACACACAGAGCACACACACGCACACATAACATACACGCAACACACACAGCACACACGCCAACCACTCACACACACATCACACACACACTCATCACACATAACACAAACAGCAAACACAACACACGCAACAAAAATAGCACACACACATGCGCACACAAAAGCACACACAACACACACAACACACACAGCACACACGCACACACACACAGCATATACACATGCACACACATCACAAACATCACACATGCCACACACGAACACACACAGCACACGTAACACAAACAGCAAACACAACACACGTAACACAAATAACATACACAGCACGCGCACGCACACACACATACACACAGCACCCACAACACATATACAACACACACACGTAGACAACATAGCAAGGCCATGAGACTTAAAGTTTAGATATGAAGATGTATATAATATTGTGGTAACAATTCAGATCAATTATATATAATAATTCTAACAGTTTCATTTTACTTGAAAACATTAAACTTATTTGCATATATTTTAAATGGTACATAAAAGGGGTATGGAGATGTTCTCAGCAAACAAGAAGATTCAAATCAACATGAAGTTCAAGAAGGACCCGAAACTAGTAAATGTGTCTTGAAAACAAGAGAGAATTACAGAGATTGTGGGGTTTTCATTATGAGATACATGGAGACTTTTTTTGGAGTGACAACAGGCTGGAAAAGTAGGGTTCAGGATGGAACGCTTTGATCAAACAGAACAAATCTTAAGGCTGAGGGAGAAGTATGCAGCAAATATTTTATTGTCGGACATCAACGAGAAAAGAGACATAGTCCTAAAGGAGGTGGAATTATACAAAAAGCTACATGTCGACGAGTAAAATATTTTTCACTTTGAAGCAGACGCGAGAATCAAGGAACGTGCTGCACTATATGCTTAAGATTACTTCTGAAAACACACTAGTTGTTGGTTTGAAAAACATTACATGATTTAGTTTGTTGGTTTAAAACATTGGGTTCAAAACAAAAATTGCATGATTTAGTTGTTTTTAGTAGTTGGTTTAAAACATTTGGTTTAGAAGAAATTGCATGTTTTAGTTGTTGGTTTAAAACAACTTTGTTCTGAAAAATATGGTGAACATTGGTTGTTCTGAAATATGTTTTAGTTGTTAATTCCAAATTCTTGTTAAATAGGCAGAATAATGCAAAAAATGATTACTGTAACATAACTGCAACATCAAAAATATAAATTAATATAAACAGACACTGTAATTATCTTGTAAAATATGTAACACATTAGTTGTTGACATTGGCAAAATAAAAAATATGTTGTTCTTTTATATAGCATAAAAATGCAAAAAAAGTACAAAAAGTTATTACAAAAAGTTAACGGGACACCCACTGTAACATAACTGCAAAAACATCAAAATGCAAAAAGTATTGAAGTCCAAAATGCAATATATGTGACACATTAGTTGTTGGCATTAGCAAAATGTAAACTATGTTGTTCTTTTATATAGCATACACCCGCTATGACATCAAAATGCAAAAAATAGTGAAGTCCAAATGAAAAAAATGTCCACAGTTTAATGTGCACATTCCTAATACTTTTTAAGATAGAATGCAAAATGCAAAACAAATGTTTACTTAGGTTAATGGCACACCCATTATAACATAACTGCAAAATATAAAAAATGCAATAAAACATATAAGATATTAAAAACAAACTTAATTATATAAAAAAACACCATGTTCGATTACATGAAACATACTTCAAAACAAAATAAAACATACAATATCTTAAAACGAACACGTAAATAAAAACCCTATTCCAACCATTTATCAAGACCATAACTGTAAGCAGATAAATCCTCGAGTGGTTTACAAATATGTTCTCGTAAACCTTCGGCAGAAGCAAGCATGGACCTCTGATGTTCAATCTGTGAGGACAAGTTGGAAAGACGCTCAACATCAATAGAAGAAATCATCGGAGCAGACTTAATCTTATTTTCAAGATTTTGAATATCTTCAATCTTCAATCGAATTCCTACGATCATCTTCTCGATGTCCCTAAGCATTGCCTTGTCCTGTAATACATGATGGTCATTTTCTTTCCACGGGTACTGGATATCGCCCACAATTCCTTGTTCTTGCACTCATCTTCTGAATGGACATGGATATCCATGGATGTAAAAGATGCGATAAACGATTGAAAAGGCAAGGAAAATTATATGTGTGATGACTCTCCAATAGGTGCCCTATTTATGGATGTAAATCAGAGCGGGAAATGGGGAAAAAGGGGGGAAAACATACCGCCAAAAAAAATAATTAAAGGTGAAAATGAAAAAAAAAATTTACCTTATAAAATTATAAATGATAAATGTAAAAAGTATGTTTTTTAATGAATCAAAATACAAAACATTGAATTACAAAATGCAAAAGATGTAAATCAGAGCGGGAAATGGGGAAAAAAATAAAGATTACATAAAGTAACAACCACTACACTGTACATTAAACTGCAAAAAATAAAATGCAAACAATTTAATTCCAAAATACAAAAAATGTATGAAAAAGAACAGGCAACTGTAATTACTCATAATAAGAATAACCACTGAATATTAAAAAATGGGGCATCCAAAACACATAATGTAATTATGGAAAAAAAATTAAATATTAAAAAAATACAAAACTTTGTTACTCCGAAGGACCAACACCGGTGTCACCAACAACTTCATCCCATTGAGACTTTTCCTTGTCTTGAATTGCTTTAAGTCTATCAGGACAAGTTCAAATATTATGATGTTCATAACCACCACAATAACTACATTTCCTGTGCGTCTTTGGTTGTTTAGAGATACTCCTCTCACGTGCACTAGTAATTCTCTTCCTAGTCCCCCTACCTTTATTCCGAATACCAGATGGTTGTGAACCTCGACATTCTCAGGCTGATCAACCCCCAACATTTCACTTATAAAATCTTTATTTTGCATGTGATCATCCTCGCTGAATCCGTCAACAAATGAGTTACACAACTCCTCTTATGCTTCTAAAAACTTAACTAACTTTTCCTTGTTACCTATTACCCTGTCCAATGCATTTTCAACATGGTAATATTCGCGACGAATAAGATCTTTTAAACCAACATCTTCAAGAACAACAACATTATGGATCTGAGAACTATCAAAAATCATGGGAGGAACTACATTCTTGGACCATCTTTTGCAAATATATTTACGAGGAAATTAATTGACCTTAAATAGACGAAGAGCATAAAAAATATGCCTGCACAAAAGCCCAAATCTTTCAAATCTTTTGCATGAACACATAATATCCTCAGAAGAAGGGATAAAGATAACCTGTGCAATTAAATGCAAACTGTCAAAATGCAAAATGCAAAAAATATAACTAAAATAATTAAATAACTCATGAACATGAACAAATACCTCACTATGGGTTGGGAAATATTCATCAAATTTCTTTGGCTCTTTCTCTCTATCAATTGATTCATCAATTTCAGTTGCCAAAACACCTGTGTCGATAATCTTAAAAATCTTTTGATTTTCAAACTCTGAAAATGACAAAGACATACATTTCTTAATAGCACAACCAAACTCTCTAGGAATGTCACTAAAAACAACTTTAGTAAAAATACTATAAGCATCCTCCTCCAAAGGCCAATCATGTCTGGATTTAGGCGTGGTATATAAACTCTCATGGTCATTTTTTGACTGAATAAACCTTTGCTCGTGCATCGAGGTATCAAAATAAGTTAAAAACTCAACAAGCTTGTTACTTGAACGCATCAACTGGTTAAACATATGATTTTTCGACTCTGATCTAGACGATGTACGCATCAAACCAGACAACTCCCAGTTACGAAAATATGCTGGGATCCAAAACTTCCTTAATGCAAACATATCGGATAACTATCTATTATCTTCCAACTCAAACTCTTGAATTAACGAATCCCATAAAAAATCAAATACCTCGGGTTCAAGCTTGTCAGTCCAAACAATCCTGCTAAGTTTCGCCTTGAAACCATTGTTTCATACAGATAACGCAACCTATAAATATAATGAAAAATTCAAAAACATTTGTGTTAATAAAATGCAAATTGCAGAATGAAAATTGTAAAATGCAAAATGCAAACTGCAACAATGCAAAATGCAAAATGCAAAAAACATGACTACCTTCGTAGTAACTTTTTCCATTATGTGCCACATACATAATCGATGCTTCGACAACGGAAATACAAAATCAATAGCGATTTTCATCGCAGAATCAAGGTCTGTTAATATCATACGATGATGCTGTGAGAATGCTTTTGTAAATGAACTTAATAACCATTTGTACGAACCAACATTTTCTTTGCTCAACATACCTGTTGGTCCCTTAGGTGAGAATAACAACAAGCAACAGGTGTGTAGAAGGAGGGTTGAATACACTTTCTGCGGAAATTGAACAAATCAAAGTAAAGTGTTACTCAAAGTAAATCAAACAACAATCGAATGCTTTGCTTATCATTAATAAGAAGATGATTACAGACTCTATCAAGTAAGCAACTCTTGATATGTAAACACCTAATCAAAATCTCTCAATCTCTCAAACTTAGCTATCTATAATCAACTTATGATTATAGATACTGACGACTCTCTAAACAGGATTTACACATATTGATAACTTACCAACTTCACAACCAATGTGAATATTCGAACACACGAAGAGCTTGGCAATCTGTGAGTTTCTTGATCACTTTAAACTGACAAACAGTGATTCAAGAATCGTAACACATACGGTTTTGGTGAGGTATTTGGCTCTGCAACACTTAGTTGTTTTTGTTGTAGTCGTCGTACCTCTAAACTTATCAGGAGATAAGTATTTATAATCATGTGCCTACGGAATCTAACAAACTAAGACTTAGCCTAATTTGCTAACTAACTATCGGATAACCCGAAATCTTGAATCTCGAATCTTCTTATCTTGAGTCTTCAATCTTCAAGCTTGATTATGGAATCTTCTTATCCTTGCCGTAGATGTAGAGAGATAAAAAGAAATTTGAAACATATTTAAATTCTCTTTAAACTGACTTCTTTAGTCGGACTGAGTTACTCAGCTTGAAACTCATCAAGCTGAGTTCTTCGAGAACACACTCGAAAACAAACATGAACTAACATGTATAATTATTAACTCATCCTTATAAGTCCACAGAGTTAACTAAAACATATTTAGCAACTCTATTGAGCTGACTCAGTATACACGCTGAGTCGCTCAGCTTAAAACTTATCAAGCTGAAACTCAATATATATATCTTAGGTGACACACACAGTTTATCAAACATATTGATAATCTGACTAAGATATAGTCTAATTTGATCAACCATATGTACAACTTACACTCAACTTATACTCAGTCTGAATCACTATGAGTGTTCAGTCTGACTAAGCTTCATAATTCTGTTTAAGTTATATGTAGAACATATCTTACAAACTTAACTTTGTCTCATCAAATCTAAACTGATGAGATCATTTTCCCAACAAACTCCCCCTATTTGATGATGACAAAACCATCAAACAGTTATTAAGTTTGTTTAACAGAATTAAGTTTTAAATCTTAAACTTATCAAGATTTTCAATTTGAACTAATCTAATATCAATTGAACTTATCAATTTTAATTGAACTTATCAATTTTAATTGAACTTATCAATTATTAGTGGAACATACCAACTTTTAGTTGAACACACCAACCAAATATATCAATGAATAAGAACTAATCATTTATTCATTAAGCTGAACTTATCAGATTAATAAGTATGAACATATCAAAACACAGTTGAACATATCAAACAGATATTTGTATTAACTGAACATATCATAATACAAAGTATTGATCATTCAGATCATGCACACTTAGTGCTTACAAAAATTAGAACTAATCTAATTTACAATAGAACTAATCTATTTTCTTATGAACTCAGGATGTAGAAGTTCCCAGTTGATAATTTATTTAGTTATCTCATACAGTAACTTCTCAGCTTCTACACTTCCTCTAAGTTTCTTCTGGTGAACTTTGATGATCTTATTCAGCTTGTATTTTAAGAGTTGATTTAAACCATCATCACCACAACAACTTCTAATATGCACGGCATCCTTAGTTTTTGGATAGCAAATTTCATCAAATTTGATAAAACTAGGTTTGCCTGCCTGATCCTTATACATGAACCCCTGAACAGGTGAATCAATGAATTAATTTTCTTTGAACTCCACACCTTCAGGTATATCGAATAATTTTTTCCCATTGCAGACCAGGAACTGGAACATATCTCAGCTCCTCAGCCCTCTTTATCAGCTTGGAAACTTCAGCAAAGATCTCTTGCTTGATTTGGTTTCTTTTGAACTTCTTGAGCATCATCATAATTCTATTCCATTCTATGTAGCCCATCCTGTGAATATATCTCAGGTCCACCCCCATTGTTGATTTATCTTAAAATTCAAAGTTGAGGATGATGGCTCCATCGATTCTGCTCAAGGTCATGCATTTGATCTCTTCACTGACGCTCCTTCTGAAATAGCATTCTTGAATCTCTGCATCAGTGTATGGGATAGGATCAGGTCTTGGACCAGTGTAGTCAGCTTCAGCTTCAGCCAAAGCTTTTCTCTGTTTTTCCTTTTCTTGGTCCTTTTCCTCCTTCTCTTTTCTCTTCCTTACCTCTTCAAGTGAAATGCCTAATTCATTGGCTTCCTCTTGCTCGAGCATTTCAATCATAAGCCTTGTGGCCTTTTCTTCTTCCGTTTCTTGCTCAGTCTCAGAAACCTCTTCAGCCTCAGATTCAGATAATGTTAATTAATTTTCATTTCTTGGCTGCAGGTTCATCTTCTTTTAATCCCGGCTCCCCCTCTGAGCTTGCCTCTCTGCTCCTTTTGACAGTGCTAGTAAAGCTTCAGCTTGAACTGACTCTACTTCAGCTTCTTGAACCTTCTCCCCCTTTTGTCATCATCAATAGGGGTCGAAGTCCTTTGTTGTTGGAGTGCAGCGACTACAAAATCAATCTCTTGAACATCTTTTGTCATCTTCTCAAGGCGTTGATAAATTTTTCGTTTGTTCTTCTTTTGCTTGAGATGGAACAGGCCAAACTGAGCAACAACATATTGCTTCAGTTGTTCAATACCCGAGGAGGCAGATGCTTCAGGATGAGACTGGATTTCGTCTTCGGACTCAGTGTGAATATGCATTGAATTGTGAGAGTCAACAACATGAAGAGGTGAGTGAGTGGGTGCATCATCTAAGGGTTGGTGTAGACCCTCAAACTCATTTGCATCAGAGTTTGGACCATGTGAATCACCTTGGTCTGTAGATGAAACATTGACAGGTCGTTTTGGTGGGTGTGAGAAGTGAAGAGAAGTAATTGGGCTCAAAATGTGTAGTGTATGGGTCGGTGGTTGGCTTATTGGTTTGGAGGGGGGTGATTGACCATGGAGATTGGTCATTCGTTCAATGTTACCTGAGTGTGGCTGCCCAGGCATAGTAATGGGCTCTCCCATGGCACTGGAGATTGTGGGCTGACTAGACACCATACCCGGTTTAGGCTTGAGGGTAGATATGAGCCTCGAGGATGACACCTTAAGAGTAGGCGTCTCCCCCTTAACTCCTGCCTGTAGAGGGATCAATATGATCTCAGCTCCAATGATGCCTGTAGGAGTGGCACCACCTATGGCAGTTTTTCTAGTATATGTTTGAATATTCTCCCTAGCAGCAGTGGGCATACTAGGGGTGGCTACAGATTGGGATTTAAGATAAACAGAAGGTGGAGGAGATGGGTTAGACTGGGTTGGGTTCACCGCAGCCTTATCTCTAAATATGGATGGAGAAAAATGAAAAGAAAGAGAAAGTGGAGAGGTCTTACTAGAAGCAACTTCAGTGTGTGCTGGTTCAACTTGAGCAGAGTGCTCAGCTTGAACCTCGTTGTCAGCTTGGGAAGCTCCCCCTTGAGTGAATCCCTCCTCTTCACTTTCTGATGAATCTGCCTCAGCTATCAGTAGCATGGGCTCACTCAGACCCTCTTGCTCCGGGAATATGTCGTTGTTGAACATCTTGGGGCTCAGTGTAGGAGACAGGAACACATCCTGATCAGCTTCATAGAGTGTTGTCCCTAGCTCGGCTTCAAATGCGAAGGACAGGTACCTTATGAAAGGCACATGAAGATCCCTTGTGGGCTTCATCACTTGGACCCTGAGTTCGTTGAAGATGAGCTGAGCATAGTCTAGATTTCGTGCGAAGTAGATGTTGTACAACAGCTGCATCTCGAACTCGTTTACCTGGTCTAATCCTCCAACCTTGTTACCAAGTGAACGAATCACTTTGGAAACCATGAAACCCCAACTGGTTGGAAAGGTGGTCTTTTTTATTACACCCTCTGTCTGCGGGTGTCCCATTCTGGGTAGGATAGACCTAGCCACCTGCCTCGTCACAACAGGCTTGAACTCATCAGATTGAGGGAGTTGAAGAACCTCCCTTAGCCTGTGTACTGTGAGAGTAATAGTCCTCTCCACATTCAGCACTGTGCCCCGGATGCTGGCATTGTTGTGGTCGAAGACGCACGAATCCCAAAACTCGAGCAGATGCTGAGGAACCACATGTAATGGTGCTCCAGTGAAAGCGAAAGCCAATTGGCATTTACGAATATAATTTACCCATGGTTCGTATCCTCTGTTAATCTTGCGTTGAGGGATTTCAAGGCATGTACGCTGATTGTTGATTTTGATCAGTGGCAATCCGTTGTTCTTGAACACATCACCCCTTACCATTGTGTCACTTAGATTCAGAACGGTTCTGTCCATCGTTGAAGTTAGAAGATTACACTAAGTAACTATTCTATTCGCACTGAGCAAATGAGGTCGCACTGAGCGATATTGGATTCGCACTGAGCGATTTAGGGTTTCGTGATCGATGAAACGAAGAATTGCACGGAGCAAGTTGTGGTTGTTTGTGAAAGGTATTTTGGAAGATGAGAAGGCAGAGTTGTAATCGTAAACTTCTCTAAACCGGTTATGATCGGTATATATACCTTTAGGAGAGAGAAAAGTTACAGTTCAAATCCCTTTTTATCCGTTACACCGGAAAAATTACGACTTGATGTAACAGTGAGAGGGTAGAAACACATCATCTTCCAACGGATACAAGTGTAAAATAATATGATTAACTCATAATAATTTTATAAACACTGGTAAAGTATACCAATACACAATTGATATACGATGCGATTTGAAACACACTCAAATACACCTGTACCGATGAATTAATGACACTTAGTAATTAAATCATAGTTTGGACACACCAAGTTGAGTAAACATATTACTCAGTCTAATTCAAGCACTCAGCTTGAATTGATCACTCAGCGTGAGATTGAAAATCAGCTTGATCGGAGCACACAGCTCAGGATCAATGACACTTAGTCATATTTGTTTGAGACTGACTCAACCTTACATTTTAACTACACTGAGTAGTTAAAATATGTTTGGAACTTACCAAACGTGTGAACCAATCACATAGCTTGAGTTAAGCACATAGCTCAGACTCAATGACACTTAGTCATTTATGTTTGAGACTTACTCAAACTTACATTTTAACTACACTGAGTAGTTAAAATATGTTTGGAACTTACCAAACGTGTGAACCAATCACACAGCTTGAGTTAAGCACATAGCTCAGACTCAATGACACTTAGTCATTTATGTTTGAGACTTACTCAAACTTACATTTTAACTACACTGAGTAGTTAAAGTATGTTTGGAACTGACCAAACATGTGAACTCATTATTCAGCTTGACAGGTTATTCAGTTTAATATAAACTGTGCACTCAGCTTATGACACTTAGTCTTTGTCAAACTGAAAACTCCGATTCTAGACAGTTAGCTAGGGGTTGAGCATACCCAATTCACTTAGCAGATACATAAACCTCTTTTCATCAAGGGGTTTAGTAAAGATATCTGCTAATTGGTCATCAGTGGAGATAAATTTAATGTCAACTTTACCTTTTTCCACGACGTCCCTAATGAAGTGGTGTCTAATTTCAATGTGCTTGGTTCTTGAGTGGAAGACTAGATTGTAAGTGATGGCTATTGCACTTTCGTTATCACAGAAGATAGGAGTTTTCTTGAAACTCATGCCAAAGTCTTGAAGCTGATGCTGCATCCACAGGATTTGAGCACAACAGCTTCCTGCTGCAACATACTCAGCTTCAGCAGTTGAAGTAGCCACTGAGTTCTGTTTCTTACTAGTCCAGCTTACTAGCTTCCCTCCAAGAAATTGACATCCTCCAGTTGTTTATTTTCTATCTAACTTGCACACAGCATAGTCAGCATCAGAAAAACCAACTAACTCAAATCCAGAGTCCTTTGGATACCAAAGACCTAGATTTGGTGTACCTTTAAGGTACCTAAAGATCCTTTTCACAGCTTAAAGATGTGATTCTTTATGATCTGCCTGATATCCTGCACAAACACATGTAGCAAACATGATATCAGGTCTACTAGCTGTCTGATAGAGCAAGGAACCTATCATTCCTCTATAGGTAGACTGACACACAGATTTACCATCAGAGTCTTTACTCAGATTGACATCTGGTGACATGGGTGTTTTCATGGTTGAACTTGAATCAAAACCATATTTCTTTATCAAATCAAGAACATACTTGCTTTGATTGATGAATATTCCATCAGGCTTTTGTTAAATTTGTAGGCCTAGGAAATAGGTCATCTCACCCATCATACTCATCTTGTACTTCTGTGACATTATTTTGGAGAACCAATCACATAGAGATTCATTTGTAGAACCAAATATTATGTCATCCACATAGATTTGTACAAGAATCACCTGTCCTTTACTCCTTTTAATAAAGAGTGTATTATCTATACTACCTCTGGTGAAATCCATTGACAGTAGATAAGTGGACAGAGTATCATACCAAGCTCTTGGAGCTTGTTTAAGACCATACAAAGCCTTGTCCAACTTATAGACATGATGTGGAAACTTTGAACTGACAATGTCAGGAGGTTGTTTGACATAGACTTTCTCCTGAAGTTTTCCATTTAGGAAAGCACTCTTCATATCCATTTGATAGACTTTGAAGTCTTTATATGCTGCATAAGCTAATAACAGCCTTATGGCTTCAATTCTAGCAACAGGGGCAAAGGTCTCATCATAATCGATTCCTTCTTCTTTCTTATACCCTTGTGCTACCAGCCTGGCTTTGTTCCTAACTATCACTCCATCCTTGTCCATTTTATTTCTATAGACCCACTTATTGCCTATAATTGTATGATCTTCAGGAGCAGGGACAAGACTCCAGACTTTGTTTCTCTTAAACTCATTTAATTCTTCTTGCATAGCATCAATCCAATCCTCATCCTCTAAGGCTTCTTCAGTCTTCTTTGGTTCCATTTGAGATAGGAAACCAAAGTGAGCAGCATAGTTAGCTGTAGCCTTAGATCTGGTCATAACCCTTTCTTAGACATTTCCAATGATCTGATCTTGAGGATGATCTTTGAGGAATTTAAATGTTGTAGTTGGAGAGTCTGGTTCAGAATCTGAGTGATGTTGAGAGCCCTGAGGTGAACTTATCTCCTCAGCCTCAACAGTAGCATTGTTAACAAACTGTTGATCACCAAGATTTTCAGTCTGAGGAATGTCAGCTTCAAACGGATTGACGAACTCATCATCCTTCTCAGCTTGAGAATCCATTTGAGCATGTGATGATTTTTTGGATGGACACACATCATCATCACTACCATCTCCCATGACATACATAGGGTTTGATAAGTTGGTTTCCTTAGGCCTTTCCAGCTCACTCAGACTGACCAAGTCAGCTTGTCTTTTGTCAGCTTGATCAAAACTATCTTCATTAAATGAGACATGAATTGATTCTTCTATTGCCTTTCTCCTTGTGTTATATATTCTATAAGACTTGGAGATTGAGGAATAACCAACGAATATCCTAAGATCAGCTTTAGGTTCCAACTTATGAAGCTGGTCTCTTTGATTCAGCACATAGCATTTTGAACCAAAGACATGGAAATAACTTATATTGGGCATTCTAGATTTATACATCTCATATGAAGTTTTGCCATGTCTTTTGACAATGATTGACCTGTTTTGGGTATAACAGGCTGTACTGACAGCTTCATCCCAAAAATAAAGTTTCAATCCTGCCTCACATAGCATTGTTCTGGTAGCCTCAATTAAGGTTCCATTTCTCCTCTCAGCAACTCCATTTTGTTGGGGAGTTCTGACAGATGAGAACTTTTGTAATATTCCCTTTTGTTCACAGAAGCTTTCATGGATTGAGTTTCTGAACTCAGTCCCATTATCACTTTTGAGTTGCTTTACAGAAAAACCTTTCTGCAACTCCTCCTGTTTGATAAAACTATTATCTCTAGGGCAGCCTCACTTTTGGCTTTAAGGAATATTACACAGGTGAATCTTGAGAACTCATCTACTATCACCAATGTGTACTTCTTGCCACTTAGGCTTGGAGTACTTATGGGTCCAAACAGATCCATATGCAACATATGCAGTGGGTCTGTTATATATCAAGAACAAGAAAATGAACATTCATACTAATCAAGATCAAAGATACAAGATTATACCTTTCTTACCTTGGTTGCTCAAGAATAGTCCACCTGTAATGAGGCAAAACGAGATCTGCTAGAAAGGTTTTAGTAACCACCACGCTTCACGCGACACATACATGAAATACACCAAAAACCGACGTCGGTTTCTTCTTGGTGTTTTCGGCCGATGAGAGCAAGAGGGAAAAGGAGAGATGTTTTCTTTTAATTATTTAGAATGATGTAACATAAAACCTTAACCCTTAATCCCTATTTATATTAATAGGATTATGATTAAAATTAGGAAAGATATTGTTGGGGTTCTCAGGGCACGCAACGGAAGCAAAGGTACAACATAAAAGGCCCAAAGTACAAGCACATAAAGCATAAAACGAAAACCCCAATAATGGACCAATCTCTATGAAATGAAATGCAACAAAACTGAGGGTAAAGGAGATTATACCAGCTCCTTAGCTCCAGCAAAATTTGATGAAGTGGTTGATTTTGTTCCTTGTGACTTGAACGAATCGACTATCGGATGGATACCCCGGCAACACGCCAAATCTCTTTAGCTAGGAAGCTCCCTTCGATTCTTCACAGTAGAAAACCGATGAGAGAACAGCAACCACGAACTTGGATCAACTTCTGGAACTAGAACCCTTGTAGAACTCTTCAAGTCTTTGTAGCACTTGAGAGAAAATAAACCAAAGTGTGTGTATATGTAATTCTAGCCAAGAGAGAGTAAGAAAGGGTTAAGCAGCCCTTTTATAAAGATTAGGACGCCACTTAACCTTCCCAAGCCGGCCAAGATCGATGATTACATAACTCCCATGCATTGGTTCACTTTTGAGGTGATATGACAAAAAGATGCCGTTTGGACTTAGCGGCGCTAACCCATACTTAGCGGCGCTAACTCTAAAGGGTTAGCGGCGCTAACGCGGCTAGTCAGTTGACTTGACATAAAGCCCATGCAGCCGTAGCGGCGCTATCCTATAGGACTTAGCGGCGCTAACTCCTAATAGTTAGCGGCGCTAACGTGGCCTGCGAAGTCAACTTTTCTCTTTTGCCATTTTTGATCCCTTTACTTAAGTTGCTGTCAGATTTGACCCCGGTGTATGACCCAATAGGCCCATACATCATCGGTAGTGATTCCAAATGGTATACTTGCATCGGTGGGCATATTCTAACAAACTCCCACTTGCACACGATGTACCATTTCTAATAAACCACAGACAATGAGCGGCCTCTAGCAAAAGCATCATTGCCCCCAAGTCAGTATGGGTTTCGTTATACGAATGAAACCTGTTCACAAAGAAAGGTCCTATTGATAAGTGATCTTAAACATCCTTTTGTTCACGATATCAATGTGAACACGAGACATGGATTGAGTGTCAATCTCCAGATCGTCCACGATTGTGTTTCTCGATCTTGATTGGTGGTGACCAAAAGTTAAGGACATATCTGATTCTAAATCAATATTCCTTGCGCATGGCCATGCAAAATTTTGGTGTCAGCTCCCAATCATCGAGGGGCCCAATGATATCTCTCTTATCAGAGGAACAAATCCCTTTTGACTGCATAACCCTAAACCATACCCCTTAACTTACTTAGCCGTTTCCTTTATCACAGCCAGTTACGAACTGCTTTTGAAAAAGACTAAAGTAAGAAAGAAATATGATATAGCGGTTCATACATCTCAGGTCTAAGGACGTAAGATATTATCATCCCAAGTTACTCGTGACTATAATCCATGGAGTATACTTGGGTACGGGTCTTCCAATCACTTGAAACTCTTTTCAAGTATAGATAGGCATTGCTCCTAAATTCGACCATCTTGAATTCAAGGTCACATGCTTATCTCGGTCTTGTTTCAATCTTCCTTCCACAAGATTGACCGACCGTGGAATGTTTGAAATATAAAATATTTCCGGAAGTGATTAAACATGCTAAGATGGAACACAGTAGAGTCTTATGAATGTAACCGTATCATACGCATATATAATCTCTATTATATATCGAAACAAGCATAAGTTACAATACTGTCTATATCGTTCCAAAAATATAAAATAAAGTTTACATATCAAACAAACTAAATATACAAACTCAAACCAAGTCGCTAGCAAATCTTACACCTATAGCATTAGTGTGAGAATCATGAGCTGCTTGCGATAATGGTTTCGTGAACGGATCCGCAAGGTTCTCATCCGTTGCTACTCTGCTTATGACGATTTCACCACTCTCAACTACTTCTCGTATGAAGTGGTATTTGCGCAAAATGTGTCTTGTTCTCTTGTGAGCTCTTGGTTCCTTCGCCAAGGCCACTGCACCCTCATTGTCACAAAATATCTCAATAGGGTCAGTGATGCTTGGAACCACTTGTAGATCTTGGATGAATTTCTTCATCCACACGGCCTCTTTTGCAGCTTCACTTGCCGCAATGTATTCCGACTCAGTAGTCGAATCAGCCACCGTGTCTTGCTTGGAGCTCCTCCAGCTCACAGCACCACCATTTAAAAGGAATACAAACCCCGATTGAGATCGGCAGTCATCCCTATCCGTTTGGAAACTAGCGTCCGAGTAACCCTTTACTCTTAGCTCTTCTTCCCCACCATATACCAAGAACATTTCTTTTGTACGTCTAAGGTACTTAAGAATGTTCTTTACAGCTTTCCAATGAGGTTCCCCGGGATTAGCCTGATATCTACTAGTCATGCTCAAAGCACATGACACATCAGGACGAGTGCATAACATGGCGTACATGATCGATCCCACAGCCGAAGCATATGGTACTCGCTTCATTACTTCTATCTCCTCTTGGGAGGTAGGACATTGAGTCTTGCTCAACATCAAGCCTTGCGCCATAGGGAGGTTTCCTTTCTTGGATTCCTCCATTTTAAAGCGTCTCACGACCTTATCTATGTATGCACTTTGAGAAAGCCCAAGTAGCTTTCTAGATCTATCTCTATAGATCTTGATTCCCATAATATAGCTCGCATCGCCTAAGTCCTTCATTGAGAAACAATTCCCGAGCCAAGCTTTTACACTCTTAAGGCTCGGAACATGGTTTCCAATGAGTAATATGTCATCCACATATAGGACTAAGAAGACAATAGTGCTCCCACTAGCCCTGACATATACACATGGTTCATCTTTGCTTTTCGAAAATCCAAATTCCTTGATTTTCTCATCAAAGCACAGATTCCAACTGCGAGATGCTTGCTTAAGTCCATAAATGGACTTCTTTAGCTTACAAACCTTGTCCGGATATTCTGGATGTTCAAAACCATCAGGTTGTGTCATATACACCTCTTCGGAAAGCTTCCCGTTAAGGAAGGCGGTTTTAACATCCATTTGCCATATTTCATAGTCATAAAATGCGGCAATGGCCAGAAGTATCCGGATTGATTTCAACATAGCCACTGGGGAGAAGGTTTCATCATAATCAACACCGGGTGTTTGAGTGAAACCCTTTGCCACAAGTCGAGCTTTGAAAGTATCCAAGGTTCCGTCCATGCCAGTCTTCTTCTTGAAGACCCATTTACACCCTACGGGTCTAACCCCGGGTGTAGGATCAACCAGTTCCCAAACTTGGTTATCCGACATGGATTGCATCTCACTTTCCATCGCTTCCTTCCAATGTGCAGACTCAGGGCCCGCCATGGCTTCCTTATAGTTAGAGGGCTCATCAGAGTCCACTACTAACTCGCTGCCCTCAGATATGTAGAAACCATATCTCTCTGGCTCGAAACGAGTTCTACTGGAACGCCTTGGAGTAAGAGATGAAGTAGTGTCAGGTATTGCAGCATTTTCTTGCTCAGTTTCAACCGTCCTAGGTTGAGAGCTAGTACCAACCTCAAGTTCTTTATCGGTTGATCCTTGAACCTCCTCAAGATCGATTTCCTTGTTGCCTCTTTGTTTGGATAGCAATTCTCTTTCTAAGAAGAATGCCCTTCGAGCAACAAAAACTTTGTTCTCAGAAGGTTTATAAAAAATATATCCAACACCGGCAGAAGGATATCCGATAAAGTAACACCTTTCCGATCGAGGTTCAAGTTTGTCCTCAGTCTCACGTCTCACGTAAGCTTGACAACCCCAAACTCGTAGATATGAAAGTGTCGGCTTCTTATTATGCCACATTTCATAAGGTGTTTTCGATACTTTCTTGGTTGGTGCAAGGTTAAGGATCCTTACCGCCGTTTCTAGGGCATATCCCCAGAAACTAATAGGTACCTCAGTTCGACTCATCATGGACCTTACCATATCTAGTAAAGTCCGGTTCCTCCTCTCAGCGACTCCATTCAATTGTGGAGTCCTTGGAGGTGTTAATTGCGAAATAATTCCACAATTCTTAAGATGATCGATAAACTCGGTACTTAGATACTCTCCACCTCTATCAGACTGGAGTATCTTTATTGTTTTGCCCAATTGATTCTCTACTTCGTTTTTGAATGTCTTGAACACCTCAAAGGTTTCATTCTTGTGCTTGACAAGATAGACATATCCATACCTACTATAGTCATCTATAAAGGTTACGAAGTATCTTGTGTTATTCCTTGTAACGTGTTTGAAAGGCCCACATACATCCGTATGGATGATTTCCAAGAGGTCTTTACCTCTCTCATTTGTCCCCGTGAAGGGTGCCTTTGTCATCTTGCCTAGTAAACAAGAATCACATACATCATTTGACCCTTGGTCAAATGACTCCAAGATTCCATTCGCTTGAAGCTTGGTGATGCGAGTCTTGTTTATGTGGCCAAGACGACCATGCCATAAGGAATACTTGTCCAAACCATCTTTGGAACTCGAATCAATGTTCATGATAGTTTTTGTTGAACTAATGTATGCAGTTGCTTCATAAATGCCATGACATGGTAAAGCTTTAAAATAAACAATGTTATCTTTAAAGCATATAATAGTATCATCATCAAAATAAAATTTGTAACCATCGTCATACAATGCATGAAGTGATATAATGTTTCTAGCCACATAGGGCGAATAGCAGACATTTTTTAATAAAATAGAATAACTAGTCTTGAATGAAAGCTCCACACTTCCTTGAGCTTCCACCGGGACAATCTCGGAGTTTCCCATCACAAGATCTAGTTCTCCCTTCTCCAAGCTCCTACTTGCCCTTAGCACCTGCACCATATTACATATGTGAGTGCCACAACCAGTATCTAAAACCCAGCCTCTAGAAGTAGAAGTATGGTGAAGTTCTATCATGAACGTACCTGAAGTTTCCGGGCCCGATATGCTCATTGCCTTGAGCTTATTGAGTCCCTCCAAGTACTTGGGGCAGCTTCGGCGGTAGTGGCCCTTGCCCCCACAAAAGAAGCACTCCGCATCCTCCGGAGTCTTGGCTTGGGGAGTCTTCCCCTTACCCTTACCCTCGGAGGCCGGGGCAGGCTTGGTTGCACCAACCTTTCCCTTACCCTTCCTTTTCTTGGAAGGGGCGGCCTTCCTTTTGGTTATGCGGCCTTCCAGGATGGCAAGAACGGGAGTGGAGGAGGAGGATGGCTTGCTCTTGGTCATGCTCGCTTCGGCAGTCTTGAGCATACCATGCAGCTCCATCAAGGATTTATCCATGCTATGCATATGATAACTCATAGTGAATTGGTCATATGCACTGGGCAGGGATTGGAGGATCAAATCGACCGCCATCTCCCTCCCGATGGTAAATCCTAGCTTCTCCATCCGCTCAATGTTTGCTTTCATACGCAAAACATGAGCACTTACGTTCCCTCCATCTTGAAGCTTGCAAGCGAGGGCCGACTTGAAGCATTCATACATCTCTTGCCTCGCTTGCTGCTGGAACATATCCCGCAGCTGCACGATCAAGTCGTGAGCACTTAAGTGGTCCATTTGCTTTTGCAAATCGGTACTCATGGTGCTCAGCATGAGGCATGTAATCTCCTCAGTCTCCTTGAGGCGTTTTTCATATGCCTCTCGGATTGCCCTAGTTGCACCGCTTGGAGGTGCCTCGGGTAAGGGTTCCTCTATGGTGTGCATCTTCCCTTCATAGCGTAGGACAAGTTTGAGTTGCCTATACCAATCCATGAAGTTGCTCCCATCGAGCTTCTCCTTTTCAAGGAAAACTCTAAGAGAAACGTTGGTGGTGGTGGTGTTTGCGCTTGTTGATGCCATCTAAAATTGCAAAGTAGACTTAAATTAGTTTGTTATAGATATGTATTATCTTGTTAAATTAATTTACCCATAAAGAATTAACTTTAACAAGGCTAAGAACCGTATTTCATCCCACCATGTGACGGGGTTACCGCAGATCACATGATAAAATTATTTAGGTCGGCAACCATTTTGCCAATTGCAATCTCTATTGCAATCCTTAGCGCCTTGCGGGATCCTACGACATCCAATGGTCGTTTGGCATGTTTGATCCCTTCTTGCACCAATTTTGAATCTTGAAATTTTGGTTAGCTCGTGCTAAGCTCGACAACTAACCAAGATTTCAAATCCAAAATTGCAAATAGTCCGTCAAGACATACGGTGACAAATTCACCAAAGTTGGCTCGTGCTAAGCTCGACAACCAAAATTGTGAATTTCCACACTCACCTTCCACACAGTTTTATGGGAGTTGGCTCGTGCTAAGCTCGACAACCAAAACCCATAAGACTAGATTAGGGTGGTATCATCTTACGGATGGTGCATTATTTACGTTTCGTGGAAAGACGGGCTTTTGTTTCCGGTTTGGTTTTAGATTAACATGCAAGTGACAAAAGCCTATTTTCACTAGGTGGGTTAATCTTGTATGTGAGCGCACGAGAGAGTTGTAAACCATTTTTATCAAATCTCTTTTGATTTTGTTAATTTTCGAAAAATTATCTAGCATGCGAATCCTACACAATCCATGCATACAAAATCAAATCACACGCATAAAATATTAAAATTGGTAACCCTTGCCATAAAAACCTATGCGTTCATCCCATGAGCCGAACGGGAAGAACTTGGTCAATTCTAGGGACAAAATCTTCGATGCGAGCTCCCACTAATCCCGCCATCTCCATGGGACTCCATCGTGGGCTTCATGGGCTCCTAGCTCCATCTCCTTTGACCCTTCTTGTGTGTTCATCATCCATCATAAAATACATACAATAGAATAAAATGGCATACAAGCCATAAAATACCTATTTATCTACTACAATTACATGGATGAATGAAATGGCATGCAAGCCACATTATTATTACAAATTAATCATAAGAATAGTAATACAACCAAATGGTCTAGGCAAGGTTACCAACTAACATTTTCACATACAACCAAACATACATACATGCTACTGGAATTTAAACATCAAAGTAACAAGATTGAAATTTCCAGAAGCTCAAAACATGGCTAAAAACCCGAGACCAAAAAACTGTTTTTTAAACATGAACAAAAACTGACCAGCGACGATAGCGCCGCTATCTAAAACTAGTTAGCGCCGCTAACCCTGTTCGACAGAAAACAAACAATTTCGATTTCGGGTTTTCAAAGCCACCAAGTGCATAACAATCATAGAGGTGGCTCTGATACCACTGTTGGGGTTCTCAGGGCACGCAACGGAAGCAAAGGTACAACATAAAAGGCCCAAAGTACAAGCACATAAAGCATAAAACGAAAACCCCAATAATGGACCAATCTCTATGAAATGAAATGCAACAAAACTGAGGGTAAAGGAGATTATACCAGCTCCTTAGCTCCAGCAAAATTTGATGAAGTGGTTGATTTTGTTCCTTGTGACTTGAACGAATCGACTATCGGATGGATACCCCGGCAACACGCCAAATCTCTTTAGCTAGGAAGCTCCCTTCGATTCTTCACAGTAGAAAACCGATGAGAGAACAGCAACCACGAACTTGGATCAACTTCTGGAACTAGAACCCTTTTAGAACTCTCCAAGTCTTTGTAGCACTTGAGAGAAAATAAACCAAAGTGTGTGTATATGTAATTCTAGCCAAGAGAGAGTAAGAGAGGGTTAAGCAGCCCTTTTATAAAGATTAGGACGCCACTTAACCTTCCCAAGCCGGCCAAGATCGATGATTACATAACTCCCATGCATTGGTTCACTTTTGAGGTGATATGACAAAAAGATGCCGTTTGGACTTAGCGGCGCTAACCCATACTTAGCGGCGCTAACTCTAAAGGGTTAGCGGCGCTAACGCGGCTAGTCAGTTGACTTGACATAAAGCCCATGCAGCCGTAGCGGCGCTATCCTATAGGACTTAGCGGCGCTAACTCCTAATAGTTAGCGGCGCTAACGTGGCCTGCGAAGTCAACTTTTCTCTTTTGCCATTTTTGATCCCTTTACTTAAGTTGCTGTCAGATTTGACCCCGGTGTATGACCCAATAGGCCCATACATCATCGGTAGTGATTCCAAATGGTATACTTGCATCGGTGGGCATATTCTAACAGATATATCCATTCCTAATTTGAATTAAAGAAACTTAACCACCAAGTAATCCATTATTATAAATTAATTAAATAAATATTATATATATATATATATATATATGTGTGTGTGTGTGTGTGTTTTTCTTTTATTTTTAAACATTAATAATTTAAACTTAAATTATTAATCTTAATTAATTAATGATATATGTTTATTAACTAATAAATATATATATCCTTATTAATTAAATAACTTGGCATAAACTCTCCTATGTAAGTTAAATACGTAACTCACGATATCTGATTTATAACTAACTAGTTATAAATTTGTTCTCCCAAAAGTGATTGCATTATTTCTCGGATTATATGCCCTCACAGGTGTGACTCTTGAGTACCCTATCACATTGGACGTAACATCAGGGTTAGCTGGGTATGCACATAAATCTATCAAAATATGCATATTTGTAATTTTAAATCAGCATTTTCATCTGTACATATTTGTAATTTCAAATCTGCATTTTCATGTGTATATATTTTAATTTCAAATCTGCATTTTCAATTCTGCAAAAAATAGAAAAATATGGGAAGAGTGGTCTTGATTGAAAGATGATTAAAAAACTACAAGATCGATGTAATTTTTTTAAGTTCAAATGGGGGGAAGTTAGCTTTAGCATGTAAAATGTGTGAGGGTAGGGGATGAGGGATTTTTCATGTTTTACCTTCTTTTAAAATATACTCATATGATAATTACAATTTTGCTACAAATTAATATGAGTCCTTGATCACGTTAATCTAAAAGCCTAAAATTATACTTTAAGTTCTATAGTTAAGGGGGAGAGGGGTTCTATACTGATGCTTGTTGTTGCAACTTGGTTTGATAATATTTTCTTATTTTCACAGGATATTGTCTTAATATATTTTGTAGAGGCGGGTCCAAATGAAAACATCTTTTAAGATGAGAATGGTGAGAATAGTTTATAAGTTAAAGACTCGTCAGAATAATCAGGACAAGGATATAACATCCTCCGTTTACCGGAATTAACTATACACCCCATTATGAAATTTGGAGATGCAACATTTAATAAAGAAATTAATAACCTAGACAAACAACCATGTATCATTAAAGAATAAATTGAATCAAATAATGCCTAGAATGGCAAAATTGTAACATTATTTAATAAATTTTGACTAGAGTGATGATCAAAATTCCTCCGGGATACTGTGAAGGGCCGGTCTCCAATAACTCCGGCAATCTCCGGTCACTTGATCGGATTTCACAATCTTCATTTTGTTCATATCCTGCAACTGCAGTTCTAAAGACTTTGATGCTAATGATCTTGATAAATGCCGAATATTATTCTCTTTAAAACGATTCTCTTTGTTGTCTTTGTGGTCATCAGTTTTCTTGGTTACTTGTTCAAGAACTTGCTCTAATTCTTGCCTTTTTACTAAGATTTTCATCCTCACCACGCCACCATCTTCTACGGTTCGTGTAACAACTCCACCCGAGACCCTAACAGCCTTAAGAATCTCAAGACTTCTTGTAGCCATCTGATGTTTTTCGAGCTTGGATCTGAAAAGGGTCAACTTTTCTCTTCTTGTTAATGTTTTTATCAGGGTTTGGAACTGATATGAATACGTATGGATGGATACACTAATGATTTGGATGGCTTTTATAGGTGTCGCATATTCTTACAAAGCTTTTTTAAAAATAAAGAAATTAATTAATTAACATAGCACATGAGAATGGAGGTGGCACAATGAAGAATAAGAATGTCAACCGCCACCCTGTAGAATACCCCCATTACCTACTCTTATCATTTTCTTATAGATACGCATAATTTTAACTAAAAGTAAGAGAAAAATGAAAAGGTAAAAAAAGACGGATATTAACTTAACAGACAAGTTGTTAATTACTTATTTTAGTTAGAAATATTTGGGTTAAATCTATTAACAGACAAGTTGTTAAATAGCAGTCAAGCTTCCCCCATCTTCCAATATGACACCTCAATATTTTTTTACACATATGGCCAGTAAACTCACAAAAAACGTGTCATTATGCCAAAAATCGACCTGCAACTTATCCAGCAGGTTTCTTGATCGATTCTTGATAATTTTCGCTAATTCTTTTTGCATAACCTTGTAAATAATCATTTTACCTTTCAAAGGAAACCAAATTCATAAATTTTCATCAAGTGTAGCCAAGAAATTGCTAATTAAATTCGGTTATGTATCATTCAACGTACACCATCTTACTGTTTTTTAAATGATTTTATTCATTTTAAACTCGTTTTTTGCCATTCTTTTTGTACTATTTTATAGATAACTCGATTACCTTTCCATAAGATCAGAAATCATAAATTTTCATAATGTATTAATGGAGAATTTCGAGATTAAAGTGTCACATTTTTATTTGATTTCAATTCAAAAACAGGGCAGAAAAAAAACATATTTTTCGCTCAAGTCTTACTCGTTTTACATAATTTCTTTTTACAGATTATAATAAGTAATCTTTTTACCTATTAAAGGATACCAAATTCATGAATTTTCATCAAGTATAAACCAAAATATTGTTAATTAAAGTCGGGTATGACCCATTTAGCATTCTTACAATATTTTGATGATTTGACTGATATTATACTCTTTTTTAGTCGGGTTTTTTTCTATAGTATTTTATATACAACTCAATTATCTTTCCATAGACTCAAGAATCATTAATTTTCATTAACTGTACATAGAGAATTTCGGGTTTAAAGTTTCGATTTCAATGTGAAGAAGATGAGGGGGAAAGATGACTTGATATAGCAGGTTAAAATCAACAAAATGGGCATATTAACAGATTTTTATAAGTTCACTGGCCATATATGTAAAAAAAATAGTTGACGTGCCATATTGGAACATGGCGGAAACTTAACTGCTATTTACTAGCTTTAACCCGAAATATTTTTCTTTATACTATCTTATAAAGTATTTAGTTCTTTTTTTTTATTTCTTAATTTTAATTACTAATTTACCCTTAAAATTAAATTAAATGGAAACTATTAAATAAAGTTACTATGATGAAGAATATTTAAAAAATCAAATCATTAAAAATTACATAATAATTAATAAATTGATAATTAAACCTTTCATATTAAATATTGGGTCAAACCTACTAAATAGCAGTCAAGTTTTCTCCATGTTCCAATATGGCACGTTAACTTTTTTTTACACGTGTGGCCAGTTATCTCACAAAAAACGTGTCAATATGCCAAAAATCGACTTGTAACTTATGTAGTAGGTTTCTCGATCGATTCTTGATCGTTTTCGATAATTCTTTTTGCAGAACCTTGTAAATAATCATTTTACCTTTCAAAATGCACCAAATTCATGAATTTTCATGAAGTGTAGGCCAAGAAATTACTAGTTAAAGTCGGTTATGTACCATCTTAATGTTTTTTAATGATATGATTCATTTTAAACTCGTTTTTTGCTGTTCTTTTTGTACTACTTTATAGATAACTCGATTGCCTTCCAATATGATCTAGAATCATAAATTTTCATAATGTATTAATGGATAATTTCTAGATTAATGTGTCTAATTTTTATTAGATTTCAATTCAAAAATTCGACATAAAAACTCATTTTTTGCTCAACTCTTACCTGTTTTACATAATTCTTTTGACATATTTTAATAGGCAATCTTTTTATATTTTAAAGGACACCAAATTCATGAATTTCCATTAAGTATAGACCAAGATTTGTTAATTAAAGTCAGGGGTAACCCATTTAGGCACTCTTACAATATTTTGATAAACTGACTCATATTATACTCTTTTTTAGTTGGGTTTTTGTATGATTTTATAGGAAACTCAATTCTTTCCATAGATTTAGGAATCGTTAATTTTTGTCAAGTGTACATAGAGAATTTTGGGTTTAAAATTTCGATTTCAATGTGAAGAAGATGGGGGGGGGGGGGGAAAGGCTTGCTATAGCAGGTCAAAATCAAGAAAATGTGCATATTAACATGTTTTTATAAGTTAGCTGGCCACATGTGTAAAAAAATTTAAGGTACGATATTGAAACAATGAGGAACCTTGAGTGCTATTTAGTAGCTTTAACCCTTAAATATTATATCATATAACAAATATTTTAAATTAACTATTAAGAATTGCGCATAAACTAGTTTATAAAATCTAAATAATATATAAACTACATTTATACAAATTTCTAAGATTTTATGGGAAATATAATTAAAATTGCATAGAGTCATAATGTGAATTACTTTTATATTTTATCATCCATATAAAATTTTATTAACCCACTATAACTTAGGTAAAATACACATCGTCCATGTTCTGAAAACGAAAAAATTGTCAAAAAAAAAATTATTGGTCGCATAATACGGGTACATTTTATTTATAAAAATACTAGACTAAATGCCCGTGTGATAAACGGGTGGGTTCAACAGATAATAAAAGGGCAGTCTTGACGGCAGAAACGTAGTTCATGATACAAAGACACGTGATTGCATATCTTATATAAGTTATCAATCATTATTGTTACAATTAAGGTAATAAAGTTAAACATTATGAGTTATAATTACAAAGGAATTAAAAATAATTATTATAATATATTAGAATCATAAAATAAGAATTTTGTTAAATATGATATTTTGAAATATTATAAAGGGTTAATATGATATTTGTAAATTAAGGTAGACAAATACGGTTTTATATAATTTTTTTTTTTGAAAAGCAACGATTTTATATAATTTAATAAGGGTATATATGAAAGTATTTCTAAGAATTTTGACTTTAAAAAGTTAAAATTGATTTTTTGATTTTAAATGAATGAAAGATCAAGATTAAATATGTTTTTAAATGAATGGTTTAGATCGTATGATAAATATATTTAAATTAATTTTTTACTTATTTTAGAAGATAGAGTCAAGTATGAGAATATTGTCACCGACGATGGCGTGGGGCACATGGATAGGCTGTTGTGGTGGAGGAATATAATGGGCAGAACGCGGTGTACGTGACGGTTATTATTAAATACGTGACGCTTGCATCCACCGCTGCATGGTCATTAGTTACGTACTAAATTTGTATTTTAGGCTTGAGTGTTTTGTATGATGCCAGTATTGTACAACAGCTATTAAAGAATTTAATGATGAAACAATGATAAATTTATAAGTATGAAAAACGTATGAACATTCGTACTCACAAAAAGAATATGCGACTGATAAACTTGAGTATTTGAAAACCTTAACCTATATACCATAGTCATATGTATATAATGGTTTTTAGATTTACTAATTACATAATAAGTCAAGTACTTCTAAGAATAGCAAAACTAGAAACAAGCATTAATCATAAAGATATGAAATGAACACAAGAAGTTTCTAACATTTTTTCCTACTAGTACAAAAAGGACTTTTAGACCCGGTTATTTAAGGCATTCAGACACGGTTTTGATAAAGGGCCTGAAAGGAGGGAGCCTGAAAGTCAGATCTTCAAACTGGGTTATAAAATTGGGTCTAAATGTCACTTTTAAGAACGGTTTTATATTTAAAACTAGGTCTCAAGCCCGTGTAAACACGGGCCTGTATTCATAATTTTGTCTAAATGTGTTTACAACTTCGTTATTTATAGAATGATTGTGTACAATATAACATTGAATATTGCCACGTTGCTGCTCAAATGTCCCCTTTCATTTCCTTTTTTATTTCAATGGCTTTTTTTCTACTGATCTTTTCGGTATATGGGATCAGATCTCACGGTTTTATAGTCACTCATGAACATATGGTTTTCTTCTATTTATCTGCAAATCGGGTACCTATTATTTGATTGAGAACCCCCCACATAAAAACATTTTATGTTTGAGTTTTCATTATTCGTCATGGATGCCTTTGCTTTCAACCGCCCTTGCCGATCTATTGAGGGTCACTTTAATTTCTCTGCGCCCAATCGCCTCTGCTAGGTGAAGTCTATGCCGATATAAATATACATAAATAAGTTATTAATTTTAGGAAATCTACTTTCTAATTCTGCAACTAAAGATTGTATAGGTTTAATTTATTACAGCACGATTGATTTTCTGTGTATTCCTTTGCTGCTGTGTTATTGTAAAACTTGTCATTGTGTTCATTATTCATTATAAGTGTTTGAGACCAGAGAGTAATATTTACGAAAAAAACAAAATCTTTTTTGCTTGTCTGTTAAAGCTTTCATATATCAAGCTAGTTGAAGCAAGCTAATTGGCTGGTTCCAATATTCTCCAACACAGGTTTTATATATAACCGCACCACAAAATAATTTTCAATGGGGTATGTTTGACCTCAACTTGATTACCAACAAAATCGTTGTGGAGATCCAATTGAAACCTTTTGTTGAGGGTTGTACAAATTTGTAAAATAATGAGGAAATAAACCATGTCCTACACGCAAGTATCATATGAAATGAAGTCTTAGGTTTCACATGCAGACTAAAAAAATTGGCATGAAAAGGAGGATTACTATGATGATCTTGAAATATGTCAAGAAAGAAAGAAAATAGTTTCCTAACAGATATGGAAAGGATGTCAAAATATATGATATAATTGACACTATCAATCTAGGATATAACACCTAATTATAAATCATTCATAACACTCTCAAACTTTTACATTTTCTTACAATTACGGGACCTTAAACCCGCAAAATGAACCATGTGGGATAAGAATAATTCCACATTTGCTTAATTGAACATTTACTTTCGGCATGTGAGATGCTTAACATGGTAATAAAATGAAGCAAAGGTGCACAAGTGGGCAAGTGGCAACATTGCGATCACAGCCAAAATAGTGCACACAGCTTGTCACAGTTTGGAGTTACATTGTGTTAATTAATCAAGTGGAGTTACATTTAAACATAGCAGTTTGACTTTTCAAGGGTCAAAATGCGGTCATTTTGAAGTTGGAATTTAATGTGAGTTTGTTACATTTTCTGAAAATTTCTAATAACTATGTTAAGTTATTACAGTAAGCAAGGGAGATAGAAAATCTAAATGTTATGAGTAAATATGGGCATTAATTTGAACTTTTTTCAAAGTTATATTGTTGACTTTGAAGAATAATGCACCTACCACGACTATAACATAAGGTATCAGTGAGAAACTGCTTCCGAGCTTCGTAGCAATGTCTGAGCTGAATCTCTTTATGATCAAGAAAACAACATATCAACACCACAATTCCAGTTGACCACTGAAGTACAAGCTGCAATTCTCAAAACCATAAGGAATTAGATAAACTTTACTGGAAAACCGACTAAAAAGTCAAGATGATAAAACTGAGAGGTTTGGTCTTACCGGCAGAAGAGCAGAGAGCATAAGAGTAAAAAACTTTGGGTAATTCTTCTTGCCTACCTGTTTATTCAGCCACTGCAAAATTAGTGTTGTTTTCCAGAACTTGGTGGGCCTAACAGCAATGTCATTCTATGAAACCATATAATTTTCATTTGAATAAAAATAAAATCATCTAGTCTTTCTTTAAGTTTTGAATAAAACCCAAAATAACCCATTTGTAGTTAGAGGTGTCAAAATTGTGTCCTATATATTGTTGTTATCAGTGTGCTAAGAACATCAAGACATTCAAGGATTTAATTTTATTTAGTTTTCAATATTGTTGCTAGAATAAATGGATTTAGCTTGTGATTAATTTATATTCATAGTTTAGCTTCATTATGAATGCCTGCCAGGTTTAGCAATACCACTGACATCATGAAGAATTGGTAAAGTTTTCATTCTTTTGGGAGGAAGATGCATATAGATCAATGATCCTTGTGTGTTTTTGAGATAGGAAAAAAGATATTAATATATTAGTCAAAATAAGATTAAGATGGTTAAGATTGGTTGGCTACTTTTTCACATAAATTCAAGATAATAGATGGTTAAGATTTATTTAGTGTTAAGCAAATCATGTTGAGAAGTAGAGATTAAAGAACATCAACCTCTAGGATGTTAACTATGAAGTTGAAACGTGCACTGCTTGCTCTGAATATCTCCCCACCCTCCATAATTCTCAGTTCTGTGTGTTTTTGCTACGTACTTGACTTCATTGCAGTTCACATCAGTTCTGTGTGTTTTTGCTACTTTTAAACCTGCAAAAAACAGAATTATTGATAAACTTATAAGCTGTATTAAGGTTTTTTGTAGTGAAATAAGTAAATAAGCGTTTATAATACACAACTTGAAGGTTCTTGATACTATATACTGATTACAAGTTCATTGCTTTCTCTACGATTACAAAACTAACAACAATCTGATAGGTGTTCTTATTAAAAACTGAAGAATTAGCATCATTTTTAAAGTTGAAAACAAGTATATTTAAGGGATTATTTGTTTTGGTGGCTACACGTTTACCTCAACTTCACACAAACTACAGTAGAACGTGTCATCTTCCCTCGTTTGAAGTTCGGAAGATTCATCGTTTAAATTCTAGCAATGGCACATTAATGCACAAGGAATCAAAGCCAAAAAGCAAGAAGGTTTTGATGATTCGGCTTTTACAGTTGATGGTGGTGGTTGTTCTGTCTGACTTCCTGGTTTAATCTATAGACATGACAGTACATTTAGATATGCATATATAATCAAAGCTATATAGCTCACAATAATAATACTGAACAACATAATATGATCTCTTACTGAAAGAGAAAATAAGAGGCATATTTAACGTATATGAGAATGCAACAAAAAAGGACAAAGCAGAAACTTAACATGTTAGGTATGGGTTTCCTACCTGCCTTGGTGCGGGTCCTGAAGGAACCTGAACCATCTTTGAATTGGCTACTTCAAAAGAAATTAGAATTAGATTATTAGAGATGGAAAAAGAAAGGGTAAAAGTGAAGACCTCCTTGTAAGTCATATTTGTAGGAGGATCATGGTGTGAAATTGCCTTCAATTCTGCTGCTGATCTCCAAATGTCAAGAATTGCCTTCAATTCTGCACCCGAGACATTGTTCTCCAACAGTAATGGACTTTCAAGAAGAGGTGAATACTTTCGGAAGTGCTTTTCTTCTGTCTACAGTTGAGCATTATGTAAGAATGGTCATTATCTTTATCAATATACAAGCGTATTAACATCCTTTACAATATCAAATAAATAGTCTTGAAACTAAAGAGACAATTGGAAGTGCAAAAGAGAGAAAACCTACTGCATTTCTGAGCATATTAGTTTATATGATATATGTCTACTCTTTCTCTAAAATTATACAAGTTCTATCAGACCAGTTTAATCATTTAGTCCGACAATCAAATGTATCATAGTAATCATCTCACAGTATTTTAAATGATGGTATGTCATTAGCATTAGAGACGTAAACATAACATGGCTAATTGATCACAAAACACAATTTGTATTTGGACCTCTACCACCCGCCGTCAAATAGCCAGACCAGACAACAGTCTAAACATAATCAGTTTTAAATCACAACCATAATTTGCGATCTGACTATTACATGAAACCTGAGCAAAATTCCAATTAGTTAATAGGATGGTCAAATTTGCATCATATTAACTTTGTTACTACGTCTTTCATCTCATTTACTATTGATGAGGCTATATTATTACTACATGCACTACACCCTCCTTGTCATCTTCTTAATAGCTCAACAAGAAGGAGTACTTCAGGGTACTAGTCTTGAGTTTTAGGTTTATAACCATATTAATTCTTTCTTGTAATCTGTCATAAGTTACAATGCAAAATATAATAAGTAATACAGATATACACCGTGAATCGAGTCAATGAAATGGTAGAAATTATGCATCTTTATTCCAGGACGGAATATGGAAGGGTGTAAAAATTAGTTTCATTATTCTTCACAAATTTTGTATGTTTTGGTTCATCCAGGAATAAACTAGGTTTATTCAAAACATTATCCGTGACTACTTATCGTGGTGGGAACTATGATAGGGCTATAAAGTCATCGTAATTTTGGGGTAGATTCGAAAGTATATCGAATATAGCTGCAAAAGGATTTTGCGGACCAAAATTGACGGATATTCGTTAGGGTTACGAATATTGGATTGACCCACTGTGAATAATACTTCGTGGATTCATGTCAAAAGTATTTATCACATAGGTTATCCTTAAGCCTGAGGTTTTTGGTTTGGGATACAGTAACTGTTGTCTTCTTAGCGCGTTTTAACGCCACGCCATAACAGGGTGGTCATAAGAAGCGTGTCTAGATTCAGTGGGAGCCGTATTTCCAGATGTAAATATGCAAGATGGCAATTGCACCTCCTTTTTAGGAGAGATATTTCCGGGCCCCTTGACCGATTACAGAAATTGGTAAGTGCACGGCCGTGCCCAAACGAACTGATCTGTTCTTTGTCGTTTATCACGCAGTTTTGAAATCAAGTATGTCATGAACCAAGTTCTTGAGTCTCTGAGTTGACTTTCTCCACGCTCATGCTCAAAATTGAAATATCGCGCTGCAAGGGACAAACCTATATATATATATAACGTACCCATTCATGAACAGGGAGTTTATGATAGTTTAGTTTATAAAGAATTAGTTTATAACAGGTTACTTCTAAGCAGGTTGCTTATGAAGTTTTATCACAAGTTACTTTGGGGTATAAGAGTTCTTATAACCAGGTTACCCTAAGTGTCTGGCTAGGGACCTCCTTATGCTAACAATGTGCAGTAACTATTACTTATCTTGCACAAGTGGGAGTCTTTTAGATTATGTGCAGAGATAATTAATGGGCACATTGTATCCAATGTTATAAGAGACTAAAGGGTCACACTGCTACACACCCAAATCAGAACAGTTGGATTTTACCATAAATCTGTGTGGAAATAATTAATGAGGTTGGATTAATTATTAAAGAGAAAAGTAAATAATTAATCAGTAGAATTAATTATTGAAAAAAGATAAGTAAATAATTAATCAGTAGAATTAATTATTGAAAAGAGAGAAATAAATAATTAATCAGTTTGTATTAATTATTAATAGGAAATAAATAATAAATAGTTATTTGTTATTTAAGGAGAAATTAAATATTAAGTTTTAATATTTTACGGACCAGTTAATTAATTAACTAGTAAAGTCCAGGGGGTTAAAGTGCAAGAGATGAAAGTTTAATTAAAACCAGTGGGCTTTTAATTAAACGGGCTTGGGTCCTTTTAAAGTCTATATATATCCTTAAGCCTTAATGTTGGTCCCGAATGGATACTACAACAACAAATGTTTGTAGAAGGGGGGGTTGAATACAAACTTTAGCAAATTAAAATTTAAGAGACACACGGTGTACTTTTATATAATTCTTATTGATGTGAATCAAGAATTACATGAACTAGATGCAGAAAATCTAAGTTCAATAAAAGGTGTCAACTAAATTTGTCTAACACATAGACTGAGCTAATCCTAAACAACTTATGTCTAAGATGTTCAACACATGAACAAGTTTGTAATACTGAAAATGAAATGCTAACTCTTCTAATTTTCAACAAATGAGATTTCAGTATTCAACTCTTTCTATTCGCATACTTAGCATGTTTCCATGCATGAGTATATATAAGCAAGGATGTCCGGGTTGATGAAGAGGAGAAGGAGACAAAGGTAATTGGTTTAATAATATTATAATAGATAAAGTTAGTGGGTGAAAAGTAAGTTAACTTTATACACAAAGTGTGTAAAGTGAACATACTTTTCAGTAATGAGTGTACCCACTATCTATTATTAGATTATTAAAGTACTACCTTTATATCTTGGAAAAGTAAACTTCTCCTTTCACGCTTGTGCTTTAATCAACACCATGCTTTCTGATAATTTGACTTAACCAAGTATAGAGTTGCCAGCCATACTTAGTTGTCAAAGCACATATTTGAGATCTTCTCTTCTAAAGTATCTTTCTCCTTTTCCAGAGGATAAAGATCTATCCTTTTTGTTTCTTTACAGATACAAAAAGTGCTAAGTACTTTTACAAAGAAAGATCTAAGGCATAATAAAACAACACATGTTCTGCCTTTGACTTAAGAAAATATTACACTAAAAAGCTATTAGCTGATTAAAGACTCAGCTAACAGACACTGAACTGCAAATGTAATTTTGCTCAGCTAAGGGTAAATGTGAAAGACTCAGCTGACTAGATTTGCTCAGCTGATAGAATAGCTCAGCTAATAACACAAATCATAATACAGCTAATGAACTAGTCAACTTAAACAATCAGCTAATCCCAAGGGCTCAGCTAACCGTTTGAGTACGATCAGCTCATTGATAGAAGAAAGGATAAGATATATAATACCTTATCTGACATGTGGAAGGTATCAGCTGATCAATGAGATACTATCAGCTGATCTTTGTCTGCTCAGCTGATAAATGAGATACTGTCAGCTGATCTTTGAGGAGCCCTCAGCTGATGGTTTGTACCATACAAACCATCAGCTGATGCTTTGTAGATGCATAGCTGATGCTTCTTAACTTGTCTTTTCTTCTTAGCTGATCTTCCTGAAGCTGTTCCTTTGGCTGACACTCAGCTTTCAGCTGACACTTTGATTCGTCAGCTGACATTTCTTACTTAGAAATTCTTTATGTCTAATATGAAAAACAACACATGTTTTTCATTGATCTAAGTCCAAAACTGAATATATGGTTTTGTTAACATCAAATCCTATTTTACTTAATAGACAGGTTTGATTTAGGTTTGATATTGCTATCTCCCCAACAATCTCCCCCTATTTGATGATGACAAAACCTTATCTGTTTAAGAAGAATCAGTTTGACTCGGATTAGTAAAGATAAAACTTTTAAGTGCATTTTGGTTACCTAGCTATCTGTTTTTGGTAACTCTTTTAAAGTATGTTCCCTGATATTCTGTTTTTGGGAATCTTTTCATTTATGAAGTACCATGTTCTGTTTTTGTGGTATCTTTCATCCTTTTTCTGTTTTTAGGATTTTTATATTTTCTGTATTTACACTAGGTGAGCTATTTACTAAGAGTCATCTATACTAGCATTTTAGCTAAGTAGTCCATGATCAAAGTTTCAAGCTTGATTACAAAACAAGGTATATACATCAGAGTTTGTACAAAATGTAAATACTGAAAGTTAAACTAAGTTACAGAAGATGAACTATTCTAAGAAGTTGAAATTACATCTAATCTAGTTATGAAGTTTTAGTTTTCTTCCCACCAAGGTTCTTATTTGACATCCAGAAATCTGTCCAGTGGATTTGCAGCCAACAACTCTTCAGCTCTTGCTTGAATCAGACTTTCAAAATGTTCACTTCCTGTCTGTCCCCTTGTTGAAGTTGCAGCTTGAAAGATTAACTCTCCAGGGGCTCTTCCTAAGTCAGTTTCTCTTAGGAATCTCCAAACACCAGCTCTGTTCTTGAAGAACATCCCTGGTTCAGTTATGTATTTAAACATTTCTGGTTCAATGTTGGAGGGCAAAGCAGTGTTGAGATTTTCATATGCAGACAGGTAAGGATGATCAGGATTGAGTATAATCTGTTCAGCAGGCTAAAAAGCTTTGGAGGATTTCTTGAAAGCATCCTCAATCACATCAATGTGTTCCACAAATTGATCATGAGTGCATATCATGTGGTAGACAAACATTCTGATCCAGTATTCGAATTTGTTTATGAACCTTGTGGCAATTTCACTTTTGGATTTAAGGAGGTGATACAGAGTTTCAATCATTTCACTGAAGGAGAACAATTTGCAGTGATGAAGATAGGCATTCTCATGTGTTTGTCTTTCATCTCTTCTTACTATTCTGAGATATGGCCCTTCATCTGTTCCCTTATATGGAGTGACTCTGGAAATTAGATTTGGATCCTTTCTTTCTACCAAGTTCTTCTTGTTTTCCAAGAGCTCATTGATCTCCCTTTCAGATTGCTAAGTTGTAACACCAAAGTTGAACTCATGCAATGCTTGAATGGCTTCTCTGTGAGTTCTTCCTCTTTTAGGAACTTTCTTGGTAGTAGGATCATCTTGCTGTGGTGCAACTTGTGTTGGATGTGATTGAGAGGATAGCATGATGATTTCTTCTTCTTGTAATTCTCTTAATTCATCATCAGTGACACCAATGATTGCAGCAAGATCTTCAGGAGTAGTGAAATCCTGGTGTCTCTCCTTGGTTTTCAGAACATCTTCAATGGTTGTACCAAGAGCAGCAGCCAGTTCACTTAGCTCTCTGAGATTCTAATCATCTTGATTTAATTCTTTTTCCATTCTTTCTTCAGCTTCAATCTCCTCAGCAGACATGATTTTCTTACCTTTTCTCCTTGATGTACTGCTGGGAGTTGGTTGGCTTGAATGACCAAGAGAGGAAGCTTGGACTGTTGGAGCTTGAGTTGAGAGACTCTGCTTTTTCAAGTTTAGCAGAGAGGATAGAGGCACCTTATCTTCATCATTATCATTATCAGAATCTTCTCATGGCACATTGAATGGTGCACAAGATTCATCTTGTTTGGGCTTTTAAGCACTCTTCCTTCTAGCCATTTGTTTGAATCTTCTTTTTGGCCTCTGCTTATCTTGAGCAGGTTGCTCCCACTCAGACAGATTCTCCCCCTCAACATTTGATTTCCTTTGAGTTTCTGTTTCATTGGGGTTTGCTTGATCTGCTGCTGCTGCCTTATCAGCTTCTACTTTTTGAATAGGATATGGTGAAGAGCTTGAGTTAGTAGAATCCGAGGCTGACTTCTCCCCCTTTTTGTCATCAACAAATGAAAAGGGAAAGTTGTCAGAAGGCTTAGAAACAAAAGGTGGGATAAAGGAGTAAGGAGATGGAGAAGGAGTGGAGGTAGAGGGAGGGATAGTTGAAGGTGAATGAGAGGTAGTAGGTATAGGAGGTGGGGTGAAGGATGGAGGTTGTCTTAGGCTTAGGATGACATCAGTGATTTTGGTGAATGCTTGAAGGGTTGCACTGTGCCTTTGGTGAGAGGAGTGGCTGAGATGAGTGATATCAGTAGTGATGGTTTGAAGAAGAGAAGTGACTCTAAGAAGAGAGCCAGGAATGGTTACTGAGATGTTTGGAGGGGAAGGTCTCAAGGTTTGGAGTTGGGAAAGAAGATTAGAGATAGTGTGGTTTAAAGAAGTGATAGTCTGGTTTGAAATGGGAGGTGAAGCCGGTAGAAGTGTGAGAGGTTTAGGTTAAGAGTTGATCCAATTTATGAAGAATGGGTGATAGATCAACTGGGGCAGGGGTGGGTTGGGGTTGGATAGCTTTTAGTGACTCAACCTCTTGGGTTAGATGCGAGATTTGAGTTTCTGTTTGGGTTTGGAAAGAGGTAAAGGAGGCTTGAAGGCTATCCATCTTTTGAGAGATAGATAGGAGAGTTTGAAGTATTTGGGGTGAGGGTTCAGAAGAAGTAGAGGGAATGGGTTGGATAGGAATTGATTGAGATAGGGTACCAATGTAACACTGTACTTTCTAATACTACTTTGAAATACGCGTGGAAGCTAAAACACATTTCTAATATAATATAATAAAGAAAATACAACTTTAATCTGATTGATTTACAAAACACATATACAGTGTTATTCAAAATTAGTCTCTTTACAAAATGTTCAAAATATCAGAGTTATGATCAGTCCCAATTTCCAGTTCAACTCCCATCTTCCACGTACTAGGTATATCCTGTAAAAGAGTACAACAGTGGGGGATTAGCACAAAGCTAAGTGAGAGAATAGATATCACAAACATACAAGGCATAAAGCCCAAAGCAACAATGCTCAAACAAACAAGAGAACCGGCGGTGTTGCAACACCTACAACCAAGGTCGGCCAAAACCAAGGTCTACCGATAGCCTAGTTACCACAGACAACAATACTAGCACCTCTTGATTACAACAAATGCTATCAAGACGATTGCTAATACTGTATATCTCTAAACCAAGGCCCAGCTGAATAACTAACGCCAAGCTGATCTCACAACTACAAGTATATATATACAGTAAAAGAGCAAACATCATGTGATATATCTCATACATCCAAGATATATATCCACTCACCGATATCTTCAAAAGTTCAGGCAATCTCAGTTTACTTTCAACTACTGAGTCTTATCTCCACCTGAACAAACAACTAATAGTCAGTATTTGCTTAATCAACACACAATAAGCATAATACTATATTCAAACACATATGTACATATAACCACAAGTACATATCAACTCATGTATATACAATCAATATACCACAATTCACTATTACTTTTACTTCCTGTAATTTAGTGAATTCATTCAACTTCTTATCTTAGGCAATTCATACATCCCTTTCATAAACCAAGGCAACAAGTTCATGATTATCTTCAAATCATCCAAGAGTTGATCTTTCATAACACAATATTTACCAATTCCGAGCATAGACATTGTTGGTATTCCGATTGTGTCCAAATCCGATTAGATCAATTCCGATAGAATCAAATCCGATGAAACCAAATCCGAGAAAAGGCTAAATCCGATAAAACATGAATTCCAATCATTCAAATCCGAGAAATGGCAATTCCGAGCAAAGGTAATTCCGAAATAATCGGATTCCTTGTCTATGCACAATCCGATAAAAGCACAATCCGAGAAAAGCCCAAATCCGATCAAGTCTTACAATCCGATAAAATATCAAATCCGAGTAACATGGAATCCGATAAAATCTAGCAATCCGATGGACTTAAAATCCGAGAAATATACAATCCGATAAAACAATCAGAATCCGATAATAGATAAGGCAATTGTTTCAGTTTCTCGGATTCTCAACAATCCGATTAAATTTAATCGGATTTCTCCTAATCCGATCAATTCAAACACAAAATCCGATCGATTCATACTTATCAAATCCGACAGAATCAAAAATCATCAATAACTTCAATTTAATTTTGATTTTAAGCATACAACAACATATATGTTTCCAGAATTTAATTCTAACATATATTGATCATTCTAACATCATAATCTAACATACATGCAACCTAAAATCATCAATTCATCATATATTTGAATTTAATCGGATTTCACATATAAACTCAAATAAATCCGAAATATTAAACAACAATCAACAATCAATTCTGAATTCTAACCTCTTAGATGATTCACAATATTCCAGTTAATCAATTGCACAATTTAGATTAACAAATACAATTCTTTTCTTCTTCTTAGAACTCTCGGCCGTAGCACACAAAACACACACAACACTATAGATACTTGCATGCAAATGAACAACAACTATGTGTGTTGGTGACTAACTAGGCCATAACCGGCCACCTCACCATCCACTCACCAAAACACAATTATTTAATTATTTATCACACTTTAATTAATTAAATTAATTAAACACACAAAACAATTAATTAACCAATTAATTAAAGTAAACAAACTTAATTACCTTAATCCTACTAGGCCGGTAAGGAGGGTGTTACAAATTTTCCCCATTTAAGAAGATTCCGTCCTTGGAATCTGATCACTCTCAAACAAGGTTGGGTAACGACTCCTCATATCATCTTCGGTTTCCCAAGTTAATTCAGAACCCAAACTGTGTTTCCACTTCACTAAGACCATCGGTATCTGCTTATTCCTCAGTTTAGTTACTTTACGGTCCAGTAACTCAAAAGGTTCCTCAATCAACCTCTTGTTAGAATCCACACGCAGATCTTGTATTGGCAACACCTGAGTCTGGTCTTCTACATTACACTTCCTCAGATAGCAAATGTTGAACGTATCATGAATCCCAGCTAATTCATCAGGAAGATCCAAAGCCACTGTCTGATCATTTACTATCTTTCTGATTCTGAATGGACCAATGTATCTAGGAGCCAACTTCCCTCGTTTTCCAAAGCGTATCATGCCATTCCATGTAGAAACCTTTAAGTAAACTCGCTCACCCTCAACAAAAGTCATTGGTCGGCGACGTGGATCAACATACATCTTCTGTCGATCTCTTGCAGCTTTCAACTTTTCTCGAGCCACTGCAAATTTATCTGCTGTGATCTGAACAATATCTGGCCCAGCAAACAGTTTATCTCCTGCCTCTAACCAACATGTAGGAGTTCTGTACGGTCACCCATATAACATCTCATACGGCGGCATTCCGATGCTGGTGTGGTACGAATTATTGTAAGCAAACTCAACCAGCGGTAGATGCGAATCCCAAGAACCTCCAAATTCTAACGCACATGCCCGAAGCATATCTTCCAAATTTTGAATCGTTCTCTCTGATTGACCATCTGTCTGGGGATGGTAAGCTGTACTCAAATGAACTCTTGATCCCAACTCTTGCTGTAATATATTCCAGAAATTCGACACAAACCTCGAATCCCGATCCGACACAATCGACAAAGGCACTCCGTGTCTAGAAAAAATTTCATCAATGTATAACTTAGCTAGTTTACTCAAATTTGCAGTCTTTGCGGTAGCCAGAAAATGTGCGCTCTTGGTTAGTCTATCCACAATAACCCAAATCATGTTGTTTCCTTTCTGAGTCCTCGGATGTTTCGTTACAAAATCCATCGTGATGTGATCCCACTTCCATTCAGGTATTTTCAACTGAGTCAAAGTTCCATATGGCTTCTGGTGCTCGGTTTTCACTTGTGCACAAATATGACACAACCCCACATAACGTGCAACATCTACCTTCATAGTAGGCCACCAATAGAAAGTTTTCATACTGTGGTACATCTTGGTGCTACCCGGGTGAACAGACATCCTAGACTTGTGAGCTTCTGTCAAAATCAATTCTCGCAAATTACCAGACTTCGGTACCCAAACACGGTTCTGATACAATTTCAATCCACGAGAATCAGTAGTCAACTCATGCTGTCTCTTAACCATCAGTTCATCCTTCAAGTTTTCCGTTTTTAGTGCTTCTAATTGTGCAGCTTTTAATTGATCAATCAAATCCGACTTAATTTCCATTCGCATAAACATAACTGTTTCCGTAGCACCTTTCCGACTGAGTGCATCAGCAACTACGTTAGCCTTCCCGGGGTGATACTGAATATCGCAGTCATAATCCTTAATCAGTTCCAACCATCGGCGCTGTCTCATATTCAATTCCTTCTGAGAAAATACATACTGTAAACTTTTGTGATCCGTGCAGATCGTACACTTAGTACCATATAGATAATGTCTCCACAGTTTCAGAGCAAACACCACGGCTGCTAACTCCAGATCATGAGTCGGGTAGTTCTTCTCATTGGGTTTTAACTGTCTAGAAGCATAAGCTATCACTTTACCTCTCTGCATCATTACACACCCTAACCCGGCATGCGAAGCATCACAATATACAATGAAATCTTCAGATCCTTCTGGCAACGAAAGAACAGGAGCTTGACACAGAAGTTGCTTCAAAATTTGAAAAGCATTCTCCTGAGCCTCACCCCATTGGAATTGTACATCTTTTCTGGTTAACTTAGTTAACGGACCCGCAAGCTTCGAAAAATCTTTTATGAACCTCCTGTAATAACCTGCCAATCCAAGAAAACTCTTGATCTCTGTCGGTGTCTTTGGAGTGTTCCAATTCATTACAGCTTCTATCTTTGACGGATCTACTTTGACACCGTCTCCACAAATTACGTGACCCAGAAACTTGACTTCACGCAACCAAAACTCACACTTAGACAACTTGGCATACAGTTTGTGTTGCATGAGAATCTCCAAAACTTGTCGCAGATATTGATCATGCTCATCTTCCGTTTTAGAATACACAAGGATATCATCAATAAACACAATAACGAACTTATCCAGGAATGGTCGACACACCCGATTCATCAGGTCCATGAACACTGCAGGAGCTTTAGTCAAACCGAACGGCATCACAAGAAACTCATAGTGACCATACCGCGTACGAAAAGCTGTCTTCGGTATATCCTCTTCAGCCACCTTAACCTGATGGTAACCAGACCTCAAATCAATCTTCGAGAAGTACGAAGCTCCCTGAAGTTGATTGAACAAATCATCTATTCTTGGCAACGGATACTTATTCTTGACAGTCCTCTTATTCAAATCTCTGTAATCAATACACATACGTAGAGTTCCATCTTTCTTTTTCACAAACAATACCGGTGCACCCCAAGGTGAAGAGCTTGGACGAATAAACCCCTTGTCTAACAGTTCTTGTATCTGAGTCATCATCTCTCTGATTTTTGAAGGAGCTAATCTGTACGGAGTTCTCGCAATCGGAGTACTACCAGGTAACATATCAATCTTATACTCAACATCACGCACTGGTGGCAATCCTGGCAAATCATCTGGAAATACCTCCGGATACTCCGAAACAACATGAACATCAAGAACAGGCCGTTTCTCCTTCTTCACATCAATAGCATAGGCTAGAAAGGACGCACACCCTTTGGTTAAAGATTTTCTAGCCTTCATATACGAAATAATCGGAAGAGAAGATGGAGATCTATCCCCACGAGCCACGACATGCGACCCGTTAACCAGAGGAATAGTGATCAATTTCTTATGACACTGGATACTAGCCCTATGGTGACTCAACCAGTCCATGTCTAATATTAAATCAAATCCAGGTATAGGCATCACCAAACAGTCTACAAAGAAACTAGTACCATCAATACTAATCTGAACTCCAGTCACAGAAGTGGTCACAGGTACTACACTAGCATCCGCTACTTCCACTTCTAAAGGAGTATCATTCACAGAAACAGATAATTTCAACTTGTCACATAGAGTCACAGATATAAATGACCTATTTGCACCAGAATCAAACAAAACACGTGCAGGCATAGAGTTAACTATGAACATACCGGTAATCACATCATCACTGCCTGTAGCCTCCTTGGCAGTCATCTTAAATGCTCTACCTTCAGCAGAAGGTACAGTCTTTCTCTTCTGATCTGCAGAAGACGATCCCCCGGTGATATTTACCCCAGCCCCGATCCCCGTGGTCTTGATCTTGGGACAGTTTCCTGCTCGGTGCCCTTCCTCTTTGCAGTTCCAACAAACAAAAGTACTATACTTACAAGCACCTATATCTTGGCCCATCTCACCACACCTCAAACATTTACATGTTTGCGGTGTACACTGCCCAACATGACGAGACTTACAACCATGGCACCATGGTTTGTTCTGTGAAGATCCTGACCCCTTGGACCTCTGATCTGACTTTCCTTGCTGATTCTGCCCTTTACCCTTGCCTTGATTACCACTTGAACTTCCACCAAACTTGTTAAACGACCCCCTATTCATCTTCTCACGATCTTTCGCATCAGACTCGACAACTATTGCTAGAATGAATGCCTGAACAAGTGATGTTGCCATACGAGCGTTACTCCGATACTCAGGCAACAAAGCTTTCACCAGATGTTGAATCTGTGAATGCTCATCAGGAACCCACTGCCTAGCGAATCTCAGGGTCTCTTGAAACTTTGTGATCAACTCATCAACAGACATCTTGTCCGTTTGTGCAAGATCCAAGAATTCCCGCTGTATAGTGGCCATATCATAAGCATTACAAAACTGCTCGCAGAACTTATCCTGGAATTGCTCCCAGGTGATGGCATTCACAATCTCTCTCGGTAAATGTGCAGTCAACGAATCCCACCAAGTCAAGGCCTGATTCTTGAAACGTCTAGTTGTGAATTTGACCCAATCTGACTTCTCACAGTTACTTGCCTCTAAAGTCTTCACTATCTCTTTTAACCAGTTTAATGTAACATTCGGGTTCGAACTTCCCAAATATTCAGGTGCCCCACACGCCACAAAATCCTTGTACTGACACTTTTATTTGTTTTCTTGTTGGGGAAACCAGGGAATAAAGACAGTTTGTGGTTGGGGTTGACTTGACACTACCTGAGGCATCTGGAAAAATGGAAAAGATCCATATGGAGTCAACACCGTGCTCACAGGTGCAGTAGTATATACAGGTGGTGGTATCGGTTGAGTAACATGAGTTGTTACTGGAGGCATCTGTACTGTGGTGGTTGGTTGGGAAGATTGTGTTTGGTTCAACTGCTGTTTTAGTTCTAAAATTGGGTCTCTCTGTGTCTGCAGAGTGTCTTCCAACTGCAGCACATAATCTTGATTGTTTGACTCCCCGTTGTGAGAGGTACCCGCTCTATGTTGTTCATTTGCAGCGGTAGAGGAGATATTGTTGTGTTGTCTTCTTGGGGATGTAGGGGTAAATACCGGGATCTCGTTGTTATCAGCCATAATCTGCTCTACACAACATCTCACCAGTTGTCAGATTATAATCCGTTAGTACCACATCATATTCTCTATAGCTACCTTACTAATTACCCACCCCGGAAATATTGGACTGATCAGAGCCTCGGTTCAAGTATTGCACAACTTCAATGCAATTCCACAAACCAGGGCTCTGATACCAAATTTCTAACACTGTACTTTCTAATACTACTTTGAAATACGCGCGGAAGCTAAAACAAATTTCTAATATAATATAATAAAGAAAATACAACTTTAATCTGATTGATTTACAAAACACATATACAGTGTTATACAAAATTAGGCTCTTTACAAAATGTTCAAAATATCAGAGTTATGATCAGTCCCAATTTCCAGTTCAACTCCCATCATCCACGTACTAGGTATATCCTGTAAAAGAGTACAACAGTGGGGGATTAGCACAAAGCTAAGTGAGAGAATAGATATCACAACCATACAAGGCATAAAGCCCAAAGCAACAATGCTCAAACAAACAAGAGAACCGGCGGTGTTGCAACACCTACAACCAAGGTCGGCCAAAACCAAGGTCTACCGATAGCCTAGTTACCACAGACAACAATACTAGCACCTCTTGATTACAACAAATGCTATCAAGACGATTGCTAATACTGTATATCTCCAAACCAAGGCCCAGCTGAATAACTTCCGCCAAGGTGATCTCACAACTACAAGTATATATATACAGTAAAAGAGCAAACATCAGGTGATATATCTCATACATCCAAGATATATATCCACTCACCGATATCTTCAAAAGTTCAGGTAATCTCAGTTTACTTTCAACTACTGAGTCTTATCTCCACCTGAACAAACAACTAATAGTCAGTATTTGCTTAATCAACACACAATAAGCATAATACTATATTCAAACACATATGTACATATAACCACAAGTACATATCAACTCATGTATATACAATCAATATACCACAATTCACTATTACTTTTACTTCCTGTAATTTAGTGAATTCATTAAACTTCTTAGCTTAGGCAATTCATACATCCCTTTCATAAACCAAGGCAACAAGTTCATGATTATCTTCAAATCATCCAAGAGTTGATCTTTCATAACACAATATTTACCAATTCATAGCATAGGCATTGTTGGTATTCCGATTGTGTCCAAATCCGATTAGATCAATTCCGATAGAATCAAATCCGATGAAACCAAATCCGAGAAAAGGCTAAATCCGATAAAACATGAATTCCGATCATTCAAATCCGAGAAATGGCAATTCTGAGCAAAGGTAATTCCGAAATAATCGGATTCCTTGTCTATGCACAATCCGATAAAAGCACAATCCGAGAAAAGCCCAAATCCGATCAAGTCTTACAATCCGATAAAATATCAAATCCGAGTAACATGGAATCCGATAAAATCTAGCAATCCGATGGACTTAAAATCCGAGAAATATACAATCTGATAAAACAATCAGAATCCGATAATAGCTAAGGCAATTGTTTCAGTTTCTCGGATTCTCAACAATCCGATTAAATTTAATCGGATTTCTTCTAATCCGATCAATTCAAACACAAAATCCGATCGATTCATACTTATCAAATCCGACAGAATAAAAAATCATCCTTAACTTCAATTTAATTTTGATTTTAAGCATACAACAACATATATGTTTCCAAAATTTAATTCTAACATATATTGATCATTCTAACATCATAATCTAACATACATGCAACTTAAAATCATCAATTCATCATATATTTGAATTTAATCGGATTTCACATATAAACTCAAATAAATCCGAAATATTAAACAACAATCAACAATCAATTCTGAATTCTAACCTCTTAGATGATTCACAATATTCCAGTTAATCAATTGCACAATTTAGATTAACAAATCCAATTCTTTTCTTCTTCTTAGAACTCTCGGCCGTAGCACACAAAACACACACAACACTATAGATACTTGCATGCAAATGAACAACAACTATGTGTGTTGGTGACTAACTAGGCCATAACCGGCCACCTCACCATCCACTCACCAAAACACAATTATTTAATTATTTATCACACTTTAATTAATTAAATTAATTAAACACACAAAACAATTAATTAACCAATTAATTAAAGTAAACCAACTTAATTACCTTAATCCTACTAGGCCGGTAAGGAGGGTGTTACAACCAATATCAGGAATGGATTGGGGTCCCTCACTTAGTCCTTGGTATATAGGCCTAAGATCACTCGGAAAAAATTGTGTGCCCTGTGCTAATGGTTGGTTTATACCACTATTATTGACAGGCAGTGCAGTAGCATGTGTAAGAATGAAATCAAATACATGTGCAATCATGTGAGTATGAGTAAGGGTTGCACTCAGTGGGGTATCCCTTATTACAGTAGTAAGCTGTTGTGAACTTACTAAGGGTATGGATAGACTCAATGTGGGTATGGACACAGTATGACCTTGGGAGGAGGTCTGTCTTTGAATGGCATCACCCTGTTGGGAGGGTGATCCAGATTGCAGGAATCCCATATTTACAAATGTGTCTTGTTGGGAGAACACATCCACTTGTAATTGGGTTAAGTCAACTTCCATGTGCTCCCCCTCAACATAAGAGGGAACTAGTGGAGTTGAGATCAGAGGTGTGGATATCACTACCTCAAAGACTTGTGGAAAGTGCACAAGCTCTTGTGACCTTAATTCAGTATGGGTGAAGGAGGGAGTAGAACTAGTGACTGTTAGGAGTACACTAGAGCTTGGCTGTTGTGGGGATGTTATAACTGGAGGAGAGGTTGGGTTCTCACTGGTGGGGTTTACCAAATGAATATCCTCAAGAGTGGTAGAGATTATACCTGAGATGTGCTTAGTTTTGCTGATCTCAATCAGTTGAATGAGATTGTCAGAGATTGAGTCTTCCTCAGCATCATCACCATCAGCAGCACCTCCACTTTGTTGATCTTGTAGTGTGGTAGAACTGGAACTGACAGGGAATTCAGTGATTGGCATCCCTCTTGGAGAAGATGAGCTGGTTGTAGCTTGAATATTTTCAGTGGGAACATAGCCAGCATCACCTCTTTCATCACCACTATCTGCTGCATGAACATTCTCAGCATCAGGATTAATAGGCTCATCCTGTGCTGGTTCATCAAACACATCTGCTCTAAACATCATTTCATGATCAGCAGTGTCCATCAACTCTTCATCCATCCTTTCTTCTTCCACTAAGGCTTCATCTGGAGCATGAGTCATATACTCTTCAGAATGCTCAGTGATTATATCAGGGGACTCAGAATCATCAGCCTCATCTTCCAAAACAACATCCTCTGCATCATCAATTAACTCCTGCATCTCAGGAGTGATTGCAGGACCAACATCATCCCTTATCAAGTGAAACACCTTTTGACCCATTTGTGGGATGGGCATTGTGTTATGTGTAACATTCAGATGTGTATATGCCTCCCACTGTAAAGTTTGTAAAAAATCAAACTAAGAAATCTGATATAAGGCACATGGGTCCTTGTTGTCTTTTTGACAGTTCCCAAAGTGATCTTATCCATCATCTCAGTAAAGATAATCTGAGCAAAATCTACATTCCTCCCAGTCACCAGAGCATGAAGAACCATAAGCTCAGTCTGATTTAGTAGATCATGGCTCCCTGATTTATGACCAAAACATCTAATGATAACACCAGCCAAGTATTTCCAGGGGTGACCTAAGACTGACAGCTTGTATCTACCATGAGAGAGAGGTTCATTGTAGCCAATCAGTGTCAGAACCTCCAAGGTTTGTTCAGCAGTAGCAAATGGTTGGAATGGTGCAAAATTGGGTATTGATAAGGCTTGTCTGAGGGTTTAAACAGAGATGACAATGGGGGTTTGGTTGTTTAAGATGGTGCAAGTAATGGTTTGATTATTTGGGTGCTATCTAGCAGTGTACCACATCTCCCCGATAATGCGAGGGAAGATGATTAGAGGATGAGCAGTTAAACAGGGGAACAGAGGGTGTGCTTTTAAAAAGTTGACCATGGGTTCAAAGCCCTGGTTTGCTTTGGTCGAGGGAATGTCAGTGTTGATTATGATGTTATTTAGGGTTATGGTGAAGAGAGAGTTAGGAGTAACATTCTCACCTGAAATAGCTTGTGGGACCTCAGTAGGGTTGAACATCACCATTGTTGCAGAGCTTGAGATCACAACGATACAGTTACTTGAAAGTAGTGAAAGAGAAGGGTTTCGGAGAAGGAGAGTTTTGAAAATTTTGAAAGCGTAAGAAATGAAAAACCGTTGAAAACATCTTATATCTTCCTTGGAAACCTAAACTGTCACAGAAATAAATTTTGCAAAAAGTAACTGTCAATTCTGCAAAAAGGTAATAAACGGAATAAATAATAAATACACAGACAGTTAACGGACAATTAAACTAAATTAAATACTACCTAGTAATATATATTAAATACAAATGAGAAATTAATAAAATAAGTGTGGGGACACAGAATTTTTTACTTTTGAAAATCATCAGCTGACAAGAGAGAGTGTCAGCTGATCCATGTTGAGATAAAATAAGTGTCAGCTAATGAGTGCACTTAGCTGAGCTTCTAAGTCTTAGCTGATGGTTTATCAGCTGAGGTATAGTGTCAGCTGATGATCGTCAGCTGACATAGCTGATCTACCATAAGTAAAATATGTAGAAGCTTAGATAAGTATATCATTTCACACACAAATAAAATTATTTTCTGACACAAAATTATCTACCTAAGAAAGGAATATATTACAAATTTAACATGCCATGTTTGGATATTAGGAAGTTGAACCGAGACTCATCCAAAGGTTTTGTAAAAAGACCAGCTAATTGAAAATCAGTGCTTATATAATGCATTGAAACTTTCTTTTTCTGCACATTATCTCTAAGAAAATGATGTCTGATTTCAATATGCTTGGTTTTAGAATGCAAAACTGGATTGTTAGAGATAGAAATGGCACTAGTGTTGTCACACAGGATTGGTGAGTTATCAAACTGCATGTCATAATCAAGTAGTTGATTTTGCAGCCTTACTAGTTGAGCACAGCAGCTTCCAGCAGCAATGTATTCTGTCTCAGCTGTTGAAGTTGAAACAAAGTTCTGTTTCTTGCTTGACCAGCTAACTAATCTTCCACCAAACAGCTGACAACCACTAGATGTACTTTTTCTGTCTAGTGTACAACTTGCAAAATCAGAGTCAGTGTATCCAACTAACTCAAAATCAGAATCTTTGGGGTACCAAAGACCTAGATTAGGAGTTCCTTTGAGATACCTGAAAATTCTTTTAACTGCAGCTAAGTGAGATTCTTTGGGATCTGCTTGGTATCTAGCGCAAAGACATGTTGAAAACATAATATCTGGTCTACTTGCAGTGAGGTATAAAAGAGATCTAATCATACCTCTATAGGCTGTAATGTTCACTGATTTACCATCAGTGTCCTTTCCAAGCTTTAAGGCAGTGGACATGGGTGTTTTCATTGAAGAACAATTTTGAAACTCAAATTTCTTAAGTAAGTCATTTACATACTTTGTTTGATGAATGAAAATTCCATCAACCTCTTCTCTTATTTGAAGTCCAAGAAAATAGTTTAGTTCACCCATCATGCTCATCTGATAGTTATCAGACATGAGTTGTGAAAACGTTTTACAAAGATCCAAAGTTGTAGACCCAAATATTATATTATCTACATATATTTGTACAAGAATTACATCACCCTTGAATTTCCTTATAAACAAAGTGCTGTCTATGCTTCCTCTTATAAAGCCTTTGGTGGTTAGAAAAGAAGAGAGGGTATCATACCAGGCTCTTGGAGCTTGCTTTAAGCCATACAAAGCTTTGTTCAAGAAGTATACATGATCTGGCTTGCTTGCATCCTCAAAACCTGGAGGTTGTTTGACATACACCTCTTCCTTTAATTCTCCATTGAGGAAAGCACTCTTAACATCCATTTGGAAAACTTTGAAGTCTTTGAAGGCAGCATAAGCTAGAAACAGTCTTATGGCTTCAAGTCTTGCAACAGGGGCAAAGGTTTCATCATAATCAATACATTATTCTTGGCAATACCCCTGTGCAACTAACCTTGCTTTGTTTCTGATGATCAGCCCTTGTTCATCCATTTTGTTTCTAAACACCCACTTAGTACCAATGATGGATTTTTCTTTTGGTCTTGGCACCAAAGTCCATACATTGTTTCTTGTGAATTCTGCCAATTCTTCTTGCATGGTATTAATCCAGTGAGGATCATTTAGAGCTTCATCTACCTTCTTTGGTTCAATCATAGAAACAAAACCTGTATATAAACAGAAATTACAAGATTTTGATCTTGTTAGTACAGGTGCTTCTATGTTACCTATGACCTGATCTTAGGATGATCCCTGTGGTCCTTATAGGAATTTTGGATTCTTTGAGAGTTTGGATTATTTTGGATTAAGGGAGTCGAAATTCTTTGGTTTGGATCACCTGATGAGACTTTTGGTTGATCAGCTGACAGAATTTCAGGAATGTTATCTGATGAAACTTCTACTGATGAGGGAATGTTTGATACGGAATTAGAGTCCATTGATGTTGAATCATGATTCACATCATTCAGTAAAAGTGTGGATTGGTTTAAGATTGGATGTGCATTGGTTTGATGAAAATTTGGAACAGTTTCATCTAAATCCTCTACATCAGCTGATAGGAGTGGATCAGCTGATACTGGAATGTTGTCTTCAGTATGTAGCAGATCATTAAATTCCTCACCTGTAGATGGATTAGTAGAACAGGAAGCAACAAAGTCATTTTCATTAAAACTTACATTGATTGATTCTTCTATGACCTTTGTTCTGAGGTTGTAGATTCTGTAAGCTTTGGAGATCACAGAATATCCAACAAAAACACCTTCATCAGCTTTTGGTGCAAACTTCTACAATTGGTCTCTCTGGTTCAGAATAAAACACTGACATCCAAAGATATGCAGAAAACTGATGTTGGGCTTCCTTCCCTTGAGTACTTCATAAGGAGTCTTATTGTGTCTCTTGATGACTAGGGATTTGTTCTGAGTGAAACATGCACAGCTGACAGCTTCAGCCCAAAAATTGAATCCTAATCCACTCTCACACAACATGGTTCTTGCAGCTTCTATTAATGTTCTGTTTCTTCTTTCAGCTACACCATTTTGTTGTGGAGTCCTTGGAGCAGAGAAGTTTTGAGATATACCTTTCTTATCACAGAAACCTTCTAGAGTTTGATTTCTAAACTCAGTTCCATGATCACTTCTAAGCATCCTTACCAGATTTCCATTTAGCACTTCCATCTTCTTTATGAAGCTTATTATTTCTTCAGCAGCCTCACTCTTTGCTTTTAGGAAGATGACCCAAGTGTATCTTGAGAATTCATCAACCATCACCAATGCATACTTACTTCCACCAATGCTAGTAGTAGCAATAGGACCAAATAGATCCATGTGCAACATGTAGAAAGGTTCAGTAATGGAGAAGGACTGCTTAGATGGAAAAGAAGTCTTGTGTTGCTTTCCCTTCTCACAGGCAGAACAAGGTTTAGGCTTTACATAAGTCAGTGAAGGTAGTCCTGACACTAGTTCACCTTTGCTCAGCTTGTTTATATTTTTGAAGTTTAAGTGAGAAAGCCTTTTGTGCCATAACCAGTTTGTGTCAGTTACAGATTTTGTATACAAACAAGTTAACTTGGATGGATCACCAGAGGACATATCTAGAGTATATACATCCTTAGTTCTCTTTGCACAAATTATAGTTTTACCTTCTTGATCTAAAATGGAACCACCTGTGTTTGTAAAGAGGACTTTATGATCACCATCACATAACTGACTTATGCTGATGAGATTGTACTTAAGTCCTTTAACATATGAAACTTTGGACAAGGTTAAGTTCCCATTATGAAGTTTACCATAGCCTTTTGTTTGCCCACAATTGTTATCACCAAAGGTCACTCTTGGACCCTTTTCCTTCCTGTAGTTACTTAACAGAGCTTTACAACCTGTCATGGTCCTTGAACATCCACTGTCAAGATACCATGTGTTAATGCCCTGCAAAGATTAAATTGAAAGAAGGTTAGTTACACTTAGGGTATCCACAACTAAGTGGACCCTTGTGGATTGCACCTAGCTATCCACTTCATATTAGGTTGTTTAAAAATGATAGGAACAACTGTGTTATCAATATCAGTCCACTGTCTTGAGTTACCTTCAAGGGAACAATCACTTGCCTTATGTCCTTTGTTCCCACATTTATAACATTTTTGACTTTTGGAGCCTTTGACATGTTTTAGAGATTGTCCAGAAGTTGTCTTAACTATCTTCTGATGACTATGGGTCATCAGCTGACAGATTTCACCATTCAACTGTTGCAGCTGATTCTGTAAACTAATTAGGTCTTTGTTTACAGACACCTTAGATTGATCCTTAGGAAAAAGGAATTTTTGATCAACCTTAGATGTGGCAGACTTGGACTTCATGTGATTATTAAGTCCTTTTCTCTTGGTTTCTTTTATTGAAAGAGTTTGAAGTGATGCTGGATCAGCTAAGCAGATTACAGAGGATCTTTGATCAGCTGACAGGCTATCAGCTGAGCAACTATCATCTGTTCTCTGATCAGCTGATGAAGGATCATCAGCTAATGAAATGTCAGTCAGCTGAGCACTTATATTTAATATATCAGCTTTCAAGGTTTGACAACATGATGTCTCTTTGGTGTCAACAAATGATTCCATTCCTTTACTGGCTTCCTTTAACATTAAATTATTGGTACTTTTACTATCTGACAGAACAATAGAACCTTCAATAACTTTTGAAGTTGTTGAGTCCTTTAGCTGAGGACCTTTACTTTTGACAAATCTGTTAGTGATAATACTTTTTCCTTTTACTATCTTTTGAAAAGTAAGAGGTAAAATATCAGCCTTTTCTAAGATATTAATGTTCTTATTAAAATCAACGCAATTAGCAGCTTGGGAATAATTTCCACCAATAATAGCTTGAACTTGTTTAGGAATCTGCTCATTGACACACTGAGAGGTCTTTTCAGCAGAAACACACCAAGATTTAACTACTTTTTGTAGGTCATTAAACTTTATTGTTGCTTCATTGGTTTATTTTACCAAGATCTGATTAAGTATCTTTTGATTAGCTAAATTATCTTCTAGTTTTGTCATTAGTTTCAGTTTCTCATCTTTAAGACTTAACATCTCTTTTAGTGATTTTATTTCTGTTTTTAGTTTCTTTTCGCTTTGAATATTTGACTGAAACTCAACACAGAGATAATCAAACATAGTGTTCTTTTCATTATCTTCATAGTTAATAAATTTTCAAACCTGATACATAGAAGAGGTATCCCAGTCAGGAGAAGTACAAGCTTTGGCTGCTTTCTTCATGTCCTCATCAAAGGAACTTGTACTCCCATTGTTGGCCATCAAGTTGAGCTGAGCAGAGAGGACCTCATCTTCATCACTTGAGAGATCTTCCTCAGCCCAGTCTTCTTCTTCAGCCACCAACACACTATTCTGGGCCTTCTTCTTCTTTTTCTTGTCAAGGACAGCAGCAAGAAGCTTTTTATACTTAGCTTCATAATCAATCTTGCTGTCTGAGCTTGAGGAACCCTTGAAGCCTGTCTTTCCTCTGGTCTTACATTCACTGGCATAGTGACCAGTATTGCAACAAGAGAAACAACCTTAAGAAGCCTTTGATTTTGACATGGCTCTCTCTCCTTTGAAGGGTTTCTTCTCAAACCTCTTGACACCCTTTCTTTTCAAGAAAGGTTTGAACCTTTTAACCAACATGACAGCCTGCTCAACATCAGCTTCAATGCTGTCCATGTTCTCCAGAACTTCTTCCCCATCAGCCACTTGCTCTTCATCAGAAGACTCTTCCTCTTCCTCATCATCACTGGACTCATCCACAACTGCAGCAAAACTCCTAGATCTTGTATCCTTAGACACAAGGGCAGTAGTTGGAGCTTTTGCAGCCTCCTTCATATCCTTGGTAGAGAGTTTCCTTTGTTTCACTGATTGTTCATGATTCATAAGGTTTCCATATAAACCAACCAGTGTAAGACCCTTGATTTTCTCACCATGTTTAAGCACAGTGATAAAATGATCCCAAGATTCTGGGAGAGAGTCTAGAAACTTGTTTACAAGTTCCTTGTTGCTCTTGGGAACATCTGCCCTTCTTAAGTCATTAATAAGGCAGTTGAACCGGGTGTAGGTCTGAGTAAGACTTTCACCTTTATGAACAAAGAAGAACTCATATTCTCTTACCAGGAGGAGTTTCTTATTTTCCTGCACTTCTTCAGTGCCTTCATAAGCAACAGTCAAAGTATCTATCATCTCCTTTGCAGAATTGCAATTAAGAACTTGATGATAGACATCATTTGGTAGTGCAGAGACTAAGGCTGTTCTTGCTTTAACATCAAGATTAACAAGCCTTTTGTCTTCATCAAACCATTGATTTATAGGCTTTATAATTAGTATTTCAACAGCAGAAACTTCATCAGTGGCTTCAGTCACTTGAATTGTTGAGGAAGGAACATAAGGACCTTCAGTAACAATTTTAAGCATCACATCATCAAGGCTTGACATATAGAGAAGAACTCTACTCTTCCAGAGATAGAAGTTCTGTCCATCAAACATTGGACACCTTGTGAGTGAGCCATTGTTGGAAGAACCGTTAGAAGCAACACCAGGAGTGGCCATTTTGTAGTGTGGGGTAGAAGCAGTTGAAGAGTAAGCAAAACAGATCTTAGATATGAGTTATCTAGCCTGCTCTGATACCAGTTGTTGGTCCCGAATGGATACTACAACAACAAATGTTTGTAGAAGGGGGGGGGGGTTGAATACAAACTTGAGCAAATTAAAATTTAAGAGACACACGGTTTACTTTTATATAATTCTTATTGATGTGAATCAAGAATTACATGAACTAGATGCGGAAAATCTAAGTTCAATAAAAGGTGGCAACTAAATTTGTCTAACACATAAACTGAGCTAATCCTAAACAACTTATGTCTAAGATGTTCAACACATGAACAAGTTTGTAATACTGAAAATGAAATGCTAACTCTTCTAATTCTCAACAAATGAGATTTCAGTATTCAACTCTTTCTATTCGCATACTTAGCATGTTTCCGTGCATGATTATATATAAGCAAGGATGTCCGGGTTGATGAAGAGGAGAAGGAGACAAAGGTACTTGGTTTAATAATATTATAATAGATAAAGTTAGTGGGTGAAAAGTAAGTTAACTTTATACACAAAGTGTGTAAAGTGAACATACTTTTCAGTAATGATTGTACCCACTATCTATTATTATATTATTAAAGTACTACCTTTATATCTTGGAAAAGTAAACTTCTCCTTTCACGCTTGTGCTTTAATCAACACCATGCTTTCTGATAATTTGACTTAACCTAGTATAGAGTTGCCAACCATACTTAGTTGTCAAAGCACATCTTTGAGAGCTTATCTTCTAAAGTATCTTTCTCCTTTTCCAGAGGATAAAGATCTATCCTTTTTGTTTCTTTGCAGATACAAAATGTGCTAAGTACTTTTACAAAGAAAGATCTAAGGCATAATAGAACAACACATGTTCTGCCTTTGACTTAAGAAAATATTACACTGAAAAGCTATTAGCTGATTAAAGACTCAGCTAACAGACACTGAACTGCAAATGTAATTTTGCTCAGCTAAGGGTAAATGTGAAAGACTCAGCTGACTAGATTTGCTCAGCTGATAGAATAGCTCACCTAATAACACAAATCATAATACAGCTAATGAACTAGTCAACTTAAATACTCAGCTAATCCCAAGGGCTCAGCTAACCGTTTGAGTACGATCAGCTAATTGATAGAAGAAAGGATAAGATATATAATACCTTATCTGACATATGGAAGGTATCAGCTGATCAATGAGATACTGTCAGCTGATCTTTGTCTGCTCAGCTGATAAATAAGATACTGTCAGCTGATCTTTGAGGAGCCCTCAGCTGATGGTTTGTACCATCAGCTGATGCTTTGTAGATGCATAACTGATGCTTCTTAACTTGTCTTTTCTTCTTAGCTGATCTTCCTGAAGTTGTTCCTTTGGCTGACACTCAGCGTTCAGCTGACACTTTGATTCGTCAGCTGACATTTCTTACTTAGAAATTCTTTAAGTCTAATATGAAAAACAACACATGTTTTTCATTGATCTAAGTCCAAAACTGAATATATGGTTTTGTTAACATCAAATCCTATTTTACTTAATAGACAGGTTTGATTTAGGTTTGATATTGCTATCTCCCCAACACTCAAGGATTAGAAGAACTTAACAAAAAAGAAAAAAACCTAGCCACCACACATCTCTCTTGATCTCGCCTCTCTCCCTCATCGACACTCTCTCTCGTCGACACTTTCTCCTCTCTCGGCTCTCTCTTTTCTCGTCGAACAAAAACGAGAACACAAGGTGTCTTTCGGTTTTGGTGGTTTACGAAGAACATACACACAATCAAGCTTGAAGCTTTGAGGATTGGTGATTCCAGGAGCGGTCTAGCGGCCAGTTCGTTAGGAGGTGCAGAAGTGGTGGACTGTCTTTAGCAATCCCAAGTTTGATCAGGTATATTTTCTTGTAACCTTATCTGTGGATTGTTTGTTCATTAGAAGCTATATTGATCATTAGTTTTAAAGATCTTAACTCTTTTGGGGTTTAGAGGGCTGTGTTCAATCCAGTTCCGCTTTTAGGATTGAACTAATAGAATCAAATCCAGGTTTGACCAGGTTTGTGTCATTGGGTGGTTTGGTCAGATCAAAACCCTTCAAAAACTACTCACTAAGGTCCCGTTTGTTTCACGAAATGTGAAGAATGAAATGGAATTTAAATCAAATTCCATTACATTTTACGTTTGTTAAATTTTTTGCAATTGAACCAAATTTTTTGAAACTTTAATGTTCCTTTTGGTAATGGAAATTAAATCATTTAACAAGTTGAATGAAATTTAATTCATTTTGCTAAGAAATGTTAACAAAAGACAATATTAGCCTTCATCTAACGTTATTCGGTTAATCTTTCCATCACACCCTACCCTACCCTACCCTACCTTACCATACCCTACCCTACCCCACCCACCCTACTCCTACCCCCACCCCACCACCCCACCTCACTTCATCCCCACCCTACCCCTACCTCAACCCTACCCACTTTACCCCCTACTACCCTACCCTACCCTACACTAGCCCACCTCACCCTAGCCTACCCCACCCTACCCCCTAACACCCATTTTATCCTACACTACATCACCCCCACCCCCTACCCAACTATAACCCTACCTACCCCTACCCCTACCCTCACCCTACCCTACCCCACCCCATCTCCTTATTGGAGTGTGCCTACTGATACACACGAGTTGGTGTAGTACCAATTAAACATAGGCCTATTCGGTCACACCCCAAGTATTGATTCTGTCAAAACCTTTGAACGAGAGTGAGAAAAACGCCGAAAGATGGTTTCAGTTGGTCCGGGCACGGCCGTATCTAGTGGAGGTACGGTCGTGCCCATCGGTGTGGTACGGTCCCAAGGCCGGCGCGCCTAAGGCAGTATATTTAGGGCTGGCATGGGTGTGCCTCATGTAGGTACGGACGTGCGTATTGCTAAGACATGTGCTCAAGTCGGGAGTGACTATGGTATGCCCGTTCTGGCTGGCACGGGCATGCCGGATCATACACGGTCGTGTTCGACGCTGTAATAGCCAATTTAATTAGGCTTTTAAGGTTGTATTAACTATGGCTATTATTGGCACTAACTCTGGATTAATGAGGATGGTCTTCTGGCTTTAAGTGAGTCTTAAGACTTCTCTAATGGGTTAGAACATGGGCGAATGTTCTTTTTGTGAATATAACATTCCCATATCTCTCAATACACAATTGGAAGAACATATTGTCTCAATCGTTCCTCAAGTTGGTGCATTGCATTTGTGTTGTTCTTGGCGGCGTCTAAGCACAACTAGCACGTGGGAATCATCAGAACTTGGTGTGGTAACTGGTAGAAGAATACTCCGTTGTGTCTTATATCCACAACTTTCAAGTCTAGGAGAAAGGAGCTTTTGCATGGTATAATTTCTACTCTTGCTATTGTTTTCATTGCATTTCTCATCGTTAGAGTTTGGTCGATTGGGAATTTATAGGTTGACATTGGTTTTAGAAAAAAATGTTTTACACGTTTATTACTTCTGTTACGTTTTCTAGATGCCACCGATACTCAAAAGTGGTATCAGAGCCATCTCTAACATGGTTTTGTACTTCTTGTTTGAAAAAATCGGAAAATTTGAAAATTCCGTGTTTCCGGCGACGAGGCACGGCCATACCTTTAGAGGGACGGGCCGTGCCGGCCACCAAGGTACGGATTTGCCTTTGTGAGTACGGGCCGTACCGGGCATAATTCGCTTTTGAAAAATATGTAACTGTTTTCGGTGGCACACTGGTGGGCACATCCGTACCCTTGATAAGGCACGCTAGTGCACGTCGTGTCTAGAACCATTTTCTGAAGTTTTTTGAATAAATATTTTGGTTTTCTTAAATCTGGTTGTTGACTAGTTTTGACCAGTCTGGGATCTGATTTGAATACCATTGTGTTTTGGTTCCTATATTTATATATTTTGTATGGCTTGGCATGAAGTGCATAAAAACATATACTTATAGGTGTATATATGAATATGAAATTTTAAACTTGGTCTTAGAATCACTAATGCATATGTGCAAGGATTGTCTTACTGTCTTGAGTGTTTGTTTGACAATCTTGATGAAAACATATTGTGACATGGTTTTGTGTGGCACACCATGTGTTTGGCTCGGTTGTGCTTGTTGGATTTGTTCAGTAACATTATATGCCCTCTACACCTATGTGTTGTGGTGTTTGGTATGTTAAGGTTTTGGTTTTTAGTGGCCTGCATGCCGTATTGTTGTAATTTTTTTTACTTGGTGCGGCTTGTATGCTATTTATTTATTCCTTTCTACTTGTATAGTAGCATAGGATTGTGACCTGCGCGTCATTTCTTCTTCTATGTATTTGTAAAATAGTATAGAAGTTGTTTTTAAAGTTGTAACACAACATCCGGAGTGACGGCGGTGATGTCTTGGTGAAATGAACTCTGGGATGCTAATGGAGATGCCGAATTCAGTGAGAGCACACCCGATTGGGCACTTTGGATAATGGATTCCTTAGTTGACCTTATTTTCCCCGTTTGGCTCCTTAGGAAAACGCATAGGATTTTTTAGGCATGTTAGTGAACTATGATTGTTTATGCGTGCTTGTGTTTTGTTATTTATTATGTTGGTCCCTTGTATGAGAATAACAACAAGCAACAGGTGTGTAGAAGGTGGGTTGAATACACTTTCTGCGGAAATTGAACAAATCAAATAAAAGTGTCACACACAGTAAATCAAACCACAATCAATCAAATGCTTTTTATTAAGAAGATGATTACAATGCTTTGAATAAGAAGATGATTACAATAACTATCAAGTAAGCAACTCTTGATATATAACCACCTAATATAAATCTCTCAATCTCTCAAACTTAGCTATCTATAATCAACTTATGATTATAGATACTAACGACTCTCTAAACAGGATTTAAACAGATTCAATCAACTGATGATTACTTACCAATCTCACAACTAATGTGATTATTCGAACACACGAACAACCTGACAATCTGTGAGTTTCTTGATCACGTTGAACTAACAAACAGTAATCAAGATTCGTAACACATACGGTGAGGTGAGGTTTGGCTCTGCAACACGTAGTTGTGATCGTCTCTTGAGTCGTACCTCTAAATTTATCAGGAGATAAGTATTTATAATCATGTTTCTACGGTTCCTAACAAATTGGACTAATCCTAACTTGCTAACTAACTATCGGATAACTCGGAATCTTGAATCTTGAATCTTCTTATCTTGAGTCTTCAATCTTCGATCTTGATTCTGAAGTCTTCTTATCCTTACCGTAGATATAGAGAGTTAAAACAGAATTTTAAAACACATTTAAATTCTTTTAAGCTGACTTCTTTAGTCAGGCTGAGTTACTCAGCTTGAAACTCGTCAAGCTGAGTTCTTCGAGAACAAACCCGAATTTAAACATGGACTAACATGTATAATTATTAACTCATCCTTAGAAGTCTAAAGAATTTACTAAAACATATTTAGTAACTCTATTGAGCTGACTCAGTCTTCACGCTGAGTCGCTCAGCTTGAAACTCATCAAGCTGAAACTCAATATGTATATCTTAGTTTACGCACATAGCTTATCAAACATATTGATAATCTTACTAAGATATAGTCTAAGTTGATCGAACATATGCTCAGCTTATACTCTGAGGTGAACACACATCCTCATTCTCAACAGCAGCATTGTCCACAAACTGATGATCACTAAGATTCTCAGTCTGAGTGACCTCAGCTCCAAAAGGATTGACAAACTCATTATCTCTCTCAGCTTGAGAATCCCTTGGAGCTTGTGATGCTTTCTTGGATGAACACACATCCTCATCACTATCATCTCCTATGACATACATAGGATTTGACATATTGGTTTTCCTTGGCCTTTGAAGCTCACTCAGACTGACCGAGTCAGCTTGTCTTTTCTTAGCTTGATCAATACTGTCTTCATCAAATGAGACATGAATTGATTCTTCAATGGACTTTCTCCTAGAGTTATACACTCTGTATGATTTGGAGATTAAGGAATAACCAAAAAATATTCCAGGATCAGCTTTAGGTTCCAACTTATGGAGCTGATCTCTTTGATTCAGCACATAGCATTTTGAACCAAAGATATGGAAATAACCTATATTGGGCTTTCTAGACTTATACATTTCATATGAAGTCTTTCCATGTCTTTTGACAATGATTGACCTATTCTGAGTATAGCAGGCTGTACTAACAGCTTCATCCCAGAAATAGAGTTTCAATCCTGCGTCACATAGCATTGTTCTTGTAGCCTCAATCAAGGTTCTATTTCTCCTTTCAGCAACTCCATTTTGTTGTGGAGTTCTAACAGATGAGAAATTTTGTAATATTCCTTTTTGTTCATAGAAGTTTTCAAGAGTTGAGTTTCTGAACTCAGTCCCATGATCACTTCTAAGTTGCTTTACGGACAAACCTTTTTGCAACTCTTCCCTTTTGATGAAACTAATTATCTCCAGGGCAGCCTCACTTTTGGCTTTAAGGAATATTACCCAGGTGAATCGTGAGAACTCATCTACTATCACCAGTGTGTACTTCTTGCCACTTAGGCTTGGAGTACTTATGGGTCCAACCAAATCCATGTGCAACATATGCAATGGGTCTGTTATTGAAAAATTTTGCTTTGATTTAAAGGACCCTTTATGATGCTTCCCTTGTTCACAAGCTGAGCACAATTTGTCTTTGACAAATGTGATCTTTGGTAATCTAGAGACTAACTCTTTATTGGATAGCATATTTATATATTTGAAGTTTAGATGGGATAAACGTTTATGCCATAACCAACTCAGCTTAAGAACAGAATGGGAAAACAAGCAGGTTTCATTATAGGGATCAGTAGAATTTAGATCAAGTAGATACACATCTCTTTCTCTTTTAGCAATTAATACAGGCTTTCCCTTAGCATTATAAATTGTTCCTGCTTTCTTCCTAAAAGTAACAACATTATCTTCATTACACAATTGACTGATACTAATCAGGTTGTGTTTGAGACCTTTGACATATGAAACTCTCTGGAATGTAACTTTGCCAGCTTGCATTTTCCCATAGCCTTTTGTTCTTCCATGGGAGTTGTCACCAAATGTTACTTTAGGACCTTCATCTTCTTGGAAATCACTAAGAAGTCCTTTCCACCCAGTCATGTGCCTTGAGCATCCACTATCCAAGTACCATTTAGTTGAACCCTGCATATGATATGAAAACTAAACACATTAGTTTTGTTTGGGAACCCATTTCTGGATGGGTTATGATGAGGAGCACTTAGCATCTCCATCTGGTTGAACTAACTGTTCAGCTTGAGCAGGAGCTGAGTCCTGTGTAGGCTGACCAGTTTGTTCTTGTTCAGGCCTTGAGATATCTGCGTCATAGTCCTTAGCCTCATGACCTCTACTTCTGCACTTGTAGCATATCCTTCTTCCAATGATTACAAGAGGTAGAGAGTCTAATAATCCTTGTGAGAACTTACTCTCAGTCTTAGGATTATATGTGGTGGATAACTTTTCAACTTTCTTTGCAAGTTGATTTACTTGATGCTCACTGACTTTGGACTTACCTTTGTCAGATCTTTGTTTGTTATCCTTGGAAGCTTGACCAACAAACTTCTTTTCCATGACCTTGGACTTACCTTTGTCATGCTTACTCGACTCACCAGTTTCAACAGGTTTGGACTTACCACTGTTGATCTTCTTGGAATTACCAAGCTCCACAACTTTGGACTTACCATTGTTGTGAGTTGACCTCTGACTTACAGCGGTCTTCCTATTCTTGTAACTTCTCTCCGAGCCAGATAGAGAATGTTGTCTTTTGAAAGGATTTGGATTAAGCCTTTCAATGAATGAAGTTCTTTGAATAGGCTGAGTGCCTAATCTTTCTTGAATAGACTTACCATGCTGTTTAGAAGTTGAGCACTCATTTCCATGATCTTTAGCTCTCACAAACATAGTGTATTTCATGCTTGGATCATATCTTTTCTCTGAAGCTGACTTCTGAGACTTAATCAGTTGTCTATCCTCTTCAGAGTCTGTACTTGCTATCTCATCATCAGCTACATAAGCTGCTATTTGATAGTCACCTCCAAGTATAGCCTTTACCTGTTTAGGTATTTGTTGGTTTATGCACTTTTCAGCAAGCTTTGATGACTTACACCAAGACTCAATGATCTTTTGGAGTTGATCAGCTTTGTCTTTAGCTTCCTGAAGTTCTTCAGTAAGAAGTTTGTTAATGTGTCTTTGACATTTAAGATCACATTGTGCTTTCTTACCAACATCAATGAGAGATTGATTTTCCTTAAACTCATATTTAAGTTTAGCTATTTCAGCTTTGAGGTCATCTTGAGACTTAAGGCTGGTCTTGAAATCATTCAGCAGATAATCAAACGCAAGACCCTTTTCTTCATCTGAGTAAGAATAGAAATTACTGACCTTATACATGGAAGCAGGATCCCAATCACTGAGCTTGCTGTTTTCCTCAGCTTCCTTCATGTCAGCTTCAAAGATTGATTAAGACATACCATAATCAACCTCATCAATTTCTATCTCTTCATCTTCTTGAGCCATCAGACATACATCATCATCTGAGGTAGATGATTTTGTATCCCATGTTTTAGCAATTAGTCCTTTTGCACTGGGTTTGTCTTCAGGCTTTCCTTTCTTGAGCTGAGTGTATTTCTTCTTGTATTTATCAGCTCTGTAAGAATTCTTATCAACAACTGATGTTGATTCCACCTTCTTTGATCTGCACTCAGCAGCAATGTATCCCTTCTTCTGACAGTTGAAGCACACAACATTCTTGGGATCAAAAGAACTCTTCCCTTTGCCTCTGTCAGATCTTCCTCTTCCCCTTTGAGCTCTTCTAAAACGTCTGGCTAACATTGCCATTTGCTCAGTGATATTCTGAACATCATCAGTATCACTTGAGTGTGAGTCTGAGTGGTCAGCTTGAGATTCTGACTCTGTCTCAGATTCAACAACTAGTGCCTTGGGACTTTTCTTCTTTTTCTTTTGTGCAACTAATGCAACATCTGCTTTATCCAAGGACTCCTTAAGTTGTTGTTGAGAAGATCTCTTGTGTTCAGTGATTTGTTCATGCTTTAGCAAGAACCCATATATAGACTGTAGGTTGTACACGTGCAGAGTTCCTCCAGCCCTCAGTGCTGTGGTTACTTCATTGAACCTTTCTGGTAACACTTCCAGAAACTTCAACACCAGTTCAGCTTCATCTTTCTTTACACCCACACTTAGTAGGTCATTTATCAAGCAGTG